>LR989960.1:10000-5010000 GCA_905147015.1 Laspeyria flexula | reverse complement strand
GGCGATCATTACTGTAGGGCGAAAGAATAAGGTCCTAATTTGGGACGAATGCCACCACTATTGCGATCTCAAGCACGTATCTACAAATTGATACAAAGTACGTGAGCCACTCAATTCGATGACGCTCATTTCGGGTTCCGTACACAGAATGAGTAAAAAGAATTTAAGGGATAAGTGATAAAGAACTATTTGGTCAATGACATTTCATATTATTGGTGACAATACAATCGAAATTCTTTCTTTAACCTAGTAGGTATAAGGAAGTTAGAATCAACATACTTACATATTATATTATGCTACATTAAGAAGGTTCATACAGACATACAATTTAGTGTCATATTTCGTAGTTTTCTATTTTTATTATTTAATTGGAGCTACTTGTTTTAAATGTTTTCAATACACTTTTTAGAATTAGGTGAAATGTGTGTAAAAGGTACGAAATCATTGCGTTAACAGTTCCATTTTATATGCAAATAACACATTGTAACTTGCCGGGCGTTTTTTTATAGTAAAATAGCTGTAAACAATGTGTTGAAAAAATTTAAAAAAATAGCTCCGATTAAATTAAATGAAATCGAAAACCCTAAATTATGACACTTAATTGCAACGTTGCCATTTCTCTGTATAAACCTTCTTAACAACTGCTGTTAGAATTTATAAATCTATATTAAATAAAAATTTCATGAGGTATCGGACTTTGCTTTATTTTATCTATAAATGATGCGCAGCAATGCTGCCCAGGTCGGATGGTACCTTAATGTAAGAAAAATGTATTGTGGGTGCACAACTTTATTTATGTACACAAATTTTGAATATGTGTGTCAGTTGGCTAAAGATGAAACCAATTCTAAAGTTCGGGTAAAAACTAATATAAATAACAGTAACTTAGTAAAAATTCCGATGTTGTTATGTAAACTTTATGCGATTCTTGCGTTATATTAGTGCCAAAATCATCCCCGAAGACGCCCATCTAATCACGCCTGTATACTCATGTTCAGGCGACGCTTGACAAGTACTTGAGGTTTGGATTCTGTTTATCTCGCCTCACCCGGTCTCCATTCCGAGTCTATTTTACCAGTGGTTTTACCTGACTTCTCGCACAAGCGCCCACGTCGAGATGTGGCAAGAGCATTCGCGGTAGAGTGTAAAGTCGTCATAACGTATTTAAAAACTGTCAGTAATTTCATGTGAAATTAGAAAAAACGGACTATGAATATTTAAAAACATCAACAATATAATTGATTGCATCCAATTATACTAAACGAGTACGTTTGTGATTCAAATCACGTATTTTGTTTCATCACAGAGTTGTTTGTGTTTAATTAATGAATTATGTTCATAATTCGGTCACGTTTGTTTTGGTTAATTGACATTATACTCAATAGTGTACAAATTAGATAACAATGCGTTAGTGGTAGACAAATATTTTTAGCTTTTACTGAGACTTCACCCATATGGTAAGTCGAAAACAAACAGAGCCTTGCCTAACTTTGTGTATGGTGTCTGAAAGCGTAATAAACTATCTTTACTTTCACAGCTATTAGTTGGCATTATTGAATAATAAGTTAAGATATTTATAACAATGAATTAAATTAAATTTCTGACGATGATATAATTAGAATGTCAAATATTGTAGCGAGTGTAGTGAGTTGTACAACAGACGTTTGTTAAGAGACGGGGGTGCGAGAGGCGTTTGTCGATCGTCAAAAGTCGTTAAAAGCCGCTTGTCCCGCCGTTTTCCGCGAGTTTTCACAAGTTCCACAGTAAATGGGCGCCGCCACCATCAGCCTCACAATTTACTTTTTCATCTCTCACGGAGAGCTCTCGTTGTTATTTGACATTAGGTACGCTTTCACGAAACAAGCTTTTAACCCTGTCGCGTTTGAGGACGCTTAACGTCATTAAGTACACGACGACAGGCGAAGTTCGAAGACCCTCATCGGAATTTTTCACATTACCCAAAATTGTTTTAGACGTTTTCTGTCTCTCGAAAGGGCTAGTACCGCTATTATTGTTACTTTATTGATTCCTCCATTGCTCCACTGAAATTATTTGAGTACATAGCCGCTTAAAGTGGACAGTGATTATGTAACTAGCGCTTTGGTAAAAGGTCTTCAGGTCGGGAAACACCTTCTATTAGGAATAAATGACCCAATCCACTTGAGTGGACGCAATTTTGTGGAACCTCTATCAAGTGTAGTGTGTACAGATTGCTTATGTGGGTCACGTATTATTCAATAAACCCAAAATTAATACTCAGAACGTGAGCCGCGTCCGTGAATGGCACTTTTACGTTATTTTGGTCTAATAAAGATACTGGACGGCGACCGGGGAGCTATTTAGTTAACTATGACAAAACTGTACTGTCTGCCACCGAGGGGATAATTTATAGAAGTATAATTATTTCATTTCTTGCAAAGTCTTGTAATTTGGGAGGAAAGTTTCTGGCGGCGCGTTATAATTATTTAACCACGATAATTAATAAGACGCCATAATTTGGAACTGTTGAACAAATTGAGGGAGTCGTCATGCTGCTGGGAAATTTCGTAACCAAAGCACGTCCCTTATTAATTTTCAAAGAAATAGAATCAAATTAGAGAAATTATTTGCAGAGGCTAAGTTTCCATTACAGTTTGGCAAGATACTTAAAATTATAACAAAGATGTGTTTTCATTCTTATGTTGTTCTAGGATAAAGATCTTATTAAAGTAGAAAGTAGGTATTAGTTATTTTTGGTTTAGTATAGGGCTTACATTTTTATTTTATTTGGGAATTTGACAAGGTAGGCTTAAGTTTCATCAACATCATCATCATAACAACCCATAAACGTCCCACTGTTGGGCACGGGTTTCCTCCAAATATTTTGGAAAATTCCTTCCAACTATACAACGCTGGCCAGACGAGTTGGTATAGTATAGGGTTTGTTTCGAATTTTCCTATTCTCATAGTGCTCTAGTCTGTTTTAGCCTTAAACTTTAAGGTTTCTCCCTTAGTCGCCTTTTACGTATTGATATTATGTATTCTTAACGTCACTACTCTGAATTAAGTTTGAGTAAATATAATATTTCCGCCACAGCGAGCGATTTTGTGCTGCCCGCATCCAACGGCCACCGGCAACCTTTACTAGGTTGCTGTGCTCGCTGTAGCGGAAATTAGGTGAGGCCTATGCTTAACAGTGGACGTCATTAGGCTGATATGATGATGATGATGAAATATAATATGCCAACTACAAGTATTCGTAGTAGGTATATTATGTATTTAAATTGTACGTTTACTGAACGAAGTAACCCCATATCTTATAGATATTTATAACATTCCAGGAGAGAGTAACAATTCAGTTATTTAATTATTATACCTTTTTAAAAGTTTTTTTCTAATTGAAAGTTGTCAAATAAATTTATTATTATAAAATTAACATACCTATTTATAGTTAAACATAATATTGACAGTTTAATTTCAGGTACTTAGTACCGAACTGGGACATGATACTAACTAAAGACTGATTAAATGATGACTGAAAAAAACATTAACAAAATTAATTAAACAAAAAGAAGAATAGGAAAAACAAAATAAAAAATTGCGAAGGACTGGTCTTATTTCAAATTGACTCCAAAACAATTACTTTGCCTACTTTTGAACTCCTTGAAGCGAAAAGCTAAAAAAAATTCTGAAAAGTAGATAACCAAGTGAATCGTTACTGACAGCGTCTGCAAAACCTCTGGGATGGAATTACGAGGCTCTGGCAGAGGCAGAGCACTCACGATATTATCCTATCGAAACTGATTATCCTAACAAGGTGGCCAACTTTATCTTCCGTTCGCCAATTTTTCAGTCTGCTTATTTCAAGTTTGAAGTGGAATTGTTTAACTAGATACGATATTCACAAGTGCTGTTTTTTTTGTATAAAAATGAAAGTATAATATAAAATTACAATATAGGAAAGAAGGTATCATCATATCAGCCCAACGACGTCCACTGCTGAACATAGGCCTCACCTAATTTACGCCACTGCGAACGGTCCTGTGCCGCCTGCAACCAACGGCTGCCCGCCACCCTGACCAGGTCGTCGGTCCATCTGGTGGGGGGCCGTCCCACGCTGCGCCTTCCAATACGTGGCCGCCACTCGAGAACCTTTTTCTCCCATCGGCCATCAGTTCTACGAGCTATCTGCCCTGCCCACTGCCACTTTAGCGAAGAAGGTAAGAAAGGTATACTTATAGAATAATAAAACTTGTATGGAATCATCATCATTATTTTAACCTATAAACGTCCCACTCCTGAGTACGGGTCTCGTCCAAAGAATGTCGAGGAAATTTATCTTACTATATCACGCTGGCCAGACGGGTTGGTAAAAAACCGATGGTGGATAATGCCGGCGTGCAAATCACGTGGTCCGAGATCGATCCCGACCGGCAGTACCAATGTGGATTCCACTTTGTGGAATTTATATGTACTAGTCATGTGACTTACCATCTGCTAACGGTGAAGGAAAAACATTGTGAGGAAACCCACATACACTAGAAGTAATTCTATGAGTATGTCTGATCCACCAACCCGCACTAGGCCAGCGTGAGTGGATTATGGCCTAAACTCTCTCAGCTCTCGAGTTAGAGGAGAGGAGACCCGAGCCCAGCAGTGGGACTTAATGAGTTGCTGATGATGAGACGGGTTTGTATAATATCACTACCTCTACACGTGGGTGTCGTAAAAGGTGACTAAGGTACTCCACCTTTAACAGACAAAAGCACTGCGAGAAAAGGAAAATTTGAAACGAAACCCTATACCAGCCCGTCTAGCGTGGTATTATAGTAGGCTAAAATCCCTCCAAAATCTTTGGAAGAAACCAGTGCCCCGTAGTGGGACGTTTATTTTAGACGTTTATGTTAGAAGCTGTCACAATTTTGTAGACAAATTGTGACAGCTTCTTTAATTAAGCCGGGTACTCGTATAGCTGGTCTACATTAAACCTAGTCACCGTTCACGAATCGGGGACACTGAATGTTAATGCGTATTATGCAGTGTGTAAAGAGTTCATTAGTTGGTTCTATTACACCTAGTTCATTTAATTTAGATGCGCTATATACTAGATATGGACTTCAATATTGTAATTGTACTTTTAAGTAATTAAAATTCAATATTGTACTTTTTTGTATTCTATCTAAAACTAAGAAATATAAAGTCTGACTTTTCAACGCACTAGGAAAGGAACCACAAGGGCTCGCAATTTCAACATTCGACTGTTCGAAGGATTTTGAAACTATTATTAGTATTGACAACGATATCAAAATCGTGTAATCGAAATGCGCGTTGTTTTTTTGTGTTGCGAAAGGGTTGTCAAATGGTAAGGGTTGTACAATGTTTGTAGTATGGATCTAACCACTTTATATGCAGCAATCACAAATTTTAACAACCTTTAAAAAAGGAATGAGAAATTTTTGATAATGGATTCGAAAAAAGCAATGAACAATTTTTCAATGGTCAGCCCCTCGCTCGTGATGCCTTCGTTCGCAATTGTTTACCTATAGTAGTATACCTGTTTAACAAAGTGTCGGCGTTGCCGTCGCCGTCATGCTATTAAAGAAACCTACGCAAAAATACTACTGGAGCTTGTTCTGACTCCTACATCATTGTCGTTATCATGACCAGCTTTTTTTCCAGTGCCTTTTTCTATTACTGTATAAATAAATCATAATAACATTGTCATATATTCATTATGCCGGAAAAATATTACTGGTCTCATCCATTTGACGTACTTATATAATGCACTGTAATATAGATTTGTGGTGACATACAATTTCCATTAGGCCTGAATTCTGTTGGCAACCAACACACGCTTGTAGATTTACAGGTAGGCAATGTAACATGGCTTACGGTTAGCATTGTTATGGAGAATTCAAGTTCCGGAACTGATACATCATTGATTAATCATGAGTAATAAAAATCAGCTTACAAACAATATCAATCTAATAAAGTTTCAGTGCTGAGAAAGTTACTCCTTGCTTATATTTATAATATTGAAAGGGTTCAGGACATAATCAGGATATACTTTGCAAAAACACGGATACAATCCGCATCCGTGTTTTTGCTGACGATAGAAAGAAAGAGAGAAAACGTGTTTATTTCTGGGCTACATTGCAATAAAAACAATTTATTTTTTAATTATTTAAGAACGCTTGCTATATCCGCCCAGAAATTGGCCACCGTTCAGCAATAATGCTGACGTACCAATAGCAGATTATTATTAAAAACATGTCTCATTCTTACAGTAAAAAACAGGGTTTCTGATATGAATAAGCTAGGCTATAATGGTGAGGCCTCGGCGCTTTGAAATGTCTCCACATTGTCAAATCATTCTACGACATATACAGTACAACAATGCATAAAATGTACTTCTTGGTTCACTCCTCTAAACCAACTGCAGTCACTATCATAGACGCTTATGCACAAACTTGTACTAAAGAACATTATGTTTAGAACATGGCTATTCGCAAGTATTCGGAACTGTTCGTTTATACATTCAGACTCTTAGACAATGTTATAAACTTCTGAGAGATCGTTGAGTTCATTGCAAGGGGCCGCTTACATAGATAGCCGCGGAAAGTAGAGACAATTTTAAAAGTATGTTATATTTTTTGTAAAATATTTGAAATACATAACATATTTTTTAATTTGGAAATAGAAAACAATATGTATACTTTACATATCTTTACTTACTTATGCTAAAATATAGGTAAATGATGATAATAATTATATGATGTATTATTTTTGAATAGAAAAAACTATAAGTAATTGTATGTTATTAAAAATACAAATACGTATACTTATGAATTTATTTTTAAAATAAAGTATGAAAAACGTATGTAACTTTTAAATAAGTACTATTAAAAATTTCTACCATTGTAATCGGTCTATGTGAATGGACTCTAATATTAAAAAGGAATGAACGAGAACACTATTTGATTTTGGAGGAATTGAAAATTTATTCGCAACTGTAGTAAGATTTCCTGTATAATGTGAACCATTTGGTTGTCTTTGTTAACCCGATCACAGACTAAAGCAATGGCTCTTATGACTTGAATAAAAAGAGGTCGAATATTGTGTATGTTAAACTTCCACCACCACATCGCCTGAGATTACACTTTTTTGACTTAATGATTTAAGGCACCTCGCCATAATGGGCCATGAAAGTCATTCAGAATTTAGTTTTTTTTCTATAATGCATCTGCATAGAAAGACACTTGTCGCAAGAGATTTTTACTTATATACGATCAACAGTCATACAGTACACCAAGAAACAAAACAAGTATCTATGAATCACACAAAAGAGCCACTCACCTGGGGAAGCCGCAGGCAGCTAACATGACACTGTCTCGATTAATTTGTGTTCCTGCTGGTAATTAGTGGTGTTCAGAGCACATTGAGAGAAGGAGTTTTAAAGGTTCTAGAACGAACATAATGATATCCTTTGTGTTATAGGCGTCCTTAGACTATGGTAATCGCTTACCATCAGGTGGATCGTAAGCTTGTCTGCCACCATCGTGTTGGAAAAAGAATGGGCGATGATTGATTTTGCGCCCGGTCTTATGATCGGTGATCCGACCATGACGAATTTGAGTCCTCTACACATAATGGTGAAAAAAAGAAAGAAAGAAAATACTTTTATTTTGTCCCCCACAGAGCTTATACAGATAAACTATACAAAGTACATCATTAAAATATAGCTTAAAACTAGGTACCTAATTAACAAAAAAAAAATCTAAATTAATCTTGGTGGAGACAAAAATGGACATAGCTCAGCTTTTATGCTGTTTAGCTATATAATTATAACTAAACAGTGCTGGTTTTCAGCTATGTCCGTAACGGCGTGTGTGCAGTAATTTCTACTTATATATAAATACAAAAAAAAGGATGATATAAAAATTAATAATATAATTTAAAAAAATAAAAAAATAAAATAAAAATAAAGCCATCCGTTATCTGTGTGACCTGTAATGACAGTGACACTGACAGTTGACAGATGCAACTCAGAGCCCGCCATTGTCATCGGCGTTAGGCGTAGACATTTTGACAATGGCTATTTTAAATCGACTACATTTCAATAGGAACAATTAAATTACACACAGCTTACTTAAACATAACTTAAGTTTGTTGGTGTAATCTACTGCTTAGCCAACATGGTCCATGGTAGAGAGAGACCTTTGCCTGTATACATAATATTTACGGTGCAATCATGCTTTTAAAATTGTAGACGTGTTGCTATGGTACCGTTTATCACGTGAACAGGTAACTGTGTGCTTGTTTGTTTAACTTTACGGGTATAAATAAAACATTTTCTGTATTTAATTTGGAGTCAACAAAAGGTTTTCCTATGTAGGTTAATTTTAATTGATACGTCCCCGTTCATTCCTTAACGGCTTTATTCCTCGCTTTCAACGTTCGCAAGCAAAAATAAAAGATGGAAGGTTTATTATGTTTCAAAGACAGCCTTTCAGCGTGATATGAAAGGGAATTCGAAATAAAAAAATATTTATGAATTTTTAATATCTTCATTCTCGGAGTCTATGAAGAAATTTGAAATATATTTTTAATGTCGACTGACCTATTCAAGTTGTAATTTTTATTGTTCGGACTTATTTAAGATTCTGTAAAATAGGTATGTATTATGTTTGTGTTTGTTATATATGAAATACTTAGCAATATTGAAGTAAGCTCGAGACTACCAGACATACAGACAGAGTTTACAGGTAGTAAACAACAATATATAAAAAAAAATAACCAGCGATAGTCATTGCCTAGTCCTAATATGCAGACAAGAGCATTAAAAGAAAAGGAAAATTCGAAACAAACCCTATACCAACCCGTCTGGTCAGCGTGGTATAGTAGGCTAAATTCCCTCCACATTCTTTGGAGGAGACCCGTGCCCAACAGTGGGATATTTAATATAGCGTTCACCTCGGTAGGCCATACACGTTCCGGGGTCAACCGAGTGCCGATCCGGTTTACCCTACTAGAATAAAATGATTTTCGATTTTCACTGTGCAGCCCCCTTCTTAGTTTATAAAAACTGCACACGTGTCTGCTCATACGCATTCCGGTTTGATTTTATACATGCATACCTGCGCAATTTTGCATCTACGGTAGGTAAACCGTAGCGTTTATAGCCGGCATTAAAAGGTCTAATTGGAAATTTAAAGCATTTAGTTCCGCACTAAAATATTTATAATTTGTGTCTAAATGTGTATTTTATAATACATTTATTACCTACTGTAATACATTAAATAATAATCATACACTATCTCTGTACATTTTTGTTTGACCTATTATTTTTAGCCGGGGATATTTATACGTCATAACCAAAAGCAACAGTTCCGTTAATGTTTTCTGGGGCTACTAAAGTTATCTACAAAGTTTTTAGTTCAGTCACGGAAAGCAGTGACCCAAATCACAGACGTAACGAAACACGGCTAATGAGGTCAACTACTAATGATCAGGGTTGCGAGTTACATAAACCTTATTATGGACGATTTTAGTATCCGTATTATTAACGTGTTTCTATGTTTTGAGGTATCGCGGCTTCCAAGCCAACGAACTTTGTTAACACGTATTTGTTTTAGCATGGGTATTTTCTTTTTCGTATCGATTACACTTATCCAGCAGGTAGCAATAGTTTAAAAGCCAGTCCACCCATAGTTCCACTTTCACTCAGCTTCTTGTGGCATATCAAGTCTTCTAATTGATAGTGTATATTTATATATCATACAGAATGTGCAATAGTTGCTTTATCCTTTTTTAACCTTCGATGTAACACAATGAGATGTGATATAATATAGTCACTATTACTGGGCTGACAGGGTATTATTTTGGTGTTGAACCAAGTCACTTCGAAGGCTTCCAAATTGTCTCAGCAACCGGAGTCATCGTCATTGAGGCTAGAGCGTACTTGGACTTTGCTCAGATTTCACTCCAACAAAACTTTGCTCAGCCTAATCTGAGCCAAAACATTGATTTGGAATCTATAGACAATATCATTGCTTAGTCCGAGCACGAGTAGATGTTTCATTTCATGCATCATCTTCTGCTGAATTCTTAGTAAAATAAAAGATAAAACAAATGATACAATACTTTTTGTAATTTATAACAGTCCAAAGACTCCGTTTTCTTAAAATGAGTAGATTATTTTTAAATTTTGTTGGCTAATATTGGTTAAATGTAATAATGTATGGAATTTTATTCTGAAATAAATGATTATTATTATAATAAATATTAAGTATTGCCGTGCGGGCGGCCGTTGGTTGCGAGTGGCACAGGACCGTTCGCAGTGGCTTAAATTAGGTGAGGCCTATGTTCAGCAGTGGACGTCGATAGGCTGATATGATGATTAAGTTATGAAAGAAATTGAGTAAAGGATCGCTAATGACAGCTGTTCAATGTTCAATTAATGTTATGCAACAAAATTCAATAGTCATTTTAAAATTATGACATTTGTACACCATTATTTTTTACAGTATAATAGCCAAAGATTTTCGTAAGTCGTCGATTTTGAGAACTTTGACTTTGCTTAGCTTGGGCTTAGACAAAGTTTGCACTATAAATACCGATTTTGTCTTATCTCGAAAGTTTAGTCAGAGCAAAGTCCAAGTACGCTCTACAGATCTCAGCCTGAGTGTTCTAAAGCTTGGCGACGGTCGAAAGTGAAACTAGTACAAATGTCAATCATAGATGGCTGACCTTACCAAACGTAGCTTAACTTTGACGCACATCTCAGTCCAACAATGCTACGAACACCTTTTGTTTTGTAGTGCACGTTTTTATTTCAGTATAGGTTAAACATTGCTGTCACTGTGAACTACAAAGATGTATGCATGTATCGTCGTTAATATTTAATCGACCACTATATATTTGTCAATTTTTTGAAAATTTACCGTCGTTTACTCACTTTTGACAACTATATAAAAATGAGTAGGATCCAAGGACTAAGTGAGGTATCCTCCTACTTACGTAGTCAGATTGGTAACTTAGATTATATCTTGTTTAACAGTCCATAGTATTAAAGATTTTAAATCTATTTACGTGTCTGAGAAGCGACAGTGAATACAAAGCATTGTACCACGCTGCGAGTACAATCGTCCTTGGCATGTCTGAATGCGTTTCTTTTATAAAATTTACATTTATATTACCTGAGTTTTCTCGCCAACGCGTTGCATCCAAAACTAACTACTAGACGCTACCATTTTCCACTTCTTGCACACCAATCGAAAGTACGTTTCATATGAAACTTATATTATGAATGTAGAAAAACTTGACTGCAGCAGAACTGTATTTAGCTTGCTTAAAGTTTTATCCTAGTCGATAATCAACATTTCGTATTTTTAGTTTTTACATTTTAATATATTGCATGTAAACTTAAATTACTTCCATAATGTTTGGAAGAGACTCGTGCCCAGGACTGGGACGTTTATGGGTTGAAATGATGATGGTGTAAACTTTAACTATTCCAAATTATTTATTACCGCGCAATATCTATATTATATATAAACCTACCAACTGTAATAAAATAAAATATAAGTAGTGTTTTCTTCTATTGAATATCTGAGTGATTAGTGTAAGGAAAGTTATATTAACAGATTATTTGTAACAGTCAGACGGGAGCTGTAATAAAAACACATTGATTCTCTTTCTAAAATATAATCCTTCGAAACAGAGAGAACCCAATTTCTCATTAAAGTATCGCATTTCAAAGTGAAAATAGATCAGCTGATAACGAATCTTAGCAAAACAACATTATTTTACTGGAAATATAAGATGATAAATTAACAGAAACGCAGTTATATAAACATAGTAAACTCTTTGAAACTCATCAACGTTATTTGAGGATGATTTTCAGACGAGATTTACTCGGAAGCATCATTTAAATTGTGTTTCATAATAAATGTATCTAATAAAAGTAGGATATTGTAAGTTTTTTTCCTCTAATTGAAGACAAGCACTTCGTAAAGATCGCAATTGAAAATAACACTTACATAATGTGGTTTTACGGAGAAATATGGTTTCTATGACCCTATGCTACTGGTAAAGTCTTAGTTTCAAATTGTTTTCTGTGATTGAGGTTAAACTCTTAGTTGTTATATTTTTAACATAAAATTACGATATTATTTATGTCAATTACTCTTCGATAATATTCTTAAAACCAGTGTGATTAATAAACTATCGATACTTTTATAGTTACCCTTACCGCTTCAATTAGTACGTTCTAGTGGAGTCTAGACAAGATAACATTTTAATCGATCCGTTATTAAAATGTGTGATCTATTCTGTAGAAAATTCAATGTTATCGATGAAAACTTCGGGTTCGACCACAAAAATTACAAATAGTATCTATTAAAATTATACGAATCTTTATTTGTCTCAATAACATATTTACATACAGTACAAGTACAGTACAGCAGTTATGTTAGGGACTTATGATATAGAAGACGGTGTTCAGTTTGCGAGAAATATTTACACCCATTATTTACAGAAGTATAATATTATAGAGTGAGTTCTCTTGATTTAATTGATAAGGATAAGGAGGATTCTCTTGATAAGGATGTGTTATGGATAAGTGTATGCTTTATTATATATCAGTGAAAGAAAAAAGTAATATAATTAAAAATATAATTTTATAAAGGATTGTGGATTGGATATTGTGTGTCTGTGTGTGTGAAGCCCTGGGCCTGGGTTGTACGTCTAGCCCAGACAAAAACGATGTTTGATTTTTTTGTCATTAAATTCATAGTATCAGCCCGAAAATTTGGTGAGGCCAATGTCCAGTTGTGGACGTAATTGGGCTGATATGACGATGATCAGCCCGAGGTCTAAAAATGTGCTTGATTAATAGCAATAAGCATGCCCCCTATCACATGGGGTTCCATGTCCATTTTAGGTTTAAAATTGCTGGAAAAATGTTGGTTTGATGCGCCTCTGCCTACCCGTTCGTGGATTTGAAAGTATTATATAAACGTCAAATACTAATAGTCTCTACGCATGATAGAGATACATATATCATGCTTAAGAGGTGTCTCACTATGTGAGAACGATACGAGCGAAAGTTCACTGACATTCATGCATTATTTATTTGTTCCTACATAATTTTACTCAACACTGAACTGATTTATACACAAACGTATAACACGTATCATTGGAATAGGATGGATATCGCTGTAACTTGACATGACGGGAGGGCTTTGTATCTTTCACCAATATGGAGACGAGACGTGATTATAATTATATTATTTTGTAAAAAACCGCACTAACCGTAAGTCTATATACGTCTTCTTTCTTCTTCTTCTTTTTGAAGACGGGTCCAAAAATTAAAGCGCAGTTTAGCTTAGCTAGCGAGAAATTTTATCCCCCATCGGCTATCAGTTTTATGAGCGATGTGTGTGATTCAGCGATGCGATTCGGATAGCTATGTCCAGCAGTGGATGTCATCGGGCTGATATGATGATGATGATGAATGTGCTTACAAAAATTATAAATAATGTTGCGTTTGATGACCGAAAATACGTATGGAGCAAGAAAGCAGTGACCATATCGCGATATTCTTGGTATACTACCTATTATACCACTTGTCTACCTAAAGGTTACAACAGACAAGTGGAGCGCGAGCAATAGTTAGTGCATATATAACTGAATTAGCTATTATATTAATTAGCTCGGCTAGGCTATTAATTAACTTTCATCTCATACTCATATTGCAATAGCGTTAAAAAACGTCTTTTTTGACAGTTTTTTGCTGACGTCACATAGCCTATGACACTCGGGGGATAAATACAAATCTAATGACACTGCTACAGAAGGTCACAATGGAACAGATATGCCCACATACATACATACATACATACGCGTGAAAAACATTACCCTCCTTTTTTGCAGTCGGGTAAAAAACTTAAATAGGCCATAACGTAAATTGGCACAGCTTTACATTGAACCTGATACGCAAATATATCGCAGATATCATATGATTGAAGCACTTTCACCTGTCTTTGGTCATATTCAGTTTCAAGGTTTAGTCGTTCAGGGCAAGTTTCACGGATAATTGAAAAGGGATCGCTGGGCAGTTCGACCCGTTTCAGATTGACATGTTACCCACTTGAAAGTCTCATCTATCAAGATATAACGACACCCTGTGGCTATTTATTAGTTTTTACGGGCGTTTTTCAGGGGCGAAGACAGGTTAATAGAGCGAAAAGGTTATAGTTTTGTATAGACTGAAGCGCAAGGTTTTGCGGCAAATTCTTGATGGATTTTGGTGGAAAATTGTTGAATAATTTTAAGGCTATTAGATGTTTTTTGCTAGGTCATAGTTCATTCATTTTTTTCAACATCCACAAGTCACGAAGTTTGTTAGGGCCCATGTGAGACTTTACACTGAGGTTAGTATTAGTGTGCTTTTGTAGCTTTAAGAATTGAATTACTGAAATGAATTTACTGCTTTCGGCGATAGTATGTATAGTATTGGTGCGGTTACGGAGGTGTTGGGTTCGATCCCCGGGTTGGAATAAATATTTGTATGATCTGCAAATCTTTGTTTTGGATGTTTTCTATGTATGATGTGTCTGTATTTATAAGTAAGAAGTATAAATATATGTTTACTTTGGGATGGAGATGTGTAAAAAGAGTTCCAAATGTTACCTTTGTGATGTAGACGGAGTGTGTGTAACTGCTGCACTGAACCACTCACCCTTCCTTTCCTTATCCACAAAATTTCCGTCGTTCTCATAACAAATTAATTTAATCAGATAGGTATTAATTTTCATAAAAGATATTAATATAAATGAATACGTTAATAAAATTTAATAACAAATAAATTCATAAAATGTCAATACGGAAAATCTACTGAGAATACGAAACGGTTATTTTAAAGCAATTACGAAATGATTTAACGAGCGTAAGGGGACCTTAATATCGGACCCCTAAATGTTTTCAAAATTGTATTTTAATATGACATTGATTAGCCGAGTCTGAACCATTTTCCGTTTAAGAATATTTGAATTCACTACGACGAGATATTATAAAAGTAATTAATAAAGGTGGATTGGATATTTTCTATTGTTGACAGGGAATGTATATAATATAATAATATAATATTCTACCACACTCACACAGCGCCATCTAGTCCCAAAGTAAGCAATTATATTTGCTTGTGTTATGGGTACTAAACAACTGATTTACTACTTAAATACATTTTTTTTTTGTAAATACATACATATTATAGATAAATTACACTCAGACACAGAACAAACCTTTATGCTCATCACACAAAGTTTTGTCCTGGGTGGGGATCGAACCCACGACCTCCGGCTTAGCAGTCAGGGTCACTAACTACTAGACCAAGAGGCCAGTCAGAAGTCAGAATGTATGAATGTATACAAATAAATACTCAATTAATACCTAAATATTAATTGAGTATTTATTTGTATACAGTTCCGTTATTGTAGCCAATAATATCGTTTGCAAAATGAATTTATTCATGTCACAAGTTCTCTTATAATTATAATATATATTCTCAAATAATACTGTAGAGATTTTTACGGCCTTGTTCCAGTCAAAATAATTTGAACACACAATTCTTAACTTCTTAAACTTTTGAAAGAAACATGTAAATGCACTTTGGCCTCAAGCATTGTTTGTCTGTTGTTTGATATTTTTGACGTCATCCAGAACACTTTGAAAGAGCTATCTAAATATATTATCTATACAAATTCTTTCAGCCATTCTGTCACTATTGAGTAACAAACAAACATCCATCAATACACAGTCCATCCATCCATAACTATCGCATTTATATAATACTAGTAGAAGTAGAACAGTAAATGTTATCATTATTTTGTACAAACAAAATAATAATATTATGAAACCCATGGAACTTTTTTCGTTTACTTATTTATTATAGACGAAACTTACTCCAATATCTTTTTGTTGTTCATCATTTTGTTACCAAAAGTATGTTACGTATCAGCCTGATTTATTTATTAACTTCGCTTATATGATTTCCGATATTAGTTTTTGAAAAAAAAACAGCAGCCACCTCAGTCAGCCGTGATCACGGTCTACTAGTCAAGTGACTTACCATCTGCTAGCGGTGATGAAAAACATCGTGAGGAAACCTAAATACCCTAGAAGAAATTCTATGAGTATGTCTGATCCACCAACCCGCACTAGGCCAGCGTGAGTGGATTATGGCCTAAACCTTTTAGCTCTCTAGATAGAGGAGAGAAGACCCGAGTCCAGCAGTGGGACTTACTGGATTGCTGATGATGCTAAGAATCAACGAATACAAAACACAATAATGGCATAACAACCACACTAAAAACAAAAATTTATAAAAGAATATAGTTCAGACAATTTATACGTACATTGAGGTTAATCCATAATTATTTAAATATGGTGTGGTTGCGAACTTTTCTATCCAAATATATTGCGTGCAGATAAGCGGTGCTGCGGTAATTTATGAATAGATTTACTGAGTCCCACCGTGCATTGAACGTGCTATTCCAGACCGCTTTGCTTTGCCAATTTACATTTTTATTATACACCCCCCTGTGGACTGTTTGCCGTCGACAGTGCAAACATTTTGCAAAGCGTGTGCCGCTTCAATTTACGCTACACGAACGGCCCAAACCTCCTTCTAGCCAAACTAGAGTGTTTTTAATTTGAAAACGTACAGGTTGCTGCTATCTCAATTGGAAGAATTAGAAAAACGAAGAGGTTTTTCGTTTTCAAACGTTTGCTAAGTGATCATTTTATTTTCGGAACATTGGGCTTTTGGACAAATTGGGTGTGTATTAGAAATGTGCGCAATTCTTTTTTTAGTAAACGGCATATAAGCCTCTGTAGGGACTTGTTCTATTTTCTATTAATAGAAAAAGGTGTTTTATGTTTTATTTATAGAAAATACTGCTGTTTGTGAAAAGGTTTATTGATATTAATTATTGTGATAAGACGTTATTTCCCTGTTGTAGTAGATACCAAAGATAATCAGTTTACATCTTTTAACCAGAATGTGAGAGTTGAAAATAGTTTAATTACTACAATGTTTGTTTACATTCAATAAAAAAAATAGTATTATACCTTGTCTCCCGTAGGGGTTGGTATATAAGTCCATCAAACCCACATTTTGCCGGCTATGTTTGAACCCATATAATACAGTATCATCCTGGTTAACTTCAAACTCGCCCCAGTTTTAAGTTAATCAGAATGATACTATAAAATTCGATACATAAAAATTCAATACCATTTTTGCCTAATTTTTTTTATTAAACCCGGGATCCGGGACTGTTATCATACACAATGCCACTGCACTACTCAGACAATTTAAAGAAAGGAAATCTAAAAAACTTATATATACTATATCTTGATACCTATATAAATACCAATAGCTAGGTGTATCTTTCATCTATTTGAAATCAGTCGTGCATAGCAGAAGTTCCGACGTATGTGGATGGCAATTTCCAAGATCCTTCATGTTCCGGAGATGGTGAGTGTGGTGCACTCACTTCAATATCCGGCCCATACTCAGAAAAATCGCTTTGCCTTTGATGTGTCATACGAAACTGTCCATCGATGTACCACGCAAGGAATCGATTGACGTAAACATTTTGTAAGGAAAATATTCATGTTTCAGTAGGTTTTTTTTATATTATTTTTTTGGCTATAAGCCTATTTTTTATCTATATTTCAGTTGGTTTTCAATAAAACTTATTGTAAAATTTTGAATGTAATTAAGGGCTACACTGAGTATTTTTAAGATAAACGGTTTTATTGATTAAAAGATAATAGTGTGGTTATTGTACTAAAAGCTAACAAATAATTTGATAGGTGTTAGCTACTAGTCAACACACAACACTCTCATCAATCTATATAGGGCATTGATCAGACAAAAAAATAGAATCGTGTGGCGCGTGAAATTTTCATCAACAAGCTCATATCATTATAAATGCTACTTAGATTTATGTACTCAGATTACTATACGAGTCATACGACCCAGGGTTTTATTTTATCAAAGTAGCTATATCAAACTTGTAACATTTAAATTATTTTTTCTTTTCGTTTTTTTTTCAACCTAGACCCACGGTTTTATTTGATCAAAGTAGCTATATCAAACTTGTAACATTTAAATTATTTTTTCTTTTCGTTTTTTTTTCAACCTACCGCAGTGAAACCTAAAGCTCAAAATCAAATAAGTATTGATTTATTTGCAGCACTGCATTGGGGCCTGATTAACGAGTTTCTTTGTTCCAAGTCTCTTGACATTTTAAACGGTGTTCTCGTTTACCGCGTGACTGAGACTCCATGCGCCACGTTTTGATTTTACCTTCTACCCTCTTTTGTTCTACTGCATCGTATTTGTTTTCGCCTCTAGGGACACAGTTCTGACACGCTTCCCCAGTTGATATCGCTGAACAAAATGTTTTGTTTGCGTGTTAAAAGTAACCTTAGGTATTTTGGTGTTTACGTTATGGAAAATGTTCTTGATTTTCCTGATTAATATAGCGTTTTATTGCGTTAGTGTTAAATAAAAATGTTTTTGGTTATTTTTTATTTAAAACACAAATAGGTATGAGCCATAAATCATTTTATGATTATCAGCTTAAATATCAATTTCTCTGTCGATAAAATATATATTAAAATACCGCAATTTCATTTAAAATGCCTATCTCGAATAGTTGGACCGGAGCATATTATTATGCCTTCATTAAATTAACCCGATATATGCCTACACGCAGACCACAAAGAGGTATCGGAGCATAAAATTGAAGCGCACACAATTATTTAATGACAAGCTTCAACGAGCCAGATGAAAAAGTGACTAGTATAATAACATGAGATTTTGGTACGAACATATTATTAATCACTGTTACTCATGCAGAGTCACCCACTATCAAACATAGAGTAATAGCTCAATACTGCACTACAAGAAGATAGTAATTTACGCAAAACAGGTAAAGAACAATCTTGAGTTTGGGTATCTTTGTGATCGAAAGGGTCTTGTTCACTTTTCCATATTTTCTTGTTTAGCAATCACTTAACTCCTCCAATGCATTAACATCTTCCTCGCCCAGTAATAAACGCGTTATATGTTCATCAGACAGCAATTGTTTAGCCATGGCAAGCTGTAAAAGTAGTAAGTTTCAAAAAATATATACCCCAAACCTAACCATTCGTCAAAACGACGACTATATTCGTAATATATCAAAAAAGTAAAATACTTACCCATCGGACCCCATCACCTGCCGAGAGAGCTCAGCAAACACTGTGATGATGAAGAAATTATAGGAATATATCGACGACTCGTCAATTCGACGAAGGTTGGGTGTCTAAGATTAAAAATTAAATAACTTATATATAAATATTTTCCACTCACAGCTCTACCCGCGTGGTATGGTGGTACAATGAAAACCTATCTCTGTTCTGTGGTGTAGTCTATGTGCTATTCCAGATTCTAGCCTGTAATTCTAGCCTGATTGAGTTACAAAAATCCATTCATACATTCGAATTTACAATATTACATAGTAAGATACGTCATGTAGGCTCATTTTAAAAGCATAGATTAAAAAATAAAATTACTAAAACTTTAATTGGTTATATCAACACTGCCACAGATCTGTGAAACGGATTCAATAGAAAAGTAATTAAGCTGATCTTTAAAGTAGCGGTCAATTTATTTTATCGGACGGGGAGAGATGGGAATGGGAAACGTGTTCGTATCGAGAATTGTAGCATTAACTAGGTATGTATCTGTTCCTACGTTAGTTTTCACTGGCAGAGAGAGATTAGCTCGAGCGAGTCTGATAGCGGTTAGTTTTTAATCGTAATTGGATCTGTAGAATGCAGTTTTACAGCGAATGTGTGATAAAAGTACAAGAACTGTTTTAGATATTGTCACACCTTTTTGTGTTTTATCACAACATATAGGATCACTTCTTTATTCATCCGTGTAATATCAACATTCAATGTACATATCGCACCCCTAGATTTAAACTGTTATAACTCAAAAAACAGTCCCCTATGACATTTAACAAAATGTAACTAAATTATTTATTAATCTGTTGTGATTTGTAATGTTATGGATATCATTAAGTTTCAAATCATGTCATTCAAATAGTTGAAATCAATACATCAAACATTTCTAAATTATAGCAATCATTTAAATTTTCAAACATTTGACAGCAAAATCGAAAGCGAAGAATCGAATGCCAAATAGGGCCTCTGGTTAATTAATCAGCTACCAGCTCTAGGTCAATGATTACTCCTCACTCATTCTCTCATTCACCTCCTTGAGTACTCCTCCCTGCCCTAGAGTTATTTAGTGCCAAATTTCATTCAAATCCTTTCAGCAGTTGTCAAACATCCATACATCCATTGATCCTAACTTTCGTATTCATAAGAATATTAGTAGGATATTAGTTAAGTAGAGTTAATCGCCTCTAGATTTTTCCGCTAAGTCTGTGTAGTGACGGATTAAGAATACACAATGTCACCGTCATGTCGGTGTAGTAAAAACTCTTCTTACCTTATGTAGACAAGAGCACTGCAAGAAAAGGAAAATTCGAAACAAACCCTATATACCAACCCGTCTGGCCTGCGTGGTATAGAAGGCTAAATTCCCTCCACATTCTTTGGAGGAGACCCGTGCCTAGCAGCGGGATGTTTATAGATTGAAATGATGATGATATTTTTTCTATGTGAAATTGAAACGTGTAGGTACCTGATATTCAGCAGTTACTACACGAGTCTGATAAGACGCCGAAATACCATAATCTAGTGGTAACTTCAGCGTTGCAAAATAGAGTTTAATGTTGCGATAATCCTGGTGATCACACAGCTTGACGCTTCAATCATGCATGAAGCACACAGCTTGACGCTTCAATCCGGTTAAATCGGCCGTGATCACAAACTGACCCTGTAAACTTGCAGGCTTATTGCGATACATATTATGAAGTTTCTAATGAAGTAAACAAGTGTTCTTAAAAATGAATTGATGAAGAATAGAAAGAAAAAAGAAGAAATGAATTTTCTTTATAAGAAATATAGGTAACTACATTTATTTATCAATATAAACGTGCAGAAAATTACGTAAATACCATGTTAAGGACACAATCTGCTTACTTATTCAACAAGATCAAAGAGGATAAAACTTTTATATATTATTCTTCGAAGAAACAGACATCTTTTAATAATGATAATCAGGGAGCCATTAGAAGAAAATGTTCCGGGCTTTCCTCGGTGTATGATATCCACGTAATATGGTAAATTATGTTAATTTAAAAAAGCTCTTAGCTCCATTATTTTGTAACGCAAATTCAGTATTTATCTAAACTTTCCATTTATAAATATTTTTCGATTTAACTTAGGCGGGAAAAAAATTTCACAAGTTATTCAAGCCCCGTAATAAAGAGCTTAGGGAATAATTTTGAGAACTGTTTTGTTTTTCTTCACAAATGTTACCAAACATTTCTCAGTAGAATATCTAGAATGTTCCAATCAAATATATTTGGAAAGTAGCAAGTGGCTTGTTTGTGAAGATACTCCGTCTTCCCATAATTGACTTTCCTTGTATTCTTTAAAAAGTTATTCTTACACTCGAGACGTTTGAACGCTGAGTCTAGTAAAATCTAAGATAGCTCTTTGAGAGAAGGCGGCAGGATGTGGTTAGAGTACTTGCTAAGATAAGAAACTAGTTCGTTTCTTAAATATTTTAAGTACAGACTGTGTTAAAGGAAAATGTTTGTTGCTACGTATTATTTTTGCATTGAAGAGAGAGCTACTGGTATTTTATCGCAAAATACAACCATCATCATCACCAACCCATTAAAGTCCCACTGCTGGGCTCGGGTCTCCTCTCCTCTATCTAGAGAGCTGAGAGGGCTTAGGCCATAATCCACTTACGCTGGCCTAGTGCGGGTTAGTGGATCAGACATACCCATAGAATTTCTTCCAGAGTATGTGGGTTTCCTCACGATGTTTTCCTTCACCGTTAGCAGATGGTAAATCACATGACTAGTATATATAAATTCCACAAAGTGAAATCCACATTGGTACTGCTGGTCGGAGTCGAACTCGGACCTCGTGTTTAACACGTCGGTCTCTTATCCATTCAGCCACCATCGCTCCAAAAAAAATACAACCAATGCTATCAAAATAACAATCAGACAAAATATAATATTATATAATACGTCTTTACTCCTCGAGAGAAAAGGTGTATTACGTATAGAGTAGGTAAAGGTGCATCACATCCACATTTTGCCTATCTATAATGTTACCTAGTAAAGGTTGTGGGTGGCCGTTGGATGCTGGCGGCACAAAATACCTCGCTTTGGCGGAAATTAGGTGAGGCCTATGTTCAACAGTGGACGTCATTGGGCTGATATGATGCCGCTGATATGAGCCTATGGATAATTAGGGTGACCCTGATCTACTTAGGTGACTTTAGTCATGCAGTTTTTATGCTAGATAACCATTATTTATTGCAGTAATTTTAGTAGTTCGCACACAGTTTTGTCGTTTTCTAATTAATTAAGTAAATTAAATTAATATAGTATTCACACCGCTACTTTTATTAGAGAAATTATATTATCAAAGTATGTATATAATATATATTTTTCTCCTAAAGTCACTCCAGTCTACGGTATTTCCAAAAGAAACTTGATGGAAATCACTGCCTCCAGAGCAGCCAAAATAAACCATTTGTTCTTCATTAACAAATGCCAATTGTGTAGTCAGCTAATAACTTAAAGGTATTTTACAAAAGCAGATGTTCGAATTAAAGTGAGCACAAGAAGTTGTCAGCCATGTAATCTTTAGAAAGGTCGACGGGGCGAAGCTTGGCTATGACGTTTAAATAAAAGTTCCACCATATTTTGGAGTATACTCGCACAAATGGTAATTCAAGAGCGAGTAAATGGACGGAGTTCTCAACTTGCCCGGAGGCTGTATTAAATAGGAAAAGTTTGTGTTAATATGATATATTTTTATACTGTTATGTCGTTTTCGCGTTTGAATATGGCCCGGAAATTTGCTTAATAGTTTCATTATCAAGTTTTATGACTTGACTTTAGTCTTTCCTTATTATCTTAGTGTCAAAGTTGTATCTAGAAAGATTTGTGTACCATAATTTCTCTTTTAAATTATACGAAGCAATACAATAACGAAGATCTCCCAGAAACATTAACAAGATAAAAAAACAGACAGTTTAAATCACGTCTTAAAATTACGGCCCAACCTTTCGTTTCAGCCGACTGAATGCGCTCTAAGGAGGAGAGTTCAAATTATGAGGCTTTCCCTCCGGCCGTTTAAATAATCTCGGCGTGCAATAAAAGCTGGCCAAGCAATATATTGCAAGTACACCAAACGAGTGGCTGGGGCGAGTGCAAACATCCTCGCAGACTAATGGCCTGGCCATGGGTAAACTCGTGATGTTTAAAGGAATTACTCAAGTTCACAATTTGTCTCGTTAGAATGAGACAGAAACAATTCTTCTGTTTCACATTATTGAAGCGTTAAATAATGGCATTAATTTTGATTTTACGATTCAGTAAAGTCTTAAGTAATATGTATAAAATTTTTCATTGATACCAAACAGTGTACACACTGTACAGCAAAAAATGTAGCAAAGTAAGTATGTAATGAGATATTGAAACTTAATATTATTTGGTTTATTCCTTCACATCTTAACCGATCATCATGATATTTCATATAGAAATAGTTTAGAATATGAAGAAGTTCATAAATTTCTTATTATTGACAAACTTTGTGTGCGACGTCGCGGAACGCGATCGGGGAAATTCACAATATACGAAATTACCTATGAAATACACAAATATTTGTCTCGAGTGGGAATCGAAATCACCTTACTTTGCACGGCGAACACCTTAATCGATACGCCACAGTGACAGTCAACGACTGTCAACTTATATGACATGTATAGTCGACAATAAAATTGCTTTACCACCCTAAGAATAAATGTCGTTTACATATCACAAAACAATCATGTCTATTTTTGCTTGCAAGTGTCATCAGTATAGTAACTGTTGTAACCAATAATGAGTCTTATTGAATTTTAATTTCGATGGAATTTACTGTCAAAAGTGGTAAAGCACATATATGGTCGACTATACAAAACAGTTTTGTTAGTTTAAACTGTGCTTCAGTGAAGTGTATGCTGTAGTCCATCACCGAAGGCCGATTAGAAGTAGTTCAGAAAACAGCAGTTAGCAGCGAGTGTGTTGGTTGAAATTAAATTAGCTACTTAAACTTCGGCATTTGATCCCCTGAGTGACACAACTGATTTCATTTGTACGTAGTTTTAATGTATTCTGTGAGATAGAAACGAAATAATTACCATTTTCATTATAAAACTTACACATTTCGGGTTGTGTTGCTTTGTGATTTTGAATTAGTTCCGGGTTTGATCACGTGTGTGTCGTGTCTTCATGGCGGCAGAGATATATTATGTAGGAAACCAAAGTGAGGTTTAGACATTCTCTCTATAAAATAATCAGTTCTTATGTGCCATAGTATGTAGCGCTACTTTTAGCATTGGTGATCAGATGCAAAATAAGCGATGGTGGCTGAATGGATAAGGGACCGGCGTGCAAATCACGCGAACTGAGTTCGATCCCGACCGGCAGTACCAATGTGGATTCAACTTTGTGGAATTTATATGTACTAGTCAAGTGACTTACCATCTGCAAACGGTGAAGGAAAACATCGTGAGGAAACCCACATACCTTAGAAGAAATTCTATGAAAAAAAAGAATAAAATCCATTTCATTCATTCTTTTTTTTTCATCAGCAACCCACTAAATTCCACTGCTGGGCTCGGGTTTCTTCTCCTCTAACTAGAGAGTTAAGAGGGTTTAGGCCATAATCCAGTCACGCTAAATCCATTGATTATAATTAAATACGCAATGCCGCTGAGTGACAATACTCTTAAATTACACGCATTTCAACGCTATAAACTATACTATATATATATATATATATATATATATTACACTATCACTTTTTACAGCCTAGCATCCGACGTACCATATTTTTCACAATATATTGCTAAATTTCAAAATAATCAACGCATAAAAATGTCGGCAATCACGTAAATAACTTCGAAGGTTTATTATTTTAATTAACTCTGTGTGGTTTTCTCTACCGTTTGAGAAATAAACTGAGAATAGAGAATGAATTCTGAAGAAAATTACTTTGAATCTTATTATTTTTATAATCAAAATGTAGTTTAGCCTCACTAATTAAGTTATTTTTACCGACTTCAAAAAGGAAGAGGTTCTCAATTCGATTCCATTTTTAAATAAGATCATTGGATATTCAACGTCGTGGATCAGCGCACATGACTGTGGCGAAGCGTAGTCAAAATAAATTTGATTATTTATTAATTATTTACCTTACTAACGTTATAATATCATCGAAAATGTCTAGACGCCGTTCACCATATGCACTGTGGGAAGAAGTCAATGAAACAATTGACGGACAAGAACAAAAATTGATAAATACAATGCAAGAAGTAATTCTGACTTTTCAAAAGACTGCAGCCAATAACACAATGGGCAGCCAATTGGCTGTCTCCGACAAATGGAAGTTTATATCAATTAGGTAGGTAAAGGGACCATCGAATATTTGTATATCAATTCACCTTATACGGCATTTCAAAATTCGATTTAAATATCGTTGTCAATTAAGGTCTCGTTTTTTATCAAAGATTTAGAAAGAAAGAAATATATTTTATTATGTACGATAAAATACAAACGGCGCACAATAATATACATAGATACATAGATCATAAAACATAAAAACACAGATTAAAAACAATAATAATATTTTACAGTTCTTTACAATATTTTTGATTTAATTTGACCAATCAAACATCCAAATTGTGATTATGGGCTCAGGTCATAATTCCAGCGTGAAATCTGAATCTGGAGTAACAAAAACAATATCAAGCCCATAAAATATGGAATAAATGTACACCAAATTACTTTACTGTAACATATAAGGAAAGTCTAAATAAAGGAAGATGAATTTGGAATGCACCAAATATTCCTGTTAAACCTTTGTAAATACATTTATAAAGCGTGCATTTACTTGCATAGAGAATATTTCTAGCAGATAGCCGTTGGACTATCTCGCTGTCTGGCTGGCTAGTCGTACTTTAATGTTTATAACCTACCGTTAAGCCATAGTAGTTGATACTGCGACTATTTGCATACTACCTTTGATATCAAGTTGTGGAAGTACGGACGCTTTGTTTAGCATTGGTTTTATTTGTATTTGTAGTGTAGAATATATTTGAAGTCAAATTTGACTGTCACCGTGGCGCAGTGGTTAAGGTGGTCGCCTCGCCACTACATCGCCGTGCTGGGTGACGTGGGTTCGATTCCCACACGAGACAAATATTTGTGTGATTCATAGATATTTGTTTCTAGTCTGGGTGTACTTTGTGTCCGTTAGTTTCATGTTTGTAAAGCTCCCCGCGACACAGGGCTTGTTCCCTATTGCGGGCGTTGTCTTTTAAAAAAATAAAAAAAAAATTAATTCTATCTGACATTAATCTTATATTTACATATATAATTTTAAAGCAATTAATTTATAGCTACAGCTAAAACCTTTTAAACTATTTACACCTAACCATACTGTCTTTGTGTGTTTGACTGTCACCGTGGCGCAGTGGTTAAGGTGGTCGCCTTGCCACTACATCGCCGTGCTGGGTGACGTGGGTTCGATTCCCACACGAGACAAATATTTGTGTGATTCATAGATATTTGTTTCTAGTCTGGGTGTACTTTGTGTCCGTTAGTTTCATGTTTGTAAAGCTCCCCGCGACACAGGGCTCGTTCCCTAGTGCGGGCGTTGTCTTATAAATAATGTTAGGAGTCATAACACCCATTGACCCTATTTTGGAGTTGTATTTGAAAGGTCACAAATATAATAAATATAACACTTTATTTTTAGTTTTGACTGCCTCCGTGGAGTAGCGAGAATATGTACGACTTGGCAAGAAATCGAGCATGAAGACTCGGGTTCGATCACTGGGTCGGACAAAAACTTATTAGGTTTTTGTTATGAAATTCTCCGTTTTCGGAGTCTGAAAATGTATCCGTGTAACAACAATAGGCTTGCCCTCTATTACGTGGGACCAATCAAAGCTGTTCAAATGAGGGTGTAATACATCTTACCCCTTCGATGAACAAGGCATAATGATGTTTGAACCTGTGTTAAACAATAATCTTTTCAACCCACAATCGATTGTACTACTCAAGACAAATCACAATTTCACTACGTTGTCCTCGGCAAGCTAAGGAAAAAAAAACGTTAAAATTATAATATTATAACACTCAACTAACAGTCAAAGTAATATTATTATTATACCCTTCGATATAATTAAAATTAAACTACATAAAACTTATTTTACCCTAACAGAAAATTCATTCTAAGTAATATCGAACACAAAAGTAATACTGAAAGTCTTACGTTCTACTTTCTGCATTGTGCTTAACAGAAATATTCAACAATTTTCTAACGCCTTTCACCGTTCTCAAAGTAAACTACATACACATGTTCGCTTTGAATATTTTTCTGCTTGCCTGTACCTGGCGGCCGCTTTTACTTGAACACGCCTTAAGTAGATATCGCTCTAGGCTGGACAGGTTATTTGCTGTTATCGACTGTACATTGCCGTGGAAGCTTCATATTTTGTTCACGAAGATACATTTTAATATAAGCTTGGATTTTTTTTTAAATTCGATATTGTGATAAATACGCAGCAAATTTGTAAGTTATGTATTTAGAAACTATTCTGGTAATGATACATTGTAATATAAATAGGGTACCTATATAAGGCATGATAAACTATAGCTGTGAAGCTTACCTCTCGTGACCAATGACATGTCACATCAATATAATATATGCATATCTCATAGGAATCAGACTTGATGAATTTTTTCTCATAAATCTTAAAAAGTTAATCGTTTTTTTGGCACTACTACTTTATTTTATAAGTAAGAAATAAAGAATCTTTTCTGGATGTCTTTAATCGGCGTGAAACTCAAGTTATAAAAGATGGGATTAGATTTCTCTTACTATATTTTTTTATATTTGGAAAAAAATTGGAAATGACGTAAATCTCAAATCTATTCAGATTATTTTGTGTTTTATTTGTATGGGCATAAGAAATAAAACGATTATTTTTATTAAAAACCGTTAGTACCGAATAATTATTTCGTAAATGAGACATATTACACCAAACCCAAACGTGTGCACCGTTAAACTTGAACCAAAACAAAAACAATGTAACTCACATAATTCCTCATACCAAATAAATTCTCTTACGTCCAACTAAACGAAAACATAAGGAAACGAACGAAAAACACCAATAAAATGTAACGCCCACCCCAATCGGTGCCATTAATACTCGTAGATACCTACAACACCGCTACCTATATGTTGAATCGGTTTATTCTCACATCAATCTATTTCCACCTAATAAGGCCGGAGTTGAGTCCACTAATTATATTGTAAATACCCCATAATAGGTGTATCTCTCACGAACGCAGCTTAACAGATTAGCAACCGGGCATCAATATACTATAGTATACTGTCTATGTAGTGGAGTTACGCTATATGGAGCTTTCGAGATGAGCTTGGGTTCAGTCCTGGGAAATTGCTCTGGTAATTCGAGATCAGTGCCGCACCGGGCGACAATGCACCGGTTATTATCCTGCCACAATACCACGGTATTAGCGATACTGCTATCTCTCGCTTTTGTTAAACTGTATCGATTTATTGCATTGTCTTTAGCGCCTGGTTATTTTGTAATGAGACTGGGGCTAGCTTTATGAATGTTGTTTTATTTTTTAAATTAACTGTCCCTTTTTAATGAAATGGTTTTCTTTGTATGATTATTTATAACTGCCTCGGTGGCGCAGCGGGAAGTATATACGACTGCTGTGCAAGAGGTCCCGGGTTTGATTCCCGGGTCGGGTGAAAATGGTATTAGGCTTTTCTATCATGAAATTCCAGTATTGAGATTTTCCCGGAGTTTGGTAAACGAATGTTCCCGGTAGATGACAATAGGCTCGCCCCCTATTTCATGGGACCAAACATAGCTGGCGAAATGTGGATGTGATACACCTCTGCCTACCCCTTCGGGGAAAAAGGCGTGATGCTATGTTATGTTATTACAAAACATAAATTAATGCCCCACTGCTAGGTCTCCTCCAAAAATTGGTGAGGGAATTTACCCTATTATTCGACGCTTGGCTAGACGGGTTGGTATAGGGTTTTATGTCGAATTTTTCTTTTCTCGCAGTGCTCTTGTTGATTCAGTTCAGACAATAATAGCTTGGTGATAAGGCGTCATTAGATTCGTAACAAAAACACAAGTGTTTTAAGTATTAAAAAAGCCGGCCATAAGTAGTCGCCTTGTTCGACACCCACGGAATGAAATGGGGTAGTGACATTATGTATTCTTAATCCATCACTACACTGTAATGAGAATACCATAGCCTTAAAGCATGTTTCATTACTATAATATAGAAAACTAGTTTAATTTTGTATTTAATTACAAATTGTGTTTTGTTTAACTTTGCAGTCAAGTTGACAATTTCTCTGTAATTTCATAGAAGCAAAAATATACTTTTATTTCTTTTCTATTTGTTACTCCAATTAATACAATTTGCAGTTGATATACTCGTATTTCTAAGAATCGAAGATATTATATCATGTTATATATAATATTATATTATATAATATAATATTTATTATTATTTCTCCTTATTTTGGTATTATATCGAAAAAGTAACTTTAATAAATTATCGATCGTGGCGTATGATCATCTTGATCTGTTGTTGTTTCCTGTTTCTAATTATCTTCATTCTCTGTATTTTTGCTATCGATTGTATAAACCGTGTCATTGACATTTTCGGATTCTGATTCTTGGGCCCAACAATTTAAAGTTATTTCGCCAACTCTGAAAAGACAAGCAGTATCATTAATAGTAACATTCTGTAACATTCATCACTTGTAACATTCTGTAGAAAATATAATGTATCCTTAGGAATCGAGTCCGACTTGCATATTATGGCCGGCTTTTTTAATACTTAGAACACTTGAGTTTTTGTTACGAATCTAATGATGCCTTCTCACCAAGCTATGATTGTCTGAACTGAATCAATTTTACTGTAGGTCCAAAATAATTGATATATCATTAAGATAATATATATAATATATAATTGTTCAAGTTTTGCTTTTATAAATTATAGCGATACCCGACAGCGAAAAAGTAGAACAAATAATAAAAAATAATAGCCTGAAAGTTGAACACTGAACAAAATCTGTAATTGACGCCGCTCTATTGTTGTCAGTAAACTATATCGCGAGATTTTTTGCTTCTTTGCTTCCATTTTCCGTCGGAAACATGTGTCAGGTTAGCATTGGCTTGTATAGTGTAATATTAACGTTAAAAACAATTATGAACTATTTATTAACAGTTTTTTTGTGAAGTAGGCCTATATTTTTCCAAATTCAGATAATTCAATCAATTTATTTTCCACCGCAATAAATGTTGAGGTAAAAATTAAATCTATGAGAAGTGGACTGCAGCTAAACTAAACTAGATAAACCCAATATTTCAGGACTTCAGGACACTCACATACGGGTACAAGATTGATCAACTATACAAAATATAATTTTTGTTTGGAAGGTTTTGTGGTGGTGAGTGGAAGGTGTGTGAGTGTGTGTGTGTATGGTTGTATGCACTTGCTTCATCATATTTTGTGATAATAAAATGAGATTCTGAATCATTATCATTATTATCAGTTGTTAGCTGCTACATAATACTTTTTATACCGTGAAGGAGTTCCTAGTCCATAAAGAAATATAAATAATGTCTAATTATGTGCTTGTGTATAATATATAACTAAATGTGGAACTACATATACAATTTTTTAAATAGATAATAATATAATTATAATAAACATGACATGTAATATTATGACATTTGTTAAATTCCTGTGTAATTTTAAATTTGCATGCTGTTTTAATGGCTAAATAGGATAATGCCACTAAGACTATTTATAACACCTATACTTATGTACCCTATTTATGGCAAATAAAGTATTTGATTTGATTTATTTAAAAAAATTACTTACGGTAAATTGTCAGCAATCCATGGACAAAAGTGACTTAGCTTCATACCGATGGCAACTAGACCCGACTTATCTGATTTAAAACTGCCTACCGTTGTTGCTAGCAATTCACCTTTGTAGATCACAGGGGCACCTGAATCTTCCTGTGGAAGATTTTAGACATTTGATTTCTTAAAGAATGTCAGCACGTAACGTCACGAAAGCGATGGTGGCTGAATGGATAAGAGACCGGCGTGCTAAACACGCGGTCCGAGTTCGATTCCGACCAGCAGTACCAATGTGGATTTCACTTTGTGGAATTTATATGTACTAGTCATGTGACTTATCATCTGCTAACGGTGAAGGAAAACATCGTGAGGAAACCCACATACTCTAGAAGAAATTCTATGGGTATGTCTGATCCACCAACCGGCACTAGGCCAGCGTGTGTGGATTATGGCCTAAACCCTCTCAGCTCTCTAGATAGAGGACAGGAGACCCGAGCCCAGCAGTGGGACATTAATGGGTTGCTGATGATGATCAGCACGTAAAAACTCTCTAAGAATCAATCACTTTATAGATGTAAATATGTCCCTAAAATAGATTAGTATTCAAAATAATAGATCTATCACCTAAATGATAGAAACAATCTTTTTAGGGTTGATCCGAAATGGATAGGTTAGGTTAGAAGGTTGAGGCGTGAATGAAGCGAAGCTCCCCCCTAGGTCTCCTTGAATATTTTTAACATACGATACATATGGGTATATACTCGTATCTAATCGAAGCATCAAAAACAGTTCGTTCAAAAAGGCTCAGTCAAGTTAATTTTCTAGACAGTTATGATAAATTAATTATTACTTGTAAAAAGTTAGGACTTACGTCTGTTATATAGTTCTCTTGACTGGAATAGCAAAGAATTTCATTGGTTTCTGGAAAAATTATAAAAAGCAGTGATAAAAATATAACAATGAGTCATATTTAATTAATAGGTAAATATTATGTGATAAAAGTATAAACTTACTAGGAAAGTAACTGAGAAGTGAAACAAATTGATCTGCATTCAAACTTTATTAAAGCTTAGCTGAATAATAATAAGCGATGGTGGCTGAATGGATAAGGGACCGGCGTGCAAATCACGCGGTCCGAGTTCGATCCTGACCGGCAGTACCAATGTGAACTATAATATGTACTAGTCAAATGACTTACCATCTGCTAAAGGTGAAGGAAAACATCGTGAGGAGACCCACATACTCTAGAAGAAATTCTATGAGTATGTCTGATCCACCAACCCACACTAGTCCAGCGTGAGTGGATTATCCCCTCTCAGCTCTCTAGTTAGAGGAGAGGAGACCCGAGCCCAGCAGTGGTACTTAATGGGTTGCGGATGAGAATAATAAGCCTATCTAGGACTTTGCTCGCACAAAGACCGACTATTGCCAAGACCCACAGTAGTGAACCTATGAAAAAATAAACACTCACCTATTTTCGGTCTGTGGTCGTTAAGTAGTCTCGTACAATGTTGCGTACTCATTAAATTGTAACTCTCAACAGTTAATTTGTTCACTTCCTGAAATAATTAAGAAATCATCAGCATCTGTCTACCTCGAATATAAATTTAGATGCAATTATACATTATGGATTGACAAAACCAATTAATCTACCACAATAGGTGGAAGTCCTTGGGGACCTACTTTTAAAAATAGATCTTTTACATATTTTTAGCGTTCAGAATTTTATACTTTAATTGTAGTATCAATTCGTGCACAGGTTCACAACTGACCGTTGATAAAAGTTGTGGCTAAAAAAAAAAGCTTTTTTCTTCTTTTTTTAACAAATTATAGGTATTTGCGCAATGTGCATGGATATGACATCGACCATTTATTTTTTAAATTCCAAATAGCGCATGAGCACAATATAATACTATTACATCCAAAACTTAATCACTACTAATAGATAACCATGTATTAACCTTACTATATATGCATATTTCTCATAGCAATTGGGTTAATTGCAAACAATTAAAAAAAAATTGACAAACCTTGACTCCAATGTGTCTTCGCCAATTCCGCAAATGAGACTTTGCTCTCATTTTGGGGTGCCCATTTTTAAGCGGTTTTTCTGTTGTTCGGCTTAGAGTTGCTGCTTCGTCTCTCTGTATAAGCCCAAACGACGAAAATAAATTAAATAGACGTGAAATATGGTACAGTAGGCTAAATTTCCTACACATTCCTTGGATGAGACCCGTGTCTAGCAGTGGAATATTTACGGCTTGATATTATGTTGATTATGATAACCAAGCTTTTTTTCGCAACGGAGTTGGCACAGCATACACCATGCTGGGTATCAAGTAATAGGAGGCGATCCTTTTATTATTTACCGGGTATGTTTTGCCAGACTTGACGCTGATGCTAAGAATTTCAAGATATAAAAATTCAATACCGTTTTTTGCCTGACCCGGGGATCGAACCTGCGACCAATCAATGCTGTTTCGACACTGATGCAGTCACGTAATGCTTATAGTATATATTAAAGATTCTTACCAAAGCAAAGATAACATTTCACGTTAAACTTATTTTTTTTTTTTTTCTAATAAGTTGATCATTGTGCACCTACTTTGCTCTACTCTGCATCACCCAAGGTAGACTGGTAGAAAATGCCTACAGCATTAAGTCCGCCCATGTACCAATGTGCATAAAGTTTAAATAAATAAATATTTAAGTTCAAGAACCAAACTCCTAAGTGTTTTAGTTGCTAAGATCCTGTACCGATCTTTCCGGTAATCATCAGAATCTGAAAGTATCGGGTGTCGAAATTGCACGTTAAGCTTAACTATTTAAATTCAAGAAGGAATATCCTAAGTGTTTCCGTTTCTAAGATCCCGTACCTAAGTTTCTGGTCATCATTAGGCCAAGAAAGTATCAGGTGGGGAGGTTTCACGTTAAACCTAACTATTTAAGTTCAAGAACGAACCTCCTAAGTGTTTCCGTTGCGAAGATCCCATGCCTATCTTTCTGATTATCCTGATGATAATCAGAAAGATACCCTGAGGTAAAATGGCCTATATTTTAGGTTAAACCTTTAGCAATACATTGGTGAAAACCTCATTCGATCCATGCAGTAGTATTTGCGTGATGCGCGTGAAAACAGACAGATGGACAGACAGACAAAAATTCTAAAAATTGTTGTTTTGGCTTTCCTCAATATCTTTAAATTTATTAAGATTCATTCATTCATTAACATTGCCTCGTTACAATTTTATTGTATAGAGAAGAATATATGATAAATAGATTACAGTAAATTTACTAATAAAAATATTAGACGAAATGGATTTAAAATGAAAATCAAATATGAAACCAAACCGCAGCGTAACAACTGGTATTGTGATTCATCAAAACTCTTCAAAAGCGATATCGTAAGAATACAGCCCGCTGTTCGCAGCCACAATTGATACAATTTTGACTAATTGATATAACAGCAATTATAAAATATACAATGAAGTTGTAGTAATTAATGGAACATCCAATTAGTGTCATGTTATTGACGTCAGTTTTTGTCGTTCGCTTTTATTTCATAATCGAGTCACATTGTTCACACAGATTTCTTAATCAAGTTTTAGGTAAATTAATAAGCTTAAAAATATTCTAAAAAGATATACTGATAGATAATGCCTTAGGCATTAAGTCCGCCTATACATTATTGTGTATGAAGTACAAATAAAAGCCACTTGATCAGTAAACAAGAATAAACTCGAAATCTTATTCGTGAGATGTAGAATTTTCATATATACCTAAAATTCCTAATCTGATATTGTCATAATTGTTTTGGACATTATATAATAAGATTCATCATCATCATAATACATCAGCCAAAGGGCATCTGCTGCTGAACATAGACTTTCCCAAGAGATTTGCAATAGAACCGCTCGTGTGCGAATTACATCCAGCGTGACCCTCCGGTTCGGATCAGATTAATAACCTGTCAACCTTGTGGGTGATCGTCCTATGCTGCATTTGCTTGTGCGTGGTCTCCACCCGAGAACTTTTCAGCGCAACTTTACAAACTTTAACTTGCTATTCCGCTATGCAATGTCGGTAGCTTTGGTTCTAGTACGAATCTTCTGATTCCTGATTTGATTATGTAGAGAAACTCTCTTACTTTTGCCTATATCCTCAGTATAAATTCATGATGACTAACAAATTATCTCCTTATCTTAAAAAGACGTTGAATTCGTTTAAAGTTAGTATTATAGTTACCTCTATAGCTGGTGCGACTTTTATGTTGCTTGTGACTTCTTGTGTAACAAAGGAAGTTCCATCACTAGTAATTTTCTTAAAACGATGCTGCACTGCGCCCTGTGGTTTTATATTCTGCAAGTTAACTTTATTTTTAGTTGTAGTGTTTGGATATTGTGAGATAACGCATTAAGAATGCCACGTGTCAGCTTTCCATCCACAATGTGCGTTTGCATTTGGCAGTACACAATGATTCTTAAATAACTGAACTGTGAAGCTAAACTCGTATATAGATTCTATATACTAGTTTTGCTGTACCAGTTGTAGTTCTTAGCCTTTTAGCAGTAATATTTTTCAAATGGGGACCAGTGGTCCGCGGAGCATAGGTTAAGAACCACAGATATACAGTTAAGAAAGGTCATATATATTAGTTTAATTTTCATTTTTTCTTTTCTTTTAATTTTCAAAATTATTCAGTCAATTTACATAGAGATAGTCCTGGAAGAGAGCATAGACTTTTAATTGAAATTAATTTTAAATAAATTCACAGTTTAAACATCGTTTGCCAAGGTCAGCCCATGATGGTGACCATTTGTGGCAATTTCATTGTCGGGTGTCTCCGTGCTTTGGAAGGCAAGTAAAGCTGGCGATCCCACGTAACGGCTGGTACCAGTGACTTAATGTGGTAGTCGTTAAGTCAATTTGGAAGCATTCTTGGCGACTGATAAGATCCAACACCAGGGTCTGCCTCAAGCCATTAGAAGAAGAAGAAGCTAGTGAAATTTAATTAGAAGCGTATGTGTCCATTCAAAGGTCTGTGAGTGCTTTATTCTGCAAAACGTATATTTTAGAGAGAATGAATGAAGGAAGAGTGACAAAACAAATATATGAGACGAATGTGAAAGGAAACGTTGGAAGGGGAAGACCTAGAAGAACGTACCATGACCAAATAGGTGACGTTCTTAAGAAGGGACAGATCAGGAGTACCCTCAACCGGCGAGAATGCATGAAAAGACTGATGGATGTTGAAGAAGCCAAAGATGTATGTCAGAATCGTAGCAAGTGGAAGGAAATGGTCTCTGCCTACCCCTCTGTTGGGAAAGAGGCGTGATCTATATGTATGTATGTATGTATATTTAAGGATTTTTCTTTGCATTTCAAGTACAGCTTGGATATTTTGCAATAAAGCCTTATTTCTTACTGGATTTACCATATGACTCAGATATAGATCCGATGGTAGATACCGGCTGTGATTCTTGCTAATCAGACGTATTCTTTGTTTAGTAGATGTGATTTTTGGTGAGTCCATGAGGAATCCCCTTGGACCTCTGTATTTATTTGTAGACCTTGTTGAGGGCTGGAAATACAAAGTTCTTAAATTACAAAGATGTATTAAATTTAGGTTATCTCTGTACATAGATGATGTTAGTAGTTTAAAGTATTGTTACAACAGTTTACCCATATCGGATATGCAATGATAATATTATGAATTTCTACATTAAAGAGTTTTAAGCAAAACAGCTAGGCTAGCTAGCAGACAACAGCAAGTTTTACCTAGCTGTTGTCAACTACCCCTATTAATAAAATTTACAAAATCTTTTTACATAAAAGCTTTTATAAATTTTATTATCTTTCATAAATATCGTTCATCATTCGTTCACTAGCAACCCATCAATACCCCCACTGCTAGGCTCGAGTCTCCTCTTCTCTATCTAGAGAGCTGAGAGGGTTTAGGCCATAATCCACACACGCTGGCCTAATACGGGTTGGTGGATCAGACATACCCTTAGAATTACTATAGGGTATGTGGGTTTCCTCACAATGTTTTCCTTCACCGTTAGCAGGTGGTAAGTCACATGACTAGTACATATAAATTCTACAAAGTAAAATCCACATTCGTACTGCCGGTCGGAATCGAACTCGGACCGCGTGTTTAGTACGCCGCGCCGGTCACTTATCCATTCAACCACCATCGCTTTCGTTCAAAAATATAAATTAATATTTACTTGATTCAAATATTCTGTGCTCCAATCACTCATGTATTGAACGTGGCCTCTAAACTCCCCTTGTGGAATGTTGCACTGAAAATAGATAAAAGACATATAATCAATATAATAACGCGTTCAGGATACATGATGGGCTTGCCCCATTTCTGTAGCATGTTAGGGATGTTTGCCGCTCGGGTCGATTGTTTTTTTACAACAATGAGAAAACGATGCGATTCCTTGGTACGCCGCCAGACTCAACAACATTCTGAGCTGTATTGCGAGCAGACTTGACTGTTTGTATGTGAGTCACTGGTGCAAGCTATCCACCTAGGGTGCCGGGCAAGTGGCAGTGGCTTACATACAAATTATTATTATTTCTTATTAGATAGGAGTAAGAAATACTTTTACTAATAGCCGTGCCACACGGTTGTAAATTTGCGCTCCTTTGCGCACAACAGAGGTGACCTTGGTTGGAGCTAGGTTATCATCCGCGTAGTTTGTATGAAATTTAGTTTACAACAGCCGGCTAGACGGTTGGAAACCACCAAGGTCACCTCTGTGGAAAGCAAGTTTACAACCGTTTGCACGGCTTTAACACATTCAGTTATGTTACTTGAAATAAATAAAATATTATAGGTTATATATACTATTTATTAAAAACCCACAAAAATTGTATATGATTAGGTGTAAATAAAAGGTTTTAGCTGTAGCTATAAATTAATTGCTTTAAAATTATATATGTAAATATAAGATTAATGTCAGATAGAATTTAATAGATGATGTAAATAAGCTAAATAAATATAAACAGTACCTCGTCGCAGGTACGTATTCCTCTGTTTTGTATAATTTCTGCCTCTCTTGACTGTTGACAAATTTAGAGGATAATTATAAACTAAATATCTTGAAATTGTTTGTTGTTGTTGTTTACCACTGCTCAGCTCTTATTGACCGTAGCGTGATGTTATGTGGTCCATAGCATTTCTCGATAGTAAAATATTTTTTCAAATCGGACGAGTAGTTCCTGAGATTAGCGCCTTTGACCAAACAAACCAACTCTTTAACTTTATAGTATATGAGCCGAATTGGTCTAAACGTTTTAAAGATTTTATGATAAAAAAAATTTTGTTGATTTTTTTTTTAATACGACGTGATATTTTTATACTGAGATTTAACTTTAGTCATATATCTTATTGTATGATACCGATTGCTTACCTGACCCGACATAGTACGACCCCAGCTGAAAATAGTTACATTAGCCTTACTCCTAAGCAAATCTTTTTCGTTGCTAAGTGGCATGATATACCCAATTTTGTCTGCAGTCATGCTCGCAAACGTGTGAACGAGAGCTACATCTGAAATAAACCCCTTTACATTAGGGTGCATGAGAACTCGTTCTATAGGTAAATATTGTTCGTAGCCTGTTTCAAATTTCTTCTCATTGCCAATAACCACGAAGGAGGTAGTGAGCTCTGGTTGTGTGAATTTGCCTCCAGTTCTAGGGCCCATGCTGTGGAATTGAATTTATACATTATTTTAACTATCCATGTAGCGACGTATTAAGGATACAATGTTATCCGTGTAGTGACGGATTAAGTATACATTATGTCACTACCCCATTTCAACCCGTAAGTGTCGTAAAAGGCGATTAAAGTCGTAACCTTAAGCAGACAAGAGCGCTGCGAAAAAAGGGAAATTTGAAACAAAACCCTATACCAACCCGTCAGGCCAGCGTGATATAGTAGTTAAATTTCCTCCACAATCTATGGAGGAGACCCATGCCCAGCATTGGGATGTTTGTGGGTTAAAATGATGAAAATGTTTATTTTAACTGACTGCTGAGTTTAAAAGGAAATATACAACGAACTAGTGTGGTAAGTGCCCCAACCTATCTCAGTTCTGTGGCCCCAGTAAACTGTATTTTTAGGACAGTGGCAATTTCACGTACGATGGTAAGCTGTTACTACGGTAACAGCTACGGACGCCTGCAACACTAATGCCCGGTTTCTGAATCATCAGATAAAATTATTCATCGATTAAAGTATAACCTGACTGAATATAAAAGTAAAAGAATGAAATTAGTTTATTCATATAACTGTCATTATCCGACTGTCAGGACGGGTATTGTTTTTTACCCGACTGTCAGGACGGGTATTGTTTTTCGCGCGTATCTTGTATGTTTGTAAATTTCTTTATTCCCACGAATCTTCCAAACGGCTGGACATCGGATGGATTTTGACAATTAGGGTATTGTTAGATTCGTCTAGAAAACCCAAGTGTCCTTAGATAGGTTTTAAGAATAAAAAGACTTAAACGGCGGGCTTTTGACGCCAAATTGTAAGACGATCAATTTTTTTTTAACCAAACCTATCGAGTAGAGTATCAAAATAAAGGGAATCAAATGGAGATTACAAATATATACATATTTAAATTTAATCAGGTGTAATAATATTACAATAATTTTCCTTTTTTTGCAGTCGGGTTATTAATTTTTTAAATTATATTTACTTGTTTTAAACTTGTTATTTATCCTATCAATAACTTTTATCTGATGCTTCAGAAACTGTATCACGAGCGCGTTTGCCTATTGCTATTTCATAATAATTTTGTCGGATGGTCAGAAAAAGCAGAATACGGTTGCTCTTTTTATAATTAGCATAAGTACATGAAAATACATATATACATACATAAATAGCATCACGCCTTTTTCCCCTAAGGAGTAGGCAGAGGTGTTTCACACCCACATTTCGCCAGCTATGTTTGGTCCCATGAAATAGAGGGCGAGCCTATTGTCATCAACCGGAAACATTTGTTTACCAAACTCCGGGAAAATCTCAATACTGGAATTACACGATAGAAAAAAAAGTCCCGGAAATCGAACTGGGACCTCTTGCACAGCAGTCGTATACACTTCCCGCTGCGCCACCAAGGCATAAAAAAAACAATAATGATCTACTAACGTTACACTACATTAAATTCAAACATATATATATGTCCCATAAAAGATTCCCGATTTACTACCAACATAAGAATGAAGTTTGAAATAATGAGTTTAACTTACAAGCAGTGTCCAGCGGTTATCACTACATGGTCATGTATTATTGCACCCGTACAAGTCCGCTTTTCGCCATTTGTGTAAACAATACTGTAACAAATTTACTTGACTTTTGTATTATTTATAATATTGTTGACTGCGAAGAACCCACTCCTAGTCTCGATAATCGTTTGGTTAATGCCGATATCACTGAAAAATTCTACGAAAGTAAAAATGTTCCTCATAGAGTCTACCGGGTATCCCGATATCGATTTAGGCAGAGTCGATATCGCAATCAAATGTTTGGAAATTAATTTCTAAACGTTTGACGACTGACGATGTTCAAAGTAGGCCATCTTTACTTAATCTTACTCATGATATTCCAAACATTCTTTGATTATATAAACTGTTTTGTCCATTAACCCATGATTGAGTGATGGTAAAAGTTTATTAATGGATTATTCTTTATCAGTTTGCGGTAACGATTAAATATTTTAGTATACATCATCAGCAACCCATTAAGTCCCACTGCTGGGCTCGGGTCTCCTCTCCTCTATCTAGAGAGCTGAGAGGGTTTTTAGGCTATAATCCACTCATGCTGGCCTAGTGCGGGTTGGTGGATCAGACATACCCATAGAATTTCTTCTAGGGTATGTGGGTTTCCTCACGATGTTTTCCTTCACCGTTAGCAGATGGTAAGTCACTTGACTAGTACATATAAATTCCACAAAGTGAAATCCACATTGGTACGGTGTATTGGTCGGAATCAAACTAGGACCTCGTGATTTCCACACCGGTCACTTATCCATTCAGCCACCATCGCTTTTTTCTTTAGTATACATTGTGAAACAATTTTTCTGTAATCTAGTGCTTCTAACAACAATATCTACTACAAGTCTGCCCGAATTCCTTATATAAGATCTAAATACGGAATAGTACGTACTCAACCAATGCAATTTTTTTCTGATTTTTTTCATCTTCACCTGATTCATCTGAAAGTATATAACGGCTGGCATTAAAGATTCCAGTAAACTTAAAGGTACATGTATAATATTGTATATTGATTAGATTAAATTATAGCATCTATATTCCTATTGCCTACCACCTATGTAAGGTGGATGAGCGGGGGTGTCACCGGAGAAATCCTATCTATCTTTCAGCAAAACTATTGCAGATCAACACAGTTATATTTTTTATACTACGATAGTTGTAAACAAACTTGACGATGAACAATTAAGCTGCTACTACGTATGGCTTAGTTTCTAGCCTATAATACCAGCGTAAAACGTGCGTAAACTTTATTTCTTCGGCTTCGGTCCCGTCATAGTAACTTCGAATGCTGCCCAAACAAACGGTCTGGTTAGGTTGCGAAGAGACGGTGCACAGAGGGGTTTAGTGGATATTCCGGTTCTGACCGGCGAGTTCCACAAAACAGTACGCATTCCCCTCTTAAAAAAAAAAGTTAAGAGGGCTAACCTCTTTCTCGAAATTGGACCTATCTAACCAGACCGCTCCCCACTAACACCACCCGTTGAGAAGCTAAAATAAATAGATAATTAGTATTAAAATTATGATTGAATTTACGCACTGGTATGACTTTTCTCTTGCGCGTTTGTATCGGGAACATATTTTAGCAAACACAAACAAGTCCAAGTGCCTAGTACAACATTTGATAAAAACATTTCAATATCACATGTCGAAACGGTTTAATCAAGTATTTATTGTATGTTATTCGATAAGCAAACTGCCTTTTGTATTTTAATACGAAATTGGTGACGTGTTTCTATTTTAGTAGTATTTATATTTTGTGATTTTTATTAAATTTCTTGTTATTGACGTAAGAAAGCAAATGTGATAAAATTTATGAATTATAAGTCGAGTTGCTTCGGGGTGTATATTTTAGCGGGATTGCAGATAAATGCCGTGGAAATAGTCAAACTGCTATCATTGTTGCTCAGCTGACAACCTAAAAACGAAGTGTAGCTAACATGAGCCGATTTTCCCTTGCACCATTTAAACTCCGGAGATCACTACACACTAGCTAAAATAGGACAACTTCTATTATTTATAAAACACACTAATTATTTCATACACCCCAAAATATTCTATGACGCACCTCTTTCTCCCTTTTCAGGTAAGACCTCTTTCTCCCTTTTCAGGTAAAAATGTTTTATGTTATGAATAATCATTTCACACCATAAACGTCCCACGCTGGGCACGGGTCTCCTCCAAAGAATGAAGAGGAAATTTAGCCTACTATACCACGCTGGCCAGACGGGTTGGTATAGAGTTTGTTTCGACTTTTCCTTTTCTCGCAGTACGCTTGTCTGCATAAGATTTACTCCTTTAGTAGCATTTTACGATATCCACGGGTCTGATGCGTTAGTGACATTATGTATTCTTAATCCGTCCCTACACGGATTGATATGAATAGATTGTTTGGATTGTTAGTAATAATTATGCCCAAATTAAAAATTTAACCAACAGAATGTTGAAATTGCGAGAAGGTTCCAAGTTTTCAACCACCAAATCAAAATTGAAGTAAAATGATATGAAGTGAACTAACTTATCCAATGATATTTATGCTACTTGTTACGCTGCAGCGGTGCTGAGACAAATAAGCCAGTGCAAGAGGCACTCGAGTGGCTTCGATGTGAGGTCAAGAGAGTTCGTCGACTGTCGCCGAGATTATATTATGAATTCACTATAAGTGCACTGCATTTAGTTCATGAGCAACGACGGAATTAGTAAGGGAATCAAGTGTCATTTATTATTTTACAGACCATTAACGAGACGAGCTGTTTTGTTTTAATGAAACTAATTGAATTTCAGTATCTCTATTAAAACTATATCATCATCGTCATCATCATCATCGTCATCAGCAACCCATTAAGTCCCACTGCTGGGCTCGGGTCTCCTCTCCTCTATCTAGAGAGCTGAGAGGGTTACAACTATATACAATAATGCAATGGTTGATTTCGATTTCTTTGTCAAAAGTTTAAAATTATTTTCAATCATATTTCAAAATGATATCAAATAAATTCATCGTGTGGAGATTGTGAGAGCGACTTTTTTCTTCTCATAATAAAACATAATAAAAATATACTATTATTATATACGGATATTTTCCTCCAAATTGATAAGGGAGGCCATAAATTTTCTGTTGTCGAGTGAAATAAATTCATATTATATATTTTAGGAATGCGAAAAAAAAACCGCTTAATGTCTTCACGAATATATCATTTATTCAGGACCCCTTTGTTAAACGGTCAAAGGTTATGCTTTATCATTTCGTTTGGAATAATTTCGCAAAAAAGAATTGTTAACAGTTACTGTTCCACAAATTTAATTTAGCGGAATGTTTTTGGATGGAAATAATCTGACGCGACTGAGTTCCGCAGTGATAACGATTAACTCATGGCGAGGAAAAGAATTGGATGTATAACAACCATTACATTTCGGATGATGGAAATTACTTTAATATTTAGGGAGGGATTCCATGCACTGTGATTTGTAGGGTAAAGGCATACTGACGACGTACGTTGAAACGTTATTTCATTTAATATTAATATGTTAACAGTTCATTATAAATAATAATCCTTTTTTTTTATGTCATTATCATCAGCATCTTTCTGTCTCGATATCAAGGTCACATTGTCATGTAAAGCCCATAATACACTATTCAATTAGTAGAAGATACGTGCAATAGTGTATTATAGGTATATATGACTGGCCTGTTGGTCTAGTGGTTAGTGACCCTGACTGCTAAGCCGAAGGTCGTGGGTTCGATCCCCACCCAGGACAAATCTTTGCGTGATGAGCATAAAGGTTTGTTCTGTGTCTGGTTGTAATTTATCTATAATATGTATGTATTTACAAAAAAAAATGTATTTAAGTAGTATATCAGTTGTTTAATACCCATAACACAAGCAAATATAATTGCTTACTTTGGGACTAGATGACGCTGTGTGAATGTGGTAGAATATTATTATTATTATTATATTATTATGGGCTTTACATGTGACCTTGATATCGAGACAGAAAGATGCTGATGATAATGACATAATTAAAAAAAAAAGGATTATTATTTATAATGAACTGTTACCATATTAATATTAAATGAAATTACGTTTGAACGTACGTATTATTGTCCGCATAGTGACGGATTAGGAATACTTAATGACACTACCCTATTTCTCTCTCTTCTAAAGAATGTGGAAGGAATTTAGCCTACTAGACCACGCTGACGAGACGGATTGATATAGGCTTTGCTTCGAATTTTTCTTTTCTCCCAGTGGTCTTGTCTGCATAAGGTTACTACTACATTGAAATAAGTTAGTGACATTATATATTCTTAATCGGGTACTACACGGATATGGGCCGATATTGATCGGTATTATATCGTACCCCTGATGAAAAAAGGCGTTAAATGAAAATGAGTCCTTTCATAAATTTCCATCTAGTATTAATAGCATTAAGGTTGTTATTTGCGAAGTGGAATTAATTATCTTACAACGCTTTTCCTCAAAGGGTACGATATGTTTCCTGTTTTGCCATAAAATTCACATTATCAACACGAAGTCTAGAAACGAACCCAGTGAACGGCAACAGGCTCACCTACTTATAGACGGAACTAAACGTGGCTGATGATATGAAGGCACAGCGAGGTCAATTTGGTAATCACTGAAATCATATGACTGACATAGAAGATATTTACACATCAATAAAACTAAAAAGGTCTACTTTTATCGATGCGTTATAATAAAGCTAGTCTGCATTGACCTTAAAACATGTAAAATAGTGACATTACTTCCGCCTCCCATAAAGTTTAGTCGTTATGTTAATGTTGAATGTTGGCAGTAGTTAATCATTGATGTAGTAAGATTTATAACTAAGACCTCAGTCGAACTTGGGCTACATAGAGATATTAAAATTTGATCTTCGCGCATATTTTATGTAACTAATAATATTTAAACTAGCTTTTATCCGCGGCTCCGTTCGCGTTGTATATCGGTAAATAGTAGCCAATGTGCTATTCCAGACTATAATACATCTGTGTACCAAATTACATACAGATCTCGTTAGCCGTTTTTGCGTGATTGAGGAGCAAACATCCGTCTATCCTAATTTTGGTATTTTTAATGAGTTTTTTTAACACAACGCTGCGCTTACCAATACGTGGCCACCACTCGAGATTAGTTTTAAAAAATTTGTTTATTGACACATAAAATACAATTTTAGATATACAAACGTTGGCACAGTCTTATGATATTTCAACAATTAGTATGTACTGGTACTGACTCCCAAACTAGGCTAAATGCCTGTATCTCGGGAGACAGTTTTGCCCATCAATATTTCATCAGTTCTGCGAGCTATATGCCCACTCACTATGGAATGAACTTCCTAACGAGGTTTTCCCAAGGGACTACAGTATGGGTTTCTTCAAAAAAGGAGTGAATAGGTTTCATAAGGGTCGGCAACGCGCTCGTGATACCCTTGGTGTTGCAGGCGTCGATAGGCTACGGAAATCGCTTACCATCAGGCGGACCGTACGTCTGCTTGCAACCGTTGTGGTATAAAAAAAAAACAAAAGAAAACTTTAGAGATGCGATTCAGTTAGCTATATCGGCAACTTTAGTTCTAAATAACAGCTCATTGATCTATATAACCAGTAATAAAACTGGTATAATCCTCTCATGCGTGATAACAGCTTAGTTAACAACTCCCTTAAAACTATGGACCAACTGAAAAACTATGTTCTACCTTTATTGTATTCGCATCAACGAAGTGAGCGCTTAACAGAAATAATTTGTAGAAAATAAGCACGAAATTTACTACGTCCGGGAGTCTCTGTAGTTAAATTTATTGTACGCAGAGCAATTGCGGAATTTTAAGCAGGCTGTCCTGCAGTCGGTGGTAGTTTTTAAGGCGTACGTGCCATTGTCGGGGACAAACAGTAACCTTTGTGAAGTAAAATCTGAAAAGAATGCGTATGTAGACAAGGGTTGGGTACCCGAACAGTTACCTTTTGTTTGAGATTTGCATGGAAACTTTGAATGGATGTAGAAGTTTAATAGTAAGTTGGTGATGTTTTTTTCGAAATTTATCAAGTACTTATATAATTTATTAAATTCCTTGTTGATGAATACATTATTTATCTGTGTATTTAACACGAATGCTACACTAGAGAGCGTTTTAATACCTATGCTCTAATTCGATGAATCGATGAACACAGAGGGCTGAGAAAGGTTCAGTCTAGGCCTAAATTAGCTGAACCGCACTTATATTATTATACAGTTGCTACGATTGATAATAAATTTATTTGATTTTTTTTGTCCACGAAAGTTTCCTAAGAATAAAAAAAAAGGAACTGAAAGTGTGAAATATTAACTTAATTGGAAACGTAAAAGGGAGTCAAATACAGCTTCTATGATTTAATTATGAACGTACAGATGCAATCGTACCTACATAATATTTCAAGTAAAGTTAAAACCTAATCCGACTGTCTAACGTGGTATAGTAGGCTTAATTCTCTCCAAATTGTTTGGAGGAGACCTGTGCTCAGCAGTGGAACGTTTATGGGTTGAAATGATGATAATGAAAGTTAAAAGTTTTGATAAAATATTATGTGTTCATTGATTCAAAATGACATATTTCAAAGTTGATACAGAACACGAAATTGATGAAACTTCTCATTGTATTATACCTAAGTTATTATACAGTCCCATCAAAATAGTAACACATTTTGACACAGTTGCGTCTGTTGATACACAACAGAGTTTGTATAGTTTCTTGTTTTTAGTTGTAAGTACTGCGATATGTCGGAGTGCCAGCTTAACTTTCAAACAATGTTGGCGCTTACTGCTTATCATCACACGTAAAGTTTTGACTCTAAGTCTACACTGTTATGTTATATAACTTGGCTTGTTTATATTTATATAGGCAGACAAATTAATTCTTCAATTGTAAACTGAGAACTGACTTTGATTTTGACAACTGACTTGAAAACTGAAGGTGTCGCTAGTAGTTTTGATAGAATTATTGGGCCACCGCGGAAATTGCGTAGAAATTAAACGTAACAAGCATTTTTAAGATTTTCCTTTTGAATTTTTTTGGAATAATACCTAAAAATAATAATAAATTTATTTTAGAAATGATATTGAAGGTTTACAGTTTAGGTGTTAGATAAAATTATAACTTTGAGTAACAGTGGTATGTAATCTACAACATTTGAGGGCAGAGTACTGTTCTCCTAGAAAGGCTAATAGGGGTTCTTTAAAAAAGGAGTGAATAGGTTTCTTAAGGGTCAGCAACGCGCTCGTGATGCCCCTGGTGTTGCAGGCGCCCATAGGCTACGGTAACCGCTTACCATCAGGCGGACCGTACGTCTGTTTGCCACCGTCGTGGTATAAAAAAAAAATAAAAATAGGCTGCCTATATTAAGGAGTTACAGAGTTAGAAATAACTATTAAAAACTAAAATTAAACTGTAAGTAATGAAATTTGATTATAGCCGACATCCATAGCACCATTATGGATATCCCTATGAACTCCCGAAATTATTCCAAGGGATAATATGAATTTCCAGGTTTCTTAACATAATGCGTTCGTGATGAACTTGGCGTTGCACTTGTTCATAAGATCCGGCAACTGCTTACCATCAGGCCAGGCATTGCTGTGGTATATCCACTTTATGAATTCCTTAATAAAAGCCTCGAAGTGTTGTTTGATTATCATATAATATTATTATTTGTGATTCGTTTTTTATCTAGTAATATCCACTTTATTTATTTAATGGTGATAAAAAAGCTAACATAATTCACATTACTTACAATTTAATCAATTAATGTAGGTATACTTTAAAAAGTTTCCATAGATATCCCATAGAAGAAATACAAACTAATCCAGTTTCTGTGAACATAGATGTAATTTAAGTGCAAACGTACAAACTGAAAACATTCTTTTTTAGGACTGTTGCAGGCAGGTAAAAATGTAGTAGTAACTTAAACCTTACGTTTTATTAAGACGAGGTTAACTCCGGTAGAGCTACAATTTATTACGTTTAATTAAGTTTCCAGTTAAACAGCACATATAACGTTCGTAATATTCACTTGCCATTTACTTTATTATATAGGTTGAAATACGGCTTGCAATTTGTTCTTTCTCCAAATAAATTAAGATGAGTTTGGCTCGAGATGTTGGCAATAAAACAGGGGTATTATGCATGTGTATAACTTTGTTGAAGATTTTAGTAGTTGGACTTCTGTGCTATGTTAGTAACATTTGTGTGGTTTAGTACATCGCTCGAAGTAACGCAGCGTGTTTCAAGCACTAGTTTTAAAGAGCAGAATTTCTAACTAAGAAACAAAAGAACTCCAATTGGAGATTTTGTACTAAATTATATTTTAATATTTATTTAAGTAAATAATATCAGCAATTAAATTTAGAATTAGTCTTTTAAATCCTAATTTAATGGGCAAGTTCATTGATCTTGAATTTTTTGAATGACACACTTACACACCATCTTTACTTACACCTCCTGTACTCATGACCGACTGCGACATAGATAACAAAACCAATAATTATTAAATAAATAAAAGAGAAGGCCTACCTACGAGTACAGGAGGTCGAACGGCACACAAACGTCAGATTTGAAGTTTAATGTCAAAGTGACGTGTACGCTCGGTACACGTCACTTTGAAAGTAGCGTTCACTTGGTATCGGTACTCATTCTGCTACGGATCACCACTGAGAAGCACGCTAGAACGTTACGATCCCAACCCGAAGAAACTGTACATCGTTGAAGTTGTGAACTAGAAACTATTGTAATCGGAAAATACCTCTCATCCGACATGTATTTATTGGCCATGTCTTCTATACCTTGACTTAAATTCAGGGTTAACAATCCCTTTTCCTTTGTTATTCGGATCACAATGACTGTATACTTTTTCACACAATATATTTTATTTGGGAAAAGGGTCGTAATTTCTTATACATTCATTTATATGTTACGGATGACAGAAAATATTAGGTTTTGTTGACAAGGTTTCTTTTGCCAACAATATAATAATTATATTCTTTTACGCATGGTGTTTTAATAATGACGACTTGCCACGTGTTTGTGCAGTGGCTATACAAATTCACAGATTTCACGGCTAGTGCAAACTGTATATAATATATATTATACTGTATTTCATGTAAAATTGTAAGAATGTAGAATATAAGCCATATATAGCGAAAGCGATGGTGGCTGAATGGATAAGAGACCGGCGTGGAAATCACGCGGTCCGAGTTCGATCCCGAAAGGCAGTACCAATGTGGATTCCACTTTGTGGAATTTATATGTATTGTATTAGTCAAGTGACTTTACCAACTGCTAACGGTGAAGGAAAACACCGTGAGGAAACCCACATACACATAGTATGTCTGATCCACCAACCCGCACTAGGCCAGCGATAGTGGATTATGGCCTAAACCCTCTCTGCTCAGTTAGAGGAGAGGAGACCCGAGCCCAGCAGTGGTTAATGATTGATTGTTAGCGAAATTGCTTTAAAATGACTAGCATCATCTACTACTTATTACATTTACTATCAAATTATAAAAAAAAAATCTCAAAAAATAATAACATAGTAACCTCCTTTTTGTATACGAGTATAACACTGGAATTCACTCACTACCAAACAATTTTCTACGAAACTCAATATTTTACGTCAGACAAAATTATTCTGGCATTGATTTATCTAAAAAAGGTAGTTTAAGTACTTCAATCACTGTTTTAGTCAAAAGTACTTAAATTAACCCAAGTTTCAGTTAAAAGGGTTCACTCACTTAGTTTTTTTGAATAATTTATAATAGACTTAATTCAAAAAGTTAGAATTTCGTGTAAGCATAACTTTTAACAAGAATTTTCCATTAAGAAAGCTATAAAACTTGAACAGTGCCTTAAGTAATTCACTCGTGTTAATTTAATCCCTCACCGCCTTAATACATTAAGTAATTGGTATCTTACAAATAGAAATAAGACGGACGTCTGAAGGCATCCCTTTAACGATGGTTGAGATACAAATATGTACTGAAAACCTTGCATATTGTATATAGACGTATATTTATTAAAAGGTGTTCCAAACAAGCTTTTATCAGATAAAAAATTAGATACATAATATTATTATAAATTAAAAGCAAATTATGGTGAAAAAACTTATCACAAATATGTAAATATTTAAATTTAGTTTGACATGAAAATATCCGAACAATTGAAATAAAATTCAGTAATTTAATTTAAACTTTGAAATAGTATTTTTTTGCTAAATTAAACTAAGTAAAGAAAGAAAATATGGATGGGAAATATAGTTTTGAATGATTAAGTATTTCTTATTATTAAATTCAAAATGAACTAATATTTATTTTATTAAACGTATAATTTGTAAAAGAAATGCTTTTGTCCGCAGCGGCAGACTCTTATAATTATAATTTCTCCGTAAGGTAAAATCGTAGAAACTTGGCGTCAACTCTCAAGTTTTTCGTAATTAAAATTTGTTACGTGTTTGGCAATTCAAATTTATGGCCGTTGTAATTTCGCAACAGAAACTCGCCTATATAATTTCACCAAAGTTTGCATTGCTCCCAATACACTAATTCCTTTTGTAACTTTGATAAGATCACGTCCGTCGAACATAAAAGATAATGATCCGAAACAAAACTCATCCATTTCCAATAATTCCATTTCCCTACGGAAACCAGTCAGAAGTCAGAACTGACGAAATACTACTACAATAGTACAAACTTTTCAAAGTAAACAAATAAAGTTTACAAAGAAGTAAGTAGAGATAGGTCATCAAAGAGATAAAAAAAAGGAAACTATTTTTTAGGTAATTTGAAACTTTTTTGAACTTATTTTTTAAAACTACCAACATTCATAATAGCCTTTTTAAAAAGGCATGTACCCAGGAATACTTAGTCAAAATATTACTTATGCATCATCCAAATCTGAATACATTGTATTCATTCTTATGCCTGGTTTTTATATCCGTCGTTCATGACAACCCGTTATATTGATTAAATTCAAAGGACGAAGTATTAATCTAAAGTTAAAATTGTCTATTATTTTAACTTTTTCGTTTATACGAGTATATTTTATGTTGATTTTCGCCTTTATTTTGTTTAGCTAACAAAGTGTAAAAGGAAAATAAACAAAAATCAGCGCCGGGGTCGAGAAGTCCTTGAACCAGTTGCTTCCTTTACGTTAGTAGACACCCCGAACATGTATACATCCTCTTTGGACATCCTTGGCAACTTATCTGAAACAAAGATCTACAGTTCTTCGGTGAATAGTAGTGAATAGGAGTCAAGTTGGCCTTTGTACTGGCTACGAATATTTTTTAAATTTAGAACATGTGTATTAACTGTAATTCAAGGAGGTTGCATTCCATTCGAGGTTATTATTAACTTTTTGATGTTATAAAATTCAACAACAATAGTTATAGTCAACAATAGTTATAGTTAGGCCCTATATCTCCGCTTTCTGATAAGTATCTGATAATTTGACCTTTCCAAAACTGAACTGTTTCTATGTTTTTCATATAAAATCTACAATCACTTATATTTCTGATACCATAAACTAAAATTACTGTCCACGATACTTACATTTAATGGCATTATAATCTAATACATTAGCGATAATATTCATCGATGTTTATGCTGACATAGCTTAAAGATACCCAATTGTACCTACTTAAGAGAAGAAAATGATTCCACTTTATTTCGTTCTAGTATACAAAGGGCCCCGTAACGGAGGAGTAAAGGTAAAAACCGCCCATAAACGTAGACCTTACTACTTCATTTTGTGTGAAATTATTTACTGTATTTACAATACTGAACACGATCAGCATAAAACTAAATATATGAGGGCACCGGCCGAATTTGATTGCCGTTCAAAAGGGTTCCGGACAAAAAATATTTGAGTACCCTCAAAAGATAACACTACGGTACCGCTTTGGAAAATTTTCTTCTGTATCTATTTAAGATATCTACGGAAAAGTTTGTGTATTGAATTTAACAGTGTTTCTATTTTTTCTATTATTAGTTTTGGAAATTGAAATTGTATTGTGTTCGTGTAATGTTAGTATTGGGTCAGGTCTGAAATTGCAAGACTTTTTTGTTATGTTATCTGTTTATTTTTACCAAAATGTTTTACAAAACAGGGTGTTTTTTTTTAACAAACAGGGCGACAAAACTATAGATGAGATACCTAATATCTCATCTATAGTTTCAAGTTTCAAATAATGCTATACAAAATCTCACCAGACTAAAATTAGGAAAGGTCCGGTTAAAATGTTCTTAGCATTTAATGTATGCCAGAGTGAAAAATTAAAAAAAAATTACCTCTAGTCTAAAATTAAGTTGGTTTTCGCAAAAATTGGTCGATGAAGTATATACTTAATGATAAGTGCGTTAAGAGATTATCAATTATCATTAGATAAAACACACAAAGATAATGTATTTAACAAATATTGGAAACCCTCTCAAACGCTATTTTCTCATGTTTACGCTACTAGTTACACCTTTATTGCTTAGGCTCTAGTTTAAGTGGACAGTTTTATTTACTGATGGCTAAACGAGGCTTAACTACCAATCAGCAAAAGGTGATAAAATTTGGTAGTATTTTCTCTATTTAGGCGTTCATTTTAGGCTTTTTTTCTTTTGTCGGTAATAGGCTGTTTGAAAATGGTTTTAGGTTATTAAAAAATAACATGTTTCTGCTTACCTGTCTTAGAAAGATAATGTATTTGGAGTATCATAAACAATAAATGATAGAATATTACCTACTCTGTGATGGTTTTTTGTTTTTAGTTCTTGTCTTTCTGTTGGGGCAGATAAAAGTTCACGGCACATCATATTAACACTATATTAAAAGAATAATATCGACACTTTATATTATTTTTTGATTAAATTATGATTTGAGCAGAATTTAAAAAAATACATGATTCTAGCTAAATATTTCATCAGGCGTCAAAAATACAATTTTTTTCCTTCCAAACTATTTTTAGTTTTAGAAAAATCAAATTCATCCTATGTCAAGTGAAAGAGGAAGAAACCTCTTTCTCAGTTATAGATTTCACAAGAAACTTTGCGTTTTAAAATACATCTCTAATTCTTTGTAAATCAAAACGTATTCATACAACTCTAAATTATAATGAAGTAGACGAAAATAAATTTTCATCGTATTTTAAAATTTAAGCGCGTTGAGTTATTGAAACTTTCCAATTACAATCCGAATACTTAATATTTAGTTAAATACAGAGGTTGTAATAGAAGGGGTTCAGTTAAAAGCTTTCTTTGTCCTTGAAATAAGGGACGTCCGAGAATTTCGAAACTGACATCAGGTTAAGTATTGAACGTGTTGAGTGTTTTATGGGTTACCGTCTATGGTATTTTCATTTCCAAGATACTCAAAAAATTACTTTTAAACATTCGCGATATGATATTATTTTTTGATATTAAACGGAAATTCACGCGATTCACAGTCAGCTTGTGACCACGGCCGGCGTAACCTGGTCGAAACGTCAAGCATAATAAGGTACATAAATACCTAAAGCATAATCGCGTGAATTCTCGTTTAAAATCAAAACAAAACTCAAAAATTGCCATTATGTCGTCTAATATTAAAGAATAGCTCCCACCCGGAGTTTTATCCAAGTCGGTGGTGCACCACGACGGTGGTAAACTGGCATAAGGCCTTCGTGCTGGTAAGCGGTTATCCTGTATACGCCTGCCATGACAGCAGAGACATCACGAGTGCGTTGCCAGCCATTCATACTTTTTTCCTCCCCAATGGGATTTTAACACAATTACTCACCAGCCAGAATATAATCACTTCTATATCACAACTTTCTGTAAGAAGAAGTTTCTGATGGTTCATGAAATATCCAAATATATGTTCAGTAAATCATATGGCATTAAATTTTAGTTGTTTTGCTCCGAGAATCGAATAATCCTTGATAGTTAGCATTACGAGGTAATGTTGCCAATACTAATGATGCTGCAATATTATGTTATCTTCTATATGTTAATGTTTCACGTAATAACAGTTTGTTGTGTGTAATATTACGAGATTCCATTATATTTGATGTGACTTCGAATTTGCGTCGGAAAGAGGACTCATTATTACGTTGGTACAGCTATCAAAATAGATGTGGAGGCTATGTTGCAGTTAAAGTGAAATATCTTATAACTTTGCAGTATTTGTTTTCTTTTAATTTAGCTAAATATCAACAACATTGTCATCCACTAATGCGCACATGTTTTTCCTACAGTACAACGAACCTCAAACGGGTTAGTAAGGAATTTTATTAAGATGTTTTCTACTCTATCAGAAGTGTTTTGTGTGGAATGGACTTAGGTACAATGTTAATTGCTTAATTAGTCGCTTTTTAATTTACTTTCCTCGAGACATAAAGAGGTGATGATATACTGTCTTCTTACTGCAACGCACGTCTAAAACAACTATCTTTATTGTTAGTTAGATACCAAGTTTTTAATCATCGTGATATCTTCAGAGAAAAATTGTAAAGTGAATATAAACACTCCGTTTTAAAAAAATGCGCTGGTCTGTGAAATATGGCAGCGGTCATGTAAGTTAAACTGCGTGGATCAAATCAAAGTTTGCCAAACTGAACATTGTTGCTGACAAGTACGCACTGTCAACTGCATTGTAAGTGAAAACTGTGTATGAAAATAGCTGATGTCAGCTTAACAAGGACACAAAACTGTATAAATGTGTTTATTCATGAATTTATTTATTTCTTCCAATTCAAAAAGCATTATAAAGAGAAACTTGATTTTTGCTAACTAGATATGAGACTGAAAGAAATTAGAAAGAAAAATGTGAAAAAGATATCATCATAATTTAAAAAATATTGATGTATTTCTTACTACTTACTACTACTCTAAAATGTTTAACGAAATTAATAAAGTTAAATAAATAAACCATAACATCAAGAAAATAGTATTATTATATAATATTTTCCAAAATACACTTTGTAAAAAAAAATACTTTACACTTTCAATGCAACATGCTCAACAACGTGTTCCTCGTTAGGCATCCGGAACACTCCATACGTCATAAAATGCACCCTCTCGTCTTCTATCCAACTATAAATACCCTCTGATACTTCCTTCAAATTACGGGTATTATGTTGCAACGATTCGCTTATCACAGTGTATATTATGGTGAATAACCTTGTTTGCTTTCGTTCCCAGCGGGGACAGCTGAATTAGCTGCCGGCTGTTTATTGTATGATCTGTTTGTATTGACTGAGTATCAAGGGTTATACCATAAATAAATGTCGAGGGATTTTGTTTGTAATATATGTCTATGTAAAGATCTTTTACATAACGGGTGGCGCAAAAGTAAAGACCCTATTTGGTTCAGCTATAACATTTTTTCTAAATTAGAAAACTAGATTTAGATTTTTTTAAATGTATATTTGTGCCATTAAATTTCGTACCATTAGGATTTAAAGATGATGTCTTTTAAATGGTGACCTCCAGAGTTGATACACATTTGAGCCCTATTTATGACATTTTGCATAACTTGCCGTAACACTTCCTGCGATATGTTCGTTATTTCTTGACGAATGTTTTCTTTTAGAGCTGCGAGAGTCTGTGGCTTGTTCACATACACCCGAGATTTCAAAAAACCCCAAAGAAAAAAGTCTGGACTGGTCAGATCGGGTGATCTTGCAGGCCAAGGCAAATCGCCAAAACGAGAGATAACTCGGCCTGGAAAAGCGTCCCTCACTAAGTCCATAGTGTCGCGCGCTGTGTGTGCCGTAGCGCCGTCTTGTTGAAACCAGATGTGCTCCAGCCCCAATTCGTCCAAACTGGGTATCAAAAACTCACGTAACATGGTTCTGTAGCGTTCTCCAGTGACAGTTATCGCATTGCCTCCAGCGTCTTCGAAAAAATAGGGTCCGATCACTCTGTCAACACAGATGCCACACCATACAGTAACTTTTAGTGGGTGTGTGGCAAAGCGTCGAATTGTGCGACCAATCGGTGCCGGACGGTGGGGAAATCGTCGACGAAATTCACGTTGTGTTCTTATCACTGATATTCCACGTTCTTGGGGAGTAAAACGGTCCATGTTTATTTTCAGTGTATTTTACATTTGTTCACTACACAATTTTCAACAACAGAATGACAGAAAATGTATAATAAAAAAAAAAAAAGCATTTTCTTTAGTGCCACTACTTTTGCGCCACCCATTACATGATACGAGTTTTCTTATTTACTATCGTAAAGCTTGTGCATCATTTTAGTATTTTAAGGCTGATCAGACCAAACTGTTTGGACAGTTGTCAGTTTGACCTGATCGATTTTTTTGCACATACATGGCAAAATTGCTTCTGTTTATTCTGGTTTGTTGAAAAAGTGGTCGCAGGCCAATGCGATCAAATTGCTTCAGTCACTCTGACCGACTTTCCATAAGGTTCACAATCAACACACATGATTCGGTATCACATCCAGTCAGTTAAAACTAAAGATATAAATAACTGTCTGTAAATTGGACCTGTATGTGGTAACAAAACATTCATCCCTCATTTATGAGGAGACAATGGTATTACAATAGGTATTCATATTCATCACTGAACGTAATATATTAATGACAATTATTGTAATGTGGGTGACAAACAAAAAGTGGTATTAAACCGTATATTTTCTGTTCTAATTGATAGAACGCTATCGATTAGGCGGCCATCGGAGACAGTCGGTAGGCATTCTGAGACTCTTAAATGTTTACTCGGTGTTTATAAGGCCTTTTATGGTGGCTTCCAATAGTTGCAGTGAAGGGTGAGAGAAAAGGACTGTCCCATTAGAAAACATAATATAACATAGCATCACGCCTTTTTCCCCGAAGAGGTAGGCAGAGGTGTTTAACACTCACATTTCGCCAGCTATGTTTGGTCCCATGAAATAGGGGGCGAGCCTATTGTCATCAACCGGGAACATTTGTTTACCAAACTCCGGGAAAATCTTAATACTAGAATTTCATGATAGAAAAACCCAATACCATTTTCACCCGACCCGGGAATCGAACCCGGGACCTCTTGCACAGCAGTCGTATATACTTTCGGCTTCGCCACCTAGGCAGTTAGAAAGATTTTGACTAATAAACTTGAGGTAAATTTATAAATTTAACAAATACTGATCAAATTCATAATGAAACATGATTTAATTAATAAACTGCATCTTATATACCACAGAGTACTAACATATTTGGTGTACAAATCCTTTAAACACGTTAATTAATATTGCATTATGATTTTGAACTTTAGTTTGTTTTATAAACGTGTGGTTACTAACCACAAGTTCGTGTAAGTCAAGTTTTAGAACACTGAATAATGAATTAGTGTTTTTAAGGTTATTCAAGTACTTTATTAATATTACATACTTGAAACGTTATATGAATAAACCTAGCGCTGTTAATTTAAGAAGTAAATCTGACTAATGAATCGGTGAGAATGCAGTTTAGCACCCGATAAAAATAATAAATTAAAGTAGATGATGAAGATAACTATGTTTCAGACGTTTCAGTAAAATTAACAAGTCTATACTAATATTATAAAGCTGAAGAGTTAGTTTAGTATAATAGCCCATTTATCGAAGAAGGTTATAGGATATAACATCACGCTGCTGACAATACAAGCTAAGCAAAGGCCAAATAAATAATGACAGGAGCGAAGCTCCGCTCGACTTCTAGTGTTTGTATAAACTGGCCTGTTGGTCTAGTGGTTAGTGATCCTGACTGCTAAGCTGGAGGTTGTGGGTTCGATCCTCACCTTGGACAAATCTTTGTGTGATGAGCATAAAGGTTTTTTCTGTGTCTGGGTGTAATTTATCTATAATATGTAATATTTACAAAAAAAAAATGTATTTAAGTAGTATATCAGTTGTTTAGTTGCCATAACACAAGCAAATATAATTGCTTACTTTGGGACTAGATGGCGCTGTGTGAATGTGGTAGAATATTATTATTATATTATTAAAATAAAAAGAAAATTAAATGATAGTTATAACAACATAAAATAAGACATGAATAGAAAAATATTATGTAAAATTTTAATAATAAAATCATTCGTTTAAGAGCTACGATGCCACAAACATACACACAGATATACAGGCATTCATCAAACTTATAACACTCCTCTTTTCGCGTCGAGGGTTAAAAAGTGTGAAAAATAAATTTTTTTTCTCATGTTTGCATTTTGATTTGAGAGGACCTAATATAAAATCTAAATACCTTTAATCTTTGGCATTTTTAATAGTTGTATTTCTTGAAGTATTTGCAGTGATTTTTTTCGGTACAATTAAATATATACGATGATACGACATTAAATGAAACCACGTGTAGCATGTGATGTTAGAAGGCATTACCAAAAAAATTAAATAGAAATTTGTAATAGTTTAGACGTAAATGTACTTTCTTTATGTCACAGTTTTTCACAGTTTTAAACAACCTGTAGGTATTTAAGTTGATCGTTTGTTGTCATTACGTCATTCCATTCATTTAAATATCTCTGACTCTTTCATATAATCTTATCTCTTACTTTGTTCCGCACTTTTGTCGTCGTCATGTCGAAAACGTCATGATAGAGTTTTTTTGTAGTTTTATATTCTTAAATTTTTTGACTTTAAATAATGTGTAACTTCTTTTTTTCTTTTTTTTTTTAATAATTTTTATTAGAATATGTTTATAAGGGTTAACACTGGCTGCCTTATTATTTAATGTCGTATCGTCGTATACACTCTGTATAATATTGTTCCAGTTAGTGATATAAGGTAACAAATATCTTCCCTAGTTTCAAAGAACGTCGTAAAGATATACAAAGATAATGCTGTTGAGGATAAAGTAAAGATGATACTTAAAGAAAATATTGTTGTGTTGTTTTTTATTCGCAAAGTGGAATTGTGTGTTTGTCATATCCTTTTTTCGCGAGAAATCCCATAGGCTTGATGGAATTTTAATGCATGAGAAACGTTATACATGTTTCTATCTCGGGAGTGACATAAGACATATCAAACTTTGTCCATTAAAATAAATAAATAAATATGACAACTGATGCAGTGTTACATAAAACAAAACAAAAAATCCCAAAATACATAAGCAAACAATACCTAATAGTGTTTTTAAAAATGCTTAAATCTGCATTCTTTTTTATGAGTGCAAATTTCGTAAAAATCATAATAATTAATGAAATTCAAATAATATCGTATTGCGTCGTTGTGAGCTCTTTGCTACCATACTTTTAGTTTCTTTTATAAATGTTAGTTTCTGATGAAAATGGTGAGATTTTTACTTTTATTTTATTACTTTTCTGTTATTATAAAAGTACAAAAAAAAAACCCAAAAAGCATCATAAAATTACTCAATGAAAAAATTTTATAGGAAATTTATTTTATATGTTTTGTAAATCATCCGCTGTAAGCTGTAATACTTACTGCACAGAATAAAGAAAGAGGATTTTAATCTCTCGTTTTCCTCAATGCTGAGGGTTGTGATCTCAATGAATAACTATCCAGACTGCAAACATGTGCTAATTAAATTTCTTTTATTTAGTACTTTTATCACTTTTTGTGTTTTATGTGTGTGTACTACCTACTACTATTATTTGGTTTTTAAATGTGGAATAATAAGTTAGCTTTTTTTGTTTTCGATGACGCCTGTTTAGAAATTGTTTGTTTGTGGGAAGCTAATTGCTTTTCTCACTATTCACTCATCGTTTTGAAACTTAAGTATTTGATGAACACGACATAGTGAGCTACTAATAATTATGTTGATACAGAAAATGCTTAATGTAAGTAAATTATATTCAAACATTTATAGTTTAGTTTTTTCTGCATCAATACAACAATATAGTGTCTTAAAAGAAAATGTTTATAATTTAACCTAATGTTAATCTTATTTATACCTAGTTAAGCCAGAGAGTAATAACTCCGTGTAGTAACGGACTAAGAATACATGTCACTGCCTCTTCTCAACCCGTGGGTGTCGTAAAAGGCGACAAAGGGAAAGACAACCTTATGCAGACAAAAGCACTGCGAGAAAAGGAAAATCCGAAACAAACCCTATACCATCTGGCCACCGTGGTATAGTAGGCTAAATTTTCTCCACATTTTTTGGAGAAGACCCATTCTCAGCAGTGGTGGGACGATTTATGGGTTGAAATGATGAATTTAATTCATAGCTAAGCCAGTGAGTAATAGTCCTAATAGGTGTTCTACACGGTTATAAACATGCATTCCAACAGAGTGACCTTGGTGGGAGATTGGTTGCCATCTGCGTAGTTTGTATGAAATTTGGTTTACAACAACCGGCTACACGGTTGGAATCCACCAAGAGCACCTCTGTGGAAGGCAAGTTTATAAACATGTAGCACAGCTTTAACATTCCTCCTTCAATAGTTCGATGCCCACCAAGGACAAATCTTTGTGTGATGAGCATAAAGGTTTGTTCTGTGTCTGGGTTTAATTTATCTATAATATGTATGTATTTACAAAAAAAAAAGTATTTAAGTAGTATGTATATCAGTTGTTTAGTACCCATAACACAAGCAAATATAATTGATTAATTTGTGACTAGATGGCGCTGTGTAAATGTGGTAGAATATTATTATTATAATATATTAATATTATTTTTATCTCACTTTGAATTTTCTCACGACATATTTAGGACATCTATTTACTTTGTTATTTGCCTAAATAAATACATTTGTTAATGTAAATAAGTATATGTAATGTTTTGATGAACCTAACTAAATAAACCTACATTAGCAAATACCGCAATATGTACGTTTTTCAAACCTAAACAAATGATAATATTTAACTTTTATTCGCACAAACAATTTTAAAATTATCGTGAAATATATTTTGTTTTTAAAATTTTGTTTCAAAATATCGTTTTGTTGAACTCAAGAGGGCTATGTCCAACAGTGCATGTTGTCATACGCTTATATGATGATAATTATAATATTGTTATCTTTATCAAGTGCAAACATATAGTATAAATATAGTATGATTTATTACTGAATAACATTAATAAACCTTTTAACAACTTAATAACATAATTTTCCTTTTCTTGCAGTGCACTTGTCTGCATAAAGTTACTCCCTTAGTCGCCTTTTACGACACCCACGGGTTGAGATGGGATAGTACATTCTGTATTCTTAATCCGTCACTACAAGGAAATCCAGTAATATACAGCAAATATTTGGAAACTAGTGCAGCAGGAACTCTGCCTATCCCTTCGGGAAATAAAACGTGATGCTGTGTTGTATTATAGGCGTAACAAAACTTAATAAGATAATAAATATCTTACATCTGTTACGGTGACGTGATTAATTAAAATTTTGTTTAAATTTAATTTCACTTCAAAGCATTTTACGATAGTAATTAAAATTGTAACATTTGCTGTAAAGTTGTTTTAACTTTCTAATAACTAATATGTTTTAACTTTAGGCTATTAATATACAAAACTGAATGTCATTTGAATCGTATTTTAAGGTTAAAAGTTTTTACAAGGGTCGTAAATACTGGCGATTATTAATTTTCAGAAAATTATTACAAAAATCTTTTTATTTGTAGGTATGTACTGATGATGACCTAATTATTTTGCCTCATACATATTTTTTTATAAAGTATAATGGTTATATTATTATTTGGTTAGATAGGTGGCTCACATAGGTATAAGCCTTTAAAAGTTTTTATATATGTTAAGCAATAATAAGTAAGACTTAGATTAAGATAAAAATAAATACAATACACACACACACACAGACTAAACTCTCAAAAGTTATTATTATTATTTAAATTTTACTATTCTACCTGCTTACTAAATGGACTTTACTATTAATCTACACTATTTCTTGGGAAGGAACTGACTCCCAATATACAGCTCATGCTGGTTTAGGATTCAGAGCCTACAAACTATTTATGTAAAACTTTCTATGCAATAAAGATTTATTATTATTATTATTATTAAAATGCACCATTGACTCGTAAGTGATAATTCGCTTCATTTCGTACTATTTTGAGAAAATATACTTAATCATAAATTATCTATGTATCTATAAAATATTTCAAACGAGAACGGTATCCTCAAAAAAAAACCTTTAGATTACAAGACTCAATGGTTGCTTCAAACAAGATACCAAGTTTATTTCACCAAAGTTTTTCTTCTTTAATAAGATGACCCAAAATGATTCCTTGAAGGCCATAAATTTAATATAATTGCCAAAAAAAAGAATGTCTTAATACCCATGGGGCCGTTTCTGTGGTCTTTACTACCAGTAAAGTTGTGGCCCTGTCAGTCACTTGTCTGTGCCAGACACGGTATTAGCATGTAAATTGATGGTCCCACGATTTATAGACTTGAAAGCTTTATTTTTTAAGGTCTACGGACTTCGGTGACTTGTTTTATCTTAGTCTTGTTGGATTTTGTTGCCTTGTTTTTAGCTTCAAATGATTGAGCGGATTCATTTTTTACTTTCCATGCGTCTTGAGAATACTTTGAGATTTATTGAGGCGAGTAATTCAATCTATATAGCTTGATTATTGTGGCGGTTCAAAATTGAGCTTTTTAACCCCCGACGTAAAAAGAAGGGTGTTACAGGTTTGACGTGTCTGTGTCTGGGTATCTATGTGTGTTTTTATGTCTGTCTGTGGCATTGTAGCTCTTAAACCAATGAAGGGGCCGATTATGATGCGGTTTCTTTTGCTTGAAAAGCTGTTAAGATCGTGATGGTTATTAGAAATAGTTTCATCAAATCTATAACGTATTAAAACCAAAATATAATTTATGATATTAAATTTGTATAACGTATACATTATTAGATACAAAATTTCATAAACAGCATACACGATATTCTAATACAAAGAATTCCCAAACAAAATTATACAGGGGAGTCTAAACCCAAAAGCTAAAATGCTTTCCACGATAACACTTAAACCCTTTCAGCCTGATCCGGCGAAGGGACCGGGCGCCGAACAGAAACTTCACAATTTTCCCCATTTATATTTCATCACGTTGTTCGAAAACTTCAACATAAATTACTTTCATTTGTCTGTTCAAAAGTTGTACAAATTACGGTTATGTCTATGGTACCCGAATAAATCGGTTAAACATTATTGTTTATTATTCCGATCAACAACGTTGCTGGAATAGGATTCGAATTTTAAAGTTGTTGCAATTGTTTTTCGATTATATATGAAGATGTATGTGATCTAGCCCCACCAAACCGCACAGAGAAGATATAAGAGATAGAGAGAGAGTTAGAGCCGAACACATCGTCGACTGTGTAGTGTGGTTGTGACCCGTATGAATAGACTGTCGACGTCTTGTATGGGTATTTTTGTGGCACCTCATGAATATCGAACTAGTATGACTTCAAGGCAAAGACGACGAAATCTGATCCCAACCACAGAATCGCCCTGCATGCAAGCCTCCACGCTTGCGAAACGAAACCAAGTTTGTAGATATTTATTCATCATTTCAGCCCATAAACGTCCCACTGCTAGGCACGGGTCATCTCTTATGAAATGAAATGAAATGAAATCTCGTTTATTCATCTAGGTTACAAGGTAACACTTATGAAAGTCACAAGAATGTAACAAGTTATCCGAAAATAAAACAAATTTGCCTACAACTACCTTATTATTTTAGTCTTTTATAAAAATACATATTGACTATTTCTTCATGTTTAATAGAAATATTCCTATGAATGCTATAAAACCTTCGCCTAACTCTTTCTAAGTCTCTAAGAAACTTTTTCTTCTTGTATATATCTATATCAGCTAAATAAGTATTTTATCTAGATACACAGCTACAATCTTTCTATCTCTCCATTCCAATATCCAATAAACAATGAAGCCACATTACTGCTACTGCAAGTAAAATTGTCTCTCAGAAACTGTTTACTTTCATTATGACATAGTTACCATGAAGTATTACTGCAGTACAGTAAGAACAGACACAACACAGTAAATTTAATTAAGAAATCACCTGTTTTAAAGCTCGTATGAGTGCTCGCAACACAGATATTATCGCGCTGCAGCTCTTGCAGAATAATCCTTTGCATTTCGTTTAATTAATTTCACGGGTCCTTGGACTGAAGACAGCGTTCGTTACGTTAGTCAGTGAGTGAATTACGTACCATCGCATCAGTGCGAGAGTAATGTACGGTACAGTCGGACGCACTAAAAACGTCCATGCGAACAACTTTTACAACAAAGAGACTGAGGACTCAAGTTTAAATTACTTTTTTCGTAATGATTCGGTTCATGTTTTTATTTTATTCTGAGTCTTTTTACTGGTCTTTTATTTAAAATAGGATAACAAGTTTTACTAGATGAAGAAATGTTTTGTAAGTTATCACGTTTTTTCTGGAAGAGCTAGGCAGAGGTGCATCTCACCCAAATTTCACCAACTATGTTAGTTCTTACAGAATAGGACAGGCATAGGCAAACGGGCTTATACTGTGAATTTCACGACAGAAAAACTTGACGTCATTTTTCTTTACTCGAGAAACGAACCCAGGACCTGAGGCAGTAGATATATCTACTTAGGTACCTAGTAAAAATACTTATTATTATTCAATTATGTTAATTTTTCTACGAGCTTAGGCTTTTCACATAAATACAGGAAAAATAAACCTCATTATAGCGAAAACTAATGAATTCACGCACGCATCAAAATAGGTCTCTTAATACAGAGCACAGATTCCCTGCGCTAGATTTTAAGACGATTTTTAGGAAAGTAATTTTACAAAATCAGCTTTTTCACTAAAACGATTTTTATTCAAACAGAAACGTAATACATACTGTAACAAAATTTAACACTAGCATGTGAAAAATATTTAAAAACAGCAAAAGAGTTAACTTTGTCATTAAGTATGCCATAACCACAATATTAAAATTTCATTTAAATTAAAACATACAACTTGAATAAAACAGCCGAACATGAGCATTCGTGAATAAAATAATAATTTCCGTTGCATTTATAAAATTACCACAAAGCCTGGGGCACCAGTTCAATCATTCGACTTAAATTCGGTTGTAGTTAAACCTTTACATTATGTAGTTATTGGAAAACTGTTGTTGTATAAAAGATAATTAAATGCAAGTCACAGTGTAAAGTCATTTAGTAAAATATTGTTCTTATTTTTTTATACTATATCGATGACAAACAGACATAATATGGTTCAGCCAATGGCAAGCGCAGCATGGACAATAACACCACCAATTTGCTTTATCATCATCATTTTAACCCATAAAGGTCCCACTGCTGGGCACGGATCTCCTCCAAAGAATGTGAAGGGAATTTAGCCTACTATACCACGCAGGCCAGACGGGTTGGTATAGGGTTCGTTTCGGATTTTCCTTTTCACGCAGTGCTCTGATTGCTTAAGGTTAGCCACCTCTGTACAATACCTACGGGTTGAAATGGGGTAGTGACATTAGGTATTCTTTTTTTTCTTTTTCTTTTTTCTACCACATTTACACAGCGCCACCTAGTCCCAAAGTAAGCAATTATATTTGCTTGTGTTATGGGTACTAAACAACTGATATACTACTTAAATACATTTTTTTTGTAAATACATACTTATTATATATAAATTACACCCAGACACAGAACAAACCTTTATGCTCATCACCCAAAGATTTGTCCTGGGTGGGGATCGAACCCACGACCTCCGGCTTAGCAGTCAGGGTCACTAACCACTAGACCAACAGGCCAGTCAAATTCCTAATCCGTCATTACAGGGACTTTTTTTTATGTTTACCAAAAAAAAAACAACTACATTTTTTGCCAAAGTGACAAAACAATAAATAATTAAACCAAAACGTAATCACAAGTCAAACTTGTGACGGTGCCGGTGTGTTAATAAATAGCGTGCTGTCACATAACTTGCCGCCATCTTGGAAATTAGTACAAGCTGTGCTGTAAACATATGCACAGTGCGTTGATTAGTATTCCTAGAATATTCTGAGAAGGCTGCGTGCCGACTGTTAAATTATCTATATTTAATATTATAAAACTGAAGGGGTTGTTTGTTTGGTTGAACACGCGTCTCAAGTACTACTGAACCGAATTGAATAATTCTTTTAGTATTGGATAGCATATTAATCGAAGAATCTAAAGTAGGGGTCAAAGAAAGATACGGGAGCGACACCCCGGGCAACAGCTCGTATATAGATATAAACGCAGTAAGATTAATTAACATAAAGATGCAAATCTTCTTCTTCTTTTTATCTTACTCTTGTAGGCGGAGCAATTACTACTTTTCTTTTCTGTTCTCTGCTTTGTGTTTGATTTTTGAAATAACTCGACTCGACTTTTCATTTTTTTCTTACTTATCGTTTCGTATCGCCAATTAAATTTCCTCTTCTATTCCCTATATCAGCATCTAGCCCCAGTTTTTAACTCTTTCTAAGACTCAAAGTATCTGAAATAGGCAAAATTGCAAATTGTGTTTAGCTCAATAAACCTCTTTGGTCTCATTTAAAACACGCCAAGTACGTAGTACAGACTGATTTTACGTAAGAAAACCTAATACATTTTTACTTGGCCCACAGATCGAACCCTGAACCCTTTTCACAGTTGCTGTACATACTCCCGGTACGCAGGCGCGGCACGCTAAGCAGTCTTCTCAGATTAATTAAGTTGAAACTGAAATACAAATTTTATATATGTCATTAAGCTGTGTAAAATTGACTCTCACGCCAAGTAATAATTTCTGTTTATTGAGACTTTACAAACAGAATATGCGAATGTGGGGCTTATCCAATTGAAACAGTTGTAAATTTATATATAAAAAAGTTTTAAGTATTTATTTTGTGTTTAAAGCTTGGAGCATTTGGATGTGATTTTATTTTTCTTTTATACTTACTATGTGCAAAAGATAGTTTGTAATGTTTATTAGTGACAAGATTTTAATACAATATTATTGCTAAACTGTCTTCTATATAAATATTATTTGATTTGAAATTCAAAAATAATAAATTGGAAGATATTGTCATAATATTATTTATATTGTACAATAACGTTTTGAAAAGCATCATAAGCAACAGTATTCTTTTTTTGCAACTACCCATTAACGAAGAGAATATAAATCACAAAAAGTATTACTAAAACACACACAGTATTTTATCCCGGTTCATAAAGCTTGTTCTAAAAATTTGTTTACATTTAATTTAAACCACTTGACTTTTTTAGTGTTTACCTAATATTCCGGGCTGAGTGTACTCTACTAGTACTTAGCGGGAGTCACGTACTGTGGAAAATTTCACTTTCTTAACCCTTGCACATTTCTGCATAAATTTGTCGTCGCTGAACTAAACAGACTTCCACGGTTTGACGCGACCGAACGTGACATGGGTACAGGGTTATATTTGCATTATTTGATTTGTCATAGCAACCGCTGGGATAAAAACGGACACTAGTTTCACCGTTATCATTTTAAAGAGCTTTCTTTTTATTTGGGAAATTGAATTGTTTTAGGTGGAGTTGTCTTTTTCGAAAGTTATACCTTTCACGATCTATACATCAACATTTATATTTTTATTACGTATCTTAGGTATTTAATCAGGTACTTATGTATTTTTCTTGTTTCAATTGTTGTTTTGCTGGTTAAAATTAATTGATCAATTAGAGAAAATTTGAAACCATTTTTCATTTCTTTTATTGTAATTTTTCGTAGTTTTAACGTCGATTTATTTTGGAAAATTGCAACGTTGGGAATAAATAATAGTTACTTACTCTTATGGATTTGGTTTTAACACGTTTCGCCGAACGTATTTTATAAACAACAAAATTAGAACATATCGGAACAGCTGCCAGACAAATATTTTAACGCCATAGTTGATTTGCAAAGTTTGTGTATTCCTGATTTATTTAAATTTTATTTTGGACACGAATTTCAAAAAATTCGATGGAAATTAAATTACTAGTTTCAGCGTTTTAATTACAAGACTATCAAATTAATGGCGAGACAACTTTTGAACCTATTTTTAATCTAAGTGATCAAATTATCAATTTTATATCTTCTCGCCAAACATAAAAAAAAATAACTTTGACTGGCCTGTTGGTCTAGTGGTTAGTGATCCTGACTGCTAAGCCGGAGGTCGTGGGTTCGATCCCCACCCAGGACCTTTGTGTGAGGATCTTTGTGTGATGAGCATGATTGTTTGTTCTGTGTCTTACAAATAAAAAAATGTATTTAAGTAGTATATCAGTTGTTCAGTACCCATAACACAAGCAAATATAATTGCTTAATTTGGGACTAGATGGCGCTGTGTGAATGTGGTGAAATATTATTATTATAAAATATTTTATATTGAAATTTACAATCGCTTGACACACCGACTATTTTTACATTCTCAATGTGTACAACCCGGGCCACCCTCTAGTTACCAACAGTTTATAAGTTAGACCGCCCATATTTATACATAGCAAGGTAAAGTTCTCACATAAAAATGTTATTTACTATTCATACTAGAGTTTTAGTTCAAACTACAACATGCATGCATGAGGAATATTAATAATTCAACATGTCACCGCAACTTTACGACATTACTTCTTCTACAAAAATATGTAAGAAAAAGTAGCGAAGCGAGCGATATGCTATAATAATAATATTGTACCACATTTACACAGCGCCATCTAGTCCCAAAGTAAGCAATTATATTTGCTTGTGTTATGGGTACTAAACAACTGATATACTATTATAGATAAATTACACCCAGACACAGAACAAACCTTTATGCTCATAACACAAAGATTTGTCCTGGGTGGGGATCGAACCCACGACCTGCGGCTTAGCAGTCAGGGTCACTAACCACTAGACCAACAGGCCAGGTTTTTTCTGTGTCTGGGTGTAATTTATCTATATTATGTATGTATTTACAAAAAAAAATGTTTTTAATTAGTATATCAGTTGTTTAGTACCCATAACACAAGCAAATTTAATTGCTTACTTTCAGACTAGATGGCGCTGTGTGAATGCGGTAGAATATTATTATATTATATAATACGCGCGAAATCACATGTGTTTTGTTTGAAAACTATTGCTTTGTGTGTATGGAGGTAGAGGTCAATATGCTGAATGGTTTTTTTATTGACATTTCGATGCATTTGCACTATTGTTATTATTACTAGGACAGTGGTACAGTTACAAAACAATACTACATTATAATTAATCATAATCATAAGTTCTTTATTGACATACATTTACATACTTATCCTAAGAATCCCCTAACGTCTGCACTAAAAACTGTGTTAGCGTCTTCCCCGATTTACTGACCCTATTACATTTATGAGAAATAAAGTGTAGTGTTAGTTAGTGTGCCTTGATTCTAAATTATTTCTTTAAAATTACGAATCAATATCTTAATTCTGAAGAATGAACGAACAAATGCCTTGATACATTGAACAGTAAATCAGAATAGCACCCATTAATCTAATAAATGAACTAATGCGCGCAATGGCGCCTATTAGAGGACTAAGTCGCGTACGCCCAGCTATGGAGTAATACAGACTAATGATAATGATGATTTACTTCGTGAATCATGACGTTCGCGTTTAGAAGACTTATTAGATACGCAACAAAGCTAAGAGAATCAAGTGCACTCAGTGCTAAGAAGTAATTATCACTCAGAGATAATGTAGAGACAAAGATATGACTATAAGAATAGAGGGAGTAATATGTAGGTATGTAGTGTCCTTAATTAGATTATCTCAGTAGTACTCACGGGAGACTATTGCGCAAAAGGTATAGGATTTGATCTAGGAGTCGGGCTAAAATGGTTTTCGATATTTTTGGCCCTCATTTCGCCGGCCATATTATTTTTAATAAATATTTGTGACTTTTTTACACAGCGCTATCTAGCGAAAGTAAGCTTATATAAGCTTGAGTTAAGGAATCTAGACTACTGATAAACATGCTTATATATTTCTGGGGGTATCACGTAACCCAAGGGATGGCTGAAACCCCAGGAATTGCAGACGCTGCGCCACCTAGCCAATGAAATAAATAAGTCATAGTCCTAGTTTAGAGTCATTGTAACTTTTTTTTTATTCGTCTTAATATTAACTATGATTAAGGTATTATTATATTGATATCAACATATTATGGCGCGTGTTGGGAGAGGCCTATGTTCAGCAGTGGACTGCAATAGGCTGAGATGATGATGATGATGAAGGTATTATTACTTTAGTAAGCAAAATGATCTGTTAATTCATACGAAATTATAAACCCTTACTGTGTCATAAATATAAAAGATCTTAATTAGTTAGAAAATTACTAGACTCAGACTATATTATAACTAAGAACCGTCTCTCAAATAAAGCAACCTGACCTTCACGAAATTCATTATTTCATAACTTTTTGTTTCACTAAATATTTTTTGTACTGAATAATTAAGAATTTAGGAAGTCACTGATATAAATAGCTCTTTAAGTACAATTACACAAAGACATTATTTAATACTTGCTTCCGCCCGCTGCTTCGCCCGGGTGTTATGTACTTTATACCTATAAACCTGCCTATTGAATAACTCTATCTATTAAGAAAAAACCGCTTCAAAATCCGCTGTGAAGTTTTACAGATTTAAGCATACATAGGGACGGACAGACAGCGACTGCGACATTGTTTTATACTATGTAGTGATTATATTATTAGGTGTTTTCCGGGGATTTAGTTTCCGTTTATTATAAGAAGGATTATTTAAGGAGGAACCATTTCCCCACTGTTTAACTGTAAAACAATTTTAGGATAGGTAAGATCTATGTAACTGCTGAAAGGGAATAATAATAATAATATTCTAACACATTCACACAACGCCATCTAGTCCCAAAGTAAGCAATTATATTTGCTTGTGTTATGGGTACTAAGCAACTGATATACTACACAAATATATTTTTTTTTGTAAATATTTATATACATATTATAGATAAATTACACCCAGACACAGAACAAACCTTTATGCTCATCACACAAAGATTTGTCCTGGGTGGGGATCGAACCCACGACCTCCGGCTTAGCAGTCAGGGTCACTAACCACTAGACTAACAGGTCAGTCAGTGTTTAACAAAAATCATTGTTTCTTTATTTTATATAAGTAATAGTTAAAGTTCGTCGGATGATATCAGTCTGTGTGAGTTGAACAGAAAGACCAGCTATTGGCTATTACGAATTGCATTGCATTGGTGAACTTTTGCGTCCGGCCGCCGTCCAGCAAACTGTTTATCTGTGGGGCTCTTCAATCTTCTAAACCTACATACAAGTAATAGTGATTTGTAATGTTTGGAACTGTATGAGATATGACACACCGCTTACTTAGATGTACGACGTAGATGTAATGTGTAGCCCCAATTTCTTCAGCGGTACGTACACGTTTACACTTACGCATCCGGTGTGCCCTGACCTTTAACCATTCAATGAAATTTACATAATATAAATAGTCTAGGATCTGGAAAAAGTTTCATCAAAATACTACGCGGGTGAAGCCGTGGGTAGAAGCTACTATCTATACTAATATTATAAAGCTAAAAAGTTTGGTTGAAGGCATTAATCTCTGGAACTACTGTCCGATTTGAAAAATTATTTTAGTGTTGGATTGCCTATTTATTGAGGAAGGTTATATAACATTACGCAGTGGTCAAACAAAGAACGACGGGAGCAAAGCCCTGAGCAAAAGCTAATAATATAATATACGTAAAACCTTAAATAAGTATATGATTAGGTTTTGCTGTTTTCAAATACAGCAAAACGTTTACCATTTAATGTTAGCCACGTTTTTAAATGGGTCTCGATTCAGCGGATATTGTGTACTCTGAACATGAGTGGCGTACATCAGCCGCACCAGGAAATTGCCAATGTTATACACGTCTACATGATGCTTGTACAAAAAAGAACATTTTTCGACGCCTTTTTTATTCTTCACTAGTATTGGCGAGGGGCTTCGCTCCCTTCGTTCTTTATTTGGCTATTTAGCTTAGATCCTATTGATCGTGGCTTGATGTTATATATAGTCTTTATTTTCCTCATTATATGGGCTATCCAACAATAACAAAAATCGGACCAGTAGTTTCCACCAGTCGGGTTTTTACTTTGTGACTGGTCAGTCATCGCATGCTATACTTTAGCGCTCCTAAACTATTAAATTCCTTTTTTTATAAGCTTATATTATTACTTATATTTGTCTGTGTAGTGACGGATTTAGAATACATAATGTCACTAAGGGAGTAATATATGCAGACAAGAGCACTGTGCGAAATGGAAAATTCGAATAAAAACCCCTATACCAACCCGTCTGGCCAGCATGATATAGTAGGCCAGATTCCCTCCAAAATCTTTAGAGACCCGAGCCCAGCAGTGGGACGTTTATGGGTTGACATGATGATAAAGCTTATATTGCAAAACAATGTGTTCACAAAATGTTTTTACCGTTTACAAATACATAGTTGGTACCAAGTGATGATCCCAGCGCCAATGTCCAACAGTGGACTACAATAGGCTGAGATGATGACGATGATGATGTTGATTCCACATACTTATACTTGTTGATGAAAACAAATTAAAGTTTGATTGCTTTTTTTTTCTCATGTCCAAATTTTTTTGAATTGGATTTAGTATGGTCTTTGTGTTATGTACCTTTCTGTGATATTTCAAACTGTAACCAATTAAAATTGTAACTATTATGGCGATTAAAAAGAGTCGCCTGAGTTTCTTGCCAAGTTCTTCTCAGAGCTCAACCTTGTCAGCGAACTGGCCGTAGGCAAATTTGCTGACACCTTTTTTTTTTGCTTTTTATGATTTTCATAAGTATTATGTATGTGATCAAAATGAAATAAAAAGATTTGACTTTGACTTTGACTCAAGTCATTTATCCCACGAAGACAGATAGATGCCACCGTTCATAATAGAACTAATAATAATGACCAGTCACGTCTTTAAACAGGTCAAAGCGGATATTGTACACCTTGTGGTAAAACGTCCATCAGACTAGGTCAGGAAATTGCCAATGTTAATACACGTTTCTTCAAAAAAAACAAGCTCCCGTTCACCCCAAGGAAATGACTCCAATTTGCGACGCCTCGGATTAGTTTGGTCGGTGAAGCAATTTTAGATGTCATTACACGATAATTTGGTGAAATGTGTTCAAAAATGTGATGTTCATTTCTGGGATATCGGATGAGTTAATGCTGGCTAATGGACGAAATATTATGTTCTCTGAAACGTAAACTGGAGGTAGTGATGCGAGATATTGCGTGATTTTTTTAACCGCAGTGATGCGTAATAAGTAGGTTTAACGAGTAGTAGGTACGGTCTTTGAATATTGGGTTGCCAAAACAGCTTGCTGTAATATTTAAAGTTTTGTAAAACATTAGTTGTAGTCAGCTGTCACAGACATTTTTTTATTTACTACTGGTTGAAGAAAATAAAACAAATTTATTATTATTATTACATGAAAATGACATTTTTTGTTTAAGTACGAATTATTTCTTGTAATGTATAATGAATTTAGAATTTATTTTCAAGCAACCAAAAAACTAGGGAAATATAATTGAAATTCTACTTTTGAAAATAAATATATAGCAGCTATTTCATAATCTTGAGTTTGATGCAGGTGGATTTTATTTTATATATATAGAGGTATATCTAATTAGACTGACGCTAAATAAATAATATTTTAAATTAAGCTGAAAATATAGAAGCTACGTGAGAAGCTTAAAGAATGCAATAGTGCACAAGTAATTACGCCTGCAAGCCCGTCGTTTTTGCCCCAATTCGCGTACACTGACAGCTTATCACAACTGACAGACATTAAGCAGCCGAGACCACAACAATGAGTCTGTAATAACGAACTTTATAAGCGTTGAGCAAAGAAAACAAAGCCTTATTACTTGCAGTTTTTTTTATTTCTGACTATCCTTGTGATATTTTGATGGATACGACCCAATTTACTAAATAAATTACCTCTAAGAAGATTACTTATAATTATTTTGTTCATTACCCTAATAATATCATTAGAATACTAAATTATAAAGCATATCTTGCGAATATAGACCTTATGGTGTCCCGATTTGTGGCTTATAAACTAATGTAATATACTAAGGGTTCCCATGTCTCCTAAAAACATATTTTACCCCTTGTTACCCCTTAGAGGTCGAATTTCCATTACTAGACATAAATGGAGGCGCCAGAGAAGCAATATAGAAATTGAAATTCATGTTTCCAAGATGGTCTCGGCCAGATAAGGGCTTTGAAGCGGCTTTATGTTTAAGTATACGACCCAGTATTTGTACAGACGTCAGTGCACTTGAAACTTTTTATTTTGCTGGTTTCGAATATTTCATTCAAAAGTGAGTTAAATTTACAAGGATAGAGGTGCTGCTAGAGAGTTAATTGGAAAGTCTTGCAACTACTATTCAGCATATAACACTACCCAAGGAATGTTACTGCGTCTTATTGTTGTAGTCCAGTGACTTCCTTTATCATTGTTATCGACGTAATTTAATAAGTCTGGAGGAGAGCCTACTCGAAAATATAACATTCGACTTATTCGATATCGATATAGCTTGTTTAAAAATTTTAAAAGAGTAGCTAATGCTAATTACTAACTACTTCTAAAAATTTATAACGATATGAAAATCAACTAAGTTTAATGACGTCAAAATAGTTAATATCTCTTTGGTGGTCGAAAATTAACGAGATTTTTCACAGAACACTTAAATCAGACTGCTTTATTTTTTAATCAATGCTTAACTTCCAGACTATTCTAAAATCACAAACAATCTGAATATGCTAGAGTTCTTCAAGAATATTTGTTACAGCCGTTTGATACATAAAATTACCTCTATTTTATAGTAATAATTTGAAACTAGAGTCTAATTAAAATCTCGGTACAAAAGGTGAAATCGCTTAAAACACTCTATCATAGATATCACGTGGGGTTTTCTCATGGGCTTAACTTTGAAGTCTCGTCGGCAATTTTAAATGGAGCCCTCGATAACTATTTGACTATTTTACTGTTGCCTTAAAGTTGAAAAGATTTATACAGCGTGAGGGGTCTAATTAAAGTGGTCATCTATTCGATAGTTCGTGGAAGCCAGACCAGCTTAGTAGATCCTACAATCCCGGAGGGCTTAGGCGGCCGTCAACATAAACAAAATGCTGTTATTACTTGTATCTTATCTTGGGAAAAAAATTGGCATTGGTTACGCTTCTTTTTCATTTATCGGTATTATTAAAGCCATTGGCTCGTTACATGATAAAAAAGTTATTTTATTACCAGTCTGTAAGTAAAAACTGTTGCAATATATTTTCTATGCCTAAGGTTAAAAACCTATTGTATTTTATTGGTTGTAATATCAAATTGCAAAGTTAAAAAAACGTCTGCTGTGCAAGAGGTCCTGGGTTCGATTCCCGGGTTGGGTAAAAATGTTATTGGGTTTTTCTATCATGAAATTCCAGTATTAAGATTTTCCCGGAGTTGACGACAATAGGCTCGCCCCCTATTTCATGGGACCAAACATAGCTGGTAAAATGTGGGTGTGATACACCTCTGCCTTCCTCTTCGGGAAAAAAGGCGTGATGCTATGTATTGTATGTAATATCAAATTTCATCATCATTATGTAAAATGTTTCCTATCATTCAAGAGTACTTCTCTTCTTTATTAATGCATTCATTTTAAAATTTCTGGAATCGTGAATCGATAAACGCTTTGAAGAAGTTTTCACTTCAATGGTGCTGAAAATTTTCCTTTGTGAAAGGTTAAACAAATTCTGGGAAAAAATTAACTCAGAACAGTTGAAGAGAGTACAGCGGGTGACTGTAGTTACCTAAACTAGCTGTTGCCTGAAGATTCACTCACGTCGATCTTTGTTTGGCTTCTATTCAGTACCTTTTGGTCGAAGCATGATGATATAAAGCCTATACTTACCTTCTACGTTAAATGGGCTATTAAATTAATTAAATTAAATTAAAATTCATTTATTTCAGACATCCATATGCAATATTTTTAATAACAGATACATTTTAATATAATTTGAGTGGCAAATAAAATAAAATAATATCATAAAATTAAAATTCACAAAATTCAAATTACAGTCTTACAGAATTTTACAGTGCTATATACTACAGATATTGAACTTGCATGCATCTGACATTAAACTAATGTTTCAATTTAGTCGCCTTTTACAACACCCACGGGTTGAGATGAGATAGTGACATTATGTTGTGTTCACAGAACAGAGATAGGTTTTTTAGAGGACTACTTTCATTGTTCTGTGGTTGTGTTAATGTATTCTTAATCCGTCACTTCACGGATTCCGTAAGCACAATATTATAAAAAGAACAGAATTTTTCACTTAACGTACCTACATAGATATTCATTGAACCGTTAAATAAACACAAATCTTTTTCATCGACAAAATATAATAAGTTATTTCAAAAGCTGCTGGCCGAATCCCCAATTTGTCGGAACTGGCTAATATACTCAATATAGCAACGCCTTAATATCAAGCAGAAAATTAAATTATCTAAGAAATACGTTTCCCTTGGACTTTTCAGGCGTGTTTTCTTTATTTGATGGAAGTTGCACGAATAAGGAAATCGATAATGGACGGCGGGTGCTTTTTCCTCCTTGATTTAATGCAATGAAATATATTGGGATGGTTCGGGTTCAAATTTTACGGAAAGGTAAAGAGCTGGTACTTTTCTACTTACTACAGTTGTTAGTAAACCTAATGGAATGTTCTAATATACAAAATATTAATGGAAGTTAGTTTAAAATTGAAATAAATAAGAACTTAAATAAATAATTTGGACATTTTTACAGGGCGTTGTCTAGTCCAAGTTAGCTAATATATCATTGTGTTAAGAGATTATTATTATTATTATATGTCTAAATAAACATAATAAACATATAAAACATCCAAACGCCGAAACCAAATATTTGTTTCGACCCAGGTATCGAACCTGAAGCCTAAGAAACCTCAATCTTATACTATACTGATGTGTCGTAAAAGGTGACTAAGGCTGAGTTTCCACCAGAGATATGCGAGAATGAGATGTTTATTATGAACCAATAAAATCGCTTCATTTACTTGACGTCAGGTTAATGAACCGATTCTATTGGTTCATAATAAAAACGCAACATCTTCGCTCTTGTCTGCATAAGGTTACTCCCTAAGAGTACCTTATGCAGACAAGAGCACTGTGAGAAAAAGAAAATTCAAACAAACCCTATACCAACTCATTTGGCCAGCTTTATATCATCATCATATCAGCCCAATGACGCCCACTGCTGGACGTAGCCTTACCTTGTTTCCGACTCTTCAGCTTTAGGTATTATATAGTACAGAATATAGAATGTATACCTATTTCTGATGGCTGTTTGTAAAACAATTATGAATACTATCTCATAAAGTTTACATTTAATTTACAGACATTCAGAATGAAATGAAGTGGTGAATTAATTTTAATGAGGTCATCAGATAATATCAGGTCAGTTACAATCAATATGTCAGACAGGATAATTTTATTGTACAATTTTCGTATAAATTACTTTCAAAATATTTTATTCGTTACATTATTTTAAAGAAGAACGGAACTAGAGAACAGGTCCTTGTGTTGCGGGCACTTTACAAACATACAATAAATTAACGTACATAAAGTACACCCAATAAAATGAGGTACATCAAAAGTCGAAAAAAAATACTATGAATGACACATACTTCCCTTGGGGTATCGAATCAACAACACTTTTAGCGATGTTAGTGGTGAGGCGACAACCTTAAACCACTACGCAGTATGCCATATTGACAGTAATAATAATAATTATTATTATTTATTTGAGACCAAGTCCATATTGGATAAGGGACCGGTGTGCAAATCACGCGGCCCGAGTTCGATCCCGACCGGCATGCGGCAGTACAAATGTGGATTGCACTTTGTGGAATTTATATGTACTAGTCAAGTGACTTACCATCTGCCAACGGTGAAGAAAAACATCGTGAGGAAACCCACATACCCTAAAATAAATGCTATGCGTATGTCTGATCCACCAACCCGCACTAGGCCAGCGTGTGTGGATTATGGCCTAAACCCTCTCAGCTCTCTATTTAGAGGAGAGGCGACCCGAGCCTAGCAGTGGGACTTAATGGGTTGCTGATGAAGTCCACATTGATTGTTAGTTACAAAATACTTAATAACTAATGTTAGTAAAAATAAATATACCATACTAAAACTAAACTATTATTTACATATGGTGTGGAGCCGCATCCATCTTTGTAACATGGGGGACTCCCACCGATCTGTAAAATGTAACAACAGTGATATCTGGCCATTTATTGAACTATGAATATACGACATTTTTTGCCGGTGAGAAGTGGTTAAGCAAACCTTCATTTTGCCAGCTTTGTTTAGTCCCATGAAACAGTATATATATATTCATTAATTTAAACTCATAAACGTCCCACTGCTGGTCACGAGTCTCCTCCAAAGAATGTGGAGAGAATCCAGCCTACTATACCAGGCTAGCCAGACGGGTTGGTATTGGGTTTGTTTAGATTTTTCATTTCTCGCGGTGTTATTGTCTGCATATGGTCGCCTTTTACAACAGCCACGGGTTGAGATGTGGCGGTTGAGTGACATTATGTATTCTTAAATCCGTCACTACATATTTGTATAGGTAATAGTTTATGCAAGACTGAAGAAATTATTACTATTATAGTTATTATACCTGCAAAGTTTCGGGTGCCATCAATATTATTTATTGACCATTTCCCTAAAATACCGTTCTGTGTTGCTACGAGTTTGCTAGGAAGCCTCTACGAGCTACGAAAAACTATTCATTCTTTTAACGCGAAAACGTAGCGTTACTTTATATTCTGACCTAAAAATAACAATGAAAATGTTCTAGTGATTTATTAAAGTATATTCTATAGATATTCCGAGGTAGATTGTAGACCCGCATAGCATTTCGCTCTCCAAACGGCATTTCCACTTTGCGTGTGTACTGTATGTATAATAAGAGCGAGTAAATGACAATTTGAATTTCAAAAGTAGGTAGATAAGTTAAGCTCCGCGTGACTTGCGCATTTCACACCGGTCTTCGCGAGCTTGCCGGCGTTGACGTTGATGCGTATCAGTATCCTTCTGTACGCCGTGGGGGGCGGTCGTGTTGCTCCACAAAATTACGACCCTGACGTGTTAGTTCGACCGTTCATTATATAACCGTGTGCTGTTTGTTTTGTGAGCCAGCCCTATTGTGAACTACGGATGTATTGAACTTTGTGAAGGTAATATAAAATTTTATTTTAGTATTATTTTAATTCATTATTTGAGGAATTAATTAATTATAACATGAGCAAAGTTTAACTGTTGAATATGAAATAGTTAATGAGGCTTGAGCCGTCTTTTGAGCATTTAAGTGAGTGTATACGGTTGTAACATAGTAGGTGGGGGTTTAAGTTGTCGTAAATAATGCAAGAGAACCTTTCCGGCCGTAAAGCTCGCATCCCAAGGATGATGACGTGTTGCAGTTAGTTTAGGATTATTATCATGAGTTATATGTAGAGAAACGTGACTTGAAAACTTGAGTTTTTGAATGTTGACAGCTATTCCAAATATCTGGTAAAGTCTTAATTGAAATTCAATGTTTATTTCAAACCCGATTATTTCAAAAATGGAATGAGGAAGATTACTGTATTTTTAATATTTTATTTTATTTGTTGAAGAATATTTTTATTTCATTGTTACAAAATTAAATCAGTAAATTTATTAATGAAATACAAAAATATATACTTATACGTATATTTTTTCTTTTTATTTCTCTTTTTCAAATCTGTAATCAGTCTTAGCTATAATCATGTATGTTCTATTATTATCAAATTTGAATGTGTCGTTTACGTACATTAATACCTACTTATGTAGTCATTCGAAATAAATGTTTAAATATAAAAAAGTGAAACTGCTCTATGGAACAAAAATTCCTTTTATAGATTGTACCCACACCTGTCTAGTTTCCACTCGAGGCCTCGGTCTGACAAAAACAGATTTAGTCCAAATCCGATGCGCTATCGAATAGAACGAATCCAATAATATTTACATTTCCCCCGGCACGGGAGTGACTTAGTAATGTTTTCCAAATAGAAAAACTCGCAAACATTTTATTTATTGACAATAAAATACACACAAAATATTCCAATTTATTCTTTTTGTTGTTCATACAAATTTCAAATTCCGCTCCCCTGTGAATGTAATCGTGAAATTTCATATTTTCTTTTATTCTACCTTTTTGTTTGTTGTTTTTTATTTGATCTTTTGAAATTGGGTAGACAGTCATTGTCGCTCTTTTTATATTACTGGGTGACAAAACGTACTAAACAGTCACTTTGCGTTAAGTGACACGTCACAAATTGATATAAAGAAATATCTTTTATTTTTTGATCTTTGACTTTCAAACTATATTTCCACAATTTGTGCACAATATTGCTTCTTCTTTTTTCACTAGTCTGGTCCTCTGGCAAGTTAGAACCCGTTGATTGTTTTGTTTTTAGAAAGACTAACCCTGTGCCGCCAGTATGCCCAATAATACTTCTATTTTATCTCTCCTCTCTCTGAGAGAGAGAGACTCTCTCTTATTGTGGTAATTTAAAGGTGTCCATTGTTAAATCCATGTTTTTAGAAAAGCCAATCTTCAGCTACTCTTATTACAACTACTTCTATCTCTTATTTTCTGAACCCGTTTGCTACTTCTAGGTATCTCTCTTTTGTTTTTTTACCAGGCTATTGATCTTACCCACTTGTTGTCAAGAGAACATAAATTGTTTGATAATCTTAAATTAAAACAATTATTTTACAGCAAATACGCCATGCGTCAGTGTAGTAACAATAGAATTCTGTCCTAATATGTCTTAGGAAGTGATGAAGGATACAAATTAAAATACAATGTTACTTTGGTGGAAATTTTGAAATAATTATTACTTAAACAATTTTTTTAACGTATGGTGGGATTGAACCAGATATTCCATCTGAATATTCTTGCAAGCTGCACGTGAAAGACAAGAAAAAAAATACTCAAATCCTTATCCAGGCCAATCTGGCCAACATGGTAACAGTATTCTTTCTGAACGTAATGGCTGTTGGTGTTGTCAGATATCTTTAGATATGAAACAAGTATTGTATATTAATAAACCCAGTTCACTGCAGCCTGTGCGGTTACTCCATTTAAATTTGTTAATCAGCTGGTTCTAGGCAAAGTTCAGGTAGTTTTAAAGCAACACTATTTAAATTTAATTTCAAAGCAGTCTGGTTCTTCTAATGCCTATAGACATAGAAGCGTGCTTGCGGAACAGTAGATCTTTTAACTATAATTTCATTTCATTTTATAAGTAAGGGATCCCTTCTGCCCTTGTATTCGCACGCTTGGTATGTCATTAAACAGGACCGTATGTCGTATTCCATATCCTCGACTATCTAGAAACTAGACTTCTAAACTACATAATTTATTTATTAATTTCCGTTCAGTAATTTAGTCATGGAAATCTAACAAACTGATTTTTGCATTTAAGTTAATTGTTTTGGGTACCTATTTGATATTATGTATAAAATAATTAAGACATTGATGTAGTGTTGCTTGGTATTGCATCAATTTTTAGGTTACGCATTAGAATAGTTTGTTAATTTTCCTATCGTTATTAAAAATACAAAATTATTTTATAATTGTTTAATTTCGTTGAAGCTGTTCATTATTAGTAAACACGTTTTGTAATATTAAAACTCCGAAGTCATAGTAGCTAACTGTTTATATTTTCTGTCTTTCTCACTATTTGTACAAGCAGCAATATTTCAATTGTTATTACTTATTCATATATTTTTTGATATTGCAAAAACATTTCACTTGCAAACAATAATACTAACATATTGGCACATATATAATGAATGTATCATCGAAAAACGAAAATAAAAGAACACGTTCGATTCGTATGAGTTTTTCTCTGAATTAATATTCTGCGAACATCTTGTGAACAGTACGTAGTATAAAATATCTTGTAATATTTGTAATTTCAAATCACTGGAGGAGTAATGTGCGAGAGTCACGTTCCAAGCGAAGCTTTTTATTCGTGAGTCATGCTCATGAGTTATTGTACAACGTGAGAATCAATAGAACTGAAAAGTAATTTAGAAAATTTGTAGATAACATCGAAATAATTTTACGCCGGTATAAAAATGAAATGTTAACGTTTGATTAAATAAAAATATAAATCTCAATATCTTTACCAACATTAACATTTATAATATTAATTGGAAATGTATATTCCATCCAAATAGGTACTACAAATTACCAATATTAACTACCTCTTTTGTTTACCCGACGTCTCGGTCGAATTGCACCGATAAATCACCTTTCCTTTGTTTTTGGTTAAAACTCCTCGTCAGTTATTCTTCATAAAAATCAATTCAGAAAATCAAAGTAAACATTTCTCCAAATGTACCTTCATTACGTTACTGGAAATGTATTTTGATCTCAAAGACCGCAGGCAAAGAATGGGTAAGGGAATGATTTCGGCGTGAAAATTGAATTATATTCTCATTTGGTAGAGTACTCCCCATAACGTTTTGCATCACATGAATGTGTAATAACTGTTAGGTAAACGAATATTTGTTTCAATTGGAATAATGTATTCGAATCGTTGTCTTAATTGATACATACGTTCCAACATACATTCAAGATAATAGATGGAAAATTCTTCTGTCTTGTTCGTTCTTGCTGAAAATTTTCTTCCAAGATTTCGTTTTTTTGTGCAGACAATTTTTAAACTTATCTTACGAGTTTAGGTCATGTCTTGTTTGTTAATAAGTAATTGTATCTAAGAAAATACTTAGATTTGGGTCGAAGATTCACTATTGTAAAACGCACAGTATGAATTCAGACAATTTGCATTTGATAAGCAATACATTCGTCTTTATCAGTGGCTATACAGTGGTGCAAACCTAACGTGGTTATCATCTATAGGTACCATAATTGAGTTCAGTTGTATCATGTGAATCTTTGCCTACCCACTCAGAAGGAAAATAATATTTAATAATATTCTAATAATATTCTACAACATTCACACAGCGCCATCTAGTCCCAAATTAAGCAATTATATTTGCTTGTGTTATGGGTACTAAACAACTGATATACTACTTATATACATTTTTTTTTGTAAATACATACCTATTATGGATAAATTACACTCAGACAATCATGCTCATCACACAAAGATTTATCCTGTGTGGGGATCGAACCTACGACCAATTTAACAATCAGGGTCACTAACCACTAGACCAACAGGCCAGTCAAAAAATAATGATTATGTGCAATGATCTCGGATGTAAAACCTGATATAGATGAAACAACAGCATAAAAGCAACATATTTTAAATACACGTTTAATACTGTTGCATTTACATGCAGAAGTGAAGGGCGGCACATGGTAATGCCACCATTTGCATATTTTAATATTAACATGAAAGGTTGGCAACATTCCGCTTTTTCAAATTACGTATTTGGCATATTTGAAATATTCAACGGCCGGCAGAGGGCGTGATGTAGCCATTTTTAACGGGCGGCAAAATAAAGATAAAATTTTATTTCATTTGCACTTAATTTTTTATGAGTCTTTTGATGTTTAATAAGATTTATTGGTTCATAGGTCACTCACTGTAGAAAAATATTGTGAATAAGGAAAATGTTCTTTTATAGCCTTAAAAATTAAGAAATGAGCAGAATGTTATTTGCAATCAACTTTTTAAAAAAATGTATACTGAAGCCGGGCAATCAAATAAAAGTTCCATAGAAGCTATTACAATCACAGAAAATATGTTTTAAGAATAAAAAACGACAGAAACAATTCTTGCTCGAAATGAGCCCTATTGTTACCGTAGAATAGAGGTCAAGGTGGTCGCCTCGCCACTAAAATCGCTGCCCCAACTGTATGCTATACTGCTGTACAACAACCAAATAGGGAACCCGTTGTGGGTTCTATTTCCTATCATGAATATTGCGGGAAACTTATGAATACATTCGTGACATTCATAGTTATGCAGACAAGAGCACTGCAAGAAAAGGAAAATTCGAAACAAACCGTATACCAACCCGTCTGGCCAGCGTGGTGTAGTAGGCTTAATTCCCTCCACGTTCTTTGGAGAAACCAGTGCCTGGCGGTGGGACATTAATTTATGGATTGAAAATGATGATGGTGCTTCATAGAATATATAATAATTCTAAGACAAGTGTACTTTCTGTTCTTTAATTGTATGTTTGTAAAATCCTAGTGACGCAGGGCTTGATTCTTAGTATTAGTGTTGTCTTTTAAATAACAAGAGCCTGTTCATCACTAATAGTATTGATTTTACGATTGATTTTTTGAGTTCACAGTAGAAAATTAACAGAGAACTCTATGAAAAAAAAAAAATTTAAAGTTGTAATTGCTCACTAAGTAAACAACAAAAATACATTAGTATTAATATTATAACTGGCCTGTTGGTCTAGTGGTTAGTGACCCTGACTGCTAAGCCGGAGGTCGTGGGTTCGATCCCCACCCAGGACAATAATCTTTGTGTGATGAGCATAAAGGTTTGTTCTGTGTCTGGGTGTAATTTATCTATAATATGTATGTATTTACAAAAAAAAATGTATTTAAGTAGTATATCAGTTGTTTAGTACCCATAACACAAGCAAATATAATTGCTTACTATGGGACTAGATGGCGCTGTGTGAATGTGGTAGAATATTATTATATTATTAAAGACAGACTCCGTTTCTTCTTGAAACTACTTCATATGATTATTGAATGTGGACGTTGACGGTCGTAGATGGTTAATGATTTGGTAACGCTATCAAAATAGATCTATTCAAAGTCGAAATTGCGAGTAGGGTCCTTATTGCCCCGTATTTGCTTACCAGATTCTTAAAATGAAAATGAATAGTGAAAGAATTTATTCTTGAAAGTGAGTGTGAAAAATTTATAAAAATATTAAATAATTTAATTATTGAAATCGAAATTTTATGCTAACAATAACAAATTCTTTACTTTACTTAGATTTCAATCTTATTACTTATTGTAAGAGTCGACTTAAATGTGACTCAGACTTATTAAGTGGAGTTAAAGTTCGTTATTTTGAGAATCTATTATACACATTAACTATTTTTATTAGTAAAACTTTGCTGCGATAAGCTTTCAGCTGGAAAGAGATTAAATTGGTTTATTTCTTCTTTATTACTGATAATATTCATGAACTTGGGTTTCAGTTAAACCTGGACGTAGATAAGAAATGGAAAAATTTATATAATTATATTGAAGGTTTATATATAATTCAAATTTTTGTGAAATTCGTAAGGATTTCTTTTGATTAGACAATGCTGAAAACTTCTCAAAAATATAATACAAAAAGAAACAAAAATGTGTAATGAGGATGTGTAAAATTTAATGATATGCGTATGTAGTCTTGTAGCAAGAGTTTATTCCGGGCTGACATTACATAAAGATGGTGCGGCTATACATTTAGATTTATTCTATCCCGTTGGTTCCTTATCTTACCTTACAATAATAATAATAATATTCTACCACATTTACACAGCGCCATCTAGTCCCAAATTAAGCAATTATATTTGCTTGTGTTATGGGTACTAAACAACTGATATACTACTTAAATACATGTTTTTTTTTGTAAATACATACATAATAAAGATAAATTACACCCAGACACAGAACAAACATTTATGCTCATAACACAAATATTTGCCCTGGGTGGGGATCGAACCCACGACCTCTGGCTTAGCAGTCAGGGTCACTAACCACTAGACCAACAGGCCAGTACATTTAAAAAAATTAAGTACGCGAGTGCGACTCGCACTTTACCGTTTTTTATAAAAGAAAATTAACTTAAATAAAATTGGTGGTACAAGTTCCATTAAAGTATTAATAGATACATTACATACTATACTCAATTAAAAATTTACAACAATTATATCCATTAAAAGTTCTAATGTGTGTTTCTAAAAATATCACTTGGTATGTTCGGGCATGTTTTAGTTTGAAACTTTAGGAAGTTGTTGTTAATGGAATAAGTTAAACTATCTTGCGTTGGTTTAATTATATCGACTTAAGTATTGCTATCTATGTGGGTGTAGTTGAGTTGTGTAATATATACTGAGATATATATTTAAGTATAAACCTACCATATAACTCTACTTATAAATGGTGGATAAGCCAACGGCTAACTTGGTAGAGGTTGGTCGTTTTTATAGTAATTTATTATGTCAACATTCTATTGAATTCAAGTAGACCACAAAAAAACTATTTTAACTGAGAATTCCTCTGAATACTATTTTAAAAGTGCCTTTGTATTCAACATTATATTTCTTAAGCCACATTTAATCTGGCAGAAAGAACATTAAAATAACAAACAGTCTAAATGAGAGTATATTTTTGATAGAACAATGCACCACTAAAGTTATTATTTAAGTTTTAAAGACTAAATTTTTCACATGAATTGCAGACGTGACCTTAGGAAAATAAGATTTTTTTCTTTTTCTCTTTCCATGGCTCGCTGAGCGACAGTGAGCTTTCTAATGAGGCCCATAGTTAGCCGAGTCTGCGGCCACGTCTCTGTACCGTAAGTCATCACTGGCAACACACATTGGTTGAAGACCTTTGTCTTCAAACACTGGGGTATTGAGGACGAGATAACAGTGCGTTGCTTCCCGAACGCCGTTGTTTCAAATCAAATCAAATCATATATTTATTTGTAAACATAGGTAATACAAGATGTAATTGTACATATTATGGCCACTATGTTTGCCATTGTTCGTAGTTTCGTCTTCTACTTTAGGCGAACCACGTCTTCAGTGTAGGTATACACATGACATACGCATAGTCAGTCAGATTTGGGTCTCCCCCCGCGACAAAAAAAAATCTAAAAAATACTAAAGAATTTAAAACAATCAAACCACTGAACCGTCCGTAAAGAGAAATACAAAAGAAGTTTCTGGAACAAAAAAGAAGTACTTACAGATATGTTTGTGACTATTAATTTTCGTTTTGCAAAATCGAAAATAAAATCGTCAATATAAAAAGCAACCATTTGCCAGCGTGGTATCCATCAGTAGGCTACCCACACCCAGTATTGTGACGTCAATACAGCCCACTGCTGAATTGGTGGTATTAGTGGAGGTTAATATTTATGATCAGTGTGCTTTAAAAGAAATTACCAATTTGAAAGTATATATCAATATTTAATGTTATAAAGTTGAAAAGTTTGTTTGTTTGGCTGAACGAGCTAATATCAGGAACTACTTATTCGAATTGAAAAATTATTTTAGTATTGGATAGTTCATTTATTGAGGAAGGCTAGGGCTATATAACATGACGCTTCTACCAATAAGAGCTAAGTAGTGACCAAACAAAGATCCACGAGAATGTAGCTCCGGGCACAACAGCTAGTATTCTTTATAAAAATAAATTTGTTTTTACGAAGGTGGTGAATAGAAGTACCTCGTACTGCCTGATGGTTAGCAATTACTGTAGCTTATACGTACGCTTGCAACATCATAGGCACCACAGGCGTGTTGGCAACCCTTAAGAAACCGGCCCCCCTAGACACTTGTCTAATTCTATTCGAAATATTTAAATGTCACTACCATAAATTTGAACTCATCCTTAAGCTATCGACAGGTCATTGGGAATGAATGTATGAGATTCTTATCTTTTTGAAACAAAAGAATGGAGTACTTTGGGAATAACCCCACGTAATCAATGTACTAATTTGACATGTCGATAGAATAGATAGATCGAATCGATTTCCTAGAGGGGCTGTAAAATAAAACTACCTAAATAAATGTTTATACTTTCAATAAAAAAATTTAATTCAAACATTCAATGAAGTAAAAATAAAGTTAATTATCTTTTGTATTAATGTATAAACACGAATCATTTAAATGTGCATTAATTAGTTTTACATTAAAATAAAGCACTTTACTATATTATTTCGTTCAAAAAACAACAGCCTTTACTCATTCACATACATTACAATTATTATCATCACAATAAATTTATCATACCAAATTGCAGTTACCTTTATTGAAAACTATCTGTAGTAACGATCACACCGGCGCTGTGGAGTCACAATTAGATAAAAGTCGGAATTGCAAAAGGGTTTCGACAAGAGTACCCTAAAAAATCCTACCATCGAGTTAGGAGTGTGCTTTATAGACAGAATTCCAATCAGAGCCGCACCTCGTCCGATGAAAGTTTAACGAACTCGAAATGTAATCTGATTTGTATTCGGCTTTATTTTGTATTGACTGATGAAAAAGGAAACAGGGAGTCCGTATTCGTTCCTTCTTAATGATATTAAATAACGAACGTAAAACTTATTAACCGTATGAAAAAACTTTTTTAGAATACTTTCCAGAGGTTTCTTTGTTAAAAGTATCATAGCAATAGTACTCTTATCTTGCCTAAAATTAGACAAAAGTAGTTCAAAAAGCCTGATACGTACTTTATCATCATTTTTTCCCATGATTTCTCACTGCTGGGTGCGGCTATCCTCTGAGAATGTGGAGGGAATTTACCCTTCTATACCACGCTGGTATTATATTATAGGGTTTGTTTCGAAATTTCCTTTTCTCACAGTGCTCTTGTCTGAATAAGTTTCACTAAGTTGCCTTTTACGACACCCATGGGTTTAGATGGGGTAGAGATATTATGTATTCTTAATCCGTCACTACACAGATGACGTGCTTTAAAGTGAGGGACTCAACAATTCATTGGATACTTCATTGTTCTTAGACTTTAAACAACCAAATTAGATCAGGAAAAGGCCAAAAAATTATAACTTTTAACATACCATAATGTTAAAAGTTATAAATAATGAGTCTAAGATTTATATAAATTTTCATTTTAAACTATTTACGTAACGCATTTTATAAATAAAACAATATTCGGTACTTTAAAAATAATAATACATTGAATGAAACAAATTAACATGAACGCGTAATCAGGGAATATCCAGTCAACTTTCCATAACATACTAAACTAAAATGACGTGTTAATCCGTTGGAAAGTAATTTCAAGCTTTTCGAATGTACACGCAAAAGTAGGTCATATTTTCACGTCAAAAGCGAACAAGGGATTACTAATTGTTAGTTGAATGTCACAAGGCCATTTTTATTCTATTGTTCGTGGGTTTTCCATTACGCTGCCCTGGGGACCGCCCTATGATATTCCCAAGAATAATAATGGTAATATACTTATATCTTTGCTGTTTTATCCATTTAAGACTTGGAGGGAATGGCTTTACCCCCCACCCCTACCTTCTTAATTGTTAATTGTTAAAAAATTATTAATTGTTAATTGTTAAAAAATTATGAGGATGTATGGTATTATAACCATACATCCTCATAATACTGTCTCGGCGCAGCGGGAAGTAGGTATATACGACTGCTGTGCAAGAGGTCTTGGGTTCAATTCCCGGGTCGGGTGAAAATGGTATTGGGCATTTCTATCATGAAATTCCAGTACTGAGATTTTCCCGGAGTTTGGTAAACAAATGTTCCCGGTTGATAACAATAGGCTCTAGGTTGTTACAAGTTGACCCCATATAAAATTTTATTATATATAGTTTTTATAATACATTATAATAAGGTCGAGTATTTCGTTGTTTATAACTATCCACTAAGGATCTAATGGTACTGTATATGTGCCGAAATGAATAATTAATCTACTCTCATTCGCTCTGGCCGGAGCTTCACTAAGCTTATTACATGTCATATATATTATATTATCATGTTTTCGGCGGAACCTTATGTCCAATGTAGCAGAACATTATATCAATAAGCTTACTTTAGCGAGATAAATAATGTAGTATTAAGTATAAGCGGGTTTCAAATAAGCGTAGGTATTTGTTTTTGTACTCCTGCTCGCATAAAACCTTACAGGATTTAACAAAATTTTGGTCATGTATAAAAAAAATACGACGCATATAACCTTATTATTCGAAGCGGTGCAATGCGGTATCCCACATGACGTATGCGTGTGTAAACCCAGCCTTGACTTGGAGGTCCAATGGGTACGTAGCCGTGAAAGTGAAAATGCTGAAAAATTTCTAATGTGAAAATATAATCTAAGCGTAGCGTAATAATAATAATTTATTTATTCAAGTAACGAGATTTAGTGTGTTAGTAACAATATTTCTTAAATCTATGTTAGTTCCTATTCTAAACACAAATACAAATAATGATAATTTGTATGTGAACCACTGCCACTTGCTCGGCACCTAGGTGGAAAGCTTGCAGCAGTGACTCACATACAAACAGTCGAGTCTGTTGGGGCTGGCCCAAACCCGGCGCACCAGGGAAGCGCATCGTTTTCTCATTGTTGTTTAAAAACAATCGACATAATAATAATATAATAATAATAATAATATTCTACCACATTCACACAGCGCCACCTAGTCCCAAAGTAAGCAATTATATTTTCTTGTGTTATGGGTACTAAACAACTGATATACTCCTTAAATACATTTTTTTTTGTAAATACATACATATTATAGATAAATTACACCCAGACACATAACAAACTTTTATGCTCATCACACAAAGATTTGTTCTGGGTGGGGATCGAATCCACGACCTCCGGCTTAGCAGTCAGGGTCACTAACCATTAGACCAACAGGCCAGTCAAAAACATCCATCAAATAAACAAGTTTCTCTTAAATCTATCTATACTTTAAAAATAATATTATAAAGTTGAAGAGAGTGTTTGTTTGGTTGATTGAACGCTAGGATCTCAGGCCCGATTGGATTTTTTTTTGTTAAAATGCCCATTTATCGAGGAACATATTATATAGGTTCGATGACATCACGCTACGGCTAATAGGAACTGAGCAGTGGTCAAATAAAGAATGATGAGAGATGACGATTTCTAGTATCTAAATAAAGATTTGACGATGTATTAGCATATTGTAATATAACATAGCATCACGCCTTGTTCCCCGAACGGCTAGGCAGAGGTGTTTCACACCCACATTTTGCCAGATATGGTTGCTCCCATGAAATAGGGGGCGAGTCTATTGTCATCAACCGGGAACATTTGTTTACCAAAATCCGGAAAAATCTAAATTTTAGCATATTGTAAAAATAATATAAAATGTTTAAATAACATACAAAGCGCTTTGAAAGTTGTCTATTTTCTTTCTGTTCTTTCTATCAAACAACTATACCTAACAGGTAACAAGAAAAAAGAAACTTGAAATTTGCTTCAAAGCTTTGCCCAGCTACGACAACAAAGATTATCTATGTAGTTAATACATAAAAGCGCACTTGGATAATGTAAACTAAAGGAGAATGAACAGGAAATAAAGGGGAAAACATTATTATATTTTAATCCAAAAAAATATCATATTTCTTGATACAAACAATCCTGTATCACAGAGGAGCGCTTATTGGCGTTTTGGTAATAAGACACAATCATCTAATGCTTGGTTCATGACATAAATCAATTAGGTACTTATTAATATTTAAATTATTCCCTGTACATTAATGGTGCAATTTTTTTCTTTATTTGGCTGCTGCTCAGCTCCTATTGGCCGTAGTGTGATTTTATATAACCTATAACCTCGATAAATAGGCTATCCAATCATCATCATCATCATATCAGCCCAATGACGTCCACTGTTGAACATAGGCCTCACCTAATTTCCGCCACAGCGAGCGCATTTGTGCCGCCCGCATCCAACGGCCACCCGCAACCTTTACTAGGTCGTCGGTCCATCTGGCTATCCAATACTAAAATATATTTTTAAATCGGTTCAGTAATTTCTGAGATACGTATTAAGATGACGCTATCAAACAAAAACTGAGGTGTCAAAGTTTATAAACAAATGCCAGTTGCTATCTGAAATGTAGTTGTCAATGTCAAAATGTGGGTCGTCAGTCTCGTCAGCTCGCACTCAAGGCCCTCTATGGGACGTTCTGCCACGAGCACATCCCTGTTTATGGCTTCTCTTTGAAGATAGCAGACGTGACGGTTATTTACTTCCTTCATGGAATACTGATAAGGTGATATTGTGTGCCTACCTTGCATATTTTTCAAATCACGTTCATGAATTTATTATTATTTCGGTGTGTTTTAGATGATAATATATACAGGCAGAGAACCGTGCGAGTTTTATAACTACACAGTTAGGTTTAATTTAATAATGTTTATATTGACCAATTTTTTTAAGGATTTACTGCTAATATAATAGTCACTTTGGTATCTCGAAAGCAAGTACTAAGTCCTTACTTTTAGAAAATATTTTATATTATTATGTGTGGATGTGGGCGGCACAAAATCCCTCGCTGTAGCGAAAAATAGGTAAGGCCTATGTTCAGCACTGTAGACGTCATTGGGCTGATATGATGAAGATGATTTGACTGGCCTGTTGGTCTAGTGGTTAGTGACCCTGACTGCTAAGCCGGAGGTCGTGGGTTCGATCCCCACCCAGGACAAATCTTTGTGTGATGAGCATAGAGGTTTGTTCTGTGTCTGGGTGTAATTTATCTATAATATGTATGTATTTACAAAAAAAAAAAATGTATTTAAGTAGTATATCAGTTGTTTAGTACCCATAACACAAGCAAATATAATTGCTTACTTTGGGACTAGATGGCGCTGTGTGAATGTGGTAGAATATTATATTATATATTATATTATGATGATGTGTAACAGAATCAATATGCACTAATATGCGAATGAGCTATTATATAAAAGAGTAGAGTAGAGTATCTATCTAAAATGTTACATGTCATAAAAAAAAACATTGTCAAACTTCTTTAAAGTAAACCCTAAATAATTACAACTTAAACACATAAATTTACATTAGCGTGTCAGACAATAACGTTTTATTACAATAACCTGTTACAATAACTTTTAACAAAGCTTACGAACTGCCGAGCCGGGGAACAAGGCTCAGATTCCGTACAATACTATGTATAAAACATTGTATAAAATAAAACGATACTGAGAGGTACACAGTTAGGTGCTCGGAAAGGTCGCGGTGTACCGTAGTAATGAGTGTAATTTAATGTTGGCGGGACACCGAATACATCCCCAATTCTACAATTATTCCCCGAGCTGTGTCAACAGAAAGGGTTGTGACCGCAAAGGAAGTTTTGCCAACTTGACGTTTATGGTTAGAACCTTTTTTCTGTATTTTTTTTTGACGTCCGTGCTGTAAATGTCAGATGAACAAGGCCGTACAATGCAGTAAGTCGAGGGTTTTATTTGTGTTTGAAATACAAACGTTTTGCAGATTTAGATGGATTTTGTTATTGTGGAATTTGAGCAATTTAGTTAATCGTTTTTATTTGAAACTTTCGTCTACCGTCGTTTCGGTTTTATTTTTATGTTATGTTTTTAAAGAAAACTATGGCCTTCACTAGGTCCACTACTATATTTTTGAAAATAAGTTGAGGTGAACACGTGATATCGTAACGTACTTATTATGAAAAGACCTATTATGAATGAAAAATGTAAAACTGGGATATTGTTTAAAAAATGATTTACAATAAATTACATATTTGTCAGTCACTGACTACCCAACCAAACAAATATTTGTGTCATTAATAAATATTTGTTTCGAGTCTAGGTTTACTTTGTGTCTGTTAACTGTAATGTCAGTAAAGTCCGCGGCGACACTTGGCTTGTCCTCTAGTATGCGTGTTTACCACAAATAAATAAAATTTGGTACTTACATAAAATAAAAAATCGACCAAATGCGAATCGGAATCCCGCATTGAGGGTTCCGTACGATTATTAAAATTATTATTGTGATTGAAATGTTTGTAGGTAACGGGATAGATAAGAATAAATATTCACGAAAAAGTAGGCACGTGCACCATCTTTATGTAAAGTCAATCCGGAATAAACTCTCACTCTTACTGACAGACAGAGCTTAGACTTCACTATAGCAAGATGAGACAGGAGAGGGGAGATGTGTACAATTGTGTTTTGGTTGTTAATACAATTATGGTTTGATACTGAGAATTTAATGACAGAAAAACCGAACCTGACCTGTATTAGGTCTCTTACGTCACAGTCTTCCACCCACTGTTTCATCGAGGCAGCATTAACAAGCAAGCTGTAAAATATAAGTTAATAGTAACGCACACTTAAAAGCTAACCTAAATATTTTGTGCGTTCACCCGAAAGGTCAACAAAATCCCGTTTAATAATAAATCAAGCGAGTTTAATCGCGTTGGCTGTACGCAACAATAGACTGTGAGCTGCGTTTCTGACAGTGGCAGGAGTGCTTATCTATGCGCGGGTATGTAACCACACATGTAAACGTTTACGTGTGAGGTAATGAGCTAACCGTACTTGGGTTAAGGCGGAGGTTACCGATTTCAATATTTAGCTGTGAATTTCTTTACATAGTTACTTAAAGTCATGCGTGTGTATTTTAGCACATACCTAATGTGCAAAGTTTGAAACTTTAACCACTTAGTTTTCAAACGTTTTTATCTCAATTAGAAAATTCAACCCCAAAGGGGGTGACCCTTTGGGGTTGAATTTTCAAAAGGCAAGAAATACTTTGTTTATTAGTGTTTCTTAGCAAATAATGTGCCAAGCTTCAAACTTTGCACATTATGTGTTAAAAAAAAAATAAAGATCTATTTTTACATTTATATAACCTCCTAAACTGTTTTCGTCCTTATACATGAGTTAAACAAAATTGACCGACAAGGTCTGAAGTTTCTTCAAAAAAGAGCAAAAAAATACCAAACTTTGTAATTTAGCGAAAGCCTCTTTCAATGTTCGCTTTTCTTAGTGAACAACGAATTAATCTAGTTAACAATGACGTGGCTTAATGTACTCACATTAAAAATAAAGGTCATGACTCTATTATGGGTTGAGGTTGTTTCTTTCCGTTATTAGAAACAAAAATAGTACAAGAACAATGTAATGATAAGAATAGGTACTATAGACTATATACTTACCAGGAAACGAACAATATAAAATATTAATTTTTGAAACTGAAATTTCTTAGATGGGAGTTTTGTAAATTTAAAATGTGTGCTTGATCTTCCTGTCTGGAGTAAATAGGTTCGCACTGTAAAACATGGCTGGCGTAATATGTGCGTAATAAAACCTCTACTATTCAAGAATAAAAGGGGTGGCACTAAGTTATATTCGTTTTTAGTGATGGTAATTGCAGATACAAACTAATAAAGTTTTTTCTTCCTATAAATCCTTAAAAATATTTAAATAAATACCATCTGTTTTTCACTCACTGTGCTGGAAATTAGGTGACGACGATAGTAGACGTCATTGGGCTTATATGATGATGATTTATTTTTAACAACATCAATGTCATAAAAAATATTATAATTTGTACATAAAGTAAAAAGACGATACCACTCAGTCATGAGCTTATGGTAGGTATGACCACCAAATTCGCTCTCGGATACCTTATTTATACTAAGTAGACACGGTTGAAAAAGTTTTTATTTTATAGTTATTGGTTCTAGAATAAATACAACTTTGTTTGAATTTCATTCTTATTCAAATATTTCCTAGTATTCCTAGCTAACCTAAGCCTTTACGATAAATGATGTCCTATATATTATCTTGGAATATTTGTCTTATTTCCAGCATCATTATTTAAATCTCGGTTTTGGCATCGCTTCAAATTGTAACTCATAAAAGTTTGTAATACTGGTGATTACCAAACTAATGAGTTAAATTTCTTGCCATTTGTATTAAGTATTGGTTTAACATGCTCATTGGACTAGTTGGTGCTGAATTTGCTGACGTTAGAATATCAGCCAATTCACTAACCAATCTTATTATATTATATGTATGTGTATGTATAAAATTACATGTTTTTGTGAGTGCCACTACTCTGCTGCTGCGGCTGGACATAGGCCTTACCTAATTTTCGCCACTGCGAGCGATTTTGTGCAGCCTGCAACCAACGGCCACCTGGAACCTTTACAAGGTCCGCCCTACGCTGCGCTTTCCAATAAGTGGCCGCCACTCGAGAACCTTTTTACCCCATCGGCCCTCAGTTCTGCGTATTTTATCTGTAGGCATTATATAAAAAATAAATACAAATCAGCATTTCAAAAGATGAATAATTTACACACTTTCAGTAAATTTGTATGTATGTCTTTCTCCATAGTTACCAAAGCCTTTAATGGTCCAAATTTCTCCAATTTCAAAGTTATACAATTGAGTATAGAAGACGAACTTAGCTAAGTTCTATCCATAATCTAGGAAATCAACATATACATGGTTAAAGTCAGATAACTTCATTATCAGATCATAATTGTATACTGCTAAACTTATATAGGTACTTTATAGTAGCAATATTGGCTTAATTGTCATGGTTATTGCAGATTACGCGTCGCAAGGCATTCTTAGTAAATAGGCCGCCTTATAACATTCCTTGGGTGTCATAAGAGGCTACTTAGAGATATTATCAGGTAAATGAGTCGTATAAAACCCTGGTAATAGCTTTGAAACTATCAGTAATACTTTGAGCTGTGATAGAAATCTCACTGTATGATATTTTAGGCTTTATGGGTTTATAAATTTCTGGATTTCAGAAGTAGCCTGAGTTTTAGATAAAATACAAAGTACATAAGAAAAAATATATTTGGTTTGGGATTTTCAACCTTGATCTTCGATTGCTAAGGTCGATATTGTTGTTAAATGATTGAAAATTTCAAAAATTTGACGTTGTAATTGTAAATCCAATACCGTTTTCGTTTGACCGGAGATCATACCTGTGACCTTTTAGGCAACAGTTGTACACATTTTCACCGCACTATCAAGGGAGTCTTCATCAACATCATCATTTCAACCCATAAACGTCCCACTGCTGAGCACCGTCTCCTCCAAAGAATGTAGAGGGAATTTAGCCTACTATACCACCATACCATATATTCCTATTCTCGCAGTGTTCTAATCTGCATAAGGTTACTCCCTTAGTCGCCTTTAGGACACCCAAGAGTTGAGTTGGGATAGTGACATTATGTATTCTTAATCCGTCACTACTCGGAGTCTTACGAGTCTAATTATATTGTTGTTTCATCTAGAAAGTTCTGAAGACCTACTAAGTGATTCTAATAAGAAATAACTTAATCGCAAATATTTTGAAGTTATTGAAGTATGAATTCGTGAAACCCTGTCTAACTGTGTAATTTATTAATACAGTTCATAATTTAATTATTAAGCTCTATACCGTCTGTAAATTAGCTCATTTCTAATGGACTAAGATGTTAAGGATCAAAGTGCTTAAAAATTAGCAGATTTTCAGAAATTCAGACTTTGCTAACGAAATGAATAAGTATATTTTTGAAGTTCCACTATTAATTCATTATTTTTTTCTGGTTTGATCATTTGATGTTAAGGTTCTATTACTTATTAATGGTGTATTTACTTATTAGTGAATAAAATAAAAGTGTGGCATAACGTAAAAAAAATAGCATTCGTGTGAGTAAATATATTTATTGGGAGAATAATGATTTTTTAAACCTAATTTCTTGTTACTAGGCGGTTTACAGTTTCAAATTAAATTACACAATAGTGTCCCACCCTGGCTTCGCACGGCGACAATTACAAACACAATAATTTAGAATTACCTAAATTGGTCCAGCCGTTTCTGTTTTAGTGAGACTAACCAACAGCAATTATTTTTTTATGAGCATTTTACGAACGAAAACCTAATGACGTTTTTTTTGGTACCGAAGATTAAATCCAAGATTTCTTCCAAAGCAGTCATTATTATACTCCCGTTGCATTACCATGGCAACTTGAATTACACCTCAATTTATAGGAGTAAAACAGTATCAATTGATAGGAATGAAACTGCGGTACATTTCTCCTAAAATATTCAAGCTACTCATGAAGAGCCACGAGTCACCTTAGCTGTCGTTAAAGATAATGACGGTTGAACCCATTCTATAGGTGTTTGGGAACCTTACACTAAAGGTAACTTTACACTGTTAATTAATAAGTGATGTTACCCTTTGTCATACGATGCTTCTAAAATTGGACGCGTTTTAATAATAATTGTAGGTTTGACACCTTAACTTACTTGAAATTCGACATTCGATTGGTCGATATAGAGTCAAATGTTGGAGAATTTAAATACACTCGCTGTCGTTTTCAAACTATATCAAAATCAACTCAACGATTGTCGAAATGCTGGGTAGGGCTTCATCCTATCAATATTATATTTGCAAATAAGGTTAGATTTTTGGATGCTTGTTACCCTTTCTCGCAAAAACTACTGAATAGATTATGATGAAACGAAATAATGTAGGAAGATGCCGTTATGGAGTGTCGTTCAAAACTTTTATAAATAAGCATCGCTCAACACGGTTTTTAAAGGACAACCGTTGTTTTTTTAAGTAAAATATCCTTTTGTGACGACAGAGAAACAAAATCGCTTGTTCATTAAAAGTCACGTTATGTATACCAATATCATAAATTCCGTTTAGTCTTGGATTCGCATAAAATCTGTAACGACTGTGAACGTGCTTTGCATTTATAATGTTATTTGTAATTAAATTCACTCGGAATCAGATTAGGTATTCATCTAACATGTCGTGCTTTAAAAACTCTATTTGATTTTATAATTAAGTTAGAAAGAATTGGATTAAAAGATAATTTGTTGCGGTTCGATTTTGTTGCTATGATCTGTGTACATTGCTGGAGAAAGTTTAGCCCACTAATACAGTAGGTGGCTTAATGTGATGGCTTTGGAAAATATTTTAAATAGTAAGTCACTACGGGTAGTGATGCATTTTGAGTCAATTTCTCAGATACTTAAGTGTTGAAATAGTTTTCGACGACTCGAATGCTAAAGGTGCAATTTTCTTGTACGATGATAATATATATGTGAATTTATGCACTCGTATCGTAAAAACGTCACTAACGATTTGAATGATAAGCATTTTAACAAAGTGTTTCCTATTAAATTTATCTGTATAGTGTCTTACTCGAATACAATATCATTGCGTATAGTGATTTTGTTTTGAGAAGGAATTATTTTTTTTCGAGTAAGACCAATGATATTGTATGTTAAAAAAGGTTACAATATCATTGACTATTACGTAACTAGCGCCATTTCGATGACACGCAATCTGCTACACAAATAATAAAGTATTTAACGATGAGATAGGCGCTTACCTATAAAACAGCAATGTCTCAAGCAAGTTCGCGACCCCTAAAAACGTCACATTGTTATTTTAGTACACATTTCGCAAGATATGACTAAGTCAATGGACAAATTTAAGAGGTATAAACCAAGGTTTTACAACTAGACATGTTGTAGCAATACAGAGCGGCATATAAACGTAGTAAATGGTTTATAGGTACATTCTGTAAGTCATTACTCGAGGGAACCATACACTCTGGGTGTAATGTGTTATGATTAGAAGAGCTTAGATTTTGGAATGGGTGTTGTTCTGTTGATTGTATGTGTTGCCGAATTGGAGGAGATGAAGGGATTGTTGCCTTAGGAATTGAGAGGGTATTAGTATTGGACAATGCTGTTGTTGTCCCTCTCAGATATTGCGTCTCGCTTTATATTGAAGCGAGACAAAAGGCTATTGTTTGTTTTAGTTATATGTTTGGCAGTTTTTATTCAGCTGTTATAGTAACAAGAGGTTTGTGGTTTGACAGCTGGATCGGACATAAAATATGATTTGAAATCATTCTCTTTTGAAAGTCTCAGTATCATTGGAGTCTGAAAATATGCCCGTTTAATCGGAATAATTTCTTTCGATTTTTAATACTCTGTCTCTGTGTGTCTTAATGTAGCTGGTGGTGTGTGGGTATGAAGCACCTTCGTATAATAGACAGATAATTATTTATGTATTAGTATGCACATATCTAAAATAGCTATATAATTACGGAATAGGTGTACTGTAAGCAGTGTAAATATCTCTAGCTATAATAGTTATTAATAATTTTATAAAATATCTTAAACATGTATACATATAGAACATACGAGTACAAGTAAATTTCGATGATCATTAGAATGAAATCGACTTTAATTGGGTATACTTTCTCTTTTCTACGTCCCCAGCATAAGAATGTTCGTAAATTATAAAGGTACCGACGACGTCGGTCTCTAAAAATAAACGCGTATGTGAAAAAAAGGCCAAATATAAAGACACGTCGATGTAACGTGATATTACCGAAGTTAAAAAGTTCATTACAAACGCGGATTTTCCTCAACTTTTCTACTTTCTGAATGTTCCGGAAAAGTTTTTGGAAATGAATAAACGTAACGTACATTTGTTGAACAATTTAGTATACGTACCTATGTGTGTGTGGCATCTAAGTACATATAAAATTAGAAAAGAAATACGGTAAAACGTTTTTATGCTCCTATTAAGTAAAGAAGAAAAGAAGCATGATAAGATGGCGAAGAAATTAATATAATTATGACTGGCCTTTTGGTCTAGTGGTTAGTGACCCTGACTGCTACGCCGGAGGTCGTGGGTTCGATCCCCACCCAGGACAAATGTTTGTGTGATGAGCATGAAGGTTTGTTCTGTGTCTGGGTGTAATTTATCTATAATATGTATGTATTTACAAAAAAAAAATGTATTTAAGTAATATATCAGTTGTTTAGCACCCATAACACAAGCAAATATAATTGCTATATTATAATTGCTTCGCTGTGTGAATGTGGTAGAATATATATTATATACATATTAATTATATTAAATCATCATCATATTATCAGCCGTAGGTCGTCCACTGTTCAACTTAGGCTTCCTCAAGATATTTCCAATAAGACCGATTGTACGCGACTTATAATATATCCAACGCGATTCCAAGTGTAAATTTGATATGTAAGTACCTAACTAAAATATCTTTATCCACCAAGTTATAGATGCAAAATAAACGTTAAGTAAAGAACGAAGCTAAAATATTGGCAACGGCAAATGTATAGGCAATTGTATGTATAGGCAATTGCCTATACATACAATTGCCGTACGATATTATAAAATTGTGTAATATCGTCATTAATATTATAAAACTTATGCAGCTCAAAGCACAAAGTTATTAAAACTTTGTTATTTCGATTAAAACGTCGAAATCGATCTCGATCAATCACTTAAGGTGACTATTTGAAATTAACACAGCGTGATAATATGTTTGATATGTAAATACCTAAATCATAATCGCGTAAATTCTCGTTTTAAATCAATAAATATTATCATGCAACGCTGCTAAGAGATATGCAGTGGTGCAAAGCCTACACAGACTGCTTTCAAGCCATATTTTTTATTTCATAGTTGACTTCTTTCATCACTTCGACCCATAAACGTCCCAGTGCTGGGCACGGGTCTCCTCCAAAGAATATAGAGGGAATTAGGCCTACTATACCACGCTGGTAAGACGGGTTGGTATAGGGTTTGTTTTGAATATTCCTTTTCTTGCAGTGCTCTTGTCTGCATAAGGTTACTCCCTTAGTCGCCTTTTACGACACTCACAGGTTGAGATGGGGTAGTGACATTATGTATTCTTAATCCGTCACTACACAGATAACTTAAGACTGAGTCTTCTCTATTTCTATGTAAATATAACATGTATGTTAATCCTACGGATCCGTACGTCTATTAGCCAGTTAGCCAACAAGCCCACACGTTACCCTGACCACGTGACAACTAACTAGGTGCATTTAATTGTACGACGGCTTCTACATGTCACGGTGGAATTGAATTTAGTTGGTATAGAGCAATTTGGTTTATACGCAGATAAATAATTTATAGGTTAGTAAAATTAGTTTGAAACTCCAATGTTTGAGATTTAATAGTTATTTTGAATATAACAAGATATGATACAAAGCACTCTTATTCATTGTTGTACTATACGTTGATTCGTTGTTCTTCTTCTGTTGTATTTATTTATAATATTAGTGAGGATAGTTTCAATTTGATTGATTAAATTGGTTTCTTTGTTTGGTTGAATGCTAGGAACTTCTCGTCCAATAAGAATTTTTTTTTTGTGTGGTATATCCCATTTATCGAGAAAGGTTACAGGCTATATAACACCTCGCTACGGCTAATAGGAGCTGCGCAGTGGCCAAATAAAGACTTCTAATTAATATAATAAAATTACAAATTTACAAGAAAGGGATACTTAAACTAAACAAAAATAATTATGAGAAAAAAAGGAAAATATCGAAATAAAAACGCGTCAAAAATTCCCCCGCACCGCTGCCTCTGTCCGGTGGAAACGTGCCCAGCAGACTGGCAACATTATAATATAATAATAATAATAATATTCTACCACATTTACACAGCGCCATCTAGTCCCAAAGTAAGCAATTATATTTGCTTGTGTTATGGGTACTAAACAACTGATATACTACTTAAATACATTTTTTTTGTTAATAGTTACATATTATAGATAAATTACACCCAGACACAGAACAAACCTTTATGCTCATCACACAAAGATTTGTCCTGGGTGGGGATCGAACCCACGACCTCCGGTTTAGCAGTCAGGGTCACTAACCACTAGACCAACAGGCCACTGGCCAGTCAGTTCACATTACCACGATGGAAGGCAATGCTTATTCTTAAAACAAACATGGCTGTGTTTGTTTTAAGCTATGGCAAGGTAGAATTAGATATATAGAGGATAGTCTGTTTTCCCAAATAACCCGCTTATTTGGGAAAAAAGACGTAATTCTGTGTTTAAATGCTTTTTAGTGGTATTGTACCAGCTATTTCTAACACTGTCATCAGTTTTTGGTACCGTCAATATTAACAATAACCCTGGGTGGAAAGGGACACCTACTTTACACACAAAGTTATCGCAAACATTGAAATTCTATTGTTTGTTTATACCTTCTCTCTTCTCATCTGTAATGGAGTCTGAGCCTAACCGCTGAAGTTATTTGTATTGAATTAATTAGAACAATTAAATAGACTACGCAGTGTTTCAATTAATTCAAGAGAATAGCCCGCGGTGGGTCAGCTATTGCTCAATCTCCAAATAAGACAATATTCTTAATAAATCTGTTCAAATGTATAATTCTAAATATTCGGTTTAAGTGAAACCTTTTAAGTATTGATCATAAAGGCAGGTATACAAAATTATAGATATATATATTCTACCACATTCTACCACATTCACACAGCGCCATCTAGTCCCAAATTAAGCAATTATATTTGCTTGTGTTATGGGTACTAAACAACTGATATACTACTTAAATAAATTTTTTTTTGTAAATACATACATATTATAGATAAATTACACCCAGACACAGAACAACCCTTTATGCTCATCACACAAAGATTTGTCCTGGGTGGGGATCGAACCCACGACCTCCGGCTTAGCTGTCAGGGTCACTAACAACTAGACCCACAGGCCAGTCAATTAAATATACAATGCTTTAATGAAGCATTTTTTTTGAGACAACACTCGGAATGATTAGTTTGTCAAATACAGAAGAAGATGTAGGAAATCATGAGAGGGAGATTTTGCCCAACAGTGGTATCATCAGCATCATATCAGCCCAACAATGCCCATACGCCTCATCTAATTTCCGCCACTTTTAACAGTGGTATGAAGCAGGCTAACTGTAACTGTAATAATTTAACGAAAACACAAAATTAAAACGGTCAAAAGTTACCGCCATAACTTTAAACTATACTCGACAGTTTCAAGAAACTATTACTGCTGCAATATAACCTATTTTAAATTATGGCACGCTTAACTGGCTCACAATGTTTCTCCAGTGTACACTCGACTTAAGAACTCGTAGCAAAGTGGCTACTTCTTACCACAAAGAGTGTATGTACGTTAAATGGTAGGTCCCTGTTGTCACATGAACATCTACGACGCTCATTGTGGACATTCAGATGCGTAGACTACAAAGTGGCTACGTGGTGACGTCATAGCTACGAGTGCTACGTCGTAGCATCACCTACTACGTGTTCGTTTAGTGATAATGTGAGGGATATGTCACTATAGTCTGCTATTATGGTCTAGAAAGATTTTATGAAAACACACGATATTTGCTATCGTAGTTTAAATATAGTTGAAATTTGATCTTTCTTGATTTGATTAATTAGGTTCTCGGAGAGCTCATGTTTTATTGTAGAACGTTGGAATGACAATCACCAGAGGTCCAGGTTCTAGTTTCCTTTGTGAAATAAAACTTTCACTTTTCTACTACATATCAAACTACAATATCTGCTAAATTGACTAATATAATATATGTTTATTTATATGTAAATTCTGAATTTAATTCCTAGTCCATGTTTCTATCGGAAATGATAATTTAAGCCAAGAACTTTCTTCTTTTTAACTTCAAGAAATTCCTGGTAAGCAAAATAGAGGGATAACTTATCTTTATAAATGTAATTCTTTAAAAAAGACAACGCCCGCCCTAGGGAACTAGCCCTGTGTCGCGGGGAGCTTTACAAACATGAAACTAACGGACACAAAGTACACCCAGATTAGAAACAAATATCTATGAATCACACAAATATTTGTCTCGTGTGGGAATCGAACCTACGTCACCCAGCACGGCGATGTAGTGGCGAGGTGACCACCTTAACCACTGCGCCACGGTGACAGTCGATATATATCGTATATATATAACTCTTGTGTACGTGTGTTGACAGTGAACTCCTTCTAAACGGCTGAACCGATTTGAATGAAGTTTTGTGTATGTGTTCAAGTGGATTCGAGGATGGTTTAGATTCACAAATAAAAAAAATGCAATCGATTCGTATATCATGCAGGACAACGTCAACGTCGGGTCTGCTAGTATATTATAATATTATTGATCCATCTCTGACTATACCTTGCAGAGAATAAAGGGTGAGATCATAATATGATGACAAAATAACAAATAAGTTTTTCATCATCATCATCATATCAGCCCAACGACGTCCACTGTTGAACATAGGCTTCACCTAATTTCCGCCACAGCGAGTGATTTTGTGCCGCCCGCATCCAACGGCCAACCGCAACCTTTACCGCGTCGGGCGGCCCCCCTCCAGATGGACCGACGACCTAGTAATAAGTTTTTAATTCTTAGTAATTTTAAGTGTTCTTTATAATCATAATACCTTTAAACCCTCGTTTTGAACAACTTTATATAAAGAGAATCAATTTAATATAAACAACGTGATCAGACTTAGTATTCAAACAAACTTGTCCTAGAGAATTATTGTCTAACAATTAAGATTGATTTGAAACGACGAAGTTATTAAAACTTGAAGTATATAAGTGAAGCAGCTGCGGCAATTAATTGTGTGGCTGAAGGAACAGTCTCGACATTACGACGTCGAGGGTTTAATGTGCGACATAATGAAACATTTGTCGGTGTTTTACTTATACTTTCACGTTTCATGACGGAGGCTTTACGTTACGTATCACTTACTTTCTTAGATGAATTACGTAATGTTATTTTTACGAAATATTGAAGTAATATTGAGGAGGCCTTTGCTTGGTAGACAGTACATACATACATATAGATCACGCCTCTTTCCCAACAGAGGGGTAGGCAAAGACCATTTCCTTCCACTTGCTACGATTCTGACATACATCTTTGGCTTCTTCAACATTCATCAGTCTTTTCATGCATGGTCGCCGGTTGAGGGTACTCCTGATCTGTCCCTTCTTTAGACAGTAGCGGTAATCTAATAATAATATTTTTATTGATTTGTTCGGGTGAAAATGGTATTGGGTTTTTCTATCATGAAATTCCAGTATTAAAATTTTCCCGGAGTTTGGTAAACAAATGTTGCCGGTTGATGACAATAGGCTCGCCCCCTATTTCATGGGACCAAACATAGCTAGCGAAATGTGAAACACCTCTGCCTGCCCTTTTCCCCGAAGAACCCTTCGGGGAAAAAGGCGTGATGCTATGTTATTGATTTCCGTGTAGTGTCGGATTAAGAATACATAATGTCACTACCCCATCTCAACCCGCGTCTGTCGTAAAAAGCGACTAAGGGAGTATCTTTATGCAGACAAGAGCACTACACGAAAAGGAAAATTCGAAACAAAATCTATACCGACTCGTCTGGTAGGCTAAATTTGATGTTAACGGGTTGAAATGATGAGCTTTATTGAGGCATTAAACCTAATAGTGCACAATGTATTTACATACTAGTATCTACAGTAGGAGTTCCTGTGTTGTAGTTACTAGTCTCAATCGTCTTACAGATTACGGAACTGATTAAAAAGAGATCAAATGCAATGAGATCATGTAAGGCATTTATGTATGCGCGCATGAGTGTGTGTGCATGTGTGTGTGTGTTGTGTGTGTGTAATATGTACTACTAAGTATTACTAGAATTTAAAATCTATTATATTTTTATGTAAAAAAATATTATAATACTACTTCACCTATCTTTTATTTGTAGTCGCACTCTTCCGAAACGCATCGAGCGATTTTTAAAGTTTTTTTTAATATACCAAATACTAAAAAAAAACATTAAAAATCGCTCGATATATCGAATATATGAGAATAGGTCGTTTAGTATTTTTCTTCGCGTATAAAGAAACCTATATGGTAGTTTTTCTTATTTAAAGGTAATGTTGTTATGACTATGGAAATTTTTAACGACAATATTTACTTTTAAAATGACCTTATTGCATACAAAAAATATCTCAGAAAAGAAAATGATATAACAAACCAGCAGCATGTTTTTTTCTACTAAAACCATCAAAATATCTCAAAAGTAACAACAAAAATAAATTAATCACCCAACAAGACATTTTTAAAATTACTTTACATTAAACTCCGAGTGATTGACTTTGTTGAAAAAACAAACACATTTTTTGTTGAAGCAATATTTCAAGCGAAGGGTCCTCTTGCCCTTATTTTGTTCCCTTAAGGCTGCCCTGGAGGTTTTAAGGGCATGATCAAGTTCATAGGTCCCTTCGTTGGGGTTGGGTAACAAATTGCCTCTATTTATTGTGAAGCAAGTTTGCCTATCAGCAATTTGGCAAAGCCATTAAGCGGATAATTGTGTCATTGTAATGTTGCCAAGCATTGTTTGGTATTCACTAAGATTGCCACACTAATTAATTTTAGAAGCTTGACTTATCATTTAAGAAAAAATGAGGACAAGTCGATTTAATTAATTATTAATCGTGGCTTAGCGGTTAAGGCTCGCTACTAAGATCGCTGTGCCGAGTGTCGTAGGTTCGATTTCCGCGCGTGACAAATATTTATGTGATTCATAGATATCTGTTTCAAGTCTGGGTGATATTTTTGTCTATTATTTGTATGTTTATAAAGTTACCATCATCATCATTACAACCCATAAGTTAATATCCCACTGCTGGGCCCGAGTCTCCTCCAAACATTTCGGAGGGAACTTAGCCTACTATTATACCACGATGGTTAGACGGGTTGGTATAGGATTTTGTGTCAAATTTTCCTTTTCTCGCAATGCTCTTGTTGCTTTAATGAAAATATATATTAAAAACAAAAATGTAAGACATTTCATCATAAATTGATTTAAATTACATTCTTCGTCGAAGGAAGAAGCTCAATATATTCAGTGGGTGGTTTTTACCTCAAATATAAGTGAAAGTATAATATAGTGAATTATACATACAAAGCATCACGCCTTTTTCCCAGAAGGGGTAGACAGAGGTGTTTCACACCCACTTTTCGCCAGCTATGTTTGGTCCCATGAAATAGGGGGCGAGCCTATTGTCATCTACCGGAAACATTTGTTTACCAAACTCAATACTGGAATTTTATGATAGAAATACCCAATACCATTTTCACCCGACCCGGGAATCCAGGACTTCTTGCACAGCACTAGTATAGTGAATTATTGATTAGAATTAACTGAAATAAAATCAATAGAAAACTACCGATCTATAAATTAAATAAATTCACAACGGTGGATACTAATAAAATCATTATATATAAATAAAACATCCATCATAACGATAAAACAAATTGATCTATTAAAATGTTATTCGTGAATATATACAGAACGAAATTAAAACGTGCATCACGTACTATACTCATTAAGATTAGTTCGTAATAATTTACGGCTTTAAATTGCTTTGCATGTGTTTAAAAAGGATACATTTCTAGTAACAAACGCCCTTTTGCTACGTTAATACGAGTAGGAGCATTAATTACGACTAGTATAATAGGTACTCGTTATAACAGGTTCAGTTGGGCCTATTCACGACAGCTCATAAAGTAGCAATCCCACTGTTATTTGCTCCACGATACAGTGAAATAAACTTTACGTAATATTTTGGGCTGTATTTTATATTTTATTTTCCGGTACGTTTGAGTGGTTTAACTTTTGTGGTCACGAAGTTATGGTTAGAAATAGTGGTGTTCTTAAATTTCATGCGTGTTGAAACTATAAAGAGTTCTATTATTGTTGAAAATACGTCTGATGTTTATCAACGGATGAAATAAAATTATTTTATTTTATTGAAGAGAGCGATCAACGAGGGAATTTAACTACTACTTGAGTTTTGGATTAAGCACCCCGATTTGATTCTGTGTCTTTGATTTTGTGGTTTGATCAGCGACGAGTGTGAAAACCTGAATATTTGGGAAAAACCGTATTTTGGAAAAACGGTCTTTCACTCCTAAATGACTGTACACAGACATAGGCGCTCAGGGCAAGATTGCGCTGTCGAGACAAGCGCAATCTTGCCCTGAGCGCCGATGTCTTATAATGCCCACCACTACAACTCCTGAAAGCCAGGATTAACAGCAATGACCCTTGTGAACACAAATTTAGGCACTTAGAGTCCCAGCGAATGCCTAATTGGAATGAAATTAATCAGAATTGAATGGAGGCGTTGGAAAGAAATGAATATCGACTAATCAATTTTCAAGATTGCGTGTAGTCATCAGGGCTTACTCTAAATTTCAAGAATCGAATTGTTCGATTTTGATAACGCTGTCACATGTTTGAAAATGACATTTGACAGCGACATAAAAACTGAACTTTCGAATTGACTGGCCTGTTGGTCTAGTGGTTAGTGACCCTGACTGCTAAGCCGGAGGTCGTGGGTTCGATCCCCACCCAGGACAAATCTTTGTGTGATGAGCATGAAGGTTTGTTCTGTGTCTGGGTGTAATTTGTCTATAATATGTATGTATTTACAAAAAAAAATGTATTTAAGTAGTATATTAGTTGTTTAGTACCCATAACACAAGCAAATATAATTGCTTACTTTGGGACTAGATGGCGCTGTGTGAATGTGGTAGAATATTAGAATATATTAGAATGTCAGAATTCAGAGTAAGCCAAACATTTTTAAAGCTAATGATCTATCTATTATCCTCTCCCTTGAACTTTAATATGCAGTTTAATGTACAGAAGCACAGATGTTAAGCTGTTTATATACGAACACGTAAAACAAAGTTTTAATCGTGTAACGTTGTTTGTAGCAACGGCCCTTAGGTAAGGGTAGGGTATCGTTGAAACGTCTCTCACATTAATATTAATATTAACCTCGGATTATTAATGTTCCAACTTAAATGTTACAATTATTTATTATGAATATGTACGTTTTGATACAAGCGCTTATAACTGGTATTAGTTTTGCAGGTTCTGTGTTCGGGTATTGGCGTTCTGAATTAAGGCTAATTGGAAAATAGATATGAGTCATAATAAATAATAAAAATGTTTATTCATCTCCACAAATTACATATTCGCTTGATACATTGACAAAGAAATTTGACATACTTAGTTAGTTTGTAATTTGTGACACTGCTTTTTGCGCTCTGGATGCGATATTATATTTAGTAATAATAATCCCACCAAAACATAAATGTGAAAATGGGAGCCCCTAGTTCAAAATTACTAGTGGTTGCTAATTTGGCAGACAAAAGAATTGAGATATAAGTGAATGCCCAGTTCTGAATTAGTTGAATTATTTACAGAAAGCAGATAACTTGCTTAAAAATTGAAGTTCAAGATTTAACGGGGCTAGTTTTCACATAGTACACACATAGCTTTATTATATTTGGTTTATCAACTTTTATGTTAAACATACATATAGGTATAAGAACAGTTACTCTGTATAACACAAAGATGTTCAGTTAATTCGTGATATATACTAAGATAACTTGTATGTAATATATCGTATGTACGTAAAAACACATGAGATTCTGGTTAGTCTAGTAGACTTTAATTCATATACCAAATTTCATGCGTTTATATTAAATATATTTTGAGTTATCGGTGTCTTAAAAGTGGTTCCAACTGGTTCGTGTAATACTACACACGACTGCGTGTCACCCGCTTTGCTTGATGCTTGAACTGGGGCTTGACACGCGTCGGCGTATCTTGATACATATAACTTTACTGTCTCAAAAAATAGCTACAATAGTTAAAAGCCAAACATACTAATTACTGTTGCCTAAACTAGACTTAAAGCCTGATAATATGACAGTGTTCAGCTGCAGAAGTTAGTCTGTTACATTTTGGTACATACAGGTGAATATACAAAAGAATGTGTCAACGCATTACATTAATATTCATATTTCTAGCTACTATTACAATAATGCGCTCAAGCATACATGTGTGGGCGTGTGTGTGTGAAGTGTGTTGTATATTATTTGAATAATAAAAACCAAATAGGTAACCAAAGGTGAACCTCAACGATAGCTATAAACTTCACTTTTCCTTATAGCCTTGTCTCGGTTGCCTTCTTCACTTATCTTTTTTCCTTTCCTTATACATCCATATATATTATAATACTTTCAATAAACATAACAATATCATGTTATTCAAGTCAGCGATATTACTTTAAATTTCATTTTTCTGCGTCTAGTGGTGCATTGGGTGTACAGCTATCGCTATCTTTATGTTTGAGTTCGATAACCGTGGCAGGTAAAGTATTATTCGGTTTTAGATAGCAAAATTCTCAGTATTCTAATAAATCGAGAGCTGCAATGCAGCCACAGCTGCTGCGTGCTACTGAGATCGGAATCGTACCTTTATACTTCTTGGACAGCAGTATATATACTCTCCCTCTATGCCATCGAGGTATTCTAAACTCCTAAACTAAATTTCCGTTGCCAACTTCAAAACTAACCCTCAGAAAACACGACACAACTACCTATTTACCGTACCTATTACTATTCTACAAGCGTTGTCTCTGTGCATATAATCCTAAGTATTTGCAACACTAATACAGCCTCTGATTATTCCGAACACCTCTCTTGTTTCAGAATACGTGATTAAACAACGATCGACGCTTCGACTGTCATACCTATATATGTATTGTGTATAACAAACGTGTTTTCCCTAATTTCTCAGTAAATTTTCGCCCGGCTAGTCATAATCTTTATTTCATTTGGATCAAATACAGTCATAATACTTATGAACAAAGAAGGTGTCAGCAAATTTGCCTAAGGCCAGTTCACTAACAAGGTTGAGGTCTGAGAAAAACTTGGCAAGAAACTTAGGCTAATCGTTTTAATCATCATAGTAGTCACAATTTAAGTTGCTATGAACATTGTAAAGCTCTACATGAAGGGTATAGATATCTCTTCAAATCTTTTATACAATATTGGTAGTCATCACCTTATTTTTAAAGACAGCGCTCGCACTATGTAACCCAATTCCGTGGCGAGGCGACCACCACCATTTTTACCCCTACGTCATAGTGACAGTCATTCTATGAATCCCTTTTTCATACTATGAATTTTCAGTATGAAGAGGATACATCACATTTTCTGCCATGTTGGGCTACGCCTCTTCACGTGGCGCGACGCGAGATCATTTTGTTGATATTTTTTTGCATAATAAACACAGGATGTAATTTGGTTGTTATAATGTTCGGTTTCTGAGCCGTCAAATTAAAGTTATTCATCGATTTAAATATAACCTGACTGAATATAAAAGTACAACTATAGAACTAGTTTGTTCATACAGCTGTTATTTTTTATTTGTTTATGTTATACTTTATCCTATTTCATTAGTATAGGTTTACTTTCTGTTCGTAAGGTGCCAAGTATCTCAATAATGTATACAGATGAAACATCAGGCAAATGATAATTTCATAAAAAAACCTTTATCTTGTTTTAGATGGTTAAAAATAGAATTTTCCTTCACAAATCCTTTATAAAAATTAGTTGAATCAAATTACGGAAACCTTTCTTACGTTCGGCTAATTTAAAGTAGCTACTTTTCTTTTTAATTATTTTCATTAGAGTCAGCTGATGAGCTTCATTAGGTTGTAGCTGATGCGGATAATTAACAGTGTTTGTTCTGAACCTGCTGTTGCCTGAACTAGCTAAATTGTTGTGAAAATGTGTGCTTAGATGTTGAACATTTAGAGTTATGTGATTGTACAAAGTGCAAATTCGCTTTTGGAATTTATATTGATTGACAATCGTTCTCTTCTTTGAAGTGAGAGATAATAGTCGCGTCAATGAAGCTTTTTTCTTGAAAGTTTTGTTTTTTAATGTTGTTTAAAATCAGAAACCTCGTGGAGCGGGGAAAACATTATTCATATTGTCCAAACAATATCCATGATATTTTTATACAAAAAGCTCTTTTTGTTTTGTTAGTGCGCAACCAAAATATCAAGGATTTTACTTTAGCAACGTTCTATTAAAAATATTTACTTGGGTAAGTATTTCACTACGCAAGTTCAGATTTTCCCATTTCCGTTTCGGCTAATTATGTGTTATTTTTATTATTCACTAAATTTACATTATTATATATGTACAGAACAACATTAAGGAGTTCAAGAGTAATTTGAAAAGACACTTACTTTCATAAATGTTGATGTTTTACCTTTTATATTGTCTGATTGGTGGCAATAAATAATGACATTGTTTATTGCGACCAATCAGACACGTACATTGTATTAAACTATGTATCTATATTCGACTTGCTGATACCCAGATAGACCTTACGAGGTCTTCGTGGTACAGCCTTTGCACACGACATAATATATAAATAGAAAAAGAAGAAAAGAAAGAAAGAAAATACATTTATTATAGTATAGTTAAAATCTCGCTGCAGACTTGGTCATAAATCATAATCGGAGTAGGGATGTGCGCTAGTTGCGCGTGCGCAAGGCCATTATCGATAAGTTTCCAATGTCTCCATTGAAAATTGGCAAAAATGTGTGGAACATGCAGAATTGCTGCAAGATGAAGACTTAAGAAAAGCACATTTATGCGAAGAGTTTATCATTCATGTGGATGATGATGACGATGACTCAGACGAAGAATTTTAATTTTCTATTTTTAGTTTTATATATACGTTCTTTTGTTTATATATTTAATATGCTTTGTAGTAAATTTGGTAATAAAATAAAAAAAATGTGTATTTATTTCTATCACCCATTTATAAATATATATATATCGATCTATCGATATCACTCATCGACTGCAGTAATGCACAGGACTACGTGTGGGCGTGGCCTGCCCATAAGGCCCGTGAGTAGGAAAGAGAGCGAAACACTTGAATGATTTATGACCGAGTCTGCAGCGAGATTTTAACTATACTATAACCACAATTGTGACACAAGTTGGACAAAAAAAATATCGTACCTACGTCACAAAAAGGAAAAATTATAAAAATAAAAATATAACCAGTTTGCACCTACTGCATGTCACATCTGTGGGAATCTGGACTCTGCTCAGCATAATGCTGTGGCGCCAGCAACTAACAGCTGCTGGACACTCAACAGCGCTGATTTTCAGCAGAGCACCAGGGACAGGATGGCGAGTCAACGACCCGTGTGTCGAGAAAATTAAAAAATATATATATATAAAAAGAAATATAACAAAATTCTTTACTTGCATATTGCGAAAGCTATCCTTCTACATATATTATAAGTTTTTGCAAAAGTATTTGAACCTTATACGTAAAATCTATGTTATGCCTATTTAAATTATTACCTCACCACTAACAATACAATCACAATAACCATGCATACGCAATAATACTTGGCAATTACCAAGGTATCTACATACGACGTTATTGAAATTGTTGATTGATTGCGGAACGTGAAACTAAATGAGGTTAGGGACGGCGCGACGATGTGTGTAGGACACCGTATAAATGCAAAGGTCATATACCTATATTTATTGAGGTAACGGTATTAAATAAGTACGTTGAGGTCACGTTTTAGTATCAATTTATTTTGTTAATAGCAGTTATAATGTTAACTGATGCCCGTGGCTCGAATTCGATTCAGACCACAAAATGTCTTCCTCTTTAAAAACATTAAAAGAAAAAGGAAAATGCCGAATTGGTCCAGCCGAACTCATATTAATTTTTATGTAAATACTTGGATAATGTAAAACGTAGTCGATGTTTAACTAACGCGCAAAAATGTATCGTAAAAGGTAAATCTTTCTTTGATGTTGTCAGACTAATGTAGCTATATAAAATACGTATATACATATTATGGACTCTAAAGGTCTGAAACAAAATTTATTTATTTTTATACAATAAAAATATATGTCACTGATAAATATTATATATGCCTACCAGTTTTGTTTGCAAATTTATTTTTTCAATCTTATTTGTTAGGCTTTGTAATTATAATTTAAATTACAGTTGTTACGTATATTTGTATGACCAAAATGCCATTCATTCAGCAGTATAATAATATATTTATATTTAGGTTATATAAGTATCTATTTATAAGTGCCAGCATGGACAGACCTACATAGCTATGAAAACAGAGGAAATACCCACATTTTATTTAATAGAAAGAATACTGCCAATACAAAATGAAACAAAGATTAAAATCCAGTATTATTCAAAGCACTATTAAATTTCCAATTACAAAAGCACACCAACAATTGAAATCAATACTTCAACTTATTCGTTCATTTCAAATCGAACAAAATTGTGCATTCAGTTTGAAGTGGCGAAGCGCTCGCTGTAGAAAAATTCCTTCGATTTATCAGAAAAAGAAAAACACAGAAAGGCGGGAATTGGCGAGGCTCAAATAAATGGCTCCATTCTGATAGAGGGTATGGTTACTGATAATGGGATCGGTGGTACCGTTTTCCTTGCGAACTGCGAACCTCTAATAAAAATCAACGCCTGATGAACGATCGAACATTAAATGTTATCCAACTGTATTGTGTTTGCCATTTATAAAACAAATGGCAAAATAATGATAATTTGGTGATTGACTTTTTAATTTTTCACGATCTATTTCAAATATCAATTGCTATCTGATCAGCAAATAAATAGCCCTTATTTACAAATTAACTAAACAATTATTACGGATATTCTTATTAAGGATTCTTTTTATACAATGACGTGACATGCGCTGCCGCGACGACAGCAAACAAGTAATACGACCTGCCTGTTGGTGAGCAATTATAGTAGCCTATGGACACCTGCAACTCCAGATGCATCAGTGTTTCTTAGTGTCTTTTTAGTGTTTTATTATTTTGGTGCTTTTAATACTTTACTATTTTGGAAAATTTATTGTAACTCGGGAGAGGGCGTTGGTATCTATAACACAGTTTTATTACTTCCTCAGATATCATCGTTTCAATTGTTATTTGTAAAACTTGTTATTTATTTCAAATAAAGATTATTATTATTATTACGAGAGCGTTGCTAACCCAAAACCCTTCCCTTCCAAATGAGCTCAGCTCTACACACTATATTTTTAGAAACTTCATAAGCAGCTACCGAAGTCCGAACCTCATCGTCATAGCTATGTAGGTCTGTCCATGCTGGCACTTAAAAATAGATACTTATATAATCTATAATATTTATATTATTATACTGCTGAATGGATGGCATTTTGTTCATACAAATAATACATAACAACTGTAATTAAAATTATAATTACGGCAAAACCAAACAAATAAGGTTGAAAAATGGTATAAGTATATAATATTTATCAGTGACATATATTTTTATTATATAAAAATAAATAAATTTTGTTTGATTGATTGATTCCATAATGTATGCGTATTTTATATAGCTACATTAGTCTGACCAAAATCAAAGAACAATTAATGATTTACTTTTTACGATTCATCATCATAAATCAACATATTAAATAATTGTCAATACGTAGTTCGTCCTTAATTGATTCTGTTTAACACTTCGTATTAAAAGTTTATGAAAGCCAGACGACCAGTCGTATTGTTAAGTTGTTTTGGGACGAATCAATACTATAGTTTATTTGTGAACTATGAAATTTCAAGCACTTTTGCATGCAAATAGAAGTTTATTTGAATAAATGATTGACAATTTAGTATTCAAATAAGTCTATTAGTATCTGAATAAGTCCAATGAACTGATTGAATTTGTCAAAGCAATTACAGTTTTTGTAAAAAATATGGAGATAATCGAGGCCGTAATTTTTTTTTTTTTTTTATACCACGACGGTGGCAAACAGACGTACGGTCCGCCTGATGGTAAGCGGTTACCGTAGCCTATGGGCGCCTGCAACACCAGGGGTATCACGAGCGCGTTGCCGACCCTTAAGAAACCTATTCACTCCTTTTTTGAAGAACCCCATACTGTAGTCCCTGTGTGTGTGTAGTTTGTAATTCATGTAAATGCTGTTAAAATTTCGTAAATATAGTTCTATCCTTGGTATTGCGTGAAAGCTGTTTTGTACCAAAAATACATTTCCAGTAAATGACCTTTTTAAATAACGTATTATTGTTAAGTACCGCAGTGCTATCTAAACGTAAGTACTGGAAAACCTTTTATAAACTTTTGTATGTCTGTATTCATAAACGAATGTCAAACGGTCCCTTTGACTTCCGAGCCCATTTTGCACACAACGAAACATAAAGGAAATCCCAAAATGTGCGGAAAAAATCCGAAAGAAGGTTGCGAAAATATTTGCAGGTGAAAACGGACGTTTACTTATGTCACCCGGAGGCAGAAAACGTTTGTTTATCCATCTTTGTCCGAAAATTGATTCCAGATAATATTTCTCTTTCATCAAAAAAGTTTATTAAACTCATTTTTAAAATATCATCATCACCGTCATATCAGCCCAACGACGTCCACTGCTGAACAAAGGCCTCACCTAATTTACGCCTAATTTGCGAACGGTCCTGTGCAAATATATATTTAGAAAACAAAAAAAAAAAAAAAGTGGCTCCGATATAATAAAAAATTAAAACCGTAAAATATGACACTAAATTGCGACGGTGCCACTCCTAAGTATAAATGCTCTAAAAGTAAAACTAGAAAGTAGTTCATTGAATAAAACTTAGATAAAATAGTTATAAACACACTACTCCTAGACAACGCATGCATCGTGTGTAGGTTACTTTGTAAGCAGAGCCTAGAATAGCACATAGGCTATTTTTCTCAACATAATTATCATGCGCGTGAATGCGCTGACTGAAGATAGTTACATATATATTTAAAAATTAATATTTTTTAAATCGTCGAAATAAAGAAGATATTATAATAACAATGCGTGAAACATTTTATGGCCAGTATTAAAGATAAAAAGAAACATCGAGTAAACGAGATTACTCGAGCAATCTTCATAATGTTCTCGAAGGGGTATAAAGCTTGCTAACCCGTGTTTGGTCTATGTGATGGACTACCGTGTGTTACCCCTGTCACTCTGATAGGTAGCTCAAAGGTTATACAAGAGGGTTTTATTTGATTTTGTTACAATGTATATTAAAGAATTGAAAAATGTGTAACATTTGTTAGTGTGTAAGTGATCATTATCATTATCATCATTTAGAAAATTAGGTGAGGCTTATGTCTTGCAGTGGACGTCATTGGGCTGATATGATTATTATGAAATGATGATATTAAATGCAAGTCTCGTGGAGAGTGAAATTCATATTATGCTAATATTACGAGAATACTAACAGGATGTCAAGAGAAAGATGAGAGCGTGACTAAGAAGAAGAACATGCTCTAGGAATTTTAGGATAGTCATAAAGATTAAAGATGATCAGACGCATTAATACAGGGAATATCATCATTATATCAGCCCAATGACGTTCACTGCTGGATACAAACCTCACCTAATTTCCGCCACGGCGAGCGATTTTGTGCCGACTGCAACCAACGGCCACCCGCAATCTTCACTAGGTCGTCGGCCCATCCGGCGGGGGGCTGCCCTACGCTGCGCTTTCAAATACGTGCCGCCACTCGAAAACCTTAACCTTGCCGTGGAATATACTTAAGTTAAAACTTCTTGGTCTGAAAATAGAAAAGTTAAGACTAATTTCGATTTAATTAAATTATATTAAATAATATAATTATTATATTAATTGATTTAGGTAATTATTTTATTTAATTTGTATTATTTTATGTAAGAAAATTATTCAGCTTTTTATCATGCAGATTCAATTTAACGTCACGTCGTAAAATTTTGAAGGTTCGCGTCGTAATATGCGTGAAGCTATGCCGAGGAAAAAAATAATTAAATGTCAAAATAACCGGGAAAAATATATGTTTTAAGGCAAAGTGACACCAAACAAGGATTAAAAGAATATACATTGCTAGGTTGCAAAAATAATTTGTTTGCGTTGATTCATAATTTTATTTCTGTCTAGCATCTGTCAGCAGTTAGTGACTAAGACGAGGGTTGGAGCTCGCTGCGTATTCCCATAGGGGACAAAATGGCGGCAAAAGAATTATTACAGCGCCACAATCTTTATATAGTCCAAGTTGTGGCTTACACAAAAGTTATTTTATGTTTTATTTATGGCATGTTGTTTTGGTTTTAATCATTTCAAAGACTTAATTATTTTTTTTATAAATATTTATCACTACTTTTATGTCAAATATTGCATCAAGACTTCACATCTGTGTGACTGGCCTGAACTGCGTTTTCAAATATTTGATTTTATTTTTGATAAATTGACTTCGACTAAGTCGATGTCGAACTTCATAATAGAGTCTCTGAATTAGGGGTGCAAAATATATTATCTTACGCTAATTCCGAAAACGTTGATTAAAAGCAATTCTTGGCGTTTCTTCAAGGCAACGCGACAATCAAAATAATTGAACCCGTTTTTACTAACACAATATAATAATATTATGATGAATTCTTAACACAATTTTTTTATCAAAGCTGGAACCCTAGTTATACGCACTATCAACTGGATTGCACCACCAAGGCACTCAAGAAGAATATATAAATATGATGACTTATGACAGTATTATAATATATTGTTTACATAAAACCTATCTCTGTTCTGTGGTTTACATAATATTATATTATGACGCATTTAAACTTTTAAAGAACATTGAAAAAAAAAAATAAAGGCTTGAGCAAAAAACGTGTTTACTTCAGTCTGCCATACTTTTGACAACACTAACAATGTTCTGGACGCCCGTTTACGTTAAAATGTCTACAAATTTTGTGTAGCATTGTGATATTTCTCTTTAAAATCTGTTTCGCTTATAATATTTGAATGGTGGCTTCATAAAGAGGTAGAGTTGTTTTTCTCACAAATAACAACAACAACTTATGTAAATAATAGGTTTTTATATTAGTATTAGCTATCACCCGCGGCCTCGCTCCCGTGGAACTTTGTTTGGTCACTACTCTGCTTTTATTGGTCATAGCGTGATCTCATATATAACTTATAATATTCCTCAATAAATGTGCTATCAAACACTAAACGAATTTTTCAATTCGGTTCAGTAGTTCCTGAGATTAGCGCGTTACAAATATTTAAACAAAGTCTTCAGCTTTATAATATTAGTATATAGATGTAGGTAAATAGATTTATTACAGCATATTTTGTAACCGCTAGCCCATTTAATTATAAATTCCCTCAAACTGTTGTTAAGAGGGAATAAAATTAGCTTTCTATGTCTAAAGATTATATTTATATAATTTTGTGAAGTGTGAAGTGTGTGAAGAAAGACTCAAGGTCTTGCCTGACAGCTCGCAAATATTGTATAGAAATCCAGGTCAGCCGGGGAATTCACTGGAATAAAATAGACAACAATTATTTGAAACGAAGAAATACCTCCCACTTAAACTTATCTACATACATATACCTTAGATATCTACGATTGTGGAATAGTAAAAAGGGTGTCAAGTACATTATGTAGGCTTTATCGGGAAAAAGGGAAATCGATGGTATATACGAGGACGGTATAATAATGATTTCAACATACATTAAAGGCAATTCTTGCCTTTTTCTCGAGGTAACGTCATCCCTTGTCAAAAATGTGATTGTTGACTAAAGATTTTTATCCATCACGTGGACTGGAATGGAGCATAATGCAAACGATTACGTTCATAAACTTCAGATCATACACAAACAGTTCTTAATCTAACTGGGATGAGGGACCAATGAGGTCATACAACATTCCTGTCTGTCTACTGAATTATGAAAAAGTTATTCTTTAATTATTTATCATCATCATCATCATCCGTGTCACAGATTAAGAAACCATAATGTCACTACCCCATCTCAATCAGTGGGTGTCGTAAAAGGCGACTAATGGAGTAACCTTATGCAGACAAGAGCACTGCAAGAAAAGTAAAATTCGAAACAAACCATTTACCAACCCGTCTGCCCAGCGTGGTATTATAAGTTAAATTCCCTCCAAATTCAACCACCAACATTTTTACTTATAGCAAAATTTCACCGGGCGGATTTTTTCACTTTCTAGACCGTCATTTATCAGTTATGATGATTTCGCAAACCACTTCATGTGCACTCAGAGACCACGAGTAGTCCGTACACAATTTGAAACTACTGGAATACTCACGTATAGGTAATCATATCGATTTGTTCAACACATTTTCGAGTTTGAGTATGCAACAACCACAAACAGTTTGATTAAACGTTCTCGAAAAGTAAGTGCCGAGCACTACCTTCTATTATCGTTTCCATTTAACTGTTCTGTCAGTTCTGTGCCTAGTGTGGCGGTTAACTGATGTATTGTGATTAAAACCATTAGGAGTACGTTTCAGTGTTAGTGCAAAAACTTTGGATTTGGATCTATATTAAATTAGGCATCACACTGCTTTCAGCTATCGATAAGATTTTTCTTTTTTTTATCTTCAATTCCTTCTAAAGATTGTCTGGAAGTAATCGCTTTTCGAGGTTCTCCCTCCACCAGATGGACTGGTTGTATGCGGTACAGGACCGCTCGCGGTGGCGAAAGATAATTATGATGATGATGAACCGCTTTTAGCGATAAGATCGCTTATTGTCACTACCTTTTTTTATTAAATTACTTAAGTAATTTTCAATTGTGGTGTGTAATCATGTGAATGATTCTATCTGTCTTTACATCATCCAACAAACTTTATTATCAAAGGCGTATTGAACTAAGTTTACAGTACACTTCAACAAATCAACGGCTCAGTTGACCTGTTGTGTACATTCCAGTTCTCGAGAGGTCCAACTTGAACCGGATTGTTGTTAAACTGAACGTCGTACTCAGAACTAAATACAGTCTTTCATTTTACTTGAAGTCTAGTTTTGAGTTCATATTTAGTATTTAGTACATAATGTAGATTTTTATATATTCCCTTCGAATATAACATAGTAAAATATCACGCCGTTTTTTCCTAAGGGGTAGGCAGTGTGTATCATGCCCACATTTTGCTATTTTTGTTTGATCCCATGTATGGGGTGAGTCTATTACCAATAGTTACAGATTACAAGAAACTAAAACATTTAGCTTACTTTCCTTGCAATAAGAACTATCAGGTTGTGGAATCCCAAGGGGATTTTTTAAGAGTCGACAACGCGCTCGTGATGCCCCTGGTGTTGCAGGCACCCATAGGCTACGGTACCATCAGGCGGACCGTACGTCTGTTTGCCACCGTCGTGGTATAAAAAAATAAATAAGTCAGTAGTTTTTGAAATGTGATCCAACTGCCTGGTAGTCTGTCCATTGTCCATCCCAATGTCCCTCGGCTGATTAAGATAGACAATAGTTACTTTGACTGCTGTTCCCTATACTGTTGTACCCTATAATATTTTGGTATGAAAAATAATAACGCTACAAAATTTTGCTACGTGCTCCTGATGCCCCTGAAGACTTCCACAGGCTTCGGTAAGCGCTTACCATCAGGCTATCTGTATGTCTATTTGTTTAAGAAACAAAAAATAATATACATATTTTTCTTACGATTTGAAGTCGTAAGGAAAATGCCTAAAAGACCGGTCGCCTATTTCCCTATTTCCCTTGCCTAGACAATATGATACACTAATATCATTTACTTTCAAGGCAGGTGCGCAAATAACTATTCGTTTAGGCATACAAATAAAAAAGAAGCCAATAACTTTATTAGAACTATTTATAATACTTACCCCTTCATAAATTGATTGTCTCACAAAACACTAACACAATATGAGTTTCTGTTAGGAGCACGTAAATTAATAATAGTCAAGATTTAGAACAATGAAACAATTTTTGATTGAAAGAAAATATTTTCAGGTCAAATTCATAAAATATTGGTGGTTTACGTTGGTTAATTCAATCGTAACAGTATTTGTGTTTAAAATTAAATTGCGTTGAATGGGGAACGTTTTCCAAGTTACCCTTTTGCTGTTATTTAATCTCTTTGATATTATATTACGGGATCAAGATGTTGGCTTCATCTCTTGTATCAATGTTTTATAATGTTCGTGAATTCTTGTGCACACTGATTATGATGCTTAGATACGAATATTTTAACTCTAGTAACATATTATACAATAAGAGGACAGCTAATTTTGTTTTATTTGTTTATAGAAAGAAATATAATACCTATCTTTTAATTTAGTCTTCCAATCTTAATTGTTAGCGTATTATTTTTTAGTGAGTTCCATGACAGTAGGTTACGCATTCCTTAGGACTCCTCAGTGCCATAAGGCAGTAATTACAGTGATGGGTTTAAAGATGGGACTGTCTCATAAAAATGTCAAAATAAATGTCGCATATATTATATTATTATAGCCCGCAGCTTTCTCAACCTTTAGCAAAAAGATTAACCAATTTCTAAATAAATAAAAAAAATGGACCTCTATTATAAAATAAATATCATTTTACTAATATTCCAATTTCTTTCTTTGTTTCAGAATGCGGACGAACAGTAGTTAATTCTGAAAACCCCAATAAATGTGGTACCATGTGCTTCGGACAGTGCGAGTGTGTAGTGAGTTTCTCGTGTGAAATGTGAGTGACAGTATGAGCAAGGGTAGCTGGCTGGCGATGATTGCGGTGGTGGTGCTCGTTGGGGCGGTGAGGGGGTGGGATTGCGTCTGCAATCCCAGGGAGTGTGAGGTGCTGGAGCCTAGCGGGTGTCCAGGATTGGGGATCGTTGTGTGGGATCCGTGCAGGTAGGTTTCATTTTGTTTTATTATAGAGATATATATATAGACGCGCTCATAGTACTGTGGTCCTGAAATGTTCGTAATGATCACCAAAGTTAAGTAATGTTCAGGAAGGTCAGTCCATGATGGGTGACCGTTTGTGGTAATTTCATTCTCGAGCGTCTCCGTGTGTTGGAAAGCACGTAAAGCCGTTGATCCAAGTTATCATTTAACATGATAGTCTAGACCGCCTAAAGGCTTGCCTGTAGGTAACCGCCAACGTTTGTCGAACAGTACAACGATTGGCTACGAACAAGTTTTCCTATAGCTTAGATACTTTTCAAAACAAAGAAGTCTTACTCTAACTTCTCAACAGACACAAGAATGTTAAGTTAGCTAATTATGTATTAGCTAACTTAACATTCTTGTGTCTAAATACAACAAAAAACAAAAACAAAAAATATTTCAAAGTAGATATTCAATAAAGCTTTGAATTAAACATGAAACAAGAATTGAAACATTCATATTGACGTCACCACATTGCCAACACATTATCGACTCCGTACTATATATTATCTGTATTGGCATCATTCCAGTTTATATAAAGTGTAATAAAGATAAAAATAAGCATGAATAAGTTGTTACCAGCCAATAACGGCTTTTATAATGATCAGAATAATCAGAAAGTGTCTGCATTGCACCAAAGTTCGTACTTTTAAAGGAATGTAAAGATTTGAGTGTTGTACCCATGGAATTTTACTCAAGTATTGTCACTTTAACATGGTAAACCCGCTTCCACCCACAAGACATGTAAGTTATTGAGGTCTAATCTTATGTACATAACAATTTTGAATGAGTAATTCCATACATCACGACGAATACGACATATTATATAGAACTACAAATTGCGCGGGGTTTCGCCCCCGTCGTTCTATTTCACCACTGCTCAGCTCTTATTAGCCGTAGCGTGATTGAATAAGGTTATAGGCTGTATTATTGATGTTAAAATATATGAAAAGCACTAAATGGGCTATCCAACACTAAAATAATTTTTCAAATCAAACCAGTAGTTCCTGAGATCCTAGCTTTCAACAAAACAAACAAATAAACTCTACAACTTTATTATATTAAATATTTTAGATAATATTAGTATAGATAGAACGAATAGAACACTGCGCACTCTGTTTTATTCACGTTGCAATTTAAGCCCCATTTTTGATAATAGTTGATCATATTTTCAGCTTTTTTTTGTACACATCTAGCCGATTATGGGCTTGGGTAGGCAGAACTTATACAGAGAAATTCAAATTAATGAAACAAACCAATAACAGTTTTGCTCGAGCCAGGATTTCTTGCGCAGCAGTCATTCACAATTCCAAGTCACCACCGAAGCAGTCTGTATTGAATATTCATATATTAGTATGTTGATTTTGTAAAATTAAATAATGGAAACGACATTAATACGGTTTGGATGAAACAAAAAATACTTTGTTGGTGAAACTTTTCAACTTTCTCATTCAAATAAAAATTCCACAGGCAAACTGTTCATCTGCGGGGCCTTTTATGAGGTATTTGAGACCCGTACAGCCACAGTCGTTCAAATATTAATGTTGTGAAGAGGTTGAGAACCTCTCCATCCACTTTAAATAAGGAAATTTGCACCCCTGCGAAACCAAAACGCTAGGAACAAATAATAATAATTACTGACTAACATAGTTTTAACAATTATTTACATTCAATACAAACAAAACTAATTAGTTTTGTTGTTTGTTTGAAATCAATCGGTACCTATTGATATTTCACAATGAAAATCACTTATTTTGTTATTAATTAGTATTCGGTCCTTCACAAAGGCCTGTTAGGCATTTAGATTGGCTAACTTTCAATTATTTCATCAGCAACCCATCAATGTCCCACTGCTGGGCTCAGGTCTCCCCTCCTCTATATAGAGAACCGAGAGAGTATGGGTCATAATCCACACACACTGGCCTAATGCGGGTTGGTGGATCAGAGAATAACTTCTAGGGTATGTGGCTTTCCTCACGATGTTTTTCTTTACCATTGGCAGATGCTAAGTCACTTGAGTAGTAGTTACATATAAATTCCATAAAGTGAAATCTACATTGATACTGCAGGTTGGAATCGAACTCAAACCGCATGATTTACATGCCGGTTACTTATCCATTCGGCCACCATCGCTTTTACTTACGTTACATAAGGTTTTAAAGACAAGTTTTTGCTGATTGGATACACTGTTGTTTTACCTGCCTTAATGGCGCATGGCGTTAAGGTACGCCAACTGTACGTCTATCTTCCATCTGTTGTATAAAAAAATCTTAGACTCCATGTGATCAACTAACCTGTTAATTAACCTTCTCATCTATCTTAGTAGAGAAGAGGATCCTTTCATAGGTAATTTAGCGTACTTACGTAACACAATATCTTGTAATCTTATTATAATTTTCCAAAATTATATTGTTGATATCGTACATCGTATTCGTCTACAGTTGAATTCGGGGTTTATAGCTAAGAGGGAACGACGCCGACCAGATATTTCCATAATCTTCATGCTTGACAGGCGGATTTGTCATCATACTACAACGTTGATCCGCTATTACAACAGCCCTAACAAATAAGTGTTGTCAAAGTTGTTTCTTGTGAATTTCAATTAGGTAGCACGAGTTTCTTTTAACAAAGTACACATTAACTTTACTAAGTGGTTCTAGTTCATTGTTCGTTTCAGATATTGCTTCAGTTTGTTTTGGTATTTCTTGTAATTTATTTATTAAGTTTACAAAGTGACTAATAGTTGTCAGTCAATTTGGGTACAGCTATTAATAATAAGCTTTTATTTCTTTTTAGTTCACTAGTATTTATTAGTGTCATCAGGATTTACGAAGGTATGTTAGGTTTTCACCTGAGAATTTTTGAAATTAGAGAAAATATTATTAAAATTTTCAAACATTACACAGCTTGCACAGCACAACAAGCTTTAGTTTCGTTACTGTGGTTATTTACAAGATAAGTTGTTTAGCACTATTATATGAAACTTAGGTGAAAAAATGAATCTGAAAGAAATGAAACTTAGATTTGCCTGATTTTCAATTTCGATGACTTAAAAAAAAACTAGACCCGTATTGTGTAAAAAGTCCTATATACGTGATAATACTCCAATGAATTAAATGTCGCACTATATGGTACGAAAATAGGCAAACCATATCACTTTGTGCAAGTGTCGTGAGAAGCGGAAAGCGTCGGTTATACCGGTACGTTAAAATATTACTGCGGTTGCTAGGCGTGGGTGCTTTCTAACCAAAGAGATTAGGGTCGACATATGAGAGTTCATATTACTTGTGTTTTAGACGGCAATATAAAATCAGTTATGAACTGTTGCCAGTTGGAATTAGGCCTTTAGTTTTGGTTATACAATGGAAACCAATAGCTAAGATAAAGTCTTTTATTAAGAGGGTTCAATTTAATGTCATATTTCGTGGCTTTCGATTTTCATTATTAATTTGGAGCTATTTTTTTGAAATGTTTTCAATACACTTTTTGCCCCGATCCCAATAAAATCGAACACACGGGAAAGGAGCTATGGTACGTTTTTATCACGGAAAAATGCACGATTACTGTGCAATAACAATTGAATACTACAAGTCCAAGAACCGTGTTTTATTCGTAACTATAAATTGAAATACGAGCGGGTGGAGTCGCGGGTGACAGCTTGTCTTATATAATTAAAATCGCATGTTTCTAGACAATTTAATTTAAAGTAAGAAAATATGTTCATAAGCACTTATGTCGTTGACCGTAAACATATTTTAAATGTAACCTTTGGCCCTAAAATAATCTGACCTTTATCGTAAGTACTTTAAGATCCATTTTCAAAAATAAATCTCTTTACTTTGTCAATGAACTTAAAGGTTATAGGTTCCCGATAAATATTGTACTTCATTAATAACGGTTAAGTGAAAATGCTTGAACTTGTGCTTCCATTACTTTCAACTTATGTTAACTTAAATGTTTATAGCTAAAGTTGTTCGTTAAAACAAGAACAGCGTAGGCATATTTTAGTCCAAATTTAACTTTATTCCGAACTAGAAAATATAGAATGTTGAAATTGATTACAACTCATTAAATGTTAAACGACATAACCTAGTCAATTTAAGAACAAAGCTTTTTATAATACTTATTGTAAGTTTTCGCAAAATTAATATATTATATTTTTAAACAAAACCAATCTTTATTTGGTACTAATTCATTATGCAGCCAACTACACTGAAATCTAAGCATATAAAGAGATTATGGAGATTAGCTTACCAGCATTAATTATGCAAAAAAAAACTAAATGGGATGATTTCCGATCTCGTATTTCAAAAGAAATAATTAACTAATAGCTCTCTAGATAGACGAAAAATTTTTCCAAAACACAATGTGCTTAAAATTATCAATGAATCTGGTTGAAATCAAATACCTACGTTTAGCTATTAGGTATGTTGAAGGAAATCAAAGCGTAAATATGTCTGGCTGCCGTATTAATATTTAGTAACTAAATTGTTTTAGATGTTATGAGCTATATTGAGACTTCTAGGGATGGTGTTTATAATCACGAAATATATTATTACTAATGTTGTTTTTTATATAAAGAAACTTAAATGACTGGCCTGTTGGTCTAGTGGTTAGTGACCTTGACTGCTAAGCCGGAGGTCGTGGGTTCGATTCCCACCCAGGTCAAATCTTTGTGTGATGAGCATGATTGTTTGTTCTGCGTCTGGGTGTAATTTATCTATAATAAAAAAATGTATTTAAGTAGTATATCAGTTGTTTCGTACCCATAATACAAGCAAATATAATTACTTAATTTGGGACTAGATGACGCTGTGTAAATGTGGTGAAATATTATTATTATTATTAACCAGGCGAATGCTGAACTACGATTAAAGTCATAATTGATATAATCATAAAAAATACATTTTGTTACGTGTCGTGAATGATTTACTTTTATTGTTATATTTTTAGATAATTTTCATTCTACTCGACAGATCTTACTATGAGTGAAGTATTTCTTCTTAAGCAAAGTTACACTTAAAATCTACGAATAAAAATAAAAATTTGATGACAGCTATAACATGCCGTGAAATTAAATTTAATTAATTTAATTAGTAAGTAACTGTCGGTTTATGATTCTAGGTCAGTGCTTCCATAAATATTTCATGATATTATTTAGATATTAATAACTATCAGAAAAAAGCATGTTTTTTTATTAAATTCTATAACTTGACACGAAATATAATAAACTAAATATGTAATTCTTATAGACGCAGATTATTTATTTATTTTGATAGATCTAATAAACAAACTTTAGTCAGATTTTACCTTCAATATGAGTAAAAAATATTTAATTTTCTATAGACATAATGAAAGCGAACGTTTAATATATATTTTTCTTTGCTTACCATTTTTTTTATCATATTAATGCAACATAAAGGTCTTTTTACGTTTTACTCTTTAAAGTAATGAAGTCCATTTTAACAAAAGAGTACAGTTTATTCGTTTTGTTTTTACAATATAATTGTAAAAGTAAGTTACTTTTCCGCTCTTTCACAACACAATTCACTAAGGAACTTAATGAAATTTTTCAGCCAAGTACCTACTCGAATGGGAAAGAGTACTTTTTTACAACATAACTTTATATAGACGTCATTATTACATACATAAAAACCACATCAGATATTAAAATTGACTGTAAAAAAATTGATTAAGGAAGCGTCCTTTCAAACCATAAACCTCCCACTGCTGGGCACGAGTCTCCTCCAAAGAATGTGGAGGGAATTTATCCTACTATACCACGCTGTTATACCTACTATACAAGAGCGATGGTGGCTGAATGGATAAGGGACCGGTGTGCAAATCACGCGGTCCGAGTTCGATCCCGACCGGCAGTACCAATGTGGATTCCGCTTTGTGGAATTTATATGTACTAGTTAAGTGACTTACCATCTGCTAACGGTGAAGGAAAACATCGTGAGGAAACCTACATACCCTAGAAGTAATTCTATGAGTATGTCTGATCCACCAACCCGCACTAGGCCAGCGTGAGTGGATTATGGCCTAAACCCTCTCAGCTCTCTAGTTAGAGGAGAGGAGACCCGAGCCCAGCAGTGGGACGTAATAGGTTGCTGATGAATACCACGCTGGCCAAACGGGTTGGTTGGTATAGAGTTTGTCTCGAATTTTCCCTTTCGCAGTCCTCTTGTCTGCATAAGATTACTTCCTTAGTCGCCCTTTACGACACCCACGGGTTGAGATGGGGTAGTGACATTATGTATTCTTAATCCGGCACTACAAGGCCAAATTTAACTAAGGAATATATAACTAAAAAATAGGCTAGTCTGATTTTTTTTCATCGCACGTAGTTCAAGCTTCACCTGAACAGAGGTTCAGCGAATACACAATAAGTTTTTCGAGGTTAACCATGATTATTCAGACCTTGGCAAAAATGAGAATAAGAAAAACGCCATTAGTCAAGTAAAATATCTCATCATCATCATACCAGCCCAATGAAGTAAAATATATAACTGTATTAAAAAATGCTATACGGAACCTTACCAAATTTTGGAACTTTCTCTAAACGTAATACCTTTAATTAATTTTGACGAAATTAAGAATTTCTAACAGAACCCATAGATATAGCACAATAATATCAAATAACACTAGAGAGCCTAATATTCCGGCAAAAGATATTATATCTTCAAATTAGTGTATGAGGCAAAATCTCTATCTTCAGGTAATCACCCACGGCTTTTACCGAAAAACTTTCCCTACTTCGCTAAGGGACTGATCCACTTAGACAGGAGTTGGTCCGTGAACTTCAAAATAAGGAAGTTGGCCGACTAACGCAATTACTGAGTTCCATCGGTAAACTTGTTCAGCCTCACGACTTATAAATACAAACAAAAAATCAAAAAGCTATTTTGAAGTTTGAGCCTTCTGTTTTATCTGTTGAGAACGTACTACACTTTTATTTTTGTTCCAAAGTAATGATGGTTGGATTTGTTGACTTTGTGATCGTTTTCTCGTAATTCACTTCTTTAAATAAGTGGAGAAATCTTTTCTTTGTCTTTCATGGAAATACATTTACGGCATTGCTTATGAACGAGGTACAAAGTTCTACTCGAGAATAAACAAAAAATAAGGAAGAAATTTATAGTTTATTGGTTTAAATGTAAGGCACTAATAAAAAAGGGTTTGTTATACGCCACTCATTCTCTAATCCCAGTTAACTAAACCTTGTGTGGATCAATAAATGTATCAACTTTTTCCTCATTTGTATTTCCTTATAATTCCAACTACGTGCCGAACTATTTTGGACATGTCTACTAACTTCATCTTGCAGGAATATACTGACCACAAAACTTATTTGTAATAATGTACAAATATACTCGTATTTATTATTTATACTCATAATTGATCCGTTCTAGGAAATTGGCCACAGACCAATGAAACTTTCAGAAAGAAAACTTTTTGTTTTGTACGTGTCTAAACACGTACAAAACGAAAATGACACAGTAACAAAAAGCATAAGACACAGAATTATATAATTATTTATACACATTGAGCAACTAAGAACTAAAACAAAACACAGTGGCAGACAAGAACACAAAGCAGTGTTACGTCCCTACGCAGATGTGGCAGTTAGGTTAGCACTCAGCATGGAGCTGGTCGAGACATTAGCCCCAACGCAGCGCTGGTTTTCAGTAAATTTAATAGACTCACTTATTATAACATAGAATCTAACATAACTAGTGGAATGTGGGTGTGATGCAACTCTGCTTACCCTTTTACGGATAACAGATGAAGCTATGTGTATCTTACACTTATTTTCTTTCTTTACAGATGCTGTAAAGTATGCGCGCGGACGCTAGGGGAAGACTGCGGTGGTTTTAGTGGGACTTGTGAGCCAGGACTCAAGTGCGTTGACGGGTCTTGCTCCCAAGTGACGTGAACTAACCTACAGACTACCAATGTATTATATGTGTATAGTGTTGATTAGAAACAATACATATCCCAATTTAGGACGAGTGGACCAGACGGTAGCAACAAGCTTCATTGGGTGACAATAAAATAATCTGCGGCAAACTATTTCATGGTCCGTTTATACTCCGTCTTACTTGCATGGTAAGTAAGTTTTCTTCTGCAAGTTGAGAGAGTACTGCATAGTTTTAGTTTGATTTGTGTTCTTGTAAATTTGTAAGTAAGATGAAAATAAACGGAGCATAGCAGACAGTATTGTATAGAACTTGAATTCAAAAGCAGTATTATATTTCTTATAAGCAAAAAGGCTGTATGAAATTGTGTTAGTTATTTCAAATGATGTCACTCGAACTCAAGAAGGGAAATCTATATGAAAACTATTTATTTAGTTATCTAGATTGAAAACAACGTAATTGTCAAATAAGTGGATACTGGAAATTCTAATTTTATATGCATATTGCATATTTTCCTAAGTATTTTTTGTTTGTAGGTACTTATTCATTTAAATGTACTTTTTGCTATAAAGTGTAACAACATTATTTCTATGGTCCAAAGACATTTACAGTATTATTTGTGAATATGAATATTAAAATTATGTTGTCATGTTAATAATGTTAGATTCATACTAAACTTCTATTAAAGCAGTCTGATAAACCCATTTATATGTTACTATCATCATAATATAACTGCATAATGTCTTTTATTTCTACTAGACATACTAAGTTTTCATCATTTTTTTAAAAGTAACAAAGATTTTGGTGTCTTACATTAATTATTACATAATAATTTACCGAGGAACTTGAAGCAAAATATTATGTGAGTTTAGTGTGAACCTAACCTTACTGTAAATTTACGTTAAATAAGTGCATATTTTTTTTAATATCTCGAATTCATCGACATCTTTATTTACCTTTTTACGAGTATTTAAATAAGGTACAAATGTATTTACTCTCAAAAGATACTTTTGCTGGCTGGTGATACGCCGACTGTCAGCATACATGTTTGTGTGAGATCTCCGATATATTTTAGTACATATTATCACTACGTCTCGTCATCCTCTGTTCTCTATTTGACGAGGTCTTTAGGATCACAGCTGATGAGGTATCGCGTGTACACAACAGCTGCACTCTAGACGTCCGGGCGATTAATAATTGTCAACTTTACAACCATAGGAACAAGAATGATTTTACCAAATGGACTTATTTTCGCTTAACGCATTTTGACATCAGGGGTGCGTTATATGAAAACATTATTTTGTGTTCGTGAACAAAAGCCTTTGTACAGTCTGTTTGAAACGAACATGAAACTTGGAATTTAAACTCTTGTATTTCACATTATGTTATTCGTACTAATTTATTTGAAATTAAATTAATTGTTTTAAATAATCTAACGTTGTTTTAATAACAGATCATCTCAAGTATAAAACATCTTATGTTCTAAATTAATTAATGTTAATTTTGCCGTCATTAAGGTTATATATAAATGTAAAATGTATCTAATGATAATTTGTAAGTATTAAATTAATTAAGGAAATCTTTTCATTGGAGTGTAATGCGCTAAATGTGGGTCTGAAGAGCTTTTTATTCAAGTTAACAGATTTTTAATTAACGAAATCTGTTTACTTTTTGTTGATATGAAAATTATAATGAAATGTGAACTTTATTAGCTTTTATCCTTTTTATTTTTTAACTGCTGTTTTAAAATATAAACCAAGTTGTTTATGATAACATAAGTCCATTAATTAGAAACGTAATATACATTTTGGCAAAACGTTGTAAAGTTTTTCAAACAATCATGCAATAACCGATTTAAAAAATTATAACCTCTGAAAACTTAAAACAAACTTTTACAAAAGCTTTGTAGACGAATTATTACATCGACATTGACCGATTACATGACATTATGTCATGTAGGTTAAAGTAAGCCTATATTGAATTTCGACATCAAGTTAATCGGATTCGACATCGAATTTTTAAATATTTGAAAGTGATATCGAATCCGACTAAGTCGATATCGAGATTCGGAATAGGCCCTCTAGTTACAAATAAATCTTTGATACGATTCAACAATTTATTTAAGTAAATTACCTTACACTCCAAAACTTGTAAATAAATAAAATTCATAATACATTATATATAAACAATATTTCTCCAATACTTATTTTCTTCAGTGCTAGACTAATGAATGTTACAGTTACGCTATGACAATAGACACATTTAAAAATGGCTAATTTAGTTTAATTTATAAAGATATATTAAAAGCATTTGTATCATATTAAACGATTTGTAATTAAAATGTATCTATCTATATTTCTGTGTGCTTCCAGGTTACAGTCTTAGGTAAAAACAATAAAGAGAACATGGGATGCGTTTAAAAAGAGAACTACAATTTAATACTATACTATATACTATAAATATTATAAATATTTTGAACTTGGAAATAGAAATGATAAAATTAATTTTGTCTATATACTTTGTTGAACATAATTTGACAGAAGAGGTCGTATTTTTTTTAAAAGAAACTAGCGTTCATCAGAAAATAGTCAATAGTTTTATGTTACGGCTAAAATTTTATTAAAAAAATGTGTTACTGTTTATTATTGTAGGTGATTTAATTGTTAGTTTTCAAGAAATTAGTTCCTATTGTATATTCCCTTTCTTGTTTTTATCTAAGATTACAGTAGATAATAAGTTAATATTTATTAATGTACGTATATAAACAGTTTCTTAGTTCTGTAAATATGGTCTGATTAGCATTTTTATCTTAAATGTATATTTAGATGTAGGTACGTATTGATATACTGATGTAAACAGATCTAGAATAAGTACCCCGTCTGTATTAAGTGAAAAATAAATGTGTTTAAGCATTTTTGTTTTTATGATTTAAGTTACTTACAGAGCGTTTACATGAGATTTTTTGTAAATATATTGCGACAGAAAGAATTTTTAAATTTTAAAAGGAATCGTCATAGTAATATTAAAAGTGGCAATTTAAAACTGCTATTTTTCATGTGATATCCACATATTTTTTTAATATGTTTCGGTCTTCTTGAATCGTGATAACTTTTTATTAATGAAGATATAGTTCGAAACAAGGAATGTACGTGAACTTTTGACAAAATCAAGGATTTCCATATCCGTGTAGACAATCACGGAATAAGGTTCAAAATAAATTGTTTCAGGCAGATAAGGTACTCTTTTGCTTTATCAAATTTAGAATTTTTTCAATACCTCTAAGATGAATGATAGTTGTTCAAAAATGCTATTATTATTGAGTTACTGCAACTGTTCTATTTTTAAATTCGGTATCTCAGACATTCAAATTAGAACGAAAAAAAATCTTTAGAAATTTCTCAAAGGCAAATGAAATATTTTTTTGAATTTAGAATAACTTTTAAGGTGAATCTTTCATATTTCAACATTCTATTACAAATTGGAAATGATTTATGTAAACGTAATTTCTTTTTGTTTTTGTTACAAGAATATTCATTTACAATCACGACATCTAATTTGATACATAATTACAAATTTTCTTTGCCAAATCTGTATACAATTGTCTGGGAATTGAGAATGATTATATCATAATAATTTCAAACCCTGTGATTAGTAGCTATTCGTTACACAGATTTAATATTATTTGAAATTATATTATATTATATTAAATCATTCAAATTTATTTATTTTTACATAAATAATATATGTACACAAATTTCGGAACCTGTGAATTTTAGCACCAAAATATGACAACTGTCAATCAAAATGAAGTGCAATATTTATTATGTGATGCAAAAATCCAGATAACATAGAACTGTGTCAGACCTAAGACCTAATTAACCTGTGACCTTTTCAACGCTCAAAATAATCACCAGTTTCTAGCTGCAGACTATCTCATCGATTTTAGTTCGCTAATTTTAGATATCAGCACACCTAGACATACTAAACGAAATGTAACCTGAATATTAAGTAACTATATATATAAGTTGTATAAATAATTCAGAGCTACTCGTTAATTGTGCACACATTGAATAAATAAGTTAAAAATCTGTTTTATATTTGTTTTAGTATACCCCATTCACAGTATATTAGAACTCTCCATCATCATCAGCAACCCATTAAGTCCCACTGCTGGGCTCGGGTCTCCTCTTCTCTAACTAGAGAGCTGAGAGGGTTTAGGCTATAACCCACTCACGCTGGCCTAGTGCGGGTTGGTGGATCAGAAATACTCATTTCTTCTAGTGGTATGTAGGTTTCCTCACGATGTTTTCCTTCACCGTTAGTAGATGGTAAGTCACTTGACTAGTACATATAAATTCCACAAAGTGATATCCACATTGGTACTGCCGGTCGGAATCGAACTCGGACCGCAAGATTTGCACGGTCGTTTATCCATTCAGCCACCATCGCTTCACTGATCATCGTAACTCTCCATACGAATGTTTAATTAGATATTTATTTTATGCAGATAGAACCGTATATGGGCGAATCGAATGCATAGGCAATCTCTAGTAGTACCTAGTAGGTGCAATTAATTTTAAAAAAAAACCGGTTAAGTGCGAGTCGGACTCGCGCACCGAAGGTTCCGGACGATTATGCAATTTTTTTTTTTTTTTTTTGTGATTAAAATTAATGGAGTACGTAAGTAACGGGATAGGTCAAGGAGTATTATCTGTCTGTCTATTACCTTTTCACTGCCATATCATTAAACAACTGAATGACTAATATTTGAAACGACCATATTTAAATTATACCTATCTTACGAGCGCGGTCTAGGCGAATCGATTTTTTTTTGTATATCAATGACTGAATACAAAAAAAAATATTAACAAGAATTAGATATTTATGAGACGGTACCTAAATGTAATATTGTAAATTAATAAGAATTGATATTATTCAGTTGGCACTGATTATATTATTGAAGGTGACATTTTTGTTTGAATTACCAAATTTCTTAGCAAAGTTTTGAATGAGATTGTTATAAAAATATTATAATGATTTACAGCGTGATAAAAATTATAAATTATTTAAGAAAAAATAAATTAGATTCTCTTCATATTTTAATGCCTATTTGTGTCTGCTGCACAAACTTGTTCATTAGTTTGAACATATTATCTATTTCAGATTCAATTATACTTTAATTAAACCATATATACATGACGTCATAAAGATATGAATTGCAAACGAGGCTGTCATAATTAAAAGAACTAAAATGCAAAAAACAAGATTTATTTATTTATCTGCATATTATTTATCTGAAATCATAATAATTGCATACTCTTATTAACACTTTGAACGGCAAGATTCCAGACACAATAGAAAATATTTTTGGGGGGCCACTGGTGACCCCCATGGCGCTCGACTTAATAGGTTCGTTCGATATAAATTAAAGAAAATTATGAAAGACCTGTTTCGTAAAATTGTTTATATAAATGACTAGGTGTTGCCTCCCTATATATACGAGTATGCTTAACTAAATTTTTATCGCAATGGGGGTACTTCTGCTCAGTGGAATACTTTCATCATCATCATAATTCAGCCCAATGACATCCACTGTTGAACATAGGCTTCACCTAATTGCCGCCACAGCGAGCGACTTTGTGCCGCCCGCATCCAACGGCCACACGCAACCTTTACTAGGTCGTCGGTCCATCTGGTGGGGGGCCGCCCCCCGAAGTGGAATACTTTACCATCTAATAATTCCGTAAGTATTTTGTGGTAAGTTAAATGTTTTACTAACCTATATTACTCGGAAGGATACAAGGATTGTAATGATACCTCATACATCTAAATCGGTTCAGTTGTTTTGGAATTATGGTGGAATAAAGAAACACACATACATACATGAATCCTGAAAATATAACATTTCTTTTTTTGGGCAGTCATGTAAAAACCCAATACCGTCTTGACCGACCCGGGGATGGAACCCGAGATTTCTTGCTCAGCAGTCGCAATCCAGCAACTTATACCTAACAATAAAGGTTATATTCGCTTGTATAGATAACAGATTTATTACGCTTTTATCTTAATTTCAGGATAAAATTACTGACTGAAATTATTATAATTGCGTACCGTTATTTAGTTAAGAGGTATTAGGTTCGTTCGTTATAAATTAAAGGAAATTATGAGAGGCTTGTTTCGTATAATAATGTTTACCTATATAAATGACTAGGTGCTGCCTCCCTCTCTGCTTTCTGAAATAATTACGTAGACCTGCCTATATATAAGACATAATACAAGTTAATTTATGTTATATTCGGTTGTGATACAATTAAGAATAGCATGAACATAATGTAAATTCCTCGCTGACTAAGCAAGGAGTACATTGTGAAACCTATATCAGTAAAGGGGACTTTTTCACCTCGGCCGTGGCGGTAAGGACATTAATTTTCATTTGTGTGTAGTAAGTTATAACTGGCGAAGTTATTATTTATTTATAAATGTATTCATTTTTGTACCTACACCAGTCTACTAAGTGTAAATACAGAGATAGAAATCAACTTAACAAAATGTAGGCACTTTTGATTTTAAACTAGTTTTCAAAGAAATAAAATCAATTTTAATTCTTCGCTAATACTTTTAAAATTTATATATTACACTGGATGCCCTGGCAAACGTTCTTCAGGCATATATATTTTTTTTAAATCGCTATAAAATACTTTACTTATCTCATACCAATATAAAATTTAAAAAAAAAAACCTGTTAAGAGCATGTCGTTTGCCAAATCGGTCGAACCACTCTCACGTGAAACATTTGCATAGTTCTCGGCAATCCGTTTTTATTTATATCTATAGATAGATAAATTAGAAGATTATCTATTCCCAAGCTTTCGCAGTCCTGACATTTTTATTTTTGTCTATAGCACTATAGTCCGTCAAATTTAAGAAGTAGGTATCGTTTGACGTTTCACATTTTTCATTTTATATAAGCGTAACTCATTCAATTTTAATAACCTTTTCAATAAAACTATGGATTTATAAAGTTATATTTATTTAATAACAAAATGTTTAATTCAACATCATTAAATTTAAATTTTTCAAAGAAATAATGCTTCGTTATGCTGTTCTCACTGCTATAACTAAAAATAAAGGAAATTATATTTCATAGATAACACCTTCCATCTTCATTCACCTGAGTATCGGTCCGGGTTAATAGCCGTGTTAAATTTTACCGACCTATATTTCAAAAGAGCTTCACTGGAAAGCCTGTGTATCGGATATCGGTATTGGGAGATTCAATTGGTATAACAAGCAAGTTTTGGTACTGTTTTTAATTATATGTATATTATTCTCTGTGGCGCATTGGTAGAGCATACGACCGCGGAAGAGTCTTAGGTACGATTCCAGGGTCGGGCAAATCACGGTACTGTTATTTAAGTGTCTGTTTGTAATATTAAAATTACAGCATTTAGAGTAGTCATATGATGTACGTTACTTATAACAAAAACTCACATTATAAATTTTTGTCTGTTTGCTTGAGGTAAACTCCGAAATGACTGAAACAATTTTGACAGGCGTTTTCTGGCGGATAGCTAGGAGTAGAGTAGAGCACAAGGAGTAACTTAGGCTACTTTGATTTTGGAAAAAAATATCAGAGTCCGTGAAAATTAAAACTCCAATGAATGCGGGATTAGTTGTCCACGCAAACGAAGTCGCGAGTACAGATAGTTTAGATATAAAAAGCACTATTTAGAGCATTTCATCATTAAGTAGTATATCAGTTGTTTAGTACCCATAACACAAAGAAATATAATTGCTTACTTTGGGACTAGATGGAGCTGTGTGAATGTGGTAGAATATTATTATAATATTGCTCATGCTTACTGTGTTCTAAAATCTACAATCGCGACTTTAGACACTCTTACTAGTAACGAACTAACTGAAGTTCTTGGGAGGCCTAAGTCTTTAAGTAAGTTGTACAAAGATTTCGCTGGTATACCTCTCGCTCTTACCTCAACTGCATATAATTTAAGCACATAGCCATTTTTGGTTAATTTATTTATTAGGTCGTAATATTTATTCAACTATAATGACTGGTTTTTGGTATATTTGTTTCCTACGGTACAGTAAGCTCTATGAAAATAATAATTACCAGATCCCCGGCCGATACTGAAAATTTTAGGACATAAAAGTTCAAATATTATAGAAATATCATAATAGCAAGCACAAGTGTGAATGAACTGCACATTGCATGGAGAAATCATATTAACGATCTTAGTCTTATGTCCCCAAAATAAACTGCGAGTACCGCGTATATAATAAAACGTCATTGCCGTAAAGTAATTAGTTGCCGTATAAGGAAGAAAGAGGAAACCCCAAGTTAATAATTAATTCAAAACGTTTAACACTTGGAGCAGACGCGGTCTTGTTTATTACACGTCTTATTCGTATTATGTGTTTAAACTTTGATGTGTATTTTAATTTAAATAGTTTATTACTTAAGCAACGTGGCTAAAGTAATCTCTTTGCCTTTTTAACCGACTGTCAGGACGGGTATTGTTTTTCACGCGTATCTTGTATGTTTGTAAATTTCTTTATTCCCACTAATCTTCCAAACGGCCGGATGGATTTTGACAATTAGGGTATCGTTAGATTCGTCTAGAAACCCCAAGTGTCCTTAGGTAGGTTTTAAAAATAAAAATACTTAAACGGCGGGCTTTTGACGCCAAATTGTTAGAAGTTCAATTTATTTTTTAACCAAACCTATCGAGTTGTGTATCAAAATAAAGAGAATCAAAAGGAGATTACATATATTCAAAAAGAGATTATACATAATTGAATGGTTCCAAATTTGTAAGTAGTTCTATTTTTTTTTTTTAACCAAACCTATCGAGTAGTATCAAAATAAAGGGAATCAAATGGAGATTACAATATATACATATGTTATGTATTTAAATTTAATCAGGTATAATAATATTACAATAATTTTACGATCTTTTTAGTGCGTTGCTCTCTGTTGATTTTTTGCAGTCGGGTTATTAAATTTTTTTAATTATATTTACTTGTTGATGAATATAGTGTTATATTTTGGTGTCTGAAAAGGGATACCTACGCGGTAGGTTACAGGTTCTTAGTAATTAGATACCGAATGATACACCGTAGGAAGCCTCAAACGGTTTGCGTTTGAGATAATAAAGCCGGGTTTGATTGATTGATTACATCTACAAACACGGAACGTTTAAGACGCGTGTCGTATCAGTTAAAAAAAATCGTTCACACAATTTATATAGCTTACTCTATTATATCTATCGCAACGTGGCTGACTTACCGACAAAAGCTGTCAGATTCTATAGAAACAATTTTTCCTTGTCATTAATGCAGATTTTTCACAATGGTTTTAAACGAGGATTAAAGAGAGCTATCCTATCTAGGTAGTTAGTGGCTTGGCTGTGCCCCTAAAATTGCCAACGTCCATGAGTGGCGGTAACCGCTTACCATCAGCCACCTGCTCATCTGCCACATCAAGCAGTTAAAAAATATGCTAGTGAGGGGCAGGGTAATGGAACCCGGACTCTCTACCCTCCACCTCTTTATATCCAGTTACGCCTATGCTACATATAATAGGTGTAATTTTAATGAACATTTTCCTTCTACATCATTAAATTATTGTAAATAAATAAAGACCCGAGTCCAACAGTGGGATATTAATGGGTTACTGATGAATGAATGAAAATGAATAATGCTAGAAAAGTCGAAAGATGGTTCTGACAAGGTTCACGTTCTGCAAGCATACGTTCTAAATTATTTTGTTTACCTTGTTAGCAAAAAAATATTGTCCGCTATGTTTATAAAATATATTTCTACAAACACATAATATAAATATTATAATATTTATAGATCTTTTATTACACTTTAGCGAAGTATCAAATACAATCACGAACGATTTGTCATTCAATAAACATTTACATACCATCGCAATAGAGATGGGATAGATAGGCAAATACTCATCGAGATAGGATAGAGGTAAAATCAAACAAACCTAAGAAGGAGGCCGATGCTTCTTATTTACATAATAGATCACCTGATCTGATTTGAATCTCCTTACTGTTCCGTATTCTCGGGAACCGTTATTGCGTAACTGATATTACGAGGAATAAAAAGTACCTTTTCGTAATTCATCAGAAGTTTCTTGGTCTGAAACTCAGTTATATGAAAGGAAAATATCCTATTACTTGGATACTGTTATCCTATAAGGATCATTTCTTCTTCTTAGGATACTGGTTACCAAACTCCGGTTACATACGCGGCCGAAGGGATTTAAGCACGGTTTTAGGAATCGGTGATTTTATCAGTCTATAGGAACTCAATTAATTACTCTTATGTTAATATCCGAAGTGACGTGTTGTAAGATTGTAGTAATTGCTTGTGCATGTGCAACCTTCCATATTTTTTTTCTTTACTAATATATAATTTTCATTATGTTTAAATAAATAACACTTACTATCGAAATAAATTAAATCTGGCCTCCTAGACAAGTGGCAAATCCTATTTGAAATATTAAAATGTCACTTTAATACATTTGGACAAATCCCTGACATTAGCTATCCACATGTCATACAGATCGAATAGATTGCCTAACTAAATGCTACTAGAATCTAAAAAAATTGTATTTTTCTTTACATCCGAAAAATAAACCTATTTATTTCTACCTAAAATTTAACAGCAGGAAATAACAAACACAACAGCCCAAACACATAATACTTTTATTTCATCTAGTTTTTGTACAATATAATAAAACAAAATTAACTTTCTCTAAGAAAAATAAACTCACGCACGAACCAATGTAACGGGTCACTACTTTATGTATTTCTAGGTCCCACAAAATGTAATTCTAGTCTTACAAAACCAATGAATCAAAAATATTGGATATATTGATGATATTTTCCTCGCTAGGGGCACTGATTTGTGTAACAGAATCTGACTGCTGGGTGATCGATCCCTTGGATTTGTGATATTCATTTCGATACGGTTACATGATCCATTATTGGTATCTTTAGATAACAATGTATTGGAATATAGCTTTTACAATAAGTATGATAAAGACTATTTTAGTTTGGATTAAGTTTTAAATTAGGTAATTAAGGATTTATTGGTATCAGAAGTGTTCCAAATGATACCTAATATTTCATTGTTAAACCAATTCCTTACAAATCATTACGTTCTTGGATCCTATTTACACTTTCAATATTTTATTGATCGATTTTCATCGATGATGTAAGTGATTAACTTTAAGTAAGAATTAGAAAGAATTGTCCGTGTAGTGACGGATTAAGAATACATAATGTCACTACCCCATTTCAACCCGTGGGTGTCGTACAAGGTGACTAAGGGACTAACCTTAAGCAACCAGAGCCAGTGCTCTTGTTGCTTAAGGTAAACTGCAAGAAAAGAAAATTTTTAAACAAAACCCTGTACCAACCTGTCTAGCCAGCGTGACGTATTAGGCTAAATTTCGTCCAAAATGTTTGGAGGAAACCCGTACCCAGCTGTAGGAAATTAATTAATGGGTTGAAATGATGAAGTATTAGAATGTTTAGTAAAGTATTTTATTAATAGGAATTTTATTTCAGCATGCAACGTGTTGAAACATACACCAACATGTACAACAAGTTGGATATTAAATCTTACTATCATTACTAGTGTCAACAAGTTTTTATTGCTATAGAACTTTTTACACTCTATTAAGAAAGGAATAGGTACGTTCATTCTATAATACTTAATAATTGTCTTACACGTCTAAAGGGATGTAAAACCGTGTGACAATTAGAACGTTATATATTATGAAGTCATTACATTCGACAAAGATAATTCTATGTACGCCTTGGGACATATTGGAAGTAACTGTATGAACATTTGCGTGATTAGGGACTACACCAGTTATTGTTTTTTTTCGGAGCACGTTATAAATGAGTTCGATTTATAAATATTGTTAAACAAAAAAGGTTATACGGCTTTATAATCAGATAGGGCAGTTGCATGCATACTTCGTGATTATAATACTGATCATCATCATCTCAACCCATAAACGTCCCACTACTGTGCACGGGTCGCCTGTAGTAAAATATTATAGAAGTCAAAAACAAGCCACTCTAAAATAAAAAGAAAAAAAAAATACTTAAAAAGGATATAAATTGAAAGTAAGTAATAATTTATTTGATTATTTAAAAAATAAAAATTTGAATTATTTTTTTATCTGAAAGGTCTTTTGTCAATATAAAAATTATCTTTGTGATCTATCTTCTTGATACGACTTTGACCGAGCTCTTAAATCAAAATTTAATGTGAAAGACATTTTAAGAAAATGTCCAAATCTCTCGTGTCGAGTTGGTGAATAACTCACGTAACATAATACAATTTGGGTTAATGTCTGTACATTATAATTGAAGAGAAAATAATACGCACGGTCTTTCTAGAGCAATAAATGCCAAAACAACATGTCTGTCTGTATATATTATTATTATCTACACATGTTTTAACAAATAAATAATCTTTGTCTTTGTCTTGTCTTGTCTTTGTATGTTTGTATGCATGACGCACGACGCATGACATTTTTACCCGACTGTCAAAAAGGATGGTAATGTTTTTACCAATATGTTATAAGAGTTCTAGCTTAAAATTATAGGCTACTTTTTACCGATCTACCACGCAGACGGAGTCACTGACTGGTGGAAACCGAAATGAAACATCGTTTATTCATCTATGTTACAAAGTAACTCTAATGAAAGTCACAAGTTAACAATGTAACAGGTTATCCCAAAAATAGTGTGAGCAAATAATGCTAGTTAGTTAATATAATAAAGTTATAGCGTAAAACAATATATAAATATTAAAAAACAATCTTTAGGATAATAATAACATGTATTTTGTATATAAAACATACAGTAAACAAAAATCACTCCATCCTAAATCAACAAATTTGGAAATATTGATCACTCTTTGAACCTTGAACTAAATGACATCAAAAACAACTCTTTTTTTCTGAAATCGTTATTTCGTCTTTATATGAAGTACAAACGTTTCATGTTAAACAATGTCATTAGGCAGCATGTCAAGAAACAAAAGGTCCTTCTAATAACATCGTTAGAACCTTGTTTATATTGTTTTTGTTCTTATTTCAATTATGTATCGGAAATATCTCGTTACTGAAACAATTTTGCATAATATAAGTTCGGTGACATTGGAATGTGTTTAATTTCATTTGATTTGGTTGATATTACTTTGAAGAGACGATACATTTGAACCAGAAAGCTGCGCCACCTGTCGGGTTAAAAACTTTCCAATACTTATAGTTTACTTAATGCAAGTCAGACATTATTCAAAATATAGAAAACATAATTATATTTATAAATTTACATAATAAAAACATGATATAGAAATACATACAAAAACAATTATATTTCTTGTCTATACTAATATTATAAAAAGGAAATATTTGTATTTTTTGTATGTAAGGAATAAACTTAAAAACAACCGGACAGATTTCAAAAATTTTTTTGTCGTTATAAAGCTACATTATCACTGAGTAACATATGCTATATAACATCACGCTACTGACAACAGGAGCTGAGCATTGGCCAAATAAAGAACGACGGGAGTGAAGCCCCATGCGATTTCTAGTTTCAAAATTATAATGAATAAGAATACGGTTAAGTTAAGGTTCATTTATAATACATATATTCGAGATAATATTTGCTGTACATATATTTTTGTGATACAGTAAACAGAAACTAGAACCGTCACGTTGTCAAGATTATTATTTTATGTGGGTCAAGTCTGCCGGTATATTAGGTTTTGGGTCGGCGTAGAATATTACAGTATCATATAATTTTCCTTCGCCTAACATTGTTTTTGTGCCTCATGCTTATTAATACGCTTATTTACTCTTTACTGACTAAAAAACAAACGTGGTATAATTTTACATTGTGAAACAATCGAAGAAATGCAATTAAAATTCCACCAGTTGGTGTAAGGATTCTTCGATAACCTCTCTTCCACAAAATAAATTTTAATTATGCTTACATTATATTTCTGATCTACTTTTTTTGTTTTAAAATATGAGCAGTGATTTTTAATTCTTTGTGAAATACTTACCTATTATATATTATATTAGTCTATGATACTTATTTGAAAATAACATGACCATGGGTCGGTAACGCGCTCGTCATGCCCCTGGTGTTGCAGGCGCCCATAGGCTACGATTACCGTAGCCTATGGGCGCCTGTAACACCATCAGGTGCTTACCATCAGGCGGACCTTACGTTGGTTTGCCACTGTCATGGTATAATAAAAAAATGATGATGATGATGACTAAATTTTTCAAACATTTTACAATAATGTTGAAATCGACCAATCAAAGATTCGGATTACGGTTAGTGTAGCTGAAATTAATTTAGACTTAGATATTTGAGGTCGGCATGTAGTTTCATGCAAAACTTTGATATTTATCTCATGCTTAGTCTACAGTTATTGACAAACCAACACGTTAGTCTATAATGAGAGCTGTTCTAGTAACAATATGTAGAGTATCCTCATAAATTTCCCCTGAACGATGGTCCAAGATGATGTTGGGGTCTCATAATGATGTTTCGGGACGCAGTAAGGCTGAAGTAACGTTGTTTAGGTAGGGCCCGATAATTTGATGCGATAGGCACGACATCTATCATGTTCGGTCTGAAAATGAAGGGAGCTTAAGTTTGTTACACATGTTAGGAGGGCAAGGACCACAAGATAAGACCGTACTAGATTATAGCTGTTTGCGCAATGAAATATTAAGTTGCATAGTGGAAGGTGTTGTTTGGGGTTTTGGGTGATTACATTCGATGTAGGTATTAGATACGCCAAACATTTTGGAATATAATATTCGAACTGTATTTTGTTTTCTTCATCATCATTATTTCAACCTATAAATGTTCGACAGCTGGGCATGGGCCTCCTCCAAAAAATGTGGAAGGGAAAAAAAATGTTGGGGTAACATCGTATTGAACACTAAAACACAAACACTAAGAAACTAAATGTTGGAAGACTGGCAGTACCCAAGTCTTAGTTGCTGACATCGACATGGTATTGATCGCCAAAAGACCTTCCAATAAACTCAACATTTGACTTTATAACAACACTTTGAAATCATTGCCAAATGTTTAAAAATTACAGAGACCATTATTACGTATTTAATGTTAAACATCTGACAATGATATCAAAATCCATATTTTAGTCTAATAAAAAGATTCCAGTGATTGTTAAGTGACAGATGACCAGGGACGGGTTTGCCTATCACGTTTACTAGTCTTTGGGACAGCTATCATATTGGTATGATTAAAACAATAACTGCCCACTATTAGGCCAATTTCCCTCCTAAACTAAGGAGATAATTACCATCAAATCATAAATTAACCAACCTATCAATAAAACTGTGATATAAAAACCGTCCACTTGTTCAGCGGTGTTGCCGAAAAAGAAAGATAAATGTGAAAAACTATGACATGCATGCGAATTCGGGTTTCATTTTAAATATTCCAGCGCAACTTTATTTGGGAATATTCCAACGAAATATGTCAATAGTTGAGGAAAATCTTTGCAGCGTGTACGAAAATTTTAGCAACCAACTGGGATTGCACGTTCAAAACTTTAAATATATGCTGAAATATTGTGCAGCTAAGCCGTTATTTTTAAACTGTATCGTAAAGAAATCAGAACTATCTAAAATTAGCTTTAGATAGTTCTGATTTCGTGCTTAGATTTCATGACTTCTTAATCAGAATTCTTATTCTAATTTTCGATTGCAATATCTAATTGGGTCTAACTTGGGAGACCAATATTTTCGCCTACAAACAAAATTAATCGTAAGATTTTTGTTCGTACATTAAGCAAGCTGCATAAACAAGAAACCACTCTCTCTTAATCACTATTATAGCACAAGTTCAAAGATCATCAAGTGAAGTCAAAAAAACCCACACAAACCAAACACCTCCTTCAATTATAAGGCAGTAAACAGAAGAGGCGCAATACGCTGAGCGTTTTATCAGGGACACTAATGATGTAATGAATCTTGTTTATCGTAGCTGTGATATATCCAGTGTGAACACCGCATTACTACTGTATACAAATGAGGTGGCGTTCCTAAATCCTGTAGCAAACCGATAAGGCAAGTTAACTCGGTTTTGTTGATGTCATTCATTAGGATTACAAGGAGTTGTGACATATAAATAGGTTGTATATTTGCTAAGAATTGTACGACATTCGAATATTTATTACTGGCCATAGATGATAGAATATCGGTGTCAAATATTTGAAAATTTAAAACTATGTAAATAGTGAGTCGATTTCAGAATTTGTGGACGCCATATTTAGTACTTTCGTTCCTTTCTTTGTTTGTCGCTCTGTAAGATTTGTAACTTATTTTACTACAGTCTGGGTAACCTTGTATATGCAGTTATGGCTGTTTTTATTGTAAAATTACCTAAAAGTAATAGCAAATATAATAATTTATTTCATACAGGTTAGGTAGTATATACCAAATGCCCAAAAAATCCATTATGTTAGTAAGCACTTCACTCGCAAATTGTTTTACGTTCGTTTCGTGTATTCCGCAATCGTAGGAACACATTTCGTTTACTACAAAGTCAGTAAAAAACTCTTTCAGCAACCCATTAAGTCCCACTGCTGGGCTTGGGTCTTCTCTCCTCTATCTAGAAAGCTAAAAGGGTTTAGGCCATAATTCACTCACGCTGCCCTAATGCAGGTTGGTGGATCAGACATACTCTATAATTTCTTCTAAGGTATGTGTATGTGGGTTTCCTCACGATGTTTTCCTTCACCGTTAGCAGATGGTTAGTTAGTTGAATAGCACATATAAATACCACAAAGTGGAATCCACATTGGTACTGCCGGTCGGGATCGAACTCGGACCGTGTGATTTGCACGCCGGTCTTATCCATTCAGCCACCATCGCTAGTAAAAAAAAGTAAAAAACTGTCGTTCGTAAAAGTCAGTACTCACAACATAAACAACTTAACCCAAACACGATAAATCTGATAACAATCAATACCTACTTTCTGCCGATTCTAATTTCATACTATTAATGAGGTACTGTAAGCGTATAAGTACCAGGTGGTGGAAACTCATTGAATATGCTCTCATTAATGGGAACACTCTTGAAAATTTCCCTACACCGTTTGCCACTTACCTGCCACATTTTTGCTTTAGTTTTTTAGTCAGACATTAAAGTATCGAGAGAATTTTACCACAAAAACTAAATGGTTATAGGCAAATAAGTCATCAAAACAAATCCATAAAACATACAACTTTATAAATTTGATTGAACCAAAAAAAATACAAACATCACAATTTTTTTTTTATAATTTTGTCAGCAATTGCGTAACATTATATGGGTCGAAAAGTATGTTACTGCCTATCAACTTGAAAGTTTGCTATAAAAGTAGTGCTATTTCGCACTAACTCCTCATTACGTACCTATTCAAAAATTATGGAGCCTGGAGATCCGTCACACAGGTTTTCGAACCTACTACGAACTCCAGCCACAAGGTTACCATTAACCTAATTGTAAGCTTTTGAGAGAAATAAATAGATTTATAATTTTTAAGTATTTATTTTAAAATTTTACCTACAACTGTTTCTCTCTAATCAGTGGAACTCTCTTGCTTCTTCTAATATGTTTAACTTCTATTACAATACGATCTGTACCTTCTATTTCTGTTCCATAACCTCTACGGTCTTCCTCTTCTTCTCTTGCCTTTAATCTTTCCTTCTATGATTTTATTATTCTTACTTTTATAAATACACTTATATCCTCGACATTTTCAAATAGGTATATATATGTATATATACTTATTTAAAAAGACCCACCGGTATAGGTTGCAGGGACCAATTATTATTAGTACTTATTTAAAAACAATAAACTTTAAATCTATTAAGAAATAAGTATCATTATTCAGCAAAAATACGTAATACTCGAGAAAATTTAACATAATAACACCTGCACGACATATAACGTAAGCGGCGCATCGCTACCAAGCTAATATAAAAGCAAATTTCATTTTAATGACCCTGCCGGCCCGCCGATACGATCTACGCTCGATTTGCTTCAGGGCTGCGACTCTAATGAACACGCGATACGTTTTTTATTAAGCACTTTATTTTATGTATTCTGATAGAGTTATCGAACGAATTCGTGAGAATTCGTGGTTTTCACTGGGTATTTTTGTGTTTAAAATGTTTGTGGCATGGAATATTATGTTACTATAAGTGAAAACCTTTAATTGGCACATTGTTATTACAGCTGTTGGTTTTCCGAAGATAATAAAATAAAAAAAAATGAAAAAAATGGTTAAATTTTTGTATATCTATGGGCGGTATGCAATAGGCGTTTGACTCTATGTTACGAAGTATTGTGTTACTGTATTTTTTTGTTTATTTCGTTTTTTGCTTTCCCATTTTCCAAGTCAAATGATTAAGCAATCATTTGACTTTTATATTAATTATTATCAAACTAAAATATTTTACTGTAAATAATAACCATAACTTATTCTAAATATAAGATAACACATGCACATATGAGTAGATTTACTACAGAGGATTTTAATAGTAAGTATTACTTGTAATAAATAAGTATTAATTAATTAGATTTTTTTTTAATCATTTTACTAAAGTTCTTGTTTGTTTGTTGTTGAACTGCCTCTATGGCGCAACGAGAGTGAATAACTGCTGTGAAAGAGGTCCCGGTTTCGAATCCGGGTCGGGTAAAATAGTAATGAGTTTTTCTATTTTAAATTTCTCAATTTCAGTCCGGAGTTTGGAAATGTGAAATTGTTTTCCTTAATTGAAGAATTAAAGGCGCGTCACACATATGTTTAAGAATTATAGAACAAAATAAAATTAAAAAATAATGCTCTTTAATAGGCCAGTCAATGAATGATTTTGTTTCTGCGATGTTTCTTCTTTCGACATTTTCCTCCACAGTACCATTTCGAGCACTCATTTACTAGACTATTAAGGGTTGAACTTCATGTAAAATTTACAGGGGACTTACTCTGAATTTTGACATTCTATTAGTCGGTTTTGATGTCGTTGTTAAATGTTTGAAAGTGACTGCGACCATATCTAAATATCCTTATATTTGACAGCGGCAGAGCCCCTGAACATTTTAGTATGATAAAATTCGTAGCAGCCCTACATATATCACTGGACGTGAAATTCTACACACATTTTGGAAATTTATGCAAGTCAGAGGTATTATCTGAGCATCGCATGACTTTCTATCACGGCTTTACGACAAGTGGATTGAGTGTATCCTTAGTAATAGCCAATTAGTTTTATGGCGCGTCGCTTATGGCAGCCCTGACACCACACAGTTTCGCTTCGTCGCCGCATTCAATAGCTTTTGTTGGAACACTTACCTTTTGTTGTTGCGACAGAATCATGACAGAAGGGCCCCTGTTGAGATTGCACTGATTTACGAGAGAGCCGTTGAAATTGGGCTTTTATTTTACACGGCTCTGAATCACGGCGAAGTGTTTATCTAAAATATTAACGTTGTTTTATGTCGGTTGTTGTTCTTGTAAGGGTTTGGGGGTGTTCTGTTGAGGTCCGACGGAGAGCAAGATTATGGTCGAGTGCTAAAGTTTCGCTGATTCTGTGTATCAAATGTCGGGTTTTGCTATGTGAGCAAGTTTCAGTACCGATGCTTGCGTTCGTGGTTTGTTAAAAAAAAAAAGATTACAATATCATACGTATTGTTTCAGTATTTGCAGAATTTATATGTTTTCCTGGCAATTTAGTGGATCTTCTAAACTAATATTATAAAGAGGAAAGTTTTGTAATTTGTATTTAACGAATATACTTAAAACTACTAGACCGATTTCAAAAATTCTTTTACTGTTAGGAAGCTATATTATCACTTCGTAGCATAGGCTATATAACACCACGCTACGGCCAATAGGAACTGAGTAGTTGCCAAATAAACAACGACGGGAGCGAAGCTCCGCGTGACTTTTATGTTATATATGTATAATGGATGAAATAGGAGACCTTACGATACCGAAAACTGGTAAGCATTTGTGATTGTTAACACAATGTGCCGAGTCACAGGTCACAGTAGTGCATACCCACAGAACTAAAGTACTGACAAGATGGCAGCACTTTTGTAAAATAATTCAAATTAGTTATATTTTCTATTGATTTTTTTTATTCTGTCTCTAGCAGGTAGCGGTAAACATTCCCCATGTTTCCATATCGAGAGCGATTTACTTCCACTTAGTAAAAAAAAATAGTATCATAATTGTTAAACCTAACAAATTCAATAATATCGAGCAAAATTCTCAAACGAAACAAAAAATATCCAACAGTGTTTGCGAGCCAAAACAGTTGCAATATAATTTATTATTATGGATTACAATACGAACACGCGATACATTTTCAAAATAATAATAATAATATTCTACCACATTCACACAGCGCCATCTAGTCCCATAGTAAGCAATTATATTTGCTTGTGTTATGGGTACTAAACAACTGATATACTACTTAAATACATTTTTTTTTTGTAAATACATACATATTATAGATAAAATATCTCCATTTAATACAATATTGTTAAAATACCAATCTGTTATAATATTATGCCAACGTCTTTAAAGAAACCTGACCGAGACTCTGTTACAGAAACATAATCGTGAAGGCCATAGCGCATTTGGTTCACTAACTGCTAATCGATATCTCGTGCGAGTGTATCACGAAGTAAGATCAAAAGTTTATCTTTATAAGCTTCTTATCACGCTCATTGCTATTACGAATCGAAACCTGATTTCACCCTCGATCGTTTAATCTTGCTATTTTCCCTAAAATACTAGAAAAAACCGTAGGCTAAGCATGTTTGGACAATGTTATAAGGTAGCACCGACTTTAGGCCGAAATTCCAATAGCGTCGAATTCCAATATCTTCGGGTCTTGTTAAATCCAACTAAAATGCGAGGGGAACTTTTTGGTTTTGTACATGAAAGAGGAGGTTCGAGGCACACGTGAACTCAGTAATTAATGCGAAACAAGGAGAAATAAAACACATATTCACACCGAAATGTGTAACCGGCGGGCCGTATAATTAAAACATCACTTGGGTAGAATCGGCTGAAAGAGTTTCGGATACGTTCAAACGTAACGTGTGCTGTGGTTTGTAACGTTTTTTGTTGAAAAATTCTGTTTGGCACGTATAATCGCCAACAAAAGGGATATTTTAAATGGATTGAGGCACGCTTTTCGAGTTCGACATGTGCTGAATAGTCAGTAATACTTATTATATTGGAGTACAATTTTATATAATTGGCTTGAATTATTAATAACAGTGTATGTTCTTAATAATAGTTATTTAAATAAGAAATACATAATGACTAAGAGTAAATAATGTAAATAAAAACCGAGCAACTTGACTGAAAGAAAAATGCCGAATTACGTGCTGGAGATTTTGAAAGTGTTTCTCCATACTCCACAATATACTATTCAATGCCGGATTATTTTTATATAAATGCTAAACAAGTAATGGAAAGATTCAACCAACCCAGGACGGGACTTGAACCTGCGATCCTGCCATTCCGTGTGCGGTGCTCTATCATTTGTGCTACACGGGTAGACGTCCCTGAGATCGAATTTATCCATTACCTGTTAACATGATGACGTCATGACAACGTTTACCTACTCATCATCACCGTGGCTCGTTACAGAAACCTACGAAGTCCCGTTGTAAGTTTGAATTTTTCCATTACTTGTTTAGCATTTAAATAAAATGTTAGACCAAAGCAAAGGAAATTGCTTAATATTTAATACCGAATTATTTGCTTGAGATTTTGTTTTACGTTTAATTTTATGTACTAATACTATCCATTTTATGAAATTTAAAAAAAATCTAATTGATTGTGGTATTGATTAATAATAATATTAATGAACATACTGTTATTAGCCGATGGGTGAGAACAAGCGATAATTCTCCTGTAAATTATTACTTTAGGAGATGTTGGTTGACACGCATAATATCACAATTTTCATGGTTTTTCAGAGCTCATTGGGAAGGTAAGGTATTTTAAAGGGTCGGAAACCTTACAATGCTGTTCAGTGCCAGGTAATAGAATGGTTTCAATCTTTTTTTTTAAATTATTATTATAAAATAACATACATAACAACAAAACTTTGAAGTTCTGAAACGTTACGCAAACATTTCCAAAGAACTCAATATTTATTCGCCTGAAATAATTGGCCTCTGAAAGAATTTTTCAATCAGGTCAATGATTCTTTAAATTACCCCTTATATAAATTATACCAAGTTTAATAATACATTTCTGAGATTTTGTGAAGATTTTTAATAATTGAGATACTTTTCATAAGATTGAACAAACTTTAAAGGTAACACTTAAAAGTAATTTTTAACATGATTTAATATTTTAAAAGCTAATGGCTTATTAAGCGGTGTTTTGCTATTCTAGTAGTAGTAATTATTCATACAATGAACATCTTTCAACTCGGTGAGGCATAATGAGACACGTTGGAACTCCCAAAACAACTAATTTACATTATAATGTAGAAGATAAGAATAAATAAAACTCCAACTTTACACTACATCAAATTCAGAAATGCACATTATTACAAACTAGACGTTCAGCCAAATTATTTAATTTTCTATGTAATATTTACGCTCAACTAATTTAAAAAAATATTATTTAAGAAATCAGATTAAGTATTAAAATGGTTACTTATCGTAATTACAATCCTTTAAATTAAAGTCTCACTTTGAAAACAAACAACAATCATCACGTGGGAAACGGATTTTCCTTTCAACACTCGTCTTAACCCATTAGAAGTCACTGTACTCAAATGAGTACAGGCATGTACTTAAGTGTCAATTATAGATCGCGTAAAGTTATTTCGGGCTACCTTGTTATTTCATTTCATCAAACCACTGTACATGTATATTGATAAATATTAGGAGGGTAGTGTGACTTTTTACGATAAAAAGTGTCAGTTGAAGTTGTGTCACCGAAACACTGTGGAGGTAAGTGAATTATTTTGGTTATTTTATTATAATTACTGTTTGTAAGTTGTTGTTTTTTCATTTCATTAGCATAAAATACGTATCAAGGTAAGTTATAAACAATAATACATTCATTACTTGTAACTCAAATAAAACTAGGGCCATATAAATGTTAGTGTACTCAGTTGAGTACAGTGACAACATACGTAAGTAAAATAACCGATTTTTTTCGTATATTCCAAACAATGAAGAAGCAGCATTTTACAGGTCAAATGAGCTACAAAGGGCATGAAGCAGCTATTGAAGCTGTTTTAGAAGAAAGCGACGAGGGTGACTATGACTTGGCTGTCATACCACCTGATCCAAGTGCGCTAACAGATGAAGAGGAAGGCGCCGATGATGACATGGCAGCATGTTCCATAGCGCAAGACGTACCTGGTACTATTGAGGTATTTATAAACCGAGAGGATGATGGTACGGAAGACAGTTCGAACGACGACAGTGATGATGAACCGCTGACGTCAAAAAGGCTACGACTAGTTTCTACCCGCCTATCCACTTCGAATTCGAACTCGATCTGGCGGAAATTGTTCCCCTTCATATTCTTCGCTTGCTGAGAATACTACGGAAGTCCGTGACAGAAAGAGTGCTGTTTGTGAACGTACTGTTACTCCTACGTATTCAATGTGGAAAATCGCAAACACCGACTTCGGATCCTTTGGATTCCCGCGTCGTCAAAAATTTAGTTCAGAAACTGAATTGTACTCCAGGTAACCATCAAGTTTTTTTTGATAACTTTTTCACAAGCTGCGGTCTGTTACTGGAGTTGAAAAGCCTAGGCTACCAGGCTACAGGAACAGTCCGAGAAAATAGGACGAAAAATGCCCTCTTACTACCACAAAGGAAATGAAGAAGAAAGATCGTGCCACTTATGATTATAGGTTTGACAAGAAAGGTGAACTTTTATTAGTAAGGTGGAAAGATAACAGTGTGTGTACCATGGCTACTAACTATGATAGCATTGAGCCGCTAGGGACAGTAAAGTGATGGTGTCCAATAAAGAAGGAAAAGATGGACGTAGCGATACCACGTTTATTCCAAACGCACAATAAAAATATGGGAGGTGTGGATGAGCTGGACCAGTCTGTTTCATTATATAGAATTGCTGTGCACGGGAAAAAGTGGTGGTGGATGTTGTTTACTTATATGTTAGAGTAACGACAATCTAATGGATGTTTCGTCGTCATATCGCACGATATTACTTACGTCAAGGTGACCAAAGAAAATCGCGTCAAGCATCAATAGTCGATGGTCTTTCTCAAGATGGAGTTGGACACTTTCCCACCAAAATTGAAAAACAACTGCGATGTGTCCTTTGTCATTCAAGAGTGCGTTGGCAGTGTAAAAAGTGCCTGAAAACACTTTGTGTCGAAAAGGCGTGTTTTGAAAATTTTCCTACTTAGGCGGTCAGTGTACTCAATTGAGTACACCCCCCTAATTTCGTGAAAATTATAATTTTTGACGTTTTTTTTGGATTTCATATTTCTATTGTCTTATTTTAACATGAAAATAAAGTTTATTCAAAAAAAAAAATTAGTAGTTTTTATTTGACCTCTAATGGGTTAAAGAAAATTTCCTCTGAATAACTCGTAAAAGAGTCATAGGTGAGTACAAATTTATCTGTTCAGAGAATTTCTGCTGACGTTTTTTTGGGTAGGCTGGTGCTCCGCAACTGATAACGGTACCATTTTCTTTTTGTGGAAATCAAACTAATAGTATCCCCAGGCTTATAGAACGTAATAAATTTTATTTCATCTTGACGTATCTGCCTTTTTCTATTAGTTGCCCAGTTGCGATCTATCCAAGCGGAATTGATTTTCTTTATAAGGCAAAAAGATTTCTGATCTTAATAATCTTTCGGCTTTTATGAACTTTGCCATTTGTAGTAATTGTATTAGCGATTTATTAATGAAAAAAATTATAATTTATTAACTTAACACTATGTAGTTTTAGCTAGCATTGTTTAATTAATTGTCACGACGAGAATGTTTGTCTGTCTGGAAAAACAAACCTTTTATTATCGTAAACGCTGTTGTTAAGCCTCTTTTGAAGACGTTTTACGTATTTGTCATAAATATTCTTGCGACATAAACATAAATGTTTCAGCCTGTCATATCTGTGTAATCGGTTTTCATCAGTCATGCCGAGAACGAAGCCGAAACTAAACTCTCTCAGCTCTCTAGTTAGAGGAGAGGAGACCCGATCCCAGCAGTGGGACTTAATGGGTTGCTGATGATGATGCCGAGAACGCGTTTTCCGACATCATTGTGGAAAACCTTTAGCTTTATTAAAAAAGTTATTTAAAATTATTAAAAAAAATAAATAGAAGTCTTACCTGGCAAAATTTTGGTTTTGTTGAGTTACATTAAATTTATTCTATAAAGTAATAATAGGCCGGGCACTAATTTACATTCAACTTTGAAATTTTTAACATGTCTATAATATTCTTAATAAATTCATAACAAAATTAAGTCTTCATAAAGCTATTGTCCTCCAGTTCATTACGTCAGCCTCTGGGATTAAACATTGCCGTTAATTCGCCAGTGAAGACAATAAGTAAAGCTGACCCGTTGCCCTTTGAAATCCTAAAATGCCCAGTCAACAGTGAGCTACCAGCGAAATCCTACATTCTGAAATCGGGTTCAAAAACTTCTGAAATCGTGGGAGCGAGAGGTCTGATTTTGGTGGTCGCTTTATGTGAATGTGTGTGTGTAAAATTGTAATTCTAAAACGTGGTCATTATCCATGCAGTGACCCTGGAAATGGGATAAGCGGAGACAGGGGTCCCTTGACACGAGAGCAAAGATTAGTCCCACATAGAAAGTTTTAAATTAAACGCGGGCGCCGACTGAAGTATAAAATAGTGTACTTACGTACTTTAATGAGTCGCCTGTTGTTTTATCTTTGTGTTCATAATTATTTTAGAGGCTTTGTTCACATGTTGTCTACACTTAAATAGATGTAGTTCTGAGTTTACGTTGAATCACGGAGTATGTTTATCAAAATTATGTTTAAGTAAACAGAATACGTTACGGTTCAAATTAACGATATCAACGTTAATTTGAACCGTAACGTATTCTGTTTTACGTTTGTTTGTGTGTTAAGTTTGTTGGTAAGTCATATTTATTTTAGAGTGCATTTCATTTTGTGAATTCTCGTCTTTTATATTATTATGTATTAGATTTTAGTTTGTTATTTTATATAGGTACTTGTTTCTATGTAGGTTACACTTTGCAGGTATAGGTATATAATGTAGATTTATAAGGTAGTACTCTACATACATCCTTTTTCTCTCTCTCTCTCTCACACACACACACACATGCATGCACCTAATTAAAAGATATTTCTAAATAGGTTCTCACCTCAATTATTTCAGACTAACTGCTCACTAAATACTGAATAAATTATGGATCGGAGAGCCAGGTGATCCATAACACAGTTTTCGAGCCTATTACGGACTTCAGCTCATACAAGGTTCTAGTTATTAAAGCTATATCATTTTTATATACCATTGTAACCAAATATTGTAACCTTTTGAGAGAAATAAATAAAATTTGTTAATATATTAAATTAGTCTCCATATTATATAACAATAATAATAATATTCTACCACATTCACACAACGCCATCTAGTCCCAAAGTAAGCAATTATATTTGCTTGTGTTATGGGTACTAAACAACTGAAATACTACTTAAATACATTTTTTTTTTGTATTTACATACATATTATAGATAAATTACACCCAGACACAGAACAAACCTTTATGCTTATCACACAAAGATTTGTCCTGGGTAGGGATCGTACCCACGACCTCCGACTTAGCAGTCAGGGTCACTAACCACTAGACCAACAGGCCAGTCAAATATATCTGAAAACTAGCTCGATGGTAAAGCTGAAATTGTACGACTCCTTCACAAGACGTCCCGAATTCGACTAACTAGGTTGAACAAAAACGATGTTAGGTTATTCAATCATAAAATTCTCTGTGAAAAATATCAAAAATATAATGCGAAGTATAAATTAAAGTCAGCAGTATGGAATTTGACAAAAAGCTCCTTCGTTTAGTAGTTTATTCTACAAAGCAGAGTCGCTACTAATTTTCAGCAAAGGCTTACAAGCTTGACGTCAGAGCTTTGTAGCTAATTACTGCAAATGATATAAGGCATTTATTAATTTTACAACATAATTTAAAGCATATTATGCTCTTAATACTAAAATAATAGAGTTGAAATTTCAATAGCTCTTAGGAACTTTTCTCTCAACGTCGAACGATTCGAGAGCACAGCTGATTGATTGTTATGTCGCTCAAAAGCGGACAATAGCCTCCTCGAACGCTGCATCACTGAGTTTGTCAGGGTATTGTCATGTAGAAACTGCGGTCATACGATATCAGCTGATATTAGCTAGCTCAATTAAATTGAATTGAAATTTCTCAACTAAAAATTCGTTTCATAATGAGCTTAATTCTTTTGAGTTAAAACTTTTACGCTTAAATTGCAGTTTTTAGCCATTTTTAGAGATAGACAGAGACTATTTCCATCCATTTGCTGCGATTCTGACATACGTATTTGGCTTCTTCAACATTCATCAGTCTTTTCATAAATTCTTGCCGGTTTAGGGTACTCCTGATCTGTCCCTTATTTAGAACGTCACCTATTTGGTCATGGTACGTTCTTGGAGGTCTCTCACTCACTGCTTCAATACATACAGTTGTATATTATTAAATTACATATTCATTTATTATGTAGATGCAGACGCATTAGTACTACGTTCTGATAGAATTGAGCTTCATCATCATATCAGCCCAATGATGCCCACTGCTGAAAATAGGCCTCACCTATTTTTTGCCACGACTTCAATTTTGTGCCGCCTGCTACCAACGGCCACCCGCACCCTTGACTTTCCTAACTAAATGAATAAGGTGCAAATTTTATTAGGCTATAAACAGTAGAATTATATCAAATTATTTTCAATATAACGCCTATGAGGGCGTCATAAAACGCGATATGCAAGCGAAGAGCTGACAAAGATTTAATTTGTGAAATATGCTTTTAACACTCCATGGGTATTTTAGTTTATGAACCGACGATTTTATGATTTACATATTGTACATGTATTATAATATTATGTTGTTCTAAATGTGAGACGTACTTTTTATATAAAATAGCATCCCACCTCTTACCTAAAAAGGGTAAAAATTTACCTCAAAAACCTGATTCGGAGCAGATATGACGAGATGAGAGTGTACTGTATAGCCAACATTTGATGGTATCTGATCAAATTTTAAATTAAGAAACATTTTCCTAATAAAGTGATTCGTAATTCATAATATGACTAGTATACAATATAAAATCTGCAAAGTGAAAACTACATTGGTACTGCCGTTAAAAATCATTTTCTTATTCGGCCATCATGTATAAAATAGTATAATACCGTCATTGATATAATAGTATAAAAAATATGTAGTCGTTTTTCGTTCCATTTCAATCTGAGCAAGACCTCACTATGAATCTCGACATAGGCTTGGATGTTCAAAAATTTTAACGCTACTATTTTCAAACATTTAACAGCGATATCTTCTCGTACTTCGATGTCGAAATCATAGTAGGGCCTCAGTATAAGTAATCAATACAGCAAATTGTTGTAAAGTACACATTGCCAACAGTAATTAAATTTAATAGCGTACAATAACGGACATAATGATTGACCAAATATGAACTATTCAACCGGCAAATATGTTTGTATTAATCGTTATTCCACTGAATTGCAGTTTCAATAGATTACTGCATAATTCATCATTAACGGCTGATTGAATGGATTTAAACAATTAAGATAACCCAATAATAATTATAATATTAATGTAACGATTGTTTGTATTTATGATTAAATTTATTAACGTATGGGCTTGAGGTATAAACGGACTGTATGATGGCTTGACAGCAAAGAGAAAGTAGAGAACGAAAGTGCCAAAAACGGTCATCCATCTATGGATTGACCATGCAGAACGTAGCTTAACCTTGATGATCCTAATAAACATCTAAGTACCACATTGCTACGAGCGACTCATGTCTCGTAAGTCTCATGTCATGTGCTAATGCCATTCAGGTTTTATCTGGGGAACTGTTTTCCTTGAAATTCTCTGTGTCCAGAGTCTGTCAATGTGCCTTTTGCTTATAATGGCAATATTTTCACCCACTCTTGCATGGGACAAAACAAAAAAAACGCATCAAAATCATTCGTTCGTTTCTACGATTTCACAGTCAGATGACACCTCTTTGTATCGGGGGGTTAAAAAAACATACCTGACGAAATGTATGGCGTCCACTACACACTCATGCAAACATTATTCAAAACCATCAGTCATGATTTACGTATGAATGATAGTCAATAATTCTCATACTGTCGGCATCTTATGTAACCATCAGTCAAACGCATTACACGATAGGTAAATTCGTCAGTCACAGCCGTGACTGTGGTACAATAGACAACAAAGCCTACGTGTAATGGACGCCTTACAATGTGGTGCATCTGTTTACCCCTTCAGAGTAAAAAGCGCATTGTCACAATATTATGTTTATGGTAAATTAAATTTCCCTTATTACAAATTACGGACTAAGTATTAAACCAGGTTTAAATTGACATAAGCTATTGTTTTAGTGTCTAAGTTGTCAATTTAAACCTGGTTTAATGCTTAGTCCGTATTTTGTAATCAGGGGGAATCAGTTCATGAGATTATTAACTTGTAATAGTATGGTAGATAATATAATTATTTCAAAGTTGAATGATTACATTATATATGTATACCTACATAATTGTAGGTATACATATATAATGTAATCATTGAAATAATTATATTATCTACCATACTATTACAAGTTAATATTAACATTTATTAACATTTACATTTATTATTATTGAAGGGAATCCCTTATACCCGAAGAAGGTTCATCAAAAATCAAAATAAATCCGTTCATATAAAACTTTTGATACTAGCATACTGAGTTAATATGAAAAGCAATTTGTTATTCATAAAAAATCTCATTATTTCTTTGATCAGTTGTAAATATTTATTTGTTTTGTTTCAAATAACCTTCGGCTATACTAAATATTCCAAGTTTTCGATTTCTGATATATTTTTCACAAATTGATCTTATGATTTTGATTGTATCTTATATCTATGGGCCGGCGCAAATTGGCGAAGAGCAGCGTAGAGCATTTTTCACTGTCAAACTATTAACGACATTGTTCTCATGAAAATAACATCCAAAATCGAGTAAAACAAATTATTATTATTAATTCACTCTTCTTATTATTCATCAAAATATAAAGTGGTTTATATGTGGTAACGGAGATAAAGAATATGTATTGTGTGCCACCACTCCCTTTTATTCCAGGGATATCGTAAGAGGCGAAGGGAAAAAGGGCGCCTTAAGTTTTCCTTCTCTAGGGTAGGTGACCCTAGAGAAGGAAAACTCGAAACAAGTTTGTACTCGTATGTATATAGATAAAATTTGGAGAATAGGTGCCTTGTGTGAGCCGCTCCTTAGTTTGGATAAATAAAATAAATATTTTTGGCTGCACAATATAAGGAGGCACTCCATACATGTAACAGAAGCAGATTTTTATTGCTTCACATACTTCGACAGACCTTCTAAAAAAAATTGAAGGTTTCTGGTCTAAGGAAGTTTATTGATTAAGTGAATATTTTCGAAAATAATCGAATATCAAAAATGTCATGAAAGAAAACCCAATAAAATTTTTGCTCGACCCGAAGATCGAACACGAGACCCCTTGCGCAGTAGTCCTACATACTGCTTTTGCACCACTGAAGAAATCGACTATTCAGTAAATTAATGTTCGCACTAAACTGGTAAACATAGGTATTGTGATAATAACAACCTTGAAGGATATAAAACCCTAATATTAATATCCAAGGTGAGAAACTTACAATGTCACATATATCAACCCCAGAAAAGTGTTATAGGATGATCAATTCCACTTCCCATTATCAACTTTAAAGCGATTAAAACAAGATGGAAATTCCTAAGTGAAATCGTTTTTAGTTAACGCCTTTTTGTGATACCTAAGCGAAATACAACATCAAAGTTCACATTATCACGTTCCAATAATTAATTTAATAACGCAATAACAATATTACGCCTAAGACAATTTACACATAATCTCAGGCCCTTTCCTTCTCTTGAGGTAGTCGTTTCCCCTTTACACGCTTTACAAGCCACAATTTAATTATTCGCAAACATACATCGTCTTTGAGTTGATGTAGGCGCTTTTGTATTTTAACTAGCGTTTCGCTGCTGCTTTGTCTCTCATTTAAGGTTTACTTTTCTTATGAACCTGATTAACGATCTTTTCACAAGTTACCATTTCAATCCATAACGTCACACTGCTGGGCACGGGTCTCCTCCAAAGAATGTGGAGAGTATTTAGCCTACTATACCACGCTGGCCTGATGGGTCAGTATAGGTTTTGTTTCGAATTTACCTTTCTCGCAGTGCTCTTGTCTACATAAGGTTACTACTCCCTTAGTCGCCTTTTACGACACCCATGGGTTGAGATGGGGTAGTGACAATTATGTATTCTTAATGTGTCACTACTCGGATTATTACAAGTACTGTCACTATATCTACCAACGTCAGTTTTATAGACATTGTAAAAACCCAGTCACAAATAAAATTTGTTCAAGTTTTGAGTTCGAATTTTCAAATGATCAAACACCCCTTATTACAAAATACGGACTAAGGATTAAACCAGGTTTAAAATTACAACTTTGACACTAAAACAATGGCTAATGTCAAGTTAAACCTGGTTTAATCCTTAGTCCATATTTTGTAATATGTTTTAATTAGGCAAAGGTGATTTCAAAACGAAAGGATAATCAATCACAGAATCAAAAACATTATCATTTCTGTTTGCTGTCTGGTCTTTAATTATTTAAAATGTTATTATCATGAACGGCAAACAGTCACTAGAACGGTATATCAGAAGAAACAGACACACAGTCTATTCAAATTATTAGCTCCGCAATAAAGCTGCCTCACCTTAGAATTACTCTGTAAAATACAATACTATTGTAGACATTATTATGTGAGTGATACGTTACATATTACGTTAAGAGCTAAATACAAGGTAAATTTGAAATTGTGTCATTTATAAAGGCAGGCTTTATTGTTTAATTAAAGTAAGAATTTCATTAATTTTATACAGTCTACAGTCTACTTGGGCAGCGATGGTGAATGGATAAGTGACTATGCATGCAAATCATGCGGTCTGGGTCCGATTCCAACCGGCAGTACCAATGTGAATTTCACTTTGTGGAATTTATATGGACTGGTCAAGTGACCTACCATCTTCTGATGGTCAAGGAAAATTTCGTGAGGAAACCCTCATACATATAAGAAGAAATTTTAAGTGTGTGTTTGGGCGCTGCAACAGATCCGTAAGTCAATGCAAGAAAAAAACTCATACCTAGCATCTAACCCAAAAATAATGATAATAATACAGTTACCGGGTACCGTCAGTACCGAGCAGTGAGCCGTTTATGGGTTGAAATGATGATGATGGTGAATACAGTCTACAACATTTTCCTACAAAACATTAAGCATAAGCAATAAGCTGCTAGGCGACCTGTAGCAAATATTCAGCGACTCTCTAAAATTGGTCCAATCTCTCTCCAAATTTTCAATTCAATTAAAAGCAGCAGAGCTGCGGGTCCCTATACCTACTAGCAGTTTCGATATTTGTTTGGTCGATTTTAGAATTGGTCAATTTCAATGTTTGAAAATAGCGACATCAAAATTAACCATGTGCGGTTTCCTGCTGAAATAATAAATATTTGTAATCAAATCGCGAACATAATTAAGCTTTACTACATTAAACGTATTGTGAGCTTTCAGTTATTTGAGTAAACAGTTACCTAACGAAATTGAGCGGTTAAAACAAACACAAACATTGACTATTGTCAATATTACTGCATTGTATTCAAATTTGCTGATGAAGTTATTTTGGTATTACCCATTGTAGAAAGATATACTTACTGGTAACTAATCAAACTTATATTTAGTTTTGTCGTGTATCTACCTCGATACTCGAAAAATCTCATAACGTTAGCTTAGCCATCTTACGTCATCTTTTAATATCATCATTTCATCATTATTTCAGCCTATTGCAGTCCACTGCTGGACGTAGGCCTCTCCTAACACGCGCCATAACACTCTGTCCTCCGCCTTCCGCATCCAGTCAGACCCAGCGACCTTTTTTAGGTCGTCGGACCATCAAGCTGGAGGGCGTCCTACTCTACGCTTGCCGAGTCGCGGTCTCCACTCTATCTTTTAATATACGAACTTTTTATTCGCAATTCAATATTAATTACGCGTCTGTACGTACCCTCACAGCTCTCTAGATAGCGAAGAGTAGAGCCTTGGCTAGCAGTGCATTAAAATTTTATATTTTATTTGTACTAGCTACATCATTTCAACCCACGTGGGTGTCATACAACGCCTTGTACGGTGTGATATTATTGTATTCTTAATCCGTCACTACACGGACTTACAAGAAGGTGAGTATTTACAAGTACAGTCTTTTCTGCTTAAGGTTACTCTTTAAAGTCGCCACTTTAAAGAGTAACCTTAAGTAGGAAAGGACACCAACGCCCAGCAATGGAACATTAATGGGACAACCCAAACTGACGTAATTTTCTTGTACTTACTAGTCATTATCATCATCATAACAATATGATGATGATAATGACTATTAAGTAAGTACAAGAAAATTACGTCAGTTTATTTAATAATAAAGCAATCTTGTAACCAATACTACGTCAATAAATCATCACTCCACAAAATCTGTTTTCCTCATTGGATAATCTAAACCCGAACTTACACTGACGTGTTCAGTAACACGTACCTCACACCACACAAGTCAGCTAAAATTGGATCAGTCAGATTAGATTTCAACATGCCTGCATAAAACAGGGAACGTATAGCTGATGGAGACGATCATACCATAATATCGTATCCTATTTATTGTGAATGTTAAAGACTTTTTTACGTAGTTCAAATATGAGCGAGTTTAACAAACTGACGATAAATTAGCCCAGATCGCATAATGTGCATATTTTGTAGGATGATTTGATAATTCAAATTCACGAATAGGATTTTTGCAAAAACTGGGATGGTGAAAACGTTTAAAAACATCGGAACTATCCTTAAAAGAGAAAACCTTATTTTTTTCCAGTAGGATGGAGAAGTTTCTTGTCTATATAATTTTTTTCGCAAAATCCTTACGAAAAATTGAATATGGAATAGGCCCGGAGTTTTGAAATGTGCCCGGTTAGGCGACCTTACATGTGTTAAATCAGATGCACCTACATAATGCAATGGATATGGTTTTGCCTTTATACGTGCCTTTCAGATGCTATGTGACTTGCGTGGTCTTCGCATACGTGCTTTGTAAGAAATTATTTCCGCACCTGGGGGCTTACTCTGAATTTCGACATTCGATTAGTCGATTTTGATGACGGTGTCAAATGATTGAAAGTGACAGCGACCATATCTAAATTTCCCAAGAAACTTATATCTCCTAACTAATTGGAATGCTTACGGGACGATATTAGAAAAATTAAAAGCTCCTCTGTGACTTACTAAATAAGGTTGAAATTTGTTCGTTACAATAATGAGAGGAGAAAATTTCTATGAGAGCGAGAACGAAAACGAAATATGGATGGAATCTCTCCTTTTCTCGCAATTGACAGTAATTATAAAAAGCGGGACAATGATATGCAGTAGAGAGAGAGATTTCCATAGATTTTTTCGGAACGCTTTTGAGGTGTAGGTAAGTATTCCAGCTAGATAGAGATATAAGTTCCTTACATTTGACAGCATTAAAACTGACTAAAATTCAGAGTAAGCCCCCAACATCACGCGAACGTTTGAAATACGACAGACAGACATACAAAGAGGGTATCTATTTTTATAGATACCCTCTTTGTATGTCTTCAACGTTTGGTTTACAAGGTTTTCCTTATAAACCAAACGTTGACGACCCGTTGTCTATAATTAAATAGTACCTATTCAATCTAATTTAGGCAATTTCAATATCAATATCAGTGAATGAAAATAACAGCGACCAATTATAACGATATTGAAATCGACTCTGTCGGATCTCGAAATTTGAAGCACCTAGGCTTCTTAGAACATTTATCTATAATTACAATATTAATAACTTAGTTAATGCTGGCACATCAATGTTCTCCATTTAATTTAAAGATAACTTTAGCTTAATTAATATCAAATAAACAAATAACTATAAATATCACGAAGTCACGCGTTAGTTGTGTAGGGTTGGCAATTTTGCTCAAACATAATTTTTAGTTAAAACTCATTAGTTCTTAAAATTACTTATTAAAAATAACCCATCAAGGTTTTCGTGGTACAGACTTCTACACTACAAAATAAATAAATAAAAGATACTCTGTGTCTAGTTATAAGAGATTTATATAGGTTATTATATATAATTTTTTTACATTAGAACACAGGACTAACTCTGAACTTTGTAAAGAATTGACAGGTATCAGGTTTTATTTTTAGGAATTACTCTAGGTGACACATAAAATGCGTATATTTTATATACCTTTAACTGCTTAGTACATACCTATTTCTAATGCAATTTCTTTTCAATACAAACTAAATAAAACATACGAGTATGACTGTCATCAAACTAATTTCAATTAAACATATTATTAGCACTGAAGCAGCACATAAGATGTAATATGTTTCAAAGTAAGCTTACTACAGGATTCATTATGGTCTACTCTGCAGGCTTTACTGCTTTGCCTACTTAGCCTTATTAGATACGAGCTCCTTGTAGATATAACAAAATTTATAACACGTTGAATTTTATGCATAAATAGTGTTAAAATTTTAGTATGCACTGAGTGCTGTTAAACAAATATTGGTGAGACAAATGTTTGTACTACGTCAACGTGGACCAAATTGAGAACATCTCGAAGAGCTTTCAAATATTTGGGATTTTTTGAGTAATTTTTTATACAGCGCAATCGAGCCCAAAGTAAGCTAATATTATGCTTGTGTTGTAGGATCATACCACACATACCACTGCGCCACTGAGGCAATTAAAATAAATAAATAAATAATAATCAAATAATTATATACAGCATCAATAATTTTCACTTGCCAACCCCGAATTTATTGGTAAGCCAACACATAGTTATCGTAAAGCGAAATGGGACTGATATCGAACTCATTTACCTAACAACTTCCTTAATTATTGCTGAGGATGTACGGAATTAATTTGTGTCGTAACATATTAAATCACCAATGAATGAGATTGGTTAATTAAAATTCCATGAGAAGGTAATAAATAAACTCACGTGTCATGAAGTAATTTTATATTAATTTTGAAATAGGCTGTAGCAAAATTAATTAAAATAGGGTTAAAATTTTTGGAAGAATTTTAATAATACGTGAAATGCAAAATTGGCTCACCTACAAACTATAAGTTGTAAATAATTACGTGCTTTAATACATTCATCACAAAGATTATGTAAATCCATTTTACCAACAAATAGGCTACGAAGCATTGAAGTAATTTGAATACAACTCATTGAAATTTGCGTACAATCGTTACCAAACTATCTTGAAATTCAGTACCTTTATCACTCATAAAACCTTCGACCTTCTTTCCTATGACACATTTTTCGTACGTCTTCAGTTCACCAAAATCGTGTAAAGGGTTCTCAAAATCCTAAGCAAATATAGGGCATTTTTCACTTTGAGGCATCGGGTTAGGGTGATTTCAGATGAACGTTTCTATTGCGACTGTATAAGCTAGCTGTTGCGCTAAAAATAAAGTTTTTTTTGTTTGTACTTAAAAAAAATATTTGTACTTATTTTCCTATGGTATATCTCTTATGTAAATGATAATTGAGAGGGCTATGAGCTCTATACGTAAACCATAAATGACTATGCCACTTAGTACCAGTAATGGAACCAGTGACATTTTTTTTAAGTATCACTTTCATTATCCCAAGTTTTTTCATTCAAGAAGTACATTACAGTATACATTCCACCCCAGTACCAATAACATATAGAATTAATTCACTATATGTTTACCCCTGAATAAGCCAGCTACAAGCGGGATCGCTTACAATGAATTTAACCACGACCAAATCGGCGAAAAAACGCTGATCTGATATCGTCGTCAGTCGGAGGCGGTATCTCAGCTCAGCCCAATAAACACTTGACGAAGGTGGCTATCCGTCAGAGGAGGAATCCGAGGCTCTCACGCGATGTGTTATCACAACACGGGTAAGTGAAGACGGGTGTAAGTAACTACGTAGGTCGTCCTTGTTAGTGATACTATGGAACTGTGTTTGTTGTGCTTTATATGTATATTCCATCCTCCGTGTAGTGACGGATTAATAATACATAATGTCACTACCTCATTTCAACCCGTGGGTGTCGTAAAAGGCGACTAACCTGAATCAGACAAAATTTTTAACAAATTGCCAATCCGTTTGGCCTCCACATTCTTTGGAGGAGATCCTTGCCCAGCAGTTTGACGTTTATGGTTTTTTTTATTTTTTTTTTATTAAATGAACACACAGTATTTTGTGCATTCAGCCTAGGGATCCACAGACCTGATCCGTGTCCTGAACTGCTGGGTGAGTTTTTGCTTGTGTAGTATTGTTTTGTTTTAGGGGAAATTTTAAGGGGGGGGGGGGGGTTTACATTTTTTAATACTTTTATGATTATATCAGTATATTCCAGGAAATTTTCTAATTTATTGTATTCATGACGTTTATGGGTTGTAATGATATGAATGATATTGCGGTTTCTCATTTTACTCTTGGAAATATGAATATACCTAATATGTGTTTAGTGAGATAGTTTAGGGAAGCAGTTATATAGGGTGTGTAGTAAAAGAGCGTCCGAAAAACGTACCAAATGTTTTTTTTATATCACGACAGAGTGTTGCTGGCCTGATGATAAGCGGTAACTGTAGGCATTAGTGGATTTGCCAACCCTTCAAAAACTTGTCCATTCTCTTCTTGCAGAAGCCCATACTGTGGTCCGTTGTATGTATTGTAGACACAATTTGAAGTTTTGTACTTTTTTAAATCTACATTTATTATATACCTACATAAGTTATGTAAGCAGTAAAAGGGACATCATCTCCACTGGTGGCTAAACAATTCATTTTAGGACAGAAGCATTGCCATAGATTTGTGGTAATTATTTTTTGTTCGTATTTTTTAAAAGGAAAAAACGGAAGTTCAAAGTTCATGTTGCCATGTTCTTCTCTGCATCACCTTAAGGTTGGCAGGTAGACAATGCCTTTGGCATTAAGGCCACCATTGTACCATTATTGTGCATAAAGTTTTTAATAAAATAAAATAAAAGATCCGTTGTCTGTCTGTCTGTAAGTCTGCTTGTCCGTCTCTACATCTTCTTGCAATTGATGCCTAAAATAAATTGAAATAAAAGAGCGTATTCAACGCAGCTATTTATTTAACTCCGTGGGTTACACATTTTGTACCGTCGGTGTCTGTTGTGCTACCATCGTGTCCACTGTGTAAGGAAGTAACAAGCCAATTAAGATAGAAGGCTGTTTCTAAATGTGCTGACCACTGATATAAAATGTGTCCACCCTGAAAAAGAAAATGGAGTTTTATTTTATTATTTTTAAAGACAACACCCTAATTAAGGACTATACAAACATTCAATCAACGGAATAAAAGAACACCCATCCTCAAAAAAAAAAAAAATAATAATAATATTTCTCTTGTTGTGGGAATCAAACCCATGTTATTTGGTACGGCAATGTTAGTTGCGAGGTGACTACATTAACTACTATGACACAGTGACAGTCAATAATTGTATCGATACGGAGAAAGACGAATATTTGTACCGGCGGTAGAGCAGTAGAGAAAGCAGTAGAGAAAAGTACGGCGACAATATGAATGAAATAATGTTTAAAATATATATCCATTTATAATATTGTATTTTTAGTGTATGCTACAATTATTATTGTCTCTCTCTTCAGGGATGTGTTTCTCTGTTTTTAAAAGTATGTCCGGTCTTTTTAGGAGGCATACGCGAAGACACAGAACAACACGCAGAGGCCATTAGATTATTTTAATTTTAAATGGGGAGAGACACTTACTATTATTATTATTAATTATGTATTTTTTAAGAATAAATGAAAAGAAATGATTTAATTTATAATTTAATAGCCATGCCTGCAAGCCTGTCGAGTTGTCAGCTAAGATTATCCCCACGTTACTCAAGACAACATATTAGCGGCGGCGGCGTGAAAGACCACGAAAAAGATGACGTGATGAAATAGATACACATCACCAAGATTGGTTTACTTTAACTACTGAAAAAAATATCAAAGTCATGGCTGACAGTAAGCTGTTTGCGTTGCTTTCGCTTTGTGCGTGGTATTTATCACTGCATCACTAACTTTCTAGCATTTTTTTAAAATAAAACACGCTCATTCATATTAATATCTCAGCAACTACCCTTTATTCAAAAGCTATTGAATTTGAAGCCTTGTCTTTTAAAAAATCGTTTTATTATTAATTTTTTTGTCAAAATTTCACCAAATACCGAGCCATAAAATGTCACACCAATGTCAGCTTATTATTTTTGTGTACGCACAGAAAACTCTCGAGCGACTTGACAACATTCAGTAACTTCTCAGAATAAAAAACTTTGGAGATTATACAAAAATGCTTTGAATTTTGTTAAGAAAATAACGACGAAAGGCTTTAGAATTAAAACTTGTTATTATTATTCTTTTAATGAAAATATTACCTCAAAAATTGCGTCTAATGAAATTCTGAGGAAGAGGATTGTTTTTAAGTTGTTAATGTTGAATTACAGGTATGTTTACAAAATAAAAAATTGTTATGATGATCGCCGCGTCACTAATATCGCCGTCCCGAGTGACGTGGGTTCGACTACCGCACGAGACAAATATTTGTGTTATTTATCGATATTTGTTTCGAGTCTGGGCCTCATACGCACAACCGGCGAGAATGCATGAAAAGCCTGATGAATTTTGAAGAAACCAAAGATAATGTCAGTATCGTAGCAAGTGGAAGGAAATGGTCTCTGCCTACCTCTCTGTTGGGAAAGAGGTGTGATCTATATGTATGTATGTATGTTTCAAGTCTGGGTGTACTTTGAGCCCATTAATTTTATTAAAGTCCCTCGTGATACAGGGCGTGTTTCATAGGGCCTTAGAAAAAAAACAATAATCTTCATAATCTATGTTTACTAATATTATAAAGCTTAAGAGTTTGTTTGTTTGAACGCGTTAATCTCAGGAAGTACTGGTCCGATTTGAAAAATAATTTTAGTTATTGATAGTCCATTTATCGAGGAAGCTATAGGTTATATAACATCATTATATTACTAATAGGAGCTGAGCAGTGGCCAAACAAAAAACGATGGGAGCCAAGCCCCGGGCAAGAGCTGATTAATTCATATGTAAACAATATCTTACCGAGACCAACAATCATGATGATGACCATCCATATCAACGCTATAGCAACTGGATACCTTCCTTCAATCATCAAGACGAACGGTATAATAATGGACAACAAAATCTGAGTACACAAGTATACGATACTGAGCCATATGTAGTAAGACATTAGGTCTGGGTTCTCCTGAAAGTTAAGAAAATGTGGATGAAGACTCTTTCTTTATCAAAATTGTAAATTGGAAATCAAATGTGTGCACTCAGAATTCCATGATTTTTCCACCACTTCTTATCGACACATGTCATGGAGGGTCAAGCGCAACCATTGCCGAAAACTAATTTTATAATAATAATAATATTTTCACACATTCACACAGTACCATCTAGTCCCAAATTAAGCAATTATATTTGCTTTTATTGTACTAAACAACTGATATACTAATTAAAATACATTTTTATTGTAAAAACATACATAATATTATTGATAAAACACCCACAGAATAAAGAGACACAGAACAAATAATCATATGTTCATCACACGAAGATTTGTCCTTGTTTTTGTCCATTTGTCTGTGTGTCAAACTCATACAGGTATTTTCAATGACGTGTTTAAGTAAGAAAGATTCATTCATCCATCCAAACTTTCACATTTATATTATTAGTAAAATTAACAACTCTTTCTCCATCACTAGGTTTTGCTTTTCAATAATCTCCGTCGTATTTCAGACCGGGTTTTAAGCTTACGATTCACTACTCATAATATTGTTGTTGTACCGATTCAGGACAAACTAGTTGTGTGGCAAATAGCTTCATAGACTATAGTCTCTTGAGAGTGGACATGCATTTACGGATACATTCAGAGGTCTGAGACGGCGACAAGGGATTTGAAAGACGTTCTAGGCATTAGACTGTCGTCAGATGTCCACAACTGTAATTCCTATTATGACTATTATCATATGCAAGGAAATAATGACGTTAAGATATTTAAAATAAGACAATTTGTTTTGTTCTTTTTTCGTGGGAATCAAAACGTGTCCAAACATAATTCTGGGTAATTTAATTATTTCATACTTAAGCACAATTTATACCTATAAAGTAGAGATTTAGTCTAATATTTAGTCATTAATTGGCTTTTGCCTCGAAATTCCTTTCAAGACTCATGTAATACTAAACTATTGAGAAGTAATTATCGATATGACAGTTATTAGGTAATTATAGTCGAGTAAAATAAATAAATTACTTTGAGAACATTAAATCCCAGCTGATTTAATAACAGAATTTAGTAAGACGATGGCTTGGGATTACAAAAATAACCTATAATTTTACGTCAATTCACTAATCATCATTTGTTTCTACACATCTTAGAAAAGCCTGAATAAGTAAAATTAACTGTAACTAAAGAAATCTATAGATACTTACATCCAACGCCGCCAACAGTAGCATGACAGAAGTCAATACAAACATGACGGTAACGACAACGAAGACTGACAAAAAAACTATAAGTACTATTGTAGCCGGCGTCAGGTATTTTCTATCTTTTATGAGGTACATCGTCGCGCACACGAAAGCACATAACTGAAAAAAAAGTATTATATTAGCTTCCATAATATTACTAGTGTCTATCTACGGCTCCGTCTCAAACCTCTGTTGATTTATGTAGCTTCATCATATCAACCCACAAACGTCCCACTGCTGGGCACGAGTCTCCTCTAAAGAATGTGGAGGGAATTTAGGCTACTATACCAAGCTAGACAGGCTAGACAGGTTGGTATAGGGTTTGTTTTGAATTTTCCTTTTCTCACAATGCTCTTGTCTGCATGAGGTAAACTTCCTTAGTCGCCTTTTACGACACCCACGGGTTGAGATGGGGTAGTGACATTATGTATTCTTAATCCATCACTACACGGATATGGTTATTGAGCTTATGTATAGTCAACAATAAAATTGCTTTACCACCCTTAGAGTAAGGCTACGTTTCCACCAGAGATGTACGAGGATCATGTACCTGACGTTTACATGACGTCAAGTAAATGAAGCCATTCTTTTGGTTCATAATAAACGCAAATAGCGCATCCTCGCACATCTCTGGTGGAAACGCAGCCTAAATGTCCTTTGCATATCACAAAACAATAAAGTCTAATTTTGCTTGCAAATGACATCAGTACAGTGACAGTTGTGCGCGCGACGTCAACATTAATAATGAGCCTTATTGAATTTTCATTCTTATGATGTTTTTGTTAATTTTTTTTTGGTAAAGCTAATATATTACAGTTACAGTTACAATTATGGTTGACTATATTATTCTAGGCTATTAGGTATGCCCCGCCGCCGGCGAACTGGGCGGCGTCAGCGAGCGCATATGCGCCTGATGCCGCCATAGTAAAGGCTGCGGGTGGGGGATCGGGGTTTACTCCCTCACCCGCTCCTTTCCGCGAAGGTCGACAGCGTCCCCGGTGCACCCGGACGCTGTCGTTCGGTGTTAGGGCCCGAAAGGGCCCGGTGTCGGTGCCCCGTAAGGGGCTGTCGCTGGGTGGGCTGCTGATGTTGTATCAAGTTCCAGGGCCCACCCATTACGGCGAAGCGACGGTGCACAGAGGGGTTTTAGTGGGTATTCCGGTCCTTTTCAGACCGGCGAGTCCCACATAACCGTCCCGTGTCCCCGCACGGGGCGGTATGCGTAATGCATTTCCCCTCTTAAAAAAAAAAAAAAAAAAAAAGGCTATTAGGTATGCCCTTGTATGCCAAATTTAATACAAATCCTTTCAGCTGTTTTGTCGTGATTGAGGAACAAACATACAACAAAACTTTCGCATTTATATCATTTAAGACCCATTAATGTCCCACTGCTGGGCTGAGGTCTTCTCTCCTCTATCTAGAGAGCAGAGAGGATTAAGGCCATAATCCATACACGCTGGTCTTGTGCGGGTTGGTGGATCAGACATACACTTAGAATTACTCCTAGGGCATGTGGGTTTCCTCATGATATTTTCCTTCACCGTTAGCAGATAGTAAGTCACTTGACCAATCCACAAAGTGAAATCCACTTTGGCACTGCCGCTGGTGGAAATCGAATTCGGACCGCGTGATTTGCACGCCGTCGCGCCAGATACTTAAGTATAAGTCATAAAAGTAAATATTTGAGGAAATGTAGTGCTGTTTATCATTTTTTCGTTGTAATAGGGCAACGGCCTATGTTTAGTACCCATAACACAAGCAAATATAATTGCTTACTTTGGGACTAGATGACGCTGTGTGAATGTGGTAGAATATTATATTATATTATCTATTTGTTTAAATATTTGTATCATCCAGAGTGATACAAATATTTAAATTAATAGATAAATATATTGTACTATACTCGCAACTGTTGGGAATTTTAAAATAAATACATGGTTTGGCCGTTGCCCTATTACAACGAAAAAATGATAAACAGCACTACATTTCCTCAAATATTTACTTTACAAAAAAAAATGTATTTAAGTAGTATATCAGTTGTTACTGATATACTACTTAAATACATTTTTTTTTGTAAATACAGACATATTATAGATAAATTACACCCAGACACAGAACAAATCGTAATGCTCATCACACAAAGATTTGTCCTAGGTGGGGATCGAACCCACGACCTCCGGCTTAGCAGTCAGGGTCACTAACCACTAGACCAACAGGCCAGTCGAGATAAATAATATTCAGTAGCATAAAACTTGGTTATATTATGTTGAAAGCATCCACTAGTTAAATAAATTGCATTTAAATTCAACTGTGGTGGACGAACTCTTCATACAAAAAGCGACTTTCTTTTTTCCAAGTTGAAATACAAATTTCTATGAAGGCAAGTTAAACAGTGTACCGAGCAAAGCGAAATCCTTTGAGCGACTGCAAAACCAAAAATTGTTTGAAGAAAGTTAAATCAATTTATTGAATGAACTTGCATTTAAGTGTGTTTTATTATTATTAGTTTTAATAGTAAAAGCAAAGCGCATAAAATAATATAACTATGGTTTCTTTTTTTATTATTTATTCAGTGTATTTCACTTTGACTGTCACCGCAGTGGTTAAGGTGGTTCCCTCGCCACTAAAATCGCCGAGTGACGTCGGTTCGATTCCCATAGAGAAAAATATTCATACTTATTGTGTTCATTAATTGTACGTTTGTAAAGCCATCGCCACACAGAACGTGTTCCATAGTGCGGACTATATGTTTAAAAAACATTACATAATTAGTGTCTGATTTGGATCTCTATTAGAGGGCTATTTTAAAAACATTAAAATGTTTTGAACAACATTTGAACACCTCTGGAGATTAAACTGATATAAAACACAACCATTACCCTTATTTATATAAACAAGTATATAGTTAAGAATACTTCTTAATGTCACAACCCCATCTGAACCCGTGGGTGTCGTAAGAGGTGACTAAGGGAGTAACTTTATGCAGACAAGTGTGCTGCGAGAAAGGAAAATTCGAAACAAACCCTATACCAACCCGTCTTACCAGCGTGGTATAGTAGGCTAAATTCCGATTGACCCGTGCCCAGCAGTGGGACGTTTATAGATTAAAATGATGATTTAAACAAGACTATTACTCGTCAAACTCGATCAAAATGTCTTGTAAATACGTAAAATACATGTATTTATCGAAGAAGACTTCCTAAACTAACGCGAACCTAGAATCCAATTAATATTTCACGCTCATTGCGTTTCATATCAATAGGCTATTCATGTGAATATACTCGTTAGAACAGCCCTCAATATAAGCGAAAAGCAATTTTAAGACAAAATATGAATTGGTTTAGGAGCCCTTTATTTAGTATTTGTGTTGTTTTCTGTTGTAAATGATAAAGAATAAAGCATGTTTAAAGTATCAAACTGCAAAAAATTTATCATAATTTTGATATAAAAAACTTTATTATTCTTAGAATAGCCTTAGTTTTATCTTTTTTATAATTTTGTCTTTAGCATATTATAAGTTAATAGTGATGGTGGCTGAATGGATAAGGGACCAGCGTGCAAATTACGTGGTCCGAGTTCGATCTCGACCGGCAGTACCAATGTGGATTCCACTTTGTGGAATTTATATGTACAGGTCAAGTGACTTACCATCTGCTAACTGTGAAGGAAAACATCGTGAGGAACCCACATACCCTAGAAGAAATTCTATGATTATGTCTGATCCACCAACCCGCACTAGACCAGCGTGAGTGGATTATGGCCTAAACCCTCTCAGCTCTCTAGTTAGAGGAGAGGAGACACGCGCCCAGCAGTTTATGTGTTTAACTGATCACATATAATGAGTTACAGATCTTTTTCTGGTATTAGAATATAATTTACAAGACTTTCACGCGACCATTTTGTGATTCTTGCCATTTAAATGCGTACTTACATCTGGCCAGGCTATAAAACAAGAATGTAGTCGTTAAAGATAATGAATTACTACATTTTAGTGTTCCATTTCAAAATGAAAGTTAACACTCCTCAATTTGAGGACACATACATAGCAACAAGTTGATTCAACAAACATCCTCATAAAACGCTTTGTTATGGGCCATAGCTTTATACCTCTTAACAATGATTTTACTTCATCCTACATTAAATGCCTTAAACATATTTGTAGGAGATATTTTGCCCTATTTCTACCATAATTCTAAACAAAACGTAACACAATGTATTTACAGAAATGAATGTTTTAAAATCATGACCGTTCGAAGTTCGAAGTGGAGCAATTGTCTACCGAAAGGAAGGCATGCATAATGATATGCATGAGTTCTGTATAAGTGTATGATGGATAGCTTACTGTTCCCAAAATGGTCATCAATTTTTTTCCACATTGAACAGAGACACAACAGTAACAAGATCTTGCTCTCGGGATCTTATCCAACAGTAATAAACGTTCATCTGCCATTATTTTATATCAAAATGTGTAAAAAAAACTTATATTAAATCTAAAGAAAAAACTTAACTCTAAAATAAATGAATAAAAATGACACAATACGTGTTACATTATTTGAGATTACTTTTAAAACTGAAGATCAAAGAGAATAAGCAGAAGATTTGAAGGAGGGTGATTAGTTTCTTTAGTTGTTTATGGATTATATTTTCTTTCTAAAACCCAAAAAGTTTGTAGGTTTATAACCTTTTTGCTATAAAATATATATTTTAAATGCATTTTTATCTTAAAAATTAAAACATATTTTATATTCCGTCTGAAAACGAAGTCAGAATACCTACGATGATGTTATCTCCGATAAGATAAAAAGGTGACAATGCCGATGGTACCAAATCATGAAGTTCATCAGAGCACTCTCCTTGGAACAATCGATGAAGCATACTCAAAACAAATTTCAGCACCAATAATAAAACGTAATCTGCAGAGTAGAAGCCAAATCCAGGTTGTTTGCTGAAACGGGCGGTAAATCAAACGACCGAGGTTGCGGCTTATCGCAAGGAACCACTGCAGAAATTTACTTACGCCACAGCACTCATTTTTAGGGTATCGGTGCGGATTAATATGCTTACGTGAGCTTCGAAGACACTCCTGCAATTTCGCTTTGAACTTTGTGTGAAAATTATGGGTGTAAAATATATCTTAGTATCGTGTTTACTCACCCTGCTTAGGTAATTTAATAATGATTAGTATTATGAAATTTTTTTAAACAATCACTGTCAAAGTTTATATAAAATTTTAAACTTTCGTGATTAGTAAGCAGTCGTATTTACTCGTAACATATTTATTTAAAAGTTAGCTATTAGCTATTAAGCGGGAGTATTTCAGCTGCACCACCAAGGTTCATACTGAAAGTCACATAATTATAATAATAATAATCCCGCGATGGCGAAATCGGCGCCGCACCGCTTTATACCCCTAGCCGCGCACTACGGTGTTGCCCTGAGGGCTGAGACCCGTGGACTTCAGCCCATGTCGGTTGTGGAAGGGGCCCATCTAGCGTAAGGCGAGTCACCGTCTACCCATATCCTTATTTAACATCATATATTCACCGCTGGAGGAGGCAAGCAGGCGACGTTGTTCCCGTATACTAAACGTAACTTTATTTGATTCCATAACATCATTCAATAGCTTTACACTTATCAGTGACTAATCATAGCTGTACTATAATAGTGCAGCTGTGATATGGCAGCGGTAAGTGTCTCATCCCATTCTAAATTAAATTTCTTTAAAGGCCTCTACGTGTTGGACCTGTGTTCCCGCGTCAGCCTTCCAAAAGGACCAGGTATACTTCTCACCTTAGAGAGAAGTATAGCCGTGAAAAAAGAGACATAATAATAATAGATACCTTTCTGAACTAACTACAAGGGCATCAAGTATTAAAGCATAAACGTAAATCAGTGTGATAAACTGTGGTATACAGTTTATCACGTAATTAAGACGGGTCTGGTTTCAGCTGTATATCAATGTAAATTGTGTGTAAACGCCCTTTAAATCCACTGTAAGCCGACAATAAACGTTTAACTGAATGACAATGCAATTAAGGTAATGTAATTGAAACAAGTGATTGATATTTTCTCACTGATATTCCTCTCCTCTTTGCTTGTGGTTTTCCCTTTATAAGCTTAACAATTAAGTTTGTAAGTCCATGTTTTACGAGGTTATTTAGTCCAAATCTTATTATGCAAATCTTGATTGTTTCAAGTTAGATCTGTTTAATATGCTAAATATTGAAATTTTAGTACAAGTATACTTAGCTGTTTGTTATACAAACATGGTACATCTTAGAACAATTTAGAGGAAAAAATTCTTGTCACATATGCCTAACCTAATATCGCTTTTTCCTGACTAGAAAATCGAACCTAATACCTCTTGCGCGGCAGTCATTTACGCTCCAGCTGATCAAAAAAGAAGTTATCAAAATAGGCCCATTCGTTTAGGAGCTACGATGCCGCAGACAGTCACGTCAAACTTATAACACCCCTCTTTTTACGTCGGTGCTTAAAAATAAAGAAAAAATATCATCATCATATCAGTCCAATGACGCTCACTACTCGACATAGTCCTCACCTAATTTCCGCCACTGCGAGCAATTTAAATTAAAAAAAAAAAAAAATTCTATATCCAAAGCAATTCTTAAATTTCTAATGCCTTACGGTAGTAGACTGCTATAATGCAGTAAATATTATCTCCATTTAGCCTAACAGACTACAAAACAGACGTTAAAAAGGGTTAATAAATCTCGGCTCTGTGCTGATATGCACCCGACTCGTAGGACTCGGCAGGCTGCCAACAGGCTTGTGCCGGGAGCGCAATACAGCTGGATAAATAATAAAGATGATTGTTGTTTTAGTTCAAATACCTCTAGTTGTACTATAATATTATAGTCCAACGAGATATAGAGAGTAGATAACCATGAATCTCTGGATGTCCGATTCAGGAATGAGGAGATCCGTAAAAGAACCAATGTACCAACTTTGCCACTGGATTAGCAAATTTAAGTAGCTGTGGGCAGGGTATATATTACGCAGAACTGGTGACCGATTAGCAAAAGTTCTTAAGTGGAAACTACGCCTCAGCAAGCACTGCGTTATATAACTAGAGATACACACGTTATAGAATAGTCGCACGAGGCTTCGCTCCCATCATTCTTTATTTTCTCAGCTCCTATTGCCCATAGCGTGATGTTATTATTATACCTTATAACCTTTCTCGATAAATGCGCTATCCAACACTAAAATAATTTTTCAAATCGAATCAGTAGTTTGTTTGTTTGGTTGAACGCTAGAATCTCAGGAACTACTGGTCCGGCCAATTAAAGAACGACGGGAGTGAAGCCCTGCGCGACTTCCAGTATACTATAATAATATGCGATGGTTTAAATTACTACGTTGCAATTATAAATCTAATGCATTTTTTCATCCAAGAGCGTTTATAACAAAAGAAGCTGATGTTGGCTAAAACTAGTATCCTCTTTTGTTTTACTACCACGCTGCCGTGCCATGACAAAACACTGTATCTAAAAACTTATCAGTTTTCAGAAATCGCGTTTTTCTGTTTTTTTGGAAAATTGGCCATAAAATCCTTAATATTAGTCCGATTCCTTTGAATTTCAGATATGTTAATCTTCGAATCAGCTTCTAGTTAGCCATCTAAAAAAAATCTGGTTTTAAAATAATTCTGTATGTTTACGCCCACAAACGTGTTCTGTCAAAACCTATAAATTAATGTAAAGAGAACATTGTGATTACAGAACACTGTAATTATAATTACAGTGTTATGTCATAACAAAATATGATTGAAACTAAAAGAAATTTTAAATGTAACATCAATATACTACGCACCAACGAGCAATACAAAATTTTAATTACTTTTATGTTCTTGAATTGTGAGCAAGATCTTAATACAAAACCCATAAACCTAACTAGCCTTCTTGGCTATCTATGTGATCGATATGTTCCTCATAGGTCAACTTGGAATCATGAATAACCCCAAGATCCCGTATGATGTCCACCTGTTGTAACTCTTGTCCCTTTAGAAAATATTTAGAATCTATTTTATTTTTCTTGCGAGTGAAAACTATATGATTACATTTATTAACGTTTAAATCTAATCGGATAAGTGTGCAAATATTGGTCAAATCTATCTAAGTCATTTTCAAGAAACTGAACGTCTGTAATATTGGTAATCTTTTTGAAAATTTTCATGTCATCTGAATATAATTTTGAATATTTGATTGAATAACTAATGTCATTAATAAAATATTAAAAAGAAGAGGTCTAAGCAAAGAGCCCTGAGGTACCCCAGAAGGAACACTGCACTAGACAGAACAGAACCCACTTAACACTACTGCTTGAGACCGATTCTCTATATAAGAGACAAACCACCTGTAAAGATTACCATGAATACCCGCCAGAAGGAGTTTTTGCAAAAGTAACTGGTAATCAATTCGGTCGAATGCTATACTGAAGTCAGTGAAAACAGCGTCAACATGTCCACCATCATCCATGTTTGCAGATGTAAAGTCAGTGAACGAGAGCAAGTTAGATAAGGTGGAGCGTTTCTTAAGGCGTAACTAGTCGCCAATGACCTTGAGAGTATGGGTGGAGCTTAGCTTATTTCACTGCATATCCCCGCTCCTTTGCCAACTCGCGCACACTATAATACAATGGTCACAGAATAAGCGTAAACGCAGACATGCGCTTCTAGCTCGGCATTTTTACCTACGATTCCGGAATAACAGTTTTAAAATTGGTATTTTATTTTGTATAGAGAGTTTAACGGACTCGTGTACACAATTATTTGTTTGCCAATATTTTTATGTATTGAGATTTTTTTAATTTCAATGTTTTGCTTTCGGTATTTATGTAAGTACTTACATAGTTTTATTGGTACTTATTTATTATTAGTATCGAATATAATTATTTTATCTTGTAAATTATAATTAAATAAATAACTATTTTAACTTACTTTTGTATTAAAAAAATATTTACCTATTTTCATTGATGAATTTAATGTTTTGTTTACAACACTTACTTTGTAATTACGTTCTAAACTACTATTATAAATTGTAAACCATTTTATTGGATCATTTGAAATATTTTGTTTGAGAATATAGCTCGCAGAACTGATGACCAATGGGGCAAAAAGATTACTCCTTCTAAACGGTTAGGAGTTGTAGTCGTCAGAAAATTTAAAAAAAAATATTAAAGTTCATAAATATTTGCACAAAAGGTTTCGGCACACAGCGAGAAAGACGTGACGGCTCTGCGTGACACCTTAGATTTATTTACTCGTCCCGCCGGGCTCGCTGTTTGTGTGTATATTATACCTGTAAGCACTATATTCAGTCGATAGTAAAAATGGAGCAACGAGCGACACAGCCTTCCCGTCTGAAGGCTAACGCCTGTCTGCCGCCCGCGCCCGCGCAGAGCACCTTTGAATTTCTAACGTACAGAAATCGTATTATGGCCTATTTTCTTAAGAAAATATTGATCGATTTACAAATGCTATGTTCAGATTAAAGTAAATTTTACCACCAATTTATCAGTGTAAAAATAATTTCAAACTATAAAGCCGTTTTAAAGTTTTAGGGATTTTAAGATAAAATATATCTCAACTTAAAATATTTTTTGAGGCAAAAGTATTAGTCGTACGAAAATTTCATATGTTGAAAATGTAGTAGATAGATCAATTATCAAAATTTTTTTTTTTCAAATTTTTCGAACAAGTCGTTTAGGAGGAGTAGGCTTCAGAAAAAAGCCGTTTTTGGTGTAAAACCGAGGGAAGGCCCTTAAGAAAACCATGTTGATCTACAATCAGACTACAAGATACTGTATCATAAACCTGAGTGTAAACAATTTTCAGGTTTATGACGTCTTGGCAAAAATACAAAGCTTTGATATGGGCCTATAATTTGCACGTCATTTCTGTTGCCATTCTTAGGTATATATGGGTGTGATGAATGCGGATTTCCACATCTTGGGCACAAGTCCGTCCGAAATTGACCTTTTGTAAATAATAGCAAGAGGTTCAGCCAAGCAAGTAGCACAAGTGACAATGAATGAAGGGACTATTCGGTCAGGTCCGGCACCTTTTGCCAAGTCCAGGGATTTCAACAGTTTCAGAACGGATTTAATATTGATTTCGATATCACCTGCCGTAGTTGCAGCCGACTCATAAGTAGTTCAGCACAGGCTGAGTCGATGAGGACAAAAAATTTGATTGAAAGTAAGCTGCAAAAATACTACAAATATCATCACCGTTGTCGGCCGATTGATCATCATAGTTGAGTGTGGAAGGTATTGAACTCTGGCTACACTTATTTAATTTTACGTAAGACCAAAAAGATTTAGGGCATTTAGTGATCGAATCCTCTGAATGTTTTAAATATTTAGTATAACATTTACGTTCAACTTGTTTAGCGCGTTCACGAAGAAGACAGAAAGTATCATGATCAGAAGAATTAATATAAGTTAATAATGACTATATTTCAAATATTGTATGTGCATCAACTGAAATGACAACTTCCAAACATCCAACATACAATAGACCAATTAAAATAAATAATTGTACATTAGAACAAGTGAGCAGTTTTAAATATCTTTGAAACAACATAAATGAAACTGCTCGTTGCAAAGCCAAAGAAGCATTTATCAGAAAAAAAAACAGATATTCAAGTGTAAACACATTTCGTTAGAAATCAGGAAAAGGTTCCTCCAATCATACATTTGGAGCATTGCAATCTATGGAAGCGAAACCTGGACTATGACACAAAAAGACAGAGAAAGATGGGAAGCTTTTGAAATGTGGTGTTGGCGAAGAATGGAGGGTATAAGCTGGACAGAAATGATTACCAACGAAAAAGTACTGGAACGTGTACAAAAGAGAAGAACTATGATAGAAACCATTGAGAACAGAAGAGGAAAAATGATTGGACACCTAATACGACACGATCCGTTTATAAATAACATCATAGAAGGCAAGAGAGGAAGAGGTAGACAAAGGAGGACATTTACTAAACAAATCAAAGAGAAGGTACGGGTGGTGTCGTATTAGGAGGTGAGAGAAATGGCAGGAAAAAGAGAGAATTAGAAACTACTCCACCGACAAGAGCGCAGCTCTTCAATAAAGAGAGATCAACTGAAATCGATTAGTCAAATAAACAAATCACGATATTAAACCTTAGCCCGAGTGCACGCGGGATTCTTATGACAAAACACTGTATCTATAGATAACGGGCTACTAAGCGTAAACTGTGTTTTGACATAACACTGTACTTAATATTACAGTGTTCTGTCAAAACTGATCCTTATAATATTTGAAATACAGTCATTATTACCTTTGATTTTCTCAGTATTTATAAGACTTTTTAGAAAAAAATTGATGCCATCCTATGTAAACGTGTGCAGAAAAGCGATTTATTCGTATTACGACAAAACACTGTATCTGCAGATACAGTGTTTTGTCATGGCACGGCAGCACGGCTGTTATGTGAGCTAGGAAAGGGTCACGAGTTGTTTTATTTTTCATGCAAGCATAAACAAAGTTTATTTTTGCGTAAGCGAGGCGGATAGCTCAAGCATTCGCTAGATAATGAAAAGGCATAGGTAATTAATTCGTGCGCGTTCTGAATACGAACTACATAAATAAACCGGCTCTCGTTGTTTTTAATTAATTACCCTGGAGGGTTAATCACGATAGCGAACAGGTCAGGGTAGATTTGAAGAAATTTCAAGTTGTATATAAATATTTTTATAGGTTTTTGTGAAAAGATACTGAGGGTAATTTTATTAGGGGTTGAGATAATTATAAATTGTCATTGCAATATGAAAAATCGTTCTACAACTATGTGGTGTAATATTATTAAATTAAAAGTTTAAGAAATCCTGGTAGTGTTGGGTTGTTTTATAAAATTAATGTAGTTCTGTGGCATTTCCGAATTTCGTACATCAATATTTTGTGGTGACAATTTAACTGACTAAAAGTTCATTGCATTTTTAAAGCGTCAAAATTAAAAAATTAAGAAATTAGTGTAAGGATCATTTTATAGGAATTATTTTATATACATCTGTTTGCCAAAATCATGGTATAAATTTTCATTTCTTAAAATTGTGCTGAATATTTATAATCAGAAACGTAATTTTTTTTTGTGGCAGGCTAATTTCTGACTACAAAGCTCACTTGTATAGCAAGTTTTCCACAAAAAGTAACCAAGAATTTTAAGATTTCTTTCATTCTCGCCTTGCTGTGTCTAAAGTACTTGGAAAGTAGCGGTTATCTCGACAATTAGGCTCGACAGATACCCTCTGGGAGCTATACTCACGTTACTTAGCTCACTTCACACCGTACCTAGTTTTCTTGCTAAAAGATTTTTTTGTTACGAAAGAAACATGCTTAGTATAAGCATCGGACCTTATAAATATAGCGTAACTTTTATAGTTTTTGTAAGAGTGGGCAGTACTTTTGAACTTTAATATAGATTGTGATCTGAAATCCCTTTCTATTAGTATTGCATCAACAATTTCTTATCATAATTTTATTGTTGTTATTACTCAGAAGGACGATTTAGAAAAAACAAATCGTACCACTCTTCTTCTCACTCGTATTTGTTTAGTCTTTCGATAGTGAAATCAAATGTTTGTAATTTGGTTTCACTGACATCGTTGATGTTGGGAATCGAACCCAATAACACCGAGTTGCTACGTCATCGAGTGGCCTACGTGATTCAACGCACGACGACACGACCAGAGCTACGTCACGAAGCTATAACGACATTCGTGGTTTTTTGTTCGTCCAAAACAGTCGATAGTAAATTCCTATTGTTTGCTCGGAACCTAAGATGACGGCAATAAATCTTATTTTATACAGTCCACATTTTCATTAACTATAACAACTCATAATTTCTCTGATATTGATATTTTAAAGCAGCATATAAGTTCACACATCATCAATAGATACATCTAATGTATTTATTGAGGGCGTTAAGTAAGAAATACATGATGATGGACAAATATTGTCCATTACTTACGCCAAGTTATCTTGATAACTGAATTTATTGGCAAAATTCTCTGTTTATTTCCTAGTATGTCGAGATAATATATATTTTTTTAGATAAAACCGGGACACTTTGATTTACTGCGTCTTTAGTAAATAGTGACCTCGATACACATGGTTTATACCAGAATTGGCGAAAGATAAATAATAAAAATAGTTAAATGGTTTCGCTGTGTAGAGGTTTATGTTGTTCACAAATTGTTTTTACTATACTTTGTGTCTGTTCTTTACATATGTATCTGTTAAGTGACGCATTAAAAATATATAATGTCACTACCCCATTTCAACACGGTGGGTGTCGTATATAATTTAAGCAGACAAGATTACTGCGAGAAAAGGAAAATTCGTATCAAATCCTATACTTACTAACTCGTCTGACCAGCGTCGTGTATTAGGTTAAAACCCCTCCACAATCTTTGGAGGAGACCCGTGTCCAACTGTAGTGGGAATTTAATGCGTTTTTATGAACCTGCGACATACTCATAGCTTGGTCTCTAGTATGGGCACTGCCCACACTAGTTTACCTTAAAAAAGCTATTGCATAGCCTTTTTTTATCATCATCAGCAACCCATTAAGTCTCACTGCTGGGCTCGGGTCTCCACTCCTCTAACTAGAGAGCTGAGAAGGTTTAAGCCATAATCCACTCACACTGGCCTAGTGCGGGTTGGTGGATCAGATATACTCATAGAATTTCTTCTAGGGTATGTGGGTTTCCTCACGATGTTTTCCTTCACCGTTCCGTCAACGCAGATGGTAAGTCACATGACTAGTACATATAAATTCCACAAAGTGGAATCCACATTGGTACTGCCGGTCGGGATCGAACTCGGACCGCGTGATTTGCACGCCGGTTCCTTATCTATTCAGCCACCATCGCCTTTTTTATCAACTTAAATTAAAATATTTATGCAATATTTTTTTTCATTAATAAATGCACTTTGTTTATTCATATTTAAATCACATTATACACAAAATTTTACGAGTACAGCTATTCACTGTTGTACATAGATAATAGATACCTATACACCTATATACTTTCTCATAAACAGCTGCTTACGTATTCGTCCGATTTCGGAGCAGCTCGTCTCGATCCGTGCGAGCTTCGTACAGTCTACACGCATACGTCTAGTCGCACGCACACAAACACCGTGCCGAAGTCTGCCGAACTGAAACGACGTTAGACGATGCACGGCTTTCAACGCCGCACCGCTGTGCCCATAGACCTAGGATCCGCGCGCTACCGCAGCTGTACCGCTTGGAGTGGGGAGTGTTAGGTTTATTTTCGTTACGAAATTTCTTGATTCGGTCGCCGCGCTCAAAGCCCGCGATAAAAGCTATGCAATAGCTTAAAATAAGAAACCTTCTACTTTTAAGCTATTGTAAAAACGTGTGTTCAAATATTTAGTACTCAAATTGTATATTTAAAAAAAAGGAATGTTATATAGCCTCGATAAAATATACAGCCAAAAAAGTAAAAGTAAAAGAAAAAATAAATAAACTGACGGAAAGTAACAGTCAAAGTAGACTCAGAATCACCAGCCAGTTACTCGTTATTCTTTTCCTGAGTTTGTTAAGTAGGTTATTCCCCAAGTTTTCTGCAAAAAACATCTCACAAGGCAACCATTTTAGGTACGTACCTAGAATATAAATAATCTTAGGAATTCTACAGCAAGGGCTTCCCTTTGGTATTTCTACCTTGCACACCTTTTATTTTTGTTTGGATTTTAATATACACCCCGCATTCTAGCACTACAGCTGACGGTGAAACACCATTTCAATTATAAGCATCACGATGTGTTTATATGGTGGTTGGTTAAGCTACCTTTTGAAGGGAATTACATACAATCCCCACTTAAATCTCAGCTTCGTGTTTCGCTTTAAAATGGAAATGCAGGATAATACGCGGATGAGAACGGCTTACTTGACAGCAGCTTGGTAAAAAGTTAAATAAGGAAAACCTCGAAAGAATATTATTTCAATTACCTTTGAAAGCTTTTCTGGCAATAATTGGACTGAATGGAGTAGGTACCTAGTCTGAAAATTTCAACATCTACCGAATTTTAATAAGGGGTTTTTTAAATTCATACACATACCGTTAAGTTACGTGGACGAATTTGGACAAAGGACAATTATTTTGAGAAGTACGAACTAAAATTAGCATAACGTAATTATTTAATTAAGAAAAACACGAGGGTAAGAGGAAAAAATATATCTAAAGTGAATGTTGTCCGTGCAAAACAAAAGCTAACCACTGCTAATGAGGCTCCTTGAGATAATAATTTCCTCGTAGAAGGTAATTTTGTGCAAAAAAACATTTTTTTTTTCCGAATCTTCGTAATGTGATAATCTTGTCTAATACCCAAACGTGTGACACACTTAACCAGCATATAACTTTGCCTACAAAGCCAGCCTTTGGTGGGCGTAGCATCAACCAGTAGATACGAGAGATGAGATCATACAAATAAATAATCCATCATAATACCGTTATTTTATAATTAACATAGTTTAGTTTCTACATTTCCATTAGTTTCCTTAAAAACCAACAATTTTAATTATGAATCACTCGCAGTACAGCGGTAGCGTAAATTAGGTGAGACCTATGTCCAGCGTCATTGGGCTGATATGATGATGACAATTGTACCACTAACACAAATATCGTAAACAGCTGCAAAAGTAAAAGTTTAGTGTAGAACTTAATCTGCGATAGTCGATATAAATAAATAATTGAATCAGTTAATAATTGAATCAGTTTTTTTCAAATATCTTGAAGGAAAGGACATTATAGGGTTATTGAACTCTCTCTCTTATTTAAGACCTTTGCTCTTGTCGGTGAAGCGATCACCATTCTTCTCTATTTTCTGCTATTTTTTCCACTTCTTGATACGACACAACTCTCACTTTCTCCTTCTCTTGTTGGATGAATTCTCCTAGGTCTACCCCTGCCTCTCCTTCCTTCTATTTTTCCTACAATTATTGTTTTAAAGAAGTCGTCGTGTCGTATTAAGTGACCAATTAACTTTCCTCTTCTATTCTCTATTGATCTTAGTATTTGTCGTTCTTCTTCCACTATTTCTAATAGCTCCTCGTTTGTTTTCATATCCTTCCAGCTTATACTTTTCATTCTCCTCCGACACCACATTTCAAATGCCTCTAATCTTTCTCTATCTCTCTGTGTCAGTGTCCACATTACACAGCAATACAGCACAATGTTATTGAACTACTTATCATAAAATATCATTATTTTAATGCATTATTACTTGCGTGACCAAAACAGTTTACAAGTAACACTTGTTCTATTGATTGATTACCCTCCAGTTGTTTTGATTGATTGGGTAGTCCAGGTGTGTCAATATTTTGATGGATACCTTTTCCTGCTATGAAAAAACAACGCTGTGATTTAAATATTTGCCTTTCCTTTTTATCTCTTAAAGCTAATATTAATTTATAAAATAAATTTGAAAGAATTATTATCCGTTTGGATCAAGATCAGGTTAATCGAGTTCTTATAATATTTTCTTGGTTATTCATAATAATAATTATTATTTAATTATTTCTGTATTAGTTTTGTCCTTCTTCCAGACAGGTTTAGCGGCTTAGATACTACAATACTGTTCGGAAGCTAAAAAGATTTTATAAACAACATACTTAACGATGCGTAAAACACATAAAAATTATGTTATTTGGCTAACAAGAGTAAAGTAAATCTGAACAGGGTCCAAAACTTATTTATTAAGTCTTTGAACGTTATGGGGACCACCGGTGTCCCCCAAACAATAAATTTTCTTTTGTGTCAGGAAGCTTAGCGATATAAAGAAATATTTTTCACCGAAAATTGGGTAGATGAGTGAAATCCGTCAGTCCATCAAGCATTTAGCGTCGATACGTTGAACAAACTACATTCGTATTGAAATGTATTCAGCATCCTTTATTATTCATCCAACGAAGACTTTCCGCAACAAGAAATCGCTTTTTCCTGTCCATTATTGTTCGGGAATGCGTCAGAAGATAAATCTTTTTCAAGTTTAATGCAAAAATTGTGTTTATACATTAGGCCAAGAATAAGTACCTTTATTTATTATTCTTATATTCATTTAGAAAAGAGGCTTCACGAAAAGTATTGCTCTAGTTACTGTCAAATAATGTTGCCATAAATTCCACACTGAGGTAAATACTATCCACACTTTTGGCTTTTGCCTGCTTTGAAACATTTTCTTACTTCTCTCATTTAAAAATTTTGACTTACGTTCAAACAGAAGCGGCATCTAACAAGAAATAGGGTTCATAATTTTTTTTTTTATAAAGACGAGCTATGCCTTTGTTGCGGGTAACCTTAGAAACGTACAATTAACTTACACAAAGTAGGTACGTAGTACACCCAGACTATCTATAAATATCTATATATCGCACAAATATTATGCGATGGTGGTTGCATGGATAAAGGACCGGTGGCGTGCAAATCACGCGGTCCGAGTTCGATCCCGACCGGCAGAACCAATGTGGATTCCACTTTGTGGAATTTATATGTACTAGTCAAGTGACTTACCATTTGCTAACGGTGAAGGAAAACATCGTTAGGAAACCCACATACTCTAGAAGAAATTCTATGAGTATGTCTGATCCATAAACACGCACTAGGCCAGCGTGAGTGGATTATGGCCTAAACCCTCTCAACTCTCTAAGAGGAGATGAGACCTGATCCCAGTGGGACTAAATTGGTTGCTGATGTGTTGATGATGAAATGTGATGTGCACAAATATTTGTCGGGGAAAACTTGAGTGCCATATGCCTCTGCTTACTCTTTCGGAAATAAAAGGTGAGCCGCTAATGCATGTAGAAACCTAAGTGTTATGATATTATTATTCGTAACTACAATGGGTTAACTTTTAAACTGTGAACTTTGTTAACCTCGCGGCCTTTATACGCCAGCTTTTGCTTAAGGCTATTGTCGCCTTATTCTAAAGGTCACTGGTTTTTATAGCAATATAAAAGAAATATCTGAAAAGATTTGATTTCGATTATAACTAAATATAATATGGTCAATTGTAATTTAAGCCGCAATTCTGAATATAATATATCAATAGTATTGTTTAATATATTGATTGGACTGTAGATGACTTAAGTTAAAGTAGAAAGATTCTCTTTAACTTAACTTTATTGACAATTATATCTACAAAATAAATACCTATTTGATCGCACTTTTTATGAAAGGAGCTTGAAAACATGAAAAGGATAATATTGTGGAATTATTGATAGGACAAGCTATAGCCAACAGCATAATAATAAAATATAAACAAGTTCACTGCTTCCAGTGCTGCTGAGCGCGCTCGCCTGCTTGCTGTGGGAAAATGGGAGTCTGGTTTGTGGCTGCATGCACTTCCGTCGCCCAACATAGGCACTATGTTGGACGACACCACATTCCGCCTTGCTGCTGCTTTACGTTTGGGTGCTCCATGTATTTCTCCGCATCACTGTCACTGCGGTGAAGCCGTCGACAGCCTCGGACACCATGGCTTGTCCTGCAGCAGGAGTGCCGGCCGTTTTTCCCGACACGCTCAGCTTAATGACATTATCCGTCGTGCTCTTGTCAGCGTTGGCGTTCCATCCTTATTAGAACCTCAAGGTTTGGCACGTGACGATGGGAAGAGACCTGATGGTATGACGTTACTGCCTTGGAAGATGGGCAGGCCTTTGGTGTGGGACGCTACCTGCGTCGATACCCTTGCGCCATCACACCTTCCGAGTACAGCGGGTTGTGCTAGTGCTGCTGCTGCAGCTGCAGAGTCCCTTAAACGGCGCAAATACAGTAATTTAGCTGATATTTACTTATTTGAGCCGTTTGGGGTCGAAACATTAGGCTCATGGGGTCCGAGTGCTCTCCGCGTTTATAATGAACTAGCGACGCGGTTAATCGACACTTCACGTGACCAGAGGGCTGGTTTTTATCTCGCACAGAGAATCAGCATTGCCATCCAGCGTGGCAATGCTGCTAGCCTTCTGGGCACTTTCCCTTGTGACAGTGATGCCGATGAATACTTTGACGCCTAGCCCACATTACCATTTGTATTGTTATTTATTTATAGTATTGTAAATAGAAGTCGTAGATATATAAGTAGCTTAATTTTAGTTTAAAATAGTGTACATAAGACTGTTCATATTATGTTAAATTTTACATAGAATTAATTTATTATCAAATTAACAATATTTGACTAAATTAAAAGTTCAGTTTAAAATGAGTTGAGAATGAAAATAATTTATTAATTTCACAAGAACTACAGTAATAAATGCGCCACTTAATAATAAAATATCAAAGCAATCCACCTAATGTTATTACCAAATTAAACCTTAACATTTCTCGTGGCCTATACCCTAAAGTAATAACACATTTAAGGCTTCTGGACAAGTCATAAGATAGTTTTGTCACAGCACCTTACGGACCATAATCCCGAATCCCTTTGTAAGCCTCAACAAAGCCGTCTAACATATAACCTCTTTAAGATCTTTGCTGGCCTTTGGGCTATCAATCTCGTCCATTGTGTCGTCACAAGTGTCAAGGTTATTCTCTTCTATGTGCGTAGTCTCACACGTCATCAATCATGACGCGTTTGTTTCAGTAAAGCTTTGTGTTGTTTGGCTTTTTTAATATCTTAAGGGACTCACAGACTTTCGGTTCGCCGGACGATGAGACGGCTTGTTTAAGCGCGGAACGTCGCCTATTAGCAAATGTGATTCGCAATAGCCAATAGGCCGGGTTCCGTGCTTTTTTTTTCTTTAGGGTATTTAAGACCCTATTAGGAATTCCAACATCGACTGGAGTCAATATCGATGTTTGAAAATTTAATTATAATTGCTGTCATTTTGAAACATTGACAGCGATTTTGACGGCATAGAAACTCATAGTAGGATCATATATTATAATCTGTTTTAGTTTGATTGTTTTTTTTAAATCATTAAATAAATCTTATTGTTGTTGTTGGTTTAGGAATATGATTTTTTTCTTTTCAAACAGCTTAAATTGAAGAATCCCATGAAATATTAGATGGATGTTATTTATTTTTGTTACTATTTTGTTTTACTGAAGTAGCTAATTGTTCTATATAGGTACCTCAATTCTATTCAAGTTAAAGTAAGTTGAATTGAAGCATTATTATGATTAAGTATATTCTTAATAAATAAAGAACTCAATTTGTTAACACGACACCTCTCAGTCGATACGAATTTCTACGAATTTCTTTCTTCAAAATTAAACTATAAATCTAATTTAGAAATAATAAATTTAGTTTGTGCTATGAAAATAAATCTTGAAAGTTTTTGTTTGAAAATAAATGGTGACGACAAAACCTTAGTAGTTATAAATAATGCGATTCGTTTCACTGAGAAAAACAAACGAGACAGTACAAGACGTCTTTGAAATATTTTATTTAAACTTTATATTACACTTTGCACAATACAAAACGTTTGAGTAAATCAATCTAACAATGAATTTTTGAAATGAGAAATAGTTTGATAGAAAACTGATTCTGAACAACAAACTTTCCAAAGAGTTTGTTAAATTGTTTAATATTTTATTTTAATTTGGATCACTTCAATGATACTTAAGTACTTATAAACTTCATACAAAGTATAAAAAATGTGTCAGTAAATTTTCCTTAGGACAGTTCGCTGATATGGCTGAACCATATCAGCGAACTGTCCTAAGGAAAATTGAGAAGAACTGGCAATAAACTCAGGTCACTATTTTCAAAGGCCAAAATAATTACAATTTTAAATATCGTAGAATGGTACAGAACCAAAATACCAAACTTAGCTTAACTAAACAAAATCAAATATAATTAAAATTAAAAAACGGTAAATTAATTTTTGTGAACACATTGTCATTTGTTTTGCAATATAAACTTTTAAAAAAAGAATAAAATGGAATTGTAAAATTTAGGAGCACTAAAGCAAAACATGCGACGACTGACCAGTCACCCCAAGCCCTTAATACCCGTTATTATATTTTTATTTGTGAGTGGAGATCACATAAAATGCAACGTCCACTCACAACGTAGACAGCTGTAGATCTGGTCCTAACTACAGGGTCGCGCTGGATGCAAGTCACATACAACTCGTCCTATTGGAAATCTCTTGGGGAGGAACACACGACGTCCTACGGCTGATATGAGGATCGTGATTCGTGATGATATTTTAAAACCTGGTATAAAATTTAAAACCTGGAAGCTGAAATATTGCCATATTTTAGGTGTATATGTTTATTTTCATTTCGTAAAGTGCTATTAATCACAAAGATTGAGCGACGATATTATAACTAATACTTTATAAATTGTAGCATATTAAATTATTTGTATTGTCACTTTATATTAATCGAAGATTTTATCAGTAGTTATCAAAACAATTTGAGTAATGTGCGTAAAAGCAAATATAATAGGGAAATAAAGGTCATTTTACTTGAAACTTTACAACAGTCATGATGTATAACAATTTTTATAATACAAAAATACCTATTACTGAAAAATCAAATTGGACACCTGTTGGCTTAATGAAAACAACTAAAGTTACACCAGTTGCAGTAAAAAATAATAATTTCATAAAAAAGAATGTTAGTTCTTTAAAATGTGTGATAGTCCAAATATTCTCTGCGCTAGTATTTGGTGTGAACAGATTCTACTTGTTTCGAAGCAGTCGAATCCTTTTGATTCTCACTTACGTGTACAGTCTAACAGTTGTCATGCTTGCTCTCTACAATATGTACAGATCTGAAACGATGAGTACAGCTCATTTTGTTTTCAAGTACACATTAGTTGTGGAATTTGTATTCATCGTCTTAATATCCTTGGTTTCTAATCAAAATAAAATGCTCAGTCTCTTTCGCGACCTTGACAAGTTTAATGAAATCTTGAACTTAACTAAAGACTTGAAGACCATTGACGCTGGCTACTTCGGTTTCTTCTGGGTAACTGGATGTCTTGTGTACAGCATCATCGAATATACTTTGCTTTATATTTTTCTCTACGTTTTTTTGGATGATACTGTCTACAGTTTCTATCTCATGTTATTAACCCATGATTATGAGCAAATACTGTATTTTATTCTTTTGAGGAATATTTATTTGAGGATTCGAATATTGAAAGCGCACGTAATGAAGATGTTTATTGTAGAAGGTAAAAGCAGTAATTATAGGGAGAAGTTGAGTAAAGTTGAAGCGCTATCGAACAATGTACGCCTCGATATTACTTCTTTGCACCGAGTCTACGATTTGCTTCACAAGTGTGCTGAACAACTTAATTCTGCAATGAGTTTACCTGTAAGTTTGCCAATAAATTATTTCACAAATTTAATTTTCATAACTGAACTTAGTTATAAGGTAGTGTATAGTGAACTCAGATACTTATAAAAGAGTTTTTATTAGTATTGATTGAAAAGAGAGAAATTAGCAAACATCAAACAATTTAAAAAAATAATCTCGTTTTGCAGATGACAATTATATTACTCACAGCGGGCTTATCCACGACAATGATATTGAAAATGATGGTTGGAGTCATACAAACGGTGACTACCAAAAACTCTGTAAGTATTTTATCATCATCATCATATTAGCCTAACGACGTCCACTGCTGGGCATAAGCCTCACCTAATTTAAGCCGCCGCGAGTGGAATTTTACATTTTTTTTTTGTATTTTTACTTCAAGAAAATGAGATCGAGTCAGATTGTATATTTTTACATACATTCTAAAAAAAATATTTATTTATTTATACTTTATTGCACACAAAGAAAACATACAAACAATCTTAAAATCTAAACAAATACTTACAAAGGCGAGTTTAACTCAAAAATATTAAAAAACATTTTCGTTATCATTGAAATTTTTAACACGTGATAAATAATATTGATAAACGGTTTCTTGTGTCGCTTAAAATAATAATTTTAAACATAATTCAAGTGTACAATGTGCAATTCAGTTCTTTTGGGATCACGCAAAATATAACCAGTGTTGGAAATAATCAATAACTACTGGGAACAGTCGATTAGTTTTTAAAATGCCGTCAACGCCGTTTGAGCTATACCGCCACGGATCAGTGCCGACCAAATAACTAGAATCATAATAATATAATATGATCGATCTTCTTGACAACCACCTGTGTAGCTCAGTTAGAAGACATGGCACTGGACAAGATGTCACGGGTTCAAGTCAAGCCGTTTAGCATTTGTAAAGGTATAATTGCTTAATCAAAAACATTTTTTTCCAGTTCGGAAGATCTACAATACTGTACTTATTTTGTCGTAGCATGAAGTACACAATACTAGTAGTGATGCCTTGTTACTACTCCAGCGTTACATCAACACAGGTTTCAGCAATCAGAACTATTATACATGATGCAATGCATACATTTCCTTTAGGTAAGTATGTGCGCACTTGTTCACTCAAATAATCCAGTCTTACGCAATCTCATATCAACCTTTTTTATCTCTTTTAATTTAAACATTTGAAATTAGAATGTCCGTGGAGCAGGAGTAAAAAAGTCCTAGATTCGATTCTCGGGTAGAGCAAAAACGTTATTGGAATTTTCTGGGATGTAATTCACTGTATCAGGCCGTAGTTTGGAAATGTTAGTATAGCGTGATGTTATATAACCTATAGCCTTCCTTGAGCTATCCAACACAGCAAACATTTTCAAATCGATTCCTGAGATTACCGTGTTCAACGAAACTTTCAAACTAAACGTTCAAATTTTTCATCTTCATAATATTAATTTTATTATAGATTAGAATGTCTTCATTTGCCATCGGTACTGCAAAACGATATACTTATCTAAGAGTTATTATAATGACTCTAAAACAAATCATAGAAACGAAGCTGCGTAGGATTTATAAAATATAAATCCTGCATAAAGTATAAGATAAACTTACAGAGCAGCTACACTGAATCGTGAACAAGACTTAATAATTTACTCTGACTTCATATTTTACTGAAACTTTAATCATTAAAATATAAATTTATCTTAGTTACTGATAGTTTAGAAGGATCATTTCAAACTTACTACGAAAACACTTTCTGAAAAGTACGAATCAGTACACAATTATATATGTAAGCAGACATCTTGAAGAGACAATATTATTTGGCAGAATTTATGTTCATGAATGTTCTATAGACTGTCTACGATAATATTCTAGAAAATTCCTTAGAAATATGTTCAATTCAATTTATTACAGGCATACTATAAAAAAAAAAACATGTAATATGATGATTTTGACGGGCCTGTTGGTCTAGTGGTTAGTGACCCTGACTGCTAAGCCGGAGGTCGTGGGTTCGATCCCCACCAAGGACAAATCTTTCTGTGATGAGCATAAAGGTTTGTTCTGTGTCTGGGTGTAAATTATCTATAGTAAGTATTTACAAAAAAAAATATTTAAGTAGTATATCAGTTGTTTAGTACCAACACAAGCAAATATAATTGCTTACTTTGGGACTAGATGGCGCTGTGTGAATGTGGTAGAAAAAAAAAATTTTTTTTTTTTGTTTTGACGTATGTTTAGAAAAACCTTTTTAGGAAAATTTTAATTGATTGATTTGAAATTTGGTATGCCTACGTAATTTAATGACAAACGTTGATCTGATGATGTACGGAAAGTGATGAAATAAGTTAACCACGCCGCACGCCGTGTTTGCTCTTGTTTAATTTGTCTTAACAAAAACCATTATACTTTTGTTACTGTTATACTATTGTTAACAAAGGAACCTTTAAAAATTGGTTTACAGAAAAATCGTTTTCTAATAAAAGCTTATTTCTTAAAATTTAAGCTAAGGCGTAATGTCAATTAAGCACAAATTTCTATTAATCCAGTATTTTTTGCAGATAAAATCGAGCGGCGTAAGTTAAAGGCATTCTTTCAGCTGACTAAGGAGAATGAGTTCGTTTACGCCTTGGGTGGGGTGATTAGACTCAACATGAGTTTGCCTTTGAGCTACATGAGCCTCTGTACCACTTATCTTGTTATTTCTATACAGTTCTCCAAGTTCTTTGATTAATAAAAGTTAGTATTAAAGGTAGTTTATTTTAAATGTATGTTGTACACTTTTGTATATTGTGACCCTCAAAATAAAATCAATATCGCTTATAGTAGTAATTTTAGGAGGTTTTATTGCACATAAAAGTAGGTTATTTCTTCTGCGGACTAACAGACGACTATTGCATAGTACAAACATTGGAGTCACGATGTGCTAATACCACAAAGCACAAATGTAAAGCACAAAAATGGTTGTCGCGTTTGGCCTATGTACGTATTACTGTATATTAAACATTCTTAAATAAATTTGTAGCCCTACTTTTCTTTTCAGTTTTTCTTGCCCCAAAATTTATTATCTCTTGTTAAAGTTTACTCAGCTGTGTTTAATGAATATTCAACTAAACTTTTAATGGTATTATTATTGTCGCTGTTTCCTTAGTTTACAAAATAACTTCGCAGCAATTAGTTTGAATGTCACTTGTCGCATGTTTGAGTCAAATATTTAGATCGCCGGCGCTCGTTTTTAAAACGAAAATGTCATTATGGACCCTGTTGACTGTTATGAAGGGTCAAATAGGCTTACAAATTGGACGAAACACGTTCCCTCTTGATTAACTTTCACAAGAGGAGGTACTTTGAATTCCAATAAAATAAAATTGAATATCGAGACACCTTAAGTTTTACACTAATAAACTAACTTGAATACGTATAAAATTTTAAGGTTCAACTGCTTATCGATTAGGTTAGATAGTAATAGGTGATCGTTTTTCTATCTCATCCCATTGAGTTGATGAAAATGTGATTTTGCGAAATTTCGATTTGCGTCTGCAAATTTTTATTTAACTCGCCTCATAATCGTTGGAGTAGATTTCGGCTATAGCGAACGAAGGACGGGTTTTGAAGCAAAGGAAAAAATTAGTGAGATAACATTCAGCTTTATTGCCCGCCGTCCATCTCCGACAGAATTCAGGGGTGACGTAAATGGCCCCTGAGACTTGCTTTTTTATCTCAAGAGTTACTTGAACAGTGAAGGGGTTTCGGGTAACAACAAAATATTATTTAACCTTATATTTTTAGATGGTCTGGCCCAAGTTGTTTATTTTTAGCGTTTTATGTATTATGAATAAGGTTTCATAACATTTGTAAGGCATCTTTGATATTGAAGGAGATATTACATTTAATTTTTTATTTATATTAGAGAAAAGCTTAGAAAACTGAGCTTACAAAGAGCAAAACAAATATTTATGAAAATTTAAATAAATAGGTAAGTACTTATATTAATTTATTTTACAACAACAAAATATCGCTACCCCATTTCAACCCGTTGGTGTCGTAAAAAGTGACTAAGCAGACAAGAGCACTGCGAGAAAAGAAAAATTTGAAACAAAACCATACCAACCCGTCTGGCCAGCGTGGTATAGTAGGCTAAATTCCCTCCACAATGTTTGGAGGAGATGCCATGCCCAGCAAATAAATAAAAAAATAAATTGTTTATTCAGCATAAACAGTACACTATTACTAAATTCTTAAGATTAAAGATAAGATACAATAATGTTTGGTCCCTGGTCGCAGGCAGTTTATGAGCACATTTTATGTTACTTTACAAAATGTACAATCAAATCATAAACCATGTTTCGTAATGAATTAGATACTATCTATTACAACAAAAATAAAAATAGATGTGTTTTTAATTTATTAAATCTAATGCTTAACTAGTAGCAGTGGGACCTTTATAGTTTAATTGATTAATTCCATATTATACATCCACATTGTTGATACTTTTATTTATGTTATATTAAGTTATAATCTATACTACATACATACCAGGTTTGTACTATTATTGAAATAAATAACTTCAGTGCAAACATTACTAAATTAATTTTAGGAATTGGATCCATTTCTACCTTGTGAGAATAAAATTTTATTGCCTTAGGGCCATCGCTAGATGGCGCCAAGACTTTTCGACGTCAAAACTCAACTGTTTGGGGTTGAAGATAGGGCTAAAGGGCCTCAGGGAGTGATTTTCCTGAAGGGTTTGCCGCCCATTTAGACACGTAGCTATATATTTTTTTATAAGAGTGATAGGAAGGTGTCTAAATGCTAAAGTAACAAGTCTGCGGTACCTGATTGGTGGTTGATTAAATAATAAAAATCGAAAACCACATAATATATGACACTAAATTACGAGTTTGCCATTTCTCTGTATGAACTCTCTTAATGCGCTGATAAAATGTAAAAGTTAGATTATAACTTTGGTTCATTTAACAATTGCCATGAGCATTGTTCTAAAACGTTGTGATTATATTCTCTTGGATTGTTCGAGCAAATAATTGGCTATGCATACATTATAACTACGGTAACTTTGTCCTGGTTTCTTTTGAATCTTTAAAACTTTTGCGTTGTTGATGAACTAAATTATTTTCCAAGAAAAATATTTTAAATACTCGTGTCTTAGAGTATGCAAGTAATAATGCCTTAGCAAACACGTGAAGTGCCATATAACTTTGTAATTATTAAGTCTTTTCCATTAGTCCAGTCTTGAACTTATCCATTTAGCCATCACTATTTACTGCAGGAAAAAGTTGCTTACCATCAAAACTGAATTGTTTGGACTATTAATTAAAACAATACATAATGAAGACTTCGAACCTACACATACAAATCTGAATATGACACACAAATGCAAGACAATATCTTATCATGAACCGCGCCAATATCTCTAGGAGCCGTCTGTTTTCGGCACGTTTCGCCTTTGTCCGGAATTATGTGAGCTATTATCATTAGTCGCAGATGACGATCCTCCCAACTTGTCTTATCTTTTATACGGAGCTCCTTTGTCCCGTAATGGGTTTAGTGCCGCCTTCAAAAGGCACGTGGATAAAAATCTTATATCGTGTTAGACGAGACAAGATTTGAGCGAATCGTAGCGTTTGTGGAAGTCGTAAACAGATACGTTCAGAAAAAAACAGATAAACAGGTTTTGTTGAACAATATCTGAAAAGTATTTGGGGATATGTCAGCGAACTAGTGTTGGAGATAACAGTCTAAAGTCTAACGTCTACCGTGTAACCATGTGGTACCTTAGTTTTCTTAAAAAAAAAAATTAAATTAAATTTTAGATTAGGTACATGGAGAACAATACAGCTGATCCTGTTTATATTACGACCACATTGTTATTTATAATAATAATATCATCATTACAACCCATAAATGTCTCACTGTTGGGTCCACCAAAGAATATGGAGGGAAATTTGCCCACTATACCACGTTGAAATTATGTGGCGGAAATTAGATGAGGCCTATATTCAGCAGTGGACGTCAACGGGCATTTTGGTAATTCTATAAAGCCATATTCAAATACATTATTAAAGGTGTGTTTTAATAATATACCATTAAAATCACCGATATAGTTAGTAGATTTGCCGTTCTACTAAAACAGAGATTTTATGTGAAGATTAAGAAAAAGTATTAGGAAGATAAAACCCTCATCAAAAATCTGTGCCGCGATCGCTTTCCTTAATTTTCTAATTAAAAATAAACAATCCCTTTCAGTATCCACTTAACCATTTCTTAAAACAATCTCAGTTTGTGGCGCTCGTTTCCCAAACTAAGGACCAAATGGTACCTTTATTCACGTCAACCTAATTGGCAATTAGTGTGCCCAATTCTGTTTACGATATCAATACAAGAGCCCTGTTTAGCTACCGAGCTCTGCGTAGAATATCAATGAGATTAAAAATTAATCCCATTTTTACGGCTATCATTAGCAAGGATTCGTCTTCATTAGACGCAATTTCTGATTAACTTTTGTAGCCTTGTAATTTGAGAATAAAATGTTCATTGCCCATTAATGGAAAATAAATCAAGAAATTAATGTTATCGAATTTGGGTTCAGAATTTCTATAAGAGCTAAAATTCATTATTGCCGAAAATGTATTAGACCCATAAGTAATGTAATAACTTTTACTTTCAATAACATATTCTGCCACCCAAGCACCAAATGTAGGCAAAAAATGAAGTCAAATAAATAACTTGAAGTAGGTGGTTTGCCGCGCTCGATTTGAGATTCCAATCTCAGCATTACTCAACAAGGTCAACACAAGAATGTACGTACATATTTTAGGATCGCGTTTCAACAGTAAGTGGCGGAAAAAATCTCTAAAGCTGCCATAAATTCAGTGAACAAAATATAAACGGGCATTGTACGTGGTGACTTGTGCTAAAGTCAAACACTTACAATGAAATATGCAGAAGGTGTTCGGAGCACATAGAATCTCTGCAGATGTTACTGGAACTCGCAGGGGACTCGCTCGCGACTAGCCACCATGAAACAGCGTAAGACTGCGTTTATATTTGTGTTATTTCTAGCACAAGGATAACGAAGCTGGTTTAGATTCGATTTTCTCTCGTCTTTTATTTGTTTTCCAACAGAACTGATAGTTTACTTGTAAAAACCTCCTTTTATGAACAATAAACGTGTTCTATTTTAGATTCGAAAGATTTTATTACTTTCCAACAGAATAAATAGATAAAGTAAATAGTAGGTTTAGCATTCAACGTTTGTTTTATTTATCAAAATGAATTTCAGATAAATATTTTTTTAATATGCATACTTTGATGGGAATACTGTTATCTACGTAGTTAATTACTGTTTAAAGTTTAGAACAATACAATACTTATATAGGTTTTCAATAACACGAAATAAGGTAAAATAATACTTGATCAACATTCCGGTCGCGCGGTCGTTTGCGAATTGTTTCTCACAGAAATTAAAATGGTTCCAATTTTCTTGAAGCAATTTTCGAAAATACAATAGGCTATTTGACAGTTTTCAGGAAAGTGTTTTAAAATGTATAAATGTTTATTTTATTCCACTTACAAGGTTTTTTTTTTTTTGAAATAAGCATCGTATTGACAAATGTCGCGCCATAAACAGTCTGGAATACGCCAATTTGTGCTCTTACGTCATATTGATATAAACAAACATTACGCTCTGAGCTTATTGTGAAAGATTTATAAATTATTTAGTTTTTTCATTAGAATAGTGTAAATGACTACGTATAGGACGTGTGCCGTGCCAATGTGTAGTAGTACAACTATTAAAAATCCTGACAAGTTGTTTATACACGTTCCTAAATGTCCAAAACGTCGAAAGCAGTGGTTAGAGCCAGCGCGTCGAGACCGAAGGTTTACATCAGATAAATCTGCAGTTTTCTTTTGAAAAATGTTTCATAAATAAATAAAACCTAACCTAACATTTTGTACTTACATAAACATCATTGACTTAAAAATAAGAATAATGAGTATAACAGTGTCACTTTACAGTTGTCTAATACTAGATAGTAGATTTGCACTATCTGCTTTTGAAAATCCTGGCTCCGTTGTTATAAATATTGTTTTTTTATTTTCAAAGAAAATGCCCAGCTGTTTGGACGTAATAATGTGACGTAAGCATATGGCCGCCGGCGTTTCGTGTCTTATAATCAACAGATAAAAAATCGCAAACTTATTTTGTAAAATAAAAATATTTATAATTAATAGTAATGCAAAAAAAAATGTATAATTATTGTTTATTTGTAAGCTATCATATCCAACATACGAGTATATCATATTTTATTGTAACTACTGTCAAAAAGCCTATTGGTTGATAAAGACGGTGGTACAACTGTAGACGCAGCTTTACTAACACATTTAAGCTGTGCCGTGCGGACGTGTGGAGATTATGTATGACCTATTTTTATTCAAATAGCACAGAAACTATGAATTGGATTGAGTGTGATGGCAGTAATATCTACAACGAAAGTCGAGGTTGCATGTGTTATGTTATTTAGATAAAGATAACCGTTTGTTCGATTTTTAAGAAGATATTTTGTGGCATGAATATGCGAGGCCGAACGTGATTTTGAAAACGAATGTTGGAATATACTTTTTTCTGATATTGCAACATTTTTAGTGTGATTTTTTGTATGTAGTAGCGCACTTGCATGCAAAATTTAAGACTTCATCATCATCATCAGCAACCCATTAAAGTCCCACTGCTGGGCTCGGGTCTCCTCTCCCCTAACTAGAGAGCGCGGAGCATAAATTATAATGAAATATTTTACCCCCACCAAGTCATGCCTTTATCTTCTATTTAAATAAAAATAAATCACTAAATGAGTTGTTAATCACGAAACTTCAGAAAGGTTGGAACATCTCGGCTATATATTTTTTAATAATCGAGAAAACTCCTTATGCTGATGAAAAGTGGAAATATTAAAAACACATATAAAGTACAGGGAAAAAGTTTCTTTGGCTATGGGAACCCAATTTCACGCAGACAGTCGCGGGCAACAAAAGACGAGCAATAATCATACATTTTAGAATCGCCACATTAATGCATCTCTGAGAAATAAATAAACTAAAAGACAAATAAATATTACTTACCTTTAATTAATCGGTTGTCGGAAAGTTATCTCGTATTAATTAAATACTGGATATCTAATAATCTACAACTGCAAACCACGTGTAGGGAAATTAGCGATGATACATACAGCTGTTAATTTGATCTTACTTGATTAAATTTAGTTCATCATCATTAACATAGTTTCAGCCTGTATGTGTAGCCGTCCACTGCTGGACTTAAACCTCACCTAACTTTTGCACAGCGTGAAAATCGTTATTATTAACCATTTTCAATAACTAAACCTATCTATGGATTTTTTATCAAATTATATTATCAAATCGGCATCTCCATGCCCTGGACGCCAAGCCATAAAATTCGCTTTTTAAGATTTGGTAACAAAACATATAAAACTAATGATTTAGTATCTTTATCTTATATATTTATGGACCTGAGTTTTGTCATCTATAGACGACATCGGCGCTCAGGGCACGCTTGCGCTTGTCAAGTATAGATGACGTTGGCGTTCAAAGGGTTAATATATTATGTCAAAATTCTAATTTTAGTAGCCAAATCCATAGATATATAGATTATTGAAAACTGCCGATAGTGAATAATGAATATACTTCACTTACCGGTACATCGGCCATGTCCTCTGGAGAATCTTTGTCTTCCTTCGGTCGTCGCTTCAAGCCATGTGCCTATTGCAGCTTCAGTTCATTATTCGGTGAGTTATGACAGTCGCTTTAGTTTTCCTCATTACTGAATTCTCCTCATTACTGAAGAATCTCCTCATTACTGTTTCGATCGCGTAAAAAACTCCAGCATAACTCGTCTCAATATATAGGGTGCGAGACTATTTATATTATTTTTAACCGAGTTCTTATCACAAAATCACTCGCTGCGTAAATTACGTGAGGACTGTGTCCAGCAGTGGACATTATATAATATGATGATGAAGTTATTGAGAACTACTTGATACTAAGAATTTCATGATAGAAAAACTGCTTTTAAAATAATGTGAAAAAAATAACTTGGGACCTAAAGCTTCATCGCCACATCGCCCACAAAGAGTTATATAAATGATTATAACAATATAGCAAGTCGATCTCAAGAGAAAGATCGTGTAAACTGATCTCCCCAACAATATATCACATCAGAACATTGAATCTATAAATCAAGATGCAGTACACTCGCAAATTGAACACATTGTCGATTCTCGATACGTGTATGTATCCACCGTGGGCGTCGCATGCAATAGTAGAAGTTCTAAGAAATTTATTTGAACTGATATTGAACTATGTTGTATATAATTACGTTTGTGAGTAACAATAAAATTTAATTTCAATATTCAATTTGCTTTTTTTTCGCTATCAAATGCTTGAAAATGACAGACCTTAATATTTAAATGTCGAGATTACAGTAATTTCCGCGATACAAGCTAGATTAGGTAGGTATGTGGGATTTATAATGAATCAAAACGAAGAATGCTTAATTTCTAAAAAAATCATAAAATAAATAGTCGGTAGTCGAAATACAATTTATTTTTTATTTTTTATTACTTGGTTGTAGGGAGGCCGGGAGTCATCTTTGCAGTTGTGGAACTGATAGTTTTTCTTTTCCAGCAATAATGATTTACTAGTCGGTAATATTATCATCATGAGCATAATTTTCGCAATAGAACGTTCACTGATCACTGCTAGACATAGCACTCCAAAAGATAAAAGTAGAGATGGCCGGTAATTTAACGAAACATAAATACTAATTTATGTTCTTTATTTACCTGTACAAATGCATAAAAAGCATAGTACGTGCGTCATAATAATATTTTTACACATGTTAACAATGCTTCTAAATGCTAAAGAAAAAATAAAAACACTTACCAAATATGCTATAAAACTAACTTATGAATACAAAGCACTTCACATATCTGTCATTCCCATATCAAGCCCCGAAGACAATCCTATTATACAAATACGTTATTTTCTTCATGTTTAAAACATTTTATTCTAAAAGTTTCCATTTTACCTAGCGTTCCTACCAAATATACTGTGAGAATTTTCTTGAAAGACATCGAGTGATAGACAGGCAATTCTGTTGATGCTAAGTGAACACTTTTCACCGTATTTCAATGAGATTGTAGCCCATCGTAACCTAACCCTTTTACGGTCGAATAGCATTCTTTTGATCTACAATTGGTCGCGGTACCTTTTCGACTTGCTTAAGTGAATTGAATTATGAACAAAATTTGAATACAGAATTTATGAATAATTGGATCGTTAAAGTGCGCATTAAGAGTCTCTTGAGTTGTGAATGGTTTTCTTAGCAATTTACTTATGCTAAATATTGTGATCTTTATTTATCTTTATATTTAAATCTAAGGAGATACACATTCGTTTATTGATTGAATATTTTAATGAGATTAGAATTATTTATATTTTATAGGTATTCTGATCTAATAAACTTTAAAAAAGACTATAAAAATGTGTATAACAAGGTTATACTGTCGAAGTATATTTTCTTTATGCCAAAAATGCTTAGAAAATTACCATAATTGTGAAAGAAAGAGTTTCGAAGCATTCATCTCATAATAATGAAGTTAAAGTAAAATATTTAAAAAATCTATCAAACGTCTTCATTTCTTTATGATGAGCATATAATATTATGCATGATATTCATACATTTAGAGAGCTTTTTGTGTCTCTGTTACTATTTCATCTATTTGTTTGCCTTTCATACAGAACCTTTCAGCCGTTCTGGTGTGATTAAGAAACATCTATTTATGAAAACTAACACATTTATAATACAATAGGATGTGAATGTGATTTTAATTATAATAATATTTATTAGCGCCAATGACACAGTTATTACAATAGAACGGGGCACATACATGGTAGAACATAAATTACTCAATTACTAAATAATATTGCAATACATACATGAAAACATACATCTTTAGCAGCCGTGCTAGGTTAAAAAACCTGTGTTACAGTTGCTAAACCCTTCATATCACACAATAAAGTAAAATAAATTATTAGGTGCATTACGTGTAAATACAGTAAACTTTAGAGAAACACTGAAAACAAACAATTGTTTATTACCCTTTAATTTGGCGGAATTTAGGTGAGGCCTATGTTTAACAGTGGTCATTGGGCTGATGATGATTACCCTTTCCGCGAATCATTAAAATTATGCAAAAAAACTTATACCAATAGTTGTCAGCAATCCTTTAATGTCCTACTGCTGAGCACAGATCTCCTCTCCTCTATCTAGAGAGCTGACAGGATTTAGGTCATAATTAACTTACGTTGGCCTTGTGCGGGTTGGTGGATCAGACATACTAATAGAATTTCTTCTAGGGTATGTGGGTTTCCTCACAATGTTTTCCTTCACCGTTAGTCACTTGATTAGTATATATATTATAAATTCCACAAAGTGAAATCCATATTGATACTGCCGGTCGGATTCAAACTCGGACCGTGTGATTCATTTATCTATTCGGCCGCCATGGCTTGAACCAATAAACTTTGAACAAAATAAACGGCTTGTTATTATTAAAAGTTAAGAACTAATATAATTTATTCAAATATGTTAGTTAAAAAGTATGTTGTTGATGTAGCCCACACTCGGCGAAGTTAGCGCAAACTTGTAGTGGACCGTCTGCATCCGACCGCGCAAGAGTTTTAATTTGATTAACTGGAACTAACGGAACTTTATTATAAGTTTTAGTTATAATAAATATGATCCCTAAGGCGTCGAGATTAATATGGTGTAGAATTTTTTTACAGATACGTGTTTGGTATTAATTTTATTTATGTAATAATCTAATAACATTAATATTATGTAAAACTTGGATATGATATGAGGAGAAGAAGAAATTGCTTCTTAACACAAAATCTTCGCAGTGTTTGAGTATATAGTAAAAGGACAAAATGTGGTTCATTTTCAAATTTTGTGCAGAATAGTCAGTTGCTATTTTATACATTCATATATTTTATACATTTTCCGTGTAGTGACGGATTAAAAATACATAATGTCACTACCCCATCCCAACCCGTGGGTGTCGTAAAAGGCGACTATGGGAGTACGTTATGCAGACAAGAGCACTGCAAGAAAAGGAAAATTCTAAACAAACCCTATACCAACCCGTCTGACCAGCGTGGTATAGTAGGCTAAATTCCCTCCATATTCTTTGGAGGAGACCCGTTCCCAGCAGTGGGACGTTTATGGGTTGAGATGATGATGATGATTTTATACATACTGCTTACGACTCTAATACCATGCATTATTAAAATATGAGATAGTCAATAAATACCACAGAACAGAGATAGGTTTTTATAAATAAATATTATGGTACAAAGGTGCCTGTTAGACATAATACAGAAAAAGAGATATTATTATTGTAAATTAAACATTTTTTTTTGTGCATAACATTTTAAAATTACTAATAAGTATGCTTCTTTAATCGTGCAAAACCAAAAAAAAAGCAGTCGCATATTACGCATGAGACATTTAAGTGTGTTTAATAAATATCAAAAACCTTGGGGAACTTCCTATTTCATAATAATATAGACTTCCACAACCGTGAATTTTCTGAGTAACAATCTTACTTCCACAAAATATGAAATTAAAGATGTTAATTATAATAAATTGTTCTAAACGATGACCATCGTTCATTCCGGTAAACCTGACACTTGATCCAACCACAGAGTTCAAGAGCACGTTAATTTGTTGCCTTATTATATTAGGCAACAAGGTTTCCAAGAAAAGTTTAGCAAGAAATATAATTAGAAACAAGAGTCAGTCGTAGTTATAATCTTATTATTAATGGAGATATAGATTTATATTCAAGAATAAATCGACTTCATAGAATTGAATTGAAATATCTTACGATAATTGACGTTCCTCCTACGTGAATTATCGTAGTAATTAGCTCAATCCAATCAAGAATCAGGAAATTTATAAATATCGACTTAACCTTTGTTTCTAAAGTGAGAGACATTGAATAATTACGGCTCCTGAGCATTGCTTTAGTTTTAGAATTAGGATTTTTTATTATCGGCAACCCATTTAGTCCCACTGCTGGCCTCGGGTCTCCTCTCCTCTAACTAGAGAGCTGAGAGGGTTTAGGCAATAATCCACTCACACTGGCCTAGTGCGGGTTGGTGGATCAGACATACTCATAGAATTTCTTCTAGGGTATGTGGGTTTCCTCACGATGTTTTCCTTCACCGTTAGCAGATAGTAAGTCACTTAATACTATAATTAAATATTAAAAAAAAAATACAATTTGGGATTTGCTTGTCGTTAAATACTTTAATATGTCTGAGAGCTTACTCTGAATTTCGACATTCGAATGTTCGGTTTTGATGTCGCTAACAAATGTAAGGAAATTTGATAAAGTCCCTGTCACTCTCAAATATTCGACAGCGACATCAAAACCGAACATTCGGCCCCCTGAGTATGACGTTAAATTAACTACTGAAATAACAATTACTGTTAAACAAAGCTAAGCAGCAAATATAAAACTTAAAAGCTGCGTTCTCTCAGATAAATGCATTGAAGTAACGGTTAATTAACAAGCCATTATTGTAATTGCTGTTTTGAGTACACTTTGTATGCAATTCTCACAAAATGATTATATTTTAGCAGAATATTGCCCCAGTGTAAAATAGCTTTTAACTTTAATAACATAACATAGCATCACGCCTTTATCTCCGAAGGGGTAGGCAGAGGTGTTTCACACCCACATTTCGCCAGCTATGTTTGGTCCCATGAAATAGGGGGCGAGCCTATTGAACTTTTTGTAAAATAACGTTATTACGTTTATTAAAAACTATTAACGTAGTTACAATGTTAATAGTTACAGAAAAGACGTACATAATGTAAGCTAATCATTATCAGCAACCCATTAAGTCCCACTGCTGGGCTCGGGTCTCCTTCCCTCTAACTAGAGAGCTGAGAGGGTTTTGGCCATAGTCCACTCACGCTGGCCTAGTGCGGGTTGGTGGATCAGACATACTCATAAAATTTCTTCTTGGGTATGTGGGTTTCCTCTCGATGTTTTCCTTCACCGTTAGCAGATGGTAAGTCACTTGACTAGTACATAATTATAAATTCCACAAAGTGGAATCTGCATTGGTACTGCCGATCGGGATCGAACACGGACCGCGTGATTTGCACGCCCGCGCCCGCCGCGCCGCCGCCACCCGCTCCTTTATCCATTCAGTCACCATTGCTTGCTTTTATGTAAGCTAATAGATGCAAATATTTATTTATTATTTGAAATTGACACAAACGAATTGACTCTTAATAATCTAAGCGAACTTTTGGCATAGCAGACAATCCGTTCAATAATTATTTCGAGGATGGATTTTCCGGGGTGCCAAAAATTGTTCACAATTTTTTTATATTTTGGCCCTCGTGGAATGTCGTTAAAACGGATTTTTTAAATTAATGTTATATTTATTTTTCATCACTTATGAAACTTTAACATAGATTTGTCTATTTTAGAATTATCAAGCTTAGTCTACAATACTGATGAGCTGGTAAATATATATTTATTACTCCAAGTTTTAGCCTATTATTATGTGAAATTTCATGAAGATCAATTGGCTAGTGAAAGTTGTGTTTATATTCGACATGTCAGACGCGTGCCGTGTCAGACAAAATTATAATATTTTTCTATGGGGCTTGTCAGTATTTTACTATCCGCGTTTGTGTGGGTATAAATGGGTAAATACAAACTGTATCGAAGAATATTTTTTGTCTGATACGACACGTGTCTGACACGTTCAACATCTGTAGACATAAACCCCGCGAAGGCTTGAAAAAAAAAATAGAGCTACTATTGTAATAAAGATTATTTTAGCGAAAATTTGTGATAAGATGTTCGTTAAGGTATAAAATGAATTTTGATGAAATTAAGTACATAGAGAGTTATATGAACATTAGTTTATTCATCCACGAAACTACTAAAGTTTGTTTCTATACGTAACAAACTTATGATTACGTACACGTGCGCAGAATTTCTGTTTGCGAAGGTGAACGAACATGAACCAATTAATAGCAATTCAATCAATTCTCACCAATAACTCGATACGGATTCGCATCCAAAGTGAAACAACAAACAGTCACTTTGTGTACGCCACAAATTAAATTCGTCGCATTTTATGCACTGCATCAGCCTTTTAGCCCATAAAAGTCCAGTGGGACGCTTATGGGTTAAAAGCCCATCTTGACAGCTTCTTGGCACGGGTCTCGTCCCAAGAATGTGAAGGAAATATACCTTACTAATAGCACGCTGGACAGACGGGTAGGTATAGGGTTTTGTTTTAAATTTGCCTTTTTCTCGCAGTGCTCTTGTCTGCTTATAACCTATAGGTACTGCATTATTTAACCTCCAGTTTCTGGCCAGATTTTCTCGTGACTGTACCCTGTCAGTGAACTACTCATAGGCAAATTGACTGTCAATATTTTTTTTATTATCTGTATTATTCTTAGCTTGCGAATTACAAAAGATATACTTTGTGAATACCACCAAGGAAAAGAAAAATGATGTTATATGAAGTTAATATTTTCTATTTCTTTACTACAAAAAGAATAGACAGCTATAACACTACTACAGTTAGTATCCAGTTATTTCCGTTAGATAGTACCTTTCAAATTTAATTCAATCCAAAGCCTTTTTACCAGAACCACAACAAGTAATTGGATTACGTCTTTCCAAATACACTTAGACCTCAATTTCTATTATAGGAGTGAGTTGTGAACTATTTTGAAGAACGTACTTTATTATTTATACCAGCTTCTTAGTTGGTAAACAAACGTAAAAACCGATGAGCTTAATAATAGAAGACTATAGATCCTTACTAGATTTAGGATCATTAAGTGTAAGTGATTTTGTAAAAAAAAATTAAAACACTCGCAAGAAGCTCTCAATCAATATTCAATCAGTAGCTTCTGAGATTTAGACTTTGACTTTGGCGCGTTCAACTAAATAAACAAACAAACTCTTCAGCTTGAAAGTATTATATTATCATAGATTTTTAATTTTCAAGATAAGCTGCATCACCCAAATGGTTGACTGGTAGAGAATGCCTAATGGCATTAAGTCCACCTGTACCTATTTTGTATGAAGTATTAAAAATAAATAAGACACCATGAGAATTAAAAAAATTTAATACCTACACAAAGTATAGTATACCCTCTCTGAGAAGTACTACATTTAATATCGCATAATTTTTTTCGATGCAGAAAGTCACAACTTCGTATGCTGCAGTCGCATTTTATGAAAATTAAACAAAAGAGCCGTATAATCTAAATTGACACGAACGACATCATGCTAAACAAAGATAGTCACATTACGTGGCATGCTTAATAAACTGTCCAGTATGAGTAGCAGGCTAATATTATACCTAGCTCTCACTCGTGCCTGGCATAACGACAAAAAGAGTTACACTTTATAACGACAACCTTTTCTTAATACGAGACTTTTAAAATAAAGAAATGTGCTATAAAACTGTGAGGAGAATAATTTTATGACTTCCATAACATGCTGTTGTGCGGGACTTTGTTCTCGATCTTTCGTTCGTCGATCTTTGTTAGGCTACTATTCAGCTCCTATTATTTGCAGCGTGATGTAACATAGCCTATAGCCTTCTTCGATACGTAATCAACAACAACAACACAAAAGATTTTTTTTATTTGGGGCCATTTTCCAAAATCTGGGGCTGATACTGAGAATTTGTAATCAATATCCAATAAGTACTGTATTTGCAGTATGCACTTTGACTGCGTCAGCGAAATTCAAGGTTTTAGACTTATTTATAAAACCAATAACGAAGTCTATTCCAGTATCACGGTTGTGTAAGATTAAGATACAATCATTGTAGATGGAATCTCGACTACTGATAAAAATAATTCGAGATTTCTAGATATTTTTAAAGCTAGCCCGGTGTTGGAAATTAGTTAACTTAATAAACTTCTATTCTTAAAACATAAAAAATATATTATCATACAATAATAATAACCAAAATCATTATAATAGAAGAAACAGTGCCAATTCAAAATACACTTAAATTACAAATGCTTCAAATACAAAATCTAAGAACAAAACAAATAAGAATAAAATTCAAACTATCCGCTGTAATCCAGACCAATAAAATAGTTGAATAGTACAGTCCTGACTAAAGGCAGGTAACGTTTATCGCACTAAACATCAGTAACACAAATCGTTGGCAACTTAATTCAATAAAGTCACCTTAGTATCTGCCTCCTTACATAATATAGAGTCTGTGAAGGTAGCCAAGAACGCTTTTTGCATATTTCATATCAGATTTCATGAGAAAAGTCCTTGAAAATGTTTACCTTGTTTGTTTGCTTTTCAGGCCAGTCGTCGAGTAACGCTCACGTAGATACTTTAATATTCTATAAATAAAAATAGAAAATTTAATACACTGGCAACAGTAACGTTGTCTGGCTAATTTACATTTTTTGTTTAGGTTTCGCAGGTTTGGTAAACAAAGTTGCCAGTCCACTGTACGACTTTGCTAAAAACCGACTAAAAATATTTGCAACAAACAACTTAAGAATAATCAATTATCTCCAAATCACATTTTTTTACTAATTTAGTTTGGAATTAGTTTTCATTAAAATTCTACTCATCATCAAGTTTGAATATAGAAAAAGAATGTTTTTATACTTTACTCTTTATTTGTCGATTAAAATGTGGTTACCAACCTTTTTGGTAATCAATGTACAGAAAGGGTAGGAAAAAAATAAAGAATTTATTGTGAATCAGCTTCAATTAACCTTCACCAAATCGGAGACAAGTTCCATAAAATTATGACTTTTACTGTGACGTAGTAGCCACTAACATTGGCATGCCGAGGGACACTGTTTAATTTCCATATGAGATATTATATTATATCTCAATCAGATATTCTATTTATAAAAATTTCCTGAAAATAGAGTATCTGGTTCTTTTTTTTTTAAATAGGTTAGCTGTGTATATTTTTAAGTTATGTGTAAATATTTTATTGAATTATATAATACATATTTGTAGGATTAATAGATATTTGTTTGAAGTGATCTATAGCATCAATTTATTTCGATAAAAGATAAAAGCCCTATGTCACGAGGGGACTTTTATATTGTCTTTTAATAAAAAGATTAAAGCTCACAATATACTACCACAAACAGAGCAGTTTTTCATGATACATAATTCCTTTTGCTGGCATCCGGATCAAACGATTGCATTTTGAACAATTAGATTTCGTATCTATACATTGCTTCTAATTGGACCAGTCGGAAAATTGGGGCTTGTTTTGTCCGAGTAGCTTTGTGTACAGCAAACTACGAGCCACAGAAATCACTGACGGACTACACACGCTCGGTAATGTTAGAGTTTCTATTGTCACACATTATTGTTTCAAAGTTGAATCAATTGCGATGTATGAAAGAATCAATGCAATTTCGTTTATTCATTTAGGTAACAAAGTAACTCTTATGAAAGTCACAAGTTAAGAATGTAACAGATTATTAGGTTAGTCTCAGCAAATTTGCCTGCGTCCAGTTCGCTGACAGGATGGAGCAATGAGAAGAACAGCTGGGCTAGACAAGTGGCAATCTATCCGATTTATTTATTCTATTGACATGTAAAATTAGTACATTGATCACGTGACATGTCGATAGCTAATGTCAGAGATGTCTTCAAATGTATTCAAGTGACATGTAGTTTAGAATAGACAGATTGAAGTGCTAACCAGTTGTCTAGGGGGCTGTTAAGAAATATTTCGTCAAGCTTTTGAAGCTTCTCTTATACAATGTTCTCTTATACTATCTATGAGATTTCTATATTTTTTCTGATACTGATTCAAGTAATTAACAAACCATTTCTTGGCAAAGGATACTTCTAACAAGTGAATATCGACCCACTGTTGTCATGTTGGCCAGACGCATTTTTAACGGATTATTCTGAGTGTACCTTCTCTTTGTTTCCTACGTATCTTACTACATCTAGGGATATAAAAGAAAGGCGACACATCCATTCCTATTATTGTATCCATACTCTGTCACTTTCTCAGGAATATTAAATATGATAATATTAAAGTCCAGCTTTGGCCCGTGGCTCCGCCCGCGTGTATAGGTAAAAGTAGCCTTTTTCAGACTATAATTAATCTGTACTTATGCCAAGTTTCATTCAGATTCATATAGCTGTTTTGCCGTGATTGAGTAACAAATATCCATCCATCCATTTATCCATTCATCATTCCATCTTCATTCCATCCATTTCTGAATTCATAATATTAGTGGAATAAAAAAATACAATCTATAGCAGACATAGACAGCAGAGTTCTAAGGAAACCCAGCTAAAATATTTTTAGCTACACTTCAACGCAATCACCAATTACATAATGAAACCTCATCAAGTGATCTTTTCGGAGAATCTTATAGCAATCCGTTACGCGTTCATGATTGTCCTTATTCTATTTTTTCCTTATTCATTTATCTTTTCCACTTGATCGAAGCAGACCTTCACAATACGGTCTTGGAAAAGAATTCTGAGATAAAACTGGAAGTTGATTTGACGTCTAAACAATATAATTATGAATGACTGTGGTGCGTGGGTGCCTATTTCGGTCGCACGACGACCGAAAAAAGCCGTATATAGAAACACCCGTATATAGAAACACTCTGTTCTATTTTAACGTTTTCCAGAGTAATCATTGCTATTTTTCTCTGCACAAGAAACTTGTGTGGGCCGCTACAAAAAAACAGGTGGGCCGTCTGCTCGTCTGCCACTTTAGGCAATAAAAAAAAAACATTGAGCATGCTCTTAACCGGTTTTTTTTAAATATTAAAACCTAAACTAAGAAAACTATGTATCGGTAACAAAACAAACGATTTGTGTTATTGCAATTTTCGACTTATGCCAGTCAATTTGTGATCTAAATTGTAACAAAAACTTAAATTAACGTATGTCTATTTATATCTAAAGGAGCGATATATACGTCACATAAAGCCCACGTTCTCACTCAGGCCAAGGGTAAACAATGTAGGGCCTTTAAATATTTGTTCCGTACTGATAAATATATTCCCACCCACACAAGATTTTGTCCTTGTGATCTATGTATTTCAAAGGATAGCAATGGTACTACCTGTTTATCTAATGTATTGACTTCACAGCATAAAGCCAAATCAATTAATTGTACTAATGATTGATGGTAGTTCCGACACACTTTGATTTGTGGCTTTCTTTACGCTCGTAACGACTTAACAATAAATTTATGACAAAAATCAATTTTGAATTTCACAAACCCCCATCTCTAAGCGAACGTAATATATATTTGAAACTAAATTTAATACCCTTTATGCGTCTAAGATTAGCAACAAAAGAGGCGGTGACCTTAAAAACGCTAAACCGATTTTAATAAAACATATCGAAGAACTATCGTTAAAAACCTTCAAATAAAAACCGCATTCAAATCAATTCAACTGTTTAAGACTGCCACAAACAAACATAGCGGTCAAACTTTTAACAACCGTCTTTTTGCGTCGGGGTTTAAAATTATTATAGTATAAAAATATATTATAGTATATACTGGCCAGCGTGGTATAGTAGGCTAAATTCCCTTCACATTCTTTGGAGGAGACCCTTGCTTGGGAAGTTTATGGGTTGAAATGATGATGATGATATACTGTCAAGCAGTTTGTTTTAAACGCAATATCATAAAATGCAGCTATCATTCACCAGCCTGCTACAATTGTGGTGGATACGTGAAATATGGACGTAGATAACATAAATTTCAGCGGGTTATGCAGATCATTAAACCGTCAGCTATACTGCCGAATTGTATCAACTGCCATCGTTATTCCAGCGGTCGGGAACAAGACCGCTTAATGGATGGTGAAACAGATCTAGAACGCCTTGAAACTGATTCCGAAGTTTTAAACCATTTTTATATAAGTTTCAATACAGTTCATCAATTTAATCATGATTTAATTCGTAAGTCGATTACATTTGTGAAAGCTTGTTATTAGCAATTTAAGTTACTTATTTATAACCACACATGTATCCTATTAGTCTGTAAGCTTTCTGAACAGAAATAAATAAATAAATAAATAAATAAAATTTTTTCAAAAATCATATTGTGAGTTCGATATTTAGAGATACGAGTATATTATAACAAATATTTATTTAGGGACTTGTAGTCTCGACAATGAATCGTTTGGCAATTTGATAACGCTGTCAAATATTTGACAACGGGATCACTCTACTGACACTCCCATCACAATGTCTGCGGTCAGCCAGGATTAACAATGACGAGTCCTTGCGAATACCGAGCTACAACACTGGGGATTCCCAGGTAAATCCTGATTTACTTTCGTTTAACTCGCAACTAATTTAATCATAGTGAGATGACGAAGTATGAAAGAATATTTCCATTTACCTATATGGCAAAGGGAGAAACCAAATTATAGGAATTAACCTATTACGTATAAAAATGACTGGCCTGTTGGTCTAGTGGTTAGTGAACCTGACTGCTAAGCCGGAGGTCGTGGGTTCGATCCCCACCCAGGACAAATCTTTGTGTGATGAGCATAAAGGTTTGTTCTGTGTGGGTGTAATTTATCTATAATACGAATATATTTACAAAAAAAAAAGTATTTAAGTAGTATATCAGTTGTTTAGTACCCATAACACAAGCAAATATAATTGCTTACTTTGGGACTAGATGGCGCTGTGTGAATGTGATAGAATATTATATTATATTATTATTATATTAGAAAGATATAGCCATCGAAGATGACCATGCTTAATGGTCTCCGTTTCAATGTTGTAATTTTTATATCACACTCGTCTTTAGAAACAATCAACTTAAAATCGCTGTCAAATGTTTGAAAATTTAAATGATTTCTTTAATTATTTTATTCAAAACTTCGAAATGTGTTTCATGCTACCTACATCTCTTAGCAGCTTCAATAACTTAACCATGATAAAGTTATTAATGGAGCCATAAACCATTAGATACGACATCTTTCATCCAGTTAGTCTGTAAGCCCATTACGTCGTAAGGATGTTTTACAAACATAAGAGCGCATGAGTAATTGAGGATATTCTTCATACACATAACGAGCCTATGTTGGACTAGTGATGGGAAACATTCAACATAATGTATTAGGAAGAGTATTACAGTGATATAAACTAACAGTAATTTGTATCAAATGAATCATCATCATCATAATAGCCGTAAGAATTCGACTGTCGGTCATATAACATAATTATCATGATTGCAAATCTCTTATAGGGAGGCCCCGTGTGTGTCCCATTTCCACACGGGACGAATAATATAGTGACATAATTCATAGATTTTTGTTTCAAGTCTGTCTACTGCCGCACTCAGAGACGTCAATTAGCAGTAATCTGTCATTAACACAATTTTGTCATTCAATAATCGTCTTTAACCGTATAGACTTACGTATTACACGTTTTTACTAAATAACTTTAAAGTTAAGTTACGTCTCTGACTACCGCACTCAGAGACGTCAAGCAATAATCTGTCATTAACACAATTTTTTCATTGAATAATCGTCTTTAGGTGTATCGACTTAAGTACCTATTAGGTACACGTTTTTCTACATAAACTAAGCAGTTAGTGTACTTTTATATAAAGTCCCCCGTGACACTACGCTTGTTCCCTACTGCAGGCGTTGTCTTTTAACATAAAGAAAAGTATTCAATTAATATTGTTATAAAATTGATATGAAGATGTGATGAATGTGAATATTCTATTTCAAATCATCAAATACTAAATGGAAATCTTTAAGATATCATTTTTGTAAACTACAAAAAGGAAATGTTTTGTAAAAAAATATTGTAGACAACAACCTTTAGATCAGTTAAAAGTTCCTAGAATAACATCAAAGATAAAACAACAATTCAGACATAAAATTTCTTTTGCCGTCCTTGAATATCTAAGAGCACATTTTTCATAGTATTTCAACATCCTAATGGGGTGTTTTATTTCGCAAATTAAAAAATAACGGGACTCGGCGCAAGGGTTAATATTTAAAAAAAATTGCTTCATTCTTCTTTCATTTAAAAAAATTTAAATAAACCACACCGCAAGAATTTATGACTTCTATTAATTGTTATTTGTAGTGTGTTTTGAGGTTGGTAATGCTATGTTAGGAAGATTTTCCGTACCTATAGAGGGCCTACTCAGAATTCAGAAATTCGAATTACTTAGTCGATTTCGAAATGTTTCATTTAAATTAGTTTTCTCGGACTTTAACTAATTCACACTCTATTTATGACACCTACATTTCACCAGCTTTGGTCCCATGTGATAGAGGGCGAGTCTATTATCACCAATCGCGCACATTTTACCAGATTTCGTACAAAGATAACGAAATTCCCGACCCGGAGATCGAACCCAAGGCATTACACAGCAGTGGTACACAATGCCAGACCGAGATAGTGACAGTAACAGTTATGGAAATAACTGTAACAAAATACGTATACTACTTACACCACATCCCTACCTCTAAAAGCACGATTTCGCATCTACTAGAGAGTACACATTATAACATATGACTGCTTATCATTCTTGGATTTAACGTAATATACGACCATTTGCCTACCGTCATAATGCTTTTTACGATGCTAGAATGTATCTCGCGGTCTCATATTTCTTTAAGATGAAAAAATATATACAATTTCGTTCGCAACGCTTCCATACCGAATGAGCTTAGCAAAGCTCTATTAAGTGTAATTGAAATATAAATGAAAGATATTTGCTGATGATTTATGGCTTCCGAATTGTAATAAGGAAAAAAATACATAACTAAATACGATATATGCAAGGCACCAGTAATGATCTTGTTTACTACTGTTTACAGAAACATTGTTTAGTCCCCGAAAAATAACTGTCCAAATATGTATACATCCGTTCGTGTTTCCACTATTTTTCGTCTAGCTAGGTAAACAAAACACAATATATCTACCTGTGCAAAAATATACATATTATACAAAAGAATACTCGAAATCTCGAAACTCGAGTTAGTCGATAACATCGTTGACAAATGTCTGAAAATGACAGTGACCATATCAAACATTTGAATACGATATAAAAATTGAGTATGATTAAGTAGGTCCCCTATGGGTTATCATCATCATCATCATATATCAGCCTAATGACTTCCACTGTTGGACAAAGGCTTCACCTAATCTCCGTCGCAGTGAACGTTTTTGTGCCACCTGCAGCCAACGGCCAACCGCAACCTTTACCTTATGAGTATCGCAATAAAATTAACTTCGTTTTCGGGCGGAAAATTTCTGACAGTTCGTAATAAAGGTACTGGTCAGGAGAGACTCGAATTGCTGAATTTTTTATTATGAGAAAAACAAAAGAATTTAACGATACGAAAAATATTTCAGTACATCATTCGTCATGAGACGGCTTTATGGGCCTAGATATCTGGTAACTTTCTATTATCTACCCTTATCATTATTTTGCCTTTATGAGATCCCCGTTTTTACGATGAAAGTGACCTCAGTCGTTCATACATTTTTTGTTTTTAAAATATTACGTCTATCTGTTTCTCGGCCATGTTTTCATCCGAGTACTTAAGCTTCATGGCTTATAAACTTGATGAAATGTTGTGTTTTTATGAAAGAATTTCGTTGTTATAATAAGTTTTTCTCGCTAAGAAACAAACAGTACCAACCTGATTAAAAATACAAGAGTTTTTTTCGAAAGAGCGTATTAAATTATAAGGTCTCTACTCTCTACTGTGAGAATAAGTTTTCGCAGAACTAATAATTATTTTATGAAAGACGAACTATATAAAGGAAAATGGCAAAATGAGTTCATGAGGACGGAGTAACTGAGAATAAAGCTTGTGTTTCGAGAAAATAAGTAATAATATCGCCTTAATTCAGAAATTTTTCAATTCTGTAATATTGAGTTTAAATTATGTATTTCCTTTTATACTACTATAATGCTGTATATTATTAATTACTATTAATAATAATTATTATATAACAATAATAATAAATATAATCGTTTATTCAAGTAACCATGACTTGTTTTATTACTAACAATTTAGTTAACTTAATACTATGACACAAATAAAATAAGATACAATAATAAATAAATGAGACTGAACAGGCTCAACAAAGAGGTGGTAAGCCTTTAGTCCTTAAGAATTGAAAATCAGAGCGATTCCAAAGATTATTATTTATTAGTTTGAGACCAAAGGAAACCTCAGTGTCTAGAATGTGGATGTTTATATTTATTGTCGACTGACCTGTTGGTCTAGTGGTTAGTGACCCTGACTGCTAAGCCGGAGGTCGTGGGTTCGATCCCCACCCAGGACAAATCTTTGTGTGATGAGCATAAAGGTTTGTTCTGTGTCTGGGTGTAATTTATCTATAATATGTATGTTTTTACAAAAAAAAAATGTATTTAAGTAGTATATCAGTTGTTTAGTACCCATAACACAAGCAAATATAATTGCTTACTTTGGGACTAGATGGCGCTTTGTGAATGTGGTAGAATATTATTATTATTATATTATTGTAATGTTTTTCTTTATTTATTCATAATTATTTCTCAACGGGCTTTGAAAACATTACTCACAAGCAGTACCTTCCGTGTACTAATTTGAATCCTCTCTTAGAAGTCAACACTTTAAAATGCGCTTAAATTTACAGCGAAACATCCACCTTTCTTTCTTTACATTATGTGAGAGGTCGAAAAACGTATTGAGGTCTATTTTTAGAGGATGAAAGGTCAGTGTTGGGAATCTTCTTAAATCCAATATTAACAAAGCGTGTGTTTCTTCATTACTGTGATCTTTTTCCTCATAATAAGGTTCTTTAGATGATACAACATGTTTCCGATAAGGTTCAACGTACGAAGAGAGACGAAAGGAAACAAAAAACCGTTTTTATTGTTATTCAGTTTTATTTAAGAGCGTATTCTGTAAATTTAAGACATTTTATGTCCGACCTTAAAGACGTTTATTATTATTTAGAATTAGATGAATACTAATTTATAAATTAATCTAACATGTATAACAAATAGACCCTACGAGAACTGGGTCAGTAAAGGCGTTATTAATGACGTATCATTGATTGATGGCATTCAAAGATATTCGGTAACAGTAGACTAAATTAGTATCCGATAATCACAAGGCAGTAGGTTATCTGTCGTGTAATCACATGTTCTGTTATTAATCAGATCAGATTCCTTGGCAATCATCTATATAAATAAATAAAATTGAAGTGTCTGTTTGTATAATATTATCAAAAAGGTATATGTAACTACGTTACTTGTAATAAAAAATATAATAAATTTTATAAAAAAAAATATATATTTTTTATCTGTCTGTCCGTCGGTCTGCCTGTTTGTTTGAGTTAAACTCCGAAACTATTTAACCGATTTTACTTTTTTAAGAGTTTTGACAGATATAGCCAGTCTAAACTACTTTTGACTGGTTAAGAGTTTTAACAGTAACATAATTATTATTATATAAACAAAAAAAAACAACAACCTGCCTGACTTATTACCTCGTAGAAACAATAGCCAAATACTCTTGGGTACTCCAGATTAAAGGTTGTTCTCCAAAGATTAATAAAATCTTAATCTGGATTTGCCTTCATGAGTTAAACGTTACCGAGTTTATTCGATTGTATGAATGGTCCCTTCGGTGCTACCAACAACTGCGGTGCAATAAAACTGAATGAATTCTGGACCACGAATCTTGTTTTGTTCTGAGGTGCTATCTATATTATTCCACAAGCACTTAGATAGTAGAAAATTGTAGACGGTTCTAGATGGTTTTGTTATTTTTAGTTGCAATTTTACACATTTATATGTGTATATATGAACAGCAAAAAAAATAACAAAAGACGATTACAAAAGTAAAAAAGAACTGAAAAAAAAACTGCCTCGGTGGCGCAGCGGGATGTGTATACGACTGCTGTGCAAGAGGTCCCGGGTTCGATTCCCGGGTCGGGTAAAAATGGTATTGGGTTTTTCTATCATGAAATTCCAGTATTAAGATTTTCCTGGAGTTTGGTAAATAAATGTTCCCGGTTGATGACAATAGGCAAGCCCCCTATTTCATGGAACCAAACATAGCTGGTGAAATGTGGGTGTGAAACACCTCTGCCTACTCTACGGGAAAAAGGCGTGATGCTATGTTACAAAAGTAAAATAAAAATAGTTTAATAGAAAACGTAGCTATTATCTTTAGCTACGTATAACGGTTGCAAATAAAAAAATATATAGAAGAAAAAATTGCGTATTTCATAATAATATGTAACCAATGCTACGTCTAGTCTAAAACGTACAATAAGTACTACATACCTATATAGTAAATTTTTCGAGAATTAATAAATATTGACTTAACGACTTTTAGGTCAATGGTCAGTGATTTGATCTTCAGACATTTTGAGCGTGATTTGCCACCATTACTAAGGTGAAATTATTATTATTACACTAGTAAGGCCTCAATCCAATTCTAAGTACTATGACCCCTTTAATACGTGTGTGTTTATTTGTGATGATATTTCAGTGTTGAATAAACCATTTATAGAGGAAGGCTATGTAACATCATACTATAGCCAATAGGAGCTGAGCATTGCCCAAATGAAGAACGACGATAGCTCCACGCCACTTCTAGAATGTTTATTACTCAACATAAAAATATGTATATCATACAGTTCCTAGATATGTGTGGTCGAATCGCGGTGGCGCCAATCCTCTTATTTCCCGTCGTCAGCAGCGACCCGCACTTACTATAACGCCGCAGTACAAAGTGGACCCGATGCACTCGAATGCATCCAAGTTATTAGGGTTGACAAGCATTTATTTTTAAGGTTTGAAGAATTTTTAACTTAGGGTAACAAGTTTTCTTAGTGTAAATTATACATCAGTCTCTTTTCAAAAACATGTTACTCAGGGAATCGGTAGAGGTACATCATACCCACATTTAACTAGCTATAATAAGTCCCTCTCTCCACTTACTATAACGCCACAGTACAAAGTGGACCCGATGCACTCGAATGCATCCAAGTTATTAGGGTTGGCAAGCATTTATTTTTAAGTTTTGAAGATTTATTAACTTAGGGTAACAAGTTTTCTTAGTGTAAATTATACATCAGTCTCTCTTCAAAAACATGTTACTCAGGGAATCGGTAGAGGTACATCATATCCACATTTAACTAGCTATAATAAGTCCCTCTCTCCTAAGTAGTAAGGGGTGAATCTACTGCCAAATTTCCTAAACTTCGGACTGACACAGGGAATTCCCGGACAGAAAATACCCAATACCTCTTTTGTCCTACCCGGGAATCGAATCTAGAACCTAAAGTGCAGAATTCGTATACGCCCCGCTGTACCACCAAAATAACTTCTCTTTTCATAATATAATATTTACCAGACTGACTGGACAACTCGATGCAGAGTTCATTTCGAGATTTTTTAGGCTTGCACGGGGCATTTTTTTTATTCATATAGTTACCTCTTAAGACATAAAGGAGTGATGATATATCATTCTATTTAGCCGACTACCGAAGGAAGAGAAGGTAATCTTACTGCAAATCTGGATTTGTGCAACGTTAGCTTGTAACATTATGTGACCCTAAATTGATACTGATACTAATTATAATTTTTTTTTAAAAATGCTCAAAATAATTTTAATAAGCAACGCTTAAAAAAATTACACATATCAATCATGCTTCAAGAACATATGAGAATTAACAACCTAAACCGTTTAAAAATGTTCTCGTAAAAGCCAATCAAATATCAACACAGCCATCAAAGCACAATTCCATCTAAATAAAACAAACGATATTGAACAATTTAAATCAAATATATTTCGCACATACAAATCCAATGCGGAAAACAAGTTGGATAACTAAAACTGTATAGAATTTCTAAAAACAGGATAATAATATGTGAGGTAACCCTAGCTGTAACAGTTACTACTCTTTCTCGTGACCACGTGAAATCGAGCGAGACGCATTACTATCGATAAAACCCGTGTGTATGTATTGAGTTCTATTTAATCAGGACATACTGCATTGGACATGAGAACTGCTAAGTAAATATTTTTAGTGAATCCCGGACTATGTAAATTTCGGAGGGACTTGGTTTTGTAAATTGAGCCAAGTTTTGTAATAAAAAACAGAATTATTATTTCCGGATAGTTCTGTGCTTCATTTCCTTAGCCATGATCTCTTGTTTTTCTTTTACCCTTTAAATCTTCTGTTTGAATTTTAGATGTATTACGCTGACGTAGTTACCGCCTATAATATTCTAACCGCCGTTGCTGGTGGTACCGGCCGCTCGTACGAACTTGCTACAAAAAGCACCTGTGACGCGAGCATTACATATATTGAACTTAGTAGCTGAAGAAGTAGATTTGTTTGCGTGCTCATTGAATGACTTCACAATAACCACTTATAATATTATAGGATATAAGATTTAATAAAGAAGATGTACATAAATTTAATATTAGGTATGCTATGTATTAGAATTAAGTAATGTTAACTTCACTGTCGCAATAGGCTAAAACCTGTAATGATAGAATGTAAGTTTATGTAAATAAATAAAAAAAAAATAAAAAAAAACTTTTGCGGTCCATTTCTATACGTGCTTAACTTTAATTTAAATATACAAAACCTCAATGCTTTTCTTTCATCTTTTGATGTAAAATGTATGTTTTTAATAAAATTTTATTTTCTTAGCACCTTTTGAATTCTTATTCAAAATCTAATTGCTCTTTGACTGCATATAATACCGGTATATACTCAAACCTTTTACTAAACTAGGACAGTTGCCATAGTAACTGCTGGCTTGCTTTGCACCAAGATAAATAAATCACACTCAGAGTGAAAAAGCGTCGCAATTTGAAAAACGTCAGTAATTTTTAATCTCATGAGTTTACACAAAATGAAAATTGCCGGAAATGTATCTCATCTTGTGCGTTTCTTCGTAAACGCAAAGGGGCGCGAAATGACAATTTTACATAATGACGTAAGAATGAATGAGATTTTGTTGGTATTTTGGAGGCCACTTGACTTGACTTGACTTTCATGCAATTTATTCTAATATTTATATCATTCATAGTGATTTTGTTACAATTTTATAGTTTTTACTTCATTATTATTAAAATTCCTATTTAGCCCCTCTAAATAGGAATTTTATTAAATTTAAAGCAAAAGTTATTAGAATTCCTATTTAGAGGGGAAAAGCATTACGTGAAAAAATTATCTTTTCAGAAATTTGTATTCAAAATGTGTACTATCATTACCTATTCCACATTTAAATTTAAAATTACATCCTAATACGATGCTATTTATTTTTCTTTAACTACTAAGACTAGATATAAATGTTGTTTTATTACTACCATTATTTTGACTGGCCTGTTGGTCTAGTGGTTAGTGACCCTGACTGCTAAGCCGGAGGTCATGGATTCGATCCCCACCCAGGACAAATCTTTGTATGATGGGTATAAAGGTTTGTTCTGTGTCTGGGTGTAATTTATCTATAATATGTATGTATTTAGAAAAAAAAGTATCTAAGTAACTAGTCAGTCTATAATGTGGTAGAATATTATTATTATCCACCACGAACCTAAAACTACTACCAAATAAATCATAACAATACACGAACACATTAATTTTAGGAATATTTATAGTCTCGAGTTGCCGAAAAGTAGCGCAGTATAACACAACGGCAACGAGAAACCAATCCTTAAATCCCAAGAGGGCAATAAGACGCAACTAACGGTTTATGTACTACCTTAACGTACACTCATATTTTAACAGTAGTAACGTATTCGTGATACATACTCATTACTGTTGAAACACTGCTTTTGGTAGAAAACACCTTTGACTAGAATAATAAAAAGCAAGTTTATGAGTTATTGCCATATGGCATCAGACCTTGTTATGTACGAATATTGATTATGAACAATTGATAAGATGAAAAATTATAAGACATCATAGCGTCTCGACTTTCATTCTTAAAGAGGTAGGCAAGGGTGCATTCGCTAGCTTTTTAGGCTCCATGTAATTTGGGATGAGTGTATTGTTGTTGACGGGGCTCATTTCGAAACTTCGGGCGTTTCTACGAACAGGAAAATTCAGCACAGTTTTTGTTCAACCCAGGCACTGAACTCATAACCTCTTAATCAGCAGTCGTGTACACTTCCGCTGCTCCATAGAGTCAGTTATTATGTGTAAAACGTATCATCATCATCATTAATTCTTCATTATTAGGTGTTTTATTACTAAATCTAAAATACCGAATATCGTAATGAGGCGTGGCAAGGAGTTGCCGTTATGGAGGAAATTATTATTAATTATATATAAATAATTATAACAGATGCCATAAAAAAGAACTAGTAAATCAAATTATTTAGTAACTTAGTATATTTTTGCCTCCCCATGATAAATCTTTAGCCCTCTGCCTCCGAGCTCTTGGAATCTCTCCAATACATTTGCTACCTACTTAAATATAAACAAGACTCATTTTACTTAGCACTACAATAATAAGAGCGAAGAATTACCAAGTCTCATTACCGCTTGCAGTTTTAATTAGGTCGCTGCACTTCACAATGATAAGTAAGGATTGTTTCAAAGTATTACTTTGAAGTAATATCACACGTTTCATTTACGAGAAAACTTTCAACTATTCTTAATGAGTTTCTTCTTTGTTTTCTATTTTCATTTCTGTAATAGCATTTGCGAGCCAGACTTTACTTTGTAATCTTTTTCAATATTCCTGATGCCTATTTGGAATCTTGACATCTGCATCGTTCGATTTTGATCTCGTTGTCAAATGTTTGAAAGTGACATGATCTAATTAATTATTTTTGACAACGGTCAAATACTTGAAAATTTTAATTTAAAGACAACGAGATCAACACGTCGAACAACACGTAGATCGATCTGTCTATTAGATTTACATCTATCTATTCGACTAAATTGACTTTCGAAATTGCGAGTAGGATCCCAAAACGTTCTTGACAGTAGTATGATACCTACTGATGAATGTATGTGTAAAATTATCTATTTGCTTTTACGGTCATATAACGATGTTATGTGTGTGCGTTTCGGGTTAAAAAAAATATTTATTCTCAAAAAGAACAGATACAGTTCACTTACATTAAGATTTTATATAATTGAAATGTGTTCTGTAAAATAGTAGTAAGTAGTTAGAAATGGTAAATTAAAACTGTTCTGTGATATAATCTGGTAAATGTGTTTTTTTTATAATGCGGGTTTTAGTGTTTCTAATTTCATGTGACAAATTTGTTGTACAGTTGTGCTTCTTCACATAATATAACTTTTTTTTTCCGTGGTCAGTTCTGGGTGTTGGTAGAACAGTTGTTGTTTGTGTCGTTGTCGTGTGTGGTATATGTGTGATTACGAGTGTGTGGTTTTTGTGATTGTTTTCTTTGTCATTATGCATGTTTTGTAACTGAGTTAATTAGAAAATCTTTATGTATATTTTTCTAAATATCTACGATAACCAAACGCGCGGGGGGAACCGCGGGTCACAGTTAGTAAATAATAATTATATCCTAAATTGGGTAGAAAATGTTCAACTAGAATTAAAACTAAGTCTTATTTCATACGCCTCCTCACTTTTTCTTTGAGTTTTAGAGATTAACTCGCATTCCTACTGCTTTTGATTAAGATTTATGAATGTTTTAGAGTCATAAATTATGTTTTTGTATTACTTCTTTTTAATATACTACGTTCGAAGTAATAAGTATTTATTTGAAGCGAAGTAGGTATTCTATATACCTTACCTTACCTATTCTATATACCTTACCTTATTCTATATACCTACTTCGCTTATTGCAATGTTAAACAATATAATTTTATAATTTTTATGTTTGAATTATTTTTATCATCATCATCATCAGCAACCCACGTAAGTCTCACTGCTGGGCTCAGGTTTTCTCTCTTCTAACTAGAGAGCTGAGACGGTTTAGGCCATAATCTACTCACGCTGGCATAGTGCGGGTTGGTGGATCAGACATACTCATAGAATTTCTTCTAGACTATGTGAGTTTCATTACAATGTTTTCCTTCATCGGTAGCAGATGGTAAGTCACTTGACTGGTACATATAAATTCCACAAAGTGGAATCCACATTGGTACTGCCGGTTGGGATCGAACTCGGACCACGGGATTTGCACGCCGGTCCCTTATCCATTCAGTCACATTATTTTAAGCGGCATTTATGTTAATTTATATTTTATTATTAAAGTTATTACAGTTTAACCGGCCGTATTTAAATTAATAATATTCAAAACGAATATTTTGTTGTATCAATCAATCAATCGTGATGGATACATGTTTCTCTTAATCACGTAGGACATCCAGTGTTGGATATAGGCCTCTCAAAAAGACCTCAAATTCCCCCGCGATGCAGGGCTTCTTCGCTAGTGCGAGCGTTATCTTATCTAAAAAAAAATACGTTGGTTTTGGAAATAACTAAACTATACTAGCTATGCTATGTCTCATGTAATAGGAAGTAAGCCTATACTGCCGACTGATACTGAGTTTTTTATAAAAAAAAAACGATTTACCAAACCCGGAAATCAAAACCGTGTGCACAAGTCTTAATAATTCATTCGGTCACAGCAGATTCAATTTAAATCCTATTACATTTATCATAAACTTTAAAATAAATTGTATACCAAAAACAGGTAGCTTAATTCAATCGAGAATGTTCTAAGAATGAAATCTTTCAATAGAACGTACTTAATCTTGATAATGAAAATAGAGTAAAAATAAAAAAAATCCCTGTCCTAATGTAGTCGTATCGTGTCAACACGGCTTTAAGAATACGAAATTTCATAAAAAAATATTAAGACCTTGAGAAGGTAATGCTGCTGACAGGCTTAGTCAAACGTAAAATTCGGCCAATATTTTTTTATTCCTCTCTTTATGTGACACGAAATTATAAAATGCTCATCGTTGATTTAATTATGCAAAGCCGCTTCGCTGTTAATATTTTGAAGATTTTATTTATTATAAAAGCCTCTGAACGGTATTATTTTACGGTGTGCCATATTTTCTAGAGTTGGCTAAATGCAAGTGCCTTTGCCTATTAGAACATAGCCGCCATTTTAGGAGAATAATTGACGTGTCGTTAAACGTCAAGAAATTTAAATTTACCGCGTATTCAGATACCAGCATGTGTTAGATAAACTATTTTTAACAAAAAAATATTAAAACGACTTAAAATCAGTACTAAAAAGCGAAAAATAAACTGAATTAGATATTTAATTCCAAGCTAAAAAATACCTACCTACCTGTTTAAAGTATAATACCCTATTAGTAATCTGTTTGAAGTCGGTGCCAAGCCTAAAGAGTTTGTTAAGCTACGTACTACTTAGTACGTACATCTGTTACCGCTCGCTACTTCACACCACCTCGCACTTGCGTGTGATCGTACCTAGTGGACAGCTCAAACTGAGTGATACAACCTCATTAGGCTGGCACCCACTTCAAACAGATTAGTAATAGGGTATTATACTTTAAACAGGTAGGTAGGTATTTTTTAGCTTGGAATTAAATATCTAATTCAGTTTATTTTTCGCTTTTTAGTACTGATTTTAAGTCGTTTTAATATTTTTTTGTTAAAAATAGTTTATTTTTCCATTTTTAGTGTACTTTTTATCTAGCAGATTTAATAATACTGGCTGGCAAACTGAGACGAAAAACCAAAATAAAGAATCTTCGATAGAAGGGAACGTCTATTTAAACATTCTAACAACACAACCTGATTGTAGAATAGAGGAATCTCAAAACTCTCAGCTTTTTATGTCTTTCTTTTTTCCTATAAAATGCGACAGGTAACAAGTATAGGTATATAATGCAGGTTAGATACTATATCGAAAACTTAAAATATCATCTAAGAATTCCTTTGAATTATACAACTTTATCTTCCATCAAGAGCTCTCACCTCAGACACTTGAAATAACACAACGTAAGGTTTATACATGGATGTGATATTAAAAGAAAACATCTTCTTACTCCTAAACATTAAGAAGTTTCCCTTCCAGTGACAGCTCACCTAAATAACCTACAAGAATACAACTATAGGTTTATAAGTACTTATAATGTTGAAAGAATTACCCTCCAACTCCTAAAAGTTAAGGAGTTATACCTTCCAGTGACAGCTCACCTAAATAACGTACAAGAATACAACTATAGGTTTATAAGTACCTATAATTCTGCTATTAAGCTGTCAGTAGAAGGTATAACTCCTTAGTTATACCTTCCACTGACAGCTCACCTGAATAACCTACAAGAATACAACTATAGGTTTATAAGTACCTATAATGTCGAAAGAATTATCCTCCAACTCCTAAGAGTCAAGGAGTTATACCTTCCACTGACAGCTCACCTGAATAACCTACAAGAATACAACTATAGGTTTATAAGTACCTATAATATTGAAAGAATTATCCTCCAACTCCTAATAGTTAAGGAGTTATACCTTCCAGTATCAGCTCACCTAAATAACCTACAAGAATACAACTATTGGTTTATAAGAACCTATAATGTTGAAAGAATTATCCTCCAACTCCTAACAGTTAAGGAGTTATACCTTCCATCACCAGCTCATCAACATGAGATGTTGACTATCAGACGTAAATACTTGAATAACTTTAAAAAATATATGAAACACGTAACATGTGCCTATAAAATTTGAGGGTTGCCTTCGATTTCCCTGAGATTCCATCATCAGAACTTGACGTGATGAATAGGGGACCAATTCGGAAGTATACCCTTTCAAACAAAAAAAGAATTTTTTAAATCGGTTAAGGCATCTCCGAGTAATCGTTGAACATACATAAAAAAAAAAAATACATACAGTCGAACATATAACCTCCTCCTTTTTTGAAGTCGTTTAAAAATTAATCTTTAATAGCTCAGTTACGCCAACCAATTCGGAACACGGAAATATTACCCTATTATTTATTTTATTCATTAGTGGTAATTTCATTGCAATGTTGCCATTTTTTTGTCTATCCTCAGCATCTACGAATATAATATTAATGAAATAAATATAAAAGCAAAATTCCTGAAATCTTTCAGCCATTCTTGAATTTTAACCTAGTAACAAATTTAGTGATTAATTTGTATCTAGATAGATTGCTAGTTATCGTATAAATCTGATGAAAAGTTTAAACCGTAAATTTATTGATTCTGTCAAGGTTTCACATATTTACTATAATACAGTTAGCATAATTATTGTAAGGTTTTGATATATAAGTAAGCAGGAAATTGATACTGAGGATGTCCTATAGCGTTGTACCGTATTTACAGAAAAAGTTGGCTTTGAAGTAGTGAGCGTTGTTTTTGTGTATGTGTAGTTAAAAATATTTTTTTCTAAAGGCGGAAATTTTCCCAATTTTTCAAAAGGAGATACGTATGTGTTAAAAAATACCTGAATAAAAAAAAAAAAACTTTATTCGTACCACCTGTCGTAGGCAAATTTGCTGACACTACTTTTCGGATAACCTGTTACATTCTTAACTTGTGACTTCATTTCATTGGAACGAACAATATTTCTCAAGAATTGGTATCATTTACGAAACAAGACTCACATATTATTTTACTCTATTTTGAAACTATTATATAGTTAAACAGCCCGTAATTGTACAATCATATTATATAAATATAGATATATTATTATAATATACACAAACAATCGTATTGAATTCAGGCCCTTATATATACATATCTCGAAACCGCATGGGTGGTTATTCAATGTGTATTGTCCATCATACGTAATAGCCGTGACAATAGACCGAATTCTCTATAGATTCTGTACGAGGTATAATAATATATGTAGTAGGTAATATTCTATTTGCCAACTCACTGCTAACAATACAACATATTGTATGTAGGTTGTAACGAAGTCAATAAATCGTTGAAATTTGGAATAATACCTTTAAAAGAACAGTATTATTATTGCTTACAACACAGGCATCAGAAATAAACATTATTTTCTTTTCTTCGTCTTTCCTCCTTCCTACAATATGAGATCCTTCAAGCGATGCATGAAGAAGTAGGCAACTGACATTGCACTTTGGTATCCTGTCAGCTGTCTATGAAATTTGCGCTCCTCTTTAGCTTTCCATCAGGCGAGGAGAAACCATTATGACTGCTTCTACTACTTTTTTTAACTAAAACTCGAGTGTAATATCATCAATGTAAGAAGATTTAAACTTGAGACCTGAACATAAGATTATAAAGTTTTGAATACAATTTCAGACTTGTAATAAACTTTATCACGAAATACATGCATATATTAGTGCCAAAATACAATTGAAGATGATTATGTGCCTTAATTAAAATTTGAAAATAGCAAATCTGATCCTAATGACTCACCGTAATGGTAGCTATTTCCTTGATCCACCAACAAACAAACTGCCGGTCTTAACGCAGAATTAATCTATTGTGCGCCAACGAATTCATTTCAATGATAATTTTAATTATAATCCCAATTCAAATCTAATTCAACGTAGATTAATACGAAATTTCTTTTGAAATTGTCATCCATTTGGAGTCCAATTTGTGATCTTATTTAACCGAGATCAACAATACGAAAAGTATTCAAAGGTAAAAATTCTAAAAAGAGAAAAACCGGAATGAAAATTGGCGACGACTTTCAATGTAAATTAAATGGCCCCTGTAACTCTCTATATACCTGAATAGTCTATTAAGTCGCGTTAGACTAAAGACGTCGTTTAGTCACCAATCCAGTTTCTTGACATAAAACGACTTATTCAATATTAAATTGATTCATTCTGGTAACTTACAATCCTCCAATTGGCAATCTAGAATTATTATAACTATTCATTTCACTATCCAGAAGGAACCCTCGAAGGCAAGAGACTGCGAGATTTTATAAACATTGAAAACACACACTCGTCATATTATGTATTTTTATCCCAAGTATTTTTATTTACGTCACGTCAGCACAGTCATAGTGATGTAATTTTTGGTTATAAATCTAAAAGGTCTCTCTCGTCTCTTTGACTCAATATTATGTGTTATTTTAGCATGTGTGTTCGAATGAGACGGCTTGAGTGACGCATACGCAAGTTATAAGTGCATAACAAATTGATCAGGAAAAGCGGCAAATCAGGTGTATCCTTACTTGTTATACCCTTATAGGATCACTCTGTTGTCCGTCTAATAACAGGGTTTATACAGAGGAATGGCAACATCGCAATTTAGTGTAATATTTCGTGATTTTTGATTTTTATTATTTATTCTGAATTGTTTTTTTAAATGTTTCTAACACTTAAAAGGTTAAATAATCGAAATGTACGTCACAAAAATGTATTAAAACTATAAATTAAGTTACAATATTTTATTGTATACTATCTTTTTGACTCAATTAATAATTAAAACCCAAAAAAAAATTCTATATTGATTACTGTTTTGACTCAAGCGGTTATTACTGCCCATATGCTATAGGAAACGCTTAGTATTTATTCAATGTTAAATTTAAACTTAGCTTTATTCGACAAAATACATCTTCTTAAACAAAACGAATATCTTAAACTTTTTCAGAATTTCTTAGAATTTTTTCTATTAACATTCATTGTACGTACGTCAGCCCTGCCAGACACCGCCCGCTGATTCCCAGCAATGTTTACGCTACCCCCTCTCATTACCTTCCGTACCTGCATTCACAGTAAAAGAAACTCATTAAAACTTTTTTCTCGGAGATACAACGTGGTCGAGACCGTGACGCCTTCAAACATAAATAAAACTTGACTCGTTTGAAATTAATTTTCCTCCACTATAATTATGACTGTTATGATTATCTCAAAATACCTGCATAAACTTTAGATGACTTTTGTGTATTCCAACATTGGTCGTTGCAATTGCAGTCATATAAATTCAGCTACCTATAAAAAAGAACTATCACGCACATTGTTATGTTAAATTGAGTAAACGAAAAACTATGTGTAATTCGCGGTAGTGAAAATGGCCGATATGTCGCATTGCCGTAAGTATAAGAACACGTGCCGCGCGGCCTTGACTATTGACCCCTGAAGTCAGAATCATATTTTTGTAAAAATTATAAACAAAATATATCTTTGTCCAATAAAATCAATTTACTAAACATATCTTATATCAACAGCATTGTTCCAGTAAACAGACCCTCCAAATAAATGGATAGGTCAGGCCGATGAACACTGCTGGGCAGAACGCAAAAGAAGCGAGTCTATGTTCAAGAACACACATCAGTCTAATGATTGAAATGATGATCAACAATCGCCTATCTTGCTATGAATTTTCCGAAGTATATATAGTAATAAACCACATACAAAAGTACATAATTGTTTACATTGTAAATAAGCTACCATATCACGCAAAATTTTACAAACGAGGACATTAGTGCATGTTTTTACGATATCCTCATTAATTCATGAAGGGAAACCAATAACACGTTCAGTTTGCGAAACTCATGTTCAATTGCAAAACACGACTTATGCTGCTTAGTAAACTGTATCGAAGGCTTCAGTGAAGTCGTCCGAAATGTATTATTTATTGGGTGTTTTATTATTTATTACAATTTGCCGAGTGGACTCTCATGTTTATGATAGATATAGTGGGAAGAAAGTTGAAACGGCTCAAGCGAAGGAACTTCGTTTAAGGAACGCTACTGAGTAAGATTTTCATCATTGGTGTCTTGGCTATTTGTAGTCCACAAGTAGATTTATATTTTTTTTAGTACTGCTCGTGAATATCACTAATTTATTCAATTTGATTGTCTGACAAAGGCATTCTAAAGGGTATATTTTGAACCACTTATATAATAAATATTGACAACTATTGACAACCACGACGAATCGTTTTACTTATGGATAGTTAAATTTTGTATTTTTGGCATATATCATAACTATATAACTATAGTGTGTGGTGGTAGTGGAATCCTGGTGACCGGTACAGGTGTTATACTACCTACCACAGGCACCAGTAATCCACAATCAGTATTGTACACTTTAGCATAAGAACAATATGTTTAAAAACTGTAATTCTGGTTGTTGGTGGAAAAATAAACATTATTATTATTATTATTATTATAGTGGTAACTAGTTAAAAGATAAAAAACATCGCTGGGAATTTTGAACCTTATTATGATGTGCAGAAAATACAAACTGCCACATGTATATCTGATTGTCAATACGATGCTAACTATCTTTTTGGCTATTTCAATAATTATTTTATCGCTCATGGCTGACAGCTGGGACTCGTAATTTTGATATCCAATAAGTCGATTTCAATATGGTTGTTGTAGTTAAATGTTTAAAATGAGACTGGTCGTCAACGATCACATTTAAATTTTCAAACTTGTACAACCATTACTCTATCCAAAAATGGGAGAAAACAAAAACAACGATAATTAACTATTTATAAATTAAAACCTTTAGAAGTTATAATCTATAATCCATTTTTAACGAGTACCAAAACATTATAATTTATTTATCCTTATTGCAGACAATGCTCTATTGTAATAGAGCCGTGTACACCTCACGAAGGAAGCCGGATTGATGGCACGTGTAACAATTATAAGCACCCAGTGAGAGGTTCTGCCAGGGGTCCATATCTAAGGCTCCTGAAACCAGATTACGCTAATAGTAAGTGGAAATTATTTAATACTGCTTCAGAGTGCGCTGTGTAAGACTACTGAGCTAGAGGACCAGGGCTTGTTTCCACATAGGACAAGTATATTATTATGATATCCACATCATTATGACATCATCAAGATAAAATTAAATAAAATCAAGTAATAGTCAGATGATGATGACTTAATTTTTATTCAGTAAGTTTATATTATTTTTGTGTCGTCCGCATCCAATATGCGGGCGGCATAAAATTGCTCGCTGTGGCGGAAATTAGGTGAGACCTATGTAATGTTCAACAGTGGACGTCTTTGGGCTGATATGATGATGATGATGATGATATTATTTTTGTAATTGTGTAAATTATAACTACATATTGGATAAATTCGATCTTAGGGATATCCGCTCGCTCAAGTCCCGTCTTGAGTATTTTTATTTCTATTATTCAAGCACCTCCTTGATGATTTTGACTCCTTGATTGACACTTACTCGACTTACAGCCTTAAATTTTGAATAATAGAGTTCAAATTCATCGTTTACACTCACTACAAATTCACATCTAATATTAGACAAACGCTTAACGGTAAATAGTTATAACTGCCTTCATTGCAAATATTGATTAGAGGTCCTATATTTTAACTGAACTCGAACACTGACATTAGAATGGCGTAATATTTAAAAGAAATGATTGTGTACGCTAAGGTTATGTTTTTCAATGTGTACATAAAATTATTCCAGTGTTGTCAGTTATTTAATTGACAATTGGAATTGATTGCTACTATCCACGATATCTGTGTATCATTCGTATGTAAGCCATCGGTCACACTTCGCTTCACTTGTGACAAGATTATTACTAATGCGATAACACAATTATACATACTTCGACTAGATAGTTACATCAAAACAATAATAGTTTGAAATAACTATTTGGTTCCCTTTTTGGAAATCTAAATGAGTTTGATTTTTTAATCCAGTCTAAAACTGTTAAAACGGCATCTAATGCATTTATTAGATTGATAAACCTTCAAAAGTATCGGATTAGTAATTTTTATTGAATTGAATTTATTATCACATTCAAAGTTATAAGATTATTTCAATTACATCAAGTAGTCTCAATCCAAAACCCTAAGCTAACGAACCACTTCATAATCAAAATTAAAAACTGCTAACATGATTGCATCTAAAGATGCAGAAAGAGATATAAATTACAAAGTCTGCCAATGTAAAAAGTTTTACATTTATCAATGTATGATATCCATAACCATTAAACTTGTTCAAAAAAGAAACTATAAAATAAAATCGGCTACCACTATTGGCTACCATTATTTTTACATTTCATACTTTCACATTTCTTTGTAGCTATTCAAGTCTCTTTGTAGCTGTGAATCTATGTAATCAACATAGATTCACAGCTACAAAGAGACTTCTTACTTTATCAACCCATAAAACTGAGGTAAAGTTTGAGCTTTCCACATTCAAGTTTTCAAGTATTAAGTCCCGCATATATACTCGTATTATTATTTCAATTTCAGCTACCTTAAACGAGACGCTATACATAATTTTAAACTGTTTTAAAAGATTGCATTCCGTTAGGTATTTAATTAAAATAAATATTGTCCTAAAAATTGCAAAACTCTAGTGCACTCATAGTAATTATTGATAGAATACTTATGAATGATGCCAGACGAGTTGGTATGGGGTTTGTTTCGAATTTTCATTTTCTGTGCTCTTGTTTGCTTAAGGTAACTCTCTTAGTCGCCTTTTAAGATAGCCACGGGTAGAAATGGTGTAGTAACATTATGTATTCGGTTATATCAATAAAGGCAAAATTATTTGCAGATCGCGATATTCGCATGAACAAACATGGCAAGCCGTTGCCCTCGGCTCGTAAGGTCAGGACGGAACTGCAGACCACCGGCCGGGTTGAAGATAAGCACAAATTCAATACAGCCGTCATACACATGCTGGACTTTGTGCATAGAGATATCAGCATTTTAAATGGACCGTGTAAGTGAATAAATAATACCAAATAAAGCAGTTATTAAATATGTTAGAACAAAGACGGATTTAGAAATTTTAAATGAATAGGACCAGAAAATTCAAATACATTGTTATGTATTTTTTAATTTCTAGCTTGAAAGTTGGTTTACAATGATGGCATTGAATAATAAATAGAAGATTATTTATTGGTGGATTATAATTTGTTAAATTAAACCTAAGTTTACAAAATTTATTTATTGAGATTAAGTATAAATCGCTCGAAGTATTGGTTGTCTATTTCCAAAACGTTGTATCATCAAATCAGAATTTTACGTAATCTTAACATCAATTGAATCTCTATATTTCAGTGGACTACTTAAGACGCCGGCAATATTGTTGCACCCCAACCGGTAAAACAGATCCTCGCTGTATCCCTATAAGAGTAGCAGAAGACGACCCGTATCTCAAAGTGACTGATATACGTTGTCTAAACTTCTCTAGAGCGGAAACTTTCCAAGACGCCAGTTGTACACCCGAAATAATACTCCCTGAACAGGTTAGAACTCCGTAACTCAACAAGTTATATATAAGTTTTGTGATACGTGCGAAAATGATCTTACTTGATCTTACTTTGAAGTCGCTTAATGTGAATATTTCAATATTAAAACGAGTGAGTTAAATCGTGACTTTGCCTTGTACGCCAATGGAATACTAATAGCTGTGGAAGGTAGGAAAATGTTGAATATTCTTACGTATATCTTTAAGTACTTAACCAAGATACCTTTATAGAAGTTGGCGGAACAAATAGAAATGATAAGAAGTTTCAGGTGTTACATATTATTGTAATCCGATCATGAAGACATTGCTGGTAGAGGATTATAATTTACTAAGATAATGTATTATGTCAAATGCACAAAAACATTATATTCATGGTATTCTGAAATAAAAAGCATGTTATTGTGTTTATTAAATTTCTGATAATAACAGTGCTATAGATTCTTTACATCCTTAATGATCCTTAATGTCTATAAATTAAAAACAAAATTTATTTAACCAATTTTCATGAAAATTTATTTGAAGTTAACCAGGAGTCTAGCAAAATACATAATCTTCTTGTAAATATAGCTGGCAAAGAGAACGAAGCTAATATTTATTTAAATATAATTTTAAATATTAAGAGTTAAAATTCAGCGACTCCTTGAGCTGTAGAATACAAAGACATTATTATGCGTAATAACAATATTTAAGCAAGAAAGGAAAATAACGAAATCAAAAGCGAAACATTAAGACAATTAAATTATTTTCGACTCTTTGACTTGCCTTTTACCTTTTTGTCGTGAATTTTTATTAAGATCGTTTTAGGAAATAAAGACATTATCTATGTTATAAAATATAGCATTTGTTAGCAAATGATACTTACTTGTTTTTTTTTGTTTTATAATGAGAATTTGGTAACTTGAAAATTAGGTTAACAATTTTTGAAAGTTTATTAGTTTTTAGTATATAGAGTTACAAAATTTCTAAGCTACAAAATATAATTAAATGTTGTTTTATAAAGGTTAAGACGCATACTATATTCACCAATAGTGTAATGAATACACAAAATGGAAAAATCAATAGAATATTTTACAATTTGTATGCAAACAAACGAATACACATCAGACATCTAAATTTGCCTTCAACTCTTTCAGATAAATTTCCAAACACCAGTGCTTGATCTATCAACCGTGTACGGTGTAGATGACAATGCTCTTCGTAAAGTGAGAAAATATGAACACGGTCTTCTGATTCTTGAAAACAGATTACACCGTTATGTGCCTCAGAATATAACAAAGACAACCAATCTATCTCCTGGCGTCTTGACAGATATGAAGAATAATATTGCATCAAACATAAAACATGAAATGACTCCAAAGCTAAAACAAAAAGGAAATAGCACAGCAGCCAACATGACAACAAATATGTTGGCAAATATGTCAGCTGAGATGCTGTCAAATATGGCTCATGATATGCCAAATATGATACCAGATATGATGCCAAGTTTGACTCCCGATATAATGTCAAATATGACCAAAAAAGTTATTGTTACACAAGAGATGTTGAATATGACTGCTGAAATGCTGGCCGATACCATCGCAAATATTATGGCCAATACTATGGTAGATACAATAACAAATATGGTTACAAATCAAGTAGCTAGTGTTGCGCAAGATGTATGCTTTCAAAATAATGATACTGAAACTATTTGTTATCAATTTGGTGAGTAATGCGTCATATTTTTTTTATTTTTTTTATTACCAAAATAACAAGAATTTACGATATGTTTACACAAAAAATGCCACTTAAACCTATATGATTTGTGTGTGACACAATGTTTCGACCTCTTCCTTACTTAAAATAAACATTTATTAAAACTTTAATAACAGTTTTATGCTGCAGCATGAATTTGAATAATATTTGCTCATTCTATATCTGTTGTTACGTATAGACCTTTCGAAGTACTTCAAACCAGATGCAGATGACCAAGGTTCGGTTTCTATAGAAGTTTATCATATATAATGTGTACCTATTTTGATTTTAGGATTCCCTGAAGTAGGTAATTTCGACTTAAGAACAACGGCATTAACAATATTTTTCATGAGGGAGCATAATAGAATAGCGAGAGAACTTCACCATCTCAATCCTTGCTGGAAAGACGACCGCCTTTTTAAGGTTGCTCGTAAAATCAACATAGGAACAGTCTCTAACATATTTATGTATGAATTGCTGCCTATGTTATTAGGTAATGAATATGAATTATATTTGTTAATAAATGAAGAAATTTTAATTTTTTTCTAGCCTTATCATTTCAGTCAATCTTGAGTTTTTATTCTTTTTCAACTGCCATATTTCCAGAAATTTCATACAGTTAGATATTTTTGGTTGATTTTGTAAAGTACATTAATTGGACTTAAATTAACTTTGCCAATAACTTAATAATATTTTGAAGCATATCAAAATTTCAACATTATATTGTATATTATTTATTACGTTATATTGTTCTCGATAGGATTCAGAAACATGGCGAACTACGGATTGTTATCGGAAAACGTAGAACACGTAAGTGCATATGAAGCAGATGCAGTTCCCCTCGTTTATGCGGAGTATGAAATTGCTGTTCGATTCTTCCACACGTTACTAGACGGTAGAATCAAGTGAGTATTGTGCAAACTGAAAAGAATAGATCTATTTTGGGAATGGATTTTCCGGTATATTTTATCCGATTTTTGAGCTAATTATTGATATTTTTAACGAAACCCATAGGTCTCGTTAAAAATATCATCCTATCTCTGGGCCCGAGGTTTATAACTTATGTATTCTAATAATTTGTAGCTTTAGGTCGCTTAATATAATTTTACGTAACTTACATTGAATACAAATTTGGGACCATTTTAGGGCTTACAGTGAAGATTATCACTACAAAGATGAATATTCATATAGTATTACCCTCTTTAGATCTGGTATACTTGAGAAAGGTAAAATTTTTGAAGAAATCACACGTGGAACCTTTCGTCAATTTGGTGGTAAACTTGACGATATTCAAGATCCAGAAGTAAGTATTACCCAACCTGTTTTTTTAAATTTATAATATTATTGTAAACATTTTTAGTTTGATTTTGAATTTTCAGCTGCAAGTCTTATTTTTGTTTAGTAAGTTGGTAAAAAACAAACCCTAAAAATAGCTGCAAAACATGAATGGATTTCCATCTACATTTCTGATTCGGTTTTTGGAAAAAACTATTCATTAATGCTGTACCAGCATCCTCAAACTTTTATAAACTAAGACTAGTACACTATGAAATGCATAAAGTTGACAGTAGTAATCTTTTGCAATATTTATTTCCTTAGATTTCTGAAAACTTCTACTGAAAGAAACTTCAGAGAGCGCACGACTTACCATCTATAGATATACAGCGGGGCAGGGATATGGGTATTCGAGGGTATAATGACTACAGACACTTTTGTGGTGTCAAGCCAGCTAAGAAATTTGAAGACTTTTTGGACGTCATGGATATTGAAGTAAGTATTACACAGAGGAAGCTAAGTACAAACACAAGCCTATTGCGTTGATTTATTATTTTACAGTTATATTATTTAAATTAAATGTTTTGTTACTTTTAATATCTATCTGATCTAAAGTTTCTGAAAAACCTGATATATTGCTTCTTATTATTTTTACAAAGATGTGGCAGACTTGAATTTACGAAAACTAAAGAAATCGACGGCAGTTCGTTTTGTTTATTACAGATTTTTAAAATCTGCGTTACTATTTTTGTGAATATTGCGGAGTATTACCTAAAAATTTCACAAATTTTAGAAAGTGGAAGCCTTGAAGAGACTTTATGAAGTGGTTGATGACGTGGACTTATTAGCCGGCATCATGAGCGAGAATGATATACAGGGCATCAAAGTCGGACCAACACTGTTTTGTATTATGACAAAACAATTGCAGCTGTTCAGGTTCTCAGATAGGTTTTGGTTTGAGAGAGGAGACCAGATGCATAGTTTCAATTTGGGTAAGTTTTTTAATGGACACTGGTATAGCAGAAACTCAGATTTTAAATCTCAATAATAATATTTATAAAATTATTATAATTTTTTTAACAATTAGCTTACATTTTAAAATAGGCACCAAAAAATATCAGTTAACCTATTTCTCCGTTGGTGAGTGAGCTTTCAACCATTATCAATTTGTTCAAATTATATCTATAACTGTAATAGCAAAAACATTTCCGCTCATACGAAGGTGTTCTGCTAACTCTGTTCTACGGGTGTAAAGATACCACACCGTATAATTCATACATATATAAGATACCAAAATTAATTGTCAACAGTTCAATTACATGAAATCAGGAAGACCAATATGGCTCGCTTTGCTTGTGACAACGCTGATGGCATTAAATATATCCAACCGCAAGCATTCATGAACGTTAAGCCGGGGTATGTTTGAATTTTTATTTTATAAATATTATATTCCGTTCTTCTTCTGCCTGTATATTGTCATCATAAGGCCCTGCATGTTCCCAGTAAATTAATTTGCTAGCTGTACTGTGTGTGTCAGATTAGTGAATAGATAAAAGGTTGTACTTCGATGAGAGGGGGAATATTCGGCGAAAAATAGTAACGCTATTTTTGGTCTTATTCCCGTTCGCCCCAAATTTATTGTTCTCCAAAATTCATTTTTCTATACACATATTACCATGAGATGATGACAAAGATGTTTAGTAAATAAAGTTTTCAAAACACTTAATAATACTATCTTGGAGCACATGGCAGCAAAATTATAGAGTGGACAGACTTCTCATTTTTTATGTCAAAAAATTCTTCGTTACAGAAATATGCCCGTTCCATGCACACACATTCAAGGTCCTGATTTAACAAAATGGCAGGATAACAGCTGCTACAAACACAAATATCATCATGAATCTCCACATTCGCCGATTGAATACAAACCAAAACCCGACCAACCCAAACATCGTTATGTGACAACTACATTCTATGGAGCTAATAGAGATATTGTTGATGACGATGTAGATTTTGCTTCGTTTTTTGAAGATTTCTTACCTAGTAAGTCGACACAGAGGAATTTGAATAAAGAAACTAGAACAGAAGACTACCGTTTTAACCCTTGGAACTAAACCGAAGAATACCTCTTTATTTACTTAAGTTGTTTATGTTGCGTCGTTTAAATTTTATCGTGAATATTATTGATAGTTTAGTAGCATGTAGGAACAGATATTGTATGAATTTGATTCTTGATATTCGATTTATACGAATTACAATTAACGAGATGTCGTTTACTAAAAAGACCAAATTGTTATGAACTACTTAGTTAAAGACTCTCTAAAAAATAATGTCCAATTTATTATTATCAATATAGGAGATGTTTTTATGTTCCAGTATTATGTATATATTTAAAAAATGAGCTGAGAAATGCGTTAAATTTGACTTGAAGATTTCGTTATTTTCATAAGCTAAATAAATACTTGTAAATAAAATAAGGAGATGGTTTTGTTTTTTTTTTTTTTTTTATGCGAGTTCTTTTCTCATTACAGCTTGGTACTATAAAAGTTTACATAAAATGCTAAAACGGTATTATTCAAAACATACAGTTTTTGTCTAACAAAAATAAAAACAGCAGCATCGGTATTTCTAAACCACTTCAAAAAAGGATTATATGAAAAAATATTCCATTACTTTTTCCTATTTTTAATAAAAAAAAACAACTAAAACAACGCTGCCAAAGCAACTTGGGTTCCTCTTTCAGCTTTCCATCAGGCGAAAAGGAGCCACTATGCTTGTCTACTATAAAAAAAATATGAAAATGAAACGCCAAATGTAAAACCACACTAAAATAAAACGACAGATACAAATCATGACACATATAATAGGCACTTACTTCGTTCGTAAACAAAAAATGTGCAACAAATTGAACTACATTTTCACTTCTTCATTTTGTTGTCTTCCCCCAGATATTCTATCTACTTTTGATAGTCCTTTGCTCTAAAGTGCCCTCACGTTGCCTGGACTTCTGCCAATCCTATGAGATGCAGTAAATAGGTAGAAGAATATTTTAAACATTTTGTATAGGAATTAAAATTAGATTTATATATAATGCTATGCTTACATTTGGCAAATACATTACTAGAGGACCAAAAAGATATTGTACATCTGTTCCTAGACCCGTCACAAAACTACGCTCTGCGATTGCCAACCCGCATGCCCAGCGTGGCAATTAAGGGCAAATCCTCCATGTTTGCACAACATAGACCGCGGCCTCCAGTTCCCGGCCGCCCTGCTATTCCTGATCACGGCGGCGGTCATGGTAACGGCAGGGTAGGGGGTGCTAAGAATCCCCGGGTTACGGATAGCCGCCATAAACAACTGACTTTGGCAACGTACAATGGACGCACGTTAAGGCTTGACGAGCACCTGGCACAACTCGAAGAAGAGCTCGAAAAAATAAGGTGGCACATTATTGGGTTAAGTGAAGTCCGAAGAGAGGGAGAGGACACCTTAACTCTTAAATCAGGCCACCTTATGTACTACCGAGAGGGAGACCAGCTTTCCCAGGGTGGCGTAGGGTTCCTGGTAAATAAAGTCCTTCGTGATAACGTCGTGGAAGTGTCGAGTGTGTCGAGTAGGGTTGCGTACCTTATCATTAAACTAACCAAGAGGTATACCCTGAAGGTTGTGCAGGTTTACGCACCGACCTCGACGCATTCGGACGATGAAGTAGAGGATATGTACTGCGATATATCCAAGGCCTTACACTTCACCACCAAGGCCCAGTACAACGTTATCATGGGGGACTTCAACGCTAAAGTGGGAGTACAGAATCGCAGTGAATCGGTAGTAGGATCCCATGGGTTTGGCAGCAGAAATCATAGGGGGCAAATGCTTGTTAACTTCCTTGAAAAAGAAGGGCTTTTCTTGATGAACTCCTTTTTCAAGAAACAGCCACAAAGGAAGTGGACATGGCGCAGCCCCGATACTATAACCAAAAATGAGATAGACTTCATCATGACGGACAAAAGGCATATATTCAGTGATGTCTCAGTGATCAACAGGTTCAATACTGGCAGCGATCACCGACTTGTCCGAGGATCACTGAATATCAACTTTAAGCTAGAACGCGTCCGTCTGGTGAAGTCCAGGCTCCGACCTAGCTTGCTCCAAACTATAATGGGATCTGAAACGTTCCAGGCAAAACTGGACAACCGATTTGCTGCCGTGGAAACCACAAACGTCGTTGACATCCACTATACCCTCGAGAATGTGGTCGGAATACTCAGGGACGAAGGTACCAGATTCTGCGAAAAACAGCGTAAGGGCAGGAAATCGAAATTTTCAGAAGAAACCCTAAGGCTAATGAAGATAAGACGCGAAAGCCCACCTGTCACTTCGTCCGAACAACGGACTCTGAACAAGAAGATTGGCAAATTAGTAAGGCACGACCTCCGATGCTCCAATACACGAGTAATCGAACGAGCCGTAGAACAAAATCGGGGGTCCAAAGTATTTGTCCAGTCTCTTGGTAGAAGTCACTTGACGAAGCTGACCACATCCAATGGTGAGGTTGTCACTTCAAAGTCAGGAGTAATTTCGGAAATTGAAGATTTCTATGGCCAATTATACGCTTCGCATGCATCTCAGCCTGAGACCGGTACAGAGGATTCCAGAGCCACGCTGACCCGCCACTTTACTGAAGACTTGCCAGAAATCAGCCTAGGCGAAATTGAGATGGCTCTAAAACAGCTCAAAAATGGAAAAGCCCCTGGTGAGGACGGTATCACCACTGAGCTCCTGAAAGCAGGGGGGAAACCTGTGCTAAAGGAGCTCCAAAACATTTTCAATACCGTTCTCTTTGAAGGGAGAACTCCGGAGGCGTGGAGTAGGAGCATTGTCGTGTTGTTCTTCAAAAAGGGTGATAAGACTTTATTGAAGAACTACCGACCGATCTCGCTCTTGAGCCACATTTACAAACTCTATTCAAGAGTCATCACAAACCGCCTTGCACGTAGACTCGACGAATTTCAACCACCGGAACAGGCCGGGTTTCGAGGAGGATACGGTACCGTAGACCACATTTTCACAGTGCGGCAGATTATACAAAAGACAGAAGAATATAATCAGCCCCTGTGCTTAGCATTTGTGGACTACGAGAAGGCCTTTGACTCTATCGAAACCTGGGCGGTTTTGGAATCCTTGCAACGATGCCAAGTCGATTGGCGATATATTCATGTGTTGAGGTGTCTCTACAGTGCGGCCACAATGTCCGTCCAAGTACAGACTCAGCAAACTAAACATATCCCCTTACACAGAGGCGTGAGACAAGGGGATGTAATATCCCCGAAACTGTTTACGAACGCATTAGAGGATATGTTCAAGTCGCTGGACTGGAAAGGACGTGGTATCAACATCAACGGCGAGCACATCTCACACTTGCGATTTGCGGACGACATTGTCATTATGGCAGAATCGTTGCAGGATTTACAACATATGCTGCACGGCCTAGCTGATTCTTCCCAACGCATCGGTCTCAGAATGAACTTGGACAAAACCAAGATCATGTTCAATGAACACTGTATTCCGGGACCGATAGCAGTACATAACACCTTTCTCGAAGTTGTCCAGGAATATGTTTACCTTGGGCAAGTTCTGCAGTTGGGTAGAAACAACTTTGAGAAAGAGATCAATAGAAGAATACAGCTGGGCTGGGCAGCATTTGGGAAATTACGTCGGGTCTTTACGTCGTCGATTCCACAAAGCCTGAAGACAAAGGTATATAACCAGTGCGTCCTACCAGTGATGACATACGGTGCCGAAACATGGACACTCACAGTTGGCCTGATCCACCGGTTTAAGGTCGCTCAGCGAGCTATGGAAAGGGCTATGCTCGGAGTTTCTCTGAAGGATCGAATCCGTAACGAAGTGATTCGGCAGAGAACCAAAGTCGTCGACATAGCCCACCGTATAAGCAAGCTGAAGTGGCAGTGGGCAGGCCACATCACTCGTAGAACCGACAACCGGTGGGGAAAACGGGTTTTAGAGTGGAGACCTCGTCTCGGCAAGCGTAGTGTAGGGCGCCCCCAGTCTAGGTGGAGTGACGATCTTCGCAGGGTGGCTGGCAAACGCTGGATGAGAGTAGCTGCAAATCGTACTCAATGGCGTGCAATTGGAGAGGCCTATGTCCAGCAGTGGACTAGTATAGGCTGATGATGATGATGATGATGATGTTCCTAGACCCGATTGCTGTGGTATTTACTACTTCCCATTGTAAATATAAACTATCCAGAGGCCCCTCCAATAAACTCATAAAAATATATCAAAATAGGTCTACCTGTTTAGAAGGACTTCAGTGACACACATGTACGATAACGTACCTACTTATAAAAGGATATAAAGAAAGTTGTCATACAGTTTAAGTATCTATTGTTTTCAAAATCTCCATACTATTTTTTTTATTATATGCCTTCGAGCAAGATTAGTGAAAACAATATACAATACAATATTTGCTTTATATTCACAATTCATTCGAGTTCAATTCAGATGAAAAACAGATGCCAGGTGCTGCTCGAGATATTGGTAAAAAATCAATTTGAAAGATTACATTTTTGCCATTTCGAATAAGATGTTGTTGCTTGTGTTAATAAAAAAGAAATTACAACCATGACAAAGTTTATATATCGACTATACATTTAATTCCACATATTAACTTTGCTTAAACTTACGTTGTCATGACTGAAAAGAATCTTGCTATTCCAAGATTTATTAATTATATAATCACAAAAAAAAACAAACATAAAAGTGATCTATTATGACAGCTAACAATAACTTAACTGAAACATAAATAAGTTAATATTTTAAAAGTTTTTACTATCATAAAAGCTATCACAAAACTGAAACGAATTGGTTTTTTAAAACAATGCCATTGTTTGAACAAGGCACGCTGTCTGCAGTGGCACTCAGTAAGATTTTTTCCTTCTACTTAAGACTAGTTAATCAAACGCTGAACTAAAAGCGGCTGCGAACTTTACAGAGATCTCTTTCGCGGTAATAAAATAAATTTAAAAAAAAAGCGCTTAATGTAGGTAGTGCAGTGCAGTCTTCACTTATTCAACGGGGGAATTGAAGTAATTTCCCGACACAAAATTAAAAAGAAACGAGCTTATCTTCGCGTGCCCTCTTCGCAATTACAGCATGGCTAAACAAGTTAGCTTCTTGCTCCCGTTCCGTTCGTTGTTTTGTATATTATCGAGTTCATCATCATCATTTCAACCCATAAACGTCCCACTTTCTGGGCACGGGTCTCCTAAAAAGAATATGGAGGGAATTTAACCTACTATACCACGCTGGCCAGACGGGTTGATATAAGGTTAGTTTTGAATTTTCATATTGTCGTGGTGCTCTTGTCTGCATAAGGTTATTTCCATAGTTGTCACAAAGGGGTTGAGATGGGGTGACCTTATGTATTCTTAAACCATCACTACACGGACAAGTAGTGCAGTGACTATCGAATTAATTTATTGTAATAAAACAGTTTAAATTAATATCGAAGATACGAAACCGTTGTGGGCTTTTAAATTGTGTTGTATTTTTCGATTTTCTTCAAATATTAACAACGAATTTCAACGGTATACATATAGCCAACGGTTTTGCTAATGTTTCGGATGATTTTGTTTTAAAAATATATGTTGATTTTTCTATACCTAAAACTTTAGTTCCAATTCCCAGTTTAAAAAAGAATATCTAAAACAGATTAGATTTGGAAGCTCAAGTTAAAAAAAAAATATTTCTATAAAATACTATATTTTACTTATAAATGTATAGCTTTCATTTCAAAACACCAGATTGTACTAGTTTTAATAACATAGTACATAATATAAAATTTGCCAGTAACACATGTTACAAATGTCGGGTCGCTGTGCTGAAAATAATATTCATACGAAGAAAGCTTAAAGAGTAACAACACTTTGGGGCTTTATACTTGGTGTTTCTACAATATTTAGCATACATTGAAGGGTAGTTAAGACATGTATGTATTTTGTGAAAGGTTAAGCGAGTAATGGACGTAAAATACGACAAAGTAATGGTTGTTTGTCGATAGTTTCTGATGTAGTTTTGTGTAAATGGTATGCAAAGTCCCGTTGAGTTGGTTGGTAAAGCGATCCTGACAGGCTTTTAGTCGCACCCGGCGAGGACCCGAACTGTACACAATTTAATTTTAAGCAGTAATATCGTGCTTTGTTATGAAATATTTGTATTAACCGTGATTTTGAGGGCAATTCACTAATATCGTTATTTTATTTATATTTGTTTGGTCTTTGTTTTAAGTATCCATGTTTTAGACAAAAGATATTGTTTTTTTTTAATTAAAGTGATATTTATTTGTATTAATTTTGTAAAATTCTGGATTTAGCTACAAGTTTCACAATGAAAACGTAAATTAAAAGATTTAAATTAATTAGCCAATGATCAACTTACTACATTGTTATTATTCAACTGACTAATTTCTAGTTTCCTACATTATAATATCGTTTCATTTAAGTATCTACTTACTTTAATTTGTATGAAATTTTAGATTAAATGGTCTATCTCTAATAAATTAATCGAAACAAAAGCAGCAGAAAAGGTTAGCTCTTTTATTTCAACCATAAGTGAATCAAAATTAACATTGCATTATACTCAAACTAAAAAGGTGTTTAAAAAGATTGCCTGTTACGATAACAAGAACATATACTTACAATACCCATAACGTAAGTGCCGAAACATCGACATGGCATAACATAACCAAAATTCAACGAGCCGGGGATATTATGTAATGAAACGTTACCGCGCTGAGGTTTCACAATGTACCTGAAAGAAGCGGCCGCGTCATCTAAGCATTTCATTTAAAAATAACGCGATCCTTCCGGAAAACTGGAGATTGAATGGCCTCTTTTGCCCAAAAGATACCCGGCCGGGGCGTAGTGGAAGGGTAAATTGGTACATTCAGACGCAACATTTCGTACGAACAGGCCATTATTGGGGTCTTGAACTGAGGACGGAAGAAGCCGATTTAGTTCCCAACCCGCCTCAAACGCTTATTTACCTGCCCACTGTGACGCTTCTTGTGCTTTGTAATGGAAAATTTATCTATGAATGTGCAATGGAGCAAAAAATAGAATGTGGATATTTAAAATATTATTTTGTAAGACGTATGTTATATAAAGGTTGGTAACTTTCACAAAGGTTTTGTTAGAAAAATATTGCCTTAGCTTGTTGGGATGATTGAGGGACAAATGATTTTCCTATATTGTTAGACTACGGTACTTGTATAAAGAGGTTTCGTCTTACTAAACGTGAACAAAAGGAAAAGGGAAGTGCTTTGATTTAACGACCGTATGATGTAATTTGATTAAACCGTTACCGTTGAAGAAGCCATTATTGAAACTTTATTGTCATTCAATTTGACAAATATTTATTTTAAACCTTCGGAAATAGATTAACTAAGAATTTTAAATCACTTATTATTTATTTATTATATACATAAATTTTAATTTTAATTGTCTGTATGTTTATTGTAGCGCAGCGTGGGGCGGCCCCCCGCCAGATGGACCGACGATCTGGTAAAGATTGCGGGTGGCCGTTGGATGCGGGCGGCACAATATCGCTCGCTGTGGCGGAAATTAGGTGAGGCCTATGTTCAGCAGTGGACGTTGCTGGGCTGATATGATGATGATGATGATGATGATGTTTATACTGATTTTCATGAAACTAAACCTAGTTTTACAATAACGGACCGCTGAGGTCGTGCTGCTTACGAAAACCAGATTTTGAGATGCTTCTCACAATCTCGGTATAAAATTGGTCGAAATCGAAAATGTAATTATTATTCTTGACGATCGTAGAAATAACTTCCAAAAATTTAAGGTTCCTACTCATAACACTGTATTCATATACAGTACACTGTATATGAATATGAACACCGAATATGAACCATATTATGACACGCAACCAAACTAAATGATAACCTATAATATGGCACGTAAAACAAATGACACATGCCACTAGACCGTAGCCTAATTTTCTTCGAGATTTAATTGTCTGTTCAGTCATGGCACGTGTCTGTTTCGGTGGACGACAAAACACAAGGCCTACTTGCATTCTTGATATATTATGTTGCAAAAGCAATGTAAAATGTTTAATTTTGGTTGCTGTCACTATAAAACGATATTTAATCATCAAAAAACTTAATAAAAATAACCGAATGGCGGGATTGAGAGAGGTTTCTAAACACTGTTATTGTGTTACTGTGTGTATAAATAAAGTTAATAATATTACGGGACAGGTTAATAGTGGATATACCTATGCCTTTATAGCAAGAAATCAATTATCAACGTCAGTCCATCGCTACAAATGATGCATAGCCTTCTGCATAAATTATACATTGTAAGCTTCATGATTCAATTGAATTTGATTAGACCCTACATAATCAAATGCAGGTAATCTCCCATCAATCAACACATTCAACACTCATTAAATATTTATCTAATATTTTATTCTGAAGAATTATTTTTATATCTATATTCACTTTTTTTGACGATGCTTTTATTTGCTTGATTGCATCCAGAGCTATCTACAGCAAGTCTACCACAAAACACATTACCGGTGATTCGGATTTCAAAACGTTTGCTTTTTAAAACACTTACTTATCAAAATCATTACAATCAATTAATTACATGCTATTTTCGACACTTGATTCATAGAGGTAGTATGCCTAAAACGTTGTATTGAAAATATTCTCTGGAATAATAAAGGCACTCATTTTATGTAAACGAGCTCCAAATGACAAAATCGTAGATATTATTAGATTATGTAACGTTTATCTGCCTTACATTATATCACGGTTCAACGTTAACGTATCAAAGTCTAAAGAATATTATCTTGAACACAATCGTGTTCTTTCTAAATAAGATTTCTTAGATCTGAGGTTTTAGTAAGTGCCTCAGATAAAACAATAACGGGAATTTTGTGAGGCATGATGACGAAGGCGATTTATCTTGTTTTATGTTTATTTACTGTGCCTACTTCGTGTAGATTTATTATTTTTGGCGGCACAGCCGTATTGTGAATGACAAGGCTGGTTGAATTTTTAGTACTCTGACTGTATTTGAGCAGACTGAGTGCAGATCATTTGAATCTTACTCTGAATGCTGCCTGGTTTCTTCAAATTCAGATTTGAAATAAGTAGACAGAAAATTAAAAATAAAATTACTTTTACTTCTTAAATATTCTTTTCTGTTTCTAACATCAAATCTGCGTTATTTGAGTAAAATAATGATCTTTTACTGAATTGCAAAACAACAACAAACTCTTTCTCACTGATGGCAAATATTAAACAGATCAAATATCTTTATTAGGCAATGTTTCGAGAAACTTTAACATAACTCATATTAAATATAAAATGAAATCCTAGCCATCAATCCTCCTTCAACTTTATAGCAACATAAAGCCATACAGATATCAAAACCAACGACCGAATTGTACCAGACCGTATCTTGTCGGGACGGCTGGCCGTAGAATATTAAATAATTGCCGGTGGCTTCAATCAAGGCTGTGAATAATACATAAACGTCAGAAGTATAATAAAACAGAGCGACGTATGGGACGAATGGCCACTAGGGCTTAAGCTGTGTTGACATGATAAGACTACACTGGAATTAACTACTGTCGACGAGTATTCGAATTTATTCTGTGATGTTAATATATCAAGCTATTCCCGCTATTTTAAGTTATTCATCAAGTCGTCCTACATGCCTACGGATGACGACGACTCTATACAAATAACAAACATAAGCTGTACATTACTATGTGTCTGCAAATTTTATGCTGGTAAAGTCCCCCAAAATGGATGATGGCATGTGGATTTCATTTTGTGGAATTTATATGTACTAGTCAAGTGACTTAACATTTGCTAGCGGTCAAGGAAACCTTCGTCAGAAAACCCTCATATCCTTGAAATAATTCTAAGTGTTTGTCTGATCCACCAATCCACACTAGGCCAGCGTGTGTGGATTATGGCCTTAATCCTCTTAGCTCTGTAAATAGAGGAGGGGAGACTAGAGCCTAGCAGTGGGACATTAATGGGTTGCTGTTGATGAAAGTCCTCGCGATATAGACTTTGTTCCATAGATATAGTTTGCATAAATTCAAAAATAAACTCCGTGCGCTACTCCTGGAAAAATGTTACTATAACATAGAGGAGTATTTATTTTCCTGGAAAAATATTAAATATTTCTGACATTCTTTTTTATTTTTCTGTAAACAGTGATGCCAAGCTTATCACCTATTGAATTATTTATTGAAGGATTTTATTATTTTTGAATATTCATGTTTTATTTTTATACTGAAATTATTTAATTATTTTGACATTGTTTCTTTTTTTTTCTTTTCATACTGACATTCATCATTGTTGACATCAATATGTCAACAATGATGAATGTCATTGTATTTACTAAAATAAGATAATGTGATATAATATTCGACACAAATGTAATTTTGTTATGAATAAATGAAATGAAATGATCAATACGTAGCCCAAAATATGAAATGAACGAACTCAGAGGGCCTTCTCACAATATCGACATTCGCGATATAAATTAATAAAATATCGAAGTTGTGGGTAGTGTCCCTTATACTATTTGAGCTTCTAGACTATTCGAACCGAATCTAATCTTCGTTGTCCACACGACTTTAGAGAATAACTAACAGCTGTAACGGCCATAAAATAGTTCGTGTCTCGTTTTATACCTCGGCTTGTAGTTTTACGCACGTAACAAGTTGTCAGCTAATGCCTCGCTCGTCAAATAAACTTTATGTTTCTATTACAAAGCTTTTGTTTGATTGTGGGTTCACATTAAATTTATATATCTCACTCAAAGTTGAAAAAAGGTTTAAGACGAAAAATGCCACTGGACAATTTGAACCTTTCAATAATACACAGAAGGTAAAAAGTGCCGGATGGATAAAATTCGACTTGTATTTTTATATGTGTATCTTGATAGATTAGAGCCTTATCGCTCAAGGCTGACCTGTCATCCGTGTTGCTAATGTTTGCATCAATAAATATACAAAAAGTAACCAAATTATTACACTATAAGAGTAAGGGAGAGAGAGAGAGGGTTCCCTCTCTCTCTTCTCCAAACGGATATCGGAATAAGTACATCCAGCCTTATCAAAGAACAATACAATACTTTAATCATCGCACATTGACATAATAAGATATTATTAAATGCCTCAATAAATGTCGTATTAATGCCTCATTGATTTGTTATTGTTATTAATAATATCATACTTGAAACAATCAACACCTATCAATTGATAGATCTTGGAATTAATTAACACATAAATACGTACCAGCTATCTATACATACATTTAGTATTAATTATCTTTGCTGACCAGCCTCATGTGGTTAGATATGGCAGATGAACACCATTGACCATAGACTAAAGAGCGTCTGCATACGACTTTGAATATCAAAGAGGGCTATTACCATATCTTGATTGCCTCAGAATCCTCAGTTAACAACTAATTTATCGACACAGAGCTGTTGGAACCCCTCAGAGACGACAACATAAAATTGATGATATAACACAATTAACAAGCAAATAGAAATACATAATAATATATCTATAGAATTTAAAAAGATAATTATTTACCTGTCTTAATCTCTGCATCACAAGTCACAACAAGGTTGGCTGATACTTATAAAAACTTTTAGTATAAGGTTTTCTTTTTGTTCTAATCCTTGGTGCAAGGAGTTTTTAAATAAACCGTACGTCTGTTTGCCACCGTGTCGTGGTAAAAAAAAAATAACTAAATACAATATGAAGTTACATAACATTAAAAAAACATACAGTCGAATTGAGAACCTTCTCTCTTTTTAAAGTCGATTATAAATAAATTGGTCAGTTTAGATTGATAATACTGATATTATGGAATGTAGTCAAAAACTCACTAGACGTTTTGACTAGATTACACCGTGATTGCTTTTCACGGCGTAACCCAGTCAACTTCTGACGAAAACGAGATGGGAATACTAATTATTATAATTTATAGCAATTTATTTGCTAAAAAATAATTTGCATTGTTTATTGATTGATTTGTTATAATTAATAACATTTTATAAAGTTCAAGTAATTTTTATTTTTAATCATTTATTTTGAGTAATATTATTTCTTAATAAAAACTGCCTAAATAATAATAATAATATTCTACCACATTTACACAGCGCCATCTAGTCCCAAAAAGCAATTATATTTGCTTGTGTTATGGCAACTAAACAATTGATAATTATACCTACTACTTAATTTTTTTTTTTTTGTAAATACGAGTACATACATATTATATATACTAAATAAAATTACACCCAGACACAGAACAAATCTTTATGCTCATCACACAAAGATTTGTCCTGGGTGGGGATCGAACCCACGACCTCCGGTTTAGCAGTAAGGGCCCCTATTGCTCTTTAAGTTTCTAGATTTTTATTATAGGTAAGTATATAATTTATTTCCTACAGCGTGCCTACCTACTTATGCCTTATTCGGAAACTTTCTATCTGTTATTGCAAACCTTGAATTACTTCAACAGTTACCACCAGTTTTGACTGGCCTGTTGGTCTAGTGGTTAGTGATCCTGACTGCTAAGCCGGAGGTCTTGGGTTCGATCCCCATCCAGGACAAATCTTTGTGTGATGAGCATAAAGGTTTGTTCTGTGTCTGGGTGTAATTTATCTATAATATGTATGTATTTACAAAAAAAAAATGTATATATGCAGTATATCAGTTGTTTAGTACCCATAACACAAGCAAAATCTAATTGCTTACTTTGGGACTAGATGGCGCTGTGTGAATGTGGTAGAATATTATTATTATTATTATTATTATTATTATAGTTACCGAAACTTACAAAGTCTCTCTTTAACAGTGGCAACAGTCTTTGTAAGTGTTCTTTGAAATTTGCTTCAAGGATCCATTTCTAACTTTTAACTATAACTAGGAATATTTTCATAGAAAATAATATTTGCCTTTGCTTGAAACACTTTCGAGTCATATTTACTTTGTCATCGAAAATTATATTACCTTCACTCGCCTATAGGATTAGTTACTCAAAAATAAAATACACATTACATAATCTAAATAAAAAATTATAAAAAAAAGTTTTTTTAAGAACAAGCTTTCAATAGACAAAAACGTGAACTAAAAGGTAAAAAATAAATTTAAGGGCCGTAGGTATATAAACATAGATCTTTTCAAAATGTAAAATCTATATAAATTTTAAAAGCTTGAGGCACCAAACCTTTACCTATGAAAGAAGTAGAATACATTATAACTCTACTGCCAAAAAGGAGGGTAATGTTTTTCGCGTGCATGTATGTATGTCTGTTTCATTGTGACCTCCTGCATAAACGGCTCAGCTGATTTTGAAGTGTGATGTGTCATTAGATTCGTATTTTTCCACTAAGTGTTATAAGCTATCTGACGTCACCAAAAAATCAATATGGCGGACGTAAATTGTCAAAACAGGTGATTTTTTTAGTGCAATCACAATATGGATATTAAATGAAAGCTAATTAATAGCCTAATCCAAATAATGTATATACATTAGGTATTGCCCGTGACTCTGTTCGTGTAAAGCATGTTTCCTGTATCCACAAATAACTATCAATAGAATATATATTTTGTACAGAACCCAAAATATTTTTCGAAAGTAAAATAGTAGTCCAGGTTATTCAATAAACATTTCATTTTCTGCAAAACGCAGCTCTATGCAATTCCCTCTGACCACTAAACGCACAAGTAACGGGTGGCGCAAAAGTAAAGACCCTATTTGGTTCAGCTATAACATTTTTTCTAAATTAGAAAACTAGATTTAGATTTTTTTAAATGTATATTTGTGCCATTAAATTTCGTACCATTAGGATTTAAAGATGATGTCTTTTAAATGGTGACCTCCAGAGTTGATACACATTTGAGCCCTATTTATGACATTTTGCATAACTTGCCGTAACACTTCCTGCGATATGTTCGTTATTTCTTGACGAATGTTTTCTTTTAGAGCTGCGAGAGTCTGTGGCTTGTTCACATACACCCGAGATTTCAAAAAACCCCAAAGAAAAAAGTCTGGACTGGTCAGATCGGGTGATCTTGCAGGCCAAGGCAAATCGCCAAAACGAGAGATAACTCGGCCTGGAAAAGCGTCCCTCACTAAGTCCATAGTGTCGCGCGCTGTGTGTGCCGTAGCGCCGTCTTGTTGAAACCAGATGTGCTCCAGCCCCAATTCGTCCAAACTGGGTATCAAAAACTCACGTAACATGGTTCTGTAGCGTTCTCCAGTGACAGTTATCGCATTGCCTCCAGCGTCTTCGAAAAAATAGGGTCCGATCACTCTGTCAACACAGATGCCACACCATACAGTAACTTTTAGTGGGTGTGTGGCAAAGCGTCGAATTGTGCGACCAATCGGTGCCGGACGGTGGGGAAATCGTCGACGAAATTCACGTTGTGTTCTTATCACTGATATTCCACGTTCTTGGGGAGTAAAACGGTCCATGTTTATTTTCAGTGTATTTTACATTTGTTCACTACACAATTTTCAACAACAGAATGACAGAAAATGTATAATAAAAAAAAAAAAAGCATTTTCTTTAGTGCCACTACTTTTGCGCCACCCAGTACTTAGCATTGCAAACAAACAAGATATAGATTTCAATCTCTTGATTGCACGACCCATTCCATACTCATATGTTATGTTTCAAGGCTTAACGGCAACTGCGCTAGGATCGTATTTTCCACTAAGTAAGCCAACATGTCGCATATCTACATGCACAAATTAGCCCTTTTTTTTTATAACATAACATAGCATCACGCCTTTTTCCCCGAAGGGGTAGGCAGAGGTGTTTCACACCCACATTTCGCCAGCTATGTTTGGTCCCATGAAATAGCGGGCTAGCCCGAGAGATTTTCCCGAAGTTAGGTAAACAATTGTTCCCGGTCGATGACAATATCATCGACCGGGAACAATTGTTTACCTAACTTCGGGAAAATCTTAACAGTGGAATTTAATGATAGAAAAACCCAATACCATTTTAACCCGACCCGGGAATCGAACCCGGGACCTCTTGCACAGCACTCGTATACACTTCCCGCTGCGCCACCGAGGCAGTTTTTATGCTTTGGTTTTTGAGTCCTTGTAGACGATTATTCTCATACTACGAAGTAGTTATTGTGACGAAGTGGGTTTCACAAGTAAACAAATAATAAACGAATTACTTTGTTAGAAAGTATATGTATACTTATACTGAGTTAAAAAGTATATAGCACATTTTTCAAATAGTCTCTATAATAACTAACGCTGCTTGTTTAAAAATATTCGTTTATAAAAACGTTTGAACATTTTGTGTTTTAAACGTTTTGATAATTTCACTTGAAGATGTTATAGAACATATTGTGTTTTACTAGTTTTTCATAGGCTCGAAGATAGATTATTTTGGTTTTATCGGTGTTTAGATTAAGGGACCGGCGTGCAAATCACGCGGTCTGAGTTCGATCCCGACTGGCAGTACTAATGTGGATTCCACTTTGTGAAATTTATGACTTACCATCTACTAACGGTGAAGGAAAACATCGTGAGGAAACCCACATACCCTAGAAGAAATTTTATGAGAATGTCTGATCGACCAACCCACACTAGGCCAGCGTGAGTGGATTATGACCTATACCCTCTCGGCTCTCTAGTTAGAGAAGAGGAGACCCGAGCACAGCAGTGGGACTTAATGGGTTGCTGATGGTGTTTTGATATTTAAAAAAAAGAAGTCTTGCTTGTTGTTTCAATGTAGTTGATATGTAATAGTAGTAACGTAAAATAACGATTACGCCAACAACTTCATTTCATATATTTAATAATAATATTAATAATATCATAAAACCATATTAGAGTGAACAGAATCCCTTTTAAGTCTATAATAGTCTTAATTGCGAGCAAGCCGATTCACATTGGTAATGGTGACCTAAATTTCAAAATGAGGTACCTCAGTGGTTCCTCATTTATAATATTTGAGTAACATTTGTGGTAATGGCCATTACATTTAGTGATTAACTTGAACAAGGAATCAATGATAGTCAAATGTGAAATATGGGCAATGCATATAAATAAATCGGACATGCTGTTAGTATCACTAAATGAGTTACTCTTGAAGGATATTTTAATTGATGTTCTATGTATAACCGAGCATAACATGGTAGATGGCGACGAAAATTACTTTATACTACCAAGCTTTAAGCTGGTATCATCCGTTATGAGGTTAAACAGGCATGGAGGCTCATGTATTATATTAAGGGACAACTATCAGTACAGGCTTTTAAAGGAAATTAACAAAATGTCTATTATAAACATCATAGAATGTTGTGGAGTTGAATTAACACAACAACAAATCTATGTCATTTGTATTTACCGACCCCCAACTAAAGTTATCAGCTCTATAAACACTTTCCTTCTCATTTTAAGAAAAATCTTAATTAAACTATGCAGCAACGGTAAAAAAATAATCTTATGCGGTGACTTTAATATTGACATATTAAAACAGTCAACTACTACTAAAGACTTAACAGACTTACTCCTGAGCTTTAATTTGGTTTTCCACTTTAACGAACCTACACGCAGTATCAGCAATACATGTATAGACAATATAGCTCACAACTTTAGAGGATGCAAAGGTGAAATCAGAGACTTTGCCCTCTCGGACCACTCAGGCCAAATATTAACATGTCCGGTAAAAAAGACAAGTATAATGAAATGTTGGTTTATTTTTAAAAGATGTTACACCAAAACTAATAGAGCTATTTTTATTAAATATCTTAAACAAATAAGTTTCCATAGAGTATTTTTAACCTTAGACCCCAATGATGCGTATAAAACATTTTTGGATCTGTTTTTACTAATATATAACCTATCATTTCCCCTACAAAAAGTGAAAGTTAGTGCTACTTCTAAACCTAAGTGGCTATCGAAAGGCATACAAACCTGTAGTAAACGAAGACGAAAGCTTCTATGGAAATGTAAAATAAACCCCAACAAAAACAATAAAGACAAGTTTCAAAAGTACACAAAGCGATATAAGAAAATTATAAATCTCACAAAAAAGGCCCAAAACAATTATTTCATTAATTCTGCCCCAAACAAATGCAAGGCAACTTGGCAGGTAATAAACGGTATCAAATACAAATGCCCTAAAGAAGGTATCGAGAAACTTATTATTAATGATGAAGTAATTACAGATCCTAGAAGTATTGCAAATATCTTCAATATCCATTACGCTGAGATAGCAAAGCATTGTAATAACACGCAAATAAATACTTCTTCCAAAATTAGTCATAATAGAAGCTCTGTTTTTATGTCTCCTACAATACCCAATGACATTCTTAAAAAAATATCTTCCTTAAAAAATACACCTACCGCAGGATATGATGGTGTCACCACTCAAATCGTGAAAGATGCCGCATCCCTTATTGCCTCTCCCCTAAGCCATATTATAAATCTTTGTATAGAGCACGGTGTATATCCAGATGAACTAAAAATTGCAATAATAAAACCAATCCATAAACATAACTGTAAATCACTTATTGATAACTATAGGCCCATAGCACCCTTACCCATTTTCTCTAAAATATTTGAAAAAGTAATATACCAATGTCTCTACAATTTCTTTGAAATCAATCACATATTAACAGAATGTCAATATGGATTTAGAAAAACTAAATCAATTAACCTGGCAGTTTATCATTTTCTGAATGAAATATTATTAAACATGGACAAGCGAACACCAATAATAGCTCTCTATATGGACATGTCCAAGGCATTTGATCGCGTTAATCATAAAATCCTATTAGATAAACTCTATGCCTACGGAGTAAGAGGTAATGTACACAACCTACTAGAATCATATCTTAGCAATAGAAAACAGTTTACAGAAATAAAAAAGATATCTGTTTCTCGAAAAATTGAAGAAACTTACATATCTGACATGAATAGAGTACCTTCTGGAGTGCCGCAAGGTAGTATACTGGGACCACTTCTATTTCTTATTTACATAAATGACATGCCTAAAATAATTGACCATAAATTGACATTGTTTGCGGATGATAGCACCATATTATATACAAATAATAATTTAACACAACTAGAATCTGACATTAATTCATCTCTATCCTTATTAACACATTGGCTTAACCAAAATGACTTAAAAATCAACCTAGACAAAACCAAACTAATGAATTTCAAACAACGAAACAGATCAGAAAGTAACCTTAATGTATCCTGTCTAAACACAAAAATTGATGAAATCGATACTACAAAATTTTTAGGTCTCCTCATTGATTCCCAATTGAATTGGAAACCCCATATTAAAAGTGTATGCAAAAAACTTAATAAATTTTCTTATGCTCTCTGGAGATTAAGTAGGATTGTCGATAAATCTGCTGTACTTACTGCCTATCATGCGCGTGTTGCCTCTGCGCTTCGGTATGGAGTCATGTTCTGGGGAAACTCAACGGATAACGAACGAGCATTTATTGCCCAAAAACGGTGCATACGGAGTATTTTTAATCTACAACAAACAGATTCGTGCAAACCGTATTTTATAAAGTCTAAAATTTTACCTTTGCCTTCCCTTTTTATTTATGAAACAGCTATTTTTATTAAACTAAATACAGACCTATTCGAGTATCGAACTAGAGCCCGCCACAGTGATAAATTATCTATAGTCCAAAGTAAAACAAAGCTTAAGGCTGAAAGTGTATTCTGTATCGGTCCTAAAATATACAATAAAATTCCATCAGAAATAAAAAATTGCAGGGATACTAATACTTTTAAAAGGCTCCTGCACAAACTACTAACAGAGAAATGTTACTACTCTGTTAAGGACTTTTTAAATGATAGATCTTTGACGTAGTTACTTTTATACATCTCATTGTAGATTTTATTAATTATTTTATGACATGATAGGTATGTACAATTTAATCTTTAATAATTTAATTTAATAATTTCAATTGTATTATTTCCTATTGACATCTGGTTTTGAACTCTTAATTATAGACAATTTTAATTTATTGGACATTGAAAATTGAAATGATTAGTGACAAATATTGTATGCCCTAATGGCGGGTCATGGCTGAAACTATACTAATATAAACCATTGTAACATCCTATGTACCTGTGATTCACAATAAAACTGATTTTGATTTTGAAAAAAAATATATCTCCTCTAATCCATCTCACAATTTTCTACCTTAACCCTGTTAATACAAGACGGTAATTGCCGAATTGACTCTTTTTCTCTTAACATATTATTCCAGTAGGGTATGTTTAGTAGGGTATGCATGTCGTATGAAAAGGATATTGTCAGTGATTTTGTGACAGTACAGTACAGTATGTAATTCATGTAATGACGGAGAAAAAAACAAAAAATTACCACTCGTGAGATTATAACGAGTGGTAATTTTTTGTTTTTTTCTCCGTCATTACATGAATTACATACTGTACTGTACTGTCACAAAATCACTGACAATATCCTTTGGCTGTGGCTGTGATACTCCTGGTGTTGTAGGCGTCCATAGATTTCGGTAACCGCTTACCATCAGGCTGCCGGCATTTTATCAAAATAAACAAATAAAATTTAATAAAAATATAAAAAATACAATACCCGTGCTGACAGTCGGGTAAATAAAAAGAAGAACAAATCTTCGCATTAAAATTTAATGTAAGTGACAATTAAACATGTTTACATAATTATATATTTACTATATTGCACAATTAATTATTAATTATCCAAGCATTGGTCACCAATTTTTAACAATTAAAATTACATAAGTTACCAATGAAATCCACTGTATTAAATTTGATAATATTGAGTCTGTCTTGTGTTTCAATAAATGTGACAGACACCAAACATAATGGATTTGCTCTTATATGCGAATTCGTGAAATTTTTGATTTTGAAATAGATACCTCTAACTGTGATATAGTTCACCGAATCGCGTCGCTGAAGTGGCAGTGCAGAACTGATGGCTACGTATTGGAAAGCGCAGCGTGGGGCGCCCCCCACCCCCCACCCGATGGACAAAAGACCTGGCAAAGGTTGCAGGTGGTACAAAATCGCTCGCAATGGCGGAAATTAGGTAAGACCTATGTCCACCAGTGGGCGTCATAGGGCTGATATGATGATGATGATGACGATACTACGACGATATTATGTGATATATTATGTGACAATGTGATAACGACTATATTATGTGACAATAATGTATGTACCTATTAAATATCACGTAGGCTTAGTATGACTTCTATATTCAAACATTTTGTTTGATGTCAAATTAAATTCTAGTGAAATAGCTACATAGATATTAAAATGTGGGCACAAAGTTTTCATAGATAATTAACGTAAACCTCCAATCGATGAGCGTTTGGTCGAAGCGAATTAGCGAACATTGTGCCGACACATTTTTGCGGTTAGTACTAGTTTTATACCTACATAAAACAGTTCGGTTAGCGGTTGTGAAAGCGATTTGTTTTCGCTGGGATTTCATTAATTTGTTCGGTTAACTGTAAATAAAATGAATAGCACACAAATATAACAAAATAATAGATAGCTAGCATGTACGGTCCAAAGTTTTTTTTTACTTTTGTAACATTGACTTTCATTTCTTTTTAACCATTGGACCTTCGATAGCTTGATGGTTATAAAAATGAAACGAGTGGACTGTATAATAATTATAATATGTATTGATGATTAGCCAAACTGTTACAATAAGATTGAATTTACGTTGATATTAATAAGAAAAGAAGTGCGCGAGCGCAGGGGTGTAACAGCTGACTCCTGTTGATGACGCGTGGATCGGCGCTCGTCGCGAGCGCTCCCGATGCCAGCCGAGTGGAGCCGAGCAGGCCCGAAGATGACGTCGACGACCGGTGAAGCGGCGCTCGTCACGAACGCTCCCGATCCGAGCCGAGTGGCCCCGAGCGGGCCCGAAGTTGAGGCGAAGACTCAACATACTCCCCCGGTTGAAGTGTCTTCAACTACAGGGAGAGGACAGATGGTGTTGTAAGCGCGCCGTATTACGCCCTTGCGAGTGCGGATGTCGGCAACTCTGGCTATGCCATCACGACCGGTGAAGCGGCGCTCGTCACGAACGCTCCCGATCCGAGCCGAGTGGCCCCGAGCGGGCCCGAAGTTGAGGCGAAGACTCAACACCATCGTCTGTTCAAACTGTCACTTTCAACTCTTCAGCCGACGATGCAAGTAATACATGATTATTAGAATAAAGATTTTACCAGTAACTCTTTTAAATCTGTCATGTGTGAATTTATAAAAGCCATGGCAACGCTAAATATCCCTATCTAAAATCTTTTTATATATGAAACAAATCCGTGTAAGCTCCGTATATTAAAGACACTTTTAGCTATACAAATAGTTCAGTGCTCATAACAGTCCTCGTTTAATTAAATGAATTAGTTCGGAAATTCACGCGATTGTGCATTTTTTTTTTTCAGCTTGCAGCTTTTTTTTTCTCCATTAAGACGTTACATTTATACTCGTATTAGTCATGGTCTTGTAAACAAGGCTAGTTATTATTATTCAAAGATAACCCTTACCTCTGTTTCATGTAAAAATATATAACCACCTATTACATGACATGTGCTGTAAGCCCAGCAAAAATAATTGGATATCATGTGCACTGTATTGCAAGATAGGTACTTCAGTATCTCGAGACTTATTCTCAGCTATAACACAGCATTTTGTAAAATAATAACGTCTGCAGTATATGATAAATGTAACCAATTTTGTTAAAATGAACGTACTTATCGTTTGGAGTCAAGCATTTACTCTACGAGATTCTTTATTTACGAGTATATAAATGAAATTCGAGAGCAGATTTTGATAACTTTATACAATGAATTTAAACTTACATATGACTCAAATTTAGCGCTTTAAAAGTAGAATTTTTAATCAGTTACTCAAACTGAAAAGTAGTTTGATTTACATGTGAATTATATTTCAGTCATTGCAGTTACTTCGTTCATGTTTCAATCACCATCATTGGCATATTCACGTAAATACATATTAATTATTTCCATTAAGTTAATGAAATGTTGTCCGTATAGTGAAGGATTAAGAATACATAATGTCACTATCCCATTTCGAAACACAACCCATTATCAACCCGTCTAGCCAGCGTGGTATAGTAGGCAAAATCTCTTCCAAAATGTTTGGAAAAGACCTGTGCCCAGCAGTGGGACATTCATTTAATGGCTGAAATGATGATGATGACTGAGTTAATGCCCTGTACTTGGTCTAATCGTTTATCTAAGGTATGCGGAGATAAAATACCTACACCCAAATGAGTTTAATCAAAATCCATTTCCATTAAGAGTTGAATGACATCTATACACGAACATAAATTTATTAGAATTTTATGTAAATGTTTAATAAATAGCAAAAAATCTAGGAAACTTACTACTCTAATCTAATTTGCCCACGGGTAGTTTGCTGAAAAACTCAATTAAATATACAGGAATTACACATACATAAACTACGTATATCTTTTCAAAGGTTTTTAATATTTCCTAATACATTAATAGTACGTAGGTATATTTGTTTCAGTAACATTTTGGTAGTCACGCAAACATGCAATCGAAGCGATGGAATAGTAATGGTTCAAGATTACACATTAGTTTCCCAATAATGATATGAGAAGTGTAATGTAAGAGCCTTTATATATTTTCAACAAAATATATTAATTACGTCGTCAATTATTCAGTTCACGAGGGTGTAATTATAAGGTAACTAGGTAGTTAATACTAATAATACTGTCTTTGTTTTTCAATATGTGTACCAATGACAAACAAAATGGAATCTTCTATCGAACAATAAATTAACCACTGCCTAAATTTCTTGAATGCTTTTTGTCTTGTTAACTATGTTAAATATAACATAGGCCATAGGCTGCGGTAACCGCTTACCATCAGGCGGGCCGTACGTCTGTTTGCCACCGTCGTGGCATAAAAAAAAACATATATCTTTGAATAACTTGTTTTTGCTTGTTAAACTTTAGTAGCTACTTTATAAAAAAACATAATATTGACCCATATTTTAAAGATTAAGCTTTCTCAGTAATTATTTTGACAACTCTTTCGCTAACAGCTGAGTTACTGAAAAAGTCACCACAATACAACTTACATAATATTGTCTTACTATTGGTTAAATATATACGTTACATTATTCAACTTAACATTCAAATTCCTTCAACCTATATATATATATATATATATAGATATACATCCCATATAAACTGCTATTCAAATGCTTGAACGATAACAAGTACATATACATGACATGACGTAATCAACACGGTTGTCTAAGATCTTGAGACGCAGACGTTCCGCTGTCTACTCCGACGTTTCCTATAAACGGTGAGAGAGAAATCAAGTGGACGTAGAGATGTATTAATGTACTGTACGTTTGTAAAAAGTGAAAATATTCAGATATTATAAAACAGGTTACGTGATATTTTATATTTCAAGTAATTGTTATCCCTAATTTGGCAGACGAGAGCTGATTTGAAAAATCAAGATTCTGTTCAAATACCTAACAGTCATTTGTTCATCTAGATCACAATATATTTCAATTATAAGTCGCGCGGGGCTTCGCTTCCGTCTTTCTTTATTTGGCCACTGCTCAGCTCCTATAGGCCGTAGCGTGGTGAGTATAGTCTATGTTACTTAGTGATAATGTAACTTTCTAACGGCAAAAGCATTTTTGAAATCAGTCCGGTATTTATTAAGTTTATTCTTACATACACAAAAATCCAATACTTTCCGCTTTATAATAATTATTAGTATACATGAAAGTCATGAGTTAACCATATAGATATTAGATAAGATAGTCCGCATAGTGACGGATTCAGAATACATAATGTCACTACCCCATCTCAAACCGTGGGTGTCGTAAAAGGCGACTAAGGAAGGCAAAGTAGACAAGAGCACTGCAAGAAAAGGAAAATTCGAAACAAACCCTATACCAACCCGACTGGTCAGCGTGGTAAAGTAGGCTAAAATCCCTCCACATTCTTTGGAGGAGACCCGTACCCAGCAGTGGGACGTTTATGGGTTGAAATGACGATACTAGATGAACCAAAAAAGTAGTGTCAGAGTTTTAATGGTTAGCATAACAAAACGGTCAGATCACCACTATAAAATATTTTTTTTTTGTTATCATATTTCGTCTTCTAAATCCTGTGTAGCTCTTTTTGTCTAAAATATATGTTCCGGGTGAAACCGACCTATTCAGGATGTTGGCGTCCCAAAACGCAAAAGTTTTAACGAAATTAAAATCCAGCACCCGCCACACGTGTCAAAGATAAGAGTTATTACACGGGACGAGACTCGACCTAGTACTATCTACTTAATTAAAACCCTGTATGACCGACATTGATAAACCAGGATGATAAATTTTATAAAATGACTCCCAGTAATCAGTGAGTATCAAATGAAAATGTTTTGTATAACCAATACCGAATCGATTCCATTAATTATTATCACGCCGATAGCAATTCGGTTTTTACATTAGACGATATTGGGACGATGCCATGACGATTCTGAAGGTTTCAAACTATTAAAGTATATTAAAAATATCAGGACACATTTCCTACGTACCTTACTGTGAGTCCAACCGTCAAAATTAAATCTGTTATGACATTAGCGCTAAGTTTGACAAACTACTCCAAACAATACATTAAAATAAATCGTGAACAATTTTATCAAATGAAACAGACACTATACACAATACTGCCAATGTTGTTCAGGGGGCTAGACAAGTGCCAATATATTCAATCTATCAATTCTAACGACATGTCAAATTAGTACATTGATCAAGTGACATATCGATCGTATGTATCGATATGTCACGTGTTCAAATGTATTGAAGTGATATCTGAATTTTTGAAGTGAATTTGGCACTTGTCTAAGGGGGCATACCGTCTAAGTATATAAATTTCATAAAACCTAATGCCGTATAGTAATCGTGTCGTACACTATGAAAAGGGATAGTTAATACTTCAGTTATTTTAGTTGCTCGTTTCGGCATGTTGTAATTAACAACAAATTGCTATGTAGCCTGTTGACAAAGCCTGTGTTTTGAATTCGCTTTGATTATTGTAATGGCCAACAACGGCGTTTAATTAATTTCTTTTGTATACTACCCATGTAGATTAATTATTGTTTGATGTAATTATATGTTAACTTTTTTGATACTATTATTTTGACGTCAATGAAATACTCTTGTATATTAATTATGTAAAACATTTATTGATGAAATGATGTTTTAAATTTCTTTATTATAAAAATTGTCAACCACACTTCGATAGCTTTGTTTGCATAATTATCTAAAGAAAGATTGTCCTTAAAGTAAATAATTGAAGGCATAATTTCTTACACATACACTAATTAATTTGACAAATTTAAATGACAAATTTTGTCGCAATTATCAGTTCGACTTTACTTATCCATAGATTATATATAGTTAGCTTGCGGTAAGTTTCTGTATGCCCGTAATTTTCACTGAATATATAGATCTAGGTATATATAATTAACAGAGATGAAACCATCAAGCTGCATGTAGCTATCTATATTCTAATACACGAACGGGACGAAAAACATTCAAAACATCCATTCAAAAACGTCCTAAGTTCACTCAATACAATATACGACTCTGGCACTTCGTATCAACTATATAACACCTATTAGAATTACAATTATCTAAGCGACAGCTTTCAATTGGTACATATGACGTGCCTCAATTTACATCTAATCGACATGCCTACGTTTAAATTAATAACAGCCAGACAGATCTTTGATCACACGCTAAACCGTCAACATGGCGCTGAAGCCAAATTACACACGTATCACCCAACCATAATCGTAGTCAATCACTTGTCAAAGGGCTCAATAATTCAGTACATTAATTAATAAGATCGGATTATCCTCTTTGTGAGTTGCTAGCTCTGTTGTGTTCTGCTGTTTCACCTGCTACTACTCTAGTCATAAGCGTTAAGACATGAAATTTTATTCCGTAAACTTACTCTCCCTATCCAACGATGACAACTTTTTTATAGAACTGGTAATATTTCAGAAAGTGGGTTTGTAGTTACAAATTTAGCAAAAATATTCACGGTCAGCCATCCCTCGAATTATTCCGAGTGACGTAAATCCGTTTCACCCAATAATACATCAAGCGTATAACCTTTTAGTAAGTATTAACTGTTGGCACTGGACGGGTTAAAGTTTAATTGACTTTGAGCCCAAATCGCAAATTGAGAATAGCAAATACGAATAGGGTTGTGACATCTTAAATGACAGTTCGTAGTCTCAAATGTATTGTTAAATATGTCATAATAATATATATGTCGGCGCACATTAAGATGCCAATGTCAAGAGTGACAGCTTGTCACTGTCACTCTAGCGAAGCGTCGAGTCGATGGTAGCGAGGCGGCCATCTTGGTATGGGAGATCCTATAGAGCGGTCGCAAGCGCACCACGTTTTCGACGAATCGCTATCCATTGTCTTAATCAAAGTACATTTTGAAGTGATTGAGTGTTTCTTTCAGCTTAAGTGATTATTGTTCTGCAATCTTAGTATTATTTCAAGGAAAATCACATACCCACGCTGCACGATGAGAAATTCTGATAAAGGCTGTCCTGAGCTTACATCAGAAGTGGGATGCGATGGAAAGCAGAATGAAGCAAAGCAATCGGATTCTAGAACTGCTGAGAAGCTATTGAGCAGCATGGAAGCGTTGCTTTCTCGAGTTTTGGCAGCCCAACAAACACCGCCGCTCAGTACAAATCATACAATTCTTTTAAAGTTTGACCCGGAGGAGCCCGACTCGGACATTGATGGATGGTGTAAAGTGACTGATTTCATTGTGCAAAATAAAAATCTGGAAGGTGTTAATTTACTGATGGCGTTGACGGAGGCGCTGAAAGGTAGTGCTGCAGCATGTTTAATGAAGCTTAATCTAGACACTATTACATGGGAATCAGTTAAAGAAATCCTAATTGCAAGATTTTCAAAACCTAAACTTCTGCAAGACTATTTCGATGAAGTGTTACGGTTCCAAATAGGTGCTAAAGAGACTGCGTGTGAATCTGCTCTTCGGTTATGGAATCTCATCGAACGAATACCTGAAAGTATGATGCCTGAGAAGGTAATTACTGGATTTGTGATATCCGTGTTATGTCAGAAGGATAGCTTGATACGTCGCGAGTTAAACACACAAACAATAACGACTCGAGCTCAGTTATTTCGAGTACTTGGCGGAGTATCACTTAAACGACGCATGGATACCGAAGTCCAAGAACCTGACGCAAAACGTGCTCGTGTAATGGAGAAATTCACCGGAAAATGTCACTATTGTGGGTTAGCCGGACACTGTATCGCCGATTGTAGAAAACGTCGAGACGAAACTGGAACAAAGACACAAGATACTTCGAGTTCATCGCGAGCCGTGGAGAAAAGGACGACCCCGACCTGCTACAAGTGTGGTCAGCTTGGGCACGTGGTGACTGTATGTCCAGACAAGAAGAACGGCAGTGAAGCTGCAGTCAAGGAAGTCCATTAGTGTAAGCACCGCCCCTCCAGGAGCATCTTGGAGACATCTTCTAGTGAGCGAGTTCTTTTCTTATTTGATAGTGGATCATCATGTTATTTGGGATGAACAGGACATTCCGCAATCGAAGGTATGTTTTATGTCTTGTATGAGTGTGTTGTTTATTGTAAGCATTATTCAATCCAGAATTGCCTGGCAGAAAGGAGAGTGTCGTCCGAGCCACACCCCGTGGGGTTGGTTGAAGGGATGCACTCGTCCGATCTAGAAGTTATAGCCTTATAGTCTATCCTGGTAGGAAAGATAGTGTCGTCCGGGCCATACCCAGTGGGGTTGGTTGAAGGGATGCACTCGTCCGATCCAGAAGTAATATCCTTATAGTCTATCCTGGTCGGAGGGACAGTGTCGTCCGGGCCATACCCAGTGGGGTTGGTTGAAGGGATGCACTCGTCCGATTCAGAAGTAATATCCTTATAGTCTATCCTGGTCGGAGGGACAGTGTCGTCCGGGCCACACCCAATAGAGGGTTGGTTGTAGGGATGCACTCGTCCGGTCCAGATGTGTTGCTGTTGGTTGACAAGTCGATGGGAACAGTGTCGTCCGGGCCAGATCCATTACGGGCTGGTTGAAGGGATGCACTTGTTCATTTCAATGTCTAATTGTGATTGACTCTGTGTTTGACGGTACAATCGAAAACCAATGTGAAGTCCTGTAGCAGGATGGACGAGCGGACGTCTTGGTGATTAAAAATTGCTTGTTCCAGGAATACAATAACGCCCGAGGACGGTCGTATGTCAGGTTGGCCGTGTCGGCGCACATTAAGATGCCAATGTCAAGAGTGACAGCTTGTCACTGTCACTCTAGCGAAGCGTCGAGTCGATGGTAGCGAGGCGGCCATCTTGGTATGGGAGATCCTATAGAGCGGTCGCAAGCGCACCACGTTTTCGACGAATCGCTATCCATTGTCTTAATCAAAGTACATTTTGAAGTGATTGAGTGTTTCTTTCAGCTTAAGTGATTATTGTTCTGCAATCTTAGTATTATTTCAAGGAAAATCACATACCCACGCTGCACGATGAGAAATTCTGATAAAGGCTGTCCTGAGCTTACATATATATTTACCGTCCCATAGTCGTTAAGGTGGTCAACTTGCCACTGATCTCTTTGCCGAGTGTCGTGGGTTTGATTCCCACACGAAACAAATATTTGCATAATTCAGATTTCAGATATATTTCAGAGTCTGGGTGTTCTCTGTGTTTCTAAATTATTTAACTTGTAACGTCCCCCACGTGACAGGTATTTTTGACTAGTGCGGGTGTCGTATTTAAAAACAGCAAACCAATTAATATCACAAAAAGTATTATGGGTGTACATCACAGATATATATGGAATAGATCACGCAAGTCTCATCGTCTGTATAGAAACCAAGCGTGCCATTATTTTTCCACCTACTATGACGTCACACGAGCGATTTAGTGATGGGAACTCTCCATCCGCGCGTAAACGATTCAAAAAGTCGTCGTTTAGCCTCGTCCCAATCGATCCCGTAATCGATTTTTGCAAGATTAATCTAATTTTCTTTTTGGCGCACTACGTGGTAAACGTTCGTGTGCTGTAAGATTTTGTTCTATATTCTGTACAAATAAAAAAGATTTTTAATAATTATTGAAAAAAAAGCAAATGAATAACAAAGTATAAAGCTTGAAATGAGTTCTCTTCAATGACACCATTTATTAATCCTAAAATTCTAACAAAACACAGGAACAGATTCGAGGAGGTTCTTACTACTTACTTTTAAATCGGATCTCCCACTTTTAACATTACCATTAATATGTAGTTCCGACATGATTACTAAAGTCAATCCACTAACTTCAACACTTGAGAAGCTCTTCAATACATCAATCGTAGGTATGTATCTGTTTTGAAAATCAATCAGAATCGAAAACTTGCTGTACAATACAACACTATTTGCTATATTTGACAGAAAAATGAGAGAAGCGACCGTACCACGAAGCTCAGCGACAGGTGAAAATATCGATAATTTTAATATTCATTACGTGTTTAACAGACATGCCACACAATACAGCTTTGTAACTAAATGCGGCAATGAATTACGAATTATGCTATACGCTCTCAGTCGCCTAGTTTTCATTGTAAAACCACAATAAACGTAAAATAATTGAATTTGCAATTAAAAACACACAATTTAATAATAAAATGACTTACCGATGAAAGGAAAAGTCTCCATTACCTCGTCCCAATTTTTTTGAGCTGTTCTTGCAGCTCAGTATGGCACAAGTAGGCATTTTTGAGTTTTAGTTCGACGTAAGGCATCGAGAACGTTCCAGTGCGGAATGAATTAAATGACGATGAACTATGTCCATTCTTAAATTTATGCGATCGCGGTAGTACTTAATTAAGGATACGTTCTTAAAAAACTACCAAATGCTAAAAACCTTATTTAAGGACACTACCTACATAGATTATAATCGGAAAAAGTGTCATAAACGTCATGTTGTTTATTTACTTTTAGATGTTAAAGTCAAAGTCAAAGTATCAGTTTGTAGATTCACAAGTTATATTTATATAGTTTAAATAAAATATAATAAAAAATAAAAAGGACCAAAATCAAAACTCGGCAAAAGTGAGGTTAGATCATTAATAAAACAAGTTAAAACAAAGTAATACTTGCCGTCGAAGATCTTCATTATACTTTCTTTGTAAAATAACAGCATGAAAAGGGAATATTTTAAATAATAAGTGTTTAATTGAGCCAAGAAATATGAGTGAAATATTTAGTACACGCAAATTAGGTGCGACTTAAATTAAGGTTGCACTAAGATCACAGAACTGTCAAATAAGTCGAAAGGCAATACCAATTAAGAAACTACCATCTCTAATTAAGTCAAACCATACTTATTTAAGGTCACGTCCTTAAATAACACAAACGCAAATACCAATAAGGGCTTAAAATTTTAGATCAAGTTTTACACTTATTTAAGTGCATTTTTTGCACTTATTTAAGATCGGATAAGAAACGCGATCGGCCCCATTGGATTGAAATTAAAACATGTTTATTCGTTGTAGATTACAAAAGAACTCTTGTGAAAGTCATAACAACTACAAATAACCTACAAGTGACATTCGTATATCATTGTATTGATCGTGTATCATTGTATATTGATATTACGAAGTTATTTAATAATTTTATAAACTAAAAATATCTACTTAACATATTGATTACACTGGCTATATTAAATTGTACCATTTACATAATGTATTTTCAGATAAAAGTCGATCTGTTGAAAAACGTACCCAACTAAGTAGTTGGGTGGCAGGTAGTTTAATCTTTTGACAAAAATCAATTTATTGAAGTCAATAAATTGATACAAAAAAACTCTGCATCTATATCAAATATTGCATACCCATAGTCACAATTATTTGACATCAAATTGTAGCTACCGCAGCAGTCCATTCAAAAATGTAATCTGTCCAGAGTTTGTTGGTTTTGGTGTTTCAATTCTCATGCAAAACCACACTGGGAATCGGAAATGTGATTGACAATTTGCCAACAGTTGATATAAATGTAGGCTTTTGTTCCGACTCATGCGATTTAACTATAAACTCAATGAAACGCGATGAAAGGAAATGCTTTAACAATACAATAATGGATTTTATGCCAGCTTACATTTTCATACCTCGGCAAATTACTGTAAAATTTTATTTTGAATGAATTTTGAATGAAAACTTGTTTTGTTGCAGTTGCACACTTTGTCTAGGATGTTATTTTTTAGGATTTTAGCTGGTTCAATTCCCGGGTGTGGCAAGCGAATTTCCGTAAATTTTGAATGCAAATTTGTTTCTTTTTAAAAACAAAGGAATGTTTCCTTTGAGTAAAATTGACTATCTCTAGTATTAAGAGTATTTTTCCTCCGGGTGGCATTACAAAATTCCACCCTGTATAGTGCTTGTTGCCTTGTGTAGACAAAGTGTTGTGTGAACAAACTTTGTCTACTTGATTGGCCAGCTATATTATTTGTATAAAATACCAAATATTATTATATTTTCGGCAGGTAATTACTGGGTGAAAGTAGATCCAAGTATTGAAAATTTACACTGGTTTAGTGTTATACACGATTGGTACTATTTTATAATAGAGGTATATTTCATTGCAATTTTACCCGCATTTGTGAGAGGTGAGTAATGCATAACGCGCAACTCAATGTGTGGTGGATGTGAAATATAGAAGTTAATGTGAATATATTTTACATACTCAATATAATTTTGGAGTCATATGTCTTTTTTTTTGTGCTTATTCAAATACATAAAATGTAATAATCTTGTTGATAATAAAATGAAAACTATTATAAAACCAACATGTACTTTTTAGTCAGGCTTTCATGCGAAAAATCTTTATGTAGTCTCATAGTATGTATAGTATAGATTATAATGAATTTAGATCATATTTCCTCGACGATTTTCTTTCCCTCTTGAGTATAAAACCGTGCAAAGTTTGCCATAAAGATATGAAGGTGACATAGATTGATGTGATGAGATTCTCGGTTGTTTTAAACAAAAAATGGAGATCCGATAAAAACTTCTGAATATGATCATACATACATAGGTGTGAATAATGTCGTTGGAAATGTTATTGGACAGCTATGTTTGCACTATATATCTTGGGGGCCTGTGACATAAATGTTACTTTTAAAATAAAATACATATTATTTCAATTCAAATAGGTTGTTAATAGAATGACAGTGGCAACAGGCCACCTGCAACATCTATCGCATCACGAGCACGTTGCCAACCATTAAAAAAGGTTTCTCAGTTAATTTTCTCAAAATATTACCAACAGCATGCGGTTCTTTTCGAAGGAATCCACCTATTCTTTTTAAGGTATTTAAGTTTTGAAATTAAATGCTACTAAAATTTAAAGCGTCCATAAAACTCGTTTTCGGATTGCAATCTAAAAACAGACAAAAAAATATAAATCATGTCAAATAAGTAGGTCTAACCTTGACCTTTTTAACCTAAGACTTGGTCAAACCTAATTATGAACTATTATTATATAATTCACTTTAACTAAACTGCCAGCAAAATCAGACCAAATCATTTACACAGACAAAAGTTATGAATGAACAAAGCATATTCAAAATACGACGACCCGGGTGACAGATGTCAGGAGTCGATAGTGATAACATAATATGAATAGAAATATTTCCTCTCAAGTTTTTGTATGAAATGCTTTACTATTCCGGCAGACGGTAGGCTCAGAGTTTCCGGGTAAATAGTGTTCATATTCTAAATAGATCAATGCGTAAGGTTAAGTAGAAATGTCATTTACTTGATCAGCATTACAAGTTTGCTAATTAAGTATAATATTAGCTATTACAATATTTATTTTTATTCTTGAATGCAGAATTTTTTGTTCCTTATAGAATTTTGGAATTAACTCTATATAAAAATAAACATCTTCCGTCACGGATGCCTGAATGCAAAAATCTCTCTGGTTAAATACATTTTAGTCTTGAGCTGGAGCAACTCTTAAGCCTTTATTTTAATAAAATATTGTTGACATAAGTCAACGATATCTGTCAAAAATATTAGGTAAGGCATATCTATGTATATTCCAAGTTTCAATTAAGCAGTAGCCACAGGTCACTCAACGTGGGCGCTTGCGTTCTTTAGCATATCATAAAATAGTGGATTGCAGTCACAGATTGCGGTTGTAGCCAAAGAATTGCTACATTTATTTAAAAACTATTTCTTATAATTAAAACTGCCCGGGTGGTGTTGTTTTTATTATGTGATGAAAAATACTGTTTTCGACGCAACAGGCTATGTATATACTGCTTAAAGACAAGAAGGAAAACGAATTCTTAAAATGTAAAAACTCGCCATTTATTATGTATGGCCGATCATTTTTGAATCAAGTTCTAAATCTGAAACCAACAAACACAGTTCGCATTTGATCTCAAGTCCATAACACACTTAAAATCTGCATAATTACAGCGCAGTTAAATCTCAGTAAGATCTTAAGTTCTCAAATGGTAATAATCCGAGTTTAGTGCGCTATCGATCAACGTCTAGCTATGGAGCTGACACGTGAATTATTGTTACTACATCTTAAGCTAAGTCCAAGCTAAAAGCGTAGGAAGGTTTGAAATGAAGGAAAATATATGATTACTAACGTGTAAAACAAATTTATACTTATTAAGTAACCTGTGTAAGATTTTTGTTTGGCCACTACTCCTATCGTCGCGTCGTAAGGTGATGTTATATGGTTTATAGCCTTCCTCGATTCAATCAATCAATCATATATATCAACAAAAAAAAAATCAAGTCAATTCAGACTCGGTGAGCTCATATTTTTTTATACCAGCGACATTATACCTTGCCAACCAACCTTCCCATTCTAGCGGTTAGAAAATGTCAAAAACAAAAAAAAAATATCCCACCATGAGGTCACTTACATTTATTTAATCTTCCCGAATACAAGTACTTTAATACTGCCCAGCTGTAAGCGTTAACTATGTGGCTAAATAAAATAAAAAACATCCAAAATACACGCTTCTCGATTACTCTTTGTGCCTGTGTTGGCTAACATTTGACCTAATTGCGAATTAGCACCCGTCGACTACTCGATCTAATTTTTTAAGACCCATTAGGACTTCAGTTTTACCGTTCGACGGTAATCGATGCAGTTCAAACATTTGAACGCTTCTACATCATTACACTCGCTGAGCTGAAATAATCGCTGAGTGAATAATTAGACTATCAGTTCCATGCTTATCATTTGAATTTAAAGGAGATATTTTTTATCGAAAAACTTCTATTTTCACAATGTGATAATACAATATGTATTTAAATACACTTTTTAGAATTACGCGGACGTGTACTACAAAATAAGTACCTATCCGTAATGCTTACAGTTATTATACTTTGAAAATAACGCCTTGCAAATTCTAATTTGCATATAAATAGAACTGTAAACGCAATGATTTCGTACCATTTACACACGTTTCACCGAATTCTTAAAAATGTATTGAATACATATCAAAATAATATCTGCCGAAAACTACGAAATATGACACTAAATTACGGCGTTGCCACTCTTACGTATGAACCCTCTTAATGTCAAAGCAAATCAATGCATCGACACGAATATCAATGAAACAGTTCTCATATTTATAAAACCTTGCCAACTAGGCAACTGTACAAAACAATACCAGTCGATATCAATGTATGCTTTCACAATATTCTTCTCAGTTTTCAATGTATATTGAGTTCCTTTGTGAGCGATACGATCGATGTAGTTTCAATTTTACACTGTATATTATTTGTGTCAGGTGGCGCCTTATGGAGTTCCACTTTAGTGTCAGATGCTGAAGAAATATAGCTTGCATATTGTATTCATTGGTGTTGCCACATGCAAATATGTAGATACTTTTAAAATAGTATTGATTCTGGTGAGATATATACTACCTATTATATCCAGCTATTATGATGCGATGGTGGTTGAATGGATAAGGGACCGGCTTGCAGCTCACGCGGTCCGAGTTCTATCCCGACCGGCAGTACCAATGTGGATTCCACTTTGTGGAATTTATATGTACTAGTATAGTGATTTACCATCTGCTAACGGTGAAGGAAAACATCGTGAGGAAATCCACATACCCTAGAAGAAATTCTATGAGTATATCTGATCCACCAACCCGCACTAGGCCAGCGTGAGTGGATTATGGCCTAAACCCTCTCAGATTTCTAGTTAGAGGAGAGGAGACCCGAGCCCAGCAGTGGGACTTAATGGGTTTCTGATGATGATCTGATGATGATATATCCAGCTTAAAAATAATATAAATTACAGTTCGTAGAACTTAATATCGCTTATGACCTACTTATTATGACTATCTTCAAATTAAAGACTTATATAGTGTCTGTATATTATTTACTAGACAGCTTAGCTTTTACAGCAGCACTCCTTTCTTTTGTTTTTTTTATAGCCAGTCTCAAGGTTGGTAGTTTTGTTGTTATGTGCTGTGAGAGATGTGTGCTCAATAATTTAATAGGATGTTTGCAAAATAACAATTTTTCGTATCTGTTTTGGCAAATACAAAATAAAATTTGAAAATTGATATATTAGATCACATGCAAAAACTTCTCGAAATTTCTACATAAAATAAAATAGATTGGACACAAACAAAATAGTAGCTAAAAACGAATGTTCATAATAAAGCTTGCCTTATAATAAAAGCTTCTGATTAAAATGGCCGCACCTAGCGAATACTAAACGCTGTTCGCTAAGTACTTCATTCCTAGAATAGCGCCGGTCACTGCGGTGCATGATAAACGCGAACTACCCACGTTCCAACGAACTCATTAGTACATTCTCACTGACTTAACTAAGTAAAGGTCAAAGATTTCCTTCTTGTATACACTCAACTTTAATGTTAAATGAATGTTCTCTATACACAACATTGTTATAGTATACTGTTCGTTATAAGATGTTCTTATAAATAGACTTTTGTCCAACAGTAAAATGACGCAAGCAAATACACAAATTGTGCATAATGAACTTAAATAATATTATTGAAAAGGCAATATCGTAAGATAAAACAATCATTTTCTAAATATTTTACCTTTGCTTTGATTAGATTCAGTTCTCTCCATCTTAAGGATGGAGAGAACTGAATTTTAACTTAAGGCTCGGATCAATTATTTTTCCATTAAAATTATTCTCATCATTTCAACCTATAAATGTCCCAATGCTAGGTACGGATTCCCTCCAAAGTACGTGGAGGGAATTTATTTAAAAAAAAAAATTAATCTAACAAAAACTCCTCTTCCCACTTACTTATTTGACACGCTAGTGTAATGAAACTTAGGAATTGTAGAATTTATTTGATTGCCAAATGAAAGTCTTTAATTGTAATATATTATCTGTATTATTAATAACCACAAAATTAGATAAAGGAGCGAGGGAGCACACGCAATGCTCGCTAATGCTGTACGTGTACTGACGAAACATTATTATAATTACGGAAAGTTGTTGCACATGCATGGTGTACGATTTCATCGTACAGGAATTATTATATTTTAATTTAATAATATATTCCCCAATTATTTTAGTAAACATTTTCTAATTTATTTTAACATTAATAATAGTTTACACTATCTTTTACAATAAACATTTTCAACACGTAGCCGGATGTGAACAAGATTAATCTGAACAAAAATTTTCTATTATGACTCTTTTTACTACAATAGCATTGGCAAGAAGAGCAAAAATAAACCAAAACGCAACAGTGTGACAGCAGCTTACGAACCAACCGATTAGTCTGAACAAAGTTGTTGCTGAACTTTAACTCGCCAACTTGATATTAATACTCTCCAATTATGTTCCTCCAACTTCGTTATCAGGACCGTGCCTCAAACGGATTAAAGTGGCATTAGATTAATACACCTGTTATATCGATGGGGTGAGGTTAACAGGCTGTTTTAAGAATTAACGAGTCATATAAAATTGAAAGAATCGTGCTATACGGCTGTTAAGCAAAAGTTTGGTTCGATCGGTTGTCGTTTTTTTTTTGAATATGCTTGTGAATATAGCTGGCAAGAACCAGGTACAGTCAGCAACAAAAGTAGCTAAATAAAATATCTTTATTTCAGACCTTTCAATCCATAAAGCATACATAGAAAACATAGTGTAATTTATCTATAATATGTATGTATTTACAAAAAAATATATATATTTATGTAGTATATCAGTTGTTTAGCACCCATAACACAAGCAAATATAATTGCTTAATTTGGGACTAGATGACGCTGTATAAATGTGGAGAATATTATTATATTATTATTATTATTATAGAATAAATTATTAATTTAGTTTATTATTGGGTTAGTAACAAAATAGCACTTATAGTCTATATTAGTATTGTTAGTAACATATCCAAAATTTTAAAACGTATGTAAGTACACCGTAGCATACATATTAAAATACATAACAAAACTAGTGCCACAACTGAATTTAAGAATGTCTAGGTAGGCAGCAGCTTGTCTGTGTCCCTAACATTGCCAACGTCCATGAGCGGCAGTAATCACTTACCATCAGGTGGACCACCTGCTCGTCTGCCACACACCGTGATGCAACTGCTAAGCCTGACTGTTTATTATTTAGTTTGTAAACATTAATATAACTCATTAATCTAACGATGTGGCTGTTGGTGTGCTGCGTCACTTTACACGCTATCCAAATTATAAATAACAAAAGATTGTAACTATCCATTTTTTTAAAAGAGTGGCGTGAATTTCTTACCAGTTCTTCTCATAGCTGAATCCCCGTCAGCGAGCTGGTCGTAGCCAAATTTGCTGACACTACTTTTCGGATAACCTATTACATTCTTAACTTGTGACTTTCATAAGTGCTACTTTGTAACCTAGATGAATAAACGAGATTTTATTTCATTTCAAATAAAAATATTTTCTATTAAAGTATATCGCAACTGAATAATTATTTTGCGATATTATTATTATTATTTCTGTAACGGATCTTTGGTCGCTTCGGACACTAGATCACAACAAAAAATACATTTTAGCCACAGATATATGTGGACATTTTAGCATTAAATAATTCGGGTCCATTGTATTGTACATACAAATAGATAAGTAGATTAAAACACTCGCAACAAATTACTCAGTGTACCGTTAACATTTAATATCGTAATATTTTAAAAGCCATTTCTAAGAGACAGGATATAAAAGCTTAGCAAAAGATTTTCCTTTAAGAAAGGTAGAACGTGCCGAACATGTGGGTGAGGGCCGGCGCTTGCCAACAGGAAGGAAAGGCGCGATTCCGTTTATCTTCAGAACCCTTTTAGTAATATTTATGCTAACAATAGTGGTGAGGTACACTAAGAACTCTTATAATTATTAAAATCAATTCAATGTCATATACTACGATTCGACCATTATTATTTCAACTATGTAATTCTTTTGTAAGTGATAAAACAATTTAAGCATTTTGTATTCTTATTATTACTTATTATATTAGTGATATGTTTGATAAAAAATAAGTTACTTTCTCATGTAAGTGAATGCCTTGTATTCTTTTTGAGAAATAAATATCTTAAACCAGAACTATAATTATATATTTTTTTGACTGTATCGAATGTCAAAATATATGATAATTATACAAATTATGAATTAGTACGAACGGATTACAACAAATAATGTTAAAAGTAATGTAATGATATCAACAGTTAAGTACTAAAAATTAAATAAATTCGAAAAAAGACAGCTTTTCACATAATAGGCCTCTATCCAACTGTAGCAAAAATCTCGAGCTGTATTATTGTTTGTAAATTTTATTTACGATATTTTTGTACTAAACAGGATTGTTAGGTAATTTACCTATAAGCACGCCACAAAAATACACTAGTTCTAGCTAAGAAAAAATGAACTAGGCAGTAGTATTATTATGGCTACAATAATATTACTTTATCACCAGACGGATCATATTTCAGCAAAAAAAAATAACCGTGTACTCATTCTCGAAGAGCATGCCATAATAACAACAAAATGATTGAATTAAAAAATATTTCCTTTCCGTCCTGTAGGTGAACACGTACCTTTATAACATATAAAGTCTTTGATTCAGGAGCAGGACACCTAAGAGGATTTTAAGTTTATCTCCGTAAAAGAAACCGAGGGGACTTTTGATGTTTAAAAGGTATAAAATTTCTCTGAATAAAGCAAGTTTCTTCCACACACTGAATCTGTAAGTGGATGGAATAGTGTATAGACTTTTACTATTTTTAATAATAAATATAAAAAAATTTAAAGCCTTTCAATTTAAATAAAAAATAAATAATTTAATTTAAATTAAAAAATTCTAAAATAGAATTAGAGAAACTGCCTCGGTGGCGCAGCGGGAAGTGTATACGACTGCCGTGCAAGAGGTCCTGGGTTCGATTCCCGGGTCGGGTGAAAATGATATTGGGCTTTTCTATCATGAAATTCCAGTATTGAGATTTTCCCGGAGTTTGGTAAACAAATGTTCCCGGTTGATGACAATAGGCTCGCCCCCTATTTCATGGGACCAAACATAGCTGGCGAAATGTGGTTGTGAAACACCTCTGCCTACCCCTTCGGGAAAAAAGGCGTGATGCTATGTTATCTTAGAATTAGAGAAATGTAATAGGTTTTTTTGTTGATTGATACTTTTTATTAGTAAATCAACAAGGGCTCTAAATATAGAATAAACATCTTATCAACAATCAATTTAGAAAGAATAAAATTAATTTGGGCTAAGTGAAACTAAAAGCCAAGTTGAATAAATTGATCGTACTGAAAATTCACATTCATTGATGTCACAGGTTTTAAAATTAATTTTATTTTTTTATATTTTATAAACCAAATAGGTACCGACTAACAGACTGATACCAGGTTTTAACATATTTTTATCAGCTACTTATATCAAAAGTATTTTTTTTGACGTTTATTGCCTAATCTGCTTTAAAAAGCCAAATAACAACTGTAAAAAAAAAAACTCGCAATAATTTTAAAAATCCCCTGTTTTACCCAAAAATGAACGTAACTATTCACAAACTCCGTTTTATATAGGTACAATACACAACAAATTACTCGTTTCCTATTTGTGTAGAATGTTCGAGAGCATTTATAATACCGAAAATTCATGCTACCAAAAAAGCCTTTCATAAAACAAATATTAGTATCCATGTTATAGATCGGCCGCTGTCAATGGACGGTTTTTACGAGGCCCCGTAAAATTGGGAAGCTAGCCAGAAAGAATACATTTATTTATTTTTATACCAAGGGATCGGTCACGTAGTGGCCAGAGTTGCGGGACGTTTCAAAGGTAACATTGTAAAAAACGCAACTGACTTCACGGATATTTACTGGCCATGCGTGATCTAGATTTATTCATAAGCTTTGTGCTTTGTTCGCGAGATTTGGGAGAAGGTACTCATATAATACAACATTTATTTCTTACTTGACGGCAAAAATAAGGAAATATTTTCAGGTATTCGATTGTTTATTTCAACTTACAGTTTAATTGATTTTATTTTATATGTCGTCTTATGACGTTAGCGTAGAGACTAGACATATTATCATTTGTCTCTTATATATTAACAATATTAATATTTTAAATGTTACATTTAGAGTCTTGTATTCTTTCTAAAATTGATAAAGTCTCAAACTGTATTTTGTGTGAGAAATTACAAATTATATCAGAGTTTCTTGTACTAGTTACTCTATATACTTAAAGCTATACTTGTAACTCATAGTGGAATGAGCGAATAAAGTATTAGACACCTTGGGGAAGCCTTGTGTGTCCACCTTGTACTTTTTCAATTTACTGCGATCATCAATCCGCTTCTTAAGCGTAGGGATTTTCGTAAACTCTCCCTAGGGATTGACCCTCATCGTGAACCTATGTTGAAGTATTAATGAAAGGTTTCGAAATTCAAACGGTTTACCTTCTTTTTGTTGTACATTAATAGACTTTTATGAAAAAAAAAACCATTCTTTATTTAAATTTTAAATGCGTTTTATTAAATATTTGCAGTAAAGAGTTTTTATTATAGAATAACGCCTTTTTGCGTAAAATAAATACAACATAATAAACATTTAACAATTTAGGCAATAAAACATCAAATATTATAAAACTCATACATCTAGTCTAGGCCACTTTTTTAGAACGTACAAAATGTTGTATCTTCATAACAAAATGGATAAAAAAATGAATGACGACCTCGCCTTAGGCTATTTCGTGATATCGTCCATTTGAAACTGAAAATATCCATTTTACAAAAGAGTTTGATTGTCTTAAACCTTTAAGCATAAGGTCGAAAATTACATGGCAAAGAGAACTTTAACTGTAAAACTATGCTAGTACGTTGGCCATACATCAAATTTAACTATGGGATGTTTTGTTTATCAACTTTGTATCGAGCCAGTACACTATCTTTATGGGCGTGTAGCCATGAAATGCAGCAATTTACGCACTGCCTCTTGGGACCACTTCATCGTACAACGTTGGTGATAATGACAAACATTTGTCAAAATAAATACACACTGATATAGCCTTAAATGGGTTGTGATAAGGGTGAGAATAGTGGGCATAAGTTATGCGGGTACTATCGAATGTTGGTCGAAGTAAATCATTTTGGTCGACAATGTGATTTATAGAGTGGCACTACACCTACATCAATCTTTGGTTATGTTTTACCCCTTGTTCACTAGTTCGTACTGAATTTGAATGATTTCTATTCGACCTTTCTAATATTGCTTATACATCATACACGTACTTCATTCGGCTCCTACCTGAAAATACGATATGATTACTCGTGTTTTTATGTCTGTGTTTACTTAAAAAAAAAATTAATATATTAAATTTAAACATATAAGCCTATAAGCTACGAGTAGCTTTAGATGCTTAAAGCAAATAGTGCCAAAAATCTTGCTACGCTGCCATTTTCGGCTGAGGGTATCAGCTACGCAATGCCTACGCAAGTGCTACGAAACCCTACGTCATTCACTTTCAAATGACGTCACAGATCTCCCATATCCATTTACACACAAACCTTGGGCTCTACACAAATACAAAGATTACATAGAAAATACAAATAGCAGGGGTCAGTAGATGAAACAGATCGATCTCTGTAGGGTTCCGTAAACAACTTGACGTCGGATATACCTGCAATCGTCTTTCTGTTTACCTGTGTGCCTCAAATACTCAAACTTCCACTCTCCCTTAGGGCTCACACAACCTGGTAATACTGAAAAACGTTGGCCAATTTTAAATATACCTTATGATTTCAAACATAAAAATAAATATTGATTTGAATCAAAACATTTCTGTCTACGGTACAAATACTAGGATTTATTAAAATTCCAAATTTAAAAATAGGTTAAACTAAAACTGCTTAAATGATTAAAAACATAAAAACAAAGTTATTATAATTATGTATCCTCTGTTGATATATTATAGGTACGGGCCTCTATTTCCAATCAACTGTTCTGTTTTTAAACTTGACCTTATAAGAAAAGTTCAGTCGCTTTTGGAAGGTATCCGGAGACTTTACGCTGAAGTTATTTTGATTATGGTCGTAAATTAATAAGAAATTAGTGTGTGCCTGACTTTAACTTAACCAAATATAAAGTCATATAAATAAGAATTAATAGAATAGTCACTCGTATCGCTGTAACATTAAGGACTAAGATTCTTTAAATCTACTTAACGCCTGTAGTAGTTAACTTCCTTACAGTATTTTTTATTAGCTCTTTCAGCCACTTATAATCATATCAGTAACACGAAAGATACTGTTTTTTTTTTCATTGTTATATTCCACGACAGTGGCAAAACGACATACGGCCCGCCTAAAGGTAAGCTTTTACCGTAGTACCTATAGCGTCTGCAACGCCAGGGGCATCAAGAACGCCTTGCCGACCCTTGCGACACCTATTCACTCATTTTTTTAACTACTTATAATATTAAATATAGCCAAGAGTTGAAAGGTGAAAGAGTTTATCCTGTTTGAGGGTCGGGAATTATACTGACTGAAATTTTTTGTGGATTTACTATAACCTTTTTTTGGGTCATATTAACCGATACATTTTGCATACATCCGAAAACGTTGAAAAATAAATAAAGCCTTCCAGTCAGCACTCGCAATATATTCGAAATGTATTTTAAATATGGACACAGTTATTTTTGTTAACCATTTTAGAATGGTGAATGGCCAAACTGCATTTATTAAATGTAGAACTTTTTAGCTAACATTTTTGTCGCAAATTGTAGCAAACACTACCAAACCATTTAAGAAAAACATTCAATATTGGACTCTAAGTAATATATAATATAATATATAATCTTTATTGCGTTTAACAACCTTTTACAAATTAATATCACAAGAAGGTGCACAAATGGTGAACCCGAATATATTGCAGTAATAATTAAAATTAAATATTTTTGAGTATATTATTAGTTAGTACATTTGATTAGTGTACTAACACTCTCCTGAAAAAGTTAACGTTAAAAGTGGAAAATGTTAACGATTTTATAGAGGTGGGACACTTCTGTTTATTCTTAAAATTAGCTTCCGCCCGCTGCTTTGTCCGCGTGGTATGTATTTTATATCTATAAACCTTCCTCTTGAATCAGTCTATCTATTAAAAGAAACCGCATCAAAATCCGTTGCTTAGTTTTAAAGATTTAAGCATACATAGGTATATAGGGACAGAGAAAGCGACTTTGTTTTATACTATGTAGTGATGATGATGTAACTAGACATAGAAAGAGCTACGATGCTTTAAAGATTCAACTTAATTGATAACAAGAGCATAAAGAAAGAAGAAGATATTCTTCTTGCGTTATGCTCTTGTCAGAATGTAGTAGTTCCGGGATGAATTATGAAAATGATGATGAAATGACGAAAAATGATGATGAAATCATAAATAAATGCACCTTACGATGCGCCTTGTCGTCCAAGGAAAGGTAGAGGGCACTAGACTATTTCATAGGAGGCCTCCCATGAAATGGACGGACCAAGTCAAGGCCACTGTAAGAAGTTTTGAATAAGTGCAGCAGAATGACATTCAGCAGAGAGAGTTCGCGAGAAATCCATAACCAAATGTATGGAAACGCATTACTCAAGAACTTCTACAATAATGATAATTTTGAGTAATATGTAAGTGCTTCACAGTCACCCTTGCCTAATGACATCGGTCATTAATCAACCATTTGTGCATGATGACTTACATTAGTCATCAAACAACAAGATCCGAGATTAAATTGTGTTGTGACAAATCATTACTGTAGTACTAATCATTAGGAAACAACATAGTTTGTGTAATTATGTCCATAAAGCACGTGTTTGTTTGTTTATTTAAAAATTAAAAAAGAACAACTTCCGCGCTAGGGGACTTATAAATATACAATTAATCACTACAATCCATCAAGGAATGCTGGGCAAGGGCCTCCTCTAAACTGTCTCTGTTCTTTTTCATTGTATTTTCTATATTTATTATTAGTGATTATTTCAATGCGTTTAATTAGTTTAATTAATTAGTAATTTGTTGACATAGCAATAATTTATTCTATCTATAATTTATCCATAATTAATTTATATTTATAATTAGCATAACATATAAGCGCTTTGGTTCTGCTGTAAGCTTGTATTGTTTTCTTTTAAATAAATAAATAATAATAAACATTGTGGAGGGAATTTAACCTACGTTTCGAATTTTCCTTTTCACGCAGAGCTCTTGTCTGCTTAAAGTTACTCCCTTAATCGCCTTTTACGACACACATGCGTTGAAAGGCTGTTGAAATGGGGTAGCACATTACGTATTCTTAATCCGTCACTGCACGTTTAATATATAATAAATAACCACAGGACATAAAATGAATAGAAAGAAATATTTAAGATTTATATAAAAAATTGTCTCGTGAAAAAATTTATCACTTAGCACGGCGATATTCGTAGCAAGACTACCACATTAACCGCTACTGCATCTCTGGCTACCCTTTTAGAGATAAAATTCGTCTATGTATTTTCGTCAATATTTTCTATGTGCAAGTCATAATATTTTTCCTTTATTGCACACAAAGAAAAATACAATTACAACAATTTTAAAATAAACATAAAAAGTATGGTCCGACGACCTAAAAAAGGTCGCTGGGTCTGACTGGATGCGGAAGGCGGAGGACAGAGTGTTATGGCGCGTGTTAGGAGAGGCCTACGTCCAGCAGTGGACTGCAATAGGCTGAAATGATGATGATGATGATGATGATGATAAAAAGTATGTACCTACAAAGGTGAGCTTAACTTTGAATTGTGTTATCTAACAGCAAACCTAAAAGTGTTATATAATAATAATTCATAATCTAATGTTTACAATCGTATACTACGATCTTTGGATCAATTGGTTTAATAACTACGCAAAACCGATTAAATGGAACATAATTAGTTATACAGATGAATCTACATTATATACATATATCTAAACTTCTACAATTTAAAGATAAATTCTTAAGAATAGAACTGAAGGATAAAGCGGCAGTGGTGGTTTCAATTCCACTACTTAAGTGCTCCGGTCGGCAAAATAGCTACATTTAAAATGCGATAGTGGGTGTGTGAAATGAGAGTAATGTTTCACTGGAACTTAGTAAGTAAGTATTCATGCTCTCTTCAAGTACACATTATTACCTATTTCTAAATTCTTCTTTTCAGTAAAACCCAAATGTAAGTTGCATTTGGGTTTTACTGAAAATGTTTTGATTATCACCATGTCCCCCTGCAAATGGCTTAATCGTAATCGAGATATTCGACTTGTTCAATTTCAATATCGTTGTCAAATGTGTGAAAATGATAGCAATCGTATTAAAATTATATATCATAACGTTGTTACCTATGTTGTTGTTGATGTTAATTAATTAATTAACATCGGATATTTTGTTATTTGTAACATCACTATTAATTATTATTAATAGTATATGAAATTGGAATATATTGTTCCATTTTTATACACAAAAACCGAAGCAAAATAAAAATAAAAAGGGGTTATTGGAATACTATTTCTGGACGTTTTTTGTCGGCTGTCAATCGAGGCAGAGCGTCGAGAGCTCTCTAACGAGAAGCGGTCGAATATCATACAGCCAATATATCGAGATCCGGGTCATTACGGGTCATGACGCGTCTTATTTACTGAGCACTTAGATTTTTTTAATGATAGATGGGCGAGATTCTACAAAAAAAGTTACGTGAACAATGCAGAATAAGCTTAGAATCATCTCAATCAAAATTAAACTTTATAAAGCCTTTTTTAAAAGACATTTTTCTGAACTATTTTTATCATCATTATTAATATCAAGCTTTCAGTGATTCGGATAGCAAAACAGTTAACAGGGTCAGTTGTTTCTTTACCACATCAAATTTGACCCACAATTTGCCATGGTAGACTGATTCAGATGATTAGACTAGAATCACTTATGATCATGGAATAATATTTTCATTATATAATAAATTGTATTAGATTACATATTAATCGATGGTAGCTGAATGGATAAAGGACCAGCGTGCAAATCACGCGGTCCGTGTTCGATCCCGACCGGCAGTATCAATGTGGATTCCACTTTGTGGAATTTATATGTACTAGTCAAGTGATTTACCATTTGCTAATGGTGAAGGAAAACATTGTGCGGAAACCCACATAATATGTAACCTAGAAGAAATTCTGTGAATATTTCTGATCCACCAACACGCACTAGGCCAGCGTGAGTGGATTATGGCCTAAACCCTCTCAGCTCTCTAGTTAGAGGGGAGGAGACCCAAGCCCAGCAGTCTGTGGGACTTAATAATAATAATAATATAATAATATTCTACCACATTCACACAGCGCCATCTAGTCCCAAATTAAGCAATTATATTTACTTGTGTTATGGGTACTAAACAACTCATATACTACTTACATACATTTTTTTTTTTGTAAATACATACATATTATAGATAAATTACACCCAGACACAGAACAAACCTTCATGCTCATCACACAAAGATTTGTCCTGGGTGGGGATCGAACCCACCAGGCCAGTTAATGGGTTGCTGATGATGATGATGAGACATTATAAGATTTACTTTACTTTTGCTAAATGTGTGATAAAACAGAGCAACTATGGGTAATGTGCCACGTCAAAAGCTTTCTAGAATGTACATATTCTTAGCAATCAAAACATAACTTACTAAGATCAAGTTATTAAGATATTTAAAAAATACTGCTACATGAGTACCTACATACTTGCTTTCCTGAAATGCCTGGCGCATACCCCTCGGTCTTGGGGAAAGAACCGAGGGGTTATGTGGGGCTCGCACCCACTAAAACCCCAAGGTGTTCCTCTCGTCGCGCTCTGCTGTGGTCACGGGAGCGCAGGAACATTCGTCCGCGACAGGTATACATACACCGTACTCAACTTGAATACGAATGTCAACATCAACTTTATCACAATTCATTCGAAATTGATCCTTTTTCTAAAAAAAATATTGTTCAAAATTAAACACTCGCTATTTAATTCGTACCAGTCTACCGCGGTCTTTATACTGCGGGAACAAACGTGCTTGAGCGATTCAATCGTTACCCTTAGGGACCACCATTACCTAGTCTGTCGAAGTTCAAATGTTCCCGATTTGAAATTATTAGCCTCGGGCCTTTGGCCTTGGTACTTACGCTATTGAGTTAGGAACTTTGGCGGCATGTTCCAATTACCGAATGTCTAATGGCTGAGTGACACTTGTGTGTTTTAGTAGCTCTATAGAAGTCATGATATCCTGGTACTTTGGAAGTTTAAGACAAGTTCCTTTGTTTTCTGAATGGTATGCTTTTGACTGGACTACTAGGTTTATATGGTATAAAGGTTTAACATTTATACATATAATTGTATATTATACTCATTTCCACCTGCGGCGTCCATCGCTTCTGCTAATCCTGAATCAAATCGATCTAGTGCTTTAGCTATGTAAGCGAAACGGATGGACTGATTTAAGTACATCCGCATTATTGTACATTATGGTCGTAGGCAAATTCGCTGCAATACTTTTCGGATAACCTGTTCCTTGTAACCTAGATGAATAAACGAGATTTCATTACATTTCATTTCATTTTATTTATTGATAAATACTGGGTGTATAAGTGCTGAATGTTCTAAGACTACTATTAAACGATTCTTTGAAATATTCTAACCCAACCGTTTATAAGATAAGAACCTAAAGTTCAAGAATTTCACCAATATTTGTCTTAAATGTATCATTTCAATTGAACATCAATTATCTTCAATATTGAATGATTTATTTTACACATTTCAGTTGCAAATCATTCAAATTACTATACAATATATAAAAAAATAGGATGTACTTACTAACTTTTTGTACCATTCAAAGATAATTATTTTCTTTTTGTCTGGTAAACTCTGTATATTTTTTGTTGACTTGATTTTTTAAAAGTATTTCGAATTTAATTTCACTTTGAAAGGATGCAAACTGCAAACTTCACAGTGTATATCCAATCAATAATAAGGATTTAGAATACATAATATAAAATCCTAAAAACTTTAATTCGTTACGAATACGAATCTAAATCTTAAAATACTTATTCTTAATTGGTACACATTTATTTTAATAAAGTGTCAATATTGTAACAATTAAAACACGAAACATTAATCTACGTTCCATTCATCTGAATTATCAGATTGAAATAACTAGGTACCTACGTATATCAGCCACCCAGTATCGATTACGTAAGCGATAATAACACCATAAATAATTCTGGATTAAAATGAATAAACGCACTCGATATACCGTCATCGATATCAAATCAAATCGGATGAAGTGATTTTTTAATTCTACTCCCAATAAATCTGAATTGACACTTTGACAGGCGTGACGATAGATTCCGAAATTTGAAATTGTATTTTTCATAAATGTTTTATTAGATATTTTATGCCAGTATTTCTGGTATGAAATTAATGAATGGTTCTCACAACTTCCAACGACACTCATTTACGGCCAGACGGGTTTTTATAACTGGATTTGTCCATTTTTTTCTTTCAGTCCAAAACGGACGGTTTTATTGCTGTAATTCGGCTTTTATTTTTCATGTAAAGGTTTCTAATGAAGTATTCAACATTTGTGTACCTACATATTTTATAACTCACTCATACTGATTGCGCACGAGGATATACAGATCTAATAACCTGAAAACGAACAGAAAGGATTTTTATACAAAAATCGAATACACATTTGCTCAAACTTCTAATTTCAAAAATCTTTTTATTTATTTCAGTGTTTTCGTTAGAATATTTGGAAGAATTTAAGGTTTTTCGTACCATATAGTTATAGGTACATAAAGTTAATTACCAGAATTTAAATCAACCATTAACATTTTCAACTATTCCTAACTAAATAACAATCGACAGTCACAAGTTAAACCAATTAAAAATAAAACACAACTGCCAGTACTTTAATCGAAAATAAAATAAAGAAAGAACGAATACGAAGGCTGGCCGTTTAACTTTTTCATTACAGTAGAGAGAATCTTTAAAAAAAAGAAACAAGCATTGTTTTCTCAGACAAAAACGCGTTTAAAAAGCGAATCCACTGTTATCTTAAAGGAATTGAGTTTGTCTTAAGTATTATGCAAAAATGTACTCAGTTTATTTAATGAATTTTACTGTTTGCTACCTAAGTGACGGAACAAATTTTATTCCTTTTTTAAAAAATGACATCATTATTAAAAAACCGGCTAAGAGCGTGTAGGACCATGCTCGATGTAGGGTTCCGCATCAAAAAAACGTATCTTCATAGTGCTTACGTCTCTTTGTTGAGAAGCGCAGTTTTTCGGCAATACCTAACTCAAACTTGTCGCCGTCGGCCTAAGATGATATTATGTTTGTGTGACGCTTTAAATAACTATAAAAAGTGGTGAAAGACAGGAGTGAAAAGTTAGTGAAGAGACCATTTTACTCAGCAGTGAAATAGTATAGGTTATTTTTAAAATGATATTGCCATTTGTCAAAAATTCAGAAATAATCTTTGCTCAACATGAATATACAATAATAGTAAATAATTATTGAATAGTCGTCATCTATGATCCTAGACCTTACGGCAGTTATTTATTGATTTTCCTAACCTCAGGACTACATAACTGAATTTCTGTTAGATCTCAAATTAATAATTAATTTGTCTTTGCTATACTCCTACTGAAGCGAAAACCATTACTTAATCCATGATTGAGGATTACACTCAAATAATAATGTTATCTCTCTTTTATTAGCATTAACTTCTTCCAATGTAAAGATTAAAATAATTAAATTTTCGCGTCCGAAATAGCTCGTACACTCCGATAACTTTATTCACTGACTTCGCTTTATAACATCTCTTTGACTTTGGAGCTGAATTCTTGTTTCGCCCAGAAAGCATTTCTTGGCACCATTCATTAATCGTGTTCTGAAATAGTTGTGCAGTAAGCTATGGGAGAGCGAACAACTTTTTGCCGATTTGCGCATTGGCAGTACTGCCATTAACTTTTGAAATGTTGCTTTTATTAGTCAATTTCTTTAACGTAAAGCTAACTTTGTTGGAGGAAACCGTTTTGGTCGAAATATTCGACTCGTATCGTTTGATTCTTTGAACTTGAAAAAACTGGTCTCATATATTAATATTGCTTAACCATTAATTTAGTGTAGTGAATGGAACAAAACACAGTTTAATTAAGCTTAACGTGGCGGTTACGTATCTAAAAGATATAACCGTCATGCATAGGTTGATTCATGCCCTAGCGTGTTTTCTATATCGCCATCTTTAGTGCACTTGATTCATAAATAACCCTACGAGTCTGTCCACTACACCGTGGACACGTAAAATAAATGATATGTGGTTTTTTGCTTGTATTGGGGTGAATTTCAACAGGTCCATTAAAATATTCATTTCCGTGGATTTTTTTATCTTTAGTTTTATATAACTGGACTTAGACTGGCCTGTTGGTCTAGTGGTTAGTGACCCTGACTGTTAAACCGGAGGTCGTGGGTTCGATCCCCACCCAGGACAAATCTTTGTGTTATGAGCATAAAGGTTTGTTCTGTGTCTGGTTGTAATTTATCTATAATATGTATGTATTTACAAAAAAAAATGTATTTAAGTAGTATATCAGTTGTTTAGTACCCATAACACAAGCAAATATAATTGCTTACTTTGGGACTAGATGGCGCTGTGTAAATGTGGTAGAATAGTATTATTATTATTATATAAAAAAAATTAGCGTTTCTTAAAGTTTTTTAATTTACGTGTCTTTTTTTTTCATTGCCATAGCAAATTTTGGCCACGGAAACCATAGCAATGAGAACATAGCGATGAAAATCAAGGCAAAAATATAAAATAACAAAAAGTCTATTGATTGTTCGAAGTAAACAAATAAATAAACAAAAGAAATGGCGTTCTATCGAATGTATAATCAAGACGACAAACTTATTCAATAGAATGTTATATCTATCCATAGTGATGAAGATTTCATCGATGCCACGCAATTTTTGGTCCCGGGAAATTCACCCATTGACTTCGTTGTAGGTTCCGTCATAACACTTACAGTCTCATGGATGGAACGGTATTTGAGCCTAAGGCATAGTTTCAAATTAATATATACAGCAAATATTTTCCGTGTCCAAGACTGAGTAACTATTCCATTTAAGAAGATGTAAACAGCTAACTAAATGAAATTGTATACATCTCATATAAAATTCTTTGCACATTTCATGGTATTTTTATTTTCATAATATCCGTCTCATTTTAAATTTGAACTTCCTTGAGCTCGCGTCGAGCGGAAAGGTGGCTGCAACTTCAGACGTGCATTTATTCAAAGTGAACATTGCTAAAAAGCATGAATGTCCTAGATGTCTTCACATTTTCTTATTCCGTTCGTCATTTGAATATTTAGGTATTCAAAATCAAAGCGGTAGGAGTACGCTAGAATGAAGTTTATGCAATAAATTGCTGGGACGTAGTGGTTATATAAGATTCTATCTAATTTATGAAACGAGCAATCCATTATATAATAGAAACACAAACATTGCTAGATTTTACATTAAAAAGTAAAGAAATTAACGCATACTTGAAAGACAAACTGATTTATTAGTTTAGGCCGCATGCGGCCTGCCGGGGATTTACTTACGGCCCTCGAATCTTACTCTTATTAGGAGCAAAATTATATTATTACAGTATATAAAACCACCTAAATCTTGTAAATATGTGCTTCTCCGTTTTCTTTCATTTCCATTTTAAAATATTACAAAATTATAATTTCTTGATTAATGACAAAAATGGTAGCCGTGCAACGGTTTATTTCCGCCCGCTCTACGATTTTGCTCACAAGTGCTCCAAAATATTATTACGATTTTGTAAAATCATTCCCAAGGGATTTATTTATTATTTTAAAATGAAATTCCTTGGAGCTCCTAGGAACCAAGTTATGGAAAAATGAATTTTTAGAATCAATACAATTGGAGATCCCGTGTGCTCCAAATCTAACCAATTTTACGGGATGTAAAATTTTCTAGACAATTTTACATCAAGTAAGTATAACAAGATGGTCAGCAACCTATTTTAAATAATTGATACAATATAAGAACGTCATAAAATGAAAAAATATAACTTTTCTAAAAATAAACAAACAAGTTGCAATGCTTCATATTACCATTTTAATATTATACTGGGAAATAAGAAAGTGTTTGACAGCAAATAATGTATGCGAGATTGAGGAGTTCATTATTTATGAGCGTATACAGACGATACGATATCATATTTGAATGGCTGGATTTTGTTCCTTTCACTGTGAATGTGTTTCGGTTTTTATTGCTGTGTATCAATTCTAAATCCATGGTAACAATATGTTTACGATATGAGCATGCTTTTCTTGAGTTATTGTATCTAAGAGATGCAATAATGTTCTGTGTTGTGTTCCAGCTGGGGAATAGTAATCTCTAGAACTACTGAAACCCTTTTTTTCTATTTTTAATTCTGACCTTTTACCTTGCTACGTTAGCGTACCACTTAAGCTAACGTAGCAAGGTATAATAATAATAATATTCTACCACATTCACACAGCGCCATCTAGTCCCAGTAAGCAATTATATTTGCTTGTGTTATGGGTACTAAACAACTGATATACAACTTAAATACATTTTATTTTGTAAATACATACATATATAAATTACACCCACACACAGAACAAACCTTTGAATGCTCATCACACAAAGATTTGTCCTGGGATCGGATTGGAGATCGAATCCACGACCTCCGGCTTAGCAGTCAGGGTCACTAACCACTATACCAACAGGCAAGTCATCCAGGCCAGGCATACCTGAATAGTCCTAAGAATATTTTTAAGACAACGAAATCTTCACTGTACACGTATGTGAGTCAAGCCCTGCGTTGCAGCGGTTTGACAAATATACAATTAACGGATGTACATTACATCCAAACTCGAAGCAAATATGAATATAATATCAGTAACCCATACCAACAAGAAATATTTGTGTGTGTAGTATTGGAAACGTCTAAAAAAATAAGGAAATAAAATTATTTTTTAACCTGTTCTACAAACCAATTAAATATAATTAAAATACAAGTAAATATAATTTTAAAAAATTAATAACCCGACTCCAAATGAACAGAAAGCAACGCACTAAAAAGACTGTAAAATTATTGTAATATAATATATACCTGATAAAATTAAAATACATAACATATGTATATATTTGTAATCTCCTTTTGATTCTCTTTATTTTGCTACCCAATTCGATAGGTTTGGTTAAAAAAAAATTGAACTTCTTACAATTTGGCGTCAAAAGCCCGCCGTTTAAGTATTTTTATTCTTAAAACCTATCTAAGGACACTTAGGTTTTCTAGGCGAATCTAACGATACCCTAATTGTCAAAATCCATCCAGCCGTTTGAAAGATTCGTGGGAATAAAGAAATTTACAAACATACAAGATACGCGCGAAAAATTGATAAAACCAAATAATTTTGATATAAAATCACAACTAGAGTTTTACTCCACTATCTTTTTCAACGGTAGGTTAAAATATTACGTGTGAAAGGGATAACTCGAGAACCGCTACTGATCACTAGAAAACAACACTTCTCAAATGGACTTCATATCTTATTAAGATAATATAAATTAGGGTAGAGTAATTCTCCTCGTTTTTGGCTATAAATCTTCCGACCATACCCATCTTAATTTATAATATCTACCGATCAGTTACGTGCAAAAAAAACATAAAACTTATGTAATAATATCATAAATAAGAACCTTTATCGGATCATATCATAGATTAGGATAGTACAGTCTGTATTTTTATACAAAACATGTGTATTCCGAAATATCGTTCGGTTATAAGTTCTCATGAGGCAATTTATCGTCGGGTCTGCGTATATCCTTATTTATTGGTAAATCGCGTAAGGGCTAGTGATAGCAACATTTGTTTGCAAAGGTTTGTCCTCGATACAGGTTTTTGCCCCTAAAAGGTCGAGGGAAGCCATTAAGAAAACTTTTCTGAGCCCATAATTTGGGCGACCGCCTAAATTAATTTTAAACGCCTAATGATAATATTGTGTTTAGGCTGCCTCTTTGATAGGCCTTATTTCCTTTTTCGATTAGTTGGCTTTTATCTTACAATTTAACTAGGCAAACATTTTTTTCGAGTACCTAATAAAATAGCCTCACAAAATGCAAAAAAAAACATTAATTACCTTGGTATTATAGGGGGAGTATAAACGACTGGTGTGCTGCATAGTCCATCCTACTAATAAATATAAATAAATATAATAATAAAATGCGAAATTTAGGATGGATAATATTAATAATATTCTACCACATTTACACAGCTCCATCTGGTCCCAAATTAAGCAATTATATTTGCTTAATTTGGTACTAAACAACTGATATACTACTTAAATACATTTTTTTTTTGTAAATACAAACATATTATAGATAAATTACACCCAGACACAGAACAAACCTTTATGTTCATCACACAAAGATTTATCCTGGGTGGGGATTGAACCCACGTCCACCGGTTTAGCAGTCAGGGTCACTAACCACTAGACCAACAGGTCAGTCGCGTCGGTCAGTGTATAAATGAATAGATGTCAAATGTTAGAACCAACCCACTAGACTGCGTGTGTGGATTATGGCCTAAACCCTCTCGGCTTTCTAGATTGAGAAACGGAGACTCGAGCCCAGCAGTGGGACATTAATGGGTTGCTAATGATGAATAGATGTCTATTAATCAATCATGTCACAACTGGTCTGTTTGTTGTTCGCACACAAATAGATTTTAGCACATAGGTTATTTTCTTCTGAAATAACACCGCGGGCAGAACCGCGAGCGGAAGCTAGTTTAATATATTTCGCAACTATTTGCCATTATGACAGTCAAGATGTCAAATCAAAAGATAAGCTTCACCGTCATTGGACAATTTAGTCTCATAACTATGTCGACGCACTTTAACATCGCCGTGTCAAGACAGCCGGGTTTGGCTTAATCTTGTTTTATAATCCAACTCGTATTAACGAGCCGATACATTCTAATCTATCTAACCCTTATCACGAGGGACTTAGCTCTGTCGCCAATGTACTGCGTACAAAATACCAATGTTTACCAGCTCGTAGCACAGATTTTTACAGTGTAATCTATATAAGCGATTTGGATTAACTCGAATTGGAGGGTTTTTGTTGTAGAAAAGACGATTACCGCATTACGTAACAATCCTTGTGTATACGGAGGACTTTGCCATATATCTATAGCCAGAATCTTTAGATTATTTTTCTGTTTCACTTAGACGTTGTAAGCGTGTTATTTCTTTACATATTTATCATAGTAAAAGTTAATAGCGACGCGCCATTCAAGCCTTATCATCATTATCATCATCATCATCAGCTACTATGGTAGAGAAGACCCGAGCCCAGCAGTGGTATGCCACTGCTGGGCTCGGGTCTTCTCTCCTCTAATTAGAGAGCTGAGAGGGCTTAAGCCTTTTGCCATGTTATTAATATTTTCAGTCCAAATGCTAAAATTTATTATACTACAATACTCCTTTGCAGACGCCAATTATACGAGTATTTTCCTAACAGCATTAAGTTCAACATACTCAATAAAGTTTATTCTAAACTTGACACGACATAATTCCTAGAAACACTATTCTCTCCTATCAAGAGAGTCACATTAACTGCATAACATAGACCGTAGGAAAATAGTACCTATGATATTTAATATAGAGACAATTTTCCCAAAGCCTTTTTCATGCATTTGCAATGTTCTGTGTTAGCAGGGTAGTATTACGTACAATTAATATCGATGCAAACACATGTACAGATGTCACCGCATGTTGCGGTATAGTCTGTGTTTTGTTTGTCGTTGGTATATCATGAACACGTGCCAGTCATATAGAATTATTATTTTAGATTCTAGGCTTACCTATAAAAATTAATTGAAAACTTTTTTCTATTTTCAGTCTAAATTATGGTGATCTAGGGTCCTTTTTTGCAAATCATCATGCACACTTCCAGAAGGGTTATGCAGAGGTGCTTGACTTGACAGTTGACACCCACATTTCACAAGTCACGTTTTGTCCATGTAATAGGGAGCTATTGCTTTTCCCTTGCACATTTTTCAGGGTCATAGTTACTAGATATAAATATTATCATCTAGCCATATTAAACATTTAAACAGTATACATAGCTCGTGATTTTTTTTTGAGATTTTTGCTACAATTTTGATTACTATGACCTAAGCAAAGGTTATTAGTCGACTAAAAGTACACGATGGCTGCGATGTCTGCTCTAGAGAAGAGGAAATCCGTGAGCAATTTTGAAACATAATTAAAACATATTACCTATTTTGTCATAAAAAAAAAACAAACAAATCGTAAACCAACCCGTCTAGCTAGCGTGGCTAAATTCCTACCACATTCTTTGGAGGAGACCGATGCGCACCTTTATGAGTTGAAATGATGATTCTATCATCATCATCATTTTGGCTGCAGGATGTCCATTGTTGAGGGTAGACCTCCCCAAGGAATTCTCACTTTCATACTTGCAATAAATTGTTATGGAAGTTTCTATAGTTTAGTATAAATTATGCTTGTACCAAAGGGATTTAGCGAAAATCTCTTTAACTTGTACTCAGTGTAATCCCTTACTTCACATGCTCTGCAGAAACAGGAAACCGCGCGACGGGCCCTATTATAATCTTCAAACAATGACCCAAAAACAGCTCTATTAACGTCTCTCAAAGCGGTACCTACATGTATTTAAGTATATACTACAAAGTGTTTGTATAATAAAGTTAAGTTTACATATAGGCCAATGATAACGATGAAAAAGTTTGCTTGGTTTTCAATCAAAAGCAATCTCCATGTTACCTAAATCTGAAATTAAAAAACCGGCCAAGAGCGTGTCGGGCCACGCTCAGTGTAGGGTTCCGTAGTTTCCCGTCCGTCACAATAAGTGTTCCCACTTATGAGTTTAAAGGTGGGTATCCATACTATCCATTATGTTCGCGATCCAGCAGCGCTCCGCGCTCCTGCAACAGCTCCCGGTAGTGGGTACGTGCGCGAACACGGAGCGTGCAATATTGCACGCTCCGCGGCAGTCGTTCCGACTCGTGACGGTTTTTAGCGCGAACACAAAGGGGAGCGCAGTGTGTCAAAGGGGAGCGCATGTAAAGGGCGCGCGACAGATCCATTGGATCAGTTGCAGGAGCGCGGAGCGCTGCTGGAGCATGAACATAGTGGTAACCCAACTTAAAAAGGCTATTTGTTACGGAACTCTAATAATTACGGAACACTAAAAACGGGCCCACAAAGGACGGTGATAACTAAAATAAAATAAGTCCTTTAGAACCTTTACTACCTCGTACGTGCTCGTACTTCAAAATTTTCAATCAAAGTTCGAATTGTTCGAAACCAAATCTTCCAACCAAACGATTAACGATCAAGACTTTTAACGACACTTTTAATACTTTCAATTTCAACACTCTTAACTAACCCGCTTTGATTTCAAACATGGGAGAGGGTCATTCAGTCACGGAGAATCTTAACACCGCGATTCAGGAAAATGACGTCAGATGCACAACGCCATCTATCGAAAGAGACAACAGACAGCCATTCCAAGAATGCTGAAAATGCGTCTGTTGGTCATTGTCTGTTGGTTATACTTTAAGTAGCACCCTTACAATTTCTTTTTAAATATTTTCGATTTACTAAAACCATTTCTACCTTTTGCTATCACAACTTTTAAAAGTTATCTTGTGAAGGCATTTATTAATAAGTACCAAGTACCATATTCCTTTGATAGATGTCGTTGCATGTCTCATTCTTGATCATAATGATAAAGTTCTTGAAAACTATAAATTCATGAATTGGGTTACTAATTAATACATAGACGTGCCAGAAGTTTTCGATGGTAATTTTGAATTGCGAGAACCTATTTTAATAATTATTTTTTTGTTTGAAAAAAGATACGTTCAGGATAATAAAATATTATGTAAACGAAGTTAAAAAAAAAATACGGGCAAATGAAACTTGACCTCTGGGTTGTATAGGCGCTCATACGATTCAGGGACCAAATTATATTGGTTAACTGCAGTTTCCATCTGTTGTTTCCATCCAAGTTCAAAATAATTTTCCTAGAAAGTCCTTATAAAGTTCTACTTTTCAGATTTTTTTCGTATTTTCTAAACTTATGGTTCAAAAGTTAGAGGGGGGGGGACGCTTTGTTTTTTACTTTTGGAGCGATTATTTCCGAAATTATTGACATTATCAAAAAATGATTTTAGTAAACCCCTATTCATTTTTAAATACCTTTCCAACAATATATCACACATTAGGGTTAAAATTAAAAAAAAAAACACTTCCCACTTTACATATAGGGGGGCTACCCTAATAAAACATTTTTTTCCAATTTTTATTTTAGCACTTTGTCGGCGTGATTGATACACATATTGGTCCCAAATTTCAGCTTTCTAGTGCTAACGGTCACAGAGATTAAGCGAGGACGGACAGACAGACAGACAGACATGGCGAAACTATAAGGGTTCCTAGTTGACTACGGAACCCTAAAAAGATGTCTACAATCCATAACTCGTAATAAATTAACATAAGGTCTTTGTGCAAGTTTAACTTAAATAGCTTTCAAAACATATATCGCAAATCACTGTATGGCATATTCTCATATTATATATTCTTATATTATATAGTTACAATACACGTCATGGCGTTTCTTCATTACCACATTGCGTTGTGGTGACTTAACAGAGCCAAGACATGATTAACATGATTTCACAATGTGATCTTTCTATGATTGCCACAATGCGTTGTCAACGTTTTTATTAGAGCCATATTAATGTAAATATTTTAGAGTGACCACAACGCGCTGTGGGTTGCTTTTTTGCTCAGTGTTATATGCTCAGTCTAAAAAATATTTGCATACTTGTAAAGACTCTTCCTGTCATCTATCACCAGCAAGCTTTAAATAGAAGTCCGAGGAAGCCACTATATTGTGATCAGGTGGGTTACTGGAAAATCTTCAGAGCAATGGAAAATAATAAAACTTTACAGCGCAATGTTTCCGCAGCTGATGCTATTGTAAAAACAATAAGTCAAAGGTAAACTCAGTTACCGTTTATTAGCTTCATTTATTAGCTGTGTTCTTTTAACTGCATTAGATGCTATATTTTTTTTGTTTATCTTTTACGTTTAAAGTTATGGAAAAAGTATTACGGTATGTATTACTATAGCATCAGATATGACAAGATCCGCACAAGAACTAAATTGCCAATATAGTTCACCGAATCGCATCGTTGAAGTGGCATTGAGCAGGCCCACTTAGCTGGCAGAACTAATGGCCAATGAGGAAAAAAGGTTCTCGGGTGGCGGATTATTGGAAAGCGCAGGGTAGGGCGGTCTCCACCAGATGGACCGAAGACCTAGTAAAGGTTGTAGATAGCCGTTGGTTGCAGGCGGAACAAAATCATTCGCTGTGGCGGAAATTAGGTGAGGCCCATGTTCAGCAGTAGACGTCATTGGCTGATATGATGATGATGATTACAGTAGCATGAATAAGTAATCTAGTTTAAGAAGTTTTATTTGACTAATTGCTTTTTACTCCATAAAATATCCTCGAAAGAAGAAGGACAGAGCGGGTAAGTTCAAACTGAGTCGCCGTTCGGAGGAAGTACCTCCAATAGAGAAGACCATAGCCATAATAACAATGCCTCGGGGAGGAAAAACGGTTTTAAGAATCGGCAACGCACTTGTAATGCTCGTAGAAATGGTGATTTAAAAAAAAAAGTGTAGGCTGTATTTTTTTCCCACTTTAATGTATGTAAAGTAAAAAAACTTACCTGTACAAGTCCGTGAAGTGACGAATTAAGAATACATAATTTCACTACCCCATCTCAACCCGTGGGTGTCGTAAAAGGCGACTAAGAGAGTAACCATAAACAGACAAGAGCACTGCAAGAAAAGGGAAATTCGAAAAAAACCCTATACCAACCCGTCTGGCAAGCGTGGTATAGTAAGCTAAATTCCCTCCAAATTCTTTGGAGGAGACCCGTGCCGAGAAGTGGGACGATTATGGGTTAAAATGATGATGATGAATGTTTACAAAATTCTATCAAAATAACTTGCATACTCAGAAGATTTTGCAGTCCCCATTGTTGAGTACAGACTATGTTACCAAGAGTAATTGAAAATAGCTTGCTATTCATCGTTTTGGCGCATCGGGATTGCCTTTTTATAGCCCAATTTTTCACATCGCGCCGTACCCTTCATTTTCGCCGGCTACCCTCCCTCCTTCGATTTAATATTCCTCTTTTATGGTGGGAAATGATTTATTAGCGTCGTCGGCCCGAGCCGCATACCGGCGATACCAGACTTACGCAAATTGTGAACTACAACCGAGGGATTTAACTCTTTCAGAAGTTTTATTTAAAACATGATGGCTGGATCATTTTGGCTATGAACTTATTGTTTGCATATAAACCTTAATACCATAGCCGTATAACGTGATAGTCTGATACATCTTTTAAGTAGGAAACTCCATAGCTTTTTAAATTACAGAATTTTAAGACATGCGTATTATGTATAAAACTTTTACCAGTTTTTTGTAAATGTACAGTTATCAAATAAATAAATATTTAGCTGTAAACAAACCCTTGTTTATATTAATAATGAATATTCCTTTTCTCGCAGTACTCTTAACGTAAGGTTCTACATAAGGTAGTCTTAGTCGCCTTTTACGACACCCACGGGTTGAGAGGGGGTAGTGACATTATGTATTCTTAATCCGTCATTACACGAATATGACTAAATGGTTTATAGCATATACTTTTATCACAAACACACTTTTACTCTTTAAATATCTCTTGCACAGATAGCATCTCAGTACACAGTGGTGATTTTGAACAGAAGGACAATCAACTTTACTCGTCGAAAAAAATCTTCACTCTATATAAAATGGCACCAGGAATTACCGTGCAGGCCTGCAATGAAACGAATTTCGAAGGTTCACATAACAATTATTATTGATCGATCAATTTGCAAAGCACAAATGAACTTTGTATATTTCTTGTTTACATGGAAACTTTAATCATAATATAAAGTTGTTATTGGAATTTTTGTTGGTATTATCTTTTGTAAATTTGCATCGGTTGATCATGGTTGACCAACTGGCTAGAAAATATATAAAATAGAAAATTTTTGCTCGCTGCTACAAGCATTTTACGCAACTACTTTTCCTGAATTCAAAAAAAACTTTACTCAGCCAGAAGCACCACAAAAATATTCACGCATCCTATTTTAAGGTTAGTCTCGAACAAAACCATTTACGTGCACTGAGTTAAAACTAAAGTTAGATTAGCTATCTCGAGCTTGGCTAATCTATTGTGTACACGAGTGTCCTCGCAATTACGCTCCACTAAGTCTACCGGAGTACCTGGTAAACTCAAGTGTAAGTTTTACGAATTTTTAATTAGTATGAGGTGTCAGTTATTTTTTGCTGTTTTTTTTCTTTGTTACATCAACTAGTTACTGATTTATTGTCTGATTCAAAACCTCTTTTGTTGTCAAATTACATATTTTTCTTCGGACAGCTCTAAGGTACTGAGTTATAGATATTTTCAAGCCTTAAATTCTATCTACTTTCTAATCATAGTAGTTAAATAAAAACAGAATCAGACTATTTTCATTCCAGCTTATAGGAAGGAAACAGAAATACAATTAGATTGAAGACATTAAATAACAAAAAAAATAAAACCACAAATTGTTTCGTACAATAAAAAACAACTTTTAAACAACAGCTTTTAAATTAAACCAATAAAAATGCTTTACAAACCGTAAAACATACCGTAACACACATCATAATTAAGTCGTTCTACCTATACAGCTCTTGCTTGTGATAGAGCCAGCTGCAACTGTCGCCAGATTAATAGTGCGTACGTGCCTCCCACCATGGCTTTTTGAACATCGAAGACAGCTGCACAACTGGCCAGTTAGAGGTTAATGTTAAAGAGGTTTTGTTGCGTTCGTTTTGAAATTTAGAAGGGTTATACGTATAAGGGTTATAGGTAATACTGGCTTTTAACATTATCTCGTCATAGATTTAAATAAAAACTCTAATTTATTTTTAATTTAATCCAAGTTGGAACGTTATTGGTAGTCAATAAAAAGTGACCAAATAATCAAATAAATTTAATGAAGTTTTTTTGTAATCACATAGAATAATATATTAAAGTATCATCATCATAAAACTTGCTGCTTTCAAACAGATGGTGACTTAAAAATAAAGATTTGTAGTTAGAATATTTATGTTGTAATTATTCGAAAATATATTGACATTAAATTATTGTTTTTGACATTGACGTTATCAACTTAAGCAAAATTTTTTACTAACACAATTTACTCATTATTTCCTGATACGATACATATAAATGCATTTACAACTGTCCCCGTCAGTATCATCATCCAACTAAGTCGATGTCGAGATTTCGAGTAGAGAATATACAGGTTGATACTGACGGGGACAGTTGTAAATGCATTTATATATCTTATCGTCTATTGAGGTAGGTAGATTAGGTATACCTTTCGTTTCAAGCGAAATTTAGCATTTATTAATATAGGCACAACACGGATAGAAACAAAATTGAATCTGCTCATGAAGAACGATTTTTATTAACATCATTACAAAAAGATTGTTTCTTAATCTTTTTTTTTCAGGCGTCTACGTCTTCATTAGTCATTCTTAGAGTAAGATAAAATGATTTATTAAAGCAGTAAGGCGAAGGCACTTTTCGCGCACCCTGTATACGATTGATGTGAGTTTTATGCAAATGACGTGATATTTCCGTTTGTTATCGTATAGTATATGGAAAAATAAATTGCGGTTGATATAAGTGTATGTTATTTTGAATAAGAGTATTTTTTGCTTGACGGCTTATGGGTGGTTGCCTCCAGCAGAAGATATGAATTGTACCTTTTATACCAATATTATAAAGACCAATATTTTTCCGATCATGGTCTTTTAGTGTAGAAAATTTGATCTTTGGGTCAAAACCTTGATACCTTGACTACTTTGAGGTTCTTTTATTAGAAAAATATTAAATTACACACTGAATAATACTTAAAAGAAATTTGACTTTATCTTTTGTTTCTTATTTTATTTTTTCTGAAAGCGGTGTGGCTAAGGAAATTCCATTTTAATGTTCGGGTTATATCTAAACAGTCTGGAAAAAATACAATTTCTAAAGTTCCACAATAAATTTCAGACTTATAGTGAGTCTCCTTTAAAACACATTGCCAATATTTGGGCTAAGAAAGTTCACACGACTTGACCCATAAAATACATTCATGCTGAAATCGAACCAATCCATAATTTCATGTGAAACTTCCAAACTTGTTTTATGACCCTCTGTTTCTGAAGGTGATTGTGTATTCAGAGGCCTCTTTCTCTTGAGAAAGAAGGCTATATACAAGCGTTTTTTAGTATTTTTAAGAAGTAAAGTCTTTTGGTAGGATTCCAAAAGACTACATCTCATAGTACCAGTCATAAATTTGATTTTAGATTTGATAGAAATTTATTTGCTTATAATTATTGTCTGCAAGTTTACCAGCCGGGCTAATAAGCAAACATAAACATAACATAACATAGCATCACACCTTTTTCCCCGAAGGGGTAGGCAGAGGTGTTTCACACCCATATTTCGCCAGCTATGTTTGGTCACATGAAATAGGGGGCGAGCCTATTTTCATCTACCGGGAACATTTGTTTACCAAACTCCGGGAAAATCTCAATACTGGAATTTCATGTTAGAAAAGCCCAATACCATTTTCACCCGACCCAAGAATCGAACCCGGGACCTCTTGCACAGCAGTCGTATACACTTCCCGCTGCGCCACCGAGGCAGTTAATAAGCAATATCATCAAATGTAATGTCAATTAGGTTAAGGTATTGTTAAAAGATCCATTACAAATATACTTATACAAAGTAATACGTACCTAGTACTTAACAAGACATATATTATTTAAATTACGAAGAGTAATCGGACCCATGAACCGTTAAGTTTTTTTAAATCAAATATTGATACAATTGTTCAAATCGGCTAGTTTTGGACTGCTACTTATATATTTAACAAATAAGACAAAAAATTGTAAGACACAAATACAAATATACTTACTAGAAAAGCTACATTCTATCAATACAAATATTTATCCTCCAAATCGTTAGCCGTTTTTTATTTATATTTAAAATAAAATAGGTAATAGTAAAGGAATTGACCAAATAGTAGTATCACAAACTAACGTAACTTTTATTCTTTTTCTTATTATAAAGACAACGACCGCACTTGTCAACAGGCACCGGCAAACAACTTTAAAAATATACAATTAATTGACACCATGTACAATAAAGTACACCTAGACATGAAACAAATATCTATAAAATATGAATCACACAGATGTATTTCTCGTGTGGGAATCGAACCCACGTTACTGAGACACGGCTATATTAATGGTGTAGTGACCTCCTTAGCCGCTATGCCACGGTGACAACCTTTCAGTCAGTATTATTTATTATTATTTTTGGGTTAGAGTCATAGAGTCTTCTTTGCTATGTCGACCAGTCACGATCTATTGTAGCGCCCTCACATACACTTAGAATTACTTGTGCTAATATATGGGTCTCCTCACGATGTTTCCCTTCACCGTCAGCAGATGGTAAGTCATGTGACTAGTACATAGAAATTACACAAAGTGCAATTTACATTGGTACTACCGGTCGGTTTCAGTCAGTAACTGATAACAGAATTTATTCAATCACACCATTTACATTCAGAGATTAAGTTTCACTCACTGGCTAACAAAGGTGTTATTAAATCAATAGTTAACTTGTAAAGCTCAGTTTGCTTAGGACTGACAACGTAATGAAATGATAACATCCAAGCGAGTCTGTCCCATAGATATACCTGTCCAACTTCGTATGTAAGTTTAAATTAACATGAAAATATAATTGTTTCATGTTTATAGTAGTGTGAGGTAACTTGCGGTTTCAAATACGCCCACGCGTGAGATATAAATAGTTGTGGAAATGTCAGCCTTTTATATTTATTTTAAACACGTGTGGTAGTGGGAGAGAGTTTTAGAATATAAGATTGAATTGCATTGGTTTCTTGAGCATTTCTAACTGCAATACAATTTATGACTAGCAAACTTTTATTAGCATAAGTAGTATCATTTAATGACTGTAGCTGACGGGCATACAAAATAGGTATTTTAGCATTTGTTGTAGTAAAACCGAACGAGTTTAAGTATTAAAATACTTATAAACTTTTGAACAATACCTGGCCATAAAATAAACCTTAGACTAGGTACTCATATTTGATGTATAGCTTATTTTATTAACATCATAAGCATCATCATTTCAGCCTATTGCAGTCCACTGCTGGACATAGGTCTCTCCTAACACGCGCCATAACACTCGGTCCTCCGCCTTCCGCATCCAGTCAGACCCAGCGACCTTTTTAGGTCTTCGGTCCATCTAGCTAGAGGGCGTCCTACTCTACGCTTACCGAGTTGCGGTCTCCACTCCAGGACATGCTTGCTCCACCGTCCATCGGTCCTTCTGCAGGTATGACCAGCCCACTGCCACTTCAACTTACTTATTCTACGAGTTATATCGGTAACTTTGGTATAGCTTATATATAGCATCAAATATGAGTAGTAGGTATAACGTTCAGAAAAACGCTACTATTTCTGTATATTTTTTCCTTTATGCAGCAAACAAACTACTACTTACAAAAATAAACAGTAGGTATATTGCCTTTTACAAAAAACATATTTTGTGACGTAAATAACGTTGACCAAATAAAATCGTGTTTAATAATTGAAATGTCATATTTGTATATTAATTTCTGTACACCAAAAGTGTTATCTGTTCCTCGCAGAGGCAATTGTATCCAACCGATTACCCATTGTCTGGCACTGTGATAGGTACATTTTATTTCGTCGGTGCAATGGTTTTATGCAAATAGCCCGTGATACTGATTGTGAATGCGAAAGTCGTATTTACGGGTTAATTTTTATGTAATTGATGAGGGTCGAGTTGTTTTAAAATTTGGTTTGTTTGTTTTTAAAACAATTGATGATTAAGTTACAAATACATACAATCACGCTTTCCATCACCGAACGGGTAAGTAGAGTTAAACCATATGTCTGTCACAACTGCAACCGATGTTGCAGTTGTGACAGACATGTGGTTTCATTTTGGACATCATTTTGACTCTATTGTCATCGAAAAATAGATGAAAAATCATGTAAAATTTTAGAAACTGGACTTACCTAATTTTACCAGCAACCACGGCCGGTGTAACATGGTCCAAACGTCAAGCAAAATAAGTTATATAAATACCTAATGCATGTTTGCGAGAATTATCCTATTTTTAATTGTTATTTTTTTATTTTAAATGTCGATATATTAAATAAAATCCAATTCTCGCTGTAATATATAGTAAGAAACCAAATAACAGAAATGAAGCGAGATATCCTGTTTTGCGTTGAACGTTAGATATCAACGAATGTTCTAGGCGAAGTTTAGGAACGATTAAAACTTGAGCTCCGCTGAACGCTCGTATAACACGATAGGAACTTGTTAAAAGATGCCTGTGGGCTATGTCGGCTACATGTTACAGATATTTCTCTAGAGAAAATAGTGTAGGTTGTTGTTCGACAGTATTCGTATGTTAACGAACGGTGAACGACCTTTGAAATGAAAACTAATGTTATTGCTAGCGGACACAATACGTGAGGTCTCCGACCTCTTTGGTGGGTACTTAAAGTATATGATTAAGTAGGTGGTAGTAAATAGTCGGGAAAGTGAGATAGAATTAATGTGAAAGAGTGAGATAGAGTACAAGATAGGAATAAAAGTGAGACAGATTAACATTATATTTTTGGAAAAAGTGGGACGGGTAATGATTTTTTTTTATATTTTTCTCAGAACAGGTACAGCCTATACCACCAGCCGCTTGACGTTGAGTTTCGGGACACCCTGTATATACTGAGTATGTAAGTTTGCGAAGATGGAGCGATGTTAGGATAATATTCAAACATCGCTCTATCTTCACAAACTTTACCATTTAAATGTAAATGTATGTTTGTAATATCCATAAATTTAAGAAATTACTACAACTATCGATTCAACATCAACCTACGCTAGGTTGAAGTTGAATCGATAGTTATAGATTTAACTTCAACCCAAAACTCGACTAAAACTTGAAAAAAAAAATCTTTACTCTCACCTAAAGTCCATCCTTTTAATTAACAGTATCAAGTGACCTTTTTAATTCACCATTCTGCAGTATTTATCCTTTAAGGATAATGATAGGGATGTACCATCTATCGAGGCAATGGGCGGTCCCTTGCGCATCGAGCGGGTTAAATGCTTACTTTAAAACGACACTTTTATTTTACGAACACCATTTAAGTTTAATCTCAGCAGTTTAGGGTTATTTGTTTGTTTACAATGTTTCTTTTTATGTTTACTGTGGTTTAATCCGTTCCGGGGAATGACTGTTCCAATATTTCATTGAAAATCAAAGCGATGGTGGCTGAATGGATAAGGGACCGGCGTGCAAATCACGCGGTCCCAGTTCGATCCCGACCGGCAGTACCAATGTGGATTCCACTTTGTGGAATTTATATGTACTAGTCAAGTGACTTACCATCTGCTAACGGTGAAGGAAAACATCGTGAGGAAACCCACATACCCTAGAAGAAATTCTATGAGTATGTCTGATCCACCAACCCGCACTAGGCCAGCGTGAGTGGATTATGGCCTAAACCCTCTCAGCTCTCTAGTTAGAGGAGAGGAGACCCGAGCCCAGCAGTGGGACTTAATGGGTTGCTGATGATGATGATGAATATTTCATTGGATGATTGGGTGTTTTGTTTTTTCTTGTTCACGGAAGTATGTTATATAGGGTGAAAGATCATTCTTCTCGGTGTTTAAAACTAGTGATAGGGCTGGTACCTGGTACTATGATACTAAAAAAACATAATAGTAAATTCAGAGATTTTTTTTTTAAATACTTGTGTCATATTTACTAATAGAATAACATGAACGTTTTATAGCTGTCACCCGGAGTTTCGCTCCCGTGGAACTTTGTTCGACGTATTGGTAGTATATATAACTTACATTACAATAAACATAACATAACATAGCATCACGCCTTTTTCCCCGAAGGGGTAGGCAGAGGTGTTTCACACCCACATTTCGCCAGCTATGTTTGGTCCCATGAAATAGGGGGCGAGCCTATTGTCATCTACCGGGAACATTTGTTTACCAAACTCCGGGAATATCTCAATACTGGAATTTCATGATAGAAAAACCCAATACAATTTTCACCCGACCCGGGAATCGAACCAGGGACCTCTTGCACAGCAGTCGTATACACTTTCTACTGCGCCACCGAGGCAGTACATTACAATAAACTACGAAAAAAAATGTTGAAAGATTCGAAAATCTGAAATCTATCAGACTGTAGTATCTATCAGATATTTCACCGAACCATATTCAATAAAATAAATTGTGAAACACAATCACAATTTCCACGTAAAGTTGGTATAAAAAGCGCACAAACAACCACAAAACGAATTTACTTAATTTTTAATCACTTTTGCATAATCGACGTCATTAACCATTGTCCGTAATTAAGCCCCTTACCCACTCTTATCAGGTCCTATTATCGGGTTTTCGTTGCAATTACACTGGAATATATGATATGGTAAAGTACGGTATGCGGCAGGAAAGCCGTTAGGAGAAAAGAGGGGTAAACAGGGATTTGAAAATGCCATTACAAAACTCTTATTGTCATGATGTTTTTTACTTAGCACATATTCATTTTTCTATGGATTTCCCGTAGTGTAGTGTCCCTATGCATATGTATTTAGATATATATATAATAAATAATGTTTATTAGTTGTCTCGACCCCATAACACAAGCTTATATTAATTTACTCTGAGCTAGATGGCATTTTATAGAAATAAATTTTCCAAAATCATCATCATCAGCAACCCATTAAGTCCCACTGCTGGGCTCGGGTCTTCTCTCCTCTAACTAGAGAGCTGAGAGTTTTTCGACCATAATCCACTCACTCACGCTGGCCTGGTGCGGGTGTGTGGATCAGACATAATAGAATTTCTTTTAGGGTGTGTGTGTTTCCTCACGATGTTTTCCTTCACCGTGTTTCTCAAAATATGTATTAAAAAAAAATCCTAATCCATTTTACTGACATAGAAACTTTAGCAGAGCTTTCTAGAGAGAACCAGAAAATTGTTCAAGTGCTTCATACATTTAGTACTAAATCATTTTGCGTTGCGTCCCGAACAAATTTCACCTCCACTGCGTCGTACCCAATCCATTTATTTCAAAGGGTACAATCAAGCTACATTGAAACTGTACCGTTCGTATCGATCACAAGACTTAACGTTGTTCGAAAACAATTTGCACTTCATTTTTAACAAGAACTTGACAATTGGTAGCTGAATCAACTGAGTTGTTCAATCCTTAGTTTCAATAGATTAAATCTGTTAAATCTTGTTCCAAATTGTCTGGGTTATTTCTGGTGTGATTGTTCGCAATCAATTTTGATAATCAAACTGTAGTAGACAGCTCAACAACAATATTGTTATTGTTTCATAAGTAATTGAAATATAAACTTTATTTAAGTAAATAAAGAGTTGAAATTAAAATATATAATCGTTCATTTACGATTATTTACATATTAATGGTATTGTTTACATGGTACAAACATAACTTTATTTTAGGGTTCCATACCTCAAAGGAAAAAATGGCATTCTAATAGGATCACTCCGTCTGTGTGTCTGTCTGTCTGTCAAGAATATTTTGACGTTACGTAGAGATGGTCCACTTAATATCTTACATTTGAATTACAAAAAATATATGTATGTAAAATTGCTTTAATTGTACAGAGCCTTCGGTGCATGAGTCCAACTCGTACTTGGACTGGTTTTTTTTTAATTATTTATATCCTGACAGTGGCACAGATTACGGCATCATATCCCATTGCTGGGCTCGGGTCTCCTCTCCTCTATCTAGAGAGCTGATAGGGTTCAGGCCATAATCCACACACCCTGACCAAGAGAGAGTTGGTTGCCTTTGTCGTTGCCCCTTAAAAAACTGTTCTTACTTATTAAAGAACTCCATACTAAATAAAATACACAAGACTGTGTATTTTTCCAGAATAAAGGTGAACTGTCAATCAAAATAAACTGTGGCAACGTAAAGTCGGTGCATATGAGGGCAATTTCATTATGCAAATTCGTATGATATGTACTCCGAACGCGAGGCGTATAGCGACTTAATTGATGAACAAATTTACATGCTAATAAAACCTTGTATGCTACAAGTATACGAAGAATGGGATAGGCGTCTTTTAAATCTAATCTATACTAATATTATAAAGCTGAAGAGTTTGTTTGTTTGGTTGGTTGGGTGAACGCTAGGATCTCAGGAACAGGTCCAATCTGAAAAATTCTTTTAGTATTAAAAGGTTAAAGACATTACGATATGGTAAATAGGAGCTGAGCAGTGGCCAAATAAAAAATGACGGCAGCGAAGCTCCGCGCGACTTCTCGAAGTATAATTTTCATGAATTGGTATGTGTATTTTTTTTTTGTATAAGTGAGAACTAGAATTGTGAAGTGTATAATTTTTCTGAGCCACGCTTATGCAACGTAACTGTAGTACGAAGTAATTAATCTTCTTCACTTAAAAGTAGATTAACACCAAATAAAAATTAAATGAATTTAAATATCTTGTTTGGTATGTTGGTTTCCTCACGATATTTTCTATAATAAACTAGATTTAAAATAATATCAATCACAAACCAAATATGAATCATAATATATAATTTCTAACAACAAAACATACCACATTTACTGAAACAATACTCATTTTACCGGCATATGACCCAGAAATGTGAAGGCGTTTATTAAAAAGTAATAAGTTAAAATGAAGGGGTGCCTGCCAGAGTAATATGGCAGACTGGCAGCTGGACGTGGTCCAAATTGCCAAGCCCTCAAATGCCGACACTTTAATACCTACAAAAGTTTATGAAAATGGAAGAAGAGGTTATGGATTGGGTTATTAAGTGATTCTATGTCATACTATAAGATTTGTTTAATTAAGGTACCGATGCGAATTTTTGCGACGCTCGCGCTGTCGCTGTAGACATGATTCCGACCCTGACCCTGAAGGCGGCAACAGCAAACAGCAGTGTCGCATCTAGTTGGTTAACACGTAGAACACCGGTCAACGTGTTGTCTCTCCAGCGTCAGAAGCACTACTTCTGATCTAATGGAAAATAGTAGTGTCACGACAACACGTCACTTGCGGTTGCTGTGTGTGGAGTCGGTTACGAAATATGTTTTATGCATGAATTTCGTCATCATTATCATTTCAAACCATAAACGTCCCACTGCTGGGCACGGGACCACGGGTCTTCTCCAAAAAATGTGTAGGGAATGTAGCCTACTATACCACGCTGGCCAGACATCTTGGTATAGGGTTTGTTTCGTTTGATCAAATTCCTAAAACGGTTAAAATCATTTCACTTTTTTTTCGTTGCAATCCAACCATTGCCCTTTAAATATTATCTTGAATAAAATTATTTACTTATGCTTTCAACTGCGATCACGTATGAAATTTAATGAAGGTATAATATGGTATCTTTGAATATTCATGTAAGTAAAAAGGCGTTCTGCATATTAATTCTATAACGAGGCTTTCAACCAATGAATGTGCAAATTATTTTGTTGGAACCATATCTATAATAAAATATTTTAGTTGCTGAGATGATTCAAACATAGTTCTGAAACTTAGATCGTAAAAATGAATTCTGCCGCGTCGTAATGTGGCACAGAATAGCGATGCATTCAGCCTTTCAAGTAAATACACCCAACTTTTGCCGCAGTCAAACATTTTGCATACTTTTTATATAAATTCAGTTTTTATGAATTTTAGATTGAGTGTCATTTTATTCTTGTTGTAATAATTTTGTACTTTCTTTTATGCATAATACACTGTTAGACACAGACTTCTGAAGGAGATTTTCATTAGGATCGGTTGCATGTGACTTGCACGCAGCGAGATTTTGCGGTTAGAATCAAGTCATTAATTTGTCCTACGACTGACATAAAGATATACAAGTATTTCAGTAGCAATAGTAGCAGTAGTAATGATATACAAGTATTTCAGTAGCATAATTATTTCGCTTTTTGTATAAACATTAAATAGATATTCTTACTCGTAAACGGCACTAAAATAAGAGTTGATATACGGACTTTTTTATGTTGGTGATATACGACAAAATCGTTGTATGTTTTATTATTTTCTAAAAGCCCGTTTTAGGGAACTAGCCCTGTATTGTGGCGGACTTTACACACATTTACCGGACACAAAGTACACTCCGACTCGAAACAAATAGCTATGAATCACACAAATATTTTTTCCCACCTCTATAGGCTGCCTGCTTGAGCGTAAAAGCCAAACCTTGCAAATAGACGCTGCTTAATCATATTTTATAGATGTAAAAGAGGCCTATGATGGTGATTGGTTAATATTTCTCCATTTCTCCGCTACGTAGCCACGCTCCGCGTTAATGGACAGGCAGCCTTATCCGCTACGCCACAGTGATAGTCACGTGGCTGTGCAGGTAGGTACACTAAAAGCCAAAGTATTTCCAATGTAGAAGTTATTTATAGTCTCTCAATCTATGTTGATTTAAAACACAAAATAATTTCATTTTCCATTGGTTTCTTAATGGTATTATCAGCACTACTTACCACCACTTTTCGTTTCGTGCAGCTTGTTCTCTCCTTCTTACATAAATTTACTTCATTGCAAACTTCTCAAGATATTATTCAGAAATCTAACAGTAACTAACCTCTAGTAAAAACTGTGCCGATCATGTATGACGTAGCTATGTGTGTATATTTCTGCAGTTGCATATCCTGACATTTTCAAACTAAGTTTCGACCTCGTTTAAAGTTGTTTGAAACTCACATTTATCCTTGTAAAAACTCGTTTTAAATTTTAACAGTGATAAAAAGTAGGATATGTCATATTTTTTTTAATTTACATGAAAAACTACTTACCTATATAAAAACCTGTCGTGTAATTTTACAATGTGAATTTAGTTAATAAATCTTACAATTATCGATTTCTACTTAAAATTATATTAAATATTTTGTCAAGATAATATATCCTCGCGAGAAGCTTTCTAATTATTTGGTTTACAATGTAATAAAAAATCTCTAAAATTGGTTTTAATTTTAAAGATTTTTTATCATGATTTTATAAAGATTATATTATGCAGCAGTGGGACATTAAGTGTAGTGGGTATAATATCTTATATTATATTTTTACGAGCATTTAAATAAAAGCTTGTTAACTTATGAAAACGTTTTTTAAAATTATTTTTTCACGAACTTATTTTATTAGTATAGTCCCATTACGCATGATTCGTACTAGAAGTTTAAGAAATATGCATCGCACCGAATATACATAGGTACCTTGTAAATACTATAAAATCCCGTGAAACAACAGTATCTTGGACAGATTCGTTCCATATTTTGATTGTGATTGGAACTCGTTGACGCAAGACATTCCCCGATCACTTTGATCGATGTGATTCTCATTAACTTCCCAAAACAACGCCGAGAATGTTTATTGAAGAATAAATTTCAAACAGCCCGGTACTTACCCAAGCCCTTGTTTATTCGATTCCAATTTAGGCGTCTCCAATTTCGTTAGGATGATAATACGATATTTTCGCTGATTCTCAAATATTGCAATATGTTGGCGAGGCATGCCCCTTCAGTATATTCGGGAGAAGGCTTACGATGGAATGTAATAACAGAGATAGCGACGTTTTCACGAACATAATGCCTACAATTTGAAATCGCGAAATGCCTCCGCGAGCAATTTGCAAAATATTCTTTACCGCTGTGCAAAAATATAACGGATTTTTTATTATCTTCCTGCGTATTTCGTAATCGCGGCCGAAAGGCACTTAGCTGATGTTCGTTTCCTCGTGAACTGCTTATTATCTAAGTGCCTACGGTATGTAAACATTCCTTGTCATTATTTGTAGATTTGGGGAGTAGGTAATGCTTATAAGGTAAAAGCAAAGCTCCCTCGTTTTACAATATTCTGTTTCTTGGATAATGTTCCAATATAATGCTTAAAAATGTATCTATCTACCTAAACCAACATTGTTATAGGTAGATAGATCTAGGTAAGTCTCAACCGATTTCTTTACTCATTACCTTATTTTATATAATATATGTTTTGCAAATGCATTCCTTACTCATCCCGACACGTCTTTTTCTATTAAAATATTTTTTAATAGAACAACATAAAAGCTGCCTGAAAAGTTGTCTGAACTTAAAATATTTCCCCAAAAAATATTTTTGTTCAGATCGTACACACAAATATTGCATTTTGTTAGGTAATTTTAAAATAGGTTGAGCTAGGAATAGGGATGAAAAAGTATTTTTAATGAAATTATTGTTGTGGTTTGAAGAAGCAATATAGGCCATATTATAAGAAGAATAAGAAAAATGTCGTAGGATAACTACGGAAAAGCCCATCATTATAATATATTATGACTTTATCGTTAGACTTCCTTATCCAATTTAATAAAAAAATAAAACAAACAAACCTTTTACACAACACTTAAAAAGAAAAAAAATAGATATTCGCTACTTCAAATGTGGCTTAAAAATAATAAAAAGCAAACATTAAATTCCTCATTTGTACTAAAAAGATACAGAATCGTCGCCATGTTGAATATACAGTATGTTTCAACTCGTAACGAGGCCCCTTCATTCAGTACTGCAGGTTTATTCTTTTACACACCGTATTTTATACAGCCCATTTTAATGAGGTCTCCCCTGCATAAGTTCGTTTTAATTACAGCTATCTGAAAGATTTTAAAAATAAAATAACCATGAAATTGTTGAGCCGCGAATTAAAAGTCGACAATTTATATAATTTTAATCTGGCAAAATGCTGTTTTTCCATCGCTATATATCTTTTTTAATGTTTCTTTTTTTGAATTTTGTTAAACAAAATACAAAAAGAGGTCTTATAGAATCATTTGTTGTTCCTTTGTCAATTTTATACAAATGAAAACGTTTTATAGGAATTTCCTGTAAATAGAGTATCTGGTTCTTTTTTTTTTTAAAATAGGTTAGTTGTTTATAATTTTTAAGTTATGTGTAAATATTTTATTCAAAAAAAAGGAATTGATGTCCGACTTCCAACATAATTTTCCTTTGTTCATTCATCAGCATATTTTTACTTTTGAAAACAATATTGAATACAAAAAAATCAACGAGAAACTTTAATATTTTATTCGTTCTATAACTGACTTTAATTGCTACAGTTTCGTTTAACAGTGTAAAATGCAATAAAATATTGGGCATATACTTCGTTATTTACAATTTGATTGGTCATACATCTGTACAAAATGCTTGAGAAAAAAAAATACTTCATAAAAATACAAAACTCTTGTAAAATTCGAACAATAATTTAGCCTTTTTTTCCTTCGTCGTATTCCTCGCCTTTAAGAAACGTATGAAACAAACTCAACATTATTAAATTACTTCAGATGAATGAGTTTGCGTGCACGCAATAAACAATGCGCGCTTCTATTGTTTAAAACTGCGCTTGATATCGAGAAATGTGGTGAAGAAAATTGGAGATCTATTGAAAGAGAAATGTAACATGTATATACTAATATCATCATCATAATTTCAATCCATAAACATCCCACAGCTGGGCTGGAAATTCTTCAAAGATTTTGGAGGAAATTCAGCCTACCAATACCACACTGGTCAGTGGATTTCATTTCGTGGAATATATCTGTACCCTCACTAGGCCAGTGTGTGTGGACTATGGCCTAAACCTTCTCAGCTCTCTAGATAGAGGAGAGGAGCCCAGCAGTGGGGCATTAATTAGTTGCTCATGAATACGACAGGCAATTTCGTTAGTGAGCCTAACATATATAAATGCTATGTTTGTAATAAAGTCAAATTGTAAAAATATATTGTTATCGTGTTTCACGTAACGTCGGACGAAATCAAATTCACGTTTGCATATTGATACGTACGCTTACATGATATAAAGTTTCGCTTGTTTTATTTCATTACACATCGCACTGCAAATGAAATTCGGTTTTTTATGATGCACAGGTAAATGTGTGTGGTATTTTTGTTAATTTTCTTATGTTACGTTACATGAACTTGGTGATTAAAATGTTATGTTTTCTGCGAAATCATCAACAAATTATGATTTATTTTAGACAGCTTACGTAAGCGTAAACAGTATTATTTTACTATAACAATAGTCTTTAACTCGACAAAACGGGACTGGATGTACAATGAACAATTCGTGCTAAAACTTCCTATTATCTATATTTTTCAATACTTTAATCTCTTATCTCTTAAAGAAGGCACGCCATATTTCTATTAACGAATTGATTAATTTCGATCATTAACTATTTACAGCTTATTCGTGCTTTTGCAGCGTTTTTTAAGAGTCGCTCTTGTACTTCAATAATGTCAATACCAGCCGTAAGACGTCCACTGTTGAACATAGGCCTTTCCAAGAGATTTCAAATACGAATAAGACCGGTTGTATGAGACTTGCATTCAGCGCGATTGAGCAGTCAGTACTTCAAAGTCCGTATTAGCTGTAGACAAGAAAACAAGAAAACTATAATTATGGAAGAGACCTTTTTTCAGCAGTGGAATGACGCAAGCGAGATTTAACTCTAGTTATTTATTGATCAAATATTAAGATCAATAGAAAAGAGAAGGCGAAAGTTAATTGGTCATTTGATACGACACGACGACTTCTTTAAAACAATAATTGAAGAAAAATATAAGAAAGAGAGGTATCGGTAGCAAGTGAAGGAAAAATTGGGATTCGTGTCGTATCTAGAAGTGAAAAACGAAGCAAAAAATAGAGAAGTATAGCGATTGCTTCATTGACACGAGGGAAACTCTTAAGTAAAAGAGAGATTAATGTTCAACTAATCTCTCTCGCTCTCTTGTAAAAGGTGTTCGACACAATATGCAAGACAATGTATGGCGCTGAAAACTCAAGTGTATGCTACAATGCAGTGTATGTTCGGATACTATGTACTGTACTTTCAGCGAATATCGTATCATTATGGTGCATCCACACCGCAGTTATTCTTTGTGGAGCAACGTTTCCAAATGTGACTGGGTAACATCATAATATATGTTGCCGTGTAAAGTGAAGTTACTCAATAACATATGCTGTGCAACTCGCTGGTTACTATTTGTTACTTTATGTTATTGGCGATATGAATGTGATCATTCAACAAAGAGTAACAAGCAGTCGCAAAAGTTGAAGAATGTTGTCGTGTTGCATTCTGTTGCTCCACAAAAAGTAATCGCGGTGTGGATGCACCATTACTCATATAATATCACTCCGTTGTAAATAAATTTCCTATAATATTTTCCGCGTACAATTTTATATGAAGCGATTAAAATCCAATATGAAGTATTTCAGCATTTAAGTCCGCCCTAAAGCTCCAGTAGTGAGATTATTGAGCAAGTCAGCTACGCTGAGCCAATATTGGTTTTTCTGAAGCGTGTTCTTCGATTGCTACTTACCTACGTTCAAATACCGAAATTTATTTTATAAAGAAATGAACTGTTTGATATATTTAACTCGCAAAAGAAGAAATGAATCCTGAAATACCTACTTATTGTTTTTATATGGAATGGATTATAATGTAGACATAAATAATAACTTAGAGAACAGAATATTCTAATGATGCATATACATATTGTCTAGCTTTTAGTACTTTTTTACCCAACTGCCAAAAAAGAGAGAGAGTTTCTATTACAAATAGAAATAGTTTAGTATGTTAGTGAAAATAAGGAAGTATTTCGAGACTTTAAAACAAGTCGACAAAGTTCAAAGTCAAGCGGAACATTTCAAGCTTAAAGTATTGTTGAGCTTCTTACCGAGGTACAGACAAGACTTTAGGTAGTAACTGGACAAATTTTAACTGAAAACTTTGACGGAGTTAATTTTATTCACTGTGTGTGTTAATGTTCTTGGAGTTTGAATTAGAAGTTCATACAAGACCATAATTATATTGTAAAAAAAAGTTATACTTGCTCATTAATAGCTCAATATCCAATCTGGAGAAATAAGATCTTACGTTCTCCTTAAAGAAGACAACAGCCATCATGCTATTGTGTGTGTTGTGTTCCTGCCGGTGAGTAGTGGTATCCAGAGTTCATTGGAGAGGGAAGGGTAATTAAAGGGTGGGCAAAGTGAAGATGATGTTCCTGGTATTGCAGACGTTCATAGGGAAACCGGTTTACCATCAGGCAGACAGTTAAAGTAACTTTTTTGCCATCATATAAATATAAATTACAATAAGGCTGGAGATAGACGGCAGTGGAAGGTTCAGACGGACGCCTTTGTCCAGCAGTGGGATGACACATGCTAAATTTAAAAAAAATATTACAAAAACATAAACCTTTATTCATATCTTTTGTTGAAAAAGTGTCCGGTTTTCATTTCTAGGCAAAAAATCTCTCCCGGCACACGAAAAAAATCATAAAATCACCCACATAACTTGTTCATTTATCCTGCATCTTTTGAACTTGACATTCAATTTCTTTTCGTATGACCAAATACTCAAGTGTATTGGGCTAGTTAGTACGGAAAAATCCAAGTACTTTGCACCAAATCAATTACCTACCAAAACTAACTTGAAGTTAATAGATAGATAGGTCAATTCAATACTAAGCCTTATGAATGTGGAATGAAGGAAGATTGATTTTCATTTATATATATTAAGAAGACGTCGGAAATTCATCAAATTTTTCCTCTTCGTATATTTTATAAAGCGTATCGCGTTTTAGTGCAAATTGAATGGCGAATCGCATTCGCTTTGTACTTACGTCTAAAGTTCATTGGAGAATATAACACCTGATGGTAATGTGGTAGTCGCCACCATAACTTCCGCTATGCGAAAGATTTTGCTAAGCAATATCGTAATTTTAAATGAACTTACTATGTTGGCCTCTTTTGCTTCGTATCTATTATATTGTCTAAATGTCAAAAGAATACATTGACCGCAAACAATAGGTCATAATATTATATTAACAAATAAATCCAAATTAGTCAGCTATAGTCAACGGTAGCTACGATAGGTGCAATTCCATCAAAACTTCAATCAAAATTAAAAAAAAAAAATTATAATAAATTACCAAAACAATGGAAAGAGTAGGACACAAGGCATTCATAAGAAATTTAAAAAACTTTTTGCAATATAAAGCTTACTACAGTGTTTCTGAATATTTACTCGTATCTGAAAATTTGTTTCACGATACACATAAGTTTGACATTTAAATTATTGTTGTTAAATATAGTTATTACTCAGAATATTAATATTGAATTTTGACATTGATGACGTTTAATAATTCTTCTGACATCAATCACTATTATTTTCTGACATTGTTTTTTAATTTTTTTTTTTTTATCAAGGTTCTGTGACAATTTTATTGTAAATTATGTTAATTTTTTACAAATTAGTATGACAGCAGACTTAAATATTTGTATGCCCTTGATAAAGGCTAAAACATGTCTGATCATTATTATTCCAACTTGCATGCCTTATAATGTATGTACACATGTTTTATAAATAAATTATTTGATTTGATTCGGGCAAATTAATAAGGTACCTATTATTTATCCACAAAATATATTATGTGACCCGACGTAGACCTGTCTGAAACCGTCAAATAAGAAATATTTTGACCTCGGTGGTATCTCCAAATTATTGTTTCGGAGTTTGGGTGTTCTTGTATGTATAGTTTGTATGTATTTAGAAATATATGTAATTATATCACTTCTCTAGATGCCATAAAAAAAACTTATGTTAATTTACTTCGTGTCTTATAACATTTGCTTATTTTTATCATTTCAAAAAATCACCACCAAGTTGGAAAACAATTATTTATTTTCTCACTTCTAATTCACAACAAGCAGCAACTGTTATCTAGTATCAATATTCATTCAACGTACCATCGCTGTTATTACCAAAGGAATGAGTTTTAATTTTAACTTTTTCGCTGATTCGTTGTTAAGAGTTCTTGTTAAACACGATACTCGTGCTCTTTTGTAGTCGCTTTTAACTTCTTGTTCCAAGCGAACCAATTTTAACTTGTTTAATTTGAAAAGAAACGTAGGTATTTAGTTGCAAAACTTTTGTTTGGTAGTTTTGTTTTGATCAGATGTTTTTTTGTTATTCTAATACATTATATTCTCAAATAATACCAAAACTAGTGATAACAATAGCCACATTAACATTAGCGATAAAAAGCAAGTAACGCTAAATTTTTAATAGTGCCTATTTATATTCTATTCACAGCACATCGTTTCACATTCCAACACTTTTATTAACACCACATAGCTTCCTACCTGAAACCTTTTAAACCTCAATTTTTCACGGCTCATATACAACCGGCCTACGCGGCTCACCGTTGAACATAATATAAAACACTTTTGCTATAAATTTTAACACCGCCGCGAACCTACGGCCGACTGCAAACGGTTCTAAAAGAACCTATCATACGCAATGGTGTGCAGTGAAGCAAATGATTGGTGAAAAATTGTCCCATAAAACGCGCTTTTCTAATAAATTACCTTAGCAACGGTTTTACGAGCTGAGATTTGTAAGTGTCCGTAACTTATACACCCTAAGTATTTAAGCCATTTTGAGCCATTTAAGTATTAGAACTTAGACCTAGGTATTGTATACGAAAGCCGAATGGGATATTGACCGGCATGTAAAATACAACGTCATTCTTTGTTTATACTAAAGCCGAAACACCCCCACCGTCTTTTTATTTGCAGGATCAAAACGGTTTCGCATTAAGTAAGAATAAAGTTGTATATTTACGAACGGCAAAACCTAAAAAAAACTAAGCCGCATTGGGTCAGCGCTCTAGGTAAAGAGAAAACCCTTGGTTTTATTATTTTTAAGTATTAGACACTATCGGTTAAAGTAAACGTGAACATAATGAAACGGATGAAGTGTAGCTCCAAACGCGGAGCCCGTGACCACGATCGGTGTAATTCGATCGGAACGTCGGGCAAATAAATAAGGTATTTACTATTCCTTATAATATAATACGTGACGTAGACCCGTTTTATAATAATTTAATAGCTGTAACTAAAACTGTTTCTTTTCGCAATATTCATCCCGACTTTCAATAAAATTTAATGCTATCCACAAATAGTTGTTTCATGTTTGTGTGTACTTTGTATGCTTTAATTTTATCTCTATAAAGTCCCCAAGACAACCGGTAAGCTTCTTTTCAAAATGGAAATTTATATATTCGAAAAAAACATTTGCAGCATAATGACGAAAACTTATAAAGATTATAAAACAGTTGTATACTATTTTCAACTGTTCAAGATTCATACAACGGAAAAAGTACGAATTTAATTTTCAATCGATTTTCGACAATTTTGTCGAAAATTATGCGTTTGTCAATATTATAACAAGCGCTAAGAGACCACCAAAGCCCCAGACAGTGATTTTAAACACTAATTTATATTCAAATACTATTAAAACTTTGTATGCAGAAACATTAATAATACTATGTCTAGCACTCCAAATTTAAATCATGTTGAATTTCCAGTCTGTTGGAATATCAACTTTGTTGATATTATTAACTAGAGGCTCGGTTATAATGTTTAGAAGAAAAATATATTCAAATTTGAATATACTTTTATCATATTATTATACTTTGTACTATCTTACATGATGGATGGATGATCTGAGGGGCTAGAAAAGTACTAGCAATATATTCTTACGATATGGTTGAATAGCACATTGATCACGTGACATGTCAATAACTTATGTGTGTACATGTTTAAATGTATTGAAATGACATAGAAAAGTAGCATCTGTGTTTTATAGACTACTAGAAATCGCGCGGGTCTAGACTGTAGCAAAGAAGCTTGCAACCGTGGCTCCACCCGTGTGTGAAAAAGGTAAATCATTAGCTATCTAACTTTATTAGTCTCCAAATATTATACAATATTTCTATACCTCTACACATACCATCGGTTTGACAGAACTGTGGTAACTAAGTGTCTCACCCCGTTTTAAAATAAATTCACAGGTAAAAGGACCTCAGCGTTTTTGGATCTGTCTCTACGTCGACTCCCTATATAAGTGGCAATTCGCTGTTTCTATTTGAAATATTTAAATGTCACTTCAATACATTTGAACACATCTCTGACATAAACTATCGCCATGTCACGCGATGAATGTACTTATCATGTCGTTAGAATAGATCGTCACTTGTCTAGTGCAGCTTGTATACTTCTCATCTTACAGAGAAGTATACATATGATGAGAAGACAGTATGTAATATGTAATTATACATGTATCAACATCGATCGGTTCCCACCACATCGTCTAACTATTATCTTAGGCAAGTACTCGCGTCAATATAACAAGTATTGAACTAATAAAGTTACACATGCTCTTGATTGCAGAGGTCTAAATCAAATATTAAACACTTAATTTGCTATTGAAACTTTGCCTGTAGCTCAGCCTTGTACAAACTTATGATAGATCATTTTGCATATAGAGAAGGTTTTCGTGCTGGGTTGTTACATATATTATTATGTTTATTATAACAAGTTATAGTAAGATCAAGTTATTTCTAGAGAGTTCTTTAGTCCAAATTGATACTTGACTAGTTCGTCGTCGTCGTGGTCGTAGGCAAATTTGCTGACACTACTTTTCGGATAACCTGTTACATTCTTGTGACTTTCTTAAGTGTTACCTTGTAACCTAGATGAATAAACGAGATTTCATTTCAGTTTGTCTAGTCTAATTATAATGGTAAGCTGCTACCACGCGCATCACAAGCGCGTTGCTGACCCTTAAGAAACCTATGCTTTAATTTTTTGCTCACACTATAGTTCCTTAAGAAAATCTCTTTAGGGAGTTCGTTCTATATCCTGACAGTTCTTGAAAGAAAATTCATCTGAAACCACGCTGGTTTTTTTCTAGATTGTGTGGGTTTTTTATTTAATTTGTTTAAAATTCTTTGTGGAGTTATTTTTTTGTATTAATTCCACATCCACGTTGGTTATGCCGCCGGACAGAATCGAACTCAGACCCTATTACATGCCACCATCAAAAATCATAGTAGTAGAAAAAGTATAGTATATTAATAAGTATATTAAAATAAACTTTATTTTATTTAAATGACTCTCATCTTAATTTAAACTGTTAAAAACAATAATTCTAAGTCCATTATAAGAATCCCAAACTCCATCAAAATGTTCTGTCAGTAATAAAAAGGCCCTTAACCACTTTCCTTTTTAACTTTATAAACTTTGATGGACTCTTAAAACTCTTGATACCAGTTTTTATATTAATTTACCTTTTTGTAACCGCATACCCATGATTATAGTCAACACCTAACAGGACTTTCGTTAATTTGTACCATGAGCTGTTCGCTCCACGTTGTGAATCAGATGAGATCCTTTTTGAAGTCGTCGTTTTACATCAGTGATAAATGAAAAATTGATGAAACGAAGACTTCAAAAATGTTTCTTCTCGATTCATAACCATGGTGTCGAAAGACCTCAACATAAATAACATAAATAACATAAACAAAAACTTTAACATAAGCAAGAACGAAAAAATGTCTAAGAAACGGCTACCCGCAAATAAATTAAATTTTATTATAATTTAATTGGTACCAAAGAAAAAACTAACTAACTTGCAATTAGATAGATATATGACTGTCACCGTTCGCCTTGTCACTAACATCCACCCTGCCGAGTGTTGTCGGTTCGATTCTCACACAAGACAAATATTTGTGTGATCCATAGATAATATATTTGTTTCGAGTCTGAGGGTTGCTTTGTGTGCGTTAGCTGTATGTTTGTAATTTTCCTAGTGCAAGCATTGTCTAAAAAAAGACTTGTACAATAGAAGGCTTCAGTAAATCTGATAATATGAGAACATCATCCCACCTTTATATTTCATTAACAATATCCTGAAAAACAACATACGCTGTCATATATTTATAATGGAGCCCCACATAATGTGGGTATATGGAAATTTGGAACCAAACCGCCGAGAGTTATTATAAGTAAAGCTAATCCTAATATCGTATGCAGATGGTGTTAAATCGAAATACCATGTTTCGATACGATCCGTTTAGCGCTCAACAACGTAACATTTACAATTCCATAAAAAAATACTGGTTGGAATTTTTCACAGAGTTTTTTGAATAAAGGTTTGAGCGTCGGCAAACATCGATCTGTTGACAATTGGAGCGAGGCAGGCAGCCAAATGGTTTCAAGTGAACGATGACTGTAAACTCTTTCAGTAAGTCCGTAACGAATCTATGAATGAAAAAGCTTTGTAACCTAAATATATTCAACTTAATTTATACCTCTCTCTTTGCCTATTTATTATCATAAGCCGCCTAATACCTATTTAAAACAAATGATTTTGCCTATATTTATTCATTACTTATAACATTCTGATAAAAAAAAACTAATTTAAACACATAATTAAAAATACCCAACATTACCCATTCATATCTTAAAAGTAAGCTATAATTAAAACGAATTAATCTAGGATGTGGGTTAAACACACGGATTGAAAACAAAAACACTAAAATATTATAGCCATAATTCTGCCATTCATATTCATTTATTCAATAACAATTTTTACATTATGTTTGAAAATAATTACATAATTGGTTTTTAATAATTCTGCTTTTAAATATTTTAGTTTTATTTCGAAACTACTTAATAGTTTATGATGGGTATATTTATAAAAATATTTATTCTCAAATTTATTTGCCTTTGTTCACTTTAATATCATAATTACTTATCGAAGAAGCATTCACTCATTGAATGAACATAAACGTTAACTAGGTTATGATGTCCCACCCATTTAATATACTGTATATTTTCATATTGATTAAATACGTATTAATTGTTTAAAATTCCTAGGATATCTATAAAATAACAGTTCATTTTACGAAGTGGATGTTTACACAATTCCTACCACTGTTTTTTAATTATAGATTAAGTTTTTGTCTGTAACTGAAAGGTACACTAACTAGGTAATGTATATTTTATAGGAACTGTGTGTTTAAAATAACTTCTGACAAATTATCTGATATATTTGCTAAAATGCTCTATCAGTTTATACATTTCCTAGGAATTGTACACAATTCCTGAATTTAACAGTTTTCTGGTAACATAATATAATATACATCCAAACTCACAAACTCACCACAATACCTCTTTAATATTATGATATTGATATCTGAACAACTTTATCTAAGAAAAGTCAGATATGTAGGTACCATTTTATTACTCGTTTAGAAATGATTTCATTTTAAAGTAAAGCAAACTTCTAGGATCAGACATCTTTCTAAGTGTAATAAATTCTCTTAGATGTTTATAGACATTTTAAATTTATCATTCAATTTCAAATGCTCACTAAAATTTTTTATAATTATGTAAGTACTTGAAAAGTTTATAAAGTTAAATTTAATGTTACTATGAATTAAGTTTTTAGAGCTTGTTGGTTTTATGCTGTCGTAAAATATCTGAGAGCAATGGTCGCTGAGTGAAAAATTTATAAAAAAAATTACAATAATTTTTTCTTCTTCTTAATTAGTTAGACTCTTGTTCGTGGAACAATCGCTACAGTGCAGCAGTGTTTTCTATCATCTGCCCTCTGCTATTATAAGTTTCACGTGTCTGTGTGTCGGTGTATCTGTGTGTCTGTGTATCTGTCTATGGCATCGTAGCTCCTAAACGAATGATTTGACTTTTTTTTGTTTGAAAGTTGCCATGATCGTGATTGTTCTGAGACATGTTTTATTAAAATTGGTGCAGTTGTTTCAAGGTCATCAGCTCTTGTTGGGGGTGAATTATAATTTTCAATTTTGTTTATTCTTATTAAAGTTAATTTTGGGTAGCAACTTCTAAATATTTTTATTTATATTTAGATAACGTTTTGCCATTTCTATGATCAAATAAAGAGACGCAAGTTCGTAGTTAATAACAAAACAAATGTCGCACTAGTTTCCCAATTTAACAGCTATCTGGAACTACCGGTCCATTGATCAGATTAGTTCAAATATGTATACATGTAATGCTGTACGCACACCACAGTGATGCGAGAGAGTAGCGTGAGGCATGAACACAGTACATGTACACTGTACATGTACATAAATGCCGTTCATCAAATCAGCCACGAGCGCCGTGACTGGCCAATTCAATTTTGAAATACGCTCACAAAGCGTGCTCGGAACATTGTTTGCAAGACCTATTTCCATTTACGCGTTGAGAAAAAACTGACGCAACTGCCAACGCCAAGTTTTATCCAATATCCTGATCATATTCCATCATAAAATAAGTAAGGTTTCGTTAAAGAGGTAATAAAACGCGAGGCTCAATATTAATATTGCATTATAAGTAGCTTTTAGCGCCATTACTTAATCCAAAATTGAACGCGCCCACCGGATAATTAATAATGTAAGAATAACATTAAAAGATTGTGTTTTCCCAACGAGTCGGCGTACTTAAAGAGGCCCTGGGGCTCGAAGGGTTTCTTTTGAGACTTAATGAGATCCATGCTCCAAGGAGTTGCTTTGCCTAATTTCGTTTGCTTTGATGGGTGAAGCGAGAACGCGAGCTCGCCTCACGCACGCCTCTGATCGCTGATGTACATGGCCGCTAAGATTACTTAAAGAAAAACTTTCTTTTCAAAATGTTAGTGGGAAAAAAAAAATTAAGTCAGTTTCTTAATATTATTTATTTCAGAAATATCGTTAGTAAAACTAGCTTAAAATGCTAAAGAGCGATGTATAAAATCGAATTGACCCTAATTATTTTCGATTTTATGCATCACTGTGACATAAATAACTATACAATACCAATGTTCCTATTTTTTGCTTCAATCACAGAAACTCAAATCTGAGATTAAAATGAGATTATGTTAAAGTCTGCCAATGATGACTAGATACATTCAAACCTAGTCCAAGTCATGTTAAAATTAAAATGGATACAAAGAAGACGCTTTATCTGCAATGATATCTACAACGATACGAGCATTGCATAAGTTGGAGGCGCAATTTTATTTCGTTAAAATAATAATAATCATGTTTCTTTAGAAGTAAACATCTAATATTTACAAATCCCTTACATTAACTTAAATTGATAAGGTGTTAAATTATGTTTTACCGGTAAATTTTATCATCATGAGGGGGCATGCTTATAAAGTAGGGCGCGGGTGGCGGCGGTGCCAAATATCTAACTGAACCCGGGCCAGACTGTACCTTATGCGGCAAAGTGGCATTAGATAACGATGGAGGTGGCAACGTGCCCGCATAACCAGGCCAAGGAGGTCCCCACATAGGTGCGCCGCCTGCAGTCGGACTGCTAGCCAACGGACCACCTCTGTATGAAGTCGATGTCATACGCAACCTAACAATACATATCGCAACAATTAAAATAGCTATAAATGCTACAACTCCACCGACAATACCTATAATAAGATTATCATCATTATTTGTTGTCGCTACGCCAACTACAGGGGCTCCTTTTGGTTCACCTGTAACTTTTGGTCGCTCATGTGCAGGCGCCACAGACCAAATAATATCAGGCTCTGAAGAAGTCCGAACTATTCGCGGAGTAGAAGTAGTGGAAATACTAGAAGAAGTAGCAGTTGTTCTAAGTTTTGTTTCACATGTCAGTTCATCATCACCTATTTCAATTAATAAAAAGCCTGATAAATGCTCAGGGGAATCACATCGCACATCCATAACTCCTACATTTGGTAGCCAACGTCTCAGTGCCCTAGCATTACAATCACAACGGATAGGATTGGTGTCTAAACCAAACATCGATAAATCTGCTCGACGGTCATCTAGAGCTACTAACAGTTGCGGTTGCAAAGTTGTTAGTTGACTTCCAGCAACATCTATAGTAATTTGGGAAGATCGTGGTAGTGGGAAAAGTAAAGCTGGAGGCAAACTAGTTACAGACGTATTCCTAAACTTCACCGTAATCGCTGGTGCCTTCAAACCAGCTAATACACCAGAAGAAACAGTTCTTAGTCTTGAACCTCTAATACCTAATTCTTCTAATCGTGGATGTAAAGTTGTGTGTAACTGATCAGCACCAATTGTTGTATCTTTTACTTCTACGTCTAACTTTTCTAGAGCTAACAAATACTGTAAAGCACCTTGAACATCAAAATACCCTAATCTCGGATATCCATATGCTCGCAGTTCAACTAAATTAGGTAATGATCTAAAAGCGTTTTTCTCGATTCTTGCACATTTTTCAAGATTTCTCATATCTAGCACACGCAATGACGATAGATTCTCAAAATTGTTCTCCATAATCATAACAATAGGGTTTCCAGATATATTGAGATGTAGAAGATTTTTAAGTTTCGGCCATGAAATAGAAAGAGATCCAGTTACATCTGTTATTTGATTATCTGAGAGATCTAATGATTCCAATAATGTTGTTCTGGTAAAAGTTTTGTCTGAAAGCTTCGTAATGTTATTATAGGACAAGTTCAAGTTATGTAAGAACGGTGTTTCTAACTGTCCAATTGTTTTGATTCCAGTTCCAGCAAGATTCAAATCCCTAACAGTTTTCGGTTCAGTTAAAACATTACTAATTGTTTTTTCAGACAATGGATTGAAGGATAGATCCAACTTTTTGATGTTCACCATAACGCTATCTTCGGCAGGTATATCAGTTATCTGATTATATGACAAATCAACGGATGAAACAAAGAAGTATTGCTTTTGTAAAGCCTTCAAAGGAGGATGCTCAAACAAATTTTTGCTCAAAATTATTTTCTCTAACATATGTAACCTTGACCTCTCAAAAATATTGTCGGGTAATTCCGTAAGTAAGTTTCCACCCAAGTTCAAAACTTCCAATCTTATCAGGCCTTCAAAGAGTCTATCGCCCAACCGATCGATTTTATTACTTGATAAATCTAAATGTTGAATTTGCGTAGAGTTGTGGAAAGCCATTTCACTTACAGACTCAAGTTCGTTTTTAGCCAACAAGATCGTCCGTAATTTTGGAAGTCGTGCAAAATCAAGTTCGTCTACGTTCTTAAGAGCATTGCCAGATAAATCTACTAATTCAAGATATTGTAAAGTACTTATAAGTTCTGACGGGAAGAAGTTGAACTTATTGTTGGTAAGTATGATTTCTCTCAAGCGTGGGTGGATTTTAAATGAGGACGGGAACAAGTAACTCAGTTGGTTATCAGAAAGATCTATAACTTCTAGGCTCGTTCCGGTATTGAAGAACTCGCCTTTAAATGCGCTGAGTTGGTTGCCTTTTAGAGACAAGTATTGTATTGACATCACGTTCACAAAAGCTGGTGTTCGAATATTTGCTATGTTATTGTAGGATAAATCTAGATGAGTTAAATTTCGAAGGTTTTTGAACGAGTTTTCAGACACTTCTTGTAATAGATTGTTGGATAAATAAATTTCTTTAATGTTGGGATTTTTGGAAAATAAATTAACTGGGAGAGCTTTGAGACCAACATGACTGATGTCTACAGTCATAAGCGCCTGGTTATTTTGGAACACGTTTTGAGGGAGTATGTTCATGTGTGAGTTACGACTTATGTTTAAATGAACTAGACTCGGTATAAACTGGAATGCATCAACTGGTACTTCCGAAATCTGATTGTCTGAGATATCTAAAAACCAAAGATTGATAAACTTCAATGGTTCACTAACGAACTCAAGAATTCTGTTTTGGCTAAGAGACAGAAATTGGAGAGATTGTTCTAAACCACTGAAAACTTCGGCACTTATGAAATTCAGAAGATTTCCTGACAGGTCTAAATGGCGTACATTTTCAAAATGCTCAAATGCTGCAGGTGGCAGTTCTCTAATGACATTTCGTGATAGAACTAATGAAGTTACTCTATTAGAAACAGCTTTGAGGATATCACTGGATAAGGCAGTCACTCTGTTGTAGCCTAGATGTACTGATAGGAGATTAGGCAGACGTGATAGGGCAGTTGCAGGAATAAGAAGAATATTATTGTCTCTTAGAAGTAGTGTCTCCAGACTCGTCAAGCCGTCGAAAGCGTCGTCTTCCACCTGAAAAAATCAATTAATTTATAAAAATTAATTCTCTGTACCTAATTTTTATTGATTTCCTTTTTTTTATTGTTGATTCCTAGTACAAAATAATTTCATGGTACACAGAAGAGTTTAAAATTAATTTCGTACCAAATTATTCTCAACACTCAACAAATGAAGTCAAAAGTGGTGTCGTAAATGCAATTTAAATCTTAAAATTTGTTAAGTATTTGAGTACTTCGAATTATTTAATTCAATAAAATACTAATAGGGTAGGTAATTAGTAAAAAGGTTTTTGAATATTGAGAACAAAACAATATTTCCGAAAACAATACTTTATTTCATAATGCTATAAGTATGAAAGATGGATGGATAAACTAGACTGGATGGATATATATATATATGTAGCAAAAATATATATTTCCACATGGAAGGATTTCTTAAACGGTTTTTCTCCAGCAAATTAGAACGTTTAGATCATAAAAAGAATAATTAAATGAAATTTTATTGACACAATAAATACTGCACTGAAATAAATCTTTGATTTTATAACGAAATACTATAATATAATCTTCTGTAAATGTATATGATATCATATCATAATTCATCTAGTATATGGTGCAGTAATAGAAGAGGCGAGCAATGAGATGAAAAATTACTTAACGCTATTTTGAACCTTATAATAATGCAAGGAAGATAACAATTGCGTGATATCCAAATCCCATCTTGCATTTGGTTTATATTGACAGTGCAATTTTTTTCATATAAAATTATAGTTCATCATTTTACTTCAGCCAGTTACCTGTCTAGGTTGAGCCTTGAGAAGAACCGACTAAGAAACTTAAACTTCATAAAAAAATGTTATTGCTTACCGTCCGAAGGGCGTTAACACCCACATCCAAATAGCGCAGTTCCGTCAAACCAACAAATGTGCCGGGTGACAACTTTACCAAGTTATTTCTGCTCAGGTCCAGGACTTGGAGAGATACCAGAGACCTGAGATGGCTGTTGTCGATGTTCTGCAACAAAAACTTTACTCTTAAAAGAAGCATTAACACGTTGAACGCCGAGATTTTAGACACAATAGAAAATCTATTGTTTGGGGGACACCGGTGACCCTCATGGCGCTCAAAGACTTAATAACAGAACAATCTAATGATAATAATGTAGGACGTATAACCACATTTCACACAACAAGTATTTTGGATATTTAAATAACCACGCTTTCATTTACATCTTTTAGCCGTGTAGTGACGGATTTATAATACATAATGTCACTACTCCATGTCAACATGTGGGTATCGTAAAAGGCGACTAAGGGAATAACCTTATGCAGACAAAGGGAAAATTCGAAACAAACCCTATACCAACCCGTCTGGCCAGCTTGGTATAGTAGGCTAAATTCCCTCTACAATCTTTGGAGGAAACCTAGATCTTAGGAGAAGACTAGACTTTAGAGGACATAGGCCTCACCTAAAGAGGTGGTAGTTAGTCTACTGTTACCACGCTGGCCAGACGGGTTGGTACAGGGTTTTGTTTCGAGCTTTTTCTCTAGCGCTGGTGTTTTGGCGTGCTTTTTCCTGAATCGCCTCTTACGACATCTTGGGAATGAGAGGGTGTGTGATGAGGGTAATGAGTAGTGACATAATATGTATTCTTAATCTCCGTGACGGAGATCACACGGAGAAAAGTGTTACAATATAAATAAAAATTCTATTAAATGTTACAACATTATTTATGTTGCTCTACTACACTCCGTTGTGTTTTCTTTTTAATCCTGTTTGTAATAACCTGCACCCGACAAGCCTCAAGGGAGTTAATCCAAATATTAAAAAACTGTTTTACGAAGATAAATGAAGAGCCGTTGAGGGAATAAGATGAATTTACAGTAAAGACAGTATACATCTACAAAACTGTGTGTATTCACTATTTAGTAAAATTTCAGAATAAAAAAGTTAACTCGTGAAAAGTTTAGAACCTGTCTAGTTTTGTTTCAACCTGTTAAGCTAATTGAACTCACGTGGTAAAAGTTTCGTAAAAAATATTAATGAAAGAAAATAGAGTAGAGTATCTGTCTTATATTGTTTGTTAATAGGTTATTTTTACATATTATTTAAGGTATGATGAGAATATTTTGTTGAATATATAGATAGAATTAGAACTTAATATAGGCTAGTGGCAGGCGGCACCAAAATCGCTCGCTGGGGCGGAAATTAGGTAAGGCCTATGTCTAACAGAGGATGTTATTGGACTAAAATGTTGATGATAGCCACGCGTTTCTGAGAAAAAAGTATTTCAACTGATAGGCAGATATACATATAGACAATATGTGTGTTTTTTTTTTTACTAAACTTAGACAAAAGCATAATCTAATCAAAACCCAACCTCACGTAATATTCCATCTCCACTTCACAAATTAGTATGGGCTTACTCTACAGATAAACGTTATTAATGCTCAATCAGTTATCAACGCTGATATTAGCGCGTGTCAAAGGCTTTCATTAATTACCTTGTTAACGCAAATTTAGACGGAGCCAAATTCTTGGAAGATGGAGTATCTTTAGCTCTTGTAATCAAAGCTTCATCATCATCATTTTAACCCATAGACGTCCCACTGCTCGGCACAGGTCTTCTGGATTTTTTTTGATTTATCAAATTGTTTTAAAATCCAGACTTGTATTGATTTAAATTTAATTTAACTTATTACTCGCAAATACACTTCTTGAATAATACATAAAATAAAACAACTGATTAATAATTTATGAACTAATAAAGGTGAAAACTGAGTCATGTGCCTCTATCGCATACTTCTTGTCAAAAATATCGAAAAAGTCAAATTAAAACTTCACAAACTTTTTCCCTAACTGTAACATTTTACCGTTTCACTTTTCAAAATGTTCTTTCCTCATTATAAAAACAACAACAAACTTTTTACTCACCGTAATCATATTGCTGGAAAGGTTCAGATGTTTGATAGCGACAAATGATTTCATAGCGACGGTGGGAAAATCGTTTATAAAGTTCTCTGAGAGGTCCAACTTTTCCAAATTCTCTGCTCCTTGAAACACGTCGCTGTTGAATTTTGAAAGCCTGTTCCGACCCAGGTCCAAGGTCTGTAGATCACCAAGGCCTATAAAAGCGCCGCCTTCGATGGATGAAATCATATTCCCGTGGAGGTCTATTTCTTCTAAGGTCTTTTGTGATACAAAGGAGCCTTGTCGAATTGATACTGCAAAGAAATATTAACAAACATTATAATTATATTATAATTTATGTAGTATATAATTATATTATAAATTATGATGACAATATAATAAAAAAAATCATATTAAAAATCTACTTCTTGATTGTTTTAAAAATCTACAATTCACTTCTCTGCCAAGCATGGGGGAAAAGCTTTTACCATAGCTTGATAAACTAAAACTTATAACAAAAATTATAATGAAATAAATGTAATAATATATTTAAATAATATATATAACACTGAATTGAAAAAAGAAAAAATCGAAACACCACGTAAACCGTCTTCAATCTAAAATAAAACTTACCTATTCTATTTTCCTTCAACGAGAGAACTTTGAGCGCCTGCGGTCCATTTAACGAAGATGAAGGCACATTGTTCATGTTATTACGGTCCAGTCGCAAGACCTGAACAGAGGATTTATGTTTACTAACCAAACTTTAACTTGTGCGTTAACATTTGTTGTATGGAACTAAGTTTCGGTATTCTAAGTCTAGGCTAACCGCTCATATCCCGGTATGAAATACCGAAGTAATAGCAGCTCATCTGTTAGAACGGTTACGCACTGATGCGGCTAACCAGACACTTAGCAGAATATGCTCACCTATTTATTACATATACGACATACTTCAACTACCTTGTTTTTCAATGAGAATAGAGCAAGTAGTACTTAATTGTGAATATGGATTTTGAAGAAACAGTTATGACTTTTGAGGAAACTAATTGTTTTATTTTTTGCCATTGTTTTTTGGCAAGTGGTTTTTGGAATGCAATAAATTAAATTAACATCTTTTTGCACATTTCAGATTTATCTATTTTTTATCAAAAATCTTTTCGAATGTTATTTATTAAACACATAAAATGGTCAAAGATTATTTTAGTTATTTACAAACTCACCCTCAAGACCTCGCAACCAATCAATAGACCTTCTTCTAACCCTCGAATACTGTTACCACTCAAGTCTAATTCTTCTAAAGCAGGTAAGTTATGAAGCTCAGCAGTAGAAAAGATGGGGTTAAGATTATCTCCAAGTAAGTTGTCGGACAAGGCGAGTCTGGTAATGTTCCCTTTGACACCAGCTAATAACCTGTCAGGAAGTCTTCGAAGACTGTTATGAGAGAAATCCAGCTCCTTTAAGGGCAATCCATAGGACGAGAATATCTGGAAATAAATAAATTAAAGAATTAATAAAAAGTTGATATGATCATAATGATTAATGCTTAAACTATGTTATAATTTTTTTTCTTCAAAAATGGCTTGGCTTTTCAACCTAATATACGTCAAAAATTATTATTATGTTCACAAACAATTATGGAGTTATTATGACTGCAGTCATTTAAAGGGTAAAAAAGTATCTGGGTAACTCTCCTCAATTTGAAGGAGTAGGTAACTTGTTGTGTAGACAGTTAGAACCTCTGCAAAAGAACTCTTCAAAACTTATCCCAGAAGGGTACGAAATAAACAAGAAAGTCTAGCAACACTGGTTGTAACCTTACACGATATCAACAACAGCGAAGTAAGAACGAACAATCAGTTTACTAATATAAGAGTTACGGATAGTCCCTTTACTAGTTCAGCGTTCGTACTTGAAAGTTGTGGACCAACTTGATTCCTCCTTGAATAGTAAGATCTCAAAGACAGCACTTTGGAGGGTCCAATAGTTTGGAAACTTATGATCACGAATATATTATCTAACAGCTAGAATTCAGTGGAGTGCTTGCAGACAATAGGTACACCAAGATAGTGCTAACTTCAGGGAGAAATTGCCAATGTTGGTAGACAGAAAATTTAGATGTTTACATATAACAATAGTATGGTTTTCGACAAGAAGATTTCGAATCAAATTCCTTTCGAAGTGAGTTGTTATTGTTACCATAGCATGAGTTAATTGGGTAGCTTTATATTTGTGACTGATATGATGATGATGATGATAGCTGTCCAATTAATTTATTATGAATAACTTCTGTATGTGTTATCTGCCAAATTCATATTTTTAATCAATTTCTGAATGAATCGCGAGTTATGTAACTATATTTTCATTGTTAAATACATAAAACATGTATTACAATCGATTTAATCCATTTTTCAGCTTCAATACCGACTGGATGTCCAAACTCGTAACATTGTTGTGTCATGTACCAAATCATTGATATTTTTTTGTTTAAATGTTATATTAGTTGCCTTTAGTTGTATTTTTATATTTGGCCAGCTTTTTTTGGCTAAAAACTGAAATAATAGCAAAATAAAATCAACCTTATATTTTCTTCATTACAGTACATTTTGCCCAATATTACAAAGATTTAAACATCGTATATAGGTAAAGTTTGTTTAGAGCGAACAACAATGACGTGACCCAGTTAACGTATCGCGGGCTTGTTGTTACTTCGAGAAATAGGTTTTAGTCCTCAAGCGCTAAGCTGGCTCAGATCGAGTTACTTACGTAGCTTAAGGCTCGTACGACGTCGATAGATTGCGTCATTGGTAGCAGATCTCTCAATCGACAAAAAGGTGGAAAAGGATATCCCTTGAAATGGAAAAATTAGGTTTTTTCGAGAAGTTATGATGTTATTCGACAGACTGATAGACTCTTCTTTTGATTTATACGGTCAAGTTTTCAAATAAAGATTCTTAGGTAGTTAGGTTTTTGTTGGATTGAATACTAGTACTAATGCTAAAAAGAAGAATTTAGATAATATAAAAATTCAATGCTCAATGTCACGGATACTTTGCAACAATTATTATATACCTAATACCGATGCATGTCAATATAGTACTGCCCATTTTTGAGGACTTAATCTAAAGTTGGGACATAACATAGCTACTCGTAGTAAAACATGACGTAATACTACTCTGACCATCTTTTTAGGGGAAGTGGGACTGCAGGCATTCGAATACTGTAATGTTGTAGTTGATATTTTGTTAGTTTCATTACTTTACTGTGTGATCATATACTTTAAAGTTCAAAGGTCGCGTACAAGCCCACAAAAGTAGGTTCCAAAATTATAAATATTATTATAACAAAAGCAAAAGACTCGCTACTTATTAGATAGAAGCAAATAAAGCTGACGAAATGTGGGTGTAATATACCTCTACCTACCCTTTCGGAGAAAGGTTTGATGCTATGTTGTTATGTAATGTTATGTTCTTCATTGTTTGGTTAGTCATACCTAATATTATATATTTATAAATCAGTAATGTAGGATTTTTTGTCTAGGTACTTTAAATATTTTCGTCTACTGTTGTTACGTCAGAATAGATGTTCAAATGAGTCTTAACGCAACGTGCACATTTAACCAACATTACTATAAAAACATTATATTTATTATTCAAAAACTTTTTAAAATTTATTCAATAAAATCAACCATTAGAAATGCAAAAAGTTATTCACAAGTTGTCCTCGAGCGCAAAGTTTTATAAAAACAAACTCCACAGTTCGTAAATCTAACTATTTTATTAGTCAACGCCATTTCATATTATTATAAAAGTTTTTTCACATTCAAATGGACTCATTATAGAATTAAATAATCTAATGTCCTCTACCGAATATCTAATCGGGACATTTAAATAAGAATGCTAATGTAATTTAATTTTTATAAAACATTTTAAGTTTTAATAATATTATTATTGAATTCTTATGCTTTAATGCGTTTTTGCCCTAATTAATTATTACTGAAATCAGACTAGCTGACTAGCTTTCTAATGGTCTAATCTAAAATCAATCGTCTTAGATCTTAAACAGATTACTATTGACTCCCGGTTTGCCATGGAGGGAAGTGAATAATTTCTTTCGAACTTCTCCTTGTAGTTCAGATATTACAAAAGGCGAGCTTAATACCATCAGCAGAGGCTGATGGTTTCTGCCCCTTTGTAGAAAAAGGTGCGGCGCTATTTTTTTATTTAAGTTTACAAATATAAGTTTATATTAATATTTTATTGAAGTGTATGAAAACAAGTAGAACTTATAAATCAAGTATCGAATTTGACTGCACAAAAGGTAACCTTGTCATCATCTTTCATCTTAAATATATATATTACAAATGCCGATAACAAAAATCAAGGGGATTGCTTTAAGTATAATGCAAAATAACATAGGTTGAATAATGGCCGCAAATTTGAATTTTATTGCATAAAATTTGTACGTAGTCGTTGTAAAATTTTCTCCCAAAATGGCGACACAATAAGGGCTATTACGTCACAAATAAAACAAATGAGGCGGTTAATGTGCCAGCGTTGAAATGAGACACACCGCAGTGAATCGACGAATTGGTTGCGGATTTTAAATGTAAAATTATAATAGTAGATCGGTGACCACTACTAGGTATAGCAAAATATAGGGAATACACGTCTGTAAGTATGTTAGGGTTGCTACACACATATTTGGGCCGGCATTATCGGTTCGGCAGTACTTACTTGCCGAATAACAAAGCCGACTCGAAGATTCGGTTTTAATCATTTTGTGCCGATCGGGTAATATATTTGGTTCAGCACTTCATTCGATTCGGCAGTATTTGTTGAATGAAAAAGCCGACCCGTAGCAACTACTACATAACGTTTGGCATCTACTACATAGCCAATACTACATAGCCAAATGGTAGTTCCAGCCAAGCCAAAGCCGAAGATTCATCAATATACATAATATATATTATACCTATTCAATTTTAATCGAACGGCAGTGCCGATTAATGCCGGCCCGAATATGTGTGTAGCAACCCTTACGTTCGAAATATTTTTGTAAACTGCTCAATTTCAAAACCATTAAGTTTGGCTAACGATCCCGTACGCGAATAACAAAGAAACCGCCAATATTTGGCGAAGTAGTACAATGCTACCGCACAACAAATCATGCAATCAGTACAGCCGTTCCGACAGCTGGTTCAGTTATCAGATCATGAACGATCGCGTGATCCTCTCGAATAGAGAGTTGCGTCCGCGCATACCGCGATTTATGTACATACACCAATTTGTGAGTTTATCATCTGTTCATTAAGAATTTTCTTCCTATTTTACGGATTCATAAACCTGATCTTATTAGTACATTAATAAATCGCATTACACGTTAATTAAACAGATTTCAATTAGGATTGCTCTGCAAGAAATATATGACTTCCGTTAACACATACAAATACCCTAATATCTATGCTCATAAATTTTAGAATATTTCTACTAACCTGTGTAGGCAAAGCTTGCTGTCCAGCATATCGTTGACTGAAGGAAATTATGGGAGCTCCGTAAGGTAAGCTGGGAAAGTCTCCGTTAAAGACCACTCGGTCGCAGTTCATCAGGATCCTTAACTGCAGAGCTCTGTCCACTTGCACTTTACACCGACAAGGATACCGCAGGTCGTCGTTGAGTTCGGAACACGGCACCCATTGTTGCTGTCCCACGATGTACGGGATTGTGAACAGGAGTAGAAGCAGCCGCATTTTAACCTGGAAAAGAGATAAAGTTTAATTTATTTAAGTTTATAGATAATACAAATACAATTCACTTATATAAGAAATACAGAATGAAAACTTAAAATATAAAACTACTGTCTTCGAGCGTAAAAAGACGGTGTCTTAAAAAATAAATATAATATTAGTTGTGGTTGTTAGATAACATTATTATTAACTAGATGTAAGCCGTAATTTATATATCGCACATTTTAACAGAAAATTGTTATCTATATTCCATACAGCTATAAGTCATGACAAAAACCACAACTCACGCTACATAAATTCAAAAATAATCATACTACAAGGTACAAATGAAACTTTATTCAACAATAAAAATATACGTTGGTTTTTATTTGTTTGAAAATCAGACATTATCATAAACAATGTCCACAGATAATATACAAAATATACTAAACAAATGTAGCTTTGGTATCGTAAATACAACCAACAGATATTTTACGATCGAATGTTTTATTTACTTGGTTCAGATATCGACTTAATTTCTTTTGGATTACTATTTGTAATGTGACTATAAAAATTCCAATAATACTTGTTATTTGAAAAGGGTGAAGACATTCGAGGCAAAACGTCTTCTAAGTAAATTGCTCCGATAAACTCGTATGTGTGATCGATTATCTCCGAATATGAATTGCGAGATAATGTGTTGGATAAAAAATACAATGGCATACGTTTTGTATATGGCTTATACTTGATTCTCTCGACTGTCACAATCAATTATTCCCTTTTTCTTAATTCATGTTTTTTTTTGGTTGTAAATATTATGTTGTTTAATTTGATTTTAGATAATTTTGTTATTCATTTATATTATGTATACTACAAAAGGAAAGAAAACAGGATACAAGGTGAAGGAAAACATCGTGAGGAAACCCACATAAGGAAGAAGGGGTCTATGGGTATGTCTGATCCACCAACCCGCACTAGGCCAGCGTGTGTGGATTATGGCCTAAAACCCTCTCAGCTCTCTAGATAGAGAAGAGGAGACCCGAGCCCAGTAGTGTACGAAACAACAAAATACGTAAGAAAGAAATAAATCTCGTTTATTAATCTAGGTTACAAAATAACTTCAAAAGTTAATGATATTATAATGTTCGGGATATGTTATAAAAGTCATAAGTTAACAATGTAACAAAAATAATCGGCAAAATAGTAATGCCAGCCAATTAGCTTACGACCAGTTCGCTGATGTGACTTCGTTCACCTCTAAAATAGACATGTAAGTAATTTAGAGTTAAAATTATTCATAATTTTCTGTATCTGTTTTAGTGTAATTTGTAACTCAAATTGAAATTATTGAATACATTTCTTTTTTCTCTACATTGTATTAATATTAAATAAATTGTGAGTGGTATGTCCATGAGTGAGATCACACTCCAGCTCTGACCGAAAATCAGCACTATAACTTGAATTTATTGTAGCAATAAGCTGAGACAGAAGCCGTTTTTTAGACTCACACAGCATATTATAAATTTTGAAAATCCACTATTTTATTCTTGAAAACAAGAATAAAATAGTTTTTCTTTCTTTCAATTCTATAAGAGACACAGACAATAGACATACCAAAAATAATTAAAACATCGTATGTAGTACACAGCTTACAATATATACCAATTCCTTTTTGTTACTATTTGTAATACAAATACATATCCAATATTATTTTGTAACTAGTAATCAAAACTTGAATAGTATCACAAAATATCTACCCTACAACAAACTGAGAACAATATTTGAAGTAGCAAAACATTACAACACAAACTACAGCGACCATTGAAGGCATGTAATTTTCCTTTCTCGTCCGAATAGATTCCATCTATACGTTCGTGCGTTCCTTTCAGCGAGTGAAGTCGAAATACACTGGTTTCGTCGCAATAATGTGAATTGTGAGGCTCTGACAATAACACGGACGGCCAGGCTTTTTACTTGCCTCGTTACATTGCTATTTGTCGCATGTGATTTGAAGAAGAGGTCGGAATTTAAACAGCAACACACTATTTTGTCTGAAAAAAATTATCTCACTGTGTGAATTTTTTATGCTATGTAAAATGAAGAAAAACGCTCGAATATTGATTTAGAAGAAAAGAAGGCGAAGAATCTTGTAGGGTAACATTGTTGAAAAATTATTTTGTGCTTAAGCTGGAATTGACCTTTATTTATTTATTTATTTAACAACTTAATGCACAAAATATGCACATAGGCGGTCTTAATGCCAGAGGCATTCTCTACCAGACAACCTTAGGGTGATGCAGAGAAAAATTAGGTAGGTGCATTTAGTGAAAAAGTTCGTGTGAAATGTAGGATTAAGTTAAATAATTTTTTTATATTTTTATTCGACGCAAAATTTTCCATTTATTAATACGTTGAAATTCAATTCTTTCAGAATAAACTTCAAAAGGTGGCAAAATACCACAGTGATACTCCATATTTATAAAGCGAAACAAAGTAACAAATGTTTTTCAGCGAGTCTTTGGGCAAAGGCATCCTTTAAAGAACCTTTAAAGTGTTGATAATAATCATCTATTCAAGTGCATAACAAAAATTCATTCATTCACAAAACAGTAAATGTGTTGAAAAAGAACTGAAACTGTTAGTTTCATCAGTCTTCACGTGTCGAATGTCATTCTCATAAACTTATGATTGACAGGTTGGCATAACATACTCAAATTTGTTTAGCTTTAGCGCACAATGTACCAAATTTCTATAATACCAATAAAAAATATTTTATGTTATCAATATTTTCGTCTGCAAACTTCGTGCAAAATTGGACTGCACCAGTAATTCAGTAGTTATTGGTTAACACTAAGTTTTTGTGTGAATAATTGTAGTTCAAAAGTTATGAACTTACTTGGTACATCGACTATTTGAAAAGTTGTTTTTATGTTCAAAGTTTTTCTTCGATGTTCAAATATTTTATAAACCTTTTTTTAGGAATAATATCTACTATTCAAAGATCTGTCATTGAAGGCTTCATAGCTAAAGGGTCTTATCATAAATGGAGTTGTTAAAGTTAAGTAAACAATAATAGTATTTTAACTAACACACTACAGTTAGCACACTTTTTGATTCGTTTCTCGGAAGTTGACGTCACACTCGTCGAAATGTGGCTATGTTGTGTAACTGTTTTCAGTGAGGCTTTACACATTCGATACCAATAATTCTGTCTACTGTATTGTATTAAAATTAAATCAATTCCAATGTAATTTAAAATAATGTCACATATATCACCTAATTTTCTCATTCCATACATTGTCAAACTCCCAGTAGACAATAAATTAATAAGTTATAAAATTTTCCGATACTTCGTTCTGTTGCTAACGTGCTGTCGCTATTCATTCTTTACACGGTGCACGACACTGTGTCACACTGCTGTAATTTGCCTTAAAAACACGAGTACAATAGTTCACGTAGCAGAGGAAATTTACTCTGCGTTCGCGAGCTGGAAAACGAGCAGTGTGCGAATTCCGAATGGGTAAATTATTAACGAAGCTCGATTTATGTGAAAAGTTTGTACGATCGCGTCCGAAACTAGCATAGTTTCTTTGAAACTTCTTCCTTACTGCCATCATCGGCTCCTCATCTCTGCGAACACAGTTTTTGATACATCCGAATATAAATTTCAACAACCTTTCTCACAAGTTTGTAAACTTTGATCTTGTGGTAAATAAAAATACGAATTTGGAACCACTTTTTCAAAAACAAATTTGTGTAAAAACTTCATCAACTTTAGAATCATAAATTCACTGGACTTGTTTTATTACTCAACTGCCAGGAAGGGTATTGATAATTTACGTCTTTACCCATTACTTTGTTCATTATATTATATTGGGCGTGTATGTATTCCGAATTACCATTGAATAAATATATAATTCTTATTAAACGGCATAGATATTTGTGCCGTTGATTAAAAATCAGAAGAAGAATGCTCGTTTTAATACAGCAGCATTACCATAGAACCAGCTGAATTTCCGAGTGAATTATTTTGATATATGTCGTTTCGCTCCTGAGCTATAACGATAAGAAGTGTCTTATGACACTCCATCACCGCGAAACATTGCTCTGTTGCAAATCAAGACACAAACACACTTTATTAAATACATTATTATCTAGTTAAGTTGGTGGAGTGATACAAGTACAAGAAAGTTAATGTAGTGGTTGAATTACACTGTTGTACGTTAGCCAGACAGTTAAAACGTACATTCATGTATGCACATATAAACAAAAGTCATTATTCAATGCCTCGGATGGACAACAAATCTTGCGCGCAACGTTGCGGGTCACAGTCAAAACACGACATTGTTGTGCAACAAATAAACTGTAAGATTTATATATATCTATACTAATATTGCATAGCAAAAGAGTTTGTTTGTTTGAACGCTAGGATCTCAGGAACTACTGATTCGATTTGATTTCTAAATTCTTTTAGTGTAAGACAGCCCATTTATTTAGGAAGATTTTAGGCTATATAACATCACGCTACGGCCAATAGGTGCTAGAGTGGCTAAACAAAAGCGACGGGAGCGAAGCCCCGCGCGTGTCTATACTAAAATTACAAATCTGAAGAGTTTGTTTGTTTGATTGAAAGCTCTAACCTCGAGAACTACTGCTTCGAATTGAACAATTCTTTTAGTGTTGGATAGTCTATTTATCGTAAAACGCTTAGGGCTGTGTACTATCACGCCACGACTAATAGTAGATAAGTAGTGGTCAAAATTAGATCTAAAAGAGCGAAGCCTGGGCAACGGCTACACAATTTAACTTTTTCTCTAACAGTCCTTAGGCTTAGGTGGCGCAAAAATAGTATATGTGTGTGTTGTGTAAAAAGTCCTGGATTCGATTTCCGGATCAAGCAAAGACGATATTGGGTTTTTCTGACAGTAACTTCCCAGTAACTGCTCGGAGTCTGCAAATGTGCCCATATGCTGTTGAGATGTATGATACATCACTCTCTACTCCTTCGCGAAAAGTCGTTATGTTATGTATGTTAGATTATGACAACTATCATTAAAGACTAAAATAGTAAAATATACGTAAGAAATATATTTTTAAAACCCAAAAGTTATTTGGCATGCTTGCAAGGAACATAAAAGTTCCAAAACTTTTATAACTACAGTGTTCTCTCCTGAGGAATATAACGTCGGCTTTACTAGGTGAACACAACCTTATATCGTACATTAAGTAGGTTTATATAGCGTGTGCCGACGAAACTGAGCCAAATATGTTGGGAAGACGCCAAATTGACACATTACGCTAATATTTTGATACCCATTAGCATATAATTGTACAATGATAAGGAACTTTATTTGATTAACATACGTGTCAATTTTCTGTAAGTTTACACAGCAAGTTATTTTTTATTGTGGTACTCGACCAGGGAAACTAGTCGCTATTTTATTCGATTGGTTCGAAATTTGACAGCGATATTGAAATCGAATGTCTTGATTGTGAGTGGGCCTTCTGGCACTCTTATTAAAAGTAAGTGGTATGTTAACAAAATACAAAATAATACAAAATAACCAAAACAAAAAATAAATTATACAAGTAAATAATTTAAAAATTCAAATAACCCGACTGCAAAGAATTAACAGACAAGCAACGCACTAAAAAGACCGAAAAATGTTTGTAATTATTATTCCTGGCCTGTTGGTCTAGTGGTTAGTGACCCTGACTGCTACACCGGAGGTCGTGGGTTCGATCCCCAACCAGGACAAATCTTTCTGTGATGAGCATAAAGGTTTGTTCTGTGTCTGGGTGTAATTTATCTATAATATGTATGTATTTACAAAAAAAATGTATTTAAGTAGTATATCAGTTGTTTAGTACCCATAACACAAGCAAATATAATTGCTTAATTTGGGACTAGATGGCGCTGTGTAAAAGTGGTAGAATATTATATTCCTGATTAAATTTAAATACATAACATATAACGTATATATTTGTAATCTCCATATTTTGATACCCTTGATTTTGATTGTATAGAGATATCGAATTTAATAGAGTCGAATCTCGAGAATTCAGAGTTGACCGTCTAGAAATACTGTGTGCGCCATCATGTCATCATAATGCCACCAGTTCTTTATTTGTTCAGTTTCTCACGTAACCTGCTTGGTGACTCCTTAGAGACTCTCATGTTGCAAAGATCGGCAAGTATTACAAGTTAACTGAACCTAAGTAAGATATTGATATTTGCAAGTTCCAATCCCTAAGGTACATCTCGGCGATCGCGATGCCGTGTCGCATTCAGGCGATGCGTATAACTTATTGATCTCAATCAAAAGCAGGAAAAAAGTATATTGTAGGTTTTAATTCTATGTAGTTCTTTAAAAACTAGGACTACTGCGTTTATCCCGTTTTTTAATGATATTATGTGTTGGTGTAATTGCATGAGGAATTGAGAAGAACAAAATTAGTACTGGTAAGTAAGCTTGCATAATACAATCCCATTTAATATTATATATATTAAATGGGATTGTATTATGCAAGCTATGTGTACTATGTGTATAATAGTCTTCTGATTGTGATAGCGTAGCCCTATGTGGAGACAGTGGGTGAGTGCCCAACAACCGGCTGCCAATTTAGTCTACCTTTAAAGTTCCTTGTTATGTGTATGTAATAATATATGAAAAGTATGAGTACTAACATTAGATATATTAAGGAATTGTTTAACACTATATGGATATTATCCGAAATAAATGAATATTATTATTAATACTAAATAATAATAAAGTCTCACTGTTGGACACAGGTCTTCTTTACTCTTACTCTCTTACTTCTTTGTAAAGTTGAGACGATTTTAGGACATAATCCACTCACAAACAACGGTTAGATACTGTAATGTTCATAATGCTGAACATATTAGTAACTTGTTCGCAATCAGATTAAATTTATTTATAATAATTAATTACAAAAATAATATAAAACAAGTATCCAACAAGTCTGTTGTATAAGAGTTACATAGATTACGAGAGAATAACCTCTTACGCGTAATTTCAAAGAATTACTTACTGCAGACTTACGCTATTTTTTCATACATTTGCATGTACATATGTAATTATCGCTCGAGTTATAAGTAGATATGTAATAATCGTAATTGTGTAAAGCAACAAATACGTACAAAGTGGTTGTTCTAGTTGCATAAAAGTGCAATAAAAACTAATACTGGTCAGCGTTAAGTTGATTATTGAAATAAGACAAAAGTAATTTTGGTACTTATCATATTTATATTAGCTTCCAACCACGTGGTATGTCGTTAAAAAGTATAGAGTAGCCTAAGCGCCTGCGTGCTAGATAGCCTATATGAAGCCTTGACAGATTTTTGACAATTTTTTAAAAAAAAACTATGAAAAAAGTCTCAGGTAGTTTATTTGACACTGATTTAAAGTTGGTGAAACAGGCCCTAAATGTTATTTCAGACTGTAACGGTTGCGGTCGTTGCAGACTAATATATATATACCTTTTCCACCTCTTTCGATTACTTTTTATTTATTTACTTTTAATTATTCAAAATTTTAAATTATATTTAAATTCTAAATCGAGTCTTCGACGGATCTCCCGTCGCCGGCTTGGCGTTGATTCTGTTCTAATTCATAGTGCTGTGTACACACAATATTGTTTTACCTACTTAAATCAAATATACAGTTTGTGATTCCTACGTTAATTTTAATTTACGGGCCCCCTAGTCTGCGTACCTACTCCTGACTCTTTTGCCTAGCAGCCCACCTGAAGAGAAGGTGGAAACCGTTAGAAGACTATAATCTCTATATTGTGTGTAAAATTTCATACCAGTCCATTCAGCCGTTCTGCCGTGATTGGGTAGCACATGTCCATATATCCTACCATCTCATTTATAATATTAGTAGAACTATCTTGTTGCTACTTGAACTATACGCACTTGAAATAACCCACAATAAAGACAAATACAAAACTATTTTAAACATTTTAGAATATAATGACCAAGTTAACGTTAGTAAATATTAAAATACAAACCATCCAACCTAGGATCGTCGATGTCATCCATTAAATTCGTCACTTTATCTATCATTACATAACCTTACATTGTCTCTTTACTCTTTATAAAACAAAATCGAATACTGCGATTGAAAACCACACTATGCCGCGATTCAAAACCACACTAACCGCGAAAAAACAATTTCAATTCAAAGCTGCAAACCGAATTCAACTTTTTTTGAAACACATTTCAAATGCACGTTATTCTCAGCCATACAGTTCATTTGGAACTTAAACAGTAAAATGTTACAAAGCGAATGATTCTTAAAATAACAATCAAATCGGTTTCGAGTTCGGCAAGTTAATTAGTTGCAATGCTAATGACGAACAAATATTGGATTTGCTACCGCATTCTGTGCTATCGAAGCATTTCGTAGTTCAATTAAACATTAATTAACCTATTCATTAGACACCTGCTAATGCAATGGTGCAATTACAGCTTACTACGATTTGCTGCTTACGTAATATTAAAGCCACTCATAAAATATGTAAACTGCCAGTAATACATTTTATGACATAACATAGCATCACGCCTTTTTCCCCGAAGGGGTAGGCAGAGGTGTTTCACACCCACATTTCGCCAGCTATGTTTGGTCCCATGAAATAGGGGGCCCCGAGCCTATTGTCATCAGCCGGGAACATTTGTTTACCAAATCGAACCCGGGACCTCTTGCATAGCAGTCGTATACACTTCCCGCTGCGCCACCGACCGAGGCAGTTTTTTTATACAACTTATATATTTAGACATTTTTTTTTATAATAATATTCTATCACATTCACACAATGCCATCTAGTCATATTTGCTTGTATTATGGGTGCTAAACAACTGATATACTAGATAATTATTTTTTTTGTAAATACATACGTATTATTTTAGATAGATTACACCCAGACACAGAACAAACAATCATGCTCATCACACAAAGTTTGTCCTAGGTTTTAAACGAACCTAGGCTGGAGGTCGTCTCCAGCTTAGCAGTCAGGGTCACTAACCACTAGGCCAACAAGCCAGTCGAAGTGGTCGGCTTTTCACTAAAATCGCCGAATATGTATGTAAAGTTTCCCGCGACACAGGATCTATTATCTAATACGGGAGTTCATCATCATCATATCAGCCCCAGGAAGTCCATTGCTGGACATAGGCCTCCTCAAGAGATTTCCAATAGGGCCGGTTGTATGCGGCCTGCATCCAGCGCAATATATGACACGACGATCTGATCCGATTACAGGAGTTATTGTAATAAAATTATTAAAATATGTGTGTAAGTATCTAAATGTATCTTCGTAAAAGATTGATCCACAAAAATATTTTTTTTTTACATTTACCTACTACTCAAAAACATTAACCTACAGGAACAAGCCAACGTAGACCGTGATTAAATTAAGCGTAACATTGATTAATAAAGACTCAGGTGTTGTTCCGGGTCGGGTTTAAAAAATAAACTTTCATTATTTATTTTTGTCATAGAATATTTATAAACCTTAACAACGGCAGTGTTCGGTATATATCGACAATAAATTCACTCTTTTCTTCCCAGGAGGAACAAATTGTCCATCCGATAGGAATATCAGTACTTTATATTCCATGCAAGGTATAGCCTGCATACACAATTTGTAAGTTGTCCAACTATCTACCAAGTAAACACAGAACGCATATACGCGAGTGCGCGTTTTGTACCCGTAAAGAGAATGTCGAGATTCCAAGTATGTAATTATATTAAAATTTGTCTATATATAAATCATATAAACTCATAAAAATCAATAGAATCACCAAAACTGGTTATCGACAGTATAAAAAAGGCACAAACGCCCTAAAAAATAACGGGACTTAGTTCAAATATTAAATTCAACATCTTATCTAAACCAGAACCATTTCTGGAGCACAAACAACTATTACCAAAGCACAACAAACACGGCAGTAATAGAAAACTATCTAGTATTTACAATAAACCTCTATGTACGTTGTACGTAGCTCTGAAAGCAATAATGTTAACCATAAAACAGCTATAACGCAATGAAGCGAAAACAACGCGACACTTGGAACAGTTATTTCGTAGTTGTGAACAAACAAACTGATAAACGGGCACATTGCAGCAATGTACAGTATAGTTTAACTTAGAACAGCTGTTTCGTCGACACAGAGTAGACTAAAATAATATAATATATAGTAGTATATTCAGCGTTCATCCTCACACCTTAGATCCTAAATGGTCTCAGACCGCGCGGTTTGAGAACTTTCAGGATGTGGAATGAATGCTTACCATACGGCGGGCCGTCCGCCTAGCCTCGCCTCGCATAGTCTCGTAACTAAATTGGGTATAAAAAGGAGTGGCTTGAGTTTCTTGCTATTTCTTTTGCAGTTTCAACCTTATCAGCAAACCTTAGGACCTTACTGTCGAGTTTTGGCGAGAGGCCAAACGCGTTCGATAATCACAACGTAAATTACAATTTATATGAAATAAGAATGACGTCATCTAGTGACAATATTTAGATATTTAATTGCTCCATATAAAAAAAACGTAACGTTGTCACAATCGAACGCGTTTAGCCACTCACAAAAACTCGCACTAGGCCCTCTGATATGAATTTTCTGACATATTTTTTTGGCTTTGTATGACGTTTAGGTATGTATTAGGGAATATTTATATTATGGGGCACGGATTTGAAACGTTTAATACATATTGTATGAAGCAGTTTATATTACACAGTGCATGATCCGTGTCCCGTCCGGGCCCGTTTACTAACGTACGATGCTCGTCTACACCCAGTTCCAATCATCCCTAAGAATGTGATCCAAATGATTAAAGAGTTTTGACTTAACTCGGTCATGCATCGATGTCCACTAGATAGATACCTCTTAAATCTTAAAAGCTGTTTTCTCCGATTCTGTGGCCAAAAGTTTGGCACATGAAGATGTGAAGTCATATTGTTATTACAACGGGCAACAGACATAAACGTTTTATTATGATAGTGCCTTTGCACTTTTACGGTATATCACTTTGTTTATTATAATGAATAGCTACACGTAACTAAACTGTGAGAAACATGAAATATAATAAAAATAAAAAAATAATATTCTTGATAGACGTATAGACAGAGAGACGGATAACGGAGTGATGCTATAAGGATTCCGTTTTTTTCTTTTTGAGATACGAAACCCTAAAAATAAATGAAAATGTATACCCACAGAACAGAGATAGGTTTTTTTGTATACCCATTTATTTATCTAGTTTACAAAGTGTAAATTATATTAATACTATTTTCTCGGATTGCTTCGTACATTCTTAACTAGCTTCCGCCTGCTGCTTCGCCCGCGTGGTATGTATTTCATACCTATAAACCTTCCTTTTGAATCATCTATCTATTAAAAAAAACCGCATCAAAATCCGTTGCGTAGTTTTAAAGATTTAAGCATACATAGGGATATAGGGACAGAGAAAGCGACTTTGTTTTATACTAAGTAGTGACTGATGACCGGGTCTTTACGTCAGGTGTATAAAGATAATATATTATAACAAAATGTATTCAAAATGACGAATTATATTTCAATACATTAATAAACTGAATGATAGAAATAAAGACAAACTGTTGTTAACTCGTAATTTGTTACAAATTGCGTTGCCTCAGTGGACTCCAGGGACTAATCTTGTTAAAAACTTTGTTCCTCCATGTAGAAAGGTCGTAATTTTTCTAAGAATAATAGCTAGCTGATATAACGACGTACTTTACAGTTCTGTGTCAAGATATTATGATAAACTACGATGACCCGGGTCGCTCAACTTAATGTAGTTACAAACTATTATCCTTCCGCGAGCTCCACGAAAATATCTTTAAAACACCAGCTTTTAAATATTTTGACACTTTTGGAGCATTAATATTATTGTCTGCAGTGAATATATTTTAATGTAAACACAATTGCACGCCTTTTTCTCCGGAAGAATAGACTAAGATTCAACTCTCCCACATTATGTCAGCTATGTAAGGAAAGTCCCATGTTATAGGTGAGCCTATTGCCATCTACCGGGCACATTTCCGAACTCCGGGCTAATACTAAAATAATTCAAAATCATTGTAACTCTTTTCCACTGAGTGAATAGTATACTTAACTAGCTTTAATTATGTTGAGTACAGTTATTTCAACAAAATTAATCTGAAATGTAAATTGCTTTTACTATGAAGGCTCGCAAAGACAGTTTGTATATAAAATTAAATCGCTGCTTTGGCTGCTTGAAAGACAAAGTACTCACATTGCTAGTAACTGCGATGTTCCAAGATGCTCATCAATTTAAGCGAGAAATTACGTTGCTTTTCCTTTAAGATGAACAAATAAGTGTTCTATTTTGCAAAATGCAGTTCTGTATGAAAATTTTCGAATTTTTCACACATTCTTGACAGTTGAGATTGTCCGCAGTTAAAGTTACGATTTAAACCCTACCATTAAGCTACTTCTGCAAATATCAGATTGAATTGTACTTCCTATACTAAACTTATTAAAACGTAAGGTTCGGAATCGATTTTGTAATCGATACCGAAGTTTATGTTGATTATCAAGATTTAGAATAGGTCCTCACAAAACGTAAAAATATGTATTCGAAAATTCGCCATAATCTCTTTGTGTTAGACTTTCTAGTCTGTAATTTCATCCGAACTATATAATGTATTATTGTAGACCTACAGAAAAAAGACTTTTCCCTGTACATATTATACACCACTCACACAAGTTTCTATAATACGAGTATTTCTCTTTCACACAGTTTTTCAACTCGCCTCTGCAATAACTTGTGTGCGCCATTATATTGAATATTTAAAAAAGGTAGCTGCCACTAGCCAGGGCCTGAGGCTTCAAAGACAAAGTAGATGTGTTTGTAGTGCTCATTCCTTCGCAGTGGATCATAATTTATATCTCATATTTTATGTATAATATCTTAGTTGTGGAACAGTTGTATCTTTAAGAATTTCGACGGTAATTTCTATCAAGCAAAAGCAAATCGTACACTACCTTGCTGCATGCGATTTTAGTTTGTCATTTTACGTGTTTTTAGTCATTTAAATGATGATTATGAAAGTAGAATAAGGCCGTAATTGGGATGAATATTTTATGTGTTGTTATTAAAACAGTGATCGTATATAATATCATAAATTAGCTGTGCAACTGCCTCGGTGGCTACGGGACTGTTTTTAAAGTCAGCAAAAAATGGTACTGGGCTGGTGTAAAATGACTAGTATCAGCCCGGTGTTTGGCAATGTGCCCTACGATCCTTGTCCCCTGGGGGAAAAGGCTTGACGCTATGGTATAAACGAATAGTCCTGACAGATATTATTCTGCCCGAACGTCTATCGGCGTGCTATTACCTTCTTCAATTCCAATCGTGAATCTAAACTCCATACACACACCAACACAAAACATGTTGGAGACTCTCAGAAAAAGTTCAATAATGTGTGTTATTGAACTTTTACGTTACGTACGTACAGCAAAATTCTGTAGACATAATGTAGATTATATAATTTTTGTTTTTTTTTATACCACGACGGTGGCAAACACGTAATGTACTTAAACGTACGGTGCGCCAGATGGTAAGCGGTTACCCTAGCCTCCTACAACACCAGGGGCATCACGAGCGCGTTGCCGACCCTAAAGATACCTATTCACTCCTTTTTTGAAGAACCCCATACTCTAGTCCCTTGGGAAAATCTTAGGGAGTTCATTCCACAACCTGTTTCACACATCAAGAAGTATTTTATTTACAATCCATAAATAACATGTAAAAGTATTTTAACCACACATGGATAATCCATCTCCATTTCCAATTAGGAACAGATTGAATGCATCACAGCATGTGGAAAGCTGTAGTTTACTATTTCAGTGGTTACACGTGCACAGTTCAATAAGCAAGCCCGTTCGATAAAACCACTTCATTCGATACGATAGCTATGGCTCTTTCCATACATATTTATTTATTTCAAGCAGAGGAATACATAGGTATCTTTTCAAGAGATTTCTCTATTAGACGGCATGATTGGAAAAGTACATTTATGTTTTAAATGACATCGCTCGCATTAAGGAACTCTGTATCGCGGGAAACTTGACAAATATACAATTAACTTGACAAAACTCGAAACAAATATCTATAAAACACAAAAATATTTATCTCATGTGGGAATCGACCCACGACACTCAGAAAACGTGAACTTAAAACAGGCAATTCGGTCGAGTCATTCTGAAGATGATGATAATAATTGTGTGCATGAAATGATTTTAGACTGTTCACTGCTTAGCAACATTGTAAATAATCATCATTACTTATAGACAGTGTTGGGCGCAGTTAACTACTTTTGTGTAATCAGATTACTAACTACTACTAACTACATGTAGTTAACTACTTTTAACTATATGTAGTTATGATTACTTGTAGTTTAACTACATGTGTTAATTTGATTACTGCAATCAAGTAGTCCTAATTACTGATTACTTTGATTTCTAAGAACTTATATTTTGCAATAAAATAAATATGTATTGTGCAGGTATTGGTACTTGCAAAAATGCTGATAATATAAGTTTTAAGAATTATCTATAAGTTATAGATAATTCTTAAAACTTATATTATCAGCATTTTTTTCAGATAGTTATTTATAAAAACAAACATTTTGAATTTAATCTGTTGTATACGGGTATCTTTAACTTAATGATGCACCTACCAATGAATGCCGACCACAATCAATTAAACAGGTCTTCTAAGTTTAGACCGTCGTCGCGTCGGATCTAGTAATGCGTCTGAGAAATGCTGATGATATTTTTATATTCAATGTCAATGACCATTTAAAGAGACTCTTGATAAACTTGAATATGGTCTCACGAACTAGCCGTCTCATAAATCATACCCTATGCCTATATGAAAACTCCTCAGAACGTGATTCAGTATTTTTTATTACCTTATTTTTATTCTTATTCTATGACTGGCCTGTAGGTCTAGTGGTTAGTGACCCTGACTGCTAAGCTGGAGGTCGTGGGTTCGATCTCCATCTAGGACAAATATTTGTGCGATGAGCATGATTGTTTGTTCTGTATCTGGGTTTAAGTTCTATAATATCTATAATATTATGTATGTACTTACAAAAAAAACAAAAATTAAGTAGTATATCAGTTGTTTAGTACCCATAACACAAGCAAATATAATTGCTTAAGTTGGCACTAGATGGCGCTGTGTAAATGTGGTGAAATATTATTATTATTATATTATTATTCTTTAGAGAAAGACAACAACCTCACTAATAAACCAACTCTGTTTCTTGAGGAACTTTACAAACATACAATGAATGGACACAAAGTTCACCGAGACTCGAAACAAATATCTATATCACACAAATATTTGTCTTGTTTGGGAATCGGAACCACGACACTCGACACAGCGCGGCGAAGTTAGTACCAAGTTGACCACCTTAACCGTAACACCTCACTTACAGTCCAATTTTTATCCTATATATATTTATTTAAGGTCAAAATTCCCAACTGAATCTGCTCTTACGTTTAAATTTTACTGAGAATACGCACAGATTAAAAATCATGCCTAATGCTATTTATTATTTAATAACAAGTCCAATAGATGTTAGATAAAACGAGTCAACAAGATTTCCTCTTATATTTTTATGTGTACCAATTTATTTTCACGCAGTTACTCTCATACATATTTAAAGAAGATGAATTATATGTACAAGAAAAAATTGTTTTTCCTGTTTTATATCTTTCGTAAAATAATTGGCTTGGCTAAGAAATGCTCCGTAAAACTTATGCGAGAATGAAAACATCATAAACGTAAAAAGTTTTATTTTTTTCACTGAGAAGATTTGCTGAAATGTACTTTAGAAAGGTTTTTGTACCTGTAAATGTGTATGGTTTACCTACCTGACGAGACGCGCTTAACATTACTAATAGACGCTGAAAGCATTTTTCTTAGTACCACAAACATAACAGTTATTTTACTAGTATACTGTTTAAAAGCACTTTCTTCAACTTGAATAATCTATTTCAACTGGAGATAGAACTTTTCACACTGCCCAAACAATTGGTATATCATTTAGTTTTCCATAATTTGTTCGTCTAGTCACCTCACATTCTGGAGATGAAATAAAGTGGTGACACTTTGAATTCCAACCTTAAATTGCACGATGAAAATCACCTTTAGCTCCTCAAACTATCACCTACGAAATATTGCACTAGAATTAGACACATTTATCAAAAAGTATAATCCAGTTCTCGTACATACGGTACTGTTATTTACCAATAGATAGCGGCACTATAACTTTTTAACAAAACCTGATTTGAAATTGAACTTAACGCTGGTTTTTGGTCAAGTTTAATTAACTTTTGAATTTGAAATGAAGAATGATGAAGATATTTTATACTTCCAACAACAACCAATATTCGTCACCCTTCTGCCTACCCCTTCGAAGAATTTATGTCTTTATGATTTTTACCATGTACTTAATTATAAATTTAAAATCTGAAAACTATTCAAGCCCATAAATATGATAAGATCTCATAATTATTATGTATGACGTTTATGAGATGTCCGAAAGTGTTCCGCTGGCCTTTGACAATTATCACATATCACCGAGGCATAATTATTATTATTTTTATATTCTAGAATCGATTTCCGCCGCAGTTTTGATGATGTAAACTGGTTTAAAGAATAAATGTTCGGGCATCTGTCTAATCATCTCAACGTGTGATTACTATCCAATACTTTCGATTGGATATACAAGAACACAAACATTTGTACAGAAAAGAAACTCTTTTAAAGCACATATAATAATATATTATATATTATACCTTTGAGAACTAGATATACAGCAGTATTGTTGTTTCATTTACGAAAATATTATAATAAAAATAAATAGTAAATATGTAGATAATTATATATAAATAAATAGTTTCCTTCTTAATACTAGCTTGACATTTCATACTAGCTTGACATCTTAGAGATGATATGCCCCAAAGTTGCCAATAGTACATTTCTGTCAAACTGGTTCCACACAAAAAGGACCATAATAGAAGCGATACTCGTAATTTCGATGAGACGAGATTCACGTGGTCACCAAAAGACGTACTTGTGACTCCCTCTGGTGACCACGCATATAAGGCTGCAATAGACCATGATCGGTGAATATTTAGGACAATCACTTTTATGCCTGTGATGGTACCAATCATAGAGGGCATAAAATAAAACCATCCAAGCTACGTCCATTGAAATATTTGTCGCCTAAAAATGTTTTCGACGATAAATGTATCAATTGAAAAGAGCGATAGAAAAATCACAGTACGGGGTCTGACAATCAATTTAGGTGAGGTGGAATTGATAGGTCGAAGAATGGCTAGATCGAACGGTGATACTCTCGACTTGAACGGCAAATAGAACGAATAAATCTCACTTTAAACTTGAATAGAATAACAAATCAATTCTATATGAACCTGGCGTTTCAAAGAATCCATAAACAGTAGTATTCATAACATATTGAATTTTCTTTTGATATTTTATCACAGCTTTTTTGAATGAAATATGTCAGCCAAAACCGCGCCGGCCTTTCTGGACAAAGCCGCTTCACACATTTCCTTTTAGGAGATTCTTTCCCACCACAATGAAAGCTGTCCATACGCACTGTGACAAAGTTTAAATATTTTCACTGTAAAAATGTCCCTACAAATAACTGTGGGCAAAATATATGCGAGGCTTTTCAAAAAAGCTTGTAAAGTCTAAGCCGCAGATTTACTGCAACAGTCCAGCCATTAATTTTGGTTTTGTTCTTTTAATGGCAGTGTGAATAAGTAAACTGTTATTTTTTACATATAATAATATTATGTCATAGTCAAAGGTCGATATGCAGTCTCTTCCCGAAATGGCTGGTTTATCCTAGGTTAGGTTAGACTTCAAGTCGGACCAGAGGATTGACTAGTCAAACCTTGTAGCGCCGGAGCTTCGAGTTTTGACTATGACAAATACACAGGAACCTTGACATTCGAGTTAATCAATTTTGATATGGTTGTCAATTTTCCGAAATGACAGAATTAGTTTACATTTTAGACAGTGATATCGATGTCGACTATATCGGAGGTGAAATTCCGAATAGGTCCTCTAAAGATAAAACAGAAAAGTGTGCGCTCAGAAGAATAAGACTTAAGACTGGACATGATAAAACCAAAAAACTATTAAATTAACTACTATTTAAAACTTTATTATCTAAGTTAAAGGACATTTAACTTTTATGCTTTAAGTTTAAAAGTGAACAAACGTTTCAACTTAAGGTAAGTACACTTAATTAACCGGCGTTTAAACTCAGTTTAATGACGGAACAGACGAGACATTTACAAGTTAGCCTCACTTTCCATTTGGAGAAGTCACTTTATTTTATTTGATTTATTACGAAACAGAAATCGTAATTATTTAGTTTAAGTACTATTTGTCACTGTCATGAATATTGATTTAAATGTAGTATAAAGTTTGTTTAACAAAGTTAATTATACTACTATTAATAAGTTTAAAAATACAGGACAATAGTGTTACTTGAGTTACTCTCGCATAAGTCAACGTTACTTACATGTTTGCATATGAACAGTAATTGCGTTCGGTAGACACAAAGAATGAAAACACAAACTAGATTTTTTTTTTCTCGATCCAGAAATATAGCTTGGGAGCTTTTGCAATCGAACAAACGCTGAACTATGAATACAGACATATTTAATAATAAAACATAAAACCATTAAATGCTATGCTAATAATACAAACACTATTTCTCTATGCAATTAATTCAAACCCGTTTGACAATAGAAACTGAGATTAAACGAATAGAAAAGTAAGGGAACCAATGATTGTTTTTCTTCCCACTTTTACTTAGAACTCAGAGAATAAAGTTCAATTCTATTAATTGCTAGTTCCAAGTTAGATAGTTGATTAACTGACTCAACTTTGACTACGGGGAAATATAACTTCGATTAAGTGGAGCTAGAGGGGTTGTACCGTTTATCGATGTTAAAGCCGAGTCTACAGAATGCATTCTGTATTTCTGTCATAACATTAAGCGGGAAGACAGAAAATTTAACATTTTTATGATGTGCTCTGCTGTGTTAACAGCTTAGAATTTAAAAAGTACAATATAACGTTTTTAGTTATCTAACTTATTTTAGTCTCAAAAGTTTAAAACTTGCAACTTAAAATTCTTTTGTCAGCTATTCGAAAGTTTGTCAGACAGAGAAGTATGTCCTTTAATCCCGCTGTAATAAAAATAAATTTTTATTTACATAATATATTCAATTAATTTAAAATACTGAATACAGTACAAATTATTACATATTAGGCAATATGATCTGGTTGAAGTAAATTGGCTAAGCTTTTTGTTTTTATCGCCTGTTTCATTCTTAATAAATATAACTGACTTTCGTAACAGTTAGTTAGTTTTATTACCAGACAAATAAATGAGATTCGGCTTGATTTTATTAATACCTATTAATGTCACCAGAATTTAAAATGACTGTTGTCTGTCAAAACTTTTTTGTAATATTAGGTGAGAAATTGAACACTGCGCGGAAATATGGAAAATATTACAATGCATGGCTTGTTTTGTGTATGTAAGTTGCTGATAAATAACACAGCTAGCAATATATGTAAATGGCGCATACTGAGACAGGACACACCAAACACATGATATTTTTTTACAAACCCGAGACTTTTCCTTATCGAGAAATTCGATTCCTACGATGCTCAATGTTAATGCGGATAGTCCGGGACCTACTACATTATTATCTTGGTTCAGTCACCATCCGAATTGGTGAACATATTAGATGTTTATTCATGTGGGTGAAACGATGCTGGTCCTTAGCTATCCAATAAAAGTTATACATCTACATATTACAACACCCAAGGGAAATATGAAAAACTATTATATAAATCTAGTATATTTTTTCTTATATTCTAAATTGAGCAACGCTGTCTCAGTAGCTTTTCTTTTTTAAGCTTAAGTCTTATTTTGATGCTGTTAAGGTCTATAAATCTTACCATAACTATTTGACGAAAACAATTTGGCGTTGAAACTTCCTCATATTATTTCTGAGATTTCCAACTTTAACTACAATGAATGAATATTTATATGAACCATTCATAACTTAACAATTCATTGATCACTATCCTGCCACAAGGACCCACCTGTCGCCTGCAGGGTTAATGTTCTCATATAAATTATTCACGCATAAAATTTTGTGCTGGATGACAGAAATTAATAAAAGATACTGCCGTGACCATTTACGGGTTAAACCATTAATGTTTTACATTGAAATCAAGCAGAAACAGTTAAGAATTGGCTTGGAGTTGTAATTTATTGCAACGATTGTAAATTTAATTTATAAATATAAATTTTCGAAATTTATTTCGGTGAGTTCTTAATAATAGAATAGTGTGGAGGAGAGCTGAACAGTACTAATTGCAATAGCCAGGTCCACACTGAATAATCTGAGCGACTCTAAGCGGTTTTTCATTAAATATGATTTTATAAGTGACCCCCCGAAATGAAAGACATTTCACGTCAAAAGAAAGGGCTACTAAGCGATAAACCTTTCCAAAAATTATACAATTAACAATAATGCGAAGTATTTCGTAATACTGTTACAAGTAGCTGGTTGCGTGATTTTTCGCACGATTGTACTCGTATTAAATGAACGAAATAAATTGTGTTTGTACATTAACGAACCGTGAAATAGCCGATTAAGTATATAGTTTACATAATAAAGAAACATTCGGACTTTTGTGATTGTAACAAACAACAGAACTGTATTAAATTAAGGAAACAAATATCGAGTGGTTAATTCGTTTTATTTAATGGCAAGTTAAAATTTCGACATACCATAACTATTGGCGTTGTTTTTATAGCACGTTTTAGTGTTATATCAATGAAACTAAATAAAATTCTGCTTTCTCTGGTTAGGGCTGGTACAAAAACAATTTTGAATGCAAAAAAATTAAATGCGACTATATCCCGTCATGCAGGTGAAGAATCATAATTATGCTAATCTGCAATATCTATACTTAATATTAAAAACCGGTTAAGAGCATGTCGGACCATGCTCAATGTAGGGTTCCGCATCAAAAGAGCGTATCTTCACACCGCTTATGTCCTTTTGTAGACAAGCGCAGTATTTATAGAAAACAAATAAGCAACTACTTTATCTTAGTCACTATAAAGGATTAATGCTAAGGATTTTGTATTTGGTACAAAATTATCCAACACCCAAGTACTATTACTGCTAAACTAATAAAGTTATCTTAACCGCTATAATTTTCATTTAAAGTTCATGAAATGCACTATCATCATGAATTTTTCCAGATTTTTCAAGCCAGCAGTTTAGCTTTTAGAGGGAGGGGGGAGAAGCCTAGTTTAAGAAGAATAGTTTGCTCTTTAAAGTTTAATATTTCGTAAATGGACCATTAAATCGAAAAATAATGTTAGTAACCCCCAAGTCATTTTAGAAGACCTATTCAACGATACCCCACACGATGGGGTAGATGACAAAAATATATTCATCCCCACTTCACATTTATGGGAGCTACGCTAAAAAAAATATTTCCCAAAATTTTATTTTACCACTTTGTCGACGTAATTGGTACCTATACACACTCCTACAAAATTATAGTTTTCTAGTACTAACGGTCTCTTAGCAAAAGCTCGGACAGACAGACAGACGGACATAACGAAACTATAAGGGTTCCAAGTCAGAACTACGGAACCCTAAAAAGCTGAAGAGTTTGTGTTGGTGGCCAAATAAAAAACGACGGGAGCGAAGCTCCGCGATACTTCTAGTCCTAGATGATAAATCTTTGATCAACAACCCATGTCCCACTGCTGGGCTTGGGTCTCCTCCCCTCTATCTGAAAACATATCATAAGAAAATCTAAACAATGTCGAACAAGACACTAGAAATTCTAGTACAATAAAGGCAACAGAAGTGACGACCAAATAAAGAAGTAGCTATTTCGTAAAGCGACGACATCAATAGCACTCAGTACTTTTATCTGTCTGTATAGTCTGTGTAGTTCCCGCATGCCGCTTGCCATGTACACTGACGTTTCAGACACGTATTCGGAAAGAAATTGAAATGCACATAGTCTTTTATGTTTTATTTCTGAACTGTGTTGCTTTTCATTGCTTTGGAGTAGCTGTAGTTTCTATATATTGAAATTGATTTTAGCTTACTTGTAAAGCGTGATGCTTTTAAAATTTTATTGGAATCGACTTCTGTGTTAAAGCCCTGCTATATGGTTGGAAACTTGCCTTCAACAGAGGTGCCTTTGGTGGATTCCAACCGTGTAGCCGGCTGCTGTAAACCAAATTTCATACAAACTACGCGGATGGCAACCAAGCTTCCACCAAGGTTACTCTGTGGAACGCAAGTTTATAACCGTGTAGAACACCAATTAGGTGAACTGCGATCGATCGCAGTTCGGGTCGGATAAAAATGGTATCGGACTTCTTGAAATTCTTAGTGTTAACCAGGAGTTTGGAAACAAATGTGCCCGGTTGTGGATTGCCACAACCGGGCACATTTGTTTCCAAATGAAGGGTGAGCTTATTGAAGCTCACCCTTCATTACATTGTATTGTACCATATAGCTGTCAAAATATGGGTGTAATGCAGCTCTGCCTATCCCTTCTAAGAAAACGACATGATACTATTCATGTGTTTATTTATGTGATAATCTAACAATTGGTTGTATAAAAGCTGTGACCGCGACTTCGTTCGCGTGCGATAATTCGTTTTTTTTTATTTTTTAACAGAACTTTGATATTTTTTCCAATATCAAACTAGCTTAAGTTACTCCGTGTAACATTAGCTATTCACCAGTAAAAGTCCCGTCCAAATTGGTTTAGTAGTTTCCTCAAACATACAAAAAACCTCAAACATACAGGCAGACAAAAAATTTACACAGTGTGTTTATTGTTATAAGTAACGTACATACTTTCATATGCCTACTTTAAAAGGTTGTTTACTTTAAATTTTGATATTACAAACAGACATTTTACATATTTGTTTTTTTATGTGATACGCTGCACTAATATAGTGGACAGACTGATGTGCTCAAGCGCACAACTTATAAACAGAAAAAAAACCTTAGCTTTTTTTATATTTATATAATAGACTGGCCTGTTGGTCTAGTGGTTAGTGACCCTGACTGCTAAGCCGGAGGTCGTGGGTTCGATCCCCACCCAGGACAAATCTTTGTGTGATGAGCATAAAGGTTTGTTCTGTGTCTAGGTGTAATTTATCTATAATATGTATGTATTTACAAAAAAAAATGTATTTAAGTAGTATATCAGTTGTTTAATACCCATAACACAAGCAAATATAATTGCTTACTTTGGGACTAGATGGCGAATGAAATGTGTGAATGTGGTAGAATATTATTATATTATTATTTATATTTCAGTTACAAGTCTCTTAAACAAACACATGTCATGTATCTAATGTTTACTAAACTTACGGTACACTAAACTTTGATATATTTGTCTATTTATATATGTTTTATTTCAGGCCAAAAACAAACATGCTTTTCTCGAGTTAACATCAAATATTTTTGAACATTTTTTTATCCAAACATGTATTCTGTTTTTAAAATAAATGCTTGTAATTATTTGACCAGTCTAACTCAATGTGTATTTAGGGTTTGTTTACACTAGCTAGTTCACATTATTTAGCTCAGGTGTAATCTTCATTCGACCACAATTGGGTGTCTCTGTGTGGTTTTGATTGAGTGTAAACCTAGCCTAAATTACTTTATTGTTTACCAACACTTAGTGGGTACACGCATGTCACAATTCTCAGGTAATTTATTTCTAGAGGGTACAAATTACTTACAAGTAAAATAATATGAGGATTTTATTAATAATACGGAGGACCGAGTGTTATGGCGCGTGTTGGGAGAGGCCTATGTCCAGCAGTAGACTGCAATAGACTGAGATCATGATAATGAAAATAATAAGTAAATAAATGACAAATTAGACTAAGAAATATGAATAAAATTAAAAATCAATAATACTGAAACTGCAAAATAAATCAAATGAATTTACTGTGCTTTCACATAAGCGCTGCCAAATGTTCATTCTTGTAATTATGCTTGCATATTTAGTATAACCAAATATGCAAACGTGCATGCAATTTAATGTAAGAGCGTTTATACTTATAAACGGGAACGACGTAGTGTCATATTTCGTGTTTTTTAATTATATTTTTTTTCTTATTTATAGCTATATTTTAAACATTATGTAAAAATACTTTTTAGGATTAGGTGAAAAGTGTGTAAAAGGTAAGAAATAATTGTTTTCTTATGTGCAACGTTGCCGTTCTTTTGTATAAACGCTCTTATTATAAAAATATGTGATACTTCAATATTACATATCAGGATTGGTTAATCATCAAAACACCATAAAATGTTGCAGTAAAAGTAAGAAATACATTAAAGTTTGGTTTAATCCGACGACTGTCGCATCGCGCCCGCTCGTAATATGAAAATGAGTTTGAAAGTGCCTACGGGCCGGCAGGCGTCAACAAACTTTGATGAAGTTCCACTTGATTTAGATTCATAGCTTTTCTGATGGTATCTGGATTGCTTACTTATGCTTTGATGTTAGTTTTGTGCAGAAGAACAATGGCGAAGAGTTTGAGTAATGATGGTTATTTGAACAAACAACCAGTTTATCACTGTCGTGACGCTAAATATCTTCTGCAACAAGTTATAATGCCAGCAAAGCCTCTATTTTCTGTCTAATTTAACGTACAAAACCTTAAAAATTCTTGCAGTAGGAAGTAATACTCGCTACCTTACAAGAATTTAGTACGGATGAAACGTGTTGTATTAGGTTTAAGAATAGGTCTTCGCCACTATATCAAGTGTGTACTTGATATAGTGGCGATATAACGACACGGCAATGTTAGTAGCAAGTCGACCACCTGAAACGCCACGCTTGCACAGTCATGTAAAACCTTTTTTTTATGTTTACTAAACCTAGAATAGTTTGTTCAGAATGAGATAAATAATTAATTCCTATAGTTTTTAAATGCTTCATAAATTTCTATACAAATATTTGGGATAAAATATAACATTTTATCCCAAATATTTGTATAGAAATTTAAAAGTTGTTCACCATGCTTAAAGCCAATATTTCTGTTTCATCTTGTCATAGTATCGGTATATAATGAAGTACCACCCCCCACCTCTACGCATACCGCTCACATTCCCTCACAAAGTCTGGTTACCAATAACTTCACAAGAGTTCATTTATTTTCCAATTTTTATTTTGTGTCTCAATAAATAGATTTAAAGATATTCAACTTTCATATTAACTATGAAAATTGAGTTGCTTAGAAACACTTTTTAAAAAAACATTGGCAATCAATTCGATCTCAATGGATAAAGCAGATTCTATTCGATAAAATAGTTTTTAAAGATATTTTATTTTTAATACAATAGATATATTAAACTTATGTCTGTGAACATTGAATCCATTTGTTTTATTTCGAAAAATAAATACAACTATCATTAAGAATTCCGTTTTCGCTTTACAGAAAGTTACACTTAGAAAGAATATTTGTATTATACTCCACCATTATAAGGCTAGGCTAGGTTTCGTATAAGGCTTTCAGTTCGTTCAGAGTTTTATATTTTCTTATTATTCCTATCAAGATGCTATCTTAAAATTAATATATATAACCTTAAAATAATTTAATGAATTTATCATAAATTCATTAAAACGATATTTTTAGGTTATCTAAAATTGTTTAGTATTATGCAGATCGATGAATCTGCACCTACCCTTGGTTGTAAGTTTTTTTGTAGCAGGCGGCGTCTTTGTTGCTTACCTGTAAATAAAAAAAAAAACAAATAAATAAATGTAACTGATGTAACTACTAGAAATATTAAGTGTAAGTTAAAATCTTTTTTCTCAACTATTAGTATCGAATCTTTGACTGTATTTACCCTAATTACTTTGATGTTATTACTGGCTTTTGTATTTTGTTTAGTTTGTTTTAATAATAATGTTTATATAAATTGTTGTCGACGTATCTAAATAGCATTGTCAGAAACCTGATAAGGTTTATTAATGTTATTACTTTATAAATAAAAATTGTAAAAACTGTTTATTTGATAAATAAAAAAAAAATAAAAATAAATGTATGCATTCAATAAATTTTAGTATTCCTAATTATATAATAATATCCAATTGAAATTGTAACTACTATGGCGATCACAAAGAGTGGCCTGAGTTTCTTGCAAAGTTCTTCTCAGATCTCAACCTTGTCAGTGAACTGGCCGTAGACTAATTTGCTGACATCTTTTTTTGTGCTTTGTATAACGTTCATAAGTATTATGTATGTGATCCAAATGAAATAAAAGGATTTGATTTTGAGTTTGACTTTGAATAACTTTATCTGGGTAGCGTTATTTTCCTGGTGAATAGCCACTGTCAAGGGTGAATCAAGCCGCTGCTGAGTCAAGATATTTAGGTATCACATACTTGAAAATCATAAACCCAGCTAAGTGAGGTCTAGACCCCAATTTCTGAGGCTACAATAGCTAATCAGGCCGGATGCTTTTTTGATCACACGATACTTACGTTAAATACAAGGAATATTAAAGCATCTAATACAAAATTGCATCCATTATTCAGAGCAGATTTTTCGATTATGCAAAATCTTATCTAGTTAGCTAAATCAAAGTTCCAAGCTGGAAGTTGCCATCGAAGGTTAATGAAAATTGGAATATCAGCCGCGTCCACTAGCTTCGGAGAGGAAAACACCAAATATGCTAATGCCTTTAAAATTGACTTCGAAATGGTGTGCCCTCGACTTTAAGTTTGTTTATTTATCTAAGGCTTAGAGTACACTGTTCACCGCAATTGTTGTAAATCTTGTCATTGTTGTGGATTTTCTCTGTAGATTACTCATGTTGGACCTGTTTTCCTGCGGTGCTATTTTGGAATAAGGAAAATTTGTGCAAAGTAATTATTTAGGATTGTATATAATGGCGAACTGCCTCAGTGGCGCAGCGGGAAGTGTATACGACTGCTGTGCAAGAGGTCCCGGGTTCGATTCCCGGGTCGGGTGAAAATGGTATTGGGTTTTTCTATCATGAAATTCCAGTATTAAAATTTTCCCGGAGTTTAGTAAACAAATGTTCCCGGTTGATGACAATAGGCTCGCCCTCTATTTCATGGGAGCAAACATAGCTGTAGAAATGTGGGTGTGAAACACCTCTGCCTACCCCTTCGGGGAAAAAGGCGTGATGCTATGTTTATGGTATATATAATAGTTTATAATAAACTAGGCCCTCGTCGTTTTTATTTGGCCACTGCTCAGCTCCTATTAGCCGTAACGTGATGTTAGATAGCCTGTAACCTTTTTCGATAAACGAGCTATCTAACACTAAAATAATTTTTTAAATCAGTTCAGTAGATCCCGAGATTGTCCCCTACAATGTCACAAATTCACGAACTCTACCTTTCTTTTTACAAAATACGAACTAAGCATTAAACCAGGTTTAAATTGACAACTTTGACACTAAAACAATGGCTTATGTCAATTTAAACCTGGTTTAATACTTAGTCAGTGTTTTGTAATAAGGGGTATATCTTTATAATATTAAGTACCTATAGATGACACTGTTAGTTAGCACGCCATTGCAGTATTTTTTAAATTGCACATACATCTAGTATGCTCTAAATAATGAAAACTTATAAATTGTTTACTCCCATTTCCTAGCTGCCCATTTTTTCTCCACTTTAATGAAGTCCAAGCATTAAAACCAGAAATCAAAAACCATAAATTCAACTTTAACAGAATCTATAATCTTTTAACTCATAAACAAAGCAATAACAAAAAAAACACAGCCATACTGAATTATATTTTGTATTGCAGCAAATATATTCCATACAGGATATGTGTAACACGAAACTGTTGAGGCACGTACATTTCCACAAGTTTGAGATAAACTAACGAGACACGTACATAAATATACTCATACACATATACTCATACACACATACACAATCATTCACTTTGTATGTTAAAGCTCAGAACACGTTGCAGCCGATATGATGGATTCAGTTTTCAAGTTAACCTAGTTTCTTCTTTGTTTTTAGTTAAGTTCTTAGTTTACTAATAATATACTTACTATTTTGTCATGACTGCATCGTCTTCTGGTATATACATACATACATATAGATCACGCCTCTTTCCCAATAGAGGGGTAGGCAGAGACTATTTGCTTCTACTTGCTACAATTCTGACATACATCTTTGGCTTCCATTCATCAGTCATTTCAAGCATTCTCGCCCGTTAAGGGTAAGAGTCTCGTGGTCTTTTTAAATTTCCCAAAATAGGGCTGTTGTGACGCTTACAAAAGCCAGGAACATTTGAAGACTCCGAGTTGATAATAAAAATACCCAAGGCCTCCAAAGGTCGAAATACCCAATACCATTTTGCCTAATCTAGGGATTGGACAACAGTCATTTGTAGTTGTACTTTCACAATATAATAATAAAACTAGGCAATTAGCTCATATTGATTGTAGCGTGAATCGTGATGTTATATAAACGATAGCGTTCCTCGATAATTGGAGTAATTCAAATCGGACATCTTAGTGTTCAACCAAACAAACAACAAACAAAGTCTTGGGCTTTATAATATTAGTATAGATATTTAAAAAAGTATAGAGAAGTGACTACACAAGAAAACAAAAATTTCTACAATATTACAAGTTCAGAAGGCGCCTTTTCACGCAAGAATTGTGACAATAGCAACATCATACATCTATGAACGTTCATAGTTTATGAGAAGGCAAACCCTTACATTTTTCCTCCTAATTCCACGTTCACGCAGCTATGGGCGGCTGGAATTTCGGCCAGCTCTACTTCACGCGACATAAAGCTTTTATGGAGACACCCCGTACTAGCGTAGGGTTGTACGATATGTGACTGGCTGATGTTGAATTATTTGTAATAGAAATATCTACCTCACGAATATTATAAACTAAAAATCTTTTCATATGGCCACTGGTGAGCTCCTATTGGTCGTAGCGTGATGTTTTAATGCCTTCCAAGTTAAATGGGTTATCCAAATTTAAAAAATATTTTTTGAAATCGGACCAGCCCCCTTTATAGGTGGCAATTCGCTGATTCTATTCGAAATAAAACTAAACTCTAAATTAATAAAAATAATAAAAATTATTATTATTATTAATTTAGATCCACTCCCATTAAGTCCCACTGCTGGGTTCGGGTCTTCTCTCCTCTAACTAGAGAGTTGAGAGGGGAGGCCATAATCCACTCACGCTGGCCTAGTGCGTGTTGGTGGATCAGACATACTCATAGAATTTCTTCTAGTATATGTGGGTTTCCTCATGATTTTTTTCCTTCACCGTTAGCAGATAATAAGTCACTTGACTAGTACATATAAATTCCACAAAGTGGAATCCACACTGTGGTACCGCCGGTCGGGATCGAACTCGGACCGCGTGATTTGCACGCCGTCACGTCCACACGTCCTTATCCATTCAGCCACCATCGCTTCTTATCCATTCAGCCGCCATTGCTTCTTATCCATTCCGCCGTCATCGCATCTTATCCATTCAGCCACCATCGTTTCGTATCTATAAATCAGTATTCTAAAATAACATATACTCATCCATTTCAGTTGTTGGACGTCTATGAGCTTAACTATGAACTAAAATACTTATTGAACCTTTGCTTTCAACAAACTGATCTCAAAGACATTTCTACCCATCCCTTTTAATCCGCTTACAAAGCATTCAAGAAATTTTTCACGCAAAAATCTTGGCTAAAAATTCCTTTGAACTTAGTTTCCTTATCGTTACACGTCACATTGTGTTTGTTGGCAGCCCTGCCCCTGGTCCAATTTATTCTATGGCGGGACTCCCTGACGTATGCCACTAGTACTTATTCAGAGGCCGAAGTCTATTGCATATTTGCGAATGCCTCCGATGGCCGAATCTTTGATATTATGTTTGGTATGCGAAGATAAACTTTTGTTTATTTAGTTTGAGTATATTGATGACATTTCAGTGACAAAAGCGTATATACTGGGGTCACTTTGCCATTAATCCTTATTACGCTGTGTGCGTTTAATACCAGGATTATAAGTTATAAGTTTGTTCGTAAAACCTAACCTTGTAAAGGAGTCACCTCAGAGACCTAAAAATAACTGCACGTTCTACTGACGACTGATCAAGGATTAAGTTTTGACCAATTCTTTTCCACTGCTACGTGGCCTCCCCTTTAATTATGAAGGCTCAAGTTTGTTGCCAACTATGTCCAGTGTTAGCTAAAACCAATACTTACCCAAAAATATAAAAGTTTTATATGCGTTTATTTAACCACCAGAATTCGAGAATAGCAAGTCGCAACAGTCCAATAAACGTTAGGCCAATAACACAGTTTGAAATCCCTGTGGAATTTGTAGATCGCCGGTATAAATCGGTCGCCGTCCCGTGCAGCGGTGCAGCGCTGCAATCTACTGCACCTCGCTCAATAAGCCTCGTTGGAAAGGCAACTGACGTGCCCTATCTGTCAGCTCTAGATTTATAGGCTCGACGATAATCAAAAACACCGCTTTTAAAGCGCTGTGGAAATCGAATGCTCTTGATTTTTCAGTGTACGATTGACAAATGGTTTTTCTTTGTTCGGAGGACAGCAGATGGCTGAGCAAATAGGATTGTAATGTAAAAGTTGACTAATAGATGCTCAAAATCAGTCATGCGTTATTCTTATGTCTAAGCGGATTTGTATTACGGTATATATTGAGTTTTCCAAAACATTATAATAATAACTGTTTGAAGTCGACGTTTTGGTAATACTTTCTTTGATACCTTCACGGAGATTTTTTGATATATCGTGTCCCGCTATTTTTACTCTAGGTAGTAGGTACAGACTTTTTACGTAAATACTCACGACTATTATAATTTATTGTGTCTACTTTTTACCTAACTACAGAAAGTTTATCTTACATAATCGTCTAAAACAATTTGTTTTTATAGTTTATTACAAACTTTTTAAAAACTTGTCGCTTGGTTGAATATACAAATAAAAAATAATAAAAAACATTTCCTTTTTTTTTTCCTTTTTATAGACAACGCCCGCACTAGGGAACAAGCCCTGTGTCTGAAACTAACGGACACAAAGTACACCCAGACAAGAAACAAATATCTATGAATCACACAAATATTTGTCTCGTGTGGGAATCGAACCCACGTCACCCAGCACGGCGATGTAGTGGCGAGGCGACCACCTTAACCACTGCGCCACGGTGACAGTCTATAATAAAAAACATGTTATTTTTGTGTCGAGATAAATTCAGTGCTACTAACAGAAACCAAAACTTTCGTGTATGTAACGAATCCTAATCGATTCGTAACAGAAACTCCATTAATCTCTCTAGACAACATACATTTGTATTCAGAGAATTAGGTTATCTGTTACGAAGCCTACCTTGGTTTGTAATTAGAGCTCATTTACATGATTTACCCTTAATTTTCCTTTATCTATATACACAATATACCAATTAAAAATTGAAGTGTCTGTTTGTAATATTAAAATAACAACTTTTTAGAGAAGGCATTTGAAAGAACGTTACTTATAACAAAACCACACTAGTCTAAATGTTTATATATATCTGTTGTATATCAAACAAACACACAGACGTCTGTTTGTTTCAGGTAAAATCCTAAATGACTAAACTAATTTCGACGGGACGGGATAGCTAATATCACAAGGAGTAAGATAGGGTACTTTGATTTGTGAAAAAATATTAGGGTTTCGTGAAAAAATGGTTAATTGATAGTGAATGCGCAGGGTCTTATTGACGAGGACTTAGATTGACTCTCAAAATGATTTTGCTTTGATTTTGTAACTTCTATTACTATTTGAAATTAATTACCATTAAAATTAGTGGAGCACATTTTAAGTGGCAGTGCGCAATGACCATAGACTATATTCTTCCTTTTGACATTAGTAATAAATTTGCACCACAGATTATACACCAATGACATTTGTAGTAATTTTGATTAGGCATTATGGGCTTGAACAGATAGCATGCTAGATAGCTGTCAAAGCAAACAAAGGCCGTAGCATGATATAGCCTTCCTCAATAAATGGGCTATCTAACACAAAAGTATAAAATTTTTCAAATTTGGACCAGTAGTTTCTGAGATCGTAGCGTTCAACCAAACAAACTGAGAAGCCACAACCACAATAAAAGTGAGTTAATGTGATTTAAATATTCATATTCATTAGGTTTCGCTACATCTCATCCATACGAAATTACTAAGGCATTTTGAACTTATCGCAACTGGGTTCTTAACAAAAAGTCTAAATTACCAAACTCAGTAGCCATTTAGATATTTTATAGTCTCATCTTAAGTTTTATTTGCTTCTAAAACATAAGTTTGCCAAAGAAAACTGTTAACAGTGCTGATAAAAACTAATAAATAATGTTAAATTTCAAAATTCAAAATATTTATTTGTTAATTGGTTTACATGTTGAAAATATCATAATTAAAATGTCCATCATATTTACCATATTCAATTCATGGCATACAAATATTAAAGAAAACATACAGAACTATATAATATACTAACGGCCCCGACAGACGTTGCCCTGCATGATGTACCAATCGATTGCATTTTATTTTTTCTTAATTGTGAATCTAAACCATCCTCGAATCCACTTGAACACATACACAAAAAATCATTCAAATCGGTTCAGCCGTTTAGGAGGAGTTCACTGTCAACACACGTACAGAAGAATTATATATATAAAGATAAAAACTTACTGCCGTACTCAGAGATTTATTTAGTAAAAACGTGTAATACTAAGTCTCTACGCCTAAAGACGATTATTCAATGAAAAAATTGTGTTAATGACAGATTACTGCTAATTGACGTCTCTGAGTGCGGCAGAAATCCCTCTGGACGACTCCGTCCACTTTCCTAACTCGTCTACTTCATAAGTTGACTACTTTCCTAACTCGTCCACCTACGAATCCCAAATTATCCACTTCCTAACTAGTTAATTTTCCTAGTCTGTCAACTTCTTAACTCGGCCATATTCCTAACTTGTCCAATTCCTAACTCGTCGATATTCCTAACTCGTCCATATTCTACTAATGATGGTCAATAATTTTATTGTGTCAAAAAATATATATATATTATGACCATACATAAATAAGACATAAAAATAACCTGTTTATTGTGTTGTTAAATTTAACCTACTCAAATTGACACAGCAAGTTATAAAATTCGAAATATTCAGCTTACATTCACATTCAATGAATACGCACGAATTGAAATTAATTGCTTCAAACGGATTAGATATACATTATATCTTTATGGCTCTCATAAAAATATTTGATGTTATGATATTGTAAATAAACCGGAGAGGAAATTAAACACATTTACCTGTAATAGCCCAACGTTGTTTAAACCCTTCTTTATAACAAATAACCCAACTGACCCTCTCACAATTTGTTATACAGCTTTTGGATTTAATCATTTATTTTCACCTTGGGCTTAAAAACGGCCCAAACAATATAAATAAATAAGTATACGTATAATTTCCTTTTGAACGTTCCCTGTGTAATCTTTTTCCCGTTTCTGCAAGTATTTGTAATTATTGTTTGGTGTAAACAAGAGTTTTTCTTTTGTATTGTAGAGGGCGTACTCTAGTGTCTACTGGGGACTTACTCTGAATTTCGACATTCGTTTAGTCGGTTTTGATGTCGCTGTCAAATGTTTGAAAGTGACAGCGACCATATCTAAATTTCCTTACATTTGACAACGACTTCAAAACCGAACTAATCGAATGTCGAAATTCAGAGTAAGCTCCCTGTTTGAAATTAAAATATGGCCGTTGTTGGTCGCTGTCATTATCAAACAATTGACAAGATGTATTATTGCTCGGAATAATAACAAAAGCTTATAATCATTGTTAAATTACTTTGTGCTGAGAAAAGTTGGACCTTTTCTCAGCATATGAGACTAATGTTTTCATTGTTAGTGATGTTCACATAGAAACCTAATATTATTTCTCGATTGATGCTTTTCTTATTAGGTGGAATTATAGCTCGTTAATCTATATTTGTTAAAGTACCAAGCTTACTGCATAATTGCTTTTATATTATTACACGACTACCCAAAAAGAAGTCTTGTTTTCAGGATTAATTTATAGGTTTCAGGATGTATGTATGCAGGTATTTAAGTGAGTTTTTTTATTCCACCATACCTTCTAAACGCCTGAACCGATTTTTACGAAGATTATTATGAAGTATGTATACCTATTATGTATGAAGTAGGTACTTGGTTTATTTAGTTTTAAGAATTTAATACGTATATACAAAGTAAGATAAATAAAGGTCAACGAGCGTGTCTCGCCAACAAGCATATTAGCTTGGTGAGAAACTTAAATGTAAAATTATTAAATACTTACTTACAATTTAAAAAAATGTATGGGGTATTACAGTCCTTGCAAGGACTGTAATTCTTGCAAATAACTTAAGCTACTAAAAAATAAAAAATACTATTAACTAAACGACAAAATAAAAGATAAAAGACACGATTGCCATGACAAAAAGAACAGAAAACAAAATGTAGTTATTTCTCTGCATACGCTAAACTAATATCTAATTTATAATATTATAAAACGCTCATAAAATATGCTGTTACAAAAAACTCTTAGCGAACTTTCTCTTGTAGTATTTCATATATTGTTATTCAAATATCATAATAATAATAATAAATAAACGTCAAATTTCGAGTCACCGTTTGCCCAAATCCTCATTTAACATCATATACACATCACCATCAGCATCACATCACCGCTGGAGGAGGCAAGCAGGGGACGTTGTTCCCGTATGCCAGATATTACCATTCTTACTTTATTTGACTCCATAATTTCATACAATAGCTTTAAATTTACCAGTGACAAATCATAGCTGTACTAAAATAGTGCAGCTGTGATATGGCAGCGGTAAGTGTCTCATCCCATTCTAAATTAAAATTCTTCAAGGGCCTCTGCGTGTTGGACCTGTGTCCCCGCGTAAGCCGTCCAAAAGGACCGGGTATACTTCTCACCTTAGAGAGAAGTATAGCCGTGAGAAAAGAGACATAATAAACGACTAATTTAATCTTGATATTAACAAACAAATTATAACAATATTGCCGCACTAAGAGACGTCAATTAACAGTAATCTGTCATTAACACAATCATGTTTAGACGTAGAGACTTAAGTATTACAAGTTTTTACTAAATAAACTTTACAAGTTAAGCATCGTCTCCGAGTGCGGCAGTTAATACAAAAACAATTTGCTATAAACATTCGTAATGTAGTCTTATAATGAAAAACATTACCCTCCTTTTTGGCAGTCGGGTAAAATAATATAATATAATAATAATATTCTACCACATTCACACAGCGCCATCTAGTCCCAAAGTAAGCAATTATATTTGCTTGTGTTATGGGTACTAAAGAACTGATATACTACTTAAATACTTTTTTTTTGTAAATACATATATATTATAGATAAATTACACCCAGACACAGAACAAACCTTTATGCTCATCACACAAAGATTTTTCCGGAGTGGGGATCGAATCCACGACCTCCGGCTTAGCAGTCAGGGTCAATAACCACTAGACCAACAGGCCAGTCTTACATGCTACAAAATGAAACTTAGTAAAACAAGTGAAGGAAATATATAGCTCATATCGGCTCGTGACCTCGTACTGAAGCTATCGATAGCGCAATATCCGGACAAGCTACCAGCTCGCATCCGACAAAGTAATGATCTCCAGATAAGAATTCAATATCGCCTAGTTTTACATCCAGCTTCCAGTTTAATCTATGCTGTTATTGGTTTTGTTGAGGACTACCTATCCAAACTAGTATTATAAAGCTGGATAATTTGTTTTATTGTTTGTCGTAGCCTTGTGGTACTGAGATGTATACATATAGAGATGTGTATGTATACCCCTAACGGCTGCATAGCTATGTGTAAAGTGATGCAACCGCAGAGCCTGACTTTTTACTTTTTGTTTATTATTTTGTTTGTTTATTTGGAGAGGAGGCCCGAGTCCAGCAGTGGGACTTAATGGGTTGCTGATGATGATGATGATTTAGTTTGTAAACATTTATTATAACTCGTTAATCTAACGGTGTAGTGCTTTGCTGTATCACTTTACACGCTACCCAAATTGTAAATTACAAAAGATTGTAACTATCCATTTGATTTAAAAAAAGTGGCCTGAGTTTCTTGCCAGTTCCTCTCATAGCGTCAGCGAACTGGTCGTAGGCAAATTTGCTGACACTACTTTTCGGATAACCTGTTACATTCTTAACTTGTGACTTTCACAAGTCTTACCTTGTATCCTAGATGAATAAACAAGATTTCATTTCATTTCATTCATGTTCGTTACGATCATCGAAGTTAAGCAGCACTTGACAAGGTCAGTCCCTGATGGTTGACCGTTTGTGGCAATTTCATTTTCAAGCGTCTCCGAGCCTCGGAAGGCACGTAGAGCCGTTGGTCCCGGTTATCACTTAATGTGGTAGTCGTTAGGTCAAGTTGGAAGCCTTTTGGGCGACTTGATAAATTCCAACACCAGGACTACCTCAAGTCCACACGATAAGAAGAAGATTGTTTGGTTGAACACGCTAATCTCAGGAACTACAGAACCGAATTGAGTTGCATAGCCCATTTATTGAGGAAGGTTATATAACATCACGCCACGACCAATAGGGGCTGAGTAGTGGCTTAACATAGACACATGGGAGCGAAGTTCAAAAAAAATTATATCTAAAAACTTTTGTAGTTATAAAATACTTTTGACTTTACACTCACATTTTCTTCGTTGTAAAAATTCTATACACGAGTAAGCTAGAAGAGAAACATAATATTACATTCCATTTCTCCGTGAATTGGTCGTAAACAGCATCTTATAGGACACACAAGTATCTAGCACGTCTGACGTTAGGTATCGTGACAAAATCTCATAAAATATGCAGCCATGTGACTGGTAACACGTCAAACTGCGTGCCAGTTACTTATTGTCCTCCCACGTAAGAGAAGAGCGGGGAAAATATGTCTTTGAAGAACACGTTGTTTGTTTTGTCCTTTCATACTGACATTGTCAGGTAAAACAGTATTTGGTCTGTCTGTCTAAAATTCTACCCTCAAAGAAAGTGTTGCAACCGCCTATTGAGTTTATAGAAAAACACGTCTGACGATAAGTACCCTACGGGCGTTTTTTCCATGATTTGTGTAAAACGGTTGTTTAATTTTGAATATTAAGAAGATATGCCATTCCAGTGTATTATGTCAGAAGGGTACATGTGTTCAATTGTTTTTGTTTTCTTAGTATTACGTTTGGAAGTGTGGCTAAAATGGCATTATAGAAATTATTGAGGTAGACTGAGAAAACGGAAAAATCAGCCGATTTCTATGTATTTGAATGAAATACCCTCTGTATCCAGCGCCATGAAGCTAGCGGACGCGTTGTCGAGCCATGGACCAGATAGTCGTCCGACTGCAGACCAGTAGTAATATGAGAAAACACGTCAAGCGAGTTTGAACCTACTGGATAAGGCGCTGCTATCCACTGTTGTCGCCTGCAGTCGGATTCGGAATCATGACTGCAGGGACATGACGGAACGACATGTCACTGTAACATAACGCGGAGATACGTTGTCTGCTCCTGCTGCGTGAAATCGGCTACGAACCTTTATTCTAAAATAAAATCAACATTCATCATCAAATTAACGTAAATTATATTCGAATTACAAAAAAAGAACACGCAACAATCCATTGCAACTTATTTATACAAACATGAAGGGGTGTATACATTTTTTCATAAACCAAATTTCGTAGCCATTGTATCCCGATTTACCACCGTCGTCGGCCGACCCTCGTTTTATTTTTCAAAACAACATTTTTATTTCACTGTTGTTTATTCTAATTGCAGATTTTGTTGTGTGTGTAAACTGAACGTAATTACGGATCAGTTGGGGAGAAAGGGGTGGCGTGCCAGGCGCTCGTGAAAGCTTTTTCGCTTAAACCCTCCATCCGACAACCAACGGCATTCTATGTTTTTAGCTGTTCGGTGTCGAATCAAAAGTCGTAAATATAGATTGTGCAGTAACAAAACAGTAAAACAGTGATTTTATGTTGCCAGCAATAACTTAAAGATCCATGGGGTAGCATTACTATGTTAATATTTTTTGTATAGCAAGCCGAATAACAATAAGACTTAGGTCAACTTCGTCTTGCAATAGAAGGCTTCCGTCCCTTCGTTCACTACCGTAGGTTTTTACCCCGTTTTTTTCGAATAAAATTACTTCGGGGGAAACTAGAACAGGGGGAATCAGTATTAATCCGAATTAATTTTAACCGATTAAAAAAAAGAGAAGGTGAAAATAAACAATAATTAATTTGCCTACTAGCAATTTTGAGATTTAACTTGATTGACTTTGATTTGACAAATGTAGAGCCATTCGGAAACAAATTAGAAGGAACAAATGCCACTGTTTTTCATAACAAGATCAATATATATATAATCGCTTCCCCGGTATTATAATAAAAGGTAACCCATGTACATATCGAGCTCCTAGGCTGTAACTGTAAATTTATTAAAATCCCTTCAGTAGTACAGCCATGAAGTGCAAAACAGAGTTCCTTTCGCAATTAGAATATTAGAATAGATTCGTAGCAGTACGAGAGTAAAAACAAAGAATACAAGTTGAAACTACCAACATACAAACCAACGAACCGAACAAAAACCACTTGTTTCTACAAGTTGCAGCCTAAAATTCGTCGTAATGACGGTAGAGTCTGTGGTACATGTTGGACATACATTCGAATTGTACGTGGGGACGTTGGGGAGAATAGGAACAAGCTCTGGTTGAACAAAAGGACCGCAACGACAGTTTCGTCAAAAGCTATCCGTAAACGGCAGAGCAAACCAAAGGAAGCTTTAAACCGCACTCGTTTCCAATGTTATTTAATGTTTGTTTTTCTTGTTTTTTTTTTGCAATGACCAACTGCGTATGGTAGACGTTTTTAAAACAGATTTGAAAAAGCATTTTAATTCGTAGGTATATCCAGAAAAAACTGAATGTTACAGATTATTCTCATACTAGTAAATTCTAGGTTACTCGATACCTACAATACTTTGCTTGATCATAAAAGTTTGCCATGCTAATTTTGCGTCGGGCACAATGTGTTATGATATTAAAGTTAATATCATATAAAACCTTGCCCCTCGCCAGATGGACCGACGACGACCTAGTAAAAGTTGCGGGTGGCCGTTGGATGCGGGCGGCACAAAATCGCTCGCTATGGCGGAAATTAGGTGAGGCCTATGTTCAACAGTGGACGTCATTGGGCTGATATGATGATGATGATGAAAACCTTGTTTCACATGAACTGAATTTTTAACCAACTCAGAAATTGCCATACGGAATGAAAGAAGAATCAATCCAACAAAAATAAAACAGAACAATCTGCATTCCAACACGATAAAGTACAACGATCAACGTTTGTGATTGTACCTCGACGTATCAAAGCGATGTCCAATATCAGACGCGACAACTATTCGTTCAGTTTTCAATTCCACGTTGTCTCCCGCGGGGTATTGCTGACACGAAGCGTATCGAAGATACGAGTACCTATTCACTACGAAATACGCAACGTTGGCGTTGATACAAACTTTTTTAAGTTTTCAAGTGGAAACAATACGTAGCGTGGAAAGTTATATAGCAAGATTGATTTAAACGCTCCTTTTAAATAAAGAAATATTTTCGGACATTTTTTTTACACAGCGCCATCTAGCCTTTTTTTTTTTTTTTTTTTTTTTAACTTGGGGAAATGTCTGACGCATACCCCTCGGTCTTGGGGAAAGAACCGAACACGCACACGTCACCAGAAAACGCTCGCGGTCGACTTTCCCCAAAGTCGACCGGTCCTGGCGTGGCGGACGCGCTCAGCCGGGCGCGTCCTCTTCTCGGGCTTTTACGGCGGGAGGTCGCGGGCGTATGCCCGCCTTCTCCCGCCTACCCTTCGATGGCGGATCGGGTCACTGAGGGCATCGTCTTCCCTCTGCCGTTCCGCCTCCTCCTTCTGCCTCATCACCTCTTCGCAGAAGGAGAGCACTGCTCCCCAGTTCGTCTCGCTCTCCAGCATGGCCTTCACCACTGCTGGGAGCGAGAGATCCTCGCCTATGATCGAGGCCAGTGCAGCGCGCTGACCCGCCCACGCCCCGCACACCTCGAGGGTGTGCTGGGCTGTGTCCTCCGGGGAGCCGCAATGACGACAGATACATTGCGGCTCCCTCCTCGCGACCCGGCACAGGTACCTCCCGAAGCAACCATGCCCCGAGAGCACCTGCGCCAGGCGAAAGGTCAGCGCCCCGCGCCTTCTTTCGGCCCATTCTCTGAGAACGGGCCGAATGGCCTCGATCGTGCGGTGACCGGCGCTCGGTTCCGCAAGCCGCTGCTGCCACCCGTGAAACAGGGCCTCTCGAGATCGGCCCCGCAGGTGGCGCAGTTCCTCCGATGAGGGCTCTTGCCCTCGGCTGCGGAACTCAGCCGTCAGCCTGTACATGTTGGCCAGCACGATGGCCTCCAGCTCCCAAGGTGGGGCCCCCGCCAAGGCGCAGGCCGCACCGTATGACACGGTGCGGTAGCACCTGGCCGCCCTGCGCGCCATTACCCTCTGCGGTTGTCGCAGAAGGGTAACGTTCTTGGCGCACAGGGCGTCCACCCACACTGGGGCCCCGTAGAGAGCCATCGACCTGATGACCCCCGCGTACAGGCGACGACACGACGCGCTCGGTCCCCCTATGTTGGGGAGCAGGCTGCCGAGAGCCAAGGCGGCGCTGGTGAGTCGCGGCACCAGCCGTCGGAAGTGCTCCTTGAACGACCATGTGCCATCCAGAATGAGACCTAGATAGCGCATGGCCGCCCCCACCGCTATGCTCTCACCGCTCAGGATGAGCTGGGCCCCGGGAGGTGGCTTCCTCCGGGGTCCGTGAAAGCACAGCGCTTCCGACTTATGTAGGGCCACTGTTAGGCCCAACCGCCTTATTCGACCGACGACATGGGCGGCTCCCGCCGTGGCAGCGCCATCTAGCCTGAAGTAAGCTAATATAACTTTATGTTATCTAAACAACTGATAAACATACACATATATTTTTAAATACATACATATTATACATAGAAAATACACAAACTCCGAAACAAACATTTTCAAATCTTACAAATATTTGTTCCGACCCGGGAATCGAACCCGACACCTCAGTAACCGCAACTGTATTGCTTTGAACACTTAGGTTGAAAAGTTGTTTTACTCTTCAATAAGAATAACAACTAAAGAAAGAATATTTTGACAGTGATTGTATTTTATTTTTTGTGAAAGAGTTATTATAATGAGTAAGTATTTAAATATTTTTTAGGAGCAGCATACTATGCCAAAAAATTGTGTAATGCTGTTTAAATAATAATAATGGTTGGACATTCACACACAGCGACATCTATTTCCAAACTAAGCTAATGCTGGTAATATGGTAATATTTTTTTTTCGTAAATACATATTATAGATACGTCATTACTTCCAATAAAAGCCACTTACTTAGGTATAATTAAAGTAATTTCAATCGGCTAAATACTTATTGTTTTTTCACAACCATACTTTGATCCCATTGACTCCACTAAAATGAGACAAAAAAGAAAATATATTGAAAGTCAGAATTTCAATAACTATATCTAACCATCTCTTCTTTCGTGCGGATATAATAAATTGAAGTGACAACTCTTCTCCTGACACAGCCATAGTAACATTTGTAAGGAGACCATAAAACTGTAACTATAACAAGAATTTCTTTAATAAACTTTTTGGTTTTGATACCTACGTATAATGTCCATAAGGTATCGAAGGTACTTTCTCGGCTCGCTGACTCGCCTTACGGGTGCAGCTCAAATCTACCGTAAATAGATTTATCTCTTCCTCCTAGCTTTTGTGTCGCCGGACACACTTTGTGGGATTGTTTCTATAACTCACTAGGTGGGAGGTGGCGTCTATTTCTGAGAAGCTTTTTAATCTTATGCTATAATAAATTGGTGGAACGATTTGTGAGTGTCCTGGGCACGCCTGGGTTTGATTCCCAGGTCGGGTAACGGAATTGTACTCGGACAGAAATGTATGTAGAATAAACAATAACAATATAATATTATTTTGATTACCTTTGAATGTCCGTTTTTGTGAAACCAATTTAATTAATAAATACAATTTTTGTATTATTTTGAAATGTTTATAATAAGAAGTTACTGGACAATGCAATATTATGGTGACATAAAGCTGATCTGATAATGGAGCTTGAAGGTGGCCTAGGAGCTTTGTAATAAAACGACACAACCCCATCGAGTCTGGGCTCGTTTGATTCGTCTTGATGAGTACTTTGGTCATAGTAACAAGTGTTTAACCATGAAGCTGGAAGGTGACCATAGGATCTCCGTATTTAAATGTATATTCGTATCTAGATTGGACTCGTTTGATTTATTTTGATAGGTACCTACCGAATCTAAAAGTTTGTTTGAAAAATAAATATTTTTCTAAGTATAATTTGTTTTATTGCCTGAAATGGCAGATGAGCAGACAACCCACTGATGTTAAGTAGTAACCGCCGTTCATAGACGTTAGCAATGCCACTGCCTACCTTGAAAGGATAGCTCTTTTTAAGCCTCGTTTGAAAAAGGACAGAAGCTCAGGAAACTCCGCTGCAGGCAATTCCTCCCAGAGCCGGCATGTACGTGAACCTGATCTCAAAAAATATTATCTTAATGGATACTAGAGAAATTAAATGAAGCTCTACTCAAACTTTCGGAATTTTAATCTAAGAAGCGGCTGTGCGTTGATAGGCCAGTAACAGCAAATGATATTACAAGTTGATACCAATTACTTAAAGATTCTAATTATAATAAGAAAAGGTATTTGCATTAAATGAAACTTTTCTTGTTAGAAAAATACCCATCAGCGATATGAATATAATATTTTTAATAGAATTTCATTAGGGCTGTTGGCAATTTCGGTATTCAATATTGTTTTAGGATAGAAACTCGATGTTAAGCTAACAACGTTAGAATGTATTTTTCAAGTATTGATTAATTAAAATATTATTTTAAATTTCACAATCACAAAAGACTACAATCCCAAACTGAAGTTGCGTTATATTCAGATAAAGCGACATAAACTAACCGCCTCTATAAAAATTAAGAACAACATTTTTGTTTTAAAAAAGTTTTTTAGGATACATAATAATACAAATTAATCTACAACTAACTATGTACATAATACTACAACTAAACCAAATATGTAATCATTCGCTGTCGTGGAATTTAGGTGATGTATTGTCCAGCAGTGGACGTCAATGGATTGATTTTTTTATTTATACAATAGCTTAATACACTAACAGTTTTAGTTCAGGATCCACGGTCTATTTTTCTAAATGTACTCGTATATATATCTAAATTATATATTATATCTATTTTATTTCCTATATATACTGGCCTGTTGGTCTAGTGGTTGACCCTGACTGCTAAGCCGGAGGTCGTGGGTTCGATCTCCACCCAGGACAAATCTTTGTGTGATGAACATAAAGGTTTGTTCTGTGTCTGGGTGTAATTTATCTATAATATGTATGTTCATACAAAAAAAAATGTATTTAAGTAGTATATCAGTTGTTTAGTACCCATAACACAAGCAAATATAATTGCTTACTGGGACTAGATGGCGCTGGGTGAATGTAGTAGAATATTACTAATATTATATATACACAGAAAAATTACAATTTGCAAGTAAATAATTATGTCAACATCTGGATACTGAGCAACCAAAGAAGCTATATTAGCTAATATAATAATTATGATGATTCTACTTTGTTACATTATTTATTAAACTCATTAAATCTGCCTAGATGGGGGTTAAAAAACCTGTACAAATACTTTTACTTTCATAGATCATCCTGAACCTACTTGCGAAAACTTGCTTTCATCTGAAAATATTTTCTCACTCATTATTAATTAAGTTTCATATAATCTTTAATTAAGTTTTATGCCGGTCTTTCCTCTTCAAAAAGCCTATTTACACTTCCCTCTCAATCGTTTTGATTTTCAATTGGATTTCAAATTAGTAGCGTTATCGTAATTACATCCTTTGTTGCTAAGCCAGCTTTGACTGTGATAGATTCATATTATTTAGAATTATTTACTGGTTTTCGTTGGGTATTTTCACATTATGGTTGTAAAATCAAAGCAGCAAGACTGATTTTGCAATGCAATTTATAATGGTAATGACGCCTGTATACAGCGCAAGTAATGTCAGTTGTTGCTGTGAAGATGCAAATGTTCTTGCAAATTGAGCCTGATTGAAGAAGTACCTACAGCAGACAACTGTTAAATAACTGTTATTATGCGTGGGGAGATGAATAAAGAGAGTTCGTTCGAGTGAATATGCGATTTAATACTGTATAATCCATATAATACCATAATCCTTGGTAACTGGTATTTCAAAAGTCATTTTTGGTATTACGAATTTGATCCAATTCTCTACAAGGGAATGCAATTTTACTGCCACCATTTTAGACTTATCGGTCATAATACTTGATAATCGGTGATCATATCAAATTACAATCCATCACATGGCATAGATCGGTTAGAGATTAAGACATAATATAAGTACAATTGCATTGATATATATTATAAGTGAACGAGGTTATTGATATTTCATAATCCATTGTAAAGCACAGACTTCATTGCTAATGAATCAAATCAAAGCAAAGCTATAATATAATTACGTTATATGCATGAAAAATCGCAGAAGCTGCGCGTAACAGGCTTAGACCCGTCTTGTTATTTCTAGATCTTTCTCGTTAGTTCTAGATTTTTAGTTTATTTTACCAATGTTTAACTCAAAAACCTTGTAAGGTTGGTTTAACTCCAGTCTAGTCGCATCAACAAATAGTTCTATAAAGACACAATATCAACAATGTATGTTCCAGTAAATTTCACATTTCCGAACGCGGTATATAATCTGTCAAACGAGCTCATAATTTATCGCCAACAATCTAGAACTAAAGTATGCTACAATAACTACGTTCAGAAATACTTGATTGTGAATTGTACCATGGCTGAGTTTTTCTTCAATCAGAATACAAAGGTCTTCATATTGCCCTGATAAGCTAGGATGAAATAAAACTTGAATTTTCAGGATTCTTTAACAAAGACGTATTTTCCTGCTATATTTACTAACTTGGGTTCTGCATGTGAATAAAGTGAAGGCCTAAAAATAACACACACACACACATTACGAAACCATTTTCAAATATGTAAAATGACTCTTTTCGGGATCGATTCCGGTACGACAATATTTTAGATCGAATTTTCTGAAGTTTCAACTTTGTAGCCATTTCCAATTCCATTAGTAATTTATCTTTGATATACTGAAATTAGTATGAAAGATTTTTTAGAAAAAGCCAGAATTAGTTACCAACATTGAAAATTTAAAATTGACAAAAATCGAGGCAATTTGATAAGAATTGTTATTCATATCATATACATAAGGATGGTAATGGTCATTGAAACCAATTCAATTTACTCTACAAACCGATTATACTCATGGACAAACCAGGTCATTCTACTAGTCTTGAGACAAAGGAGGTAAATCAATTTGCGTTCGGCTGACTAACATAGCTCAGGGTTGTCACGAGGGAGATTGTTTTGAACGCTCTAAGCTACAAACTTAGCAAGTTATTGAGTGTAAGTTTAGATGAATTTACAATTATTATTCATTTGTCTGCAAGTTATAAGAATATTTAATTTTTATGTTATTTTATTTTTTAGTGTGGTTTTGTGTTTGATTTACTTATTAGAGTTAATTTTGGACTCCCGAGTTATATTATGTGGTGAGTTTAATGGAAAATTTCATCCACGTTCGTAACTAAACTTACATAAACAACTGCTAACATGTTTTTTTTTCTATTGCTATGTGATGCTCAGCGTGCCAACAGGAACGTATGTCAGCCTTGAGACATGATAAAATATGTCAGTCAAAAAGTTGTAGAAAACTTAAACTTATTTAGTAATATCGGCGTTAACCGCAAATGCTACATCCCAGTAACAACGACTTCGTGTGACAACCCTAGCCCATCATACAATACTCGAGAGGATTGTCTACAGATCATATTGTATCACACTTTACGCTTCACATGTCTAAGTATTATCTTACAGACTGGTCTCGGTAAACTGGGTACTCTCTCGATAATGGTTTTACCTCATTGTATTCAATTTTATTTGAACGATTTCGGTCAGATTTACACTTTTGATGTTACGAGTGTACACGACAGCTTCATATATTATATTCGGCACACTACCAGCAGGACTATTTTCCCGCAATACAGATATAATCTCTATAGAAATTATCTCGAATTTAACATGTTTTCTCAAGGAATATTTAATTATTTTTCAATCTCTATAGAAATAGTATCTATTATATGAGAATAAGGTCCGTGTAGTGACTGATTAAGAATACATAATATCACTACCCTGTCTCAATCCGTGGGTGTCGTAAAAGGCGACTAAGGGAGTAACCTTATGCAGACAAGAGCACTGGGAGAAATGGAAAATTCGAAACAAACCCTATACTAACCCGTCTGGCCAGCGTGGTATAGTAGGCTAAATTCCCTCCAAATTCTTTGGAGGAGACCCGTGCCCAGCAGTGGGACGTGTTTATGGGTTGACATGATGATGATGAAGGCCCTAGAGGGTGTGCGCTCCGAAATTATGTGGCCGACTCTTAGAGCCTACTCTCTGAATCTTAAAATTGACATAGTCGGAGTCGATATACGTTGTCACTTTCGAACATTTGGCAGTTGCATGATGATGATGAACATGTCGTGCGCATGTGTGCATTATACAAACGTAACTTATACACTCTGACACTGCGTCGCGTGCGGCGCTTGCGGGTGAAGAAAAAAGCTCGCAGGAGTGTGCTCCAGCCCCGCATCTTTGACGACCCTCTGATATCCAATTTTGTGTTCTGCGCATCGTCTCACGCAATGTTCCGAGCCGCCATTATATAGAGTAGTACTGTTTCCGTATATCTACTCATGTACTTAAAATTGCTAGCGAAATGCGAGTATGAAATACCTATCACTGCTTACCTCTTTGGGGAATAAACACGTGATGCAAAGCAACGTTACGTGTAACATCTATAAAAATACCGACGACAGTGAATTCAAAGAAACGAAGTACCTTTGGGTGCCAAAAGTGATCAATCTCAATCCCGATCCGTCATCAATCAATCAGTCTTGAATTTTCTTTACGATAAAGGTTCAATTGTTTAAAATCTGTTTTATTCTCACAAACATATTATACTAGCCCGTTGTTATGTCTATCTAAAATTGTCCCCGTGGTCAAAGCAATTTTAGCTCTAATTTCCAAAAATTCTTTCTTAGAGCTCGATCCAAGATGATGAGATTAATAAACAAGTTGATTTCATTTTAAAACATGTCTGAGACTCATTTTATGGCTCAGACTCCATAAAACCGGACAAGACAGGAGATATGTTATCAGCAACCAATAGACTTGATGATCGCGTTATGATTGTAATACTATATTTTTTCACGAAACATAATATATGTTTATTTGACTTCAATTTGGTGAAGTCCGAGCTTATAAAGAAAATACGACCAAATTATTTAAAACAAATCTCTTTCACCAACAAAGGACTGCCACCGGCATCGACTACATTTACTGTAATAGAGTTTTTATTAATATCAAAGAACAATAGAGGTTTATTGTTAATACTATGCTAGACTTGCAGATGACAGCCGACTATTCAATTAAATTCATGAGCCGTAATCATTCCTAAGTCCTTATGAATGATATTAAACCTCGTTTCGCTTAATATCAAAAGAATTTAAATGATATACTCACCAGACATAGTTAATCCCGACCATTTTTAATTCTCTTTTTATTTTATTACGGATTCAATTACATTTTTAATAAATATACTTTCTGATTTTTATATAAATGCCAAGATTAGTCCGTCTTGTTTTGCCTTGAGACAGCAAAAAAGCACTACAACAGATCACGAAGAAGTGGTGCGAAATAAGCTGGAAAAATACTGAAAGGACTTATCAGCATAAGTCATTTGGGAGTAGCAGTAGGACGAAGTAGGCTAATTGTTACTCATTAACCGTCTTGTAGTTTAGTGGTTATACTGTAATGGTAAATCGGTAACAAAGTTAGTTTTATGGTGTAAGTACCATGCAGGTTTGTATTCACGTTTTAAAAAAAGATTCGTGTCTACGACTTTGTAGACCTGAGACTGGTTAACCCATAATTTAATCGAGCCCCACATTTTTCTACACACTATAGGAATTTTATAAAAAACAAAATCTGCAATACTAGTCGTATCATCATTTATTAATGTTTGTAACCGTTTGGTTATCATTTAGCACCATTTTCATTGGAACCACTAAAACAAATACCTTTTGAAACATCGTATTTATCGCTTGGATACAACCCCTTGCTTCGCCACACAAAGTCAGAGTTTCAAGGAACATCTACGGCAAGTGTATCATAAGAATAGTAGTTATACCCTCCATACAATGTAACGTAAACTTTAATATGAGTGTTCCGTAATTTTACACTTCACTGCGGAACTCTAAAAATGTATTTTATGATTGCAATTATCGAAAATTGCTACGGATCTATCTTGGTTTTACTTTGAGAATAATATAACAGTATGTGATGAAAATTACTGTTTGTAAAATTATATTATAATTATATTATAAATGTTTTTGATGTAGTATTTCTATCAGTCACACTATAATCACATACAAACACACATTTTTTTTAATCCTTATAATTTTTATAAATATTACTATCGTTTTTAGACAAAATATAAATGTTCCGAAGCGATGGTGGCTGAGTGGGTAAGGGCCCGGCGTGCAAATCACGCGGTCCGAGTTCGATCCCGACCGGCAGTACCAATGTGGATTTCACTTTGTGGAATTTATATGTACTAGTCAAGTGACTTACCATCTGCTAACGGTGAAGGAAAACATCGTGAGGAAACCCACATACCCTAGAAGAAATTGTATGAGTACGACTGATCCACCAACCTGCACTAGGCCAGCGTGTGTGGATTATGGCCTAAACCCTCTCAGCTCTCTAGATAGAGGAGAGGAGACCCGAACCCAGCAGTGGGACTTAATGGGTGATGACTGATGACTGATAAATGTTTTGTCTTACATTTCAGTAAAACTAAATCAATAAAACTAAAACTGATAATATATAACTTATTTCAAAGATAGAAATTAATAAACTGTAACAATCTCAAAACAAAACTATGTACTTCAATTGCATTGTTTTCAGGATTTTCCATCAAAACATTAAAAGAGTGTTACATCTAAATATAAAACTTTAGGTAGTACCTACAGTTCATGGTCCCATTTGGAGTGTAACTCCGAAGTTTCCCGAGGGACTAATGCCAAATTCGCTTGCAAGCCAGATTTGAGATCGCATCGGAACATACCGGATACCTAACGTTATTACACTTCTACTCGTAGCTATATAATTTGTACTTGGGACGTCAGTTTAGCTAAAATCTCATCCCAATAGTACGCAAATCAAAAGGGACAAAAATGGTCACTGTACATTTTTTTAGATTAACAAATTACGCTTTTATTTAAAATAATAAAGCTAAGCGCGCACTAGTTATATTTTTCACCGTGCGTGACTGTTTTGTCGCTCTAGTCAGAGTATCAGTGCGATCGTGACAACTTAAACTACAATTTCTATGAAAAAAGAATGACGCCATCTAGTGATAATCTTGAGATATGCATTCTTTCCATATAAAAAAATGTAACGTTCTCACGATCGAAAGCGTTTGGCCAGTCGCAAAAACTCGCACTAAGCCCTCATGTCTATGGGTAATAATGAATGAGGACGGCGCACATTAGGTCGAACATTGTCCATTATTTCCATATATTTTCATAAGTGTTTTTTCGTACTTACTCGTGATGATTTTGTTATCGAGATATAAAATTTATTAAAGAATTTTCTATAACCATTTTGTACTATTTATTTAACTATTTATGAAGAGGTTTTTTCATGTTTGACAGGTTCCAAATGGTTTACCAAACTTCCGTTAAAAAATATATATTCTAAACAAACAATAGTCATGGTGAGTGGCTTTACCCTTTCACATCTCATCTCCGCTTGGTCGGCCAAAGCCGTCCGGGAAAAACGAATGTTCTCGAACCAAAACGTACAGCTTATAAATTTAGACTTCCGTAAAATGTAGCAAAGCTTACAGCAAACATAACGCGTATTTAACAAAACTGGATTAGTTAAAGAGGCCGTTCATACTCGCCTCTACATGGCGATGTTCCTGCAATAATCGAGTAATTAAATCGACTAGTCGCTTTTCCTATGTGAAAACGTATAAAAACTACAGCTAGGCGTCAACGTAAGACTACTTTCACCTGTTTCCGCATGTCATTAAAGTTATGTCGGTGCGGAAACCGTTTAAACATTGTTTAGTGTTGTAGTTATGTCGCCCGCTTGTATAAACAAACATAACCTCTTTAGATAAGAGTGGATTTAGTTGCTTAGTCAAAGTACCTAGACACATAGTCTAAATATTTAGTATCAAATATTGATCCTCTAGCCATACAAGTCAACTCATCTCTGAGACCCATGTTCTGCATGGAAATAGGACTTTAGACCTGCATCATCTCCAAAGAAGTAAATTTGACTAGGTACTGACCTCTTATTGTGTTTCTGTATAAAAAATCTGAAACAAACAAAAACATAATTAATTTAATTTTATGGTATTTCCCTTATAGTCCATCAAAATGAAACAGAAAACGACAAGAAAGATGTAAGCAAATGTACATATTGATATATGATATGAAGCCTCGGTGACTAAGTGGTTAGTGACCCTGACTGCTGAGACAGAGGTCGTGGGATTGATTTCCACCCATGACAATTTTTTGTGTGATGAGCACAATTATTTGTTCGCTGTCTAGGTTTGCTGTATCTATAATATTATTATGTATTTATGTGTATGTATGTTGTCATGTTGCAAGTGATAGATTATTCAAATAATTTCAGTTTGGTTATTATACTAAAACACGTCTTTTTTTAATTGGACACAAATAGAAACACCCCTATGATAATTATAACCTTTTTTTACACATGATACACAATATTCAATAGTTCCTCATCAAATCTTATCAATATTCTTACGAAATACTGTTCTTTTATTGTTGTTTTGTGTATATGTCAAATCAAACGGTTATTTACAAAAATAATGTGATCTATTTACTGATTGTGCCATTGTAAGACCAAGTATGTAATTAAACTAGTTAATTTCAAATATTTTAATGTATTTTTATATAATTTAATCATAATTTTATGATAAAATACAAATATTAAAAAGTCTGTAATTGAATCGTTCGATGTGACGTCACTTGTTTACCACCGGCTATAAAAAGCCGACGCTCCGCCGTACTCGGCACATTCACTCCGGAGCAGTCACACCGAACGGACCTAAGTTAAGTAACCTGTTATACTTTGTAATTTCCTAATATGTTTTTGATGTTGTGTATACCTTAACTTGTAATTTGCTGTATGATATTTTTATGTCTATAAAATAAATTGTTAGACTAATCTGCTTGTTGAAAAATTCATGAATACTCTTTACAAATAAATGCCTACTAAATAGCTAAATTCCAATCTATTTCAATTACCTGAATTTATATAAATAAACTATTTGTCCCTATGTACGTCTATTATTTTTTTTAATAAGTTCAAATGAAATTATCTCACATCAGAAGTGGGATCGGAACCTATTTTATACATTGTTGTTTTAATTTTATTTTTTTGTTAAAAAAAAAAAACTTACAGATGGAGACTGCCCTGGTAGAAAACCTGCTAAAAGCCATCCGTGATGCTGTAACTGTTAACCGCAGTGAAGATGATGTTGTGCTGCCGCCGTTTGATCCGGAAAAGAACGACAACGGTGCTGAAAGCTGGTGCAACAACATTGACATCATAGCCAGGGACCGTGGATGGAGCGGCGTTACTACTGTCAGCAAAGCCGGTAAGGCCCTTAAGGGCTCTGCTCTGTTATGGTTTGAGACCTGGGACCCAGATGAGGGTAGAACCTGGGAGAACTTTAAGACATGTATCAAAGATTTGTACCCCGAGAAAAAGAACCTGTCGGAAAAACTTTCAAAAGCTGTACTTTACACCTCAGACGTAGCAGAAACCTATTGTGAATACGCTAGGGAAAAGCTAAGGTTATTACGTAACACTAAAGTCACATTTTCTGAAGGACAGTTGGTAGAGCTTGTTTGTGGAGGTATATCGGATATTAATATTAGGATGGCATCGTTTAACAGCCGCGTTAACAGTACGTCGGAACTGATATCTCTTTTTACAAGCTATATTAAAACCCCCAGAAAACGCCCATCCGAAACTAGTAACGTAACCTCGACTATTAAGCGTCTTAAGTCTGAAAATCCAAACTCTTTCAAGCCTACTTGTTTTCAATGTAATAAAACTGGTCATGTTAGATCTCAGTGCTTCAAAAATAAAAAAGATGTCCCAAATTCTGAAACGCCTAAGATTCAATGTTCTTACTGCAAAAAGGCTGGTCATGATGAAACGATTTGTTTTTTTAAAAAGAGAGATGCGACAAAAAATGATAAACCTAATAGTGTCAATTGTTCCACAAATGGTAATTTATCGCTTACTGATGTAAAAATTTGTGAAAGACCAATTAAAGCTCTAATAGATTCGGGTGCTAGTTGCAGTATTTTGAAACGATCAATTGCGGACAGTTTTGGCCGAAGGCTAGAACCCTGTTCGAGATCATTAAAAGGAATAGGAAATGGAATGATTAGCATCTCCTCAAAGATTAGTTTACCTGTCAGATTTAGTAACGACCATTTAGAAATCGAATTCTGTGTAGCTAATGACCCAGATTGCCATTATGATTGTTTGATAGGCAGAAATGTTGTTCAGAATCCAAACGTAGCTATTGTTTTAGACTCCAGTGGTTGTAGATTGGAACGAGTAAACTATACAGATTCAGTTAATACTATAAATTCTCTTAGCAATATAGATAATCATAATCAGGATTTAGTGGAATTAACAAGTCATCTTGATTTAAACCTACAGCATAAAATAAAACATATTTTTGATAAATTTCCTAAAGTGTTGCCAAATTCTAACTATATCAGTACAGTTAAAACAGGTGAAATGACCATCAAGTTAAAAAGGGATGAAGTTGTTTATTATAGACCATATAGGCTAGCATCCACAGAAAAAGAAAAGGTTCAGGAAATTATTTCTGATCTTCTTAAAAAGAATATAATTAGGGAAAGTCAGAGTCCATTCGCAAGCCCAGTCCTTTTAGTAAAGAAAAAGGATGGTAGCGATCGCCTTTGCATTGACTATAGGGCTCTGAATAAAATTATTGAAAAAGACAGATACCCGCTGCCCTTAATCGAAGATCAAATTGATAAACTAGGAAATGCAAAATATTTCATTTCTATAGATATGAAAAATGGCTTCCACCAAATCCCTATAAAGGAGGAATGTATTAAATATACTGCTTTTGTTTCCCCTGATGGGCATTTTGAATTTCTTAAAATGCCATTTGGTATCTGCAACGGCCCCTCTGTTTTTCAACGGGCCATTAATAAGGCAGTTAAAAACCTAAAATTTCTGTTAGTATATATCGATGACTTGCTGATTCCATTTTCCGAAATAGCACAGGGTTTAGAATACCTTGAACAAACTATTGAGGCTCTATATTTGTCGGGATTTACTATTAACTTAAAAAAATGTAAGTTTTTCGTTCAAGAAATAGACTACTTAGGTAGACATATTTCTAGTGACGGTGTTAGGCCGAGCAATGAAAAAGTTAATGCTTTGACCAACTCCCCAGTCCCAGGTACAGTGAAAGAAGTCCGTCAGTTCATGGGACTGGCAAGCTATTTTAGAAAATTCATACCTGAATTTGCATATCGTACTGCTTGTATTACTAAACTCACTAAAAAGGACCAGAAATGGCAATGGGGACCCGAACAAGATACGGCTCGAGAGTACATCATAAAACATTTAACTTCCAAACCACTATTGAATATATTTAACCCAAAGTTAAGAACTGAACTGCACACAGATGCTAGTAGCATAGGATACGGTGCTATACTTTTACAAAAAGAGGATAAACAATGCCGTGTCATATCATACTTTAGTAAACGTACTTCTCCAGCCGAATCTAAATACCCCTCGTATGAATTAGAAACGTTAGCCATTTTTAATGCTCTGAAACAATTTCGGATTTATTTACTAGGTTTAAATTTTACTATCGTTACGGATTGTAATTCCATCAAATCGACCATGACCAAAAGAGATATTTCCCCTCGCGTAGCAAGATGGTGGACATATATGCAAGATTTTACGTTTCAAATTGTATATAAAAAGGGTAAATTCGTTAGTCACGTTGATTATTTCAGTCGTAATCCTGTCATAACACCTGCAGAATCATCAGAGGTAATTAATATAATTAATGAACCAGATTCTCCACCATCTTGGCTACACTCGGCACAAAATAGCGACCCAGAGACACAAAATCTTTTAGAGAAGGTTAGGACCGGTGATACAGATACAAACCGATATATAATCAGAAATAGCTTGTTGCTTTATAAGAATGAGGATGGCGATCCACCTAAATTTTTCATACCAAAAGGCTATCGACTCAGTTTATTGCGGTTGTTCCATGACGAAAATTGTCACGTTGGCTATGACAAAACCCTACACAAAATATCCGAAAGCTTTTGGTTTCCTAGTCTAGCTGCTTTTACAAAAAAATATATAAGGCATTGTTTAGTGTGTGTAGGGGGTAAAAGTCATTCAGGCCCGAAACAAGGCTTCCTCCATCCTATAGAAAAAACATTACCATTTCACACGTTACATTTAGATTGTACAGGACCATTTAGTGTATCTTCCGAAGGTTATAAACATGTTTTAATAATTGTTGATGGTTTTACCAAATACTGCATACTCAAACCACTTAAAACGCTTAACGGTCAAGAATTAGTCTCAATCTTGCGAGAGAACTTAACTTTGTTCGGTACACCTACTATGATAGTAACTGATAGAGGCACTAATTTTACTTCTGATCACGTACGATCATTGCTTAGAGATATGCAAATAAATCATCATATGATAGCCACGGGTACCCCTAGAAGCAACGGCCAAGCTGAAAAATATGTTGGTACTATAATTAATATGCTAACCACTACTGTTAACGATTCTTCAGAATGGCCAAGCGTTTTGTGGAAAATACAATTGTCTTTAAATACTACAATACAAAAATCAACAGGTTTTGCACCAATAAGGTTATTAATTGGTTGCAACGGAAATATACCTCCAATACAGGCTCGCCTAGACGAAATACAGGATAATGATTCCGTTCAAATCATTGATGCTGAAGCTGATAGGGACTTAGCTAGGCAAAATCTTAAAGAGGCTGCAGAACAATATAAAAAACGATTTGATAGTACTCGTAGAAATAATTTAGTCTTCAATATAGGTGATATAGTCTATGTAAATCAAAACCACAGAAGACATGACAAATTAAGTCCTAAATTCAAAGGCCCTTACGAAATAATTGCTATTTTAGAGCATGATAGAATTTCTTTGAAGGGGCTTAACACATTAAGGAATCTTACTGTGGCAAAAGAAAAATTAAGGCTTTGGCCCGGAGAATGGGTCGAACAAAATTCTTATTTTGAGGAGTCCCCATAGCTCCAGCAATATTAGCCATGATAGATTATTATTTCTTTGTTGTTATATTTTACTTTATGCATTATTTAATTTTTCATGTATACTTAGGAATATTTGTAAATTGATAATAGCCATTGTTTATAATTTGTGTTCAATTAACATTAGATGTTTAAAATAACATACATTTCAACAAAACAATTTTTATATATTACTGCTGGTCGGTCACTGCCCTGATATCAGTCTGAAATTCACGCGCAGCAGGTGATAGGACTGATATGTCAAGGCCAGAGACTATTGTATGAACTGCTGGTCAGCCACTGCCCTGATATCTTTCTGAAATTCACGCGCAGCAGGTGATAGGACTGATATGTCAAGGCCAGAGGCTATTGTATGAACTGCTGGTCGGCCACTGCCCTGATATCTTTCTGAAATTCACGCGCAGCAGGTGATAGGACTGATATGTCAAGGCCAGAGGCTATTGTATGAATTGCGAGACTTTTTGAAAATGATTATAATTAGCTTGGTACTTCGAGAGCGAAGTACAGGTCAGTCTGGCCGTGATAGATTATTCAAATAATTTCAGTTTGGTTATTATACTAAAACACGTCTTTTTTTAATTGGACACAAATAGAAACACCCCTATGATAATTATAACCTTTTTTTACACATGATACACAATATTCAATAGTTCCTCATCAAATCTTATCAATATTCTTACGAAATACTGTTCTTTTATTGTTGTTTTGTGTATATGTCAAATCAAACGGTTATTTACAAAAATAATGTGATCTATTTACTGATTGTGCCATTGTAAGACCAAGTATGTAATTAAACTAGTTAATTTCAAATATTTTAATGTATTTTTATATAATTTAATCATAATTTTATGATAAAATACAAATATTAAAAAGTCTGTAATTGAATCGTTCGATGTGACGTCACTTGTTTACCACCGGCTATAAAAAGCCGACGCTCCGCCGTACTCGGCACATTCACTCCGGAGCAGTCACACCGAACGGACCTAAGTTAAGTAACCTGTTATACTTTGTAATTTCCTAATATGTTTTTGATGTTGTGTATACCTTAACTTGTAATTTGCTGTATGATATTTTTATGTCTATAAAATAAATTGTTAGACTAATCTGCTTGTTGAAAAATTCATGAATACTCTTTACAAATAAATGCCTACTAAATAGCTAAATTCCAATCTATTTCAATTACCTGAATTTATATAAATAAACTATTTGTCCCTATGTACGTCTATTATTTTTTTTAATAAGTTCAAATGAAATTATCTCACACAAGCATTAACTTAGTTTGGGACTAGGGGGCGCTGTGTTTGATCCAAACATTACAATAAATGTCCAATCATTAAATAGGACGTACAAAATAAATCTCGTTTCTGCCCGTCTAAACTACGTTTTGAAGAAGTCGGTACAATCGCGAGCACTGAAAACACTATAATATCTCAATTTATGTTTTGACACATTACCGACTAGTATATACTTACCTATTAATGGTAAGGTTTCCCCAATACTCATAGTTACAAATGAACGCTATTTTTCACTAAAAGCTTGTAAAATATACACTGACAAGCAGTCACGCTCATGATCGTCCACTGGCCCACTGGACCGAAACAGTTACCGCAAAAACTATGAACAATATTAACGATACGTTAGCCGAACGATAAATGTTAACAGACAGTTGTTTGTAACGTTTTAAAAGCTTTCCCGATTTATCTAAAAGTTCGCATGCAGATTTGGTTCAACTATGAAAAGCGCTTTACGATTTCGATGTCAGATTAACACTCGTGTTCAAAAAGGCTACTATGTAACGCCCCGATACACAACATAGCAACAACCCGATTAAAATATTTGTTAGCTTACTGAATAATACATAGGAACTGACGAGAATAAAATATAGGAGAGTCTGCTTTCATTTCAAATACCATTATACACAGACTTAATATATATATCTTATTTTCATCATCATCATCATATCAGCCCAATGACGTCCACTGTTGAACATAGGCCTCACCTAATTTCCGCCACAACGAGTGAATTTGTGCCGCCCGCATCCAACGGCCACCCGCAACCTTTACTAGGTCGTCGGTCCATCTGGCGGGGGGCCGCCCCACGCTGCGCTTTCCAATACGTGGCCGCCACTCGAGAACTTTTTTGCCCCATCGGCCATCAGTTCTGCGAGCTATGTGGCCTGCCCACTGCCACTTTAGCGTTGCGATTCGGTGAGCTATGTCGGCAACTTTAGTTCTCCTGCGGATCTCCTCATTTCTGATTCGATCACGTATCTTATCTTATTTTACTGTGGTTTAATTTATAAAATAAGTTTCGTCAAAATCCAACAAATTTTTAAGGAACAATCAGCCACAAACTTTCGTAAGTATGTATCTATACTTAATATTAAAGCCGAATAGCTTTTTCAGTTGAACGCGCTAATAAGTCTTAATAAAGATGTGGCTCATTAATATGAGCTACTAAGTAAGCTGTTTAGCGACAGTAAATTTAAGTAACAAGTTATTCAACTTAACCACAACCGACATCAAAAGGTGTTAATAATAAGCAACCTAGAAATAGCAGCGACGCGCGACGTCATCTCTGTCTAAGTTTAAAATTTGCGGTCGGGAGCTATTTTCGATAGATTAAATGTGTTTACTCTCCAGAAGACCTCGCACTCTCGTTGTCAAATGTTTGAAAATGACAGCGACCAGTTCTAATATTTGACAACTAAACAGAAATGGAATATTTAAGTATTTTTTTGAAGAGATTCTGACTAGGTCATTTGAGCGGCAAAGTGTCTTTATTATAAGTGACAGGTTATGAGACACTTTGGCAAAGCCAATACTTTTAATATTGGCAGATTTGATTATGTTCTATAATGGTTATTGTCGACGTCACCGGTTAAAAAATAATAATTTTTTTTCTTAATATGAGATATGAAAATGTTGAATTTGGCATGACAAAGATAGGCTATGCCAGTAGTTGTTAGGAATTGGATTAATTTGTCAGTAAAATTGGATCCAATTTTAAATCCTCCGAAAAGACCGGTGTCAGTGTCTAGTGCAAGCTTTAATTTCAAGCATAGGCTGAACGGTATAAATGAATTTTAGGCAAAATCTAAAACATACCGTGAGTAACAATAATAAATGAAACGACCTGTATTACCCCTACATTATAAGGAAGTTGGTAGCTAGCTTGCACCTTGACGTGAACTAGACTCAATCACGCATCAAACTTGTATAAACGTGTTAACGGAAAGTTGTGGGGAAAACTACTAGATTGCGCGTTGAAACAACGTGTTCTTGTGCTTCATTAAGGTAGATTAACACCAATATTGGACATTGATTGACGGGCCTCTTAGTCTAGTGGTTAGTGACCCTGACTGCTAAGCCGGAGGTCGTGGGTTCGATCCCCACCCAGGACAAATCTTTGTGTGATGAGCCTGAGAGAGAGTGAACTAACCTTTATGGTTTGTTCTGTGTCTGGGTGTAATTTATCTATAATAAGTATGTATTTAAAAAAAATGTATTTAAGTAGTATATCTGTTGTTTAGTACCCATAACACAAGCAAATATAAATGCTTAATTTGGGACTAGATGGCGCTGTGTAAATGTGGTAAAATATTATATTATACTCTTATTGATTAGTATATCTACCTTATTCGTAAACAAGCCGATATATACTGGGCTAGTGATCATATGAAACATGAGATCGTATATTTGGTCTAGGGTTGGGTTTAAGACCCGGAGACACAGGATGCGTAAGTGTAGACAGACGTACACTTACGCATCATCTTCACTGAGGGAACTGGGGTACGCATTAACATCTACGTGACGCAAGCGGTGTGTCATGTCCCATACAGTTCCATACATTACAACTCAATGGTTCGTGGACGTCTATGCTGACGTCTACGCTGGTAAAAAAATTAACTGCCTCGTGTTCCGAAAAGTATAGAATAAAATAGCGTTAATCGAAAGGAATACAAGTATGTTACGTGTGTTGCAAAGAGACACGAGCATACAATTTAAAAAAATATCTATTATGTTTACCTACCAGTATCTTAAATTTTTTAAGATATTGGTAGGTAACGGGTTAGCTATGTATAAGTTAGAACAAATATTCACGCATAGGTTGGTGCAAACTCGGTATAGACCTAACCTCATTCTAGCATAAACACTCGATACGAGACCACACGTATCATGTCATAAGTACAGTTTTTGAATTTTTTCGTATACTTCTTGGTATATTTCATGATTCTAGGTCGTATCTTTTGATTGCGTTTACTTCTTTCCTTTCGAAACTAAAGAACAATTTTAAATGAAAAGTTTTAAATACTTTTCAATTAAACAAGTAGGTAACCACGTGAATACCTTTATAAGTTATTAAAAATTCTCTTTACTCACATAAAGACGAGTCCTACTTTGTCATTGTGTGTAAAGTGAATATTAATTGAATTTTTAAAGTTGTTCCGTGTTCGTTGATGACGTAGGAGAACAATTATTATCGATGTTACTATCAGTGAGCTTTATGCTTGTTTGGCATTATGTCCGCCCCCCCCCCCCTCCCCCTATCTCATGACTTCCATACAGCCTCGGTGGCGCAGCGGTATATCTATATATATATATTTGTATGCTCTGTAAATGTTTGTTTCGTAGTTTGGGTGTTTTTCTATGTATCATTAGCAACCAATTAAGTCCCACTGCTGGGTTCGAGTCTTCTCTCCTCTAAATAAAGAGCTGAGAGGGTTTTTAGGCCATAATCCACTAGTGCGGGTCGGTGGTTCACACATACTCATAGAATTTCTTCTAGTGTATGTGGGTTTCCTCACGATGTTTTCCTTCACCGTCAGCAGATGGTAAGTCACTTGACTAGTACATAAAAATTCCACAAAGTGGAATCCACATTGGTACTGCCGGTCGGAAACGAACTCATACCGCGTGATTTGCACGCCGGTCCCTTATCCAGTTTTTATTGTCCAGTTTATATTTTCTATGTATAATATGTATTTAAAAATATGTTTGTATGTCTATCAGTTGTTTAGATCCGCCTGTCTATGTTCGCGACGTCTCGGTTGGGTGTTATGGCACCACAAGGTGGCAATTTTGGCCCATAGCTCTTCTGGCATGCCACAGATGTGCCTAACCCAGTCTCATTTTAGTTTCAAAGCCTAGCAGACAAATGTGTTCCATATCCGATCTGCTAGTTTTGCACCTAGGATACTGCATTCCGTTACTTTATTACTGAAATAAAAAGTGCATACGTGACGATTGCTATTTGCTCCACTTTGTTTAAACTGGCCGGTAATAAAAAAAGTGTAATAGAATTGAACACAGTTTGAAATGTAAATACAATTTTACATTTCAAACTTAGAATTTCATTTCGGTATATCTATTTTTTATGGGTGCAATTTCTTTTTTTTCATTCATAGGTACAGAATAACATAGGACAACGTAATTAAAACGTGTTAAATATTGAACGTATACGTCAGAACCCTGCAAATGCAGTAGGATCAATACATCGCTCGTATTATTCAAGATCAAATCAAACGAGATACTGGAGATACAACGATCGCCTGAGGGTCGTTTACCACTGTCAAAGACATGGGTCTCTTTGCGCCGCACTTCACACACAGTGGTGTAGGGTTAAGGGCCTTCCCTCGGTTTTGCACCAAAAACGGCTTTTTTCTGAAGCCTACTCCTCCTAAACGACTTGTTCGAAAAATTTGAAAAAAATATATTTTGATAATTGATCTATCTACTACATTTTCAACATATGAAATTTTCGTACGACTAATACTTTTGCCTCAAAAAATATTTTAAGTTGAGATATATTTTATCTTAAAATCCCTAAAACTTTAAAACGGCTTTATAGTTTGAAATTATTTTTACACTGATAAATTGGTGGTAAAATTTACTTTAATCTGAACATAGCATATGTAAATCGATCAATATTTTCTTAAGAAAATAGGCCATAATACGATTTCGGTACGTTAGAAATTCAAAGGTGCTCTGCGCGGGCGCGGGCGGCAGACAGGCGTTAGCCTTCAGACGGGAAGGCTGTGTCGCTCGTTGCTCCATTTTTACTATCGACTGAATATAGTGCTTACAGGTATAATATACACACAAACAGCGAGCGCGGCGGGACGAGTAAATAAATCTAAGGTGTCACGCAGAGCCGTCACGTCTTTCTCGCTGTGTGCCGAAACCTTTTGTGCAAATATTTATGAACTTTAATATTTTTTTTTGAATTTTCTGACGACTACTCCTCCTAACCGTTTAGAAGGAGTAATCTTTTTGCCCCATCGGCCATCAGTTCTGCGAGCTATATTCTCAAACAAAATATTTCAAATGATCCAATAAAATGGTTTACAATTTATAATAGTAGTTTATAACGTAATTACAAAGTAAGTGTTGTAAACAAAACATTAAATTCATCAATGAAAATAGGTAAATATTTTTTTTATACAAAAGTAAGTTAAAATAGTTATTTATTAAATTATAATTTACAAGATAAAATAATTATCTTCGATACTAATAATAAATAAGTACCAATAAAACTATGTAAGTACTTACATAAATACTGAAAGCAAAACATTGAAATTAAAAAAATCTCAATACATAAAAATATTGGCAAACAAATAATTGTGTACACGAGTCCTTTAAACTCTCTATACAAAATAAAATACCAATTTTAAAACTGTTATTCCGGAATCGTAGGTAAAAATGCCGAGCTAGAAGCGCATGTCTGCGTTTACGCTTATTCTGTGACCATTGTATTATAGTGTGCGCGAGTTGGCAAAGGAGCGGGGATATGCAGTGAAATAAGCTAAGCTCCACCCATACTCTCAAGGTCATTGGCGACTAGTTACGCCTTAAGAGTCCGCTAACAAGACGAGTTGTGTGAATCTTTACAGGGTTAAAAGTTTGTTGATAATATTATAGATATCTATTACTACTTGAAAATATTATTCGTAGAAGTAATTTAACTTTTTTTTTAATGGATTTCGATGTATAAATAGAATAGAATATTTTTTTATTTCCAAGAATAAGGTAGGTACATGTAGTTCTTAGTAAATAATTGTCTCATATGGATGGATGTTTAGCTTTATAATTTTAGTATAGTTAACAATACGACAGCATTACTTACGACGCTATTAAAAGTTATTTTTCAATCACTGCATCAAATCAAATTAACCAATGATAGTATTATTTAAGCTATGGGTATATTATATTGGCACTATCTCTCGAGTAGGGCTCTCAAGTACTCCCGCGAGTGTTATAAGTGGCAACTAAAGGATTACTCTTCGGGGAACTGTGCCAGATTGGCTAACACTTCATTGCATGCTATCAAATATGTTTATATTTCGTGAAACTTGTATTTATAAAGCCTCAGTAGCGCAACGTGAAGTATATCGTATGGTTAGATTCCCGGGCCAGTTAAAACAGTACAATTTATCAACTACTGCCTCATAAAGTCATGACCATGATACCACAAATTTATCTATATATCGCTCATTTGGAGCGACAATGACACAACTGCAAAAAAAACCTAGTCTACTTTAGGAGTGAAAATGTCACATTTATAACTTCAAAAAACGCCCGCTAGAGAACGAAAAGTTGGTGAAATAATATATTAAGAATCTGCACCATCGTTACGAAAAAATCTTAAATCTGGCGAAGTATAAAATTCAAAAAATGTAGTGTCACTCTCGCTCCAAATGAGTGATATATTTTATTTATTTATTTATCTTACGCCTACAATTAATAATGGCTTATTCTAAAGCATACACTCGTAAGTTTGTAAACCTATTGTTATCTAATATTAAACAATTAAAATTAAGTAATTTATGTGAATAATTATTGATAATAGTTTTATATAGGTAAGTGCTTACTTGTAACACGATTTATTATTATAATAATCTTGTACTTCTAGTAATCAACCTACAGAACCTAGAATTTTTTTACATGTACTTTACTGTTTTTTTTTGTAAATAAAGACTTTAAAAATTGAATTGAATATTACCACAAATACAAATCATTGTATGTAAACAGAACGTCGGCATATCATAAAGTATTCAAAGCGTAGGGTAGGCAGGTCCGAAACGAATTTTCCAGTTTTCTACTCGACTGCACTAAGCTAAATGAGAGTATATCTCGTACATCGTTATACCGTATCATATAATCCACGTACCTACTATTTTAATAAGACTGAAATTCAATAGATTAATCGTGTCGGAGACTATTATGACCCGTAACTATTTCAATCTAAAACCCGACGATAGACAAATCAAAATATTGACAACTAGAAAATGGGGCTTCACTCCCGTCGTTCTTTACTAATTAGTTGTCGCACAAATGCGGGCGAGCGGGCGCCTCTCCATAGAATAGTTAAAAATTATAACAATCTGTTTGTGACATTAGATATATTTGCCTCTACTCGTAATGTCTTTAAAAATCAGGTAACATCAATTCTAAAAGACCTTAAGTAAACCTTATATAATATTATATAGAGCTACTTCAATTAGCTTTAAGTTATCACTGTAAAAAAAAAAAAAATTAAGAAAAAAAAAAATGTACTTATTATTATAGTAATATGTGGATACGCTGTGGATGGTACATTGATCTAACTGTATTACTTAATATTACTTAACTTAGACTTAAGATATAATGTACTATTGTTTGTTTCCCAAATAAAATAAATTAAAATAAATAAAATAGGATAGGAGCTGAGCAGTGACCAAAGCTACTGCTCAGCTCCTATCTGCCATAGCGTGATGTTTATATAACAACAACCTATAACCTTTCTCGATAAATGGGCTATCCAAAAGATTTTTCGAAATTGGACCAGTAGTTCCTGAGAGCCTATCGTTCAAACAAACAAACAAACTACAGCTTTATAATATTAGTATAGACTTTGTTACCCTCTAGAGCCAAAGTAGCCCGACCTTACCAGTACTTATATAATTATGGAAGCTACTAACGATATTGTATTGTTTTTATCTATTTTTTTAAATAATAAAATTGCATCTGGTTGCTTTAAAAAAAAAAAGAATAAAAATTCAAATTACGAATAACAATATTCGATTTATAAAGAGTCAATCTATGTAACTCCAATCGTAAAGTAACGTTACAAAAACAATTTCAAATACCGTTCAACAAGTTCTTAGTAAAAGCCAGTCCTTAGTCCCACTTAAGCTTAAAAAGTCATCGACAGCTATACTCAACACTTTTATAAGGTACGAGTAAGTACACTCGGATATGTTCCGTTGTGTGACCTTGATTGCGAATCTTTTAGCTTTTACGTTAGAACTTATCGCATCCTTTGTGAAAAAGACTTAAGTTAATATAACTGTTTGGAAAAATATATCTTTTGTGATTTAGCATAAGGTTAAAAATGTATTCCACCTTTCTTTCTCTAAGCATGCATTGTAGTTATGAGTATTTTATCAAGCAAATCGTAAGTATGGTTATCTATCATTGTCATGAACTTAATTCCAATCCCACGGGTGTAGACAGTAAATGTCAAGTCCATTGCCGGTAGCCAATATCAATGGGCGGTTGTTGAATTCAAATAGGCCAGTTCCATTTACTACAACTGGCAATTAAAACGCAAAGACATACCTACTCCAAAATTACATTTGGGAAAAGAGAAATAAATTGTAATCTCGTTTATTTATCTAGGTTACAAAGTAACATTTATGAAAGTCACAAGTTGTAATGTAACAGGTTATCCGAAATGTAGTGTCAGCAAATTTGCCTTCGACTAGAATTCAAGGGAACGCGTTTCTAGAAAATTCCCTAACCGTAAGCTCAGTTCCATCTAAGTATTGATAGTTTTTGCGTGATTATAACTATATCTTTCATCCAAATTTCAGCAGCAAAACTAGAATACATTTATATTACGAATTTTATTTTTAATTTTATTACGAATGTTTTGAAATTAATAGAATGAACTTTATATAAAACTCAGATTAAATATAAAATAATATATAGTAGTGCATGAGAAAACGTAATGGGTATAGCAATTTGTCTCCGTTATTCGCGTCTGACCAACACACATTGTAGCTAGACGACAATTTTGTTGCAATTCCAGAGAAAGGATGAAATAAATAAAATATTTCTGGTATATTTTGTAGCGTTATTTGTGGAGCTAAAAGTTTGTTGCTTAATAAATATAACACAATATTATGTTTTTCACCTAGAAAAACGTACCATGACCAAGAACGTTACCTACGTTCTAAGGAAGGGACAGACCAGGAGTACCCTTAACCGACTGGCCTGTTGGTCTAGTGGTTAGTGACCCTGACTGCTAAGCCGGAGGTCGTGGGTTCGATCCCCACCCAGGACAAATCTTTGTGTGATGATCATAAAGGTTTGTTCTGTGTCTGGGTGTAATTTATCTATAATATGTATGTATTTACAAAAAAGACAAAATTAAAAATTTTGAAAAAACCCACGACGATAACATCTATACAAAATAAGAAACGTAACATATAAAAAGGTTTAAATAACTTTATTTTAAATCCCCGACGAAAAGAAAATAAGTAGCGTAAAAACAATCCCAAGAAAATCCGTCGGGGGCTGCCATACCCTGACTTGAAATGAACGAAGTATTGCAGTTTTATGTATTTGATACCTACCTAATTATTAACAATATTTAGTTTACAATATATATTTAATACTAGAAACAGTAATGATATTGGCAGCCCCCGACGAATTTTCTTGGGATTGTTTTTACGCTACTTATTTTCTTTTCGTCGGGGATTTAAAATAAAGTTATTTAAACCTTTTTATATGTTACGTTTCTTATTTTGTATAGATGTTATCGTCGTGGGTTTTTTCAAAATTTTTAATTTTGTCTTTTATTTTAAATATTTTCAAAGAGCGCCCTATCTTACTAACTGTAAGTAACTCGTATACAATTTTAAGAACCTTGACAGAAAAATAAAAGTTTTATACTAAGTTATAGAACAAACACAATTTTTTTTAATTTACTGTTGCAGTAAGTCTTATAACTTGAAATTATCATTTTGATTTTCTTATTTTAAATTTTTTAAGGAGCGCCTTATCTTACCATGTAAGCTCTAGAATGAATGGAATTTACATGGAGCTTCGACTATATTATATATATTATTATGTATTTTATTTTTTGTTGACTTGTGTGCTCATCCGTCGCACAAAGGTCGCCGGAGCCCCGCTTCGCGGGGCTCCTACTTCTGGATGGTTTGAAAAAAAAAAATAACCCTAACCTAACCAGTCCGATTCGGATTGCTCTGAATCAGGGGGTGTTAAGTTTAGCTATCGCACATTGATTGCCGTAGCCGGACTGCCTTCGGCGTTAGCGCAGATTTCCACCTATAATAGCTTGTATCTCGAAAACGGTGCGTGCTATCGCAAAAATGATGAAAATTTGGTTACACCCCGAGCACGGGATACCTATAAGTTAGAATAAATAAGGTAGGTAGGTGTTTATATAACGTCAGTCCGGAATAAACTCTCACTCTTACTAAATTTTTTTAAGGCTTATCATTGTATACCTCAGTACAAATATTCAGTGATATAACAACACGAGATCGGTTTTCGGATTTTTTCCTTTACTTGTGCAACTTGTTATTGCTTCTGGCCAAATTTCATGATTCTAGGTCAACGGTAAGTTCCCTATTAGATTATGATCGTCAAGATAAATCATCAAAAATGGAGCATAAACAGCTGTATCTTTTGATTGCGTTAACTTAGAATTTTGATTTTTATTTTACGCCAAGGGTTTGCAGACCCAAGTATATGATATTAATTTCAGCTTTATACCTCTATGCGTTCTTGAGAAAAATATTCTAGACAGACGGACAGACAGACAGACAGACAGACATACAACGGAGTGATCCTATAAGGGTTCCGTTTTTTTCTTTTGAGGTACAGAACCCTAAAATTGCATAAACGGTCACCCATCTATGAACTGACCTTATCCGAAGTTGCTTAACCTCATGAGTGTAATCAATATCTCAGTACTACAATGCTACGTGTCCCTATACAGTAAGAGGTCTAATTATTTTACAGATTACTGTAAACATAAGTTTGCTTAGTCTATTGCAGCGCCCCCTGGCGAAAAAATACAATATCGTGTATCCAAAAGTCATCCTCGATAAATCACAAATACATTACAGAAAACCGTATCGAAATCGCTTTAATCGTTTTAAAGATAGGAGGGCACAAAGGTTTCAACGAAATCAACATAGGTTTGCCTAGTCTATTGCAGCGCCCCCTGGCAAAAAAATACAAAATCTTGAATCCAAAAACAATCCTCGATAAATCACAAATACATTACAGAAAACCGTATCGAAATCAGTCTAATCGTTTTAAAGATAGGAGGGCACAAAGGATTCAACGAAATCAGTGTATTGTAGCGCCCCCTGGCGAGCTATTAACATAACACCTATCTAATAACCTGTCCCCCAGAGCCGCACACACTTTACAGAAAACCGCATCTAAATCGGTCAAACCGTTTCCGTGTTATAAGGCATTATGTTGGAACACACAAACACACAAACACACAAACACACAGCCTCTCACCCCAAACGCATATACCGTCTCCGTTCCGTCGTGGGTAAAAAAAGAAAAACTGTATTTAAGTAGTATGTCAGTTGTTTAGTACCCATAACACAAACAAATATAATTGCTTACTTTGGGACTAGATGGCGCTGTGTGAATGTGGTAGAATATTATTATTATTATATTATTATCAACCGGCTAGAATGCATGAAAAGACTGATGACTGTTAAAGAAGCCAAAGATTGTATGTCAGAATCGTAGCAAGTGAAAGGAAATAGTCTCTGCCTTCCTCCCAACAGAGGCGTCTGTTGGAAAAGAGGCGTAATCTATATGTATGTATGTAAGTTTTTATTAAAAGTTGTTATTAAAACCTACTTGATCTGTAACGTCGTAACCACCACCCATAATGGCATGCCATTGTAGCCTAACCACTGCCTACTACAATCAACTCGCTGTATAGCAGCCAGAGAGTCTCTATACAAGTGGCATACGTGTCGAATCTATTGTATCTTCTATTTGTAACATCAATACTTTGATCTTTTGACATGCTGTTGAATCTTAGGGTCTACTCAGAATCTCGATATACGACTTAGGCGATATAGATATCTCTGTCAAATATTTTAAGATTTAAATATAATCTCTGTCATTTTCAGAACTAAAAATATTCAAATAGACTTCGAGGCGAATGTCAAAATTCCGAATAGACGCTCTACTTACAAAACTCAGCTATAAATCTAACAAAGTCTCACCACATTGTTATACAGTTAAATGAGCAATTCTCATAAAATATGTTAATGTTTACTTTAAATTATAACTGAGGTATGTCTTAATGTTTGAAATGAGGGTAAACAGGGCCATACAACAGGCTTCCACAATTCTTAGTAAAGTAAATTACTTATAAGTAATTATTTGAATGGTCAAGGAATAATCAGGGAGAAAGGTCTACATAGGTACCTCGAGTCCATCTTTGTCTAGGATTTACCAATAAGAAAATGCTTACATTATTTTAAACCTAGGTTTATATTTGATACTACGTTTCATGTTTTCAATATAAATACCTATGTTGTTCCAGATATGAAACCGTTGCCGATTCAATTGAATTTTTATCTTTCCATTTGCGCAACTGTACCAACACAAAATTTTTCATATTTTCAATTTATGAATTTTGTTCACTATTACAAAAGTTACTCAAGAGACGAGTTTCTGCCATCTTTTATTTTTAAGTAGGTAAATTATTTCATGCATGTAAAGCTTTTGTCATAGGTCTGGCAATAAAATTTAACTGTATTTGGTAGGCACACAGTCACTTTATAAAAAGAAATTAGGTAGCGCGGGGCTTTGCTCCCGTCGTTCTTTATTTGGCCACTGCTCAGCTCCTATTGGCCATATATAGCCTATAACCTTCCTCGATAAATGGGCTATCCATCACTAAAATAATTTTTCAAATCGGAGCAGTAGATCCTAATCCTAGCGTTCAACGAAACAAGTCTTTATTAACACAAGTTGTAAAATTGACTGTACAAAATTCAGAAGCACGTATACATTTTTGTTTGTGCAAAACCTAATAGTAGATTTTTACCGTAAACTACAGAATAAAATTTGTACTTTGCGACTGAAAAAGTGCAAATAAAATCACACATAGAAACTCGCCGATGCTGAGTATCGAAAGTAATTCAGCTCCCCCTCGTTAGTTAAAGTAACTACTTCAGAATACTTGAAACGAAGTCAACAATTTACTCAGAGTTGAACATTGAATTGCCGACGTCGCAGCCTTAAATATTCAACGAATTTACATAACGGACACCGCTGCATAGACTCCTTGATACCGCCAACAAAGTACACAATTAGTATTAAACGTAGACACAGAAAATGGTAAATATTTTACTTTATGTAAACGAAATGTTGGAACAAATTCTAACAGCGAATGAGGTAAAGAGGTTGGGGAGATGACCTTTGACTTCAACACAAAATACAATGAAACGAACTGTCTTACCTTCAGTTCGTTGTATAATAATTTGGCAAAAATAGCGGTATTTTATTGTGATTTTAAAAATATTTTCAAATTTACATGTCACTGGAGAAATAAATAGTAAGACGGTTAATGTTTTAGCATACATCTTTTTTTTTAATAAGTTTGACAGATCTTTTTAATGTCCATGAGTAAATTTATTTTTGTTACAACAACATCTCCCAAATTATAGTTCGAACTGCAAACAATTGTGTTTGAGTAAAAAATATGTGAACTAAATATCGCAATATAGTTTTAACTCAATTACCTATCCAAATATAAAAATGACCAAAAGAGAATGTTTTAATGTTAATCTGTTACGGAATCTAAATTAACTCAAGATTACCCATAATTGTAGATTACGTCCGTAGCTATTCAAGATGTAATTTTAGTTAAACGTTTTCTTGTGAATTGCAAAAAACATCTTCAATTGAACATAATTGTCGATTAAGAATCTTTTTGTTATGTAAAATAAATTACACACTGATATTTACAGGTATTTCGAATGTTTCAAGTTGAAGTATATTAACAATGTACCTAACCGAGTCTGCAACTTTATAACAAAAATAACATGTGAGTCATGTCGGTCGTGTCGAATAAAGTTAGCGCAAAATTAGGTCAGTATTCACTGTTTTAACTAACTAATCTATTCGTACCTAGTTAGCCGAGTACGAAAATACCACACACTCATGGGTAAAGTATTATTGTAGATAATTCCACTTCACAAATATCAACTTAAATGCTATTAAAACAAGATCGAAATTGATGAATTGACTCACTTTCACTTCACGCCTTTTTATGTGGCGGTACGATAGTCTTATTTTATGTAACACTTAAATATGTGCTAATAAATAAATGAGCTATCCTGTCTAAACTTTCAACATGAAGCCTTATACTTAACATACTTAAGCTTTAATTTGTCCAAAAACAACTAAGGAAATGCTGAAGCATTAAGGCGGTATTTTATGTTTAACTTTCTGTAATAGGACCCACATTAACATGTAATAAAAATATTTGAACCAGGAAAACTGGAACAGTCGTACAATCATCACATTAGGCAACAAGAGAGGTATGCAGTATGTACAGTTGAACTAACAAGGGACTAGACGCTTTCCGAGCAAGCCACTAGCCGTTAGCTCGCTAGGCCCAATAGCGGTAATTGTTCAAACCGCGACTATTGAGACGATTGCCACTTGTTCTCAGGGCTGTCACACAGTATCATTATCATAATAATATTCATCATCATCATAATTTCAACCCATAAATGTCCCACTGCTGGGCATAGGTCTCCTCGAAAGAATGTGGAGGGAATTTAGCCTACAATACCACGCTGGCAAGACGGGTTGGTATAGGGGTTTGTTTCGAATTTTCCTTTTCCTTGTTCTTGTCTGCATAAGATTACTTCCTTAGTCGCCTTTTACGACACCCACGGGTTGAGATGGGGCAGTGAGATTATGTATTCTTAATCCGTCACTACACTGATATATAAATAATATTATAAATGCGAAGTTTTTTATTGTTATTATTGACAGAAAAGCCACGAATGGACTTTGATGAAACTGAACAGACTGGCATGCTATGCTTTGGGTGTTTCTGCATGACACATTGATATTTTCTTAACAAAATCATGTTTCCACTAGTCACGCGGGTGGTTGCGCTGTAGGAGGTAATAATCATCATATCAGCCCAACGACGTCCACTGCTGGACATAAGTCACACCTAATTTCGCAGGGAGCCATTTCGGCCACGTATTGGAAAGCATAGCGTGGGGCGGCCCGCTGCAAAATAGACCGGTGACTTAGTAAAGGTTGCGGGTGGCTGTTGGTTGCGGGTCGCCATTGGTTGCAGGCAGCACAAATTAATAATTATATTTTTTTATTTAAATCGTAGAACATCGCCCGTATACAACCGTTTCTACTGGAAATCTCCTGAGGAAGCCTATGTCCAGCAGTGGACTTTCTACGACTGTTATGATGATGATTTTATCGTGATTATAATTATACAATAATAATAATACTGTTTGTTATAACAACCCTGTAGACCTTCTTGAGCAAATTATGATTTTGAATACAGATCCAAAATAAAATTTGTTATGTAATTTTGGACAACCCTGATGTCCCAGTTGAGCGGAATGTTAGCTGTTACTCACAGCACTCAGTAGTACATTTTGTTTACGAACCACTTTGTAAATATTACACTTCACTAGATATTCTAATTTAAATTAGCCGAGGGTTTATTTGTGCTTCGGTGACCTTGACTTATTCTTAATTGTTTTGCTAAATTTGTAGTTCAAAGTCGCAAGTTTTGTCACAGCTAATGTAATTCCAAAATTATACGTTCCCAAAGATAATTTCTATAATTATTTTGGTAAATATTATAAATTGAATCGGCAACAACTGAAAACTATAAACGACTGCTGTCCAAATCATGGCGGAAAAGCTTTAGCTTATTTAATAATATATAATCATAGGTATATTTCTAAATACAAAGTCTCAATTTAATTGTTTAATTTGGCTTTTATGTCATGAATTTCTTAGTACCGGTAAAATGCTTACCTCCTATTACATGGGACCAAATATAGTTGTCAAATGCTAAGCACCTCTGCCCCTTAGGGGAAAAAGACGAGATCCTATGTCCTTGAGCCAAAGGCTTAAATTTCTACTAATGGTTCGCCTACGCACAATCTTTCATGATATAAATTAAATGAGACATTATTTATAGTGAACGCTAAATTAAATACCAAATACCCTCAAACAGTTAAATCTTATTACAATCCTTTGAGTTCACTACTAAATTAATCAGAACTGAGCTTTTGTCTATAATTAAAAGATAATGACGACATTTACGGTACGGAACCTATCTATAGGTACTTAGACTTGAAAAGACTTTTAATCGACTTCCAAAGGAAAAGGGGTAATGGTTTTGTAAAATTAACTATCTTTTTGCCCTCGTGTAGATTGTAAAAAAATATTTAAGTAAAATTTTATTAATATCTTTCAGTGGTTTAGCGGTGAAAGCTTAAAGAACTAACAAATGCAAGTTAAAATTAAAAAAATACAAAAAAAAAATGCAAAAATATGATCATTGTCATACAAAGTAATATATATTTTCATATAACTTTAACATCACTATAAAAATGTACTCACTAAAATTAAGAGAAATTCTTAAGTGGGTACTAAAAATATAATTCGATATAATTGCACTGAGGAATGCACTGAGAGACTGTATAAGAGTTTAGTTAACTGTTATACAGCCGACGGCATTGAAACTGGTCGTAGGGAACCGGTCTTGGACCTTGGCGGGTAGTGGCCCTGCTCCTCAGGTGACACGGAGAGTGTATTCTTGTACTTTCATAATAACTAACAGCTACCCATCCTTTTATGGTTAACAAGCGCCTTTGCAAGCATGATACGCTATTTAACTAGAAATCTATAATTATCCTGAACATTGTGAAGGGCCCACTCGGAATCACTATAGGTAGATTTAATCGATTCTTAAATCGGTAAATCTAATGTCATTTTGAAATATTTGATAGTGACATCGAATCGAATGTCGATTCCAAATAGGTCTGTTATGATTTTAAAATTATTTATTCGAGATTAAGAAATAGAAGAAACATACAAAAGCGAAATAGGTTTTCGAATCGGAGCAAATAGCGTTATGTGGTCTCTTTCTATCGGAAACAGGCGTACCTAACTATATGTGTGATTGTAGAATCTATATAAGTCACTGTATTTAAACAACATTTACTTACATTATTATGAAACTAGTATATTTTAGAGATTAACACATTTATTTGCGTTGAAAACAAGGGTTAGAAAATATCATAAAATTTTAGTTTTATATTAATCTGACAAAACATATATGGGTTCTATCCTTCGATCAAATAAAGTATAGATGCACAGTTCCGTGCAAAAACCACACTTAAATTTGTCACCAGCTATACATTAGTAGTTATGAATACGATGTAAACATTGTATTTTGTAAATTAAACCTTATTTCCATACGTCAAAGTCCATATTAGAACACTGTGTACAAAAGGTAATAAAATTTTACGACCGAAGTTGGCTGGAGGACAAAGATATGAGTGGAGTCGAATTTGTTTTCATGTATATTAAATAAATTAATTTACTATTACTAGTTATTATTATACAATTTTAACGATAGTAGTATAGTGTAGTATCGACATTATGTATGTTTTTCAATTACATTATCATTTTTTTTAGATTTTAGTAATTGAACCAAAAATGTATCAGTAATTATTTTGATAGCTGTAAAGAGTGATAAAAAATTGGAGAGGGCTATAGATAATTGCACTATTTGATTTGCCTGTATTTTGCAGTCCACGGGTGGACGAGGCCTAAAAACGACTAAGACTAAATAATGTAAAAAGTAATAAACAATAAAACACAGTAAATATAAAAAGTTGTTTATTAGAAATAAATATAAAGACGTCTAAGTGCCCCTAAACAATATTAACTTATTGAACAATGGCCGTTTGGAACGATCTTTTGTTTCAGCAGTTTTTAATTTTGCCGCGTAATGAAGGCGGATATCTAAGTATTTTATTTTCATTATGAGCCAAAATCTAGAATCCGGATTTCACGTATTAAATAAGGTACAATTGAATATTTTAAAATAAAATTAAAGACTACTCTATGTTTTTCCGTAGGGGTCTTGTTCTGGCACAATAGTGTGAGCGAGGTCGCGCTATAGACAACGCTTGAGAGAGTGACAAGGATAGTTGCGTGACATAAGGAGTCGAAAATAAATTAAAATATTCAATTGGTGTTGATTTTTGTAAAAAAAAAGATCAACGATTTCATGACAACGATTTACTTTCCGAAAATACGACACTCCATGTTTTTTTTGCACTGTTAAAGTGTTGTTTTTGCATTTTTTTACTGCACACTTCGGCATCGCGACACGTGACACTATTACTGCGGTTTCGAAGCGACTGACAGCGCAACTGTGCTTACGGCCGATTTAAGTGGAGTTGAGTTAGTGCCGTTTTTTGGGCGGCGAGCGTGCATCTATACTTTATTTGATCGAAGGTTCTATCGGATTAAGACAAGCGTATTAACCATTAAATTGTTTATTCAACTTCCCAAACTCACACAACAGCCAGTCAATACAAATAATACCCGTAAAACCTACGCAGTAATACTGAATGGAAGTCAATCATCAAACGGTGCTCTATATTCAAAATAGAGGGATCAGCTCCCCCAAATATGGTCGGTTCGGTCCCTACGGCCTTACCCAAGTACAATCCCAGTGTAACTGTGTTACACAGCTTCCGATATTTTTTCCCCGGATTTATTACCCGAACCCGGGGATTTACAGCTTTGACCGGAATACTTACCCACAGCATTTTGTTAGCTTTTTATTGGCAATTTGTTACCTTGTGTATCTTTTTGGGATTCGTGATTCAGCCACAAATTGAACTCTTGACATGTTTGATTTATTCATAATGAAATGAAATTTTCATGTTTCACACAGGAAGTTAATATCGTGTGCTGGATAAAAAACGTATTAATTTAATGGTGTGAGCGTTTTTGTTAACGTATTTTTGGTTTGGTGAAACAAAATGTTTATCGTTACGTTGAAACGGGTATAAATAAATAAAAAATAAACGAAACACTTATTCAGATAATAAGGTATTTACAAACAGAAAGATTACTAAGAGTAAACATAATTGATCTCCAAGGGTGTGAGATTGCTGGCAATATGAACTTTATTTCAGACTACCTTCCGTCCCGGGTTTCGTACGCATGATGTGTCAGTAAAAAAATAGCCTATGTCCTACTACATCTTCATAATTCATCATCATCATTTCAGCCTATTGCAGTCCACTGCTGGACGTAGACCTCTCGTAACACGCGCCATAGCACTCTGTCCTCCGCTTTCCGCATCCAGTCAGACCCAGCGAACTTTTTAACACTACAATACAATTCTTAAACTATCTTTATATGAAATTTCATGAAAATTGGTTAAGTAATTTCGAAGATTACCCCTACATCCAAATTCTCAAATTCACCAACATTACTTCTTTATAATAATTTAAAACACATAGATGTAGATTTATTATGGGCTTTTCGATTTGATTTCACTTAATATTCAGAGACTGACCAAACTGTCGTAATTGGGACTGTTCTCCCACGGGTATCATAAATGGTAACTAAAGGTCGTCCTTTTCTCGACTTTTAAAATGCTCAAAGGAATAATTATTGAAAGCATTCATTGGCAAAGAGTTCATTGATTCCTAGACTCCATTACCAGAATGTTCGTTTGCTATTAAATGGTAGAAAAGCAATTCGTGTTTATTGTTATAAGATGTTAGTATAGGAGTTTGTTTCGAAAACATTTATTAAAAGGGTTAAGAAATATCGTACCCGTATATGATTATGTATGTACATCTAGTTATATTATAAAATACTTGTATATGTTACTTATGTTATTTAGTAAGTGAAACATTTTCTTAAGTGTGAAAACATTTAGTAAACAAATATTTGTGGTATCCCTCGAAGCGCACCAACTTTAATCGCACTAAATGAAGCGCACTAAAAGTGTTCATCGAAATGCACCATTAAATATAAAAATAATATAAAATAATTCATTTTATTTTAATAAATAATATAAACATAAATTACATTCTATTAGTCTATTAATATTTCTTTAGGCCCCAAACTGAGGTAGAGCCTCAGCCTTAGGTACTTTTGGAGTCACTTTAATAAAATTATAAACTTAGAGACTATCATAAATACAATAATAAAATAAATTGTATTGATAGAGATTGCTATTTAAGCACCTGAATGATAGGTTCCAAGAATGCTTTTCGTGCTCTTCATTTGGTGCGCTTCAAAGTTGGTGCGCTTCGACGAATACCCTAGATTTGCTGAATAAATGGCTTCAATACTACTTATAAATATTCAAAGCAATATAGTTCTTTGTTTCTTTACCATAAAAACAGAATAGAGTATTAGTGGTCTATAAAGCTTTGAAGGGTAAATAATCGTGATGATAACAGTAGATATTTGGTCTTTATATTTATTGTTTTATTGTTTTCATTTTATATATTTCTCTAGCATTACTGATATCCATGGACGATATTTCCCACTTATCATAAAGTAGGCTGGTAGCTTGCCTGCTTCATTCAACGAAAAGAAAAAAATATTTGCCTAAACCAAGCTTTTACTTGTTTACTTACTAAATTAAAATCCTACTTAAATATACTAAGACTTTTATTCTACAAAGTTCAGTCCGGCAAAACTATGAATAATACTTACCCATCAACATAACTCAAACTTAAACTCTTTTTATGAATTTAACTTCCAAACGAAACAATCTCTTAAGTTAAAAAAATAAAGTTTATTTTTCTTTAAAATCAGTTGGGTAAAATGAATAATGGGGAAGGCAAAGCAATTTTAATTCAAATATTTATAGAGATAACGCCCAATTTATGGGCAATATAAATAATGAATGATTAAATCGTGAATGTTACATTCTTGTTTACATTGATAACGGGAAAATGAACTCTGTTTAAATTTTTCAATTAACATCTATGTGATCATTTTCCAGTTAACGTATGTATATGTATGTATGTGATCATTTGATCACATAGATGATAACTGATACACAAACTGATGACCATTACCAATATAAAATCATTTACATCGTAAAAGAAAATGTACTTATAAAGCATTATTTTTTTTATAATCATTAGAATGCCAATTCTGCAGAGTGCCTCAAGAGGCGTAAATATGAAAGTCTTGGTGAGACTTACATTTTTGAGCCTTTTGGGGTTGAAACTCTTGGACCTTGGGGGCCAAACGCTCACAAATTTTATCGTGAAATTTGTAAGCGTGTTTCTGAGGTATCACATGATCCAAGGGCTGGCCTCTACCTGGGGCAACGCATTAGCCTTGCTATCCAACGCGGTAATGTGGCTAGCCTTTTGGGTACGTTTCCTCAGGAATCTGATCTTAATCAAATATTCTATTTATAGGAATTCCCTGTAAATAGAGTATCTGGTTCTTTTTTCTTTTAATAGGTTAGCTGTGTATGTTTTTAAGTTATGTGTAATTATTTTATTTAATAAATTTATATATCATTAGAAAGAATAGAAATATGAACATGTTGTATACCTTCGTAACCATGCGACCCATCCTTCTCACAGCGGGTGCATAGATGATACACTTACGTTACATTTTAGAACTTCGTTTTCCCGTATAAATATCTACCAACCGTTGTTATCTCAAAATAACTCAAGATATTTTTGCTGAAACTGTCAAACGTCAAAGCTTATTGAAAAAATTGTCCTAAAAACATGTCTGAAACTTATAAAACTCGAATGAAATAGTGTTTCGAAAAAGTTTATTGTATTGATAAAGCAAAACTTTTAACTGAAATATAATTAATTTTAGGATAGAATTTCCAATTTGAGAAAACATTCTGCTTTTCAAAACATTCAACTTTACTCAAAATAAATTAATTTAATTACAATGATATTAATGACTTTACAATTTTCTCTAATAACTACACTAGTTATTAAATTACTACTTTCAATTGTTATGGATGAATCTACCTAACTTTAAAAAAAAATATTCTTTCTTATTTGGGAAACAATAAAGTTAAAAACCAATAGGTCACAAAACTATATAACCAGACAAAAAATTAACGGAAAAAGTTTACAAATTGAACAAAGAAAAAAGATTTGGTCTATTCGATGATGTATCACTCAATGAACCATACTTTGCTCGTGATTGATGGATCCCTCGCCATTGTATTGAGTTCAAAGGATTTGTGTGACGGTGTTTCCATTATAATTTATGTAAAATGTTGGTTAAAACCCGCTTGCCTTATTCACCTGTCCTATTTTTCGGTGCGTGATCTTTTATGTACAATTAATCGATCGGCATTCATTGTAAACGAGAATTTTGTGCTAAATTGCTGAATATAAAGCGTTCTTTTGTTCACTAAAATTCATCAAAAAGATACATTAAATGAATGTAATTTATTGTATTTAAGATTCAAATGTATACATGTGGAACGAAATAGAACAAAATACGAATATTTGCTCTCCATTTTATATTATGACAGTTTCCTCTATATAACAAAGAACCGTAGTTGTACAAGACAAGTTTGTTAGATTCTTACTAGTTGTATAAAGATGAGAACTTTCTTTAAGAAAGAAGAAACTTAGTTCTTAGAGAACTCTAAGAATCAGTCAAAGACCTACCCATTAAAATAAGTATCTCAGTTCTGTTGCTTCTTGTAACTTAATTATTGTATTATTTACACATACATTTATAACCGTAACCAGTAGTTTATTTCTTCGACTAAATTATATTGATTCTAGACTTGAAAGGCAAACAAACTCACGATAGCATTTACAATATTGAAGTTAAGAAAATATTTGGAACGCCTAACATGTTTTCATCGACTCATGAAATTCGGTTAACTAAAATTCGATGAACATAATAGCTGGAATTTCTTACGAATTTCGTTAAAACGCTTCTTACATTTGTTGATATTTGAGTAAAATTTGCTATTAACATAGCACATTGTCTATTACCGCGACGAAACCACTAAGAGGTAACAGTAGAAAATGTACGTGTAAACCTCCAGAACATTTAGCCTTTATGTTACGACATTCACGTTATGATAGAGGCACGCCCATTCAATTTCGCGAAGTGCTTACATTACCGTACGCACATCGAAATATAGGCTCCCCGTAATCCCACCTATGTTTAAAAAAGTGGATAAAGGAGCTCGCTGCGATATCAGCTATATCTGAAGCGTTTTTGGCAAGCCTTAACTTCATAGCGAAGTCTTAATACTTGAGCTGAATCTCAATACATAATTAGAGTACACAGTATTTCGCGCTTACTTAGTTTGCGTTGAACTGTAAGATTTATAAAATATTATAGTAATCACTTAACTTGTAGGTGCTCTTCAGAGCTAAAAGTATTTGAATATATTCAGCTGACTGCATGCCAGCTGCATTCCAGCTGTGACTGGACTTAAGTCCAGTGGGTCAAGCGCTCAAAAGGCTTCGTTAGTTTCCAATCTCGACGCTGACACCACTGATACCTCTACATATACACGCGTGTAGGTTTTATGTACATAAATCGAACTAATATTAGAAAAATACTTTAACAGTTGTTGTGTGCTCGGCATTCAAATTTCATACGAAACTAAAATAAGTGCTAGGCCACGCTACGGTTTTTTCCCGCGAATGGTAACCGCGAAACCGCTTGAATCGTAGGCACTGTGGCCGCGAGAAATAACGCTAATATTGTTTACCTGAGTCACAAAAATATGTGGTTAAAACCGCTGCGGTTTCACCGTAGAGCGGCCTAGCACTAACTCAGATAATATCCAAAAAATTATTAATATAGCATATGGATCAGTAAACATTTAAATTATTCCAAACCCACCCTCGACTAATGATCTAATCAAAGTTATATAATCGTAAACTAATTCTCTTTTAATAATATAATAATTTATTTATTCAAGTAACGAGACTCAGTGTGTTAGTAACAATATTTCTTAAACCTATGTTAGTTCCTATTCTAAATACAATACAAATAATGATAATTTGTATGTGAACCACTACCACTTGCTCGGCACCTAGGTGGAAAGCTTGCAGCAGTGACTCACATACAAACAGTCGAGTCTGCTAGCTATACAGCGCAGAATACTGTTGGGGCTGGCCCGAACCCGACGCACCAGGGAAATTGAACCAACATATATTCCACGAAATTCTCGAATGCTTTCACTATAAAATAATATAAACTGTGGATAGAAGGACATAATACTTAAAAAACCTTTAGAATAAAGCTAAGCATAAAATATCCCATACGACAAGTCATAAATTGCAATACATATCCTTACTTCATTACATGATATAAATGCGAAAGTTGTTTGTTTGTTTAGTATGCTTTCACACGTTTATCACTCAACCAGAGGTACATATTCTAGGACCTGAAAACTGAATACCTAGTCTACTTTTTACCGACATACGACGTAGGCGAAAACCCGGGCGGAAACTAGTTTTATATTATATAAAATAATAGAATTTACTATATTATAATCCTAGCTTTTGCCCGCGACTTCGTCCGCGTAGATTTCGATATTACATAAATCTTTGTTTTAAGTGCAATTCATGAATTCCACAACACCCCACTACAGGAGTTGAATTTCATTTAACGTCAATATAGATAACATTTTCGTAATCAGCGTCCCTGAAAACCTTGAAAACGACATTCATATCAATTTCTAATAATTTTCACACCTATTTCATCCCTTAGGGTAAGTTTTTCAAACACCAAAAACAACCCATTGACTCACTTCTTAACTGAGGTCACATATAACTTGAAAAACAAAGAACTGTCTATTTAATATTTCACCCCCTGAACTCATCCCTATAAAAAATATTAAAAATAACATTTTAAGTTCCTATCCCAATACTAATTTGCAAAACGTTAACTTCAAAACAAAGATCTTTTCATACAACGTTTCATCCCCAATTTCACCCTTCCAAAGCCACCCTTGTCAAAAATATTAACCCCCTTAGGGGTTGAACTTTAAAAAACCCTTTCTTAGTACACCTCTAGATAGTAGGACAAACACCCCCTCCAAATTTCAAGTCGCTACGACCAGCGGTTTAGGCTGTGAGTTGTCTGTCAGTCAGTCAGTCAGGACAAAGCCTTTTATAATATGTATGGATGGATTATAACATAAGAAAACAGTAAATGGCTGACTTCCATAGTCAAAAGTTCTCCACATCTGGTACGATACCAAAGCTCAATAGGGGAAAGGGGAAAATAAAATATTATAGCGCCCAAAGTCAATACTTTAGTAGCATTGTACGTCTTTATAAATTTTATAATAGCTATAAAACAGTCACTAAAACTTTCACCTTTATAAAACAAAGAAATAAATATGTAAGTTTACTGATAAGAAGTTCATTAATACTTTTTCATAATTATGAGGTTTATTAACTAAAATATAACTACACAAGAATTTTTCCAAGTATATTCCAAGTCAAAGTTTAAATGAACTTTGTAAATTGTATTATTAATACGAAACTTAGATGACTTCTTCGAAGTTGAGTAGCAAAAAATATTGTCAGCAAATTCATCTGCGCAAGAATAATTATGTGTAAAGTTTTGAGATAATCACAAAATATCTTATAATGAAATATCTTACGAGTATATATTAGTCAAAACTTTTATTTTTAATGTACTTAATAATATTTTAGAAACATTAATAATATTTTATTATCTATCTTTTAAAAATATACCGCCATTTGAAGTGAATGTGTTACCCTCAAAGACCGAAAGTTTTTTTCATTGCTACAACCCGTTGTGGTTGTATAGCAGGGTAACCAGAATAATATGACTTTCGCTATGTGGTCTTTTTGTGATTGCGACTACGCGTCCTGAGCATTTTCAAAAAAGGGATTCATAAAAGCCATAACACTTTTTTAGCGATGTGGTTGTTTTACAGTTTTACGCATTGTTACCTCTCTTTAGGGTTCTGTACCTCAAAAGGAAAAAAACGGAACCCTTATAGGATCATTCGTTGTCCGTCTGTCTGTCTGTGAGTTTAAGTCTTCCAGCGTAACATTTTAGTCATTTTAGTCGATCATAGGCATATTGCGATTTGTTGCCACTTACAATGTCCTGGATTGACAATATAGGTACCATTGCGTTAAAATGCAAAACAAGCCATTTAATTACAAAACACACATAGTCAATAACGCTCTTATTTGCATGGGAAAGATTTAAGCAATTTGCTGTTTACATTGTCAATACCATTGCGCATAATCCTGTTGCTTACTTCTTCATTTATTTATTTAACATGGATCGCTTTCTCACTTTCAACGCCAGTCATAATAAGTAGTTTCATCATTAATATGTACACATGACTAAAAATGCCCTTCGGTTTCACTTGAATCACATTACTGCTCCGGTGCTATCAAAAACCTCGGGAAATTTTAGAATTAAGAAACTTTTTGTCTTATTATTTGTTGATGAAATAAATTACATTTCACAAGAAATTACATATGTTTTGTCTAACAAAAGAAAATTTGGAAATGGATCCCGAAAACATCTAACGTAATTAAAAACAATCGAAAATTTATGAAAATCTTTAGAATTTGATTCTCATTTGGCCCGGGTCTTTATAAACAGATTCTACAGTAATATTATTGCAGATGACACGGCTTCATATGTACATGTATTGCATTAACAAGAAAAGTTTCTCTAGAAAATAGAGTGCTAATTTAATTATGTAAACATTATATGCAGTATTTCTCTGTGTGACGACGGTGTAAGAATAACATATGACACGTTTGTCTTCATCCCCAAGATTTCGTAAAAAGCAACTAACAAATTATACTACTCATCACAATCTTAATATTCAATGGGTCAATGGGTCGATAGAATGACGGTGATTTCGTTTAACAAAGGTTTGAAAATTCAAATTTAGTTCTTTCATTTTTAATCATTTGACAACACTATCGAAATTGAATTGTATTATAGCGAGATTGCGAGTAGGTATATTGAAACAAATCACAATTATTTACCTTTGAATCTTGAACCAACCCTTCTTGCCTATATAGTAACAGTAGACTTAATATACACAAGCTATTTGCTTGTGTTATGGATAATTGCTTAAATGAATGTGGTAATATACATATAAAATATATAATTCAGTCTGAAGGAATTCTTTGTAATAACGTTTTTATCTAAAACCGCATAAACTACAAGTCTGCAAATGGAGCGATATATTCTCTTACCTATATTCCCAGCATAAAGCAAGAGGGAAGTGTCCTAGTTTCTTCAAAATTCCTCTATTTGTCGTTTTATTTGTGCTATCTTTCAGACATTCTTTCTCACTGCTGTTTCCTGGGGCTACGAATGCTGTGACGTCACTGCACTCACTTTACAGCGATCTTTGCATCACTTTTTTTATTTCTGAAGCTTGCTATCGATTTTTCTTCACTTAAAACATTTTATTTTGGTTTAAATCATAACTAACATGATAATTGAATAAATAGGTATTTAAATCGTATTTTAAGTAGTCTATATTTTTGTATACATACATAAATATATTCCATCGTCTCAATATTGTTTCTTTTTAAGATATGTTCATAAACTTACCAATTGGATTCACGGCGTGACTACCTTTAGTTGAAGCACTATGATAATACATTCAATACTGGCTCTTACGTACCTGAAAACAAAAATAAATAACTTAAATTAACTAGTAACTCAATCGCTATTTTCGAAAGTGATTTCCTTCCAATGAAAATGTAGGTAAATTGTATTGTGAATAATTAAACTTAATATGCAAATTGAATACAATAAAACATGTATCACTTCAAAACTAAGCAGACAGAGAGAGCGGTTGCACGAATATAATAAATAATAATTAAAAAAAATATATATTATCAGACACATGGCCCATAGTATGTTAATTACATTTCTTAAAACTATGTTAGTAAGTACCTAACCTAATACAAAACCCTACCATAAATAGCCTCACCAAGAACGTGGAGCTTTATAAACCTACCCAAGGCAGACCCATCCCACCTCTAATATATACTATACACATACATACTTACTATAATATACCACCATTTTTTTTGACAAGGATATAGTTTAAGCCCAGAATATAGATGTCTTCTTTTTACCAATATACCACACAAGGGAAGCCAGCAGAGAAGTAATCAGAGAGAAGAAAACAGTTATAAATGTACCTACATGGAAATTCTTAGAAAATCTAATCTACCGTAGCAACAAGATTTTCACAAGTTTAAGCATATTCACAGACAGTAGAGGAACGTGTTTGTTGTCGTTTTAATTTAATTGTAGCGCTTTGTAAGTATAAAGGGCACGTCGAGCCTCACAGTCCGTTTCTGTCACTTAAAGCTAAGTGGGTACACTAAATGTACTAGAAATTTAAGCTGAAATATTTTGTAGTTTCACATTACGAGAAGTAAGTAAGTAGAAGCTAGGCAGTATAATAATTTGATTCTTATTTAGGATGGCAACTAAAAACGAATAAGTATAATATGGAGCAGATTTTCTAGAGCGAAGATTTTATTGAAGGTTGGAAAGATTTATTAGTTTTTTAGAGCGACATACCTATTCAACAAAACCTGTAGTACGTTATAGTTACAGTCAGCCTATTTCAGATTATATTATACTATCAATTTCATGGCTTTTTTATTTATCACGTAACTCTGACATTTTTTCATAATCAAAGTAACCTAAATTACTCTTTGTAACATTAACTATCCGCCGGTGCAAGTCCCATTGAAATTGGCTCAGCAGTTTCGGAGTTTACCACAATGTTACAAAGTGTCTTTTTTTTATGTAACCGTAATAAATAAAGTATTACTCTCATATGCCTTATCTAAAAAGCTTTTATTTTAATATTGCAAACAGACACTTCAATTTTATTTATTTGTATAGTCGAAGTATGAAATAATAATTAGAGGCTCCACAAAATGAAAGCTAGAGACATAGGTAGTTACCTACAAAATATGAATATTAATTATTACATTACAGAATTATGAAATTCACCTCAAAACATATAATTTTAATCGTATGCGTATCCATACACCATCACCCATAAAAGTTTGTGTAATACTTTCTTCCGCAACATTTTAGTGGTGTTTTAAACAGTGTTGTTGTTATATAACACCATATTGTGTATGGTAGACATAATATGGAGATGCTTCTAACGTAACATGTATATAACAGTAAGATAACGGGTTATCAGTTCTTTGACCGTATATGATTGGTATTTTTGCTCAAATCTGTGGAATGTAGACTGGAGACCTAAAGTACTGGGTGGCGCAAAAGTAGTGGCACTAAAGAAAATGCTTTTTTTTTTTTTATTATACATTTTCTGTCATTCTGTTGTTGAAAATTGTGTAGTGAACAAATGTAAAATACACTGAAAATAAACATGGACCGTTTTACTCCCCAAGAACGTGGAATATCAGTGATAAGAACACAACGTGAATTTCGTCGACGATTTCCCCACCGTCCGGCACCGATTGGTCGCACAATTCGACGCTTTGCCACACACCCACTAAAAGTTACTGTATGGTGTGGCATCTGTGTTGACAGAGTGATCGGACCCTATTTTTTCGAAGACGCTGGAGGCAATGCGATAACTGTCACTGGAGAACGCTACAGAACCATGTTACGTGAGTTTTTGATACCCAGTTTGGACGAATTGGGGCTGGAGCACATCTGGTTTCAACAAGACGGCGCTACGGCACACACAGCGCGCGACACTATGGACTTAGTGAGGGACGCTTTTCCAGGCCGAGTTATCTCTCGTTTTGGCGATTTGCCTTGGCCTGCAAGATCACCCGATCTGACCAGTCCAGACTTTTTTCTTTGGGGTTTTTTGAAATCTCGGGTGTATGTGAACAAGCCACAGACTCTCGCAGCTCTAAAAGAAAACATTCGTCAAGAAATAACGAACATATCGCAGGAAGTGTTACGGCAAGTTATGCAAAATGTCATAAATAGGGCTCAAATGTGTATCAACTCTGGAGGTCACCATTTAAAAGACATCATCTTTAAATCCTAATGGTACGAAATTTAATGGCACAAATATACATTTAAAAAAATCTAAATCTAGTTTTCTAATTTAGAAAAAATGTTATAGCTGAACCAAATAGGGTCTTTACTTTTGCGCCACCCGTTATTTGTAGTCACGAAAATTGATTTCTCAAGATAATGTGTTGGAGGTCCCGGATTCGATTCCTGGGTTAGGCGAAAAGGGATATTGGGTTTCCTGTTTTGCTATTCTAAGTGTCTGTCTTGAAATGTGCCTAGTTAAAGGCAATAGGCTACTACATGCGATCAAATATAGCTGGCGAAATATGGATGTGATGCATCTCTGCATACCCTTTAGGGAAAAAGACGTGATTTTTATTATTAGCTGTTGCCCGGGGCTTCGCTCCCGTGGGTCTTTGTTTGGTCACTGCACAGCTCCTATTAGCGTGATGTTATTTAGCCTATACTTTTAGCCTTCCTCGATAAATTGGCTATCTAACACTAAAAGAATTTTTCAAATTGGACCAGTAGTTACTGAGATTTGGGCGATCAACCAAATGAACAATCAAACTTTTCAGCTTTGTAATAATAAGTATAGATTATAATTAGTGAAGAAATAATTATAATTCAAGAGAGAATGGGGGGTATTTCTTCACTAATTATAATCTATACTTATTATTACAAAGCTGAAAAGTTTGTTTGTTCATTTGGTTGATCGCCCAAATATTGATGATGATGATATTTGATAATTATCAAATATCATCATATCAGCCCAATGACGTACACTGCTGAACATAGACCTAACTTAATTTCCACCACATTTACCTATCAAATATTATATAGGACCAAACATAGCTGGCGAAATGTGGGTGTAAAACACCTCTGCCTACCCCTTCCGGGAAAAAGGCGTGATGCTATGATGATGATGATATTATATAGGTAATTTGGAACTTCTTTTGAAACAGAATATGATACTGCGAGAAAGCGGTAGCTACAATATTTTTTCTGGAAAACTATGCTTAAGATATCTCAACGCATACCACAAATTTTAAGTCACAAAACCAGCATACTGCGACACTTATCAGTTATTCTAAATAGTTCCTGAAAGTTACCAAAGAGTGGTCGTTAAGTAAGCCACTTGTGACTGATATCTCTTCAGACATTTACAGATTGCGAGAATACGCGGGAACTTTTCCAATATCTCTACGCAAACTTCGTGGAATTCTTTGATAAGCGATTTATAATCATTGCGGTTACTGTTACCAACCGGAGAATTTAGAATATAATCTCTGAATACCAACCGCGACTAATTTGCGAAGAATTTCGACCGGCTTCGGCTGAGCAACTTTGGATTGTTAATTCAAGATGTTCTTGAAGGCCGAAAGGTGTCTAGTCACAACTCTACACGAAGATATTATGTATTATGTTAAGTGGTATCAACAAACATGTTAAACGAAAGTTAAAAGTGCCAAGATTTGACAACATTTAACAGAATATATAAGTACTTTTAAAATTTTTACCCGACTGCCAAAAAGGAGGGTAATGTTTTTCGCGCGTATGTATGTATGTCGACATGTCTGTTCCATTGTGACCTTCTGTAGCCTAAACGGCTGGGCTGTTTTTAAAGTGTAAGGTGTCATTAGATTAGTATTTTTCCCCCGAGTGTAAAAGGCTATGTGACGTCAACAAAAAACCCAATATGGCGGACGCAAATTGTCAAAACAGACGATTTTTAGTGCTATCGCAATATTGGTATCAGATCAAAGCTTGCACTAACTATTGCCCACGGCTCCACTTGTCTCTTATAACCTAAATAGCTTGACCGATTTTGAAGTGCAAGGTGTTGTTATATTCGTATTCATCACCGAATCTTTATATCTAAGCCTATAGACCTTTTACCAGTGTATTGTTCGAATTCATTGCTTTAAATCGACTGTCGGAGGCTACATTTAGGCGGTCGGATTTTTAGTTTTTTTAATCAATACTTACTTGTTATTAGTATTGAACAAAAGTAAGTAGTTAACTTCTAAACGAAAATCTTACGGCAGTCACCTGAACATGACAATATTATTCAAACCTCGGTTCTGTCATATCATGACTATATTTGTTCAGTGAACCTTTTATGTGTTAAGCGTGGGTGTGCCGCCGAGTGGCCTTTAAGATAACTGGATTCTTTAAAACTATGGATTTCTTCATATTAGTTATCTATAAATATCGATTTAATCTGTGCTATAATGATTTTGGAAAGACTGAGTGTTGTCTCGAACTACACAACAAAAAGTAAAGGTCTCCTATTTTTTCTGACCACAGATACTTCTTTGAAGATAGTAAATCCTTTGGGGAATTAATGTAATTTATATTTAATATAATATTGGTAAATAATAAAAATTAATTATCTCAATAATACAAATAGATAGTAATGGTTATAAAATAATTAATGTAACTTTTAAGTTACATTAATTCTTAAATAATAATATAATCTACTTAATAATAAATACTACTATTCATTTAATTATAACCTTACAGGTGTGGCAATAAGTAATCTTTTTTAAAATTCAAATCATAATTACACGAGCTAATCACCTAGGCTAGGCCAGTATTTCAGGCGATCGTTTGACAAAATAATATTAATTATATAGTGAAAAATATACAAAATAATATTATTTATATATTAGTAATTCTACTCGGCAAGCGTAGAGTAGGACGCCCTCCAGCTAGATGGTCCGACGACCTAAAAAAGGTCGCTGGGTCTGACTGGATGCGGAAGGCGGAGGACAGAGTGCTATGGCGCGTGTTAGGAGAGGCCTACGTCCAGCAGTGGACTGCAATGATGAGTAATTCTAATTATAAAATAATAACAACTTACAAGTTATTGCAATTTACAATATTTATCTAAACATGTAGAGCAATCAATACGCCATCATTTCATAATAGAGATGACCCTGCATTTTTTATGACGCTATGAATATTTATTACCTGTTTTAAGTTATTATATAAAAAAGGTCCCAAGAATAAATAAAATCTATTAGTTTGCCAATTGCATGCATTCTATTAGTATGCAAATAAAATCTATGAATGCAAGCAAAGTTTGAGTGCTCTTACAACCTAAGTATTTTTTATTTTTATCTGATGGTATGGGATTAAAAGGGAGCTCGGTATGCTATTTTAGTATGATGTGCAGTATATACAATTGTCTTAGTGTTAGTCGGCGGCTGACTTCACCGCATTAACTGACTACGTCCAAAAGGACTGCAACCTGGACTAGACATTCTAAACAACAGAGGTTCATTTAATCAACTATCACAAGTTCAGTTTAAGTCAAACAAAAACATATATTATTGTATTATTCATAATGTAAATTACTTGCTCCGCAAATCAATTTTTGTCGTTGAATATATTAAGATTAAGATAATATTAAGTTAATTTCTGTAAACGAGCAACTTTTTATCAATATTTTAAAGAATAAATTATAATAATTTCGTCTTATTTCTCTCTTGTTATTTATACCCATTTTACACAAACCATATGCACGTATTTTGCCATTACGTTTAAATTTTATATTTAGGGCTCTAGAAAACTCCTTCATAAAAAAACTAACTCAAGCTTTCAGTAACGACAGACATTCAACCAAAAATGGTATAACTATGCATTCCTTATAAGTTAGACCAGCTAACAATGATAAATGACTTAAGAACCAAATCGATCTTATGCCCGGTTCTGAACCATCAAAAAAGATAATGAAAAATATTAATACAATATAACAAATTCAAAATGACAGTTTTATGAAAAAACTAGTTCTATTGTTTTACTTTTATATTCAGTCAGGTTATACTTTAATCGATGAATGATGTTTTAATATATTTTATTATTCTAAACAAAAACACGTCTGCGATCGATAATTGTTCTCTATTCTCTCATATGGATGAGAGAAAAGAGAACAGTCATCAATCGCTTATCAAGTTTTAGTATAACATTTATGATGGATAAATGTTATACTAAAACTTGATAAATTTTCTCTTATTATTTAATATGAGTTTAAAAAAAAACAAAGTAGGATCTTACTTATATTCTGAATTCAAATAAAATAAACAATGAAAGATCATAATTCCAATTCCAAATGAAATGAGAGAAAGGAGGCCTTTATCTGCAAATGTAAAATAAATTCAAATCTAAACAAAATTCTTCTTATAAAATAACGCTAATAAACAAACGATATTTGAGATGCAAAACAAAAATACGCCTTGAGCGACCTAATTATAAGTTAGTATATAATAAAATTTCTAATGAAGCCATAGAACAAGGCGAAAACAAAATTTAATATCCCTATATCAATTGCAAAGGAGCGGGCTACGACTTACTTAAATTAATTGAAACCGAGTTCTGAAGAGATACCACCGTTTTATGCCATTGTCTCACACAAAAGACCATTCGGCTTATTGTGCTACATGCTATTGTAAGATGGAAAAAGAGATGATAACCTAGAGAAATAATATGAGATTTTCGTCTAAACGTACCAAAAAGACAAATACTTAGTATGATTGCTGTGTCGTATATTTCTTTGAACCTCGACCCTTAATTTGATGAGCAGAATGTAAAAACGGCATTAGGTGATTCCGAGGGCGTCGGCGGGGTGTGTGAGGGACCAGAGGGGGTGACAACCACGATTTATATTACTCCAGATGAGATTATGGTATGACGGAGCAGTAAAACATTACAATTGTAAGACCTCTATTTTATTTTAAAATTTCCTATTTAGGTAGTTACTAGCTGTTGATGACGACTTCGTTTGCTTAATTTTATATCTATACAACTACTGCTTTACACAAATAAATAAAATTGAACTGTCAAAACTGTCTGTTTATTTGACAAATTATGAGCTATTTACTAAATGTATATGACATTTAAGGTCGGCAACGCGCTCATGATGCCCCTGGTGTTGCAGGGGTCCACAGGCTATGGAAACCGCTTACCATCATGCGAGCTGTACGCCTGTTTGCCACCATCGGTCGTGGTTTAAAAAAAAGCTTGACTCTGATTAAGAAATAATATTTACAGTATTTGACTGTTTGATCCAGCTAATTCCTAAAGCAGTTGAACCAATTTAGACGTAATTCCCACTGATATACGTGACCTGAAGAAGTACTTAGGCTTTTTATCGAAATACTAGGCGGGCAAAGCCACCGGCCGTGTATACACTTTTTGGTGTTAACATGAACTTGCCTAATTTATGGAGAAAAAAATAACATAATTTTACTGTCAATTTGCGGGTTTATTTATTATAGAAAAGTGATAAAAAAAATGTCTATGTTCAGAAACAATAGCGCCAGTAAAATGTATGGAGGAGGCATATCAGAACATGCACCATAAATTTCAAAGCCTAACTTTACAGTACTATATCTTAGATTTCTAAATAATCAAGACTAAACACCACGAACTATCATCAAAGAACTAATAATTCACAATAGTGTACTGTGAGTAATGGTTGTGATAATGTGACTTCGTACTTTATGAACATTCGCATACATATAATAGTAATTTATTCTAGTTAACTGTGATACGTCATCGGAGATATGGGGTAGAAAACTTTGGAATCATTTGTAGTTTTGTGTAATAGATTCGACACTCGACCTTACAAGTTCTTTATGAAACTAAAACTGTAGGGGTCCGTCACGAAAGTCGGTCGTGATTGAAAGTCATTGAAGTTGCAGTCACTTTTGACTAACGGATCAACAATGAGGCAAGCACTGACATAAATGTCGTAGATTTGTGCGGACATTCCGATAATATTATACTTATTAGGTCATTTTTTCAGTAAAGTTATTTAAAAGGGTTTTATATAGTCTATAATATTATGTTACAACCTTGTTTACTATATTTTGGTAGTATTTAGAAAATATCAAGGTCATTTTGAAACATAGTTTCAAGCTGTCTGTTTTGTACCTAGCAAACTTATCATAGATACTTCTGAGGATTAATTGCTAGGTAAAATTGCAGCTTAAGCACTGCTGTTAAGACCATGTTTACTCAAAGACACTTAATGAGCAGAAACAATACTACTAGAACTTAATACTACACGATATTATTTTTCAGTACCTACTTTCTTCGGTTGGGTTATTTTTATAAATACCACTACCGCGACGGTGGCAAACTGAGTTCCGCGTGTCGGCTCGTCTAATGGTAAGCGGTTACCCTAACCTATGGACAATTGCAACACCAGAAGCACTACAAACGCGTTGATGAACCTTGCTTGGGGAGAAGTACTTAAATAGTTATTCCAAAGACTGTCCTATCTCCCAATTTCCATAATTAGCTTCATTTGACCACATCTTCGTTGTTCACTTATTTACTATTTCAAAGCCTAACCTTATTTATGTAAATAAGGTTCACCCATCAATTTAATAATGACCAAAGACCTACAGATCAATTTACATATGAATTCTAATATCGACCAAATTATAGACAAGCCAGGGGCATGCTGACCTTGACTGCCACTAAGAAAGGCACGGAAACCGGAGTTACTCGGGCTAACGGTCCCGATAAGTTCCGCTCTTGAATAAATCTTACTTTCCTACTATCTTTGTTACCGACTCCCTTATCGGTACTTTATATACCAGGATAAAGCACATTCTTTGAACAATTAGCTTTGCCAGAGAATAAAACATGTAGTTTCCAGTTATTCTATCTTATTTTCTAAGTTTACGATGTTTGAGATAAGAATTATGCATTTTGAGGTCTTATTATTATGACGACTACTAAAACATGATAAGTCTATTTCTTAATTTCCATAATTAGCTCTCAAGAGCTCGCTGAAAATTTAGTCAAATTAAGTAAAATGGTCATTATAAAGAGGTGGTGAGAGGTGATGTTTGTGAGTTTGTATATAGGAAGTAATCTTTAAAACTGCTCATCCGATCTTTTTGAAATTTTACATAGAGTTAGTTTTAGACATGGAAAAAGACATATACTACTTTTTATTGACTTACCAGGAGAGTATATCCACTGGCGGAAGACAGTTATAAATAAGTAGCTGACGCCAGTAACTTCAGATTAATCACGGCAACGCGTGATTGGAATAAATTCCACTTATGTCACTCTCAACTCCTCAAATTATTTCTATACATAAATTCACGTTGTTCTGTTGCTTCAAGGTAAAATAAAAACAAACTAACAAATATGTTTTATAAACGAAATATGGTCTTTACCACGTAAAGTGAGCTAGGTTCATCCAATCGATTCCATATGTCTCCTTCCTCAAACTGTTCAAAGAAAGTAAATCCAATAATGACTGAATGGAGGGAAAAACGCCGAATTATCGGAAATTTACGTATTCTTGCTTAAATTGCTGCAGGCAAGAAACATTAGTACGTGATCCGCACAAAGAATAATATAGCTTTTGGTGCACTTACTGCTTTAACTAAAAGTATTTTGTTTTAAATACAAATTTCGTTCTCAAAACAAATAATTATTTTTATAGGTACATGTAGGAAATAGATTGAGTATAATAAGTCTAACATTAAATTAATGAACAAGCAGCTAAGTAGATATCTACATACATATGCTTGACGTCAGTTTCGTTTAGTTTATCGAACTTTTGATTTGTCTGTTTTTCTTATTTGTAAGATTAATATAGAACTACAACTTGGAACCCTATTCTTATGAATCATTTTAAAAATTGCAAGCAATATTAACTGCTAGACTATGATCTAGCATCTTTTTAGTTGAGGAACCGATATGACCTTTTGATTTAAAATGCTCTTTAAAAATTGTTTGCCTGTACATACTAATTTCATATTTAAGCGAACGAGCGTAAACCTTGACATATACCTCGCATTGACACTTACAAAAGTCAAGTACTACGCAAACAATACGTTTTACGCAACAACATGTCTTAACAAAACTTGATACGTAATCATTGTAAGAAGAACATAAACAGAGCACACATATATAACGTAACAATAACATGGTAATTTCGAAGACAAACCTTGAATCGATAATTTTTTTCATTCATGAAGTTTGACTGCCTCGGTGGCGGTGTCTGAGGTCTTCGACTCAATCTCCAGACCGAAACAAATATTTGTATGATCGGCAAATGTTTGTTTCGGAGTGGATTTTTTTCTATCATCATTACAACCATAAATGTCCCACTGCTGGGCACGGGTCTTTAGCCTACTAAACTACGCTGCGCTGACCAGACGGGTTGGTATAGGGTTTCTTTCGAATTTTTCCTTTACTCGCAGTGCTCTTGTCAGCTTAAGTTTACTCCTTTAGTCGCCTTTTACCACACCCACTTGTTGAAATGGGATAGTGACATTATGTATTATTAATATTAATTATGTATGTATTTAGAAATATAATGTATTATAATCAGTTGTCTAGATCCCATAACACGAGCTTATATTAGCTTACTTGATGATGATGCTGTTGTGTCAAAAGACCAAAAAAAGTCGTCAGTTTATTTTCCTCAATATTGCAGCGGGGAGTATTACAACTGCTGCTGAGACCTTTTTCATTCTCGAGCGTCTCTTTGCTTCTGATGGTACGTAAAGCTGTTGGTCCCGGATTATCACTTAATGTGGTAGTTGTTACGTCAAGTTGGAAGCGTTCTTGATGACTTGATTTATTCTCACACGAGGGTGTGATCCAAGCCCATTCGATAATGTAAGCTCGCTCGAAATGTGACACCCCTGGCTACCACTTTGTGTTACTCTTTTATATTTGGCCAACGCTCATTCAAATGCAGATGTAAAGATAAGTATACTGAATAATATTACACGGATATTAGCAAACTAATGTGATACAAATGAGTGCCGAAGTCAAATGATGACATTGGATTAATATGGAGACAATATTGGACAACCGTGACTCATAACGAATTCTTACAAAGTCAGTGGAACAAGGTTGGCATTTCATGTTTAATTTTATGACCATATACGGGTGGTAAATGTTCTCCGGGTTCTTGGAAACGAAAACTCATAATATATTTTTCTTTAAAAAGAAAACGCCCGCGCTAGGGAACAAGGGAGTGTAATAAATAAATTATTTCTTGCAACAAAAACATTTAACAATTTAGATATAAGCCCTTGTTCCTGAGCCGTGTGCTGAGAACCAATTCTAAATGACATAGTTATATTATATTTGTTACAAATTGGTCCAAAGATATTCAATAGGTCCTTATATTAACTTTAACTCTAAGTGGTATTTACTGGTACTTAATGTCTGAATATGTGTGTGTGTGTGTTTTTATAAGAACGTAATAATGCTATAGAAATTATTATTTATATTTTCATAATTACAAATAATCCACTTCATTGTAATCAAAGTCAGACATTGTTTCACCATGTTTTTAATTTGATAGTTAGATAAATGTTTAGTTTTTTGTATATAGTATATACTCAATCTTCTTAAACAATAGGTAGATAACAGACAAATCAGTCTTCTACAAGTTACAAGACGAAGTCTCGCTTTTGTTCTCGTAAATTCCTTTGAGATCTCTCTCTATCGGATAAAATGATTAAATCCCTTGCCTTTTGTCTCGCCTGCTTTATGGAGACGAAAAATTTCGATTCTACACCAATATCATGGCGCTTAAATTGAATTGCTTTATACAGAAGTAGTTGTCTAGAGAAGTACAGGATTTTTTAGTAATTGGTCTGATTTTGCTACAGGCTGGATTGGCTACTATGTATCTCATTTCTGTGATGTTTTTTGAAGGTACATATTTATAAAGTTTCTCTACTACTAAAGATTGGTTATACAGAGGGCTTACTCTATATTTCGACATTCGACTTAGTTGGTGTTTTTGTGATTCAGTAATGTAAACGGCAGAAATAACATTATAGGAAGTCGAAATAATAGATGGATTGTTAAATTTATGGGCATATAGTCATTTATTATTATATTCCCTCCACATTCTTTGGAGGAGACTCATGCCCAGCAGTGGGACGTTTATTGGTTGAAATGAAAAAAGAAAGAAAGTCATTATATTTCACAAAAAAACAAAACGCATTCAACAATTTATATTTTCGGTAGGTGTCAACTATTTTTTCTTTTATTATCAACAAAACTAAATTGCCATATCAACTCATTGTAGTCTTAATGAGCTGTGAAACAACAATAGTAAAAGAAAATAATTTCGTTACGTCTATTATACGTCCAAAATAGTTACATACTTAGTTATAAGACAAGTCAGGGTTACACGGCTTCTCTCACGATATTTTGCAACAGCTTACTAACTCACATAGAATTCTCAAAGTTATTTTAAATTAAATTAAATTTCACACGTTGATTAAAGCTACTAGTTTACTAAATGTAATCATGTGCAATATTTAGTAATATGCAAAGATAATTGCACTCATTTACACACTCATTTTGACTGGCTTGGCTACCCAGGACAAATCTTTGTGTGATGAGCTTGATTGTTTGCTATGTGTCTGGGTGTTATTTAATTTATTTTATGGTTATATATTTTTATTTATCTATATTATGTATGTATTTAATAAAAAAATGGTAAAGCCTAGTATACCCATAACACAAGCAAATACCTATGTATTATTGCTTATTTTGGGACTAGATAGTGCTGTATATAGAAATGTAGAATCATCTGTAATCACCCATCATGGCGATTGTAGAAATCTGTAAACATTATTTCAAATCAATACTAAGCAATACTTTTTTAATAGAATTCTCCGTAATTCAGCGGCCTTTGTTAAATTGAAATAAATTGATTAAAAGTCACGCTTGTATTATTCATTGATAAAGGTTACAATACAGTGTTGTTAATGCTCATTATACTATCATAAACAATGACTTAACTCTGGGGTTCAAGGCAACAGGCTTAAACAGTTTAGACCTTCCTTATTTTGATGAAATTATTTGAAACAATTCTATTAGATGCCAAACTTGATAGATTTTTTGATAACATAGCTGTGCATAAAACTCTATTACGTGCTCAGTAACATTACCTATATTATCATCGAACATTATATAAGTAGCCTTAATGCAAAATTTCATGTTTTAGATCCAGTAGTTTCCATCTATATTTTTTACATGTATGTGCACCCCATAGACGTAAAATAAGTTTAATCTATTTTCTTAAAGAAGCGGTAACCAATAGATTAAAATTATAGAAAATCCGAAATTTGTGAAGCACAATTTTTCTTTATCTAAATAAAAATAGAGAACATTCTCGACTAGTTTATACTAAAAATAAAAATCAAAATGTGAAGTTATAGAGAACAGTACAATATCGGTTCACGCACGTTGTTGTTCAATGATGCGAGAATGAGGGAAACGCGGAAAAATTTGACGACATCTTTTTTTTGAGAACCAGCAAAAAGGTTCGATGCTTCGACAGTTTGTACATTTTCTTTAGTAAGAGGTTAATAAAACGCAGTGCTATCGTGTTTTAGAGGAAAAATATATTTTTCTTTATTCTTTCCTACTAAATTCAAAACCCTTTTCTCTAAACTTAATTTTAAGAACTACACTGATACGAAAATAATAATTGAAGTATTTTTTCGCTGTTCCAGCCTCTTGTAAAAGTTCAAAGGCAACGCTTCGTCAGACGTGGCATCGTGCCAACTATGGCCGACTGAATCACAAAACCTTCCGTGACGTTGAAATGATCCGATCCTCTTAACACGAATGAGTGGCGACTCACTTATTCTAGTTCGATGCATCGCTTGAGAATAGTTAGGTATGGTTTTATTGACATAATACGGATAGACTTAATTAAACTTCTGCCTCTGTTTTAGAGGATATATGTACTAAACCAAGTGCATATACTAGGTGAATAAGGAATGCTTTATAATTAAAACAACTGAAGGAATAATCCCCGACACAACGTACGGGTTTAACTGAAATGGAAAATGTATTCGTCTACTCTTGAACCGGTTTCATTCTAATGCTTATATAAACAAACTAGATAAGGCCCGGTAATAGTAAATTTAAAGTGTTTTAAATCTATTTATCTCTTAGATATCTACATCATAACGCAAAACAAAAAGTATAGCAAGAAAGTTCAACATAATATACTCCAGCGCTGACTAAAGCAGAAACGTAATAACTAGATATTTGCTCGTAGTAAATAAAGTAAATAGACAAAATTGACTCCTGCAAACGCCCTCGCGCGGACTGATCAGTGCAAGCCAAAACACACCTTACTATAACTGGTAACCGGCCCTTAAATAAGCAAACAAATTAAATAAGCTATTTTACAGAACAAATTGAAAGAAAAATTTTACAATTTTTTCATGGTTTACCTACAGTTACGGCTTACTTCCATCCTGTTAGCTACATACATGTGCCTCTAGACAATGTTACACGCATTTTTCGTTAACGCCGAAGGAAACAATAAAATTGTATGGGATTGACGTCTATGAGAGAAAAGACAAAACAGTGCACTGTAAGGAAACGAAATGTGGTAGACAATGTTAAAAAAAACGCAACGCTTCGTTTTCTGTTGCCTCAAACTAAAAATTGTATGAAATGTAGACTTTTGACATATTATGTGCTAACGCTTTGATATCGCCCATCTGCCTACTGTCAATATGTTGTTGTGCCTTGATTTTCACCATTTGCCGCTTTAAAGTGTAAGTGGCGGTGTCTCATTGAACTTTGAATCTTTCTAAACTTAACGCTTACCGATAGATTTCATTTAAATATTCGATATAAAAATGGTTTTAAAAACGGCAGGTAACCTTTTGATATAATTAATAACATTTTTAAGATCTGTGATGACAGATCGATCCCAGTACATCGTGGTAATGCCATGTTTGAGATCTAGGTTGGGCATTGGCACATGCCTGTAAGCAGTGGCAGCAAACGACGGTGCGGTAATAAAGAGAGTCTGACCATGGCTGCCCGCGCCACACCGCCCCGCCGCCGTCTGCATTGTTCTAGTCTAGGAGCATAGCGTTTTTAAGGTTCCGTAGCCAGAATGGCAAAAACGGAACCCTTATAGTTTCGTCCTGTCCGTCCGTCCGTCCGTCCGTCTCTCATCTGTTTTGATTATATGTATAATAATATAAGGCTCCCAAAGTAGCATAAATTGTATCCCTCTATTTTCTAAACCGTTAAAACCTAGAAATCTGCATAAAAATAACACTTAATAAATACTTACTTAATAATACGAGTACAACTAAAATTATTTTGAACATAATCGAATGCACAGTTTTTGAGTAATTGCTCTTCTCAACAAAAGGACTTAAGCGCTATGAAGATACGCTTACGGATATTTTTATAAAAGTTGTCCCAGTAAAAAGAACTAACATAGACAATAGACTTTGCTGTTAGACCATTGACGGTCTATCCCATATTATTATTATTATTACATATTTAGTATTTAGGCGACAAGCGTTAACGCCTTGGCGTTAACGCTTGCCGCTTGGTAGACAATGTTACAAAAACGAGGCAGACGTCAATTTTATTCTGCCTCGCTGCTTTGAAATGTAAATTCTCTATGCTTTTCCTGGAAGTCCGATGTCAAATGAGTTGTCAAACTCAGCACATACGTGCCTTATTTTATGTAATAGTTATATACTAATCTAAAACAATATAACTATAAGATAATTCACAACGGGCAGTGTGCAATGTAAACACTCGTCGAGGTGCTTGCTGTCTCGACACGTTGGTTCCTACGCCAGCTGTGTCGCCGAAAAACTTTATGGATTTGTGATGGTAGAAAGAAAGAAACACTTGCGGCTAACCAACAAGGTCTGCTGCGGTAGGTACGGCTTCTCCAGTTGCTGGCTTTACTTTGAATGCAGCAGCTTCAAGTACTCCGGTGTACATTTCGGGCCTGCACGACACCACAATGCCAGAGGACACCGAGAAGTATGTGTACCTTAAAGCCAAGTACAATTATTTGGGTGCAGCTTCTGGAGACACGTCGCAGTGTTTGTACCGTACGTCGGTACAGGCACCACAAACAGTTCAATTCTTGCATCTTATAATGGACGAGAACTTTTGACCCGAGCATTTTGTGTTCTATCGCTTCCGGGAATAAATACCACCTGACGGCACATTGAAGTGCAATGTGAAGAAGTTTTATAAATTATTATTTTATGTATGTACGTTATTTTAATAATTATTTATTTATGAGAAATTGTAATCCTGAGAATAAAGAAAAGATTTATTGAAACCAAAATAATTATGTCCTTCCTTCCCTAATCTCATATGTACTAGTTCATTACCTATTTTTACATTTAAGTTAGGTACATAAAAATAAATAATCAATAAGTTACCAGAACACTTACCTAAAAGAAGTAATAGTTGGCAGATGATTATAATTACAATTATATATACTAAAACATTTTATCAAATCGGACCGATCTGTTTGTTTTGGTTGAACACGATAAGCGTATTATTTGTTATTAACTTTACTGTTAGCTAAATTAAACACAATATTAAAACATACTGTATCACACCAAGTAATCGTTTTATTATCTAACATAAAAGTATTAATTTATTTTCGTCAGAAATACAAAAGATTCTTCTCTCTTTGGCTGAACATAATATCTCTCTTTAGAAGTTATAATGTTGAGTTGTTAGGTTCTTGATTTCTTAATTTTCACTGCTGAAACCATTGATTGCTACGAAACATTTGTTTCTAATAGTATTATAGTTCTGAATACTTTATTTAATTTTGGCATTTTTCCTAGCATTCCGGCCTTCAATATTGACTTTTATTTCTCCTTCATTTCGCATCCTCATGCATTGTAAAATTCATGGTTGGTTCATAATTCTCGCACGTCAGTTTGCGTTGTGACTTGAAACTATAGATGTAAATATAATTATATTATTATATTATACTAGTAGGCGATCATACAAATAGTGAAACTTGACATTCTATTTTTTGTATCTATTACATAATATACTCTCGAATTCTATATAATAAAATTGAGTATTTTTATTTGCGTTTATATTTATTTTGATTGAAACATAATCTCTTTGTATTTGTTTGTTGTCATGACAATTATTATTGTCACACTCTGACCACAGAATGTAAAATGTATACTCTGTGTATTAAACGACACTGTAAATCCCAAAAGGTTGTATGTTCCTAATTTTTTCCGTTTAAAATCTAATGTATGTTATAAGTATGGTCTGCAATAGTTCATGTAGTTGTCGCGATAAACCTCATGTTGATGTGTGACTACACAAGTCTGCACGAATGTTATCGCAATGTATCGAGCCAAAGAGCTCAAAGAGATTTTCCAACGCAGCTCATTGCATCATTCAGCGAAAATGTTTGCTTAAATCATGCTTAAATAGAGTCAAAATATTGTAATATCTAAAACATGCAATATTTATCAAAATTAAAATAGTCACTACTTCTCTTTCTGCAGAGTCTCGACAACCGCTTTGATTTCCTTAGATAAAACCAAAGCGTTAACGCATGTCAAAGGTGTATTTTGGCATAAGGCAAAAGAAAACACAACGTTTCATTTTACGATACTGTTGTTTAACATTGTTTGCAAATTTTTATTTTGTTACAATAAAAATTTACGAAAAGTGAATGTATCTTTTTCTACCCGTAGACCGTAACTTAAAATTTTATTCATATCATCATCTCAACCCATAAACGTATTTAATATTACAGTAATCACTTACAAAAGATTTTAATTAAACATAACGGAAAAATATAGGTACATACAACCTTTTTGGATGTTTCAGTGTATATTCTGTGCACAGAGTAGGTACATTATAGATTCTGTGGTTAGAGTCTGACAATAATATTGTCATGACAAGCCGTATAGTGTATAATCTATGATGACAAGTTTAGATAAATAAACGCTAGTGTTCTACTATTAGGTCTGTGGATAAATAGAAATAAATACTTATAAACCAGATGACAAGCATTATATTTTCTTTGATAACAACAAACAAACAAGACATACAAGAATATTAATGGGAATCAAAATACTCAATTTAATTATATTATTAAAGAATTCGAAAGTGTTAAAGATTCAGAAATGTCAGGTTTCACTACTTCTGGGGGCACCCTTGGATACCTATTTACATCAATAGTTGCAAGTCGCAGCGGCGAGAATTGAATGACCCAAGATTTATTTTATGGGATGATGATATACGAAACGAAGAAGAAATAAAGTCAGTTGAAGGCAGGAATGTCAGAAAAAAAGCCATGGTTAAAAACAACGATTTCATAGCATGAATAGTAAAAATATAAGGGTTCTGTTTTTACCTTTTGCGGTACGGAACCCTAAAAATAATAACATTATATCGTGAAAAGAAAGGTGCCGAGCCAAAGAAAAAGAATCTTGTATTTCTGACGAAACTAAATATGTAATGATTTTTTGTCAATAAAACGATTACTTGTGTCATACAGTTTGTTTGGATGTGTTTATAACAATTATTACGCCCTCTTGTTAATACTATTACTTATTCTGTGCCTTATGCGTACGTCGCGGGCACAGCTGATTATTAAAAAATATGATTACCTTACTAATAATAATATCTACAGATAATATTACTTCTTTTAAGTTTTGTGTTTCGGTAACTGCTTGAATATTTTTAAGATATAAGGAAAGGCATATTTTGGTATCAATAAAGACATATTTTCTTTATTATCAAAGATTATAATTTCCCATAGATAAATGTCTTATAAACGACCGTACATAATTATAAAAATAACTACTTCACATTGCACATAATAATTATACCTACGGTCAGGTAGTATTTGTTCTCGGAATCGACAATACAACACAATACGCTTTGGTCAAAAGTTCTCGTTCATAATAAGATGCAATAAGCACGTCGGTACTTCTGTACTACTGAATACAGTCACCACAAACACCTTTAAGAGTGACTCTGCGACGCGACTCCAGCAGCAGTACTCTCATAATGTACTTGGCTTTATGGTACACATACTTCTCAAAGTCCTTTGCCGTTACAGTGTAGTGCAGGCGAGAATTAATGTACACCGGAGTACCACAGCAGTTCTTCTTGATTCGCTGCCGGCATTACCTTTTTTGCACCTTACCCACCTGAATTTTCTTATTATTGAAAACAAAATATAAATTAATTTGGGCGCGTTGCATTTAATTTAATTATTATTATATAAATCAGGTGCGTTTGTACTAAGTTTGGCAATTCATTTGACGTTCAGAAAAGCCATAGAGTAGAGAATTTACGTTTTAAAGGGGCGAGGCCGAATTTTGCCTCGTTTTTGTGACTTTTCGTTTTCCTGAGACGCTAACGCCAAGGCGTTAGCGTCTCAGGAAAACGAAAAATGCGTTGCGTGATAACTTTGTCTAGAGGCCATGGTCAGGTGAAAATACGAAAAGATTTTACAGTTTCACTGTACATTTAGTTTACCTTTGTGAGCTTTAAATGTAACAGCGAGAGAATGGAAAAAACAAATCAAAAAAATAGTAGGTACTACGGAAATTGGAAGGATCAAGCTTGAATAGTTTTTTTTTATAACAAATACATACACATACTCATACGTATAGCGAGTGAATTCTTCTTAGAAAATACGCCACAATAATTGACAATTTCTTTCAAAACAGTAAGTAAATAAAACACTGTTTTCAAGACCAATTTCGCAGCTATATTTTGATAAATGTTCAATAACTCGATGAAAGTAAGCAGCTGTTTAAATCAAAACCTATCTTCCTCTTACGTACTTAGGGTAGAGAGTTCGAACAACCCACAAACTTAATCATTAAGTCTAAGCAAATTGTGTAAACTTTAAAGTACTAAATTTTAAACTATAATCGGATTTCAGTGTCAAAGTTTCAGCTAATCTCTGGGAACTTAACTGTTTCAATCTTGTCCCGAAGGTAGGTTCCTAACTAACTGAGTAATATAGCCAGACATTCACCAGGCTGTTTGGCTATGTAAAGGAGAATTAAGCGAGTGTTATGTAAACAAAATAGTGCTACTTACAATTTATTAGGCTTAAATTATTATTTCTAACACTATAATTCCTCTTTAATATATGTGAAATATTAAAGTTATGTATCAATTCCGATGAAAAATTTTATACTAAATTTTGCATTAGTACATGCATTAGTAATAGGTACTTCTTTACTAAACATAAAACAAAGGTTTCTTTATTCGTTTTATATACTTAATTGTTATTATAGCATATTAAGCTACGTGAAACATATACAAGGCACGAAATTAACACTTCTATAACGATAATCTAAGAATAGTAAAATAAATACATAACACATATATTTTTAGATACAAAAAATATTAATTGATGAACACCTTTGATCATTACTGGGGCCCCTAAAGGATAACGCTTATTTTAACAATCAAATTGAAATGTTACATCATCATCAATATTGACATAAACAAAATAAAAATATATGAATAATCATACTTATTAAATTTATCATCAAAGCATGACGTAACATCAAAAAATCTCAACAAAGAATATCAGAACAGGCAATTCAGTTAAACTAATGCAAACTTTAGTACATAATGGAATAACACAATGAAATAAGGAACTAATTTCACTCACGAATACATTATTAGTTCTATTCTGACGAGGTAACAGTATTTCTTTCCTATTAACAGTAGCGAAAAATTTGGCTCTAAAACCTTACTGCAATCTAGATTAAATTCAAACCTTAATAGAAGAAAATAAAGATCATCTTCCTTAAGCTGCTATGTAGTGCTGTGCTATTCTTAAAGTTGAAAGTGTATACCTATAGAAATTTGTATAAAATATTCACCATATTGCTTGCCATCAGATAGTCTCATTGTTTGTAATGTTAACTTTTTCTCTCACAATGCTTTACAAGCACACAACATAAGCCACCATGGAATACCCATAAAAAATTTCTAAATCTTGATAAAAACACCATGGATAAACATCACAATCGGTTATATCACCTTATTTCACACTAACTTTCTTCTTTAAATATAGTATAAAATAATTTAATTACCAAGAGATTGTTGTTAAAGTTTATTGCTGTGTAAGCGATTTAATTGTGGTGATTGTGATTTAAATTAAATTCATTTTAGCTATTTATAGCAGGTGCATAAATTAGAACTGTTTGCGGTGTGAAATAAAAGTATTTTCTAGATGTCTTCAAAATATATTTGTTTTAATATGAGTTTCTGATGATCTCTTGACAACTTCAGTTTCTGTAATCTTTTGGTAACAAAAAGTCTGACAATATCACACCCTCATTGAGACAGCTTCCATCCTCTCATTTCTCTTCATCCCTCATCATCCATTTGGTTCCATATAATAACTATTAAGAATATCTGGCTCCATGGTGAAAAGTTAGCAATTCGTACGGATGCAATTTATTAAAATAGCCTTTTTGCAGTCGGGTAAAAATTCCATCTAAATTGTGTCTATTCCGGAGGATTTTCCTAAAGAACCTTTCGCAGTTTGTACGAAAGGTGAAAACAAGTAAATATAATTTAAAAAATGTAATAACCCGACTGCAAAAAATCAACAACGCACTAAAAAGACCGTAAAATTATTGTAAAATTATTATATCTGATTAAATTTAAATACATAACATATGTATACAGGGTGTATACGACGATACGACATTAAATGAAACCACGTGTAGCATGTGATGTTAGAAGACTATACCAAAAAAATTTAACAGAAATTTGCAATAGTTTAGACGCAAATGTACTTTCTTTATGTCACAGTTGTTCACAGTTTTAAACAACCTGTAGGTATTTACGTTGATCTTATGTTGTCATTACGTCATTCAATTCATTTAAATATCTCTGACTCTTTCATATTATCTTATCTCTTACTCTGTTCCGCACAGTTGTCGTCGTCATGTCGAAAACGTCATGATAGAAAAATAAGGTGTAGTTTAATATTCTTAAATTTTTCGACTTTAAATAATGTGTAGCTTTTTTTTTTTTTTTTTTCTTTTTTTTTTTTCTTTTTTTTTTTAATAATTTATATTAGAATATGTTTATAAGGGTTAACACTGGCTACCTTGTCATTTAATGTCGTATCGTCGTATACACCCTGTATATTTGTAATCTCCGTTTGATTCCCTTTATTTTGATACTCTACTCGATAGATTTGGTTAAAAAAAATAATAGAACTACTTACAATTTGGAACCATTCAATTATGTATAATCTCTTTTTGAATATATGTAATCTACTTTTGATTCTCTTTATTTTGATACCCAACATGAAAGGTGTGATTTAAAAAAAAATTGAACTTCTTACAATTTGACGTCAAAAGCCCGCCGTTTAAGTCTTTTTATTCTTAAAACCTATCTAAAGACACTTGGGTTTTCTAGACGAATCTAACGATACCCTATTGTCACTATTGTCAAAATCCATCCAGCCGTTTGAAAGATTCGTGGGAATATAGAAATTTACAAACATACAAGATACGCGCGAAAAACAATACCCGTCCTGACAGTCGGGTAAAAAGTTTGGTAGATTTTTTTGTTAAGTCGTAATTACGACTTAACAAGAAAATCTACCAAATTAATCGAGTCAATTTCAAGAAATGAAATTTAAACATATTTTAGAGTTTATTTGGAAAACCAAAGGTTCTATTGTCTTAATTAATATCTATTGTCAATAATGTCTCTGGTTGACATGTTTAGGTCTAAAAACAAAAATGTACAAAGGCGTAGACCGGAAATAATACTTTAAAGGCTATAGTTCCCCTCTAGTAAACTTGCCATTCTCTGCCTAACTCTCCGGAAAATAGAAATGAAGTTATATATAAAATAACTTTATTTACGTAATAACTTAACTGTTATGTACCGCTACAAACAACTATGGGTCATAGTACAATTTAAATTAAGTATAAATAAGCGAATCTTTGTGGCAACTAGACCAAGACGAGATTATTCAATGGTGAACGTAATTTTGTGAACACTACTTGTTTAATGATCGGTACTTTGTTACCTCTTCTTACCGTAGATAGTAAAAGATGTAATTATGACGTAATAGTTAGCTGATCATCCAAATTTAACTGCGTTCTTGTAGCAGGGCCGGGCCAGCTCTGAATCTCGACATCGACTTGGATTCGATAACGCTGTCAAATATTTGAAGATAATAAAAAATTCAAATATTTAACATCGATATCGAATCCGAGTAAGGCAATATCGAGATATTTTATATGAAAAATCTGTCAACTAAGTTTCTGATATCGAATGGGCTTGAGGCAGACCCTAGTGTTGGCAAGGCTTCAACCACTAAGTAATAACCGGGACTGACGTCTTCATATACCTTACGAAATAAATTGTTATGAAATGTAATGAGTTGAGGTTTTGGGATTGGCAAAAAACAACAGCCATTCAAATACCGAAGAAGTGTTTATTTTCAACTATTACTTGACGTAAAAAGTTCTCTCCGTTGACTACCAGTCACTGCATTGCCAGCACACTTTATGTTCCAAGTTAGTTAGTTCTAGAAATCGCTTCCTAGTATGAAAGGTAAATAACGTATTGCTACTAATAATTATATGGGGCTAAACCCGTATAGCAATCATATTATTATCATAGTTCCCCTATAATAATGTTGTTCAATTTCTAAACGTAGCAGTGGAGGTTCTGCTTTTCAAACAAGTAAAAATAGCAATAATTAAGAAACGGATATAGACAACCTGATAATTACACGCATAGCTCATAAAATTTCATTCGGCCGAGATACCACAGGCTATGGACCGACTACGTCGTGGCTGCGTGCACGCATCTCAGAGAATTAGTCTCACGTCTTTATCTAGAAAAAACCACTTATACACTGACAAAGGTTTTTAAGTCACGCTAAAAGTTTAATTTAGTATTCTTTTCGTAGATTTACAAAAATATTCATTGTCGGGTTTTACATACATTTGTACATATTTATGAGTATAATATTCAGACTAGGGTTGTACATATTTATGAGTATAATATTCAGACTAGGAAGAAATGCCAAATTATGCAATATAATAGAAACCTAAATTATTTTTACGCAAAATACACCGCTAGGTATTTCAACAGCGACCTAGAGATCCTATGAACCCTGACGACCTTGCTCAAAGGAAATTAATAACAAAAACACAGATTAGTTGTACGTTTTTGAAATGCCGTTGCTTTTATGAGGACATTAAGCTTATGCCAGCCTTGTAATGAAAAGCAGATATATTAAAAGAAGCAAATGAGTCCAATGTAAAATTCAAGATATTTATATCATATCAATTATCTCTGTTCTGTGGACACATACTCAAATTACGGCATTTATTAATTTTTATTTATTGATCATTTCAACCCTTAAACGTCCAACTACTGGGCACGGGTCTCCTCCATAGAATGCGGAGGGAATTTAGCTTCCTATACCACGCTGGCCAGACGGGTTGGTATAGGATTTGTTTCGAATTTTTCTTTAATACATTTTTATTTATTTATTTTACTTTAATTTAAATCAATTAAAGGTTTCTTGACTTTCACTACTTTCTCCAAGTAAGATAATTTGCTATCTCTTCTTTCTTCCAAATTTCGCTCGTTTATATTTATCCCATTCTTGCACCTCCACCCATCCGCTTGCCGCATGAACATCGACAGAGAATCACAGTCGTATTCCTGCTGTATTTTTTTAAATAAGTCTCAAAACAACATCTTGTGTTCTATGCGTAACTTCTCTATATTTAACCACAATTGTTACTTAGAAAATTGACATCTGCGTGTACCTATTTATCACCAATTTCATAAGCAATAAAATTTCAAGAACACGACAATATGAAGCAAGAACAGTTAACAACATTTTAACATGTTTTATCTAAATGTAGGTAAAGCGTGTGGCCCTTTGCCAAACCGTTGGATACATGGTCATTCAAATCATTTGTTTGCATGCCTTATTTGTAGTCAAGAACGTGTATATTTTGTATCTGTTTTAGGGTACCTTAGTAAGCTTGTGTTTGAAAGTTTTATTTTTAATAAGCAACAATAATTACAAAAGTTACTTTGTTTTTGACTGAACACAGTGATTCACGGTTGGCTATTAAATTTTAAGTATCACAATACCGGACTAAAATATTTTCCTAATTTGGGTTTTAATGAGTCAACCACGCATCTTCTTTCTTTAAAAACTTTCATCAAAGAACCTTATTATGCTATTACACTTACTTTATTCTTCGTTTCAAAAGTTTTCAATAATCAGTCACCCCCATCCACGGGTGAATGATATATTGGTTTAACTTAACTAACACATGATATATCTATATCATGTTGCAAACATTTGAAATACCTGTAAATATTCCTATGATACTTAGTCATTTAGTGAGTTCAACAACATTGTTAGAGGGTAGTACCTTCTTGTGTGAATGACTGTATGGGCATTTTGTCCTAAAAGGTGTGTATTTTCGGTAAATAGACTATGCAACGACTATTTTTTACTCATATCCTCCTTCGAAAGTCGTTGTTGTCAGTGCTGAGGGTCGCGATATCCAGTCAACACTATCTCTGACGATGTTATGCTATCTATTCCACATCAACCATTGTCGTGAGCTCAATGGTCGTGAGATTGTGGAGGGACCATATCATACAATCTGGGAGGTGTGGCAGTGGCCGCTCCACCATAACGTCATATCCCAAACACACAAAAAAACTAGCTTATGGTCTAACGACCGATCGCAAGTAGACATAAAAGAAAGAAAAATCTATCTATACTTGTCTTTGATATCGACTATAGCTTAGAAGACGGCAATAAATCTAAATAGTCAACCGCAAAGATACAGTTCGGAACTACTAAACCAGTCGTAACCTCTTCACTTATCGAAGCCACGCTAACTTGACAGCAATCTCAATAACTCGAAACCCACATGATCCACTTGCGTTCTAGTTTTAATTCTTAGAGCAACATCCATGTACACGCACACATGTGTAATTACCGCGTGTAATCATACTTAACGGCACATGCACCGGTGTCCGTACGCGGGTGTTTGAATAATACTTCCAATATTATAATAGAGTTTGTGTTTGTTTGTTTGAACATAGTAATCCCAGAATGAGGTAGTCTGAACGTGAAAATGTCTTTGTAGGTACTAAATAGCCTGCATATTATTTATTGCATCTTTATTGATTTTCATCTCTAAGTATAAGAAGACTCAAGGAACAATCTCAATGCACCAATGGAAAAAAAAGAAAACTTATCTGTCCAGAGAGCGGTAACTTTTGTGAGGAGATATACATGAGAGATTATAATAGTCATTTTCAAAAATTTGACTACGATATTAACGACGCAAACACCAAGATTGCGAGTAGGCCTTCAGAAATACACCGAAAAGGATCACTGATGATGATGAGCCTGCTTTCTAATAAAAGCTTTGAAAATAATACCTACCTTGAATCATTAGACTGAAGTAGTAAGACAATTACAGGTGAAACGGCGAGCCACAGCTATACTTCTAATAACCATACCCAGATAATTATAACCTTCAGTGTATTGGGAAGTATAAGATTTCTCTGACGATAAACATAATAATAACGAAGTAAGAGGCCGTTTTGGGTCACAATAACTGTGTCAATTGGCTTAAAAGTATAGAAACTAAAAGTATAAGTAGTAAGCCTGCTTATTTTTTAATGGATGTTACTGCAATGCGCTAATATAAGTGAGTGTTTTATTCTAGGTTAGTGGGCATCTTATTGGTAACTATTAAAACAGTGGCAAAGAATAATTTCAACTACATATCTACTTATGCATATAGTCGGTAATTTGCCCTACAAAATTGTCAAGAAATTGCGTGTTAATAAAATTCGTGAGCTTTTAAGTAATCTAATGCAATTAATATTGTGTTATTCGTAGAGCCCCGATTAATAAAGATTTTTCCTCAAAATATCTGTGTTGCAAAAACTTCTAAATGGCCGAACTATCATAATTTTAGAACTATATACCTGTATAGCAAACTGTCTAGACAATTAAGATGAATAGATTTTAATATATATACAAACCACTCGTAAACAAGACATATGCTTCAACGGCATATGTATATTATGGAAATCAGATTCACTTCGTGTGCTAAGCCTAAGTTTTCCATTGGACGCTTATTATCTTTGTACTATAATTAGACTTTCCATCACGTTACAGTCACTTTACCAAGTCATGTTAAAATAAGTACAACGTCCAGTCGTGCGTGTTAAGTAGATACTAAATGCACTAATGAAATCAGGTAAAAAATTACCTTTGAATAAAACGATTATTGATAATTTTGTTGATATATTTAGAAATGAATATTGCTGAACGGATTGTGTTGTGCAGAGGTTAATGTATCTACGAGCACGATATGCGACTAGTAAAATCTCCCATGGCCACGGCAAATTTTCCTCTTTAGGAGATACATTTCCAAGAATTTCTTGGTGCACTATCGACATTTAAGTAACCGAAATTTCAACAGAGGTTTCGGTTATATTATATTACTCACTCAATCAGTCCGTAAGATTGTTCTTTAAATTGATAAATCTATAGTTAGAACTTACATAAAGTACTAACAGCAAGCTTTCTAAACTTAGACGTGTTAGACGTCTTCATGAAACAATCTTGTGGTCTAGAGTCCAACTGAATCGATAATTAGTTTTCACAACCGCGATATTTCATAGTTACTATTATTTTTAAATTAAATATTGTGAAGTATTCGTAGTCCGCAATGGGTCAACGTATGTGGATTATGTCCTAAATCCTCTCTATCAAGGTGAGGAGGTGACGAAACCCATGCCCTAGGTTAATGATTAAAGATTAGGTGCCAAACAATCGACTACTAAAGTTCTCATATAGATCAAGAAGTAAAAGTTGCTTGTGGTTACTAGCCAATAAAAGGGCAATAGATCAAATGACCCAATGGTATTAAGCAAAGTGGGTTAGTTCAAATACTATAAACTAACTTCGATTGCTTAGAATATTTTCGTCCGCAGTACACTCATCTATAGACGATAAGGTTCTTGAATCTGTTGTCAAAAAATTATTTAAGGAGCGTGACTATAGCGTAGACTACGTTATAATTGTGGTGGCTATTAATTAGCCACCGCAATTATAACGTACTTTACGTAGATTATAAGGGTAAGTTTGGACTGATCTATTTTAATTTTTTTCTTATGCATAGGGTTCGATTTACCAAATAACCAATCTACTACTAGGGCGTAGGTACTTTTGAACGAAGGTAAGCAAATTAATGAGATATAACTTAAATAACATAACATAAATTACACAACAATTTTTCCCCGAAGACCTCTTCGGCAGAAGTAAGCACACCCACATTGGATATTACCAATGACCGGCCACACTTACAATACTGAGAATTTCAAGACAAAAACAACACAGTTTTACTGACCTGGGATTAAACCCGAGACCTTTTGCTCAGCAGCTTAGATATAACGCCAATATCCTCCTTCATTCTCTTGATAATTATGATGAAGAAAAACATTTTCTTCCGTAAAGAAAACATCGTAAGAACACCCATATTCCCAAAAAGAAATTCTATCACCAACCCACACTAGGCCAGCCAGTGTGGACTATGGCCTATACCCTTTCAGCTCTCTAGATAGGGGAGAGAAGACCCGAGGCCAGCAGTGGGACATTAATGGGTTGCTGATGATGATGATGATGATTTTTACTTTTTTTATTTTTTTCTTTACAGCACAGTCGCGTTAAGTCAATCACTTAACTATAATTCCGGTTTTATAGTAATGTAATTTTTACACTACACCTAAGAAAGTACGTATCAGATTCTCTAACGTTACAGGTACAGGGTATACTTTCATTACACACAGTGTTCAATTACAAACTCTCGCCACACAAGTTATCGCATACTTACTTACTTTCATGAGAAACTTGCACACAATCCTCTTTAACGCAACTTACGCAGTTAAACGAAGAAGATTTCCAAGTAAAATATGACCGTTTATCATTGTCTGTTAGTGCATGTTCGTTTAAAGTTTAAAGAAAGTGGTCATCAAACTTCTGGTAAGTAACCTGTTCTAACCGACTGTGAATGCTTCGTTAATGACTAGATATTAAATTTTTGTTGAGGATATTCTGACAAAGAAAGGCCTTTACCTAAGTAAGAGTATTTCAAAACGGAGGCTTACTATGAAACGAATGCTAAAATAAGGGTTTGGACCTAAAACATGTACAAAATAGGCCTTCTTATTTAAATACTCTCATCTAAGGTACCACAAAACGCAACTGAAAATTGCATAATTTTTGCCGACTGTGATTTAAAAAAAACACGTTAGGACTTATATATTAAAACGTTCCGTAATTACAATGAAACCTCGGAATTTTTTTCAAGATAGTTATTATAAAACAAAATTACAAATGTTTTGTTTAGTTTTGTCATCTTCTAATAATGATAATCACATGATAAAACCGTGTTACACGTAATTTTGAGTCAGTCAATCGTTAACTTTGATATTATACAAATAACTACGATTTTCCTAACAGTTAACAAACGGATTTACCAAAGTATTTATTTTTATAAAGGATCTTCTTATCTAAATTGTTTTTATTTCCAGTTCATAACATAATCATCGCATACTTATGTCAAATATCGTGATGACCAAATAATAATCTTATTAAACAAGTTATAACATCATGGTGTATACAAAACAGGCTTGTGTTTACTGTTGTTTAAATATCATTCTTGAATGGCAATAAAAGTGCCAACGTAAACTTTGTTGGATTTGATATAATAAAGATAATTTAATTCAAACGGCAGTCTTTCCAGTATTTTAATGGGTGGCCAGACTGGCCAGTTATGCTTTAACAGTTGTATTACAGTTAGCGAATAAACAGACTGTTAGAAATAAATGAGTATTTTAATTAAATTAGATGAGAACTTATATTATACTACACATACAAAGCAATCTTTAGATAAAATAGTCAATTTACAAATATTAGCAACTTTTTTGTTAACACGAAAGCTGGGACATCCAGTGCCTCTAGACAAAGTTACACGCATTTTTCGTTAACGCCGAAGGAAACAATAAAATTGTATGGGATTGACGTCTATGAGAGAAAAGACAAAACAGTGCAGTGTAAGGAAACGAAATGATCAATGAAAAGATCTTCCATTGAAATAGAGTTGTATAAATGAATGAAATTCGTGTAACTTGAAAACGACTCGACCAAATTGACTTTGTTTTTGTTTCATAATTGTTAAGACAAGGTTAAGGCGAAACTTTTTGGAATATACACCGTAAAACAGTCTTTATAACCCAAGGTAGATCACTATTGGTAATTATACCTTTTATCGCGGCATAGGTTCATACTCGATGAAACCCATAAATTTACCCAAAAATATGCATATTTTCATATCTTAGCTGTTTTTACCCTTTAAATTATAATAATTAATTAAGACACAGTTTTTATCGCTAATTAGCTGCTTGAGGTAATCTATTGGCTCATCAGAAAGGTGAATAACCTCGTGGAAAGGTGAATGGACTAGTTATTAAAGACGTGTTTTGATGTTTTCATAAAAGATTTTTCATTTGAGACTTTGCTATTAAACACTAGTTTTCATTTATGTTCTCCTGATATATTACTAGTATAGCCACTAAGTATTACTTCCAACTTCTAATAAATAGTAACGATGCAAGCTTAATCGAGAAACCATAATTACACACTTACCCAGTAATTTAAAGCAATTAATCTAATTCTTATTTATTTTTCAATTAATTAATTAATGGTACCTCGGAAACGTTTCCAACGTTTGCTTCCTTTCAAGTTTATAATATGTATGTCTCATATCTCTTCTATAAGAAAAGAGAATTTTATGAAAAAGTAATTGTAGGCAAATTTGCAGACACTATTTTTCGGATAACCTGTTTCATTCTTAACTTGTGACTTTCTTATGTTACTTTGTAACCTAGATAAATTGATGAAATTTCATTTCATTTCAAATATCCTAAAAAATTGCTTTTTGTGCTTTTCAAGCTTCGTGTCAGGCCTTTTCTCCAAGAAATTGTATACAGTGCTACAAAAATTAAACGTGTCTTACACGTGCCGTGTCAGACAAAATAATATTGTTCTATACAGTATCTACCGTAACGTGGCCGTACAGACCAGGACAAACAAGCTGTCAAATTCTATAGAAAAATATTATTTTGTCTGACACGGCACGCGTCTGACACGTTCTCGATCTTACACAACGGTTGTATAAATTCGCTCTGCACCACCGAGACATTTCAAATGATATAATAATTTCATCAATGAAGTATCATTACAGAAATAATGGATAAATTAATAAACTTTTACTTTACGGTTGAATGCTCTTGAGAATTGATCCGAGTGATGCAAACAGAGCCAGTTCAGTTCCGCACTATTGTAGAGAAGAGATTGGTTTATCTTACATTGTACTACGTGTTTGTATACAATGTAATTACATTTTAGCTCGCGGTGTGTACGGAATGATTAGGAAAGTTTAAATACGCTTTGACTATCATTTTGTTTCCGTGGTCGTAGAATGCGAGTGTTGCATACGACGTGTATGAGCCGAACATAGTAAAATGGAATAGAATAATTTGTTCGGTCCACAGATAGTTTTACCCCATTCTATATTGCCTTGAAAAAAAACTCGGCAGACAGTTAATTAAATAACTGCAGCGTTCGTGGGAGAAAAAATTCGGAACGTTACTGTCCACAACGAATTTGGTTCCAATGTGTGGGGATAAATTCCCTGGTGATGACGATTAAGATAATAGAAAGTAGTCGTGGGTACAATATTGAACAGCTCTTCTTTAGTTTTTGTGTATGAGTATAATTTATAACCCTTAATTATTGAAAAATACCCGACGGATAAAACCCGGAGTTAGTTCCTTAGAGCGGATATTGCCATAAAAAGACCGAACGGAAGAGAAGAACTGCAAACCGTCGGAATTGCTCTTGAAAGTAAGAACTGTAGATAGTAGGTATTTTATTTTATTTTATTATATTTGGGATACTTACAGCTAGAAACAGGATAAACTTAACTATAAAATATAATGGCCATTTACAAGTTTCCACTGATAGAATCCTTAAATAAATACTTATTACTTATTAGAGATACTTATTAGCAGGTGAAACAAGCGTCCTTTGGAACCGCAAAAGCTGCATTCGAGTATCGCAATTGAACTTGAAGAAATAAAGATACTAACCTACCACTACCACTAGCTAAGTTACTTATTTATCCTCGAGGATTATCAATCATTGTGTAGATTTGTGTGTTCAAATACTGTGTTTTGTGTGTGTGTGTTGTTCGCTGTTTTTGTGTTACTGTTAATCAAACCTGGCCCTAATAGCCATAACTACTACGTTTGGATTATAATCTGTAAGATAGTGTAAGTTGATAAATGAAATTTAAAAAAAAAGTAAAGTGACACCATAAAAGTTGCAGAGTCAGCTACCTCTTGCAAGCTACGTAGCAAGTCGGTTAAAAATACCGAATATATCTGGCACTAGAATTATAACAACTCCGTTCAGTAAAACTCTAACAAAACTAGGCTCTATACTTACAGTATAACGACCGAGAGAGGACAAAAAAAAACCGCAAACGAATCAAGGCCAACGCAGCTTTTGAACTGGTCGTACTTTTATTTATTAACGTGGAAGCTGTCCCAATTATTGTTACGTCCTTATTTAAAACGACAAGTTAAACTCTCTCTCATTATAATGTAATTATTGTACCTATGTAATTTTTTGTTTTGGAGTAAGATCAAGCACCCTCCTCTCGCCGTTATTAACAACAAAATGTATTCATTTATTCAAGTGTTCTTACTCGGAATTGTTAAGCAATCAACTTGTTGTAATATTTTAAGAATCCCTTATGTTTTTCCTGTTAACTTAACATCGTTCTAACACTAAACTTAAAACTTAAAACTGTTCAAACTCACCTTTGTCGCAATTTCCAACTCACACCTTAACTCCGAGTTATCCAACAAAGTGTTCCACCGTCAATTATTCACAAACTTCCACTTTGAGCCTTAGACACGATAAAAAATCACCATGTCGATATGAAAACATGAAATTTCCATAATTCGCAACATTTCACAAATCACATTTAACTCGACAAGAGTTGAGAGCTTGTAAAAGGCTGTATTGATAAGAGTTCTCTCACACGCGGCTGCGGACGGTAACGTGACAGATTAAAAGTTTTCGGTGAAACTTGGCCTGTGCCTAACTTATTACGAGGATTAGTTCGCAGTCGAGGTGTTCGTTATTTGAGAATTAGTTTACGAATCGTGCGCAGGCTGTGTTGGCTGTGCGCGGACGCAATGACGCGTGCAAGTTGTCGGGGAGGAGGGCAGAGACCTCGGAGCGTGTGGCGGCTCAGGCGCCGACTGGCGCGCACGAGTACCGTTGTCCGTTGCACGAGAGTGGGAGCGAGGCCGGGTAGACCGCAGCCAACAGGCTTTGACATTTCTAAGTTATTTTGTTACTTCACATCGATGTCATGACTCGCTTTTGTTATTGTTGCACTCAGCTGCCGAACTCGGAATTGTAACATTTGTGGCTTACCTTGGTAGGTTGCTTACTGATGCAGATTTAGTGAGAGGTTTCATTCACTAAATCATTACCGCTGAGAAATGATAGAATTTATTAATTAATTATGATATATAGAATTCGGGTTGAACTTGTTCAGAGAACCAGTGTACTTGAAGGTCAAGTTGTTGTTTTAACAAGGGCCTTTGTGAGTTAGACAGGGACTTTATTAGGAAGTAAATGATTGGTAGGTTCACATTGTAAGAAGTACCTGCATATCCGTATGGGTTATTATTATATGGTAAAGTATTGGTGATCTAAGATGTTAGTATAAGTATACCTATTTATGAAAGTGCAAATACTCTGTAGAACCTACTAATTACTTCTGATGCAATGTATAGAGTAATCAAACTAATCAACCATGATGCGTACATTGATGGCCTTGTTATACGTTGTAAATTCCTCTAGGAAACTACTTGAAATCTCTATATTCGATTGATCGAAAATAATTTAAAAGTAGGTCTTGTCATTTTCAAACATTTAATATCGATATGGAAATCGATTAATGAATATCAAAAACGGTTATTCTATCCCATCAATGGAGAATTATGAACTTTTTTACCACAAGTCTATATAGTAAATTGCAGCCTCGCCAAGTTCATAATGGGGAAGAAAAACATACGTATTCAGTTCGATTTTATTTCCATGGAGAATAAAATCATTTATTCATTCAAATCATTTAAATCAAATCATGTCACAAAATCAATCACACATGGACTAATGTAACTTCCTTTGTCTTCGTTGATTTTTTTACCAAATACACATTTTTATAACGTTTATAGCGTAGTTCCCATAAAACAACTTAATTTACACACTACTACTGTTTATCTCTGTAATCAACTACTTAATCTGCAAAATGAACTCAATATATATTTTCCACACGACACTATTCTAGAGACATAAACCGCCAAATTTCTTGTTTTACGATTGTAATAAACCAACTGAACGTAAGTTCTCTGTACGTTACGGTTAGGGCTATAAATCTCATAATCGCACGTCTAATGTCGTGACAATTGTTGTGTAATCTTGTATGTACCTAAATAATTACGAGTACATAGTATTGAATTTGACAACCCTAGGGTTTGTGATGATATTTATTTACATACCTACTTAGAACTTGGAAATTTGAGTTCTGGGTTATTAAACTCGCCAGGACTAGGAGAGCTGTCAAAAATATGGACTAGGCTGGGTTTCCACCAGATATGTGCAAGAGCTTCATTTACTGATTTTATTTGACGTTTACCTGACGTCAGGTAAATGAAGCGATTCTATTGGTTCATAACAAACATCGCATCCTCGCACATCTCTCGTGGAAACGTAATCTTTTGACAGCTCAACAAACGAATTCACCTTCTATAGATACAAGTAGATTGAAGGAAATAAATTCGTTTTCCTGGCATGCAAACATATACACTTATACCTACAGCATACACTGGTACAGCTTATAAACTGTATTGTGGCCCTGCTTCAATATAATATGTCTTCTCTTAGTTTGAATACCAAAATTAATCTAACTTTAGTTACATACATACATAGCATCATGCCTTTTTCCCCGAAGGGGTAGGCAGAAGTTTTTCACACCCACATTTCAACAGCTATGTTTGGTCCCACGAAATAGGGGGCGAGCATATTGTCATCAACCGGGAACATTTGTTTACCAAACTCCGGGAAAATCGAATTTCATCATAGAGGAGCCTAATACCATTTTCACTCGACCCGGGAATCGAACCCGGGACCTCTTGCATAGCAGTCGTATACACTTTCCGCTGCGCCACCGAGCAAAGCAGTAACTTTAGTTGAACTCTATTAACTTTCAACAAAAATGTGATGGTCACAAAATTATATTTTGTCAATATGTTGGAGCCCCGCAGCGGCCTTATTATACTTGTAGAATAAAGGCTAACTATGTCTAGACATTATATATCCCAGACATTAAAAAAAAACATTAAACGAATGTAAAGCAAAGCGAAACTAGATAGACTAAAGCGATCTTATTATACGAAATCCCTAGACTATTCCAATTTAACTGTCTTTATTACATTTAGTTTTCTTATACCTACGCTACGCTTGTCGTAGAAAATAATGCCTAATAACAGGGAGAAATAAAGTTTTATTTAGGCTTTTTATTTTATCATCTATTTACTAATCCTAGCAATTTTAGAAGGAAGTGATTTTATTCGTCTTACGAATCTTATTGAATTAAGATGAGAAAATACTCAAAGACGTGGAAAATGACCGACCACAGGAAAATTTAATATCGAAGATACGAACTACGGTAGAAATATGTGTGTATGTTTTATTCCAGACTATATTATAACAATGTGCCAAATTTAATTTCGTTCAGCCATACTGGTGTCATTATCATCATCATTTCAACCCATAAACGTCCCACTACTGGTCACGGGTCTCCTCCGAAGGATTTGAAGGGAATTTAGCCTACTATACCACGCTGGCCAGACGAGTTGGTATAGAGTTTATTTCGAATTTTCCTTTTCTTACAGTGCTCTTGTCTGCATTAGGTTACTCCCATACTCCCATAGTCGCCTTTTACGACACCCACAGGTAGAGATGGGGTAATGACATTATGTATTCTTAACCCGTCAATACACGGATAACTAACGTACTGGTGTGATTGAGTTAAATATGGATGAACCTACTCACTCACGCCATCCATCGTAACTTTCGCATTTATAATATAACTAGGATAGTCATCAGTAATGCCGCTCACATTACTATAAAATCTTTGATTGTTGTTGCATGAGCTTACATACTCTAAATATCTGATTTCAGACAGGGATCATCATTTACATTTTATAAGGGGTAACCTACGGGGTAACCCTACTGCCATAGTGAGTTATACCTGCTATCTTATATGTTTTTGCTATCATTTTCAAACATGTTATCAACAGCCAGACAAGTTGTTTTTTATTACCTGTTGTAGTATAAAAAACCCATATCGATGCTTCCGCAAGTTTCTGTTTATTCTATCTAGATATATAAGCGAAACTTTTGTAGACGCATTTTCGTAACTCACTCCCCAAAACGAACGCCTACTTTAATAAAGAAGTACGCTAAATAAAACCGGAGATTCGTTTAGTCAAAGTTAAAGCTGTTTATCCGAATCCGATTGAAAGCCTTAGTGTCGATTCGCGAGCAAAGCACTCGAAGCCTCCGCCCACGCTAAATTATGTAACTACTTTTCTTTTTAATAAAAATATTCAGCCAAGAATTTCTTGCTACAAAAATAATTATAAAAATTAGATTGGATCGCATAAATATTATTTTATATTTCTTTAGCACATCTGTGCTTTATTAGGCCTAGAGAACCTTTCTCAATTCGATTATACTTATAGTCAAGGGATAATGACGATTTTATTACTGCTGACTGAATTTTAAAATACTAGTGCACAGTAACTATATTATGTGTGTGTTAAAGGTCTTTTCTTTTCAAATAAGGGTGTCTAAAACTGCCTAGAAGAGGCTGATCTCTGACGAGTTACCTGTCGTAATACCACAGCATAGCTAAGTTACACCTTACCGCACGTATTTGTACGACTTTCTGCCAGTACAGGGATATCACTATTCAAATATCATGCAAACGATACCCGCTCGCAAAATCTACAGAAACTAATTAGTAGCAGGACGTGGCCAACTTTAAGAAAATAATTCTTTTGCTTCTTCGTTATTTCCTCTACCAATACAAAAATACAACGTCTAGGTAAGTTAGTTTCGGCTGTCTCCTCATATTGTGTAGATTCAACATGATGGATCTGCCGACGCACGTGCGTCCGACACCTTCACATTTATTTTTAATAGAGTTCACGCCGTTTTTTTATTTTTTCTAAGATATCCAATACAAGATTGATGACCTCTATATTCTGTTATTGATTGAGAATTTCACCGTCTCCTTTTTTGCTTCGCACAAAATGTTTCGTAAGTTAAAAGTTGACGTTAATAAATCGGTTTTAGTTTTTACTTTGCCTACCATACATTTTACCGATAGTAAATTTTAGAAAATATGTCTGTAACAACTTTAAATATTTTATTGAAAATAGTGCGTATATTCCTTCTTCAATTGGGCCTAGTTAGTTCGACGAGGGAAGAAAACCTGAATCCACTATGCATAGGGAGGTTATAGTGGATTCAGGTTTTCTTGGCCTTGTTTTGACGTGTAAAAAGCGGGGTCGACTCGCACACAAAACGCACGCGTTTAGACTCTAAACGCGTGCGTTTTGCTTTAAACTTTAGACAAGAGGCAATCAATGTGGTATCCTAATTTATTTATCAGCTTAAATCACTATTACTCGGACTCCAAACTCTTGCAAAATGATGATGAAAAGAGGATATACAGACTTACGGTAGGTGCTCTTTTTTATGAAAATATTAAAATTAGATTCATTATATAATACATCTCTATTCGCATCTTTCCGCAGCCCGCAGTGATGGAGTTCGAACCTGAACGAACTAAAAAAGCCAGTGCACGATTTGCGCAAAAAAGATTCGTCATACATTTTACAGTCTAATTCCAAATTCGTCTAATTCTATTTACATACGTCTGTTTGTCTAAAATTAGCACAATCGTCTGTCACTCAAACTTAAAATGAACACGAAAATACCAAATAAAATGAGTATAACGTGCTAATCGCTGGTTAAACCGTTTATTAGTTCACAAACACCTACTTATTTGGTCATAAATAACGATGGAATCAGGCTGCGAACATTGTCTGTTACCTAGATAATTTATACAACTATTCTTCAAAATACTTTTTTTAGAGAAGCTTACCTACATCGAAGGTTTACCTATTATTACTAGAGAGTGCTATTGATGAAGTTTTAAATACAATGTTTCTACAACACATAAAAATATTGCTTAGTTATGTACGTGCTTAAATAGGCTTAAATATAAATTGGCTAAAGTTAGAATTTTGACATAAATAAGCTCCATACAAAATATGTCAAAATTCTAACTTTAGTAGCCAAATCCATAAATAGATAGGTAGATGATTGTAAACGGCCTTTAGTCAATAAACATTTTACTCCAAAACCTGACAATCGAACCAAGTAAGTAGTGAATACATCAATTTGTAAGATCCTCGTTGTGTGAAAGAGACAGATAGAATCGTTCATCATGGATGCAAATTCCTTCCACTACTTAATAGTCCACGGTTGGACGAGAGACGAGGCGTGAGAAAATGGTGGCTCGCTCATCCATGCGAAAATGTGGTAAGTACTGAGTGGGTAAGCTACGCCGCGCCATGTCAGTGTCAATGACTTGAGATCCTAATAGTAGCTACGATAATGACCCACTTAATAGTAATATTATTGTTGGACATCTAATAAATGAGATGCTGTAAAAATAATGCCATACCTACCTACTGCAGCCTGCCGGTATATTAAGTAATATCTAGGTAGACACATACTTACTACCTATAGCCTTATTATAAGAAACTTAAAAAAATTTAAATTTTAAATAAGTACCTATATTATATAAAATATGTAAGTACCTAATTACCTATTTACTTAAATAAAATAGATACTTACCTAATTATATCTAGTAGGTACTTTTTTTTTATACCACGATGGTGGCAAACAGACGTACGGTCCGCCTGATGTTAAGCTGTTTCCGTAGCCTATGGGCGCCTGCAACACCAGGGGCATCACGAGCGCGTTATCGATCCTTAAGAAACCTACCTATTCGCTCTTTTTTTTTCTTTTTTCCTCACTTATCATTTAGGTAGGCACCTACAGCTCTTTCGTTACGAAACACTATACATAAGTACCTACTGCCTAGATAATATGGTAGGTATGTATTTCTTAATCTAATCAAGGTTTGGGTAATACCAAGAAAAATCATGAATGTTTTCTCATAAACTGAGCTACTAACCAAATCGTAGTACCTATGTAGTAACAAACCCCAAAGTAATTTATAACTTTGATCTCCTGTAGGTATAATATCATAAAGTAGATACTAGGTACCATTTGCATTGTTTAGAGCGAAATAAATATATTTTAACAGCTGCACTTAAGTAGCAGCTGTGGCATCTTCTAATAAGTTCGAAAGTATTTTATCTATTTAATTTTCTCCAAGAGCAACAAGCGTGCAAGATGTCGGATAACGAGTAGGTAGGTAGGTACGTACTGAATAAATATTATTTACTTACCATTAATCCCATTATGATTATTTATGACACGCCGTTTTCTTTTTATAATGAAAATGAAACAACGTAGGTATCTATGGCATTAGTTATCTTCCTAAGTATTTGAATTTGTTACAAAAATTCACAAAATGTGGAAAATCTACATAACTACCTACCTGACTTTTTCCATCTTGTCTAAACTAAAATCATACCTACAATCCTACCTACTGATAAAGTAAATAAAGTTAAAATCGATGATTATTTCATTCAAGTGTTGTTATTATTACTACGAAGTAAGTAAAACACGCTTTTGTATAAACGTGGTAAGATTATTTTAAATATAATTTTTAGTTTTTCGGAATCCTGTACCTAATGCCACCTAGACGGGAAACTACTCACAAGATAGATAATTTTTGTAAGTAAAATTTTCTACCCCTGTATTTATTTATAGTGCCTACTCACCTAGTACCTAATTTTCCTCCAGATGGCGTTACAAAATTCCACCCTGTATAAATGTGTAATGTTTAGAGAAGACCTTTTAGGTCTTTTCATGGTGAGTCGAGAATTTTAAGATATAATGAATATAATATAAATACGAAATCGTTATACGTTTTAGACAAAGAAAATTTAAAACTGCACGCAACTCATTCGGAAACCTAATAATCACATACAAAGTTTTCTGAACGAAACGTCGAAACATCACAACTGTCAAAACTAGTTCAGACACCGCGTTCCAATGACTAATAAACCAACATTTACACAGATTTAGCTTATAAGTCCGTGTGAAGGAGATCACATTATATATGTTTTTAATAAGAAAGAAAGAGTAAAATAATGAAATAATTTCAAAATAATGAGTAACTTAAAATCTGTCAAATTTATTTGTTGCGAAGAGTATGATTAGGTACCTATTGATTTGTATTTAATTTTGCAAAAGTGATTCTAACAACAGAATAATATAATAAAAAAAAAAAACTTAGATATGTGCTAAAAAATAAGTTGGATCTACTATGCAAATTGTATAAAGTCGTGCAATAAATTGGTAGGAGGAAAATTATTATACTACTATCACTTAACGTTATCATATTCGTTCAAATTATAACATTATTTTGTTATTAATTAATTAATAGCAAAATGTCGGCACTTCTAACTGCAGATTGGTTCCAGTTGGATTCCTATTACAGGTCAGTGAATTAATATAAAGATCTGATTTACTAAAGTTTTGCAAATCATTTAATGTCACTTTACTTAGTAGCAACATTGATCCTTTAGTATTTTAGTTGAAGTATTAAGAAGTAAGTATACTCCGTTTGTTAGAGGAAAGGAGGCTCGAGTTTAACAGTGGGACTTGACTTAATGGGTTGCTGATGATGATGATACTCTGTTTGTTCTTACGTGTCCAAACTGGAAAACAAACCCGACTAGGTAGCAAAATCACATCTTTGCATCGTTAGCACACAGTAAAACAAATTGAACTATATTTAAACTTATAAAAGAAACATGCACTACACTCAAAACAACGAAATATTCATTAAAATAAACCATTTTTAATAAGATTTCAGTTAAAATAGAAATCCAAACCTATTTTTAAATTAATAAGTGATTTTAAAATTCACCTAAGATATTTATGTACCTCTTACATAGCTTCTGAGCCCAGATTCTTACGATAGGATTGGTCCCGGATCGTAAACTTTTTCGAATCTTAGAACAACGTATTTTTCGGCATGTTATTTATTGTTAAAAAATAGTTTACGGTAGTTATAGAAAATTAAAAACTGCTGAATATAAGATTTTTTCTACAACATTCTATTTTTTTTAATTATGTTTTGGGGGCTGTAGATGCTTAAAAGTTTGGAATGTTCCTCTCAGCTCTCTTGAACTGTAAAGAGTAAAAGTCGTAAGTAAAAGAGGTTGGAAAGGAGGTTGTACTGTAAGATACGGTAGCACATGAATGGATTGAAGATGGTCATAAATGTCCACAGTATTTGTTACCTGTATATTTCATACATTCCAACACCACTAATAATATATTACTAATTTCTAGGCCAATCTCTGTTCACTAGAACTTCTAGAAGATTCATCATTGTGATGGTAATAATATAAAATATAATTAAAATCGTTTAAATGGCCTATACATGTTCAACTTAAGTCTGCATATAAATCTTCCAAAAGGACGGGGTATACCTGTGATGAATTAATTAATAAAAATGTGAAACAATACTAGGTTTATTATCTAAATTTAATTACTATAAAAATTACTTGAAAATTATGTTACAGGAAATTTGACTTATATTCAATGAGATGGCAAATGGATGAAGGTCTAGACAACATGATAGTCAGTGGAGCACCGTATGGTGGCCCAATAGCCGTGATACGTGATAAGAAGCAGTTTGTACGAGTCATGGGGACTGCTAAACCTGTCATAACAATCTATAACTGTGTTGGAAATGTCATATCTAAGATTTTGGTAAGTTTTAATATATATATTATTTGAATAATCAACAGCAGGCTCACTCTTGCTCACTCAGCAAGAGTGAGCCTGCCACTAAGGCATAAATTGTAATAGGAGTATATGCTTTTTCAATTTGGTTCCTTTCCAATTGCATTTGATTCGCCGACCAATGATTGCTGTGACAGGAAATATAAAAAATATTTTGAGCAATCATACACTATTTCTTACACAAGCATAGCCAGAGGGGGGTTCTGGATCTTCGGACCCAAATCGTCTTAATATACTAAAGCTTAGCTATGCCTGTGATTTCTTAGTAGTATTAAATTACCTGAAACATGCTATCTTCTCTGAAGGATATTCATAATTGTTCTAAATTCTATATTAACATTATTTTTCTTAAACAGTGGAACAGTGGAGTTTTGGTACATATGGGATGGTCAGATGATGAACAACTACTGTGTGTACAAGAGAGCGGGGATGTACTTGTCTATGACATGTTTGGAGCCTACCAAAGAACTTTTAATATGGGTCAAGAAGTCAGAGATACTAAGGTTAGTCATTTTATTAGATAAATATTCATAATGTCTTATAATTCTTATTAAAAACTTAGTACAGCACCTTTATCCCGGAGGGGGTTAGCATAGGTGTATTATACCCGGCCGCTGATGTCATATCAAGTTCCGGCGGCCTTCCCGTCACGACGAAGACTCGGTGCACAGAGGGGTTTAGTGGGTATTTCGGCCTCGGCCGGCGAGCCCTACATAACCGTCCCGTGTCCGCGCACGGGGGATATTTGTTTAATATTAAAATTAGTACTACGTTAACAAAGATATTACCACTGTACATAAATTATTATAAACTATAGGCTATAGGCTCTCAAACTGGGCTGAAATCATTTCTTTTCTCTCCAGGTGTGTAAAGCCCAGCTGTATTCTAACAAATATGGTGTGGGACTAGCAGTAATCACGACTACCAATCGTATGTTCCTGCTTGGCAATGTATCAGACCCGAAAGTTAGATCCGTACCAGACTTACCTCGTGAGTAGTACCAAAAAATATACCAAATTAATAATAAAAAAAATTCAAACAATCTAAACTTCCACAAAAATTGATTTATAAAATAAAAATAGCAAAAAGCCAACATTACGTGGTATTCCCAGGCGGTCACCCATCCAAGTACTAACCACGCCCGATGTTGCTTAACTTCGGTGATCGGACGAGAACCGGTGTATTCAACGTGGTATGAACGTTGGCGATTAGGGTGCTCAAAATGTAGATTATATTCCAAATTATTATGAAAAAAAATATACACAGTACAGTGCAGTGTAGACAGCATTCATTCATTATTCATTCACTGGCTTTACGTCTTTCCTCAAAATGGTAAGAGAAATGCGTCGTACACACATTGCATCGAGAGCTATATTTGGCCGGTATAAAATGTTTAACTAGTTAATTTTGGACATAGATGCTGACTGCTAACTTTTGTGTGGACTAATTACATATTTGTGACAATCCAAAACATACATTCCCAGTTTATTTTTAAAATTTAAACACTTTTCAGGAGCAAATGAGCTAATATCGTGTTGGTGTGTTGCCGGCTCTTGTTTTCTGGTGTGCAAAGATAAAGAGATCTACAAATGTCAGCTTGGAGAGTCTAGAGCTGTTCTTATGGTAAATATAATTATTTCTCTTTTAATTATTATGAATGGTATGTAGAGATAAAATAGATCCTCGAAAAAACTGCAAAAAGCCAACATTACGTGGTATTCCCAGGCGGTCACCCATCCAAGTACTAACCACGCCCGATGTTGCTTAACTTCGGTGATCGGACGAGAACCGGTGTATTCAACGTGGTATGAACGTTGGCGATTGAGGAGGCTAAATCAAGGAAAACTTTAATATCTATATAACTATCTGTTTGAGGTAAACTATTAGACCGATTTCGACGGGACTTTTCTGATAGATAGCTAATGTCACAAGAAGTTTAGATTTAAAAAAAAATATCCGTGAATAAATATAAAACAATTTATTTGTATCATCATCATATCAGCCCAATGACGTCCACTGTTGAACATAGGCCTCGCCTAATTTCCGCCAAATAGATTAAAAAAATGATTTAAAAAGCAGTAGCATAAATATTTATAAAGGTTCAATATCCTTGTTGGTATTTAGATTTAATATCAAGTAAATCTATAATTATTTTTATAATAATAGTTGTTTTTTTAATATTTTGTACAGATTACCTACTATCAGGAAATACACATCCTAGCGTCCAATACCTGAACTACTATTACTTTTTCATTGACTGAAGTAAGAACTAACACAAATCAGAACCAAACAAACACTGAGACTTCTACTACTAGTTTAGCTAATAATCACTAGATGGCATTGTACTAATCTCTAAAATAGATGGCGCTGTGCTCAATTTTTTTTTTTTTTCATTTCAGCGTCCAGAAATCTTGAACCCGTACACACAAATATTGTCAATAGTATCATCGCAGAATGGTAAACATGTGGCATTCTTCACGGACTCGGGAATACTATGGATTGGATCGTCAGATTTCAAATCTAAACCGTATGCGGAAATTGATACTGGATATATCAAACAACCTAAAGAGTTGATGTGGTTAGTATGTTTATGATAAAAAAAGTTATTGAAAACAATCTCTATATGATTTAAATAATCTGCCAACAAAATGAGGCACCTATTAGAAATGCTTGCCCATGTATTTTTAATATTTTAAAGCCATTTGACATGTTCAATTCATTCATGTCAACTAAGTATGTTCTGTTATGTGTCCTAAGTATGTATTGCGTAAGTTGTTTTTCTCAGTGCTGATGGTCGTGACCTCCAGTCATCACTATTTCTATGGCGATATTACGCCATATATGTCTGGCATTGGCAACGTGAGCAGCATAGTATAGTTTGGTGTTGAATTTGGTGCTGATCTGATCGAACCATAGAGCTGCGTCCCCAATTCCCCATGTTTGTGATGACAAGTGAAGATAAAAAATATTGATTTATTCCCAGTAGTTTCGTGAAGCCAGTTCCACCTCGAACTTTTATTAACTCAACCCATTATTTACATTAAGATGCGATTTATTTGACTGGCCTGTTGGTCTAATGGTTAGTGACCCTGACTGCTAAGCTGGAGGTCGTGGGTTCGATCCTTACGTGGGACAAATCTTTGTGTGATGAGCATATAGGTTTGTTCTGTGTCTGGATGTAATTTATCTATAATATGTATGCATTTACAAAAAAAAATGTATTTAAGTAGTATGTCAGTTGTTTAGTACCCATAACACAAGCAAATATAATTGCTTACTTTGGGACTAGATGACGCTGTGTGAATGTGGTAGAATATTATATTATTATATTATATTATTATTTATAAGTAAGCATTGTCTTGAGTGCTTATGTTAAAAACCTTTCTAATTTTATTATAGGTGCGGATCACAAGCCATAATAGCACATTGGGACGATACTATGTGTATATACGGCACCAAGGGTAACTGCTACCCTTATGCTTACGACGGGCCCTTCCATCTCATACAAGAGATGGATTGCGTTCGAGTTGTCTCCGAGTTAACTCACGAACTCATACAAAAAGTGCCTTTTGTTGTAGAGAAAATATTCAGACTCAGCAGTTCGGCTGCCGGGTCTTATTTAGTTGAAGCTTCCAAACATTTTCAGGTAAGATTAGACTTTTTTATATTCCAACTTGTTACCTTACTACTGTTTTCGAATGGCCTAAAGATGGATATATTTATCGATATTATTATTTCTGAATTACTTTACGAAGGAAATATAGCGCCCTCTAGCTAAGGCGATTGGCACTTTAGTCAGGTTTGGTACAATGACGTTATGATAACATCAAAGTAATCATAAAATTGTGTTATGCTATCGCCAACGTTCATACCACGTTGAATACACCGGTTCTCGTCCGATCACCGAAGTTAAGCAACATCGGGCGTGGTTAGTACTTGGATGGGTGACCGCCTGGGAATACCACGTAATGTTGGCTTTTTGCAGTTTTTTACTTCATTTAAAACTTTTTTCTAATTTATGAAAATGTTTTAGGTATATATATTTTATTAATATGTCGTATTGAACTTCTATTTATTTTTTCTACCATAGAATCGCAGCCATAAAGCCGACGATTACATGAGACTAGTAAAACCGGACCTCCAAACTGCTGTGCAAGACTGTATTGAAGCCGCAGCCTTCGAGTTCAACCCAGAGGTCCAGAAGATCTTAATTCGAGCTGCACAGTTCGGCAAATGTTTCCTCATGGACCCTGAACTGACAGACTTGTATGTTAGGACGTGCAGGTGGCTCAGAGTGCTAAATGCTGTACGGGATCCCAAAGTTGCTATCCCGCTTACTTCTGTGCAGTATCCTTTTAACCAATCGTTTGTTATATCTTATAAATCGGCACGTGTAAATACTATACAGTGCTTTCAAATGGGGTTTTTGTTTGTGGCTGTCGCGGTATTAATATTAATTGCCGAAGGTTCTCTGAAGAAAACGTCACCTTACTACAACTTCGATCAATAATAAGTATAATTTTTGTATTTTTTTATTGTATTATTGATCGAAGTCTTAGACTGACTTTTCTATGAGTTTACGATAAAAATATATTATATTAGTTTACGTGATGTCTTGATGATGCAAAGGAAGTGTGTTGTGTAGGGCTTTTGTGTGACAGGGCCCGGGTTTGAATCCCGGAATGGGCAATAATGGTATTAGGTTTGAATTTTACTTTTTTAAATTCAAAACATTCAATCTTGATTTTATCGACTTTGTTCGCGTGGACAAATAATGCATTTAGTAAAAAGAGGTTATTTTAATATTACAAACAGACACTCCAATTTTATTTATTTGTATAGATAGGTACAAATTTTGTTCCTCTAATTAATTATAAGTATCTGAGTATTTCGTTATGATACCACCTTAACCGCACTAATCAGGATGACCAACTTAGGCGAGAGAGTATTATTAGACCGACTAATATGGAGAAGATTACACTGTCTCGCTGGACATATAGCTTCTTATCTACAGCTCAAGGACGGCAGGACCCGGGTGCTCTCACATTGGGCATGTTATAAGGTAATCATTGCTTTTTACAGGTTTTGTGGGGCTATAAGCCTATGTTTCACCACTTACTTGACAATTAAGTGTCTGAGATGTTCGTAGCATTGTGTATTGCAACATTCGGCAAGTTCAGTCCATAATGGGTGACCGTTTGTAGCAAATTAATTCTCGAGCGTCTCCGTGCTTCGGAAGGCATGTAAAGCCTTTGGTCCCGGTTATCACTTAAAGTGGTAGTCGTTATTTTAAGTTGGAAGCAACAAAGGTCTGTCTCAAGTGAGTGAGACTGAGAGTATCTGATTACCTATCCAAAAGTTATTTTACAAATTTTAAGACATGATTTTCAAATAAGGTCTGTCATTTAAATCTCAGATAATAAACAAAGTAAGTAAGTGACTTTAATTAATCTGAGACTTCAGAACCATGCCATAAATTAAGTACATACTCAACTTTTCAAAATACTTACCACAGGTTAGACTTTTGGGTCTTTCTTCAACAAATGTGTCTACATTTTTATATTTATCATTATCAGAGACTAAGTTTAATACATTAACATTTAAAACTTCTCATTTTTAAATTCAATTCAACAGGTTACACAACCACATTTGGACAATGAGAGTGCAGCTCGGGAAATAGGTGAAAAATTACGTAGCGTTCCAGGTATCTCATATACCACTATAGCAATGAAAGCTGCTGAAAAAGGCAGAAAAGCATTGGCCATCAAAGTAAGTTTTTTTTGTGACCCACCAACATACTATTTGTCTCATGAAAAATTTCTGAACTTTAGCAGGAATGATATCGTGCATAAATTTAGAAAAAAACACCGTATCAACATAAAATTTAGTTACGCTTTCGCCAACGTTCATACCACGTTGAATACACCGGTTCTCGTCCGATCACCGAAGTTAAGCAACATCGGGCGTGGTTAGTACTTGGATGGGTGACCGCCTGGGAATACCACGTAATGTTGGCTTTTTGCTATTTTATAATTTGTTTTTATATAATTACAGATTTTGGAATACGAAACCCATATTAAATTGCAAGTTCCTCTACTTTTAACTTTAGGAGAGGGACCAACGGCATTATTGAAAGCAACTGCCAGCGGTGATACTGACTTAGTTTATATAGTACTATTACATTTGAAAGAAAAAATGGGAAAACGAGAATTTGAAGTAAGTGTAATATATTTTAAGAATCTAAAAAAAAGTTACTTAGATAAAAATAAAATGTTGTCTTATCGCCATCTACCGGCGCGGCGCGGAAGTAAAAATCAACACACTATGTCTACATATCAGTGTCTTTGATGTGCGATAGATGTCGCTAATTGTCAACAGACCAATGTAAAAGTAAAATCTTGAAACAGTTATACTTTTTTAAATATTTCTAATATAAAAATAATTTTATTTTCAGCTTACAATTCGCGGCTTTCCTCTTGCCCACGCTCTATACATAAAATACTGCGCTCTGCACAACCGCGAAGCTTTACGACAGGTGTACGTACAAGAAGACGATTTCCAAGGGCAAGCAGCCACGCATATCCGCGATGCGATAGACCAAACAAACCCTGGCAGCATTGAAGCGTCCCTTATATCTGCAAGAGAGTGTTATAAGAAAGGGAAGAATGATTTAGGTCAGTTTACACAACGACATGAATTCTAATAAATTCTAAATACTTAAGTAAGTAATTTCTGGATTAGAATTGTAGGTACTGTCTTTCAGCTTTAATCTAATCAGTACAGAGACTCGATACTTTGTACAACTTGCAGAATGGAGCTTTGCAGATACACTTTTCATCATCTCAGCCTATTGCTGTTTATCAATCATTGGCACACAACACAACAACTTACAACTTAATTCAGCAATAATTATAAATTACGTCTTTGCGCCCAAATATGTTCATAAAATTTGATTTAGCAATCGCCAACGTCCATACCACGTTGAATACACCAGTTCTCGTCCGATCACCGAAGTTAAGCAACATCGGGCGTGGTTAGTACTTGGATGGGTGACCGCCTGGGAATACCATGTGATGTTGGCCTTTTGGACTTTTTAATAATCCGAAGTAAATAATTTATTAGCAATTATTTTAACTTATTTTTTTACAACTGTTTTTGTATTTGTACCTATAATATAAATTGAAAAAATATAAGTGAAAAAAATTTTAGGTACGTCAATTTGTGAGGACGCACGCAAGCTGTGCAAACAACAGTCGTCATTGCAGGAGACGTACGGTTGTAGCTTTGTGGGGCTGTCCCTTCAGAACACAGTGAAGAAACTGCTGGACCTGGGCGAAGTGAAACTGGCAGACAAACTACGCTCTGAATACAGAATGCCTGATAGAAGGTAATATCAAATACTTAATCGGATATACATTCAAGAGGTCCAACGCGTCGAAGGAAGGCAGTTCTCGCCAACCAGCCAGACTTCTTTGAATTCAGTAGAGTATCAGCCTCGCCTAAACCAGCTAACAAGTAAGCTGCATCGACTAATAGTACATATACTATATAAACTACAGTGATAAAATCCATTACGTCCGATTGCAGGGCACAAGGCAAGTCATCCTCACCAGAGGGGGTACTTTAGCCTTCTATTATACTGTTTCACATTCCATTTTCAAAATAAAAAATACCTTTTCTCATAAATATGTGAAAGTTGTAGGGGAAATTGATTCACCTTTCTCATATTTTGACCTCCAAAGACAATAATTTGGTAATGCAACCTTTTTCGCTTGCTCATTTAGACATAACTTTACCCTTTCAGATATTGGTGGCTGCGTATCCTAAAATTAGCTGATAAAGACGACTGGACAGAATTAGAAAATTTTTCGAAATCAAAGAAATCGCCCGTCGGTTACGAACCGTTTGTAGACGCCTGTCTTAAATATGGCAAATATGACGAGGCTCTCAAATACTTACCAAAGTGCAGAGATGAAATTAAAGTCAAATATTATGTGAAGGCTGGGTATGTATTTTTAACTACTTCCAGTATGTATGCTAACCTCTGTTAGCCTTCTATATTTGAAACTGATGTCACCTGATGTCAGAATGACTGACCACTTAATTTTTTTATACTCAAGAATATATTTATTTTTTCAGTTTCTACGAAGAAGCAGCAGAAGCGGCGTTTGAACAGAAAGATGATAGCGCTCTCCTATTCGTCCAGAACAAATGCCCATTGATTGAGTCCAATAAGCACGCTAAAATAGCCTCCCTTATAGAAAGATTAGCCACCAAGAAGTAAACTGGAATTACTTAGCGTCTTGTTACAAATATTGGCTGTACTATTATTATTTAACTAAAATGAATGTTAGTAATCGATTTTTTTAAATATTATTTACAACGACAAGCTTTTCTACGGGCGCCGCGCAATGCCCCCTTCATGAATTTGCCACAGGCCTCCTCAGATGTTGAAGTAACTGATTTATTTTAACAGTAGGCAAATCTTCAAATGAGATAGACCTATTCTGCCGATTGGCTTGTAATTTTTTCGCCTCTAGGCAAATATAATAATAATAATTTATTTCTCTCATAACCACTCAAGCGTCCAAGCCGCGCGGCGATTCTCGCCCCACCTGTCCGCGCATGAAATGTCACTTTCTTTTTTACGACCGCGCGAGACCCTCTCGAGAAAAACAATTACTACTGAAAAACTGCTATAGGTACATTCGAATAAAAAATACTCACGGAAAGCTCAAAGAATCCAGAATTTAATTTGATTAAAATTAAATTACTCTAATTATTAATAAAGGATGAAAATAAAGTATAAAGTTGGGGAAATTCAAAAAAATCATTATATTTATTTTTTATTTAGAGTTTTACAAGAAAAAAATAATAGTTACTTGCAACAATTATTTTTTATTATAATAGTACATGATATACCCTTTAAAATGACACCAATATCTCAATATAAATATTTAGTTGTCTGTCATGAAAAAATAAACAAACCAAGTACTTCTCAAGAGGTCCCAACAACACCAACACTAAAATCATGAATAACGAGTTGCATTTTAATCATTTCTAGACCCCATCTCAATGTAATTCGTTTGAAAATGGCTATTAATTTAACGTGATAGTAATAGTGAAGAATTAGCTTATATTTAGCATTTATTTAACTCAAACAACCAATTAGAATACAATATAGAATCATCAAACGATCATATAACTTTTCCAGCTAAATTATTCTATGTAACCGCATTGAAATTGGCGAAGTAATGCATATTTCGTAAAGAAAATATCTTCACGTTTAATTTGATGTACAATAACAATAGAAATAAGGTATAAAAACAGAAAAATTACAACATTTTTCTTGGAGCTCCACACACAATAATAGTTTGTTGACAAGAAAGACGAACTGTCACTTTAATTTTTTTTTTTCTAAATATTATGTTGCCATTAAACAGATAAAATTTACTCTCACGGATGACAAATTTCATATAGCGCCATCTACTAATTTTCTACTGTACGACTATCACATGACTTTAGCGCTGAACACGTTTAAACAGAACGATGTCGTTTGGTGACTATACTCCCCATGGACGGTTTAGGCAAGAATTTTTTTGGGGACTGTAGTCACCGTGGACGCTTGAGTGGATAAGGTACAAGAAATGCACAGCCGAAAAATACAAATAAAAAAATATACAGCTAATGATTGTTTGTCCGTTAAATTTTCGACGTACTTGATTATTTCTCTGTAATCAATAATACTGGATGTCCAAAACAAATTGGGATCATTTTTAAACTGATGGGGAATCTAATGTTCAAATTTTTTAATTTTTAATTTATCTGTTCATAAGTTATGTGACATCTTAGCAAAATTATTACAATTTGGCTTATTTTCTTATGCGTGTAATATTAAAAGATTTTAAATGAAAATGAATAATCTTCTACTTCCAATTTACCCATTACAGTTACAAATTATTACGTCTCTTTTTTCACTAGAATTATTATCATTAGACTCATGGCCAACATATACAAACTCGTTAAATTCAAATATATTATTTATTTATGTCCTATTTGTCCCGACGACACTCGGAAGGTATATTATAATTACAGGCACTGTATTATAGAGTAAAAGGAGGGGCAACAGTATTCTCCACAAAAAACTAGCCATATATTAAACGACTTGCATAGTAAAATTTATATTCAAACAAACATTTATAGTGAAATAAAATAAAAAATCATTGGATGCGGTTTGCGTTTTATTTATCAAGACGAGATGGAACCAATAATCGTGAATGTATTTAATCACATATAGATACATGCTTATACACACACACATCTACGTATGTAGGTATACGTTCTAATATCGTTTGTACAATTTACGAATACGAGTATCAAAACAAATGTATGTTCCGTTTCTTAAAGCAAAGAAATATTTTGACTTGAAGCTTATGACTCTCCAGGTGCGGTTACTGTACCTATAGTCGCCTGTAACGACGCCAAAATATTTTGTGACTGTTTTTTATTATCCTATTTAAAGCATACATGCATAGGATTGATACGCGCCATCGTAAATTGTATCTTATTGACATTCCAATTAAGGTATAAAATTGTGTAAATACTTGTTCTGTAATCCAACCTCTGACTTCACAATTGATTAACAAAGCGGAAGGTTTACATAGATTTGTTTTATATCCTAACATCTATACTTTGGCAAGTTTATTGTTTTAGCCGAACAGTCTTAAGCCAAAGGGTATATGGAACCGGAGTAACAGTCACATTCAAATTAAACCAAGCTCTAAAATCACATCAACGAAATCTGTAACTTGTCAAACGCGGTTTTCCATCTTATAACCCTTCTTCCAATGAGGGCAATATTTCACACGAGCTTTACATATTAACGCCTGTAGCTTGCATCGTTTGCGACAGAATATCGAGTCTTAGGCTGCGTTTCCACCAGACGTGCGAGGATGCGATGTCTTTTGGTTCATATAAACATCGCAATCGCATCCTCGTACATCTCTCGTGAAAGCGCAGCCTTATGCACCAATTCGAATAAAATAATAAAATGGCTACAACAAAAGTACCTGTTCTATACTTGTGTGTATAACCAGGGATACCCGCCAACGTGACGTCAGATTCAGAGGGGTGTCCCTTAAGTAATTTCAATATAGATATGATAGGGAAAAGGTACACAGAATTTTACATTTAATGCACAAATATTTCCATTAGGTACAAATAATTTACCAAAGGTAATTACACAAAATTTATATTAGGTGCAGTCAAGTACGTAAAAGGTACATTTGCTATATATAAATATTTTATTAAAATCGGTGGATTATACCAGTGATTCTGAGGCATAGCTTAAGTCAGGCACTATCGCGCAGAATCGCGTATTATTTGTGAATGTAGAGCTTGCATATAATAACAGGAGTCGGTGAAGTACACGTAGCATTGAGACTAATCATAAAAGGCAACACTGATGGTTTCTGAACCATGAAATAAAAGTTATTGATTGGTTAAAAAATTATGTACACAAATTTAAATGACAGTATGAAATAACTATGTAGTTCTATTGTTTTACTTTTGTATTCAGTCAGGTTATACTTTAATAGTTTAATCGATGAAAAACTTTTATTTGATGGTTCAGAAACCGGGCTTCAATCAGTTATATCTGACTGTGAACATCGATTGATAGTGACACCGTATTTTAGTTCAAATAGTATCGATTTGGAAATATATTAACTTAAATAAACTAATATTAATTAAGATTTAGAATATTAACGTTAAAAAAATGCTGCAATTGACTTTCTTTATAGAATATAAAGAAAAGAGGATCAATACTGAGATAGCAAAGTTGTTGTCCATATTTAAGTTTGCCTCTAAGGATATGCCCTTCCTACTACATTGTAATGTGTATATCTTTTAGCAGATCTTAAATAAATATTTTTTCTTTCTTTGCTAAAGGTTATAAATTTACATAGGTAAGTACTATAAAATAAGACATACCTAATAATATGGACATGGGCAATACACAACACAGCAGCGATCAATCCTGGCGGTTTTAAAAGACTGATTCCTCACCTACTATGTATTAACACAGTTTCCCGTATGGGGTCTGAAAATACTAGAACTTATTCAACAGTGTCACTACAATATTAAAATATATTAACAAGCCACTTCACCGATCTCATACACACACTTACTATTATAACTTATTCACAACCGTTTACGGATAAATACATCGTTGAGAAAAACAGTTTTATTGAGCTTCAAAATAATAATAGTATGAAATGGATATCTTCAACACTTAACTCTGTGTAGGTAGGTAGGTATATTACAAATATTATACAAAAATCTTAATTTTTATCCAATCTAAACAACAATGTTAAAATTGGTCATTTCTTTAATTGACGCCACGCAATAGAAAATAAATATTCTGTCACTTTTCGAGACTAGATAACAATTATTTTAACCCTTAATTGCTCAAACATAAGAAAAAAAAATACATTTCAGCAAAAATACTATAAATAGGTACTTACTACATGTTATCGTTATTAAATAAAACTTCAAATCGCTGTCCCTAGTTTCACATATTATAATATTTAAAAAAAAAATACCTAGATGTTTTCACATCACCGCTTCGCGGCGCCGCACCGCAACGCAACGTGCCACCGACAAAATTTTTCTCATAACAGTTTTTTATTATGGCGATGCGGCGCCGCAACGCAGTTTTGTGTTTCGGCCCTTGTAGTTATTTTAAATAATAAGGCCTATCTCACAGTAGGACAACTATGACGGCACAACACAACCAGTCAAACACAAAGTCAAGCGAACACTAGATGAGTTTACATACATACAGACACACAGCTGTATACCTACATTTTGTTGGTTGCAGTGCCACTGATATCCTAGTGGGATTTAAGCGTAAGAAAGTAGGTAAGCCGACAAATAAGAAGTAGCTACCCGTTACGAGAAGACAATATAGTTGCACTAAATTCAAAAGCACTGTAACCTTAGTTACACACAAAAAAAAATCGTATTACTACATTGAATTTAGGTCATGTGTGAGAATATTCCTTAAATTTCATATTCCTTAAATATAATACGTGACGTAAAACCGTTATATAATAATTTAATATGTGTACAAGTCGCGAAAGTTTAAAAGATTTCATGTGTGAGAAATTAAGGGTTAAACAAATTTTGAAATACCTTTAGGTATATTATACAAGAAACACTGAGTGCCCCATTTTAGTTATTGTTAAACAGATATGTGCCAACTATCCTCTTGTCTTTTAATTAATTCAGTATTTTTGTGACATAACGTTAAAATACTACATAATTTTTGCACGATACTTAAGACAGTCGGCACAAATCTAATAAAAATAAACCTTTATATTTATAACGCTTTACAAATCTTCCCTTGTTATACAAAATTATGTCTTTCTAGGTACTGCACACAAATAAATAAGGAGTTAACATCTATAAATCAACTATCAGTCTTAAATTAAACATGACTAACAATGTTCAATGAAACTATAGATATCGAATATAAATTATAATAGAAATGAGCAGATTATCTTACAGTAAACATATCCATATGATTAAATAATTACATTTTATAGCCCTTTAAAATACCTGCTTTTTGCATTCAAACTAAACCTTATAACAAGGCATAATTGGAATTATTTTATAACTTTACTTTCTACCCATGTATAGCAGAATGATGTGCTGTCTAAATTTATGTAAAACTGGATATCGTCTTGAACAGCCATATAGCTACTTATCTCAAAACGATATCTCAAAACATTACTGTAGCGTTAATTTATATTTCCAATTACACTTGTTTAAAATTGGCGGCCAGATATTTTAGTTTTCGATGTTATTTAACTAAACGTTAAAAAGGACTATAAATAAATACCACCAAAAGAATTTTAGAAAAACAAACATTTTACAGTTGCAAAGACACTCATGTTGTAGGTTCCATCATTAATCGTGGATCATTTTAAAATATACTTCGAAATTAAGCCTTAATGTCATAGTATCTAGGTTAACACTTGTATAGGATGCAAAATAATGTGCCTCTCTAGCTCCTAGTGGCGGCAATAATATACAAAGTTATTTAAACATTCAATTCTATATCTACCAAACGTGTACCACTCTCGAATTAGTCTAAAACCTGAATTATATTTAACTAAATTATCCACACAAAGAAAGCTAATATAAATCGCTAAGCCGGCGCATATTAGCTTTAAAGCTAAACTGAAATAAAATTTTAAAAATTTTAAACAATTATTTCCTACCAAAATTATGTATTCTCTATATTACTAATTAATGGAAAGAAGCTTCTAACGGGTCAATACCATCATGCACATACGCATACAGCCTATTCAAATAAATATTCAGATTTCAATAGTGAGGACGGAACTCTATAACAAAAACCTTTTTTAACAAAGATACTTTTTAAAGTAATTTTAATAAAGTCGAGAATTCTGCTCCTTTCTTTGTTTTATAAGCATGTCTTATATAGCGACATGTGGAATTAAAACTAACCTATAACGTTATATTTTAGATGTAACCGAAACGACGTACGCAGATATACGAGCACTCGTATACGCATGCACGTTTAGTTCCAAACTCAGCCACTGAATGGCTACGCGCTATAAAAATAAGTACGAATTATTTCACGAAGAAAGTTCCATTTTACAGACTTTTAAATCCCCAGTCCAAATTATCATCATCATCATGATCATCATTTCAGCCCATTGCAGTCTACTGCTGGACAAATTATATCAAAGATTAAAATTAACAATATTTATTCACATTAGTAGTGCAAAAAATACTTGAAATTAGGTAATATGTAAAAGAAAGTGTGGTCAAACTGGATACATTTTATAACGGCCTTTGTAAAATGATACATTTAACTGCATTATGATTTGGTATTACAAATGATATGTCTAAAATTCTTTAGATTTCCTAATCCTATTTTTTGTATTTTGAAATTAAACACTTGAACACACTTTCAAATATACAAAAAAGAACGTTGCCAATGGAACTAAAAACTCTTCGTTGGAAACAGAATATAATAAATACTTTATCGTAATCTGAAATGTCATTGTCTTTGGTAGTCACACTATTACATATTTTAAATATCCAAATATCACACTTTTTACCCGTTAAGCACCTTGCCCTATCTTTACAAATAATTTTGCCCTTGGAACATTACACATACATAATTATCTAGTTTATTCCGCAGTCTATCTATGTGCTTTCTCACTTTTTAGCACCTGTCCACTCTAATACCAAAAAAATAAATTTTTAATGATCAATTAAATATCTATTTTGTGAGAATATTTTTAGTTCCTAACTAAATGTCTTAAGTATTAAAACGTTTGCTATAATTACGAACGATATTTGATATAAGTCTGTTAATGATCGATAATACTGCTAGAGCTTTGCAAGTAAGGAATCTTGTTCACCACTGGTAGATAAGTGTTAGGTATCAGATAAGTATAAAAACTAAAAGATTAGATTTCTAGTTAAAATATCAACTGGGACAAATAAAAAGAGTTCTTTTAAATTTATTTATTTTTTTTGCTTTTGTTGGACAGAGGCGCTCATAATAACTATGTCGCCTCTTTCCATTTCGATATATGAAAATATGATCTTGTTACTTTGAAAGTTTTACGTTTTCTTGCTGATTCCATCAAGTAGTTTTCTTACATGAATCTATCAATGGAATCAAGATAAGAAAGTTTCCTTGCAAGAAATCATTAATGGATCCAAGATAAGGAAGTGTTCTTGCATGAATCCATCAATAGAAATATGAGGTTATTATGGGATAATATTGTTAAAACATTGATAAAGTTTTTTTATCAGAATAAACACATCAAAATAAAGCATAGTCACCTCAAGTAAGTCTAACATTAGTCCGTTAGAAAATCATATAAATATGTACGTATCAATATTTGTCAAACGATTTAGGTTAATTTATGAGATAAACAGAATTAACAGAGACGTCTATTTTTATCTAAATACGTAATTATAGCAAACCAACTACGATAAGCTCTTTTTTTTTGTAAAACGAGTTAGTTTCGTGGTGTAGACTAAACGATATCTAATATGCATTCTGGGGAATACAAAATGGGGGAATAATTATTCATGTCCTAAAGCAAACTACACCGTAAAAATATCGTTCATTCCACTAGTTCATAGCTCAGACCAAATAGCATGCGGCGAAATTTTGTTCGTTTTTTTTTTGCTTAAAAATGTTATTTTTTTTTAGTAAAGAATTAAAAGTAGGTAAGTACAGAATTTTACCGGAATTGATATTTGTAGAATAAATATTGTTCTACTTGACTTTTATATCGTATTTCGTTAACTACATCAAACCAAACAGTCCCACTTCATGCTTTGTGGAAAGTTGACACTATTACTATAATTAGGCATAATGCGGCAATTAATTATCTTTTGTTTATTAAATAAAGTTAAAAAATTGTGAGAGACATAATGAACAAATAAGTCAAATGTGGCGCCTACACAAGACACTTCGAACAATATAACGTATATTCCATCCAAACAAAAGCAATAGTGTAAACTGGCTACAGCATCATTATGCTAAACATGATAAAGAAAATATTTCTTGAGTTCTTTATTAGATAGCAGAAACCTTTGTAGTTCAGAGGAGGAGGGAGAGTTTTTATAGCCAAACGCATTCGATCGTGATAGTAGATAGTTTTTTTATATGCACAAACTGTTTTTTTTTTTCACTAGAAGGCGCATTCTGCGATTGGCTATTCTCAACTTGCACTAGGTCATCGGTACACAGCCGTATTCCATTAAAAATCCTGTAGTAATAATGTAGTTTTCGAAAATATTATTCGAAGTGCTTACGCCATATTTAGTAATAGTACCTATGTTCTGCAAATTATAGTGGTATCAAATCTGCACTGCAGCCAAGAGCCCTAAACCTAAAATAAATGTTGCTTAGCATTTTTTTTTACTTTTTTCATAAATATCACATGTACGAGTATATCTTTTATTCTAAACGATACTTAGGTGATCGCTATTTTTCATATTTTTCATCTTAATTATAAAAATCTAACATTGTGATAATGTTACGAGATATTACTTGAACGTAAAGCGTTTCGCGTGATAAGTATACGATTAAGTACACATATGTTAGAAGTAATGGCACAAAGAGATACAGAGGGATGTCTTATCCACACATGCGCGAACACGCATAGAGATCACAGAGAATTTAAATTATATAAATAAGCGGGAAGACGCGAATCAAAACAAAATAAACCCACTTATAGATAACAACTATTATCCATTAATTTCCACTGGATCTGCTTGGATTCGAGGATTTTTTATCCAACTCAATCTTGTCATCATAAGGAAGTTTCCTTGCGTGATTCCATCAATGGATTCGAGAGAAGGAAGTTTTCTTGCACTTTTCCATCAATGGATTCAAGAGAAGGAACTGACCTTGCATGATGCCTTAATGTAGCCTTAATCGATACAAGATGATCCATCCACAGGCACTCACTTTCAGGATACAACATTTCCTATCTACCCTAAAGAAAATGCCACCTAAATTAAAAAACTTGGAAATTTGATGGTGAATATAATTTGTACAATCTGTCTTTATTGTGTAAGTCTATGACAGACAGGTGACACAGCCTTCAAAATCCACTACACAGTGACCAGTGACACAACAATACAAATTTATCACTGTCACACACAACATACACTTAAAAATTGGAAATTGGACTAAATCCAATAAGCTATATAATTAAACTCCTCCAAGTCGAAACAGTTATGTTGTCCATAAAGTTACAAATGAAACCTTCACAGCGTCTCCTCGTTAAACAAAACAGCGTTTAAATAAATTATATATAAAACTAATCAACATAAAAAATCTCAAACAAAAACAAATAAATAACTCTACAATCTCTGAGAAAATAAAGTACCTCTCTAGAAGGTGCGATGGGAATAGTTTGTGCAAAATTTGATAAATGAAAAGCATGCACAAGCTCAATATTAAATACTTAACACCTTCGATAACGATACTTAGTAAATAAATCTAGATTAAATAAATCTAATGAAAATGAACCAATTTCTTTTTGTTTTTTTTTTTATAGGAACTACACGTTATACTAATGACTTTAAATTCGTTCGGTTAGGTCGAAGTTGAGATGGCTAGTTGTTACCGTCGGTCGATGCGGCGGGGGCAGCGTACACACTGGGCCGGTGCGACAGTGGCGCCGCCTGTACAGTGACCTTGGGTCCGGGGCTGGAGGTCAACAGGCCCGCGTGCCGTGCCTGGCCTGCACTCACAATGTTGAGGCCGGCGAGGTTGTGCTTAGGAATTGTAAAGGCCGACAAGTCCTTGGTCTTAATGGTGTCGTAGATGCGCACCAGCTTGTTTCCGTCTACAGCATCCAGCAGGTTAATGGTGCGCTGGGCGGGCGAGCTGGTGACCACAAGGCCGGCCATCTTGGACACATGCTTGTGCTCGCCACTGGTCGCGATGTGCTGGGAGATCGAGTGACTCTTAAGACCTTGCGCTGTTTTGTAGCTTTTGCCGCATTGGCATTTGTATGCCTTTTTTACCCTGAAAGTTTACAAATTGTTAATTAGTTAAATACGAATGCTTTTTTAGATGAAACAAAAATTATTACGGTTGTAAGTCATTGAAAGAATTATTTTACCTAATAAAGCACACTAAATATTAAACTGCGTCTATTAATTACTTCAAGATAATAATATAAGTAGGTACTACAAGATCCTATAACAGTCATCAGAGTATTTGTTGATAGGTAAGTACCTAGATGAACCGTTTCTAAATCGTGTCGGACTGATACTAAAATAATTTAATTATATGCACCTATTCTTATCTATTTCTGTAATTTACACAAAGGAATTAATTTTCAAATAATCTCTTGGTAGAGTACCTACTTTCTTTACTTTCTAGATCGTCATTAACTACAATACAGATATGTTTCAAGGACTACAAAAGTACGAGGTACAAGAGCTATTTTTTCATACTACTGGCGAAGGCTATATGCAAATAACCTTTGTATTTTGTATATAAGCTTTGGTTTCCATATACAATGATTCTAAACTGAGACTAATAAGTTATACACAAATTAGTATCTACCCATTTCTTCCAAAAATACTCCTGAGCAGTTAGACGTTTCTTTGGTGCAGTGAAAAACTTTTTATTATACTGGTCCGGAGTCGATAGTACTGGATATTTTCTATTGAAATAAGGGAACATTTGTCACATAAATGTTTACGGGGTAACCTGAGTTGAACACGCAAGTAAAATATTAAAAAAAATTACAAAGCTAAATTTGAATTTTGAAACATTTGTTAATGATAAACTTCAGACTGGTCGATATCAAACCGAAATCATCAATTGGTCGATTTAACCTTTTGACTGCCACGTCAAATCGATATCGCCTTGAGCGCCAAGCTTTTAAAATACAGTACATTTTGGCAATGACGTGCCATGACGTCATTGGCGTGGTGAGCACATTTTAATTTTACGTGTTCTATACACGTTCGTCGTCTCTGGCGTTCAAAGGGTTAAAATATCAATCAACCAATCATAAGTCGAGAATACGAATAAGGTCTCTGCCAGTCTCTGGCCCTGTACCTGAAGACACGTGGCAAACGCCACACCGTATCCATTCTATTCTCTACATATCACATAATTGACTTGATACCGTTACGTGATTAATGTGCGGGTAGTTGCGGGTAGTACAAGTAGACTATACTTATAATTTAAAGAGCGATTGCCACAATACATCTAGAGTGGAGGGGAGAAGGTGTGCTGTCTCAACTATCGAGAAAATACGCGCACGTGATGCCCCTGATGTTGCAGGCGTTCACAGGCTATAGTAACCGTCTACCATCAGGCAGGTTTCTTTGCCACCGTTGGAAAAAAAAATGAAAAACCGTATAAAAGTTCGATGCCAACTTAAACACAGTTTTCAATAGAAGTGTTGAAAACTTATTGTATTCCCCGGCTGCAGTGCTGGTCATAGGACCAAGCCAGTGACCTCCACACCAACTCTGGGCGGTGTACTCTCAATTACTTAGATCAGAGGTGTTTAAGGCCCGTTTATATTACTTTCAAGGTTTTCGATGCTATCTATTTCTTAAAACACATTACCTAATAAAGTTGAACATAATTATGCTCAAGCGCTGACTAAAGCAGAAACGTAATTAAAAGAAGAGCAAATATAATATTATCTCGATAAAAAAAGTACCTCCCCTCAAGTGATTTCGCCGAGACCGTATCCACACATAATAGAGTATTTATATCAGGTTGGACGGCCTTTTAATTTAGATAATGAACAAAGTAAGTATGTACATAGGTACATATACTGCTTCATTAGAATGTGCAATAAGGAGCGCGCTAAATAATTTAATCCGTATCGGCATAAAACACTCACGCACCACCAGCTGAAGTAATTTCTCAAGCTAATAGGCTCACATCCGGCAAATTATAATAAAACTAGCGTCCATTACAAACATTGTCTGTTATATGAAGGTAGATAAAAAATTACGAATTCTAAATAAGGTCAATCTAGTTTATTAATATCGGCATAAGTATATTTAAAGTCCAAGTAATCTTATAACTTCTGCCAGAGACAATAAAAAGAAAATTATAGTAAAAAAAAAAGATTAAAACAATCGAAGATTTTAAATTGGTTTATAATTGAATTTATAGACACTTGGGTTTACTACTATCGATACCGTTTGGAAGATTCGTGGCAATAAATAAATTTTCAGCAGTTGTATGGCAGTCGGTTAAATATATAAGTGTTGGTATACTGCATTTTCCTTTTATAATTTCTCTTTATATGCACCTACTTCGACTCAGCTCTGCATCACCCATATATTTGACTGGTATGGTAGAAAATAATATAAGGTGTTAATAAATAAATACCATTAGTAGGTAAGTATGTACCTACCTAATATTTTCTACTTGGACTTTAAACGAGTAAAAATGCGCGAGGCCCCGATCGGTATCCTACTCGTAATCGTAAAAGATTGCCCTTGAACTTGCCTTCCAAGAGGCTTGCCAAAGGTACTTATATGATGGCATGATGCCATCATATAAGTACCTTTGGCATATTATACCTATATGCCAGAGAAAAGTACCAAAGAACGTCTAGAATGCAACTTACTTGCCATCCTTCTTGTGACCATTTTTGGAATGATATTTAATGCCGTTGACATTCTTGTAACGTTTCTTGCACCCCGGTACTGGACATGCGAAAGGCTTCTCCTGAGCGGCCGGACCTAAAGCCCCTGATGACGCGCTTGCGTTCATCCTGCAAAATTTATAATTTGATGTTCTTCAAATTCTAAACTTTTCTTGCCTACAGATTAATAATCATTGCCATTTTTGTGAGCGAGAGAAGTGGATTAATATAATTACTGGCTAATTATATAGTTCGTGGGTTATTATGAAATTAAAGTTAAATACTGCCATTTTATAATGAGGGCTGGGAGTCTGGGATCCTCCCTTTATAAGGGCCCCTCAAAAGCCCGTGTTCAGATACGCCCATAGTAAGACCGTACACCCTAGTCTACATTCGTTTTCTCACCTCTGGTTACTTATATAGGTACTTGCGGGATCTCCTCTCCTGTATCAAGACAACTGAGGAGGGCATGATGTGAACTTGCCACTGAATTAGCTCACTTCCACACTTTTTATTTGATTTTTTTAATTCAGCCAAATTTGCCCCACTGCCCTGGAAATGCCACCCGCCAGTGCAGTGGCGAAAGCTCCCTATAACTCGATTCCTAGCGGCTTCCCTTTGAAAAATGACAAAGTCCTGTGAGTGACCTATTGGTGGGCCAGACGTTTAGTGGTTAAATATCCATATTGCATTCAACACGTTCCAGTTGTCACAAGTTGTTGGCAGGGTAAGCATTTTTTGCTCCGGCTTACCATTTATACAAATCCACCCTTCCCCACTGCCACCCGCATAAATTTTCACTTTTTCACCCATCTTCAGAAACGCACATAGCATCAAGTACGCTAATTGACGCATGAGCTGGTCAAATAGGATAAAGGGAAAAGTAATCTTACTTGACGCCATATCTCAAGATAAACTCGGAGCTGTACTCCTCGGCTGTGGTCCACGAGTCATTACTGTCTTCCGAAGGGCTCATCATCTCATCCTCATCCATCTCGCTGCCTGGAAACAAGAACTGAACGTTTGGCACCCACGAACTATTATTTTACGCCGGATTATCGTTAGGTTTTGGGATAGGTACCCGGTATAGTATATACAACAGGTATATTCTAATCTATTGTATATGTGTGTTCAAAAGATTTGAAGAAAGAACATTTTTGTCAGGCCAATAAAAAAATAGTTGCACTCTGCCAGTGCATCATAGAAAAAATAATTGAGATTTAAAATAAAATGTCTTGTGCCTTGTGTGTTAGCCAGCCGTAATTTTGTTTACTACAAATAGAAACGGTACAGAGAGACATGTTCTCTTGATGATCGTCCGAGAATTGGCCGTTCTCGCTCGCCTAGAACGGTAGCTAACATCAAGTTGATCCATCCAATATATTCAGAACTAGAAGTCACGCGCGGCTTCGCTCCAGTCGTTCTTTATTTAGCCACCTCAGCTTCTTCAGCTCCTATTGACCGTAGCGTGATGATACATAAGCCATCCAACACTAAAATATTTTTTTCAAATCGGGTCAGTTGTTCCAGAGATCCTAGCGTTCAACCAAGCAAACAAACAAACTCTTCAACTTTTTAGGCTTCCGTAGTTCTGACTAGGAACCCTTATAATTTCGTTAAGTCCGTCTGTCTGTCTGTCCGAGGTTTTGCTAAGAGACCGTTAGTACTAGAAAGCTGTAATTTTGTAGGAGTGTGTATATCAATTACGTCGACAAAATGGTAAAATAAAATTTTGGAAAATATTTTTTTTGGGTAACTCCCATACATGGGGGATGAATTTTTTTTTTGTCGTCTACCCCATCGTGTGGGATTTCATTGAATAGGTTTTCTAAAATGAGTTGGGGGTTACTAACATTATTTTTCGATTTAATGGTCCATTTACGAAATATTAAACTTTAAAGAGCAAACTTTTGTTCCAGTAGGGCGTCGTCCCCCCCTCTCTAAAAGCTAAACTGCTGGCTTGAAAAATCTGGAAAAATTCATGATGATAGTGCATTTCATGAACTTTAAATGAAAATTATAGCGGTTAAGATAACTTTATTAGTTTAGCAGTAATAGTCGTTGAACTTGGCTGTTGGATAATTTTGTACAAAATCCTTAGCATTAATCCTTTATAGTGACTAAGATAAAGTAGTTGCTTGTTTATAACGGGTAAAGACTTGCATTTAAAAACAAAATATATAGTATATATATAAATCATAAGTTTTTCAATACTGCCGCTAGATGGCGCTGTACAAATGGGTTAATTGTACTATCTTGTGATAACGGGCTACTACGGAACCCTAAACTGTGCGTGGCCCGACACGCACTTGGCCAGTTTTAATATTAGTCTAATATTAAAAAGCTAAACGCTAGGATCTCAGGAACAACTAGCCCTATTTGAAAAAAATATTTTAGTGTTGGATGGCTTATTTAGGTGAGCCACATATTGAAATATGATCTACAGGTAAGACCTACAGTCTAAGAAAAGTCCACTAAGTACTTAAACGATCGCTTAAGAAATTAATGCTCGCTCGATGTGGATAGTTGCTAAGGAGAGGATACACGATACCAAAAAGATTTTTTTTACCGTCGATAAAGCCTTACCCGTCGAAGAGAAGTTGAATCGACAAAACAATAAAGTTTATGCCAAATGTTCAAAAGCCCCAGAAAAGCCCTTTCTGTGCAATACGAGTATGTCCAGCGAACTCATCGAGCAGCTTGTGTTATTTGTTAAGGTGTGATGGGGTGTTACCGGTTACGTACGAAAGTGCAAAGGCCAACAATTTTGCCAATATTTGCCAACAAGGTGTTAAGGTGAAGGCACAAAATTGCCAGACTGACATCATGGAAGGAGTTGCGAAACCACTTTCAAAAATCCTTTTTAAAAATTAATACTGGATTTTTCAATCACATTCCGCTCCGTTACACAAGGCGATGACCACACAGAAGTGGCAGGACAATTTACCAGGTTTCATCAGTACCTACAGAAGAATGGCCATCAAGTCAAGACCGTTTGAATACTCATACAACCCGTTTGAATACTCACTACTAAATAGTGTAGCAAACAAATTTTTAAAATATAGCTCCAATTCAAATAATAAAAATTGAAAACCACGTAATATGAAACTAAATTGCGACGTTGTTACTCTGTTTGTAAATATGCTCTTAAGAGCGCTAAAATGATAACTGTCGAGAGTGAGTACCTACACCACTGCTGTCATGTCACTAGGGAAAGCGAAGGGATAAGTAGCCAAGGTGCAGGCGCCGAGCCGTAACCGCATTTCTGACATGCGCCTAATTGTTTTTAGTAGGTAGTAACTACTTAAGTATAAATATACCTACATATGAAATGGATTATAAAAATAGTAACCAGTGGGCGTGCTGCTGCGAACTGAAGGAGTTTTGGGTGCAGAAAGAAGGCGGCGACGAACATCGGGCACAGGAGCTGTACTTTGGTTTTCCCGCCTCGAAGCCTCCGTGATAAATTTTAAAACATAACTGAGCGGTATACATGCTGGCTGGGACGCTTCTTTCTGCTCCACTACTGCTGGGTCTAAATCTGAAACGTAAAAAATACCTACATTGAACACAATAATTATGTCTGCGTTGCCTTCAATCAGCTGATCACGAGTAAACGCCACTGTTTACTCAGCGCCAGATTCAAAATATAAGCATTCTAATAAGAATAGAGAATTAGAGTAATATCGTGACTAATAAATATATATATTACTGAATAAAATTTAAATAAACTAAACAAACCATTAAATAACAATAATAAAGCTTTCGCATGTACCACAACATTATTTTTTATATTTGACGCAAATATACCCTCCAATGGTGACAACATAGGCACATTGATAAGACGTAAATTAGGTGGTTCATGGATTACATTACACACTTAAAATAAGAACTGTTGCTACAAATTACAGTTAAATTTGTGATACTCACCAATATGTACATCTTCGATGTGTTCAATTAAATCATTTAACCGAGGAAAAGTTATGCCACAGCCATTAAATTTACAGATGTTTATCATGAACACCGCCATTGCTATTAATGTTAATGCACTAGTCAATAACGTAACTGTATTCGCTTATTATTCTGGTTTTATCACAGCTATATATGAAACACTGGATCATGTCCCACAAATATAAAATAAATTTAAAATAAAATAATAATTTACTAACATATAAAGAACTGTTAATATGCTAGTAATTAAAATTCTTTAACAATAAGTACAAAATGTTTCTGTCATTCGCGCATATTGATCGACAGTTGGCTGCTCTGAGCGGAACTTGCAGCTGTATCGACCAATAGCGATGCGGCATTTGTATTCCGTTTCATTTCGCCACTCAGAAATTGAACATTCCAAAGGCCAGTCTCCTCCCTCACGGTGTTCTTTGGTAAGTGCGGCTGAAAATTGGGAACAAACTAATCGTGGAAAAGTGTAATGATAATAAGCCATCGTTTTATGAAAAGCATTCGATTCACCGTTTACAAATATACAGTGTGTGATAGTGCAAATATTTAGCTGTGATCTTGTAAGTTTTCATAGAAGAATGAGTTAGTAGTTCAGCTAAAGTCATTTCGCCGAATCGGCCATTTTTCGTCGAATTCTAATTAGTTCTTCAACGGTAATATAAAGATTAGCCTACGCTTGGAATTGTGCTTTTAGTGAATTCTTCATGTTTTTCATCTAGGGACTATTCAGAATCCAACCTCAGTGTACATTACGTAGCACCGTAAATTACGTAACATTCTGCGGTCGTCGGTCAAACTGTCAAGTCTCTTCATTGAACCTAAACTTGGAAGTATTAGTATCAGTGAAGGTAGGAGTAGCTAACTGAACTCATCTAGTCGTACGGTTTCTTTCAGTTGTTGCTCGCCGCACCTAAACCAAACACAAAATGCTGTCTGCCGCCAGATTGATCGCCCCTGCAGCCAGGTCTGCCGTAAGTGTTCTTATCCTTTTTTTTTATTATAATTTCAATTTAATTTACAGTAGTTGTTAGATCATATTGTAGTCCTAGTTGTAGCTGTTACTTTGACATTTATGATGATGACCTTGTATAATCTTCAACTATGTAAGCAATACATACCGGCTTTTAGGTTAATTATATAATAATTACTAGTAATAGTGAGATTTAATTTTAAAACATCAGTTATACTTTATCAGAGAAATGTTAATTTTCAGTATCTCATAGTTACATAATCAATTTCAAATTCAACCAATAAGATGGTTATTGATACTGTTAAACATGAATGGATAAGGGATACAGAAGATCTGAATAATATAAATTCAATAATAATAATTGATTGAATTCATTGTAGTATTGATTTTATGGGTGTAACCTGCAAAGGGGTTAACCTCTCTAAGTTTTTAATGTAAGTTGTGAGATAACTTTAAAGTGGTGTTAATTATATTGCAGATCTTCAGCAACACAAGTCTGGTGCGGCCATTGGCTGCTATCCCATCACACACCCAGGTTGTACCTGCAGCTCCCGCCCAGCTATCAGCAGTCCGCTCTTTCCAGACCACCTCAGTCACTAAAGACATTGACTCTGCTGCCAAATTTATTGGTGCGGGTGCCGCAACAGTAGGAGTAGCTGGATCTGGTGAGTTAGCAATTTTTTATTATTTTATGTGTTTGTTCTTGCATTCATTTTTTCTTTCTCATTCATAAATTGACCCTGGCACTATTTTGATTGATGATTGTTTTAGAACCTTTATCTTCATATTCCTAAAGATATAGCCATATTTTAAGTTATGTTGCTAATGAGACACTACTTTCATAAAATATTGATTCTACTGAAACAAAAATGGCACTACATTTTCACTGAAATTACTGTTGTAAAGGAAATTTGGCAAATTTGTGTGATTGCATAACGCCAGCTGCAACATTATTGATTTTCTTTTTAAAAGGGTTATCTTCCTTACATAAGTGGGTAAAGGTTCTAAGTGTAATAAGGAAATGTGGCTTATCAAGTGCATAGATACTGCAGTAACCTAATATAACAAAATGTTACAAATATAAATCCAAGTTTTGAGGTTATGTTAAATGTACCTGTGTTGCAAAAACGAACTTGTTTGTGAATTACATAAGTTTGAGATGAATTATTATCACTATCTTAATTTATCAGATCAAATTCGTTTTTGTCTATTAGAGCAGTGTGTCGAGCATGGCATTTAATTTGTTAATGATTGGCTTTCAAAGAGCTTCAGTTTAATTTGCAACTCTAAATTTAATTGAATCAATATTTTAGTCAACATTTGATTCCACAATTTCTCAATTCAATTAGCTCTATGTTTTTAACTCCCTTTCACAAAATGCAAGTATGTATAACTGCTGAAGAATTCTTTCAACAGAGATACATAATGTGTATGACTATAAAAAGCTTGCATAGTCTAAATGCCATTTGAACCTTCAGGAATACCACAACAAAATAATTAGCATGCCTTTTACAATTATCTATGAATACCCGCACAAATTCATATCAATGAAATGTGTATTTCCAAATGCTAGCATTGTCACTAACATCTTTTTATCATAAATTTATACCTACAGGGCATGTTATCTGTTGTGGCCATCCAAAAGGTTAATTTCCTGCTGTAAATGTACTAACTGCACATTTTTCTGATGCAATTTTGTTATTAACAGGTATTGGTATTGGTGTGGTGTTTGGTTGCTTAATCATTGGCTATGCACGCAACCCTTCCTTGAAACAACAAATATTTTCATATGCTATCTTAGGGTTTGCATTAACTGAAGCAATGGGGTTGTTTTGTTTGATGATGGCATTTGTTATGTTATTTGCTTTTTGAATACTGTACTTTTATAATGATAGTCTACGTTCAGTGTATACTGCCTATTGAGAGATATAATCTATTTTTTTTTAATGCATGTTTATGTGTAATAATTTTTTTTTATAACATATTGTAACCAACAAATACGAGGTGTCACAGTTTACAAATAAGGTGAGATATTCAGTTGCTTGTTTGTAGTTGGAAGTAGTTTGTCTGTGTGTAGAAAGTTATTGATTCTCCTGATTTGATTTTAAAGTATAGTATCAAAAATTTTAAGTTACAAGTAGTACAAAAAACCCTGTACACTTAATTCAATTTGGTAAAATGTGTTTTTGTAATGTTACAGGTGCGGGTATTGGAACAGTATTTGGCTCCCTCATCATTGGTTATGCCAGGAACCCATCTCTGAAACAACAGTTGTTCTCATACGCCATTCTGGGTTTCGCCCTGTCTGAAGCTATGGGTCTGTTCTGTCTTATGATGGCGTTCCTGTTGCTGTTCGCTTTCTAAGCTACTTACTTTTAAGAACACTACTACTGCCATCCCACATGACGAGGTTTCACCATTAAATATCTTGAGTGGACGGCAAAGGAATCAACAGTGTGTAAACCTCACCCTCATAGTGATGCATGGACTGATGTGTAAAAGTGTTACACTTACCAGTGTGTCATCAGGAATGCAATTATTTAATTATGTAGTATAAACAACTCTGAAAATAAAATGTTGTACGTAAACATTTATTGATGCTACAGTTATTTCTATTCCTGATTAATATGTAGACTGTTATTTTAAATCATGTTAAAGTTAGCCTCATGTCAAAGATCGACGACAATATTATTTATTAAGCCAGAAAATTTTACGTATATATTTGCGTGAGTATTGTCATCGAGTTTTGTAGTATGAGTTATCCTGTTCGAGAATGTCTGCATCTGTATTGTACATTTTAGGGGCGATTAAAATTAAATGATACAAAACCAATATCTCTGCGTTTATTATCAGTGACCTCTACCACCTGATCTGATATATTCCACAATATGAAGCATAGATATAACACACTACAGAACAGAAAGACTATGCTAGTTTACATTACATGACTCATTTAACACATCTAAAAGAGTTTTCCTATCAACCTCTTAAAATAATTCTCTAATCCTGAACATATCTTGGCTCTCCTAGCCTATTGTTTGTAAGTACACCACGCAAGTAGGTAGTTATGACTGCAGAATATTAGTACGTATCGGTGGTTAGTTTAGATCAGGAAGGTGGTGTCACTAATTATTATTGAACAGGATAACTTTCCAAAATGGCTGCACTGGATAGATAGTTGCCATAATAAAAAAAGTACCTAGGCGCCAAGGTTACACCACCTACCTAGTACATACTAATTAGTGAAGGACCTATAATTAATTAGAGGTCAGGGGTCAACAACCTTACTTTTGGATTGGCCGCGCCACCACAACATATTTATTCATCTGATTCAGTCCAGATAGGTAGGTACGTACTTCGTTCACTGAAATGGTGGATGATGATTATTCCCTGAAGCAAACACCTATAGTGTGGCTGACAGTTGGCTTGGCCACAATCGGGGAGTAGTAATAATAATCAGTACCTACCTAGGTAAAAAAACGCTTGAAAAACTTGAACCATTTGACCGATTACCTAATATTTACTAATTTCGACTAATTAGCGACTAAATATTTGTGTATCAAAATAATTATCCCCCCCGATGGTGGCCAGCCAGTAGGTATTAGCCACACGTGAAAGGCGACTAAGGGAGTTAAGTAACCTTATGCAGACAAGAACATTGCGAGAAAAGGAAAATTCGAAAAAAACCCACAACGAACTCGTCTGACCAGCCAGCTTGGTATATAGTAGGCTGAATTCCCTCCACATTCTTTAGAGGAGACCCGTCCCCATTAATGGGAGAAAACAAATCTTCGCTACTTGGTTTTCAGATACAAACGTGGCCAAGCTGGGGAGACTCCACGGATCGGCCTAAAAACGCTTATAACTTTTAAACCATTGACCGACCAATTCTGATATTTGGTGACCAATTAGCGACTAATTCTGGGAGAAAACAGATCTTCGCTCTCCCCAGATCGGCCAAATAAAAACGCTTATAACTTTTGAACCATTGACGGTCCAATTCTGATATTTGATGACCATATCGACAAATTTTTTGCATCATCAAAATCAAAATTCACGATGGTGGCCAAGCCAGTGTCAGCCACACCATTGTATGGGTTCCGAAATAATAGAATGTCAAAATATTGAATCACCAAACAATACAGGTAGGTGAAGAAGTTTACTTTCTGAGTACGGCGATAGAAAAAATCATCAATATAATAATTCAATTACTTTCAAAAAGAGGAGAGGTTCTCGGGTACCTGTTTTTTTTTGTTGATGATAATTTCACCATAATTATAATATTAATAATTTGAACTTCAGGTCTGCAAGAAAAAAAACTCATCACTTTTATATCAACAAATTTATTGCAAATATGTTCGTTTTTTTATGAAAAATATCTAAGTGAATACCTCCGAGAACAATAAGAAAATGAAAAATCTTAATTTTGATGGTTGCAGAGGTAAACTCTTAAAAATAATGTCCAAAAAATAATAATACATGATAGTTGTTAAATGGATAAGGGGCATTCATAATGCTTTACATACTTGAAGAAAATTTTAATATATGTATTTGCTAATCTGCACCAAAATGAATCCAAACCAATGTGTTCAGTATGCATTCACTTTGCGTTACAATAACACAGTACAATAAATTATCTCAAAGAAATGTAAAAACCAAATTCAGTAATGACATACAAAACTGAACATTTATATATTTTGACATAATTAACATTATTTGGTGTCAATTGTTATCACTCATTTAATTTTCTACATAATTCTCTCATTCATTCCAGTCTGCTACTAAACATTACAATTTTGTCATAATTCACACAGTCACTAAAACTCATAGAATTTCAAAGAATAGACAAGCTATACAAACCAAAATTCAATGTCTACACTTCCTTGAGAGGTACAATGGTACAATAAACACGTTAACATAAATTTTGTAGCCACATCACCAGTAACCATCCTTACACAATTCAGGGATCAGGGTTCAACAATATAGGATTCACTATTTCTTTCTATGATTTGACTTAAACAATGGTTGTAAAACATCTTTACATTAATTTCACTTAGCCTACAGCAAAACAAAATAAGGCATTTTCCTACACATGTCTATCAAACATAATTTATTATCCAAATAGAAACTGTTCACGAATGTGAATCGAATCCATGAAAACAACTACTGTTTCACATAATAATATGCATTGCAATTAGATTTTTTGTGAGATCAACACTCGTAATATTATTTGGTCCAATATTTAAAAATAAAATGCTTTCATGAATTCGAGTCGCATGTCCAACTTACACAATATTTTTGGCTCAACGCGTTTCCCCGTGAAGTCCATAACTTTACATCTAAACCGTCATCTCTTCATAAAATCTTCTTTTACGAACTAGTCTTGATATTTTGTTTATATTACATTTATTATAAATAACGTATTGTTAGGGCATTAAATGGCTTCAGTTTCGAACTGAGCGCCCTTGCAAATGCTTATAGGTCCGTATGTTTCATGCTGTTCTATTTTCAACACTTGATGCTTTTTGAGTACAAGTAAACTGTAGAATTTTTGTGCCACCTGCGAACAAACAAATCAAAATTAGATAGCACTCTTTAGTGGCTGAATACTGTTAATATACCGTAACTACATGGTGGGTATGGTGGTCATACATAATATATAATTTGCCGCATTGAACATACTTGTCTGTAAGACAGAAATCTTTTAGCTTCTGTTACTGCTCCTTAAAAATATTTATTTTATTAAGTATCTAAGTACCAAACTAAGTAGCAGCCCACACAAGACACCTATTTTTAAAATGTCGAGTAGTTTTCGAGTAAAATGTCTGTGACATACGGATGGACGGACATGACGAAACTATAGGGTTCCATTTTGGCTAAGGAACCCTAAAAATGAAGAATATGTCACATATGTACCTGTTTTCTATTGTTGTGCCTGGGTGCAAGATCTGTGAAGGTAAGTTGTAGCCCAACAGCCAGTTTGGGCTTCATGACAGCGAATAGTTGAGCCGCTCGGCGATTTAATACTCGCTCCTCGAATTGTTCGTCTGTTTCACCAGCTTCACGTTCACCGTCCTCCCCCTAAAACGTATTTATTATAATAATATTAATACGTGAACCAAAAATTTAAAAGAGGAGAAGTGCACAAAACTATTATTTGTGTATGAATTATATTTTATACACAAACAATATGAAAACTGTTTTATAAATTAAAAAAAAAAAAATTATAATAATAATAATTTTATAAATACACAAAATTAATAAAAACAAGCATTACACACCAGCACGCGATTGCACAAATGAATAACAAAATCATGTCTTATCATTAAATTAAGTATTGTCATTCATACATTTATATATATTTTTTTTTACTTATACTTTCAAGATCTATAGACATTTTTCTTTTTAAAATTCCTAATAAAGTTAACTTAAAAATTAGATGAATTAAAGTCGAATTCCGACTACTAACTAGGTGATTAACAATTTAGGAGGCGAAAGTGGAAACCATCCTTCTTTATGAACATGTATTGTGTACTTACATTATCTGGCGTTAAAGGAAGATCATAGTCGTGTGCCGGACTGTGATGGCCATGCTGGTCGTCGTATCCCAAGTTTGTCATTTGCATACCATTCTGTATAAAAACAAATACATACAATACGCATTCTGTTAAATACCTATTTTAATGATTTACATTAAATTTTGTTTAGTCTGATTTAGTTTTTTAAATATCCTTGATCTAATGACATGTACATGTGTATACAGTAGTAAAAATAAATACATTAGCGGCCTGTGGTGCGTTTAGTTCTTTTGTTACCCGTGCGCCTCGGCCAAAGAGTTCGCGGCGAACTAATCTATACTTTTATACTAATGTTATAAAGAGGAAAGATTTGTATGTTTGTAACGAAATTAACTAAAAAACTATAGGAACTATTTCAAAAATTATTTTACCGGGAGAGTGCTATTTTATATATCACTGAGTGACACAGACAACTTTTTACGACATACCTACCTACAACGCGGGCGAAGTTTCGGGCGGAAGCTAGTTGTAAATAATATGACAATTAACAGCGCTAGTTCATTCTACAATTATGACACAGTTTTCTGTGTAATGACGTCACCTGGAAGTCACTGTGGTCCTCGAGCGGGTGCAGCAGCGGCTCCATGGGCACGGAGTGCGACAGTTCTCGTGACGTGCGCCGCACCAGCGCCGGCACGTCGGCGCCGCCCAGCTGCGGCAACATGGGCAGCGGCTCCAGCCCGCCCTGCAGCAGCACGCCTGGAACGAATAAATGTGCTATTACAGATTTTGCTGCATGCTGCAATTCTTTTTTCTGGACACTGACTGGCACATTAATCCCGGAATTTTGAGCCTGTCTTTTGACTAGTGCCCAAAAAAAATGACATAACAGCACGACTGCACGACGAGTGAAATTAACACATTACGTCTCTGACTACTTTCTTCACTAGTTCCCATGCCACTCGACGAGTACAGATCGTTTTGTGTGACTCGTGCCACAGGGCAGGTCTAAAAACAGGAAATTAAAACCGACCAAAAACCAATAGTTTATAACCATAACCATAACGGTAAATAACTAGCTCTCAAGTTTGTCGGTAACTAACAACTATTTCGTCATATATATAATCGTAGTCTAGTCTTATTTTACAAGTTACTCTAGTATTACGATGGTAAGTACACGGCACTTAGGATAGACTATCTAAATTCGAAAATGTTTGTGACAACCCTGCCATACGACGTAATATCTAAACGAGAGTGGTATTTTTCGAAACGTCAAAGACGATATATCTCTGGTAAAGTTCTTCAACTGCGATTGTAGTATGAAAATTTAAAATGATTACATTCCTCATGCCAGCAATACAAGCTACACACCTCTGTGCAGTTTTATTTTAACCTGCGCCTGCGCAGGCAACTAGAGCAAAATCGAAAATCATTTGTTTCTGGCGACACTGTTCGACAAACGTAATTGTCCCATATAAGCTACGACACAAGTTCAACCGGTAAACTAGGTAGACTTTGTACATTAGCAACAACACATAAAAACACTAACCGGAAGGTGTCATGCCACCGTGCTGTAAGCCCACAGGCGTCATGCCGCCGTGTTGTAGCCCTGCCGGAGTCATGCCGCCGTGATGTAACCCTGCCGGCGTCATACCGCCGTGATGTAACCCTGCCGGCGTCATACCGCCGTGATGTAACCCTGCCGGCGTCATACCGCCGTGATGTAACCCTGCCGGCGTCATACCGCCGTGATGTAAACCGGCTGGAGTCATACCGCCGTGATCTAGGCCACCTAATGACGGACATACAGTTATCTGAATATGACACATATATTAAACGAGTTATGTTGCCACTTTAAATACAATTGAAGATCAAAAATCAAAACTTATTCTACTATTTTTATATGAAACATCATATAGTCTGGTCAATGCATAGTCTGAATGCATAATGCATACCTTGATTTAAATTTCTAGCATACAAATGTAGACATAATTATGCGAATATATCTAGCATACATATGCGAATTTTCTTTTGCTTTATTAAGACAATTTAATAAGTAACTAACCTGGTGTCATACCACCATGATGTAGACCTGCAGGTGTCAGACCTCCATGAACAAGTCCTGCTGGTGTCATACCGCTATCTAAGAGACCTGGTGTCATGCCTACAATGGGAGAAAAATAATTTTTATTCCTTTAAATTAGTGGTTCTTACCCTATGGTCCGACCACTGGTGGTCCCTTACGGAAACAAAAGTGGTCCGCGAAGCGAAAGCGCATACTGGTCCACTGGGGTTATATTTGGAAGACTTTTGAAGCCAATCACCCATTGAATATTTTAGTGGTCCGTGACAAGAGTCTTATGTGTCTTATTATTAGTCTAATGGTCCCTCACTGTTAAAAGGTTCATCATCATCATCATCATCATCTCAGCCTATTGCAGTCCACTGCTGCACACAGGCCAAAAAAAAAAGGTAAAGAACATTCAATACCAAAGTGGTAAGTACTTACCACCGTGGTGCAGTCCGGCGGGTGTCATACCGGCCGCGAGTCCGAGGTCACCATCCCCGTGCTGTAGACCTGCGGGAGTCATGCCGCCGTGCGCGAGACCACCTGGGTAATCGTTATACATATAATGAACTTTCTCTCTTCAATATCTATCATCATCAGCAATCCATTAATGTCCCACTGCTGGGCTTGGGTCTCCTCTCCTCTAACTAGAGAGCTGAGAGGGTTTAGGCCATAATCCACTCACGCTGGCCTAGTGCAGATTGGTGGATCCGACATACTCATAAAATTTCTACTAGCGTATTTTTATATTATATATAGATATTTTTCCTTCACCGTTAGCAGATGGATCACTTGACTAGTACATATAAATTCCACAAAGTGGAATCAAAATTGGTACCGCCGGTCGGGATCGAACTCGGACCGTGTGATTTGCACGCCGGTCCCTTATCCATTCAGCCACCATCGCTTCTTATCTATACTAATATTATAAAACTAAAGGTTTTGTTATAGGGTGGAACGCGCTAATCTCAGGAAATACTGATCCAATTTGAAAAATTCTTTTGGTGTTGGATAGCGCATTTATGTTGGAAGGTATATTATAGGGTATGTAATATCACGCTTTGGCCTATATGAGCTGAGCAGTAGCCAAACAAAATACAACGACGGCGAAGGTCTGAGCTACAGCTAGTCTTTACATAATACTGAGATATGGTAAGGTGACCTCTGCTCAAACATAGTAAGAAGTCCGCACTTGCTTAGTAGTGTTATGTTTCTGCTGGTATGTTGTGGTGTCCAGAGATCACTAACTGTCGCACTCAGGGACAGCAATTAGCAGTAATCTGTCATTAACACAATTTTCTCATTGAATAATCGTCTTTACGCGTATAGACTTAAGTTTTACACGTTTTTACTTAATTAACTTTAAAGTTAAGTAACGTCTCTGAGTACGGCAGTAAGGGGTTTAAAAAGGTCCATCCAAACTTTCGCATTAATATTAATACATTTGTAATAATTAGAAAACTCTTTCTATTCTTATGCATCTACTTTCATTCTATCTCTGCACCACCTCAGGTTGACTGGTAGAGAATGCCTTTGGCATTAAGTCTGCCTTAATACATAAGTTTTGTGTATTTTAAGTTAATAAATAAAACTAGAAGTAGCGCGGGGCTTTGCTCCCGTCGTTATTTATTTGGACCCTGCTCAGCTCTTATTGGCCGTAGCGTGGTGTTATATAGCCTATGTTACTCAGTGATAATTTAGCTTTCCAACGGCAAAAGATTTTTTTAAATCGTTCCAGTAGTTTTTAAGATTTTTCATAAATTACAAATCTTTTCTCTTTATAATATTAGTGTAGATAATGGAATATTAACAGTAGAGAAAAGAGAAAAAGTCTATTATTTTTCCACTCTATGTCCACACTCATCAAAAGTCATATCCAAAATAAAACATACCAGGAGTCATTGAGCCATGTTGTAAGCCACCAGGGGTGAGACCTCCTTGCAGTAAGGTACCCGGAGTTAGAGGTCCAAGGACACCCGGCGTGAGCGGCGGGCCCAGAGAACTTAACATACCTGATAGAATATTTCACGTTAGTAATTATTTAAAACCTTATTAATTATTACTACGAAAACAGATATAAAAATGTTTATCCTAAAAATAAAAAAAAAATTAAATAAAAATTAATTCAGACATCAAAACATAGATTGAAATGAAAAGGATTTCAGAATTCCACAAATTACGATTTTCGTAATAGGTCTCATAGATACAAAAAAATAAATACATGAGAAAATCCACTGAAAAAAAAACAAAAAACATATATATTAAAAAAAATAACAAAAAATAATGATAGCATGAAAATGCGTAGTAAACATGTAAGTTCGAATGAATCACCTGGTGTGCCGGGCGTCTGTGGCGGCTCGTCTAACCTCGAGTCGGGGCGCGGCGTCTGATATCCCACGTTGTCGGCCGCAGGTTCCGGCTCTACCCGTGCACCATAGTATGTTTTGTTAATTTATGTGCGGTTAGGTAGCATAATATTATGTACACAGTTACAGCTAAAGAGTACCATGAAATAATACCATACCACAGTAGATGAAAATGGATATGAATTTCGGATCTAGTTATTATGAAATAAAAAAAATGAAATTATTTGAAGTCTTAGCAAGCTGACCCGGCAAACTTCGTACCGCCATATTTTAGTATTCGTGAATATTTTCGAAAAGCTTGAAATAAGTATTTTATTATTTATGTCCGCCTCGGCTTCACACGTTAAAATGACAGAAAACAGAAGACAAAATCTCCCATTTACAATATACCCATTATATTTTTTTTTTGAAAGAATTCGACTGACAGCTATATTCTTTTTAATTTTATATTGAAATGTCATTGATAGTATAGGAATTTCATTATGAAGATTCATTCTGTCAGCTACAAATAGTTGGTTGTCTACTACTTTCCTTGCAATTTCTTTTATAATTTGTCTTTATGTTTTTTTTATATCACGATGATTGCAAACAGGCGTACGACCCGTATGATGGTAAGCGGTTACCGTAGCCAATGGACGTCTGAAACACCAGAGGGATCACGAGCGCGTTGCCGACTTTAGGTGCTCACCAGTGTCCCACAAACAACAGATTTTCTATTGTATCTGCTTGGCGTTCAGAGCTAAAAAAACCTATTCACTCATTTTGAACATTACATCATTTAAGGTAAGCTAGCTATTATTTCATGGTTGATCTTTGTGATTTAATAAAAAAGATTTATACATTTATTTATATAATAATATCTTAATTGTATCATGCCAACAAAATATGAATCGCTCTAAAATCAATTGAGTTGGAATAACTCTTTAATGGGAAAATCATTTATTAATAAAGAATGGCGAAGATAAGTGATTTTTATTTTAAATGATACCAAACCAAAGCATGGTCATGCTGGGATGTTTTACACCGTTAACCAGTGGTAGTAAGCAGTGAGATAAGGTTGTGTACTCACCGACAGAAGGTTCGTATTCCTGTGGTACTGGTGTTGGAGGTTCTAAATCGGCTATAGGAGGTGGTGCTGGCGTTTCTGGTGGCTGGATAGTCTGCAAGTGAAAAAAATTTAAAATTAACAACTGACAGATCGATCTAAAGGAAAAATGGAGTCGAGGGAGTAGGAGATAGAATGTTTTGTTCAATATTTGAAATATTCAGTGAGACAATTGTCACATTCTGTTTGTTGTATGTATATTATCATCATATCAGTCCAATGACGTCTATTGCTGGACATAGGTCTCACCTCAGGAAAAAGGTTCTCGAGTGGCGGCCACGTATTGGAAAATGCTGCGTAGATCGGCCCCCTGCCAGATGGAGCGACAACCTACTAAAGGTTGCGTATGGTCGTTGGTTGCAGGCGGCACAATTGCCATAATATATGCATGTGTGTAAATAGGCGTTTCGTTGTTAAATACAGACCAATCAGTCACACGAACGACGTTCATATTATGTGTATGTGTGCGTGTGTTTGCGCGTGAGTGTTTGTGTGTGTGTGTGTGTCCGTACCTCTTCATGTCGTCTCTTCCTGTTGTTCCTGCGCACGACGCTGGGCTCGGCGGGGTCGGGCGAGCGAGCCGCCTCAGCCTCCTCCCCCTCGCTACGTAAAGTCATGTTGCGCTGGTATTTCTACAACAATCATACTTTCTAACTTAATTCAGTCCTGATAGAGAATAAAAATCTTATTAAATTAAATAAGTTTGCAGGATGGTGCTTTACTTGACGACGAACTCCACCTCTAATAATAATAGCAACCCATTATATCGCCTTGCTAGGCACGGCTCTTCTCTTCTCTATCTAGAGAGCTGAGACCTTTAGCCATATTCCTAGTATGTTGGCCTAAAGCGTATTGGTTACAATGATTTACGAGACGAATTTAATAAAGATAAATTAATTATCTTATGGCAAATAACGTATATTCAAATATAATATAATATTCTACCACATTTACACAGCGCCATCTAGTCCCAAATTAAGCAAAATTATAGTTGCTTGTGTTATGGATACTAAACAACTCATATACTACTTAAATATTCTTTTTTTTTTTGTAAATACATTCATATTATAGATAAATTACACCCAGACACAGAACAAACCTTTATGCTCATCACACAAAGATTTGTCCTGGGTGGGGATCGAACCCACTCACTAACCACTAGACCAACAGGCCAGTCCAATAAGTACCTATATAATACTGAAATACAGAACATAGGACACCGTTGGAGGAGATCACTTACCTTGAACAAAACTCTTGAAGGTATCGGCCTGGCCGGTAGTGTGAACAGCTTCTCAACCCCACCCGTTTCCTTCCAATGCATCAGTCGTCTTGTAGGCGGCGCCAAATCCAGTGTCGTCACGATATCCGATGTATTACTAAGCTGATTCTTCATCTCTTCACCAGATATATTCTTCACTTCGTCCACTATGAGTTTACGCTTGCGTTTCGTTTTTGTTATGCCTGTGAAGATATTTTAAAGTATAAAAAATTATTTGTGTGGTCATAATCTATGCTAATATTATAAAGCCGAAGTGTTTGTTTATTTTTTTTTATTTTATTTTTTTATACCACGACGGTGGCAAACAGACGTACGGTCCGCTTGATGGTAAGCGGTTACCGTAGCCTATGGGCGCCTGCAACACCAGGGGCATCACGAGCACGTTGCCGACCCTTAAGAAACCTATTCACTTTTTTGAAGAACCCCATACTGTAGTCCCTTGGGAAAACCTCGTTAGGGAGTTCATTCCAATTTGGTCGAACGTGCTAATCTCAGGAACTACTGGTCCAATTTGCTGATGAATACTGGTGTTATTGGAGAGGAGAGGAGCTTTAAAGTGTCGGCAACGCCATGTGATTCTCCTGGCGTTGCCAGCGTCCGTAAGCTATGGTAATCGCTTACCATTAGGCCGTATTATATGCCACCATAGTTTTATAAAATACATAAAAAAGTTTTTTATTAGTAATTGATTGAGTAGAAATATAGAACACCAACAATGTTTTGCTAAACTTACAAATCTGACATTTGGTGTTGAAGTGTCCTCGTATTTTATAAGACGTATGTAAAAAAATTGTAAAATTATGTTATAATAATATTCTACCACATTCACACAGCGCCATCTAGTCCCAAAGTAAGCAATTATATATGCTTGTGTTATGGGTACTAAACAACTGATATACTACTTAAATACATTTTTTTTTGTAAATACATACATACTATATAAAAATTACACCCAGACACAGAACAAACCTTTATGCTCATCGCACAAAGATTTCGTACTTATATGCATGAAAACTAATTGTATGCCTTTTAGGCGGAACATTGAGGACTATTTATAATCTTCAACAACTTTTGTATGCACCAATGATCACAATAAATAAATTGATTGATTGATTGATAAACTGGTATTAAAAAATCAAGTGATACGTATATTCGGTGGTCCGTCTATAGTGGTACCTTTAAGTACGGTGGCGTCGACGGGCGCGAGCGCGAAGGACTCCTCGTCGTTGTGCAGCAGCGTCGTGTTGTCGGGCGCGCGCTCCGACGTGCTGCCCGCCGCCGGCTCCGGCGCCGCCGCCGGCTCCGGGACCACCGGCTCCACGTCCTGCGGGACATTCACACCCCATACAGCTTACACGTCTAAAATATCTGCGTCGCTTCTCAGTTCTCCACAAAAACTCAGACGAGAAACATGTTATCCGCGATGGAAGACACCCACGTGCGGTATCTTTGATTATTTTGTGCAAAAAGAAATGAAAATGTCCAAGTTTAATTTATGTAAGGACTGGCTTCTTAAAGGGAAGTCATACTCTCATATACATTTATTAAATGACTTAAAATTTGCCTCAAGAGATTAAATGCTCTACAAAATCTTTCAACAGCTCCCAAGATCCATTACAATTTTCTTGGGACATATTAAGGTGCGCGGACGCCTGCAACAAGCTGTTGTGAAAGCCTCAGTGCTGCACTCTTTTTAAAAATCAAAATAATTACAATTTCAAATGGTTACAATTTGTAATATCACAGAATGGAACAGAACCAAAATACATTAGCTTTATTTTATTAATTTAACAAACATTTTAGTAATTATTATATTATTTTTATAAAGAGGCATATGAAAATGCACTCTATTGCCAAATAAATAAAGCAAATATTAATTTATGAATTAAAAATTTTACCATCGGCATGGCAGGTGGTAGCGGTGAGGGTGGCGCAGGCGCAGGAGGTGGTGCCATACTCTCAGGTACTGGTGAACCGGCCCAACTGAAATACAACATACACTTTACCAACCAATCACCAACAAAACAATGATCATCATTACATTTTAATGCTGCCAGATGTAAAACTATACAAATTGGCCCTCAAGTCAAAAAAGTTCGCCACCCCTGGTGTAGAAATAATTTTATACCCCCTTATTACAAAATACGGACTAAGCATTAAACCAGGTTTAAATTGACAACTTTGACACTAAAACAATGGCTTATGTCAATTTAAACCTGGTTTAATATTTAGTCCATATTTCATAATGAGGGACTTTAAGTTTTAACATGACTCTACCTATGTACTTATACGCATATATTTTCACGATGATAATTCTGCCTTGCTAAGAAAATAAGGCGCAGTTGCATTACGAAAGCCACGGTAAATAGGCATTTAAAGTAAATGATTTTAGTTACAATTTCCCTTGCGCATGACATGCACTTATGTCGTTCTTTTTTGATAGGCAGAATTTGTAACAGTAAACGGTGTGCATGTAAAAAAATTTACCTGTGCTGCGGCGAGTTGCCAGCATCGTAATGGTCACCCATATCATCGTCGGAGTCTGGCGCGTCTGCCGCCGCCATGTCTCCGCCCGTGTCCCCGGCGTTCACACCAGCCGCGTCGATCTCAGCCTACAATTGTGAATAACGTTCTATTCTACTCCATTTATGGACGGCAATAGACAAAGTATTCATGAAAGATGAATATTACCATACGTTTCATTTCTCTATTACCATTAGTACAGATAGGTTACTCACATTACGTTACGAAGTAGGTACAGTCGAGTTCATTAATATATTGGCACCATCATTCGATATTTTTGTTGGACTTATTGCATAATGTACAGCATATTTTATTGAACTATTCACATGAGGACATATATTTGATCCATAAGTTCTATAGTATTTTTTGAACAATTCAACGCTCACAATATTTTGAATCTTTGATGGTGCCAATATATTAATGAACTCGACTGTACTACAAGTAAGTCGTTTTATATTGGGTGTCTTTTGTATAGTATAAATTGCGGATTTTTCTATATTCAGATATTACATTGACTCTCACAAGAACTCTCATTGAGACAAGAAGACTCGAGTTTGGGAGATCTCATGGTGCGCGGGGCTCGTAACAATTGCTAATCTTTCTTCATGAACAATCCGGCTCTAGTTAGTAGTTTTGAGAAAAATTTGAACCTCCATTGTATTGCTGATAGCTATTGTATGAATCTTGTACTGTACCTGCAGAGATTGTGATTGTGCTGAAGTCCCAGGCATGCCGGCAGCCGCTGCAGCAGAACTGCTGCTACCAGTCACCTCCCCGAATAAATCACCCTCAAATAGACCGCCCGCGTCTATACACATTAAATTATTCTTCAGAAATTGCAATAATTAATTCATTTATTAGTATTACCCAGATAGATCTTACAAGAGGTTTATTATTATTAATAACAATATTTATGTATCAAATCAAATGTTGTTATGTTTTTGGCATGGATATTTTATTAAATATATAAAATATATTTGTAAATTTTTTTAAACAACTCTATCATTATTAAATTTATTTATTATTGATAACATTCGGTTAAAATTAACTTTTAAGCTTTCTATATAATATGTTACAGCGTAACTAGTAGTGTCCGACCGAAGCTGAGGCTTCCTGTAGTCAGTACTTGTAATTAATGAGTAGATATACTTACGTCCAAAATCCGCAACATCAGCAATATTTCCACCGAAGCCGTCATCCATGTGCGTAGGCGCAGGTTCCATACGACGTGACACCGCGCCAAGAGCCGCCTCACCCCCTAACGAACCTACTGTTTCTTTACCACCTAGTTCCAGAGATGAACCGTCCGCGAAAAGTAGATTACTCTGTAACACACAAAACATTACAATTTTGTAATGATTGCCATGTTTACACATAATAATGCAATGCATATTTTTAATCCATTGCATATTTTAATAAATAATATTCTACCACATTCACACAGCGCCATCTAGTCCCAAAGTAAGCAATTATATTTGCTTAGATAAATTACACCCAGACACAGAACAAACCTTTATGCTCATTACACAACGATTTGTCCTGGGTGGGGATCGAACCCACCACCTCCGGCTTAACAGTCAGGGTCACTAATCACTAGACCAACAGGCCAGTCCTTTTTTTTATTGCATTGCACAACATCAGTATAAACAGTCCCAAAACAAATAAAGAAGAAAATTTTAAAATTACAAGAATGTTTATACTTTTCATTGAAATTAAGCTCAGGTTGGGTTAATTCTCTAATCTAATAAATTTATATCTTATTGTGTCTGATACAACCAATCTGGCCATCGTGGTATAGTAGGCCGAATTCCCTCCAAAATTTTTGGAGGACACCATGCCCAATAGTGGGACCTTTATGGGTTGAAATGATGATGGTGATGATGATATGTTCCAAAGAACAAATTGGAAACTAACTGTCATGTTAAAGGACATCTTTCAGTAGTTTTCTTGATATTTCTTAGATTCACATAAATATAATATTAACATTTTGACCGCCACGTTAAATCGGTATCGCCGTGCCTTGAGCGCCAAGCTTTTAAAACAGTAAATTTTTGACGTGCCATGCCGTCATTAGTGGTGAGTACATTTTCATTTTACGTGTATAAATAGACGTCTCTGGCGTTCAAAGGGTTAACTAAGATGAAGTTAGTATTGCTTATAATTTTAAAATTATTGTCTTACCTGTTCTAAGCCACCCTCATTTCCAATAGCTTCTCTCATAATATCTGGGTTATCTGTATCGAACCCCATATCGCCAAAGCCATCATCGTGAGTCACAAGGTTCAAAGAGCCATAATCCTCACGCATCGTGATCTCCTCAGCTCTTGACTGATTCAACGAAAACTGGGCTTCAATGTCTACTTCGCTGTAAAGTTATAAATCATTTAAAATATACATAAACAAACTTTCACTGTAACTGAAGGTATAACATTTTAAATTTCATATTTGTTTCTTAACAATTAAAGAAGATTATACATAAAAACATAGCATCACGCCTTTTTCCCCGAAGGGGTAGGCAGAGGTGTTTCACACCCACATTTCGCCAGCTATGTTTGGTCTCATGAAATAGGGGGCGTGCCTATTGTCATCAACCGGGAACATTTGTTTACCAAACTCCGGGAAAATCTCAATACTGGTATTTTAATGTTAGAAAACCCCATTTGCACCCGACCCGGGATCTCTTGCACAGCAGTCGTATACACTTCCCGCTGCGCCACCGAGGCAGTTAGTTAAGAAGATTATAAAGTTGTTGTAAGTTGTCCAAAAACCAAACATGAAATATGGCATGGTGCAAGTACAGCTCCTTTTTTAACAGAAGAAGTAGCATATTGTGTAAATAAATATACACAATACAAACCTGTCATTCTTACTGTGACAGTGGGTTTAACTTTCACACAAATTTCTAGGTTACACAGCATTATAGCCAATTTTTGAGCAATATCAATGCCTAGGACTTTGCTGCTGTGTATCTTGGTTTGCACACTAATAATGCGCTGTGTGATGAATTACTGTGAATGATGTGATGTGACCTGTGCCCTACATAAATGGGCTATCCAAACACACTCGTCATCTTTACAATATTAGTATGGATATTTGGCAAACTATTTTATTGCTTTCTTTCTACCAAACATGTATGTGTACACCAAAAACGAGCATACAAAAAAGCATTATGTACGACTGTAAGACAGGCTGTAAAAATAATGGTGTAAACTACTTTAATTTATTGTTAAGCCTTATAGTAGGACATATACTGCTTCAAATTAATTTTAAACATTCAAAAATGCCACTGGGAAATTCATGGTACTTGATAATAATTTAAAGAATTTAATTATTTATCACAAAAAAGTCAGTTTTGTTTAGTTTTTGATCTTGTTGCTTTACCTTGTTTTATTTTTTGTCCATTTAATCAATAAGTGGCGGAAATTAGGTGAGGCCTATGTTCAACAGTGGACGTCATTGGGCTGATATGATGAATCAATAAGTTTTGGTTGAATGTGGTAGTTAATTTTTAATTAGATATGGCTCACTCAATAACTGAATTCTTGTTGTACATTATCAAATTACTAAAATGCATAAGAAATGCTTCAAATATTGGTGCTTTTGATAAACATGTATTTATCAAATAAACTTACTTCAACTCGGGCATTGCTGTATCAAAATCATGGAAAACCTCAGGCAGAGTGATAGCATTCATAGCTGCTTCTCTATGCTCTTCAGGCAAATCAACCATTCCTGGCCGGAAGGCCATCTAGAAAAAAGATAATATTGTCATAAATGAAACAACACATTTCACACGCAAGGAATAGGAAATATAATATTTATTGTAGATTGTATACTGTGGTATGGTAAAAAAGTGTGTGATAAGTTTTACATAGTAAACAAATTTCTAATATTGTAGAAATTTAATAATGTCAACATTGCAATTTATATGTTACAGAAGCTCTTTATTTACAAACAAAGAAGATTTAGATAATAATTAATATACAAAACAATCCAACCTTAATTTTGACGAAGGCTTCATTACAGTCTTGAAGCAAGTACTTGGCTTTCCTGGAGTAGATTCTCACCACTCCAAGCAACAAATGACCAGACGTACGCAAGGCCATCTTCACCTTAGGCTTGAGAATTCCATCGACAGATTTTTCGATGTTCGTCTCAAATACGTGGGCCTTGGTTAACTTTTTGTCCCAATGGGCCGCCAGCCAAATCTTGGCCAGGGGGCCCTTCTTGGCCAGCACGAAATGTCCGTAAAACATTGTGATAGTTCACCACTTCCGGCTTGAACTCACATCAACACTTTGCTGAAATATCAAAGTTGTAATAAAAACACGCTATAGACACCACTAGATATTTCAATTACCACAAGATCACAAAACAACTCTGTGGTAATTTATTACAATAATTGTTAACGACTATTATGAGTAATTTGGCGCCTAATCTTTAAGCACTGTACTACAAGCTGTGGATGATCCCTAACACTAAAAAACATATTGTTTTATGACACCCAATAATTCCACTAAAACAATTTACAAAAATTATTAGGATTTACCAGATTATTACACCGAAATTATAAATTTCACCTTTCACACACAACCAAAAGAATATAACGTAAACATGACAACAATTACGCTTTCAAGATGGCGGCGTAACATACTACGAACCGTTGTTTTCGTTCAGAAACTAAGAAAATTGGTACATTTTGGTAAATAAAAAATTTTGCTTGGGGTTCGAAAAATATTTGAATTTGAAAATTTTGTAAACGTTATTGCAATATAACAATTTTGTTTTTAAAATATTAATAATTGATCATTAATATTATATAGAAAATTAAAAATAACTCTCTGGCACCCACAGATTACTACACAGTAATACAGGGGGTATACACACGGCCCTTAAATCAGAAGCGATATCGAGATTGTGATGTCAGCTGTGATATCGGCCGCTACTACTCGAACAAAACAATCAGGCGCATGACAGAAAAGCGATTAGGTGCCCGGACCCTGGCTTCTACCCCTTCGCTTCCCATAGTGAAATGGCAGCAGTCGTGTACTCGCTATCGACAGTAATCACTTAGGCTGAGATCTATAGAGCGTACTTGGACTTTGCTCAGACTTCACTCCAACAAAACTTTGCTCAGCCTAATCTCAGCCAAAGAATTGATTTGGAATCTATAGACAATGTCATTGCTTAGCCCGCGTACGAGTAGATGTTTCATTTCATGCATTGTCTTCTGCTGAATTCTTTGTAAAATAAAAGATAAAACAAATGATACAATACTTTTTGCAATTTATAATAGTCCAAAAACGCCGTTTTCTTAAAATTACTAGATTATTTTTAAATTTTGTTGTCTAAAATTGGTTAAATGTAATAAATATTAAGTTATGAAAGAAATTGAGTAAAGGATCGCTAATGACAGCTGTTCAAAGTTCAATGAATGTTATGCGGCAAAGTTCAATAGTCATTTTAAAATTATGACATTTGTACACCATTATTTTTTACAGTATAATAGCCAAAGATTTTAGAGATGTTATATTAGGGTCAATTTCGCATAATCCTAATATAGGATATATTAGTTTCGTCATATTCTAATACCATACCTATTACTCGATATTAGTCAGATAATAGGGTAAGGAGTGAACGTTTTAGTATTATGCTCTATAACTAGTATTCGTTCGCGTAGTCTCTGGCTAATACTTGACTAATATCGAGTAACCTAATAGATGACATTCCTATAACCTAATATGAATACGGGTCGCTCGTATTATAATATGCATACCTAATATGAGTATATTCGTTTCATCTCTAAAAGATTTTCGTAAGTCGATTTTGAGAACTTTGACTTTGCTTAGCTTGGGCTTGGATAAAGTCAAAGTTTGCACTATAGATACCGATTTTGTCTTATCTCGAAAGTTTAGTCAGAGCAAAGTCCAAGTACGCTCTATAGATCTCAGCCTGAGTGCGTGTGAATCTTATTATTAAATATCTTTGTCTACATTCGACATTTTCATTTTTTTTTCATTTGATTAAATAATAATAATATATGTCCTCATGTGAATTGTTCAATAAAATATGCTGTACATTATGCAATAAGTTGTAGTCACCCTTTTCAACAAAAATATCTAATAATGGTGCCAATATATTAATGATCTCCACTGTACATTGTTGGATAAATATATTTGATAAGTGGAATACCACCCCACCGAAAGTGCGAAAGTTTTGTATAAATTTGACATATCGCAACCGATGATACACGACGCGACAGATCTTCCGTCCAGTGTGAAAGGAGGCTTACTCGGTTGTTTTATTAGAATTTATTCACTACGTTTTAGATAGTTTCTAGTTAGGCTTAAACTAACATTCTATCTCCAGAAAAAAATATTATACCAAATTGGAGATAAAATAATTCAGACAAGACATTTGACTATCTATCTATAATCTGTTTTTTACTGCCAATCATAAAGACAAATAAAATTGTGGATCATTTTTTACTGTTTAAAATTACAAATAAGTTTAAATCTCTTGGTCCCATAAGGAGGCCTATGTCCAAAAGTGCAGATTCAACAGCTGATTTGCAGGTGATCAAAATAAGAACATTCTTTATCCAATTGCTGGAAGTCGCGCGGGTCTTTGCTCCCGTCGTTCTTTGTTTGGCCACTGCTCAGCTTCTATTTCCATTAGCCTTTCTCAATAGATGGGCTAAAATAATTTTAAACCAGTAGTTCCTGAGATCAAAACGTTCAACCTTACATAGGTACTCTTCAGCTTTTTTGTAATTATAATAATATTAGTCGAAAAGTATAGATTTGATACTAAAAAGTTACTTCGTCGACTCAATGGATACGCTAGGAAAGAAAAATACTTTGTTCGTAGTATCGCTAAGCGGATAAATTATATAATTTTTCTGGAGGTCATTGACGGTTTTTACCTTAGGCTGCTGATGTGGACTATAATTGTGGACCACCAACCACCATAGAGCTACGTACGTCTTAATTTTGATACCTAATATTATAGTACAGTCATGTTGGATTGTTTTGTCCCCGTCGTCAGGGTACGTAGTATGAAGTATCCCTTATTAGTCTGTGGTATTAGTGTTCTGTGGTTTTGTCTCTGACTGTTGAAATTCATTTAACTTTTGCTGTCAGTTTTCTTTTCCGGTTTGCCTGTGGATTACGCGAGACGTACGTTGAAATTATATCCTAAATTATTTTGAGTATCGTTACATTTGCAGTTTGTTCTTTCTTGTTATTAGTGAATTAATTATCTGGTGTATCATAACTTCTGTGTATTTTTGACCCGATTCGCATATTTCAGTGTTTTCGCAATGGCATACATGACGCGTGTAGAATCGCTCTATTTGTGGCCTGACCGATGATGTGACTTCTGATCATTCAATTGATTTTGTTGCTAGGTCTGCCACAGGCGCTTTCCAAGATGGGTGCGTACAGATATATTCAAGAGTTGTACAGAAAAAAATTGAGCGATGTTATGCGATTCCTCTTGCGTGTCAGAGTATGGCAGTACCGTCAGTTGACTCGTATGCATCGTGCGCCTAGGCCCACTAGGCCCGACAAGGCAAGGAGGCTGGGATATAAAGCCAAGCAAGGTGAGCTATACTAATTTACCAATAAACAACCACGTGGTGTTTTTTTAGAAGGATCAACGATCTAAATATTTTTTTTTTTAGGTTATGTTATCTTCCGAATCCGCGTGCGCCGTGGTGGCCGCAAGCGCCCAGTGCCCAAGGGTGCCACTTATGGCAAACCCAAGAGCCAGGGTGTGAACCAGCTGAAGCCTACCCGCAACCTACAGTCGATTGCCGAGGTAAGTTGATACCCAAAGAATGAGTCTGTCAGTATAATAAATTCTACCAAATATCAACACGGACTATTGTTCACTATGATAATAATTGCTAAATAGTGAATGAAAAGTATTGTCACATGACTGTTGATGTTTAACATCAATAATTCAACTGAGTACATTTAGCTCATATCTGGATAAAAAGCAGTCTCGTGGCTTTTAAGGACCATTTCAAATTTGTGGCATTAATTATTGAACATTTTTAATAGGTATTTAAGAGTTCTAGAATGTGATATAAAATTCCCTTTTGCTTAACAGGAGCGTGTTGGACGCCGTTGTGGTGGTCTTCGTGTGCTTAACTCTTATTGGGTAGCCCAGGACTCTTCCTACAAATACTTTGAAGTTATCCTGATTGATCCTTCACACAAGGTAATTATTCTAAAGATTTATTATCAACGTTACCTGAAATATACCAGATAAAACTAGTTATTACAATTTAATTACTAGATTGCATTGTTCTAAATGATACAACACCTAACACAACAAGTTTGAGTCAAATTATAGGAAAGTCTTGATTCTTAAAACAATTTCTAAATGATGAACTCTTATGTCATGCACCAATCTGAAAGGTTTTGCTGAATCTTCACCTACCATTTAATCTGAGCAATTTCTTACGCAAAATTCCAATCAAAATAGTCTTACTCAATGTTAATAGCAACATTTCTTTATAGGCTATCCGCAGAGACCCCAAGATCAACTGGATAGTAAAAGCAGTCCACAAACATCGCGAGAACCGTGGTCTCACATCCGCTGGCCGCAGTTCCCGGGGTCTTGGCAAGGGTCATCGCTTCTCTCAGACCAAGGGAGGCTCCCGCCGTGCTGCCTGGATCCGCCGCAACACATTGCAGTTGCACCGCAAGCGATAAACATTGCTTCAGACATGGCATTGACTTTCTATTTGATTTTTTATGTTCTCACATAGAAAGCCAGTATCAAATAAAATTTTTATTATACCTACACAAATATGTTTGATTATATATTCCTATTTAGTTAAATTCTGCTGTGAAAAGTGTAAGTATTATATATTTGAGAATACAGTTTTATTATGCACCTCAGATCTGCATGACTAACTATGACTTACTTTTTATAGGTATGCAGTACCTATTGCAGCTGTGGCTCCTATCTCTGCTAGGTAAATATTATTTTATTTTGTTGCTGTTGCCTGGTTTTAAAACCTGCAATGCATTGAACCAATCATAGAACTTGTTAATTAATTTATGGAATGAAATTGTTCTCAAGACACTGGATTGTATCCCAACCTATCAATATTAAGATATCCATATAAATAGTTGTTTCCCTTAATGTGCTATTATAACTCCCATTGAGACAACAGATTGGTCTTTAATTGTATGTTCATAATTTGAATGATGATATAATGCTTTATGAAATGCGCAACCCTGATTACCACGCATTTAAAACTTCCTTGGATGGCTGAACATTATTAAGTATATTTATTTTTAATACTTCAAAAGGCAAACATTTCAAATCACACTGGTTTTTTACAGAATCTTCTCTACACTGGCCTCTTTGTTCTTCATTTATATTATGGTAACTATCTTGACTTTAAATTTTTTCTCACATCCAAATTAGCATTAGATTGCTTGTTAAATTTATATTAACAAGAAAGCAAATTTGGAAATAGTATATAGTCTTGCCTAGGTGAGGTTACTGTCATTAAAATTTTCAGTCAACCTCAATCCGGCAAGACACAAATTTATAAAAGTGAGCACTGGATCTTGGTTTACTTGTTACAAGGTACTAATCAAATGTTTTTAATTTTGCAGGTACAACCTACAAGGCTGTGGTGTTATGCTACTCGTAAATTCTCTGTCACACGCACAATTCAGAAGATTCTAAAATGTTTTAGTAAAAAAATATGAATAAATCCGTCTTATGATCAATTTGTTGGTTTATCTCTATCCCTATATACAATCTGTCAGGGGACACAGGGTGGCGTTATGGAAATGTATAGTAATACGACTGTTACGCGAGGTCCCTGGGTTTGATCCCGAGCTGGGTAAACAATGCTCAGTATTAGCAAGTCTGGAAATGAGCTCGTAACCTTTATACATAATTATTATCTATGGGTTAGCCGCTTTAGGTACGATTCAGACCAACCGGCCCGCGCCGGGCGGCGTTTTACAGTGCGGTAAAGAACATTGAAATGTATTAACAGTAATTACAGTTCATATTTGCATCTTACTTACTTATTTAAGTTGCATCTTACGCATAGTTACCTCCGTCGGCATCCCGCGACGCGTCGCGACGGCCGACCGGCTGCCGTCGGGTCCGGTCGGCCGTGTGTCGTACGGAGATTACGGTGCAGCAACAGCTAGCGAATCATTCAAGTTGTTTTCTTCAAGCGATATTTTAAATAATATTTCACTTTACGTCTACGCGGCGCAAAGAGAGCGTCACTTCTGGGCGCTTGGAGTGCGTACGGATTCCAGCGGACGCTGTCGGCTGCCGCGGCACGCGTACGGCTCCGTTCCGATGCGGCGCGACGCGAGCCGGTTGGTCTGAATCGTACCTTAGAAGCCGTTCCTCCATTCACTGCGGTGTGTCCGTGCAGCGCCTACAAAAACTTTGTTAGCAATTATTCTGAGAAGAAAACACGTTTAATATAAATTATGTGCAGGCGCTGCCGTGCCATGACAAAACACTGTATCTAAAAACTGGTCAGTTTTCAGAAATCGCGATTTTCTGTTTTTTTGGAAAATTGGCCATAGAATCCTTAATATTAGTCCGATTCCTTTGAATTTCAGATATGTTAATCTTCGAATCAGCTTCTAGTTAGCCATCTAAAAAAAATCTGGTTTTAAAATAATTCTGTATGTTTACGCCCACAAACGTGTTCTGTCAAAACCTATAAATAAATGTAAAGAGAACATTGTGATTACAGAACACTGTAATTATAATTACAGTGTTATGTCATAACAAAATATGATTGAAACTAAAAGAAATTTTAAAATGTAACATCAATATACTACGCACCAACGAGCAATACAAAATTTTAATTACTTTTATGTTCTTGAATTGTGAGCAAGATCTTAATACAAAGCCCATAAACCTAACTAGCCTTCTTGGGTATGTGATCGATATGTTCCTCATAGGTCAACTTGGAATCATGAATAACCCCAAGATCCCGTATGATGTCCACCTGTTGTAACTCTTGTCCCTTTAGAAAATATTTTATTTTTCTTGCGAGTGAAAACTATATGATTACTTTTATTAACGTTTAAATCTAATCTGTTAAGTGTACAAATATTGGTCAAATCTATCTAAGTCATTTTCAAGAAACTGAACGTCTGTAATATTGGTAATCTTTTTGAAAATTTTCATGTCATCTGCATATAATTTTGAATATTTGATTGAATGACTAATGTCATTAATAAAAATATTAAAAAGAAGAGGTCTAAGCAAAGAGCCCTGAGGTATCCCAGAAGGAACACTGCACCAGACAGAACAGAACCCACTTAACACTACTGCTTGAGACCGATTCTCTATATAAGAGACAAACCACCTGTAAAGATTACCATGAATACCCGCCAGAAGGAGTTTTTGCAAAAGTAACTTGTAATCAATTCGATCGAATGCTTTACTGAAGTCAGTGAAAACAGCGTCAACATGTCCACCATCATCCATGTTTGCAGATGTAAAGTCAGTGAACGAGAGCAAGTTAGATAAGGTGGAGCGTTTCTTAAGAAAACCATGTTGATCTACAATCAGACTACAAGATACTGTATCATAAACCTGAGTGTAAACAATTTTCAGGTTTATGTATGATGTCTTGGCAAAAATACAAAGCTTTGATATGGGCCTATAATTATGCACGTTATTTCTGTTGCCATTCTTATATATGGGTGTGATGAATGCGGATTTCCAAATCTTGGGCACAAGTCCGTCCGAAATTGACCTTTTGTAAATAATAGCAAGAGGTTCAGCCAAGCAAGTAGCACAAGTGACAATGAATGAAGGGACTATTCGGTCAGGTCCGGCACCTTTTGCCAAGTCCAGGGATTTCAACAGTTTCAGAACGGATTTAATATTGATTTCGATATCACCTGCCGTAGTTGCAGCCGACTCATAGTTCAGCACAGGCTGAGTCGATGAGGACAAAAAATTTGAATGAAAGTAAGCTGCAAAAATACTACAAATATCATCACCGTTGTCGGCCGATTGATCATCATAGTTGAGTGTGGAAGGTATTGAACTCTGGCTACACTTATTTAACTTTACGTAAGACCAAAAAGATTTAGGGCATTTAGTGATCGAATCCTCTGAATGTTTTAAATATTTAGTATAACATTTACGTTCAACTTGCTTAGCGCGTTCACGAAGAAGACAGAAATTATCATGATCAGAAGAATTAATATAAGTTAATAATGACTGTATTTCAAATATTGTATGGTCATCAACTATAATGACAACTTCCAAACATCCAACATACAATAGACCAATTAAAATGAATAATTGTACATTAGAACAAGTGAGCAGTTTTAAATATCTTGGAAACATCATAAATGAAACTGCTCGTTGCAAAGCCAAAGAAGCATTTATCAGAAAAAGAAACAGATATTCAAGTGTAAACACATTTCGTTAGAAATCAGGAAAAGGTTCCTCCAATCATACATTTGGAGCATTGCAATCTATGGAAGCGATACCTGGACTATGACACAAAGAGACAGAGAAAGATGGGAAGCTTTTGAAATGTGGTGTTGGCGAAGAATGGAGGGTATAAGCTGGACAGAAATGATTACCAACGAAAAAGTACTGGAACGTGTACAAAAGAGAAGAATAGATAGAAACCATTGAGAACAGAAGAGGAAAAATGATTCGACACCTAGTACGACACGGTCCGTTTATAAATAACATCATAGAAGGCAAGAGAGGAAGAGGTAGACAAAGGAGGACATTTATTAAACAGATCAAAGAGAAGGTACGGGTGGTGTCGTATCAGGAGGTGAGAGAAATGGCAGGAAAAAGAGAGAATTGGAAACTACTCCACCGACAAGAGCGCAGCTCTTAAATAAAGAGAGATCAACTGAAATCGATTAGTCAAATAAACAAATTACGATATTAAACCTTAACCCGAGTGCACGCGGGATTCTTATGACAAAACACTGTATCTTTAGATAACGGGCTACCAAGCGTAAGCTGTGTTTTGACATAACACTGTACTTAATATTACAGTGTTCTGTCAAAACTGATCCTTATAATATTTGAAATACAGTCATTATTACCTTTGATTTTCTCAGTATTTATAAGACTTTTTAGAAAAAAATGTATGCCATCCTATGTAAACGTGTGCAGAAAAGCGATTTATTCGTATTACGACAAAACACTGTATCTGCAGATACAGTGTTTTGTCATGGCACGGCAGGGCGTTTTATGACTTTTATTAATAACTCTTTTTAGTACCTAGCTTCTAATTCATAAAGTTGTAGAACAATAAAATTATATATTATGGTATCAAACAGCGATGATTAAATATCCCTGACGCGCGCTACGGAAACGAGGCAACCCCATCAGAGCATCCTGAACGCGTTATTATTATTGAATGCGAAGGACGTACGTCTCGTACGATTACGTATCAGCTTGTGAGCAACATGCAAATCAGCGAGCTCTAACCAACAGTGCCCTCCGCTCTCTTATTTATTTATTTAATACACAAAACAGAAAATAGTTACACATGGGTAAAGATAGGTATTACAAATTCGAAATTTTATGTCTTAACTAAATTCCAACACTATGTGTACTTAACATGCATAAAGGTAAGTTGGGTAAGACAATTTTTTTTATTTTCAGATTATTTTAAGGATCAAAGTAAACAACAGTAAACGTAAGTAAACAACCTTATAAGAAAATATCATCAAGTGTGTAGAATAGACATTAGGCAAATTTTACTTTATAGTGATTTTGACAGAATAATACCAACTTTGTTTTTGAAATTATTATTAATAAATATATTATTAATAAATCGTTATATAGACGGCACATACGTACAATGGGGTTATAAAAGGATGTATTATTGATGTGAACATAAATAACATAATTATGAAGGACTATGAAGAAATTGAGATTCTTCATTGTCCTTCATGTCAGCGGTCAAGACTCTTGACTCAAGAGATGTCAGAGGTACTTAAATTTATATACCTACTCTAGTCAGGGGTGTTCCATTTTACCTAACCGAAGGTATGGTTTCTGGACATCTCCCACCACCACCACCAAAGACCATGACATTACTCTTGCTCACATTGTAGACCAAACCATGAAGCTTATGTTAAAGCTTCATGGTTTGGTCTATATCTGTGAAGACTATGTGTCTTCACAGATAGCCACCAGCTTCCTAAGACCACAAACCGAGGCGCTCATTATTGCCATATCGTCTGCGTACCTACACATACCCCGTCAATGCGACAAGCTCGCTCTCTGCTTCGCGCCTCAATCAGATCATTGACCTATATACCTATTGAAGAGCGTAGGTGAGGTTTTTACTATACCTAATCTTAATAAACTTTATGCAGACAAGAGCACTGCGAGAAAATGAAAATTCGAAACAAACCTTATACCAACCCGTCTATGCGTGGTATCTATAATAGGCTAAATTCCATCCACATTCTTTGGAGGAGACCCGTGTCAAACGTCCCACTGCTGCCGTTTATGGGTCGAAATGATGAGGTGAAGTAAAATTATTGCATCGAGAATAAAATGTGCATCGCATCGAAGATCGAAGTTTGTTGAAAATAGCCAACACAAAATTACTCTACAAATAAGTTAATAATAGTTCAAAAGTAAGCACTTTATTCGACAAGACATTTTTTCAAATATTGACATTTTATGCTAGGGTTACGTCCTAACAGATGTTTAAATTGTTTCTAGTTACTATGATGAGTTCACCAACTACATCAAACGAAGTCTCCTGTGCTCGGTTGAACAAATTATTGAACCATAACCCGGAGCAACGCGAGGTCGAACGGAAGTCGAGTTGTCAGAATAAATTTCAGCGAGCCCGGTGCGTGCGATGTCTAGCTGCTAAAAACCGCACAATGACGAGCATTTTTTGTACGCAGTGTAAAGTATTTATGTGCTTAGGCCAATGTTATAACGATTACCATAATTTAGAAATACTGTAAGTACCTACATAAGTAAGTGCTTCTAAATTCAGTATTCACAATGACAGACATTAATAAGATTATTATTTAAATAATAACATTCTACCTAGGTACAATAAGCGCGATCTAACTAAGCCTAAATTGTGCGAGTAGCTGCGCAGAAGTCGTTTTTGAAACTAAATGACGACAGGACATGCGCAAATGCTTCAGCCCGGCCCAACTTATGTCGCGCGTATTACATGTATTAAAATCTCGTGTCACACTCACGATGTTCGTTTACTAAGCGATGACATTTTGTAGATGTGTAGGTCTGGTCCAATTTGAAAGCTATGATTGTTTTTATCTAATAGAATTTATTGAAATAATAGAATTTATTTTTGCGAAGCTGATGCCTAATGCCTGCGGGCTGCAGCCAAAGAGAAAAAAACTTCCGTTTTAACTGTACCTAAAAATGTAACACACTGGTGCGATGAAATGCATAAAAAATTCACCACCCTTTTTTTGTTGATTATGAACCTACAATTTTCTTAGTTTTCGAAAATATGTACTTACCTAGAACTTGAAATAAATAGGTATGTGGTTCACATGACATGCATTTCCTTTTACATAATGGCAGGTCCGGAGGCCGTCTCGAAAATCAGCCTGCGCCCTTTTCTCTCTTTCTCTCTTGTCAACCTAACTATGCTCGCGGCTCCACTTTCGTTTTAAATTACCTATCGAATCGAAATTAATGGGTGTTGGTTGGCACCCCTTGAAACTCCGGATAAATCAAAATTGTTTGCTATAGGCAATTCTAATGGCAAGGCTGGGACCGAACGGAACTGGTGAAAGTGAGTCTGATACACGTCTGCCTACATCTATGCGGCAAAAGGCGTGATACTATGTTATGCCTATACCATAATATATTTGTCATTAGCCTCTTTTTCCACTGCTGAACATAGGCCATTCATTGCATGCCACTGAGCCCAATTCGCTCCTCATATGCTTCTGTAAATGAAAAGTATGGGCTGGTTTTTAAACATGTAGTAGGCATGCATCCTTTATTTATCCTCTTTTGTGTTCTACGCCCGGATCCGGGCACCACCCGTCGACTGTTTATAGCCCGGATCCGTGTCGCGAACAAAACTTGTTAATTTTTATTATAGAAATATTTTTTATTAAAACATTAATTAAATTAATTTTATTAAAAAAATAATTTTATATGCATTATAATAGAGTTAAAATTACAAAAACCATTTCTGAATGAATGAATGAACAATATCCAACAGTTGTCAGTTTCATAAATTCAAAAAATCCGTTGCGCGTCGCGTCACTTTGAAAATTTGAACTGAAGCCCGCGCGTGTCGTGATATTGTCTGTTTTATTTTAAAAAAAGTGGTTTTTCGGCTACTACGGTAAGTGAATACTATTTTATATTGATATGTATCTACTATGCGATTAGAATAAGTATGGGATTGCACGTGGTAGTATTTGCCGCTAACTTCAGTCGAATGTGCACATTTTTGTACAGCTAGCAGAAACAAAATAGGCAAAAAAATTATAACTTGTAAATTAATTAATTTATGTTCTATTCTATTCTATTTTAATTATGTACATTTTCCTTGCACGTTTGACGTATTAGGAAGAATTAGGTTGAAAGAATTAGAACCTGACTAGATTTGCATTATATTTGCCTATTTGTTATAAAATTGAAGTTTGTTTTTTGTTTGGTTGAATGCTAGGATCGCAGGAACTAGGTACTGGTTCAATTTTAAAAATTATTTTAGTGTTATAGGCTATATAATATCATGCTACGGCCAATAATATATTCAATACTCACTCATAATTTATTTCAATACTATTAATAAAAACATGTATTACCATTAGCCAATTACCTACTATGTTCATGTAAAATGAGTTTAGTGAACTATGTACCTAAATGTTCTTTCAGATAATAAAGATCTTACAACCGAAAAAGTATGTATGTACCTAATTGTAATGTGTTTCGTTTTTTTCCTTTTTTCTTTGTACACCCTACTTGTAAGGTATGAAGTTGTCTTCAAATGGAAAACAAAATGGCGTCTTGATTTGACAGGCCCATACTTATTCTAATCGCATAGTATGTTAGAATATATCTAAATAGAGAAATGGACAAAATGCATCAATATTGCTAATAATTTCGTCACCCAAAGTTAGCGTCTACACCGACCGTTAGCTAGTATTAAGTATACTAAGTCAATTATTTTTCAAAATATTATGTTTACACCTATTCGAGATATTTATATCATTTTGGAGGAAAAAATATCTAGTTTCTAAAAGTAATACAAGTTTTATGCAAAAATATCGACATGTTATTATAATTCTAGTTTTCTCATAACATAATATCCCAAATATCACATATTATGTATGTGACGTAGGTAATCTCAAGTGCGACAGCGGGCATATTTTCTTGTTGTGATACAGGATGTGAAGTATTTAGTTTCATTTTGGATATTTTTATTGTTATATAATATTTATTAGATGACGTCATTGGACTTATATTATGATGATGATACAATATTTTTTATCGAAAATTATATCCTGAGTGAGATATTATTATTATTATGGTAGAATATTATTATTATTAGGAAGCTACATTATCCATGAGTAACATAGATTATTTATATTTTGATAAAAAATTGACGCTAGGGGCGGAAAGCTACCTATTGTATTCTGCATTAGACGGGCGAAGCCGGGTTCCTAGTAGTATTTCAAAATGTACCTACATCAATTTATTATTATTCTAAATTGTACCTATAACAAAATTATGTGTTGAAACGAAATTATACCAAAAATCAAGACAATATAATATCCACAATTCAGACGTCAGAATGGCGGGTGTATCTATTATGTAAATTCATAACGGGTATTAGCCTTTAGTCGCGTTAGCTCCAATTGTCACAATTTGTGATTTTTTCAATTCACGTTTGGTCTAATTCGTGTTTGGTCCAATTTGCGTTTGGTCCAAGTTTATGTTGTAATAAATAAAATAATAATTGGTACTTGCATGTAAACTATAAATTACAGTATACACCCGGGCGTAGTTGGGGCGGGGTGCTAGTAGATTAAAAAAATGTACATCAACTTATGTATTGTACTAAATTGTATTGAGATGGCGGGTGTATCTTGATTTGGTTATTTTCGTGTCAATACACGTTCTTTTTTTTTTCAAGTACTATTATGTACATTTCTTTTTACTATGCGGGATGGGATTTGTTATGGTACACGCGCCGTTTTGACTCTCACCTTATCACATATTCTTGATTTGTAATTTATTTATGTTGCTTCTACAAGCCAACTATATTTAAAACTTTTTGCAGAATGTCGGGTGCAGATGACTTGGTAATGGGTATGGCGGTGGAACGCTCACCTCACGGGTCTCATAATTTATTAGGAGACCGGGTGATATTACGGAGGAGTAGCTCGGGACGACTTTATGTAAGTAAAAGTATAAAAACGTGTGTAGTTGTATTCAAAACTACTATTATTTAATGTTTTTTATATTAATTACAGCCATGGCGCCCCGAAAGCATCGAAATCGATGCGGCTACTATTGACTTCGTGGACATGGGAGATAACATAAATGTAGGTATCTTTTTTTTTAGCCAATTTAGTAAATATATTTTACAGAAATAATAATTATATTAATAATGTTGAGCAAGTCCCGATTAGATATTTTATTATTTTTTATTCTCATTTATTAAATGAAACCACATACCGTTATTTAAAAATACAATATTTTCAGATTTCGACGAACGACATCCCGAACCCGTGCAGAAGTCAGGAGGATGGCAGCGTACGTAATAATATTCTTTTAGATTTTAGTTTATTACGTAGCTAATATTGGTACTACTAGTAACGCAACAACAACAAAATAAATATTGTAAAATGTAATACTTTTTACAATACTTGTTTTGTCCACTCGACACCAGGGGGCGTGTTTGCCCCTACATAAATATGATACGGAATATAAATAGCTCGCGCCGGGAGCTCGGGCCCGCAGTCGGGCGCTGCAGCGCGCCGCGAGCGGACGCACCTTGATGGATGTAGGGCTTCGATGCAGCACGCGGTACGCATGCGCCACACCTTATTATCTCTGAAATTACTTACATAATATTATATTGGACCCTAAAAGTGAATAATATCAAAGTATTAATTTATTGTTTATATCTAATCAAAATTAACTAGCATCAGAAATAAATATTTACACAAAATGTAGGTAATTTTTAACGGCCCAGAACTGCTGCAGAGTTTTTATTTTCACTAACACACTTTTTTGTTTGCGCTTTTGGTGTTGGAACCATTATTTTTTTATAGGATGATGAGCATCTCTTGGAGGAGGCGCTTGCAGAAGCGCTGTACTTGAACTCTGGAAGTGAGGTTGACGATCAAGAAAACCTCACTCTCGAGGAACTGCAGCAGCTTCTGCAAGAGGACGACGACGGCGAAGAGGAGGCTGCGCCGCTGCCTGATGGGCAGGAGTTCGTCTGGCGTGATGATTACGCCACATTCCGCGGTGAAAGGTCAGCATTTGCAGAGCAGGTAGGTCCTAAAATTGAGGGAACAGATCCATTGGAACTGTTCACTCAAATTTGGGAGCTGCCTATAATGGATATGATCGTTGACGAAACGAACAAATATGCCCAAAGTACCATCGATACGGCTGTGGAAACAGATACCCTGGCGCCATCATCAAGGATGAACGCCTGGGTGGAAACATCCACACCAGAAATATATCGCCTAATGGCAATCATGATCCTCATGGGTATCTGCGTAAGGAGCCGTATCGATGAGTACTGGTCAACGGGCATATTGGGCATGCCAGGATTTCGTAGAATCATGTCACTACAACGCTTTTGGATACTCATGAAGTTCCTGCACTTCGCTCACAATGACTACCTCTTACTGACAACGCGTGAAGAGGAACGCAAATTATTCAAAATTGCATCTGTTTTGGAATATCTAAATTCTAAATTTCAGGCCATTTACTCGCCTCGCCGAGAACTGTCTATTGACGAATCGTTGCTGCTTTGGAAAGGGCTTTTGAGTTGGGTGCAGTGCATCCGATCCAAAGCAGCACGATTCGGCATTAAGACATATGAACTATGCGAGGCGGTAACTGGCTACTGTCTGAAGACTTTTATCTATACAGGAAAAACAGCTTCAACAGCACCAATCTTTGGCTTTACAAATTCGACCGCAAAAATTGTTTTGAGATTAATGAAGGGATACTTGGGCAAAGGGTACACGCTTTTCATGGATAACTTTTATAACTCGGTGTCCCAGGCGCGGTTCCTAAAGATTAAACTGACCGACGTAGTCGGAACACTGAGCCGACGTCGGGTGGAGACACCACAAGTTATAAAAGATTTAAATGATAAACGTGTACCCAGGGGGCAGGTGGTAAGTGTACATTGTGGTGACGTAGCTGTTACGTCTTGGAAAGACGTGAAGCTGGTCACTACTTTGTCCACTTACCACCAAAATGAGATGTCATTGGGGCAACGTGTAGGAATGGATTGTGCCAAACCCGTTGTAGTGCATGACTACAATCGATATATGGGAGGCGTCGATTTAAAAGATCAAAAACTTTCGATGTACCTTTTAGAAAGGAAGAGGGGGCTAAAATGGTACATCAAAGTTTTTCGGCGCCTCCTAAATGTCAGTATCCTAAATGCCCACATTATTCATTGCGCGAATGCTGAAATTTCGCAGCAAAGGAAAATGTCACACAGAGCTTTCCGGTATTTGTTGGCACAACAATTATTAAATAAATACGGATTAGACGGAGTTCCGCGGCAGCAACTTGGCGGGGTGCGTCCTGTCCGGCTAAACCTTGCACTTGGCCATTTCCCAGAACAAAGAGAAGACGAGACAGAACGCACCTCGAAACGGCAGGACAAAACTAAAAGAGTTCGTTGCGTCCGGTGTGGTGCCAAAAAAAATCGTAAAGCAAAATCGATTGTTTGCAGCCTGTGTGACGTTTTTCTTTGCGTCGGGGAATGTTGGCGTGAATATCATACGCTGGATAACCTTTAGTTTGGTTGTTTTTTTTTTTTACACTTTTATTTTTACATTTTACACCTTTTTTATATTATAATAATATATTTTATGTAAATAAAAAAACCATCTTTTATTTATAGTGTACAAAGGACTGGATGGTTACCAATTGCTACTATTTGCTGCCTACAATTAAATAATTGCTACCTCATTATTTTTACAAATAATATCAATGTAACCAGCCATATTGATATCAGGTTCGCTGGTCAAGTACGTTTGTGTAAAATAAGCTGAGTTATTGTTTTTGTTCTTTCTACACACCTATTAATTTCAGCCTTTTAACCACAAAAGTTAAGACGTTATGAATTTATGATTACTCAAAACCTTTTCACAGGATTTCCAAATCTATGACGGTACACTTTTTTACAGTAGGTAGTAGTACAGGTCCAGGTACAAATTGTTCTCTGATATCTCTGTGAATTGTAGGTTGAAAATTTGAAAAGTTCCTTTTTTATTTGATACTATCTGTGTCCGCGACTTCATTCACGTGGAAAACTGATTTGTTCGATTAATTTCCATTGCTCTTGAATTTTTTCATGGAACCCTGATGTTTTCCAAAATAGGCTAAATTGCTACTATATACATTAGCTATCCGTCAGTGTAGTTCCCGTCGAAATCGGTTCAGTCGTTTCGGAGTTACCGCAGACAAATCGATAAAAATATTGAAATGTGTGGTTTTAATAAGTACCTTACATTCTTTCACTGTAAAAAGCTGTTATTTTGATATTACACACTTAAATTTTATTAATTTGTATAGATGAAGTAGTCCCAAGGTGGATAGGTAAGTAACCAGCCATTCTGACGACAACTTCTTTGACATTTTTGAAAACTAAAAACTACCTCCTATCACAGACAGACCCGGAATATAATATATATTTATAATATATAGGTAATTATATTATATTCGGTACTCATTCTTACAACTTCAACAACTTTCTATCCTTTCACGAATTTACGCTATAATTTTTGATTATTAATTTGATTGATTCAACGATACCAATCCAGAATGCTGCAGCATGCTGCAATGCAAGGCAATGCAGAGGTGTGTGTTAGGTTTTCACAAAAATATTAAACTATATCAATTAAAATTTTATTTATAATTTAACTATGTTCTTAAAAGTAAATAACAATAAAAACATTAGCGTAGAAAACGAATAGGTACCCGATTACAATAACTAGAATTTTATAAGCCTTTGATTACTAAAATGAATATGACCTTGGAAATATCAAAACATATTTGTTTGTTAACATTTACACGATAAAGATGAAAATGATACAAATTAAGAAAGGTTCTTACGCCTAAATATATATAAACAGCTATAGATATACCTATTACCAATATTTACAATGTATGAGACCATGTAACACAATATGTTCACTACAGGTGATTTTAGTTAGTGTACAAACTCGTACATACACTTACATATTGTGTGTATTGCACTGAACTGAATAAATCACTCATCTCGACAATCAGTGACACAAATACAAATTTGGAATTTGTACACTACGCAAATTCTTAGATTTTCTCTATAGAAAAGCTATTTTTAAGGAAAGGGTTCAAACTACAATATAATACATATTTTTAATGTTCTGACTCTTTGGAATTAGTAAAAAAAATCATCGAACTGTGCGTAGTGTAAAATTTACAAATTTATATTTGTAATGAGCGAAAATAAGATACAATCACAGAACAAAATTAAATAACGACTCCGATTATTTGAGGAAGATAAGGTCATCGGTCAGTTAAATTTTGGAACTTAAGCGGCGTCAAATTACTGAAACAATCAAAGGTATTTCTGGACAGTTATAAGTCAGCAACAAAGGACTAGGTCTCAATATTATACAAATTAATGTCTTTGTGCAGGATTGTGAAGATTATGTCATTGTTATAAATTTATGATTTAGATCTGAAACGTTTTTATACAAGGGGTGTCCTGGTATAGACTGTCAAATTTTTTCTTCCACGTTTCGCAGAAGACGAGTAATGTGCTATAAAAATCTAAAATGTGTATAGCATATTGACCCCTTAGTGCTACAGCAAGTTATCTTTGGAATTTTGATAAACTGTAAACGATATGATAACAGTGACAGGAGCAAACCGCTCGCCAGTCTATGGTAGGTGGTGTCAACAATTAATTATTCCTACTCATATCATAATTAGGTTTTTCTGTAATCTCATTACCCCATTCCGTTTTCGTTGTTTTGTTATTGGAGTAAACTGCTCAACATATTTTACACAACAATTAGATTTGAGTATGTGTCATAGTTTCTATGGGACACCCAATAATAAAAATATCGAATATAATTGTGTAAAAATAGAGTACTAGAACAGACGGTGCAATCAAAGTACCAATGGATCTACATCCAGCGTCCCTTTGTACATTTAATCATTTGCTAATCAAACTATTTATGTTAGACTCTGTTCTAATACTGAAATATTAGTTATTAGTGATTTGACGTTATAAAAATCTACAGTTTCGCGCTATATTTGATGCTAAAAAGCATGTACTTTTTAATTTAAATTACTATTTCGCATATTTTTACATTCAGACTTTTTATTATCTATTTTATTGCAGTTATGTTTAGTGTTATACGAAGTATTTAATTTTAGATATTTATACTAATTTATACACATGACTGCTTTGCTAAGCCAACAACAATAATAATAATAATGATTTTTGGAACTAATAGTATAAGCGCTTAGTATTTAATGTCAAAGGATAATTAATACAATACAATAATATGACCTGCATATACAAAGTAAGGGCTACATCTCGCTAGGACATTGTGGCATCGCAACCAATCGAACACGAGTCACGAAAGCGAGTTGAGCAACAAAAAAAATCTATTACTATGAACCGTCTGAAAATTCGTGGATCGTTAACTTTTTCGAATAAAATGAGGTATATTTACGGCTCAAGTTGAGTTGAGGTACCCTTCGTACAGCTGTATAGGGTTCGTTTGTAGCTCGACTGGTAGCGCCGCCACAGGTGTCCTAGTAACACATAGTCCAAGATAGCTTTTAGTAGCATGGCAACTTAGAAAAGTACCCTCACTTTAAGGTCGCCGTTCGTACTATGCTATAGGGCGGGCGTATTAACAAGATGTAACAAGCCTTGCATCATAGAAGAATTGATAATCTCGTATTGACCACAATGTTCCAGTGGTCTTACAGCCTACTGTATTAAAAGCGGAGTAGTAGTATAATATACCTATGTCCGTATTACCATGAAGTGATAAAAATGTAACATTTCGTTCTCAACTATTTTATTTCTCCATTTAAAATAAAGACAGAAATAAATATTTAAGACAGAAATGTTAATTTTAGATTTACTCCGCCTCTAAGTCAGTCTGATAAGTAGGTAGGACCACGTGTACATACCATTGAATATATTGTTGATTTTTTTGTAATGTTTATTATTTTGTATGGTGTATTGTAATTATTTGAATGGATTAATTTATCTGAAATAAATATTATTGAATAATATACTGCGTGTACCAGTACCAGTAGGACAAATCGGTGGGACCACAGGCCCATTTTAGAATTTCTGCCAGGGTATGAAACCAATAGCGTAGCACCAACACCGCCCTTATTCGATACTTAAGTGACTAAATTTCTATGCAAGAATAAAGGCACTATCTATTATAAATATGAGAATCTCACCTCACACAGATGATATCGGCTTTGGTTTTAAATTCGTCACCAAACTCACGACATAAACAATTAAACACTCACTAGAACAAATTTCAATTAAATAATGTTCGGCTGGCTACATCATGAAAGAAGAAATATTTTGGGACTCATCATAGGTTGCCGGCACTGGCTGATAAAAATATAAAATTATCCGAAACTTAGGTGACAGATTTTATATTTATTTATACTAATACTATAAAGCTGAAGAGCCGTTTGTTGGATATCCCATTTATTGAGGAAGGCTATAGGCTATATTCTTCTTCTTCTTATCGTATGCCCATATGATAAGAATTGGAATTTATCAAGTCGCCTAGAAGTCTTCTAACTTGACTTAAAGACTATTACTAACTGCTAACCGGGACCAACGGCTTTACGTGCCTTCAGAAGCACGGAGACGCTCGAGAATGAAATTGCCACAAACAGTCACCCATCATGGACTGATCTTGCTGAAAGTTGCTTAAACTCGATGATCGTAACGAACATCTCGAGTACCACAATGCTACGAGCTATATAACATCACGTTATAGCCAATAGGAGCCGAGCAGTGGCCAAACAAAGAAAGACGAGAGCGAAGCTCTGTGCAACAGCTAGTTACTAACGGTGCGGTGGCCATGGTCAAGTTTTGGATTGATACAACGCTTATTTGGAGTGACAGTGTCATAACTGCAATTTTACACTACGCGAGATTTAAAAAATTTTTTCGTATAGTGAATATTCATAACATATTATTTCACCAACGTTTTCGTTCTCTAGCGGGCGTTTTTTGAACTTATAAATGCGACATTTTCACTCCTAAAGTAGATTATTATCGAGATCATTTTGATGTAATTAGGTCATTTTCGCATTTTTTTGCAGTTGTGTCACTCTGATTTGAAAAGAAGAAGCCAGTTCATCATCTCAACCCATAAACGTCCCAATACTGAGCACGGGTCTCCTCCAAAGAATGTGGAGGGAATTTAGCCTACTATACCACGCTGGCCAGACGGGTTACTAATATTATAAATGCGAAAGGTTTTTTAGAGAATTTAATTAAATGAATCGATGTTTGTTACTCAATCACGGCAAAGAATCTGTATAAAATAACAACAGATAGTTACTACAGCAGTGTTTTCTGAGCGCTATGACATGTCTTTCTTCAAACGAGTGGCGGTAACCACTTACCATCAGGTGGGCCGTCTGCTCGTCTACACATTAGGCAATAAAAAAAAAGTTAGATAGATTATACTCTGGAATAACACAGGCCTTTTTACAGACATACCACGCGGGCGAGAGCTAGTATGAAAACTGTTTATACATAAAACAGTTTTATGAAAGTTTTAACACTTTGAACGCCAAGCTTACATATACAATGGAAAAATTGCTGTTTGCGGGACACCGGTGACCCCCATGGCGCTCAAACACCTATGTGGAACCCCCCAACAAGAGCTGATGACCTTAAAACGGCTTCACCAATTTCCATAAAACATATCTACATACAATCACGATCATGTCAGCTTTCAAACTAAAATCCGCATCAAAATCGGTCGATTCGTTTAGAAGCAACGACGTCACAGACAGACACAAGACACGTCAAACACCCCTCTTTTTGCTTCGGGGGTTAAAAATATATCAACAATCTATAGCTATTAGCCACTGGTGAAACAGGGAGTTAAAAATGCGGTTAACATAGAGGGCGATCTTCAGCAGAACTACCGAAGCCAGTCAATACTAATATTATAGAGGAAAAATTTGTATTTTTGTATGTAATGAATAAACTGAACATCTATTGGACCGATTCCAAAAATTCCTTTGCCGTTAGAAAGCTACATTATCACTGAGTAGCATAGGCTATATAACATCACGCTACGGCCAATAGGAGCTGTGCAGTGGCCAAATAAAGAACGACGGGAGCTAAACCCCGCGCGACTTCTTGTAGTTTAAGTGCCAGGTGGATTTGTAAAGAATCACACTTACACCATCATGGATATTCATGTCGTGAAATAAGGACGCGGCATCAACAAATACTAATAACAAAAATAAATAACCGTATTCTGCCTTACTAACACAGGACGCAACTGCTTGACGAATGTTCACGAAAATCGCATCTAATGTTAAATACTTTAACGACGTTTTTCCCATAGCTCTTTTGCTACAGGTATTTTAACAAGGCAGGGTGCCGTATCATACCATGCTACTATTGGCTAAAAAGCATACGTATACAAACTCTACCTTTAACACATAATATAAGGCGGCATAACTATATACTTACGGCCCAAACGCACTAGCTATTATTGTTGGTAAACACTGTACAATAGCTACTTTTTACATTGTCTTATATTACTTACATACATATATTTTGGACGCCATTATGAAATATATCAGACCAACATGGCAATGGAAATATGCTCTTATTACTATAACATTAGAATTCATTTTCATTTGCCAGCTGTACCAATAATGACGTTCAAATCATTAATAAACTGATCTCATATAAACGATACTATAAATTATACCCGGAACGCAGATGAACTGTTATTCTCAAATATACTTTATCACTGAGACATTAGAGTTCTATTTAGAATGCCATTTTCTTACTAATTCGAACATAGTAACTCATATGACTCATCGTAAATAAAATGGCGAGTGAAAATACTTGAATATTTTATTTCGTGATGTTGATTTCATAATTATTTTCTGTAAATTATTTATTCCGCACATATTAATGAACTTACATGCGAAATAAAAAATTTGGGCAAATTATTATCGACTTTAGTCGAATATTAATATCGGTATCCATAATAAAACTGCCAAAGAAGAGTTCTATATAAAATATTCAAGAATTTTTAAACAACAATTTGAATCTATTCACTAGGCGGGCTTCTCGCACGCGATACAGATATATGAAACCATATTTTTGAACTCTCACTGTTAGGATCCCCTACAAAAAATCTAATACGCGAGAATAGCCCTCCTGTTCTACATCAGGTATTTTAAATATCCAACTTAGCCAGTGCGTTTCTCTTAAAGCGAGGATATTCCAGGGCGGCTAGACAAGTGGCAATCTATTCGATATATCCATTCTAACGATATGTCAGATCTGACATGTCGATAGCATATGTCAGGCATGTGTTCAAATGTATCGAAGTGACATTTGAATATTTGGAATAGAATCAGCGAATTGCCACTTGTCTAGGGGGCTGGTCTAGTTGTTGGGCACGGGCGGCGGCGCGCGGCGGTCGAACTGGAACGTATCAGAGAGGTAGAGGCCGAAGATCGTCACACTGTAGAACACTGTCAGACCGAACAGTGCCACGCTCGCGCTCGCCGTGAACATGTTCGAATATTCACACCTGCAAATTGTATATAACGTTTTTAGATAAATATAACATTGTAACTTTATAAGAACTGTAGTTTTGCAATCATCATTCATCATCATCATCAGCGTAGCGTAGCAGGCCCGCCCAGCGTAGCTGGACGTAGGCCTCTCCTAACACGCGCCATAGCACTCTGTCCTCCGCCTTCCGCATCCAGTCAGACCAAGCGACCTTTTTTAGGTCGTCGGACCATCTAGCTGGAGGGCGTCCTACTCTACGCTTGCCGAGTTTTGTAAGACCCTCGATATTTAAAAATTCATCATCAGCAACCCATTAAGTCCCACTGCTGGGCTCGGGGTCTCCTTTCCTCTATCTAGAGAGCTGAGAGGGTTTTAGGCCATGATCCACTCACGCTGGCCTAGTGCGGGTTGGTGGATCAGACATACTCATAGAATTTCTCCTAGAATATGTGGGTTTCCTCACGATGTTTTCCTTCACCGTCAGCAGATGGTAAGTCACTTGACTAGTACATATAAATTCCACAAAGTGGAATCCAAATTGGTACTGTCGGATAGAACTCGAACCGCGTGATTTGCATTTAAAAATTGGGGATAGGGAACAAATGCAACACCGTGTGAAGACAAGTGTATGCTTTAAAAAAAAAAACTAGTTAAGATAAAGGTTTATGTACGTTACCTAAAGAACCAGACGACGGTGAGCGCGACAGACACGAGAGTCATGAGGATGTTCTCGAGGTCCCAGGCGCGCTCGGGCTGCGCGCGCTCCGTCACGAGCTCGTGCGTGGCGCTCACCCCGCTCTCCTCCATAGCGTCGCGTTGCTGCCATACAGACTACTAACGGTTAATTATCTATGCAAGCGGTTACTCGTCATTATAAGTATATTCTTTTTAAAGACAACGCCCGCGCTTTTGGACAAGTTCTGTGCCGCGGGGGATTTTACAAATATCAGACAAAATTATCAGACAGACTTGAAATAAATATCTATAAATCACACAAATATTTGTCTAGTGGAGGAATCGAACCCACAACATTTAGTACGGTGATGTTATGTCGAAGCAACCATCTTAACCGCTTCGTAATTCACACTATTATACATATATTAAAGGAGAGCTGAAGATAGAAAGATACCTTAATAAAGTGAGGAGATCCCATTAAATGGGATCAGATCAGGCATCGCATCAACGTACAGAGCTTGTAGTCTATAGAAAGACAATTGAGGAATATCAATGTACTACCCCTTGGAGGGAGTGCAGGGTCAATGTGAAATTTTCCGTACATGAAATTTCTTAAGCGGTAAGGTTAACGAGTAACCCTGCCTTCCCTACCCAAAACATAATAATATATAATTTTAGCACAAAGTTTATTTATAAAGTCAAAATATTATCTACTAGCTTCCGCCTGCTGCTTCGCCCGCGTGGTATGTATTTAATACCTATAAACCTTCCTCTTGAATCACTCTATCTCTTAAAAAAACCGCATCAAAATCGGTTGCGTAGTTTTAAAGATTAAAGCATACATAGGGATATAGGGACAGAGAAAGCGACTTTGTTTTATACTATGTAGTGATATGTAAGTTATTGTATATTATATTTTCTAATATAGCTAGCAACTGCGTCTTAAAGTTACACTCCGCTTTTCGTTTAGAAAGCGCACAACGAAAAATATATTTTTAAGTTCTTTATTTTACTACAAACTGTCTCCTTCTGTGGGACATTCAGTAGTATATTGGGTGTTTACACAAAATAAATGCACGTAATATCTCACTACACCCCCTAGCATCTTTCGACATTTTTCCGACCCCCCCCGCTCCCCCTCCTATAGTCTCAACTGGTTAATGGACGACTCCGAAGTGTTAAAGAGGCAGGTGAAGAATTAATTGCTTGCACATAAATCATTGACAATATTTAGTGTAGTTTGAAACAAGTTTACGATTCTGTACCATGTGTCTATTCATCATTTTCATCATAACAACCCACATATTAATGTCCCACTGCTGGGCATTGGTCTCTTGCAAACATTTTAGAGGAAATTTAGCCTACTATACCACGCTGGCTAGACGGGTTGGTATAGGAATTTATTTCGAATTTTCCTTTTCTCGCAATTTTCCTCTCTCTTGATGCTTATGGTTAGTCCCTTAGTCGCCTTGTACGACACCTACGGGATGAAATGGGATAGTGACATTATGTATTCTTTATCCGTGACAGCACGGACCATGTGTAAGTATAAAGTGACACTAACCGTATTATTATGAGTCCGCTTGGGGTGCACGAGACAGTGCACGACGGCGCGGTGGTGCAGGCCGCACGCGCGCAGCGTCGCCGCGTCGTCCAGCAACACGTGACCGTTGAATATTAGACGCACGCGACATTCCGCCGTCAGCTCTGACGAGAAGTGGCGCCTGGAATGTACCACGATTCATGACTTTAATACGAGGAATACAGTGATGGGTTGTTTAATCTACGAATATCGTTAAAAATAATATAGATCATGGGTGGCCAACATATTATGCGACGCGCAAACCTTGCTCTGAACAAAATCATATTATAAAATACATAAAACTGCAAAACAATTGCATTGATTAACAAATACTAAAAACTTCAAATATATAACTTAAATTTCTGAATAAATGTTTTGATAACAGACAAGACCAACCAATTTCTAGATCGGCTAAACTTTTTCCAATATTGGTCCCGTCTTTTATAGAACTACTGGTCCGAATTGAAGTGGCTTAAGTATATAATACATACCACTTAAAATCTTTTAATTGTTCATCGAGGCTCCCCTCAACTTCTTTGGAGGTATCATTCAGATACTTGAGTTTAATCAAGATCTTCTTTCTATCCGCCTCTATAGGATCGTTAGCAGGTTCTGTAACACTGTCTACTGTGTCCGTTGTCACGTGGTCAGTGGGTTTCTCAACGTTCGCAGTCGACGAAGGAGTTTCTTTATTGTCTTCTTTATTCACAGCCGGTTTTGGTGAGGTGGTATTAGACTCTGTAACAAGTTGCAGATTATTAAACTTTTGAACGTTGTCTATGAATAAATGAGACGCTACTGGCTCAACACAGTGGTAAAACCTGGAGCAGTGATTTAGATGCAATTGAGTCTAATCGCAATGCAACTTAGGATGTTATTGGGGCTGGCACGCGACGCAGCAGGGACGTGCATCTCTACTGCATCGTGGTGTAGAAGTAGTCCATGTTAGCGACCGGGAACATCCGAGACGTGCTACAGTATATTAAATAGTAATGCTAAATCTTTAGGCAGGTGTGATCCCGCATACTTAAGATGATTGATGCTTAGAGCATCATGGCCTGGAGATTTACCTCTAGACATTGTGCTAATAACCTGCATAACTTCCTTTGCTGTAAATCTGATACTAAGGTCACGAAGTTCCAAGTTCGTTATAAACCGCATTTATGCGCGTTTGTGGCATCATAGCTCCTAAACGTTATTTCAACACACAAAATCTTATACTTCTTCTACTTCTTATCAGATGGGCTTGCTTGAGGCGGACCCTGGTGTTGGAATTTATAAAGTCGCCCAGAAGGCTTCCAACTTGACCTCACGACTACCACATTATGTGATAACCGGGACCAACGGCTTTACGTGCCTTCCGAAGCACGGAGACACTCGAGAATAAAATTACCACAAACGGTCACCCATCATGGACTGATCTTGGCCAGTGTTGCTTAACCTTGATGATCGGTACGAACATCTTAGTACCACAATGCGCCTTCTTCTTATACTTATACAATATTACGAAATAAATATAACATAGAAAGGAAATTTGAACTGTTAATTACATGTAAATAAGGATTAATTTCGTATGTACATGACATTATTACTCAATATTAGATAGAGTACAATATGACGCACAATAATAGAGTTTCATCAAAGGGTTTGGTATCCATTAACCTTTAATTGTAAAGCATTAGTTGAATGAAGATGTCATTAATATTCAATTTTCCACTTTAAGTATACAATAACGACTTCACTCCGACAATATTAGGGCTTTTCCGATGTTCCGGACTTAAATATAGCTTAAGATAAGATCAGGTTACCTAGTATCTTGAATTTGCGTACAAGTCCGCGTGTCATTGCGTTGGTCCCGCTGTCATGATCCATCAATCCCGTGTGGGTACATGGGATTGATGGATCATGACAAAAACACCGGCTTCCCCGCCACCCGCACCTCTCCGAGAAATAATTGCAACAACGGTATTGAAGGTAGATGGCGATTATCAATTTTGTGTCGATAAGTACGTCGATAAATACCATTCCCCCTCCTTATCTCCGAAGTTTTTGATGAGAAAAATGCATGTTTATGTCAATATTACAGAAAAAATAAAATGATGTTTCTAACTACCATACTTTTTTTGTTTTCACCAAAAAATCCCTGAACGCATAACTGATTTTATTTGGTAAATATCATGTTATGTTTGCCATAATACGTGATAGTACGGAACCCTCGGCGCGCGAGTGTCATTCGCACTTGACCAGCTTTTATTATAGGTTTTCAATCAGTGAGACTGTTCCTTTCTTCCTTCTTTCCCCGTAGACCCATTGGTTAACTTTCTAAATAGTTTGCTCCCATTTCTAGATTTGAAACAAATTTTAGTCGATCAAGGTTCTAGAGTTCCAGTTCACATATTTAATAATAGTCTGGCTAGACTCGGACCTTGGAGTCTTTAAATATAAATAGGTCGATCTATTCATATTTAATTAAACACGATCGCAGAAAATCGTTTTCTTTGCTTTCTCCACAACAGTCACCAAATTCCTATTGCTCGAAAGATGTTTGTTTGTTTGTACATAACTACAGTACCACATTAAACAATAATTAGGTACAATGTTTTGGAAAATTTCGGATGATTCGTAAAAATAGATTTCTGCTAAAATCTACCCTCAAAACACCCAACGTTATCCGTAACGTTAACGTTAACGTAACGCTTACGTAAAAACGGTCCGTTTAGTGATTTGAATAATGTTAGGCTAAGGTATTGTTAAGGACAATACAGGTATTTATTTTTACAAGATATATTTTGCCATACCTACCACTCAAAATTAGAAGCCGACACTTAACACTGGTCCACAAAAAATAACAGAAATGATGTCAGCAAAACAAAAAACCGAATTGTTCGTGAGTTAAAACTTCTACGAAATCATTGTTTTGTAACATTAAGTTCAAGGTAAATCAAGTGTTTCCTGAACTTGTTAGCGGCTTCGCTATTTAGGTTAATAATTCATAGGTATAGATACATTTTATTGTTCAAACAATTGAATGCTTTATTTCAAAACAAAATAAGTGTCTAAAAACATAAAACAAATGCCGTAGAAAGAACATCATTTACCAGACAGCTTGACCGGTTTGGCTGTTTTTAGGGTTCCGCACCAAAAAGGTACAAAAGGAATTCTTTCTTTTCTTTTTCTTTTTTAAAAAGACAACGCCCGCACTAGGGAACAAGCCCTGTGTCGCGGGGAGCTTTACAAACATGAAACTAACGGACACAAAGTACACCCAGACTAGAAACAAATATCTATGAATCACACAAATATTTGTCTCGTGTGGGAATCGAACCCACGTCACCCAGCACGGCGATGTAGTGGCGAGGCGACCACCTTAACCACTGCGCCACGGTGACAGTCAATTCTTATGGTCTAGCTCTGTCCGTCGGCGCAGAACAAATGACGGGTCTGCGCGAGCGGGTCTGTTATTTCCACAGCGAACTATAGAATAAAGGAAATCGTTTACTGCTAACGCACACGGCAGCAAAAAGACCTCGCCGCCAGAGCCCGCCGCGGCATGACCATGGTTGACCGCCGTGAACAGAACAAACCAGTTCGTGCACCAACGCAGAGTGCGGGTGGCGCGGTCAGGCGCGGGAGTCCACGGTCAGATGCGGTCTTTATTGCTTCGCGGTCAGAAAGACCACGCCGCACTATCGTTTGTGCAGTCCCTAACAACTTACCGTTGGACCTTGTAAAGAAATCACAGCCTGCAGTGACGTCTGCCTCCATAGCGCTGACGATGCTATCCATCTCCCTAATCTGTGCGTTACTAGCGGGTTCTGTCTCTTCTTGTGGCTCAATCACATCGCTCGTGGATTCTGTCACTGTTTGTAGGTTACCAGGAGCTAGAGGGACAAAATTAATTTCTTTTTAAATAAAATCCAACGGCCTTTTTAAGCTAAGTTCGCATTAAAAATCCTTTTGTTTCATTTTACGTAAAAAAAAAAATCTGACGATTTCACAATTTAATAAATCGCTTCATAGGATACAAAATATATGTAAGAGTTCGCACCAGGATTGCGCGCGGTTTGTAGTGTATTTCTATTTTTCACAGAATACATATTATGTAATATTAATTATTATTATAACACCATGTGCCAGGGATTATGAATAACAACACAAACATAAACAACAAAGTTTTCTAAGTTTCAACTAATTTGAAATAACATACAATGGTAACTAAAAACTGTGAATCTATTGGTGAAATGTGGTCTCCAGAGCTCAAGATTGGTAGTAGGAAGTATTTTATGGTTATATTTATATGACTATTATGCTAATCCAACCTATATTCGCTTTCTAAGCACTGGCACTTAGACACAGCCCGTAAACCCTATGTATCTTTATGTATTTTAAAATTATAATTTAACTGTTATTGTAACTGGTTCAAAATATTGCACCAGCAGGAAAATCTGACGATAAATACCTTAATACCTCATTCAAATATTCCATTAAAGTGCGTTAACGACCCAAAAGATGGCTGACATTTAAAATTCAAGATTTTCCTTATTAATGCACAAACAGAATGCGTGAACATTGATTCACGTGTTTAGTTATGAAGTACCTAAGGTAACGGTACAATACCTAATCTTGCTTTATAAATAGACTTATATTAAATAAATCATATTATTTTGTTTCCAACAACAGATAAATTCACGTAAATATTGAGATTATTTCTTTTTAAGACAACATTACACGCATTAGCCTTGCTATCCAACGCGGTAATGTGGCTAGCCTTTTGGGTACGTTTCTTCAGGCATCTGATCTCAATCGGATATTCTATTTATAGGAATTTCCTGTAAATAGAGTATAGGTTCTCTTTTTTTAAATAGGTTAGCTGTGTATATTTTTAAGTTATGTGTAAATATTTTATAGAATAAATTTATATACTTATTTCTTTTTTAATTTACGATTTGAGGAAAATCGATGGCATTCCGACTCCATCTTGGGCACAAAATGCTTCACTATTAACAATGGCCTCTAACCTAACTGATCCGGCTTCTTAGGTCTGGTGGTTCTTTTTTATACCACGACGGTGGCAGTCACGCATATGGCCCGTGTGATGGTAACCGTAGCCTATGGACGCCTGCAATACCAGGGGCATCACGAGTGAGGAGCTGCGACTCTTCAAAAACCTGCTCGATTTTTAAGGAACCCCATACGTCCCAGGAGATAACTCGAAAGGAAGTAAGTTATCATTCTCATTCGACACCTTCAAAGTTCTAGTTAATTATTTCGATTACAAAAAACCATACTCACAATCAACTCTCCTATAGAAATGCAGTCGGTTGTTATCCAGCATCGCCATATCAGCATCTACTATACTGTCCATTTCTTGTAAAGGTATCACACTACCGGTGTTGTCTTCAATAGCGTCCGCGGTACCTGCACAAATTTTTATTACTAGCTTTTTCGCTAGCAAAATACTTGGCCAAAAATCCTTTCCAAAACAGAGATCTATACTAATATTATAAAGCTGAAGAGTTTGTTTGGTTGGTTGGTTGAACGCTAGGATCTCAGGAAATACTGGTTTGATTTGAAAAAATATTTTAGTATTGGATAGCCCATTTATCGAGGAAGGTTATAGGCTATATAATATCACGCTATGGCCAATAGAAGCTGAGCAGTGGCCAAATAAAGAAGGACGAAGCCCCACGCGACTTTTAGTATTAGTAGGTATAAAGTATTGTACAAATCTGTTAGCTAATATAATTTCTGGGATGATATATTTTAAATGCAGTATCGACCCATTTTTATTACTAGTATCTTCGCTAACATAATGGTTTGCCATAAATCCTCTCGAAAACTCCCAAAAAGTACACCTTTCGAATAGTAAAACTATTATCCAAGTCGGTCAGGTAATTTGTGCGATAAAATATATTAGACGTAATTCTCAAATTAGAAAATTAGTACACGTGAAAATAAGGACCATGATGGTTATGCTTAATTAAGACAATTGGCAAACATAGACAACCTTCAGTATCGTTTGTTTACGCGACGCGTTGGGCAAGCGAAAATGACGTTCTATGCCACATTTTTTATTACAAGACTAGGTTCATAATAAGAACAAACTTATTTTAGAAACATGATCAATTACTTGATAAAATTGAAGTGTTTTGCATAGACAATTATTTACGAGAAATGACTGTAATCATTGTTGAAAACCAGCGGCCCATCTATCAAATTGTAGCCTAAGGTTCGCTTTAGGTTGCCTACCTTAGTTATTAGTTTTTTTTTGTTCTGTTATATATAATAACAAATAATGGGCAAACAACTCTAACAAGTATGTTGGATAAACGTTGTAAGGCCCAATTCCATGAATTGCCACGAGCCTCAAATCATCAGATGGTAGTTATGGCATATATAGCAGTACCATAACTATCATCAGTAGTTTATGGTGCGATTGATTTAAGATCTTTTTCTAATGCACTTGTCTTAAATACTCTTTAAAATCCCGACCTTGGCATTGTATCTAATAAAAAGAAACGTTTCGCCATGAATGTATGCAACATGCATTTCCGACGGTGACGAATTGACCCGACGATAACAATGCGAAGTAGGCTTCAGTCATTTGAAAATTCATGCCCTTTTATTACTCGTAGAATTCATACTACATTGTTAGTTATATTAGCTACTTGTTGAATACATATATTGTGGTAAAATGATGGCAATTGTACAAATATTACGCAAGCAAGTATATAGAGAAGGATGAGTATAATATATCGTCTTAGATTTTCCAGATTTCTCTTGAGTACTAGTCAATTTACTGTCCTGTCGTCAGTCAGCATTGTGCGGAAGATTTGTATGAGACAAGTCATACTTAAAGATTTTTTTATACTACAACGCACGGTGGCAAACTGGCGTACGGCTTGCCTGATGATGGTAAGCAGTTACGGTAGTCTATGGATGCCCCAACACCAAGTAAAACACTCAAACCTAACCTAATTTGTCCAAACAGCATTACATAATGACTACTCGACTATTTTCATTTTGAGTGCATTGAAAGGCGATAGAAGTTTTCAATATTTAGTTCAGCCACGAGGAGTCCTTCAAAGAGTTCTAGACTTATTTCTAGCAACTTTAAATCAAAACTACTATCATAACCAATAACTAATCTATATCCAAACTGCTGTTTAAAATAGTTCTGACGCACGGTGCTAAAAGAATCGATATATTATAGAAGTATAAACCGCATGAACGTAATACATACTGGACTGGCTGTTGGTCTAGTGGTTAGTGACCCTGACTGCTAAGCCGGAGGTCGTGGGTTCGATCCCCACCCAGGACAAATCTTTGTGTTATGAGCATCAAGGTTTGTTCTGTGTCTGGGTGTAATTTATCTATAATATGTATGTATTTACAAAAAAAAAATGTATTTAAGTAGTTTATTAGTTGTTTAGTACCCATAACACAAGCAAATATAATTGCTTACTTTGGGACTAGATGGCGTTGTGTGAATGTGGTAGAATATTATTATATTATTATTATTATACATATAGATCACGCCTCTTACCAACAGAGGGGTAGGCAGAGACTATTTCCTCCCACTTGCTACGATTCTGACATACATCTCTGGCTTCGTCAACATTTATCAGTCTTTTCATGTATAAACGTAATCGTTTAGATAATAAATTATATAAGTTTGCAAACAGAAAGAAAAGTAGCTATTTAATTTAAATTCGTTTCTAAAATTAGCTGTTTGTTCCACTAGGTAAAAACCGGTCTCTTGTCATCTTTGTTTGTCTGTATTTGAAAGACAAAGACAACACAATAAGAGATCCTATATAAAATTTATTTAAATGCAATGTTCATAAGAGCGAATATAAATTTAGCTTCTTTCAAAAACAGAGTTCTTGTTTATTTTTAAATTAGCTGTATACAACAGTTTTGCCAAGGTACAGGACCTTGGAATAGAAGAAAGAATAGTAAATAATTAGAAAGTTTGGTAAAACCTTGTATTTTAAATAAGTTGATCAGAGCGTAGTTCCGGCTACGGAAATGGCATTCAGTGCGTATGCATTATATCTATCTCGTTCTTGTGAATTATATTTGTGGACAAGGGAGGAAGTTAGTTAAAGCTTAGAGTTGAGATCTAAGTATATAACGGTTCCAAATCTATTTACCGAAAGTGTAAATACACATTTTAAGTCAAAATTACCATACAGACATACAATCAAGAATATAGTAGGTACCTTACAATCACTCACTAAATTTCTTAAATTACATAATAGCTTTCAGAATTTAACCCTTTCAGTATAGTATATATGCATTATCTGAGACAGCCTAGTCGTTGCTAATTTTAAAATGCAACCGTTTTGCTCCAAATGGCCCACACCTCCTAGCAAGAGCGATTCCTCCTACTAACCAGTGAGCTCTGGAGGCCATATTAAGGACAAGATCTATTCTTAAGTCAAGGTACGCATGCCTACTTATAATATAATAATTATTAGTAATTACTCAATAACATAACGGTAAGTAATAAAATTTTCTTTTTAATTTGCTTAAAATTAGAACATATTCTAAAAAAAAACTATTTTATTTTAAGAGGGTTCATACAGAAATCGATGAAATCAAGAGATTTCCACGTTCGCTACAGAATATGTCTTTATATGTAGCGAAGTAATTTTTGGCATACATAGACAACAGTTTTCTTGTCTAAAAAGTGTATTAAAAAAAACAGACTATTTATTATTAGTATTTTAGTTAGAACAGTTCTTTCGCACAGCGTTTTAAGAAATTCTACGAAACAAGCCTACTTTCTGATTCGCCAGGGACTAAAGTAATTGAAATTCATAGAAAAAAAAGCTTGTGTTAAGGTCTACATATAGTCCTTTAGTTAGTGTATTGAAAAAATATTTAAAATTTTCATTTTTTTATAACTAAAACTTAAAAACTAAAATTCTCAAAAACGTTGAACTTTGATCAAGTTTGATGAGAATTTTGGTATACTATATGTGTTTAAAAAGTAGATTTTTTTACATTTAATTATTAAGCAAGATGTTGTCATTCATAAATGTCCATAATATTTTCAAAATCCCTTTAGAAATATTTTAAAATGATTTTTGAAAAGAGCCTAAAAACGCCTTATATTTCGGCGCACAGGCCGTGAGAAATCAGTACCGGCTGAGGCCTTCTAGAGAGAGGACGTAACGTTTTGCTTCCCGCGCTCCCACTCCGATGTTTACGTAATATTTGTATATTTCAAGAGAGTTCAATACCAGTTGATACTTTGTTATGGAATTTTTTTTTTATTAAAGATCAAATTATTAACTTTGTTGTTTTTGGGCTGAGTGATACCAAAATCGATATTTGACGATCCCATTGGTCACTGGGCATAGTTCTGAAGTCAAAATAGTAAAAACGCCCACCATCTTGAACTTTGTTGTTTTAAGGCCGAGTGATACCGAAATCGATATCTGAGTATCCCATTACTCATTGGGCATAGTTCTGAAGTCAAAATTGTAAAAATGCCCGCCATCTTGAACTTTGTTGTTTTTGAGCTGTGATACCAAAATCGATATTTGACGATCCCATTGGTCACTGGGCATAGTTCTGAAGTCAAAATTGTAAAAATGCCCGCCATCTTGAACTTTGTTGTTTTTGGGCTGAATGATACCAAAATCGATATTTGACGATCCCATTGGTCACTGGGCATAGTTCTGAAGTCAAAATTGTGAAAATGCCCGCCATCTTGAACTTTGTTGTTTTTGGGCTGAGTGATACCAAAATCGATATTTGACGATCCCATTGGTCACTGGGCATAGTTCTGAAATCAAAATTGTAAAAACGCCCACCATCTTGAACTTTGTTGTTTTTGGGCCGAGTGATACCGAAATCGATATCAGACTATCCCATTACTCATTGGGCATAGTTCTGAAGTCAAAATTGTAAAAATGCCCGCCATCTTGAACTTTGTTGTTTTTGGGCTGAGTGATACCAAAATCGATATTTGACGATCCCATTGGTCACTGGGCATAGTTCTGAAGTCAAAATAGTAAAAACGCCCACCATCTTCAACTTTGTTGTTTTTGGGCTGAGTGATACCAAAATCGATATTTGACGATCCCATTGGTCACTGGGCATTGGGCATAGTTCTGAAGTCAAAATAGTAAAAATGCCCGCCATCTTGAACTTTGTTGTTTTTGGGCTGAGTGATACCGAAATCGATATCTGACTATCCCATTACTCATTGGGCATAGTTCTGAAGTCAAAATTGTAAAAATGCCCGCCATCTTGAACTTTGTTGTTTTTGGGCTGAGTGATACCAAAATCGATATTTGACGATCCCATTGGTCACTGGCCATAGTTCTGAAGTCAAAATAGTAAAAACGCCCACCATCTTGAACTTTGTTGTTTTTGGGCTGAGTGATACCGAAATCAATATCAGACTATCCCATTGGTCACTGGCCATAGTTCTGAAGTCAAAATAGTTAAAACGCCCACCACTATGCCCAATGAGTAATGGGATAGTCAGATATCGATTTCGGTATCACTCAGCCCAAAAACAACAAAGTTCAAGATGGTGGGCGTTTTTACTATTTTGACTTCAGAACTATGGCCAGTGACCAATGGGATCATCAAATATCGATTTTGGTATCACTCAGCCCAAAAACAACAAAGTTCAAGATGGCGGGCATTTTTACAATTTTGACTTCAGAACTATGCCCAATGAGTAATGGGATAGTCAGATATCGATTTCAGTATCACTCAGCCCAAAAACAACAAAGTTCAAGATGGCGGGCATTTTTACAATTTTGACTTCAGAACTATGCCCAGTGACCAATGGGATCGTCAAATATCGATTTTGGTATCACTCAGCCCAAAAACAACAAAGTTCAAGATGGCGGGCATTTTTACAATTTTGACTTCAGAACTATGCCCAATGAGCAATGGGATAGTCAGATATGTATTTCGGTATCACTCAGCCCAAAAACAACAAAGTTGAAGATGGCGGGCATTTTTATAATTTTGATTTCAGAACCATGCCCAGTGACCAATGGGATCGTCAGATATCGATTTTTGAGTCGATCAGCCCAAAAACAACAAAGTTCAAGGTGGCGGACATATTCACCACTTTGACCTCAAATAGTCATATTCATCATCATCATCATATCAGCCGCAGTTATTATTGAGAAATTAATTGTTAGTCTAATATAAAATTAATTGTATTTTTCTTTCTTTCTAATAAAATTGTATTTTAATTGTTTATAGAATACAATACTAATATAATTTAATTTGAAATTTTATCTTATCCAACTTTAACAAAATACGAGGTTTAAAAATACCAAACTCACTAGTACGCGCTATATTGTTGTACCACACAGCATTAGAGAAGTGTGCATGTTTCGGCTATGTGTGCGTGATTTAAAAACCTATTTGCGAGCAACTTGAAAATGTATGAACCCTCTTAAGGGAAAAAATAAGAAATATAAAAAAATAACATACTTGTCGTCTCCGTACCGGGGCCCTGAGTCGTGGCAATTGTCTGTGTACTTGACAGCATTAAATTGGATCCTGCGAAAAATACCATTAGGTCAGGGCCGATAATTTTTGAACCGGAAATAAATTAATGACAATAATCCTGTCATTAATTTATTTATATTTGAAGTTCCAAGATTTTATGATGTTCCATGCTCTGGGCAATTGCAATTTGGACTACTAGCAGGTTGGGATGACATGTTCGCTTGGTTCTATATTTTGTGCTGTATATTCTTATCTCCTTTTTCAGCTCTAACTGTGCTTCGACCTAAAAACTAGTAAGTATAAAGTTCATTTCTGAATAGCCAACTTACTGGTTGCAATCCTTAAAGTGACCGGATGTGGAGTTCTCGACCGCATGACGAGTATGGTCCTGTACCGGCCCGGCCTGGCGTTGGTGGACCACCACGCGAGCGCGGCCACCACCACCACGATCACCACACCAACAAACTGTACCACTTCGTCGCCCACGCCTTCTATCATCGTCATCTTGGACTACACACCTGCTCGCAACAAGGATTGTTTTGTTGAAGGTGAATTGCGGTGAAATAGTAGTGAAGCAGTACTAGTTTATCCTCTTTATCTGTGCTAATAATGTTATAAAGCTAAAGAGTTTGTTTGTTTCGTTGAACGCTAGGATCTCAGGAACTACTGGTCCGATTAGAAAAATTCTTTGTGTTAAATAACATATTTATCGAGGAAGGTTATATACCAATAGGAGCGGAGCAGTGGCCAAATAAACAACCACGGGAGCGAAGCCCCGGACGTCTTTTAGTTTTAATATAAATACGAAAATTGCGATGAATGGACGTGTGTTAATCACACAGGCTAGGCTTTTTACTGACAAACCACAAGGCCAGAGACGCATGTGGAAGCAAAAACTTAAATAAATCTCATCCACCATTTATAGAAGTAAGGGCAATTATCAAGGTATTAATCTAGTTCTCCTTCGTAAAAGAACCAATGTTGTTGCAACAGCTAAGTATAGTTAAGAGGTCATTATTACGTGATTACAGAATAACTGTTGAGGAACTGAGATCTGATTCTAAAACAATACCAATACATATTATATTCTCATTCTCTTCTAGCAATAGGTTCATAATTATATTGTTTACGTTACATACTTTCAAAGCAGATGGTTACGCATATCTGGGGCAACCATAATTGTCTCAAAGTTATATCACAATGACCATGTTAAATGGCTATATAACTCGAGATAAATTGTCTATCAGACAATTACTATCTTCCTTAGGTACGATTCAGACCAACCGGCTCGCGTCGCGCCGCATCGGAACGGAGCCACGGCAGCCGTACGGGTGCCGCGGCAGCCGACAGCGTCCGCACAAACATAATATGTCTGAACTAAAGAAATTAGTTTTTCTTTCGTATCCATTTTTTACTTGTAAACTGTCGCTTGAAGAACAAAACTTGAATGATTCGCTAGCTGTTGCTGCACCGTAATCTCCGTACGACACACGGCCGGAGCCGGTCGGCCGTCGCGACGCGTCGCGGGATGCCGACGGAGGTAACTATGCGTAAGTTGCATGCAAATATGAACTGTAATTACTGTTGATACATTTCAATGTTCTTTACCGCATTGTAAAACGCCGCACGGCCCGGCCCGATGCGAGCCGGTTGGTCTGAATCGTACCTTACTATGTATCAATATTAGGTTTACAACTGCCCAACACATTTTTCACCTTATTACTGTTTACCCCAGTGAGTACAATTATGTTGTAAATACAATGATTAACGCAAGTGACTGAAAACTTGGTATGTTTTCAATTAATCAACGAGTATTTAAACGACAAAAAAATATTGGTTTTATGGTTAATATTCTATGGCAATATACAATATTATTTATTGTATTATTAGTTATTACCCGAAATTATTTAAGTATCGGATTCGATTTTTAACAATTCGATTCGCTGTTTTTACAATCGTTGAAGCAAGAAAGCGATGGCGACAAAATTTCCGGGCGATAAGGCAATATAATAAACTGACTACAAAACTTAAGCAAGTACTGAAAGACGATCGTAATCAAAACCTTGTAATACAGTTCTTACAAAACCTAGATGCAAAATCTTCGTCAGATTATTATTATCTATGGAAAGCAACAAGGAATCTTTAACATCCTATAACTCACCAGCCACCCTTGCTCAAAGTAGACAACTCATGGACCATCAACACTAAGTCTTTAAACCAAATCCTGATACTGGTTCTACAAAGATAAAAGTTGTTGCCAAACTTCTGGATGAAAGACACCAACAAGAACTACCAATTAAGAAACTAAGTAATTATAAGTTCTATCAAAAAACTGAACTGAGATATGCACCAGATTATTACATTGTATATAATTAGATCAATTACAGTAACTATACTTCGAGAATTAACAGAAAAAGGTATACTCGTAACATATAACACAACTGTACCTACAATGCTATTCTACGAAGAGAATATGTACCCCCGTAGTGGAAAGTGAAGAAAATTATAATGATTCCTAAACCAGCCAATAGTCCTAAAGATTCCAAGTCATATCGACCAATTAGCCTACCTCCTAATACCTTCCTAAGTAATGAAGATTTTGCTTTTGACGATACGCTACGATCGTATGTAACAGGCAGGTACTTCTTTGTCAGCCAAGGGGCAGCAACTTTTGAAATTGAAGAAATCCAAGCCGGAGTACCTCAAGGTAGTGTAATGGGACCAACACTGTACCTTCTGTATACTACAGACTTACCTATATCTGACGATGTTGTTATGGGAACATTTGCCGACGATATAACTATTATGGCCTGTGATGATTTGTAAAATCAAGCGACATATAAGCTACAGAGTTGCTTACACAAAGTCACAGTTGTGTGTTGACGTATTAAAGCCAATGAAAAGTCTGTACAAATCACATTTACCACCTGACAAACTTGTTCACCATCTCGCTTGATGGCGTCCAGATTCTACAAGCTCACAGTGTTTGATATGACCCAAAATATTTCCCTCTGCTGTTTATGGTATTAATCGATCAAGGGATGCATTTAAAATACACGAGTAAAACACCGACGTGTCTAATACAAATAACTTTTTTTAAAAAAAGTAATGAACTTAGCAATATTTCCTGGTGGACAGAGACTAAAACTTAGCAATCATGATGCAATGTCACTGGACATTTACCTCACATATAATATATATTCTTCAATATTATAAAATATTGCTGAATCTGCTGGACAGATTGGAATACAATGAAAAAAAAAAGTATAACATTGTAACGGTTGCAGAGGGTGTATGTAGAGTGATGTCGGTAGGCAATTATGTTCTCCTGTGTCATTCAGGCATAGAGCTTAGTACAATAATATAATATAATAACAAAAATAGCAGCCTTTTTTTTACTATCCGGCATAGCAGATCAGCATATGGCCTACCTGATGGTATGTAGTAACCGCCGCACCCAAGTACATAGATGTGTACTTTTGGCATTGATTGCAAGGAAAACACAACCAAGCTGCTACCCACTAAAACGGATAATCAAGGCGACTGGGAAGAGGAATTGAGCCTCGAAAGTTTACGGGACAATTCAACCCTCATGCCCACCACTGCAACTCTTGTGAGCCAGGATTAACAGCGATGACCGTTACGAACACCAAGTTTAAACACTCGGGAATCCCAGGGAATGCCTAGAAAGTTTGTCATAGTAAAACAATATTTATGACTATATTCTAATACAACTAATTATACACATAAGGAAATGTTAGTTTTAAGCGTAAAAGCTTCCTGATTTAGGTTTACAGCAAATTTATGTCATCATCAGCTTAACAAAGTCCACTGCTGAACATCGACCTTTAAAAATGCAAAACACTTCACATAATATACAGCATATTATTATTCTCTCTTCCAATGTCAAACATTCATAAAGAAAATTATATAAATATGACTTAACAAGTGAAAAATTCCCCATGTAAAATTGTGATAACATGTTGTGTTGCTGGACACAAATCTCTGGTCACTTCCACAATAGCTCAATAACTGGTTGAAGTAGCAAAGATGCCCCTACCAAGCCCAAAAATAATAATAACCATAGTGGTTGAAATCCACTGAAAATCAGCTAATTTTAATGATTTTTTTGTATATATCGGGTAGGTATGAGAATGGGTTGTGAAGTACCTACGAAAGATTTATATGACAGTACAATATTTGCCAGGTCAGCTAGTTATTGTTCTTTTTATTGTATAGGATTGTGGAAGGAATTTGTTCCCTGGTATTGAAATTTATCCAGTCGCCAGAAGGCTTCCAACTTGACTTAACAACTACCATTAATATTAAGTGTTAACTGGGACCAACAGTAACTTATATATATTAATGATGTATAAAACTCCATCAAGCTGTACACTCTCAGTGGATTTAGCATTAGGTATTTATTTTCCAATTTAGTCTAAGAATAAACAATAACAACATTTGACTATCTTTTAGTATCGGTTGTTGTAAAACCAATTAAATAATGACAAACAACTTAATATGCCTTTGTCATTCTTTTTTTTAGTTTGTAAAAATATGTTGTTGTTTAAACATTAATTTTATCCTATATAATGTAAGAAATTAAATATAATTTTAACTACATCAAAGTAAAATAAAAAAACTTATAGATTGTTTTAAAATGTTTCTTATAAGAAGTTACAGCTAATAATGCTAGTGATATCATGCTGATATCAACTTAAGATAATTTAACATAAATTGAATATTGAAATAAAATTTAAAAGTGATTTGTTTACAAATATTTTACATCCAATTCTGCTTACTGAGATACTGTTTGGTTTTGCATTGGATTAGCTTTGTTAGTCATAGTATTATTATATAGTAGCAAGCATGTCCTAGAGTGGAGACTGCGATTCGGCAAGCATAGAGTAAGACGCCCTGCAGCTAGATGGTCCGACAACCTAAAAAAGGTCACTGGGTCTGACTGGATGCGGAAGGCGGAGGACAGAGTGTTATGGCGGGTGTTAGGAGAGGTCTACATCCAGCAGTGGATTGCAATAAGCTGAAATGATGACGATGATGATGAATGATGTTTGAGTCATATAAACAGGTGCATAAATAAATATTATTTACTGCTTATTATGTACAACATGAAGCATTTCATTAGGTACAATAATTTTATTGTAAGAGCCTGCTTCCTACATATTTTTTTATCTATTAAAAACCATTGGGTTTGGAAATACTTTTTTAGACAGCTGTTATTATTAGAGTATGAAAATAAAATGCCATAATTTTTGCATATTAACTTTCTCTTGGTTCCCAAACGTAGTAGCATTAGTAAATAATGATGTGCAAATAATATGCATTACAAATTGCAATTAACATTCTGTGTGCTGGGATTATGTTGCTGACATAGTCAGAATTCACACTATGCGTGACTATGCTTGGTTGTTGTCAAATTAGGTTAATTAAGTCAAACAAGAGATTAATATTGCCAGTAGATATTTCGATATACCTACAGATTAATGAGTGTTGGGTAGTTTCTGCGTCAGATGATACAAGTTTTCTAGACACCATAATAAATAGGTACTTCGCCTTTCTTTACGCGATGAGATTCAAGGTTAGACATTTCATAATAACAATAATCCTTACCTCTTACAACTACAATTAAAGCTCCACACACAGCTAATAGCAGAATTGGCAAATATTTACAATAATTGCGACTCAATGTCTCCGCGGCAATAAAACATCTCGGAAATAGCAAAAGCCACACGGAAACTTGATGCATTCACCAACACGTAATTTTATTTATAACTTCACTTCAAATATTTTTCACAGCACGATGGTAGTATTGGCTGATAAACGTATAAAAAATTGTTGTATTTTTTATCCCGACATTAGAGCGACTTCCGAACATAAAATTGAAGAAAATCTGTTCAACAGATTATAAATGAAATTTTTCGTCTCAAGGTTAAATTGCTGTCATGTCAATTAATAGCAAGACAATCGACTAACAAGTGGAAGGTAGGCGAGTAGACCATTTAGTAAAATGTAAAACCTAATATTGTTCATCATCATCATCATCATCTCAGTTTCTTGTCTATGGTCAATTTATTGCCGAATGGTTCATATTAAATAAACCATTCGGCAATAAATTATCTAAGCAATAAATTATATGCTATATGAATCATATAGCAACACCAAAAACAATAAAAAAACTTAGATTAAAAAAAAAAAAACTTAGCTGACAATGTTGACATTTTTCACTATAAAGTTTGGCGCCAATGCACAAAAGTGAAGTAAATTAGTTTATAAATTTATTATTGTTTCTATTTGCCTATATTTTTGTTTCAATTTGTTACCCACACGCAACCCACTAAATAGTGCCGTGGAAGGTTTTTTTTTCTAGTCTTGATTACGATAAATACTTATTAGGTACCATGTAGTCCCTGTATTATTTATTCCAATAATGTTGTTATTTTTCTTTCTAGATCTCAGACCAACAAAAAAGGTTGGTCTGAGTTCTAGATTGACAAACAAAAATAAATCTTAATACATGACTCACCGTGAAATCGGCTGTGCTCTTGCCATCTAGCTATTTAAATAATCAGAACAAACAACTTAGTGGATTAGTGGAACAACACTGATCACGGATCCTTTCATAATAGAAGAGTTTACAAGTCAGTCATCCTCATCTGTGTCACCGGTCAAATAATATGTAAGTATTAACAGACATGTTGTATACATGTACATACAATCAGTACTATCATTACCTATTCTATAGATACCTACTTAAATAAATTAGGTATTAGTTCAGCCAGACAATAGTTATTATTATTCTGTGGATAAGTGAAAGTCCCATTTATTCGACGGAGAGTCTATTTCCAAAAATATTAGGTAGGTACTGTAGTTACCTACAAAGTTTTCTACAATTTAGTTTCAAGAAACTAATAAGTAAGTAGGTAGGTATCTACTTAGTTCTTAAGTCATCTCCATTATGAGGATCGCATTCGTTCAAGGTATAGTTTACCGCGAAGAGCTTTTAAATACCTACCTACTTATAATGACTTAAAAGGGTAGTGGAGTAGATAGATATATACTTACCTACAAAAGATTCGAAAAAGTTTACGATGACCGGATGGTTCGGTATTGGAAGAAAACGCGGAGTCTGCTGGTGGCCCACATAGTGGTGAAGGTGTCACCAAAGATTTGGGGTCACCTGACGGACTCCGGCTCCGATCATATCAACCTCTAGCGGGCTAGAGTCGGAGAATATTCACCCTTGGTCCAGTGAAATAAAAATAGAAAAAAAAATTGCAAATGCCAACAAAAAGCATAAAAAGAAAAATATTAAAAAATCCAAATAATCCTTATTTAAAAATTTCCGCGTGTGGATCCTCCAATTACGTTTGAGGGTCCACACGCGAACACCATAACATCGCTTAATTTTAGCTGAAATTGCATCATCATAAAACGATCAATATTTTGAACTTTTAAGCTCAAAGTAATGGATTAAAAAATCAAACCTAATTATTAATGCTAGTAAATATCATGACCGTTATAGTTAAAGTTCATATGCACTACTGTTTAAATGGTAAACTAATTATTTTGTCAAAAACTCATGACCTTGAAGCAGACAAAGAGACAAAGTTAGAAACAAATTTTACATGAACACGAAAAGGATGGAAGATTTTACGATTTTACTATGTTACACGCAGAAAAAAATGTTTTTCTTAAGAAAATAGCACACAGATTCGGATGAACCTCTTCATAAACTACTAAAACAGTTTATACTGTAATTATTCATGAACATTCGGTCTTATTATTCTTCACTAAGTTTGGAAAATACTGAATAATTTAATCGAATACTGGATTAAACTGTTTGGCGTGGCGGCATAGCAGTGGAACGGAACGTGACCTATTGCGTCAGCCAATTTGGATACGAGTTCGAAAAGCAGAGTAATCCCGTTGACGCTAGTAAATTATTTTTCATTCCTATTTTATCCCCCAAACGAGTCACATATGCTTTAAATTGTTTATTAAAGCTTAACCAATTGTTACAAATTCAATAAAAACAGTGTGTTTATGTAGATATTAACGTATGTTTCAGTGATTAATTTTGCATACTTGATACTCGTGAATCGTGATTGTTGAAACTTTGTTTTTGTTTTACTTTTTCTGGTCTTTATCAAGACCTTCGTCAGAAAAAGTTTATTGTTGATTAAAAAAAAACAGTAATATCGAATCATAAAAGGGCAAAGGGAAAGAGTGCATTTTAACATGAGCTACGTGAACAGCGATTCATCAAACAACCTGAATACAATTTATCACGGGCCTATTTACCACTCCAACACAAAGAAGGTTGCTTTGCGACGCATCAATTATTCTTATCAGAGAAAAGACAAGATTAAGAAGTTTAAGACAGGTGTTTTCAGAAGACATTTGAAGATGTAAGTAACTACTTCTCAACTTTTATCATAAGTATATAAAATATTATTCATCGTACTTTAAATTTCTATTCTTCTATTTATTTCCACTGTACTGCAAGTAGTAGACTTTGATGTTGCTTTACCATCCTTTTCTTCTTAAACATCGTCTTTGCAGCTTGTTTCATCTGTGGTAAAGAAGTAACCATATTTATCTACCTTATCTTGCCAAACACGTCTGAATAACTGCGATATCGCACCATCTCTTTTTTTGTAAAAGTAGGTAGATATTTTTTTTAGATTGATTTATTTTGATTTGCAAGGATGATGAAACATCTGTTTCACTCACTTAGCACACGATGATACAGCATCCATATACGTGCGTAGGCACTTAAGTCTATTGTGCTTACTTATGTTTGCTTACCTGTGTAAAGTCCATTCGTCTGTGACGCCAGAGAGCAAAGCATATTTACATTTTCATTTACGCCTTATGTTAGTAGGTATGCAGTGTAATAGAAAACAGACTCTAAAATTACGTACATTTTTGTTCATGTTGCGACCGCCGCGCCATCTTCCGAAATAGGCCGGTCGCCCCAAACCAACTTAGATTTGATGTCCTATCGTTCTTCATTCCATACAAAAATTTGGTTCCTCCATAAAAATCCCCAAATGCTTTCATTTTCAATCGTTTTTTGCGTAATAAATAGAACGTTAAAAGACTTCACCAATAAATAAATTATTTATTCAACGTGTTTCATGAGATGAATTTGTCAATTATGGAACTTAGATGTGATGAAACTGGTCAATCAATTTTCTTGATTAGAAATGCACCACTTGTGCTTAACTTGTAGTAGTAGATACGATCATTTTGTACGATTATTATTATATATGTATTTGCAGTTAGGTTAGTATTTTGCATCGACGTACACCTGTTTACATTAAATTTATTTTAGTAGGTAGGTACCTATGTACCCAGATTTCTGCGTATCACGCTGTTCTCCAACAACAAATTTAGATGATGCAAATTCTCGGACAATTTAGGTAATAATTTAGTCAGTGTTATAGTCATTAGTTGTATCAAGTCTCTGTCTGCATTGTGAGCTCTGTGAATGTATAACTATAACTTTAAATTGACTTATTTTCCGGCTCTCGTTGTTAGCCTCCTTTGTCAATATTTTGTTCCAAAAATTGTATCTGACAAACTGAAATGCTCCCTGAAATTGTTTTTCATGGAAATGAAACCCATCATTATTTTATGCCTCTACGGAATCATGTTCCAAATATTTTATTATAGGTATTTAACCCTTACCTAACCCTTTCTACTCCATGTTTACTTTTTTCTGTGATTGTATGTACCTACTTTCTCTCATTTGTATATTTTTTTTCATAACAATTTTAATTTTACAGTAGGCTGTGCACATTTTAAAGTAGGTACCTATTGTCTCTTTTTCACTTTTGACCTCGTTTACTTGCGTTGCTCAAGGAACAATCTAATGAAAAGTGACTCGCGTTGCATGTGTGTGGTCGTCAAGATTATTCAACGACTCACTTGAAACGATTTGATAGAAAGAGTGGATAAAGCTGCTATAGTTCTGTTACAACACAAATAAATTAAATGAATCCGGACTTTTTTATTCCGTACCGCCTTAATAGGAAAAAACGTCCGTTAGCCCTTTGTCAGGACCCATTTTGTCAGGGACGCGTAGAGGTATTAAGCTGCAATCCCTTGGAGCAGTGAAATAAAAATCAGAGTTCTAAGTAAACGTAATCAAAAGATATAGCCGTTTATGCTCCATCTTTGTCGCATATTTTGACGATCACAAGGGTCAAAATATTTACGCGTATCATTTTATGAGCAATTATACATAAGTAACCAATGTTCAGCAATTAATGTCCCACGGCTGGGCTCGGGTCTCCTTTCTTATATCTAGAGAGCTGAGAGGGTTATATATAACCAATATAACATATATTTCAGTGACGTAACTGCAAATCTTCAGATTTTTTCCTTTACTTGTGCAACTTGATATTGCTTCCGAAATTTCATGATCAAAAATTTGAGTAAGAGTGAGAGTTTATTCCGGATTGACGATACATAAAGATGATCCGACTCGCACTTGACCGGTTTTTCTTTTTATTCCTTAAAGTGGCAGACGCACTCTGGCACATATGAACTGGAATCGATTACCAACTTTTCTTCTGTCCAAGAGATGTTAGAAGATTTACTGTTAAGCAAAACAAACTGTAGGTATTAGTTAGTATTTGCGTTGATCAGTTGCCAACAGTCGGTAGGATACCGGTAAAAACAACAACAAAATGGCACAGCGACATACTTGTTTACCTGAAAAGATTTTTGCGGGGCCTCCCAATTATCTAATTTGGGTTTTAAACTACTATAGGAACAAAATCTAAACGTACACAGGTTTTTTTTTATATAGGTACTATGTACTATGATAAATAAGGACAGCGACCCTGGCTTGAAATAAATGAAGAAATTAATATCAAACAGGACTAAAATATAAATATTCTTATTTAAGTAAGATTATTATTACGAGTGAAAAGTTCCCACTCATGGGAACAATGGGTGACATCATAATTCAATTAAGTTAAAAACAGCTATTTTTCATTAAAAACAAAAAGTATGAATCACCACCATTGTCGGATTAACCGCAAAGGATATATTGATGTCACTGAATAAGTATATGATCATAATGTAATTCTTATCGAAAAAAATCATATTATGTTTAAGTTGAAAACTATAGATTGCGGAGAAAGCTATAAATTATTCAAGAATAATATAAAAGGATAAAGATGAACAGATCAAATTTTATACCCAAATATTCCAAGCAAACTCCCAAAAGTTAAGCTCATCAAAGTACCTAAATGGTCACCCGAAAATTTCCTTCAGAATATTTAAATTACATTCCAATGAAAATAAACTTTTAAGGTCGATTTGATACGAATGAAAATTCAATATTTTGTTACGGTCACAATTTAGTTACATTTGCATGCTATATTTTAGACTAAAAGAGAAGAGACTGGAATTACAATGTTATGTTCATGCAACCGCTATCTACAGTGAAAGTTTGGGAAATTACGCAGTGAACGTTGATCTGTTATATATAATAGTTCCAAGAAACGTGAATACGGAATTTTAAATATCACAAGTGAAGTCGGAACAGGAAAAATTTGCGAGAAATTTAAGAACACAGAAAGTTGACAATATTCTTAGGTGTCAAAGTAGGATTTTTGACCTCTTGATCTTGATTGTAGTATTTTCTTATTCTTAGATTTAAGATCTTAGAGAGATGATTGATAGACAGCAAACTATAAATTGCTGCTGGATTTAACTTTGAAATCTTGAAATCAAAAATTTTGCGTTTATAATTTTATTGAAGTAAATAAATAAGCAGATAATGTAGGTACATACATGTTTATTACATATTTGTTGAAGACACGATGCAACACGACGCGACGCGACGAGGGTTTATTATCTTATCATAATATTTGCAAATATTTACGATCAACCACGATAAACATGTAATTAATGTAGGTAATCGTATTCCTAGAAATTCCATTAAAAAAAAATGAAATATCGTAGGCAGAAATCCCTGTTAGTCCCCAATCCCCATCATATCTGCCTGGAAACAATGCTCAACTATGCAGAAATGCCTACAATACAATATAATCATCTAAGTTATTACGAAAATTGCAAATCATTGTTATCGTGTTTATCTAACATTCGTGACGCAGAAGTGCGACTCAGAGGCCCCGATGTGGGTGGACCACGGTGCCGGTGTGTGTAGCCGTCAAAATAATAAAAACATGTCTCGTTTTTATACTATCTCGACTATCGTTTTAGGTCCACCTTGTTTACTTGTATATTTCAGGTTTGTCTAGTCTAATTATAACTCTGTTATTATTGGGTTACTATTTTTGCAACATATTAGTGGAACATAAACCTACGGTTTTTAATTCACAACATGTTTATCAGCTTCGCTTATTCTTTAAGTAGTTTTCTTTATTGTTAGAACATAAATAACGGTATGTTTCAAAAATTGAATAGTTATTTACATAACTGCCAACTTCAGGGTATCCATTCTTATTTGGGTTTTACCTGCGGGATTTCAGTAAGGGTAGGTGTACCTACTGAATCTAATGAGTACTTACCAATGACCATTTCAATGCAGACAGAATTGGTATTAAGTGGGTCTGAAAATACAAGCAATATGGATAGCTATTGAAACAGTTTCAGTTTGATGAAAGACTCGAATAGGAAGCAAACAACAACAATGCTCTAATACTAATACCAATCATAGCAAATGCGAGGTTATTCAACTTACTTCAATGTCATGAGAAAATGAGTCATTCCTGTCGACCTGTAAAAACACATAATAGTAGATATGAATAATGTATCTAGCTAGGTACCTAACGTTTCGATTGATGTGCCTGTATCGACCTGCTGCAAACATGAGATAATCTACGAAAATATACCTAACGTTAATCTTTTCGGTAAGTACCTACCTACTTACTGATATAGATCAGGTAAGAATTCGTTCTACCTACCTATCGTATTACAAACTACGCGTGGGTCGTCCTTGGAGAACTAGTACCTACCAAAATAGGACATGTGCTAAAAAAGGGCCAATTAAAAAATTAGAGAAAGCTAATGAGGGTAGGAATGCTTAAATTGGAGCTTTTTGAGGTGTCATATTATAGCTATAACCTTGAAATAGGCATTAGATACACCTCAGTTAACAGCTAGGTAAATAAGCAGATGACTGGGATTCGTAGAAAAGTTGCGTAAGACTCAACAGCGCTTTTGGCTCTATTTCCATGATGTAAACAAGTCTTCTCTGATTATGTTGTTTTGAGTTTGGCATTCTACCTTATGACTCATCACCAATTTTGCTTAAACTGCCTATGTAAAATATGTAAGTCATTTAATGCACCGTTTACGGCGTATTTTAATGTGAAGCAAATTGGTTCGCTTATTAGAATAATGATTATACTTAGCCCAAAGCTATGATGTTACTAAGTCATATCATAAAAAGATTTGCACATAATGTACGTTTGTACGATACGCTTACTTGCCCAATAAAACAAATCACCAAATTATGATAACACAAATACAAAACTTTTGACTTAAAAAAAAACATGCCAAGATTGACCAGCCACCCCAAATGGTAAGAAAGGCCACCGTTTCTGTTCATAATATGTCATGGAGTTCCAAAGGTTAATTCCCAGATCAATACCTGGAAGGCGTTAAGCGTGGTCCCTGTTATCTCTACAAGTTCCGGCGCCCGCCACCCCGCGAGAAGCGAAGGATTGGTTGACATAAAGAGGTTTTAGTGATACTGACTTTTGCCACCTTCAGGCCAGCCAGCTCCATATAACTGTCCCGTTTCCCCAAATAGAGCATCCGTAAACTGCATCTATCCTAAAAAAGCATAAATATACATAGGTAGTACCTAATTCTTTTGCAAGGGGTCCCTTGTAAATTTTCCATAGATACTTATAAGTTTAGTAATATTGTATTCTTTAGTTCTTTTAAATATTGGATTATGTTTGCTTTCTTAAGCTTGGTGAGTCATGTTGAAAAAACTGTATTCCGCGCTGTTTTCAACAATGTGATTCCCCAACATTTCATAGCAATACATAAATTAATGTATATCTACTAGGTAAGTACGTATAGTTCAAAACAACGCAACGCTAAGGTCTCGTGATAGTCGGCATCAAATGATTTCATTGGCCCAACGAGTTGACGTCATTTGATTCGACCAATAGCAACCGAGCAAAGTTATTTTTAGAACTAAATGTGGAAGAGTGGGGCTTAGGAAAACCGTGTGTCCAGTCACCAGTACGGGCGCTCGAATCGAATTGCACAACATTTTCTGAGCTCGCACAGAGTGCACGTGACGGTTGTTGCTATTTTCAATTTATTATAAGTTCACAGTTAACCGACAAGCTTTGTTAGTTAACTCGGATATTCATCTTGCTTTCGCTAGTTTCTCTTCATTTGTTGTGAGAATAGCGAATTTACATCAAGTGGACGCGTTACAGTATATTTTCGTAACGAGGTAAGTTTTTTGTTCTGTAAAACTTTAAATTTAGTTTAAATATTTAATTATATTGAATAACTTATTGCATGTTATAAAAAGTTAAAAACCTTTCCTCATATCAACGATGGGTGTGAAATGAATACGTGGACGAAATATTTTTGTTGCAAATTAATTCTTGTGCAATAATTTATGACGCGCCCAATTTTTGTTTATCATATTTATATTATGTCCGGTAAGTGTCTAACTAAATATTATATTGGAGTGTTCTCCTAATACTAAATTATTTAATAAGAATATTAATGCGACTTGGATTTTCGGTTTACATAGGGGAGTGCGTAAACGAGAGAAGCATGTTCCGACTTGTCGAAACACGACCGGCACTGCAGTCACGTTTCTTTGTCGGGTGTCTCGCTCACACAGTTCTAGAAGTTGCGCGACAATTTATTAAAATCATAGAATGCCGCGTGTCTCTCTTCTAATGTTTAATTAATGACCTTAAAATTTTCCATTCCGTGACCTTGTCTATATTAAGATCAGGTTTTATCTTGTAACCAGTAAATACTTTAATGTTAATGGTTGGCGAGTTAAATATTAATTAATTAATTATACAAGACATACTCTAAACAGGTGACTTTTTTATGTATGGCCTTTTAATTACTTGTTTGCGTAGGCGAGGGTTTATACGTAGGTAGGTACTTCTATTTTACATGCGTAGCTTTCTAAAATTGATAAATACATAATGGAGTGTTCGGGTTTTCCCCCTAATTAGTCATCAAGAACTGTAGTTTTAATTATCAATTTATTATGCATTATTATGGCAAAATAATTTGAAAAGGATTATGAAACTTTTGACTTAAACCTCCATATTAAAGAGTTTGGTTTTAGAAAGTTGAAGCTTTTTATATAACATGTACTAGTTTGATAAACGTGTTTGTAATTTATTTAAATTTTAAACACGTCTTAGTTTCTTAAATTTCAATGCTAACTACAAAGTGGCTTTGTTCTGGCAACCTACTAAAAATTGTCTTTTAGATGATTTTATCTTGAAACCGGTTGGAAAATAGCCAAATCGTGATATTTTCAATTTTAAAGAGGCTAAACACACATCGATCGATATTTCCCTAAGGCGGTTCAACTACTACCTACCTATCATGAATGACGCATGTAAACATAGTCAACCTACGTCATTACATTGATCAGGAGACAAACTATTATAAAAGCTGTTTCTGAAATTTTCAACCAGTACCAAATACCTTTGATATCGTGTTGGCCACGTCACAAAAATATGCTTTTAGAGTTTCATATTGTAGTACGCTTACGTAATCAACGCTATCATTAAAAACAATATAAAAAATATAGCAAATCGACTCACAATCGCAAAGCTAGTATTTTTCCATTAGTCCATTATGATATCTCACATGATATCGTTTTATCGATACCGGCTTTTCATGCGTTGTTTTTCTTTGTTACAGGCATTTATTCGGCACCTTTGTTTGGTTGGGAGCCTAAAGAGTTAAGATTTCATTAGGAGCTCAAGAAGAGTTCAAACAAGTAAGTAATATCGTTCACTCTCCCCCCCCAAAATTACCCTCTTATGTTACAGACGCAGACCAAGTGGAGCTCGTGTCATAACGAGTAAACCTTGAAGATTAACATTTTACCCCTGTTTTGTATTTATTTCAGAAAATCTTAAATTCTCTAGTACCTCTTTGCAGAAGATAATGAAAAAAAGATAAATAATAAATTCAAATCTTTAAAAGCCAAAGTAAAAACGCCATTTGGTCTACATTCTTGATCTAGATTGATTAATTTGGAATAATTATGTGCATAATTATGACATAATGTACTTAATCGCGTCCAAAACTTCCTTCATAACACGTCATGCCTCACGAGACACTCCATGAATTCTTTTCATTTTGCTTTGTTTAAGTTTGGTCCCCTGCTCTTATTATTAGTTTAGAATCGATAAACACACATTAAACTAATAAAATACACATACATATACGTTAACTGGTGGTAGGCCTTCTTTTGTTAGGGCCGGCTAGGTAGGTACCACCGCAGTACCATTTACCAACTATTATGCCGTTCAGTAGTAGCGTAAAATTGCACTACTGTTTCGGCATGAAGGGTACTGTAGCTAGTGAAATAACGAGACACTTAAAAATAAAGTAAAGTCTCAAAAGTGGCAACACGAGTTCTATTCTTGTTTGCCACTTAGTGCTTAAGCACATAAAGCGCAGGTAATTTAAATAGCACGGCAGGCTACATGGACAAAATGATAGCCACCGCGCTAATGTTCATTTAATTTAATAGTAATAGTTTATTTTATATTATGCTATTAGATATAAGACACCTAGATAATTAAACATAATGAGTTTAGTTAGCTCTTAATTTATTAGTGTTCGCGATAAGGTGATAGCTTAATTAGTATAAATTTTGTTTCCAGTCGTAGTTAAGATAGATTAACTTTTAACATAAGTACATAGGTACCTATCAACTCGAGTATTGGTTTCTGAATACTGCTCACGCAGGTTATTATTCAGTTAATCAAGCCATATGCAGTAGTTCGAGCTAGCAGCAGTATTTAATCTTACTCTTATAGGTATCTACTACAAAACTTTCTAGATTCCACTTCAGATTACATCATGCTTAAAGGCGACTAATTGAAAGGGCAGGTGACAATATGTTGATTGCATATAAGGTGGCAACGAAAACCATGAAGTTGTTTGTCTAATTTCGTTTTATGTATCTATCCTATATATTTACATATTTATGCAATCATCATTCCTTTAAACGCTATTTATTCGTTTCCATCTGATACATAATTATGTACATTCTTCAAACATTTATTCATTGATATTACGGTCTCAAGGCTGCGGCCTCATCGTCTCGGCTATCTAAAACCTTGTGTAGGCCAGGTGTGTCTTATTACTTCTCAGTTACATATATATATGTGTATCTATCTCATTATAGAGTATCACAATACATTCCTAACATTTTTCCATTCAATGATGAAGGCTTACACTCGTGTGATGCTTCAAACATTGACATCATTTTTATTTATTTTTTTGCAACCCCATCACAACCCTCAAATACCCGCTCTATCCTTTACCCCGCTTCATATAAGTATGCACATTATGTTACGTCGTATCATTTCTGTTTGTAGTTCTATACAAAATGGTTCCTCAAAAGATCACCTGTCCGAGTCGGAGCGACGATTTCGGAAATCAATACACCAAACCAAACACCGAAAGACATGGTTTTTTCGCAAACGAGTCTCAAGACTCAAACTGTTTTGAAAGTGGTAAAACTAGATCATTTAAAGAACGAGAAGAACCATCAAATGAACGGTTCAACCGGAGTGGTAAATCGTATCGACGGATATTCAGACACAGCGCAGTCTTTGCCAGTGGCCACCACCAGCTATTCAGAGGTAAGAAAGGTCTTGACAACCGTGAGTACATTAACATTTAATTCATTACTTAAATAATAATATAGATATATTTAAGATTATTTTAGTTTTGGCCTCATAACACAAGAAACATTCTAATATGATGTAAATCTAATTTCAGGTATCGTTGAAAACGGAGCCACTCTTCGACAACACAATGTTTCACGTATCGGACTTCGAGTCCTGCCAAGGACTGGATCCATTGTGTTGCGATCCCGCAAAGGAAGAAGTAGTACAGACCATTGGTAAGGCTCTTTAATAATAAGTATCCTTATCTAATAGCATCCAATCAGCATTCCAATCTCTAGATACTTTAAAGTTTAAAGTTACAGAATACTCTTAAAATTCCACTCCCCCTTAAGAAATCCTCGCTTGATTTGATTAGAAAGATATATTTCAATAAAATGTTATTATTTCTACAGATTCATTTAAGAAAACTGAAGAAAAGGCACTCAATATCGACACTCCACACATCCCGTTCTCACCACAGGATTGGGATAATTTTGACGTTAATTCTCCACTGCCACAGGAAGACTTCTATAACATCACACCCGTCGGTCCGCTGTCACCGACTGAAAAGTTTAGCCACTGTGACAACAATATCATGTTTAACTTCCCTGAAGGAGAAAAAGATAATCTTGAAAATCAAGAGAAATTCTTGGACAGTCTACCGCTGGTTTTCGAAGATTTAACGTCAGAACCAGTCACAGATATGTCTTCTTGGCAACCCGCCGCGGAACCAGTCGGGTGGGCCACTACAGACAATCAATACGATTTAATTTACACTAACACACCTAGCACAGCGCCTTACATCAACGCTGACGACTCATTTGACCTCAAATTTGGGTACGTCACACCGGGAGAAGTGGAGGTTATCAACCTGGTTGGTTCGGAGTTCATCATGAATAAAGAGAAAGACATTGGGGCGATGCATAGTGCGGCTTCGACTAGGCGGGCTGAGGGCCTCTCGTTGGACGTTTCGGCTCGGGCACCCGCCTGCTCTGGCGATATCAGCACACCGCTCCTTATCAATGATCTAATTTCACTAGATAAAGAAAATTGTACCGAGATCTTGGTAAGTGTCATTAAAATCTATTTCGGTCTAAACTAAATATTTGATATTTTTAGTTAAACTAAGTGAAGAACCTACAGTACAATTTAGACATGATTTCTTTTGCTTCAGGACCTTCCAGAACCTTGGCTGGCCCAGAACACATCTTCAGAGACGTTTACTACATTGAAGACTTCTCCAAAGGTGGATTACGAACCCATCACACCCAAGAGCGAATCTCACGTGGAGTCTGATAATGACAGCAAATCCGTCACTAGCAAGAGAAGACGCCACAACAGTGAAGATTCTGACGAGACATACACACCATACTCAGAACAACCTCCAAGAAAATACAAGAGACGAAAGCCTAGTGTACCCATTAAGGATTTAATTCTAGCACTAGACAGTCAACCCAAGGCACGACGAGGGCGTCCTCCCAAGAGGAGGGAGAGCACGGTGTCTTCTGTGTGCAGCGTAGATGAGAACTCGTCGTCTACCTCCACGCAGGAATTTAAATATAGGGAATTAAGAGATAAGAATAATGAAGCATCCAAAAGGTCCCGAATGAACAGAAAGCTCAAGGAGCAACAGATGGAACTGTTAGCTGTAGAATTGGAAGAGAAAAACAAAAGGCTAAGAGTCCAAGCTGACATTTTGGAAGAGATGACAAAGAAATTGAAAAGTGAACTGATGTCCGCTATTCTTACCCGATGAACGGCATCATAAGCTCGACTTGTTCCAAATGTTACGAACTCCTTGAGCTTCATGTCTCATTGTTCGACTAATCTGTATTCATAGGGATTTCTGTGTTTGACATAGTTACTTTCCTGATTGAATTCGATGTGAGATGTAACCATAATATAATGTTATTTGTTTGCTTTCTATGATTATGGATATAAGGATCTTGCAACGCCAGGATGCTAGTTTTAATATTTAAGAGGGTGTAATTTAAATTCTTCAGTTCAATTAGTTTTAATCAATGGTCTTTAAAGTTACAATGCAATGAAAAATAATAATAAAAAAATGTAATTTATAATTATTTTAATGTGTACAAAAAATATGCATGATTTTTAAAAGTTATTTTTGCGTTATATTTGTCTTATACATTTTATGTACCGTAATTGAAATAAAATGTTGTAGTTGGATTATTTGTTTTAATTCCTACTGATAAACCTATATCCCTGGAGATTGCACATCTCCATTGATAAATATAAAATTATTTTGGTAAGTATAAATTCGCCACTTCCATAAAATTCTTTCTACACACTGTACAGACTATCATCATATAAGACATCATTATGAGAGTCAAAGTGGCGGGTGTACCATTGCGAATCATGTTGTACCACTTACCAAAAAAATGTACCTAAAATGTACTAATAAGTACCTCGGACTAAAAAATGAGTACCTGATTCAGAACGAAATTATTTCGGAATTAAAATACACCCGCCACATTGACGTCAATACCGCGGGTGTACTGTAATATTTTATTACTTAACCATTATTCATAAAATATAATTACACCAAAAAAGTACCTCAAGTAAAAAAAACACACACTTGATCCGTTGGATAGTTTCTGAGAAATAAACCAACCGTGTCTAGTTTACTTACGCTTATTATTATAATGAAATAATTATCTAGGTAGTCCAGTTTTGGGCGCAGTTAACTATATTTGTGTAATCAGATTATTAACTATGTAGTTATGATTACTTGTAGTTTAACTACATGTAGTTATGATTACTGTAGTTTAAATACATTTGTTAATTTGATTACTGCAATCAAGTAGTTATAATTACTGATTGCTTTGATTTATAAGAACTTAAATTTTGCAATTAAATAAATTATATATTGTATAGGTATTGGTACTTGCAAAAATGGCCCCCATCTTGAACTTTGCTGTTTTTGGGCATAGTGACTCCAAAATCGATATCTAACGATCCCTTTGACTGTTTGACATACTAGTAAAGTCAAAATTTGGAAAAATGGCCACCATATTGAACTTTGCCGTTTTTGGGCTGATTGACTCCAAAATCGATATCTGACAATCCCTTCGACTGTCTAACATAGTACTGAAGTCAAAATTTGGAAAAATGGCCGCCATCTTGAACTTTGCTGTTTTTGGGCTGATTGACTCCAAAATCGATATCTGACGATCCCTTTGACTGTTTGACATAGTGCTGTGGTCAAAATTTAGAAAAATGGCCGCCATCTTGAACTTTGCCGTTTTTGGGCTGATTGACTCCAAAATCGATATCTGACGATGCCTTTGACTGCCTAATATAATGCTGTAGTCAGAATTTGGAAAAATGGTCGCCAACTTGAACTTTGTTGTTTTTGGGCTGAGTGATACCAAAATTGATATCTGACGATCCCATTCGTCACCGGGCATAGTTCTGAAGTCAAAACAGTAAAAATGCCCACCGTCTTGAACTTTGTTGTTTTTGGGCTGAGTGATACCGAAATCGATATCTGACTATCCCATAACTCATTGGGCATAGTTCTGAAGTCTTAATAAAGTCTTAAAGCCTTTAAAATCATATTACTACAATTTCTATTATTTAAAAATAATGACACTATATTACAGCAGCCTCACACTTTGCTCTGCTTACCTCAACGAAAATTGAACAAGATTGTCGTGTATTTTGACATTCAGGGCATTAGACAGCGGGATATCAAATCATCTGTAATCTGAAATTTAAAGATTTGCACATAAAACAAAGTAGGTACTTCTACTTTGTGTGGTGTTGCAGGCGTTTATAGGCACGGTAACCGCTTACCATCAGGCGAGCCGTACGTCTGTTTGCCACCGTTTATAAAAAAAAAGCTTACTTACAAAGATCTTTGTAATTATCGAAATCTACGCGGACGAAGATATATGGATATGGGACCGGCGTGCAAATCACGCGGTCCGAGTTCGATACCGACCGGCGGCAGTACCAATGTGGATTTCACTTTGTGGAATTTATATGTAGGTACTTACTAGTCAAGTGACTTACTATCTGCTAACGGTGAAGGAAAACATCGTGAGAAAACCCACATGTCCTAGAAGAAATTCTATGAGTATGTCTGATCCACCAACCCACACTAGACCAGCGTGAGTGGATTAGGGCCTAAACCCTCTCAGCTCTCTAGTTAGAGGAGAGGAGATCCGAGCCCAGCAGTGGGACTTTGTATGAGTTAAATGTGGAAAAGGCACAAACAGAGAGCTGGAAGGAGTTCTGCTGTAAACAGAACAAGGAAGGGGTCTGGGAGGGGATTTATAGGGTAATAGGAAGGACAGCACGTAGGGAAGAGGATCTGCCGATGGTAAAGGATGGAGTGGTTCTCGATGCAAAAGGCTCGGTGAAATTTATAACGGAATCATTCTATCCGGATGATTCCGAAACCTCCGATAACACAGATCACAGCCACATAAGATCTATGGCTAAGACAATAAACATAGAGGACCAAACAAACACCTACGATCCACCGTTCACATTGGCAGAACTCAAGACCGCAAGTGAATCGTTCAACCCTAAAAAGGCCCCTGGAGCGGACGGCTTCACAGCGGACATATGTGGCCACGCCATAAAACAGCACCAGAGGCCTTCCTGGCTCTCCTCAATAAGTGCCTAGAACTGCACTACTTTCCAAAAATATGGAAAGAGGCGACAGTGGTAATATTGAGGAAGCCAGGAAAGGCTGACTACGCTACGCCGAAATCGTACAGACCCATCGGCCTACTGTCAATCTTAGGCAAAATAGACGAAGAACGAGAAGATGTTGGTGGCCCGCCTCAAGTTTCACTTAATACCCAGGATGAGTACTCGCCAATACGGATTCATGCCACAAAGGAGCACCGAGGACTCCCTCTATACCCTAATGCAGTACATCCGCAGCAAGATCAAGCAAAAGAAGATCGTCGTGCTTGTATCCCTGGATATAGAGGGAGCCTTCGATAGCGCCTGATGGCCGGCTATCAGAGTCCGATTGGCTGAGGAAAAGTGTCCAGTGAACTTGAGGAGGGTCGTCGACAGCTATCTCAGCGACAGAAGCGTTAGCGTAAGGTATGCTGGCGAAGAGTTCACTAAAGGGTCGAACAAGGGGTGCGTGCAAGGCTCCATTGGGGGCCCAATATTATGGAACCTTCTGTTGGATCCACTTTTGAAAAGCCTCGAGGGAAGGGGAGACTACACGCAGGCGTTTGCGGATGACGTAGTCCTTGTCTTCGACGGAGATACAGCAACAGAGATAGAAGGGAGAGCAAATGCCGCCCTCGAACATGTTCAGGCGTGGGGTGAGGCAAAAAAGTTGAGGTTTGCCGCACATAAGACCTTGGCTATGGTTTTGACCAACAAACTCAAATACGACACACCACGACTGAGCATGGGAGGGGTCGACATTGCTCCCGTAAAGGAGATCAAGTTGCTGGGACTGACTATCGATGACAAGTTGACCTTCAACACTCATACCGCAAACGTCTGCAGGAAGGCGCTGAATGTGTTCAAACAGCTTGCAAGGGCAGCTAGAGTAAGCTGGGGCCTCAACCCTGAGGTTATCAGAGTCATCTACCTAGCCACAGTTGAGCCCATAATATGTTACGCAGCTAGCGCGTGGGAACAGGCGTCAACTAAGGTCATGACGCAAAAGCACTTCAGCGCCGTGCAAAGACCTTTCGTCCAGAAAATGGTGAAGGCTTACAGAACAGTGTCGCTTCACGCTGCCCTGGTTCTGGCCGGGATACTTCCTCTGGACATCCGGATCAGGGAAAATGCCTCCCTGTACGGAGCCCGGAGAGGGCTGTCTCGGCTAGAGCTAGGAGACAACGCCATTGAGTCACTGATGACATTTGCTGATAAACCACACCCAGCAGTACATACCAGCCGCCAATTCTTAAAGCTGACGAGCCAGGAAGAGGTCGATGGCAGGGTAGACAGTGCCGTACACATATACACGGATGGCAGCCGAATCGAGGGAAGGTCGGAGCTGCGTTGTCCATTAGGACTAACGGAGCCGAGACTAAGTACCAAAAGATGAAGCTGTCACCGTGCTGCACTGTCTACCAGGCTGAATTGGTGGCGGTATGGAAAGCCACAAAGGTGGCACTGGGAGGCAAAGCGGACAGCTATGCCATCATCAGTGACTCAAGGTCCGCCCTGGAAACGATTGTAAACAGCGATTCCCTGCATGCGCTTGCTGTAGAAATCCGAGCGAACATAGCCAACATACAGAGTCAAAATAAGCGACTAACGCTATGCTGGATAAAAGCGCATGCGGGAATCGAGGGCAATGAAAGGGCGGATCAATTGGCGAAGGAAGCGGCACTGTTCAGTAAGACCAAGCCAGCATACGACAAGTGCCCCACCTCGTATGTCAAACGACTGATACGCAGGAGATCCATCGAGGAATGGAACACACGCTATACCAGTGGAGAAACGGCAAAAACCACCAGGCTTTTCTTCCCGAACGCGGAATTAGCGTATAACATCACGCGCAAGCTGGAGCTCGATGGAGTGGCCACTCAGGTCCTCACCACGGGCACGGTGGATTCTCAAAGTACTTGAGCAGATTCAAGTGCAAAGAGAGTCCATCGTGCGCGTGTGAGCCGGAGAAGGACGAGACGGTCGCTCACTTGATCATCGAGTGCCCCGCGTTTGGGAGGAAAAGGCTGGAGCTAAGCTTTATCATAGACATGGAAATAACGAGAACAAACATCCCGATAATAATGCAAAGCGCAGAAAAAAGACCAGCTTTCATGAAATACTGTAAGGAAATAGCAACGATCGTAATAAACAGGAATAAAACAAAATAGACGTACAAGCAACACACGCGTTGAGTGTGCGTCTATTTTGTTTAAGGACAAGAAAGAAAATGCTTGTAATGTTTAATAATTAAACATCCAAAAAGTAAGCATTAAGAACAAGGATAGGAGAAGAGATGAAAGAAAGAAAGGAAACAGAAATACGGATAAAAATAAAGTCTCACAAAAAAGCAAGAAGTAAGATGAAATAAAAAGGAAACATAAAAGAGCTGAAGGAAAAGGTCTCTGATCATGTCAGGGGGTTCTTTGTAATAAAAAAAAAAAAAAAAAGTTAGCAGTGGGACTTTATGGGTTGCTGATGATGACACCCGTGGAACATATAAATTAAAGGTAACCTACCTCATCATCAGCCGTAGGACGTCCACTGTTGGACATAGGCCTCAAGAAATTTCCACAGCTTGCATCCAGCGCCATCCTGCAGTCCAGATCAAATCCGAACCTAGGTACCTACCCATCCACAAACCAGGTACTTAACACCATTTGATGAAAGCCAAACAGTAGTAGGAACCTACATTAGCAATGTTTTTCTTTTTATTACAAATTTTTAAAGCGTTTCAAAGCTGTACATAGTTAAACTTAATTACACACAAAGAGTTTTTAATCACTACGTTTTAATACACAATTAATGTAAAAGGTACATTAGGAATAGTTTTACAGAATGGATAATCATGGAAGTCTAAAGACACACATTTTTAAACAGACTTTTATACTCACAGCTCACTTAATTTTGCCATTGTCGTGTCGATGTCAAGAGGATGAGGTAGGTAGCTAGTTAGAAGCCAGAACTTTTGGGCCTGGTGGCCTGGTACAGAAGGAACTTTCGAATTTCATCACTGACCTGTAACTTTCATTCAATAAATTTGAGGCAAGTATAATGTACTCTGTGATTGGAGGGAAACTTTGGATTTTGGGAATTGCCATTTGTGTTGCTAGTGCTAAAATATAACAGATAGAGCTGTGCAAAGACATTTCATATACTTAATACTACATCCATATAATGCTGTGCCAATCGAATGCACAGATATTAATAATGCAACGTACAAGGACGCATGTATACATCAAAGATGTTACTAAAAACAGAGTGCTATGGGATTCTATTCAGATTATTACAACAAACGAAAAAAGAATAAAAAGCCCGCTTTTTTAATAGGTATGAGATTTTTAATAACCTAAGACCCGACCTATTCTGATATTTGGTGACCAATTAGCGACTAATTCTGGGAGAAAACAGATCTTCGCTAGGTATATAAATGTGGCCAAGCTGGGGAGACATCAATCGGATCAGATCGGCCAACTACAAACTTTTGAACCATTGGCCGATCAATTCTAATATTTGACGATTAATTTAGATCAATTATCGACTAATTTTTTGCATAATCATAATCCACGAGTGGCCAACCCAGTGTCAGCCACACTATTTGCTCGGGTTTTAGTTTAATGCCGGATCCACACGCCTGCCACTTGGCACAAACTACAAACGCTTGCATAAATTAGGTGATCCAAACAGCGACATCTACACGTTTATTAGTTTTGAAGAAGCAAGCATGACCGAGGTCCAGCTGTAGGTACTCAGCTATACCATTTGGTTTAACTTATTTTTATTATAAGAATAAAAACAAAACAACAAAATTTAAGCACAAGACCTCATTTTCAATAATTGAAACTACGTTATTTGCTTTCTATTCCTTGTTTTTAGATAGTTAAACAGCGATGGCTCACAACAAATTGTACTTCTAGAATATTAGTGAGAATAAAACCATGGATACTGTAAAAAGGGTAATTATTTATTTATAATTCACAATTACATAGTGTACCAAACAAAAATTCTTCGATATTACAAATAAAACGTCTGTAACGTTTTGACCTTTAAATTATATTGTGACCAAGCCCTAATCGCATTATTTAGGTACGTTTTATTATCATCTATATATTTTTACGATCCAGGCAGGCACATCTGTATGCATACTTGCAAATATAGGAATATTGCGGCTTAATATTATTTTAACAAATTTTGAGTGTAAAGATAAATAATACAATTAACGTTCTAATAACCTAAATCGACTAAATATTTAACATAAAAGACATAATATTCTAAAATATAGAAATAAGATTCCCTATGGTGGCTTGCAATCAACTGCAGTAAAATTCTAAAAGGATTTTAATATTGCATTAATATAAAATTAAGAAATAATCATTATTCACAAAAAATAACGTGAAAGTGCAGCACCTGACCCAAACCCAGTTCTTATCAGAATTTAATGGAATATTTATTGTTTCTGCTGGCCATGTTGCAACCATTCACATTTAACATTATATTTGTAACAAACCCATAGAAAAATTTACACAAATCAGTACAACATGGTCACAAATAGCCCCAGTCTTCACTGTAGCATCATGGTGAGCTCAGCGGAAAAGTATAGCGCGTGCCCAGCGTGGGGCTGTAACAACGTCAACTCTGAAGCGACAATGAAGACTGGGGCCGGCCTCGAAGCAGTGTGAGCATATAGCAACCCTATTAATATACACGTATATCCACACCGCACTAGTGACTAACAATCGAGTTCTATTACATAGCACAATTTAAGATTGTCTCAGTGCTTCATCAAGTCCTTCTACACGTTAGACACTCTGATACTCGTAAATTTACACTTTACACTCGAGTCAATTGTAAAACGGACACTAATATATAGCGCACACCGACGTTACGCTCGTGTTAATCGGATCCGCCGTCGTCGGCGTCCTCTAAGAAGCTGAATTTATTCGATCCAACAAAATTCTGAAATAGAAAAAGTCCAATGTCAATCGCAATTCACACAATTACACAATAAGCGTTATTTTCAGTTCATCAACTATACAGGTACATACCGGTTTCTCCTCTTCCTTCAACTTAGGCATGGGTCTCTCGTCGTAGTCGTCGTGTTGTCGGTCGCGGCTGCGACTGGGGCGGCTGCGACCGTTGCGCTCGTCCCTCGGGGCGGCGGCAGGCTCGTCGCGCTCGTCCCGCGCGGCAGAACGCTCGTCCCGAGCGGCAGGACGCTCGTCCCGAGCGCCAGGACGCTCATCTCGCGCGGCAGGACGCTCATCCCGTGCGGCAGGACGCTCGTCCCGCGCGGCAGGACGCTCGTCCCGTGCAGCAGGACGCTCGTCCCGCGCGGCAGGACGCTCGTCCCGCGCGGCAGAACGCTCGTCCCGTGCGGCAGGACGCTCGTCCCGTGCGGCAGGACGCTCATCTTTGGACAAAGCGCGCTCATCCCTGTTCCTTGGCGACTCAGCGCGCCGCTCGCGCGATCCGTCTCGGTAGTCCCTGTCGTCCCGCGAGTCTCGTCGCTCACCGGAGTAGGCGCGACGTTCACGACGCTCGCCCGAGGGGTCGCGGCGCTCGCGCTTGGCCGGTGAGTAGTCGCGGCGAGGGCGCCTGTCCCCGGAGAAGTCTCGTCTGTCGCGCCGCTCGCCGGAGTGGTCGCGCCGGTCGCGCTCGTCTTTGAAGTCGCGGCGGTCGCGGTCGTCTCGTTCGCGACGGTCTCTGTCGTCTCTGTAGTCGCGTCTATCTTTGTCGTCTTTTGAATAGTCGCGTCTGTCCTTGTTGAAGCTTCGCGAGTCTCTGCCGCGATCATCTGAGGACAAATGTTACACAGAATTGAAAATTTGAAATAATAAATTAAAACAACTAAAAAGCGAAAAATATTTAAATTTATTTACCACGTTTAGTTGCAGGTGCACGACGGTCACCGGAATGGTCATTCTGAAACAGTGAAAAGGTCGTGCAATATGAAGGAAGGACACATTCACTTAAAAAGTAAATGTAAACTAATTAATTAGATAATACATGTTGTGATTGATCAACTAACCCTTCTACCCCAACGCTCCTTCTCTTCGCCGCCGCGCCTGGACTCCTCTTCCTGCTTACGAAGACGTTCTTCTATTTCTCGCTCCCTACAAAAGCATGTACTAATGTTAACAGAGAAAATAATGGTGTATATTTAATCATTTAAAACTGCATACAAATTAATGTACAAAGTTTTAAAATGTAGGTATAGAGCGACCGATTCTAGCATAAAAGCATGAGCCGGTGTCTAGTTAACCCTATTATTATAGCACATGTAATATTAATATGAAATATCGAGACAATAAAATCTCGCTACTCCTTTAATGTGCGTTATTGTACACTTTTATCATAATATAAAATATGAATGCATCATAAAATCCGATAACGGAGAAAATGGCGTGGATAAAACATAATAAAACATGGCTACTGACATTAAACCATGTCTAACGATACGTCAGGTAATCTTTATATAAAAATGAATTACTAGAAGTGTTGTTCAAATAGCTGGAGAATGGCCACACCAATTTAGATAGTCAATATTTTTAATATGATTTTCTTCAAAACAAAAAATGTTATTCTTATGGACAATTAATTGTAAAAACTGCACTAAATAACGTTAAAAGTTATTGTTATCATGAGAACCAAAACCAATTTCAAGCAGACAAAAGCGTGTATTCAAAATAAACTATAATCTTTTTGGTACATTTACACACACCACTTATTATGTTTTGATTATTTTGCTGCAAATTATAAAACAAGTGGCAAATTATTCTATCTATCTTATGTAAATTTGTAACGATACTAACTTGGCAGCGGTATCTACGGGTTTAGCAGCACCAAAGACTTTCTCTGCGGAGACAGGTTTGCTTGCTTGCTTCTCTTGTTGTTTGTCTTCGGAGGGTGCAGGGTCGGCTGGTGAGTCTCGAGGGACTGTGCGCGGGAGAAGGTTCAGCTTAGGCCGTTCGCGAGGTTTCGCTTCTAGATAAAGAAAGGATAGAAATAAGATTAACCAGTGGTATAGCTACTCAGGTTCCGATCTAGGAGGCATATGCCCAGAGTAGCAAAATCTTGCATCATCTTATCTCTGGTATAATGTGCTCATTGTCATAAATTGTGTAAAAAATAATTAAAAACATTTTAAATGTAAATAATTTTAAAGAGTGTAAAATATAGCACAAAATAGTTGGATCAGGAGCTGGCAACTCCCAAACGGGCGCTGTCTCAAAATGTCACGATGCCCAATTTGAACCTATTGTGACGATTTCGAAATGTGCGTTTACCACGACTGAAACGGCGGAAAGTTTATCAAATACTTTATTTGTTTGAATATCAGCTTCAAGCTAAATGAAATAAAATCTGAACTGGGTTACAAAGTAAAAAAATTCTAACAATTAGTAAAGTAAATTAACAAATATGTTTACCTTCTCTTGGAGGTGGATCACGATCGCGGTCACCGAAATTCCTCCCACCAAATCCTCCTCCTCTGTCTTCTCGTCGGCTTTACATACAAACAACACACAATTAATGTAGACATTCATTTGTAAACAGTAATAAAGACTAAAAGTAAATTTTTAGGGTTTCTTAGTCAACAAGAAACCCTTATAGTTTCGTCATGTCTATCTGTCAGCAGCTTAGCTCAGAGAGCATTCACTAGAAGGCGTTATTCGGTATGGATATACATATTAGCATGGTTTGGTCGTAGTTAGAAGGTCATTGACCTTGACCATTGTGTTAAAATCACAAACTATCCCCAGTTTTCGGTGCCGTACCTTACAGGCAGTATACCTTTTAGCTAATAAACAAGTATATCTAGTTGAAACTCATTTTTTAACAAACTATGATGTATTCAATTCTATGAATTAGTTCACGTGATATTGCCATGAATTTGTTCAGAACTAGTCAATAAGCAACTTTATCTGCATCACGCGAGAGATGATAACATGATGATAACATAATCACGTGATGGCTCTTGACCTAACTTCAAATTAATGTTTACGGCCAAGGTTACTAAACTTGTGATGTGTTTATAATAATAATGGCTTACCCAAAACCACCACCGCCGCCTTCACGATCAGCAGTGCGGAAACCATCACGACCGCCATAGCCACTGCGTTCACCATCCCTGCCACCGAAACCCCCACGCTCTCGTCCCCTAAGAACATCATGATATAAATTATACAACATATTTTTACATACAAATTGAAAGGCGGTTATACATAATATTATTATATTTTATTTAAGTGAAATTTTTTATTGTCAATCTTTGTAAATTATTAGATAAGTATACAGCTTTGCAGTGGAGTGCAATAGGCTGAAATGGGAATGATGATAATGATGAATGACGATGCAGCCTTGTATGACGCGTTTGTCGAACAATTTTGTAGAAAAATTCTTGACTGACTTTGTTGTTTGATAAACAAATATGTTGAGGGCTTTGATCATCATTAAAATAATTGTGTTATTGTGATATGAATTTTTTTTTTAGTTTTGGGTAACCCATTTATCATGGAAGGCTATAGGGTATATATCACGCTACGGCCAATAAGAGCTAAGCAGTGGCCAATTAAAGAAAGCGGACACGTAAGTATAAACTGACTATACGTGCCTATACACAACATAGCTGCATAGTAAATCAATACTTACTCGCCACCAAATCCTCGGTCACGTCCAAATGAGTCTCGTCCACCGTACGGTGTGCGTGCAGGTTCTGGCGGCGCCGGCCTGTCGCCATCCCGCCAACCTCCGGGCCGGTTATCTGCACTCGCTGCCACACAAAACATTACAACATTCAGTTTTAGGAGTTTACTTCTATTAATTTCTTGATCAGTCAAAACAAACCACTCAGTTAAGTATTTGAAGTAGGAGTAAACTAAAGACTAGTCTGAATTGAGTTGTAGCGATGCCATGTCACAGATTAGGCTAAAAAAGCTGGTCATAGAACTTCCAAAGGTCAGTATGGCTGAATCTCGTCTGCATAGAGTCCTCAACAGAGCCATATTGCCTGAGTTTCTGGTGTCCCTGCTACCGCTGTGAGCGATATCGCCGGCTAGACGATTCAGTGCCAACATCGCACTTTCGACCTTTACTCAGACCTTCCCGAGGCGTGTAGAGTAACTCGATACCAAACCCGATCAGGTGGTCGATTCTGCTAATTTACACACATCAATAGCAGACCGATGGACCAATCACAAGCCGGCAATATGCCGCGATTGACTTAATACGCCAATCACAGCTGTCGAATGATACCATCGGCTTACGATTGTGTTAGCAGACTTGGCCCCCAGATAATACATTAATATTGATTTTTTATCATTGAGAATGTTTGCCCATTTTGGGAACAACAAAGAATACTTTGATACTCTCACCGTATTCCAATGAAAATATCAATCGATGTTTAAATAGGTGATCTTGTACTCTGTGTGTGCGCCCCAGATGTGACATTATAGTTCACTCCAACTTACAAACAACTCATCATCATTGTGAATTATTTACTTCAAAATCTAAAGATGTATGTTATGGTGTATATTTAGAACAATGTTTTTATACAAATTATATTTCATGAAATGTAGCTTCAAACACTATTGGGTAGACTTAACTAGCAGTGTGACAAATGCATGAAAATAATAAGAAACCGATATATAGATTTACATGATAAAATATTGTATGAAGTATATTTTTCGAGTTAAAATCTTTGAATAATGTAATAAAAGTTATGTTCATACTCACAATCCCTCTCTCGATCGCGATCCCGTTCACGATCCCTGTCGCGCTCCGGGTTGCGCGGTCGTGAAGATGATGTGTCGGGCAGGGCACGTGGCCCCGACCGCCAGTCACCCATCGTACGTTCCGGATCATATTCCCTACATACGCAGAAATTAAATCATTGAAGAATCACACTACGATTACATGGCACACATGAATCACATTCACAGTTAGAAATGAAACCTGAACAAAGAATAGGCTTAAGTCGCAACAATTTAGGTTCATGTAATATGCTTTGAACATTTTCGAGTCATAAGTTGTTATCGCCAAACAATATTACATTAATATTACTTTATACTAATAACTTTAAAACTGAATTTTTCCTGCTTACGAGAAGGCGTAATTTAAATGTATTATGTATTTATTTTCGTAATACGCTTTAGCTTCTGTGTGCATGTGTATGGCGTGCACAAGAAAACAACGTAAGTACTTCATATTTATGAGTACATATTTATAACGCCAATTTTGTTTTTGTCTCCATTAACTTATGAAACATGATCAGTTCCGTACAACCGATTACGCAATTTTTTTTTGTGATTGAAATGTAAGATGTTTATGTTTGTTAGGGAAGCATAATTTAGAATAAATATTGACATAAAAGTACAGTCTTTATATAACGTTAGTCCGGAATAAACCACTCAAACAAATTTTGGTAATAGTAACCAAAATTTTTAGGCTTACCACATTATACCCCTTTATTATAGGTGCTAATATTCAGTAATATAACTACATGCGTACAGTTTTCGGATTTTTTTAATTAACGTGTGCAACTTGATAGTGTTTCTAGCCAAATTTCATGATTATAGGTCAACGGGACGTACCCTATAGGTTTTGACTTTTTTGATCGCCAAGATAAGTCAGTAAAAATGGAGTATAAACAACTGTATTTTTTGATTGCGGTAAGTTAGAACTCTGATTTTTTTTATTGTGCCAAGAGATTGCAAACTTGAGTATTTGTTATTAATTTATTAATTTCAGCTCAATACTTCTATGCATTCTTGAGAAAAATATTCTTGACAGACAGATAATGGAGTGATCCTATCTAAAGGATTCCGTTTTTTTTTTTTAAGTACGAAACCCAAAAATGGTGCCGCACCGATCCCAGTCTATTGAAAAAGTAATAATAAAAAAATAAAGTTAGGACAATGCGTATTTACCTATCTCTATCGGAACGGTTGCCCCTTCCCATCCGACGGTCATTTTCTTGGGTAGACACTTCTATTCTTATCCGCCTGCCGCCTATTGTCTAAAACACAAAACAACCGACGTCACAATTGATACACAATAGTCCTTTCATTCAATAAGGATTATTTGCGTGTCAATAAATTGGGATATGTTCTTGGGAATTGTCTGCAATACAAAAGGGGATTTTGAACCCATTTGACTGCTACAGCTGTTTTATACAGCTGTTTGAGAGTAAGTTTCAAATAATATTAATATTATTATACATTGGGGTTATTCTTTGGGTTAAAATTCAAAGAAATAGGGAAGATTTTGCGCTAATATTACGTGGAAGTCAACTAGTAAGTAGTCAGACAATCGACTGGAGTATTTGAACTGCGTAAATTATGTTGTTTTTAATAGCATTTTATACAGAACTGCTAGAGTCAATAGAAAAGGTGTAAAGTTAAATGCGTAGAGATACTTACAAGATCAGGCATATTCATGGCATTGATCAGTCCTTCTCTTTCTTCGAAGTCTACACAACCAAATCCTTTGAGGCGGTCACCTTCACGAGGCAATCTCAGGTTGGTAATCTGTTATGAAAATAAAATTAAAAGGCCCAGTGTAAGTCATGAATAGCTGAATGATATAAAATAAATCAAATTACATAGGCTTATTATCTCATACTTAGTATGAACTTTATGATTAATTATAATTGAAGACTGAATTACATAATAATACTGCATAGAATATTAATACATAATAAATACATTTGACTTTGACTACTGTATAGAACAGTAGATTAGGATAAGTTCAAGTTATACAGCAACTGGTTCTCATTCAAATATCAAGGTTAAATTATTTGCAAGTAACTTTCCATAACTCAACATTTATATTGGGACTTTTCTGCTTTAGATATTATAGCTGTGCTGTTTTCAATATTATTATTTTAACTGATACAATCAATGTGTTTGTTCATTCTTCTTTCCTTTAGGTAAACATGGAGGTGCTATAAAGTGATTGTAGAGATAGCCAAGGTTGTGGATACGGAATTATCTATATGAATAATAAAATTGTAAATGTTGATGTCTCTACAATAAAGATATTGAAGGAAAAATAATATGGGAAGTCTTTTTTAAAAGACAGAATTTTTGTCTGTATTTTAGTCGCGCATTACGCAAAATCTACTCCATGGAATGGAATTTTCACCAATTTACTACAGGATAATATCTAATTCCCACTATTATGTGCGAATCGAAGTACGCACGGAGTTGCGGGCATCAGCTAGTCACGCAAAATCTACTCCATGGAATGGAATTTTCACCAATTTACTACAGGATAATATCTAATTCCCACTATTATGTGCGAACCGAAGTACGCACGGAGTTGCGGGCATCAGCTAATCAATAATAAAATCATGATGAAACTAGAGTATTCATGAGTATTAGGCACTTTATTATATTTAGTTTTATTATAATGTCAGAAGAATATATTTGAAAAAAATTAACCATGAAGGTTTAAATTATCAAGTGTAGTATTGTGCAAATTGTTTACCACACTAAATGTCTGACATTATTGAAGCATGCCATCAACCATGATAAATGTGCATTATTGTTAGTTACATCATACATTTTTCACTACATTTAGATGTTTACAGCTTTTCTATAATGTTAATCATGTATGGGTCGGATGGCTTTATTGAAAATCTCTTGAGGACGCCTATGGCTAACAGTGGACAGCCTACAGCTGGAATGATAATGTCGGGACACACTAAGATAAAAATTCCAATATTATTTTAATGTAATTTATATCAAATGGTTGCTTAAAAAAAATCGTATTGTAAAAATACTTCCATAAATAACATATAATAATAACATTATACAAATCCATGTCATACTGCATCTTGAAAATAATTTGATGTGTAATCTCTTTGTTTGAACTATTTTCATTTGTTAAGGTATTTCAACATAAAACATTGATTACATCATCCTATTTAGGCATCTGCCATACTCTGATAGAAACTTACTTTTCTTATTTTGATTATATACTTAAAATTGCAGTTTTAGGCTTCTCATAGAGAGAACCATCATAATCATAATAATTTATTTGTGTAAATGTGGTTATAATCATCAAATCATCAAAGTACCTCAGCAGAATCATTTATATTACATGCTAGTATGAAAACCATGCAAGGCAAATGTAGTTCCTGCACATTTATTTATTTTATGCAGGCCAGATTACAACTTCATTCAAAACTGCCAAACCAAAGCCACTGTGATGCTATAGCTGCAATTTATGACCGGAGAATTGAGAAGCATACTCTGAATATCGAGTTATACTGTAACCAGTATTACTGAATGAATATGGTACATTTCTTTTAAATGTTAGTTCTATTGTACCTTGAGTCCAGCAAATAACTCCATGATAGCACTTTCGTCGACGTCATAAGGCAGGTTGGAGATGTGTGCGGTGTAGGGCGGACGACGTGGGATGGACTCATCATCCACCGCGAGGCCGCCGCGCGCTGCCCTCGATGCAGAGGGCAACGTAACCACGGCGCGCGTACGTGATGCATAGCCGTAAGTTTCAGCTAATCAAGTAATAAAGTATTAATATAACATCATTTTGCTTATACAGGTAAATAATTGTCTCAACTCCTAGCTGCAAAATGCTTACAATAAGTTGTGTAAAAACAATAGGATATGTTAACATGTTTTGTTTATAAAACCTGCATAGTATTTGATTACATAGGTATCACATTCCTGACAAATAATTATCACTTTTAATTTGTTATTTATTGCAGCAGTTATTACTGTAATTTTGTTAATTGCAACACAAATTTGAGGCATATAACATATATTATATTTTAAGTAAATTATCCATTAAACATTTTATATTATTTCTGCTTCCACAATGGAAAGTATGACATGCTGCATTTGTGAGAAAATCAATAGTTTCTGCTTTAAATTTATTCAAATATTAACCCTCAGAAAAAACAGGGAGCATGCCAATGAAAGACTAGTCTGAATTGAGTTGTGACCGAAGTCATCTCGTAGATTGGACTAAAACAGCTGGTCACAGGGGCTTCCAACAGTTGTAACATTCACACCTCCAACAAACCCCCACAGGCTTGGTTTCACAGGCTTAATATTACACCGTAATTTCTGGTTCCCCCACCTTCCCTGTGAGGGAAGCATCCAGCTAGAATGTATTTTAAATCACAAAGACCCTTACTCAGACCTTCCCGGGGCGGAGAGAGCAACTAGCGCTCGGTAAGTGCGCCCCAAGTACGAGATTAACATTGGCCTGCCATTACCCTTTACATCATCATTGGGTCAATTTGATAAGTATAACTTTATAGGTTTGTATCAATATAAATGCTAACAAAGGATTCAATTATTACTCACGTTCCTCTTCCACAGAATCCGCCCAGTTGTTAGTGGTAGGAATGGTCGTTGGTTCTGCAATAATGTCTGTAATGCTGGCTTTGATCCATTTTGCTTTTTTTGATTTCTTGCCTGCTAGAACATGAGATAGTGAACGTTATAATCAAGGCGATGGCTGGATAAAATCTCGAATAACTAGAGGACGACTTAATGAATAATGATGACGCATAGTAAGTGAACGACCTACTCCGATTTTGGAAAGCGGTTATTCGCGGACACATGAAAGGATAATTACAATTTTTTATCACTTTTGTTCAAGTTAATTTTTCTCACCTGTTTAGAAGTTATATAAAGCGATAATTTTAACGATACAACGAGTAATACAGGTAGTAAAGTAATCGAGAATATTGAGAATTGTGGCCACGCGGTAAATCCAAACGTCCGCAAAGGTGAAATGATGACACGTTAGCATTATTAGATAACATTGTAGAGCTACCAAAACGATTGCTTTTGGGAACTGGTTCACATGCAAACTAAATATTGTATGAAAATATGATAATAAACAATAAAATAATGCAAAATCTAGGGTTTTTTACACGTGACAAAATTACTAGAACTAACCTGTAGCGGCCATATTACAAGGCTGGGGTCAGTGTTGCCACTGTCGTTAGCTAGTTACAGCTTCGTGATACCAATTGAAAAACGAAGAGATTGATGTTTGTGCACTTTGTGAGGAAATTTTAACAATATTCTTCTGTCGGGTACCCCATACAGATTGATTTATAAATATTCAAATAAAATAACAATAATCTATGTAGCATAATTAGAATTTCATTTTTATCTGAATTTATTTTGTTTATGTATGGAGTAAAATCAAATCGAAAAAAATCGTATGAAATGTCTTTGGCAATAATGTTTAATTTGTTTTTGGTCGTTGTCTATGGACCAAGCAAAAAGAAATAGACATATTGTGATAACTTTTTTTTCGGATCCAAGCCTTTTCTACACATTTAATTTGAAAATTATTATAATAAATAAACAACTAAACGGAAATAAGGTGAGGCCTACGTCCAGCCGCGGCCTTCATTGATAATGATGTAATAATAAAATGAGGAAAAGAACAAAGAAGAATGACTAAAGATAGGCATCGAATTTTTCTTTCTATTGTGTGTATTATTATATTTTAATTTAATTATGATAATTTCTAAAATTATGTTCCTACTGACTGTATGTAATAATATAGGTCATCACCTCATTGGAAAATGATGTCTTTATTTTTTTTTTATTTATTGATGATCCATATCAATTTGCAAAAGAGAGATTTATGTTAATTAGTGTTCGACATTGACCTTGTAGATTAATTATTTTTTTTTTATATTCTTGTTAGACTGCTTTCATCAAATTCCCAAATTCACACATATTAGCATCCTTCCTTTTCCGTGAGAGAATCACGCATATCTACTAACTGGCCTACGTTGTCATCCCATAACTGTGGAAAACATACCTACTTAAAAGTTCAATTCTTATCTATGACGTAGGTAGCATAAAAAAAATGGCGCGAAAAGCACCATGATATATGCCGCGATATTTCAATTCTCGTAACTATTTCTCTCGGCTATTTCAAGAGAAAGAGATAGTTAATGTAAGTATATATATCTACCAAAACTTTCACCATGTAAATAAGCTTAAAGATAAGTTCAGGATAAACATTTAAATTAAATTGTCATTTCATCGTGTTCTGCTAAGGTTCTGCTGTGTACTGGCCTAACGAACGCAAACGAATGAATCGTTCGTTGTTCGTGGCCTGCGATCCGAATTGTGGCGGTAACTTCAAAGGAATCGAACCTTTAGATCTGTTTAGATCGAATTCAGTGTGGACGGCCGCCGAATGCTAACGAACGAACGCACATAATTATTTTACAACCACCATTTCTATTATTAATAGGTATATTAAGTGGTTGTCCACCACCCTTTTCTTTTATTTTTCTTGTCCTTGCTAACTTGAGGTAAAACTAGTAATTATAATTATTTCGTTGTCGTCCATGATCAAATTGCAAATGTGAATCGAAATCATGTTCCAACGAACGTTTGCTCGATCACTAAATAGTTATATCTGGATATACCTTTGATGGCCAATGAATCGGTCACCAACGCTGAATATCCATCGTTGGCGTTTGCCCGCGACTTCAACCTCGTGGGATTCAGTTCCCTTGTCCAATCACCACAGAAACTTTCCCGTTCTTTTCAATAGGTACCGAATTTTTTTCCAATTTTTCTCCCAATAAGAAAATAATATAAAAAACAAACTGTCACCGTGGCGCAGTGGTTAAGGTGGTCGCCTCGCCACTACATCGCCGTGCTGGGTGACGTGGGTTCGATTCCCACACGAGACAAATATTTGTGTGATTCATAGATATTTGTTTCTAGTCTGGGTGTACTTTGTGTCCGTTAGTTTCATGTTTGTAAAGCTCCCCGCGACACAGGGCATGTACCCTAGTGCGGGCGTTGTCTTTTTAATAAACAAACAAACAAACAAACAAACAAACAAACAGTCAGACACGAACGAACACGACATAGACTCCGAAACGAAAGAACCAATTTCGACGAGACTTTTAATAAAGGATAGCTAATGTCACAAGGACTAAATTAAGCTACTTTGATTTTTGAAAAAATATCAGACTGTCGTGAAAAAGAAAAAAAATAAAAAAACCAACTAATCCAGTGGTCCACGGCGAACGAAGTCGCGCGGGCACAGATAGCTTGCTATAAATTTGCATAATATTAATTTTTAAGTGTTTTACCTACTTCAAGGGTTAATCTGGGGTCTAATTAAACCTTTACGGTCTTATTACAAAAAACTACATGAAACACGATTTAGTATCGTACTAAAAAGTCTAGGTTTGTTACGGCACTAACTTTAGTACTTACTTACAAGTATTATACCAACATCATATCATAAATCACAAAATAGCAGAAAACTTGCCAGTAGCCAGGAACTTTACATCTTCTCTAGCTGGAATGCTTACCTACACCTCAAAAACGTTTCAAAGAGTTACAAGGGTGGATAATGGATATTGTCCCTCTTTACTATAGCAAAGAGGGACGATATCCACCCTTGTATAGTATGTTTATACATTCGTTCTATAGGCACTATATAGATAGATAATAATATAGTTTTTTTTCCTTTCAGTGCTATATAACGGCTCATCCTTCTGGGTAAATAGATTTGTGGGCAAAACAACACTTGGGCAAGTTAGTCCTGCGTGGAGTACTGTTCGCACTTCCGGTATGGTTTTACCCAGTACCTCCTCGATGCTCTTGATATACTGCAGCGATGGGAGCACTGTTGTTGCGAATGAGGTTACAAAGACCGTTGAACTTTTACCGCTTATACTATTGCGAGTGCTCTAAAGAGTTGTCCAAGCTCATTGCAACCTCCCCTTTCCTTGAGAGGACCACGCGTACTGGCTTGCGTTGTCATCCCTTAACTGCGAAAAACATCTCCACACGTAAAAGTTTAATTCATAACTATGCCGTACTATCAAAATGTGGAACACATTGCTGGCTCATGTCTTTCCTCCTTCCTACAATATGGGATCCTTCAAGCGAAGCGTGAAGAAGTACCTTGGGGGCCAGCATGGAGTTGCCTCCTGACAGGGGCCCACTTAGTTATCCTGTGGGATGGCAATACAATTTGGGTTCCTCTTTCAGCTTTTCGTTATTTGTAAAGGAGCCATTATGCTGTGCTACTATAAAAAAGGTAGTAATTTATAGGTATATTCTTTTTGTTAATCATCAGCAACCCATAAAGTCCCACTGCTGGGCTCGGGTCTCCTCTCCTCTAACTAGAGAGCTGAGAGGGTTTAGGCCATAATCCACTCACGCTGGCCTAGTGGGTTGGTGGATCAGACATACTCATAGAATTTCTTCTAGGATAGTCCTTTATCCATTCAGCCACCATCGCTTTTGTTAATAACTATACTTAATATTATAAAGCTGAAGTGTTTGTTTGGTGGAAAGCTAGGATCTCAGGAATTACTGGTCCGATTTGAAAAACTCTTTTAGTGTTGAATAGCCCACTTATCGAGGAAGCTATAAGCTATATAACGTCACTCTATGGCCAATAAGAGCTGAGCAGTGGCCAAATAAAGAACGACGGGAGCGAGACTATTGATCCTAGCGTTCAACTAAACAAACAAACTCTTCATTCAGCTTTATAATATCGCTTAAGAAAGTAAGTACCTATATAAATAGGTCCCTAAGCACTAAAGTTTTTTAAAATGGTCATAACCTTAAAAATAACAATATAGACCACATTACTTTCGTAGATTCTATGCTTTTAATACACTGTAAACACAAAGGATAAAACATAATCCGTACCAAGAATCAAGCTCTAGCGGACAAAGGATACGGTTCTCCAATAAAGTTAAGGTAAACTTGCACCTAGTTTAACAGAACTAGTTGCGCTTTAAACCAACGTATCATGAGCATAATAATAATATATCTGTCTGAATCTTATCATCTTGTTTTGAAGCAATTCTTTGGCGACGGACAAAGAGTGTGGTGACGGCGACGGGTGAGTGGGCCAGCTTGCCGCGGACTGCGGAGTGCGGACCACGGTCTCACCAGACATAGTGTGCTCGCGATAGATGGCATTCAGGTCGAGCGACGTTGCCGTGCGGACGTGCGTTTTGATATTCCGAGCGCGCTCACCTCGTTCGATATACAAACGCTTCTATCGAAAGTTTTTTTATTAAACAGTTTTTATTAGACTTTACTGTTAGGCTCCGATGCGAGTGCTAGAACTAATACAAAAAATAAAGCTCAGTGTGAGCTAAGTCTCTCCTTTCTAAAGAATCGGTTGTGCTTGCCAATAAATTGAATTTTGTTACGAGGTGACGTATTAAACTCTGTGCCGGTGATAACGGAAAATGATGTGAATAGTGTTGTGTTTATGTTTGCAATGTGCGGTATCGTGTAGACGTGGTTTGTTTACAATGGGGTATGCTTCGAGTGGGGCGGGGCGCGCGGCGCACGAGGCGCTGCTGGCGCGGCAGGATGCCGAGCTGAGGCTCATGGAGACCATGAAGAGGTCCCTGCAAGCTAAGATGAAAAGCGACCGGGAATATGCCTTGGCGCTATCCGCAGTCGCCGCACAAGGCCAGAAAATGGACAAATGCGAAGAACTCAACGGTAAGTAAAGCACCTCTTAACAAATTTGATCCCCAATCGCATTACAAAAACACTTTTCGTCGTGTTATTTTCATATTTTTTTATTATTAGCGTAACAAATACTGTGTAAACGCAGCACCCAGTTAACATGTCTTTGATTAAGCAACCGTTACATTTGAATATTGATTTGTCAATGTTTAGATTGAGCACAACTAGGACCTCTAAATTTCGTGTATTGCTAGCTGGGTTTTTACCTTAATGCTTGGGTAAAATTAAACTTATTTAAAAGTAGGTACCTAAATCTTAATAAATATGAAGGTAATTTGTGAATTCAAAAAATCTATTTGAGCGGTTCCTAAAAGTTAAGTTGAAGTATAAGTTATTCCATTTTCATTTATCAATGAAAAAATCAAGTACTTTTCGTATACATTAAAAAAAAACAATACTTTAGGCTATCTATATTTAGGTAGCATCCTTTCTCCATTATGAAATTGACAGACAGGGGTTGTACTACCAGGTTTATAGGATTTTCATCTCAAATCAAATCTACGTAAAAGAAATAATAATATTCTATTAAACAATACGCATATAGGTAATGAACCTAATTAATTGTATTGTGCCCGACAGAGGGTCCTTAATTAGATATTTAAATATTTTGGGACATTTTATTTAATACAGCGCCATCTAGCCCACATTAAGCTAACATATGTTTTTATTACGGGATCTAGACAACCGCAAAACATACATAGAAGTATATTTCTAAAAGAAAAACTTCAAACTCCGAAACGACAGAAACAAACATTTCACGATCATACACATATTTGTTCTGACTTCTGAGTCGATCGAACCGGAGACCTCAGAAACCGCAACCGTATACTTACACAGTAACTACCGCTGCGCCTTTATGCGATTTTAGGTTTAGGATACTTTGATATTGGAAAAATATTAGGGTTCAGTAGATACTTATAATGCGAGATTCCACGCGAATAAAGCCGTGGGCACATCTAGTAAAAATATAATAAGCTAGCATCCGCCTTAGGCTCTGTGAGCGCCGTAAATCAACAAAAAATAGCCGCCTGTGTGCCAAATTTCACACAGATCCTTTTAGCTGTTCAGGGCTAGCCCCCCTGAACAGCGACACAAAAAGTGGCAATGTATTCAAACGACATTTCAGCCCCTCTAGACAAGTGGCAATCGACTCGATGGATATCGACATGTCAAATTAGTACATTGATCACGTGACATGTCGATAACTTATGTCAGGGATGTGTTCAAATGTACATTTAAATATTTCGAATAGAATCAGCGATTTGCCACTTGTCTAGGGGGCTGTCGTGATTGAGTAACAAACATTCACCTCTCCTAACTTTCCCATTTATAATATTAGTACAATATATTAAACAATAATAAAACAATAAACCCGTTATTAAATTAGACTTGTGTCACAATTATTACTTAATTCAATTTGCATCAGTATATTCAGCGTTCATTGTACGTTGACTGTGGGTGCTATAATATTGTTTTAAATTCTCATCCGTTATTTGTCATTCAGTAGGTTGGCCATGGCATATGGCATTGTTTATTTTGTTGAAGAGAGCGTTGAAACATTCTCAATTTAATCATAGATCTTATGTATACTTATAGAATATAGATCTATTAAATAGCATTCCATTGCCATTTTTGTTTTTCCGTAACATACCTATATCCGATCGCATCGCAGCATTAGATTAATGAATTAGGCTGGCTTCTTGTAGGCTGGAGCACTACTGTGATGTAAATCTTTCACTCATTAGGTATTATTAGGAAAAAGACCTATCTAAAGAGAGAGTCGTAGAGTCTAACCTTATGCAAACAACAGCACTGCTAGAAATGGAAAATTAGAAACAAACCCTATACCAACCGGTGTGGCCAGCGTAGTATAATAGGCTAAATTTCATCCACATTATTTGGAGGAGAACCATGCCCAGCAGTGGGACATTTATGGGTTGACTATGATTAGGAAACAGAAGGTTATTACTGCCATTGCTATAAATAATTTTCTAAGATATAAAAACACAATCATGGTTATTTAATAAATTGGTGTCTTTTGTTCTCCAGGGTCCGTCATAGCGTCTGCGTGGCGCGCCATGACTGAAGAGTGGGAGAATATTAGTCGCCAGATCAAGGCCAATGCTGAAGCCTTAGAGTCCAGAGCCCTGGACAGGCTCACTACCTTAATGACAGAGCGACGGAAAACACGGAAAGCTTACCAAGAAGACCATACCAAAGTATCTTCGCAGTTTACTCAGGTATGTCAATCTTTACATTGTGAAACGAGTCTCAAGTAGTCAATTTAACAATTTAAAAAAAAAAAATCATTTAGGTGTTTGAAAAACTTACCCTAAGGGATGAAATAGGTGTGAAATTTATTAGAAATTGATGTGGATGTCGTGTTCAAGGTTTTCAGGGACGCTGATTACGAAAATGTTATCTATATTGACGTAAAATTAAATTCAACTCCTGTAGTGGGGTGGAATTCATGAATTGCACTTAAAACAAAGATCTATGTAATATCGAAATCTACGCGGACGAAGTCGCGGACAAAAGCTAGTATTCAATAAAGTTAATACTACAAACTAGACAACAAACAAATAACAAACGTAACAGGTTTAACTATTTAAATCTAAAAATTCAGATAGTGAATAAAAACATTTTTCAATTAAAAACTTCTTTAAGATTAGTGGGCCCATTTCAAAAATACTTTTCCTAAACAAAGCTATGTACTATGATGATCAGTCCCTTTTTCTTAATCTGACATTTGCTGGTTCTTTTTTATTAAAGACTTAATGTGGATTGTTTTTAATAAATACTGCTACCTACTTCATATATATTAATTATCAATATAAATCGTAAATGAAATGATAAAAAAAAAAACACTTTCTATGTATGCTTTTTCGGTACATTCTTGTCGCATCCAAAATTAAACATAAAAGCGTAACACATACCTCCAGTATCGCGTTCTATGAAAATTCAGTGGAAAAATTCCATTATGTAAAACATTAGATGACTCAAGTGATTTCGTCAGCTTGTATCTGACCACTAACGGCTGTTTAATAGGCCCTTTACCGAAGACGTAAGTCATAGCTTTCTTATCAACATTGGTATCACCGTGTCGGATCACGTCCTGCGTCGATAACACTGCCCGACTCATTGAATATTGCTACTTTTGACGTTACCTTATTGTATGGTCACGTAAAATATATGTGCGACGATAACTATGTACTTACTACAACTACTTACAGTTTTTGATCATGTAAACAAAAATTGTATACTTATTGCCACTAGTTGAATTAGAATTATATTGCATGCAATGTTGAGTTTCAGAGTTCAGTCTTTAGTTAAGTGACATGTGGTTTTCTAGTCTGGTAATATTCGGTATTGGTTCAAAGTTTAAAATTTCGTACATATTTCGTTATGTCCCAACATAGCTGACGAGTCAGACAGTCTGATGTTATGGCTTAGGAAATAGCTGCTACAAACTGTTTGCACAATTATTAGGTAGATAATATCTACCCATGAATATTTCTCTAAGCTAACATATCGGACCAAAAACTCAACAGTCGCATGTCTAAAATCAAATAAAAGGTATCATGCGCGGCGCAACGGGCTTAGTTAATGCGACCACCGGTTCAGTTGTTTCTGTTCCTGGTACGCTTTCAATCATAGATCTACTTCTAGTACCTGATCTACGTAATTAGGTCTCAGTACAAAGTGCTAATTAAGCAACTGTGTCGAGGCCATTCTAGAATCAGGAGCTAGACTTACTCCGTCGGCAATCAATTGCGATGAAGGCTAATCAATTTTATCTCAAACGGCAGAAAATTACGTTACTAATCTATTTGTATCTATGCATCCAATATATGTGATTAAAATCTAAACTGATAAACCCACAACAATCTGTAAAAAAAAGATGAAGAAATCTTGTATGCTCATAATCTTGAATTTATAATAATGTTCTTACAATATTTAGTAATAAAGTAGTAGTTTTAGTAGTAACGCAACACGTAATAAATGGCATAAATGCTGTAAGGTATGTCTTATTACTTTAGAAACTGTTTTCGGAAAGGTTTTTACTTCCTCAAAAATTATTATATTTATTTTACTCTGAAAAAGCCGGATTCTCTTAATATATATTATTATATATAATCTACTTAACTATGACTATGACTTTTACTTGCAAAGTTGGAACAGTACAAATCAATTTAATATTCGACACAAGCTAGCATTTTCGTAAAAAGAATCTCAGTCTCAAAGAGAGACCAGTTTCGCGAAGTATATTTTTGCAACTTAAACTTCTTGTTACCATAAACCTGTTTATATCGAGATTAGGATTTCGAAATACTCAGATATAATTATGGATGCCATTTCGTTTAGGATTTGGAGTAACGCCAATTTTTTGCCGGAGATGTAAATAAAACAAGAGATATCGGCGCCGTGGTGCCGCATGCCGTGGTCTGCCGTCCGTTGTATCACTCGTAGTCTAGTAACAGCTCCACATTATGCACACAATTGTGAATTATATCATCCGTACATTATCTATAACTTCAAATTAGGCCTCGCATCTCTTCAAACTATAGTTCTCTTCCTGTGTTTAGTTTAATAAATGATTTATATTTACGCAGAAAAGTTTCTTTCTAGTCGGACAAGCTGAATGTGAGGCGGTGTGACTAAACGTTAGAAAGTTTAGTTACCGAGCTGTGTAAGGTGGTAGGTAGGTACATGCGGCAGGAAGGACATTTGTATGCCAGGGAATGCACTCTGCTTAATGAATGACTGACATTAGACCGTACGGTAACGACCTCCTGGAATGCGTGGGACGATATCATGAGAATTACGATTCCGTTCACAGATCACTGTCTACTCGAACTTTTTCAGAACAAAGGATTATGTAACCTTTAGATCAAAAGCTACATCGATGCTTTTGTAATATCACTGTTTGTACAATGTTGCAAGGTCGACAAAAGAAATGTTTTAATATCAGCTGAATAAGTTAACCAATCTTCAGATTGATCGGTAAACAAAGCTCGTGCCGCGTGCGAAACCGGGTGGTTTAGGCGCGAGGTCCTTGGAACCTAGTGTCTCTCTCACACATAATAAAATTTGAATGCAGTAGAAAAGGATGTAGACATAAATTCGTGATTTGAAGCAAGTCGCGTAAAGTGAGATTCTGTATCGGGATTGGTCGCGCGGCACCTGTCAACGTTCATTGGCCCTGCGTCTGCGTTGTTGGCGCGTGCACAACTGATTTCTTTTTAGTTTCACCTTATCGCCATTATTTATGCATTCGTTAAAATCTATTATGGGTATCATACGATAAATTGGTTGGTAGATAAATTATGCATAGCCCTCATGTTTTCAAGCATAGAAAACTAAATAGCATTATTTTAACATCGTGCATAAATCAATAAAATAGGAAATACCAGTATCGGAAGTCCCCCAGTTCTAAAAGGTATGACCTTTTTCTATAATGAATGTAATTCTATTCGAGGCTTCGACACACTCAGGCTGTATTAGTCATTCTATACGTGTCGAAATACTGCATAAAATCCGGCAAAGTCAGGTATACCTATTGAGTAATATCGTGATCGTGGCTCTACAGGTTGTATTACCGGATGCAGGCTTAGTTTCTGTGTTTATCTGCTTGGAAGTACTAAGAAAAAGAGGAACTACCAAGAACAAAAAAAAACGCGGACACTAAAGAGACGTTTTCCCATTGACCGTTTAGAATTTCACCTAGTTTTGCAGCAGTAAAAACAAACAACTGCGGTATCTTACTGTTCTATTTGCTAACGGTAAAAAACAATACCCGTCCTGACAGTCGGCTAAAAATAGATGATTATCTTTTAGCCTAGAATCTAGACACGGAATCAGTAGTGTACCTATATGAGACATAGATGCATATTATGTTGTCTGGTGTCTACCTATCAAATGTTTAAAACAGTTTATTACTTGGATATTAACGAGGTCATTGTACAGTTTGATATACTTTTTACAGGATCTGTAATTTAACAAAAACACATTCACAAAAATATTAAAACCTGTATTCTATAAACAGAGCTTTTGGTCTTAACTCCAGGTCATATAAAATCTATGTCTGTCTTTCATCTAATTTAGAATCAACATAATTTAGTCAAATACTGTTTCTGTTCTATGTTTAGAGTACATTAACTTATTACACAATTGTTTTCATTCCATTACTTCATTTAGTAACTTTGGTTAGTAAACTGTAATTGCTTGTAGCTATATTCGTATAACTTCTACAATGCAATACCTTGGTGACAGTTTACATTAATTTACGTTGATGATATCAATTTAATGTCAGATTTAAGGTGTTTTTCTATTGTGTAATGTAATGTATAATAATAACGTTCGTTCTATATGTGGTCTGAACTCTGAATATGATGGGCCCTTTGGTAGAAGTGTCGAGAATTTGTTATAGTATGGGAGGCGAGGAAGAATCTAAAGGTGTCCCCTTTAGATTTGAAAATGTAGGTGATAGGAAGAATAAAATGTTTAGAATGTTTCCCCTTTCAGCGGTAGAGGAAGCGGCTACAGATTTTCAAAATTTAAAAAAAGAGTCACATACTTGAGCGTATCAGGTTATTGTGATAGTTTAGGTGCTCCAATGTGTCTTGAATCTTGATATTCCTTGGTCTTGACAACAGTGCTATGTTTATCTGTGGTTTTGTTTGGTGGGAATGGCCATAAAATAATATTATTAATGTAAGTCCATCATAGCGGTAGCGCAGCACAAAAATAGAGTAAATAAACTTGGTTCTGATAGCCAGGCGCACTAATTTTATTAGACGATTTTTGTTAATTTGGCTTGTGGTAATTGGCAAATTACATTTTTACCGTTATTTTTACATTATTTTTTCAGAATAAAAATAAATCAACCGCCCATGATAAAGTCCAGGCAACGTTCTTTTGTTGCAAGTTTTTGACCCTTTCAATCTCTTATGTAACGCTAAAACCGTCAGATTATGGAAAAGCACACTTTTCAACTAGTAATTATAACCCACCTTATTTCTGTCGCGCTCGAACACATATCCACATAGCATCAGTGCCTTCCCAACTATTATACATTAACGTATTTTAGTAATTTATTTTTTTACTCAAACTAGGTCACGATCAAAAAGAAATGGATACGTCTACTCACGCTTTTTACCGACGTTTCATTACGTGTATATAAATAAGTAATAGATTATATAACGAGATATTTTTTTAATTAGGTCATGTGCATTACTGTAATTGCGGCGTATTTCCAGTATTTCTAGAACATGCCTGACCTACAATTACCCGTGTGAACATCGTGCTAAGACATTTTATTTTAATACATGACTGTTAATAGTCATCTGGGTTGATTGCAAAATATCCGCATGACTTGTAAGCCACGGAAATAACTCAGTTTTTTAAACATTTTAGTTGTTAAACATGTGAATTGGTGCCAATAATTTGTTTTGTTTTATATCTGTGATATATGATATGTAAAATTTCCCTTAAATTAAAAAAAAATAGATTATTTATTGTTTTACACTAGGTCATTGAAAACCAAGTTTCTTAGGGACTTTTAAGAGAGGAAGGACACCGCGGGTAAGCTTATTTAGGAGGGAACCGGTTTTAAAGGGTCGGCAACGCACTAGTGATGCCCCTGGTGTTGCAGGCGTCCACAGGCTATGGTAACCGCTTACCTTCAGGTGGTTTGCAAACTTGTTTGCAACGTACGTAGATACATAGGCTTTGTGGTCTGCAACCACTCATGGTTGCAATATTAAAAAAAGTATTATAATTTTAGCGGTTTGAACCTTGAGGAATAAAATTATTCTGGTTTTATCAGGATGAAAAAGACCGCAGTGGTACTGTATAATCTACCAATTTATAACTTATTGAAGGTCGAATACCTATAGGCTGCCATTGCGACATCAACCCTTCTTATAAATGGCATTTCACGTATCACCATGAAAAACTACAAAAAAATTAACAGGTTATAAGATTTCTGAACACAATTAAAAAAAAGGAATTCTTAAGACGCAGTTGTCGGTGTACTAAAAATAAGTAATTTATAATTTCAGTTTATTTGAACGACCATGAGGCCAATTGAGTAAATTGTAAAATAAATTGAATCGATATTTTGGTAATATTTATATGTACTTATAAGAAGTACCTACTTATGATACATTTTAATAGTCTGACGGTGTCCCTATTTGATTGATAAGTAATGTATTTACTAAATTGTCAGTTCACATTCGTTCTGTCTCAGTTATGATTAGTGAAAGTAATGACAATACCATCAACCTAACTAACTTTTTTAAATAATATACTTAATTTCTTTTTGCCCTTACAGATAAACTGTTAGATATCTTTGCAGATAAATTTGGTGGCTAGCTCAAATAACGTATACTTTATAGGTCACACCAAAACAACTTTAGCTAACTTAACTTTATTTAGATTGTCTGTCCGGAAAGTTTAAGACGTGTGGTAATAAAAGATCTGTTTAAAAATATGTTATTACTCGTAGATATTTATAAGTTAAAGTAAAAAAAGTAGGTACCTACTAATTATTTGAACAATAAACAAAGGTTTTAATTTGTCAATTAAACTACCGTTAAATCTTTGCCTACCATAATTTTAATAGCCAATAATCAAATTCCCAGACGGTCACATCTCAATGATACGGCTCGGCTGGTAGATTCGATGGGAGGCTACTTTTGCCGCACCATTGTTGCGCAACTATCGAATCAACTCATTAGTTGTCGAGTGAAATCAGCCGGTCAGTGAAAGTCTATGACAGTTATCTAATTTTGATAACAGGTTGGTGACTGGTGGCTATGAACTCTTGATATTGTGACCTAGTTTAGGGAGGATGTAATGACTTATACGGTAATTAGTACGTTAAATATTTTTAGTAAACTTGACCTGGTTTAACTTCCGATCGTAGTATAGTTTTGTGTATCTATAACATCGGTTCGAATTATTCATGTTCTACTTTTAACTTTATGTGTGATTTCAGGCTAGTCTTCTATTTTATCAGCATGTTTAGAAAATATATATTTTAAAGAACATGCTGTCTTTATTTTTTACATTTGCAGCTGCAAATTATGATTATTCGGTTTTTGATATAGGTAAAATAATAAAAAATATGGAATATTATTGAAACCTTGATTACCTCTTTAGATTTTATTTTAATTAATATAATATATTAATAACTTAATTGCAAATCTAGATAAATTAAGTAATACGTATTGATTACATTTTAAAATAATTGAAATCTGAAAAGAAGGTTTAGTATCTAACCGTCTTTTGTTAAACTTTAAATTAAATCTGCCATTTAATTGCCGGAATTGATGTGCAAAACTATATATCCGGTTTTGGACAATGATTATATCATTTTGAATTGATAATTCTAGTTCCGTGTAGAATTTTAATTGATTCGCTTAGAAATATTGAGAGCAATGGAAAGGCAGTTTCCGTGTTTAACCATACGTAGTCAACCTAACCTTATCGGGCAGGAAAAGTTTCTGTAGAGTTAACTAGTTTTTTTCTACTAGGTAGGTACATAAGATTATTAAGAAGTATATAGATTAGGTTGCAGGCGGCACAGGACCGTTTGCATGGCGTAAATTAGGTGAGGCCTATGTTCAGCAGTGGACGTCGTTGGGCTGATATGATGATGATGATATAGATTAAGTATAGCTTGAATTGTACCTGTTTAAAAATAGTAAGCGTGTCAAAATTTTATGAAATCATGTTGTGATGTTACATTAATGATTAAAATACCTACGGATTTTTTTTTCTTAGTGGAACTAATCTAAGATAGAATTGTAAAATATATTTTAGTTAATTTTTCGACGCGGTGATACCAAATCAAATCACCATGTTATCATCATCATCATCATCATATCAGCCCAATGCCGTCCACTGCTGAACATAGGCCTCACCTAATTAATTTATTTATTAATTTATTTATTTTATTTATTTATATTCAGCATGTTATATTTTGATTAAATTTATACATATCTATACTAATATTATAAAGCTGAAGAGTTTATTTGTTGTGTTGAACACTAGGATCTCAGGAACCAGTCCGATTTTAAAAATCTATTAGTTTTGGATAGCCCATTTATCGAAGTAGGCTATAGCTATATAACATCACGCTACGACCGATAAGAGCTGAGTAGTGGCCAAACAAGAAGCCACTGGAGTGAAGCCTCGGGAAACAGCTAGTTAATTAAATAAAGACCTAAAATATGTACAATCTGCCAGCGATTTGTTTACAAATATTTTATATTCAATTTGGCCAGAATATATGAGTGGACGTGGATTGTGTCTTCTTTGTTATTAATATATCCCAAACTCATAAATGAAACGATTTATTGAAGACAAAATGACAGAAACCAATAGGTATCGAAGAGAACAACGAATAATTGAGTAGCTAAACATCTTTTATTCAATAAATTATTATAAAATGAATAAGTACATTTTATTGTATGCAGATCGAAGCAGTGGCCCTCCTATTAGCGGAATAATATCACAACAGATAATATTGTTATCAACGCTAAAAGGAAATACCACACTATAAATATGACGTTTAAACAACAGTATATCTTGAAGAACTATTAACAAAGCCACAATTGACTGTGGAATGCAATTTCGAAGATAAAACCTCTTTGTTTAGTGTTAATGGAGTATCGTTCATCACTATTTTATTTTTAAACTAGATGTTGCCCGGGGTTTCGCTCCCCTCGTTCTTTGTTTGGCCACTGCTCAGCTCTTAGTGGCCGTAGCGTGATGTTATATAGCCTACTCTCCTCGATAAATGGGCTATCCAACACTAAAATATTTTTTCAAATTGGACCAGTAGTTCCCGAGATTTGTGTCAACCAAACTAACAAGCAAAGTCTTCAGCTTTATAATATTAGTATAGACTATAGATAAATAGTAGTAGTTCGTGTAGTGACGGATTAAGAATACATAATATCACTAACCGATCTCAACCCGTGGGTGTCGTACAAGGCGACTAAGGGAGTAACCATATACAGACAAGAGCACTACAAGAAAAGGAAAATTCGAAACAAACCCTATACCAACCCGTTTGGCCAGTGGTATAGTAGCCTAAATTGCCCGTGCCCAGCAGTGGGATATTTCGTCCCATTAGAAGAATAATGTCTTATCTTCAGCTAAAACAAAAATGAAATTATTATAAATTTGGCATTAAAAACCGTAAACTATCAATTGATCTAATTTGTACTTTGTAAAATACTGACTAAAGAATAAAATAAAAATGTATCAATCGATAGTTTACGGTTTTTAATGCCGAATTTTTTAATAATTTCATTTTTGTTTTGTGTGAAGATAAAACATTATTCTTCTAATGGGACGATTTGTGGTGATAGATAAATAAGTTATAGAATGCCTACCAAGATTGGGGTTCCTAATAAAACTTCTGGGTTTAATAAAGCTACCTATGTTAGGGGAAATACATTACACATCAAGTATGCCTGATAACAATAACCATTGTCATAATTTTCCTGATTCTTCCATGTAGGTGTGTAACCGCTGTTTCCTTGAATTGTATAGAAAGGATATATTTGTTAAATAAAGGGATTTACCACGCAGTTAACAAAGATTAAATTATTTTTACATATAGCGTCACTTCATCATCAAAGGGTCACACACACGTATTTAGCTATGTTAAGTCCAAGGTTATAGGGAGTAAACCTATCGACACCAACCGGGCATATTTGTTTCCAAACTCATACTGTTGTATTGTTTGCAAACGTATCTACTGAGAATATACATTTAGGACAGCACCAAGTGCAAGCTGATTACTGATCAGCTTCACAGAAAATCTAGAAGTTCCTAGTTTCTACACGACTCAGTAGAAAACTATAAATAAATAACACAGGCGCTAAAATAGGTCAATCTTGGTCGAGTTAGCAAAACAGCCTCTGACGGCTTCTAGCACAATCATCATCATCATCATCATCACTACAACACAGAAACATCAAACATTTTGGAGGATATTTAGCCTACTATACCACGCTGGCCAGACGGGTCGGTAAGTATACGGTTTTGTTTCGAACTGTTCTAGTACCCCTGAGCACCAAATTATGATGATATTCATAGTGATTGTTGCTAAGGTCCAACCTGGGCTCCCGACTTACCATTTGCACACATATAACAATAACATAAACGTCCCACTGTTGGGCACTGGTCTCCTCCAAAGAATGTGAAGGGAATTCAGCCTACTATACCGCTACTTACTTACATATAACATACTCAACCAATGACGATTTATCACTTACCGATTAGATAAAAATCATAATATAAACTTGCACCGTGTACGGTATTATAATAAACTGATTGATTGAGAGATTTTTGACAGATACCTTGTTATTTATGAGATATCATTCCAGGACTGTCCCGCAAACTTGTAACGACGCAATTGCACACATGAAGTGTATATTTATAAAAGGATAATAATGATAATATAGATATTGATCAAGCGATTAGCACAATCTATGATTTCGTAGTGGCGCTGGCTTTTCGTCTGCTTTGGCTTACCTATACTATAGATTAGATAATAGATACTACGTACCTATAGTCTGGCACTGGATTTAAGATTAGCCTATCAATAGACAGTAACTTTGTTTCTCAGTCAATGAGACTAGGTTCCGTCGCGGCTCTGCCCACGCGGTATATCGGTAAAAAGTAGCACATGTGCTATTCCAGACTATTATCTATCTGATGTTTAATTTAATTATTTTTAATATAATGTAATAGTTGTTTGATGAATAAATAATTCCTTTCTGAGTCCCTAATTTCATATCTACCCTTTTAGCCGTTCTGGCGTGATTGAGAAAGAAATATATCTATCCGTCATAAATTCGCTTTTATAAAATTACTTAGAATATATAAGATTACCGCTGAACCGCTCGCAGTGGCATAAATTAGGTGAGGCCTATGTTCAGCAGTGGACGTTGTTGGGCTGATATATGATGATGATGTAAGATTACTGGGTCCAACCAGACTACTAGTTCCTGACATTAGTGGGTTCAACCAAGCAAACAAACTGTCCTTTATAATATATGTCTTATATGTATAGTTATTATTACTATTGTGAAGAGAGTAAAATATACGTTTTGTTATTATAAACATATCATCACACCTTCTTTTTCTCGAAGGCACAGGCACAGCTAGGTGCATCGTTTGCTATGTTTCAGTTATGTTAGATGCAGCTAGGTTAGCTAGTTAGGTGGTGAGTTGATTGGCAATAATGTTATTCTAGATTAGTATTTAGTTATTACTATAACTCATCCACGCACAATGCAAAATAATTGTAAACAAACCTATATATTGTTTACCTTTAAGAAAGGTAATTATGATTATTTTCGTGCACATAGTAAAAACACGTTCAAATCTTTATCTTCTGTCCTCTTCTCGTACTATTACTCTATTGATTTTGTCAGAAACATAAAGCAAATCAATTTTATCCATATAACAACTGACATAAAATAGAAAATTGTTAAGTTATTGCATTGTCATACGCCTCTTTTCAACTAAAACGATGTATATCTAAGCATTAATATTACCCGCATACCTTCAAGTATTTAGTCAATGTAATGTAGTCACAAGCTATAAATTATCGCAAACATATGGCTCTCTGCCAAACGTACTCGTACTGAAAGGATTTTTAACAACGCCACCACCGTTCATTACGTGAACGTTTCTATGAAACAATTTGTTCAGTTCAGTTATTGTATGTTGCCTGAAGAAAATTTATTTCTATCGTTTATGATGTAACTGTTAAATATTTAATTGATGTCATCATGGACATGGTGGCGTCGTCTGAATACAATTTTAAACTGTTTTATAGAGCAAGACCAATTGGTCATCGTATCAAAATCTTTATTTGTCATCTTTATCTGTACAGTAGAGTTTATTAATATATTGGCACCACCATAAGATATTTTTGTTGAAAAGGGTGACTACAACTTATTGCATAGTGTACAGCATATTTTATTGAACCATTCACATGAGGAAATATATTTGATCCATAGGTTCTATAGTATTTATTGAGTTTTTCAACGCTCACAATATTTTGAATCCTTGATGGTGCCAATATATTAATGAACTCGACTGTACCATGTCCATGATGACATCAATTAAATATTTACAATCCTTTTATTGTTTGCATCATTAATATACTATTGTTGCTGAACGCATAAGCTTTGTAAATACAAATCTACTACAAGTCGTGATCTAAATACACAACCAATTCACTATTTGTTTACAACCTCTCCGATAAGTTTTTTACCCAAGTAAACTGGACGTACATCATAACAACATAGCATCACCTGAAGGGGTAGGCAGAGGTTTCACACCCACATTTCGCCAGCTATGTTATATGAAATACGCCAGAAAAGGAAAATTTTCGAATTTTCCTTTTCTCGCACTGCTCTTGTCTGCTTCAGGTTACTCTCTTAGTTGCCTTTTAGTCCTTTTACGACCTTTTACCCAAGGGTTGAGATGGAGTAGTGACATCATGTATTCTTAATCCATCACTACTCGGATATTGAAGCTTGTAGAAGGAGCTAATGTAGTCTGTGGTCTCTGCCTACCTGAATGGCAGACATGCCTGATGATATGTGTATTGTATATGTAACTATCACTTACGGTGGAAAGAGTAATAAGATGGGAAACACCGTTGGGCAAATTTGAACCTTATTTTAATTATCAGAAGATAGAAATATCCAGGTAGACGAATTTCAACTTGTATCTGTTTTACATGGGCAGTGCGATCCATGACCTGTGTTCTGAGGTAGGTAATTACTATGCAGTAGATGATTCTAATGATCGAATGACGTTAGTATACAAGATTTTTATGTCGGAAAAAATATAAACAATCTTGCAACTTGCACCACGATTGAAAAGTACTTCCCCTCAGACGAGTGTATGAATCAGTTAACTGTTACTAATACAGCCTTGGCATTGTAAAATATCTTCCCCCGAAGGTTTACAAGTTAAGAAAACGTTAAAAGTTTAAAATGTATGAGGGGATTCGATAAAGATCCCTGAACAATGGAAAATATAAGTCCGCTTCCAAATTCTTAAATCGTGGGTAAAAGTAATATACAAATATTGGCATAAATATTTATTAATAAAATAAAAATATTTATATATTTGAAGAAAATGATTAGATACAATATTAGTCAAAACAGAAACAACCATTTTTGTCACTGAAAAGTCGTTTAAGTTTTTCCAAAATTTTGGAACGTGTTTCACTTCTCTTACTTTTAGAATTGTTCTTCAGAGTGCTAATTTCATCAAGATAAAACTCTTCACTATCGTCAGAAATATTAACACTGCTACGCACATTTATTTTCACAATTGAATCACCATCAATCACTTCCACACTGCCCAAATTTTCAATGACATCAATGCTGCATTCATTTCCAATCATTGTGACACTGCCAACGTTTTTTTCTATCTTAAGATAGTTCTTATTCCCTATTATTTTCAGGTGATTATCGTTCAACACCATTTCCATTTTCAGATTACTGCCCAATAATGAATATTTTTGCATATTACACTTTAGGGAGGACCAATGGTCACAAGAGTCACAACTAAACCTCACGCTACATTGACTAACAAATGAAGCTACGATCGCTTGTAGTTTTCTTTTATTAGCGCACTGGTTTGAATGTATCGCAAAGTGATTCCCCGCTGAGGTTCGTCATCATTATCATTTGATCTTAGTGTGCATTTAATGTATTCGTTACTGAATTGCATTGAATCGTAAATTGATAAGCTAAGAGTCCAAACATGTAAGTTTAAAGCTGGACAAGGACTTTTTTTTGGATTCCATTAAGTAGTCAATAAAAGTGGCAGTGTTGGCAATAATAAATATGAATTAAACCCAAAAAGTCATCTTCATGGATACCATGAAACAAAAAAGATGAAGAAACCCTTTAATTTAGTTCGCCGAGAGAAATATTTTTCGATATTAACCGTTGTTGCTTGGTAATCATTATGCATCAGTAAGGTAATTTTTTTTGGGACAACAGTATCATGCCTATATAATATAGAATATACACCTGTCCATATCTAACGTAACCGTAATAGTAATAAATAAATTGCAATTCTGACCTCTGCCAATTTGTATTGTTTCCCACGATCCCATTGTTGTTTATGTAGCACCCCACCAGTTCATATTTCACAAAAGGCACAAGACTTAACTGCTCATATTTTCAATCTTAAATATAAACACATTTGCATGGTGTTTATAAGTTTTGTCATTTCAAAACTTCGTCTCGGCCTCCGCTTGAATGAAAGCATCTATTGAGAATCCGTTGTGATTCAGATTCAATATACTGTTTTAATACGCATCTCGAGAACTATTATGATGTATTGTGTATGCCGTATCGATTACGTCGTCACACGATTTTAGCGTGCGTAGGCAAATGAAATAGTCGTTAACCCGGTTTTCCGTGTAACAACAACACAAATGCGAAGTAGGTATACGTACAACAAAACAAATGCGAAGTTTCTGTTTTCGCGTTCTTAATATTTAATTGTCGTTAATAACCGTCATCAATTACGACATTTGTAGTATTAGCATTATTTACATAAATGCGTTTTTGCTTGCGTGTTTTCTCTAGAGCACGGCTTTTGTGTAAATTACTTACTTTATTCACCTCTGCTGACTGAGCCGCCATTTTAATTTCGTCAAGAATAACCGTCTCGGTTCGGTTTTAGTTTCGCGAGGAGGCGGGTGCTTGTTAGACGATCACTGGGACCTGTTATTTGCCTCGCCGACAATCGCATCCGACTATTGGTAACTCTAGCACGCCTTTCATCTTGCGTGAAATTGCCTTTTGATAGTTGCTTTTGACTCGTTTTGTGTCTAAATAAATGTTTATTTGGACAAAAAGCTAGATGAAATCTTGATCGGAGTTCCTTTGTAGTCAGCTATACAATTTAATTCCAATTATTTCAAATGCAGAATTAATGTTTAATATTGTATAGAAGTCAATATACTCGTAAAGGTCAGTCAAGCTGATTCTTAGAATTACCTTTGAATCATGACTGTATATTAATAGTGTACCTGATGCGGAGTCCTTGCAGTGTTATTGATTACAGTAATGTTTATTAGACAAGAGTCAATAATAAGCGAGTTGTTGTTGGCTCACCATATTATCTGGCTGCAGAACGCACCAATTACCGATATTAATTCGAGATAGGACAAAAATAGATCAAACTCATGTGCACGATGCATGCAATCACATCCATCTGTTTGAATCCTTTAATTGCAATTTGTAATTTTGTTTTGGCAGACGATTTCCTATTGTATTCTTTTAAGGGTTCCGTACCTCTAAAATAAATACGGGACCCTTATAGGATCACTCCGTTTTATGGCTATAATAATATAGGAAATTGTAGTATGGCTTATCTTCTGCAATGTGTTTCATTGTATCATTCTGTTTTACTGCGTTAGGAAGGTCAGAACTCGGAAATGTATAGTCTAGGACTAGGTGTTTGCAAAGCTATTTGGCGACGTTATCGATTTCAATATCTACATGTTCTATAAAATTAAATAAAGGCCGTCCGCCGAAGTAGGTGCGTCTGGTATTACGTCACATGACATGTGTGTTAAAAACTGGCTTTCTATATAATCAGTTGTATCAAATTATAAAAGGTTTGGTAAGCACCTAATTAATGTATTACAAAACCTTGAGCTTTCTTAATGTGAAATTATTTTCGCTTCGAGATTTAAAAAAAAGTGCTAATAAGTAATTTTTTTATGTATTACCTACAGTTCAATAATTGCTTGTACTCATGATTAATTTAAATTGCAAAGAAATTTCTTCAACTAGAACAATAAACCAATACTGCAGACTTGCAGCGCTAATCTATTTACATCAGCCACAAAATAATGGCGTATTGTCACTAGTTTTCGTGCTACGCAAATCAAACGATGTGTTCAAAACAACGGTTCCGCTAATACGAGCGTGAATGCAATAAAATGGAGGTTAAAGCTTTTACTTGTACGTGATTGACTAAGCAATTTATGAAGAATGCCTCTGCTTCCTGTAATTTATCTTTGTGTTCCTTTTGAAGCTGTATTTTAATTTTTACCAAGTTTTTTATTGGATTTTGTCAATCGTTAATTAGGGACTACCATATTATTTTATTTCGCATTACCATAGGTTCTGAAACAAGTTGATACGTACGATAATACCTGATCTGTCCGATGATAGTATTTGAATAGTAAATCAATAATAATCTTTTATATACACAGGTTTGTCTATTAAACGTTCTTTCAATATTCGTTAACTGAGTCCAATAGACATGCGTCTGGCTGCCTGCCGCGCCTTGTCGCGTTTCTTAGAATTAAATGTCGCACCGCTCCAAATAGTTCGTTGCTCTGTCCTCCCATCTAGACATGCTGATCTCACTCCTATTTACTGACCACACATTATCACGATTAATAACCATGGAGTAGATAACCATGTTAAAGACCATATTATTAGTCGAAATATTCAGTCTGTTGCAGTTATGTCATCTTATCACCTGCTTTGGCAGGTTATCTATTGTTTAAAGTGGTTGAAAGGCATTTTGCAATAAGACCATGATTCGTAATAATGGGGCTAATGTTTTGTTTTAAGAAAATATTTTATAGATAAAAATGTTTTTTATTATTCTTCTTTAAATGTCCTCATAAAATATATTAACTTCAATTCACTGACGTTCAGTGAATTGGTGTTTTATTTATACTATACCTAGCTGTTTTAATCCCCATTTTGCGGGTACTATCATAAACAACCGTCACCTATAAGTAATTGCAACACTAAGAGGTTGTTTGGTACTCATCATATGGGTGAAATGACGGTGATTTAACCATAAGGGTCTATTACTGCCATTTCAAAAATTTCACCATCTGCAATAAAGTGTATTATGATGGTATTAACATTTGTTTGATTATACTCAATTCGTTTTAATCAAGGCTTATCTGTCTGCCTATCTTTTGTACTATGCTATAACCGTATACCGTACGTATGCTGCTATACCGTAACCGTAGTAATAAACGCAAATGTTAATTTAAATTACTTGTATCGCAATTTGTGTTGGTATTTATTGCTTTATGTTTATTAGCGAGAATTACCATTGGACTGTCATTGCTCTAAAGAATTTCTAGTCTAAGTTTATTGTGGTTAGCAGTTTATACAGGAGGTGCATTGCGCACTACCTCGCACGTTTTCTTCGTGGCAATTAGGCGATGGTCCAAATTAGTGCTTTAAAAAAAAACGTGTCCGCATTTTTATAAAACGTCACGTAAAGACAAAACTATTTAAAATAATCTAATAAAAATGTTTGAGGACGAAATGAACGTAAGGCTGCTCCAGACTGATTTTCATAAACATTTTTGGTCTACACTACCAAAATTAAAAATTAGGATATTACATACACAGACATGTATAATGTATATCTTATTAAGCGGATGGATTACCATTACCTACTAATTACTGTAAATGCAAAAATTACGGCGTAACGGCCATTTTTATTCGCCTTAAATAAAGCTAATAAAATATTGGCTAAGCTTAGTAAGTTTAGCATCTTTTGTGGTAGGCATATAAATACTAGAATTAGTTTTGACCTCGGTAGAATCTTTGACGTAAGCCAGTAATAAGTGGACAGATACATGAATGCTTGACTAAGCTTGACTATAATCATAACCACTTAAACCACGTTCACCTTTGTTTCAACTTGTAATTACTTAATAGATGATTGAGCAACCTGACACTAGCGTGCCAGTGCCGCCAGTGGCGACTGACATAGTCGTGATCACGGCGACTGACCCTATTCCTTCACAAACAGATGATTACTGTCATCAACACGTGACCAGTTTGATAAGCTATAAATACAGATGGTGAACAAATCGGATTGAGCTTAACTTGTTTCTTCAACGTTTCTGAACGAATTCGTACCCGGAATGAAAAAAATAATTTGCAAAACATTTTTGAGATTTGAGATTAACAAAACATAACTGCAAGAGAACCGTATCCTACTCTGCAATAGTACCTACTTATGGCACTGACCAGTTTGTGGGATGAATTTTAACTATGACCTGTTCATAAGATGACACATACTTCTGAAGAAGAACTTTGTACAACTTTAACAATTCTGAGTTAAAGTTTAAGGAAAATGTTTTAATTAAATCAAAACTATGTCAGTTAATTAGGTAATTCATTCTTGTTATTAATTGAACAAACTTCATTTAAGTAAGCCAGTAGCTATTGGTTTGTAAATAATCAATCTAATAGCATAGGCATACATTTTTAATACGCTCGTATATTTTCTACCGAATCTGAGGACGTTAATTATTTTGAAAACGTGCTAGAAGCTTCGATTTTTTATTTTTTTGTTGCCATCTTTGCGATGGATCCTAAAATAGAGAAAGTCGCTGTTCATATCTTAAAAGTCTTGATTAATGCTTTTTATTTCACCTTTACTTCTTTTACCGTTGCCGCGTTGCCCTTCATAACTGCAATTACTATCCCAGCATCATCTGAAACTTGTATAACTGATACACAATTTGATAAATTAATTAGGTAAGTAAGTAAATAAGCTATTACACTTGTATCTTGTGACGTAACATAACAAAGCTGTTGTGAATTTTTCGTTTCAATTTCGTCTCGCTACAATTTTATTGTATGATATAACAAAACAAGTGGGTTGAGACTATCGTGAGAATAAGTATTATTACAATTAGTGCACACATTTTCTGAAATATCTGTATGAGTAACAACATGTTATACAATTTTATGACCACAAATAGTTTTTGGAAATGAAGGAAATACAAACTCTTTCTAGGTATTGATGTTAATTATTTTATTTTATTATGAGAAAATTTAAATTATGTAGTAATTCCAAACGTGAGTTTTAGTGTTATGGACATTACAAACAGACATGATTTTATATCGATAGTTCAGTTAGTCTCAGTGAATTTAGTGTCGGTGGTTTAAGTCGGTGACAGAGTGACTCGCATTTGTAGAGGAATTTTGGCAAGTGATTCGCCAATAAAGAACATTTGGGATTAGATTTTAATCTAAATTAATGTGATGTGAGAACAATGATATGAAAGTCAAAATGTGTTTTAATTAAATTTACCTGATTTAGACATAATTATATGTCTAAATCAGTAGGTAGGTATAATTTTTATAACAAAATTTTATTAGCTGATTTTAGAGTTAAACTTTTGCATACACAGACACACGCTACATTATATCGTTTTTGAAAATATATAGAACTTGTTGTATTTTATTTTGATACATCTAGTCAAACTTACCTTTACGAAAATGTGCCACAATTGCCAGTGTTCATTGGATTTAATAAATACCGGTCTGGCATCAATTTAAAGTTCAAGTAAAAGGTCAATTGCCAATTTCCTTTGAGATTGTCAGTGTCTAATTGTTTATTGAGAGATCTATGTTCTCGACGCGAGGCCTGGAATTGTGCTGCATAGTTCTAGACACAGTCATGACCTTAGCCGTTCTATATGATATTGAAATAAAACCTCAGAATATCTTCGTATACTCGTATTAACTGCATCACCAGTAAGTTACGTTTTCAAATACATTTATTAATAAAAAAATAATAATCATTTTTCTTTTCACAACCTTTCTTAAAACTAAAGAACTGAAGCAAAAAAGTTCGACACATCAAACCTTTTTGTTGTGTTAACAAAATTAGTGATTAAGTACTTAGTCGTATAAACTTAACAATTTATTTATATTTTATGGCATTTCACACGACGGCACCGACACCACAATAAGCTCCCACCGTAAAATGGTAGACATCGCTCTGTTCAGGTACCAGTTCTAGAAACTCGACTAAAAAACAAAATTGACAGCCAGCGTCCAACGTAATATATTAATGAAAAGATGGGATAGAAAAAAGATATTAGAATTCGAATTTTAAAAGGCGGCGCGTTCAAGCAACTGTGCTAGAGTTTATTTTGTTTGAGTGTTCGAAAAAGAAAACAAAAGTGTGGTCGTTCTTTTTTCCTATTTGCCTCTGACCTCGGTTCTTATTGACAATAGCTGCCAGAATGAAATATGGCGCGCTTGTAACGAAAAAGAGATTAGGAGGACGATATTATTTCTCGTCTATTGTGGGCTATCGGTGCGGCGAGGCTCTATTTGCCGTTTCAAATGCATTTTACCGTGTTATTTTTTTAATCACTGCTAAGCTGTGACGAAGGTTGAATGTATTTTCAGCATCACAATATCTATTACATGCCATTTAACGAATATGATGTAAGTAGTTTATACATTCTTTATGTGAAACTCTATTCTTTACTATTAACAACGCACAATAACAAAATATATCAAGTGAGAGTAAGTTTTTGTTGTATTTATAAGTTTATGTTTTTTCCCATTATCTACTTTTATTGTTATGTTAATTTAGTTCAAGTGCAGCGTAAAGAGCTAATTGAATACAAGTGATCAAATCAGCGCATAAATATAGGGAGGCATTGGCGCCTGGGTAAATTGACCAGCAACACATGCGGCGCGTCGGTGCGAAGGGGGGGGGCGACGGAGGAGGGCGAGTTCTAGAGGGACGGTAATGAAGCGGCGCGTGTGGCAGAGGGCAGACACAATAGCTGCCGCCGCCGCCGACGCGCCGAGCCTTCTCAGAACCGGTCTCGAGGGCAGCGCTCTGCCGAATTTCGCGTCGACCACCCATCGCCCCGCGCCACCTAGCGTCCGCGCCGCCTCGCACAGCGCCGACCTGCCCGATACTTATCGCACCTGTATTTATGACTAGAAACACCATTACAGATATAGTCCCCGGGCGAAGAAATCGCAAGTCAAGACCACCCGTTGTACTCTGTGCCCGGTGAAATATCGCTTTGTGGTCTCTGCCCGTAGTCCGTACGCCTGCCTGCTGACTTATACCTGGCAACAAGAGTGTTGTACTCATAAACTCTGATTGAAGGACACCGATCTCGTTCTTTAGCAGCCTGTTAACACTTCGATTTACATTTTTTTTTAAATCGTTTTTCAATAGGCAATCCTAAAAGCCTTGCTTGAGAGTGTGAAAGAGAGAGTTAAAGTGCACCGCTAGATTTGGACGCAGTGTGCGAGCGAGATAAAAAACTGCACCGCTAGTCGGTGCAACGATCTCGCCTACTTAATGTCTACTCTATTCTGACATAGTGTTGTAATCGTTTTTGTTATTAAAATAAATCGATGTTGCTATCTCATTGAATTAACAAACATAATATTAAGCCTTAAATACTCAGTGATACTGACAGTCCAAGAAATAAAGTATTTTTCATTGTCAATATTGCTATTCCCCAAAGTGGAAGCAATGACATTTATTTACCACGACTTCTTCATGATAGTCATGAATGTACCTACTTGATACGCTTCTTTCCAATTTTTGCACCCTAGAATGGGTCGATATTAGACCTTCGTTAGCAGAGCAATTTATATATATTATTAGATATTTTGTCGTTGTTCTTACACATCCAAAACAGTATCTATTCTGCTTTTGTTTCCAATTCTACTTTTGAAACTTCTCCAAAGAAGATCACTATTCTTTGGATATATTTCTGTCGGTGACGAAGTGTACCGATAAATTAAAAAAGTGAGTGACATTAGAGTGATCATAAAAGAACTTGTCTGTGCCTTGTCGCGGCCACATTATAAATAGATGACGCATCTACCAAAATACATGTCTTATATTGGCAGAGAGCGTTACATACATTAAAATCACATCCGTTGACGCCCTCATTGTGAAAAATTATTTAATTCTCTTTATAGGTCTTCTCTAATCAAATCTCAAAAAAATCAACCCATCGAAATTAAACGATGGGTTGATTTTTTTCTATTAGATTAGCGATGTGAAAAATGATAGGCAGAAATTAGATTAGATTGTGTCCATCAGGACAGTCATTTTATTATAATCTTAATCGATATGTGCATCGTGTTTGGCCATCCCTGTGGCGTACAGTTCATTGAGTAAACCTGTGTCCCAGGCTGCGCAGGCGCGTCGCCGCGGGCGAGCACGACCCTGCTTTTGTGTGTGTCTGTGTGTCAGCCACTTATTTGTTGTGAGCACTCGTAAGTTTAGAAGCTTGCCGGCGCGGGCGCCGCTCTCCAACGTGTTTCGTTAACTTTAACAGTTGTTATTGTATATTTATCGCTGTTGTTCGTTTCTCTCGGAAATATGGTCTGGCTTTTTATAATATAATCCTCAATTTTCAAACGAACTTTGAAATGACTTATTTATAACTAGAGGTGCTGTTCACAGCTTCATATTGAGGCTGTTTTGAAATAGTTTACTATTATTCCGTCAACGTTCATTACTTTGATCAAAGATCGTATAAATCTGAACGAAAGCATGTTTAATAAACATAGATTTCCGTGTTGACTCCATCGGCAGCACGAGCGAGGGAAAGTGAACTTTCTGAATACTGATCGATTAAAAGTAAAAGTACCTTCTATGTTGTTTGAGAACTTTAATTTGCGTAATAATATGGTTATGTGAATTAAGTATGAGATCGTTATACAATGTGTACAGAATTTAAATAATTACACCATAACTGTATTGATGAAAGAATACAAAATGGTCCGTTTAAAACATGTCCCATTGGCTAACAACTTTAAAGTTAGAAAGTATCTTGTAAGGCACATGCGCAAACGTAATGCGCTCCTTTGAAAGTCCAGTTAGAGGAAAATTCATAAGGAAAATAGTCGCTACTTCTACGTAAGAACGTGTGAAGGTAAATACTGTTTAACTTTGAAGTAACTACAATGGAAGCTATTACCTCAGCCTACTTAAAAGTTTATGAACTTTAGGAAATAGAATGCTCGCATTTTATTATAAAGTACAATCAGATCCACCTAAAGGATAAAGTCATCAAATGGTACCAGACATGTAGCCCTAAAGTCAAATATCCTCCATAATCAGCTACCTACTTATTGCTCCTAACCGCAAGATAGGATATATAACCCGCAACATTTCCATAATGGTACTTGAATATAAGCAAGAAATCTCTTCAAAAATATAGGTAATCAAAAGTAAATAAAAAAAACTACATGTAATTGTGAATCAATTAGACTAATCGATGTCGATAGCAGCATAGACGATAAATTTTTAACTATAACAAAGTTCAGCGATATGTTTTTATAAAGAATAATCAAGCCCTATACAGCCAGGTGCTACTAGTATAGAGTAAATAACCGAATCGGAACAAATTCAGACAAAATAAACCACAATGACATATACTTATAATGTACAAATGTTATTTACACCGCGGTAATTAAGAATTATAATAAATGTGCGTCATAAATGTGTAATTACTTGAGACGCACTTGCAAATGATGAGAGTGATAATATGGTGATAACGATGTAGTCGTTACTGACAAATTGAAGGTTTGGACATAAAATTTGATTGAATAATAATAAACTGGTTATGGACCTTGAGGCACTTCCGTATTCACATTTTTGGATCTGTCTATGATTTTGATTATCTTACAATTTAAATTTTAAGGTTAATTTAAAAATGCTTAATATTGTGAATTAAATAAATAATCCAACTTTTTGCATTCGGGAAAATCCCGGAATAGAATTTTACTGTTACACCTTTTAACTAAAAACGTAATGGAATTTCCAGTCAAGCCCTTCAAGGTATGTCTGTGACATCATTCCCTGCATAAGTAGTAGAAAGTTGTAGTCCCATCAAATGTCAGATTCAAAAATTGAAATGCAATTCAAATTTTGCATCACTCACACTGTTAGGAACATATGCTTTGAACTACATATTTTGAAATTAAAAGTATAATATTTCGTGAATGTTTAGGCCCCATATTTTATATCATGTTGTTGTTATTTTATAAATCAATACATGCTACTTTATTTTGACATGCAATCGATCATTGCAATGCAATGTTATAGCACAAGTGTAATAGAACAAAAAGAAATGATGTTTATTTGTCAGGACCGGAGCGATATCGACAATATTGTTTAGTTCTGCTTCTTTTCGTTCGCCGTCATCATACTGTAACTCATCATCACCAATCTATCAAGAACTTTAGTTAAATTTTAAATTACCATTTATTATTTCATTATTTATTTTATAGATGGAAGGGAGAAGTGTCTACTTAAACTGGTAACCGATAACAACATTCGGTTTGTTTAGCTGTGCAAATAGAGACGGTTTGGTAGCAACACGCGCGATACCAAGAACTTTCTAGTTTACTTACCGTTGTACTTAAATTATATTTATCTCTGTTATTTCTATTAAGTCACCTACGGATGTGAACATTGATAATGTTGTTTGATCGCACGTTTTCTTAGAAGTAATATTTTAGGGGATTATTGGTTCTCAAATACAACATCAGTTTTAAAACAAGCTGACTTTTCTATTTGTTCCAATTATTACCTTGTAGTTTCAAAGGATCTAGACGTCGTTGCCGATGAGTCCTTGACATTAGAATCATTAGATACATAATGCACGAGGTCGTCCCTACTTCTAGGTTATTTGCCAATATCGGTACGTCTCCAAAAAAGTTTGTTTACATTGATATTTAATGGCCTTTGTTATGGTAAGCTTGTTTTAAAATTAGTGCGTAGTTGGCCACCCACATGAAAAACAAAGGGTTCAGTGGCTTACCCCGCATTAGTTATCACACGGACGTGTCGGCATTTACTTACGAACAAACGTATAAACAGTAAAACAGTCAACGTCCTCACCATATTGTTTACAATTTGTATACGAAAAATATTGCTGTTATAGTGGAAAATAATATTATTCTAGCCAGCCGTTTACTAGGGTGTTTTCTACCTAGGTATATCGAGTGTATGTTTGAATTTTTTCATATCTACGTCATATTACGAAACGGATGTTAAATGTGAAAAGTATTCTGAGCCTTGTAGTTTTTTAATCGAAATGGCTTTACGAGATGAATATTTCGCTCGAGGGATGCTCAACGTCCCTAACAGAAATATTAAAATAAAAAAATTTTGTTTCCTTAAAAAAAAACTAAAATAAATGTTTAGTAACAACATAACTTCACACCTTTTCCCCGAAGAGGTGGACAGAGGTGCAACATCATACATTTCGCCAGCTATGTGATACATATTTCTAACTAAAAACAGAATTAAAATGATCTGTTTTCCATCGGTGAGGTGAATATGAAAATCCCAAATCTATTTTTAGTTTCAAAATCGGTATGTTTACTAAACCGATGGAAATATTCAATGATTAAAATTGGAATTTTAGCACGAATTCTTTCGTCAGTTGCTATTTATGGTGTGTATATGTAATCATTTTAATTACTGACAGCGCTATACGCCATATAACTGACGTAAATCATAAAGTGACTCCGTCGGCATTAACAAGAAGGCATAAACATACGCATATCGTAGACAATTTTTTGAAGACTGCAGAGGCAACATTGCATTACTTAATACAGTAGGTATCATCATTTTCATCACCATTTTATCCCACTGCCCAGCCACACTTGTACGATCTTTTGGGGTTGAATCTCATGGACTGTGGGGACCAAGTGCTCACATACTTAAACGTATTACTGAGAGATCGTATGATTCCAAGGCTGCCCTTTACTCGGGGAAACACATAGGGACCATAGTACACTACATTTAGCATTGGCGATCTCTAAAATACCACTTAATTGAGATTTATTTTTGAGTGTGTTGGTTAACAAACATCAGCCTAACTAAATAATAAAACTGTAGAAGTCGTAATATAGTTATCAATATTATCATCATTTATCAACTTATCTGTAGGTATTTCCCCAATAGATTTACATTATTATCAATGTCGATATCTATGATAAAAATACAAATAAAACTACTACTGACACATCATACAATCATAATATAATCTACATCTATACTAATATTGTAAAGAGGAAAGATTTGTATATTTGTATGTTACGAATAAACTTAATAACTACTGGATCGATTTCAGAAATTGTTTTGCCGTTAGAAAGCTACATTATCACTGAGTAAATAGGCTATATAACACCACGCTGCGGCCAAAAAGAGCTGAGCAGTGGACAAGTAAAGAACGACAGAAGCGAAGCTCCGCGCGACTTCTAGTCTATAATATAATTTCTTTCAAAAATAAATAAAAACATTCTTCAGAAGAATGTTTTTTTTGCGTCAATAAATTGGCAACTAAGTATAGCTTAGTATAGGCCTGGTGTATCTAATTGGTAGTGTGAGTGAAGATGCCGTGGGAATCGCCCGAGGTGCTTGAATGAACCTGGCTTTATCGCCGTGGATAAAGCTATTGTTGCCATGCTCATTTCTGATTTAGCTTTGAATGTCATATATTGGCTCCAAAGCTCTTATTCAAAAACGGTTTTAGTGGGTAATTAGATAGTGTTAATCGTTATTTGGAAGTACTTAAAGTTTTATTCGATACCTGAAAATATTTTGATGATTTCCTGAGTAATCGTTGATGTGAGTCGTATTTTGTTTATGAGATTAAGTTACATGTGGTCATTGAGTTATTATGTACTACGTAGTACATAATAACTCAATGCATGTGGTCGTGAAATGTCACAACAACTATCGGTGGTTGAAGTTAAAACAGTTTTAACTTCAACCAAATCGACATTAAGTAAGTTACTATATACTACATTTTCCAAGAATCAATTTATAAAATGTAGAACTAAATAGAACGTTCCAATTACATTTATGTGTACCAATATTAACTTTTTAAATTAACGTTTCAAAACACAAATATTTATTTATTATTTACTCAAACTTTATAGACATACTTATGTAGTAAATTTCCTATATATTTCTTTTATTAACTATCTTATTTATTTAGCTGTTCATGTAAATAAAACTAATCAATAATTGTGCTATAATTAAGCATGGATTGAATGATAATAATGCATACTAGGTCAGAGACCTATGGCTGTCAATAAATCACGTATTTTTCCTCTTTCCCCATACAGTGTTAATAACATAGGCTATGTATAGGTAGTCTGTTTATCCTTTGTGCCTTATTTTGTAAACAATATTGGGATGTCTTTATATTTTATAACTGTTTTAAAATGTAAATATTATTTATTTATTTTATTTATTTAAACTTCATACACAATACAATGTATAGGCGGACTTAATGCCTAAGGCATTATCTACCAGTCTACCTTTGGGTGATGCAGAGATATGGCAAAGTAGGTGCATGTAAAGTAATAGAGTTGTGGATTTTCTGAACGTACATAGCATATAATATATAAAATATATATATAATAAATATATATGTAAATATTAAACCCCCAAATTGAAATAGGTTAATAATGTTAATGTGATTCTAAATAATAATTAATGTGATTCTAAATTTTTTGTTTTTCCGTTATTATTAGTATGATTTTCAAATTAATTATAATTATGATTTGATATTTGTACGCCTTAAATGGTAAGACATAGTGCTCTCTATATTCTTGTCTATAATAATCTTTTGTAAATTACCTATGTTCCACAATAAATGATTAATTGATGTTAATTATTAAATTTTTTTTTCATTACATCTTTTTGTCATTTTAAATAACAATTAATATTTAAATAAAATGCTTAGATTGTTTAATATATGACACATAAGGATAAAAAAAGAGACAACACAATATTACAATGACTTTAAATAATGTTAATAAGTATATAAATAATTGCCATCCAATAGGGCAATAATGGTGTCAGCCCTAACTCTGTTCTATTGTGTCAGCCTCCTCTCCACAGTGGCACAGTGGGTACACTGGGCACGGTGGACAGCAGCAGTGATGCGCTTTTTAATTTAGTTTTTTCTCTCATATACATAAAATATATTAATATTTTTATTTAATAAGTATTTAGTTTAATATAAGTAGTAAATTTTAAATTCCTTGTAAATATGTATACTTATTATTAAATCTTATTCATTTAGTTACTTACTTATTGTACTGTGCTATAAACTTAGTGGGCTTGTTGATCACCCAATCATACATGATGGCGTGAATTCCTATTTTATAATTCAAATAATTATATATTATATGAGAAAGTGTAAAAGTATCTTAATAAAATAAATACAGTATACAAAAATAATTAATTAATAAATTAATAATATTATTTATTATATTATAATATTGATGTTAGGTGAATTTTTTGTAAGGTAGTCTGTTGTATACGTAATTTATAGATATGAAGAAAATGCTTTGAATAATAAAGGTTTTTACAATAATAAGTATAGGAAATATGTTCATCAGAATCTTAGTGCTGGTTTTATATGACTCTATAACTGTACCTTTAAGACTTACATTATACGAGTGGTGATTGCAAATAACTATAATGATCAGTAGCTCAGATTTTCTTGGAAAGTTGCTGTCTAAATTACTTTATGATTAATCGATATCTACTCATTACTGTTATGTAATCGGATATAAATTATCGATTCCCAAACACTATGACACTATATTTGTATCGTTTAAGCGTTCAGGGGGCATAATAACACATAAAACCAAACAATCGAATGTCGAAATTTAGAGTAAGCTCCCAGGATACAATCTGATGAAAAAATTTCGCAGGAAAATGCTATTGAATATTCCCCTGGATTGACTGCAATATAATAAGATCTGAGCGTATCCAATTATGCAATCGTGATTTTCTCACGTCATCATGAATACCTGCAAAGTGTATGTAAAAGAGATATTTAATTTGGTGATCACATTTTGCATAAATTATTTATATTTACAAACAGATAACTAAAGCGATTTAATGGCTTTTAACTGCCTTGTCTCAATATCAATCTCCAAATAGACATTATATCATAAATCAACATGTTGCAACCTTTTATTGACGATGTTTAGGCTTACAATATGTGGTCCATAACTCGGCGTACGGCGCAGCTGTGGACCGGCTGGCTAGAGAAAGCCACCACGCCTAGTTAGCAAGCTTTTCCTACTGTCTCGTACAAGTTTTTGTTAAAGAAACATTATGTAGTTTGGAACAATACCAAAAATAGACGCTTCGATTGAACTTTCCCGACTGGTTGCCAACTTGGATAGGGTTTTAGATACGGCAATTTAAGGTACGTAGCTGTAATACCTATTTAAAGATTCAGTCCAGAACCTTCTGATTAAATGAGTTAATTTGATTCAGCACGAGTATTATTGCTACGAACGCAAACATAATAGGCAGCTAAGCTTTACTTTACATCAATTTAGTAATCCAACTTTCTTTTATTTATTTATGGATATAGCTAAGAAATACTATTGAAAAAGTAACTTTAAGTTTTTGTTACGCATTCACATCTTAATTCCTTAGCAAATATGCATGACATTTGACAAAGACATAGAATATAGGCTTTGGAGAAGGACATGGGCTACTTTTTACCGTTATCGTCATATCACTTTTGACTTTTTACTGGCCTGTTGGTCTAGTGGTTAGTGACCCTGACTGCTAAGCCAGAGGTCGTGGGTTCGATCCCCACCCAGGACAAATCTTTGTGTGATGAGCATAAAGGTTTGTTCTGTGTCTGGGTGTAATTTATCTATAATATGTATGTATTTACAAAAAAAAATGTATTTAAGTAGTATATCAGTTGTTTAGTACCCATAACACAAGCAAATATAATTGCTTACTTTGGGACTAGATGGCGCTGTGTGAATGTGGTAGAATATTATTATTATTATTATTATCACGCTACCGAAGTTATAATAAAATCAAGCTGCTGCCCTACGGGTCTGCTCCAGTGGATTTTTATTTGGCCACTACTCAGCTCCTATATTGGTCGTAGCGTAATGTTAAATAGCCTATAGCCTTCCTCGATAAATAGGCTACCTAATACCAAAATAATTTTTCAATTCGATTCATTAGTTCCTGAGGTTAGCACATTCAAACAACTAAACAAAAAAACTCTTGAGCTTTATAATATTAGTATAGTGGATGTATATCATCGTAGATACGAGCTTGTTGGCGTTTTAAAGTAAAAGCTATAATCTTTAGTAAACAGCGTGTTTATAAAGTTATTACCTAGACAGCACAGCTTTTCACTAGTCTGAGTCCTGTTTGCAAATCGAACGCGTACGGAATATTAAACGGGACTGCGTCAACGTCCAGAGGTTATGCCAGGGCGATCCCTTCACTTGCTAAGTACAAAGAAACATGTCCAACTGCATTCGAAATTACCCCGAGACCCGTCAGTGACTCATAGTACAATTAAAAAAGCTAGAAAGACGTGTTCGGAACCATGTGATCGACATTCTTCTTAGCGAAGTCATTCTCTTTCCTGTTTAAAATAAAAAAAATATATTTTATACAAATGTGTGAAGCTGTTGCACATGATTTCATTCTTTATGACAAATATAAGCGAAAATACTTACTATAATAGTACTGTCAATTTAAAACAATAGATTCTGATCTGGCTCTTTTTTCTTTTTTTAACTATTTCTATAAAAAAAGTTGTTAACGTTAAAAAATGAATGTTATTCAAAAGAACCGATTCATTGTTATTATAAAGTTTCAATGTCCAGAGTCCAGACTTCATGGATATATATTGTGGTAGGTACTGAATTTATAAACAAATACTTACATTGAAAGCTCGATGATTCAGTGTTTTTAAAGCAATAAGCTCGCTTGACGCAATATATTTTCAAGAAATTAACAATTCCATAGACAGGACATCACACGAATGAGTCAACTAGTACACCGAAGAAATTATACCATTTAATAATAACAAGATATAATCCAATAAAGCTTTGAGTATGTGTCACGATTAACACCTAAAAAATGCTTTAAGCGGTTATGTTTGAAGTGTCCAATGTGCAGACCTCGACTTCAAAGAGCAGCCATCAAGCGGCAGGACAATATAAGTAAAATGAATTGTTTGCCGCGCCTACAGACACCGCAAACTTTGATCGTCCAGTGTTTTAAAGCCTGTTTTTATAGTCAATGTCCTATTTGCGGTATTTTTTCCATTTTAGCTCGGTCGTGATCGATATTTTCACTTCTTCAAGGTTGTTGCAGCTGATAGAATGTTTTACCTGCAATGACTCGAAAATCATGACAAATAATATCGAACCTACCTATTTATTATCGGTGTCAGTAAATGTGGGTCTTTATACTTCATCACATAAGAGCAGTGTTAATTTCTGATGAAGTTATAATCTAATAAATAGGTTTGAGAAGTCAAAGAGGCCAGCCTCATCATATGCTTAAGTCCGATATGAATAACCTATCGAAAAGGTTGTAGAAAAGCATTAAATTAACATTTTTTTAAGTTCGAGTATTGTTTATAAATAATGAGAATTTTATGCGACCTAGCATCGACCTCACATTAGTCTTAACGATATTAACATTTACAAAGTCAACGATTTGAATAGGAATTACTTGATTTTTTTTGTTATCAATACCATTGTGATCATAAAATAATACTATGTAAATATCAAAGACATTAGTGGAATACTTTGCTCGAGATTATGTTTTTATTTAAGTATAGTTTTGTATGTGTTCTTTTATTTCTTAAAGTTATTATACGGCAAACAAAGTTTATGAGACTATTTTCGTCAAGTATTGCAATTAAAAAGCTAATGACTAGATATTTAGAAAATTACTAGAGTGATCAGTAGGATATGTAACCATCACTACCCCATTTCAACCCGTGTGTGTCACAAGGCGACTAAGATAGTAACCAGCATTGCGAGAAAAGGAAAATTAAACTCTATATCAACCCTGCTGGCCAGCGTGGATAGTAGGCTAAATTCACTCCAAAATATTTGGAGGAGACTCGTGCCCAGAATAATGATAATGATAATTTGAATAATGCGGTGCTAAAGAATTTTATGTCATTTTCCTCGGGCTTTGTTTTATTCTATCACATTTTTCATAAGGATAATGGTTTTTATTCAATAGTCTAAACAACGTTATTATTTGTTAATACTAAAGTTGAAACACCCCACACGTCTTTTAATTTGCAGAATCAGAATTAAAAAATCTAAACTTGAAAAGAATTAAACCTCCCGAAGTTATTTAAAGAATTTTTCATGCTTATTTTTGACGAATATCATACCTATTTAGTACTTATTTATTTATCCCTGCGAGTAGACGGTGCGGCACAACTCACAAGGCGTTCTATACTACATCAAACAAGGGTGTCCAAGCTTTCAAAATCTTTATACATTTTTGACAAAAAATCACGGAATCAATTCTGCTATTGATTCTGAACAAACTACGTTCAAGTTTCGCGACACCTTAGATTTATTTACTCGTCCCGCCGCGCTCGCTGTTTGTGTGTATATTATACCTGTAAGCACTATATTCAGTCGATAGTAAAAATGGAGCAACGAGCGACACAGCCTTCCCGTCTGAAGGCTAACGCCTGTCTGCCGCCCGCGCCCGCGCAGAGCACCTTTGAATTTCTAACGTACAGAAATCGTATTATGGCCTATTTTCTTAAGAAAATATTGATCGATTTACATATGCTATGTTCAGATTAAAGTAAATTTTACCACCAATTTATCAGTGTAAAAATAATTTCAAACTATAAAGCCGTTTTAAAGTTTTAGGGATTTTAAGATAAAATATATCTCAACTTAAAATATTTTTTGAGGCAAAAATTAGTCGTACGAAAATTTTATATGTTGAAAATGTAGTAGATAGATCAATTATCAAAATATATTTTTTTCAAATTTTTCGAACAAGTCGTTTAGGAGGAGTAGGCTTCAGAAAAAGCCGTTTTTGGTGCAAAACCGAGGGAAGGCCCTTAAGTAGGAATAATGGTGTATAATAATTTTATTTAAAGTTCAATTTTGTCACGACTCACGATGACTGTAAAGAAATGCTTCCTTAACTACAAAGTTAAATGTAACTACAGCATATTTTATCGTTTCCAAGAAAAGCGCTTTCTCTGCCATTGGCGGTATTGCTCAAAGCATCTTGGTTAATGTCATTACTGCTCGGTATTGGTACACTCAGTTTTGTCACACCGTTTTAATTTTCCTCTTTGTTGATGAAATTGCTTGAGCAAACACTTCTTTCTTCAATATTGTTGGGAGACCGTACGCATTGCAGTCAAATTTTTGATAGCAACAAGTTTTGATGTTAAGACCGATATTTGTCTTAGCTTAGTTTCTGCATTTTTAATGTCTGACTGACTTAAGATAAATTATAAATAGGCTTCCATTTTTCATCTACAGTCACAAAATGGATATTTTTTCTAGCACAAAAGATATATTGTGGGTAACGTATGTAGATTGTAGGTATTAGTGTCTAAAGTCGATCTCTTTTAATAAACTTATGTCACCTTATGTATAGTAATAATCACCTAGATTACACAGTAGAGTCAGTTACTATTGCTACCTTTTTAATAAACCTCATTAATAACGTCAGTTTTTTGGCTCGTCAATTTGTTTGTAATGGTTTTATGTTCTCACGGGACTTGCTTTTGCTGACGCTTCTTCTTGGAAGTCGAATGTATAAAAACATTCTTTAGTTCTAATAGCGCCGCCCCCGTAGGTCATACCTGCACTGTGAATACCACAATTTGTCAATATTTACTTACAGATAATGTTTCACCGTTATGAATATGCATTAATTTTATACATGCACGTGGGAATTGATAATCGGGATTTTTAGGCTTATTATTCGTAAATTTTACAATTTTATAATGTTAATTGTACAATCTTACAATTTTGCTATAAAATGACTAAACGGTGTAGTGAAAATGCCGTTATTGGATTGTTGTAAAACGTTTTTGAAGGAAAATTAGTAAGTAAGAAAAAACAAATGTTACCTTCTAGGTTATAACGAAATTATTACAACATAAAATCTGGAAAGGGTAGTTGATAGGTCCTAGTTGTAGACTTTATTTTTAATATGATTGTGCGTACATATTTCCAATTCAAGGCTAGCTATTCACTTCACGATATAAAAGGTTGCCTATGTATGTTATCGATAAACGAATTTTATTTAACTCATATGACGTCAATGAGCAATCGAATTGATGACGTATTTCGATGCACACAATACAAATCAAGATATTGCTCTTGAGGAGTAAAAGTGTGCGTGCGAGTTACTCCATGTGATCGATGTGGGTCACCGCAGACAATAGAGTTGCGTGTGTATAAATATCTGGCGCACATTCTTGCTAATATCTCATAGTAACAGAATTACAGAAGTGTCACGTCAGTCTTGGCTCTAAACACAAGCTGACCTATTTTCATGTTTCCTTCCATTATTTCCTATTAAAATTTATACTTTAAAGGTCGAGTCAGTTCCTTAGTGACTGTGGAAAGTTCGAAATATTCTAACACTGCACTGCGACTGCTGATATACTCCGAGCGTACAGAATATCGTAGCTTTATTGACTATTCCTGGCATTGCCAATGTTCATGGACTTGCAGTCACTTAAAAAACACGTCACAACAGTTTGCACGGCCCGACGTATTCCGTTATAATTCTTACATAACGTCAGTGTGTTAAAGGTTCCGGAATCGTACACAGAATCATAGTACTTAAAGTCATCAGTAGATTTAAATTTCATTCTACATAATTGTATAAATTGCGACAGTAATGAAGCTGAATCATTATCTTCAATACATATTTCAAGTCAAGAGGAAGTATTTCTCTTATTAACTCCCAACGATTGTCAACATTCACGCCATTCACGGTCAGTGACAGCTAAATTGCGCTTACTGTACACAACAATTGAGCGTAATTTTACATCACAGTTAGCTATTTACAGATGCCGTACACCTGTAAGATTTATAACTATCGTAAAAGTAAAAATATAGACTGCTTATCTAACTTGTGTTCTACATAAAACGAGGCTTAATGTTGTGAGACAAAGTTTGTAGAAACCGTTATATTGTCTCCTTCCGCACATGCGACATTGTTACTTTCTGCTTTTGTTCATACACCTACTAACCCGTGAACTTATGCTTCATACTACGTTTGCTAGGTTTTTCTTTGTGCAACACTAATGCAATTTTATTCAAATTCTACTATTTCAAAAACAACGTGAATCACAAATAATTATTAAAATATGATTATTACGTAAATTAATGTTTATTGTATCGGTATTATTGCTTTCTCTACGAAAATGATTAGGTATAAACAAAAACTAGATTTAAAACTAAAGGTTCCAGTTTTTATCCCAGCTAACCTTTTTTTATACATAAAGGTGGTAACATATGTACCTATTTCAGTTTGTTTTCTAAGTTAAATATAAAAGATTTACTACTTTTTTATTACAGTGTAATAAAAAAGTTGCAAACCTTTTATATAATGCTGATTTCATTCGCAGGCATTTCACAGTTTCACACTGTTGACATTTAAAAAGTCCTTGATTTTAAGGAAAATCATTTACTTAATTAATAAATTTTGTTTTTATGATTTTAGTTTTATAGATAGTAAATGTTCTTTGTAATAAAAGCGAGAGTGGCGTGTGTGTTGTCATGTCAACGAACTACGACTGTGGTTAGTGGTTTACCACTGGGCACTATACTAGTTCCTTTCATACGTGACTTTTGTTTAAAATGTTCTTTGTGCAGGCATTCCAATCAATTTTTATAACACAACTAAGCGCTGAAATACTAGTAAAGTGGTAAAAAACAATTGAACAAGACCAACACATGCATATAAGAATAGATACAAATTTTATTTTCATTATAAAATTGCTTCATATATCTACAATCTAATTCCGATTTGTACCTACCAGTCTTATATTTCACAAGCCCTATTATCTAAAAGCTAATAATACTAATTAGTACTACATAATGTAGATACGTTTTAGAACAATATTATAATATTGATAATAACAGCTTCTTCGGAGATTTATTTTACTGTGGAACTATTAGTATGACAGTCATGGTGCGAGAATTACCGTACTCATTGTGGGTTGATAACGGTACAGCAAGTCACATTCTAAGAAATAATATTATTTACGGCGTTGTCACAATTGTACAATAATATAATATCACTTATTGTAAGTAACATCATTGGTTGTTTACGTAAAAAAATTTTTAGCTACAAAAGAATAGACAGGTATGTTTTCTTATTGCAAAATTGGTTAGCTTAGATTTGTTATTGTAGCACTGAACAATTGTTTTTATAAATACCTAATACCCATAATATTTCATTATTCAGTATTATAGATATGTCCTATTCAGACCTATTCAATGTTTATTTTTATTCTCCTATAATTAATTATGAGCTCATAAGAATCTTGATTGAATTTGGTTGAGCGTTAAACCAGCGGTTGGCACATTAAATTTGGCTATAGTAATTATAATTTTATGCCACACTTTTGCGCGATTTGCCTTATCGAATGGCTCTTTAAAAATACCTTGATAACGTCGTTTAGTGAGAAGTAATGAGAAAGTACTTTCAAGGATTTAATTTATGTGGATTAACTTGAGGATTACGTATATTAATATCTTCTTCAAGTTCAAGTAATTATTTTTACTTTATTTATATACTTTATTTTTTTTGCATGACATCTTTTATATATTACGTATATATTATGTTGCAGTTAAAACTCTTAAAATAAGTAAGAGGTTAAGTTTATTTTTTATTATTGTTATAAAAATTTACCTAACCTAACACAGCCCCTTAGTACTCCTCTCATTACTTTTTTAAGAGTTTTGACTGTAACATAACATATAATATTAAATTTAATTAATATTATTTTTAATTCATGACGATACACAAAGTACGCAGGCTTGAAACAAATCTAATAGATTATTAGGGGCTCACATAAATATTTGGAGTATAAACTACACACACGTTGTCAATAGGAAGGTTATCCACCTTTGTAATGTCTGTCCAGGCAATTATGAATTTTATCTATACAATACTATAATTCGAAAACTATGATTTAATTATAACATTTTTTTTGTTGTTATTTTTTTGGTTTCTGAAACAACAATCTGCAGATCAAACTTAACTTAATTTTATCATAAAGCTACTTTTTCTCAAGAAAACCAGTCTGTTAGGTTGTTTGTCCAACTTTGTTGCCATGCACGAAATGTTGCCGTTACCTTGCAAAATATGCCCGAGACACGATCTTGCACTATTCTTATTTCTAGATAACGTGGCCTCTGAACATTTTAATCCGTGTTCTATCTTATAACTTATTTACCATTTTAATTTATACAATGTTACGCTTGATCATCGCTTTTTATTTCTATATATTCGTTCTGCTGACATTTTAATATTTATTTGTTACTATGTAACAGCGCTTTTAACTTCAAAGCATTTAGGAAGCGTAGTGCATGATATCTGAGGAATGTTGTGTGTTCATTCACGTGAATTATAAATTAAAATATAATGTTTTGAAAAGATAAAAAAAAAACTAGTCAAATAAAGATGCTATGGATGCTAATATGTATAATAAATAAGTGGACAATAACAATGCGCAGTAATAGAATCTTTGCCAAAAATTGTTTACTTTTTACATGAGCATATCGTTTCTGTCTGAATTAATTAGGTCCTGCTACTTTCTTGAATCAAGCAAATAATTACTTTAAGATTCAATTTGGTAATGAGTTTATTTTTCATTTCAATAAAAATCTAGGTAGGTATATCATACACAGATTTGATTAATGTCATTATTACTTATTAAACCTTTCATGAAGATTAATAGTTAAAATTTTCGCACGTTTTCAAATTGAAATTGATTATTCTTTAACCTAATACGAATTTAATTTGGCCGACATTAGTTCTGATGACTTAGGTATGCCTAAGGGCGATAATGACTGCATGATTCATCTAATGATGATGCGAGGTATTTCTTGTGTCTGTTCCTCTACTTAATAAATAGAGACGATAAAGTGATTTTGACAAATTAACGTTACACTGAGACACTATTGAGACTATTCAATCCTTGTTAATAGTTATTTTGAAAGATGTGTACCTTTTTATATCGAACGAGTACGTTCAGAATTAAAGTATAATAAATGTACTAGTCGACATTCATATAAAAATGTCTAAATATTTAAAATAGATCTAAAAAGAACTCGAAAAAAAAAATGTAGCAACGAGATATTTTTATATGACAGTAGATTTGTACATATAAACTTGGTGTCTATTAGTTTACAATAGATATCGACCTTCAAAACTAGAAGAACAATAACGAAAATATATTTATTTACATAAACATTATATCTAAGTATATCGAAACATCGATGAGCCAGTCAATGTAATGCCAAATATTTCCGGATGACGAATACGAAGGCTATGGTGTAGTCTACATGGTTAAAAAACATTATCGAACTGAGATAATTTGTTATCGAAGTTTGTATGATATGAATTTTTTTCTTATTGTTAAATTAGTTTTAAGTACTACATATCTTACTAACAATGATTTAAAAAAATTGCTCCCATTGAAACGAATGCTGATGATTTTATCACGAGTATGATGCAGCCATAATAACATTTTATATGATGCTGGGAGCTCATATAATGCCTCATTAGTCATTATATTATTAATAACTTATTGGAGTAAACATAAATGGGTACATTCAATTGATATTGTTCAATGCGCGTGATCATCTTTTGTTTTTAGAAGAATGCCTTGTTTCTGAACCCTCAGATTAAAGTCAAGTTATTCATCGATTAAAGTATAATCTGACTGAATATAAAAGTAAAACAATAGAACAAGTTTATTCACAACTGTCATTTTTAATTTGTTCGTGTTATATTTTATGCCCGGTTTCAAAACACACGCTTGCAGATATTCATTCCGACATGTGTTAAAAAAAGTAGGCGATATCGAATAATATATAGAAAGCCATAATCGTTATGTATTCGTCTACCATTCGGTGATGTATCTATTATTTGTCGAGTAGTTAACAACAATTGAATAAAATCTTTATTGTTTAATTCATTCTTTGTTCACTGTTGAATTGCCAAATAATGCTGTTTTTTTAACAGAGATTTCAATTTGTTTATTTTAATTTCAAACACGTATCAATAGAATTATTCATAACTTTCCGACCTTTTATCCATCCATCATTGGATCAGTGTATTGATCTAAACCCTCGCAGCTTTCTAAGTAGAACGGAGGACTCTTCCTGAGCAAATCAGACACATTGCTTCTTTTCTTCACGGGTATATTTCGCGCTGTGAGGAGAATCCTTTTGGAAGGCTTACACGGTAACACAGGTCCAATACGCAGCAGCTATAATTAAAAATAAAAACTATTCGAACGGATCTGTCGTCTGATGATCGTCTGCCCTCTTCTCTAGCTAGTAATATGTTTATATTTTAAATGACAATTTGGGCAGATGTCGACTCATGCGTCGTGTTTACCATTACGGCGTTTTCGCCTCAAATCGAGACCCGGAGCTGGTGTTCTCGTAGTTATGCTATTGAAAAATAACATCTTCCACCCCCGAGCATATAGCTCTGTCGACATTGCTTTGAGAATAACTCAATTAAAACAAAATGTTGTTCTTTAAATAAGTAGGTATACATTGAGTAATAGGTAGGTAGTGAACTCATAAATAAATACATAATTCATTAACATGTATGAATATTACATCAGATTATACTTAGAAGGAAGAATATTTTTTTATGTTCCGTTTTATAAAGAAGCAATTCGAAATTTGCATATAATTGTTAATTGCTGTTATAAAAACAGCAATTATTGTTGCACGGTCTAACAGGCGAGCCATACAGGTGTCATTAACTCTGTAATACTGCCCTGCTAACAACTTAACTGTATGACAGGAAATTCGGGAAATACGCATCTAAAGTTGTGTGCTCAAAATGCATTATTCCATAACCTGTTCCATGCAGTTGAGCTGTTCTTGTTTAGCAGAACAGAATAATTATCGCATAGTGTATGCAAGCAAGTAAAGTCGTGAGAAAAACTTTCATAGTTCACTGCAGCATCTGGTTTGTTAACAATTATGAGCATTTATAAAAACCTTAAGTGCCTTTTTAAGTCATTGAGTTATTAGCACGACGAAAGAAGATATTGTTATGGGTTTTCTTCTCACAGAAAAACATTTACATACATATACAAAAATACTTTAGTGTGCTTTCTGACCAGGCGTAGATTGATGTGAATTTATTGTAACCTAAACTTAGTGTATTGGTTGTATTTATTAGAAGTTGCGGACGATCTGTAGTGGTTAATAGCACGTGAACTTAAGCAGTATGCTTCACATTTCTAAGCTCATTTTTTGTCATCGCGCGCGACTATGTGCGAAGATCTTAATTGTTAGTTAACAAGTTATTGTTCAAACCATAGTCACAAGGTAGTAGGTATGTTTTGCATTGGATTTCCTTGGGATTGAGATACCTATAACAAATTTTAACGAGGAATGATTTATTCTAGCACCTTTTATCTCAACAGGGGATAAGTTCCCATGAAACGTGCTTAAGATAATCACTAAAGTTATTCAACTACTGCATTTATATTTTACACGTTACGAATGAACACTTTCAGGCAGGAAACAGCTGTCAGATAAGGAATTATAAATATAAATGTTTACACGTTTGGTGTTTATTAATTTACAGAGATTTGATAAACCAAGCCGTTAATAAATGTATCACAAAATGGAAAAATTTGGCATCAACTAGGTATTGAAAATATTTTGAAACAAATCTTTAGACTACGTAAGTCGGCAATACAATACGTAATAGATTTATCATCCATTAAGTTAGTTTGCTGGGCCACCATTATCTTATTTTTATATTCAGGTAGGAGCGGATTGTATCGTTGGAAAGTATTATTAAAAAATAGGTACCGCAAACATAACAGTAGTGTACTAAATTAATTTGTCGGCACATTGATAAATGTGTATCGCTAACTAAACAGTGAGGCGTTAGTGTTAGGAAGCGATGAGGGAATAAATCTAACTGTTAGCTCCGTGAAGACCGTGATTTGTTCGTCCCACACTCGTGCGCACGCACACTCGCCCTCTCGCGCGCTAATTTATTATTCAAACACATCTGTTTTCATTCGAGATTTATCGTTTTAGTTACATTCACGAATCGATTTTCCTCTCGATCCAAGCCGAGTCCCGATTTGAGTTTAGCGTAAGACACTTTAGCTTGATAACTTGTTTCCTCTAACATTATTTAGAGTTTTGATCAAAAATTAGGCGTGATGATGATGTGCTTACCTAGAAACTATCCGAAACAAAAATAAAATACCTAAAAGTAAGCATTTTTAAATGTATAAATGATTTTTTGGTATGATCTAGAAATAATAAGCTTGAAATCGAAATTAACAAATATAGAAGACGTTATGCAATATTGTGCGATTCGACAAAATTGTACCACGTGTGAACTTATTCATCATCATCATATCAGCCGTAGGACGCCCACTGCTGGACATAGGCCTCCTCAAGTGACTTCCAACGTGAACTTATTACTTGTATTATACTTGATTGATATTCAAAAAAACTGGTTATGTTTTGGAAAAACAAATAGTTGGCTACGTCATTTTCCTGCTGAACAGGTTACTTTGTCTGCGATACGTGTGTCCTTTTCGAGATCCAGATTGACTGGTTTATCAACGTTCTGTTCAAACACCTGAGACTTGACTGCGAACCCGAAACCCGAATTTGTATTACTTACAGACTTGAGATTTGCTTTTTTGTTGTCTTTATCAACAAGACAATATGTTATCGAGGCGAGCTAGGTATATGTTTTGAATACATATGAATGTGAACTAAAAAATCTAAATAGTTTGTCCCGACTGCTAACTTTAGGTTCAAAACCATAGATTTAGTAGCGTGCGGATCCTAGGTCTATGTTCAAAACAATACATAATGCACATGATGATCAATACGAGATGCACATGCCGACTAAGTAAGAAAGGTTACAACTTCATTCATCGCTTCAATAATACAATTGTTCTGCAACCACCTGTACTTGTAGATACTAGTAACTATGGAAATTGGTTATTATAACTTGATTATTAAATAATATTATAATGTGACTTGTTGATCGTCTGGTTTATACTATAAATGTCCTTTTTTCTTGTCCACAGCTGTCGGAAGAGGTTCAGAGGAAACAAAGCGAATACCAAAAGTGTCTAGAATCGTACAAACAAATGAGAGCGAAGTTCGAAGAGAACTACCTTAAATGTAAGTCTTCGTACATACCGTCTTATATTACTATGAATTAAGAAGAGCATTTCGACGGTCCCTACGTATATAAGGCCATTTCCAAAATGTGGTTTACAGGAGAACGATTTATAATTTCAAATCAATCTACAAAATCAACCTTGAATTAACGTAATTTTTTTGTTGTATTGTTATGTCAATTTGAGAAAGTTAGTTACTTATGATATTTTAAGCATTTTTCATATTTTACAAGTTATTATGCAAAAATTGAATTTTTCACATGTCTGTATATACGTAGGGACCGTCGATTTGAAATCTGGGGTTAATTAATACTTCAGACAACGAACAAGACTTAAAATTGCTCAAACCTTATAAAAATATTTTTCAGTAAAAATGTCATTCAATTAGATCTAGATAATAATTAGAATAGGCCCAAGTAGTGTTTTTATTAATCTGTACTAATATTATAAAGCTTATGAGTTTGTTTGAACGTGAACACGCTAATATCAGAAAGTGCTGGTTCAATTTGAAATAATATTTTAGTGTTGCATGGCGTATTTATCGAGAAAGGCTGTATACCATCATGCTACAACCAAGAGTAGTTGAATAGTGGCTAAATAAAGATAACATTCGCCTAGCCAACCCCCCCCCCCCCCCTCTTTAATGAGTTTATCAGCTCACTATTAATACATAATGATAGCTATAGTTATTGCAGTTTAATCAAATAAGTACCAATTCAACTTCCAGGTCCAACAAGCCGAGGCGGTCGCAAGCTAGACGAGACACGTGACAAGTACGGCAAAGCGTGTCGACGGCTACATCGGGCACATAATGAGTATGTGCTGCTTCTGGCGGAAGCCACGGAGTGTGAGCGAGCCCTAAGGACTGCAGCGCTACCTTCTCTTATGGACCAACAGCGCAGACAGGGGGAGGCTACTGCTACTTCATGGTATGTATATTGATAATTATGTATTCTTAATCCGTGTAGTGACGAATTAAGAATACATAATGTCACAACCTCATTTAAATCCATGGGTGTCGTGAAAGACGATTAAGGGAGTAGCCTTATTCAGACAAGAGCACTGCGAGAAAGGAAGCCTCGTGGTCTGGCCAGCGTGGTATAGTAGGCTAAATTCTTAAAACATTTTTGCCCTAGCTTTCTAACTTATCTAATCTATGTCGGATTCACCCTAAAAGGTATTTCAAGGCTAAAAAAATAACCACGAATACTGAGGCGGGAGTTTCGCTTCGCTTCGCTCCCGCCTTAGCCTTCTAACCTAACTTATCCATGTCGGATCCGCCCTAAAACGTTGTTTGGTGACAGGGCTATCATTTTTATAGTTGACGTATGACCGAGTCTGCCAGTCGCTTCTGGGATCGACTAGGCAAAGTCCGAACTGATTATTTTACTTTCGACGTTTGACTGATAAGTTAGGAGCTTTTAGGTTTAACTAAAAATACTTTAGTCAAAGGCTGAAATTGGAATTTATATCGGGGTTTGCCCTCTAAGGTTTTGGCCAAACCTAGGATAAACCTGTCATTCCGGGAAGAGACTGCATATCGACCTTTGACTATGACATATATATATATATAGTCCAAAAAATATAAAAAAACAATAACATACAACACACATTTCTTACTTAACTTTGATCTCTAAATATGTTGTAGCATGGGCGTAGCCAGGGCGGGAAGGTTTGGGTGTTCAAACCCCCCTGAAATGCTACGCCCGTGCGCTATAGGATGCTTTAATCCGGCTAAACACAACGATTTAAAATCTTAGTGTATATAATAGACACTGACCCAACGACCCAACTAACTTTCAACTTTTAGTTGGAAGAAATGCCGTCTCATCTTCAACCTACAATCCACAGCTTGACATAGGACTTCTCTGATGAACTAAATTAATATAGACAATAAAAACTATCTGATTATGTAGTTGTTAGTTAATTGTTTTATATTAAATCAGTAAATAACTTCGTGAAGCGGCCGCACAATCTTTGAAAGTCGGAGTGTCCTGACTGTTCGTTTGTAAAAACTTAAATTATTATAACTATTTGTAGTATAAATAATATCAATTTCGCAAGAACAGAAAAAGAAAAATTAGTTCAATGCTTATTGTTTTTGTAAATTAAAGCAGTTGTGAGCAAAATGTTATGATATACAATAACGAAATGACAATAATATTTGACAGTATTGTTTTTACGATTTTGAGTATTGATGCAATTGTTGTTAAGGTTCTAACAATTGGGTATTGTATGTCGATAACCTGTATTGTTATTTATTTAAAAACTTTATGCACAACAGAGTACAAAGGTGGGTTTATGCCAAAGCCTAAGGTTAGCTAGTAAACAATACGTCTACTAGCTAACCTTAGGTGATGCAGAGAAGAGCATAGTATGCAAGTAGAAGAAAATAGTACATAGAACAAGTAGAGGTTAAGTTGAGGTTAATATGTATAATATATTATAAATATTTAATTACATCATATACATACGTAAGTAAGCGTTATATTTATGCCTAAATATGATATTATAATGTCACTTCAGCATCACTTTAGTTTTATCTTAACCCATAAACGTCCTACTGCTGGTCTGGGTCTCCTCTAATGAATATAGAGGGAATTTAGCCTACTATACCACACCGGCCAGACGGGTTGGAATAGGGTTTGTATCGAATTTTCCTTTTCTAGCAGTGCTCTTGTCTGTATAAGGTTACTCCCTTAGTGGCCTTTTACGACACCCACGGGTTGAGATGGGCGATGACTGTACATTATGTATTCTTAACCCGTCACTACACGGAAATATAAAGTAATGTACAAACCTTAATTTGCTAAACTTCATCATAATTTATCATAGAACCATGTAATAGTAAGATAAGTTATGATAAGATATATTTATTTGCTCAAAACACGTGTAATTTTCAGGAGATACATTGAGTTAATAGATAATTATGTTAATGTAAGCCATCGATATGGCAAAAAAAATGTGAATGTCTAATTATTTTTGTTTAAAAACTATAATTTTTGTTTACAGGAAGAGCGTGTTGTTAGAAGTGGTGCAGAGGTCTGACTTCAGTACCGATAAGTTTAGAGAGATCCAGACTAAAATTGAAACGACCATACAGAATCTAAGACCGCAAGATGAATATAAAGAGTTTATTGAAAAGTACAAGTTAGTATTGAATGCACTGCCTTGCTAAATCAGAATGATGCCATTGCATGACGCGAGCCAAAATTAAAACGCTTTTAAGGCATATTATTTAAGACGCATTCTTTTCTAAACTTTAAATGCAGTTGGGTGGTTTTATCATGGGAAAGAAATTTTGTTAAAAATGAAAACTTTATCGCTAAACGTGGCAGATATCTGATTAGACCCATCGTATGGGCATTAAGAATTTACAATAAGTATTATAGAGACTAAAATACCAGCATTCTAAGTGACCCAAATATTCTATTCACTCTCCTTCCACAATACATTCAAGGGCTACCGTAAATGTCCGATTTATCTTCTCTCTAAAACTGTAATGATAAAACGCTGACTACATTTTTCTCTCACTTGTGCAGATAATATCTTGAAACAAGATGCTAAATTCGATAAGCTTACGATTAAAAATCTTAATGATAATAAATTTATTGTCTTTTTGCAAGACTCATTCTTTGTAGACAGCCTTCAATTCAATCTTAAGTATTTAAATTTCTAAATAAATATAAATTTTCACACACAAGTTATTTGCCTTAATTATTATTGCTTGTGAATATCGCAATACAAGTCTCAAATTTCATTATTCATCATGTTTTGCAATATCATCACTTATTTTTTATTGAAACAACTTTTCGGAACGCAATAGAAAGTAAAACGACACCGGAAACTTTCGATTTCTTATGTGTTCTACACACTGTATTAGTTACTTACTAATTTTAATAAGGTAGATAAAAGTAGGTCAAAATGTGAATTTGCATAGGTGTTATCATGCTCGAAATTCGTTACCATTAATGATACCATCTCGTTATATTTTATTTGTATTGTTCTGCAGCGAGAGTGTGCACAACTGTTGTGCGAGAGGTCCAAGGTTCTATTCCCGCGTCAGGCAAACATGATATTGGGGTTTTCTAACTTGAAGTTCTCAGTATCGGCCCGGTATCTAGAATGGTGCCTGGTTAATGGCAATAGGCTCGACCCCTATTACATGGGACCAAACATAGCTGGTACAATTTGAGTGTGATGCACCTGACCATGACGGTTTTTAGGCCTATACCTTAGAATAAATTCTATGAGTATGTCTGATCCACCAACCTGCATTACGCCACCATGAGTGGATTATAGCCAAAACCCTCAGCTCTCTAGTTAGAGGAGAGAAGACCGAGCCCAGCAGTGGGACTTAATGGGTTGCTGATGAAGTTACGAATTTATTACCACTTACTCGAGTTGGACGTTTGATCGACTGCTTCCTGCAATCAAACATCTCATTTTCATTTTTGTGTCCGTTAATTTGTCGTCTTTGATATATCGTTGTGTCTAATGCCCCCGCGAGACAGAGGCAGGGCTTGCTCCCTCGTGCGGACAGCTCTTTTTTAAACCCCTATGTTCTTTCGTAGATCACCACCCTCATCGCCTGTTTCATTTAACTTCGACGAGAGCTTAGTAGAAGACACGAGCGGTAAGCTGCAGCCGAACCAGTTGACAGTGGACAACCTCACAGTGGAATGGCTAAAGGAGAAGTTGACAGAGCTTGAACAGAGCTTGCAGGACAACAGGGAGAAACAGACCGCGCTACAGGGCCCCGAGATCATTGGCAATGGCGTTTGTAAGAATAATAATACTGGATTGACAAATGGAGTCAATGGTATTGATAGGTAAGTTGTGTTTTGTGTTTCAATTATCCATTGATTCGATAAGATAAGATATATTTATTTGCTAAAAACACGTCTACTTTACAGGAGACACAACGAGTATATACTTAATTCTTAAATGTTAGGTAATGTCAAAATATTTACCATTATTGGATTCATTGGCGTACAAATACATATAATAACTGATTATGATTATGAAAATAAATGAAAAAGTCAAATAAAACGATTAGATGACAGATTAAATGTGCCTAATATAAAATTAATGTTAAGAGTTATAAAAAAAGTATCACTTAGGTAGTCGTTAGTGTGGTAATGACGTTTTTACATAAAATTTGTTTGACCCAACTCTTAAAACTATGTAAAGTTTTCAAATGTTTTGGTAGCTTATTATAAACTCACAAACTTTACCTTCTTATAATATTAGTGTAGAGACGCAACGGTGAAACTTTTTTGCCGACACAAGATTGAGAAAAAGAAAGGAAACAGTCCTGAATATGAATCTTTTATTGCAGTGCTATGTTCGTAGCAATCCAAGAGTAAACTTTGGAGATGTTTGACCGTGCTTGTTATTTTAGGTACTTACATACAAATGACCTGAGTAAAGATTTCATTGACAATGGTAAAAGTTCTTTTGAGTACCTACTGTACAGTATAACCTATTGTATATAGCATTCTTATTCTTCCAGCGATGTATTAGGTACCCTGCTTCATGGGGTAGTTTATTGTATGGATATAACTTGTGCCTCTGCTTTTCTCATGTCGATAATCCCACTTAATGCCAGCATTTAGATATAATATCTTGGTATCCTTAACACAAGTTAAATTTGACCTTGGGCTCACAGGTCAATATAATATTGGTTTAACTTGTATCATACATATATGTACATTTGTACTGTGTTCATAATGATTGTAACCTTTTATGAAATACATCAAGTATTATTAAAATTATTTATATCTAATTTATCTTCAACATGTTAGGCATTCACCGCCACCGTTACCAGTAACGACTTCGGAGCCAATCAAGCTAATTGAACTACGTATATCGGAGCGAAAATGTGCCAAACAAGCGGAGATGATCCGCTCCGCTCTGGCGGAGCTAGGTTGTGAAGAGGCGCCGAGCGGATGTCCTGATCTGTCGGCCGAAACTGTGGGAGTAGACAGCCTTGATGGAAGCTCGCATGAACACCAGGTAAATAATTGCATGCTTCATGTAGCTTACTTATATTCTGGGATCATTTTAGTTGTGCTATTCACATATATGATTAGTGATTAGATATATAGATATCTACCCAGGTTCGTTATAGCTACGAAACACATAGAAAAGCTAATTTAAGAGGATTATGTATTCAATATTGTGTTTAAGTGTTGGATGAACAAGTTGCAAAAGTATTCGTCGTTAACTTGATATTCGATCATCAGGATCGCAGCTCTATTGGTTCGAAGGCATCTACCGACGTTTTACGATTGCATCTTCATTCAATAATACCTCCGCGGCCGTTCTTCAAACTGTTCACGAGACCTTTCCGACGTAAATCGGCACCTTCGAGTCCGGCACTGCCACCAAAGACATACCGCAGTAGCAGCGAGGGCCCCGCAGACTCGGTAACAAAGCCTCATCGCCCGCGCCGCTATAGAGTGCTGAGGCGACGCTTCCGTGAGCGCGTGGACGTCTATGTGCATTGCCGCGTCCACAACAAAACTCTCTTCAAGAAGAGACGACGCAGCCGCATTTTAGCCAATAGTTGTTCTAACAGTGTGGTGAGTGCCACTAACTGAACCCTCACCCACGCATGGCATGGATTTATACAATGCATGACTCTTATCTTCCACTGGAAAAGCGATTTATTCGCTCCGATCCGAGCGTCAGTCATTTGTGTCAGTGCTATATTTAGCGAAGACTTAGCGTCACCGCCGTGCACCGCGCGAACTTCTCTCGAGAATAAGCTTTCGAATAAAATGAAAATAGCGCGGGCTCTCCTTAAAACTCAGTTTCAAAATCAAGGTGAAGCCGCTTGCGACGTTCCAGAAATGTATCGTTTTCGCCTAGTCTGTGTACGTGTCGGTCGCGAGATTTACGTCAAGTTCGTCCTGTTGTCTGTCGGGTTCGCCGCGTGTAATGAAATAAACGAGATAATAAAGTAGTGTTCGATGTGTTTTGACCATACTGTGAAGGTAACGGTGTTGTAATGGATCCGTGGTCGCTTTACATAAGCCACAGCGAGCTGCCGCCGCCCGTGGTGGTGCCGCGGCGTAAGAAGCGACTCAAGCAACTCCAGCTACAACTTGAGCTAGAACTTGAACAAGACAACGTATGTTACCGCTTGTTTGTCGTGTGTCACTGTATTATATAATTATAACAGTGTTTGCATGTGCGTTCAGTGTGCCTCGTGTTGTTTACGTTTCGGTGTGTTTGAGTGCCATCATTAATGCCAAGATCAATATCGATAAATAATAGAGAAAGTTATATTAAAGTATAGGTACATAAAATATAATATAGTCATTCAAAGCACTTAATTAGCACAAATTAAGCACTTTTATACATTTAGGTAGGTAAATGATGAATTACATTTTACGGGAAGTGATTTCAAAATCATAACGTACTTGAATTTATTTATAAAATATATTTTTACATCCTACCTTTAAATAGATTGATGTCATATTATGTTGCACAAGCACATTATTAATATTTTTTCTTCTTTTTGGTGTAATGGGTGCCAAAATAAATTGCGATTGATCCGAAGAAACTGCGATAGTCTTTAACTGAACGATAATTATGTCGAAGTGATGGACTTGAAAGAAGAATACAGGTGATTCTTTTCACATTTCACCAATTTGATTATGATCTCATGTTATATAGGTAAGTGTGAGCGAGACAGAGCGCTCCCTGGTGGAGCAGGAGTGGTTCCATGGAGTACTTCCTCGGGAGGAGGTGGTGAGGTTACTGAGGGCCGATGGAGACTACCTGGTGCGGGAGACCACGAGAAACCACGCGAGGCAACTGGTGCTGTCCGTGTGTTGGGGACAACACAAACATTTCATTGTGCAGACTACGCCAGAGGTTTATTTTATTTTATTTATATGGAACAAAAAACAGTTACCTATTATTATAATTATTTATAGCTATAGTTACTTTCCTTTTGCCAAGTAAATTTTAGTTTTTGTAACCACGATTAGGTAAGGCCTATGTTGAGCAGGGGATGATATTGGGCTAATTATATGATGATGATATTTTAATAATGAAATTAACAATATCCTGTGTAAAATTTGTAGATACCTACTAGTTATAGTCCGCGACTTTCACCGCGTGGGTAAAAAGTACACTGTGAGCTTTATAATCATAACTAATTATCGACTTAAGTAGGTACTCTAATGATGACCTTATAAGTGATCTAATCTTATAAGACTCAAAGATTTTTTCATCAAAATAAAATTAGCTTGTTTATACTTAACCCAAAAAGACAGGTCGATGACATTGACAAACTGTCATTTAGATAAAATCTAGCCGAGATTGTCGTGAAACTAAGTGGCAGAAAATAAGAAATTCATTGATAGATTTACTTTAATGATTATGACAAATATTGCCCATATGTAGGTGGATAATGTGGTCTCACTTAATAAAGCTTCAGATGGTTAAATTGATCACTAGATGAGTCTGAGTATCAACATATATCTGCGATAAAAACTTGTTTAATGGGAAGCTTAAATCCTTTTTATATTTTTACAAATAATAATTATATAATTCCCACGAACTTGTTGGCACTATATCGCAGATTATTCAAAATAAAATATTAATATTATGTCTATTAATAAAAGTAGGATAGAAATTTGTTTCCTAATCCTAAAATATTTTATGAGTTTAATGAATTAGGTCTTAGGTACCTCTTTAGAAGCTAGTAACAATGATTCCCACAAAAGCTGTGCTACATGGTTATAAACCTGCCTTCCAGTCCTTCCACAGAGGTGCCTTTGGTGGATTCCAACCGTGTAGCCGGCTGTTGTAAACCAAATTTCATACAAACTACGCGGATGGCTACCAAGCTCCCACCAAGGGCACCTCTGTGGAAGGCAAGTTTATGGCTTTTAGTAATCGGGATAAGAGCTGGGGATGTCGCGTTTTACCATAAATAAGAAATACGATATATTTTCTTATAAACTAGACAGTAAGTAAGTATTAAGTGATATGACCGAGATCAAAGGCGACCCGTGCCCAGTAGTGGGATATATATAAATGGGTTGCTGATGAAGTTTTATGACAAGCAAAAGTTTTATACAAGCTATAAATAAAACAGTTTCGTGACTGACTGACAAAAAACGTACCTACAGCCAGAGTGGAAAAACTGTAAAATTGTATCTACTCATAACAATACATTATTTACATGGTGAAATTTATTTACATATTATTCGAATTGTTATCTACAAGCATTAAGTGTTATGGTGAGTCATACACGTCTTTGTACATAGGTACACTTTACGAATCAATTAGTGTATGAATCCTCAAATTTCTACGAAGTAGAGGTTGCCGCAGTCACGACTAGTGCCTAAAAACATTGGGAACAAGATTTACGAGTTTCTTTATATTATGAATGATTTAGATGGTTCCAAGAACTCATTGCAATGATTTCTTGGAACCATCTAAATCATTCATAACAATGCGTTGTTAGGTATTCGACAATGCAATAAATTCGCGCCTTATACATTATAGTTATATTTGTAAGCACATTATTTTTTGGTATCCATTCATAATTCTCTCCTCGAAGAGTTTTGTGTCTTATTCTTACACTAGCGCTCTCGCGGAGTTTTGCTCCCATCGTTCTTTATTTGACCACTGCTCAGCTAAAGCCTAAAGCCTTCCTCGATAATTGGGCTATCCAACACTAAAATAATTTTTCAAATCGGATCAGTAGTTCTTAAGATCCTAGTGTTCAACCACACAAATAAACTCTTCAGCTTTATAAAATAAAGTATGGTATAGATATAGATTAATTATTCTTTCAAAGACAAAATTGTTTTATCAGTATTAGTGGACGTATTATGCAGAATCATTGTCTATTTATCTATTGTGATCGATTCAAGGTATTTCTTAACCTGCGAAGCGAGTAAGAAATCTTGCCCATCATCACATGTGAGTCGATGTTTTGCAATAAATTAGAAAATTAATGTAAAAACTGTTTAAACAGGAAGCAATATTAGTGCTATAAATAGCAACCCAATGCACTGTTTTGATAGACTCAGTCTACGTAACTGTTAAACTAACTACGATACTTTACAGTTTCTCTTCATACACTGTTATTTTCCAGGGTCATTATCGCTTTGAAGGTGCGGCATTCCCATCAGTGGCGGAGCTCATCGCGTGGCAGCGCACGAGTGGTGTGCCTGTGACAGCGCGCTCGGGGGCCTTGCTGAGACGCGCAGTTCCCAGGGAGAACTGGGAACTTAACAATGATGACGTGCAGTTACTTGATAAGATCGGAAGGGTGAGTGTACCATAATATTAATAGTAGAAATATTTAATCTTATTTATTCATCACGGCTCAAAGGCTCATCATAACAAGTAAGGCCAATCTCCTGCCTTCTCTGTTTTTCTCTGCGAGTAAGACAGCTAAAACGGTGCAAGTTTTGCATACCACTTGCATGCAAAACTTGCACCGTGTAAGTGAGATGTAACAGTGATCTGAAACCCAAAATTGTTGGTAAATTTGCCTACGACCAGTTCGCTGACAGAGTAGAGCCATAAGAAGTACTGGCAAGAAACACGAATATGTTAATGACTTTGGGTTTTTATATCTTAGAATTTCTGAAGGAAAAATAAAAAATATACACGTAATTTAAAATTTTAATTTGGATGATAAATGGAATGCTCCTTTTTTGACACAATGCGCGGGATGATAGACCGCGTTCCATGCGTATACAGTTCATTGACCATTCATCACATAAATCATAACATTAAGCTGTATTTCAAGCTAATTCTGTTATTACGTTCACTAGGGGAACTTCGGCGACGTATACAAAGCTCGTCTGAAGAGTACAGGACAAGAAGTGGCCGTAAAGACTTGTCGTGTGGCTCTCCCAGACGAACAGAAGCGCACGTTCCTTCAAGAAGGCCGTATACTCAAGCAGTACCAACATCCCAATATTGTGAGACTGATTGGCATCGCCGTGCAGAAGCAGCCTATTATGATCGTTATGGAACTTGTACCTGGTGAGTAGTATTTTAGTTAGTTGACGAAAATAAATAATCCCTAATTTTGAACTATTAGAGACTATTGAACATCATTCATGTGGACTTATATTAAGAGAAATAAGTATTTATTGACAGAAATATATGGGAAATGTATGCGTGGAAAAAAATAAAACAAACTGTGGGTATAATATTCCCTGACAGACTTACGACAACACAAGCTTCTATCAGTACCGTTTACGAGTTGAATTGGCAATGTTCGTTAAAAATATTTACACGTGTTAGGTAAACAAACGTCTGTGATTTCTCAAGTCAATCACTGATGCAAACATTCAATTGAATACGATTTTTTCTAATTTAATCGAAGTCCTACTCTCAAACATAGTTACTTTATTCTATTTTCTTTTAAATATACGATATAGAAACTGCCTTTTTTTGTCGAATTGAGATCGTTAATCAGTAGTGAGCCGCAGATGTTTAAAAAAGCACCTTTTTCACTTTTCACACACAAAAAGCAACAGAAGAGATAAGGTCAAGTATATAATTTAGAACGCGAAATACTATTTTCAGAAAAAGGAGCACAGAAATATCAGTTCCGTAAATCAGCTAGTGTTATTGCTACGGGACTTATACGGGACATAATGTTTGAGAAATTAGTTTTTCTAGGCACTGAAACATTCAATTAAAATGATCATCATACTGGAATAGGATCTGAGAGTTCATCTGCAAAGAAATTTATATATTTCTTAGATGTTACCACTTCATCATAATATAAACTTAAATATTTTTAGTATTTTTCTCTCATAATGACGCAAAATATGCCATCATGGAGTTTCTGTTGACAGATTTATTTCCACATGACCCATTTCTTGAGCTATAAATACCTAAGTATACCTACCTACTGACGAATATATAACACGAGAAATGTAAAATAAGATTCAAAATGAGGTATTGTCTTAAAATCGACTGATTACTTACCTACGTCGTAATTATTTTCTAATTTGTGTCTATACGAAGAAAATTAAAAACAATTCGCAATATAATGAAATCGACGAATGTACTGTACTAAGTACTTCTTACCTATGTTAAACTCTGAAAAGTCCTATGGGAAGCAGATCTCCATTAGGCAATCCAGTTCACAATATGCGTATATATATCGATACCTCCCACGTAAGTTGTTGTATCTCCAAAACTGCAAATTTACAGTAGAGCGTTTCAAAGATTCAAATTGAACCAAAATCTGCATTTATTGTTGGATCTTTTTGAAATTTGGTATTTAAATGTAATATAATAGTCTTCTTAACTACGTTAAAAAATATTTTAGTTAATATGTTTATTTTCGGAGATATTGTTCATACAACATTTTACTCCGGAGTACAAGCTATGCCAGTTGTTGCATCTGATACTAACAATATTATACCGCGGCGCCCAGATAGCGCCACTTGTGGTATATGATAGTTACAACTGTATACGTTGAAAAACATAAGTCTCACTCTGTTGTATGTGGTAATAATATTTATATTAGTTACAAAATTCAAATGTACAATTTGAACGTGATTAATTTTTTAGGTTAATAAATAAAATATAAATCTTATTGGGGTTAAATTTCTTTATTAGAAACAACACAAGTGCTAAAAAGCTAATCAGAAAATCTTAAAAAAATTAAAATAAGGAACTTTTAAAACATAATTAAATAACTTCTTCTATTGCTGATTAATCAAAAACATTTCAACATAAAACAATCATTCAAAAGACTTTTTAAAAATTATACAAAGTAATAGAATCAAAGCATGACCTATGCCTGTAATAATATTTTAGTAGGTAACGTTACAAACTCTTCTTAAGAACTAATCAAATAAAATTACAAAAATCAACATCATTATAAAAAATTAACAATATGAACTTACTTAATCATTTATATGAGATCAGCTTAAAATCTAAGTAGTAATTTGGTAACCATTTATATTTTTTGGCATTGTACTTATTGGTTTAATACGATAACATCGTTAATGTATACATAATAATGATAAAGAAATTTAAAAATAAAAACAATTGTGTTATTGTCAACCTAACAAACCTAAAATTAGCTTTTATGGGAGCCTTAAAACGATATAAAAAAATAAATATTATTTTTATGAGATCAATATTAGAACCTGAGATGCTTAATCAAAAGCAATATAAAAAAAGAAAAAGTAAACAGAATATTTGGAAAAGACTAATATCTATTCTGAATCAGAAAATTCAGCGTCATTATTAACGCCAGCAACAAATGATAAATTCCTGAAAAAGTCGTGATACGTAGCTGGAATAATTCCACTATGACATAGGCTCATTAAGTCTTCATATTTTGCCTTAGTTATGGGAAGACGGTTGGAATACAAGGGGCATAGCTCAGCCATACTATTCCTTTGGCGTCTACGGGTATTGGTATTGAGAGCGATTGTCATAGCATTACTGTCTGCCAAATCGTACCGATACATAATTTTAAAAGGATCTTCTGCACATACACTTACTTCTTTTATTTTATTCCATCTAACAACGTTCCCATTTACATTTTTTTACCAATTACGTCCTATCAAAAGTGTTTTATAGTTTAAAAAATCTGTATGCTTCATTTCTATGTCGTTATATGGTTTGCCCTCCTGTTTAGCCCATCTAACCAAGCTAAACCATTCAAAGGGTGTATAAATAAGTTTATTTTTAGACGAACGTTCTATTAGAGCATGTACGCTATCACCTTCTGCCTGGGTGTGACCTTTTTCAAGAAATGTATGTTTGATAGTAATATTAAGCTTATGAGCAATATAAACATAAAACGCAAACACGATACGATTGCGATTCTGACCGGCACAATTGTCAGACCAGAATCTAAACTCTTTTGCACCCTGTTCATGCATTTTATGTATAAAATGAGAAAGACAGCCTGATACCTCATTAGAACCACGTTTGGCTTCTCCCTCGTGCCACATATAACAATGACCCTCTTTATTTGCTAGATCAAACAAAGTAAAATTAAAGACGGACAGCTTCCGTTTGTAATATAAAATACTCAATTGGCCATGGGGTGCATTAAGAATCTTTTGAAAATCAAAAGTACCAGCAATTATTTTACCTTGAGAAGATTTGTTTTCCTCTTTGTCAGACTTCATAAGCTGTCGGGATAACTTCTTGTTAGTGACGTGAATTTCATGATCCATGACTTGCTGTTCTGTTGGACTGTTAATATTTCTAAAGATGTGACACTGATCGCACTGATCTTTCTTAGGAATATAAAAACTGAGCTTTAAGTTTTCATTTACAATGTCTCGATATAGACGTTCGGAGTTAGCTTTCTCTTCATATGTATTAGACTGAAGCCACTCATTGTACATTTCAAATAATTTATGAAAATTTAAATCTCCATCCAAATATAACTTATTTGACCTTTGCCTAGTAAAATGTGACTCAACAGGCTGCAAACTCTTGATATGGTCACACACACTGGTTATAACAGACTCTGTCTTTTTTACAGGGTGGTTTGAGTGTCTTCCTCTTTGATCTGGAATTAGTACTCCAGTAGTCGTATCCATCTTTTCTAGGGCCTTATTAATAACCTGATCACTGACGGAAATAGTGCTTAAGAAATGTTTTTTGCATACATCCACATAATTATCTTCACCATGATCTAGTGGCAATGAGTACTTTAACGTGTACTTACGTCTTGAAGTTGTATCTGTGTAGACTCTGCGTTTATTTTGCTTTTTTACTAAGCTGGCTATATACATCCATTGTTTTTCTCGATTGCCCAAACTCCAAAAACTCTCAAATATCTTCTGTCTTTCTCCTTCACTTAATTTATCAAAACACTTCTTGCGGCAGTGACATGGCGGGCCCATCTTTCTCTTTGCTTGAATTTTACCATTTCTTGACATGTACTCTTTTCCCATATTACGTAAATTCTTTCTCTTAGTATCTATCCATTCATTAAAATGTCTTTTTCTTATATTACCTTTATCTTTCCTTGGTTGACGACGGCGATCGCTTGTGCTAGGACTATTATTCGAAATATCTGACAGCGGACTATAATTGTTTATTGTTGTATACGTTGAGCAGCTAGACAGATAACCTGGTGAGGGCACAGGCAAAATATCAAAAGTTGATAAGTTTTCCTTTTGTATATAATAAGGGCAGAAATCATTATCACAGTCGTAGTCCAAGTGGTTGGTACTACAAGAAGGTGAAGGGTGCGGTGTTTCGAGACTTGCAGTATCAGAATCTGAAGCAACTTCTGGATTATTATCAAAGATATCTGCATCAATTATGTTTGCAAGCTCATTAATTTCCGACTCATTAAAGCTTATTGGTAGTGGAGACTCTGAAACAATAATAATGTTTTATAAATGATCAGCAGATTCGGGGAATCGAACCTGAGACCTCGGCGTGCTAATACAATGCACTAGGTATGCATCTAGCTATTGAGGCAGTCGTACTTACCATTTAAAGATCGACTTTTGAACTGATGACTTGACTTACAACGTAAATTTTAAGTAAAAAAAAAGTAAATCCAACGTAAAATATAGCATTTCACTATACAACAACATTTTAATGAACGATATCCGAAGTAAAATGTTGTATTTATTACATACAACAAAATGTTTAACTTCAACGAAAACGTATAATATTGTATGTATTATATACAACATTTTTGATGAACGCTCACCGGCGTATATTGTTGTAAGTAATCTATACAATATTTTAGGTTGGTTCCACCATGAAAAGTGTTAGTAACCTAATTCATGCTACTGAAATAATACAAAAACAAAACATACCTATAATATTTCGTAGGCTTGAATCAGGAAAACTGTTTAATTCTATTTCATTTAATGAAATATTGTCGTTTTCAATGGGTGTATCGGAGTTGTTACTTTGTAGATTCGTATTATTGAGCAAATCACATATTCGACGCCCTCTTTATATAATACTTGTACGTTTCATTATAACAAATATGAAGTAAACTAATTAATACTAATTACGTCAATAAATTAGCAAATAATATAAGCGATTGCAACGTACGTGCGGCCGGTTGAAAGTCCGGCGTGGTCTGTTGTATGTAACCAATACGAGGCGCGAGCGCGTGATTCTACCCGCCCCGCGCCCCGCGTATACAAACGGATAGGCATTAACAATGGTGTAATCCATTCGCGTTTGAAAATTACAATATTATGCGTCTGACAAATCCTTTAAAAATTGTGTTTTTGTTGTTTTTTCACTTTGAATGGATAGAATGATTCATATTAGGATATTTTTCAGCAAAAAAGCAAAATAGCATTTTTGTGGCATACAACAACTTACGTGGGAGGTATCGATATGTGATTGTCACAGTCGGGTAATAGCGCTTGGAGTAACACGAGCTGCACGTTGTGTCATTTGTACTTAAAATAAAATTTGTTGGTATTCTTGCTTGTATATTACTTTAGCCGAATTTTACAATGCGTCAGTGCATGTTTAAAGAGCAGACTGAATGGGTGAGTCACCTAATTTCTTAACTAATTAATACTCGAGTGGGCTGAAAAGAGTTTATATAGTTGATGATGATGCAATTAGGTAGAGGTCTCGAACGAAGTTTATTTACTATGTTAAACAGCCGTGGGTGCAACTTCAGAGTGAACTAGAAGTTTGACGAAACCAATACCTATAATACCTATAATAAAGTCATTATTGTTTGAATATCTGTCTTTTAAGTAGACGGCCTTGCTTGCGTAGGTCCAGGATTCGATCGATCTTTGTAACTCATAGTATCAGCCCGGAGTATGGACTTGTGCCAGACAAATGGCAATAGAATAGAAGGCGAATGGATAGGCGAAATGTGGATTTGTTATGCTTCCTACACCGTAAGAGTAAAAGTAATGATGTATATATTATGTAAAGAAAAAAGTGTTATTATGCACTGAGGAGTATTTCGTACTGAAGAGTATCTATATGACATGTTCCAGGTGGTTCCCTTCTAACATTCCTTCGAACACGAGCGACGTCTCTTGGCGCCCGCTCCCTGCTGGCCATGTGCCGAGACGCAGCCGGCGGGATGCGATACCTCGAGTCCAAGAACTGCATCCATCGAGACCTGGCAGCGAGAAACTGCCTCGTGGGCGACGACAATATCGTCAAGATATCCGACTTTGGCATGTCCAGGGAAGAAGAGGAATACATCGTGTCAGGTGGCATGAAACAAATTCCTATTAAGTGGACGGCGCCTGAAGCGCTTAATTTTGGTAAGTCACTTCGTTACTCAGCGACATACACGTCCTAATCTCTCATCACAAGAGAATTTTATCCTTCTTTCTCTCACGATTGCGTGTGCGATTTGTTATCTTAGTCTTACCACAACATCGTGAAGATGGAAAAAAAGCGGTGGCTAATCCACTGTTTCTCTTATAGAAAATGCTACTCTATGCTTTCGGGAACCGGTCCTATTTTTGAAGGAAATACGGTCATGTATGCTTAATTAGTGTTGTTGCAATTGCAGGTAAATATACGTCTCTATGTGACGTATGGAGCTACGGTGTGTTGATGTGGGAAATATTCTCCAAGGGCGACACACCGTACGCGGGGATGAGTAACTCTCGAGCCAGGGAGAAAATTGATGCTGGTATGTTGTAAACTAACATTTTATTTTGTTTCATACCAAATAACCCTCTTCGGCCGTTTATAGAAAGGGCTATTTCACTGAAATGTTTGAGCCTTGAGAAGAGCTGGCAAAGAATTCAGGGTACCTACTCATTTTAATCGCCAAATAGTTTCATTTTCATTTGGTTACAACTGTTTTAATGCCTATTTCTTTGAATCGTTCTAGCAGGGAAACTTGTGAACCTAAATTATACTTAGATAAATATAGCGTCAAGCTGGTTCTTGCCTAATGAATATTGTTTCAAAATCAGCACACTTGTCCTCTTTGCAAAATGCCATAGGACATGACCCTGTGAAAATAACCAAAGTTGACTAGTCTCGCGGTTTCCACATCAGTAAGATGTTGTACTTTTCAGAACTGGAAACCCGCAGAGTTAAGTTACCGTACAAAAACTTCGGCCCTACTACTGAAGTTTATTATCTAAAGTTAAATTTAACAGTTTAATTATTTAATAGCACATTTGCGTATCTTCGAATTCAAAATTGGTTATTATTTGCTGTAAACCAGTCCAGAACTTTTGCAAGATAAATATTTACAAGGTCAACATTATTTTAAAAATGAGAGATGTCTCATCTGCATAATATAGCATTGTCGCAGAAAGCCTGCACAAAGGATGGCTTAACGTTTATTATACAGTAGGTACAGTGTAGAATTTTGTAATGTCGCCTGGAGGGAAAGTACTCTAAACACTTGAGATAGATAATTTACTCAAAGGAAACATTTCATTAATTAAAAAAAAAACACTGCATTCAAATATTTTCGGCAATACGCCCTGCTACCCCATCGATCAACGCCATAAAAGTACAGGTTTTATTTCTTTTAAAATATAAAGAAATGTTTTCTTAGAGTAAAATAATCTATCTCTAGTAATTAAAGTACTTTCTCTCGAGGTGGCATTACAAAATGCCAGCCTGTATACTACAAAAGAGAACAGGACTCAAATTGAGCCCTGGGCAACACCCATTTTTACAGATAATCCTGAAGACTTATTTCCATTTACATCACATATGCCAACGAATACTTTGACGCCTAAACCCCAGTATTTTTGGTATTTATTTTTATTATCTTGTAAATATGGGACGTAATGTAGTAAATAGATAGTTTTTATTTTAACTATAATTTAATTAAGTGGATTTTTATATTGTCTATAAATTAGTTAATAATGATACTTGTAAAAATATTTATAAGTATTTTTTTTATAAATATGCTGAGCTTTTATTTAGAACAATCACATACGTAAGTTGCAATGAGATTGAGTGCGGGTATTACTATAGGATATGAGGCTATTACACCTTCGGAGGCTTCTCAAGTGGAGCAGGAAGGTATAATAGCCTTTTTAATGTGAATACAAAAACAATGATACAGCAAGTCACTCTGGCTTAGCGGTTATCATCGTCTCCCTACTAACATCGCCGTGTTAAGTGTCATCCGTTCGATTTCCACATGAGATAAATATTTGGGATATTCATAGATATTTTTTTCGAGTGTGTATGTTTCGAGTTATATTTAAAAATGCAAGCGTCTGCTAAAGAGCCTGCTGTTTACCCTTAATAAGCAAAATTGATTCTGGCATGGTCCATATTCTGTGAAGTAAAATGTCAAACATCAATTTACGTTGTCAGTGTACCGTTCATTAAACCGCAATCTGTTAATTTCTAGGTTATAGGATGCCAGCACCTGATGGTTGTTTCGAAGATGTGTACGCTTTGATGCTTCGCTGCTGGGAGTACGAACCGGACAAACGGCCGCACTTCCATCAGATATACACACTGATAGACAATATTTACAACAGGTAACATCTGCTTTGGTCACCAAACGATACTTTGAAAAAAATATCGTCATTTATAAACTTACATTCAGTAGATATTTCTTTTCTATTCTTTTCACCCGCACCCGTTAATATCAACAACAATATTTGTTTAGTTATTGTATAAAAAATAAGATAGGTAGTTAGTAGTAGACTGACTCTGAATTACCTTTGTATAGTTCGATTCAAACTTAACGGCGGCTCGGATATTAGCTGCAAACGCGTGAACGCGCAGGTTGTCATGTCGTGCGCGTGTGTGCAGTACACAGACGTAACTTGTACACTCTCACACAGACGCGTGCGGCGCGCGTGTGTGCAGTACACAGACGTAACTTGTACACTCTCACACAAACGCGTGCGGCGCGCGTGTGTGCAGTACACAGACGTAACTTGTACACTCTCACACAAACGCGTGCGGCGCGCGTGTGTGCAGTACACAGACGTAACTTGTACACTCTCACACAAACGCGTGCGGCGCGCGTGTGTGCAGTACACAGACGTAACTTGTACACTCTCACACAAACGCGTGCGGCGCGCGTGTGTGCAGTACACAGACGTAACTTGTACACTCTCACACAAACGCGTGCGGCGCGCATGTGTGCAGTACACAGACGTAACTTGTACACTCTCACACAAACGCGTGCGGCGCGCATGTGTGCAGTACACAGACGTAACTTGTACACTCTCACACAAACGCGTGCGGCGCGCATGTGTGCAGTACACAGACGCAACTTGTACACTCTCACACAGACGCGTGCGGCGCGCGTGTGTGCAGTACACAGACGTAACTTGTACACTCTCACACAGACGCGTGCGGCGCGCATGTGTGCAGTACACAGACGTAACTTGTACACTCTCACACAAACGCGTGCGGCGCGCATGTGTGCAGTACACAGACGTAACTTGTACACTCTCACACAAACGCGTGCGGCGCGCATGTGTGCAGTACACAGACGTAACTTGTACACTCTCACACAGACGCGTGCGGCGCGCGTGTGTGCAGTACACAGACGTAACTTGTACACTCTCACACAGACGCGTGCGGCGCGCATGTGTGCAGTACACAGACGTAACTTGTACACTCTCACACAAACGCGTGCGGCGCGCATGTGTGCAGTACACAGACGTAACTTGTACACTCTCACACAAACGCGTGCGGCGCGCGTGTGTGCAGTACACAGACGTAACTTGTACACTCTCACACAGACGCGTGCGGCGCGCGTGTGTGCAGTACACAGACGTAACTTGAACACTCTCACACAGATATTCCGAGCCACCATAAAGTTTGACTCGTAATGTAATAAACGTTCAATGTTAATCTTGTCCCTTTTGTAGTTTTTAGTTGCAACTAACATTCTCATCTACGTAGTTAACGATACTCTTTCTTTTCATCATCGTCATCTTCCTATCTGCGGTAGGATGTCCTCTGTTGGACGTAGGCCTTCCAAAGGGATTTCAAGAAGACCGGTTGTTTGCAGCTTTGTTCGTTTAATTTACAGTAAATATTTTTAATTTAAAATAAGTTATTTCAAAACGAAATAGATTTGAACTTTTTAGGAACTGTATCTAAAGGCTCATACACGTGTTGCAAGATCGTGCTGTCCTTATCTAATTCCTCAAAAAACAGAGACAGCATGGGATTAGATTTACAAAATTTTGCATCGTGTACCTAAATGACGTTTATTTGTTAATAGATATTTAGAAGAAAAACTATACCTATATCATAATAACTTTGTAATAGTTATATTTAGTATTTTGATATGTACACTGATATTATCCATTAGATACCAATATTGTATGATCACTGATAGGTATATTAGGTACTGAATTGAGTAGGTGTATGGAAGTGATGAGAAAGTATCCAGAACTTTCCAGAAGGGGTAAAACGAGAAAAAACGTTTTAATTGAGGACAAAAGAAATTCTTAGACTTGTAATAAAACTGTGACGGTTTTGCAGTCCAAAAGTAAGGTTGACATTATTTGTCAGCCTTATTTGTGGTTCAAAACTTTCCGTGGCTACAAACCTCGTATTTTGTAGGTACCAAGAGAAATAAGTAGGATAGGTACCTTTGTGTGATTTTCTATCGAAATTATTACTGGCTGTACCTTCGAATGTATTTTCTTATAAGGAGTATGTCTCTAGAAATGTTGATCTCTTTCGAACGGTACTTTATGTAACAGAAATAATATAGATTGAGATCCCAGAGCTCCCAGACGTATGGTAGACGAAAAGGTAGTGTTGGTGTGTACTATGAACGTACGCATACTTGCTAATTTGTGCCGACGGCCAATTTTTCGGTACCCGGTACTAAAGGTACTCCTACAAGTCAAATAGGGTTATTGTTTTTTCTCTCATGTGCCCCATAATGTGGGGTATAGTTAGATAGGTCTTTAAAAATATGATTAGTTTGCTAACATCGTTCTTTTATTTAGGGATGCGTTTGCGAAATCTTAAGCCCGAAAGGGGGTTTGAGTGTTTTTTTGCGAACTTTGAAGCGTCTGGCTGAAAATACCACCCCTTGGTTGTGTCTGGGAGTTTGGTTATTGAATATTAACATTATTCTGTATAACATAATATATAAAAATTAGCACTCAAAAAATAAGTAAAGTTACTAACAATTTTACGTACCTTTAGTACTGGATACCTAAAAATTGGCCGTCGGCACAAGTTAGCGAGTATGCGTACATTCGTAGTACACACCAACACTACCGTCTTGTCTACATTTTGTTTCTCAGAACATGAGTAACGTCTGGGAGCTCTGGGATCTTGGTACAATAGTTTAAGTACAATATAATCTTCAGTCATGACTGACTTTGTACGTATAAAATATTAAGTATTATGAATTTCGTATTATTTTATAAAATAGGTGTTACACTTTTAGTTGTATTTGTATTAATATGTCGCTTAAAATAAGAAGTACCTAATATGTGTTATTGATACTGTAAAGTGCCATTAACAGGACGCAAATTTACACTTTTTCACCACACAGCTTTTTTTCGTGTAAATTTGTTTGAAGGTGTAAAGAACTTTTTACACTACACTACACGATATTCAGGGTCCCTTTAAGGCAACTTCTGCACACCGTGTACTGTAATGGATCAATAGTATATTACACTTCATAATCCCTTAAATTATGTATGGCAAGTGAATTGCACGCCATTAATTGTCATCATGAAACTTATTTTACAAAATTTTCTTCAAGTAAATGAGCATTATTGTCGTTAAATTTGTTCAATTTAGTTACGTGGGCAACGTAGTGTGAAATATGTCCATAAACATAAATTAATGTTTTAAAGTGAAACATTAGTTATTTTTTTGGTTTTTTAGTTTGGTTGGTTATTGTAAACAAAGGTACAAAATTTCAATTTGAATGGTGTACAAAGAAGAGTTGCAGATTATTGCAAACAGGTGTAGGTAGTTTTCAGAAAAAAATCCCTTGAATTAATTCTACACTGTGACTTTTGATAGACAGGATTAATGATTAAAATTAATGATGATGGTGTGTGGTTTCACAATACATACATACAATATTCCTAGAATCGAATCCACAACTGAAAAAAATACAATTTTCGTATGTACCTATCTACTTATTTTTTGTTATTAAATCAAATAGGTATATTTCAGTACCTAATGTGAAAAATACTTCGACCGCTGCTTTGACTGTAACGTGTTAATAAGAATTTATTTGAAATTTTGTCATTACCAATGTTTGCTATATAAATTTGCCAAATTGACAGCAATGGCCACGTTACACGAAGCAATAATTATAATAATTGTCATATTAGTGTAATATTTTTGACTGTAATTTTGTCTTGATAATTATATTCATGTACCTAATCATAAATTGTTATAGTATATTTTTATAATGTGACTTTGTAGTAAATTTAAATAGTTGGAATTTGTTTCCATAAAAATGAATGTGAATGTCTAATAATAATGATTTAGTCTCTGTGTAGTAGATAATACTGTATAAAGAAGTGAATGAGACTCAGGCAAAATAAAATGTATCAACCCAACTGTATTCGAGAGATGATTTACACAATGCCAATTTTTAAAATGAAATTTTTAATAAAATTAAAATTTGCATCGTGTAAATATACTTATATTTATGTCATTAATTGATATTTTAATGAATTATTTTTTAACAATGAAAAAACTAATTAATATTATCAGTGTGGGTTGACATAGGTATTTTTGTTATAAATTTGATCAATTAGAAGGTATTGTTAACAATTACTGCGGCAATATTCTGGGACATGTTTGTGATATGTATAATGCTTCCACAAATAATATAGGTATTGTTATTAGATATATCAATGTTTATCGTATATTGCATGTACTGTTTTATCGATATTTTAACACAAAGTGAGATATAAATGTATAGATATAATCTAGTATTATAATTTTATGTTATATCAATGTAAATATTTCGTCACATTAAAGTGCCAGACATTTTTGAATTACTTATTATTATATTTTATTTTAAAACCTCAAAGTATCTATGACTGGCGGTTTGTGTTTTTTGTTTATAACACGACGCGCGACGGTGGCTAATAGACGTACAGCCAGTAGCCCACCTGATGGTAAGCGGTTACCGTAGCCTATGGACGCCTTATGGTAGGTACTGCCCGTTGATCTAGAATCATGAAATTTGGTAAGAAGCAATATCAAATTTGACATCTAGTTATTTATAAACTGTGGTCGAGATACTTTGCGTGCGCACACTTGACCCACATGACTCTACATAGCTGACATAGCGAAAGTGTGTGTAGCTGTGTACGATGCACCACTGCTTAGTTGTTCGGAAAAGAGACTTGACGCTAAGTATGCTTATTGTATTTTTGTTTGATAAAAGATAAGATAAAAAACAAGTTTAAATAAAAATATATTTTTGTATAAGTACCTATTTATAGATACAACTTTATTAGTTCGTCACTCACAGCTGATGGTGTTAGAATACCTAAATCTGTGAATAATAGTGTTATATATACTGGAGGCGTGTAGTCAACTAAGGGATGCTGTTTAGTCAGATCTTTGCCAGACTTCAGTACACTAGATAAGTATTTAAATTCGTTAGGTAAGTCTTGCTGGTTGAGAGGGTATATTCTAGAGAACTTGAAGCTTTCAGTCAAAACGTAGACGGGTTTTTTTAGTTCTAGTGCTGCCATTCCTAATGTGTATGTGCCAATCTGTAACAAGAAAAATAGATAGGTTTAGGAACGTCCTAGCTTTGTTTATAGATAATTGTTAACGCCTCCCAGTTTTGCGGGACCTTTATTAACGTACACAGTCACCATCGGAGTGCCAACTTGGCGTAATGGTTAAGATGGTCGCCTGGCCACCATCATCGCTATGCCGAATGAGGTGAGTTCCATCCTCTCACTAGAGTGGTTCTTACCTTATGATCCGCGGACCACTGGTGATCCCTAAGTGTAACAAAAGTGGTCTGCAAAGTGAACGCACAGACTGGGCCGCTGGGATTATACTCGGAAGACTTTTGGAGTCAATCATTAATTGAACTTGTTAGTGACATGACAAGACAGTATATTAGTTAAGAGCGTATTTACAAACAGAGTGGCATTGTCGCAAGAGGTCGTGAAAGTGTATTAAAATCACTAAATTGCGACGTTGTCACTCTGTTTGTAAATACGCTCTTAAAACCACTGCACAAGACCAATATTTGTGTGATTCATAAATATTTGTTTTGAGTCTGGGTGTACTTTGTTCTTTTGGAGATTGAAGCCACAACGTCGTTTTCAGCAGTCGCATATTGCGATCACTAGATCAACAAGGCACCATTAGAGACGTATGCTTGTTTTTGTAATGCAAAGAATCGTATATGACCAAAATTGTCGCTTATCGAATCTTAGTGTTCGCCAAAGCGTTTTAGCCTATTTGCTAGGTTTTATTAAAATAATAATTAATATGGCCATGTGCCGTTAAACAATCTTGACTTAATGAACGAAAAATATAACTTCCATAAAATCCATTAATTTCAAAAATTTATTGGCATGTTAAGAATTGATGCTGTGTGGCATCTATGGCACGCGTGCCAACGGCTTGCTATATCCGACCTGGTTACATGTAGGTTAGATACATTGTACAAAGATAGTGATGACTGCAGGCGTCAGCTCTGTAGCACTGAGGACGACTCTAGGGGGAGGAGGATATTAAGGAGGAAAACTAAAAAAATATAAGTATAATATAAATATAAGTTATAACCTTATTAATAATGCCACCACTCTCGGTGACTCCCTCAGCGCCGATCATGACGATGTCCACCTGCTCCATGATGTACCCGACAGACGCGTCTAGTATTAACTTCGCGTCGATGCCGGCGGCCACCAGTTGTTTGTGCATTTGAACACTGGAAATACGAAGTAACATCAAATAGGAAGTAACATTTTGACTGGCCTGTTGGTCTAGTGGTTAGTGACCCTGACTGCTAAGCCGGAGGTCGTGGGTTCGATCCCCACCCAGGACAAATCTTTGTGTGATGAGCAATAAAGGTTTGTTCTGTGTCTGGGTGTAATTTATCTATAAGATGTATTTACAAAAAAAATGTATTTAAGTAGTATATCAGTTGTTTAGTACCTATTGGTACTAAACAACTGATATACTACTTAAATACACCAGCAAATATAATTGCTTACTTTAGGACTAGATGGCACTGTGTGAATGTGGTAGAATAAAAAAAAAATTGAAAAAAATCATAATTTCTTTCTCAGTTTATAGAGGTCACGAGTAGTTTATCTAACAAATGTGAAGGGATTTCCTATGAAAGGTTAGATGTACAATGTACATCCAACCGACATGTGGCCTATTTTTGGCGCCATGTAATAGGGGCGAGCCAATTGTTCTCAACTAGGTACATTTCTAAACTCTAGTCAGATACTGAGTTTATTACAGAAAAACCCAATACTGTTTATCTACCACCCGGGATTCAAACCTAAGACCTCTTGTGTAGCAGTAGTATATACTCTTGCTGCGTACAGAAGCATTAAAAGTTTACACTTAACATCATACATGGTGTGGCCCTCCTGGAGGCCACACCATGTATGATGTTAAAAAACACTTACTAATACACATACTCTTAACTTCTGCCCACACGAGCGCCATATTTCGCGCAATATGGCTGACAGATTTGAATGATTAATCATCATCAACAGCCCATTAAGTCCCACTGATGTGCTCGGGTCTCCTCTCCTCCAACTAGAGAGCTGGGAAGGTTTAGGCCATAATCCACTCACGCTGGCCTATTACAGGTTGGTGGATCAGAGATACTCATAGAATTTCTTCTAGGGTATTTGGGTTTCCTCTCGATGTTTTCCTGTTAGCAGCAAGTCACTTGACTAGTACATATAAAGTCCACAAAGTGGAATCCATATTGGTACTGCTGGTCGAGATCGAACTCGGACCGCGTGATTTGCACGCCGGTCCCTTATCCATTCAGCCACCATCGCTTTTTTTGAATGATTAATAAAGAACATATATTAACAATACCAAAGTGACTCACCCACTATTGTCTGGAGAAGACATTGTGACATAAACTTCGAATCTCTTGTTTGCTTTTGCTGCTTCCAGCATTGCTTGTAGGACTACTCTTGAAAGTGAGTGTGTGAGAATTTTCTAAAATATAAAGAAAGACAAATCAACGGTGGCTGGTGGTCTGCCCAGTGACTGGGCTGATAGCTTCTCTAGGCCACCATTCTGTGGCTGCCTTGGTCCACCATGCGTCATCCATTCTTGCCAAGTGTCCTACCCACCTCCACCTTAACCATTAACTATAATATGATTATGTTTTCCAGAGACAATTTTTTTTCTGGCAGTTCTGTTTATGCATACTGTGCTAACCTGACGCGAAAAAATTGCTCTATTTAAATAAGCTGTTTAGGCTCTAGGGTGTGCCAAAGAAATATACATACATACACTCGAAAATCATAACCCTCTTTCTGGTGCAGTCAGGAAATAAGAAAAAAGTTGAATATTTGACTTACACATCCATCAGTAATAAAAGCTATAGCCTGTTTGGCCACCTTGCCTCTGGCCTCTAATAGTTCGTTCAGAAATAAGTGGCCGCGCTGCAGCATTATTTGTTCACATTCTTCAAATGACTGGAAAGTTATATTTTGAGTTAGTATCAAAGAATTCAAAGTTGACTAGTCTGTAATTAGCATTTCTGTATGCACATCGTGAGTAATATGAGCAGATATTATAATATTTTCCTGTTTAGAAAACTTACTCAACTGAAGTTAGCAACTTGAGTCTGGGCAACTTTGATTTGTATTTAAATCTGTTTAATTATCTTATTTTATTATAGACTAGCGGTCGCCCGTGGCTCCGCCCGCGTGGTTGTTCGTTACCGCTGCAAAAAGCCTACCCAGAAAAGACACGGTCAGCAAAATGATTCCCAGGTCAATTCACAGACACCGACACTAACATCGACGACGCACTCATTATCCGCAGGCTGCATAGATTGTCTTTATGAGGATGTTAAAGTTGTTAATGATGAAAATATTTAAATGTAATTAATACTAAGTTTTCACTTCTGCCGGCAGTCCCTGAGTGCAACCCGTTGTTTTAGGATATATAACTACTTCGCAACAGCGGGGCAGCAGAAATCGTAATATATTAATTTCGCCATAACTTCAAAACCATACATCCAATTTTAATCATTCAGAGACCAAATATTATCTACATAAACTGCACTTAGTGATGAAATATTTTATTTTGATAAGGATTAATAGCATGAGTAAAATAAATGCGTTAAAATGTAGTCAAAAAAAAATTCAAGATTTTTAAATAAAAAAATGGTTGTTGTGCCTCACTCGACATAGATAGGTATAGTGTGTCGCGGACTTTTTTGTAGATATTTATAAGATCTACAATTAATTAGAACATTTTATGGTTCTATCTTCTATAGTTTAGGCAGCGTACGCAAAATAAGTAACTTTTCTGGTTGATTTTTTACACCTTGTGTCCGAAAAAACCAAATATGTTACGGAACCCTATTTTTTTCCAAAATAAAATTTAGCCTATGTTACTCATGGATAATGTAGCTTTTGAATGGTGAAAGAATTTTTAAAAACGGTCCAGTAGTTTTTGAGCCTATTCATTACAAACAAACAAAGTTTTCCTCTTTATAATATTAGTGTAGAAGGCTTGAAAAATATCTATATTTTTAATCTTAGTAAACTCAAGTTTCATTTATTCATATAAGTTATGAAGTAACTTTTGTAAAAGTTATTAGTTAAAATTTTATCATCATCATTATTTCAGCCTATTACACTACACTGCTGGACATAGACATATCCCAACATGCACCATAATTTAAGCTTATTATTATATTATTTGTCTATGATGACTAATTCACTGACAGAAAACTGTGGCAAAGATGTTCTTAATCCCTATTTAGAAGAGTCGGAGACTAACAATGTGTTGATCATCATTATTATTATCAGCGATAGGATATCCACAGTTGGATGTAGGCCTCTCCAACAAATTTCCAATTGGACCAGTTCAATCCTACTGTGGATGATGCAATAGTTTGATAATATGAGTTATAAATGTAATCACCTTAACATCAAGTTTGGCAAACGTAATAAACCTCATAAAAAGTTCACATCCTGAAGATATAGCTGTCACGGGCTGGTCACAGTGCTTCATAGCATCTACCGCCAGCTGCAGATTTAAGTCCAGCTCTCTCACTGTCGCCACTGGTAATATAAATATTAACACATACCAAAGTTAAGGGATATTAGCTACATCACACAATTATTAAGTTAAAAAGGTTTTATTTATAGTTGAAAGAGACTTGTGATGTATGGTTCCATATGTATGACATTGCATTTTGTTCAGTAACTTATATTTTTGGTCTAAAAGCTTAATGTAAGAAGTTTATAGGAATGATATTAAGTTTTTTGAGAAAACATTGTTTACCTTTATAATTTTCTATCACAGATAATAGTGTTCTAATTGCAGCAACTCCAGCGGAGACATCTTCTTCCTCTTTCATAATTTTTAAGAAGATTTCTTGCACTTCTGTGAAGGCAATACGTTACAAAGTTGTACAACATTTCAATAAATATTTAATTAAAAACATGTTCGCAAATATGTTACAAACCTTCTTTTTTCATTTTGTGTGATTATAATGCTACTAATAGACCGATTTTAATAAGGAAATCCTATTTTGTTTACGTATCACACACAACATAACCTAAAAATGATAACCGTTGAGTTCTTTCGTCCTGCTGACACTGACAGTAGTGACAGTTGTTGACGCCTTGACGGTACCACAGAGTACCAAGGAACTTATATCTAGGAACAATGATATTATATGTTAAAAAAGGTTATTTAAACCTTTTTACCACCTTTTTTAACATACAATATCATTGTCTAGGAGATATAAGTTCCTTGCTAGAGTCTGGCCATCCGTTCTTTGCACAAGAAAAGAGCGGTAAATTCAAAAAAACAAGGGGTGACAACACCGACTATAGACTGAAAAAATGCGTTTGATACTATTATCTCAACTTAAGTAAATATCAACTTTCTAACTATGCCTTTGATAGCTTTCGGCATTATTTTTCAATAATTTCAAAAGAATATTGATTGAAAAACACTAAAAAGACAGTGACATGACAGTTCAAAAATATTGCCATGTATAGATTTTAAAAAACAGTCCAGTGCAGAGAACCGGTAGCCAGACTTTAACTGAGAGTATTGATGAGTGACAGACACTGAAACACTGACACAATTAAGTTCAAAAACTTTTATTTTGTAGAAATTTGTTTCAGTAGGTACCTACTAAGATTCTTTTCAAATGGGTTTTAAACAAAATATTAATTATTATTTAATTGTGTTTTGTCATAAAAAGCTTTTTGTTTGTATAATTTATATTAATAATTGTTTTATGTGATAAGTTTTCACCACGCTTTTTCCCCAAAGAAATAGGCAGAGGCGTATCATAATTTATAATCACATGCCACCAACTATGTCAGTTCCCATTTGATAAAGGGCGAGCCATTTGTCACTAACCGGGCACATTTCGGATTAAAGGCGAATTTCAAGATAGAGAAACCCAAAACCATGCAAGTAAGTATGCCCGTCCCGGGGATCCCTGGATCTCTTGAACTGCAGTAGGTACCTACCTAAGTAAGTACCTACACACTCCCACTGCATCACCTAGTCAGTTTAAAGATGGTGATATTTTAATTATTTTTCGCGCCTGTTAGAAAAAAGAGATAGGCAAGTAACTGATCTGTTAATTGAAATCATAGTTACGTCATTTTAGCAGAGAAGAACTGAACACTTAGGTATGTCTTCTCTCACAGAAGGCACCCTGCCTTCTAATTAATATAATTATAATTACATTTCTTTTTCTGGATGGGCATCTAGGTATGCATGGGGATTTTCTTAGGACCGCAAAATAGCTTGCTTTTTATATAAATATTTGTTAGATAGGTAGGTACATATTTCTGCATCTGCTGGTGGTTTGCAATGCAACCCAAAAGAGTAGCCTACCAATAATAACTATGTTTTTATTAAGTACCTATCAGGATATATAAATGATATGATCTAAAGTGTATAGGATAAGCACTTTACATTCCAGATGATTCTTGTTTTATCGCTTCTTTAAACTGCAGTGCCTATTTTTTCAGCCTATTTATCGATCAATATCTGACGTCTGTCTGCTCCCACTTTTGTTTAGATCATCGGTCGTACTACTTCTGTTAAACCTTTTAGAGGTGACTAATCCTACTAATATTACAAATGCGAGAGTTAGTGGATGGATGGATGGATGCCTCTTACTCACACTAGATTGGCTCAAAGGATCTGTTTGATCTGATCTAGGTACCTTTTATCGACATACCTACCACGCGGACGGAGCCGCGGGTGAAAGTTAGTTGAACTAACAAGCGCAGGTTAATGACAAACCTGTCTTGATGTCAGCATTCCATAGTAGTAAGTAAATTCGTGAGTTAACCTGCCTTTATCATCCTATACTGTACCTACCTATGAACTACCTATCCGTCCTACCCACTTTAGAGATAGAAAAGAATATCTAGGTAAGTTTGGACGTAGGGGATAATCTTCGAAACTACTCAGCCTCCTTTTTATAAAGATAGTCTAACTTGGAGGAAGACACGTGGGCGAAGCAGACGGCTGCTGCTTGAGTTTAAATAAAACAATATCAATTATAGCTGTATTAATTAATACATTAATAAAATATTTAAAAGTTATTTACTAAAACAAAGATACTAACAGCGTGATATATGAATCATAAACTTGGAATAACACTGTAGGAACTAAGTTAGTTTACACTAGGGAAAGTCACGGCCATCACCGTTCTCTACAGCCGACGACGACGGTGCCGTTCAAAGTGTTGCTGTTGGTTGTGTTGGCTGGACGCGTTTAGTACCAGGTGACAGACTGTATTGTTTACTAAACACCGGTGTTCGAGTGCTCAATCTGCGGATATGGGGAACTCCGCTTCCTTCAAGATGAATGACAAGCGGTGGCAGTAAGTGTTTCGTAATATCTTATCTTATCTATATCTTATCTTCTATAATATCAAAGTATTGTTACAATAATGTATATTATTACTGTATTCGAAAACGATAAACTACATTCTAAATTGAAATATTTTATTTAAAAATAAAGTTTTATTTTGTGACAGCGAAATAGTGGATAATCATAACTCTACTCCGCGCTACCCTTGATAGTTCAGTTAGCTACTTTAGCGTAAACCTATGTAGGTAGAAATAGGGGTCGATGGCAGTTATTCACGTTTCTATATAATTATAGATTAGGTCTATGGTTGTCGTAGTTTGTCTACTTTATACCTATATGTTTATTTACAATTTAAGTTTCTGTGTATTTGCTATTGTTTGTAACTTGTTGATTATTCTATCAACAAAATATATTCAGTTCACTCTAGTTCAGGATTAGTTTCTCGTGTCTTTCCGAGACCATAAAGAGTATCTTTCAAATACCGCTTCTTTCTTTTAATTATTAAAGTTTCAGAGATGAAATGACACTGATATTCTCTAACCGTTTCTAACCTAACCTAAATCAGGATTATCGAAATATAGGTCGGTAAAAGACTGTTGCTGTATCGGCATTGGGCATTTTCTAGAATAAAAATGTTTAGTTTAATAATAATATTCTTAAAACGATACTGGACCATATGAATAAAGAAATAGGTTAGGAACAGTCACCGCTTGTTGACGATGTAAATGTAGTTAGTCATAACGATGCTAATAACTATTAATCACTCAAAGAAGCAGATAGGTATCTGTATTATGTACTTATAAATGCATTATTCAGTACTGTTTAAAATTCGCTTTTAGGTTGCATTCCGAATTCTGAACAACATCCCAGCTAGCTAGAACATTGCCTTTCATTCTTTAATATATTCCTAACTTCTCACACTAGGTTCACATTATTATCATCATATGTTTTCTTAAATTCTACTTAGAATCGATAGAATATTGAAGGATTTTGTAGAATGTTGTAGAATTCTCGTTTAGGGAATGTTCTCAATGCGAGAATAAACTTCTTCTCTGTCAGGTAGCACACAGTCCTGACAGTGTCTATACAAAATTTCATAACTAGTACTTAAAACTTACTTTAGAAGTTAGTAAGCTTAGTTTTTCTCTGACCTGTACAGAGTAGGTAGTTTTAGTAAATTTTTCCACATCCGAGCACAATAAAATGTATGTAAGTATAGGTACTACCAGTTGCATTAGGTAAGAGCGAATCAGACCGAGACATTTTCCTTGGCCGCGTAAAACTATAGATTTAAAGGCCATTTATTTTAGTTTATGCAATTGCACTAAGTTCATTTATAGCGTAAGAATCTACTTGACAAAAAAGGGCTTTGAATTAAAATTTTACATACCTAGTCATTTGTATATTAGCACCTGATTAGCATTAACGTTACTGTGATGCCCATCACGCACCTTCAAGTATACTTGTACAAACTCGACTTGAGCAAATCTACAACAATACAAAGTTGCGCAATCTCTCCCCACACATATTAGGGTAGTAGACTTGTACAAGTCTGAGTTGGGGCAAGTTTAACTTTTTTTTAACTGCACATAAAAGGTATGTTACACGTAGTATTCATACGTTATGCACAGTAGTGCCCGCCCAAGACAGACCCAACATAAAAAAGGTTACGTGAACAGCCTCTGAAATACGTTAATAATAAAGTATAGAGTTTTTTTTTCTTTACTTCTCCAGTTAGAACCCTATTCTTCTATCCCAAGCACGTTCTACCCCAAGTCTATAAATCACAAATTCTAAATACTTATAACAGAGTACACACTACACACGTCTGTCTTCTAATAAACCCATCACCAACAGCCAACCCAACATCATAAAAACCATAATCGGTATATTTACTTCGTTGCAGTACATCTTTTATGATGATTGCATCACTTATCAATAGTTAATAGAGTCCGTTACTAAGATTTTACGACTTTTACTGAAGCTGTTATTCATCATAATGATTCTAGAGATGTTATTTCTAAGTGATCAACGGTTTTATTTCGCTTTAATTGTTCAGCTGCCGTACTTTACAGGCATAGACTACTCCGTAAATTCATTGAAAGTGGATAAATGTTATTTTTAAGTGTTAGAGACGTTATATGTAGTTGCAGTTGTTTTTGTTTTGTTCCAAGACGGCAATGTGTTGGGTAAGTGCTAATCTATGAAGCGATGCGCGGTGGCGAATGGATAAATGGCATGCAAATCATGAGATCCGAGTTCGATTGTGACCAATGTGGACTTCACTTTGTGGAATTTATATGAACTAGTCAAGTGACCTACTATCTGCTGACGGTAAAGGAAAACATCGTGAGGAAAGAAAAAAGCTCTTAAATAAGAGAGAGAGCGAGGGAGTAGGTACTTTTTATAACCCGTTGTCCTAGGTGAGCGACGACGCGACGCGATACTCACGCGACGAGCCAGGAAGTCCTAGTTTGTAGACGTTTGTAAGAGCAAGGCATCGTAGTCAGAGTTGATTTCTACCTTCGAACATTCACGTCTTACTACAGAAAAACACATATCGAAATAGAATAAATGTAGACAGGAACTAAATAATTACATCGGAACATTGTGCCATGTAATTGCTATCTATAGACAATTTGTAATGCCTTAGTTTGACCTCGAATGACGACGCACGTGAGACAATACTGTTGTCTGCGGCTTCGCTTCCGTGGATTTTTGGTTGGCCACTAGGTACTCAGCTCCTATTACTCGTAGCGTAATGTTACTATAGTCTTCTTCAAGAAATGGTCTGTCCAACAGAAAAATATATTTTTCAAAAATAACCAGTAAGTAGTGACCGCCAGATGGACCGACGAACAACACTCTGAAAGCATTGTTATACTGGACGTGCAGAGCATCCAGCGATCTTTTGGTGTAATTGACCCATAGATTGCCCGTGTACACACTCTGGCAGTACGTCTTGAACAGCGTAATTTTGACAAGGTTCGTACAGCGTGCAAATCTACGGGCCAACATATTACTCCGGACCGCAAGAGCCCTACACTCCCGTTCAATATCTACATCGTCTTTAAGGTCGTCGGTAATAAAATGTCCGAGGTATTTAAAAGTGGACACCCTTTTAATTGATGACCCATTCAAAACCAATCCGGGCCCATAGCTACTGCATTTACCAACGACCTTAAAGACCATGTACTCAAATTTAGCCACATTATATATTAATCCATCTCTCATCATTCTCTCCGATTGCCCCCCCCTGACGGAGCCAGCAGCACCATAAACAGTATCCTATATCTTATCCTAGGTCTTACAATATCTCGAAGTCAATTTTCATTAATGTCCATTTAGTGGTTTAGCTATAAAAACGTAACAAACATAATTATGTACTCACTCTCGCGTTTATTTTATTAGTTATGATAGGTAGGTACTTACCTACATATTTAATTAGTTAGCGGATGTTCTAGAGCACCTTAATTTAGTTCTGAGTTAGAGAGACAAGACGCTGTTGTTCCGTAGGACATGTGACTGCAGTGTTTTACAGATTTACTATCCGATGAAGAAAAAAATAATTATTAGTTGTATAGCTTAGTGCTTGTAGGGTTCAAATGTGGCTCTACTTTTTTTTTATAAAAAATGAAATGAATGAGAAGTTAAGATCTATTTAGGAGAAACATGGTAAATTTGTAATAGCAATAATAACACACAGATAAATTGTGTAAAATGTTGGTTGACTCACATTTGCCTTGGATTAGCTAAATTGTCCGCAAAACTTGAAGTTTTGAAATATCATGCTAGTTGTTTTAACGACACGTCTTGTTTATTGTTATTTGATAATTTAAAACAAATTAGTCTCGCTTTAAAATATAATTATATATGTAGGTTGATAAAAATAGTAAGATTCTCGTAGTTACCAACTAGGACACAATTAGGACTTGTTTTCCATACACAGCTGAAATCAATTTCCTCCATTTTGATTACAAATTAAAGTTAAAAGATTAAAGTACCTAATACTTTTTGTTGGAGGGAAGTTGGACATTTTCTTTGTAACTACTTTATGGGTTAATAAATAATTAGGTATGTAATTTTTGGAACTACTTATGTAATAAACTGTTCTAATACAAACCACACCTAGGTACCTAAATCATGTTATAATTTTTTTGGGCACTTTGGCACGGCAACCCTCTTCCTAGAGGTAACACAGGTTCATTCTTAGCCGGGAGCGGAGCTATGTTCTGTCTGTGCGGAAGACCATAACTTATAGGTATATACTTCAGACCTTGTTTATAACACCTTTGTGGTATTTTCAACGCACTTTTTATTTCCTTAATGATATATTAATTACATACATATTAAATTTACCGCAAGATAGTTTAGCTATGTATTTAGTTTAATGGTTACCTACCAAACAACATCAACTTAAGAGTATAGAAAAGTTTTATCAGTTAAAGCTAATATGCACAATACGCTTGTAATGTTGCAGTAATATAATATTTTCTACTTTCTACAATATGTCGAGTGCACTTTCTCGTACGTACTATTACGGCATGTTGTGTGGTGAATTTGCGTCATTTCGTCATAACTGCAAGTGCAGTTGTTTAATGTATGAACGTTACAACATTACCGCATAATATAGTTTCTCTTTATTCATTCACACCTTTAACAGGCTTGAGAGAGTAATGGTTTGCCGATGCACATGTATGATTATGCGTGTGTGGGTAGCTGATCCACAATTTTTGTTTGGTCTGTGGACCCTTAGGTTTAAGGTTTATACTTGGAAGGGTTGAGTCTGCTTAGAGAAGGTTAAAAGTTTTATTATCATGATAAAATATTTTAAGATTTATCACGGGAGCATTCAAACATTTATTTCTTGGGCCCTTTCTATCGATCTGCTGTGTAATCTAGCTTCTTTCTACAAGGGACCAAGCTGGTTAATCATGGAATTGATAACATTGGCATTGATATCACATTGGCACCATAACCAACACAACGCTTTCTCACATTCAGGTCTCGTTACAGCCCTTCAAACATGCGTTGTCACCTGTGTGACCGCCCATTCTGCCCAATAAGGTCCACTGTGACCGAAATCTTTACAAATATTATAAACCTGAAGTAGTGAAGAGTGTGTTAGTTTGTTTATTTGAACGCTAGAATCTCAGGAACTACTCTGGGCTATTCAACACTAAAGGATTACAAAGGCACTAAGGTTGTCGAGGAAGGTTATAGGCTATATATATAACATCAGCTACGGCCTATAGGAGCTGAGCAGTGGCCAAATAAAGAAAGTCGGGAGGGAAGCCCCGCGCTATTTGTAGTAAAAAATATTTTTTACTAATGGATGAACATGATAATCATACCGACGACAGGTGGGCTAATGGGTAGATGCTTGTTGGCTACTGATATTTTCTAAAAATCTACCTATAAAATGTAACATGTCGATAAACGATAAAAGCTTTATGATTTAATTCAAAATATAGTCGAAGTTAAAATCCAGTTTAAACGTTTCCTTGTCATAAAAAATTTACATAACAATAAAACACGCTTTTATAGACCGTACTGTGTTGGAAAATGCTACAAAACAACGAACGACTTTTTTATACCCAAACTAATAATCTGATAAGAAATTAATCCTTGCCTAAATTTGGATCATTCCGTTTCAACTAGGTTAGGTCTCTAATGGGGACGAGCCTATTGACAATTTTTTACCGGCCATGATCCATACTTCGGGCAGATACTGGCAATTTCAGGATAGCATCAAAGTCATCAAATCAAATTCAAAGTCAAATCCTTTATTTTATATAGGTCACATACATGATAAAAAGGTGTCAGAAAATTTGCCCAAGGCCTGTTCACTGACAACGTTGGGCTTTAAGAAGAATTTGGAAAGAAACTCAGGTCACTCTTTTTAATCACAAGTTACAATTTCAATTGGTTACAGTTTAAATGAAAATCTCAGAAAGTATGGCTTTAGTTAACCATTACTAAGTTTTTTGAGTAATTGTAATCTTTGTGTACTTAGTGAATCTTATTCTATTGTACAGTAATGTACAGTCTGTAATAAAAATTGTAAAATAACAAAGTAAAATGACTCAGAAATAATCTGTATTACAACAAAAAATATTAAAAAACTTACAAAAAGCTAAGTTACGTGCCATTTTCGTGACCAACGTTATGGGTTGCACATTTGTATAATGTACTTATATTATAATTTAGCTCGTAGGATCTAATGTGTAACTGTTTGTTGATCTTTAATAAATAAATAAATAAATGTCGCCATAGAGTCAATCCTGCTGCGCAAGAGTTAGCACACCACTGTCGCACGCAGTCATTAAACATCGTGTCGCTTCTAGTGCCTTGCGAAAACAGAACTAAGTACTTATTGCGTTTGCGACTAATGCTTGGTTACAACAAACTACTAAATTATATGAGGTACTTATGCAGAAAATAGAATCGGTTAAACTATAAGTACCTAACTAAAAGTATCTAATATTATATGCAAATATAACATTTATAACCACTCAACGGATCATCATTAAATTAGGATATGACATAGGGATAATATAAAGCAAGAGACTACTTGAGCTACTTTTTGTTAATGAAATATATTTCTAACCAAGAAGTAAGTATCACGTTGCCTCTCCTCTTGAGTGCGATAAGATGCTCGTGGCGTTCGCGTATTTCCAATCTTGTGCGAATTATCAAACAAGTGGCGTAATATCGTGATAAGTGATAATTATAACGAAGTTTCAATAACTCGATACTAACGTACCTGCTTACCGTTTGTACTTATTTTTATCATGAATCAGCTGTTACCGAATTGTAGCTACTACAATTCGGTAACAGCTGTTACCGAATTGTAGTAGCTACAAATAATAAATGAAGATATATACACTAATCAGCTGATTAGTGTATATATCTTCATTTATTATGTTATCTTATGTTGGCAAGCACTTATTATAAGAAAAATGAAAATGTTGTAAGTATAATATGGATGAGTGATTCAGCAATTGATAAACTTGAAATTGAATCTAAGATCATTAGCAAAAAAAACAACAATAATAATTTTATATCAACTCATAAACGTCCCACTGTTGGCCACGGGTCTTATCCAAACAATGTGGAGGGAATTAAGCCTACTATACCACACTCGCTAGACTGACGGTTGGTGCATGATCTTGTAAATTTCCATTATATTATTCAATTATCATGCAACTCGAAAGATTAATTGACGAGTAGTATTAGTAGTATTGATGGAAAATACGATCATCAGAGATCCACCTCTAAGAGAAGCATGTTTTTAGCAGCAGCTGATTTGTTTGATCGTCAGCATTGGTATCACTTTGTTATGACCTGACTCTGACCCTGGTTGCCAACAAGCAACGTAACTATTCATCTCCAGGAGGACCCTATTTATTATTGTTATTTATCATACTGCAGCAATAGCTGTTTGTACATTAGGGTAGGCGGCCCCTTTAGTGATAAAAGTGCGCAATACTTAATAGGTTCATTGTACAGTTAAATTAAATATACACATTAATCTTATCATATTTTTTTATGGGGAATTTAACTAAATATTTTTAATAATGTAAGATGCGTAATATTTATGACTCTTTAATGGAACATTTTTTTATGGGGTTATCGTAAACTGATAAACTCTTACACTATGGAACGTTTTAAACAAGGTACTATAGAGGAAGACTTAAAAAAGGAAACTATTCGCAAAAGCTAATAAGCCTTACATAATAAAGATAAAGTTAGTTTGTGTCATTTACTATTGCGGTATCAACATGATTTAACCAGGAGTCAGGCGTAAACTGTAAAAGTATGAAGATGCTTTCGTGATGAGGGCCTAAGACCTACTTAGTCCAAGTGATTGCGATTTGGTAAAAAAAAAGTTTCCATTTTTGTAATAGGGAATTGGACTCTGGAGGTCTACTCGTATTCATTCTCGCACTATAAATTGTATTATCTCTAAGATATTTTAATAAAAAATATAAATTCCTGAAGAAAACAGCATATCGGTAAAACAGCTCTCTAGGGAAAATATTTTATTATATTATTATTATTAATAGCCCTCTAGGGCTGCACCACCTTGATTTTATGAATTACGTCTGACTGAATCTATAACTATAAATAATAGTCCTTCTGATCGATTTCAATTACAATTTTCAGTGGCCCGAGGCGTGGGAAAGTAAACACCTTTAAGTGTAGTTTTAAAATGTGGAATTTTTATATACATCGCTATCAATGCAAACGGATTTAACTGGAGATTTCTTCGTGTGAAAATATCTGTCTTCTTGCTTTTACTACAAGGTTCAAAATTGCAAAGTAGCATGTGTCATTTTACGGCCTTTTTCGATAGTCATTATTATAAGTTTATGTACTCATCTTCTCATAAGCATAGTAACTTAACTAACAAGTTAATAAAATTTTCACTCTACACGCGAATGCACAGTGCTATCAATTAGATATACTTACATTGTGTCTAACTGTCCACACGATGCATTTCCTTATAAGTTGGTACATTTGTCAATACTGGATCGTCTGATTCTTTGTTATCGCTGAATTTACCTAATGTTCTCAAACCGGTATATTAGGTAATACCCCAGCTTTAGATTACTTATAGTTCAATGGCCATCCGAATATAGTGCTATTTTATTTCCTTATCTGTTATTATTATAACAAAGTCATTTAATATAGACCACTAAGTATTCGGTTCAGATCAATCAAGATTGAATTACATATGGCTTGCGGTATGTTTGAAGTATACTAGGTGGAAGAAAAATGCGTACATAAAATAGAACACACGTTTTTGTGTACTACAATTCCTGTTATGTATGTACATCTCATTTTCGAAGAAAAAAGAAGATGATTTATATTTTTTATAAACTGTCTCCATGGCGCAGCGGTAATGTGACAATTGCTGAGCAAGAGGTTCCAGGTTCAACCCCCGGTTGGCGAAAAAGGTTATTAGGTTTCTATCTTGAAATTCTCAGTCTCAGCCCGGAGACTGGAATTATGTCAGGTTAATGACAATAGGCTCGCTCCCTAGTCCATATTCTAAACATAGCCGGCGAAATGTGGGTGTGTTTAATGTGTTTCCCCTTCGGGGAAAAAGGCGCGATGCGCGATGTTTGATGATAAGTTGTTTTATTTAATACAATCGGATCTGTCTTTTGATTCGATAAATTCGGCAACAATCCGGTATTATTAATAGCTAAGAGTTTCTTACAAAACTTTCCTATGTTGAGGTCCAATTAACTATACATAACATATCAATAGGTGTCAAAATCACGTCGTCACGCGTTGTACAACATGCGCTCTTTGCCCTTGGCCTGATCTTGATCGTGTGACCTGCGCAAACGCACATGCTCACGTCATGCCCGCCATCGATAAATCAAACACATTAACTTTGACACGACGTGCGCTTTACATTCGCAATGACATTGGGACGGTGGTGTGACCTTTATTTAATAGGTAAAGTGTCATAAATAAAATTTGTGTTTACTTTGCTCTAATTACAAGCATTTAAAAGTTGAGTTATCATATTTTTCCCAATTTATAATTATTTAGAATTGACGCGATGACCCCGATTCTAAGGACGATTCGAAGTTTTAATTGCATTCGGAGTTCTCAAGATTAACACTTAGCCGGCAGTTATTTCTTTCTTTTTAGAATGGCTAAGCAGTGATATAAATTTTGCGTAAATACATAAGTTTATGGCCTAAACGTACTCAGTTCATTAGTGGTGGGACAGTAATGGTTGTTCTTTAAAATTAGTTATTTTTATTAGTAGCAACAATAGTTTCGCAAAGTAGGTACTTACATACATCTGTTTATTCGAATAATGTTTTATTCGATTGCACACACTTAAATATCAATATCACTATCACTACATAGTATAAAACAAAGTCGCTTTCTCTGTCCGTATATCCCTATGTATTTTATTCTTGAAAACTACGCAACGGATTTTGATGCGGTTTTTTTTAATAGATAGAGTGATTCAAGAGGTAGGTTTATAGGTATTAAATACATACCACACGGGCGAAGCAGCGGGCGGAAGCTAGTTTTATTATAAAATCAACTTGTATCGTTTATTCTTAGTGTTGGTAGGTGTTCTTTCTGCGATTATTGAACTAATTGATCGCTTTTTTACACGTTGTCCTGTAAAGGAACCTAAAACCTCCTTGCGTATAGTTAAACAGTCGGGAGGTCAATACCAAACAAAGTGTTAGACTCTTAGCTGTCAAAGTTACTTTTAATGTCACGCTTTATGCCTAGTTTACACTTTAATTAGTGCGATTGCGAGTGTTTAGTATCTGCTGTCTGGCCAACGTGGTATAATAGGCTAAATTCCCTTCACATTCTTTGGAGGAGGTACCCGTGCCCAGCATTTGGGCGTTTATGGGTTGAAATGATAAAACATAACATAGCATGACGCCTTTTACCCCAATGGGATAGGCAGGAGTGTATCACACCTAAATTTCGCCAGCTATGTTTGGTCCCATATAATAGAGGTCGAGCCTATTGCTATCAACCGGGTACATTTGTTTTCCAAACTCCGGGAAAATCTCGTTACTGGAATTTAATTATAGAGAAACCCAATACGAGTACCATTTTCATCCGACCCGTATATGGAACCCGCGGACCTCTTGCATAGTAGTCGTATAGGCTTCCCACTGCGCCACTGAGGTAAAAACGTGTTTAGAACCAGGCAAGCCGTCAGTTAAGGGGACTAAGGGGGGAGGAAGAGTGTGCTGGACGGGGCTACTCCCAAAAAAATAAAACACTCTTTTATTCACATTACTACGCAGATTAATAATCACTCACACTAATCAACTGACAGTCAGACAGGACTGTTTACATTTTATTTAAGTAGGTAGGCGGCACCTATGTATGTATAATAATATGTTTGTGATATTATAGGCTTTCTCATGTTCAAAATAGAAACAGTCGTTTATTTAATAGATATGACTATGAATCGTATTGCGGCCTCAGACCAACATTGTGGCCCTGAAAAGGGCCTTTTGTTCTCGATCACATGTACAACATAATTATTATATACATACGTGTTTAGTGCTAATCACTAAACACTTGCACTTATCTTGCACAAAGTGTAAACGAGGCTTTAGTCGCAAATTATTCTTTACAATGTGAAAATATAAATTTTACTTATTTAAAATATGTGCCTGTTTGGTTATATAGAAGTAGGTATTGTGAAATTTCTGTCATGTTCACTTGTGGAATGTTCACTCAAATGCATGAAAAATTAACTGATTCGAAGATAGAGTTTTGATAGTCCAAGTTTAGCTTGTATGGTATTTTATTTCGCGTTTCTTTCATTGACATGGTGCCACGCATCCATCGTTCCATTGATAATACTAACATTTATGTAGCTGTAGTTTGGTAGAAGTTAATTCTCACTTTGATAAATCTCCATATGTAGTATATGCAGCATGTAGGTACTGCTAACAACTTAGAGATGATTTGCTCTTGTTTAACACCAAAGAGTCTCCGTCCAGCATACGAGTTATCTAAATAAATGAAAATTAGAAGTTGTTCTTTGCTAAGAGCATCAATAATTGAGAACGGCCGAATCGATTGGTTATGTTTGTCAAAATAAGAATCCAGGATTTTATGCAAAAAATGGAAAAATGGATTGCGTTGCAATTGACAAAAACTATCTAGTAATAGCGGAACAGGTCGAGTTTTCCTCAATTTCTTTCCTTTTGTTTTTTGGCAAGACCGCCTGATTTGTGGTACAAGTTATAATGATGTAGGATAGAAATATCCCAAAATAAGTAGCCTTCAGGTACTTATTTACTTATTTATTATTTTATTATTATTGATATATTATTGGTTTCTTTAAGTGAAAGGTTTTTAGTAAATTAACGTTGTCGAAAATACATAGCAAAAAGTTTAAACAACCAAATTTACGAATGAATCGTTGCAATAATGAGACTTCAAGATATTGCAGACAAACAACGCGACGGGGCGTCGGAGTGACACTAGTTATGTACTGACAAGTAAAGCACGGGAGGCGCTCGTAGCATTGTGGTACTGAGATGTTCGTTACGATCATCGAGGTTAAGCAACACTCGGCAAGGTCAGTCCATGATGGGTGACCGTTTGTGGCAATTTCATTCTCGAGCGTCTCCGTGCTTCGGAAGGCACGTAAAGCCGTTGGTCCTGGTTATCTCTTAATGTGGTAGTCGTTAAGTCAAGTTGGAAGCCTTCTGGGCGAATTGATAAATTCCATCCAACACCAGGGTCTGCCTCAAGCCAACACGATAAGAAGAAGCAGTTAGAGAAAATAAACCTTATGCTTTACACTTAAAGTTGATTCTTTGTTGTTGGTATTTGCACAAAAAGTGAAGTCTTTAAATATAGTTTGTATAAAATGTATGAATAAAAATAACATCAATACAACATTTTTCTCTTTCTAAATAAGTTTAATTTTATTTACAAAGAATAAAATATTTAAATATTAATTAGCGAAAATAAACTCAAACTACGTAGGTACGTGATCAGACAGATCAGTTTCTGTTTATTTACTTTTGCGGCGCGTGATTGCGCTTCAAGTTCAGAGTTTCTCCCCTATCTCATATTTGATATCGATAAACACTTAATGTGTTCACCGGCTACTAAATCCAACCTTTAGTTGTCATTTAGAGTTCGTTTGAGCTCCCTGGCAATCCGCAACTCTATTTATTTATTTAAAATGAATAAAATTAAAAATTAAATAAATTAAATCATTAATATTTAAACTTAAGTTACCTTTCTTCTGAATTGTCTGTGATATATTTTTTTTTAATTTTTCAAAATGGAATTCTTGTCACGAAAAGTCAAGTCGCATAGTCAAATTGACGCGCATCAATTGAATGGCTCGTCGGAATCTGGAAAAACTAAGCGGTGAGTTTTTATTATTATTGTTACGAAACGTTCCATGGTTATTGTATGGTATATGATATAATTATTTATATAAATGTGGCAAGTATGGATTCCCTTTTGGGCGGCTTCCGTGGAGATAGCTCCAACACACAGAGCCCTAGTGTTAGCCTTTTGTTATTTTAAGCGCTATAAGTGGCTATAATCCTTAAAGTACGTGTACTCGGTAAGAAAACTCGCCGTGTCATATGATCAGAAAAAACCATTGTGAATTTGACAAGAATTTTCCCGGATCCAACCTCGAATTTTTTCTTGTCTGCGCCAGATAAGAAGAATAATAATGCGTATACGATGTTGTTTTCGTACAGTCGTATGTATGGTATGGTAGCGAGAACTATTCCAAGCTTGATTGTAAAGAAAAAATCATTTTGACAACGAAACAAAAAAAGGAAAGGTTTTTGCATAAATATCTTTTATATGTCATAGTCAAAGGTCGATAAATAGTCTCTTTCCGGAATGACTGGTTTATCCTAGGATCCTGACAGATGTACCCTGTACAGCCTAAATTGTTATATTTGGAAACCTGAAATTAGGATAATATAATATTCGTTAGGTACCCAAGGTGAGCAAGTCTCAGAATATAGAATTATGATATTACAAATAAAACCAATTTCCTTGTTCATAGATTTGATAACATCGATTCAGCGAAAATCTAGCTTAAAGGGTTGGCTAGAAGCTGTGAGCCAAGTCACTTTAAGGTTCTAGTTGTTATTAGGTTAATGTAGGTTAAATGTAAAAGCGTATGAAATTAGCCTCAACTATATTATTTTAATAAGATATCAGTCGTCAATATTTATCACCTTTTAAATTCATCAAATTGGTCAAATAACGTCTTATTACTAGAATCTAATTTTTAGTTTCGTAATTTAATTTAACAACGTAATTATAATGTGAAATTCATGAAGACCGGATGGATGAGAAGTTTTTTCCCTACATCTAAACTCAAGCTAACATTGTCTATGTTCCCCTTTCAATAGGATTAATAATCTTATTACAAACTCTATTAGTTTGTTTACTATCTGGAAACCTGGTTTATTAATTAAAACATATTGATTTTCTTACATTTTAACCTTTCAGTCATTCTCGCGTGATTATGTTACAAACATCCATCCATATATCGAGCCATCCATCTTAACTGTGTATTAGTAATATTATGCAGTTATCAAACAAACATAATGTTTTATCAAAACTAGTTTAAAAGTACTAACTAGTTTGTTTAATGTAGAGTTATTACAAAACTTGGGAATTCACATTGTTAAGTTTATGAATTCAAAGATGACTGGTATTTTATCTGCTTACCAATTTTACTGGTTCTTATAATTTTATGTGTTAAACAAGTTTCATTTACGTAAATATTTTTAAATTCAGTAGGCGAACACTGTCTGGTAATTGAAGTTTTAATTGTTAAAAATTCAGAGTTATATGATATAAAAAGTTGTCAACTTTATCCGTTTCATTTTTGTCAATAAACAATAAAATGATGAAATTACAACGTAATTAGTTTACAAATAAAAACATTATGATACACTCTAGTTCGTGCTATATAATTTACCAAAAATGAACGCACTTTATATAATTTATAATTGTAAAAATAATTAAATTAAATTGTACAGTAACGCTCAGCGCCCACTTTAGGTAATTATCAAATTTTTATTATGACGATAATTTTAGAAGTCGGATACAAGAAAAATACATTAATTGATTTCAGAAAGTGTTCCCCTGCCTGTCGCCATGAGCTGTCCTATGGGCTGTCCCTGTGATACGAAGAAAACTATCTGTCCCAGTAAACGTTGGTAGGCCGTAGAGCTTTCGTAGCATCGTAGGCATTAGATGTATGGTCCCGTAGCGCCCGGGGACCCTTTGTGGCGTAGTCGGGGTACTACACACGTAGCGAGAGTTACTTACGATTTTGCCTATGACACGCAAAATCGTAAATATCGTAATTAGAAAAGAAAAGATATTTGTTTTACAAATAAAACTGTAAATACCTAGTTTATAATTGGATTTGAATTATTTAAATAACTTTTTATATAATTTTGTAATTTAAAGGCCGCCATTTTTTATTTATAATATTTTTTTTTAAATGTTTTTGTACTTTTTACTCTGCAAAATAATGTCCAAATATTATTTTCTGAAAGCGTTGGTCTATTATGAATGCTAGAAAGGACTAACATAACATAAATATATCATAAAACTTTCGAAGTGAAATAATTTAAGGCTTTTCACTGAAATAATAATGACTGTGGCAATAAACTAGACAACATTTCACCTTCAAACTTTAAACTAAACAGAATACTCGTAAAGATAATTGAATATGTCAAGTTATGTCCTTGAAATTTTACTTTTTATTACGATCTAAAATCTGTCTGTAGCATACAATAGGGAAAACACTTACTAATATATTTTCGGCAGGTTTAGGTGTCGTCAAAATAGTTACAATAATAAATATAAATATAATATAAAGTACAATCTAAATACCTGACACTTTAAAAATAAAGATAGAGATCACAAATTAGTGTTTTATTTGAGCGTACTGTAAACAGGAAATTGCTATAACACAGGTACCTTCTAGGTTATTCACAATAGAATATAGAATAAAGTAGAACGCGTGTAAATAGTCTATTTACTTGTAAATTGGCGTGTGTGCAGCTGACACCAATGTTCAACTAAACTTTAGACTACAGCTCCGCGTTTCTTTATAGGTTTGAAATCAGGACATTATATACCTAGTGGATACATAATAATGTCACTGACCCCAATACATTATACATGACATTATTAAATAATTATGTCTTATCAATAATTTATGAAGCTAGGACAATAAACCACAGTGCAATCAATTTTACCAAAAATGATAATTTAATAGATAAAAAAATTAAAATAAAATTGACCACAATTAGACGAATGCTTGTAATTTACGTAGGTACGTATTTAATTATTAGTAATATATTCCCACGAGTATGAGGTCAATGGCCTCAGCGCCATCTGTTATCGAGCGGATATAACCGCGTTGTGGTTCGTATCTATGTTATCTCTGAAAAATTTTCCCGCTTTCCCAGGAGCGAGACCGCAATAAGTCCAGCGCCCCCCGCCCACCGAGACAAAAGTGGCGCTGTGTACGGCCCCTGCAAGCAGTCGCAACTGACCAGCCAAGGGAAGTGTACGCACATGATGGAACGCGACCGAATCGGATTGTGGGGCAGCGGCGACGCACAGGCGAATAGTCAGCTGTCTGGCCTCGACAAACTGCGGCACCCGGGACATAATAAGGTACTGTTGTTTATTAAAAAATATAAATATTTGTATTTTGATAGATCGATGTGTTTTGGATAGGTCATGGTTGAGAGTTTGCGGAAGTGTTGAGCTGTTTTGCCAAGTCGTATGATTGGTGTGTGTGATCGGTTCGCGTCGCCGACCGCCGACTTCAGGTGTCGGTGTTCGATGACAGGAAGGCGCACGGCCGCTAGACTGCCCACTATTGTAATGTTAATGTTTGTTTTGAACTTTACACCCGGCGACAAACTTTATGCTAACTTGTTCCGACGCCAATGTCAACAAACTTGTACCAAGAACTGAAACGTCATGAACGTATAAATTTCAAATATTGACTCTTTTTAATTCGTTGAAATTTATTACTATTAAATGAGATTACATTGATAGGCATATAGTTTTCTTGAAATATTGTCATTATTTTTGCCTCGTGCGTGGTGTTCTCATTAAGGAAGTAAATGAATAAAATTACCTAGTTATTTACTGTAATGGCATAGAATGTGAACTTGTCGTAATGAGGAAATACATAGCAAATTAACATTGGTAACTTCCGACTTTTCGAGTAACGGATCTGTTATACCTTGATACCAATACGACATGTGCTTAAATAGACATACTTACAAGCTTTTATTTAGTTTCACCTGTCTCGGTGCGATGTTTGTCTGTAATCAAATTATGCAAATTAAATTTAACACACTTCCCGTTTTCCGATTGAGCTGAAATTTTGTGTATATTATGTATATCGTGTGAAAATGCTATATTATGATGATATTGGAGCTGGAAGGTGGCCATAGGAACTTTGATATAAAACAACGCAACCCCATCGGGTTTAGACTCGTTTGATTGGTCTTGATAAGAACTTTGTGTTTACATGGTATCCAGGGTCTGATGATGGAACTGAAAGGTGGCTATAGGAAGTCAGTTATAAAACGTATATCGGTTTCCCATCCCATCGTGCTTGGGTTCGTATAATTCTTCTTGACGAGTACAGTAGTTTAGTCCTAAGCTGGAAGGTGGCCATAGGATCTCCGTAATAAAACGAGTTCGTTTGATTTGTTTTGATGTACCGAATCAAAAAGCTATTACTAAACTATTATTATTATTATTATTAGTCATGACAAAATCCATAACTTTTGATTGCGCAAGTCGATATTTTGCCAGTCATTAATACTTACGGATTTTCCTCGTAATATTTATGATGAAAAACTTATATAGGTAATAATATGTTTCTGTCTTGTATTTTTATTTAATTACTCTGGCTAATGGCTTTAGAACATTGCATAAAATAACTAATGAACAACAACTAATTATAAGTTTAATAATAAATCTGTTATTTGCTAATATTTGTTTTTTAACCTTTAGCTGGAGTTATGTATTTCTGCAAAGTACCTTAGTAAGCCCATAAGTACCCATATATTATCTACATGCTACGGCATCACTTTGCAGGCTACTCAATGGTAATTCACATTTTTTTAAAGTTGCATCAGTTTCTTGCAATATCTTCTCGTAGCTCTACCCTGTCAGATAACTGCTCGTAAGCAAATTGACTGACACTATTCTTTCGCATTACTTGTTGCAATTTTAACTAATGGCTTTCCTAAGAGTTGCTTTATAACCTAGATGACCTAATGAGATTTCATTTTTTTAAATTAATATTTGGTCTTACTTTTAATTATCTTACCTTATTTACATCGAAGTGCTATAATTATATAATAACTTACTTCTAACTTCTTGTCCTTGGCGCTTTGGTATTTTAATAATTGAAGTATTTAATTTTTTATTTACTATTCAAGTTAGATAAGTAAGCATCGTGTCATTTCTGGTTATTTTCGATGATAAACAAAGATATCACGATGATGATTTGCGAGATATACAGCTGTAAATTACTTTTAAGATAATCACTACTCTTTTAGCCAAATTGCAGACTTAGATTTATCAAAGGCCAAATTATCTGTGAGTATGGCTCTAGTCACTGTAAACTAAAGACATTTACAACAGTAATAATATCTCTTTTTAAATTAGTAATAATGTTAAACTAAAAGCTATTATAAAATAGGACGAGTTATAAATCGATGTGATCGTAGGGACCCCGTTCTGTTTGCATCCCCATCTATTGAAGTGAGTTGCGACTCCCCAGGCATTGAATAATGCTCAGAAGGGTCTGACAGACTAGGGGCGCACGTAATGCTGTACCTATACGCCTATATGTAGACTATTAGTATTATTTAATGATTTTTTGTTGAGATTGGAGGATAAGATAAAACGTTATTATTTTTGGAAACTCTTTAAATGTTTCAATGGTTCTAATGCGAGAAGATACTTTAGGTTAAATGATTTACAATAGGTATACCTATTAATTATTTATAGCTTTCACCTGGGCTTTCGTCCGCGCGAACCAAAAATACGTGTTTTAGGGGAAAATATAGCTTACATGTTATTTTTATGTATAAGCTGTTTACTGTTTACAGAGACATTAATAATATATTTAATATTGTTTTCGCCAACATGTTTAATTTTAAATGTAGAGCTTCATTCATTTACAATTTCTTTGGATTATTTTCTTCTTTATAAAACGTACAACGTTGACTTAGGTAAACTTGTGACTATGGTTACCATGGTAACCTTCGGTATCGATTATAAGCTACCCTTCATAGAATAGGTATCAGAATTTCATAAATACGATAGAACAAGGTCAGGTCGTCTTTTGTTTCAAGATTTTTGAGTATTCATAGTCTAGGCTAGATAATAGTCTTAAATAAGTTTATTTTATAAAAATGCTCTTTCTTTTTTCTTTACTTTTACTTGTAATGATTATCCCTGCTCTAGGATATTTCCATAAAATTTACTTCAACTCCAAGTGACTAATAGTAGTAACTAGTACCTATACGTAAAGGGGTTCATCATCATCAGCAACCCATTAAATCCCACTGCTGGACTCGGGTCTCCTCTCCTTTAACTAGAGAGCTGAGAGGATAATGGGGTTCGATCCGTCAATATTCATTACAGTTTCAGTGTCGTGGTGACCATCATGTCGCATGTAGCGTCTCGAAATTTAAATAGATACAAAAAAAATAACTATATGTATCATCCATATCATCATAAATGTTTCTTTTGTAATTTGTACAGTACCTAAGTAGGTGTTGTTTCTAATGATAAATAGCAAATATAGGTACTCGTTTGTATAACTGAAGAGATAAGAGCATACTCTTAAAACTTCTAATGCGAAAAGCAAATAAAACTCGTTCTGTAATGTACTCTACTGTTTCTAGTCACTTTAAAGGCATGTTCACCTCTGGCAGATAATATAATATCATCATATTTAAGAGACAGATCTTATATGAAAATTATATATATATATTATATTATAGATTAAATTATAATATCTTCTAGTGGTAGAACAAAGAAGAGAAGCAAGTTGAAGACTTTGAACGTAAATGTCAGATTTAAACTTTATTTTATTTTAAAACTGTAATTATTATGAATACTAATTATTATGCAGAATTCTCATTGCAAATCCACTTAATTTCCAAATTTGGAATAAAATGTAAATTTTTAATTACTTAATCTTTTTATTATTATTGCATTAGTCGTTTTCTAAATGGATTTAAATGCTAATTTGATAATATTTTTGCCAACGTATTGGCAACTAATTTGGGTTGGGTACTTAATTACCTAACGCATCAACGGATGGACAGACATGACAAAACTATAACCATAGCAAAATAGCAAAAACAGAGCCTTAAAATGATATTTTAACTAACTATCATCAAATGAGGTGTTGAATATGTATGAAATATTTACTTTTTGCAGTCATATAAGGGACTAAAAGTCGCGCGGGCCTCGCTTTCGTCGTTCTTTATATGGCCACTGCTCACCTCCTATTGACCGATCCTATTATATATTGTATTATATTGTATATAGCCTATAGCCTGCCTCGATACATGGGCTGTCCAAAACTAAAATATTTTTTCAAATCTGACCAGTAGTTTTCCTAGCGTTCAAACCAAACAAACACTCATCAGCTTTATAATATTATTGTAGGTATAGATATTCAATAGATTTAATCGAAAGATTTAAATTCTACGCAGGTAGTTATTGTTTGTTATGCATTACTATATTTGTACTTTGACGTGTCTAAACTTTGTTAGAGCTCAGAGTTTATGGTTGACAAACAAGTGTAGAAACAAATAACTACGCCGGTATTTGTTTATTTGTTTCTACACTTATTACGAGAATGCCATACGAAACAATGTTCACGTGTTTCATGCAAATATTAACTTTATCGTAGTAGGTTTAGGTAACTAATAAATTTTTCTAGATACACTTTTTACTCCCTTTCGAAGTCGGGCGGATCGCGGGTACTATTTACTTTAGTCGGTACTAAATCTATTTAATGAAAGTGTAAACACGCCTGTTAAGGCCCTGTACTAAGCCAATGTTGAGCTAATCCAGGGGGTGAAGCAGGGAAGCTGAAGCACGAGCCCCCCGCGCCTTTCAACAATTCATCCCAAAGAACAAACTCGCATTCACGTCAACCAGCGGCGGCCTTATTCTCGCGCCGTCCGTATTCTGGTCGAACAAAATAATTATTAGGTACGGTAAAATATTTCTAATGTTTTCTATTTTTAAACCAAAAGTACTTAGTTTCTTTCTTTACCCGACTGTCAAGAAGGAATGGGAGGGTAATGTTTTTCGCGCGTATGTATGTATGTTTTTGGGGCATGTCTGTTCCATTGTGACCTTCTGTAGCCTAAACGGCTTGGCTGATTTTAAAGTGTGAGGTGTCATTAGGTTCGTATTTTTTCCTCGAGTGTCATAGGCTATGTGACATCAACAAAAAATTAATATGGCGGACGGAAACTGTCTAAACAGAATTTTTTTTAGGGCTATCGCAATATAAATATTAAATGAAATGAAGCCACTGCTCAGTTCCTATTACCCGTATCATGATGTTATATAGCCTACAAACAAAAACTATTTTTTTCGGGGTTTTTTGGTTGTTTAAATTAACTCTTGTTCAATAGACGATGTCTGAACTGAACATACGCAAAACGTGCAATTTAAATGAAGTGATATACAAGGAATTATAGTTTGTACCAAGTATTATAATCGTGTAGCATCGTATTAAACACTAGAAGTCGCGTGGGGTTTCGCTCCCGTCGTCGTTCTTTATTTGGCCACTGCTCAGCCCCTATTGGCTGTAGTGTGATTTTATATAGCCTACAACCTTCCTCGATAAATGGGCTATCCAACACTAAAAAAAAATTGCCAGTTGGACCAGTAGTTCTTTAGATCCTAGCGTTCAAACAAACAGTCTTCAGCCTTATAATATTAGTATAGATTTTTCACGTTTTTTGCAACTTTTTCACTGATGCTTCGCTCCTATTGGTCTCAGCGTAATGTTATATAGCTTAAAACCTTCCTCAACAAATGGACTATCCAACACTAAAATAATTTTTGAAATCCGACCAGTAGTTCCTGAGATTAGCGCGTTCAAACAAGCAAACTCTTCAGCTTTATAAAATTAGTATAGATTACACGTGCGATATAAAGAAATAAAAATAATATGCATTTTATATTTAAGTGATAGATGGACCATGTTACTTGAGATAGTTACAAGAGTAGGATAATATGGATAATGTAATTTCGGATGTCAACTTTTTTAAAAAGAGAACGATCCTATTTTTCCGTGGGGAAAAAATAAAGCATTTGGAAGAAAAATAAGTATATTTCCTAAATATATTAATTATATTTGTTTATTCTCATGAAAAAATACACATAGCATAAGCTAACGTTTTTTTGTCTTTGAATCTTTGGAAACTTTATTTACAATCAAATTGACAATGACATTCTAATAACTTTCAAAGGGCTTAAGTGAATATTTCTTTCGACTTTTAAAGCTAATATTTAGCTAAATCAAGGTACACCGAGAACAGCAGATACTCGTACTAGCCAACTAAGCAGGATTCAACCGAGATAATGATAGGGTGATGATAACGTGAACAGTCCTTTTGTAAAAACCAAACAAAAACAAAAAATAATTTATGTAAATATAAAATATGATAAGTAATAAATAAATTTATAATTAGGTACTAAAGCAGGAAATAAACTAGGTGATATGTTACAACTGTTTTTGACGTTCATAAGTATATACGCAATTGTTTTAAATGAATGAAGAATTTTTGACTTTGACTTCAACGAAATTCTTATATCTCATCAAAAGTCTACTACAACAGGGCACATTTTCTTTATTATCTTCAAAAATAGAAAAGCATTGTAGCGATCCTTCAAAAGTTAACTGTTGTCTCTTACGATATGGTAGAGTTGGATAAGAGAGATCAGAATCGAAACTTCTCTTACGACCCAGTATATTTTTTTGATTTATGAAAAATCCCCAATAAATTGTTCTTACCGATATGAATTATTTTCTCTCAATGGCATGCCTCGAGCTTGACGAGAGTAAATTTCGGGTAATAGCCAGTCCATAAAAAATGACAACAACTTTGGTATCATTATTGTTTATTTCCAATACTCTAAATTTTGTACGTTATTATAAAGTAGCCACCACGTTCATGTGACGTGTGTATGCGCCGTCTTAGCGCTCGCTGGTTGTTAGCCTCAGCGACATCTTAGCAACACCGGCCGCCGGTGACGTGATAAGAATAAAACCAATGCAAATATTATCTCCGATATTGAGAATTGTTACAAGATATTAATGTTATAATAATTAATTCTTGTATCCAAGAAGTTTTCTTCTAAATAAATAAAATGTTTATTTAAAAAATACGAAAATAGCGTGAACCAAAAATTTAATCAGAACGACGTGACCTTCCTTCCTAACGGCTCGTCGCCGACTGGGAGGGGGCACAATAAACAAGCTACACTAGTACCTCATGTGAACGCATAAGGTCCAAATTGGTGAGATGTTTGACTTTAGCCAAATCTATCAAGCGTCGAATTAGACGTGATTTCGCGAATTTCTCTTAATAAAAAAAAAACTACGTGTCCCAGTGAAATAATTTTTAGGTAATTCTCTAGCTTATTAAATTTCCTTTATTATCATAGCAAAAAATATATTACTTAACGATCTAAATATAGCAAACTGCGCGACGAAAACATTTTCTAAGGGTCATCTTTGTGACCTTTTTTCTACGAAACTATTATAATTACATGAAATTTTTTTAGGTAAGTCTTTTCTTTAGATTCTCGACTTTATCCAAGTAAATTTTCTGGTTTGTAGTATATACCGATACGGCAAACTGCGCGACGAAAAATTGAGAGTTTTTCGGTGTTTCCGTTTGGACAGCGCCTTAAGTCGAAATGACCACACAGTGACATGTATACAACTAAAGTAACATATGTATATAATTTATAAGTACTTTGAATGTTTTGATTTGATGAGTGTATTCGTTTCCTTCTCTTTATTTCCTCTCATTAAAATCTTAAGAAAATAAACATTATGAATATTTCCTGTTGATTTTACAAAATTCTTTCAGTCTTCTTCTTCTATAACTATTTCTAATTGGTTGGTGTAGATCATCTTTAAGCCCTTTTATTTTTTAATCTAGGTTTGGGTGGTGAGAGTCAATACGTTTTATAGTAGGTACCTAACATAAAAAAAATTGCAGGCAATCACTAAGACCCAGATTCATAGACCGCACTTTACTTTGATTGAAAGATCAACTTTCAACCAATATGAAATTTCATAATCCTGTCAAACTCTTATTTTACTTGCCAAAAACCATTTTTTGCTTACTAAGTAAATCCAAGGCGCTGTCTCTGTCTGTGAAATTTAAAAGGTAAAGGAAATTTGGGCATTCTAAGTTTTCTTTGTGGGAAGTCTATTTTGCTAAGTCAAGTTTTTCTTGGAACGTGTACAGCACGGCTGCGAGAGTGTACCGTGATACCGTGCTAATATGTAGTTCTTCTTTGACGCTAAAATATAATTATTATGATAAACAATACTTACAGATATTAGGTATTAATAATCTGTTTTCTTTTTTTAAACCTTTGGTGGGTCTTACAATGAGGCCTGCTACAACTAATTATTTTATTTTTTAAAGTATAACCTTCACTAGTGTGCGTGTACAATCTGTGAACAGTGGGTGTGTCTCTACGTCACCTGCGTCGTACGATCATCCAAGGTCGAACCTACTTGGTAATGAACCGTTCTAACCGTAATCTGTACCGCTACATCATTATACCACAGATTTCGTCATTTTAAGCAGTGAAAGTATATCATTACTATAATATATACCCATTTTGCCAAATGGGTATATATTATAGTAATGATATACTGTATGTTTCTTGTGGGAATATCCGAATATTGGGTTTCTTCTAATATAGTATAATTAATGTGTGGGTGGCTCTACGTCAGGTCATAAATTTCGTATAATTTAAAGATATAAGATATATTGAGTAAAAAAACTACAGTCTTTACTAAGATATACTGTTAAAAATACTGTGTGAGTAGCAAAATTTTACATTACCAATAAATTATAAATTGACTAATGAATGTTCTCTGAACTAAGTATTTGTATTCAATTTTTTTTTCTGCTTAGAGTTATTGATAAGAAATGTGCTTAATTGTTATAAGTAACAGTATTGTGTATGCCATCCACCCCGACCTTGTACCTTATACATTATAATTGAAACCAATCGTACATGCGTTCGACTTTTTATTGATAATCGAATAAATTTGGTTTTATTTTCATTTCATTTATTTTTAGTACCAATAAAATTTTCGTGGATTGAAACTGTAGGTACATTTATATTTATAAATAAGTACTTAGTTTGTCCGTGTAGTGACGGATTTAGAATATATAATGTCACTACCCCATTTCAACCCGTGGGTGTCGTAAAAGGCGACTAAGGGACCTAATTTTAAGCAGACAAGAGCACTGTGAGAAAAGGATAATTCGAAACAAAACCCTATACCAATCCGTCTGGCCAGCGTGGTATAGTAGGCCAAATTCCCTCCAATATCTATGGAAGGGGCCCTTGCCCAGCAGTGGGACATTTATGGGTTTATATGATAACGAAGACTTACTCGTATTATGCATGCATTGCAAGTACTTGCATATTATGCAATTGATGTCTTTTTAGTTTGAATACTACTAAATGTTGTGTATTTTTGTATACCGTAATATAAATTCTTTATTCTATATTGATATGTTATTTATTTATATTGTTATGAAATACGGATAACAAAATAATAATTTTGAGTACATATCTAACATTACACGGAAAACGTAATAATATACATATATACTGAATTACAATTGGGCTTAGCTTCAAATTAATTACCTACCATAAAATATTCATAATAATTATGTCATAATTATGTATTACCGACGCAAAGACTGTAGAAATTTATAAATGAAAGCTAAACAGTATCGAAACCCATTGCGTTATTTTGCGTTGCACAAACTTTTTAGAAGAGAAAATATAGGCGTGCTTAACTTATAGCAGAATATGTATATATTTATCATGTAAAATGTGAGTGTAGTTTAATCTGTTTTATCACGATCGGTCGATGCTGATTAAGGATACTTTAACAAAGATTGTGGTCAAAATAAACGCACTCACAAAATAAAAGATTTTAACAATATTAATGTTTAGTTTTTGTTTGGTAAAATATCATCTATCAAGACAAGGAATCCGCAAATGTGAGTCATATTAAGTAAGTCTTTACTTTACTTTAACTCTCATTCAAATTACAGCATGAAAATGGTTTTCCGAAACTTGTTTAGTATAAATATACTTTCAAATCTATATATATTTATATGGTGAACAGACAGGCAGACACGAGTGACATCACCACAGCTATAACGACTTGCTGGCGTCAGAATATATCTAAATTCTTCCTTTGTCCCAAGATATTTACTTTGTACGCTTTTGTTGACATTAAAAGACGTTTGACCTTCTTTTAGAAACATATTAAATTGCTTATCGGAATATACAAAGACGGACTTTTGTGTCAAAATTAATCCTTTTGACACAAAAGTAGCCGAATATTGTGTTCCATTGGATTAAGCACAGAATTTTGTGTATTTCATGTATTTTCTGTTGTACATAATATCAAAGGATTGTGAGCAGTGTTAAATTCGCGAGGGACCGATTTTCCGCTGAGTCGACAAAGCTACGTCAAATAAAACAGAATTTTCTTTTGTTAGATAAAATGTGATAAATCTTTTCTATATTTATGCGTGTTTATTTTCACACTTTATTAAAACATAACCTTTCAAAATACGTCATGGAATTACTTGAGAAGTTGTTCTTGTTTTGTCTTTAAAGTTATTGTTGTTATTTCTTGATAACAAAGTTATTCTATGCCCCATTCGAGAGTTATATATCTTGTCGCAAGAAAATGGCCAGCGATTATTCTTGGAAACAACTTGAGAATAGTTTTCTGCCCCTGAATGTTTGTTTATCTTTCGATAAGTACCTAAGTAGAGAAGGTTTTGCAATAAATGTTTTATCTATAAAGAAACTTTTTTTTTCTGTAAGTTATTATTAGATGTATCCAAATTTAATTTTCTTCTCCTTATTCTCACTAGTTCCGAATTTAACCGAATTGTTCCTACTAGTTCAACTGCGTACACAATTGTAAAACAATAGAAGGAAAGGGTTTTCGCTAGAAAATTTCGTAAGTTTAATAACTACTAAAACTTTTCTGATATCAACTGACATCTAACACAAAAAAATTATGTTAACCATGCGATTATGCGAAAAGGCGTACTATTTTCCTCCAACTTTCGTCACTAACTTATTCTGTTAAATTATTACAACTTACTTCTTTGAACGACTAGATTTCCTGCTAACGCGTCATAATGAATCACTTATAAATAAATCAGAAATATTTTTTTGCAGATTTATAAAAAAACTTTAGTAGGTGGCTTTTTCTATGAAAGAAGTTTATATCAACCCTTCCTACACAATGTCACGTTGGTCTGTTATTCTGCTGCATACCTATTATGCATATTGTAAGGATTTTAAAGCTCAGTATTTTCCAAAATACACTTTAGTAACGTATAATCGTACTATATACATGTTTGCTCTCAAGGCCATAGGCAGAATACAGCACAGGTTTTCACGCTTGTCTGCCTTTTATTAATAAATACATATAACGCAGGTAATCAATTTTAGATTTATTTCCCCCTTCCAATTTATTTGGGTCATAATATACTAGGGTTGCTACTTTGATCAAGACCAATTCAGGGTATTTACATTATTTTGAAATATCTGTGCGATAATTAAGTTTGACAGGGATATAGGTAATGTCATATAGTTTTTGATTGCTAGTATTACGTATGTAACTAGAGGTAACCACTAGCTTCACTATTATAAAATAATTTTATTTAAATGATATCGTACTAGGATTCAAAAAATATTATGTTCTCTCTTTTTTGTGAGTTAGACAATGATAGCATAAAAAGAAGTATTGATACCTTTAACATTCGTAAGTCCACGTTACAAAATGGAGGTTCAAATTGTGTGGGACAACCCTTCACGCGTGGTGATAAAACGGTATTTCGTTATAAACACGGATTTATATTATCATTGTTAGCTAATATGTAAATATTAATTTCCCAATATAGATATTGGTCGGCTTTATATAAAGACCCTCGTTCTATTAATAAATGAAATTAACTACTTCGTTTTTTTTTGTTTTTAAATTATCATTACTTCTTATTATTTTCGTTAAACCAGCTCATGGTAATACTTGAGTTCTCATCACGTCACGAAAGACGCGAAAATAGTAAACATTTGACGGCAACATTTAACAGTAACTTAACCTCTCACAGTACGTTCTTAAAGCTTAAAATTAGGAATGCACATAATAAATAAGTAAACGTAGATTCGTGAATCTATTTAAAGAATTTTATCTAATTAAAAATAGTTATATACTTTGCCTTCTTTGTGCCGAAAATCTTTAATTGGATAAGTCAAAGATTTTTGCACGATCCGCATAAAGGCTAATGAGCTTTTTTTTTGTTTGGATTAATTATAATTTTTCTACTAGATTGCGATTGAAGTAGTAATGTATTTATATATTTAGAGTTTAGTATATATATTTTTTAGAGGTATAGTAACCTAATTCTATTTGGATACCAGTATCTAATGGAGGTAAGGCCACAAAACAAAATATCACTCAGCTTTATAATGGGGGATTATAGTTTCCAAATAAAAATTTAGAAAGTATGTAAGATTTCTTTTGTTTTCTAAAGCTCATCATCATCATCATCATATCAGCCCAATGACGTCCACTGTTGAACATAGGCCTCACCTAATTTCCGCCACAGCGAGCGATTTTGTGCCGCCCGCATCCAACGGCCACCCGCAATCTTTACCAGATCGTCGGTCCATCTGGTAAATAAAATAAAGCTCATTTGCACCTAAATTTCAACTCGACTAATTAGCTTACTTTGCCGTTTCAATTAGTTAAGATTCAACGATCTAATTAATGCTAAGATTACGTAAGGATTTTTGAATTGTGAAAAGTTGTGGTCAATTTTTATCTAGGTTACTGATGCGATATTTTCTCTTGTATTTTTCTTCACATGTAATGTATGTTTCATCGTCGTCCTTTTGACTTAGTTATGTTATTTGCCTGTGTGCGTGGCTTGGTCATATATTTTAAGTATGTAAGCGTTGTGAGTCAGGAGGGTTGCGTGCTGTGGTTAATTGAATCATTGACTCCGTAATCCTGAACCGGCTTAAGCATATGTAGGGCGGATTATTGTTTCCATGGTAACTAGATAACTCACTGTTATAAATGTTATGAGAAAGGTGGCACCTGCAGTGTTAGCGTGAAGTCCTTTGTGTAACTCGTTTCGGGCTTTGTTCTGTAGCCGTGTCGGACAATACGATCTTACAAATCTCGTGTCGGGCATTCCGGTCGTTGTTTGTTATTCTTGCGGTTGCAATTTTGTCCTCTGTTAACCGTAATGTGGTTGCGTGTTTTCAAGTAAGAGTGAAAATTGTGTGGTGTTATTACAATGAGTCTGAATTTCGAGGGCGTCGCTTTTCAATTTTCTTTGAATATTTTATGCTCAATTAACTTCTGTCTTGATCCTTTTGTGTCTCATATTAATAATATCATACTTGTATGCGGAACGAAATTAAATTAGTTCTTCATAAATAGGTACGAATATAACAATACCTACAATTGTAGCAAAATAATACTTTAGGTATTATCACGGGGTATTATAGTCAGAGAAAACCTTTTCTCCGCTCACACAAAAGAGTAAACATTTTATTTCAGGCACATAAGTGGGCACTATTATTGTAGAAAATATTTTCAGAAACAAAATGTGTCACTATATTTTTACCTAAGTTCAAAGGAATACATTATGTGTTTGTTATTTGTATGTTATAAATTTAATAATAGTAATTAATTACTTTGACTAACAAGTAGAACTAAAGAATAACAGGCTGTTGATTAATCGGTTTTTTAAAACACTTATTACACTTACTAATGAAGAAAATGACGTTTTTCTTCTTATCGTGTCGACAGCAAATCGTCTTAAATTGTATCAGCCCAAAATTTTCTTGATTTCGCATGTCAAGATTAGGTTGGCTATAGATGATCAAACTAATGGACGTGCAACGGGAGTTTACTTAGGTACACGACTTGGGTTCAACTCTCGATTTGGACAAAACCATGAAATTCTCAAAATTTTGTTTGGAAATGGAAATGTGTCCGATTAATGGCAATAGAAGCTCGCTCTAGGGACTAATTGGGGCAAAATGAAGGTGAGATGCACCTCTGCCTACCGCTTTGGAGAAAATTCACTGTTTTATAAGATACAGGTCTCACCTAGCTTAAGAGACAGGGTTTATATTTTGTTTCATACATGGGTTTAAAACTATAGATCTTAAAGTAAGTTTAAATCGAAGAAATAGTTATTTTAGAGAAAACATTTATTCAATAAAATATTTACACATTACTTAAAAACATACACAGCTAACCTATTAAAAGAAAAAAGAAGCAGATACTCTATTTACAGGAAATTCCTATAAATAGAATATCTGATTAAGATTAGATTCCTGAGGAACCGTACCCAAAAGGCTAGCCACATTACCGCGTTGGATAGCAAACCGATTTTAGATAAGTATGAATTTATAAAACTGTATGTAATTTTTGGTAACTAACAACTCTTGTCGGCTACAGGAAGGCCTAAGTAAGACGTTGCCTTAGACAGTTGCATAACAGAAGTAGATAGGCTTACCCCGACACATTGTGTGAATGTAGGTTATTGTTGCCAACAACCTTGTACCAGTCTGTCTAGGTGACTTAAGAGCTAGGCTAGCACTTAACGGGCACGCCTTATACATGTCACATATTGTGTTATCCTTGCTTTGTGTAACGCTCTAATGTAAGCACATTAATATAATGATAATTATCTAATCATAAAAGGTCAGTTGCTACGCGTATATCAATTATTTTCTTGGTACAAAATGTTGGTTAAGTACAAGCTAGTTTCAAAGAAAATTTCACCTTGGGGTGATATAAAATATGCTAAAAAGTGTCCACAATCTATTTTCAAGCCTAAAATATGGTGACCTAAAATCAATAAAAACAGCGTCTAAATCTTCACTAATATTATAAAGTTGAAGAGTTAAAGTTGTTTGGGTGAACGCGCTAATCTCCGGAACTATGGGTTCCATTGGAAAAATTCAAAAAACATTTTGCTATTACCAATAGGCGCTCAGTAGTGACAAAACAAAGATCCACGGGAGCAAAGCTCCGGGTATAAACTAGTTATAAAAGTTAAGATATATTTTATCTTGTCCAATGGAGCGACAGCATATCTAGTTATTACTAATTTATTAAATAATAAAGATCATGACAGGTATAACTTAATGCAGCAATGATGAGTACGGTTCCTTTTCATCCAATTTAACTCGGCGTCATGACACATGACAGATGACACGGCAGCGAAGCTTTCATGTCTTAAATCTCTCGTCACAATTCAAATGGGTACCTATCATCATTACCTGCGACATTATTCACAGATTAATTGTTGTTAATGAAAGCGAATGTATTCATAAAGGTAGTAGGTATATTAATCAACATTTTGGAGATACGTATGTGAGAAGATGCTAAGCTTTGGAGTGATTAAAGTGAGCTCTAAATTGTAACACTCACAGTAACACATCTTTGCTCATATAAGTTAAATTTGTACATTCAAATGTTGACTCGCTTGTAGAATTTGACACCTTTTATATGGGGTTATCCTCTCCTCATTAATAGTGGTGATTATGGACTAATAATGATATTCTGATGAACAAATAACTGCGTTTCATTCAATAATTAACCTTTATTTTGTCTTTTTACATACTGTGTAGGTAACTATTGGAGTCTCAATATAACAAGGACACTGTTAACTAGAATATGGTGGCTAATTGCGGGACAAGTTTCAAATAAATTGTAGCTTGTTAGGTACTTACCTGGCATTGACGTTTAAGTATACTAAGTAAGAAACTTGGTGAGTGGACTCCGGTGAACGTTGGACCTACGATTATAATAATTCGCAAGCAAACTTGGCGAATACTTGAACATTGTTAAATACCTACCAATCAAGTAACTACCTAGCGTTTATCTCGGTTAACAGAATTCGTATCACATTATATTTCTATTTAAAACAAATAATATGGATGACTGGTAGGTACCTAACTGGTGACTAAAGTGTCACAAAAAAATCCTTGGCTTTACAAAAAGAGTATAATTTGTATAACATTGACCTACAATTGTTAGATTAATTAGGTTGTATGCTGCTCGAGTCCAATACAAAAAGAGTTTGTTAATCATTTTTACTTATTAACATCAATGAAAATTTTTCTCAGGTTTTAATTAATACTAAAATGGCCAAAAAAATAAGCTTTTTCTATTCCCGTATAGGTAGTTAGTTATTGGATATAACTAACTACCTATACAGAAAATGACCCTATATAAATTATTTTGTCTAGAACTTTTAGCCTAAGCGTGAAATTGTGATAATCCAGCTTATTTAGCTTCTACTGCCTATCCAGTCTCCATTAGTCAACTGTTAAATAAAGCTAAGTTTACATAAGGAAGGCTAGAGAATTTAGTTTTGTGCTTCTAAAAATAATATTTAATCTATCCATTGTGGTAACAAAGAAAATATATAAGAACACCGACCACTCACGCTTCAATTACTTAAAAATTAGAAACCCCAAAGAGGTCTGGTCCCTAACGGCCTATCTGAGAGATTAATTAAGGAAATTGCGCATTTATTCTCGCCGGAGTTGTTTGTTGACGGTCTTAGAAGCTATTTGAACTTTATTTAAAGTGACTTTATGAGATGTAGTCTTTTGGCAGTCAATAGCAAATTTCTTTTAGGCTATCGAAACGCGATCTAATGTAACCCTTCCATTAAATAGCTACTAAAGTTACGAACAGAGCTACAAACTGCATGACTATTAAGCTTTGAACGGACGGAACAGAAAACCCCAGCAACGGTCACAACTTGACAGATACGTTACTTAATGAATGACGTAATAATCTTTCCTCCTCATTCTTTTCTCACGAAGGAAAAACCCCCTATCGAATCTTTTTCACTTCCAAGGTTGAATCACTACGTCTTTGAATGTTACTCGTGGCCTTGAATTACTACACTGTGGTAAAACAACAACTTACGCCATTTCCACTGCGATGTAATTTTTTATGTAGGAAAGTTTATGTAATTTTAACCCTAAATTCAACCAATATAATTCAATACGTAGCGAACACAAACCTGTTACTATACGACGGTTACCTAAAATATAATTATTTTCAGACAACCCACTTTCCCGGCTGTTTTTTGTCTACTCAACAAACTCAATAGGTACCTAGGTAGGTACTTCTCTCGGAGAATCGTAATTTATTTTCCTCTGAAAACATTGTTTACCAAGTACAAACCTTGTTTGTTAATCTGATTGCTTCGATTGTAATAGTCAATGGCAAGCTAGTACGAGTATATCGAAGCTAAATCTTTAAGATTGACCTCGAGACTCTAGTACTTAGATAAAAACACCTGTTTTGCCCCCGGCTTCACCTGCGTGATATGCCAAAACTATCCGCTATTGCACGCAAGGTTAGCTTAATACAATTTTTTACAGGATGATAAATTTAATAAAAACGTACCTATATACGAGTAATTTCATGGTCTAGGAATATGCGATTTCACTATTATGCTCGAAATATATCTTTATGTGCCGAATATCCTGAAACTTGATCTTGTAGTTTCCCAATAAACATGTAACAGTATGTTATCTCACAAGTTTTCTTTTAATCAAAATACTAAATGGCTAAATAAATGATCTGAACTAGACAGTAATATAATGTGTATTTTATGTTGAATGTGTATGATGAATTAGTGTCAATGTTGCTTAAAAACACGAAGACCTTTTAACAAAATGCTGTCTAGTAGAGGTCGTTATCATCGTAGCTAGAAGCGTCGTCGCCGTCGGCAATGTCAAGTTGAAGGCGATTCAACGATTACTCATGTTATTGGAACGATTTATGATCTTATCAATGTACTTGCGACTTGTTTGATAATATTAATGCAGGTCTAACTTTACTTATCGTGCTTAGTGCTATTACGAGTTTACATAAACATTGTTTGTTTGATGCAATACTGGCATTTTGACTATAGTAAGTTTGGTAGCACGAATCCAGGTTGCGCAAATTGTTTGCAAATACGATATTTCTTTACATGTATTTAAACCACGGAACAGAAAAAACAAAAACTATATTATTATTATCTGTACGTGTGTATGACACTGAACTTAGTTTGACTAGTAAACGACAGAACCGATTTTGATGATTTTTTTTAATGTGTAAGAGAGACTTGGTGGATTAGATTAAAAATTTAATTCTAACCAGGAAAAACCAATGTTTATGTAGGACTACATCTGTCGTCTCTGCTAGTATTAGGTAATATGGAGTTTGAAGTGAACAAGAAGCTTAGCAATCAAATTACATTCGTTATACCTAACTATTGACAGTTTTAGATTAAAACATGACAGTAATTTGTAACATACAAGAGTAAGTTTCTTACTTTGATCGATTTTACAATTAATCCGATTAGATACATCCTTGAAAGTAACCCAAATTAAAATGTTCTGCTTCAGTCGACTTAGCGTAATTGGATTTGAATAACGATTTGATTCTGAAGCTTACTGCTACGTTCTTAGAGCATAAAAAATATTATTGATGATAAACTTTTTATCACATAGAACTTAAAACGTAATTAAATGTATGAACATTAATATTTCATTTATTTTATTAGATTGATTAGCTGTGTTCTCTGAGGCACCAATAGATTCTTTCTTTGGCTACAGCTCAGCTCCTACTGATCCTAGCGTGATGTTATATAGCCGTCCTCAATAAATGGACTATCCAACATTAAAATATTTTTTCAATTTGAATCTGTAGTTTAATTTCGAGATTTATTTCATAACTATTAGTAGATTAAAACTACAACTCTGTAGTATAACATTTAAATAACTGGAGCCTACGTAATCTGTCCTTAATTCTGTTCCTCATACATACATAGACTACACATTATATAGGTACAGTCAACAATACGCTATGCCGGAGTGAAGATATCGATCGTTGTAGGCGCCTCAATATCTAATAAAATAATAAATGTCCCATATTGCTTCGCATCGTTCCCTCCACTCTACAGTCGAATGCACCAGTCTTCACTGTCGCTGAAAATTGAAAAGCGTGTCTCGTTCTAGATAAGTGTAAAATGCTGTAAGCTTTATGACTTTACCGACTGATATAGGTATGAAGTTTAAAGGCGATTTATGTGATGATAATACTTTATAGAATAGATTTATTAAAGAATATTGATTTTTGCTAAAAACATGGTAACAGTTATTATGTGCGGTGTGAAAATTAAATAAACTCGAGTGATGTTAAAAGATGTTATGTTGTGTTGTAAAATAGTGATAGATAATTAAGATTGAATGTGTAAACATGGAAAGGGATTGGTGGTATCTGACGCCTCGACGGAATATGTACCCTATGCCCGAAAGCCTGGCCGCTCTTGATTCACGGGTACGTTTTTACTGTGTGACATATAATAAAATTCTTCTTCTACAGTCCTTTTACATAACACATAGTTAATGCTAAGTACTTCATAAAATCCCAATAATATTCTACCAAAGTTTTCTCAAGATATAGATATTAATATATTCTATTTATGGTATTCTGTTAGTGATTGTTACGTAATTTCAAGTGAGAATAAATATCTGAAACTTCGGTCATTTCTTTACTTGTGGGATGTACTTATTATTCTAGATTTAGGACTCTCGAGAAAAGGGTTAATATGCTAAGAAGGCTTTTAGCGATCTGAAAGGCCGAAACTTAAGATACTTATGTTAACTTTGTGTATTTCACTTGTTATCTGTTCAGTTAGATGTAGTTTTTTTTTTATTCTCGTATATTACTCTATTACGCTTGTCCATATTTTCGTGTCGTATAGGCAAATGGGATATGGATTCTTTTCGTACATATATATGTTAGGTATAAATATTTGATTTAAATCGTTGCACTAGGTATAGGTATATAAAATGTACTGCAATGAAAAACCCCTTCATTTCGTAACAATCTAACGATTCAATACGGTTTATTTATGTACCCAATAAATTTGTAAGAAACATTTGTGAAAATGTTTCACGTAGTTCAAATTGCTGTTACCAATCGAAAGAGTTAAAGCTATTGGTCTGAACAAATAGACATCCTATAAATGTTAACAGAATCCAAATGGGTTTCAATTGAAACACGAAATTGAAATTTGGCTACGTTTACTCAATGAATTATCAAGTTGACTCTTGAAAGTTTCCGTCGGGACCGACAAGACTGCGATATTAATTTTGCTCAAGTTCCAAAGTATTATAACAAAGCTCTGCTGATGGCAGGTACTTCTTTAATCTTTACATATTATAATTATATTATATATACTTACATATTAATAATGGGAATTAATGATTTTAGACTCTTCTTTGCAAACTTTACAATCTGACTTTACCCAGGACTCTGACTAGAAGATGATTTAAAAATTTAAACAGAACATAGATTTGACTTGACTTGGCGTTTGAGTTCCGGTGATGGTTAATTAAAGGGTAATCTATTGATCAGTCATAACCCCCCTCGCACTCAAGTCAAGTCATTTCAAGTCCCACCCACCCTGATTTGTCCTTGTAAAATATTATACCCAGTATTCTCTTTACATAGCTTTTAAGTAAACTTATTCGCATATTCATTACAGCTACCGACTGAACTGCGTGATCGTTTAGTCTATAGGGGATAGTTTTAAATAACATAAACACATTTGAAATCGGGAATTTCCTGTACCTACACTTGTTATATACGCCCAGTGGGCACGGTTCAGACAATCCCTAAAATCAATCACCCTTGAGTATGATTTTATTCAATTAATATATCACGTTGTAGTGATATAATATATTACACAATAATTGACATACGAGTATGACCTAAAGCACTTTAGTTTTTAGTCTATACATCAAAGCGAAGAAAAACACTGAACTTCACAGACATGCTAAAACATTAACCGTTCATCTGTACAACACGAACTGAAACAAACTGAAATAGCTCTTATATGAATGGCTTTAAAGTCATTAATGATTTTTCGATAGCGATAGTGATGCAGACTAGCTCAAGGTCATAAAGACGCGGTCACCTTCATTGAGTCACGACATACAGCTGATTGTAGGTACGTGTGTGTGTGCAATAACATTTCCGGACCGGTACTATTAGATGTCACTAAATTAGCCTCGTTTAGTCTCGCTAATAAATACATTCAACTAGTTTACGCCTGCGACTTTGCCCGTACCTATATGTTATTATAGATTATAATCTATCTGTGAAAGAAATTTCATACCGGTCCTTTCAGCAGTTCTGGTGATATAGTGACAAACATCCATTCATCCAAACTTTTGCATTTATAATAAGTATTATATTATATTAATTATATTAGTAGGATTAGGCAGTTTAATTTCTCATTATTATGAAATACAGTTGCCTTGTGTACTGAATTTTATCTTAAAAGAGGTGTGGGCGTAGTGCGTTACCATTTGCAATTGCAAGAGAACATTAAATTGAGAAGGAAACATTCAATCATACTTAAAAATTGATGTACCCAATAATGTCTGTTCGTCGAACTAAACTGAACTTTGACTGACATTGTTATGTTTTATTTTAATTTATATATCTGTACAATATTATGCCTGAATTACTGCATTTTAGTAATAAATAATAATATATGTTTTTATAAAACCAATTAAAATCATTAAAACATTTTCTGGATTATGCATTTCGGCCCGAGTATACACCAAAATGGTATCTTTAGTCAAATCACAGTCAGTCTGAAATAAACGGGGTTTCATTAAACCCAACATTTGCTTCAGTATCAAGATAACTTTGTTCCCAGCTCCGACTGACAAAATATGGACATTAATGTGTTATTTTTAGCACATGTTCTGTTTCCCGTGTTATCAGCACATCGATAATTTCTAGTGCTTTTACGAACGAGTGTTCGTTATCTACGTCGTCCGTCAGAACAATACGTAAACGACATTCTGGTTTGTTATCATTCTCGCTAAATATGCATTGTGTTACAAGAAAAATGGAGAATAATAAATGGCTAGGATTTATAATGAACATAGGATATGCTGAATATTCTTAGTCCAACCTACACTCCTGGCGTGTCTTGGTCATGGAATGTACTTAGTCGGTTTGTTGCAGTTTCTCCGAAACTTTAGATGTTGGATAGTTCTCTTTAGCGTTTAAGTACCTACTTAAGTTTTATGGTATAAGTATATTAGCGGAAATCTGTCTTTCGTCTTTAATGATTTTTGTGAAATCCTTTTGCATTTTTAAGCAAGTTTAATTAAGCACAGTTTAATTATATTGTCAGGTAACAAAATAACATATGTGTTCAGGGCAAATTCAGCGCTTATTATATTACGAACGATAGATTCTGCAAAATGTTAAAATCATTTCTTGCAAGAGTCATCCAAGAGACTAGGTAATGCAATGCAGACTTGACATTCGTTCCTATGTCCGCCAACTGGTACCAAGAGTGTCCACAGTTCCCTTCTATTGCCATCGATCTTCGGCGTCACTTTACTTAACTTTAAGTTTTCCCGATTTTCTGGACTTCGTATAGTTAATAGTATACTTACGATGCGTTGGATACGTTCACTTGTGACGGTCACAACTCACACTTCCTCTTGTAGTGCAGACATATGGACTGTAAAACATAATTATCTTGATCTACAGTATTAACCTATTATTTTATCTTTGTCACGCAGGGTTTAGCATTCTCAATAGAAGAGCGCCAGCAGCTGGGAATTCATGGTCTCCTTCCAGCAAGGGTAAAGAGTCAGGAGGAGCAGGTACAGTTATGCAAGCTCAACATCGACAGGTACGAAGATCCGCTCAACAAGTACATCTACCTCATGGGATTACTTGTAAGTATTAGGACGATATATTTAGGTACTTATTTTCGTTTTTTTTGGTGAGTGCTGATTCCGAGTTTTCGCGAGTGTCGAATTGAACCACGACAAAATAAGCTAGATTCTCTATGAAATAAGAATGACGCACTTTAGTGACCATTTTTTGACATATAGTTTGACCCTATAAAAAACCTGACGTTTTCACGAATTTGACGGCTCGCAAAAACAGGCACTAAGCATTCTGTACTATAGGTATATACGATGATATTTTTTAGTCAACGACTTCCTCACTCAAATCAGTATTTAGACTTTATTTTGTTGCAATGATGTATAAGGTCAGTATGCTTATATAACTATAATAGTGATATACATACATACCTACGTGTGCATGGTATATAACGTATTAGCAGATAAATAAAAAGATCTTAACATATTTACGCCTTTGAATGGAGAAACATTTCAAATGTCTGACAGTGAGCTCAAAAACATTTCTGATTTAATAACATCTGTAGTCACAAAGAAGACGGTTATAATATAACAAAAAAATTACTTTATATAAACTCATTTACTTCACCTGAAGAGTTCCGAGAATTGAGAGAGCGAAATTTTAATTCATTTATTTTACTTATTCTAAGTATCTTCATATTAATTGTTCCACTTAATTTTATCTGATGAAATACAGGCTGAAATAAGTATCTACTGAATAGTAATGAAGGCACTCAAAACAAATCGATATTGTTTGAATGATTAATTAGCTCTGTCAAACAACCGCATTGTTTTCCATTTGTTTGTCTTCTAAAATATGTAAGATAATCCAATAAAATGATAAAGAAAATGGATATAGAATCTATAACGCCATTCGTGTTATTCGTTGTAAAGTGGGTATTTTTTTGCCATTAAATATCCATATTTGTCCCACCGGAGAGGGCGGCGGGCGAACCTACTTCATATCTCTTAGGTGTGCTTTCAATGGTAAGATTAATGACGGGGTACGAAGGGTAATGACCTCAACCGATTACTCAAATAAATTATAATGTCGAGCATAACAATTAGGTAACCTTTTTTGGAGGAGGCCCGTGCCTAGCAGTGGGACGTTTATAAGTTGAGGTGATGATGATGACAATAATTGGACATTTGAAATAACTATTTTTTGGAAATAAGTAGAAAGTAGGTAGGTATTATTATCTAATTATAAAACTGCGGAGGACAGTGCTATGGCGCGTGTTAGGAGAGGCCTATGTCCACCAGTGGACTGCAATAGGCTGAAATGATGATGACGATGATGATGATATAACTAAATCTGAAATAACACAGCGAAATCCTTTATAAATTCTGGTCGCAAGGTCGTATTATGTCGAACGTTTATATCTATTCCTCTGAACTTCAATGGTCAAATAATAGCATTTCTATTAATGGTTGTCCATCTCAATCATGTTAATGAATAAATTGATCATAATTATCGACGTCACTGCAAAACAACTTTCTACTATGTCCTATACCTAACTAGAACTGCTAATAGTTCTAAGATATGAAAATTATAAACCCACGTGTATCGTAATAGAGGTTATTGGACGGTGAAGGAAAGCCATAAAGGCGGTAGGTATTACTATTGATTTAAATGATCGTAAGATACTGTTTGGAGCCGTGGTTACCTTGAAATTGGGACTAGGTATGAATTAGAGTTCAGTTCATGAAGTATTTATATACTTATGTATTACATTGCTGCTTGTCGCTGTTACTTAGGTGAAGTGCAAGAGAGTGCAGTGAAGACATTTCTTCTGAAAGTTGTGGTACGTGAATCGAAGACATATACCGAGCTGTTATCAATAGATAATATTATATTCGACGCATTGTTATATAGGCTGGTGTTTTTGTCTTCTGAGTGTTATGTCTAGTTTTGAGACTATTACAGGAGTGCAGAATGGGAGACTCCAAAGTACAATGCAAGATCTTGTGCAGTGGCATCTGGTCTTTTTTACTTAATGCTACTTAGTTGAATGTTCTTAGACGCTCAGAATAAGTCTGAAGACTTCTAAAGAAATTATCCCTATAGGAGATCGATCTCAAACATGTTTTCTGAACGTTTTCGATCTTTTCCGAGTGTAGGTATTGCGTAAAAAGGTGACCGTAATACGTAACAATACTCCAATACACTTCTTACTAGGCTGATGTAAAGAAGTATAAAGCTATTTTTGAAACCTTTAGCAATCCTAGCCATATAACCAAGAAGTTTCAATGCTCGGTTCGTAAAGACGGCATAACGGTCGTCAAACAATGCTCCCAGACCCCTTGCAACCGTTTACGGGCAAGTGAATAGCCTTAGTCTTTAGTCAATCTTATAGTTGTAAGTAGTTATTACATGTTTTTTTGTAAAAGTAGTAAATACATTAAAAACATTAAATTTATTTATGCTCAGATACATATTATTATAGGAACATCAGCTAGTGATAGCATGTAAGTCCTGTTTTAGTAATTCACAATCAGAAGTTTTTTCTATGGTCATAATTGGTCATAAAACAAATACTTTTTTAAAGATTGCAACCCATTCCTTTATTTTCTTATTACGGCCGCATTAAAAACGTTACGCAATTTTAATTTTTCAGTAACATATAATTTTTGATACGTAGCATTATTATATTCAGAATTGAAGGTAGATTTACTTCCTACATTTGATTTTTTTCAATTCTTTATTATTAAGTACTTTCTAACCGCTCCTATCTTACTTCTGGTCAGGTTATAGATAAAATCGACGAATCAACCCATGAAAATATGCTATTCTCACTTTGACAATAGGGTGCATTTTTATTTTAAGGTTTTGGCGGTAAATAGGTTATAATTATTTGCCATTCTTTTGTAGGATCGCAACGAGCATCTGTTCTTCCGTCTCGTCGGTGACTACGTGGCCGAGATGATGCCCATTGTGTACACCCCTACAGTGGGCCTAGCCTGTCAGAAGTATGGCCTGGTGTACCGCCGCCCCAGGGGACTATTCATCACTATCAATGACAAGGGACACGTCTACGATGTTCTCAAGAACTGGTAAGCAACACTTACGTATATTTCATGATAGCAATAGGTCGTCCGAACAGGGCGAGAGCGTCTATGTTTACAGGGAATGTCTATTGTGTACCCATAGACTAGTAATAACAATGATTTGACAACAAAATTATTTAATCAGTTACTTTAAAGAGCTTTTTATAATAAAACAATATGTATTTGTATATTATAAAGAATATCTAATAAATAATCTACCAAACGCTACTAAAAAAAAGTTTTGAACACTGTTTGCCAAAATGTAATTCATTTTGGTACGCTTATCAAGACAGATAACTTGAAAACCAAACACATTTAGATCACGCCTCTTTCCCAACAGAGCGTTAGGCAGAAACTATTTCCTTCCTGCTAAGATTCTGACATACATCTCTCGTGTTTTCAACATTCATCATTCTTTTCATATTATTATGGCCTTAAATATTATGTATATTCTGTCACCCTTCCTTCATTCATTCTCTCGACATGTCCAAACCAAACATTCCTTTCTCTATTCGCTTCACGACATCTATCATAGCTGGCAATAAAATGTCTGTGTGATGCACCTCTGCCTACCCCTTCGTGGAAGAACGAAGCAGCAACTTAGATTAATCTCAAAACACATTTTGTTTGTTTCCGATCAGGCCAGAAACAGACGTGCGTGCTATAGTGGTGACTGACGGGGAGCGTATCCTGGGCCTGGGCGACCTCGGTGCGTGCGGAATGGGCATTCCTGTTGGCAAGCTGGCGTTGTACACAGCGCTCGCTGGCATCAAGCCACATCAGTGTCTCCCCATCACATTGGGTACTTACACGTTTTACTATACCTAGATACTGTATGTAGATTAAACCGAAAATATTGAGGTGTATTTTTAATTATAACTTCAGCATCGGCCAGCTTTAGATTAGAAGGTACGTTTGCTATAAAAAGCAAACCGCGTTTGATAGCAATTTCTGTCTTTGCGGTCAAATTACCTTCGCCTAGACTAAAAATCAACTATCGGTGTGATACCAAATTCGTTTCAGTATATTCGGTCCGAATTTATTACAATTGCTAAACTACACGAAGTCAATCAGTTGTACTTATCATAGACTCAGGCAGAGTTTGATGTGCTTTCTAAAGCAGTTCAAAAACTCAATTAAATTATCTGACCTTACAAAACTATTTCTGTATACCAGACGTGGGTACGAATACGAATGCAATGTTAGAAGATCCCCTGTACATCGGTCTGCGCCAGAACCGCGTGCGAGGCGCGGTGTACGATGAATTCATCGACGAGTTCATGCGGGCGGTGGTGCGTCGGTTCGGACAGAACTGTCTCATACAGTTCGAGGACTTCGCCAACGCCAACGCCTTTAGACTACTCGCCAAATATCGCGGGAAGTAAGTACTCATTACATACACCGGTTCTTTAATAAGGAACTATTTTATATGTTTCTATGTAACATAGCAGTATTTATTATTATTATGTATATATTATAATTAGAAATAAGAAATAATTTATTTAGGTTTAACTAAGACATATATACATTTACTATGATATCCACACTAGGCATAGCCTGTATCGTGGATGATAATGATATCCACGATACAGGCACACTACACACGATTTATACAATGCCCAGGACTAAACTTTAAATTAGTGTACAATACAAAAATATATAGTATTGATCTTGGCAAAATGCCAAAAATATATTTTGCCATGAAACCTATCTTTAGAAAAATATATTCGGAATTTCTCTGGCCTAAAACTTGCTTTAGTTGTGAACGGTCGATATTCAAAGTATTGTTGTTATCACAAGGTACTGCACATTCAACGACGACATCCAAGGCACTGCTGCCGTTGCGGTAGCTGGTATAGTAGCTAGTCTCAGGATCACCAACAAGAAGCTATCTGAAAACGTCATTGTATTTCAGGGAGCTGGTGAGGTAAGGATTTTACAATTCAGATATCTACTTTGAAATTAGGGAATTTATTTCATTTGGGTTTAGTACCCAAATAAAAAAATATTTTTACCCTGTGCTGGCAAAGCGTAAACATTGATGTGTGTTATACCTACTTACTAAACTTAGCACATCATTGATAAGTTGAACGCAAGCAGTTACATTAATTTACATCTCTATTATTTGCGAAAAGTTGTTTATAGTTACATAATTTTTAAATATAAGACTAAGTAGTTCACCTTCACTGTACAACTGACTTCACCTATGTATGATGCAGGCGGCGCTAGGTATCGCGGAGCTGTGCGTGATGGCGATGAAGGCTGAGGGCACGGAAGAGGAGGTAGCGCGTTCGCGCATATGGATGGTGGACTCGAAAGGACTCATCGTAAAGAACAGACCAAGCGGTGGACTCAACGAGCACAAGGAGAAGTTCGCTCAGGACCATGATCCCGTCGATAATTTGGAGCAAGTGGTCAATATTGCGAAACCATCGGTTCTCATTGGTAAGTAACAAATATGTAGGTATAGCTAACTTGCTTCTGCCTGCGTAGTAAGTCGAACAGTAGCCTATGTACTATTCTATAATAAAGTCCATCAGTGTGACATATTTTATACACATCCTTTAAGCCGTTCTCACGTGTTTGATTAATTATATCCATCTTCGAACTTTCGCATTTAAAATATTAATAGGATTAGTAAGATTTCGTCCCGTCGTCGATAAAAAGCTTAGCATATGGCCCTTCTCCAAGTTCTACGACTATCTATGACTAGTTTTATTAGAATTCCTTCTGTGATTTAGCCGGGAAAGCGTGAAAAACCAAACACTAACCCCCTTATTACAAAAACGGACTAAGCATTAAACAAGGTTTAAAATGACAACTTTGACACTAATACAATGGCTTGTGTCAATTTAAACCGGGTTTAATACTTTAGTCCATATTTTGTAATAAGGGGGTAACTGATGTAATGGATCCATTTCAATGTTCTTCTTCATATTAATACGAGTGTCTTACAGATCTTGTCAGATTTGAGGGCTGTATGTGTGCTGTGTGAGTTGTATGATTTAAAGATTCTTCCAGTCAATATCAAATAGTAAAGCTCAATATTTTAGTGGCCTCCTAATTTAAATGCAATAATTATATTTTACTAGTATAGTGATAAATTGGCCTAATTTATGCGCGTATTGCAGGAGCGGCGGCTATCGGTGGAGCCTTCACGCCAGAAATTCTAACGAAGATGGGTCAACTCAACGATCGCCCTGTTATCTTCGCACTCTCCAACCCCACCAGCAAGGCGGAGTGTACCGCTGCCGATGCTTATCAATTCACAAATGTTAGTAAACTCAAGAATTCAGAGGGATAATTATGAACGAAAGTTCGTTCTGTCTTTTAAAAAAAAATCAGCTTATCAAATAGTTTCAGCGCAATGCATTATTTGAAAATTATTAAAGCCAATGTACCTACTTACTGTTTATACCACGATAGTGGCAAATAATTTTCGGCCCGCCTTTTGGTCCCGTGATCTTTGGACGCCTGGAACACCACATGCGCCTTGCTGAGCCTTTATATCCCCCGCCCTCCCCAATGAGCTATGGATCGCTATCTACTCATCGACAGAAATACAAACATCCTACTTAATAATAACTACCACACTACATAATGATGAGATAAAAGACTATATTGTTCATGTGAATCAACTTACAGGAACGCGCAGTGTTCGCGTCTGGCTCTCCGTTCCCGGAGTACGTGACGAAGAGTGGAAAGGTACTGAAACCAGGACAGGGCAACAACTCGTACATCTTCCCCGGACTCGCGCTCGGTATCATCTGCGCCGGCATCATCGACATCTCCGAGGACTTCATGTTGTTGGCTGCTGAGGTACGCTTCTTAGCATTCTTACAACCGTAACCGTTGCGTAACTTGCATAAACATTGACTTGCATATCGTATGCTAAAAATTCAAGGAGCTAATTTTTAAAAATAAAGAGATTCATTATGAAGATGTTACAGAGACAGAATAAAATGCAATAAAGGTATATGAATAATTAATTATACTTAGTTATGCTACAGCTGGACAACATTACGCATAAAAGAATCATAAATACCACAGTTTATTTCTCGCCAGTTGAATTTCCTGTTAATAAATATTCTAAAATCGTGTCTAGAACAAGGTACCTACTACGTTTTACACATTTGCAATAATTATGTGTAATCGCTACTTTATTGTTGGATAGTCCTTAACAACGGATGCGTTGTCTCAGGGTCATGGCTTGTAAGGTACATTATAATTTATAAGATTATTTATTTCAAATTTACCAGATCAATATATTTCTAATTTTAAATAGGTACTCAGACTTAATTTTTGGCCATTTAGAAAATCGTAATTTTAGTTACACAATGTTAAAGTAACATGGGAGTGGGACTTAATAACCCGAATATTTGTAGCAATACTACTACTACCTACGACTGCACTTGTTTTGATTGGTAGGTACATCATTCGATTCGACAGTAGGTATTTGTTCAACGAAAACGTTCGGCATAATTCGGCTTTTGCCGATCCAGTAGTTCCAGCCCCAGCCAAAGCCGAGCGGTTTTTCCCCGAATATTCGTGTCCAGTTCGACCGCGCGGCCATAGCGTTTTTTTTTTAAAAAAACCATGTCAATTTTTTGTAAAGATTTGTCAAAGTTGATTCCCAAAACCATAAATTTGTCAAAGATACGGTTAAAAAGTTATAAGGGTTTGAACATGGCCGCGCCATTGAAACGCGGCGAACCGCGCGGCCACTGAGATCTTTAAAACTAAGCCTTGTAGAGACCTGAAATTTACGCAAATGCAAGATTTAATTTGTAAAAAATTTGTAAAAATATAAAAAAAATACTCAGGTTTATAGTTTAAGAGCTATAACACTAAAACCGAATGGCCGCGCCATTGAAACGGTGGAGAAAACGCTATCGCCTGTATCTCGCTGAAAAAAAATCGCAGAGGTGTGTAGTTTATTGTAATTACCCAGATTTGAATTTGTCGAAACTAGGAAAAATACAACAAAAATTCCTAGGTTTATATTTCAGGAGCTATAAGACTAAAACGATATGGCCACGCCATCGAAACGGTGAATAAAACGTTATTTCGCCTGTATCTCGCTGAAAAAGCATCGCAGAGGTCTGGAGTTTTTTGTAATACCTAGATTTTAATTTGTCAAAACTAGTAAAAATACAATAAAAATTCTTAAGGTTATATTTCAGAAGCTGTAGAACATTATCAGTATGTGGTGCGATAGGGTGACCATGTCTTATTGTTTACAGAATACTTTCTACTTATTGTTACAGAAATTATAATTCAAGGATTCTAAATAAAATTAAAATGAAACCATAAATATAAAAACAATTATGTTTATTGCTTGAAAAGTCAATAATACAGTTTTATTAATTATATAATTCTGTGATTTATGTGACTTTTAAACCAATAAACATAATTGTTTTTATATTTATGGTTTCATTTTAATTTTATTTAGAATCCTTGAATTATAATTTCTGTAACAATAAGTAGAAAGTATTCTGTAAACAATAAGACATGGTCACCCTATCGCACCACATACTGATAATGTTCTACAGCTTCTGAAATATAACCTTAAGAATTTTTATTGTATTTTTACTAGTTTTGACAAATTAAAATCTAGGTATTACAAAAAACTCCAGACCTCTGCGATGCTTTTTCAGCGACATACAGGCGATAGCGTTTTCTCCACCGTTTCAATGGCGCGGCCATTCGGTTTTAGTGTTATAGCTCTTAAACTATAAACCTGAGTATTTTTTTTATATTTTTACAAATTTTTTACAAATTAAATCTTGCATTTGCGTAAATTTCAGGTCTCTACAAGGCTTAGTTTTAAAGATCTCAGTGGCCGCGCGGTTCGCCGCGTTTCAATGGCGCGGCCATGTTCAAACCCTTATAACTTTTTAACCGTATCTTTGACAAATTTATGGTTTTGGGAATCAACTTTGACAAATTTTTACAAAAAATTGACATGGTTTTTTTAAAAAAAAAACGCTATGGCCGCGCGGTCGAACTGGACACGAATATTCATCCACATAGGTATATGTATATTCGATTTTACCGAACGGCTGGGCCGATTAATGATCGATATGTAACGATATCTGTTTATAATACAGGCACTTGCCGAGATCGTAACGGACGCGGACCTGGCGTCAGGCTCGCTGTACCCGCCGCTCGCCAACATAAAGAACTGCTCCGTCAAGATTGCCAAGAAGATCGTCGACCACGCGTACAAGTGCAGTGAGTACCTTATCTTGATTGTTTTACTATTATGGATCAATTTGGATAGAATTATTGTACCTATGCTCTATAATAGAAACTGCAAACAAAAATGGTACACCCAATGGTCACAATTATCTGTACACATTTTACCATGCGTATCAAAAGCCGACTGCATCTTAAAAAAGTACTTTTCGTTAGGTAAGTATATAATTATTGTTATGGAAAATATGGGTGTAAGCTATAAATTTTAATTTTTTATTTGATAAAATAAAAGAAAGTTAGGCTAAAACTAAAATATATATTATAATTAACATTTTTGGTAAGTGAAATTAAATAAAAACTATATAGTACCTACCTACCTACTCAGGTTGACAACCCATAATCGTAATTGTACTTATCTTAACCACGTATTTTTATGTTTGCAGACAAGGCATCAGTGTTCCCACAACCCAAAGACACAGAGCTGTTCATCCGCGCTCAGATGTACGATGTCCGGTACTCGAAGGCGACACCAACTGTCTACTCGTGGCCAGACTCTTTACCGCGTGCCGACATGATCTAACCGACATTATTCACACACGCATTTCATTATTTAAATATAACGCTATCTAACATGGACGATGTCGATTTACACTTTAATTAAAACAATAGCGAGGTAAATGGCAGCAATTTAAATATATAGGTATTGCTGTTCGGTGTATCTAAGTGTAATTTGGGCCTTACGATGTACGAGGAGTTTTGACCCACAGTTTTTATGGTTTATTATCGTTGTAGGTATCTACATAATATGGTAATGTGAAGTACTTAATCGTTAAAATCTCGTGGTGATTTTTATTTTATCTAGTTAGTACCTAGTATGAAATCGATAAATGTACAAAAAGACCACAAGCATTACTTAACCAAATAAATAAAATTATTATTGATCCATCAGCGCATCATCCAGCGGTGTCGCTTACAATGAAGACTACCTACATCATTGTAAGCGAGAACGCTGGATTGACATACTTAATATATCTGTGCGTCAAAACACTCAAAACATCGAAATGTTTATATTGGGTTATTTCTCTATAGGGAATACGAATGTAAAATAAATATAAAGAACTGAATTAAAAAATAAACAACATCAGAAATCAGTCAACGAATATTAAAATATTAGTGTTCGTTATGTTCACATACATATTCCGTATTGAAAAACAGTTTTGAGATTATATTACAAATACAAATATAAATGTCTACATAAATGTCTTAAAACATTCCAAATTGTAAATCGTGTAACTGGTATACTATTGTAAATACTAGCTTTGTTCTCTCAAGTTTGATATTTATTAAAATCATGTAATGAATACCATTAATATTTATAATTAGTTATACTGGTTGCCTAATGTACGCTATAATGAAATGGCCTGTTTGACCACTCACTTGAATAAACTAGGTATATCACCAAGCTTTTAGTTTGCTCTGATAATAATAAAATCTGGTGAAATAGGCTCTGAATATGTTCAAGTGCTTGCAGCCGACTGTTAAATTATGTGCAATATCCTATCGAAATAACATATTTTATGACTATGGTTCAACTGCGTACCAAATTTAGAAAATTGATATCCAAACATAAATTTTCAACTAAAAATACGTAAATGTTCACCAAAATATGTTGCCCTATTTTAAACTAAGACTTTACCCATTTAATAAGTTTTATTTGTCAAATTAAATAATATATTAAATTATAATATCAAAAAATACATTTGCAGCACAAAATTAGTCAAAAGTTCACCAAAATTTGTAAATTAGAAAATGGTGAAAAATATAACCACGAAGCCTTCTAACCTAACTTATTCATGTCGAATCCGCCCAAAAAGGAACAAAGGACTTTTTATATTCATCCCTGAGTATAACCAGGTGGCATTCGCATTTATTTGTTAAACATTTACTAAATTTGGTGCACATTTACAAAATTTGGTGCACATTTACAAAATTTAGTTCACGCATCATATCAGATACCTACTTATTTAATGACATGCGAATTTACTAATTTAGACATACGATTTTGGGTAGGTACAGGTTTCTTAGTTTGGTTTAACGTTGCATTTTCTGGGTAACATTAATTGGTAGGCACTAACTTATTTTGGTGAACAAAGTACATATTTGTACCCTTACTTTATTAAACTGACATTTATAAAGCCGGGTAATTCCCATTAGTTCTACATGTCGGAACATGATGTCATCGAACAAGTTTTTTATCATAATCTGTCCGATGACGTCATGTTCCATAGACCATAGAACAAAATTAAATGGAAAGTATCCGTAATTCCAACAGTTTTTACTTTTTTACTATCATATACATTGATCAACAATATTAAAACACTCAAAGGTAAATGGACTAACTTATTTGTATCATTCACCACTCATAAAAGAAAATATATTAAGTGTTAATTTTGGTATGTAAAATGAATGCTTGATAAAAGATAAATTCTCATTTAATTAACAAGGTTTTGACTATGCTCATGTAATTATATAAAAATGTATTAAATTGGTTGGCGGTAAAACTGTGAAACCAATGTACATGTACATTATAACTAGTATATTGCATGATGTTTCTTTCAAATTGTAGTAAGTATACCTAAGTTAAATAAACTGTGAATGTACGGTATTTATATGTAAATTTTGAAATAAATTGATTATACTTATATTTTTTGTTTTACTCATGTTAAACAGCTAACGGACTTTCAGCCCTTTTTTCCTCACCCTTCTTCCTCGTAGTCAAACTGGTTTGACTACGAGGAATTACGTTTCCTCGTGGTCAACTTTTCAAAATATGTTCCTAGGTTGTTGCTCTGTCTACCAGTGGTGTACAAATTGGTGGAGGACACTGGGAATAATTCCACTTAAAAAGGTCATTTACTGGAGCGAGAACGAGGGAGGGCGTGAAATGACAGAAAAAGATAGAAGCATAGGAAAGTAACCAACGTAGTGTTGCCAACGTAGGCGATAAAAATATTTTTTAAACTGCTATAACTTTATTTTAAGATACAGTACCTATTAGTCCAGCATCCACGGTCAATTATTTTTTCACTCTATTACTATCAAGCTAATTTTCCGTGAGTAGCTTTGTTTTGGTGAGAGCCTAACAATTTCATGTCCAAAAAGGTAATAGCGTAGGTAGCTGGGATTAAATATGTTGATTTCATGATTCTTAAAATTTATTACTAACTGGATTTTTTTTGTTATGCCTGATGATAATTATCAAAATTATTCGAAAAAATATTTGTTCTACGAAATGTATGGTTTCATCAAAAATTATTACTAACCAGCTGATTTTTTTTTATTTTAACTAAGTTAATATTTATATAATTTAACAGTCATCATTATTATTGTCCTACAAAATGCGTGGTATGTTATCCCGAACCTACGCTCAAAAGTAATAGTAGTAGATCCTTGATATAAAAAGAATTACTATCAAGCTAATTTTCCGTGAGTAGCTTCATTTTGATGAGACACCCAACAATTTCATGTTCGAAAACTCTGTTTGTGGTAGGTAACAGAGGTAGCAAGGATAAAACGTGTCGATTTCATCCTATGTGCCTACTCTAATGAAAGGAATCATACATGATCCAAAGTATTCTTGTTCTAAGTTTCGGTTTCTAATCAATAAATAGACTCAGAATTCAGACTGACAGTCTTTATTTCGAATAATAGTTACTTTATAAATACAAATTGAGAAGTACCGATTCACAACAAAATAATTATCTAATTACAATGTTCGACAAAATAATTATCACTTATCACTTCAACTGTACAAGTTTACACACGCGTCTGCGGGCTTCGACGCGTCGCCACTTATTGACTATCTCCCGTGTTACGGTCCGGGCGGGCGCGCGTGGCCCGGCCCTTGCGGCCGTGCGGCCCAGCCCGGCCCCTCTGGCCCAGCGGCCCTGCCCGGGCCTCAGGCGCCGCTCACCTGCTGAGCGAGTGCGAGCGCTCGCGGGACCCCGAACTCTCACCGTTGCAGCGCGCGCGGTCATTGCCTGCAATACGTCACACGTTAGTACACGTGGCGCTTACATCCAGTCGCACAATGCTACATACTGAGTACGTAATAAAATGCGAGCGAAACCTCCTTCATTATTAGTACATAATCCGCAGAGTGGATACAGCGCTTTGTTAAATTCGGCCGCCACCGACGATCAATTAAAAAAATTAAAACAGCGAAGGTTACTGACGATGACCATAAATAATAAGCGCAATAAATCAATGGCACACTAACAACACAATATAAAACCAATTATTCGTAACGTCATGTCGCACCATGTGTTCGTATGAGTGAGGAACAAATATTAAGCCTTTATTTAGATAAGCGTCTAACGACAAAAAGGCCTGACCTAAGAAACGACGGCCTTGTAAACTGGTGTCCTATAACAAAAGAAACCTTTTTTTACTTATTAAATATAACAGACGTCGATATTAGTATATTTGGGAGACGTCTTCTCACACGATACAATTGGCCTATCAATTAAAATAGAACGAGTGACAAAGCGAGTAGTACATTGGTAGTACGCATCGCACAGTACGTACGCACCGAGCCTCTGGTGCGGCGGCAGCTTGTTGAACAAGGGGTGCTTCAGCGCCTCGCGCAGCGTCACGCGCTGCGACGGCTCGTACTCGAGCATGCGCGCGATCAGGTCGAACAGCTGCCGCGCCTCCTCGCCGTTACTTTGTAGGTACCTCTGGAATGAAACACATACTTTTGTTAGTGACGTTCATGTTTCTAGGTGCAATCTAGAGCAAATCGGATTGACGTATGTGGAGACTTGAGCAGTAATACAATGTATGATGAAATATACCGATAACTATATTACACAGGCTTGTTATTTTAATGTAAATATTAGCTGTGGTAAACAAATTTGTACGCCTGATGCATGACAGGACATAAATGGACCAACAATTATGTATTATAATGACCTCGGTTTTACATATTATTATGTTCAACAAATAAATAATTTGAAGTTTGAAGATATAACGGCGCATAAAAACATAACTCGTTTAAATGACTGACACTGTGCATAAAATCACACTTATCTTTCTCAGTCATGGTGGAATATTTACTCCACAGACTGACGTCCGCAATCCTCATCAAAGGTTGTATCTTATACGCGCAAACCTTGCAATATTATTAAGACAACTCAATAAAAATGAGTAGGACTCACCAATAGAGGTTTGCAGTTTTCTCTAACGTATCTGCCAGCTGACGATTTCTCGTCCCAGTCTAATTTACCGTGGTAGAAATATTTTGTCCTAGTTTTTCGTGCCATTCTGAAACAATAAAATTCAAATTGAACCTCCATACCATCTCGTAACATGATCTTGAAACTGCCTATTATTATTAGTAGTAGTAGTAGTAGTATCTCTTTTTCTCACAGCTATATTTCTCGCTATGGTGAGAAGTATACCCGGTCCTTTTGGAAGGCTTATGTGGGGACACAGGTCCAACACGCAGAGGCCCTTAAAGAATTTTAATTTAGAATGGGATGAGACACCTACCGCCGCCATATCACAGCTGCACTATTGTAGTACAGCTATGATTTGTCACCGGTAAGTGTAAAGCTATTGTATGATGCTATGGAATCAAATAAAGTTGGGTTATGGGTTTGGGTGCTCGGTGGAATTGTGATATCTGGTATACGGTAGTAGTATTATTATTAGTATTTGTAATACTGGAATTTTTAAGCAGAAAAATGTATGTATTTCAGTCAGGTGCACTTGTGTAAGAAATAACACTGTGTTTATTTATTTAAACAGCTATGTTCAACGAACAATATGAGCGCTTGGTACATGTACCGTTACGTAAAGCGGCTCGCGTGTAGACAAATATAGAACATTCACAGCTGGCAGAACAACCGAACCGTTCACGCAATAACAACCGTCAATTCTCCAGATTCTTGCGGGAAATTCCATTATGAAAAGCTAAATAACTCGTCAAAAGTACAAACGTTACACAATATTGAGACCTTCAACACTTTTCAAACGATCCTACGTCACATACCGCTAATATTTGAACTCTTACTAATTCATGAGTCATAATAGTTGATAACATAACAGCATCTCCTTTCAAGGGTAGGCATAGGTGTATGACACCCATATTAAGTCAGCTATATTCAGTCCTATGTCATAAGGGACGAGCTTAACATCTTTTCTAGACTTCGGGCTGGCACTAAGAATGTCAAGCAGAAAAAAATCGCAATATCGTTTTTCCCCGCCCCGGGGATCGCACCCGAGACTTGCGCAGCAGTTGTACACAATGGCAATGCGCCACCGAGGCTGTCACGTTCATAAGATGCTATTAGTTACCTGTAAGGAATGGGTCCAAGGATCCTCTCCATCATGGCGAGGTGTTCCCTGTTGTCATGTGTTTGGAAAAGTGTGATGCCAAGGTACAACTCAAACATGATGCAGCCAATGGACCACACGTCGCACGGCTGAGACCATCCCAGTTCTGAAAAAGGTAACCATTATTATTATATCGAACGTGTATTCAATTTAATTCAAAGAATAAAAACAGCAAGAAATGAGAAGGCTGCACATAACACAATAGACACGCTCTCAATACCAAAGAAGTCACCCTATTAATTAAACTAAATATAAAAATAAATTTATATCTTCAGTCAATATACTGTCTTTTTATATTTTGCTCCCTAGATAGAGGAGAGGAGACCCGAGCGCAGTAACAGGACATTAATGGGTTGCTGATGATGATGATTAAGTTTTTTGGAAAACTTCAGTTACGCATGGTGGAGATATCTTAGTTGCAAAAACTCCGTCTCGCATCATTGGACTTTAAATTGATCTTATAATACGAGTAAATTGATTTCAACGTCGACACAAGATTACATTGGTGTCGAGTCATTTGACTTAACAACTGTATTGTTGTGAATATGCGTCAAGGCCGGTTCAGTTACATCTGATGATGCTATTGTATGCCAATCAAATATTACTGCTCAATTTTTGTGAGACAAACCACTTTCATTTTTCAGTCAAGGTTGACGTAACTGATATAATTATATATGCAGCGTCAAACACGTTGTAATTATATACTCATAATAATAAACTCTTTAACGTGTCCAAGGTAATTTAAAGAGCAAGCTTAGTCGTTATGCAACTTCCCATCCAACAGACTGCAGTAATAATAATATTACTATATCATTTAGCCGTATAAACAGAGACAATCCCACCCTAATGCCCACCACTGCAAGCCAGGGTTAACAGCGATGACCCTTGCGAACACCGAGTTTTGACATTCGGGAGTCTCAGGGAATGCCTAACCTACTGTTTTGGAACAGGCAACGAAATTAACCAGAAGTAAATGGAGGAGTTGGAAAGAAATTATCTACTTCCTTCAATAGCAAAGTGGGAGACGAAGGTAATCTGTTAAAAGTACGGGACCTATTGAGTCTGTTTCCAGTAATAAGTATGGCAAAAACACTTAAACGCTTAAATTACATTAGCGGTATAGTATGTGGTGAATCACTATTAGCAGCAGAGAAAACTTGTCCGTCGGGTAGTTTATCAGCATCTTATCAGCAGTCCACGCCGCATCACGTAAACTGTTGAACTAGGCCTCCTCAAGAGTTAGGAAATCTCTTGAGGGGAGATAATACTGCCATTATAACCTATAGCAGACGAGTCACTAAACAATACAAAAATAATATTGTATATGTTGGTTGCAAAATCCTATGTCCAGCAGTCATTAGATTGCTATGATGATGAAATGACACTTGTAAGTTTCCTAAATACAAATAAACACATACCGAGGATGACCTCAGGTGCGCGGTAGTGTCTGGTGGACACGATGGTGCTGTGATGCTCGTGGTCGAAGGTGGCGCTGCCGAAGTCTATCAGCCGCACGTCACTTCGCTTCACGCGCCGTAAGTCGTGCTTCTGTTACATAAAACATTTATTAAGTTTCCTTCATCAACACACTTGACTTCGGCAAACAAAGTGAATAGCTAGAACGTACTGACAGACTTAAATTACACATAAACTCTGAACGCGTATCTATGAGTCAGGTTTAACTATCAAGCCCATTATTATGTACTGTGTATTTATTCTACAAAACCAACAGAAACATTTTGTTATAATATAATTATACTACTAGTAAGTATTTTTTTTCACAAACTTGCGATGATATTTTGTTTCTATTCACCTTATTTGTCGAATAGAGATGATTTGTAAAACAAGGCATGCAACAAGTATTTGACTTTTAAATATGTTTTGTGTTAGACACAACAATTTCACAACAACATTATTTTCAATAAACAGCAGAAATCATTATTAATGAATGATGACATAATATTAAAGATTTGTGGTAAACAAAACAGAATTTGAATAATTCAAAATGCTACTTTTTCTTATCAAATAAAGCCTCTTTGTTTAATCAATAGTGAACCCATTAATATAATATTCACACAAAAGTATAAGCAGTGCTAAAGAGCAACAATTGACGAATGTGAAGGACTAAATAAATTACAAATAAACAGAAGTAAAAACGAAACAAACCATGCTTAGTAATAAAATATATACTTATGTATACGTCGAGTACTTACATCGGCACTTACTTTTTTGGATCCATTGTACACATTGACCACTTCGTAGTCGCTGTCTACAAACAGTATGTTCTCTGGTTTGAGATCAGTGTGCGTGAGTTTATTGTCGTGTAAGAACAACACGCTGTATATCAGTTGGTACGATATGTGTCGCACCTGCTCTAGGGGGTAAGGCTGGTAATTGTTGTCTTTCTGTAAATAACATAAAAAGAAAGATTGAGTAACTTCTTAATAAAAACAAACTTCTGCCCACGTGGTATATCCGTAACAAGTAGCCCCTATGATATTCCGGACTATAAACTATCTGCATGTCACATTTCACATTCAAACCGATCCCTTCAACCGTTTAAGGGTGACTGAGTAACAAACGTTTATCCATCCAACTATCACATTTATGGAGAGTGGGAGTGGTTAAGCTAAAAGTACATATATGTTATTATTTTTACTAGCTGTGAGGGCGACTTAATTCACGTGGACAACAAATCACACATTTTATTATATATACTAGCTATTCACCCATGCAAGTCCCGTCGAAGTCGGTTTAATCGTTTCTGAATTTACCTCAAACAAACAGACATACACAAACATTTTGAATAGTGTGTTATAGTTAAAGGTACCGTATAGGTATACTTTCATATGATTATTCTAAAAAGTTGTTATTTTGATATTACAAACAGACACTTTAAATTTTATATATTATATACTATGGCTAAATCTATTCCTAGCTAGCTAGATAACTTTTCCGACTTATGTTTGTTACACAGCTATATAAGCAAACAGTTTCTTGCTCGTCATCATATCGTTATAACTTCGAAGTCAACAAAAACATGACGTCAATACTTGTAGCATCGGGTCAGCGGTATCATCAATCATCGCATTACAAATTAAAGTTATATTGAATTCAGTTCTAGCCGGTGCAATCAGGAATCATTTGACTGTTTTAGAAGTAATCTTATACATAATTTCGTCATGTACATTATCATGTCATGTATGTATGCAACGAAGAGTACGTATAATATATCACTTGTTATTTATTAGCTACTAGGAGAGTTATACTCGCAAACTTTTCCATGTAGAGACGGATTAAGAATACATAACGTCACTACACCATCTCAACCCGTGGGTGTCGTACAAGGCGACTAAGGCAGTAACCTTAAGCAGACAAGAGCACTGCGAGAAAAGCAAAATTCGATACAAAATCCTATAACAACCCGTCTGGCCAGAGTGGTATATTAAGCTAAATTACCTCCAAAATGTTTGGAGGAGACCCGTGCCCAGCAGTGGGACATTTATGAGTTGTATTAATGATGACGATTATAACTCACAAACCGTGCTCAGTGGCGTGCAACTGAAAGTCTAATAGGACTAGTACCGGTTGATTTTACTTTTTCATGTAAATAATAGTGATGATAGTAATATAAAGTGATTTTATTTAGATATATGTCACGCAATAAGATTAAATAATTAAAATCTTATTTATGAGACTTTCAATAATGAAAAGATATTTGCAGTGTAAATGACAATTCCTCTCATATAATATCAACAGTCTGTGCCCTACTAACAACTTTTTACACCATATTAGTCACGATTTTATTTAGGGACTTGGAAATACGTAGTTGTAGCTTTTGGCAAGTGCGTTAATGTGTTTAGTGGCACTATACGACCAATTTTAATTATGTGTGAGTCGCGTTAGTATGAAACCTACACGGTAACTTTCGAGTACAATCATTTTAAATAAAATATCACCGCCATTAGGCGTTCGTCAGTATCGTCAATGTTTGGCACACTGTTATATTATTTAGAAGAGTGAATGAATGATTCAAGTCATGAAATAGGGTAGCCATTATTTTGGCACTATGTAAAACTAAGAATAATGCCAATTAATCATGTTACAATGGTAACTGAAACAAATAAATACTATTTATAACTAGGACTTAAAATATATTTTTCCTTATTTAGCCACTAACCAATTTGTTCCATTTATTTGGTATCAGTGAAGCGAAACGCTTCTTATTTACACTTAATTAATGTATAGGAACAGTATTTATATAGCAATTTAAAGTAACAGTCACCTTCCATTTAGGTAAGGTTGAGGTTGCACCCTAATCAAATAATTTTAACAAGTCTCATTAAATTGTCTCAGTTTCAATGTCAACTATACATTTATTGTCAAAACAAGTACCTAACCAGGAAAATAATTTAATTTAGTACAATGTGAAACCCCGCATGTCTGCCTACCATTAATGTACATTTTACGAGTTATCAATATAATGACGCATAATGTATTTAGTGTACATTTACACGCAAAATAATATTAATGTATAGTTTGAAGGTATTAATAGCGTGGCACTTACCAGGAAGTCGAATACACTTTGTCCGAGCATTTCAAACGCAATGCACATGTGACCGTGGTATTCGAACCAGTCTAACATCTTAACGCATAAGCTGAAACAGAGAGAGAGACAGCGTTTTACTAACAATATGTGTTAGCTAGCATTGATATACAAGTGGGTACATTCTAGAACAACAATGTATTGTTACATAAACGCTATAATGAACACGGAATCAAATGATATGTGAAGTTCATCGCGCGGTGAGCAGACGGTATTTTAGTGTGTGGAGTTGACATCGGGTTGTATGTTGGCGGAGCGCCAGCCAGGAGCAATAACGTCGCATATAAACGTGCAAGGTCAAATATTGCTACATTCGCCGGCGTCGTCCAGCCTCCACTATCAACATATGACGCCGACACACAATAATAACACTAATAACACAATTAATCAAACACTCACTTTTTACAATCAGGGTCGACGTCAGCTAACTTTTCTAATACATTAATCTCAAGTTTTGCAGCCTCTCTGTACTTCTCAACGTTCTTGATTATCTTCAAAGCCATTCTGTGCTCCCTGGAATTTATAATTAGACAGTGTTATGCTTTATTTTAGTATATAAAATGAGGAATTTGGCAATACCTACGTGTCGATCTTTGACTGGGTGTTACTCTGATAAACAAATGAAAATAGAAGTGAATAATTAATTAACGAGGGGCGTGTCCTGCCAAACAGTTTGTGTCATCATCCGGCGCCGAGCAGATGTGCGTGCACCGCTCGTATTGACTAATGACATTACTATTCCTTGCTATCAAAGCAAAGCATCTACTAAACACAATGACTGCACCCCAACAACTGCATCGCCACTACATCAAACTAACATTATGTAACGATATGCAAATCGTTACGGATACCTTAAGGTGGATGTTCCGACACGTCTCCTCCATACATTTTACTGAGGTTAAATATAGACACTTTTTTACATAGAACAATTTATTTTATCACTTTTGTACATTAAATAGGTCCGCGTATTGACAATAGTAAAATTTTTCTCGTTTTTTTTATTTTTCATTAAATTAGGCCAGTTATTACCAAAACGTCAAGACGCGGGACTTTTTGTTGTAGAAAAGAGATAAAATGAATTGTTCTATGTAAAAAATTTCTATGTTTAGAGAAAATAGCCTCAGTAAAAAATATGGAGGAGACGTATCGGAACATCCACCTTAACTCCACCACTGGCGATGCTATCGTCGCTCTCCACACTGCATAAGCTCCATGTTTAATTATTATGTTAATAAGATATACTCACATTTCTAAGTCCTTCACCTCGACCACCTTGCCGAAGGTGCCCTCACCGAGCGTGTCGATGATTTTGTCTGCAATTAAACCAAGGTAATATAATTAATCAAATGTACATCGTACAAAGTCATGAAGGAATCGACACTGGTATTCTGTTAACTATGAGTTCATTGATACCCGCTAGCAGACTCTGGATTATGACCAATTCCTGAGTATTGCAACTATATTAGTATCACGAATGCGTTCACATACGAAATACAGACGACCAATGTACGAAGCTCCAACACGACTTAATTCTTTATTGGTTTTGTTACTGTTTTATGAAAAAAAAGTATAAAATACAATTCAAAAACAGAATCTAAGTCTGAAATCTTAAAAAACACGATTCACTGACTCAAAGGACTTTTGCGTTGGTTTTGATGTTGAAATCTTTCATTGTTTGTGTTTTATAATTCATTTGTTGTGGCTTGTGTGTGTTTGCATTAAATGTTAGGAAATTTAATGTACTATTTTGAATGTGTAACAAAACATGTATGACAATGAGAGTGTAGTGTAGTGTAGTTGTGTGGTGTAGTGTGTGTGTAGTGTAAATACAATTTGTTTAAGTTATGGGTGTGGACACGAACATCTCGCTCCCATGACATATCCGGGCCAGTAGACCAGATGTCCGTCCTTGTCGTCCTTGACGGAGGAGCGTGCCCGGGAGCTCTGCAAGCGCCAGCGCCGCCGCCCGCACACAGCACGACCGCGCCGCCGCCAGCCCGCGCCCGCACGCCGCACGCAGATATCGCCACAGCCACACGCACCAGCACATGCCACGAAGAGCGCGCCACGATCGCCACGACCCGAGTAGTGTTGTACCCAACAATCAGACAATGGAACGGTTGCCCGTCAGACAAGCGACATTTGGTATGGTGTGTCGGAGGTACATGCTGTTAGAGGGCGGACGGGTGACGGTGACGGTGACGGTGACGGGTGGGCGCTGCGGTGCCACACCGAGGCCACACCGCCGACACCGCGCCGACTCGGGACCGGGACGAGGACCGGGACCAGGACTCACCGGGGACGGGAACACGCCACATGCACTCAGATCGCTTTCATTACATCACCTAACGCCCAGGATTATTAGGATAAGTGTCCACCCGAACCTCTTTGCAATATTAAGTAAATCACATAACTAACTTTATGGGAGTCGGATCTATCAAAACTTCGTTTATGTTTAGAACTTGAAAATATTTTAACACAGAGAAGAGACATATTAACTTTTAAACCACGCACAAAAAAGCGTAACACATGCACTATCATTATACAAATAACTATTTAACTTAATAGTGAACTGTCAACACACGCTACACGTAAGTAAAGCAGACTGACATTAGATACTCGCCAACGTTTTGTTTTTTATTTCTACCGTCTTTGTTTAATAAATCGTTTCGAAATACATGCATTCCTATATTATTTGAAAATGTTTTAGTTATCACAAATATAAGATTTAATTAGGCAGGAAGGTGGTATAAACCCAATTATTTGTGTTCTAAGACTCAGCATCTTGATGTCATAATACATATTTCAGTATATGTAGTATGTAAGTAGAACAACGTCAACAATGCATACGGTCGTACAATACGTAAAGTGTTGATAAAAACCACGGACCAGGTGTGAATTAGCGGCACACAGTGCGCAGGCGGTTGGTTAGCGTGTGCTTACAGGCGGCGTAGCCGCTTGCCGCAAGTGTCGCGGGCGCTGCGGCCGCTGGCGGCTGCGCAGCTCGGGGGGCAGCACCACCACGTCGCCCACACCCAGCGGCTCTTTCTTCGGTACGATCACTTCGCTCGCTATGTCGTTAGTCTCCTTGTCACCGATGCGTCCGTACACCTCGTCCAGATGTGCGTACTTCATTATGAGACCCTGGATCTCTTTTCGTCTTGTCTCCCGGTCGCTGAGCAGTCGGTCGCCGACCGGTGTTTTATCGTCGTCTTCGTCGCTGGACGGGAAATATATTTGTTTTTGGCGGCCTACTTCTCTAGACTGTGATGACGCTGGCAGTTTAGTAACTTTTAACTTAGAAGTATTATTGTTGATAGCCAATTGTGGCGGTGATATCAAATCCCGTGCTGCCGGATGTACGTTTATATCGATAGGACGCAATGTATATTTCCCTATTTTCCTATCACTATTTTCGCTTTTTTCAGCTCTAAGGGATCTCCTCTGATGCCGTCTGTAGACACTGTCTCTGTCTTTTCCATAAAAAGTTCGATCTTTTAAAGGAATGTCAATACCATTTTTATAATCATCTTTATGCTTATGACTAGAAGATAAACGGCGGTCAGCCGTATTCCTGTAAGGTGTTTTGTCCCTGGTCTTCTCACGTGAACAATTGTTTCTTTTAAAAGAATTTTCACCAAAAACTGCAGTGGTTAAACTCCTCATGAGTCCTCGCGACATATTCGGCTCAGGCTCCAAAGTCTTATCGCGATCTTCGTTTTCTTTTTTTGCTCTCTCCTTTTTCTGAACCGCTATTCTATCCAACACTGAAGAGTATTTATCTTCCAAACGACTACGTGTACTTCCCAAGAAAATGTTGTCAATGTTATTATTTGGCTCTTTGAGAGGGTATCGTTTAGTGAACGGCGATGATTTATTATCTTTTAAGTGGGCTCTGCGGAATGACTCACTGCGACCGAGTGCGCTAATCCCGGAGGCAGAATGCAAAGGAGATGTGTCGATACGAGACTTTGCAGCGCCCAGGTAACTCGAGTAAGTACGTTCATCATTCAACTTTTTAGCAGGTGCAGCGGACGTCAAAGATGAATACGGCGAGATGTGACCGTTGTTCTCATACCGTCGCACATTAGCCAGTACGGAATTTTTATTTGTAATGAGTTTATCATCGAAACGCGACCGGGCAGAGATAAGTTTTGTGTCGGCAATGGTATCAGTCTTCTCTGAGGGCCCTCGCCGTGTGAGTCGGTTGATGAAGCTGGAGTATCCGTCGGACAATAGCTGCGTGACACTCGTGGTGGACGAGCGGTTATAACGCTGGCGACGCGGACTCGTCGTGGCACTAGCACTGGTACTTAGGCTGGCCATATTATTTGCTTTAAGTTATAAAAGTTATATTTTACAAACACTTTAGCCAGGATATATCACATAATATTCCAGAAACGTCATATTTACACATTCGCACCGGATTAACAATAGACTTCGGGTTCCCACGACATTTTTCTAGTTTACACGGCACTTGCTTCGCCACCGGACATGAGACTGGTTCTATCTCGAGATCGAGAGCGTACCTAAGCGCGAACGAATTTCAGAAAGATCACTAGCGCAACCGAGTGCGGCCGCCGGTGCCAAGTAATCGTCGTGCACTAAAAATATCGGCAACCCGTGGGAGCGCCCTCCCGCGCACTGCCGAGGTGCTCGCCGCTAACACATTTCTTCGCATTACACTTCAATACGTTTTTTCGTATTATTATTTAAAAATGTGGATTACTGTGCCTAATCCAAGAATATCTATTTCTGGATTATTTAGTACATAGTGTTTGTCTAGGGTCAATGACCTTAATTGTTTGACTAAAAATAGCATTTTATTTGTTTTTGGTATTACACGTGAACTTTTTGGCAAACTAGCAGATTTAGATGTTGCCCTCTATAAACTACATCTTGGTAAATGGCTACCTACATGTACAAATACCAAGAAGGAATTTTTACATCTAATCACATTAAATTTAGATTCAGAACCTGCTATTCAAATGAACTTATACAAATAGAAATATTAGGTACAAGGATCTGTTGGAAATATTTAATTATAAATATTATGATCCACAATGAAAACGCCAGTGTGAGCGTCATCGCGCGCTAAATATGTAACAGTGTAAACAAACAGATTATAGTACTTATTAAGTTTCACACGGCGCTGTTTATCATCACGTCGGTGGAGACGCACACCTTTCTCTGAACGGTGGCCAAAGAGCCAAGAGAGTTCTGTCAATAAGCCGTAGGTAATTGGGTTAGTAGAGCGCATGTGAACTGAACAATGCCGCCACTGCCCGCGACCGACACGGATGAGACTCGCCGCGTGCGCACGCCGCCAGCACGCCACCTAACCGTCTCATATACGCATAACGTAATACTTATCCCATAAGGTCGACTCTTATCTCCATACATCGAATCAAAATAAATATAATGTTTGAAATCTATATTATCTGTGCCTAGCGAGCATTACAAGTTACAACCGACGGATGTGGGTACTGGGCTGACCAGATGAGATGATAGTCCCCCGACACGCCGGTACTACGTGCTGTCTCACGCTTATCATATTATAAATAAACTATTTATTTGTCCTCGCGCACGCAACTCATCAAACAACATAAATTTTACGGAATCACGACTATTTCTTCAGTTTGTTTCAATAGTCTACTATTATTTTTCGTACTATATAAAACATTATACAGTATTTTTATAGGTTATTAATTTTAATATTAAATCATACTGAATAAATAATAATATGATGAAAGATAATTCTGCAAACTTCATTCTTTTAAGGTGCTAAGAATGTTATTCGTGATACGACGCAGTACCAACATTTTGTCTTGTGCACATTGTTTATAAGAGTTTTGTGTGCAACGGAAGAAACACAAAAACAAAATATCATGCATTCTTAACGTAATACCGCGCACTTCGTCGTTGCCAAAGCATATTCATGCGCCGGTAGTAATTTTCTACTTTCACTTGGCAAACATTTTTCAACACTCAACGTTCTTTGCAAACTACTGTAATGTTTCTAATTACTGATCAATATCAACGAGTACTTTTAACATTCCTTCACACAAAATTATACCGAATTTAATTACTGTTTTACAATATGGTCCAATACTGATAGATGCATTTCTCAACGGTTAGTATACACTCACTTTATTATAAAAATGACGTACCTTTACATGTCCGAAATGGTCTAATATTACAGGAAAGTTGAAGTTTACGATCTTATTTAATAAATTCAGGAAACTGCATGTTTTCATCTTGAATAGGGTAAGATAAGTGGTAATTATTAACAATAATACTGATGTCAAATGTTCGTAACTACTAATCATATAATAGAATTTGTATATGGTCACAATCATTATATTGTGAGAACTATTAGTTAACATGGCACACAGGAACACTACACACGTATGGTATTTGTCAGTTACTGATGAATATGCACACTGACAGCCAGCTGTTTGATTCCGTTCCTGCAGGGGTCCAGGTAAAAAAGCCATAACGGGATTGGTCCCCGTCAGGCCGCCCTGTCTTAACAATAGCAGAGGGGCTAACCATTTAAGGTGTATAACGTTATTATTATTTATGAGAATTTTATTTGCTTTTTGACATTTTTTCTGTTTAGTCTTTATTATCTGAATATTTATTGTTACGATGCATTTGTGACCAGGTTAATTCCTGGAAAATAAAGAATGTCAATTTCAATTCCATTCAGTACAAATGGGATAGAGATCAGGCTTGAAATACAATTATGAAAGTCAATCATAAAGTTACTGTAGTTAGATTATATTTCCATAAATACTTTATACTAGGATATAATCGATACAGGATTTTGTGGAGTATTCACCGATATTTTAGCTACCTACACATGACGCACAGTACTTGGAAATAGTATTTTCCTTTTAAAGATCATTGATCGGGCAACGTTGTGGTATTTAGTATGGAGCTGTGTTGACAGGACAATTACTAAGCTACAAAGCTTCTGACTCCAAACGTTATAGACTGACCTTGCCCACTAGTCGGCTACATGCACCATCCACATCGAAAAGGATCTCGGCGACAACTGTGAGTAATTTGGAAACATCATGCCACTTGCAGCCGTGTTCCTTGAGAAACCTTTTATAGAGTTCATAAAAGGATCCGAATCGTAAGGGTAGCCGAGCGCGGTCGTGTTTGATGGATAATTCGGCCATTATGCACTACACTGCACCGCACTGCACTGCTCACCGTGCACTGTTTAGACGTGAGCGAGCTAGCCCGCGACGTGGGGCGGGTGGCCAGCCCGCCGCCTGTTACACAACTGTACACACGACGCGCGATACTACCACTGTTCACTGTGCAACACTTACTGAACCGACACTACAGATGACACAATACTGATAACTTAACGTAATCTCAACGTTAGCTACAGTTCAACGATTTAATGTTATGTAGGTATGGTTCGCTCAACGTTCGAGAGTAAACTGCGTGGGTCTCCGCTCCATGGCATTTAATTAAAGATGGCATGTACAAATGGAGCAAACAATTTGAAGCTTTTAGTATCGGTTGAAACAGGATTCATCCGAGTCCAACTCGTTAAAATTGTTGCCGTTCCATAAACATACAATATTGCGAAAGCAAACCCTTCGATGCAATATTTTGTACTAAACAGTTGTAACGGTGAAACAAAACTGAGCAAACTTTAGTTACGCGAATGTGTCTAACTGATATAATAGTTTATCAACACGTTGTGACATCTACGGGGTCAATACCCTTGTACTCTTACTATGTCTTTTAAAATATATTATTTTGATGTTATAAAATACAAGACGGAGTACATACACATAAGTTTTAATATTTATATACTACTAGCTTCCGCCCGCTGCTTCGCGCGCGTGGTATGTATTTTATACCTATAAGCCTTCCTTTTGAATCAGTCTATCTATTAAAAAAAACCGCATCAAAATCCGTTGCGTAGTTTTAAAGATTTAAGCATACATAGGGATATAGGGACAGAGAAAGCGACTTTGTTTTATAATAAGTAGTGATATAATAGGTACCTGTTCTATCTATTTATATTAATAGATAAGAATTTTCTTAAAGTAATTTCGCGTTATTTGTTAAATTTATTTATTCTCAAGTTGCGTGAGCTTATTAGTGCAATTAAAATTATTAACATTTCTATAAAATTGACGAAGCCGAATCGAATGTTAAGTATGTATTTAATTGTTCGAGGTCGTTGAATGATGCTTCAACTTTAGATGAAGGTATGAAATATATTTTATATACTTATATGATTAATTAACCTATTGAAAGCTGAAATTACTAATATTTGATTGCCAACAACACATTGGAAGATATTATTGATGATTTTTATAAACTATTATTATAGGATGTGTATTTCTTTTTAATGATCAGATTAAGGAAAAGGGACTCAAATATTTTGAATACTGATCTTAGTAAAACAGCTTTGTTTAGAAAAAGTATTTTTGAAATGGATCCACTAATTTATAATAAAATTCCTAGTGAAATCAGGGGCTTAAACTTAAATGTTTTAAAAGAATTATAAAGAAGTTTAAAAAAATGTTATTAATCACTTTCTAGAAAAATGTTATATTCACTTTCTGAATTTTTAGATTTAAATAGTTAAACTTTACGTTTGTTATTTGTTTGTTGTATAGTTTGTAGTAGTAACTGTAATTAATTAATTTCTTTTTTTGCCTATGGGTAATGTAGTGCTCACTTTTTTAATAACGCAAGATCTGTATATTTAACCTACCTAAATTGACAAATAAATATTTCTGTTTCTGGTATAGAATAGGAGAGATAGGGTATTTACCTACGCAAGCTAAGATGTCCCTTCAGTCATAGTTTACAGCGTGTGCGGCTATATAAAACATTACGCTAAGGCCAATAGAAAGTGATCAATGACCAAACAAAGAACGACTAGAGCGAAGCCCCGGGCAATAGCTAGTATAAAAATAAACCTAATTTATTTCCTTCTTCCAGATGTTCTTTGGGCACTGAAAGAAAAATACTTCTCTACACTAAACACTCAATTAATGACATGACTACTAAACAAGGCTGGCATTAGATACAGGATGGCTACAATTATGCTTTTTTTACTATTAGTCTTTTTCTAAAATAAAACATAATATATGTTTTACTATAGAAAAAGACTTCATTAGATAGTTAAATTATTATATATAACAGATCAACCAATGTAATAATATATATGTACCTACTTAGATATCTATAGTATTTTGTTTATGAACACGATTCTCTTTCTTCTAATAATTACATTATATAACACGATTATTAGAAACCATTATTTATATAATTCAATGCAAATAGGTAGGTATCCGTATACAAATAATGTATAACAACATGAGTTGTAATAATATTTATCTCATGTGAGTAGTTACATCAATAGATTATCACAAATAATTGTCAGAGGTCAAGTTCATTGGTAGAATAGTTGGTAATACCACGACTGGAGTTTGGTCGACGGCGCGTTAGATATGGTCTGATAAATGCGGTACGCCCGTTGTTTTGCCCACCTATCTATTTGGTAATACTCGATTCCTTCCGGCCGACCTTGCCGATATCGCTAACGTTGCGGCAAACGCGCACCCTGCGTGAAGTACGGTACATTCTATGACTTGCATTATTATCATTCACATATGTAACTATTGAAATTGTAAATTCTCATATAAAAACACAGGTTTAAAAATTTTTTTTTGTTTATGTGATTTTTTTGGAAATAAACACTCCGAAAGTAGCATAAATTGTCTCTCTCTATTTTCTAAACCTAAAAGTTAGAAAATATCACAAAAATAACACTAAACAAATACTTTCAGCCAAAATTATTTTAACACTCGGATGCTAAGATGAAAGCGGTATGCTTTTGAGTTATTGCCGATAAACTGCGCTTCTCAATAAAAGGACGTAAGCGCTATGAAGACATATTACCTATGCTCTTTTGCTGCGAAACCCATGAACATTGAACATGGGCTGACATGCTCTTAACCGGTTTTTTTTTCATTTATGTCCTGAATGTTTTATATTTTTATGACCATCTCTAGCATTGGTGTATTTCATACTTCGAGGCTGCAATTAAGTAATACCAGCCTACCAGGCTGACATTTTGTACTCAGAAAATTTGGGGAATCTAATTGGAGCCCTCTTAATTTCCGCTAATAGAAAATATAATTATATTTCGTTATTTATCAAGGTATTATAATCATGCATTACTACTATTATTATATTGACGCCAAATTCAGAGCATACAGACAAAATAAACCAAAAATCCTAGTTTATAGCATCCAAACTTTAAACAAATTTAGGAAAGTGGGCGATTTAATGCCATCACGAGTTTCTTTCTACTAAAATTTTATAAGACTATTGACAATATATGTACTATTTTAAATTCTGAATAAATGATTTGATTCTTTCTACTAGCGCTTACAGATCATGCCAGAGGTGTAAATTTCGGAATATAGGTCACCACCCGGTGTTAATTTTTGTTTAACGAATCACTTTGACGAATTTGACTAATGGTAGAAATCTTATTATAAAAGAAATAAGATTAAATTGCTTGTATTAGGGCGACGCTGCCTGGTTATAATTCCAGTCTAACCAACAAGGGTTATATAACAAAGTGTTTTTGAATGATTGAGGCGAAATGGATTAAATGGTATAATAACAAAATTCTTTAATACAACAATAATACCTACTGCCAAATGTGACAACTGTTTGATTGTAATGCTAATAGAATCCGACCTGAGTTAAATATTTGTGTGTTAATTAGAATGAATTTTAATATGGTTGAAATATCAACGTATATATTGACATTAAATATTAAGCAATTTTCTTTGCTTGTCTATTATATACGTCACTCAGTTGGTGTAAAATGAGCAATTTTTGCACGTTAATATCTCACTAACCGCTTAAGTTTTATGCGTTTATAATATTAAACAAATTTTGAGTTATGGGTGTGTCACAAAAGTGGCTCCAAATGGTTCGTGTAATATTACACACGACTGCGTGTCGCCAGCTTTTTGCCTGGAAGCTATAGCTAATACTAACAGAAGTCCTAAGTTCCATTCCGGATCAGAGGGCCTAATTTTCAAACATTTGACAGCGATATCCAAATCGATTACGTCGAATGTTGAGATTTAGAGTAGGTCTTCTAGCCAAAATTGCTTTAGGTTTACATATAATTAGTTTCCAAAGCTATTTCAACTCTTGAAAAGCAAGTTGAGCCTTTGCTTAATCTCTAGTCATCAGGTCTGTCGTGTCTGATTGGTGCCCCGTTGACTATAATAAACAATGTATTCGCGTTTCTGCACACATTGACACTAAATACACGGACGGTGACCGAAGTTCGACCCAAAAGACATCTTAAGAGATGACGATAGATAAGATAATTTTATTATTTATTTTTAGATTTGATTGACATTAACAGTACCGATGAACAGGCATTGAGTTATGTAGTACATAATAACTCAATGTGAACAGGTACGTTTTTACACTTTACATTTCACATTTACACTTTACATCGAGCAAATTATGACAGTTAAAAATCTTTGGTGTATTCGCCACCAAACTTATTTTTTTTCTTTTTATTCGATAGGTTAAGTCCGGCCGCGGTAGATGGGTTTGGTTTTTTTTTTTTTAAATAATGTTTGGACTTTCACACAGCGCCATCTAGTTCCAAACTAAGCTAATGCTTGTTATATGGATACTAGACAACTGATAAAATACTTAAATAACTTTTTTTTTGTAAATATATACATATCATAGATACATTACACCCAGAAACAGAACAAATAATAGTGCTAATCACACAAAGATTTAACCTGGGTGGGAATCGAACCCCCGACCTCTCTGTCTCAGCAGTCAGGGTAACTAACCACTGAGCCACGGAGGCTTCACATTATGTTATAGTAGAGGTTCGACATTGTTTTGTCCGAGTAATATGAGAGGACCTAACGCAGTACTGTGTCTTATTAAAGAGTATTGTTATGCGAATATCATCTGCCTCGATCCGGCTTCAACGGGACATAATTTATAGCGTTGGTTTCACAATTCAAAACAATACAGTGGTAGGTACGCCTTTTAATGACTCTTCATTAGGCAAATGTGTGACTCCATACAATTCATAGTAACACACCCCATTACTGTCAGATAACAACATAACTACAAAGTTAATGATATTATTTATTTATGACTCAACTATCTTCGTCATCCAAAATTTTATTTATGTTTTTAACGTAGTGTTTGTTTTATTTTATAATACATTTTAGTGTACAGGATTATAATTAGGAACGTAGCGTACCTACTACAAAAGAAAAATAGTATGAAGTTAATATTGTTTACTATTCTTGTTGCTAATTACCTTAAATTGTTACCGTAAAGATTGAAATGGTTTCTACAACAAACGAGCAAAACGATAGCTGTTTTGATGAAAATAACATGTATAATAGTGTTGAAAAATGTAAATTATACGAAATCAAATCAGGTCGGTTAATAGCGTGGGCGCGGGGCGTCGCTTGTTCACATCCATGGGCTGTTATCATAACGTAGTGTATATGCATGAAGGCGGTCTATCCTAGGTGAAGGTGATCGTCGCGATACTATTTCTGTGCGCATGCGTCGTCCATATTTTCAGAACAAGTACAACGCCACGCGGCGCCATCTATCGATCGATATTAGATTCGCATAGTTCGTGCCAGCTGCTGATACTATTTTCAGTTCATCATACATATATATAAATTTGTTTATTGTGGACGGTACATTAAAAAATCATTGTTGTTGCATATGATGAAAATTCCTAAACCAACGAATGATTGCGTATTTAAGAATAAATTGAATCATGTATCAAATCAAGACATTCATGCAATACAATGAATCTTAGTTTTGTAGTTAGAAGTTTCACGAATAGCGAAAAAGCAATCAAACCGGTTATGAAAACAATACAAAAAAGAATGTTAGGACAATCCTTCACCATGTTCTCAACAGTTCCTAAAACTTTACGAGGATAGTAATAAATTAGATCCTTGACCTAATAATATATGCTAAAATAGATGCACATTGCTCTCAATACACGCGCGCTGGCAGCGTGTGGCGCAGTACTTTTAATATTACATACAAGTATTCATATAACAGTGAATATAAAAATGTTTTGAATTATTGTTAATGTACTATATAAAGGTATGCGGGCTGACCTCTACTTCTTTTGTCTGTTTCTCAGGTTTGAGTTGAGACGCAGGTTGGGGAGGTGCGAAGGAGCACGAAGGTTGTGGCTCCACAGCGGGCTGTTGTTTCTCGGGCGGCTGGGGTGCTACCTTGAGGCTCTTCGGAATATCTGTCACTACACCTTCAGCATTCTGGACGCGTATCTGCGGCGGATGCACTACATTTGTTTGATGGCCACTAGCGGGTGGTCTTGGAGCCAGCCAAGAAGGGGGCACCGCTGGTGGAACAGGCGGCTGTTGTGACATCTTCAACGCATTATTACTAACTTTAACATCATTGTCACGAGCACATGATTCTGGTGATTGTTGGTTTGTTTTACACAGCGGGGGTTCACTAATTTTAGTTACCTCTGATTCAACTAGATTTACTATTATCTTGTTTAGGTCTGCACATTGAGAGATCTGTCCTACATTTACAGTTATATTTTCAGTTAAATTATTTTGTACAGGAGGTAGCTGTGTTTGTGGTCGATCATGAAGTGGAATGGATGGTAATTGGCTTAAAGGTACGTTTGATATAGCTGTTGTATTCGAAACCACGGGTAAACATTGAATATTCTGATTTTCTATAACATTAGCATTGCTAGATTTGGGTAATTCTGGAATAATTGGTGAAACGTCATCTCTACTTTGAGAATAATCAGTACTATCACAACAAGAGAGTTCTTCGAGACTCTGCACTAAGTCGAGAGCGGAAGCCTCATGGTAATCGGTGGAACATGGCGAGGTGTCGTCACTAGTATCGTCCCCGTCGTCAGGTCTCTGAGAACTTTTACTACTAGGAACAAAGGCTAAACTAGATGTAACGTCGTTAGATATATCAGCATTAAAAGATCCTTCACTTTGCGTAGACGATTCTCTATTAGTAGATGAGTCAATTGCACTAACTTTATCATCTTCACTTACTACATTGCTCACTATGTCATTCGATGTGGACACATCAGTCTTTAGCACAGCTTCATTATTGTCATTATTGTAGACCGTCTCGGTTACACCAGATGTATTCATATCTTCTACGTTATAGCTATTAAGTTCCACATATGGTTCATGTCTAGGTTGTTCCACCCCCGGTAAACTCATATATTGTGGTATAGCATAATCTAAATCATGTAACGGGGTATAGTGAACTCCATCTTCTGTTAAAGGTGTTTCATAATGTGGTGAGTAATATTCAAAGGCAGCATTTTCATTACAGTATACAGACCATGGATCGTTAGACGGAATTAAAGGTAATCCATCATAATACATGTCAGGGTTGAGTTCTCTATCGATTACAAACTCGGGCTTATAGTCCCAAGCAGTTGGCACAAACGAATCTTCAAACGCTAAATAATTTTCGGGTAAAACCACCATTGCCTGATTTAATTGTTGTGGATCTAAGGCGTACGATCCGTCATAGAACGGGTTGTTTAGTACTAGGGGAGGTGGTTGCATCGGTGTACATTCCATAGTCACTTCTGCAAACAATGCGTACTTAGATAAATCTGGTTCAGATCGTCTGTGTCGGAATAAACTCGGGTCGATTTCGTTAACGACTTGTGCCGCGTAAATATCCGAAACGTCAAAACTATGAGTTCTTCGCAAATAGCTTTCCGGTGGTAACTGATATTCTATGTTTTGGTTATCGTCGAATACTTCTACTTGATCATGAAAGGTCCCTTCACAGGTGGGCACACCTACGTTGTTTATTTCGTGTAAAGCATCCGCATCGTTTGTTTGGCTACCACTAAAGGGTGCAACTTGAAGGTCGTTATTGGCGCACGCAGCATCACTGGGCAGTAACAGCACGTGCGGGAGTGCGGGTGGGGGCCCGCAGAACAGCAAGTTGTTGGGGGGTGGACGCGGCGGTTGGGCAGCCATGGCTCCGGCGCTGGCCGCCCGTGGCCCGACGCGGCGGACTAGTATTTCGGTGCGGCAGAGACGCGCCGGGCGGCCGGCTGAGCTTTGCGACTGACTGAAGGCGTTCCGAGTGACGAAGGCGAACACAAATAGCACGGGCGCAAGCGCGAAGAGGTCGCCGTCTCTCGCGCACATCTTCACGGGCGAAGGCGCACGCGCACGCGCACTCGCAAGCCAAACCCGTCCCGCGTGTTATCCCAAACAGGAACGCTGACGTTTACGCTTTATTCTGGTTCCGCACTTTGCTTACGACGTGTACTTATGGAATCATCAGAGTGAGGAAAAGACAGGTTTACGGGTGGACACTTCTATGGTAATGGCGAATGTTGATTTTTACGAATCACACCAACCTTTCACACATCCTTCAAAATTTAAAAAAGAAACTGTGAAACTGACCTGTTCAGGGGGTGACCGCGGTGATGACTCGTCGCGGTGATGCCTCCTCCGTCTGTGCGATGTAGGCGAACGCCGATGGTGAGACCGTTTGGAACGTTCATTTCTTCGCCTCCACGAGTGCTCCGAGCTGTGAAATCATCGATCAGTGGGCTGTAGGGTTAGTGAGTAGGACAAGATAGTGCAACAAATGGCAACGAACGTTTAGGTGAGGTCCCGTTGTGTGCTAAGTTTTAGGTAAGCGCGATTGTCTGAAGTATTACTAACGTTGGCGAGCGTTTCCCATGAGCTGAGTGTGGATCAATCAGTTGAGTAAGGTGATCAGGCGGTGGCAGGCAGCAGGCGCTAAGCAGCGCCCGCACGGCTGCCCAACGCCCTTGCCCCGTGCCTAGGCTTTTGATGGTGTAATATTTATTCGGTCTCTAGTTTAATCTAGACAATAATCATATTATCACTATCTATTTACATGTCTATCCGACAATACGTAACACATCCGCGTTTTATTCAATACTGAGCTATGTACATAATGAATATTATAACCGCACCCGACGATTACGCTAAAAACACAATCCGAAACATGAGTTGAGCCTTCACAGTCAAGGCCACATCAAACGTTTAGTTGTAATCACTCATAATGTAAGTGTACTAGAAGCGATAACACAGAGATGATGTCGACGAAAAGTTTATGAGAAAATACGATGGTATAGTGTCGTGCTAGTTGATCAGTGTTACTAGTTCGGTAATGAGCGCTCGGTCACTCGTGGACCCGGCCCGTGCTACGGTCGCCGGTATACTGGCAGCAGTGACAAACCGCCCGCGCACAAGATATCAGCTGAAGTAAAGTGACGTACAATCAAATGCTCGTTACAAAACACCGCAGTCACAGCCTAACAAGCGAACAATCAAAACCTCCACGTCATTGGCGCAATGTCATCGTCTATGAGAAATCACTGCACGATTGACACACTTTGACAATAAAGATAATTTAGTTGTTACATTGGAAGGCAATATGGATCTTTTTTTTATCTTTAAGTAAATTGTTTCAGGTAACATGCTAATTTTAACTCGACAATTGGATGTTTATTTTACAAGTTATCTCTCTATCACTTACCAACAAACACGCAAACCTAGTGGGCTCAATATTAAACAATTATTAATTGTTGTTAAACTTGTTCTTTTTTCTTCCATACCGAAATGTACCATTATTACAAAAATTCCAATACGTAAACAGTAATCGACATCGACGGCAGTAATAGACATAAGAAGCGCAGTAAAACAAACTTATCACCAGTAAGAACAAAGTTAAAATAACCCAAGAATGCATTCGAAGTAAGAGAGACGTGGGTTCCAGTATCACTAATAGAATTAAATGTACGTAATTGGTTTACCATGTCACAGTAGATAAATATGTCTACGCAAGATAATGCAGAAATAGATGGCTATGTAAGCTATTACTGTATAAATTTAGACAAATATTATCATAAATTGTACGTATGACAATATTTGTCATTATAGTCATATCATTAGTGACATCTAGCGGTGAGTAGTGAAACAATAATGTCGCGAAAGTCACAGGCGAACGAAATTTTATGTCGCGGTTGCATAGAAGCATAGAACATACATTATGACCAATTATAATTCTTTACAGTAAATTATCACATTTTCTCTGTGGTATTTGTGAAAATGTGATAATATACTATTAAAAATACTGAAAATGGAAACTCTACGAGCGAGACGATAACATTATTAATAATGCAGACTTTGGTAAATTTTGAGCGCATTGGCTTTAAAAGTAACGTTAATTGTGTACCTACATTACCAAATCTCTGTTTACAAATACTGTGTGTCTGAATTATATCTTCAAGAAAAATAAATACGTATGATAAAGGATGTTTTAATATCGCATTGTTTTATAAGAAAGTTATTGCTGTTTAATATCAAACAATTTATCATTAACAATAGTGAAACATTTTAAATTATTTTAAGGCTTAAAATAAAAGTAAACGCATTCATTAACACGACCATGAAGTATATATTCCTTTTTAGATAAATTTATTTATATGCAACACTAGTATCAAAATGGAGTTATGTAAATTAAATAATGTTAGTATGACATGTAACAGTTTAATTCCTAACAGGGAGCAGGCGCGGTATAGTGCGCGGGCGTTGCGTGCCGTAGTGTTCATATATCATAATATATTATATTATATTGAGCTTAATGTCACATTGTTTAGCGCCACTAGAGGTTGAACTTGAACACTTGATTGTTGCTAACCTGTGGACCTTCGCAGGCTTGTGCTAACACCATATGTTACGAGTAACGCTAACCACATCTATCTATCTAAGAAATGAATCTATGTTATTGAAACCTCTTACAGTAATATATTGCCGAGTAGTAAGTATAAGGTCAATTAATTCAAGACGTATAAAAAACATAAAGTTCAAGATTGCTATCCCATATTCATAGTTATAATAAATTAGATCTTTGTAGGCAGGCTTTTCAAAACAACCATAATCTTAAACTATCTTAAATGTTTTCTAATAACCGGTGACAACTAATTTAAAAATTCTAAACAAGGACGACATTGTTTTATACTTTCGCGAGTTTAGCTTTTTAAATTGTTTGAATACATTCTACGCTGTGAGAAAATTGTACCAGCTATACGATTTGAGTTACAGTGATTTTCTTATCATCAGAATATCTATTATGTAAAGTTGATTGAGTATCGACGACTGAGCTAAGATATAATAGAAATCGATAGAAAACGTCTGTCGGTGACACGAAGATAACGATGTATTGCCGTTCTGTTAGTTATCAATGCTATGTTTGACACTTGTACACCACATCCGGCATTATTGTTCATTAGCTCTTGAACGTTACAGCTTCTATCTATTATTGTACTAATAATACCTGTAGCATTACAAGTTAGGGGAACTTCAAATTTATTTACTAATTGCTTTCGCCCACGTGGTTCGTTATTGTGGTTCGCTATTCCAGACTAATACCTATATATCTGAGTGCCAAATGAATGAAACGGCTCAAATGATCTGTATGAAACAGATCATTTCAGCCGTTCTAATATGACTGAATGACAAAGCATAGGTACATCAATCCATCCATCCTAGTTTTGAGACTAATTGGTTTTCATCATCGTCATCCAATATGCACCGCGTGACTATAAACTCACCAGGATACAAATCTTTGCAGCTGAAAAGAGTATACCAAATTCCTCAGAATTCTGTAAAATCTAGTTTTGCTCAACATCTGCCTTATTTCCTCCATGCTTTTGTTTACAACAAGATTGCACACTCTTGTGACGTTAAGAATCTTACACTAAGAGAATTTAAAAAAGTCACTACATAGTTTCTTCTAAAACTCAGCTATTTTGAGACAGAATGCGTTTTGAGGGCAATAAAGTAATTTCTCACACACACATACACACACACACTAACACACACACACTAACACACACACACACACACACACACACACACACACACACACACACACACACACACACACACACACATGCATGAACTAATTATATTTAATAAAACCCTTTGACCTTCTGTAACTTTGTTAAACTTATTTGTAAATTACTTCATTAAGGTACCCATGTAATTGGAAAAGAAAAATAAACAATTATCTTATCTTATCATTAAAGACGTATGGCAAATATAGATTATTTTTATAAATTATATTTATGAATAACCTATATTGGTAGGTGGATTATAAAGAGAGGTCTAAAATAAAATAGAGCAATATTTTCTAGAAAGAATTTTGAAGTTGAGTTTTACTTCAGCTCTGCGACAGCTAATGTCCCTGGGACATACCAACAAAACGTGTTCGTCACAATCCGATAGGTCACTCGATAGCTATAATCTCAACTGTTTCAACTGAATTCAACAGTTTTCAGTCGTTCGAAAACGCTGATTTCTATAATGGCTTGTTAACTATTTGGACTGAGACTACGATATACTTAAATATTTGTTGTTAATTATGACCAACGAGAAATGTTCCCAATACTGGTGTAAATTCGTTTGATTTCATTATACTAATACATAGTAAATACATTTTAACGTATTCAATTTCCAATTGGTTTGTAGCAGTTGAAGAACTACATACACATAATGTATTTAGTTCGTTTGACATACTTTGTAGGTAGATAATTCGATTTTGAATATATTAAACAGTTTGTATTTCCTCTACGTTTTACTAACATGATCGTCTGCTTAATTGTAGCTTATTTACGCAGAAGGCGAGTCCTCCACTTTAAACTGCAACTTGAAAGAATTATCATTTAGTTATGCTGTTGGCACTGCAAGTATATAACGAAATTTACTAACTACTGTATTACTATTATAACATAAATAGATGCAAAATAGTTTAAAAAAATAACAAGCACAAACATTTTTAGGGACCAAAAAGGCTCACATAATTTTGGACAAATTATATAGTTAGCCGAGTTTTGAACTAAACAATTTACTAATGTAACTCTAGAATATTATTTTCTGGGTTAATACGAAAAAAAAATGCGTCAACGGGAAATCCTGCCGTAAATATGATGATACGATAACTTGCCTAAGCGAAAGTAAGATTTTTTTTGTTACCCGAACATGGGTACAGTTAGTGTATGAATCATATTTATAAAGTGTATAAATTTTCCTTTCGAATTTTTTTACATGCTTCTTTTATACAAATTTCACTATTAATAAATATGTGCTATTAAAGTAATTTATGGAATCTTTTTGGTGTTTCTAAGTATCTCAATATTTATATTATATTGTTAAAACATTCACATAGCACATATGACCTAAAATGATACAATTGTTTTTTTCTTTCAGTAAATTTGAGTGAGTGCAAGGAACCATTATGACCTAATGTTTGCATTAACTGCAACAAAGTTAATGTAAACACGTTACCAATAAGGTAATGTGGTGAATATATTAAAAAGCATATTAGCAAAACTAAGCCACATAAATACTAAAAAAAATGTTAGTTTGTTACTATTATAATTGTCCCATTAAAAGGATTGCTGTTCACATGTCAAAGTAAACGAACCAAGATGGTACAAACCTCATTTCATCTCGCGTTCTAGATAATATAATAATTTTTACAGCTAGTATAGAGCAACAATAAGCGGAAGTAAAATACATTAAGTGTAGAAAAATGGTAATGAATGTGACGTTTAGGCAAATAACAGATATTAGACGTGAACTAATGAGAGCTTCATTAAACCGGTTAAGTGTGTCGGATTCATTTTATAAACATTAAACACACTAACAACGTACTAGGTGAAAATTAGTTAAAATTGAAACTAGAACGAAGACTACTTACATGGATAAGATACTAATTAATTAAATGTTCAACATATTGTACCTGTCTACAAAAAATAAAGAAAAATATCAATAACCAGATATGATGACATGAGATATTAATTTAATAATAACTGCGGAAGTTCAAAATGAGTCAGAATGCCGTAGTTAACGTTTCACTGATGCAGGGTTTGGTTTTATTTTTAAATTCTGTTGAAATGGAGTGAGTGGCGAAAATGGGAAGAAGTTTATGTGATGCAGTGAATCGATAAAAGCAACTAATGATGGCGATTATAACGGGAGAAGTGTTGGAAAATTTGCTGTTCACTTTTAAATATAGAAAATTAATTCGCTTTTGTTGTTATGAGCCATACAAAGTTAAAAGGTACAATTATTCAGACATTGAATTACCTATCGCCAGTACTTTTTGTAATATATCGACTTACTCGTCTACAACCGTGTTGATCTTCGCTTATGTAATAAATGAGGCAAAAGCGCAAAGTGCAAAAAGTTTGAGTTAAAGAAGTTACTCGATGGAGTGGTATCAATGTTCAACAAAGCGACGCACGTCACAAGATATGGAACCCGTCGCGAATAACAAACACCGGAACATTCACTTTCGACGAACAACGACATAACATTATAGATTCGAAGCTCCATGTAGGCATGCGAGCGTAAGCAACTTACGAACCGGCTGTTTTATGGAATTCTTAAAACCAGTGGAACCACTACACACGTCACCGACACACAACTAACTCAATTAGTACATATTATTATATACGTCTCTCACTAGTTAAATGTCTGCTCTACCTATAACTTTAATTAGTGAAATTCCTTTTTAGGCTTTCCTTTCCTCTTAGTAGAGACCGGTAGTCGAGGAACGAGAAGTCGAGGACTCTTTAATTACAACCTAAGGTAGCTGTTGAAGGTGAAAGCGAACTTGGGCGTAATTCGCGACTCGTGTTGTGTGTTTATGTCGTCGCAACGTGCACTTTCGATTACCGCAGACCCCGCTCAGCTGGCGCGTGATAACGAAATTTGTCAATATTGGTAGAAAATGACTTGAGAAAGTTTTTGCCGACTAGAATTACCGATTAATCCGCAATAAAATACACCAAGTAGTAATATTTAAAGTTTAGCTAAGTGTTTAGAAATTTATAATATTTTTAAGAACACTACACACAATAATACATTTGTAATTAAAAGCGTTACACAGAAACAATTGCAAAGCGGTCAACGTTCAAACATCAAACGGTATTCACACAACGGTTCTTTATATTTAGAAATACCCAACACGTGTACCGGCCTGAATCATCTCTGTGTTTACTGTTTCTTATGGTTGGTTTCGCAATTTTACTTTCTATAGACCTATTGCTGAGATTATTAACTACAGCAGACCGAATGCAACGATTGTTGTTAAAACTATGAACGTGACACTTGACCAGTAAGGAAATTAGCACAAACGACAAAGTGTACAAAGGTCAGAGAGGCAACAGAGCACGCAAAATCGCAGCGAGAGTGGAACGCCTCTGGCACAATGACCATAATCGATCGGTCGGCCAGTGCACACTGCGGGCTCGATTACGAAATCGAAAGCCAGAGTCGGCAACGTGACACGAACACTCCGGTCAAGGATCCACTGCACGACAGACATGCCAAGTCAGTATTGTTCATTTTTTATCCCCCGTCGCCCCAATATGACAGCTACCCAGGTCTCGCAACACGTCTTCGAATATTTCTCACACGAGTGAATTGGTTTTATTAGTATGAACGAAAGACATTGGGTTTCCAGAAAAATTATAAAGCGGGAACTTTTTATGATTATGTTACAATTAAACCGTGGTCGTTTGGAGCGGGCGCCCGAGGCTGACAAGGCCGCGCCGGATGAGCGATTACTGTGAACTGTGTCAACGCTGCAGCCGCGTCTAATCAACCGCCCGCGCCGCATTTTGATGGGTCAATGACAAGCACCACTATTATACCCGCAGCTCTCCAACTGCCGAGTTAAACCAAAAAAGTGATACTTTTAAGGCAAATTTATTTAGGTTAAAACTCTAGAACTCAATAATGTTGTGGGAATTCACGCCCTATACAGCAGACGGCCTAAATGATTGTAGGTCATAGCAAAATACATAAATATATTTCGTATGGAAGGCTGAAATACATGGTATGTCCGATCGTGTAACTAAAAACCATTAACCTTAATTAGAACGGCGAACAGACGCTAAAGGAAAGTTACTTCGTCATCGGAATGAATAATTTAAGAAGACTAGTCTAGTATGACATGTGCAATGATTTTTAATAGATAAAAATAAACGAGAATATCTTATTCTATGTGGCTGTCAAATTTGGTGTTGTGTATGCGAGCTAATGTTCGCGGAAAAGTAATGTTTTCATCATAAATACTATCAGTATATAAAGAATTAATCAGTATCTGCCCCGACTTCGTAATAAAATTAATGTGCTCACGCAGTAATGACAATTATACACGCTCGCTTTAGACGCCATAGGACGTTTCATATAATAATAATATTATTATAAGACGATTACCTATATACCTAGTAGGGTTTTGGATAAACATTTTTACAACTTAGTTACAAATTTGGCAGTAAACTAAAATCGATGACATGGTTCCTAAGAACAGATGTTCTTATCTTGTATAGTTTTAAACTTGCCCATACTGACCGATCTAAATTAATATAACATTTACCCTTATTGTTAACGCAAACAATAGAAATCCGCGAAACAATAAAACCTGTCTTTATACAATAATATTAAGTTTACTTTAACCATTGTCTGACATATAGACAGACATAAACATCGATCTGGATCAAATTTCTCCAGTAGAGTACCTATTTAAAAAAATCTAGTATCATTGCCATTTGCATATTTAGCTATGATTCAGACCAACCGGCTCGCATCGGCCCGCGCCGGGCGGCATTTTACAATGCGTTAAAGAACATTGAAATGTATCAACAGTAATTACAGTTCATATTTGCATGCAACTTACGGTCGGAGCCGGTCGGCCGTCGCGACGCGTCGCGGGATGCCGACGGAGGTAACTATGCGTAAGTTGCATGCAAATATGAACTGTAATTACTGTTGATACATTTCAATGTTCTTTAACGCATTGTAAAATGCCGCCCGGCGCGGGCCGATGCGAGCCGGTTGGTCTGAATCGTAGCTTAGACAGAAGCTAACTAAATTTTTTTTTTATTAGTAGTTACTAAAAAAAATTGTAATTAAACTAGGCTTACCATTCGGTCAGTCAGTATTTATTTTGAATACAGCTTTAGAATAGAATAAAATGACTAGAAAGTTTGTCTTTCCGTACCATCTGCAATTTTTTTTTTTTTATTATGTATTAATTTCAACAAAAATGTGTGCGTTTACATTGAAACAGATTATCTTGATAACAACAAACAACATCTAATTTAATTTTTTTTTTTAAACAGTTGGTCATATAATTCAAATACTTTATTTTAAATTACTATCGTATTATGAAGTACCTAGACGTTAAGTTAATACGTCGTATGTCAACAACACTATCGGCAGTCCAAGCTGTACGCAGTGAAAGTTGATCACCAACTGTAAGCTTATGTTTTGACATTTGTTGGCGTACGTGAGCGGGACGCTAATGCTGCCATTAGTATTATCAATACACCTAATAGTTACGACATAACCGCATTTTCTTTAACTTTTACGTCGTCAGGAAATATTAAAGTTTCACTTAAACAAAAAGCTATCAACGCGAGTCATTTTTTCAGACAAAAAAGTATTTTCGTCACGTCTGATGTGTTTTTGATTGCTGTCACAATGTTTTCGCGAAATAAGAAGAAGAAAAATGGCGTATTTTGGCAGACCTTGGTAACACACTGTTGGTGCTTATTGCTTAGAGTATATTAGTTTGTTGGCAACTGTTATCATATAGGTACTATATTAACTTATAACACTAATGTAATGAAAATTTGTATTCAGTGCTTCTTTCTAGGTATATCTCAAATCTAATCAAAGAAATGTCTAGAACCTCATAGAATTTGTGTAAACTGCATTGACGGGAACCGCTACTGTTGTTCGCCGTGCAAAACCCAATGGACCAGATATTATTCTAATTTAATAAATAAAATGTTGTCATTATTTGCTTTAAAATTCGATGTTGCTATACCACAAAGAGCTGAACTAGATACTTTTCCTGTAGCAAAACATTAAAAGGCGCTTAACACAATTTTGATTGTTAGCACTTTTGTTGTTGTTTATGAATCTAAGAATAGATAAGACTGGGTCATTGATTTTATTTATTTTTGAGTGGAAGCTCGATAAAAGACCAGGCAAGAATATAACTTATATAATATCTGCAGTACTTTCCCTTTACTTTGCTTTATGCTAGCAATAAATTACACTCACTACACCATACTGTTCGTTCGATTGACAATGCTGGCGAATTATCATTCCGTAGTTGTAGGGAGGAAGGAACTAAAAACAATAGTTCTAATTACGTCATAACGCCTACTAAAGTTGACAAATCCTTTGCGAGCGCACAAACCAGGACAGGACCTTGAAACATTCACTGTGAACGCTATCGAGACGAATCTTTTAAGCTATGGATATACCGGGCGCCCACTAATCTGTTTAATGTTAACTTGTTTCATATTATCATGAATAACATCAACAGTTTGTTTATGCATAGACGTAATAGAATAAAAAATACTCGATTGCATGCAAGATAATAGCGTAAGTGAAACATCAGTTATTTGACCTGAAAACAATAATTACGCTCCTATGTAAAATCCACGAATGGAGGTCGCCGTCATTCAGACGGTGCTTTGATATAAAAAACTGAATAATGTCGGGTTATGACGAATTAACTGTTTTCTCTAATTTAGGGATCATACAAAGTAGTACGCAAATAGCGTTAATGAGCGAAGAAATTAAGCAATCACAAGCAGGATAGAATAAAGCGCAACGTTGGTGAGTCACAGTGACTTGTGCAATCATTTTGCACAACCAGTCCTCGGGCCCTCAATACTACCGTCATACTTCATGATATTAAACATCACGAATCATATCACAAATTTCAGTATAGGGACAAATTATAAATGTTATTAGGGTCAGGGCCACAAAAACATTACTTAAACAATTGCAACGTCTTTGAAACAGCGAATACTCAGTAAAACCGTACAGTAACGGTACAAATATTATGTATACGAAATAAGAATAAATGTCTCGGACACGGTAGTTATGGTTATGATATAGACATACAACAAACATTACGTTGACAATAAAACGCTATATGGTCTTTGACACAGATATTTTACGTAACGAACTTGGGTTATTATTTAGAAAGATACAAGATGCAATGATAACCGACGATATCGGATATGCACATCAATTCGTTAGTCAACCTATTATTAATTTTATATTTTATTATTTTCTTATAGCAACTGTTGACCGGTAAATTAAAAAAGCCTGATCTGGATGCATTCGGACCGGACCGGTACCAAGTTGATACATTCAAGCGACAACTGCGCGTTGCTTTTTCCTATTTATGAGAGGAATTCGGTTACCAATGTTTTTAGTAAACTTCGACACAACTTACCGCGTAAAAAGCACACACGAAACTAGAATATTGGACTTCAGAGGGATATCTAATGAGTTGGGATTATAAGGAGGAGACTGAAGGAATGTGTTAGTAATAAGTGTCGTTGTGTTCTGTAGATAGTACATACGAAACGCTCCATTCGTGTTCACGCATGTTCTTCTGGAATGCAGCCGACTTAGGTGTCCAGGAATCGACGCCTCGGTACAGCGCTGGCAATTCGGCAACCTTCACTTCCAGCCGCTCAGCTAGCCTCTGCTCGACAACCGCCTTGGGTCCGCTCGTCAAAGGCCGCTGTTGCTCTTTCACACTACGCCGCTCCAAACCACCGTAGCCGTTTAATTTCTCTCCGTTGCAAGACGTCACGCTTTTGGGGCTATCTGTGTTGAGCAATTTACTTTTAACGGTGTCTGCCTTACCGTAACTTTTATATTGCACTGATTCAGTTCCGTTCGCTGTTCGCGAATACTTCAAAGAATCGTACGTATCGCCATTCAGGCTAGTATATTCGACGTTGTTTAGGTTTATGTCTCTATCAACTCGCTTAGTCGTGACATCGTACCCGTTTCGTTTGTTATAACGCTCCTCGTGGCTTTGTTTGAGGAAGTTATTTTCGAAACTGGTTTTGCATTTAGGAACATTGTTTAGATAGTCGCTATAACTTAAATCTTTATTGTGTAAACCTTTATCACAGCCTTTTTTGAGTGTTTCTTGTATATCGATGCCGCTCCCATTAATTCGGCTGTACGTAAAGCTCGCAGGCTGGCTACTATCTATTCTGTTGTCAATGTCTGTCCGTTCGGCATCCTTGCTCTCGAATTCGTGTTTGGCAAGTGCGACACGCGAGACATCGCCATTAACGCTGTTCTTATACTGCGACTTTGCGGTGAAATCAGCCGCTGTGATGCCAGCTCTGCTCTGTTCATTGGGAACGGTCCACGTATCGTGCTTCTTTTTATCGCTGCTTTTGGAGGACCACGCCTTTGCCAATGCAGCCTTGAGCGCCTCCCGCCGCTCGTGCACGCTGACCCTAGGGTACTCGTGTATAGGAACAATGGCGGGAGCGTACAGAGTCGACCGTGGTGTGGCTCGAGTTATGCGGAAACTTCTGAACTCCCTGTTGAACTCCGAACTCAGAGAATAAGCCGGTATTCTCGAAGTCACCATTTTGAGATCAAATTTTCCAAACAGTCATAAAAACTTATTACTTTTACTTCACAATAAAAAATATTTTTGCACAGAGCACACTGAACACATTATCGACTCTACCTGGAACATAGCATGTGAGAATAGTATGTTAAGCTAAATTATATTCGTGAGGGCGAAATAGGTGCATCAGCGTGTGTTGTTTAAAATTGTGCATTGTAAGTAAAGGAGTGATGTCGTGGACGTGTCGGCGGTGGGCTGTGGGCCGCGACCTTCGCGGTGGGCGGCGGTGCGGCGGGACAACGCACTGGTCAACGAACCGCCCCGTGCGCCGCCGTCCGCACAGCTTGGCAGCTTGCATAACGCGCTCGCAAACCGCTGCCCTACCTTATCTCTTACGCAGTTATACATCGATCACGTCAACCGCACATAATAAAATACGACAAAAACGTAACTACTGCGGTGCGTTAATATGTATGAACATTAGTGCGTGACAAGAGGTATTTATTAAACGTTAAATAGTGATAACACATCACTAGCGAGTTCGCTAGTTTTGTGGAGCACTTATGCCGTATAAGTGCAACAAGTGTTGCCTTGGTTGCATCCCTAATATGGCTAGTAGCGTAGCTGCCATATGGCCCGCAGCCGACACATCCTAGGCTGTCTCCACTCCAGCTGCACCGACATACACACTTATAAACACAGTAGATACATATCGCTGTACAAACAAGTTTTCTGGGGCGACATGTTACCACTCTTATTTAATGCGACATGAATCAGTATTTTTCACTCAAATTTGCTTTGTTTGCAAAATTATAAAATTACATTTATATCTTTGTGACATAGATCTAACAATATCCATAAATTTATCACATCGCAGTCTTATTAGCTCACTATGCATTTTATTACTGAACTATGACTTTATTATTGTTTATATACAAGCACAAAATAACAACACACGCCCTATTTATAAATATTATACAATAGTTATTATTTTAATGTTGAGGAAAAACAAAATGGGAACACTTCAACATCGAATTAATTTAGTTTAACACATATTCTCGTTTTAACACTGATTCTAACCGACATCACTGAGCTGAAACATGTGCAGCGGTGAACAGACGCTTGCGGTGGTTGCAACCAACGTACTGGCATATAGCACAGGATATTATATACGACGAGTAAAAAAACCATTTCGTGTCACAATATGGCGAACGCGAAGCAGACTATAGTGATCGTTGTAAGGAGAGCAGCCACCGGAAGCGAATGCGTGTTTCGATAGTGCGGCGGAGTCGCCGGCCGATCCGTGCATACCTTCTCGTAACGAGCGCGAGAACTGCGTGCGGTGTGCGTGCACCGCTGCGACTAAACTGACTGAAGGGAGGTAACGCGCGGCGGCCGATGCGAGGACCCCACCGCTGCGCTCCGGCCGCCTCTCTCCTGCGGTTCACCACTAGTGACTCTAACGCGAGAGCATTACGGGCTGAATCGCAGGAGCACTGACCTTCGCTTCAACAACGCTGAGCGGCTGAGATGCCAACACACTAGCGACCGGCAGCTCGATCGCACGCTTGCATCCGACCGAATGCACTATTCCAGTACCAGTTTATAATAGTTGCCAACCAAACTAAGTGTGGATACGTTTAACCATAATGTAGGTATACATTAATAGTCTTGTACTGGAAACACGTTCAAATTTTGTATATATTGTACCAGCTTTTTCTGGATTATCAGAACGACCTGAATATTTATTTAGAATTGTACCTAGAATATTATGTTGCCCGATTGCAGAAAATTGCAAAAAAAAAATAACTATAATACTCGTAGTATTATGGTTATTCTTTTTACGTAATATTTTAAAATTATTATTATTATGTTTATTATTTGTAGTAAAAGTTAATGATATCAATATGTTTTCCTTATTAGTTAACAATAATAAGAAACTTTCAATTTAAACGTATGATCATATCATAACTTCATCGAGGTTTTTGCGGTACAGGTAGATACAAAATAATATTATAAGATATAATATAGGTACTATTACTAATTTAGCGAAGACAGAAACATTATTACCTACTAACATAATATTGTGCATTGTAAGTAAGTATATTGTATTTCTCTCATGTTCGTGGCCTAGCTAGATGGCATGACGTAGAGAGCGTGTTAGATTATTGGATACCTCACCTTAAACGTTTCGTTGTTGCAGTTAAACGATAATTGATAATTACCTGAAACAAAAAATATGTCTGATATTACCGCTCTGTATCGAACTTTGGTCATAAAACGTAATGATAAATGATAAAACACACACACTCAATGAAAAAAAATCATGAACATAATATTATGTAGCCAACCGGGGTAACACAAGGTTACGTTGTTTCGAAACAACTTTGAGCATTATTATGTATTTGGGCCACTGTGAAAAAATAACTTGCATATGCAGCTTTAAATAAATCGATATGTCAACTGATACATAGGCATATATATCTAGGCATTACAGGAAAACAACTAAGGAATAACGGTAGGTAGGCAGGTACTAATATTTTATAAACGACACAAAGAAACATCATATACCTACTCTTAATTATAAATTGGGACATTCGTTTACGACAAATACAACTAGTAAAGCAAAGTCATATTCTTAATCAGACAGTATTTGTATAAAGAAAGAAACTTTTTAATTAAACTGCCTGGTTCCATTTGTTCGACTTCCACGAACTTTCCAAGTCATTTGCGAATAACTAGGTCCAAGATGTTGCTATCAACAAGAGAATCGATTTTATAATTAAAAAGACTCACGTAAAGCATTATGACTAAGAACTTTGACTGTAAACAATAATGGAAATCAAAGTATTAATTCTCATATGGCAATTCATTCACTAATAATGACAGGAGAAACATGTATTTCAATTTAAAGACGATTAAAAATAACAAGTAAATTTCCATGTTGCCGAATATGGGTGAAAGTTGCAGTCAATATTGAAAACAAATTGAATTAATAGCCTGTCTGAGACTTCTACATAAATTATTACTGCCTACGTTTTGTTACTAAGAAACATAAATTCAGAGGATACCTATTACCTACGTTCGAAAGGCGAGAGTAAATAAAATTGATTCGACTCGTTTCTTGGCATTTCCTAGTGTCAACGAAATACATACCTACAATAAAATTATTGCTATAGTCACAGAATTTACGTCATTTGGGGTGGTAATTTCTGTGAAAATGCGATTTTGAAAATATTCGGTATAGAGGCTCTGGCATCATATCCCAGAAAATTTGTATTATTTACAATTACTTAATATACATTTATTTACCGAAATGGAATGAATGAATGAATGCATGGATCTCTAATTTTTTTATTTGGTCATTTAGCCAAAGACCCCTCATTCGCAAGTTTAACGGTCACCTAGCTATCATTACTTGGCACAAAATAAAGTACATTGACCTAGCCATGATTGGACTATATTGTTATTTACTTACCCTAAAAGCACCGATACAGTCGTATATTTAATATTGTGACATGGTCCGTTTAATATTTATTTATGTGTGAAACAAACACGGCCTAGAACATTATTGCTTATTCAGTGGTGATGTGTGTCACTGCCAACGATTATGCGCTCGTATGATTTCATTCTCCTTAGGGCTTTAAAGCTTGACCTTTGTAAGCTGTAAATAGTGCGTCTAAAATAATTCAATCTACCTATACTAATATTATATTATAAAGACTTTTTGATTGAATGAACGCAAGGATTTTAGGGACTACTGGTCCAATTTGAAAAATTCTTTGTACTGGATAGCCCATTTATTGAGGAAGGTATAGGCTGTATAACATCACGATTCACGCTACGACCAATAGGCGCTGAGCATTGGCCAAATAAAGAAATACGACAGCAAAGCCCCGCGCGACTTCTAATCTATACAATACAAATATATAAAATTGGAGTGTCTGTTTGTAATATTAAAATAACCGTTTTCTACTACATGCATAAACCACAATAACATTTTTTCAATTTTTGTGTGTCTGTCTGTTTGTTCCGGCTAATCTCTGGAACAGCTGGACCGATTTCGACGGGACTTTCACTGGCGGATAGCTAATGTCACAAGGAGTAACTTAGGCCACTTTGATTTTGGAAAAAATATTAGGGTTCCGTAAAAAAAATAAAAACTTCACGAGTACGGGATTAGTTGTCCACGCGAACGAAGTCGCAGGCACAGCTAGTTGTATTATAAAACTAGAAGTTAACTATCTAGTTAACTTCTAGTTTGCAATCTTGCATTTGAATAAAAAAGAAAACTAAAAAATAAATAGTGTCATTTAATACCTAATTATTTTACGCAGAATATGCCCCTGTTTGTTTCTTTTGTCTAACCTTTCTCTAGTCTACGTAGGTACGGCAGGCTTAGCTAATGTCGTACATAGTCTGTAGACTATTATAACTTTATTGTCTACTAGGTACCTTACATTTCTTTTATTTGTTGGAAGAATTCAGAATGTGCCTACATTTTTAGGGTGCCGTAGCCAAAATGGCAAAAACAAAACCGTATGTCACAGACATTTTACTCAAAACTACTCGATGTATATTGATGAAGTTGAATTAATTTGAAATTCAACCAAAATTATTTTGGACATGATCAGGTATACCGTTTTTGAGTTCTTGCCAAAAAACTACGCATCTCAACAAAAGCGCTATGAAGATATTACGCTCTTTTACTGCGGAACCCTACATCTTCTGACATGCTCTTTTCGATTCTTTTTTTGGCAGCGAATGTTATGTTAAGTTGAAATCAAATTGGTATGCACATATTAAGTTAGTAATATAGGTCTAATAAAAGAGTAATAAGTATTAATACCAGTGTACGGTAAAACGTACAATGGTTTATGTTTTACTTCTACCTAATATTAAGCTAGCTATAAAACTCTTGTATGTATATTCAATAAATAAAAAACTCTTAGCCTTGTTATATTCGTATGTACTTATAATTTTGTTGAAATATATACTTAAATATTTTACATAGGTACCTACTTGATTAAAGATCAAAAATAATTAAATCTGCAATTTTATCACCACAGATAAAATAATATAGCATTGTTAAACTATTGAAACACAATGGATTTATTTTAAGAATAATACCTATACATTAAATGTTTTTGCAAATGAATCATCGGTTGTCAATTCTTGATTTGAAATATTTATTGAATGTCGGTATAGGTAGGTACGTAGACATAATGAAAATTTTTCCCAACATCCATTATGTCAACATTTTATCAATCTATAAGAAAAAAATCAGCCCATGCATATTATGAAAACATACAACAATATTGGAAACTATTTTTTCGAACTCAAACGTTTCATGATTTATTTTTCATTTAATTTATACATAATATATTATGTATTATTATTATATGTATGTGTTGGCAATCACTAAAATTATCCTAAAATACCGTAAGCTTTTTGTAACTTCCTACACAAAGATTCTTTGTGTTAGACCTCAATCAAAGACAATCCGTTACATATGAGTAAAGAAAAATATGTAAAGTTGGAAGCATGTAGGTACATGTTGAATCGGTAAAATCACTTCTGAACCAGTGATTGTAGGCGACTGCGTCACTCTATACAATTGGTGGCGCGTAAATGGCCGCAAAAAATAATAGCACCGGAGGCGGCGGCGAGTAGCCGTCAAACGGCGAGGTCCAATGACCCAAATGGCTCATTACTAGGCCGACTAGACTAACTAACGAAAGAAAAATCGGCCGCCGTCAAGCGCACGACATCGTCTACTCTCAGTACGAGTCACAGAAAGCTCCCGCTTGATTGCCAATTAGTGTCAATTGATCTAACTTGATTTCTAGACATTGAAATCTATGCTATTCTAGACACATTTAAAGCAAATCTAATTCAGATTATCATGGATTTATCATTTAGACGAGAACGCGTGCAAACATATAGGTCACGCACCGGGTGTCAACATTAAAACTACTTTGCAATGTCAAAGCTAAGGTCGATGTGCTTAACTATCCTCTTGGTGGTATTCATTCAGTATGATCCATGAACATTATTATGTTGTGTATGAGTAGAAACTAACCTATCGAACGTTTAAAGTACTGCGGTGCTAGCAATGACCAAGGCGAATTAATCCGACACCATAAATGGTGCTTCGGCGGAAACCTGATCTAGCAAGCACGAGTTTGAGCTTGGTACAAACACCAATCTAAATTATGTATCAAAATACCGACCATAAATAGACTTCCTGGAGTCGAGGGATTCTTCACCATCGCTTAATGTGTGATTCGTGCCTTAACGTGCGTGAAAAAACGTTCTTTGTAATCTATAATTACTGTTGATTGAGTCGGTACATATCAAATATGAAGAAGCCGGGAGATATGAAAATATTATATATCCTGTATGAATGATTGACGTTCAGTCTAATTTCACAGTAATTACTGTTCATTACAATATACCAGTGACGTTTAGTATTTCAAAAACTAGCGCAATAATAACTGAGTCAAACATAACGGTCCTCATTAATCATTGGGGTCAAAATCGGTCAAACATCTAACCACGTAGGTACATCCGAACATTACTCGATATTGATTCGTCATCTTACAATTATCATTGGTGTTTCTAGGGCATTTTTATTATTTTCATACAACATAGACGAGGAAAACGGATAGGGTCATATCATAAAGTCTGTTAGGCTGTTAGTTCATTTACCTATGTATTTATTGTATTTAATTTATTATATGTCATAATATATAGGTATATATTATGAGTCATAGCTAAGAATAATTGAAGGGGAAACAGGTAGCGGAATAACACACAACCCTCCTTTATCAATATCAGGAAAATGTATAAGTTATAACTAAGTACGTTATGTACCAAGCGTGTATTGTATGTATTTAAAGTTTATCTTCATATTCAAATCCCTTCGGGAAAAAGGCTGTTAATGTTAATGTTCTTACCTAGCTTAACCAACCGTGTTAGTAATGTATGTAGTATTGATTGATAAAACTGTTACTAATCATTCAATCTTTAACGATTTCATTCCTATCCGTAAAAAGACAAGAAAGATAAATGAATACACTGTTTATATTATTACAGCCATCGTGGGAAAAATATCGCGACTCTTCAAATTAAGGATCATGAATAATACAGTATCTAACGTAGCGAGAATCAAATCGAACGAGACAGTTAATTATTTTTTTTAGCTTTATATCGTCCGGCAAGCAGGACAGGAGAAATCAGTCCGTCGACCTGCATTAAAACACCTTTCCCACAAAGACGTACCCGTTGAGCTTCTCGGAAGCACAACAAAGATCCTGTACACGTTTGTGACTCACGCTTCTGTTACCTTCAGTCCAGACAACAAAAAGAAAACAAACACCGGAGACGCGTTTCCAAAACAACCAATAGATCGGTAGGTTTAACTTTTTGTACAAGATTTAAACTTGTAATAAAGTGGGATTTTAAATTTATTATCACGGTCAGCCGTGAGTGTATCAATTAAGTATCGTCGAGAGATTTCTATGAAATTACCGACTATAGAAGATTCACGAAAGTGATGTTGCCCACGTGCTAGAACCACGAAGAGACACAAGTAATTGGGGCAGAAAGTTGACTTACACTGTCTTACAGTTGGATTCTCCGAAGAGGCGCGTAGGTGTCGCCAGCCACATTACCGACGCGCGTTCGCTATCCTTCATACAAGAAATTGCTTGTTCCCATAATTTGGATTCGGGGCCACCGTCACACTTGTGATATGCGATTAGAAAGGAGACTTCAATTGTATTGGCTCGTAGAAATGATCCACATGTGGGTGGTGATACCCGACCCTGGTTAGGGGAAAACTTTCCAATGCGTGATCTATCAATCATCGTATAAAAAACTGACACTACAATTACCTATGTCAGATTGTATCTTTTTGCAATAAAAAGTTTATTTTTGAATATTATTATTGAATCTTTGAATGTAAGTTTTAAAAAACTATAATTAATATACATACATAATACTTTTAGTGTGCTGAGAAAAAGAAGTAGGTAACTTAAGTTATTTAGATTTAGATCGTGTAGTTAAAGGGTGGTAAAAAAAGGATAAACCGGTTAAGAGCATGTCGAACCATGGTCAATGTATGGTTCCGCAGCAAAAGAACGTATCTTCACAGCGGTTACGTCCTTTTGTTGCAAGCGCAGTTTTTCGGCAATAACTCAAAACGGTATATCCGATAATATTGAAAACCATTTTAGTTGAAAGTATTTGTTAAGCTATATATTTACCCTATTTTTGATTTTTGTTATTTCAAGTTTAACAGTTTAGAAGAATGAAGAGGGGACGCAATTTATGCTTCTTTTGGAGCGATTATATCCGAAAGTATTCACTTTAGTGTTTTTAAAAGATCTTTTTGATTACTGGCTGAAAAAAAAATTCAGCTAGTAGCGGCCCACACAAGACACCTATTCTCCAAATTTCATGAATATTTATTGAATAGTTTTTGAGTAATATGTCTGTGACATACGTACAGACGGATGGACTTTGCTAGGGAAGCATAAAAATTACAGGGTTACATGGAAAAACTTTTCAGAGATTATGATGGGCACCTTATTAGACGAACATTCAACTATTTCGTCACATGTATTAGCAATAAATATTATGAGGTTAAAACATTTTTATAATTGTATACATAATACATCTGTATATTAAGACTTTTAATTATTATGTATGTAGAGCAACACGTATTGATGATCAACGCGTTTCACTCAGCTACATTTAGCTTATCAATAATAATAATAATAAATTCGCCGAATGCTGAATTCATGGATTCCGTGCCGCATTCATGGCTCCTTAGGGTGCTGGAGTTATATAAAGAAGATATAACTTTGCGCACCGTTTTGGAATCATGTATGCAGCAATGGAGAACGGTTCTTACCTATCCAGGGTGTCGACTTATCTGTGGCAACGGGGAACCGGTAAGGATTAAGCGGGGCATTTTCCAGGGTGACAGTTTTGAGTACTGGGATCGGTCTTTTGTGGTTTTGCTTAGCCCTGAATCCTCTCAGCACTTTGTTGGAGGGTTCAGGGTTAGGTTATCGGTTACGCAGAGGTGGTCACGTGATATCACACCTGCTTTACATGGATGACTTGAAACTAATTGCGCCTACTGATCCAATTGAATTTACTAAAGGTTACTAAAAACTTCAGTAAATCTATCAAAATGGACTTCGGTGTAGACAAGAGTGCTATCATGCATGTAAAACGTGGTTACATACAGGAACGTTTCTTTAGCCGCCTGAAAAAAGTATTTGAATAGTCTTTTGTCGGGCGGTAACAAGGTGCGAGCCTGTAATGGTTGGGTCATGCCACTTCTAATGTACTCTTTCAGCATACTCAAATGGAGTCAAACCGAATTGGATGCCCTTGATAGAAGAGTCCGCACCATGCTTACCGCATACCGAATACATCACCCTCGTTCATCCGTTATGAGGTTGTATATCCCGAAAAAATGTGTGGGGTCGAGGTTTTTTTAAATGCCAAGACCCTCCATAATCGTGAAATGTACAACCTTAGAGAATATTGTATAGGAAAGGACGAGGATATGCATCGTGATGGCTGTGGACTCAGGACTCAGCCCGCTCTCCTTGGCGAAAGAAAACTGGCGCAGACCTATTGTCTCAGTACAGATGATCCCAGGCAGGTATGGCAGAGCAAAGAGCTCCACGGAAGGTTCTACAAAGCACTACATGGTTCTGATGTGGCCCGTGTCGCATCCGTGGCCTGGCTACGCTTCGGTGACCTCCTTGGGGAAACCGAAGGGTTTGTCTGTGCAATTGTTGACGAAGTTATCAAGACGAACAACTACCGGAAATATATCTTGAAGGACGGCACGACGGTTGATATCTGTCGAGCATGTCATCCGCCGTATGAGTCTCTCAGGCATATTGTTTCTGGCTGTTCGCGTCTTGCTAACGGCGAGTACTTGCACAGACAAAACCAAGTGGCCACGATTATACACCAACAACTTGCACTGCGATACAAACTTGTTGACGTCGAAGTGCCGTACTATAGGTATGCTCCTGAGCCAGTTTTCGAAAATAGTCATGCGACGTTGTACTGGGATCGGTCCATTATCACAGACAGGACTGTTATAGCTAACAAGCCCGATATTGTGGTATTGGACCGATCAAAGCGTCTTGCAGTGATTGTTGATATCACGGTCCCTCATAATGAGAATCTTGTGAAGGCTGAAAAAGATACACAAGTCAAATATTTTGATTTAGCTAACGAGATTGTCGACATGTGGGATGTGGACTCAGCAGTCATTGTACCGATAGTTGTGACAGTCAATGGCCTAGTAACAAAGAGCCTCGACCAACATCTTAAGAGGCTCGAGCTAGGTAGCTGGATAAAAGGCCTGATACAGAAGGCAGTGCTCCTCGATACGGCACGTATTGTGAAGAGTGTCCTTTTTCTAGAGCCCTAACTGTCGGCACCTTGGACTCTATTCCCGATGTCGGCGGGCCACCACATTATTTTTATATTTTTAATTGTATTTTTTTTATATATGTATTTATATTTAAAAATGTAAATTAATGTGAGAATTTAATTGAATAAAGGAAATAATAATAATAATTTCAGACAAATTTATCCATAGCACTTACAATTACAATAAATAACAATTTTAATAAATTATAAAATCGTTATAATAAGTATGATAACCATTATCGTATCGTACCATTATCATACCGTATTAAATACCATTATAAAAAATCAATGGAAACTTGTTGCGTCACTGTGATACGAAAGTTGGACCAAAACAGATGTAAGTTCATCGAAACTTCGTTTGGGGATGATGCTTTGTAAACAAATCAATACGTGTTTTGAAGGCCATTAAATGACATGTTAACGCCATTTAAACCTGAATCTATTATCTTTGGTTTCATTTGTATTGGAATACCGTCGTTGTTATACTAAACTAGTATTTTAAACTATTCTTACTTATTCTCATATTTTTTATTCAAGTAACAATGACTCATTATATTAGTAACAATATTCTCTTTTGTAATGTTTTTTATCAAACAATAATTAAAAATATATTTGTATCAAAATAATTTCATAATTATTAATAGTAATTGTTTAGTTCACAAAGGTATGGTTGTTGATGTTAAGTGAGACGTTATAAAGGGCACAACAGACACTATGATATAGGTATATTAATATAAGTCATATTAAGGTATATTACGGTATATTTTCTATCTCTAGTCGTTTTGATCCCTTGTCATTCAGAGATATGGGCTATCTACAGAGATGGTCCTTCCAAGATGTAGACCTTATAATGGGTTTAGTCGTTTTGAAAATATAATCGTTACGATCTCAACCCCAATATGACTGTAAATAAACTGAAGGAAAACAAAACAGAGTCGGTCATACTTCGATAATATCTCTGAGAACTCTATGTAAATGTTAAAACTAACTTCCATTGTCTTACAAAAGCATTTGAATCTAGTTTTATTCACATAAGACATTACTTAGAAACATCGAACATCGTCCGAGACCGCATGATCCATTGAATGCTGGGAGCATTCAATTTTAAAACATCTGTACTGAACCGTGATATTTTGTGATTTTCTTTTTTGACGTATCTACTCCATACGGCCCATACCAGCTATGTTCAGCGTTGTATGTTGTACAAGATAAAGTGACAGAATTCATACCGGTTTTAAGGAACTATCTTCCGTGTTAAATAATTGCTGTTTGCGTTAATTAAAAAATACCTATACAGGCAATAAAATGAATAAATTTAATTATTTTAATAGCGCATTTACGTGTATGCACGATAAGAATTCCCAAGTGTTAAGTACCCTACAACCGTAGCATTACCCTAGGTAATGCATACAAGCGAGCATTAATTAACTTCGTCATCATTAGCACCTGAACAGACTGACTCATATTCGAGAAAAAAAAACACATTACTTTGTCTTATTCGAAACGCGGAAGCGTATATTTTGTCGAGAGAAGGTTAAGCGATTGACGATAATTTCCGAAGCGTCAATTGCTTTAAAACACTCGTAATAAATCTTCATAGTCGCTTCTGAGTCTAAAGGAAACTTTCACTTATTAATATTTCTTTTGATACAGGGGAAATCATGTCACGTCATATGACAAACGGCCGCGGACAATGTGCAGCGGGGCGGGTGGATAACAATCAAGGTCGTCGAGAGTGGGCCACGACAAAGCTCGGAAGACGTTTGAAAACAAAAGTGATCACAGTTTACACGAGATACGAATAGCTGATTGCGTAAACAAAACATTAAGCTCTGCGAGATTCGCGCTACGCCGACCACTTATAATACAAACACCCACATTCGCATTATAATTTATACGAGACAAGACCATATCGAGACACAGCTAATGGTGAAATGGGATAATTAATAGGGTTTGTCGACTCAGGACATCAGTTCATCGCCTTTGTGTAGTCCGCTAATTGATGAAAGTGAAAATGTTTTCGTCATTCAATACAATGACAAGCACAGAAATCAGAATATAGGCTAAAACTTTCTCTGAAAAAGATTTGTCAGAATTTGTTTTGACATCCATCTAGATAATCTATGGCTATTTAGCTAACATAACACTCATTGCGTCATATTAATGTATGACATACATATGACTATGGGTTATAATCATTGTTTATTCGATGGAATTTTACTGACAAATACTTATGAATAATGAAAGATAATTTGAGGATTAGGAAATTCGTCTCTGATATATAATGAATGCAATAGTGATAGTCATACCTCTAACGTTACTTAGGTACTAGTTTTTACAAGTTATTTAAAAAAAATTACTTAGTTATATTATGATAAAATACTTATTGCTAAGTGTCACTTTTTGTTTACATTTTTTATAAGTAGCTTATTTCTACATAATAGATATTATTATGTAGTTCGGCGCGTATTATATTCCCACATAAGTTACGACTTAAAAGTAAATCGATTTACATCCAACGACTGGCTGTTAAATACTTCCGCGAACGAACGAATTACCGAATGATCATTTGCAATGTTTTAGTGCGACGCCTCCATCGATATCTGAACAAAACGTGGGCGGGCGATGCATTGCCAATCCTTAAACGGAAAGCTTGTTTACCTACTTGTCTTCCCTTTAGGATAGCTGATATCTGTGTACGACAAGGTCCCCTGTCATTATGTTCAACGTTGTACAGTGAGGAATCTTATCTGGCACTATTAAGTACATACACACCTCGGCATTCAAACCGTCCTTGACGAAAATGATTCAAATAATATTAAACTTCCGTAATCGTGACCCGCTGCCGAGTGTAATCCGTGTAAACACCGTGATGAGTGCATCGAGAGCTGTGCTTACGTATCGTATTTTTATTTACTACGAAAAAGGAAATAAATGATGCTATTTGCATAATCGGGTACAAGCCGTCACGGTTTATCTTTATATAGTAGGCTTGCTAGGTAACCTAACTAATAAACTTAGCGTACATAAGCGCAACCACGCTATACTGAATAAATTATCAATAAAGCTGCACATTATGATGCAAAACATCCGCACGCTCTACGATCCAACGTATTCAAAGACAAACTTATTTAGTTCTCCAATGAGAAAATACTTTGTTCGTAACATGCGATGGTCAATGTCAAGGTGTGTAACCGTATGGCGCGGCGGCAATTGTACAGCCTTTTTGTACACGATGATTAGTGCATCAACTGGACACGTGTTTGTAGTCATCCAGTTGATAAGCCACGTAGTAAATATCATAGTTAAAACCACTTTCCCACTTTCGAAAATTACCAATAACGAGCTATACGTATCGAGTAACAAGAGATAAATTTCAATTGCAGTAAATAAAGCTATTTGAGAAAATAAGTGCTCTTGACAATTCGGGTTAACGTGATCATTTGCCGTCGCTGAGTCAGACCGAAGCCAACAGTTAGCGGTCTAGGTTCGCACAAACTTGCTCTATTACCCCACATCTTTTCATATCGCATTACATTCAAATGCGTCTCTTGTACTCATTAGGCCAGTCTTCGCTTCACTTTTGTATAAAAACATTTGTGTTTTGGGTCACATTTGTGTACATGCTCGCGTTCTTACTAAATAAAATTTGAAACGATCAGACTACGACACTTTAATTAATTATTTATCAATATAATTGTCTGTGTTTGACCCATATTCCGACTAGTCTCGACCCACGCGCCCTAGCTAGACAATAAAACATTATGTACGAGTTCCATGAAGTACACACATACATATAACGGACTTGGTACTATTTAACAATCACGCGCATATTTTATTTGGTACGTTCGATTGAAGCTCATATGAATACAATAGAGATGTGTTATCGGACTCTCTCGACGTAACAGATTTCGAAAATTGAATTAGACAAACCGTTAACATTCAAAACCTCCAGATATAATTGATTGCTAACTAATGTCTGACATGGTTTGTCTTCATGTTATCCTACATGTTCATACTTAATCATTATAATTTAGTATTCACATCGTGTATACTTCTAAATTACCTACCTCAAATATGATACTCAAATATGATTTTTTACGTTCGGTAAGACTATGTCTTTATAGCAATTAACATGCTTCGGATGTTGCAAGCATAGCGAAATTGCACGTAGGTAATGGGATAGCTATAAGTTAGGATAAATATTCACGTAAACGTAGGCATGTGCACCATCTTTACATTTACTCAATTTTTTTAGGCCTATCACTTTATACCTCTTCAAATATAGTAGGTACTAATATTCAATATTATTAATAATATTATAACTACACTTTCGGACTTTTTCCTTTACTTGTGCAACTTGATATTGCTTCTTGCCAAATTTCATGATTCTAGATCAACGGGATATCCTATAAGTTTTGACTTTTTTGATCGTCAAGATATACGACAAAAATGGAATTATTAGAACTCTTTTTTTATTGTGCCAATGCATCGCAGACTCTTGTATTTGATATTGATTTCAGCTTGATACCTCTACGCGTTCTTGAGAAAAATATTCTTGACAGATGGACAACGGAGTGACGATCCTATAAGGGTTCCGTTTCTTCCTTTTGAGTTGAACTGACACCATACCAGTTCAACTACTGAACCAACGAAGTAATGATCAGGAGATGCTTACATACATTATATTATCCATACGTTGGCGTCGAATAGCCCACAGCGAAATTGCAGAAAACACCTAGTGTTGGTATAATTTATTATCATTTGTGACAGCGATTAATATAAAAACATAGCTACTATTCGGCGAAATGGAGAGTTTATTATTAACAAATGTTGATAAAATTAACTAATAAAAACAAGTTCATAGTGATTTGGCTTTCACTGAACGCCCACTGACCGCCAGCTGCAGACAGGGCTCGTACCCACGAAATACAGGTTCTATGTTCACCGACCAACACTAACACAACACCTACAACTTTAAAGTTAAGCTAATTAGTATTTACTGATTGCAAATTTTGTTTCAGCATTTGATTGACACAGTAATGGCGAAAGCGAATGTCACGGTTAGTAATTTTGAGAGAGAAAGGCTCGTTTGGACACCTATGTTAATAAGTAATTATGGTACGTACGTAATATATGCTTGCATTTAGATTATTGTCTAAACGAGACAGAATACGTTAAATTTTATTCTCACTTTATATAATCACTTACGTTAACATGAACGTTGAATTTAATTCGTTTAAGAATTATTATCATAATTAGTTATTTTTAGATATTTACGATATAAAATAACTGCGGTGGGCACTAAAAACTCTTATTTTTCTTTTAATTGTTTTCCTAGACTAAAACTCCAGAGTAAAAATCTCACTCACATTTCTGATAATATAAACCAGTATTGTCTCGGTCCTTTCACTTTTGTCGTTGATAGATGGAATATTGCATATTTTCTTGGCTAATTAGATAAACAGCAGTCGCGCCTATCTCAATAACTTGCAACAGTAAACTTTTAAGTAAAAAAGGTTTCTAGTATCTAAATGTCTTCTTCATATTTACTACGAGGTACAAAGCAATTATGGGAAACGTCGGTCCAAAATAATTAATTATTAGATCACAACAAAATTGTTAAAAGATATTACAAAAGTTACAATTTGTATGGCACACAATGGGTGGCTAATTTTCATCACATTGTAAATGCTGTTAATAATTATAAACCGTAGAGTTATAACAATACAGTTGCAATTACCGTTCTTGCACGCGTCGGATACTTTCTACAAGACGTGTCTGCCACAATGAACAATCACATCATTATACTTTTTGTGTATATTAGTAAAAGTAAACACACTTACGTTTCTTTCACATACACGTTCATAGGAAATGTATAACTTACTCAAATGAAAGAAAAACTATATAGAAGAAGAATTCTTCAATTAATTAGGTTAGGACTCATGTTTCCGAGTGACAAACCTGTGATATTATTTCGATTTATTACACATATGTCAGACATGTGTGTAGACGTTATCTAGCACCAATCAAAGGTAGCTAGAGATGTATGTATGTCTATGTAATACATAGATCAACGATGTTGATGGTCTAAATATTACTAAAGACATTTATTGCTAATACCCTTAATATCATGCGTGAATCTACAACTTGCATCAAAAAGGTGGTTCACATTAGAGCTAGGCACACAATAAAGCCGAGTCAGACCGCAACGTATTGGACAATAATACAAAGGATTTTCAATTGCGGGGCCACCTTAGTGAGTGTTGAAAATGAAATGTTTATAATTGTAAATTTTTGCAATGTGACTTTGTACTAGTTAGGCCTACACGTGGGATATTTAACATATTAGTTCAATGTTAAATACCATGTTCCAAATACTTAGCACTGGTTTCGATTTAACATTTTTTTCGGGTTTCCATTTTTACAAAGACGCCTATATAGATAAACAAAGTGGCTAGGAATGTAAAAAAATATCTACTAGGTATAATACTAAAGCTCATAATGACTAAAGAACACAATATTAAAATTTACAAAACATGGATTGATATAACATTATCTACCTAAAAGTTTAAACGAGTGCAATACTGAATAGTATTGTCAAATACTTCGATAGAATCGGCATAAATGGCATAATAACGAAACTTTGTATTAAATTTAAATATGATATAATGCCAACTTTTACTACGTACATGGTACAAGTTGTTGCTTTGGCAAATCTATCAAAATGCAATTGTAGCTTCAAATATAAAGTACACGTCCTTCCCAAACAGCTGCTCAAATTTTTAGAGGATATTTAGAACACAACACGCAAAAATATTGATCAAAGGATGCGCAAATAGAAAAACACTTTCATAGGATGTGTACAGGTTTAAAATACTGTTTTATTTATGTTTAATCAGCCTAATTATGTAAGTAATTATCATGACATAAGTTTTCACATAACTCGGACGGAACAATATTCTAAAATCATGCACCTTAAAGTTTTCTATTGCAATAAATGGTTTCTTAGATTCCTTCTACAAAAGTTACAAAATTATATTATAATTATGATAAGCTGTGACCATACATTTAAACGACATCAGATATTTTTTAAACATAAACTGTTATAAACAGTTCGTAATAATATTTTCATATTCGATTGCACCGCATCTATATAAATATGCATGAGAGCATGACTATTGAAGTCAGGGGGCTCGGTATGCTCAAATAAGCGCCCGCTGAGCGTGAATCGATTTATAAAAGAGCACTCATGTGTGGTGACTGGTGACCGTGATGGGAATTTATAAAAACAACCCTTTTATGTTAAAAATAAAATTAATTAGCTGGCTTCGTAAAACACAAATTAAAGCCTACACTCGCTTTCGTGTACCAAAATGGCGATAGCAATAACGATGAGTAATGAATAGAGAGCTGGTTTAATTCGCGCCGCTGCCTGTGCCCACGCGCTCAGTACAACGCGCATCCACTCGGAACAATGCTTACTAGTTTACTTTCTCAATTGACTCATACAATTCATTGCATATGTCTAGCAATACGAATTAGATAAATGACACTGTTCTCGAACAATTTGCAAAAGCACCAGTCCATTGTGACAAATACGTGAACTTTCGTTGATTATAGAGTTGCCAGTCAAAATATTAGACGCGTTGTACGTCGAAAACGAAAGTGAAAATGAAAAATGGTCGGCGTAGGCGAACGAGTACATATTCATCAAAAACTAGTGCTCACTAACGACATGAAAGTGACACATGACCGAAACGTTTATTTATTGACAAAGAGTGAAATAAAAATTTCTACGGAAAACGTAAAAACAATAAACCTCGTATTGACCCTGAGTAGCACAATGTCCTCGCAAAACCCTTAATTCAACAATAGGTGCGTACTCGACAAAGAAATGACGAATTAAGTAAAAGGGTTGGGCTTGTCAAGTGCTCATTAAAGACAGAAAGGACACAATTTATAAATATTTGACGCTTCAGGTATAATATGTGAATTAGTACCTACAGACAGGACGGAAACAAAAAATTACGGTTTCCGCGAAAGAACCTTTGTATGACCACGTACCTACAATCAAATAACCTTTTAAGTTAAATAATTATCTACGGGTTATTGTCTCAGATAATAATTTTATAACGAAAGTAAACACAACGAAAGCAAAACACAACACGGTCTTGTATTGATGAGTGTATGGAATAGATAGTGTAAAAGGTAAGTCAAGGAATATGTAAGAAATGTGCATCGACACACAAGCGTGCATTTATTGTAGCAATGTGGAGGGCTGCGCCCGCGCAAGTATACCAATGCACTAATGAACGCGTGTCGCGCCGCTGACCCCCGACCCACGCGGGTTCGACGCCCGGAGGCGCGCCCCGCGCCCCACGTTGCCTGCCCCGCCCGGCCCTTACACTTCCAGGACAATTCGAGACAGTTTTATCAACTTCAATCAGCACCATACTGGACGAGTGCTTCTTGTTTACACTACCCACTTGCTCAATACATTAACTATGTAAACATACATCATAATTATCACAAGTGTTATATTCATTACATCCTGTATAGGTAGTTTAATTTCACAATAATAGATTATTACGCTCTAACGTTAGCAAAGTAATGCCTAGCAAAATGTCCAATCCAATGATTGAATTTTTCATACTAAGCAGATGTCGTTTGATCTTGACTCGCAACATAATTAGTTTGATTGGTAATACATGCTCTCTCTATTATGCTGTAAGAATTTCTGCATGAATGAATTTACGTACTGATTTCCGGTATTATATAAACTCTTATTTTTATTGGACAAGTACGGATGAATAAAAAAAAACTAGGTACATGTCTCCTATAATTTTCACAAATGACAGAGCTGCACAAGCGCACCTGCTAGCAATTTCACATAAAAGTGGACATGTGCACTTAAAAACATCGTGATACCACAGAAACCTGTCATCCGCCGAGTGAAACTAGACGTGGTTTACGGTACTCACATATAACATACTGTTTACGTTTCTTTGTACGTCAGTCTGTCGCCTTTATATGAAAAATTTCCACGTTAGTAAGAAAAATACGCTGTGTACACATATGTTCCTCTTGAAACCTTTGAATTCTCGCGAATTAACGATGCAAGACAATAGATAGATCAGGTGTCTGCGAGGATTCTTTGTCTTCATGTTGGCCGAGTAGGCCGGCCTACGTGTTTGGGGTAAAGGTGGGGGGAATGGCGCAATGGCGAGAGGTGCATAATTCGCGTCGGCAGGCACAGACAGTGGCCCTCGGGAGTCAACGTACTACGGGGACCGGTTCACTAATCGATCCCGCACCGGCTGGCCGCGCTCCTGTCCGCACCTAAACGCGACTAACGGCTCCTTCGCAACCAGCCACGACCAGATATCGTGTCACGGAGCAGCAAGTGTATTTCTTAAACAGACTTGCTTGCACGTTATTTGTATTCTATCAAAATATAAAACGAATTTCGTATTAATCAACCACAAATTTTAATACTTGTTGGCATTATATAAGTATTAGCAAAGAATTTAAAATTCAACAGAATACTTAGAACTGTATTGTAGCATAACGATAATTCAGCCTGCAACGAAAGGCTAGTAGCAGCGTATGCGCAATTTTCTCTAAATCGATTGAAAGTGCCGTCGCAAGCCGCTAAGTTGATTTCCGTGGAAGTGACAATAGTAGACTATTGTTCGTATGTAGCTACGCTCCATTGTCGGCATATCGAACCTGATATACAAAATCTATGTACACAAGTTATGTTGGTATTAGCTCTGTGTTTAATAAATAAAGGGGTCATTTACGTAACGGAGACTTGTGTTCACTCCACGGTCCACGTCGTATACTTAATATTTAGATCATATAACGTTTGTTATTGCGAACAAGGTCTCGGATAAATATAAAGTCGTATCAATCGACGGAATGATTTACAAACTCTCCAAGTAGGGCCCAAGATGAGTGATTTATAGAAGTATACGACTAATAAACTACGCGACCACTTGTCTAGCTTAAATATTGTTTTATAACTATTTCTATTTATGAGCATAGTTATTTACATTCGTTCTATATCATAATGCCATCTTCTTAAGATCTTTGTTTCTACGCTTCAATAAACAAGTCGTTCTAAATACCAAACTACGAGTATAATCTCACGATCGAGTTCTTAATCAACAAGCAATTTGGCAACATATAAATCTAATATTAGAAAAGTATGTTTCGAATGTCTACTTTAATTTTGCTCAGTCAATAATACATTTTAGCGGAGCTATAAATCGTCGGACTCTCACTAAACGGTCTTTGAATCCGTCACATTCTCTCGTTATTCGTACAATAACATCGACACTAGAGCTGTCCGGAATGTGTAACAATCTTCTTGGAGATCTATACTGACAACCAGGAATGCTGGTAATGTATGGCAGCATCTCCAACCCAACATAAATATAATTATATTGTTCAATCGCTTGTGACTGTCATCAAGTTCTTGCTCCACTGGTTTGTTCGACTTTTCTGAAAAGGAGTAGGTATGCCGTATTATATAACTATATTTTGTAATCGTAAAAGCCGTGTTCTTAATATGATTTGACTCGGGATGCATTAGTATGGTAAAGACGACGTGTCAAAGAAGACCCTGATAAAGCCCTCGCAAAGCAAGCTGAGACGACGCAAGGCCGATGCACGATTCGGCGAGCTATTGTTAAATTAGCAGGATGTGATGAGATGCGACCTCGCCATCATAATCCAATACGTTAGCGAGGAAACAATTTTCTTTAATGAATATTACCTTGTGTCTGTGTCAAAATTTAAAATAGTGTGACAGCGTGCAGACGCGTTGAGGAAGTAGCAATATTTAAGTCATTATTTTCCCACCGAATTAAGAGGATGATCATTAGGAGTTCGTGATGTTTGTCTTAAAGCGTGTTAAAAATGCATCGCATATAAAATCGTGACGATCATATATGTACCTACATGAAGCTAGGAAGTAGCAGGTAATACCTACCTATTCGGGCTAACGAACGGGCAGCAGCGGGCAAATGGTATAAATCCCCGATTGGATTATATCGAACGTCTCGATACGAGGCATAAATCGAGGCGGCGGTCGTTCCGCCTCGCGACATGGAAAGCGTTTCTTGGCCGAGATCTACGCAGATCACGCCAGATAAATCTCGCGCACCGCGTGCCGTACCGAGTTGGGAGCGCGGTGAAATCAAAAATATTATAAATTGCGTTATTGCTGTGCAAATATCTCAATAATTATACGTATTTAAACTACAATATATCGGTAAAATCTGCTACGCCTGTAGACTTCAGAACATATAATTTTAACTCCGTTATCATGATTATATATCTTTTAATCTATGGTTTCGTACGTAATGGATATATATTTTGTTCGTGCCAACAACAATGGTATACCTAGTACTGCATTCAACATAGTGGACACATGCTACGAATCGGCAAGAATGCTGAACGTTAAAAGCTCGAGAGACCGGTTGTGGATAGTCGTCGATTAGCAGCTTGCAAAAAGCTCCGCGTGGGCCGCAGCTGCACCTACCTACTGCACTTCTAGTTTTACTGTGTCAAGAACAACGCCTCTCGCCCCCACCCCGCCCGCCGCTCGCGACTACCTTTGTCACCTGAATAATACAGCACTAGGTCTTGCGACAATTGGTGCTCGCTGTGGATGTACGCAATCACCGGCCATTGCTCACGAGATGTTGCACTTTTCACTAAATAACAATGCCGTTTTGAAGCTTCCTTATTCAGCAACCGTGTCACTGTTACTAAAACAATAGGACTTGGAACCGTTTTGCGTTACAATACCAAAAAAAATATACAACTTGAACTTGGAATTTCCAAACGAATTGGAGATGACGTGTCTTTAAGTGAAAACTAAAATCATACATTATTTGCTCACAGATAAAATAAAGATTACCAAGTTAGTACATAACCTTTCAGAGGTCCTTGGCATACAATTGTTGCGAAAGACAAGAAAATGAAAACATTTATATCGACACGTACATTATGTGATTACAGTACTGTCTATAAAAAATATCGCACGAAGCTTACTCAACGCTTTGCGATTAGCATTCAGTGATGTGTATTTGTCGATTGTTAAAATTACAGTTATGTTATTAGCTGTGTAAGCCTGTGTAGTCCTCGAGTCAGTGTTAAGCGTTTAAAGAAATCATTTCCACAACACTAAACGTACAATTTGCCGACAAACCAACAATTACTGTCGCCGGCCCTTTGTGTGAAACATTAATTTATAACCTCCGTGCTGAATTCCTTTCACGTTAAACATGTTGTTAGGCTCTTAAATCTGAAACACTTGAGCAAGGTTCAGTGGCCTGTAGGACAATGTATTTTGCAATAATAAAAAACAGTAATTAACATTTCATTAACTTTCTTGAATATTATGTAGTTAACTAAATTTATTAAACATGCAAAGACATGCATACAACAATGAACTATTCAGCGTATGTTTATAAACCGCAGACGTGACACACGGGTAAAACATTAAACAGATACCAACTGCTATCATTTAAGAAATTCTATCGGAAAAAAAACATACTAAGTGCTAAATTAATAGCATAAAATATTCTACGTACACATGAAACAACGTACCTACATTTATTTATAAATTGATGCAAATATTCAATCAACCGAATTAAGTCATTTATGGCTTATATATTCTTTCGTCAATTCATAAATAAATTCACGTTACTTTTTTATGTGTGTAATAGTAATCACGTTAACCAAAATGCAATACATGTTTTTTATTAACTTCTTATGTCAAGTTTTCACCAAGTTGCGAGAAATAATAAATTAAGTGCTTTATTGTTCATTATTGATCCATACAAAATAAAAGGGCAAAAACGATTCGTGAACCGAGTAAGCACAAAACTCATAAGTAAAACTTGGTTAATAGGGTAAACGAATGTCAATGTTAGCGTGGACAATTGGAAAAAAAGTCAAGTGCGTTCCCACGAGCCGCTAAGAGAGGAAGGCCGCTACGTTAATCAGCGTCGTGTGACACAGCATTGCCATAGGTAGTGCTGCCAATTTGTTCGACAACAACCACCAACTTAATCATACAGTAATTGATTGGCACTTCTTGACGAGTGCCAACAAAGAAGCCGCCATGCTATTGCTCGCAAAACATACAAGCGTTTTTAAGGCGACTGTAAAATTACTTATTTATCGTTGTACTGAGCCACGTCACGTATACATAAATTTCGGAACGGTTTCTTGCGTCAGACACTTCGGATGATCTTCGTAGGTACGCATAAAGAAACAAGATTGCAATGGCAAGATAATTTCTTATTTATGTTGACAATAAGAACAAAGACATGGGTGTCAGACAAATAATTACTTTAAAGCAACATTATGACATTGTTGCCTTTTATTTAAATTTGATACTTTTAAAAATATTGATTGTTATTAATATTGGTTTTCATGTATTTTACAATTATAAATTATGTAATATTCTATTATTAATCGTTTCATTACTCCTAAGCCTGACTTTTTGCTTATAAGAAATGACGTAAAGAAACTAATCACGGCCGTACCAATGTTTTTTGTTAATAAAGTTTTTTCAACAATTATATGTAACTTCTAGTTAACACTAACCAACCACGCAATTATTTAATTCGATCAATACCGATATCACCAACTAATTGTTGGCCACAATATTCACATAATTTTTTTGAAACCCCCATTAAGTTTTTAGGGTACGAAGATGTTATTCTATCACGCAAGATCAAATTTTCTATACGTTCGCACATAGTTATTTTATTTTCATTCTTATAAGTGTTATATTTCGTAACAATATAGGTACCACTGGGAGAGAGGTCACTTCATTCACCTGGCACGACTCCCCATAACATGACTTATGCCCCGGCTTTGGGCCCTAATCCGCAGATACCGTACAGTAACCAGTAACTTCGAAACCGTTAGTCAGCTCACTTCATATACGCGAATGTATGGGGTATGTTCGAGTCCGTGCTAACGGCCGAACAGCGGGGTTCTAAGCGCCGACGCATATACATATTACTACTACCTAATTGGATGCTGATAAACAGGTTATAAGATCATGTGATTAGTTGCAACTCTCTGAACGCAGTTTTATCGCTAGGGTAAAAGCGCTAAATATCGGCCATGTCAACATTTTTCGGCATATAACTGCATGTTTCTTTGATATTCCTGGCCTTTGATACATACTTGGGGTATTTTTATGCTATGTGTTAGTTAATTATTCATTATTTCGTCTTGTTCTTTGTTCAATTTATTCCCAGTTATTTTTTTATAATTTTTTTTGTGCAGAGTTGTCAAAAACCCCTTAAATCGGCCTTTCATGCCAAAAATCGTCCGTTTGGTAGCCTTATATCGGCATATCGTTACTTACGAGGAAACTAAGCAGATTTTTTTCAAAATAACTAAAACGTTAAAAAACTATCAGCTATTAAATAACAGATTTTTTCTTTTACTAATTGAATATATAAATGAGAAATTTAAGCCCTCTGGTAATAATAAATCCATATAGCAAAGAAACTATTTTAATTATTGCCGAAAATTTAGTTAAATTCTAAATACTGGCTGATGCACGAGTAAGAAACACATCTCTCATAAATTGACTGCCATTTGCCAATTGGCCAGAACAATAGTTTGTACCTTTTATCCACCACTGCTGGTGAATGTTGGAGTAACGAAGAGGCCGAATTTAGGCAAGGTTCGATTAAAAATGTACCGGCCACTAGGCCGGTTTAACGTTTTTTAGTTCATTTTAATCCCTAACCTCGGCCGGGCTTATATTTAATAAAATAAATAAAATAACAATAATATTTCTTTCTCACACGTTAGTAAATTAATCAAATTAACGATATAAATATTCATTAGATATTGAAATAACAAAAATATGTATAAAACTTACTTCCCACCCATAGTTGATTCCGTGAATCTGACTACGAAATGTCTCGAAATTCGGGTTTTCGTACAGGACTACAAACATTTTCTCACTGAGCGTCCAAGCGACGTTTGACAGCAGCCATATTTAATAGTCTTTTGCTCAATGAAATAAGGTACCATTTCGCACGAAAATTAGGCTAATAAAGTACAGATTTTAATAATAATTTCAAAAAGAGTGTAAATGGCCGATATTAGGCAGTGGCCGATATTAGGCGACTTTACCCTACAACAATTTTTTCTTGTCAAACAATTATGAACATATTAAAATTTAAGCAGTAGGTACTAAATAAAATATTATGATAAAATATATATTTTTGTTATAAATCAGATTTTACTCTTATATACGTACTTACAAGACAACATCAAACCTGTAGCCAAATTAAAACAATCAGATAAAGAACAAAAGAGACAATTTCGCCACCACCGTGTCAAATTTTTGACACCGTTTCGGTGTCTGTTAGGTGTCGATGTTGGCAGGTAGCTGTTAAAAAAGAATGAATATCTATTTTGGACAGCTATTTTGGTAAAATTTAGTGCCGCTCCAAAAATAATGCATATGCCGCTACAGACATAAAATACAAACATCTAAACTCTTAGCCATTACCTGATTGTCTTAATGTGTTCTTATAGCCGAGGATTTTCTAGGTACCCATCAGACTTACCACACACGTAGAATACAACTTATTATACGTACTGAAAGTGGTAGTCCTTAAAGCTACTTCGTAGGTATTTGGGTGGCTTGATTAATTAATTCATATTCGATAAGAATGCACAGTACATTTTAATAACATTTAATCACTTCATAATTATCGATACATTCGAAGTAATAAGTATTCTTTGTGCCTGATCATCTCAGGAATAAACAGTAGGTAGGTAGGTAGGTACGAGCTGATTTTTTAAGCCTTATCGATTAAAACTTACTCATTGAGGGAAGGTTCAGTAGCAGTAGGGTATCATATCATTCACAGGTAGAAAAAAATAACTAATTACTCTAAATAGCTCAACTATATAATGCAAGAAAATATCTGCACCCGTGTTAGGAGTTGAATTGTAATTAATGGCTTAAAACCCTAAATAAATAGGCCGACCAAAAACATTTTTTTCAGAGCAAAGTAACTCAAACATTCTCTTCAGCTTTATAATATTATTAAGATTTCGTCCCAAACAAACTGCAGCATACAGATATTCTGATAATAATTATAATTAATAACACTACATCGTTAAGTCTCATCCTCAGCAGGAAATATTAGTTCCTCAATACCAAAAATAAACTTATTAGCAGATACTGATATTATGTTTGAACAAAAAAGCAAATTGCTTTAAGTGCAAACATTTGCCGTGTAATAACTTCCACTACTCCCCACTTCTCTACTCTTCTCTCTTAGAGAAGTGGGTATTGTACATAATACAACATAAATTAAAATATTGAGTACTGTACTTGTTCAATCTCGGCATAAGGAAAATTTATTGTAACGCTTCCTAGCTTTTTATACGGTGATTCAAATAGGTTTTATTGAGCTATAAACTATTCAATATCGTTAATAAGGTAATCCACCTCTCCGATATTGCAATGTTTATTATAAACGAATGGTTATTCCAAAGGAAAATAAATTGAATTGCTGTTTGAGGTACGTCCGTTGCACGATAAACAAATACGGCAACAAACATGAGAGAATGATGTTACCATACACTCCCTATTGAAATTACTGCCATTTTTTTATTCTTCAGATATCCTTAGAACTCGGGAATGGTATGTCAGACCATGCTCAATGTAGGGTTTTGCAGCAAAAGAGCGTATCTTCATTGCGCTTACAACCTTTTGGAGAGAAGCGCAGTTTTTGGGCAATAACTCAAAAACAGTATATCAGATCATGTTCAAATAATTTTCGTTGGAAGTATTTAGCCTTAACTTCGTGGTTTTTTTTTAATTTCATGATTCTAGGTTAACTGGAAGTACCCTACAGGTTTTGAATTTTGCGATCGTCAAAATATGTTACTAAAATGGATCATAAAAGACCTTACCTTTTGATTGCGTAAAACTCAGATAATTTATTTTTCTGCTCCAAGGGATTGCAGACCTTAGTATTTTATATTGCAAATTTGATTGACAGACGGACGGACAGAGAGATGGAGAACGGAGTAATCCTATAATAGTTACGTTTTTTCGTGTTGAGGTACGGAACCCAAAGAAGAAGTTATCAATCAATCACCTATTAATTGTGTTTTCAATGACGTTAAATATTATTTATTATATTTGTTCCTAAATAGAAGATTTGTTACCTACCAAAATTGAATCAACAAATAATATCAAAACGGTAACCTAAATATGAGTTCAGAATTGCTTGGAAATAATACCAATCAAATCGCCCGAAAAGGAATTTCAAGGCCAAATGAAGTAAATACTTCTTCTCTCTTCTTTAAAACTGTCCATTTCGGATCCGCCCAGCATATTTTCATAAAGTTATGGAATTGATCTACAGGTGACAGATCTATCAATTATGTGATAGATCTACTATTCTGGATACAAATATACTGCTGTCCGTGATTTATTTTTGAGGTAGACCTTATATTCAGGACGTAGAAAAAGTGATGAAACTACTTTTTAAGATAAATATTTACATTAATATGATCATTGATGAAGAGAGCACCGCTGCACCGTTATGATTAATACTATAACAAAATGTACCTATATTTATTTTATAAATAGAAAAGATACAGGCCAAAAACTGCTTGTAACTTGGGGAGCAAAAACACAGGTCAAAAGTACACAGAAGGTAGCATCAAAAACAAACTATGCCAGCATCTACTAGTGAAACAAGTTTAACAGGCTGTGCAATTTATAAACCAAGACTTGATACCTGTAACGGCATCTAGCGGAGAGTAGCGTAAGCAAACTACATTCGCTTTCACACGTCTTACACTGCGCCGCGCAGTCTCATACGAATACTTAGGTGAACCAATAGATGTCGCTAGTAAAGCAATTTACTTGGTTCTAACATATAGATCAATGTAAAATTAAATTTGAATAGGTAGATATTCTATAAAATTGCTAATAGGTAAGTTGTTTACTGATGTTCATTGAAATTAACTTTAACTATACAGCAGATAAAATTATCATGTTTTATCTTTTAAATTAGTAGATTTTATAAATTTTTAACATTTTATTTATTTGATCAGTTATAATATTAAATATTAGTATTTTATGCAATACTCTTAAGCAATAAGGATGAATAATTTTCGAAATACCATCTAAATCATTTTAATTATGTAGGTACATACCTGTACCAACTTTTTATTATTGATTAGGTACTCACGCAATAAATAATAATCATTACAAAAAGGCACAACTTGATTACGTAGATCATAGAAAATACCTAGCCAAACAAATTAGAAAGCGTGAGGGATTGCGGTTTGCCAGCAATTTGCTACGTGTGCAAATAGTTGCTTTTTCCAGCTATATTTAGCTACCTCTAACGCCGTCATCATCATCATTTGTTTTTGAATAATTATGGTATGAACCAGTCTATAATATAATGTAGCCATTCACGTAAATATAAATAGAAACTGAACAAAACTGGTGGGTCTCTCTCTAGAATTCGAGTAGTTAGAAATATTAGACAATTCCGAGTACAACTCTGAAGTGCAAGAATCGTTTAAGTTGTCCCTAGCGACATCTAGTAGGCTAAAATGGTATTAGGTTTTTCCATCACAGAATTATTTCTTCTCAGTATAGGCCAGAGATTGGAAACAAATGTGCCTGGTTGATGGCAATAGGCTCGTTTCCTTATTACATGGGATATGTGTGGCGAAATATGCGTGTGATGCACCTCTGCCTACTCCTTTGGGGAAAAAGACGTGACACTACACGTGACATCCTAAAAAATAAAAATGTGAAGATATGGTGTACCTGCTTTGGTAGTACTACAATACTAAACTAATTTATATTAAAAACTTATTTCATGTTTTTGGTATGTATACTTCATACTTTTATACCAAGGGACTGCCTCTGAAATATTAAAAATTTCCCACAGAAACCATTTAAAGCATTTAGGTACTAATAAAAAGTATGTCTACTGTATTCACTCTTATCTATCAGTTAATCTATTTTGTATTGTACATTTTATTTCAGTAGATATTAATAAGTAAATGTTTCTTTTGTAAGAAGAGTATCTTGTTAAGTAAATTAATGTGAAATACTTTCACTTTAACTGAAAGTACACATTATGAAAGTGTGTATTATTTTATGTACAGCACTTTATTTTATTTTAAGTCTCCAAACTAGAATACTGCCGGTTATTGTAGTTGGTGTGGTCTCGTAAGTCCATCTTTTACAACACAGATCTGAATCAATATTTTTTGACATTTGCTGACTTTCAAATAGTTTTGATTTTAGCTCAGTGCTAATTCTGGTCATCTAATATTGCCTATTGTAGCAGGTACCGAGGCTATGATAGCGATGCAATGGTTGCCACTTAATTTAAATTCTAATATTCTTTCAGTTAATCTGCCGCCAAAATTAAAACAAGTATGGCTCATTATGGCTACCTAGTGAAACGTAAATGTCTTGGTATTTCCCATAGAAACAATAAAGCTTTTTACAGTTCGGAACATATTATGATATAAAATAAATTATAAATAAAATAACTGACCTTTCTCTTTCCCTGCTTCTACTTCGTTTTCTGTAGGATCCTTCTGTGGACCCGTCATCCAGTCGTCGACGCTTTGCCTCGTACGATCTGGACCGTGACCTCGAATGCGACGAGTAATGCTTCCTACGAGTGCGCGGCATCTGTAAATAGAACACAAAAACAATTAATGCACATATATCAGAACAAATAATATAAAAATCGACACAAACATCACCAGTATAACGAGAGGTTGTTTATGTTAGTTTTTTGTTAAATGTTAAAGACATTTATTTTCCAGGCATGAGAATGGATGAGAAAATCTAGGTATCACATTAATTGTTTGAAAATAAACAAGCTCCTTCATTTTCTGGCTTGGTAATCCAAGAAGCAGAAATGAGAGCATTTCGAGCTAGCTTTGTATCTTTGGTAGCATTTTTGTACATAAGAAGAAAGGGTGAGAAGCTGTGCATAGCCAAGCTAAACATGTTAGCATAATGTCATTTGACATAATATTAACTATATAGGTGCTTGTACCATAAGCATGGCTCTTGCTGTATGCTGTGTAAGCAGTATCTTCGTTATTAATCATAGGTAATTAACAACAATTCAGTATCTACATCAAACAAAAATTATTTCTCCAACATGGAAATATTAGTACCTAATAAATCATCTAAGAACTAACCGCTACATTGTGGTAGTAGTAGATATTCACTGCTTTTTTAAATAACATGAAGGTTAAAATGTTTATTTATCTTTTATTTAAATCTGAGACCCCAACAATCTATTGAACATGTAAAATCTAGATATGAAAATGTCAGATGACCCTCAAAGACCAGTGAAAGTGGTAGGTATATGTATTATTTATGTTTCAAAATATAAATACAGTAAAAATTAGGTCATATCACATAAAGTAAAATGTATTTTAATAATAATTTATTACTACCATGAAAATAAAGTTTACATTGAAACTTTTTTATGTAAATAATATGTGAACAAGTAATTTAAATCTATTCTATTAATAGCTGCAATGTTACTTCATCCATGATTTGCCCAATCATGGATGAAGTATTGGTTCAATAGACAATGTTTTATCTGTTCTACGGTCTAGTGAACTATCACTTGAAAAACATATTAAAAAATAATATGTATCTATATAGTTTGGTATTGAACAACTTTCAAGTAGAGTATTTTCAATCAAATCGCAGTATCAACACCAAAAGCTGTCAATACTTTGTTTATGCAGAAGTCAACGCAAACCTTGTTACAAGTATATTCATGATGTAAATAATACAGACTTAAATTGTGGTAATAATTTTAGTATAAGTAAATGTGTTTAGTGGCAGAAAATTGTAACAATAGAAGTTTTTGTAAATATAAATATCTGCAATAAACTACTGCTTTGTTATGAAGAAGTATAATTTAAGAGGCTTTCTGTAATATTTTCATGGTAGGTTATACAATTATACTTAATTTATTTTAGACAGCATCAAGCCATTCCATTAACAAACCAACATGCTTATATGACTGTTAAAAATAATAGGTGTACAACTATTTAGCTCTTATTTTTACCAGTCACATTATAGGAAAGTACATGAGGTACTTCCACTTACCATAACAAAGATATCAAAACTCGTATCCAAACGGTTTAAGCTGAAAAACATAAACTTTTTAAACCTTTGACAGTAAGTCAAGGGTGCTGAGTGGAAATAGAATTCACACTAACATGCACTCTATATAAGCGTAAGTAAATTGAGAAATAAATAGCATAGTGACATAAGATTTGTAAAAAGCTGGACAAATTTACTATTTAACCCTAGTAAACGAATGGCAGATCACAGAAGTTTGTAATGTATTCTGCAATGTATGATTAAATTCAGAAAAAATGCAATCGAAATTTTCTCCACTAGCTTTTGATCATCACCAAGAATTATGGAATTTTAATAAGTAAATACTACAGTGAATGTTCTTGTCCTTGGTAAACAACTAATAAAGTTATGATGTATGAAGCACACACAATATTTTGCATAAATATTTATAAAAGTAAGTAAGTACTAAACTAAGTACCTAGGTAACTCCCTGGAATTTGACAACACGACACTAATTATTTAAGACAAAGTAATTATTGGTGATAGTTCCTTATCTTATATCTATTTAGAACTGTCTAGACCAACACTGCATCACTCAAAATAACAGCTATTATAATTTTATCACAGCTGCAATGACTGCATTATATCAATAACACACGTATCTCCAATAACAGTGCGTAAAAATTATATGGATGCTCAAAATTGATAAAAAAATATCTAACTATTTATACTAATTCAACATTACTGTGTTCACAAAATTATTATTGCAATAAAAACTTGCTCATGTGGACAATACATAAATGTCACAAGTTATTTACATTTTACATGCTGACGCCATGTTGGTTTCTCTACGACTCCGCTGGAGCCCTAAAAGTACGCGTTATGATAATAATTCACATCCATTGCAACTTACCCTTAATTCACGTAAATATTTCAATTTACACCAAAGTAGTTGAGTAAAACTAGTAAGACAATTCCAAGTTCGCGATGCTGAACCTTGAAGTATGCTTCTTCGCAATAAAGGCCCGAACATCGATCCGAATCCTAGAAAGATGCTTGTTGGTTGGTTGAACGCAGCGCGATGGCGTAAAATCGTAACTCAAGTTTCTCTTCCGTATCAAGAAAAAAATTCATTCTTTAAAAATACTACAAATGAATAAAATGTAACTTAAAGTCAAAGTTAAAAATATATTTAACGTAAATCACTTTTTATATAATTAATAAATTAAAATTATGTCTTTAAAAGTCGTAAAAAGATTAATCTTTATAGGAAGTTGTTAAAACACTGCTGCCATCTAGTTACAAAAAGTGACAATTGCAAAGCAATGTTACCAGTATTAAAATTTAAAGAAATGCGTTCGTAGTTATGTAATTAAAAAAGTAGGGTCATGCATTCCAAGAAGTTACTGCAGAACATAGTCATTATTGTGAAAAAAGTTTGCAAACACGTAATAAAAATAGAAGATCCCTGTATGAAAAAACTTTCAATCATATTATGTGCCTGAATCCGAGCAGACGATAAGTAGTGATTTGATTTTACGACATGGGTACGACAGGGTTTATCATCTCAGTCGATTGCAGTTTTCAGTATAGCATAATGTACTCTGTGATTGCAGTCCACTGCTGGAATAAGGCCTCCCCTAGCATTCGCAACAAGCTTGCTAATTCGACGAGCTATGTCGGCGTTAACTTTGTTTTTTTGTTGGATAACTTCGTTACGAATTTTATCCTGCAAAGAGACGCTAAGCAAATCTCGTTCCGTTGCTCGCTGCTGTTTGTGGCTTAGTCCTACAGTAAGTGTCCACGTAATAGTACCTAGGTATGTCATAACAGGTAGGACGCATTGATCGAACTTTAGTCTTCAGGCATTGCGGTAGAGGCAAAGAGAAAACCCAACGTAGTTTGCCAAATGCTGCCCAACACAGTTGGATCCTAAGGTCAATTTCTTTGTCGATGTTGTTTCTACCTTCTTTTCTTTTCTACTTGTAGAAACAACTCCGACAAAGAAAGTCCCAGGTATACATAATCTTGAACAACTTCGGTAACCGATCTGTCGACATAAATCAGTCTCAACATGACGTGTTCGTGGAACATAATTTTGATTTACCAAGGTCATACCGAGACCGACACGTTGCGAGAGGCACCATCTAGGCTTTGAGATGTACAATGCATCATTGACGTTAATGAACCGTCCAGTGTCCAGTCCAGTCCAGCGTCTTAAAGACGTCGACGATAGGGTTGATATTTTGGTCCTGGACGGTCATTGTGGCGGTGTTCTACAGACATCTAAACACCTCGATATATCGTCACGACATCGCTTCAGAGCATTCAGAACCACCCAGTTTCGATGGAGTCGAAGACTTTCTCGTAGTCCACGAAAGCCATACACAGCGGCTGGTTGTACTCCCCGGTGTTTTGCACAATCTGTGAACAGGATGGAAGTGAAGCCTTTAGAATTTTTTTTTCTTTAGAAGAATTTACGGCATATTGCATTCCAAGTTTTCCCTTGGAAATATTCAAGAAAATAATCATAAATTAACTATATTAACGCCTTGTTAATATTGTGATGAAATACCTAAATCAGTAGGAAGAATAACAGCACATAGGTATAACTGCCTTAGTTACTTTATTATCTACTACTACTTACTACTACTTTATTATATATTTACTAAATAAAATACCTTCCTAGTACTTTAACTATCCCCACTAACATCAACCGCACCGATTGATGATGGTTCGATTCTTGCGCGAGACAAATTAGAAATTTGTTTCGAGTCTGGGTACTTTGTGTCCCTGGGTAATTGTATGGTTTTAAAGTCTCAGGGCTTGTTCCTTAGTGCGGGCATGGTCTTTTTTCAAATTTAATTAAAATTAAATAAGGTGCCGCATTTAAGAGTCCTCTGTATTGGCCAAAGTTTAACTAACTATACCAAACTAACATATTGGAGGAAAATGTAACTGATTATATACTAGGTACTTAACTAGTCTGTCATTTGAATTTAAATTATTTTTAGTAATTCATTATTGCGAGACTTGTTACTCTACCGTTAAGCAAGTTTTGACTTTAACAAACATTACAAGTAAGGCACAAAGTTTTTGCTTTGTGTCAACAAATCACAATACCTATACCATATTGAGAAAAAATGTAGCATGCAAACTTTCATTAGCGAAACAGAATACGATTCGGCTATGAGTGAAAGTGCGTCGAGTAAAGGGAGCGGGCCGACCTTCTGGCGGGAATCAGCTGATCGGGTTTGCGCAGTGCGCAAATGTGCGGTGTGTGCGCGGGGGTGCGCGGGGGTGCGCGGGGGTGCGCGGGGTGGCGCGCGGCGCACGCCGGGGTGTGCGGCGGCGCCCGGACACTCCGGCCAGTCGCGCGCCTCGCGCCTCGCGCCCGCCCAGCCCGCGCTGTGCCCGCGACACCACGACACCACCGCGGCACATCGCCACAGGGAAATAACAGAAAACCGCCACGGAAGTCGGCCGCGATACCGCCACGCTCCTACTTAATGCTCTAACTGTGATATTTGTACAAAACTCAGCGAGCGAACTCCGCCGACGCTGGCCATGCGGGTGCACAACCTACCACAGAACGGAGTCGTTTCGCAGCCTCCCGTAGCACGCCGTGAGCGTCCCGCTACCACGCTGTTATGAGAGACGTGCAGAGCGTACCTGATACATGTACAAAAATGTTCGATATGTCAATTCAAGAAGTGAACGGGAAAGGACCTAAAAAGAGGAAAAAGTCGTTAGAGCGTATCTGTGATAATGAGGAGCGCGAGGTGGTGCAGGGGCCGGCAAGCGAGGCGACGAGCGGCGACGGAGCACCGAACAAAGACGGCGATGTGGCGGCGCCGGGCGGTGTGGAGCTGCTGCACTGGCGGGACATGCCGCAGCACCTGCAGTTCAACCCGTACGTGCTCACCGGCTACCGACCGCTGCAGAGCTGGGCCGGCTGCGTCGGCAGTCTCTTCTACTTCCACAACGAGACCATCAACATACTCACGCATGGTAACGTATCTCATTGATCTACTCGTTGTACCCGCTTCGCCCCTCGTGCCGTAACCTCACTCACGAGTCACGAGTTTGCTCTTGTTTCAGCATCGTTACATAAAGGCCTTATGATGCAATTTACATCCTTTGTCGTACGATAGTGTAGCTTATGTCTACAATATTTAGTTATCATTTAGGATTATTTTATTCAAATATATTTGTAATCAAATTTTGGTGTATTACAGGGAAAAAATAATTTTTACATAAACATTTTAACGGAGATAAAAACTGTACCTAGAAATACATACACATATAAAAGTTCAAAAATTGGGTAACAGGCGTATCGAATGCAATAAATTTCACGCATTTCACATACGTAGAATAGGCTACGTTCGTAGCAGTTCGTAGCAGCCGACGCCGACGTAGCAGAATTTATGTGCCATTAAGAAATACCACATCGCTACGTGAAGAATGCAGCTTCAAGCATTACTATTTTATGGGTAAATGAACAAAGTGTGTTAATAGAGGAGTTTTCGATAACAATAAAAGGCTTTATACTGTGCATAGCCATTCAAACTTAAAAATATTTTGCATCCATAGAAAAAAGTAAAATTAATAAAAAAGTTAGAAGAGCTAGATAAAAAAAAAACTCAATGACTGATTTTTGATGAGTAACAAAGGCTTTTGCAGAATTATTTTACACTTTTATCCCATTAACTTAAACCAAAATTATTTGCTTAACCATACAAACCCTTCAGAAATAATAAAATTGCTCTAGAGCTCTCATTCCAAGGAAAAAAGAAAACAATAGGTCAGTATTCACACCGATTTACCTCACGGCTTTGTGAATGTACGATATGTAGGCATAAATGGGAAGCTATAGGGTAGCTCCATAAAATTGTGCGTTGGAACCCCATAAGGGGTAATACACCGACTTATCTGTGAACTTCATCTATCGACGATACCCCCTGGGTCTGGGATCTTTATATACTTATTCGAAGTTTTATAAAATGCTAATGTTTAAGAAAGGGGTAAGTAGCAGCTAAGGTTTACTTGTTACTTATGATAACAAGTTGATAATAATTTATGAATGCGTTTTTGTAAATTTATCTCACTATTCTATATTTTTTTTTTTTTTATAAAACATGTGTATAAGTACATACATTTTAAGCCATGCAAGTTGGAATAATAATAATAATGATCAGACATGTTTTAGCCTTTATCAAGGGCATACAAATATTTAAGATAATGTACATAATAAAATATAAAAATTTAACATAATTTACAATAACTGAACAACACAGAAACTTGAAAAATTTAAAAAAATAAAAACAATGTCAGAAAATAATAATTATTGATGTCAGAAGAATTATTAAACGTCATATTCATATTTAATTCGTAGTTCATATAAGTATAATAGGATATAGTATGATAATATGGCTAAGTTCTGTATGTTTCCGTAGACCTTATTAAATACTTTAGACAAGCGTTAATTAAATATCAAAATTAATCGCTTGCCTAAAGGATTTAATACATTTTTCAACTATTTGTTCCAAAACAGTAATTACTGTTACTAATTACGATTTGTTAACCAACTGAGTCTGGTTTTAGTATCTAACTACAAAACAATCTAGTATGTAGGTACATAAACATGTATCAACTGGAGTTATTTCACATTTTTGTCATTTTCAAATTTGCATAGATCATTCATATTTAAATATTTTAAAAGACATGTCTGTGATCGCATCACTGTGCTGAAAGGTAATGTAATTCATGAATACGAAATTAGTTTGGTTTTGTACATTAAAATCTTGAAGTTGATATTTATATTAGGTATCCTTACAAAACCAAAAACAAATTCTTACTTTTAAAAAGTTCCATGGTGTAGTTTTCTTGCGTAAATATCATACGCGCATATCTACCAACAAAACTCTATGTAGTCGTTGTAATACTAAACCATTGAGTTATGTATCTCATCATAACTTGTAATCGTCTCGGCACCCATAGGACTGCCTAACCTATTTACTTATGTAATATTGTTACAGTTTACAAATACCTACATAAGTACATAATAACATATATTATAATATTTATAATAAATAAATAAAAAAATTTATTTCAGAGATAGTAAACTCTAAGAGTGCACAAGCATTTTTGGACAAACTAGTTAAATCGAGATCATCTTGCGTTAGCGTTTAAATATTTAGCTCTATCTTATATTTTCTATTATATGTAATTTAGAAAAGGTGAGATAGAGCAAAACGTATTTATATTGCTCCGCTAATGTCCAGTCGATGCATTAAAAAAGCAAGTAAAAGCCACAATTTTACTGTAGTTTTATTTAATACTAGATAGAAGTCGCGCGGGGCTTTACTCTCTTCGTTCTTTATTTGGCCACGGCTCAGCTCCTATTGAGCGTAGCGTGATGTTACTTAGTGTCAATGTAGCTTTCTAACAGCAAAGATAATTTTTGAAATCGGTCCATTAGTTTTTAAATTTACTCGTTATATACAAAAATACAAATCTATAGAAAACACTATTTTCGTCTAGCTTCATGAAAATTCATTCAGCAGAAATGTTTCGTTCTCTCTCTAATATTTTAACGTGGAGGATTATCCCTTAATCCGTTTGGCGTATAAGTTAGCTGAGTACAAGTTAATTATGTTCCACGGCTGATTCATTATTCAAATATGTTGGCGTGTTACTTTGACCCGGACTAGGGCTAGTTTTCCGGTTAAATCTGCCTTTAGATAGACGTTTGCGGTGGATTCGTTAGTAGTGATATACATAGGTTAGTGACATTTGTTTCGTAGGCATAATTAGTATGTTCTCAGAACAATAAATTGATCCTACAGTCTTAGATCGCATATCAGATTTTGGAATGATCACAATTTTTTAAGTAAAAAGTACATATAATCATCATCATATCAGCCCAACGATGCCCACTGCTGGACATAGGCCTCATCCTATTTATGTCACCGCGATCCTGTGCTGTGTGGTCCTTTTGTAAGTATATTATATATGTGTAATTAAATAAATGGAAAAAAAACCCTTTGAGCTCTCTAGATAGAGGAGAGGAGACCCGAGCCCAGCAGTGGGACTTAATGGGTTGCTGATGATGATGTTGATTAAATAAATAGAGGCAACGTTTGGCTTTGATAGATCTAGTCAACTTATATGTATTTGTAGAGACAATTTGAATTGTATTTCATTTGTAAATCATAAATCAGTTGACCTAGTTAGTAGCTTAATTCTGAAAAAATACCATCGAAAACAAACAAAATCAAATCAAAATTTGCTTCAGCAATTGTAAAACAAAGCAAATGGAACAGAAAACAGCTATTTATAAAATTATAGAGTAACCTTTGTTACGGGTAATGATATAATGACAGTTGTTAGACAACTGTGGATAACCTCCTCAATTATGTGTAAGATATTTATGAGTATTACGAACGTATAAGGAACGTTTAGGTGTCGGTCGCAACTCGCATCGTTAATAATTCTACTGTTTGCTCAAAAATTAACACCTCTTTATAAATATCATAGTTATTGTTTATAAGGTCACTCTTACATTATTAAATAGTGGTAGTTTGGGAACTGAAATAGCGTTTCTCATATGGTTTTATGAGCCGACAATTTTTCTGTAGAGTACCTAATAAATATTGATGATTAATATAGTATTCAAATTAAAATTTTCAAGCAAATCAAACATTCTCAGGAAATATAAAAATAAAACTCTACTTTAGCTGGCTTATCGTGGAAATGTAGGTACAAGTAATTATAACGATAATAGGCGATGGTGCACAGGTCTAGTATAGAGTGTTATGTTGAGACAGCCGAGAGCCTCAGAGCCACAGCTGCGTGTGCAAGCCGGCGGTAATGGCCGATAGAGCTAAATGGATTGGTACGGTCTTGTAGGCTTATATGCTGTCACCCTCGTTATAGCACAAGCTGACATTTTCAACATTTGTCTGTTCAGTAAGATTTGAATACTCCGAATAGGATAACCCCTGTATTTGAAGTTTTCGTAAGTAAGTATTAGTCATTAGTGTGTAGGTGCCTAATTGTAATTTACATGAAATGACTTATAAGTTACTTAGTATTATAATGAGAACTAATGTGAACTAAAACTACTGATAAATATTAAGTATTTATAAAAAAATAATTGCACATTTGCACCAGGTTTGGGTTTGTAGTTGTAGATGTAGTTGTTTGAAGGATAGACCAATATTCTTGATGTACTAGTTTAATTAGCAATTTAATTAATATACAACAAATATGAAGTGGCCAGTCTTTCCTTAACAGTGTCGTGTTTCCGTCTGTTCTTACATAAATAATGCATTATATTAAATACTTGTGTAACTGACCTCACTAAGTAGCACGTTGTGCTACGTCAACAAACATGTACGGTAATTGGAACGTACAATAATGGTAAAAAAATGTAGTTATATAGACGGTAAAAGAATATTTTCTGTACATCTTAATTAATCATCTGATTAATATTAATTTAAGAAACAGTTGCAATTGAATAAAAACAAAAGGTTCCCTGTATTCTTCATAGTATCGACCTCGTGGTACCATTAACAATCGGAGCAGGCGGAGTTTTAACATAAAATACATCAATCTGGGAAGGGCTCACTTTTCATAATACACGACCATCCATCATCATAATGCGAGAACTATTGCCGTACCTGCATCAAATATGCATTAAACATATATAATATAAATAAGGATATTATGAGAAGTGGCAGAACTTAAACATACCTATAGAATTTTCGTAGGATCCCATTTTAAGGTTTCATAATTTATATATGTACTAGCTTTTGCCCGCGGCTTCGCTCGTGGATATAGTTTTATAGTTAGACGCTATTGGCAGGGCAGAGCTAAAACAACATTTTAAGTTCCTATCCCAATACTAATTTGCAAAACGTTAACTTCAAAACAAAGATCTATTCATACAACGTTTCATCCCCAATTTCACCCTTCCAAAGACACTCTTGTCAAAAATATTGATGAGGGTATTTTTTATTTTGATAGTAGTACCCCAAAACATATTTTTAAATCTATAAGTTAAAAAACAAAGAAGTTTCATACAATCGTTTTTATCCTTTTTCACCCACTTAGGGGTTGAATTTTAAAAGACCCTTTCTTAGTACACACTAGACATTAGGACAAACACACCCTCCAAATTTCAAGTCGCTACGACCAGCGGTTTAGGCTGTGCGTTGTCTATCAGCCAATCAGGACAAAGCCTTTTATAATATGTATGGATATGGATGGATGGATATGTACTTTATTTGAAGAGTGAGTTTATTTATTTATGCTTTATTATAACAAAGACAAGAAAAAAACAGATACATTGTAATCTTACAATTTAAACAAATTATTTAAGTGTTAATAAAGGCGAACATCTAATATTTGAGTTCTATATCAAACTTTTGAGTAGTAGAAAAAGAAGTACCTAGAGGAAGAATAAATTTGAGAGTTTAATCTTTTAAATTATTAAAACTGTTTTAAAAGGATATAAATCAATACTTAAGCGTTATACAACTTGCTGTAAGCTGAGAAGAAACAGAATTGACTGAGAGAACTTCAAGTTGACTAAGAAAACAAAGAAATGTCACTGAAATAGAATTTGAGTGTTACAAGGCCGTTGTATATTTAGGATAGGTAAAACAAATTGTATTTAATTTGAGATATAAGCACAACATACGCTGAGGCCCTTTTCTGATTGAATGAACATAACAACATGTTTCGTTGGGACAACAAACGTCTGGTTAAATTGATATGACAAAATTCATTTTTGCGATGGTACACCGAACAACGTACCGTACTGTATACGTATAGTGGTAATCATCATATAAATTCTGTTGTATTTTCATGCAAGGTTTAATTAATTCTTAATACATCGGTGTGTACTGGATATGATCCGATATTTCTTTACACATCTTACTATGGCGTTGCGGCTATATTTTTATGGGTAACACCACTTCGTAGACATAATAGAACATTTTATTGTTTGCCCAGCGCGCGGATCCTAGGTCTATGGTTTGCCCGACAATGGTGCCCAACATTTCGTTCAAAGAATTAATTGTATGTTCTTAAAGTCCCCGCTTCATCCCTTGTGATGGTTGTGTCTGAGATGAAGAAAGTACCTACATGCTAATTTAATCTATTCATACTACTTTTTTATTTTCTTTTTTTACTATATTTTTTTTATTTTATATAGGTATTTCTTTTATTTTCCGTCTGGCCAGCGTGGTATAGTAGGCTAAATTCCCTCCATATTCGTTGGAAGTGACCCGTACCCAGCAATAGGACGTTTATGGGTAAAGATGATGATGATGATTATACGCAAATAATTCTGCTAGAGGCCACTTTAATTTATATACTTCATTTTGTTATTATTAGATATAGAAAATAGCGAAATCATCTCTGGTAAAGAATATATAACATTCATTATTATTATAATATTGTATTCAAAGAAGATACACGCACATGAAATCATGTTCGAATACTTGATATATATTATGACTAACTTATAATAACTGATAATATTACGTTTTCACTCACACAAAGCGGCAGAAAAATCTATAGAAAAATATTCTGATGCCGCAAACCGAAATACCTACCTACCTACTAATATGTATGTACTTATAATGAATTTCTTTATCCATTTGTGATTCTGGTATGAAGGCCTGTTTGAAATTTATTAATAATATTATTACTTTATCGATATCAAATTTCAAATTAATATTATTTCTCTCAAGATGGTACAGTTTTACAAATTCATAGCGAAAACAATTCGAAAGGGTTGTACTTAGTTCCTTAATGAGTTGGAGTCAAGACCAGTGTTACAAATCTCCAGGCCACAACAAAGTGGTGTCTTGAATTGTTACAACAATCGAAGTACAAATATATACTACGAAGAAGATAACTGTATAAGCTGTTGTTGCACTGCTCATTGTCCCTAATAAAAAATAATTAATTGCTGTGGAGGTCTTTGAGGGCTGTATGTTCAACAATAGTATTATCATCATCATCATCAGCAGCAACCCATTAATGTCCCAATAGTATTATATGCTTGTGGTAATGATGAAAAAGAAATGCTTGTAGGCAGAAGCCTAAAAAATTATACCTTTAAATATTTATATGTAGTAAGTAGTTACAAATGCGTACCTACTTTGTGAATTACAAGTAACTGAGTAGGTATTTTTCATTATTTCATTATATTTTTCACAATTCGTGTTGTAGCTTCTGTGGGTTACGATCGGTAGAAACAGAAACTAATTAGGCATTCAGATGGTCGGACCACAGCGCGTAGGTTTGAGATTGTTCACTGTTAGTATACACAGTAGAAACTCCTTGCTGTTCGCATTAAGCCTATTAAAACTTTTTCTATAAAAATATATTTGTTTTTTATACACACTTTTAAACTAAGTAGGTAGTATATACTATGTATGTTAACTAAAAAAAAATTGTAAGATATTTATAGAGCAAGCGAATGTGTGTTTGGATTGGGGAAATTGGTTCTCTGTGGTCCGGTGCTTATACCTGTGGGAGAAGGCGTGTTGGCACATACATATGTAAGTGTACGTAATCTGTTTATCATTCACATACATACATCTCATAATACCTAAAACCACTAAACTTGCTATTGCCGCATAAGTGAATCAGAAAAGCAGATGATTTATATAGATAATCCTATTACTCCTGATTTAATTTATACTTGTTCAACGAGAGCGTATGCCTAAAAATGTATATATGTAATCTAATATTATATCTACAATAAATTCCTGTTGAACCAATAATATATTTATTTACATACAAAGAAAAAGAGAGGTTTTACATTTTCTGTAGAAGATTCAGCTTGAGCATAATTCGGTGATTCAAGCAAGAGACTGTCAACTGTAAATGCAGTTAGCTATATCATAGAACTTGCAGCTGTAGGTACTACGTGAATAATTTTATTCTAACCAACTTCATAGGTCTTTAAAGTGAAAAATCTTTAGTGAATGTAAGTAAAGTAAAACACTACTTAATACACAAAATAAAATTATAAATTAATAACAATTTCAAATTTATGACAAGCGTATAAATTAAGGTTTTATAACCATTATTGGTTATTAATAGAGGTCAGTGCCCTTATCATAAGCGCTATTTTCCTGGGCTTCATTAATGACAATTTGTATTTCGATCGGATATTATCAGCACACGTACCTAATAATTACAAATTATAATTAACTATTGTTAAGTATGTGTTTGTGTTTAATATTCAGCTTTGAAAATTGCGTCAACTGAAATTACATACCTACGCATACTTATTAGGAATTATGGTTTTATAATAATAAATGATAATTATAGTCAAATATCAAAATATTTAATTTTAGATATAACTTTTTTTCAAACTTTTTCTAGAATATTTTCAGTTTTGAAAGCATGATATTAAAAAAGAAAGCAACTGCAAGTGTAGTCGACAATAAAATTGCTTTACCACCCTTAGAGTAAATGGTTTTTGCATAACACAACAATAAGGTCGACTATAAACTTTTCTAAAAAATACGAGCATAATCCAGACTGAAATTCTTATCTGGTATATTCTAGAATATTTGAAAAACATTCTATAAAGATATAAAACTGTATACTGTCGACCGTCTAGGTTAAATTTAGCGATGAACCCGACGCCGATTGGCTGTGCCTTGTGCCCCAGATATGACACTATTTTCAGCTTAAGGCTGCATGTTGGTTTAGGTCTTAAAAATATATTATATTATAGAACTTATACATATAATATTGTGTTTAAAATATAATGAGAAAATATTTACTTTACTTATGTTTCATGATTAGCCTGTTATTATGTTTTATGACTGGCCTGTTGGTCTAGTGGTTAGTGACCCTGACTGCTAAGCCGGAGGTCGTGTGTTCAATCCCCACCCAGGACAAATCTTTGTGTGATGAGCATAAAGGTTTGTTCTGTGTCTGGGTGTAATTTATCTATTATATGTATGTAATTACAAAAAAAAATGTATTTAAGTAGTATATCAGTTGTTAATACCCATAACACAAGCAAATATAATTGTTTACTTTGGGACTAGATGGCGCTGTGTGAATGTGGTAGAATATTATTATTATTATTAGAAATATATAAAACGGGAATTTACGCGATCATGCTTTACATACCTTACAAAAATATTTTCCTTGACGGATCGAGTGAAGGTTACGCCGATGTGGGCGCCGTGGTCAACTGGTCACACTGACTGATATTTTAACTACATATATTTAAAAAAATATACTTTTGTAAATTAACGCCTTATTTCTTTTTCTGATAAGTGTCAAATAGCTCATCTGAAACTTAAGTTTCGTAATATTTTAATGCATGCACAATGTAGTACAGAGGTAGGCTTAGCCCCAAAGGCTTTCTACCAGCCTACCTTAGGATACATACATGCATTCATATTTAAAATACATAAGAAAAATTGACGAAGGTACCTACTCCCTTCACTAGAGGCATGAAATAATAATGAACGATCACGGTCCAGGTACAAAACTAACTCAACAACATAGTAAAGTGAAATGTGCCACAGGTAGGGTTGTCAACGCATGACATTAGAATAGGCAAAAAATTAAAAAAACTATGAAATTACACGGGAACGAAGTCTTGGGCACTTCTAGTTATGTAATATTTGTATCCTATAATAGCCGATAGTGTTTCTTGTGATTTTTACCTTAGTATTACTAATTCCGTCAGTTTCGTACCGTCGCGAATATTTGTCCTAAATATTGGACACGTATCATCCCTAACCCTTAATATTAACTTATTAACCAAGGGTTGAGTCCATATATCTTGCAGTACTTACATAATTTATCACCGACCACAGAACAGTCATTGATATTCTATACACGTTCAACGATTTAAAACTTCATCTGACGTCGACTGAATTTTAAGGCTAGTGCTTCATTTATAAGACAAATTCTTGGCTATAAAAGTTTGGAACACTTAGGGAGTGATCAATAATATTGATATAATTTTGTTTATATATATTAAAAAAGAATGACATATTTCTTGAGAAAACATGTCAAACTCCAGATAATCTGTTTAGAGATGATATCTGTATTAGGCGCAAAAAGCCTTTGAGGGTTAACATACGGCAGTGAATTCCCTATGGCTCTTGAACTAGTTTAGGCTGTGCTTTAGAAACCTATACCTATTTATATTTCCTAATTTTTTTAAGGTATTATTGGAATATATTGTAAATAGTGCTTCATATTTCAGGTCATTACTTTTTCGCTATAATTACTTCTATGTAATGATCCCCTAAGGGTTAGTTTATATAGAGAAGTTTAGGCATCTTTGTCTTAATAACAACATTTTGTAGAGAGTAAAAAGAGCGATAGTACTTGGCAAGTTCAATATTACGTTAACAAAGCCTTGTTCAAAGAAAGCTCGGGGCTTCATTATTTCAGCTCTTTATGGAGCTTTCTAAATGGACCTGACTCGTAAGATGCACTTTGAAAAGTTCATAATGCGATACAAAGTAGTTGAGGAAATATTTATCTAGCTTTTATTGCTTGCATTTATTCTGTTCAGGTTCAAGGCATAAACTGATTTATTTCTTATGTATTTTGATTAGATAGGGGTGGGTAGTTATGTCTATTAGTAATTCAGACATTGCTTGACCTAATTAAATTAAATTATAGTAGTGTTTGCATGAATATAATATTTTTTAAAGAGGTATATATTGACGGTACTTCACTACTTAGTTAAAACAAAGTCGCTTTCTCTGTCCCTATATCCCTATGTATGCTTAAATCTTTAAAACTACGCAACGGATTTTGATGTGGTTTTTTTAATAGATAGGCTGATTCAAGAGGAAGGTTTATAGGTATAAAATACATACCACACGGGCGAAGCAGCGGGCGGAAGCTAGTTTAATATAAATAAATAGATATTTAATCCTACTGCAGGTTTAGAAAGTACAGAAGAATCATTCATAATAGTCTCCTGTTTATAATTTACAAATTATATTTTAGAATTAATGACAGTTAATAGTGTACACTAGATAAATAAGTAGATTAGGATGATTATTATAATCTTACTCCACAGGAATACCTATACTTATCACTGCACACTCAACGATGTCTTGAAACAAAAGAGAGAGTATTCAACTAAAAACACAGCCTTTAATAGCTTTAGTTTTAAACCGTCATTCTTCATTGACAGCCGCAGGACATGACCTCAGTTAGTGTTGCTGTTACATTTACTTAAAAATAAGTCGGCGATAACATAACTGACTTTACTTCAACTGGGAATCTATTGTTTCACCTCGTGTTAGGCCGTATTACCACCACAGGCAGTTAAGAGAAGTAATAGAAATGAGCTAATACTCGTGTAACGCCATTGCTCCATGGGATGGCGAAATTTTCCCTTACCTCCTTTATAAATCAAAATTATGACATGTTCCCTGGGACACTTGCATACCTTTTGTAAGGTATAAATCCCCTCAAAGTCGCTTAAGTAGTAGACAGGAGGGATATATGCACGTACGGTTTAATGCTAGGTTGAATAAATACATAATACATTAGACTTTCAACTTTGGCATTCTAGCCACAAAGTTGGATCTTTAATGTAACATGAAACCATGATAATAGCATTCAAATAGTTTGTATTCTTGAGAAAAGTATAGAAGTTGCGTGAAGGAATGGCTGAATATCTATGAATATTGTCCATAAAAAATGAAATACACTTTTGTTTTGCTACATGTATGTAAACATTTCCAAAAGGTATCGGATAATAGAGAGAATTTTTGTAGTAGGTACTCGCAAATGTCAGAAACCTGCTTCAAAAAGTACTGATTGAAATAAAAAAGTAATTTTTGTCATCATCATCATTATCATTTTTATTATTATATTTATCATCAATTAAAGAATTTCTTGCCAGCACTTCTCAAGGCACACCTTTTTGGCTTCGTATGACGTTCATAAGTATTGACCTTTGCAACTCAAAATCGTTCACTGTAGATGTCTTTGGTGAACGTCTATGTTCAACGCTGGAAATAATATGTAGATCTACATTCTGAACTACCAAAGATCAAAGACTTAAGACATTGAACCTTAAGGTGACCACACATAGCGTGTGTGGCGTTCCCGTACATAAGTAATGATTACAACTAACGTAAAGCCCCACTATTCAATAATGCTTCCACCACACTGACAGTTTGTTGACACGTTAACTAGAACCTTCTAAAACTGATTTAAGACTTAAATATATTTGAAGTAACTTTTATTTCATGTGATTAAACATTTCTGTAAATGAAACAGTAGTTGCGTAGTGGGTTTTGCACCTGACAGCATGCTTTTTATTAGGTGTAGGTTCTTTAAGAATCAATGTTCATCTTTACACACATTAAAAACCTGAGCACTGGATGCAACATGAATTGTTTCAACAATTAGTCCGCCTGATTTGTAGCTTGTAAACTTGTTTTTATGTATGTTGTATAAGTTATTGGTAAATATCACATTACATCGTAATTCAAACTTGATTTATTTCAAATTTAACAGAAACTTTTTCAAATACTACTGTTGATTCCAAACATGACCAATTCGTCATCTCGCAATTTCCAAGCATTTTAGCTACCATAAATTGGAGGCAATCAAAAAGTCGACTCGATTATGTCGACTGAACGACGAAGCACAGGAATAGCGATGTAATACAGGAACTGAACATACTCGTACGTTTCGGGTACGGAACCTACGACCAGTTAGATAGCCCTAATGCGATGAACAAACACACGACATCTTACAAACAGAATACGCCTGTGAATCTGCAATATCCAGCGCGATTAATTTTTATGGCAACATTAAAATAAAATGGAGGCATAAAGTGCTTCAAAATTATGAATTTAGGGCAGCCTATTCCGTTGTTACAATCGTACAACGGTTTGGATAACGTTATGTTATGTATGTTTTAATTAATTAATTTAGGGTTATTTATGATTATGGCCTAGTGTAAATTATTGTAATACAAATATTTTTGTAGCGTATGGGCACTTGCTGCACCAGAAGCCACCATCACAGTTGCACCGTGCACGTAAAATGAGCTCTGGATCACTCACCTCACTAATAGGTAGGAATACGGCAATATTATTATGACTACGATCTTTTGAAGCGCCCTACTGGGGCTACTAGTTGTAAGCAACCTCTTTTAAATAACAAATTCCCTTCATCCCAATCGACCCTAATCAGCAGCTGCAACATTTTTTCAAGTAACTCAATAATTGAATATGAGATCTCGTGAAACTGAATTCCGTTTAGATTCACATTGGACGAATGAATCACTCAACGCAATACGTATTCATTTGACCATGTTACAGCCTATAAGCGTGAAGTCTACGTAGGTATGTTATCTAAATGCTATCCATCTTTATCCATCTTATTCGTGAACGGAAAAAATATTTTATATCGTACAATATAACGCTGACTCACTTCCGTGTTCTCCGAAGCGTAATGCTCTATATTCAAAAGATTTCCCACCAAAGAATCTTATTACTGCATTGAACATTTGTAACACAAAAGAAAATAATGCAAGAAGAAAAACTACAAAAAAATGTAAATAAAAAGCTGCATCGTTGTAAGTAGTGAAGAAAAAGCACTAAAAAACTGCGGCGCCTTTTGCTGAGTGCGGGTAAATTGGCTAAATGTACCCCTCTCTCCATTTTGTTATGCGAACAATCAATACTAGGAACTCAAGGGTTTGCGACGGTTCCGCTGGAACTCTCGTAACATCTATAATTCACTAAAGAACGCAAACAAAGCCAAGTTGCCAACTTTAGGACCAATAACCGCATCCATTAAAGATATTTCGTTGAGTGAAACGTGAAGTGAATATTCACACGTACTCTAATATTGTAATTTAAAAGTTTTCGTGTACACAAGTAGGATGTTGGTTAAACAGATGAAGGTACAGTAAGGAATGATACTATGAATAAGTAAATATATAGAGAAAATATAACACGTACGAAGAAAACTTGATATATACTAGGACAAAGCGACCCTCCTATCTCTATAAGAAAATCAACGCACGATTAGGTTCCCAGAGATAATACTGAATGGTTCTGATGAAGATGCTGCCAAAAAGGTATTATCAAAAGGCTTGATATAGTTTGTAATCACGTCCTACTTATTGTTAATACTGTTTTTGTGTTCATCTTCTTTATATAGAACCCTTTCTGGTTCGTTTTCATTAGAACACATTTAATAAAATGTATCATAACAAAGCATTAACCCTGCAGCAGTTTGGTAACAGGCTGAAAATACAATTTTCTTAGAGTTAATTTAGTACAAAATATAGGCTAACGGCCGACAAAAGCAAAGTTTTCCAGAAATGTTTACTTAAAGTAGATAAGTAGATTAAAGCTTAGAATGTTATTGTTATGTAAGAGGGTGAACGGCCCAATTTAATAGACTTTCTCATATTGCTCGAGTCAGCTAAGATTAGATAGAGAGCTTTAGAAGCTTTGAAGATCATAGAAGCTGTAATGTATCCGTATCGTATATACATATTTATTGTAAACAGCAAGTTTCATGTACCTACCTATCTTATTTTAGTTTAGTTTGCTCAAAAAAACGTATCATATTTATTTAAAAAAATGGCTGTGAAAACAGTATTATTTACAATATCCTTAAATAGCGTGACATTGATTGTAACATGTACCTATAAACATATTTCTTTTAGTGGCTGTCCAGTTTATTTTATGATACCCTAATTATTATTTTTTAAACAAGTTAATACTGTTTATTTTACAGAATTTTTAGTGTTATAACGAAATAAATCAACGTTTTCAGAGTAACTCTTTCTTCATAGGTGTGTACCAAGCAACTAAAATGGATCCTTATTAGATGCCACTACAGACAAATAGTTATAAAATCACTACCTATTCAATAAAAAAACCGAGTTAACACAATCAATACTTCTTTATATAACTATTCATTCTAATATTATAAAGCTCTTGAGTTATTTGTTTGCTTGTTTGGTTGAATGCTAGGATTTCAGGAACTACTGGCCCGATTAGAAAAAATATTTTAGAAAGGTTTTATAGACTATATAACATCACGCTACGACCAATAAGAGCTGAGCAGTGGCCAAATAAAGAACGATAGGAGCGAAGCCCCGCGCGTCTACTAGTCACTTATACATAATGTTCATTGTGCCTAGAACGCAACAGGCAACGTAGGTAATCTAATAGTCGACAATTCAATCAGTGCTGCCGATGGCTCGATCACCGAATCAACTTTGCTTAATCAAATCGTTCGCAATGCTAATGCCACTTTTCAAATTACCGGTTACTATCCGGCCAATATACCGTCAATGTAAACGTATTGCGGCGACCTAATAATCCTCTATAGTTAGCTCAAAAATATTGGTAAAATTGTAGTGGAAAAGTATTCCAACCAATCTTCCCATCAGCAGAATATTGTTTTATCGTCAAATAATTCAAACATGATATTAATATAAATTCGACATTAAATACCGTAAACTATCGATTGATCTAATGTTCGTTTGGTTTATGTGACGATAAAACGTGACAAAAAAATGGGACCAAATGATCAGCTTTAAGTGAATTATTCTAAGCTTGTGTTATCTATGTCTATTAGATCTTATGTCTATTTAGAACCGACTATACAACACGACTTTAGATGAGCTAAAATAACAAAGTAAACATGTTTATGATTGATGATGAAATATCATAGGATATATGATATTTCATAATTATCATCAGCCCATTATATGTCCTACTGCTGCGCACGAGAAGAGACATTTCTCAAGATAGGACGATTTTTGTTTATTGATACACTATGACCTGAGTGGATGCTTCAAGATATATCAAGTATTCCTTCTTTTTCTATGGTTGTACATAAAGTCGCTGCGTGCCATAAAGAATTGATGAGACTAACTAGTATTATAATAACCCAACAAATAACAACAATAGTTGCACAAGGAATTATATAGTATTGTAAGCAAGGTTGAAATTCGGATGGTGTAATTGATCGAGCGCACAGAATTTCAGCAATAAGCCGTCGGCGTCGGTCGACCGCTGGGTCGCATTAATTGGCGACCCCTGTTATAAATGAAACGATATTTATGCACGAAATGTTTAAGTCCATTTTCAATTTCGCAAGCAATTGATTATTACAGAACAAATAAACATTTTTATATTTCATTTAGAAGAAAAAAAATGCCGCTGTGTAGTAAACAGGAGGCTACGTTTTATTCTTGCAAATAAATTAAACTTTATGGATTTAATACGAGTTTGTTAGTACGCTCGCGACGTTTTGCTCTCCATATATTCACATTCATTGGCAATTTGTTGCAGTTTAATAAATTGAATTATAAATTGTTATTGTTCTACAAATATGTATTGATACATAATACCTAATTAATACCAGTATGGGACTGGTATCATGTTGCAATCCAGCTGTAGAATTTTAGGAGAAATTATCAACCTGCACTTAGTACTATTTTCTTTTACTTTTTTTAACACAAGTGTGATAATACTTAGAAAAAAACTTTCTCTGAAACACGATTTACTTTTAGATTTTTACTTACATATAAACATTTGACTTTCACACTTTTACTTCTAACCCCAGTCTTCGAAATTGCTACAATTTGCTTGTACTCATCAAGAATTTGTAAGTCAAGAAAAGCAGTCAAATGCTTCTAAATAAATAAGCAGCCGTTAGACGTATACACAAGTCACTAGTGAGTTTATTATGTCTAGTAATATTGGTACAAAACCTCCCTTCGGTTTATTTTTAGTCCGTAGCACGAACATGCATTGCCACCGCTCTATTCTATATTCAACGACATAGTGCAGCTAACTGACGATTAAATGTTAAATGATTCAATAGTTAATTGGAAACACTTTAGCTTTGATTATTCTAGGTAAATCATGGAGTTATTAACGAAGACTAACGCGACAAGCTCCCATAGAATATTAATTATATTAACTTAGGTAATAAATTAAATTGCTGCTCATCGGAATCACAATACCGAACACGTTTTGTGTATTTTTTATATGAGGTAACGAAAGATCTCACTGAATCAATTAAATAGTTGTTGTTACTCACAACTCTTTTTTACGAAATGAAACCTTAAAAATGTCTAGCCTGATGATTTGAATATTGCTTTTTAAGGTTTCATCAAGACAATAAGCTATTTACTTTGAAGTTGTGAGGTAATTTTTTTAAATTATAAATACACTTTTAAATTTTTTATCCCAGAGTTACAAGACAAGCAAAACTTCGTCATTTGACGTCATTGTGTCGGGGTTAACATCATGGCAACCAAAGTACCGCCACCGGATTTTTAGTATATTTATAAAAAGATTTTTTGCTTGTTTAAGTACAAGGACTAGCATCCGCGAACGAAAACCGCGAGATCATTTTACACAAGAACGCACACATAATGAGCTCGATATTTTAAGGAGCACTCTCAAAATAAAGTGGTTATTTCAAAGAAGAAATAATTGATTACGTTAGTTACAAAATAATGTAATTATTTTATCAACGTTGTTGGAATATAAAGCCTTGTTTTATTGTTTATATGAAGTGAAAAGTGACAAAGTATTGGATTATTGAAAGTATCATTTGGAACTTTAATATTACAGTATAATGTAGAAAACTGCAAAGAATACAACTTATAAATATATGTACAGAACAGTGACAATACGTCGGATTAGTACTTATATATATCCAACAATTTGAGAAGAGAACAAACCATTTATATATTTTATTATCTATGAGCCAGAGCTGCTTTGAGAAATGGTAACCTGTTGGTAAATAGATATAATATGTCACAGAAATCTGTTAAATAAGGTCCAATTATGGACAGTATAAAGCATTTTCATAAAAGGGATGAATTAATGAAATACTTATATTGGGTCATAAATAAGAAAGATTAATGTCTCGTAAAACGCTTGTTGACTTTGACTAATGTTAGTACGCTACGTGTTTTAACGTTTAAAGAGGATGCTATATTTATACTAGGTTCTCAGAACGATTATATTAATGTGTGCCTAAGTGTACACAAGTGTAGTGAGCACAATATTTAGTCTGTACATATTTTAAATGAAGGAGAAAGTGAAAATCAATAATAATATAATTACTTAGTTGGCGGAAATCCATTTTTATATAATAATATATAGTAAGAAGTAACCACTGATTACATTGACCTTCGAATATCCCACACCAGCTATTGCTATAGAAACAGTTTGATAATTTCCAACACCTCTTTTCTAATAGAGATAGTACATTTTTCTGTATCAACTCGGGGCGTCTGGAATAATAATATGCTCTGTATTAGCTCTATTCCATGGAACTTAGCGTATCTGGCTAAATATAATTTCACACCTCTCCTATTCCTTCAGTGAGAAATTTAGCATTACGCGTCCTTAATCTATTCATAATATTTTTAAAGCTGAAGAGTTTGTTTGTTTGTTTGAACGCGCTAATCTCAGGAACTATTGATTCGAATAGAAAAACAATGTTAGTATTGGATAGCCCATTTATCGAAGAAGGCTGCAGGCTAAATAAAATAACGCACGAGCAACGGCTGTCACAAATATTTACCTCAGCCAGTTAAAAACAAAACATTGTTAGGTATATTGGCTATTCGCAACTCTATTTTATAACCTACATACTTTCTAGCCTTATTGCGAGCAACTGTTTATCTTTACGCTTTACATATAGATTTTTTATAGGCCGTTAGGGGAAAATTTTGTGTGTGCATCACGCAGTACGGGGTATTGGATACGCCTACGCAGTTTACGCATCGGGGCTTCAGAAAAGTGGTTTTATTTTATTTTTACTAGTAGATGTAGAAATGTACCTATCTAATTTGTACCTATCAATGCAAAAATTCAATGTGTGGAAGGATTTTAAATCTGTTAATATCATCTGTCAAAAATGAGACATACCAAGTTAGTTATTTCTTTAGGCTGGACTCTCCAAGCCTACGGGGTCATGCTACAGAAGGGTTTTAAACGGTCAGCAACGCACATACGATGTTCTTTATCATCAGGAGGGCCATAAACTTGTTTGCCACCATAGCAGTAATCGCAGTAGCTATCGTTAAGCAAAAGCGTACCAAACCCAGTCCAATAAGGTTATATTTATCATCTTGTTCATTCAGTTACTAGGGACTTTTTAAACTTACATCTTCTTCAAGTGGCTACGGCTTTTGTTACGCACTTTAAAGAAATTAGTTCCACTGGTTCACTATTTGAGGGACGCATGACATAATGATTGACTTAACAATTGTTTACTCGTTCGTTTTCATATCGCTAAAATTTGTTTTTGTTTAAATTTAAACATGATAGACATTTTTGTCGAATAACTTGGTCAAAAATATTTGTTTTCTGATCTTATTATACGATGTTGTTTTTTAACCTTAAAAATAACCGTACTTCCAAAAATGTTCATGGTTCGTTTGTAGGTTCGTTCCTCGCATTGAATAATTAGGTAGGTAATCGTCCAAAGCACAAAAAGTTATATCAAATATCGAGTAGGTACATGCTTGTAAGATGTACCGCTACGAGTTTATGTCTTAGGATTAGCTTTGTATGTTTAAAAAAAAACAATACCCAAAACTATGTACCTACTATTACTCGAGCCCAGCTTAATGTTAGCTACATACCTCAAATTGTTCAATTTTGCGAGATATACGGTTATTTATGCTTCATTATGTGATATTTACAAAAAATATGATTTTATACAGTAATAATCAGGTTCGTTGGTTCATTACAATGTTTGTGAGATAATTTGAGATTTACGATGGATATTGTAGATAGGTTTATGTCCAACATTAATATTTTGTTTCTTTTGTCTGTTAATGGGTACTTCGTGTGGTGTTTTCGACTAGAGATTAAACGTTGTTTTTCCTAATCGTATATACAAAGTAATTGACAGAAAAGTGATGTGTATTTCGCGCCTAGAGATGGCGGAAAAACTTCTCAGGTATGCCCGGATTAATCCCACATCATCATCAGTAATTGATTAACTAAGCAATGCTTCCCTTTCATATCAACAAAATGAAATAGAATTATTAACTTGTGAATTGTTTATATTAATACTTAGTAAAAAAATTAACCGATCAAATAGAAATTCTACGAAAAAAAGCCGAGTGACGAAATCTGTCGACAATTTCAATTCATACGAGTGGTCAAAAATAAAACAAATAAGCCCATTCACTATTTTATAACGACAAAGAAACAAAGAAAATACGTGGTAGCACATTTATAGCGATTAAATAATTACGTACAAAAGTGTTGGTTGTACGGACAATATAATGTGTGCAAGGACGCATTAACACAATCAATATATTCGCACTACCCTCGTGTTTGTTCACATGGATATTAAACTATCTACTGACTAAATATACTCAGTGATTCTGACGTCTGTGACGTCTTTGTTTTATTACCTGTTTGTTACTTGACGTTTATTTTTAAGGCGCAAATTAAATTTCTTGAGTATAAACTCAATAGAACCAAACCGCGTGATCTCGTTGGATGACCTCATTTTCTAAAAAAAATTAACTACTAAATAGGCTTTTCATTACGTATTTATATACGTATACCTTGTCTTGTGTGTGATTGATGACTGTGGTACTGCTAGTGAACAATGATGGTAACCACTTCCCGGTGGAATATTTGTGAAGCCAGGTTTAAATTGACAACTTTGACACAAAAACATACGCTTATGTCAATTTAAACCTGGTTTAATACTTAGTCCATAATTTGTAATTAGGGGGATAAATTACAAATAGTTTGATCAAAATATTAACCAAAATCAAATAAACATGTTAGTTTTTGTTTTGTCGTTGTTATCATCCTGTTGCTCTCCTTCAGTCAAGAGGAAATCATTAAGGTTATGGCCCACTTTAGTACTTAATAAGCGCAATAATGATAAGGACAAACTGTTGAGGAAACGTTACGGTTCATTATGTAAACTCCAGTTATTTAAAGAACGGGGATAAGTGAACTATAAATACAAACTACCTTCCGCGCGCCACTCCACCTGTATTGTTTCAGTAAAAAGTGCTTTATTTTCTGTCTGCTCTATTTTTTAACAGGGTGCCTAATTTCATACAAATTCTATCAACTGTCCTCGTCTGATTGAGTAACAAACACCTATCCATACATCTTAACTTTGGCATATATTTAATACTAAGTAAGATAGGAAATACAAATGTTGTTGCAATTTTGAACCTGCTGTATTCATTACAGTCATTGGGAAATTGACGTACAGGCAAAACTTATATATTTTTTATGTATTGAATAGACATACAAGTTTTATATCTAGCCTAAACAACTACCATTGTTGTTATTATTTTATTTTTTTAAATTTTATTCACTATTTCTTTATCTTCAGCCAACCTTACAATGATGCAAAGTGGACCATAGTAGAGTACCTACAGTGATTAATCAGAGTATAAACTCGAAGAAAAACTTAGTAACATTTTACCCAATACATATATACATATAGATTACGCCTCTTTCCCAACGGAGGTGTTGGCAGAGACTATTTCCTTCCACTTCCTACGATTTTGACAAACATCTTTGGCTTCTTCAACATTCATCAGTCTTTTCATGCATTCTCGCCGGTTAAGGGTACTCCTAATCTGTCCCTTCTTTAGAACGTCACCTATTTGGTCATTATTACTTTTACCCAAATCTCTACCGAAATCATTTTGTAAAGTAGCAAATTCTAAAGTAATATAATGAAACTGAGAAACAAAATATTTTTCGTAATATAACGCCAATACAAATACTTATACCGTATAAAATGGAAATAAACAAAGCAATCTGTCGAGTTCGGGTGTCCACTTTAGCTCCAATTTGGTTCTGTCGATGTGTCCAATCTTGTCACATATCGGGTTTCTTTACAGAAGCCTTTCACATAACACACGGGTCAACAGTAAGTGGACAATCAAAATCACAATGTGATTTCTTTTGATGTGTCATTTCGTTATAGATGTGGCCGAGGAAACCTTATGAATACTTTGTTCATGCTTTTCCCCGAATTCCAATCTATAAATATATTCATCTGTAATAGTATCTAGAAATATGAATATTAATGTAACGCATTGACACATTCTTGTGTATATTCACTTGTATGTACCAAAATGTAACAGACTCTGCATGTTTCTTCATGACATCTATCTATCTATCTATCTATCTATATTTGTTAATACCTATTTTACCTACCTTAAAATAATGTTATAGTGAATATACCATATTTTGAGACACTAAAGTCATATTATTGATTATCTCAATGGCATGAAATCTTAATCTGGAAAGAAAGAGAGCATAGAAGATCATTGTGTAATATATTAAAGACAGAATGTAATAATGTAGTTGTTAATGATACGAGAGTTTAATAAATCATTCGTCATGCCAATCGTAAAGGTTTCGCCTTTAAAAACAACCAACCTAAAATTATTCTCACCTGTTTTATAAATCCGGAAAACCTCATCAACGATAACACTCTTGCAAGTCAAGTTATTATCTTTTTTTTAATACCAATTTATTGCAAAATACATAAATAAGTTGACAGAAAGTAATTTCTTTGTATTTTATTTAAATGAATCATCTGATAATTGGATCGTTCGCTCGTAACAGGATCTTGATATTGATACCTATAATACTTTAAGAAGTAAACCATAGTTAGTAAACACTTTGTGAACAAACTGTTTGTAGGCGGCAATTCTGAAGTTTTAACTACATCAATCTGATACATCCTTTTCTTGGGGGCTTTAAGAAACTAGTCAATATTTATAAATAAACATAGTATGTATGTGTATGTTCATAAATAATAAAGTATTCACACTCAATGTATGAATTTAAGATTTATAGACAAAGTTAAGCGCGAATGACACTATCAATTTCATTCAGGTTCAAGTGTGTGTGTCTGCGACAGCGTCAAGAGGCTTTGAAATTCGCGCACATTCAGTGAAACAAAAAATATGAGTTGTTGACGATCAATAAATGATGATTAAAGAGGATATTTTAGTACTAAAATATCCATAGCTCAGCTGTTGGAATTATTAAAATGGTCATGTTATCATCATCATCGTCATCATCATTTCAGCCTATTGCAGTCCACTGCTGGACGTAAGCCTCTCCTAACACGCGCCATAGCACTCTGTCCTGTCATGTTATCACTAGAATTCAAATGTTTATTTTTGCCAATAAGAGCGAACACTTTTTAACGGCTTTTTTTTAATTTAATTTTTTTTATTATTTAATCGAAGCTATAATTTAAAAATATTTTTAATACACTTTTTTGCATCAAGCTTTTAAAACCTTATTTAAAATGACACACTTTATAAGTTGAAGCAGATGTCGGGCGTAGTCAGATTGGACTCAATTTCCTGTCGATATTGGAACTGCAATTTATACAAATTCGATCACTACTCGTCCTCTCTCTCTCCGTCACTAAAAATATAAAATATATATGAAAATATACATTTCAGATTTCATTGGAATATTGCACAAGCAAAATAAAGTTTCACATTGAAAAACTGTTCATTATTCTGAATGAGAAATCATATCTTGATTATGAATCATAATACGAGTACGAGTATATAATAGAGATTAAAGACCTCTTACACTATGTGGTAAGTACCTATAATATGTTATTTTTTCATAAAAACCTCTAGCTAAACCTGAAAAGTATAATTGTATACAAACTTAAAAAAAAAAAATACTATGGTGGGTACTAGCTAACGCAGCGTTGGACGGCCCCCCACCAGATGGACCGGCCACCTGGTCAAAGTTGCGGGTGGCACAAAATCGCTCGCAATGGCGAAAATTAGATAATGTCTAGTATTGGGTGTCGTCGGGCTGATAATGATGATGAAGGTGGAGGGGGAGGGAGGGTGCTTAAAATTACACGTTACTATTAAAATATTAAGGGGATATTGTGAATAAATTTATTAGTTTAAACATGTTTCATAAAGGAGTAGGTATAACCTAATTAAAATTACTGTCAAATTAATTTAAGGAACAATGAAGCAGCTTCCTATAACTATCTCTGTTCTGTGGCTTTAAATATTACTCAAATCTTTTACCAGAGTCTTCGTGAAAAGAGATCTTTGTGGCAATTCTAACGAGAGTTCACAATAAAGTATATAAGATATAGTAATAAGTAATATTCGTAATTATCATTAATAATGTCTTTAGAACTGCGTATTGACAATAGAGATTCACCTAATATTCATAGCGCTATATTCTATAGAATTCAAGCGAGGTGTTGAATCTATCGTTTAGCTTTCAAAGCATAGAATAGCTGTGACAAAAGCTTCTCAGACAGTGGTGCTTTCTTCCACACTTCACAACCAGGTCACGAACTAGTACTCGCCTTACGAGCTTTCATATGAATAATAATGAATATGATAACAGATAGGATGAAAACATATTTGGTTTTCTATGAATGGAAGACCTTGGGATGTTATATAAAAACTAGGCTCGCAAAATAATAGGAATCTTCAGTTATTCATAAATCACCACGAATAGCGATGGTGGCTGAATGGATAAGTGACCGGCGGGCGTGCTAAATACGCGGTCCAATCAAATAAATGCTAGGCTAGTCAAATAATAACAATATTCAACACTACTTAGTTTAAATCAAAATCGCTTTCTCTTTCCCTATATCACTATGTATGCTTAAATCTTTAAAACTACGCAACGGATTTTGATGCGGTTCTTTTAATAGATAGACTGATTCAAGAGGAAGATTTATAGGTATAAAATACATACCACGTGGGCGAAGCAGCGGGCTAGTTACTTATAAAAAAATCGAAATTCACTCAACATTCTTTGGAGGAGACCCGTGCCCCGCATTGGGACCTTTGTGGGTTGAGATGATGATTCAAAGCCTGTATGAAATATTATGAATTATCATCAGCAACCCATTAATGTCCCACTGCTGAGCTCGGATTTCCTCTCCTCTATCTCGAGAGCTGAGAGGGTTTAGGCCATAATCCACACACGCTGGCCTAATGCGTGCTGGTGGATCAGACATCTTAGAATTTCTTATAGGGTATGTGGGTTTCCTCACAATGTTTTCCTTCACCATTAGCAGATGGTAAGTCATACGACTAGTACATATAAATTCCACAAAATGAAATACACATTGGTATATCAAAATCAGAATGTTTTGCATGCCGGTCACTTTTCCATTTGACCACCATCGCTTTGAATAAAAAGAAGGCAGATTAATTAAAATGTTTCATAAATTAATATTTGAATACTATTATTTTGAGCTAATATTTATAGGTAAGTATTATTAATTGCTATAATTCGTGAGAACAAAGCAAATATGTTAGTTTGGTAAACTTTGTAGCTTGTGGCCATTGGTTGCGGATTGAACAAAAGGGTTGTTACAAACTAAAACTTTGATCAATCTAATGCGTATTCTTTGAACAAGTATTAATATCGACAGAGCCTTCATAACCCTTTTAGCAGAACAAAGGACTATTGGGACTATTATAAGTAGTATACAAATGTAAATTAAACTAATAAGCAAAGCAGAAAGTAACTATTATTGTCCACCCTGCTATTGGGGCATAACACAACGATGTCAGTAAATCTTACGGAAAAATAACACGCTGTCAGTTACTCACTCAACCATAAATTTCCACCAAATAATAGACGTGAGTGCGTGTTAATTAATATCAGCACATTACTAATGGTGTAATGATTACTATAACGATTTGTGTCATTACTACAGCCATGTTGTGTCACTGTAGTGAAGGGAGGCGGACAGACACGCTTTGGCAATTAGATATTAATATAATGAGCATGTCGTATGTTTGCGTCTAAACTGGAAATGTACGATGTTTTGGTATTAATAAATGTTTCATAATTCCGTATTATTAATAAATATTAGGTATCTTATCATACTTACATTGACATAGTACTAAGTTTTTCTTGAAGGGGTAAGTAGGAAATAAAGCGCCAACAAAGCGCCTAAGCTCCTGTTGGCCGTAGCATGATGTTATATGGCGTATAACCTTCCTCGATAAATGAACTATCTAACACTAAAATATTTTTTTAAATCGGACCAGTAGTTCCTGAGAGCCTAGCGAACCAAACAAACTCTTCAGCTTTATAACATTATTATAGATAAATTGTTTTACAATTTTTTTTTGTCGCCTATTCCATGGATTTGATAGTAACTAGGTAACCCGTTCTAGCATATTAGAATATTATTATTATTATGCACACGAATAAGCCCGCGCAGCCGCCTTTACAAACATACAATCATTCAACAAACTCCTAAAGTCGGAAAAAATATTTGTAAATCGCGTCATTATTAAAAGTTTGAACTGAACTGAATTAAGTAAGTAGGAATCAAATCCGCAACTTCCTGTTATGCAGCCGTGTGCTTCGACTACTTGGCCATTTATTTATTTATTTATAATTAACGCAACGGTAAAATACCACTGACAGCATTAATAAAAAAGAAAAAATATGTTACAATGAAATAATATTAAGAATAAAAGAAAAAGAATACATTCATGCATCACGCTCACAGAACCGCAAGCACTCATACAATATTTTCGGCCATACATCCATAATGGTGCTAATAAATATTATTATTATTATAAAAAAAAAAAAAAAAAAACAGATCGCAGTTAGGATTGGCACATAGGAGAGCGTTAAGTGCTGTAAGTGTGCGCGGTACAGGCGACATGGAACGCGCTACAGTACAGGCCATGAGGTCAATTATAACATAGTACGTATGTAAACAGCTAAGTAATGTTCTATCAATTAATTTATTTTTCTTTTGTTGCAGGGGTCTCTTTAATATACATACTGGCGGTTCTCCCTGGTCTCCTACCATGGGGCAGCGGCAGTGGCGCCTGGTTCTTGTCTCTGTGCCACCTCCTCGGAGCCCTGGCGCCCTGGTGCGGCTCCTTCCTCTACCACCTGTTCATGAACCACACGCGCGGGGCGAAGCTGTATCACCGTCTGCTGCAGCTCGACATGCTGGGCATATGGGTCAGTCAGAGCATAGGTAAGTGGAACATACTCATATTTAGATGGTTCAGGATTTTAACTTCACTGGTTTTTCCGAGGTTTCGTCTGAATTCCAATGACGTGACTGAGACGCGTTGTCTATCAATTAAATATTCCTTTGTCTTTGATATTAATTACGTAAAAACAATATTATTTTATCCAACAACATTTTTTAATTAAACAGTAGGTAGTGGTCATTGCAATTAAGCATTGCGCCTGCATGTAATTCTAAAAACAAGAAAAAAAAGTTTGTATATAATGCAGATAAAGACTTAAGTAGTTGAGGTTACATACGTGAGCACATAGGTTTATTTTTGAATGTTAATCATTATACACGTATCTAATTAAGTCCTAATTAAGTTTCTACCACATTAATCAGACAGCGAGCTGGCAACCCAAAATTTTAAACACCTATACCTAGAACACTTATCATAAAACTAAATGTACCCGACACTTAAATGGAGAAAATTATACTAATTTTAAGAGTAAAGTGTGCAAATGTGAGGTGGAAAACTAACTTTGCAAATAGTTGCTAGGTAACCTTAGTACGATGGTAGTACGATGCCTTTTTCAGTTTTGGACAAAGAATTTCTAGCACATTTACAGTCGCTCAGTCGCTAAATCTTTTGATTTCTAATCAAGAACTATTGAAATATCCTACTAATATTATAAATGCGAAAGTTTGTAAGAATGTGGATGTTTGGATGTTTAGATGTTTGGATGTTTGGATGTTTGGATGTTTGTTACCAGTAAACGAAAAAAACCACTGAATAGATTTCAATGAAACTTTGCAATAATTTACCTTATACATCAGAATAACATATAGGCTATATTTTATCTAGATATCGCGTAAATTGGCTAAACCATGAGAACAAATGTAAAGTAAGTCGGAGAAAAATCTGCCATCTTATAGCTATTTCTGATTTCTCTACGTAAACCGTTAGTTTTACATAAGGACAATGTATGGAGGAATTGTTACTCTTAAATAGTTATAAAAAAAAGTCCGCGACAGCATATGCCTATCTTTTATGTGGAAGTCGATATAGAGAGAATAGTGAGCAAGAAATACATTTAAATCGGATACTGCATTTAAAGTGAAAAATTTCATGGTATTAAACTAATTCCTAGGAATGTAAATACCTTTATCACTTTTGTCATTTAATGTAGATAATTTTTGCCGTTTACACTAAGTTATTTCGACAAATAGTTTAAAAGTTATTACGATATTAAATGAAATGTATATAATCCCAAAAATCTTATAATAATACTGTATGTCACCCGTGCCTTCGCTTACCTGTTATTTTGTTCCTGTGACCACAGCAACTTTTCACTTTTAGAGGGGAAATTTCGGTCAATATTTTCTAAGTACAGATAATTACTTCAGATTAAACATAACCAATATTACGTGATTGATTAGAATAGTACTTATCTTTGTAAACATCCATCCCGTGTCTTTTTGGTTAAAATTATCAAATATACAAACAAACATTCATCCTTTCAACTTTGTGTATGTATATTACTATATTTATCAACGTCAGCCCTAATGACAATTCAGTATGACAGATTAAAAAGAAATCAAAGATCTCTTTTTTCTTTTTGCTCACTATACAACCTCATTACTTGAATATATTACTAATATTCACCAGTAAATTCAAAGAATATATTATGACAATTGTGTAGTAAAATTATCAAATAAAGTAAAATATGAAATAAAATATTTTTTGTAGAACATATACACAACACATATATTGCAGTATCAAGGTAGTATAGTAGCAGAATACAAATACCATAGACCTAGGATCCGCGCGCCATTTTTATGTATTCGCGCCATTTATTTTCGGTCTAAAATTTGACATTTGACAGTGAATTATCATTGTATGTATTTATGGTCGCTAAAGTCATAAACTAATGAAAATAAATGGATATTGTAAAATATGAAATAAAGTAAAATATGAAGAAAAATATTTTTCGTAGAAAAGTAAATACATTGCAGTATCAAGGTAGTATAGTAGCAGAATACAAAAATACCATAGACCTAGGATCCGCGCGCTTTTTTTTATTTATGGCGGTACGATTTACGCCGGGTCAGCTAGTGATTTATATATCTACTTCTATAAAAAACTACTGGCTTTTTTATATCATGATAGTGGCAACAACTTTAAGGTAAGCGGTCATCTTAGCTTATAATTGATTGATTGATTTGATTGTTTTTTAAACGCCTGCATCATCTGGAGCATCATACGCATCAGCATGCGTATTGCCGACCCTTTAAAACCCTTCCCTCCCCAATGAGCTCTGGACACCACTAGTCACCAGGTCACCAGCTGAAACACGACATTTAGTGGCTACGGTCTCCTGTAAGGCGGAGTTTCTTCTTCAGCTTAGCTTGAGCGGGGCGAGGGTTACCGCTGTTCAGGCTACCTGTCTTGAAAACTACTACCGCATAATAATATATGCTTTAATTGATAATATACTACACATTAGGCCAAAACAGCGTGTGTTAATTGTGGCTTACAGCTCTGGTGATAGAGGAAAGTAGACCCTTGTATAGTTTTGTTTATATTGCATCCATAAGTACTAACTCTGCTTTTTCTTATTTTATAATTTCATACCTATTATGAAAATTCAAACTAAAAGTTATTTATGTTAGAAGCAAAATATTTTATTTTATTTTCAGCAACTCAGTTGAGAAGAATTTTCAGTAATAATAAGCAGTTTTGTTGAGTGTAAAGAAACACGTAGCTCGAGAAAAATAATTAACTGAAACAGCACAAACGGAATGAAGGTGAACGTTATCGGTTTTATAACAAGTAACGTTCTGCTACCAAACAAACACTTTTATGATATAGAACATTTTACCGTGAACTTTCAAACTGTTTTTGTTTACGAATTACCTACTCACCTATATTAATTTGTTCAAACAAAATCCGCTCTTACTGAAATTAAGCAGGTGTTCTTATAATCGAAACATTAATAGTTAGACAAGTAATTAATAAGGTTGTTATGTTCTACATGGAAGCAGTTATAAATAATTTAGCAGAAAATTAACAACTTTTAACATGTTCGATTATATATCTCAATACTTTTGGCAAATTGTATCAATTCATTATGTTTCAATTACATAAAGTATCAATAAATCTTAATACCTATTATAAATCTGAAGATTTTGTTTGTTTGGTTGAACGCTAGGATCTCAGGAAATACTGGTCTGATTTGAAAAAATATTTTAGTATTGAATAGCCTATTTATCAAGGAAGGTTATAGGCTATATAACATCACGCTACGGCTAATAGGAGCTGAGCAGTGACTAAATACAGAACGACGGGAGCGAAGCCCCGCGTGACTTCTAGTAAGTTATTAAATTCAAAACTACAGTAAAAATGAACAATTTTAAAGCTATTACAAAGAATATTTACCTATTATTCAAATAAATACACTCGTGTTACTATCACAGGCAAAAATAATTTCTTATGATAGCCGAACATGACTCAACAAGACTAAAAAGACCCTAATGGAAAAAGCTACTGAAAAGGAGCTATAAAATGTACTTTACATGCTCTGTTCGAACAAACTAGTGCCAGTCATTAAAATGGCAAAAGGAATAGTCGTATAAAAGACTTCTACAAACTAAGAAATCAACGAGATTTTAAAATAGAAAGTAGTACGAATAAAATCACTTCAAGGATTCTCGTAGAACCGTATTACTTTAGGTATTCTGGGATGATGATGTTCAGACATAAGGATCAATTATATTAGTCCGGTAGAATCACGTAGGGCTCATAAATGTCCATTTGGGGGAAACGATTAAAGCTGAATTAGCCCAAAGGAGTAGACACCTAGTCTCTTTCTTGATAAAGCCAATACTTACTTTGATAAAATCACAATGTGTAAATCTTATTTCATCTTAAATTATATACAAATGCAGAATTACATAATTTACTATAAATACGACAATGGTTTGATAAAATTAAAAGAAAAAATAATATTCATTTTTCTTTTACTTTAGGATACGCTGTTGTTAAAAAGTTAAAAAAGTAAAAAAACCAAAGTTACCGACATAACTCGTTGAATAAGTAAACTGAAGTGGCAGTGGGCTGGTCATATCTGCAGAAGGATCGATGCACGGTGGAGCAAGCGTGGAGACCGCGAATCGGCAAGCGTAGAGTAGGACGCATTCTAGCTGGATGGACCGACAACCTAAAAATGGTCGCTGGGTCTGACTGGATGCGGTAGGCGGAGGACCGAGTGTTATGGCGCATGTTAGGAGAGCCATATGTCCAGCAGTGGGTTACAATAGGCTGAAATAATGAAATGATGACGGTGTTATTCCGTACACAGTAAATGGCAGTAAAGCCTTATCCCTCACAAATAACACAGGATTATTAATGTGAAAGACATGTGAATGACAATGTGAAGATAGCCATGGTACATTAAGAGTGTCTGTATTAACGAGGTGTTGAGATCTGCAACTACGACCACCGACGAACATTTGAATTGCTAAATCTCTGAATACGTTATGTCAAGTTACATTGAATATGCTATGCCAATGTTTTAGTTATCTGTTCAAATAATTCGAAAGCTTGACAGATCTTTTATAAGTCAGAATGAAAATTTCCTTCGAGCTAGTGTGTTTTAGTAATTTGATAATATTTGTAAAATGTATTGGTGTTTTCTATACTATACACTTGTAGATTTTTGTCACCTATTTATGACGTCGTTGCTTGGAATATAAATAATGTATAAAACAAGTAACTCTGCTGTATAACATACGATATATAAAACTCTCTTACAGCTCTTACAGCTAAAACGGAGTCAAACCTAAACAATTTTATATGAAATACTAGCTGTTGCCCGGAGCTATGTTTGACTACTACTCAACTGCTTTAGATCGTAGCGTGATATTATATAGCCAATAGCCTTCCTCGATAAATAGGCTCTACATACCTAAAAGATATTTTAATTAGATACAGGTACTCTTGAGATTTGCGCGTTCAACCAAAGAAACAAACATACTCTTCAGCTTCATAATATTAGTATAGACAGGTGTGTTAAAAATCTGCCAACTAAGTTCCAGATAGGTTAACAGAGTAGTAGGTAGTCTGCCAGTGGTGGAAAGCTTAAAGGAACAATGAGTGCGTCCTATATGTTTCGTTAGACATAACTCATAGTGAACTCGATAGTAATCTTTTATGTTTTGATGATTTTCAATCAAAGCGTAACCATCAATAGCGTTGTCTTTGTAACTTTGCCACACATATACCTACATCGATATTTTATAAGTTGTACTACTGTACCATTTACATTCTATATTCGTATTTGTGTTTAATTCTAACCTAACCTAAATTCTAACTTAAAAGAAAAGCATTAAGTTCTTTATGCTCTGATGCGCTTTTCACCGAGTGTTGCGCTCTTAGTTGCTAATATATCGTAGCTCTTTCTAGCGCTAAGTGCACTGTTGTGTATGTATTCTTTTGTTTGTCTTTGTAAATGTAATTGTTGTTATATTGTTGCTATTTTATCAGCATTGTTACTTTAAAAATATTACCCACCTTTTTGGCAGTCGGGTAAAAAATACTACAATATATTACCTATAGCTTAAAAGATGATAGAAATCATTCAGTGGTAGAATTATGCAAGATTCTCAGCTATGTGTATGTAAGAATATTGATTAAAGTATTAAATAAAACTCAGATGTCATCTACATTAATAATAAATAACAACAGAACTCTAATTTGAATTATAAATTATACTTACAGTTTCGTTACCAAATGTTTAACATAACTATTGTATAATAAAACGGATTACCTGATTAATTAAAACAAAACAATAGTTCATAAACTGACCCAATATTGACACAATAATTACATGTACCACAAATCCTACTACTCACATAAATAGGAACACATTTCCATTATAATAGCAAAAGTCAGAATATTTTAAATTATTCATTTGTTATTTGCGCATAGCGAATAAAAATGAGGGCAGCTCTCTTGTGGTAGGTGAATACGACTTCCGTATTACGTATGTAGGCACTCTCTGTCGTGAAAGTTCAGTATGATATGAGTAGTGACGTACAAAACGTAACATATGAGTATGTTACGAAGATGTAAGCTAAGGATAAGAGATGCTTTCCCAAGTGTATGGATCTTGTTGAAAATTATATTTTCATTTTGATACGATAAGTGTGCACATTCACACAGTACCATCTACTCCCAAATTAAGTATATTTGCTTGTGTTATAGGTATTAAATAACTGTTATACTACTTAAATATGTACAAATAACCTAGACCTTGTAGAGTGTAGCTAAAATTCTGTTGCTATTTGTAGAAAGAATGAAATGTATTACACAAAATAATATTTTCTATACAAAATAATTCTATTATTACAAAATATTATTCTTGAATCTGAGTCAATAATTCATTTATATATTTATTTAACTAGCACAAATAATGTACAGGTTAAACTTAATGCCATGGAGCATTTTGTAACAGCCAACCTAGGGTGATGCAGAGATAAGCTATAGTAGATGGTAATTTACTTGTTTAATCGAATTTTAAATAAATCATCTCGAGTAAGATATTCTCTTGAGCAATTTTATTACTTAACAAATGTAGCAATTTATTACATTCTTAGAATATGTCGTGACTCCGAATTACAAAGTAACGAAAACATATTTTTGTAGAATATTTTGCAAATTTGTCTCTCTCCTAGAAAGCCGTGGCTTTAGCAAATAACATTTTTGTATAAAGCCCAAGATTTATTCAAGATAGGTAGCTCTTATCCCTGTTCGTATCTTTAGAAGTAGCATTACAAAATATATGCTACATTTTTGAACAAGTAAAAATAAAAATGCTTGGCATGATTCTCACAAGAGAAGGACTATTGTTACCACGCTAGTAAGCCGGAACGATACAGGAGTTTTATTCTTGTGGTTTGAGTCGCTTTTCCTTCTCTATACAGGTTTATTACGATCGCTGTTGTTAGTCGCCAGTTATGACACCTTGAGGATGAAAAGAAGTGGTGGTGTGATTTTTGTCACAATTTACCTAATGATGCTGTGAAAACACAGGATAATGAAGTCTGTTAAAAAGTAGGAAGTATTTGGTTCAACAATTAAGATACTGATACGATACGATGACTTAAGTAGTTGATGATACGAATACTTAAGTAAGTACATAATATTATACATAAAACCAGACTTTCTATCAAAATCTTCAATAATAAAGCTAAAGAGTTTGTTTAACGCGCTAATCTCAGGAACTATATTAGCTATATAACATCACGCTAGGGTCAATAGGAGCGGAGCAGTGGCCAAACAAAGAACGACGGCAGAGAAGCTCCGGGCAACAGTTAGTTAGGAACAAGAGTAGTGCATCTATATCTTTTATTTCTATTTTAAATATTTACTTACATGTCGTATGCTTAAAATGCCATCTAAAAGTACAACCAAAATCGTATAAAATACAATAATACAAACAAAATTTTAGCCAGATATTTCTTTTACGTTTTTGCGTAGAAGTAATCCGCCTACTTACATGGCGAAGTTAAATATGTTTGAAGCAGGAGTAACAAATTGCTCAATACGGCATACCCCTGGCAGGGGGATAACCACGTGGGATTTGTGACTGACCTTTGTAACTAGCTCTGCGTTCCTGGCTTTATGTACGTTAACGTACTAGATAAAACATCATATCAAATATAAAGTCAGAAAAAATATATACTTACTTAATTATTTTTTTGGTTTAACACTAGGATCTCAGGAACTACTAGCCCGATGTGGAAAAAGAATTTAGTGTTGGATAGCCCATTTATCGAGAAAGGCTATAACATCACGTTATGGCCAATCGGAGCTGAAAAGTGGCCAAATAAAGAATGACGGGAGCGAATTTCTTATATAAATATATTTCACGAAGACTGCTAGTGTTTTTCCCCGTAGTTTCACGGTAAGGCCGCGATACATTTTATTAAACTTTTCACATTTTCCAACGCGCCGAGTACTCTTCATTCTTCTCGGAGGCAAATACAATTTACATTTTAACGTATAACATTTTCGTATTAAACCAAAGCACAGAATAATGTTCGCACAAAATAAGTACTTGCTGAAACTATTATAGGATTTTCAATAACACCTTCACATCTACGCTTAAATTTATTTCAACAGAAATGTAATACATTTATAAAAGGAATATTATGTGAAATTTCAAAAATAAAATAGACAATTAATATTGGGATAGGTAATTTAGATATTATCTGAGACAGGGATCGACTCCATAAATAAGTCTGAATCAAGAGAAACTTTATACAAAACCACACAATTAAACTGAAAGTTTAATATAAGATTCTCAGCCCTGTCGAGCGATATAAACTAGCGAGACAATATTCTAAGTTATATTATGCTGACTACCCACAAACCTTGTGCATATTCCTTTATTAACTTTCAACTCATATTTAGTTCCAAATCCCAAAACTGGGCATAAATAAACACAACTGGTGAATTCAACAATATTATTGCTGATTACTAGAACTCTTAACTTTTTCTTTCCTTTTTTTTGGGATGAAAATACTTTTTGAGCGAAAAAATATTATAACTTTCGCACAACATTACCTGGACGTTGGAAATGATAAACAACTCGGAATTCCTCCCCGGGGTAATATTAGGAACAAGAACGTATTTATATTTTACTTGTATATTGCTCCATGTTTTAAAAGCTGATTTGAGTACGTAGACATAACGTTTTGTGTTTACAATTAAACAATATATTGATAATTTACCTTGGTGAGGCAGTGGGCAGTGTACACGGCTTCGATTCGTGGGTCGGGTAAAAATGGCATTGAGGTTTTCTATCATGAAATTTTTAATTTCAGTCCGGAGTTTGGAAACAATTGGGCCCGGTTACAATAAGCTCGCCTGGACGCCTGGTGGGGGTGATGCACCTCTGACTACCACTTCGGGGAAAAATTAGTGACACTATGTTATGTTGTTATAATGACAATTTGATAATTAGATTTAGACATTACTAAATAACGCACAAAGATACAAATTAAAAATACGGATAAGATTTATTAGATAGAGATATTATAACTTGTTTCAAATTGTTAATTGAATAATTAAGTGGTTCAGTATTTCAAATAGGTACACAGCCCAAAATACTATGCTATTAAGGCACCTTGTCGAGACAAACGGTTTTTTATGATATATTTCTCCAAAAACACAAAATTGTGTCGATTGCTTTTACGGTCAATAAAATTCAGTAGCTCTGTGAATTGTGTTGGAGATTGGGCTGGGACAACTCGATCCTGGAATCCCATATGTTATTACACATAGCTGAAATCATTTGAAATTCGTACAATTCTTTGAAAATACACAATATAAAAATATTTTGAAAAGAATTATGAGGCCATACAAGCGTAGTGAAAATCTTAAGATTAAAGTATGAATCCTCATAATATGAAACAGAGAACCAAGAAATAAACAGTAAAAATATATTTAATATCACGTTATTCTAAATTAAGAAGTCGTGCAAAAACCCTGAAATTTATTTTAAAACATTTCATACAACACCTGAATGTTTTATCGTGAAAATAAATATTTTCTTGGAAGTAATATTTAATGTTAAAAATAGTACAATTACCTATTTGTATTTATAAGCTGTAGACGTAATAAAGTGAACATCGTGGATGTTGAGACGTCTGCATGCCTGTCAAGCATCTGATACGATATTTCAAGTAAACAGTTTTATTAAATTTTGCAGATATATTAGCAACCACGCAGCTGCTGCGAATAACTGACGTTGAGTAAAATGGGCTACAAACTTGAACAATGTTTCTTAACAATATTTTTAGACCAAATGGCTCATTAAGCCTCATTGCTTATTATATTATGTTCTGAAGTCAGCCAAATATTTTTTATGCCTATTTGAGTTTTGCTCCAAGTTAACTGTTAGTGTTCTCCACATTAATTTGATTATTACCAAGGTATCAAGGTATTCCTTGAGATAGTACTCATCAGACGTCAGTAGCAGCCTTTAGCATTGTTAACGCTATTGCTGTCGGGTTGGTCATTGACTGAGTCAGATAAAGCGACCCACCATGCTATGAATTTCAACATCGACTTCGTCGGAATCGTTATCACTGTCAAATGTTTGAAAATGACAGACTATATTGAAATTATCAAACATCAGATGTTTTGTAGCGATATTGATTTCGACCAAGTCAATATCGAAATTCATACGAGCTCAGTAGATAGGTTGAAGCTCAATAAAGGAAAATAAATGACTTGAAACTTTTGTATGTGGATCGAACAATAACTAATGGTATCTACGTTGGTACGATATTTAAAGAATAGAATTCATACATCTTTTTAAAATGAAATTTTCGACTCCATACGAATTGTAATGGAAATCGCCCGTCTTTTATTGAACGAACTTGAATTATAGTAGGTATTTGTTTGATTTATTTGGCGAACAAACAGAATAGGATTGCAATTCACAAAATTAATGTAAAACATAAGAGACATTTTCTCGGCACCTACAATTTGTTTTCAATAATGAAATACTGCGTTTGGCAGGCGTTTTTGCTAAGCCAACATCACTTACCTGAATCAATAGTGAATCGGTTATGTAAACTCTAAGTCGCTATGCCAGAGATAAAGCCACTGCATAATTTAAAAAATAACCGCTGTGGCTGCCTAAAAACAATGTAATTTAATTTAAAAGGGAAACGTTCCATGCTAAAATTGCAAATAAGTTTAACTTCATGTTAAGTATTCATTTAAAATTTTATTTCTTATCAGCGGTGGTAACTGAATGGCAGAGTAATCGACCGACCTTGCAAAATATGAGGTCAGAGATAGATTCCGACCGGCATCAGCCAATGTGAATTTTATATATGAATAAATAAATAAGGAGCTTCTTACCGAGAAATAGGATATTAATGGATTGATATTATGATTATTTATATGCCTCTATTTGACCTAACACGAAACTTGAAATAGTTTGTTTAGTACCAGCTGTACAATCGGATTCACATCAACGATTTTAAAGTATTTTATCGTTATTTTCATTTGAAAAATTTGTGTCGTTTACCAATTTACTAAATATATAGGTATATACTACGTAGTTTATCTTCTTTTGCAAAAACAAATAAAAACCACTCCGCATTCCTATACACTCTTTTGTGCATGCATTCCTCGACGTCTCATCTCCTCTTAATCAGCATATTATATTATTATGTCTCGGGCAATTATAATTTTATTTCTATATATTACGATTTCTCTAATAAAAAATGTTCGAAAAATAATATAAAAAAATATTTCGGGAAGGTATCGTTACAGAAATTGAAAAATAATATATTGATATCGAACCAAACTCTATATAGAATGTTACTCAAACACTTTGTTTATGATGTCGACGTAATTTAGGTCAGATGGTAACGATAAAGTAATTTTATACATTACTTGAGTATTATTTAATCTGAGGGACAAGTAATGGTTTAGATTTAGGCCAGATATCGCTTATCATGCGGTAGCGGAAATGTTCAAGTATTTATTTACATTCTTGTTCATGTCATTTTGTGACAATTATCAATTTTGTACTACCTAAGTAGGACATTCTATTGTTAAGGAAAAGTACTTATAATATTAGTCCTTACATAATGTTAAAATATATTTTCTCCTTCTTTTACGTTGCTCGAATCAACAAATAAGCGCAATTAAATATGTACAAATAATTCAGGTCAGTTATAAAAGCTTAAAATATGGTCGGAGCTGGTAGCGATCACATCTACCCGTGGGTACCTACCATATAGGTACATAAATAGGTACCATTTTGGATATAGATCCAATTCAGGTCATAACCTTCTCTGGATTTGACCCTAATTTTTCCGGACACTTTGGAAAATATTAGAAAAGAAAAGATGATAATACTCATAGCTATCTATTAATTACCAACAGCAACAGTAGTCAGTAGTACTCAAGTATAAAAAGGAAGAACCCTTTTTGTTTAATAACTTCGATGTAAAAAAATCAATAAACAAACAGTGTATGAGTGGTCGTCGGTACACAACAAGATATCTAGATATTCAACTATAACTAGCTATGTCCCTTAATTTCCTCCATATAAAGGTACTAGTACACTTGTGTGGGTTGCAACCTGTTATTTTATATATCCACTAGCGGACCCGACAGACGTTGTTCGGCATGATATACCAATTATTATTATTTTTTTTAGGAATCTAAACCATCCGAGAATCCACTTGAACACATACACAAAAATTCATTCAAATCGGTTCAGCCGTTTAGGAGGAGTTCACTGTCAACACACGTACAAAATAATTATTATATCCATCCATGAAAAATTATTACCATTAATATAATCTACGCGGACGAAGCCGTGGGCAAAAGCTAGTATATAATAAAGATCCATACATATTATAAAAGGCTTTGTCCTGACTGACTAACTGACTGACTGACTGACAGACAACGCATAGCCTAAACTGCTGGTCGTAGCGACTTGAAATTTGGAGGGTGTGTTTGTCCTAATGTCTAGAGGTGTACTAAGAAGGGTAAAGGGGAAAGGTTTTTTAAAATTCAACCCCTAAGGGGTGAAAAGGGATAAAACGATTGTATGAAACTTCTTTGCTTTTTAACTTATAGATTTGAAAATTTGTGTTGGTTTACTACTATCAAAATATATCTTTATCAATATTTTTGGGGATGAAACGTTGTATGAAAAGATCTTTGTTTTGAAGTTAACGTTTTGCAAATTACTATAGGGATAAGAACTTAAAATGTTGTTTTTGATATTTTTGATAGGGATGGGTTCAGGGGGTGAAATATTAAATAGACAGTTCTTTGTTTTTCAAGTTATATGTTTGGTCCCATAAAATATTTGCTATATATGTATATACTGGAATTTTATGATAGAAAAGCCCAATTCCATTTTCACCCGACCCGGGAATCGAACCCGGAACTTCTTGCACAGCAGTCTTTCTCAGTATTCACTTCCCACTGCACCACCAAAGCAGTTCGGAACCTTATACATGTGATCAAAAACACAAATACGTATTCCTTGCTTTTTTTAAAATTCTATCCCAAAGGGGATGAAATTGTGATAAAGACGTTTGAAAACTAAGTACTTAGTTGTTATTTTTTAGGTTTTTATGGACAGATAATACGCAATTGATGGTATGTTTTTGGTGTTTGAAAAACTTACCCTAAGGGATGAAATAGGTGTGAAAATTATTAGAAATTGATATGGATGTCGTTTTCAAGGTTTTCAGGGCCGCTGATTACGAAAATGTTATCTATATTGACATAAAATGAAATTCAACTCCTGTAGTGGGGTGTTGTGGAATTCATGAATTGTACTTAAAACAAATATCTATGTAATATCGAAATCTACGCGGACGAAGTCGCGGGCAAAAGCTAGTGTTATATATAGCTTAAGCTTGCTTGACTAACTCGGTAACGCAGCGGGGATGTATCAGGGTTAGGTAACACGGTATTGGGTTCTTCTGTCATGAAATTTTCAGTATCATCTCCGCATTCTCAGCGCTCAACCTTGTCAGTAAACTGACCTTAGGCAAATTTACTGATACCTTTTTTTCCAGAGTCCATTTCCTTCCACCTGCTATTCTGATATACTTACATCTTCCCTTCTTAGCAATGTATATTAGTTGGATACAGAGTTACTAGAAACCACGACATTTTGATGTAAGTTCCACAGTCTCGATGAATGTTAATTTTGATAATTTAACAAAAAAAACTCTGAATAATCATCATCATTTAAGCCGTAGGTCGTCTACGGTATAAAAATAATACAAAAAATAAGTTCATTTTATTTATACGCAACTCAAGACTCATTCTTGTCCAATTTAAAGTGGAGAGTGTATTTTGGAACACGAGCCAATTTCCCTCGTACGGTGAGTCACCCCTATGACAATTTAACCACCTGCTGTTGGCCTATTTATCCATGGCACAGTGCAAGTGCAATATGTATACAATTATGCATTGTATGTATAGTATTAAGCATAATGACGATTGACTGGACACTGACTGCTAAACCGGAGGTCGTGGGTTCGATCCCCACCCAGGACAAATCTTTGTGTGATGAGCATAAAGGTTTGTTCTGTGTCTGGGTGTAATTTATCTATAATATTTACAAAAAAAAAAAAATTAAGTAGTATATCAGTTGTTTAGTACCCATAACACAAGCATAATTGCTTAATTTGGGACTAGATGGCGCTGTGTAAATGTGGTAAAATATTAAAAATATTATTAAAAAAATATATTTTAGTCAAGAAATAACGTGAATGCGTCGCAAAGTCTATGTTACATTCAATTTAGCACTTTCAAAGCTGCTCTCATTAGTATAACTTGTATAGTGATGTAGATCGACGTCTACACGAAGAGTACAGAGTTAATTAGTTCAAGTTTATTGTCAAGGACAAGTGCATGCTCCTCGCGTGCCACCACGTCGTTACTGAGAGGATGGGCCAACGTGGCCAAGAGAATGAGTCCTTGCTTTCGTTGCTATTGTTATATAAGACTTTATTCTGTTATTTTTAGTAAGAATACCTAATTCGCACAAGATCAATTGGAACAATTATATACGAATCTTCGAAATTATTCACATAGGAAAATTCTCTGAGTTGTCTTGTCTATAAGATGAAGATATATTTATTTTTATATTATATTATTTTAATTTAAGTCTCTAGAATTGCTGTTGGAAATCAACATAGAATTTATTAAGTTTGGCCTTGCATTTATTAATTTTACATTTTTTTTTCATTTTTAACAAACAGAAAAAACTTAATTGTAATCAAAGTAAAAATATAAAAACACAGAAAACCATAACTAACATATTACAACATATATTATTTATTTATACCAGGCTACTGTATTTTTTTAGTTTTCAGCCAGTTACACCAAATACCGTAAAGCCAGTACCACGAGATTCTTGCTTATCTTGAGACAATTAGCTAATTACCCTATTATCTCTCTCTCGTTAACATTGGGTACTCTCGACGCTAAGGATCTTGGTCGGTTTACGGAAACGTTTTATGTAAACTAGGCACGTACACAAACTTCTTGAGTCTCCATCATTTAACATAAATTTTCTGAATACACTGCGGTTTCTCTTTTACGTACCTAGTAAAGAGATTTGGAGAGCTGAATTGGATAATGCCTTATTTTTTTATTCATTCCAGCAGAAGATGCTGATAGACTAGATAAATTAAAAAAATAATTTAACTGAACTAATACACATTTTTTCAACCAATATTAGCTTAAAAAAAGTCTCAGGTAATTATCAAATTACTTCTAGACTTTCACAATTATAAAACGCAATCATACATTAGGTACCTATTACTTATCTTATTTTGTTTGACGTTTGTAACATAACTGAACCTTATGGCCGCCATAGCTACGATTCAGACCAACCGGCTCGCATCGGCCCGCGCCGGGCGGCATTTTACAATGCGTTAAAGAACATTGAAATGTATCAACAGTAATTACAGTTCATATTTGCATGCAACTTACGCATAGTTACCTCCGTCGGCATCCCGCGACGCGTCGCGACGGCCGACCGGCTCCGACCGTAAGTTGCATGCAAATATGAACTGTAATTACTGTTGATACATTTCAATGTTCTTTAACGCATTGTAAAATGCCGCCCGGCGCGGGCCGATGCGAGCCGGTTGGTCTGAATCGTAGCGACGTTCAGGTAATTTGATCAAACAGGCTGGTTCCATCAGTTTGATCAAATTGGCATGAATGTCTATGGCAAAATTTGATCAAATTTAATGAGTAATCAAATGGCTTGAAGAAATATGAATTTTCGTATTTTTATTTGATCAAACAGTTCGAACAAACTGTTTGATAAAAAAATTGAGTGTGTGTGTGTTGCGAGCCCTCAGTTGTTGCTGCGGATGTATTCCTATGCGGACGTATTGCATTGCACAATGTCAAACCGCGATGTCTTAGAAGAATTCTTACAAATATACCAAAATGAATTCTGTTTATGGAATTAAAGAAGCACAACAACTCTTCGCCCGCTTCGATACTGAACTGATACCGCTTCAAGCCTGCATGAAGGTGTGTGATCGCTTGAAAGATCATGCCAATTTGATCAAACTGTCGTAACCAGCCTGTTTGATCAAATTACTTGAACGTCTATGGCAGTAGACAGTAGTAGTAAGTAACTCGTACATAATTTACGAAGCTGTAGGCTTCACTTACTCCAGGTATTGTCAACACCGCGCACCACCCGCTTCCTCGCCGAGCTCCCAAGAGAATATTATTCGCTGCTGCTAAGTCTTACTAGCTAAATCTCCTATGTGTGAATCTATTATTTAGTGCCTAGAGATATGTTAATACCACCGTCAATCTAACAGCGACAAACTGGAGCTCCCTGATTGTGTTGTTAGATATTTATTCATTAACGTTCTGTATACAATTGAAATACTGAAATTAGTCTAGTAAATACCTATAGATTGAACTGTTTTAGGGTTTTAATTTAACAAATTAAGTATGAGCTACTATTGTTATTATGTCGTCAATTCTATGCAACCAACGCGCAACGTAAGGCATTTGTTTGTATATTTTATTTATATAAAACGATGACTATTGCAATACGTATTGTTTTGTTGCAGTAAAATAAAAATTCAGAGTTGTACAAGGTTATAACCATGTAAAACAGACAGTACGAGCGAAAGCCTCGAACAACCAATACTTAGTAGATTATTTGATGACCAACGATTGATGTTATTACTGCTTCGCTTCACATAAACATAATACGATAATGACAATATACAAAGAAAGAAAACACATTAAAACGCAATACATAATGGTAGCCTTGATGGACCTTCTATATGTATATATATTATGCATGAGTATATAATAATGTCGCCACCATTTTTCAACTAGCATTTGTGAATATTTTCAAACACCACGTACTTACGTACTTATTTAATTTTGTTAAAATACCGACACCTAACAATATAGTACGATGTTTGTGTTGTTAGTTCAATGCTCAAGTAAGCGCAAATTATGTGATCAATGGGATGTACTTACATATAATGTATCAGCAATAGCTTCCCCCAATTTTTGCTACTCTCTAGCCAGAATATCACATATACAGCACCGTCATTATATTTTATTAAGGCTATTATTATAAACCTTTTCTTAAATTCTTCACTTGATAAGTACGCAATATCATCGCAAAAGTTATTTCTTTAACTGAGAGCGTGACATTTATTCACAAAGGAAGGTCAGGCACCGAAATACAGAATAGATAAATGTAATTGTAGGGGAAAGTCTTTGGGCGTCGCGATAGGCCTCACTAGACGCGTTAAACAAAAGCGCTGAGAGACCCGCCGCGCCGGATACAGTACTGTGACCATGCGTTTGTGAAATGTAACAAGATAATATAACTTATTTAGTATATATGTATATTGTATTAAAATATATTGCGATAGATACAGTATCTTAAATAAATTTAACTTCGATAAACAATTTCTCTTCATAAGTACTACAATATATAAAATAGATGGACTTCACACAACGTAGAGGTATATCATCATTACAACCAAGAAACGTCTGCAATATCAGAGGTCTATAAGACTTTGATTATTTTCCAAACACATTTATAGACTTGGTATAATCTTCTTGAACACTAAAAAATTCGTACCATGATTTTACACTGCACCGTAACGGTAATTTTAAAAGTAAACTGAAATTCATATCTTTTTCATTCCTGAATTGCTTTATGCAAGTTCAAAGACTTTCCAAGCAATCCCGTACGAGGTACGATATATAAATAAAACGAGTGAAATTTTACAGCTCGTATTGCAATACGAGTTTCATGAGAAGTAATATTCTTTTTTAATAGGAATTTCGTATTCACACCCATACACGTGTTGCTTTAAAGTTATTTAGCTTTCATTACAAAAAATAATAGTGAAGAACATTATTTTCAGTACAGTATTATATACATTTAACAATATATTTATGATTTATTAGGAGCCGTCTACCGCAGTAATAGGCTCTGACCAAAATTTTACCTCCGTATTAGGGAAAATCGACCCGACTATTAAAAATTTTTTTTTTAAATAAGAAATATCATGAAAAGTAACATAGGCTCAACCGCAATTCCGAATATAAATTCCACTTTTGACGATAAAATTTGTTTGCACCTTTAAATATGCTTAGAAATGCTTATTTTTGTTTCTTACTTTCAAATGTTGCGTAATACCTCCGTAATAGGTGCCTTTACCTTACTAATGTTTTAAATTTCCTCATATTGTTTTTAATGTCATTTTCTGTGTGATATCGTTTTTGCTTCCAATAAATCTGTTTTCTTTCTTCTTTCTATATAGTCTTGAAAAGATCTATGACGAAAGATGTCTAATATACAAAAGGTAAACGCTAACATATTGAAGGAGGCTCCTCTAAATAGGACAAATGTCATCATAACAAATAACCTATAAAATTAGGTACTTATATTTGCCAACGTAACAGTAATATTTTAAACTGGCAATATTAGTAATTCCATAGACCCATTAATGTATAAATCCAAATCGGTAAGACTTGATTTATCCTCTATGCATAGACCTATTAGGTATAATTATACATATATCTATAGGAACATCCTAACTTCTCATCTAATAAATGATAGACGTCATAAACGTGAAGCGAATTTATTCTTTAAATAGTTCACAAAAGTTTGAAAATAGTCAACCATTAGAACGATAAAATCTGTTCGGTGACATGCTCATACATCCCGCAATATTGAAACTTGTGGCTACAGAGTAGACACAGTCGAAATGTCAGTGGGCCGGCGGCTAACTGGGTCACCTTATTATGGGAGTGCAATTCTGTGCCTCGCCTCCTTCGCTAATTAAACGATTTGATGATTTATAAAATCATTTAACAGAACTTAAATTTATCGAGTCCAAAGAAAATAGCTTAAAGAAATCAGTTACCTCAAAAAATTTGGATGAGAGTTATTTGACTCAAATTTTCGCAAAAAATTAGTAAAAAAAATTCAATTTGAGATACCAGAGCCTGCGTATGTTAATTTTTATTTTTTTACAATTCTTATAAAATTCAAATCGGTATCTAATATCCAGTATTTGCGTCTAGTTATGATATATTTTCTCCTCTTCTAAACATAAAGACTTTGATTTATAGTTACGATATCGTACAAACCCTCGCGTTATCGTAATTTACACGATGAAATATTATTGTTTCATTCGACATCGGGCCGCCAACCCTCTATGCACGATCATCCTTGGAAATTATACCTATATAACTCTAACAATAATGTTAAATGTCAAAAATACGTAGCTAAGATATAAGATTTTTCGACTATTAACTTCGACCATCTCTTTCTTGTTACTCTTTGAACTATTTACAGCTAATATTTTCAGGAGAAATCCTTAACTAGGTAGATTCAGGGAAAATAAACTCTAAATAAGAAGAAACAAGTCGGCAATCAATTTAAGATTCAGTAAGGATAACGTTATCCACCAACGGCCATCAGTTCCCGAACTAATCAAAGAAAAATTTGTGTGTAAAGCGAAAAACTTCTCCTAGAATGTAACGCAATAACGAAAGTTGTTCATTTAATGAACGAAACATCTCTGTGAACTTTACGAAATAACTTTAATGTTTGAACTGAAATTGCTAAGATTCGCATTGATAAATTATGTTATGTTAATTCCTGGAATTCTCATTAAAGCCGACGATAATTATTATAAGCAGTAACGTCCGAGTTGGTATTTAGGGTAGAAAAGTAACCGTGCTTGCATTACAATCACGCATTTAATATATAGTACTGAAGGCATTTAAGTACAGTATACTTGGCATTCGATTCCTACGGTGATTACTTGGCTCTCATAACGTTTAATCCTATAGTTCTTGATTAACATTGTATAACAATTTATATCTATTGTACCTAACTAATAACGATACATTAAGGTTCTACTTGGTCAGACTTGGTGTAGAACTTACTACTATTTATAACTTTTGCTTTTCACATTAATAATTATATTCTAATTCAATCGATTTACCGGTACCCGCCAAATAGTAACAACTTTTGTTAGTGAAATCTGCTACCAATACTGCCGTGCTTGTTTGTTGTTGTGTTCTTGTATACAAGAACGACATAATTGCATTCCACAAGTGTTGCAAAAATGGTATCTACGGCTGATGATTTTAGACATATTTTTCTCTAAACTTGGACATGCAGTTGAACTGTTCTTCAGTAATAGAACACTTCCTCAATTATTGAAGAATGTTCACACCTCAATCGAACTAATTTGAACGTGAAACCTGTCTGTGAGTACATGGTACTGAGTGATCTTTGATGATATCCATGTCGCTGAAAGTAACATCTAATACGCTCAACACCCGCATCCCCTATTTGTGTAAGGTGTTATAAACATTGTTAATATTATTACGTATGTTTCAGTCTGTTGAGCCACCGCAAGGATTAACCCATAATACCGGATCAAGTGATTAACTCGCCAGGATTACCCGGCTGTGGAAATATGTCTGCTCTGACATTTCACTGACAGATTAATGGTGTTATTCCTAATTCAGGGTGTATTTCCGACAAAATCAAATAATGTAATAAATAAGTAATGACGCGCTTTTTTTTGTTTAATTCACTTTGCTTTCGGCCCCAGTCGGTCCGACAGTCCATGAATGAATAAATCAACATGCTCTCTGTTAAAGGATTACTAATGCTTTTAAAGAAAATTGGGAATCGCTTTATCATAACGAAAGAAAATTTATTGGAAACTGTAAAAAGTACTGAATATAAAGCTGAAGAGTTTGTTTGAATCATCGCTAGGATTTCGGGAACTACAGATCCGATTTTTAAAATTCTTTTAGTGTTGAATAGACCAACTTCTAACTAAACTCGAGGAAGGCTATATAACATAACTCTATGGCCAAAAGGAGCTAAGCAGTGGCCAACTAAAGAACAATGGGAGCGAAGCCCCGTGCGACACCTAGTACCTTATAACCCAAAACTACGAACACCTTTGGCGGCAGAATTTAATTATCATCATATCAATATATATATGGTAGAATATTGTTATTATTATCAGCCCAATGATGTCCACTGCTGGACATAGGCCGCACCTCATTTTCGCCACAGCAAGCGATTCTATGCAGCCTGCAACCAACGACCACTCGCAACCTTTGCTACATATTTTAGATTTGATATTTTCAAAAATGATTATTACATTCTAACAAAATGATTCTGAAAGTATAAAAAAGACACATTAAATAAAATAGAAATATGTTTATGTAAGCCACCTATTGGCAAGATTCGATATATATAATAGATATATTAGTGTGTTTGGTATCTAAGGCTGCAGCAGTAACGGTGCAGAGGCTTCCTGGCCCAGTTGGCACTGCCTGTTTCCACAACGATAAACAATGCACATAACAGGAAATCGAGGGTAAATAACTTGCTACAAGCGTCTAGTGATAATAGTGAATGTATTCTGTATTAGCTATTCGGAAATTGTTTAGTAAAGCAACTTCAGTGACAGTGTTTTCCTTTTGCAGAGTTGCGTAACTGTGACTGTGGCTGGAATTAATTATGAATTGGAATTATTAAGCGTAATTTTAGTTTGAATAAATAATTACTTACATGAACGGCCTTCTGAATCATTTTATCATTTTCAAAGCACATACAATTATGATGTACCATCATTCCGCATTATTCTGCAGAAATTTTCTCTTACGGGCAGGGTTAAAGCCCTTTCTTATTTTAAACTAGAAGTTTTCGCTCCCGTCGTTATATATTTGGCCACTGCTCAGCTCGTATTGGCCATAGGATTAAATGGTTCAGCCTGTTTCAGTTCACTGCGGAGTTATAACAATTGACATTTGCCGTTCTTGTTTTTAAAAATCATGATTCCAAATTTTTGTAAACATGAAAACGTTTACTGATTTCCAATATTAAGTTTAACATTGACTACTCCTGCTACGATACTGACCTATCATGATCCTACACTGGTAGACGCCTACGTCAATATAGCTTTACTTACCTATCGCAAGGTAACTTTTACTTAAGAAAAAAATATTGAGAAGTTATTCAGAAAATTCTCCATTCGTACAGAGATTTCTGAGCACGGTGCAATTCGTTTATCCTGCACATGTTTTTGCGATTTGCCTAAGTCATATAGAATAGTTATCATCGAAGCTAAATAAATTAGACAGGCAAACTTGAAGCTAATTAGGAAAAACTGAGTTCAAATCACTTTTTATTCTTGCAAAACTTATTAAAAAATGTAAACTATTATAAAAGATGTAACTTATTCAAAAATCAATTCAGCCTATTGCATGCCATGTATGCCTATGGGTAAATAAAAAAATAATTACGCGCCTATTTAGAAAACGTTTAGTTTAGTAGATTCAAAATATGGTTTACAGCTACATAATAACGTTAGGTACTTATTAACTATAACAATAACTTAAATCAATGTAAGCAATAACAGAGGCTGGGCAGCGCGATAACGACATCGTTTGCAATAACAATTAATTACCTTCAATAAATTATATTATTGCCAGGCTATTCAGTACGAAACAAATAATTTTAGGAAAATCCTAAATTCTCATAAATAAATTGTATGACAAAAGTCAATTCAAACCTTATTTTATCGCAACTAAATTCCAGTTTTCTTCTGAGGTAGCAACTTGTTACTAAGAACTTACATGTGCTTAATGATATGACACTCGGTAAGACACGTTAGGACACTCATAACATGCATAATAATTATTCCTATTTGAAAATATTGCAAAGAAGCAAACTTCAATTATTGGTCCTGTGTGTCGAGTAAGCTTACGCCTGCCTACTCAATTATTTAACGAACGCAGTACAAGGGCTGTTGTTGATAATTAAATTCTAAAATATTCATGCACATTCTCGCTTTGAAGAACGAAGCTTACAAAGCTCAGTGGTTTAAAAGTGTACTAAGCTGTCTTATAATGATGATTGAACTAAAATTACAGCTTGCTTTAACTATACAAACATAAATGGACTGGCCTGTTGGTCTAGTGGTTAGTGACCCTGACTGCTAAACCGGAGGTCGTGGGTTCGATCCCCACCCAGGACAAATCTTTGTGTGATGAGCATAAAGGTTTGTTCTGTGTCTGGGTGTAATTTATCTATAATATGTATGTATTTACAAAAAAAAATGTATTTAAGTAGTATATCAGTTGTTTAGTACCCATAACACAAGCAAATATAATTGCTTACTTTGGGACTAGATAGCGCTGTGTAAATGTGGTAGAATATTATATTATAAATGATTACTGTATAAGTCAAACTTTTAAAATTATACATATATTTGGTTATAAATCTGATTAAAGATAAACACAACATTGCTGTTTTAAAACCAAATTAGATTTCGTATGTTTTTGTTTGATTATTTGTTTATAGGAAAACATACAGCAATAGAAATACATTGTGAAATTACATATTTCTTATACATTTGTCCAACAAAGTTTTCACTGTAGTAGTTATTCTTATTTTTTTTTATGAAAGAGTGAACCTAAACGTAGTTGGTTTTAATTTTAATTTTAATTTATATAATATATATATTATTTAAATTACAACTTTATCTAATTTTTTTAATTTTTTTGAATATAATACAAGTAAACTAGTTAACAAAAGTTAATTGTGAATACAAAACAAGTAAACAAGTTTTATTCTTGAATACAAAACAAGTAAATTAGTCAACAAAAATTAATTGTTAATATAAAGTGTTTGATTTTGCTTTGTAATTGTAAAATGACATTACATTTTTCAGATTAGCATAACCTGTCTACAAGATTTCAGTATTTATTGTTGAAGTGATTAAATAGAATCGCTTAGAATGATTTGTACCTTTCACTTATGTAAATTTGATTCCGAGCTTTGAATATTTTCCAAAAGCTTATCTGTAATAAATTATTATTATTAATAGTTTATCAGTGCCACATCTAATTAATATGGCTAATAAATTTCATCAACATGTCTACTGCTATAATTCGTTGCTGTCATGTTTGCACGCGATAATATAACATAACATGGAAAAAACTGTGACAAATAACAATAGCCTAGATACCTAACTTTTGTAATTCAGCTTTTTGTTTAAAATATATTTCTTCAAAATGTAACACCTATCTATATACATATATGATACAGTTTACAAACGCAATAATATTTCAAGCCTGACCCATTTTGTATAGGGGTAAAACTTTTTGTTTGGCCAAAATATTTTATTATTGGACCATGTAACAAAGAGCGAATATATCAAGTAATAACTATTATATATTTTTGTATATTGTGATGTATACCAACAGACATAAAAGATTTGTTAGTTCAGCAATATCAAATGATACAGTGTTGAAGCTTTGTATTCGAGTGAAGGGTTGACAATAATATAAGGAGTAAGTGCTCTAATTTGACAGCTGTAACAATAGTTTATCTATTTGTTATATATTTAATAATATGGGATATAATGGAACAGGAATGAAAAAGTATTGGTATAGGATTCTCATTTTAAGATACTACCATTTGGTCTTTGAATGAATTTTGGTGTCAAGGTACCGACTAACCTACTTTATAAACTTTTAGGACGCTATTTTAATGCACATTTTCCAAATCCATATGTTATAGGATATCTATCTATCTATTTTATCTATCTACCACTCTACATTCTATTAAGTAAACCTAACATAACAACGAATTATACTTTAATTAGCTACGATTTGGTAGCAATGCAGAACACTTTATTGAAAATTGATCATTAAAATAGATCGCACAAAGGAATAAAACACAAATATGAAAATAATTGGGCTTCGTGCCCAATGGGTACTCTTTGGTCTCTTTGTTTCAAAAAACCTAATTATATCAATATTCAGAATTAGTTGAAGCTAAGGCAGAGAGGCCCGGTCCGTTGAGAGGACTCATTGAAAGCCCATCGAGAATGTCGATGAGATTTCGTTTCTCCCCCCTCTTGAGAAGAGCACCCTCCTCGGGAGTAAACGGACTTTGAATACAAAGCTTTGAGTTCGATGTTCATCTGATGCGAAGACGGACGCTAGAATTGTTTCTTCTATGGTTGTCAAGTGTGTTGTGTACGTCTGTACGTGTATCGGTCGTATATATACCAACAATGTTCTTGTGTATTGTTAGATTTTAATTATAGGTAGGTACAATGTTATAGTTTCGACTATCGATTGGCGACAAGTTGAGATTGGAAGCAGTCGCGTTGTGTCAGAAAAAAAATACATTAGTTAAAGAATATAGAAGAAGAAAATACTTAACTTATCTAAATCGCAGCCCATGCGATGATGAACAATAGGAATAAATTTAATGGTTCTATGTTAATGTATAAACTATATTTATTCTCACTTCAGACTGGCCTGTTGGTCTAGTGGTTAGTGACCCTGACTGCTAAACCGGAGGTCGTGGGTTCGATCCCCACCCAGGACAAATCTTTGTGTGATGAGCATAAAGGTTTGTTCTGTGTCTGGTTGTAATTTATCTATAATATGTATGTCTTTACAAAAAAAAAATTTATTTAAGTAGTATATCAGTTGTTTAGTACCCATAACACAAGCAAATATAATTGCTTACTTTGGGACTAGATGGCGCTGTGTAAATGTGGTAGAATATTATATTATATTATATTATATTATATTCTTATGTAACAGGAAATTCAGTGCAAATAAAAATATTTTCTTCTTCTGCTATCGACAAAATTGTTTGTGGCAGGGTATATTTGAATAGTTTGAAAATAATTTTTAGATCGTGACTTTAAATTATTATTCAATACCATTTTTGAGAGGCTGATTTTTTGTATATAAATGAATTTTTCCTAATAAATTAGAACTACCTATCTGTAGGACCCAATTATCTCGCACTGACGATCTTATGTCATAAATTTTCATAATTTCACTAAAGATTACAATAGACTAGACGTAACTTAATTCGTCCCATTAGAAGAATAATGTCTTATCTTCAGATAAAACAAAAATGAAATTATTATAAATTTGGCATTAAAAACCGTAAACTATCAATAGATCAAATTTGTATTTTGTAAAATACTGACTGAAGAATAAAATAAATATTTATCAATCGATAGTTTACGGTTTTTAATGCCGAATTTTTTAATAATTTCATTTTTGTTTTATGTGAAGATAAAACATTATTCTTCTAATGGGACGAATTATTCAGTGTGCGATGACCTCTAATGTCCTTTATATAAAATTAAGTACATAAGTTTGACACTCAGTTTTAGAATATTTGTCTTCATTTATTTAAACATTAAAACATTTCGGTAAGTTCACGAAGTTATCGGAGCTCAAGGCTTCTCTGAACATTGGAGACATTCGCAAGAAATAATGTAATAATTTCGTAAGTCCCTGATATTACTGTTGAGCTGGGCACTTACTTTGAAGTTGAGGTATATTACACTAGATACATCAGTTATACAGGGTGTAACATTTAAGGTCTCAAGCATTAAAAGTTACTAAGAAATATGACATCTAAACTTTATAATAATAAAGTTACGGAGTATACGGAGGTGGTAATGCGAGCGAAGAAGCTTACGAAAGTTAAATAAATTTAAGTGAGAAATATAAGTAAACACACAATATAATGATGATATTAAAAGAAAAAATAGATGTCAACAGGTTTTTGGGCAAGCCAAGACCTTTTGTTCAGCAATTAACAGCAAATGTCAAGTGATACCGAAGTTTATCGATATCAAAGGAAGATTTTTATCAGAGAAAACAAACACTTGGCCTTGTTAGTACAGAAGTGTAGGCCTTGAATTCTGACGTTAAAATATACCTTTGGTGCCAAGGTGAAGCACAGATTTAGTTCCTGAACTTAGAAACTGAAAGTAATACTACAGTCTACAAAATAAAATCGTTATTTATAAAGCATAATTATGAGATTCTCTACAAGTAGCACATTTATTTAGCTAGATAGTTTGTAGATATCCTATAATCTTCAGACACACACAATAAGGAAATTTTATAAAAATATTCTATGAAAATTTATTCATATAAGCTGGAACACTCGAGAATATCCTTTCGATAACAAGAATGACCTTTATATTGCCGATAGTGTAGATGTGTGGGAACACATTAACATTTCCATATTATATCTAGTTTTATTTCCATTTTAGCACCGTAAACTTAGCACACTATAAGCTAATATAATGCCTATACCTAGTATTCGACAATAGAATGAGTTTTTACTGAAACTAAAGATACCTACTATTGTTATTATACATATTTAAAATGCTTTCCTTATTATTCAGCATCGTCCAATTGTCATTAGTATCTATATAAATAAAAATGGATCGCCGGAAAGTATGTGATGGATTCACGTGAGAACGGCTCGACCGATTAGGCTTATTCTTTTTTTGTTGTATTTTCTATTGTTGAGGCAAGGGGTGTATGTAAGAAATTATACAAAAAATCCAGTGTAAAATTTTATTTGAAAATTGAACATTGTCACGAATAATAAAATATGGCGGTACGAAGTTCGCCGGGTTAGCTATTTAAAAAATAAAAACGTAATTTCTAAATGTGAATAACAACCTTTGTACTTAACTCTATTTATTTTTTCAAAACTCATTTCAATCAGTATCGTAGTTTAGTCTAGGCAATGGCACCTCTACATATATAGCTACAGCTGTTGCTAGGAGGTCTTTAATTGGCCACTACTCAGCTTCCAATGGTCGAAGCGTGTTGAAATGGGCTATCCATAAATAATCATAAATATTTTTTTATTCAACCATCAGCTCTTCAGCTTTACTATATTAGCATAGATTACAAGCTTAAAATTACTAAACAAAGAATACATTCTAATACCTACCTTTTAAATCCCAGCTAAAAGCCAATCAATATGCCGTGAGTTGTCATGGTATTTGCACACAAAGTCGGGCGCGCTATCTTCCATGAACTGACATCGACGTAACAGCAAAGGTCACCTGTCAGCACCTTAGGTAAAGGTACGGGTCTTGGCAACCCTTGATAGTAATCAATCTTTTATGAAATACCTTTTTGATTAAAGTTTTGAAAACCAAACCGCTTACGTGCTACTAAGCTGCAAAAATCCATGCCATATCACTTATTTTACACATATTTTACCGGCGATAGGCCTTATTAAGAGCAATCTTTCTGTGCTAGTCACAAATTACACTTTTGAGTTTTTTGGGAGAAAAAAAATAAAAACGTAAATCTGAAAAAAATAAATTACTCGGTACCCTGAAGCGATTTAAAAAAAATTAAAACTGGAAAATATACGCCCTAAGATGCTTTATTAGACTATATTTATCTAACATAAATATCTTGGACAGTTACAGTTTTTTTTACGACAAGGTCACGTAAAGTTCATTATTTTTTATAAAAAAAGTTATTTGAATTAGACACGTCGGTGTTCTACTCTTGCATTTTAAATGCATCCCTAAATCGATTACTACCATAAACAGCAGAGGGAAATTTTTTGGGTCATATCAAACACTGTGCATTTTAATATAGATCCAGTTAAGATTATTTTTGTGATCAATAGGAACCTATGCCTTATGCTAATAAGAGGAAGAATCAACTATCACGAAACGAATTTAACCATGAATATAGTCGAAACGTAAGAAGTATTTGCAAATAGGTTTACTTTGGTTTGCCTTTTAAACTACTGTTTTAAATAGTTCGCGAACTTCAATAAACATATATATGGTGAGATGCCAATTGCCATGTCGGTACACGTCACGTCGATCTTGCAACTGAGCTGATTTGTACACTCAGTAGTCGTTAGTGACTGAAAGGAAAACATTAAAAGGTGCCTAATGTGTTCGTAGGTATAGTCGTTAGTACTTTCAGGTAAAAATACAACAAGTAATCAGGACTAGCCTTGGATGTAATCACGAAATTACAAACATAAAGAAATGGGGAAAATGTGCTCATAATCGTTAGCGCACCGTGTTATAACACTGTTGTATTGCTCTCCAGGGATCTGCCTCTACTTCTAGTGATTTATTTACTTCACCTTAATTTTTTGTTACTTTAGGGTACCTCAAAAGGAAGAGAAGACCCTTATAACATTACTCTTGTGTGTTAACCCGTCGTAGATCTTGAATATCCTAAAATAAACAAGGATTATGTCGCAGACCTTTTTACCGCTTATACGTAATACGAACTAAATCTGAAGTCTTCGGGAACCTCAATTTTACAAATATACCTATGGCTGTATGTTACACACATGAATGAAATATAGTAAAAGCGACATTAAATATAATTTTATATCTGGTTCAAATTCGATTACCAACATCAATACTAGCAACATACTAAAATACTATGAGAATGAAAACAAAGAGTAAGTAGTTAAGTAAACATACTTTCATTTGGTTTAAATACTAACGATTTGGTACGCAGTATATAATTGTATGTGTAGGCATATGGACAAGTTTTTGGTAAAATAAAACTTTAAATGGGGCTAGAAAAAATGTACGGAATTCGTTGTGCAAGATTCTATTAGTACTTAACAGTTTTGCTTCCCTATTATGGGGAGGTATTTTAGCTAAAATGAGATCGTAAACAAGATATGATTGATAATCCTTATTCTTTGTTTAGCACCTAGTAGGTATAAAAGTTGAAGAGTTTTTATAAACATACTCGCCTTTGAAATATCTGTGTTTATTTTATCAATGATTAAGACATAATATAAAGGTACTTACAATATTTGTCATTTATTATTTCCGAGATACAGAAAACTACTCTTTAGTAAAAAAACGAAAAAAAAACCTAAGAAAAAGGCGAATTTTAAAATATACATAAATATTCTTTTGCATATTTTACACAAAATAATAACGTATAAAGTGGCTAAAAAGCCAATAAATTGTCTATCTTTAAGTAAAGTAACAAGACAAGCGCTTTGGAAATCGCATATCCGTTTGAGAAGTGGTCTATTGTACACAAGTAATAGCAGTTATTACCCACCACTGAGGTAATCATCCATTTTACCACTCAAGTGGAGCAATATGCGCTTTTATTGTTCCCTTTATTTCTAAGAAACTATTTGATGTTTCCTGTCGTTGAGCTTTTGAATAAAATATAAGTAAACAGCAGTAGTCAAGAACACGACATTTCCTATGTTCTTTTTACGAAACTATTTTTATTTTAGAAAATTACTTAACTGTATATATAGAAATATCGTTGCCAAATTCCTTTCTTTACGTGATTTATTATCTTACAAACCACGTTATTAACTTATCAAAAAATAATTAAAATGAAATGTAGATAATATCTGATTTCCTATCAACATACAATTATTAATTATCTTTTTTTTACCTTTTTACGGTTCCTGCAACCTTGTAAAGCTTTATATTTAAATAGGTACGTATCTACCATTCCTATAAATGAAATAATAAGTGCGATAGACAGCCTCTTTGTGGAAAATCGTCTGTGGTTATTCTGTAATTGGATTTTATTCTCAAGAGTGTACGTGAAGCTTGATTGTGTGAATTTGTGAATAAGGACTATTTTATATTTGTTATGTTCTTTTATGAATCTATTTTCCTTTTTGTTTTTACGGTGCTTAAATTCGAAAGGAAAGAACGGAACCCTTATAGGCGCCACTCCTTTCTCCATCTGCTCTCTGTCAAGAATATTTTACTCAAGAACACGTAAAGGTATCAAGTTGAAATTAATACGCGAATCTGCATTCTTAGGACCAGTAAAAAATCAAGCAACAGCCGTTTATGCTCCATTTTTGTCGCATATGTTGAAAAGCAAAAAAGTCCCCTTGATGTTGATTTTACAACAATTAGACAAAACACAACGACAAAAATCGATACATTTATTCAATAAGATGAAATGTCATGATGAATAAATCTTAGCATATTTAAAATATTCTATACAGCTAAACTGTTTACAAAAATATCCTGATATATATATTTGATAATATATAGAATATCTGATTACTTTTTATCATTAATCATAAAAACCTAAAAAGCCTTTTATATCAGTGTGGTTTGTTGATTTTGTGGCCTTAATCTAACTAAACAGTTTGTTCCTGTAGTCAAACTTAGAGAAAGTCCATTAAAACTATATCGTAGATTCGTGATATGTCGACGATCAAACGGCAAGTTCGCCTCCCAACCTACAACCTCTGAACGATATAATATATTATGTACACTCCCTCGCTAAATATAGAACCTTTCAGTCCGAGGTGTGTCTAAATAAATGGTCAGACTAGATCAGAAATGGCTGACCGTTAGATCAATATGTTAGAAGCTCTGCAGCAAACCTACAGAATAAAATAAACACATAACACAGAACCTAATTTCCATATATTTAATTTTTGCTGTGTACAATAAAAATAAAACTTAAATCATTTCAAAGGTTAATCATCGGAATACCTACTTGGATGGACAACATCGTTTAATTGCAATTTTGCTCTTAATCTTAACTACGACAGTTTTTAATGTAAAATCATCATCAGCCCAATGACGTCCACTGCTGAACATAAGCCTCACCTAATTTTCGCCACAGCGAGCGATTTTGTGCCGCCCGCATCCAACGGCCACATCCAAAATAAACGCACTCAAATGCTTATTGTACACTACAAAGAACTCATACAATAAATCTACAAATTTTACTTGGTAACAAACAAACCTAAGTTATTTATGTTAGGTAAGTAAGAGTTTAGAGTATTAAAATGTTGTCGAAACTGAAGAAAGTTAGGCGCCATCTTAAAATCCCGTCACTGAACAGTAATCGGAATCCACTTCATTAAACATTTGACAACAAACAGAATTTATAATTAAATACTTTTACTGAATGAACGTTTCTAAGAGAATATAACTCGAAAAAATAAATAATGAACGATAATGTAATACATCAATTATTAACATACGTCTTTACTCCCCGAAGGGGTAAGCACAAGTGCATCACATCAACAATTCGCCAGCTACGTTACGGCTCATGTAATGGAAGCGAGTAAAGCTAAAGCAGATCCAATGCAAGGTAGCAGCACGGGCTCATGAATAGCTAGCTACATGATAAGCCTCGCCACGAGTACCTACATCTGTGAAATTGTGAATTGTGTGCCGCAAACTACTAGATTGTAGCAAGCACATTCTTATATAGACTTCATAATTTCAATAAGAATCCGGTGCATCGTGAGTCTAGCTAAAATTGAGAAATCAAGGAAACACTCGTTAGTTCCACGCAGATTATGTTATTTATTCGTCGTTACACACATTTTTCTTTTCTTTTAAGACCGCATGTCTTTTCACTACATTTCACTAAATTAAATTCTTTAGAACATTTGTGGTGTAGGTAAGTCTTTTGTATCCATCTGCAATAGCATAAGTTACAGGAAAATATTTAAATGTTAGCATTAGTAAGTTCATCATATTATATCGTATAAAAGTGTTACCAAGATACTTAAATATTTTAATGATGACAAACTTGCTGAAGCATAAATATTTTTAAATCTTGTCAGTCATATTTTATTACGGACATTCTCAATGTCGAAAAGTCACTACAACTTATGGCATCGTTCGTGCGTGCTGTTCCAGTAAAAATATCTCTTCAATTACCAGCCCTTGAAACAAAATCAAATATGTTTTTATATTTTCGTTGTTCAACACATAATTAGTTTTTTATGCCATGCCAGAACGCGATGGAAAATTTATTGTTTGATTTAGAAATGACTTTGCTGGAGTTTAACATGGCCTTAAGGAACTGGGGGGAGGGGGGAAGAAAGGGGAAAAAGCTTAACATATAATTTTATATAAATGTTAAACAATTATTATTTATCATAATAAAATTACTGTTTCCCACTAAGGTTACTGTTATATTTTCTTCCACACAACAATTTAGTATAATACCTATCAAAAATTCAGGCTAAATTTAATTTCATCCTCTGTCCGGGACAAGTGTTGGTAGGTAGGTAGGTAATGACACCCATCCCCTTGAATTAAAAATTAAATTTATTTCCATTGTAAGAATACCCCTGAATTATGTAAATTATCTAGTTAATATTAATGAGAATTAAACATGTTAGTACTCAGCGGAACCCCATGCATTATCCTGTTGGAGACAAAGTTAAAAATAAACCTACAGCGGAATTTGAATTAGCATATTTGTACTCATTTACGTTCGGAGAAGTTTGAAGGGTACGTCGATACGTTGTAAATTGGGCGAGTGGGGGGCAGTCATGTGAACACATTTTGTTACTCGATTGCTCCATGAATGAACAGAATTTATTTGAACGTCGCAAGAAGTAATGAGATTTTACATTATTTACCAGAAGTAATTTAAGTATAATATTTAGTTAGCGAAATAATATATAGTACGAAATTACTTGTGTCTGAGACAGCTACAAAAAGTTCTTGGGTTCGGTCCCCTGGGGAAGTTATAACGTTAATGATTTTTTCTGTCTAGAAATATACAGTATCAGTACAAAATTTGAAATTTCATGAAACTTAACATGAGGAGAGTGTGTAGGACCACTGTCTACCCCGTCGGGGTTAACAGGAATAAAGCTGTTTAATATATAAAACATTCGTTAAATAATATTTTACATAGGTTAGGGTTTCAAATGGTAACATTTGTTTCTAATGAGAAAAAGGATTAAAATTTTACAGCCTAAACGTGATGAAAACATACACAAGGTAAACTAACTTTGATGCGGGTTAGAAACATATGAAGACACTTAATTTTACAATTGTATGAAACTTTTGTAGTTCCTCCCAGGATATATCGCTACTGTACCTATAGGTTATAAGTACAAAGGTACAGGATCAAGCGTAGGATAGCTAGACAAAAATAACTCAAAAACTTATACAAATTTTCCTTTGGCAGGGTTATGCAAATCAAGCTCAAACCCACCTATGGTAATCAACCCACACATAGCAACTTTATACCACTATAAATACGTTTTTGAACAAAAAGTAGCATCGTAAAGTTCCAATGTTATAATATACTATCTGTTGCTTAGGGCTTCGTTCCTGTCGTTCTTTATTTGGTCATTGCTCAGCTCCTATTGGCCATAGCCTGATGTTATAAAATAGCCTTCCTCGATAAAAGGCTATCCAACACTAAAAGAAGTTTTCAAATCGGACCAGTAGTTCCTCATATTAGTGCGTTCGACCAATTTAAATAAAAAATAATATTAGTATCATTATGTCAGCCTATTGCAGTCCATTGCAAAGTATAGACAAATTAATGAGACTTAATGAGACATTTTAGTTAAATAAAGGTATAAAAAATTCGCGTACAGAAAAAGGTTTTTGTTCTGTATTAAAACGATTTATTAGCACTAAGCCTTACAATTATTTCTAGTAATTAGTAGCAATTAGCAAGCTCAAGCAAAAGCTTGAATAACAAAAAACCTGTCTCTTTCTCTCAACTTTCTTATTTTTCAGTAAATGATTACTTAGAATTTTGTATTTAAAGTAGATTCTTAAGTACCTAGGTTGTGAGCGAGACGAAGATTAATAATGTTTGAGGGTAAAGTTGACCTTACATTTTTAACTCAACATCATAATGCTTTGAAATATTGCCGTTCATAATTTGTCGAGAATAATCTGTACAAAAATGACAAAAATACAGGCTTTTTATCGAACAGATGTACAGAATTGCGTCACACTAACCTTCTGTCTATTATGCAACGTCCTATACATGTAAAATACTGAATACATTCCAAGCTACGAAACATCTTTAAAATCTCAATCGTACTCAATCGCAAAGTAAGAACTTTATCCAACCAGCCCTTCTAGACAAGTGCAATAGATTCGATCTATCTATTCAGTCCCCCTAGACAAGTGGTAAATCGCTGATTCTATTAAAATAAGTCTAATAAAAACATAAGCTATCGACATGTCACGTGATCAATGTAGCTACTAACCTGCCTCTCTAGACAAATGGCAATCGATTCGGTCTATCGACATCTACATGTAAAATTATTTAAATATGGTTGCTGTAATTATTTTAAAATATTTGAAACGATATCAAAACCGGTTAAGTTGAATGTTTCGAAGAGATTCAGAATATATTTCAATCTGAGAGTGAAAAAAAGGTTTTAGGCTTCACAGACATGTATATGTGACACTTTTCATATATGTTCCGTACATTAAACATGTGAGATATCTAACGCTAAGAAATGTATTGTACATAATGTAGTACATGCACATCATACTCGTAAATCTTCGTAAATACATTGAACCAACATTACATGACCCAACGGTTTATCGTCAGCATTTTATATGAGACATATATTAAATTATTTTTAGTGTTATTATATCGAGCTTGTAATAAAAATAAACAGTCGTAAATGCAATTTTAGTACAGCAGAGAACAAGTTAAAATAAATTAAATGACATGAGTTTGTTCAATAATGTGAGGAAAATTAAAAGCAATACGTACTCACGATAAATATCAAAAGTAGGAAACCCAAACTGTACCCATATAATAGAAGAACGCACGCGCGCTATAGTAACATTCTTACTTGAGTATTATTTCTGCAGATGATTTCTTCTCTCTTCAATGTTCATTAGACATTAATGAGGACTTCTTCTTTTTGACTGCCAACATGCAGATATCTTTGTATGGTAGGCTTGTCGACCTCTGGCAATGTCAGCTCTTATGCCACTTTTAGCTACAAAACAGTTATATACCTATTATTATATGACAGCACATAAAACATAATATTATTTGAGGAGAGGGCGGCAACCGTGGTGGTGTTTACACAGGACTCGCTGTAATAGACGAAATTTTGATTCATGTTGACTCAGGGACAATCTGAACCTCAGTAATGTGAACACATAAATACACAGTCTTATTGTTGTACTATTAAGGTCAGATATCTTCTGTAACTACTTCATGGTTATCCGTAATATAAGCCCTCACATTATATTGTCAGACGAGCTTTAATTCGTTGGAGAATTTATAACAATTTAGCCAATGAGATACCTTTTGTTTTGAAATTTGTTCTTTTAAATTATACGGAATAAAGTATGAGAAAAAAATTGTTCAAATTCTTGTATCTCAATATAACTAAATAAAAATATCTTATTTGGACGGTACTTATGCTATTTCAATCATCATCATCAGCGACCCATTAATGTCTCACTGCTGGGATAGGATCTCCTCTCCTCTATCTAGAGAGCTGAGAGGCCATAACCCACACACGTTGGTCTAATGTGATTTCTATGATATTGGTAAACATATTGGTCAATAGTGCCAATAGTTATTATTTAATGATATACAGAAATTCATTCAGATAGAAAGAAAATCGACGCTCCTAGAGCTGTTTTACTCGCTAATATAAAACATTTGCACCGTACCTCTCACCGTTTGCCGCATTCAATTACTGTGCTCTAACTCGTCTTGCTATCCGCTACAGCGTTATAACCAGCTGTATTTCACTTCTACTTCAGTATAATGAAAGCTTAAAAGTATCTGCATATTACCATTTTACAAAAGCTGCGAAAGGTTAATTCTTTAAATTAATTCAATTCTCTTCGTCTGACACTTTCAATTTGAAGTTTCAGTAAATGTAATAATAAGCTTTTATTGTCAATGGTTAAATAAAAGTTAATAGCGACGACTTCTGAGCTAATGTGCTTTGGGCAGTTACGTATTATATTCTTACAAACTGAAATATGTAGAATTTTATGTGTAATTGAATGATGTATCAATTTTGAAAGTATTTTCTAATAAGCACGCACCAGGAGTCAGCGTCCCCTAGCACTTAATTTAGAAATCTCAAAAAAACTTTACACAGGTCTAATTCCACATAATATTTATCTTTTTTTACAACCTTTCTTTAGTTTGTTAGTTGACTGTCACCGTGGCGCAGTGGTTAAGGTGGTCGCCTCGCCACTACATCGCCGTGCTGGGTGACGTGGGTTCGATCCCCACACGAGACAAATATTTGTGTGATTCATAGATATTTGTTTCTAGTCTGGGTGTACTTTGTGTCCGTTAGTTTCATGTTTGTAAAGCTCCCCGCGACACAGGGCTAGTTCCCTAGTGCGGGCGTTGTCTTTTAAAAAAAAAAAAAAAAAGTTATAACCCATACCTACTATTTTCCTTCTATGACAATTCAAGATAAATAAATATAACAAACATTCATACATTTTATTAAAAGAAAAGTTTTCTTTACATAATAACTTTGCTTTCTTCGCGTGATATGTTAAAAAACCCTTCACATTTCTAAACGAAATACTTGCTATGTTCAAGCTTCGATAAAAATTCCGTATTTTATTGTTAGTAATACTCGAGATACCGCACGTCGTGATGTTTGAACTTACTAAGTCGTGTGGCATTGGCATTCAGAATACTTTAATTATTTCTCATATAAAATGTTAGATATATATTTAGTTACTGTTTATATTTATTATTATATACAAAGAAGGTAAATCAACGACGTTTTTTAAACTATAATAATATATCAAAATGATGGCATATGGCACTCAGACAATAACAACACAAAAATTCTCTATAGCAGTACCTGTTTGCTTTTGTACTTGTGCAGCTGTGACTCCATGTTCACGCAGGTAAAACCACCAGTCGAGGCTAGTTCTACATGAAATGTAGTCTTAAATAACAAATAATAGACGTAATTAGTAAATCTATCCCAAGATTCCCGAAACGACTCAAGAACTACAGTTACACAAACCTCAGGCGGTACACGGCGAGGGTAGAGACTATTTATCCTAATTACTTACAGCCGGTAGTGATGTACACAATATGTTACCGAACGAACGAGTGAACACGCCTGTTCATGACGTCATCGTTCACTCAAATGATCCTGCGCCATATTTAACGTTTTACGTGACGTGCGATCAAGGGTTAATGAATCTGGAAAATTGATGACGAACGATTTTGAGATTATGAGATTTTGAACGACAACGAGATTTTGGTTGTAATCTAGTTGTAGATGATAATAATAATAGCACAACGGCATAATTAATTAAAATAACGCATAAATAATATAAATTTCTTACTTATAAGGAAATATTGTAATTTTTTTTTTTGTAACAATACAATGTAAAAATTCTTTATTTCAGAAGTATTCGAGGGACCCTCTCTGTAAAAATTAATACAGTATCTATAAGCTCTTCAATAAGTTATCTTCCTAGTCCGACTGCTGTCACGTGGCGTTTTCATTATACTTGTCCAATGTCAATATTACCCAACCTTGCAAAGTTAATTGCTAAGATACGAGAGAAATTGAGAAAATATTCGTTGATTTCTTTAAGTTGTTGTATGTAAAACTATACAATAAACTAGCTTCCAGCCGCAGCTCCACCCGCGTGGTATGTCGGTAAAAATTAGTCTTTTTGCTTTTCCAGACTAAAACTCTGTCTGTGTGCTAAATTTTTGACAGATTATTTCAGCCGTTCTCGCGTGATTGAGCATTAAATCCGTCAGGCAAGTCTCAGATAGTATAACAGAATTGTCAAATATATTGCCAGATAAGTTCCACACCATCAAACTAAAACATCGTAACTCTCTTATCTCTATGCGTTTACTCACGGGACACACATGAGACGAGTAAAACAACTTTATATAATATTCGTACAAACCCTTTCGTAGTTTGCCGCTCACTTGACCAGAGACAATGACCATAAACCACGCTTTATTCTCTAGATTTACGAACTAAACTAGTCTTTGTAGACATTTTACTACACTACATTGTTCCGAATCGTAAACTACGAATTATAGGTTCCCACGTTCCTTATAGTTTTATTTTATAGTGTATAGTAACTGCCTCGGTGGCGCAGCGGGAAGCGTATACGACTGCTGTGCAAGAGGTCCCGGGTTCGATTCCCGGGTCGGGTGAAAATGGTATGGGTTTTTCTATCATGAAATTTTTTCTTTCTTCTATCATGAAAGTTTGATAAACAAATGTTCCCGGTTGATGACAATAGGCTCGCCCCCTATTTCATGGGACCAAACAGCTGGCGAAGTGTGGGTGTGAAACACCTCTGCCTACCCCTTCGGGGAAAAAGGCGTGTTGCTATGTTATGTTATGTTTAGTAAATAAGAAAATATACTTAAACATACAGGATCTGTTAACAATGGAAGATATTCATATACATGTAAGATATTTTAATAATTTGCAATTAAAAGTATTTTTATAAAAATTAAAATCTATAAAAAAAGCTGTGTAACGTAAAAAATATAAGTGAAATCCAATAATAAGTAAACATTTTAAAGATAGGTTTAATTTTCTGTATTTTCGTTCACCAAAACTAATAAACTTTATATTTTCACAAAATGATAGGCAACTACATATACTACTATGCAAAACAAAGCGTTCAGAGAAAATCGAAAACTATAAAACAGGTTCAATGACCTTGCTGCAATGTACCACAGGGTGAAGGTTTTTGAACTAAGCTTCAGCTTATTTCAGGTACCTCGGTAATAACCTGTGTACATCTATTTCACAAAATGCACAATCTTTGTAGCTCTTCAATTGCAACTACGGAAAAATACACTGACGATTAGAAAAGCTGTTTACTATACGATAAAACAAGCTAAGTAAGTGGCAATATTTACGATTTTTTCAAATAACTACTGTTGATCGTTATGTCTTAAGTTATTTGTTAAATATCCTGAAACGGAGGTTTTCCGTAAAGCCAACGAGTATATGAACTTAAAAATACGTAATTTTAGAATAATGAGGGTACTTTTGAAATTTCCCATTTTATTGATGTTTCCTGAGGCATTTTCAATATGAAAAATGAAAATGTGATGTACCTTTTACTTCGTTTAACTTAAAATCTAAAACAACTTAACTTTTAGTTAGCTCTAAATGTGTATATGAATGTTTATAATTTCAAATACACATTTTATCAAATTCAAAGGTAATAAGGAAAGAAAGATCGTGGACTACAGATACATCAAAATGAGAAGTTAGAGAATGTTAGACGTGGCCTACTTCCCACAGTACACTTACAGCATATTTCATGAGAATGTCATGTAAGCTTAAAAGGGAACATGAGTCTACCACATACTTACTGTGAACTGTGAACAATTGAACATCTCAGCAGTGCTACAATATGTCTGCACTACGAACGCTTTAGTTTCATTTATAATCTAACTTACAATAAAAAGTTAAATTTGTGAGTATAATGAAGAAAAAATATGATTAAAAAAATTCTTCCATTTATAAAAGGCTTACTTACTTATAAAAGAGCTTGCTTTATTGCTTATCCCTGTAACGCGTCAGAAAAGGCTTTACTTACTCTCCACATACGTCGACAATAGGTTGACAGATTAAAATCAACGTCTGAATAAATATTCTACATTTGCATAACACTTAACGCAATCCACAGTAGAGAAATAAGCCCGTCTTAAAGGAGAAACATCAAAGTAGAGGCCTTCTGGTACGCCACAGACTTAAAACCGTTGTTTGCAATATTAACGGCTTTACGGCTGTAACAAATGTTTACTCGTCAATGGGCTGAAGGCTTAACGCGCTCTATAAGGCCACGGTTATTCTCGTCGCCTACTGGCTAGTAGCGAACATCGGACTGTCTTTAGCAATGAACTCTTATTGTCTTGGAATATTGTGGTGACAGTAATCGAAATGTGAGAAGACCACTTTATTATATATTTAACATATACATCAATATCATGAAGAGGAAAATATAATATCAAGAGATTTCCAATGGTGATTTACAGGACGTCCTACATCTGATAAGATGATGATGATTGTAGAGTTGATTATTTCCCCCTGTTTCATCTATCCCAACTGGTAGGGATACTTGGATTTTTTTTCCAATTATAGCTACCGGTAGGGATATAATATATGGTATAGAACATAGATATAATATAGCGCGCGGATTCTAGGTCTATGGTATATAGACAGTCTAATTTAAGAAAAATTTCCGCAATCCGCACCGCTTGTATTATATCCTCACCCCATTGAAGTCAATACAATCTTTTCGGATAAAACACGAGTTAGAAATGGTGGTTTGTTGAGCCGTTCTCTCAGGATTGCCTTTGTTATGTTATACAATAGCATGCCTTTTCTAAAAGCCCTATTTAAATTGACTGCTCGTCTGTAACCCTACTACAATATTCAACAGTAGTTGACATCGCTGTCAAGTGTAAGAAAATTACCCTATTAAAATTTTCAAACATCTCTGGTTTAGTGGTAAGATAAGCTCGCTGTTAAAATCGCATCGAACGGGTTTCACACAAGATTAAAGACGTATGTCTCACAGTTACGTGACCGGAGTCTGTGCAATTTGTTGTTTTATGCTGTACCTTTATTTATATATTATTCCGCGATACAGGAATCGTTTCTTAGGACGAGGGTTAGCTTTTATTTATTTATATAACTTTATGCACATAGTACCGTACATGGACGGACTTAATGCCAGAGGCATTCTCTAACCCTTTCAGTAAAATAAATACAATAGAGCAAGAATAGTCAGAACCATTCTTCTACTCTTCTCCGGTACAAAATTAAGCACTACAATTACAGTTCACTACAGTTAGTTTACTTCAGATGCCAATTAGGATAATTATTAATAATATAACTATATATTAAGTCCTCAATAACGGCTTTACAATTAAACGAAGCGTGTTAATTGTAATTAATTATAACTGAAACAGGGAACGTGTTCACTATAGTTTGGTTTAAACCAATCAGTCTGATTTGCGTAGATTCCGAGTTGGATGCTTAATTAGTTTCTCCTTAGATAGGCTCCTCTGTATGTAGCCCGGCCTTAATAATACCTGGAATATTTGATTAAACTATAAATACATACCTAATTGTTTAATATTATAAAATAACAATTTCGAGAGACTGTGTATAAATTGGTTCTGCTTTCTTGGGTTTCGCCAAGAAAGCAGAACCAATTTATACACAGTCTGTACTGAATACTGAAAGGATTTTAATGAAATTTGACATCTGTCTAGGACCTAAAGTAATAAATATACTATTTATATATACTATATAAACTATTTTTTTATCAAAATACCATATGCGTGAAGCCACATCAGCCAGGTAATACTAAGCACGCGTGAGTTTATAGAAGACTAGTAGTCGACCGCGGCTCCGCCGGCGCGTATTTACAGGAATTTTCACTTCTTAGAAATTACATTTTCAAAAATCATTTCTTAGTTAGGTACACCATAAAAGAAAGTTATAATTAAGGTATTTTTGTATATATATCGTATTAGATATTATGTAAATAGGTATTTTCCTTATCCAATAATTACATGTACTGCTAAATTAATTGCCCATAAAAGAAAACTGTATTTATAATTTTACGTATCGTTTGTACACAAATGAGACCATTTTCTGCTACCTGCTTTCTGGCATAAATTTCGGCTTCTTCAATCAACATTCATTAAACTTTTCATACATCTCTCTCATCTCAACTCACCGGTTTACTCATCAAAGACCATACAATACAGATATACTAGATTTCAGATAAAGCTTATACAATACGTACCTGCTGTCCGACAGAGCAGATATATCAAAATGACGCGCCTTTGTGCTCCGTGAACACACTCCTCGGTTATAAAGCCGGAAAACTGGAACGCATTTGCCAATTGAAAATGTCTTCACCATCTAACAAAAGTTATGCGTTGCATGATATCACAAAGCGCCGTACTTACCTACTTTGTGCTTTGATCTTTTACTATTTTATTTCACAACAACGAAGATATGTCGTCGAGATGTTATGATAAACGATTTGCGGTTTGTTGAAGAACAATAAATGGTTTATAGAATGCCTGTAGATGAATTTATGGTCTGAATCATTATAGTTTCGAACATCTACATGATAACTTTGTTTGACAGTTTAAAAACAATTAAGTAATTTGCCTCTAATTTGTTTATGACGTTAAATGTAAGTATTAATCTTATTTTTATATTGTGCATATAAGTGTATAGTTGTGCGTGTAGCAGGTCACATATAGGCATAACTAGCAGTACCCGCGACTTCGTTCGTTTTTTGTTTTTTCACGGAACCCTGATATTTTTATCCAAAATCGAAGTGACCTAAATTACTTCTTGTGACACTAGCTAGTAAAAGTCCCGTCGAAATCGGTTCAGGTGTTCTGGAGTGTACCTCAAATAATCAGACAGACAGACAGCAATATTTTTTAAGTGTGTTATATGTAACGTTTGTAGATATTTCCATGTCTACTCTAAAAACCTATTATTTTGATATTACAAAGTATGTCTACCTAGTACACACATAAAGTAGGTACATTATGTATTTACATCAGTTCTTCGTCGCGTATTGTTTATAATTTAGGAAAACAAGCTTTGGTCTTGGTCTAATATAAATCCAACACTAGAGTCACTCATAATAGGGTATACAATATAACACCAAACAATATACACACAACAGAGACCCAAGATTATTCGCACAGATTTTCAGATTATCGTCGGAACCCACGAACCAACATCAATTGATAAAGTAAACTGGGTGTAATCCCGGGGTATCGATTACAAATCCTAATACCGTAAGTGGGAATCCCGAGCGACTTGCGACGTTAGCCACTCAATACGGGTGTAAACACGAGGGAGACCAACAGAAGTATGGGTAAAATGACGAAGAAACACACGGCCCAGGAAAATTACTAAGATTTGCTTTATAAAATTGACCTTAGCGGTCTATTACCAAACTCCATAGATCGTGAAAATAATTAGAAAAATAATGAAGCGTAATATCTTTCTTATATTTATTATAATAGGTCATGAGGACAATTCTAATCATTCTTTTCACATCTCATATTCGCTGTAGAGCCTGAGCCTTAGTATGAATTACCAACCCAAAATGAACGATAAATTTAGGGTAATGCGAAATCATATTTTTGTTTATCACAATATCAATGGGCAACGTAAATTAGGTTTCGCATCGACTATATCCATAAACCTCATTCTTTCAACTTTATTTCTCGTCATAAAACAAACGTCAAAAAATAATACAACACACTATCTAATAGCAATACTCCCTGGCAACTTGTTACAACACCACAAAAAATATTTCTGGCAATTCTAAAATTCCCAAAAAGTGTATCGTTTAGAGTCGCGCGGGGTTTCGCTCCCGTCGTTCTTCATTTGGCTACTACTCAGCTCCTGTTGGTCATAGCGTGATGATATATAGCCATTCTCGATAAATGTGCTATCCAACACTAAAATATTTTTTCAAATCGGACCAGTTAGTGCCTAAGACCCTAGCGTTCAACTAATGAAACTAACTCTTATGCTTTATAATATTAGTATAGGATATAGTATGGGCAATGGGAGGTTTTACTGCCAACAATAAAACTTAGTCGATAGAAATAAGTAAAAGTTAGAGCGCTGGGTAATCATTAAAAACTCATCCATCACCACATTGACAGCTTAGTAATTACGACATAGGTACATGTTATAACACGGCACAGAAATACGTTTTCGTGGATTTTTACAGTAAGCAACTCACAAATTTAATATGATTTATAGAATAGGTACCTTATACTAATGGAAACGAAGTACATTATGTCTCAGCATTGTTATTGATGAAATTGATTATCTCGATGAATAATTAATTTGGTGACACTTTAGTAGGAATACAAAATATTGAAGAAATAAATAATTTACAGTATAATAAATGTACTTATTCTATGTTAACAATATGAGATAGTCTGGTCGATAACATAATGGATATTATTTAGAAACGTCTTCCAGTCTACAAATTCTTTGTTATTATTTTATATTAATAAATAAAACTTGAAGCTCCGTTGTCCAATATAATACCCGTCATTATTAATTCTAAAAATCCACAATCATCCCAATTAAGCGAAATGCCAAATAGAAACAAAAAGTAATTATTATTTTGTTCACAAAGTGCCCTTCATTTGTTTCGTTCTAATATTAACATTTGAATGAAAGATAATTTCTCTTTGTTAATTAAAATTGTAGCGATGGTAGCCGAATGGTTATGTGACTGGCGTGCAAAACATGAGATTCGAATTCGATTTCGTCCGACAGTACCAAAGTAGATTTCACTTTGTGGAATTTATATGTTCCTACTAGACAAGTGACTTACCATCTTCTAACGGTGAAATAAAACATCGTAAGGAGACCCACATACCCCAAAAAAAATTCTATGGGTTTATCTGAATGATCTACCAACCCACCAGTGTGTTTGAATTATTGCCTAAACCCTCTCAGCTCTCTAGATAGACGTGAATCGAGCCCAGAAGTGGGACATTAATGTGTTACTGATGATGATGATGAGTGAAAATTGTAAACTTTAGGTATCCACGTAAAATACGTATAAATACGAGAATGAACCCATTATTAGATATTAAAGTCAGCTGCAGTAAGGCAATAGTCGTTCAGTTAATATTTATGAACAATTGAAGCTAAAATGGTGTTAATTTTATCGTACCAAGTGTATATCCCCAAGGACTACGGCAACGGTCAGGTCTAATTAATCCCAGAGCCAGCTTTGTTTATAAATTATAGCCATTAGGAGGAATGTATATTAAACTATTTCATATCTTGTAGTCATTAACGTTGAAGTGGGTTACTACTTTAAATAGTTGAAATCGAAACTCATTTAAATCTACACAGTATGGTATTCTGTGTTTCACTTTACACGCTACCTAAATTGTCACAAATCTGGTCATTAAAAAGAGTGACCTGAGTTTCTTACCAGCCCCCCAAGACAACTAGCAAATCGCTGATTCTATTAAAAATATTTAACTGTCAATAAAAATGATGATAGATCGAATCGATTGCCACTTGTCTGGAGGGGTTCTTCCCTGACAGCGTACTTTTGTATTATATTTGTTACATTTGTAACTTATGAGTTCCCTAACAGTTATAACCTCGATAAAAAAATAATCCTTATAAAAGTATACCTGTCTATTGTTTCAGGAGCGATCCCTATGGTCACGGCGACGGTGTACTGCGCCCCCGCGCCGCTGCGGTATGCGTCCCTGGCTGTCTACAGCCTCGGCAGTCTCATCGGACTTTATAAGGTACACAAACTGACACCACAGATTACTAAATGCTAACACACTATTTATTAACAATGAACAAATGAATTTATACTCTTTTGACTTGTAACATCGACATGGGACGTTCTTGCAGTTTAAATAAAAAATTAAAACTGTAGCTGAAAAATTTACCTGAAATTTCTGTAGCTCAGTAGGTATGCACGTCTGGGGTATTTAACCAGTACACTTTCCCCAGTCTTCGGTACCGAAAGTTCAGAAGTTATACAGTAACATTCTTATGTGTTTGTAAGTGAGTCGTATTTTTGTGTGCCCAGGCGATGCGCGCATGGTCTCCTTGGGAACGAAGGTTGTGTTTCGCGGCGCCATTTTGTATGCGCGTGCTGTTGGCGGGCGCGCGCGCAGCACGGCTCGGAGGTGGCGACCCGCACGCTATACTACACGTCTTCTTACAGGTATATTATACATGATTTTTTAACGTAACCTACAGAGCATGATACCATTTTACCCGGAGGGATAGACAGAGGTGTATCACATTCACATTTCACCAACTATGTAGGTCTCAAGGCATAAGGTGCGAGACTATTGTCAAGAATCGGCCACATTTTCAGACTCCGGGCTGATATTGGGCTTTTCAATATAAAAAAGCCAGTACTATTTTAGCACGTCCATTTTTTATTATACTTTGGCTGCGCATCGAGGCACTCATATAGTCCAATACCTAAGAAAGGTTGCAGTTAATAGTGCTAGAAGTGCATCACAGTACATGCAGCTGTGCCGTATAGGCACACTGAACTAACCACCTGAATGTTGCTATGTGCTCTAAATTAACCCTATTTGGGTTAATTTGGTGGTATATGTAAAACTAATATTGGAGTAAGATATTAATCATATAATTATGAGTTTATGACCTATTTTACAAATTTATGTAACATACTAAAATTTTAAATTCTCCAAAAGTTTCTAAACATATTTCTATTTTCTTATTGTTTTTCACTTTAGAAAATGGAAAAGTTCGTAATTTGGCACGTGCTCGTGCCAACTCATTTGGTCGTAAATTGTTTAATGGCAGAGAAAATCTGTGCTACCTTGGAGCACATAACTCAGATGCTGCTAACCCCAATCCTACCTTTAGCAGTTAAAGCCTATTGGTACCTATATCACAATTAGTAACAAGACATCGTAGAATCATCAAGATCATCAAGACGCCTCCGTTGAAATAGTTATTGTAAGATAACTTTTCATTTTTCACATTGTTTAATTGCATCTTAATCCCAATTCATGGAAGAGTCTTTCTAGTTAGATCTAGAGAGATCTCTAGATAAATAAGGGAAGATAATGTTGGATTATAAAAATAACTGTTTAAAAGCTGTTTATGATGAAACTGATGTTCAATAATAAACCACTAAGTAGAATATGCAGTTAGATGGAATACCGTACACGCTTAAGTATATAAAAATTTCTACAAAATAGAATACAAAAAGTTTCTAAAACAAACGAAACTCTATCGTAACATACAACGCTATTTCAAAAGAGGTCCCCGATGGGCACGCTCCAATAAAATAACGTTATTTAACGTTATAACGTCGCGATTTGTTGCACCATCTGGCTCGGTTCCAGCTGCTACTGCTACACGTTATTTATTGTCCACTTGCGCTTCTACGTCACACACAACTTACTATTGCCCTATGGAGTAATTAAGTTGAAGCTGTACTATATTCGTACTAGCGGACCAGACAGACGTTGTCCTGCGATTGCAGCGCCATCTGCTGGGTTTATTTGTGAATGTATACCATCCTCGAATCCACTTGAACACATACACAAAAATGCATTCAAATCGGTTCAGCCGTTTAGGAGGAGTTCACTGTCAACACACGTACAGAAGAATTATATATATAGAGATAGGCAAATGTCAGTAACAGATGGCACACCGTGACTCAGTAGCTAGACTAAATTAAAAAATGTTATTGGAAGTAGTGGAGACTTAGACGAAACTAATAAAGGGTGTTTGAAATTAAGTTTCGGGCTCTTTTTTTTCATGGATACCGAAATACTATTTGCCTGTTCCTCTTACTTTCGTTTGGTTTTATTTTATAAAATATACTACTGCCTAATCCAAATCGACTAGGAATGTCACGATGCCGATGAGAGGAGACGCCGATTTTTTTAAAATCAATGGTCACGATTCATACTTTACTTTTTAAATGACACCGTTATAATATTAAGTCATGTTTTCAAATGCATCTCAAGTATCTGATGATACCTACTATATTTCCCCTATATAGCAAACATTTTTGTCATGTTAATTCTGCTGTACGGTGCAATGCAAAATTATTGTCAAAAAATTGTTCGAAAGACTCATTTGTATATTGAACAAAATTGTTTATTAGTTTTTTATTCTTATAGCTTATAGAACAACCTAAAGAACCGAATCTTGTGTCTCGTGTCATGTGCCAATCAAAATAAAAATCAACTCATTCTGTGATCATGACAAAATATGCAGCCCCGCTGTGGTACCCGGCACACAAATGCCTACTGTTCTTTTACTTTATTATCATCAAAATAATATTAACAAATAAGTAAAAAATAAAAACAATAAAAAACACGCTGCTTATGCGAACAAAACTGTTTTTTACTTACTTTTTATATTTATTTTATTTTATAACGACTAGGTACTCACAAATAATTTAAATCATAATAATATACACTAAATAAAACTAGATGGCGCCAGTGGTTTTATTAACAATTAATAAAACCACTGCCGCTTTTTTTATGAACTTGGGTTCATAAAAATGACCTTCCTTATAAGTATTGGTGAAATCCGCATCAAAATCTGATTGAGTAACAAAAATCCATCCATCCATAGATCCGTACAAATCTTATATATTACCTTCATTAGTGATAGGTATTATAAGTTTTAACTAAGATTTTATTGCTGAAATTACGGAGAATGCTTTCAGCAAACAATATTCTCGTAATTTGCACAGTTTAGTTCCGAGTCGCACAATTTGCTAAACTAATATCTGTCGGTAATCTCAGTAGAGTCTGACACTCTCGCAATAAATGTCAGACACGCCAAGTAATGTAACGGAGCTTTTAGCTTCACAACTGGGAACGAGAATTAAACTCTAGCGAGGTCTTCACTTGAAACTTGTGAATCATTCGGGAGTTTACAATTTATTCGTCAAGAATGTAATGTAGGTATACGTACGTACCCAACTTGTGAAATGAACTTATCTATAGCTATGTGAAATATGGTTAGGAAAATGAGAATAACAGTGATTTAGTAAAATCTTGTTTCGTAAAATTTAACTACACTTATTTTTACTTCTGGCTAATAATTTTTAATTTTGATTCGAAAAATATTAGACAGTTACACACATTCACGCGGCACAAGATCAAAACCAAATATGTTTCTATAATACGTCAACACAAACGTAACAATTAAAAAATTTCCGAATAAGTATATTTTGGGGAGTTATTTAGCTGACGGACGACGAGAATATTTTCAAAGAGTGTATAAAAAGTTACGACCTTTAACAATATTAATATCACACCTTTCTGCTGCGGGTTATATTATGGAAATTTTAAAAGAGATAGCCATGTGAGTGTCCTAATTATACCACCCTTCCAATCCTCTGATAGCGATCGTACGTTCACATTCTGTGTGTAAGCATTTATTCGGCTTCATTCTACGAGTCTGTATGAATAAAAGCAACCATTATGTAACGCAGCAAGGAGTACATTTTGCACATCTCATGATGAGAAATAAAATCCAAAATCAGTTACGCCAAATTTGGAATTTTCTCGAAAAGGGTTTCACAGTACCTATATCAATCAAAACGGAACTACAGATCAAAATGTTTTTCACTGAACTGAGTAGAACTGACTGACTGAATGAGTATTGTTACGTGTTTATCATAAACCGCGCGCGCAAGGACACATAATAAAAATAATATAGGTACCTACAGGCTATATTATTATATTATTTCACTCTTCATTTCATTTGTCTAACTCTTTTTTAATAGTGTTTGTAACGATGTTATAATTTGTCGATCGATGTAGTGGTACCCGCAGCAATCTAACGTTGAAACATGCTAACGTAGAACTAAAAAATACGTAAATACGTGGCAAAAGGAAGAAATTTTGTTTTCATGAGGATTTAATAGAAAAACTACAAGCAATGTAAAGTTTGTTTCCTTCTATTTAGAGACCATCCAAATTGAATAACGAGAAAGGAATTAAGGTAAAGATGCCTTATTTAATTAAGTTACGAAACTGGAATATTATAAAGGAAGTCACTTTTTTCTTCTGCCTTTCTACATACAAGTACCTACATAAAATCATCCCGCCTGTTTAAGCCCTTGGTGCTTGGAGCAAAGACTATAGTGGACCTATTGTGTCAGTGAATTTTTTTTTCTCATATACATACGTAGGCACTGTAAAAAAATCATGAGACTGGAAACTTTTTATTTGAAAATACTGTATACTGTAGTTCTACATGACACTCCAGAGTTTAGCGTTGTTTTACATACATAAGATTGCACCAAGAAATCCAATATGCATGCAAAGTAACAATAAGCTCTAAGAAGCCTTAGGACCTTACTCAAAATAACGACATAATACTCAATGTTCGGCAATTGCTTGAGTACCTATAGGAACAAATTAAAGTCATTTTACGAGTAGAATCGTATCATATTGTATCAAGAGTTAAACATATAGAGATAGTTTAAACTAATACCTAACTATTTTTAATTTTCGCAATACAACGGAGGCTCACGCACTAGTAAACATTCGAGTTTAATATTAATGTTGTACCTACACGAAAATTATAAATTTCCTTATACATATAGCTATATGTAGACATGAAACAATCCCCAGTTCCTTTCAATAGGTACACAATGGGGCTTGGCATGTAGCCAAATGACTCCGGTCCCCCGTTCTCGGCCGAATAATAAATGAGTCTAAGCGCAAGAGATAATCGCTCTTCACAAATATGTTCACCACTGGCCTTTATTCCTTTAACCCAATTTTGAAGCCAATTACATAAAATGTATTTTAAAAAGTAGCCAGCTAAAAGCTTCATTACAGTTGCTGATTACAGGCCTAATTGGGCATTACAATTTTTGTACAAAAGTGCTGGATATTGTTCATTACGTTCTATATCAATACATGTTATAAAAGGCTTTGTCCTGACTGACTGACTGACTGACAGATAACGCACAGCCTAAACCGCTGGACGTAGCGTCTTGAAATTTGGAGGGTGTATTTTTCCTATTGTCTAGAGGTGTACTAAGAAAGGATTTTTTAAAATTCAACCCCTAAGGGGGCGAAAAGGGATAAAAACGATTGTATGAAACTTCTTTGTTTTTCCCTTATAGATTTGAAAATTTGTTTTGGGGTACTACTATCAAAATAAAAAATACCCTCATCAATATTTTTGACAAGAGTGGCTTTGGAAGGGTGAAATTGAGGATGAAACGTTGTATGAAAAGATCTTTGTTTTGAAGTTAACGTTTTGCAAATTAGTATTGGGATAGGAATTTAAAATGTTGTTTTTAATATTTTTGACAGGGATGGGTTCAGGGGGTGAAATATTAAATAGACAGTTCTTTGTTTTTCAAGTTATATGTGAACTTCAGTTAAGAAGTGAATTAATGGGTTGTTGTTGGTTTGAAAAACTTACCCTAAGGGAGAAATAGGTGTGAAAATTATTAGAAATTGATATGGATGTCGGTTTTAAGGTTTTTAGGGACGCTGATTACGAAAATGTTATCTATATTGACGTAAAATGAAATTCAACTCCTGTAGTGGGGTGTTGTGGAATTCATGAATTGCACTTAAAACAACGATCTATGTAATATCGAAATCTACGCGGACGAAATCGCGGGCAAAAGCTAGTAATCTATATTTATGGATTTTATAAAAGGTGACAGTAACTAACGTTTTAATTCGATAAATTCTAAAATGTTATACGAGCAATTCTTAGGTAAAATCGCCCACTTCCAAATTTCAACATGAAAATTAATCTAAAAAATCCATATTAAATTATTAAATTGGAAATATTTACTAATTTAGCTCTCCAAAAAATGTAGAACTCGACATGATTACCTTCACGTATAGGTAAGGCGTTACTTTACACTATTACTTTATGAATGTGTCCGTATTGATATGATCTATGACTAATCGTTTCACTTTCACTCTCATGAGGAGAGACTTTTATATCGACAGTCGATATAAGATTATATCAAAATTGATTTTTATTTTCTCACTTACACAAAGCCACTTAGCTGAAACCAGTTATATAGTACATTTCTTTGCTCACTTCATTAGAGTATCTTCTTTCCATCTTTATAGAGAAGTAAAATACTATTATCTACTGTGACTAAAAACTAAAATGAAATTAAAACATAGCTGCGCTGACGACAGAGCGGTACGTAATTGGATATAGGTATATCTGTAAAGCGATTACGGACATTAACTCAAATGAGACTGAGAGTATACGGCTTCGCCTAATAGAATATACAATTAAAGGCCTGTGAATTATATCTATTCCTTCAGTATTGAACATTTTATGTTATTTTGTAATTCAGATGTCCCGAATCTAGAAACTGATTTATTTTAACTAGATTTACAAATTTAAACATATTTGTCTAATAATAATATCAAACTACTCACCAACAATATTAGTATGACTGAGGTGTTCTGTAGGGTGGAGGTGTTTCCCCAGACGAGCAGGTTAATTTGAGCGGAGGTCCTCTCTTATCTAAAGAAGAAATAATATTCTGATGGAGCTTGCTAAGACAAAATATAGTTTAGTTTTATTTTGTTGTAGTTAAATATATTCTGATTGGTAACATTAACATTTTATGCAATTCATGTGAGTTTATTCAATGTATAAGAAGTCGGAATGTTGCAATTATACTTCTGTATGATTAACTATAGAAACGTGTTCTGAATATATAAATAAATTTAACTGCGCAACAAGGAAAACTGTTGAATTAGAAACAGGTATCCTATATACCTATTTATTTAATTGAACCAAGCCCGTGACTTTGCATGTGATAATAAAATAATATTCCACACCTGACGTTTGTTTTTAATCTCTCACCAACTGCTGGTAGATATCCTTATTATTATATTATACTTATTAGAAGTAATTACGAAAATATTACTTGCATATTTATTTTACATTTATTTTTTTAATCTATACTTAAAATTTAAAGACCTGACTGATTTACTGACTGACTGACCTACATATCAACGCACAGCTTAAGCCACTGATCCTAGGACATGAAATTTGGAGGGCAAGTTTTTATGTATCCTCTAAGAAAGGGTTTTTCCTCATTCAATCCCTAAATGGATGAAACGGGGGATCAAAGTTTGTATGGAGAAATTGTATTGAAGGGTTTTGTTACTTCAAAACTTAGTACTTAGGTATACTCAGAAACACAAAGAAATTAAAACGTATTTTTTGCTTTTTGAAAATTCAACCACCAAGGGCATCAAATTATGATAAAGACGTTTGAAAACTAAGTGACTGTAATAGCACTCCAGCTTAAAAACGAGTTAACGGGCAGCTCGTGGTGTTGAAAAACTCAAAGTTTTTACAAAAGTAATAAATATGAACGACTAAACGAATACACGGTTCCTACAGTTCTTTGCTTCTTTGCAAAATTAAAAGCTTGTAGAAATAATAGATATTAAAATCAACCAACAGGCTTTCAACAGCAAAGAGGATACCCATTCCATTCCATTAGCAATCACACAATTTTTTTATCTGTATTTAAAAAAAAGCCAATAGAATCTTAACTGGCTTCATGAATACACGCAAAGTAACTCAACAAATGTTTCAATTTTCCAGGACGCAGTATCCTTGGGTGGTGGTGTGATCGGTGCGATGCACATTCCTGAGAAATGGTTCCCCGGCGCGGTGGACCGGTGCCTCAACTCTCACAACATCATGCACGTGCTAGTCGTGCTAGCTGTCTACTCAATGCACCAGGTACGTCCACTTAATCGCTGCACTGTCCTGGCAACACTAAAACTTTGTCTCATAGGATACCAGGATAATAATATAAAGGATGGCAATACCCAAGTTATGATCTGTGCAGGCATCTATAAACTTTGTAATAGCTATCAAGCTTTCATACGCTAAAAACTTCTTTACTCTTGTCCGTGTTTGTGCCTTAGTTTTACCTAACTAGAGACGAGAATATGTATAGAATTACAAATTTATTAACTATGAACATGCCTACTATCTACTAATAAAATCTGTATCGAGGTTCGTTGGCGCCGCCCGCGAGTGTATGTACGACTGTTGCGCAGAAGGTCCTGGGTTCGATCATCGGGTTAGGCTAATACCGTATTGAATTTTTCTGTCTTGAATTTCTCAATATCAAGCTGGTGTCTGCCGATTAAAGTTGGGCACGCAGCGAACGGGGTGGGATAGCGACGTGACGCAGCGTCGTCGGTGCGATGAATGTATGAACGCAGAGATCAGCGGCGCTGTACTCTTTTTTTTTTTTTTACCACACTCCTACCTCACACTACTTCACTCAACGCCATGTAGTCCCAAAGTAAGCAATTATATTTGCTTGTGTTATGGGTACTAAACAACTGATATACTACTTAAATACATTTTTTTTTTGTAAATACGTACATATTATAGATAAATTAAACCCAGATACAGAACAAACCTTTATGCTCATCACACAAATATTTGTCCTGGGTGGGGATCGAACCTACGACCGCCGGCTTAGCAGTCTGGGTCACTAACCACTAGACCAACAGGTCTGTCAAGTATGATGTATGACACCTTCGGTATATTTCATACAAGTTGTCCACGCCGCTCAAGCGCGACGACACGTCTGCGTCGCTTTCCCATCCCATTCGCTGTGTAACCAAAGCTTTAAGGCAAGGCTTACCCATTATATGGGACCAAACATAACTGACGAATGTGGGTGTGATGCATCTCTGTCTACCCCTTAGGGACAAATGTGTGATACTATGTCATTGTTTTGTTGTCGATGTTTGATAAGGTGTGTTGTGTTATGTACAGGTGACGAAGCGCGACCTGGAGTGGATGTCGCGGGTGGACTGCCGCGCGCCGCTTCGCCACCTCTGACGCAGAGTACGTCACGCTCTCCACGCCCTCGTGTGCTCCGCTCATCGCCTCCGTCTGATCGACTCTTTTACTCACTTCTACTCAATTCGCGCACGCTATTAGCTTCCTAAGTCGCCGCGACTTGGAGCTGCGTAGAGCCGTAAGACCAAACGAGTGGACTATGTAACTTTATATTAAGACAACATAATTATTACAATTAACTATAACTCTTTTATATTGGAAAAAATTTGGTTATTTATGTTTCCGGTTTGATGTTTTAATATTAGTAAATGTAAATGACTCAAGTAAGTAAGACAATGTAGACAAGTATTGTGATTACGGAGGCTCAGTGAACTGTATTGAGTCGTAAAACTCAAAGTAAGCAATCAAAATCACGATGGTCTTTGTTGACAAATGGTCTTCCGAACTTTTGTATTAAGGTCGGACATAAATTTGATGTTGTAAGAGTTGCATAGAAAGAATGCTTTCGTCAGAATATGTGTTATTTTTTCAAGGTAGTTAATTATGTCTGAAGAAGCACTCTAGGTTTAGTAAGATAGTCCTCAGTCAGACGGTGATTAGTTTCTAAGAGTATGCGAGTTAATACTCGGACTAGTTACCATTTGGTCTTATGGAAAGTGCTGCAGCTTAGTCAATAAAGTAGATATCGTAGCCTGTTCCTGAGCCGGTAGCATACGTTATAGATACGTATGACAAACATATCTGCAGGATGTAACGATGCTCACATAACTGAACGTAGACGTGAAGTAGTAGTGCGGTCCCGTGCAATGTTTCACGTGCAATCATTTTTGATGAACATTAGTGCTGTCAACTAGACAAATACAGACTGGAACATGTATATAAGTGTTGTGATTATATTACGTGTTTGTACAATAAATAAATAAATATTTGTACAGATTTCTTATACTAATTGCTATCGTTATTATCTTGTTATTAATTTGCAAATTACATTTTACAATTATACAACACTTACCTAACTTGTTTATAATCGTGAGATTAGGCTAGTTTGAAATATTTGTGTTAGTAAATACTAGCATATTGATTACAATAATTATTGTTTTTAGATCGTAGTCTTTAGTAGCAACAGCTAGCCACAAATTATACTTGTTTATACTTATATTAATTTGTATATATTATGTATCTAATAATATTAACGTGTATTAAAGAACATAATTACTGCTGTCTGATCTCTTCACTGTTCTAACAAATTAGTAATAGTTGACAGCACTCATTACCAGTACTCATATTACATTTTGTATTATCAAACTAGCTTTTCAAGTCACTTACAATAAATTTATTAAAGTGATAACAAGTCCGTCATTTGGTATAACAGTCAGAGATCTAATAATTCAAAATAATCAAGAGACGTGAGCATTAAAATGTGATTTAAATACCATTGAAGCTATATTACATTTGAATATGTACGAGTTATTTATTGTGATATTGAATAGCTAGATAAGTTGTTTAAAAATCTTTTCCTCGGAATAATTTTGGAAAAATGAAAGTCAAGATCACATAACATAATACTCGTACATCGTCGTAGTTGTTGAAGTAAAAGTACTTTTGCTTTAATCATATTTGTCATCTGACTGTATACATTAAAGATCTGTCCACAAATATCCAGGATATCCAGAAAACTCTAAAGAGCTCGAGTTGATTTATATGAAGGAACGTGAACAAATAGGTTTAGCAAATGGTTTATAGTAAATAGAACTTTAACGGAGTTATGTGTGGATAGACCTTAGGACGGCAACTTGAACCAATAATGTGAATTTGTGAGAAACAAATAAATTGGTTAGATGACAATATTGCGGCCTATACATAATACAATATTGCGGCATATATATAATAGTAGGTAATAATATGAGTCGTCATTATTATGTACCTTCTATTTTCTAATGTACTCGTACGACATGTTGGAAAAGAAGCCATTTAACAATAACTAGTTGATTACTAGAACAGTAATTTAATAGTTATAATAATTAGCGCGATAAGTTATCGAAATGTAATAGCGGTTATTTTAATCGAATCGAAAACACTTCAAATCTTAGTAAGCTTATAAATATAGTTAAAATATAATATTGGATATATTACACAATTTTATAGATTAAGATAATATGGAGTTGGATTTGCATGCGCACATGAATTTGCGATGGCAATCAAGAAAGTAGTGGGGGTAGGTTGATTCACTGCGGCTGCCGTGAATGGTAAATGATTAATTACCTACTCAAAGTTGTCATGCAAATATAAGACTTTAAATAGATGCAGTAGGTATTACGCACTACACTACTAACCTTTCTAACACCTTACCTAGCTATCATAGGCAGAAAATCACCCACTAAGGGACTTGATAGCCAGCGTCGTTACTTGGTAGTTTGTAAGCAGGTATGTCTTCGAAATATATTATCATGAGCAGTTATTGATAGGCATTGTTATGATACGTACAAATAACCCGTACCCCGTACGAGTAACCACAAATGGCAGCCCAGAACACCGGTCCCAAACAAAATTGTTTCTATTTCCTACTAAATTAATATTAGGTATAGTTCGCTATCTGTCCTGTAATTAAACTCTTAAAAAGTTAACATCTAACCTTAAAATATTAGTTATTATACCCACGTTAGTATTCTTAATAAAAAGACGCCTGACCAGTAGTCAATGAGTTTAAAGTATGACTTACTTCATTTAATTAATTGTAAGTGAAAAGAGCAATGTTAGAAAATAAGTAATGCAAAAGCTTTTATCTTTATTTACTATCTAGTTTCAAGCCGTGAATTTATTTATATTTACATAGTTAGAAATAAATTAATATTTTCGTCAATTTATTTGTCAAACATATCAATTTCTAACCACATAATAACAAATTGGTCGCTTGATTCTTACGCTAAAATTATTGTGTCGAGACACGTCTTAAAACTTAGGTGCAACAATTTTAGAAGAAATGAAACAAAATTGTCGCATTTGTCAAAATTAATCCTAAATCATATAATAATTATAAATATTCAGCGAGTGAGATGTAATAAATAGATAACAATAAAAAGTTAATATGAATGGACCTCGCCTTTACACTCGGACTGAACAAAATTAGGTACGGCAAAAAAAAATGATTGTGACGATAGTTTGTTGTAATAGAAACTGTACGAAACTACCACCCTAGGAATCCTATAATAGTGCGTTTGTAAATTTTAAATCTAAGAAACTCTTGACCACGACGACCTTGACGTATCTAACGGATTAAATAAAATAAGTAATGATGAATTTCGCTCACTTAGCTCTTAGTATCTTTGAGAAAATATAACAACACTCTGACGTACAGTACAGACTGAAAACTTTCATCATCATCATCATCATCATATCAGCCCAATGACGTCCACTGCTGGACATAGGCCGGCTGCACCAGATGGACCGACGACCTGGTTAAGGACGTGGGTGGCCATTGGTTGCAGGCGGCACAAAATCGCTCGCTGTGGCGCAAATTAGGTGAAAACTATACCCACTTTGTAATCCTCGCCGTAGCCAGATTGAAAGTTGTTCAAAGCCAAAGCGCTCACACTGCCTGACTCGTGACCGAGCGATAAATATAACAATTATAGGTACTTACATATTTTGATCAGTTTAAGGGTCGAGGTCTGGTAAAGTTCACTATGTTTGTAGATATTAGTTACATATTGGTAGTATTATCTTACTAGTCCCTCATCGCCACATTTCCAAGGTTGTTTGTTTCGTTCCACTGTTATCACCAAATTGAGTGGTGCGGTGGTATATTTGTTGGTATATTTTTATATTCTCGATGTTGTGTGCTTCGCTGCTTGTATACAAAGGCATCGCGAGTGACTTGAGACATTATTTCTCTTCGTACACGAGCTCTTCTAGTCAGTTCGATAGTTTATTTAACAAACTAGAGGTAAAGTTAGCGTCAGTAGTTAGGTAGTTTACGAGCAATAAATAGACGACAATTGTTACGAAATTTGACAAAAGTAGTCGACTCCAACGTTTATCACGAAACGATTGCTTCAATTTTAGACAGTAAATTGTTGAAAATTTGTATCGCGTCTTTTTGATGGCTTTAATGTTCTACTTTTGTCAAAGTTCTATTGTTTTAAATAATTACTTATTATATGAAGTAGTGTTTTAGATAAAACGAAGTGTACTTGAGGTTTTTTACTAGTGGTCGTCCCAGAGACACGGCCGCTGTCTCCCGGGCCGCATAAGGCCGCGCGGGTCCCCGATGTCATGGCCCCACCTTCCCATGTTTATCAACTTAACATACTCAGTGTTTTGATTTATATTTTTGGAATAAGATATTTCAGCTAGGCACATATTTACAACATCACATAGATTATTTTTCTGTAAAATTACAGCAAAGACTTCACATATATTTGGAGTAAATTGAATTCAATGTACAGTTGTTATTTTGTCTTAGCGATCAAATTAGTTTGTTGAATATTTGAGATATAATATTAAGTATATTATTTGTAACTGTTTACTTGCCTAAATATCAATTATTTACACGGAATAAATGAATTACTGGAATTCACGTTTTATATATACCTAGTTATGTATATTTGATTAGGTATACACTGTGAGTAAACATGATTGTCCAGTGAAAAATCATATTTAGATTGCACTTAAGTTTCAAAGTTTATAGTGAACGTAAAATTAACACAAAACGAGCGCACGCCACTAACACGTGAACCTACGGCAAATTGTAGGACTACATAATACTGTGTAGCCACTATGATGCGACTACAACTGTTACTCTACACGGGTAAGTGGCAAGTACTCGAAGAAGCTTTATATCCAGCAATTCAACAATGTTACATAAAGGAGTAATTGTTTAATGAGTATAATAAAGTTGCAATAATTGAATACTCTTATAATAATGTCGACCAAAAGAATGAAGCGCATAGTCAGATTTCGTCTGTGTTTTCACGTCGTAAGAGAGACACTATAGGCAAACATTGTACCTACTAGTGCGTCGAAGAAGGACAGCACTGCAATTGATTGATTTCGATATGTGACTGATTCTTGTGGTCAATTTATGAGTATTACTTAATAAGTTTATTCAATAATTTTGTAGATTCTTATATAGTGTTTCGAAAGACGTTTGACATTCCTGATTTTTGTAGACTTTTAAGGATGATATTAAAAAATGTCATCATAATTTATAAGAGTTATCGTGCATAGGTGATAAACAAAGCAATACAACAGTATTTAATACAAACATAATAATTGTTTACAACGTTACTTTTGTGGAATAACCAAAGTGTAAAGCGTTAATGCACTTACTCGTATCTTGAATTATTAATAGTAAATGATGATTTCATCAATATTCTCAAGCTGTAGACGTTGAAGAGATTATTAAAGTTTATTTGAATTCAATTCTAGTTATTTTATTTTTGCAAAAACATATCTGATACCTGTTTGATACCTAACACCTTGTTCTACCTAGTGCACTTTGCACAGTAACAATACAAATTAACGGAGACAAAGTAGGTACACCCAGACTCGAAACAAATATCACACAAATATTTATCTGTGTGGGAATCGAACCCACGTCACTCGTTAGTGGTGAGGCGACCACCCTAACCGATACACCACGGTGACACTGACAGTCAAGTTACTTACTATATTTGTTCAAAAAGCAGTGGATTTTCCAGAGGTGATGTCACGTTTATCAACGAGTTTATCACAAAGTCATCCTGGTCAAGTTACAAATAAGATGACGTCGCACACGCGTACTAAGTAAGTATATTCCTCATATAAAGTGTGGCGGTTGATGTAAGCACATCGAAACATAAAAATGTGCGCAAACTGGTTAATAGTGTTCGCTGCGTTCGTGCTAGTGACCAGCGCTCGCGCACGGCCCGGCACTAACGATATACAGAGCACCACAATCAAAATAAGTAAGTCAGCTTTTGTTTGATACTCATAAATTAAGATACTTTCATCTAAATATACATCATTTCTTATACTGTAAAATAGTTGACAATTAGGTACCGTATCTAGATCATTTCAACAATTTATTGTTAGACTAATTCCAGACATCAAAGTTACATTGACGTAAAGAAAAGTTATATTCTTTTGTTATATTAATCTGCACAAGCAAAATTAACTAATATTAAAGTGCTAGAGCTGGAGATTTCTAACAAACTTTTGCACACAGTTTTAAGAAAATTAAAACAAATTAACCGACTAAAAAAACTTTTAGTATATTCTGCTTGTCAATAATGAGCAAGTTTTTTAGTTTGATAGTCACAGTAATAATAATAAATGGTTTCCAGCGGACGTGGACGTGACGAGTACAACAGAGAATATAAAGCTCACCAATAACACTATAGTCGAGAAGCCGGTTAACGAACGGTTTCCTTCTGCTGTGCTCTTCAGACCTACATGTGGAGGCACAATCCTCAGTCCGACCTGGATTCTTACTGCAGGACACTGGTATGTCTAGGGACTCATTATTTAAACGAATCGTAGAACAAAATATCTGCGAATTCATACTTCACCGTGTTGCTCATCAGGTGCATCAGGTTAGAAATGGCCAAATGTAAATTATTTTTGTCATATGTCATTCTTCTTCGGAAAATTGTGCCGAATCTTGAGAATCAACAATAAATCTGTTAATGATCACGCATTGGTAATGAAGTAGACTTGAGAAAGTAGGACACCACTATACCTTCTGCAGAAACCTATACTCTTTCATTGTTGCACAGTTCACTGCACAGAGGAGGTAGGCGCGTTTTAGCCGGTACTGGTAATAAGGACGACTGGTCCGGAGTATTGCGACATGTGAAGAGGCAAGTCATACACCCGCTCTTCACTGTCGGACCTTACTGGTTGAATGCTGACGACTTCAACATAAAACAGGTAAGCAAATTCATGTAATGTTTATTGCTTGTTGGTGGAAGAAGAGCTCTCCCGGTAACAATGAAAATAATGTAAGTAATACAATATACTACTTACTTTTAAAAGTAAAAATAGTCGAAATTATGGAAGAACTACTACTCTTATATAATTTTCTTCTAAACTACTAGAATAAATAACTACTAAAATACATTTTATTTTTAGTATCAGCTGCTTTGTTAATTGAAAGGTCAATGACTCACACTTCTCACGTCTGTAGGAGGGTCAATGATCAAAGTACACACCGTACTACTGTGATCATTGACCCTGTCATACATTTCTAACACTATCCCCAGTTTTCTATACCGAGACCTTTCCCGACAACAGATAGAATTATTACAATGAAATCTTAAAGCTAATTACAGAGCTTTCCGACATTCGTATATGAAGGTATGTGATTTTTCATGCCTAAAGAACCTAAAACTCGTTACAGGTTGCCGCACGATATGACTTCCTATTGGTTGAGCTGAGTATCCCCTTGACCCTGGATGGAAAGACCATGGTGGCAGCGAAATTGGACAAACAACCTGTACCTGCTGGACTTAACGTTGCCTACGCGGGCTACGGCACTGATCACTTTGGAGTTAGTCACCATTACTTTGAACTAATTATTTATTATTTACCAAATCTACCCCGCGTCTACGTGACGTCAGTACAGCATTTACTTCACGTCTACGCCGCGGCTACATCACATTTATGTCATGTCTAAGTCACACAGACGTCACGTAGACTTGAAGTTTAAGTCGCGTCTACGCCGCATCTACGCCGCGTCTACGCCACGTCTACGACGCGTCTACGCCACGTCTACGCCTCGTCTAAGCCGCGTCTACACCGCTCCTGCGTCGCCAGTACGCCATCATTGCGTCCACTTCTAGGTTTAGCGATAATACTACAAAATTATGATTGCATTTGGCAATTGTAACTTTATATCATCAATATGGCCAGTCTTAACTTGCTATTTGTTATGTTCCAGGGTTACATGGTTAGTGAGATGCACGAGAGGGATCTAACAGTGCAGCCTGAAGAGGTCTGCAAGACACTGGAGCAGTACAATTCTGAAGAGATGTTGTGTGCGAGAGGACGACCGCCACGTTTGGACTCTGCTTGCAATGTATGCTACGTTTTATTTTGTACGGTCTATTTAGGTTGTTGGTGGATACAATAATAATATTTATATCCCGGAATAACAGCAACTCCATAAACATAGTAATATAATATTATAATTTCAGAGGTTGTAAGAAGTAAGAATATTTTAGGGACAAACTAATGTACGTCATTTTTGTTGTGTATTCGCAAATATGTCTCAAGATATTGCCGATCGGAAATCCCACAATGCACTACTGCTCTGCAGTAAAACCCAACGAATTAATTAGATTTTTTACTTCCTCGTATTTTTATAAAATCAAGGCTATTGCGATAGTGATACTTACGTAATTTAATTACTCTGAATCCTCAAGACTAGTCAAGACCACAAAGATCAGGTATCTCTCAATTTGCGCCCTTGACGGTGGAGTAAACGCCAATCCTCTTTTGCTTTGATCCATCCTTTCACTTCCTGGTACCGACGAATTACAATATAAAGATAAAAAAGATATAAAGCTAAAATAAAATATATATAAAGTTGAAAATAGTATAGCAGGAAATCTAAATTTTGGTTAGTAATAGCTTTTCATCCTATTTCACCTCACCTCGTAGAGTGCATATCTATACCAACTGAATATGATCTCCAACTTTATACTAATTATTGCCCTTGAACTTGTCATAACGAAATGTTACGCTACATGGGAACTACCTAGCATACCTGGTGAAGTGTGAGTGTGATGCTCCTCTGTCTATACATAAGTAGAAGTCGCGCGAGGTTTCGCTCCCGTCGTTCTTTATTTGGCCACTGCTCAGCTCGTACTCACCGCATCTCGATAAATCTAGGCTATCCAACACTAAAAGAATTTTTCAAATCGGACCAGTCGTTCCTGAGATCCTAGCGTTCAACCAAACAAACAAATAAACAAGCAAACTCTACAGCTTTATAATATTAGAATAGATTATACGCCTGCGGGGAACATGTTATTAATATTAAAAATGTATTGTATCACTTACAGGGTGACAGTGGGAGCGGCCTAGTCGACGATACCGGTCGACTGGTCGGAGTGGTGTCCTGGGTAGAGAATGATGCTCACAACTGTTCCAACGGAGCCCTCGTGGTCTTCTCTCGAGTGTCCCTCGTGCGCGACTGGATTAAAGAAGTCACTTCAATCTGAGCGACACATTAGATAAAATAAGATGGAACCCGACCGAAAATTACTATTTGCTAGTCAGAAACTTTAATTTCTGTTTGATTGTTAGTCTAAATAAGTACAAAGTGTTAAGTTTTATGAAATGTTAATAATCTCTATGATAGTTAAATAAATAAATATATATTTTGGAACATATATTTTTGTACACAGCGCCATCTAAGCTAAAGTAAACGAATATAAGCTTGTGTTATGGGATCTAGATAACTGATGAAAACATACATTAAATTTTTATATATTTATTATATATGTGTGCCACAGTGCGCGCACAATGTTAAAATTTTTTTAAACGCCACCGCGAGGCCGGCCGGTGGCATACCTAGGTAGGTGTGCCAACAAAAAATTTTGCGCACTATATTAATATTATCCGGGCGCGATGGAACTAGGCAACCTATTTGCAATAAGTCAATGTGAATATTATGTATCATTTATTTCATATCACTAATAAATAACAGATGAGGGTATATATTTCTTAATGGGATCTTGTACATACTAATAGTTCCGAAGTAAAAAGACACTTCAATGTGCTTCAATACAATTTCTCCATACAAACTTTGGTCTCCAGTTTCACCCCTTTGGGTGTTGAATTTCATTTTATGTCAAAATAGATAATATTTTCATAATTAGCGTCCTTGAAAATTACATCTAAGTATATAAATTTTTAATAATTTTAACCCCTATCTCATCCCTTAGGATTGGTTCTTCAAAAACCAAAAAGTACCCATTAACTAATTTCGTAACCGAAGTGCTAATTCCGTATTAACCATCCGCAAAGCCTTTAAAATAACAACCATATTTTTAAAGGCCTTTATCACAATCTCATCCCCTTGGAGGTTGAGTTTTAAAAAACCAATAAATATGTGTTCTTGTATTTGTGCTTCTGAGTACATGTACAAAGTTTCAAAGCAAAACAATCCCTATATTTTTTTTTAATTTAAATCTTGTAAAGAATTTGGGCAAATCCTTTCTTATCGGATGCCTACGTCATACAAAGAACGCTCCAAATTTCAGGTCTCTACGATTATTTGTTTAGGCAGTGCGTTGATCCGTCAGTCAATCATTCAGGACAAAGCATTTTATATGTAGGTATAGATAGATATATATACATGAGTAGAAGGCAGTTCGATTTCATAATAATATGTTAATGCCCACTGTAACACTGTGTAGGTACGTGAGCATCGATACTACCCGCATGTTTAACTTCTATCTATTCATACAAACTGCATTGCCAAGGCGAAGATTTTCGTCAATTCATTGACGTCATCAGTCCCTTATGATGTTATTCCTTTGTTTCCACCATTTTCTAATTGGTAATAAAATGCACATTATTTATATATAGCTACGGGTTATTTTATTACCAACTGACATGTTTCTTTAACTGTTGAATGGTTCCTGGCCGATATGCTTTATTTGATAGGTACACTAGAAGTCGCGCGAGATTTCGCTCCCATCACTCTTTATTTGGCCGCTGCTCAGCTCCTTTTGGCCGTAGCATTATATTATATAGTCTAAAGTCTAGTCAAATCGGGCCTGTAATTCCTGAGATTAGCGTGTTATATGCAAACTGTGCAGCTATCCATTTGTGATGAATCCGTTGCTGGCGTCCATAGGCTACCATCGCTTACCATCAGGCAGGCCGTATATCTGTTTACTGCTACTGTTTACCACCGTCGTGGTAGGTATTAAAAAATCTAAAACTAAAAGTTAAAAACGTTACATAATTCCTGGGAATATACACTTTAATAGCTTCTGCATTAGATTTAAATTTGTATAATAATGGGGCTCGTTCAAATAAGTTGGACACGTTTAAAATCGGTCCTTACTTATTCAGCGGTGCGATTACATCCAATGGACACTCTGCGCTTCAATAACTTGAGCATGCTCTTATAAATTATAATAACTGGATATGATAAGAATTTCATAACTTCTCGCCTCATTTCTGAACAATAATAATATGGAATTAAGGACTATTGTTATTTCTGCAACACAATAAGACATGTCAGAACTGACCAATATTGTGAATAAGATATGCAAAAATGATTGTTTAAGGTCGCAGTTCTTTGATTTTGTTGAAGGATATGATGTTGATTTTTGGCATAATTTGATTCTACAATCGCAGCAGCAATTTTACCCTATTTTGGAATTATTATTCTGTGATGTTTGAGACAATGAAGGTTTTTTATCAAAATGTTACAACAATCAGTATCACCGATTTCTGTTACTAATTGCTGAAAATTTGAGCTTGAAAATGAACAATGGTGACAGAAAATGCATTTGGCATAAAGTCCGCCTTTGTGCAAGGCTTTGTGCAAGAAGTTTAAAAACTAAAATAAATGGTGTAACTATAGGTAATGTTATTATCATTAGTTATCCATGTAGTGACGGATTAAAAATACATAATGTCACTACCCCATTCCAACCCGTGGGTTTTGTAAAAGGCGACTAAGGGAATAACCTTATGCAGACAAGTCACTGCAAGAATAGGAAAATTCAAAACAAACCCTATACCAACCCGTCTGGCCAGAGTGGTATATTAGGCTAAATTCCCTCCACATACTTTGAAGAAGATCCGTGCCCAGTTGGGACGTTTATGGGTTGAAATGGTGATGAAAATTATTGGTACCATTTGAAGACCTTAGCAATAGAATGGGGTCTTCCATTAAAACTTGACGTTGTCACTAGATTCATTAAACTTAGTAACTTTTACTTTATTTTGTTATAAATGGTAGGTTACTCTGCCTGGTGTTCGTAGCCCCGCGCCCTGAGAGCTTTCTTGGTCCGGGGGCCCGATACTACGCTTCTGAATATTTGATAAGTACTACCCTTGCGAGAGTTGTGTAGAGACGGAAAAAGTCTAAAGATAAGAAAGATGTCTATTTCGAAGAAATTGTATCTACTCAGCTATATAGAAATAAACGTTATTATTATTATTATTATAGCTAATTTACGCCACCGTAAGCGGTCCTGTGCCGCCTGCGACCAATGGTAGCCCAGAACCTTGACCAGGTCATCGGTCCATCTCGTGGGAGACCGTCCGACGCTGCGCCTTCCAATACGTGGCCGCCACTTCAGAACCTTTTTTCCCCATCAGCCATCAGTTCTACGAGCTATGTGCCAGCTAAGTGAAATCTATGGCCAGCAGTGGATGTCGTTGATATGATGATGATGTATCTACAAAATGGATTGTGATGGAATTTGACATATGATAGATAGATCGTGCGATACATAGATAGTGGATATAAACAATTAAACATTAAGGATACTTTTGATGTGTTCCCGTGAGGCAATCATTGGGCTAGTTATATTCAGCAATCATAGTATTGTAATACTATGATTGCTTAAATTATGTATGCCAGTTGAATATAAAAAAAAATATTATTAGGTATACAAAAGTATCCGTTAAAAGTATTTATTCCCAACAATTTTCTTCGACCCAAATTGTTATTTGGGTCGAAGAAAATTGTTGAATAAACTCAATAGTAGCATGAGGCCAATTAATCTGTAACTAAATAAAATTTGGTTTGATTTCTTTGTTACCGTGAAACTGAGAGATGCTGATCTTCTAATAAATTTAATAAAAATTATCTACCTCTGAATTCTTACATAAGCTATACAAATATCCTATTGAATTATCAGTGGAAAATTGTGATAAACATATGTTTTATGGTTATCAATATAAGATAAAAGACTATGTTAAAAACAAATAATTTAAATATAAAACATTCAAATAAAGAAAAGATATTTATCAATATATAATATATGTCAATTTACATAATTGAGAGTCTACCTATGACTCTCAATTATGTCAATTAAATCTACATACATGTTGATGGTGAAATGTAGGTACCTAGTACAAAAGTTTGAGGGTGCTGCGTGGCGTGAGGCGACATCATCGCGTCAGCCTCAGCGTGCTCAGATAATTATAATTAGATGACGTAGGTGCTCGTCTACCCTAATGCACGCATTTATATAAAGTGTGGCGGACGAGGCTAACGCATCAAAACACGACAATGTACGCCAACTGGTCGATTGTGTTCGCGCTCTTCGCCGCCGCCGTCGGCGCACGCGCGCATCCCGGCGCTAACGACATACAGGAAATAGCTAAATCATGTGAGTGCACATCAAAATTATACTACTTAACTATTATATTATTGTTGTGTGAAACTATAAAAGTGGATTAAATAAATGTTTGAGTAGAAATTAAAGCAATGGTAAGTCACTTATGATATCAGTTACGAGATTTAAGTTTCTTTAATTTAAAGTAAAAAATATTTTTTTACAGAATAATATAAATTAATTTAAATTTTGATAAATTATAATTATTAATCAAATATTCATATAAAATCAAAACAAATTGGAATCATAATGTCTGTGAATTCGAGTCTAAATAGCTGTTAATGCAATTAGTGAAGGTAATATGTAAAATACGTCAATAGAACGATAAAATAGTTACATAATGAAGCATAAATACGGCGATATCAGTGAGAAAACCCCAGAGAATAACCAAAAATAAATTAAAACAACGAAACAAATTATTGTACAAGCAATTTTAGCACAAGACTAGACTGCTTAGTAAAATTATTCTTATTTAACATCAATTGTTTTAAATTGAATTACAATTTCATACAATGCCCTGCTGTCAATTAGTCGACCATAGTTACAATAAACATAGTTTTTTATCAGCGGTGTTTGAGTAATATAACATAACATAGCATAACCTCACCAAGTTACGGTCAAGATATTATACGCGATTAATAATGCGATCTGTGGTTACTTCATAAAGATTATAGGCCAATAATAATTAACACCATGTAGGCAAGATAATTGATAACTAGATATTATATTTTGATAATTAGTATATAAATAACTATTGATTTTACTTACTATAGCAGCAGCTGAAATCAGCTAAAAAAATGAGGTAGATAGAAGTAAAATTACCTTCTATGCACCAAATTACCAAATATACAAAATCTAAAACTATTCAAGAAATAGATGTTGTGCACTTTTTTTGGTTCTTTTTTTAATCGGACGTCATTGTGCTGACGATGATGGTGATGATGAAATAATAATATTGTTTTCCTGTATTGCTAACTGAGGAAACCCATTCAGTCTTGTAAGTATTGGTTATTATTGCCTTTGTAGTTAGATATGAATTTCATGTGTTGACAACCCTTTTATAGATATTTAAATACTTAGTAGGTAGGTAGATACCTATTAGTTTTATGCGCAGAATTCATTACATATTTTCTTACCTCATGATCTTGTAGGTTTCATTCTTATTTAAACAGTTTAAAATTATGGTTCAAAATAATGCAGGTATCAAATAAAATAACCTGATATTCTAGTAAAAAATGAACTGATTGTTGTCACCACAATCACATGACGAATGACATACCTACCTACCTACAAACTACAATTTTATTACTTGTTCGTGCCTTGATTGCACTTAATCACTCATAATAGGTACTCATAATTAGATCTTGCTGATGATCATTACGTTGATAAAATTACTTGTTTCGAAGAACCTACATTAGTTATGTATCTAGGTATCATTTTGGTATTACCTACAATGTAAACAATAAATATTATAGCCACGGCCAGTGACTTTAAAGTCCGAATGCTAAAGGTTATCATCTCATAAAATTTATTCGCATTTTAATATTTTTTAGCTTGATATATTATAGGTATTACAGTTTGCCCTCTAACACTGAATTCTGCATCTCAAAGTCAAAGGCGAACGATCATAACTTGCAGATAACAAACTTTAGGGTACCTTGAACTTTCAGTTGTAGAATCACAGGCAAAATAGGGGAAAATATCGTAATTAAGAATGCAAAACGTCCTGTAGTTAAGGTGAGGGCTATTGACAACAAAAGACTTGAAGTGAGCATGATCAACTACCTACTTTTACTTTCTACGACACACCTACCTACTGTATGTAGTTCGTTCAATAGATCAATAATATTCAATAAAGATCCGTTATGTCCCCATTTATAAAAAAACATACATTATGTACCTATCTCTGAATGAACTAGTGCACAACAATACTCAGTCGAGCGATTAATTTGATTCTCAAACTGATTACCTTCCATACAATTTGAATGCCGTTATCACAAATAAATAACCCGGATATGTAACGTTTATGTTACCTGCAGGGCCGGCCGTTACCCTTTTACGGATTTGTTTACATTTTTATCTCTAAATATTTTGGAAAGTCATAATTAATATAATTATTTCCGTCTATATTCACGGATCTTGCTTGCTTTCATTGTAAATATTTTCATCTGGAACAGAGACTTCAGTGTTTTGCGCTTCTCTGGCCTTCTATTACTCTTGCATTTATTGCACTGTGAATATGTTCTGTGATGTGCCACAAATGATAATCAGATTATTACTTTTCATAATCGGCAGCCTATACGTCAAAGACAGTTCGTACTGTACAAACTTTATTGGTCCCGCGTTTGGCAGAGAATTGAATGAGACAAGCTCCCCAACCTGTTGCACATAAATCCTTAAATTTTACCTATAACTAAAGTAAAGATGTACAACCAAATCATCATCATCATCATCATATCAGCCCAACGACGTCCACTGCTGAACATAGGCCTCACCTAATTTACGCCACTGCGAACGGTCCTGTGCCGCCATTGATTGCAGGCGGCACAACCAAATTAAGATGTTTAATTCGAACTAAAGGAATTCTAAGGATGATTTAAATCCTGAGAAACCCAAACGTCAGACTTTGATATTTCATATTCTTAAATAAGTTCCGGTTATGTGAGTTAAGTTATGTTAGTTTATCGAAACCTCTTTTTTATTGTGTTTAGTATACTTTAGCTTGCAATACTTATGATACACAATTACTGGTACTAGTGCCAACATTGACATCTAGTAATTGTTAAATAAAATCGCTACAAACTGCCAAGATAACAAAAAGTTGTGACATAATGATAATTGTTTGCAATCTGTCATTAATAATAGATCTACCATACCTATTTACAATAATTCTTATGGAAAAACCTATACTTTTTTTGATAAGACTCGTTTCAGTACCTGTTAACGTTTAAAACGTAATTGATGCCTATTTTATGATTGCCTGGTGTTATGAGTATCTACGTTTTTCTATTTAAAACAATTCCGTAGAATGTCTATTCTATGATGATCTATGATTTAAAACAAAACAGTATATTTTTAAGAATAGAATTAATATTATGACTCCGGTACCGATCTTATGCATAAAATACTTACCTGTAAGTGTATACGAGCGAAACCGTGAACAAACGGAACTATGTAGATAATTAATGTATAATTTTGGCGCCAAGTGTTCATGACGATAGATGAAATGACCTATGCTACAGACCTACATGTTGTTACAAATACAACTAAGTGGTACCAATATAGATACCTACTTTCGTTCCTAATCGTTCAAAGTATTATCTTTATCTTTAGACTACACATTTATTTGATAACATACCCAGTATTATTGCGTTTACTTGTCAATAGCTATGCCAGATATGTGTGTGTTAATTTGTGCAATTTTTATGCTGTGCACTGGTTAGTTTATTTTTATTAAATAGCCACCAACTATTTCAATAAGCTTTTTTAAGGAAGACATACCTTACATTTTTTGTCTAAACTAAAGAATGTTTTTCTCTGGCTATCGATGTTTAACTCACATTTTTCATGGTGAATGTTAGACCTTTTCAGGTCTCGTATTATTTACGATATTCTGAATTCTGATTCACATTCTGCATTAAGTACTTATCTTTTATCAAAAGATAGAAATGACAAACAAAAACACTTACCATAGATACCCGCGGTTTTTTCTAGCAGATGCAAACGTACCCATCAAAACAGCGGACCCGAAGCCCAGCAACAAGACGACAGAGTTCAAACCGGTGAATGAACGGTTTCCTCATGCTTTACTCTTCGGAGGTACCTGTGGTGGCACCATCATCAGCCCTACCTGGGTTATCACCGCTGCACACTGGTAAGTCACTGTTAAAACTTGCTCTTTTCCCTGTTATTTGGTGCCCTAAAATCCAGTTATCAAAACATCGATGGTAAATACGGCTATCTAAATCATAGTGAAACAATCCTCTCACTTTGTCTTACAATCCTAATATGTTTTAAACATTATCATCTACCAAAGATAACTTTAAAATAGCTTCAAGGAAAAGGAAACTAACAATGCATACCTATTATAAAGTTTAAAAAACACAACTTCTTCTCTTGTCGTCGTTCTCTCAAGCCGCATATTACACGAGCTAGAAAAATGTAGTATTTATAAAGAGAAGGGACTATCCCTTCAAAAAATACGAATTATATAAATTTATATTGAATTCAATGGTTCTACATTTAAAACGTAGGTAACAGGTAAACGAGTGTAATTTTGTATGCCATTGGATAAACATGCGTATCGTAATACTTTAATCTGGTAGCACGAAATGCATCAGAATCAATTTATTTAATGTTCCTTTAGATTAATACAAATAAACAAACAAAGGTTAAGTTTACATTTGTATCTGTCATGTAAATAAGTACTTACCTACCTAGGTACCTAAAGGTAAATACAATATTTAAAATGTAACTAATTTTAATTTGTTTGACTTTGTTTCATCACTATGGTTAGTGTATTTACCAGGAGGCGGAGTACCTAGACCTATGTAATGGCGCAGATTTTAGGAGCACTACATTTGGGATATTTTTTTATCTTAGGTTAAAAGTGCACTGCTATAAAATTTCGCAAACTAGGTATGAACAATATATATAGGTACACCACAATCCACGCACTGCGAAAATAAATATTTTATTGTGAAGTCGTTCGTGATTTTATTTCGCACGTAAAAAACGCAACGAAAGTTTCATGTTTACCTAAAATCCCTACTTAAATGTAATTAATGAAGTCTACACAAATCTAAAAAAATCTGAAAATTTTTATTTTAATTATTATGACGGACGTGGGTACTGTTTCTGTTCCGTGACGACCACATTTGAATACCTAGACTAGTCGTGGCGGCAAAACTGTAAGTTTGTCCGAAATCAACTATTTTTCTGCGTAGTTACCTCATTTTCAATATTTTTAGCTACTCATAATGTAATCTACCTACCTAAGTACCATATACCACTAAACAAAATGCCTGGGAATGCCTGTTATATTTAAACAAAATGCGTTTCTTTGTTTATTTAAATACAATCGAGGTGGGTTACACGTTTAAAGTTTGAACAAGACTGCACGGTATATAGGTATGCTCACGCGTGGGTTTTCCTTGTGTGTCATACTTACTAAAAGTTGCGCATATCGTTAAGTCACAATACAATAAAACACGTTTTATTGACTAACACTACGATTCCGTAAACTTCATAAAGAAGTTAGCATTACTCACAATAAGCTACATAATTAGTTCCTACATAATATATTATTATGGTAGTGGCTACTGTAGCTATAAATTAAATTAAATTAACCTATAAAAAGGTAATGAAATTACATAGAGGCCTCAGACCAACAAAAAAGGATCCTATTTTTGTTGGTCTGAGATAGAGACAGACATATAATGCACAGATCGAGGAGGAACCCATCTAATTACCTATAAGTATGTAATAGTTCAATAGACATCTACAGGCTTTATTACTTCTGTATTTAGATATTTTGAATTTTGAACCACCTGAAAGAAAAGTACTTAGGTACTCTAAATATTGAAGATACCTTAATTATACTCAAAAGAAACATTCCTTTATTTGACGAAAGAAACAATACGGCATTCAAAGATTTTCGAAAATTCGCTTGCCACACCCGCTAAATGCTAATCGAACCAGCTAAAATCCAAAAAAATAAAACCTTCTCTTATAAATATATAAAAAAAAAACAAGACTATCAACTTCTAAAGTCGACAATAACAAAATAAAATTGCTTTACCATCCTTAGAGTAAAATAATGTCGTTTGTACATTTATCACAAAACAATAATGTCTATTTTTGCTTGCAAATGACATCAGTCATCAATGCGCGACGTCAACTTTATTAATAGGTAAGTCTAATTGAGTTTTAATTTGGATGGAATTTTTTGTTAAAAATACTTAATAAAGAAAATATATTTATGGTCGACTAGTCGCCTAAATTGAGGAGCGAATTTATTATTCATATAGTAATAAAAACAGGTCCAACAAGTCAATCATAATTCACAAACGGTTATCTAAAATCTTGGTAATTATTAAGAACGTGATTAGTTTGCATTATCATCAATTTGATTATTTACTACCTAATGGATTTTTAATATTTAACCTTTTCCGTAAAACCATGGATTTATAAAGTTATTTTTATTTTAGTACAAAATGTTCAATTCTTAATCCCTAAATTTAAAATTTTCAAACAAAGTAAAATAACAACTATCAAACGAAATTAGATTTGATGGACTGTAGGTAGGTACTTACATCTGAATTCTGAAGTAAACACAACAAAAAGGTATTATTGCTTTCGTGATCAAGCATACATTTAGGTATATTTATTTATATTTAGATTGACATGACGACATGCGACATAGTTACAATTACGTCATCGCTATACTGGGTGACCGGGTAACCCCAGCGTTGCCTAACCTAGGTAGGTTACGTTACAAACGCTAGGCTTTAATAGGTGCCTACTAACAATCCTTGCCTGAAAGGAGAAAAGATGCTGATCAAAGGGGAAAATCTAAAACTTAAGATTTTTATAAGTGTTCCAGATAGATTATTATATCTTCTTAATCTTAGAATATAATATTGTATACATAAATAAAATGTATTTATGTCCAAGTGATATTCTTTCAAATTTATCATTAGTAAGAACGCGTATCGCTAACCATGACTGCTGATAACCTTTTGAGACTTGATTTCAGAAGCGTCAAGCTCCAATGTACAATTACTTACCTACATCAAAATAAGACGTTTTGTCTTCACATCTATACTTACTAATATTAAAAAGCTAAAGAGTTTGTTTGTTTCTTTTTCTCTTTGCTTGAACGCTTAAATCTCAGGAGCCACCTACAGCCCCCTGATTCTGAGCTGAAATGTCAGTGTAATTAAAGTTAAAAAACATATTGTAAGGTTGTAGGAAAAAACCTTAAATTAATCAGTTTTTAATTTTCTATACGTTAGACTATTTTCTAACATAAAATAACATAAGCCGTAATAAAAAACAAAATTAAAAATTTTGAAAAAAACCCACGACGATAACATCTATACAAAATAAGAAACGTAACATATAAAAAGGTTTAAATAACTTTATTTTAAATCCCCGACGAAAAGAAAATAAGTAGCGTAAAAACAATCCCAAGAAAATCCGTCGAGGGCTGCCATACCCTGACTTGAAATGAACGAAAGTATTGCAGTTTTATGTATTTGATACCTACCTAATTATTAACAATATTTAGTTTATAATATATATTTAATACTAGAAACAGTAATGATATTGGCAGCCCCCGACGAATTTTCTTGGGATTGTTTTTACGCTACTTATTTTCTTTTCGTCGGGGATTTAAAATAAAGTTATTTAAACCTTTTTATATGTTACGTTTCTTATTTTGTATAGATGTTATCGTCGTGGGTTTTTTTCAAAATTTTTAATTTTGTTTTTTATTTTAAATATTTTCAAAGAGCGCTATCTTACTAACTGTAAGTAACTCGTATAAAATTTTAAGAACCTTGACAGATAAATAAAAGTTTTATACTAAGTTATAGAAGAAACACATTTTTTTTTAATTTACTGTTGCAGTAAGTCTTATAACTTGAAATTATCATTTGAATTTTCTTATTTTAAACTTCTTAAGAAGCGCCTTATCTTACCATGTAAGCTCTAGAATGAATGGAATTTGTATGGAGCTTCGACTATATTATATGTATTTTATTTTTTTGTTGACTTGTGTGCTCATCCGTCGCACAAAGGTCGCCGGAGCCCCGCTTCGCGGGGCTCTTACTTCTGGGTGGTGTGAAAAAAAAAAACCCTAACCTCCTAACCAGTCCGATTCGGATTGCTTTGAATCGGGGGGTGTTAAGTTTAGCTATCGCACATTGATTGCCGTAGCCGGATTGCCTTCGGCGTTAGCGCAGATTTCCACCTATAATAGCTTGTATCTCGAAAACGGTGCGTGCTATCGCAAAAATGATGAAAATTTGGTTACACCCCGAGCACGGGATACCTATAAGTTAGAATAAATAAGGTAGGTAGGTGTTTATATAACGTCAGTCTGGAATAAATTCTCACTCTTACTAATTTTTTTTAGGCTTATTATTGTATACCTCGGTACTAATATTCAGTGATATAACAACACAAGATCGGTTTTCGGATTTTTTCCTTTACTTGTGCAACTTGTTATTGCTTCTGGCCAAATTTCATGATTCTAGGTCAACGGTAAGTTCCCTATAGATTATGATCGTCAAGATAAATCGTCAAAAATGGAGCATAAACAGCTGTATCTTTTGATTGCGTTAACTTAGAATTTTGATTTTTATTTTACGCTTAGGGTTTGCAGATCCAAGTAAATGATATTAATTTCAGCTTTATATCTCTATACGTTCTTGAGAAAAATATTCTAGACAGACGGACAGACAGACAGACAGACAGACATACAACGGAGTGACCCTATAAGGGTTCCGTTTTTTTCTTTTGAGGTACAGAACCCTAAAATTGCATAAACGGTCACCCATCTATGAACTGACCTTATCCGAAGTTGCTTAACCTCATGAGTGTAATCAATATCTCAGTACTACAATGCTACGTGTCCCTATGCAGTAACAGGTCTAATTATTTTACAGATAACTGTAAATATAAGTTTGCTTAGTCTATTGCAGCGCCCCCTGGCGAAAAAATACAATATCGTGTATCCAAAAGTCATCCTCGATAAATCACAAATACATTACAGAAAACCGTATCGAAATCGCTTTAATCGTTTTAAAGATAGGAGGGCACAAAGGTTTCAACGAAATCAACATAGGTTTGCCTAGTCTATAGCAGCGCCCCCTGGCGAAAAAATACAAAATCTTGAATCCAAAAACAATCCTCGATAAATCACAAATACATTACAGAAAACCGTATCGAAATCAGTCTAATCGTTTTAAAGATAGGAGGGCACAAAGGATTCAATGAAATCAGTATATTGTAGCGCCCCCTGGCGAGCTATTAACATAACACCTATCTAATAACCTGTCCCCAAGAACCGCACACACTTTACAGAAAACCGCATCTAAATCGGTCAAACCGTTTCCGTGCTATAAGGCATTATGTTGGAACACACAAACACACAAACACACAGCCTCTCACCCCAAACGCATATACCGTCTCCGTTCCGTCGTGGGTAAAAAATACGTCGTACTAAGAATCGTAAAAGTTTACGATCGGGGAGCAATCCGACGAGTCTGAATCAGGGGGCTGGTCCGATTTGATTTTTTTTTAATAAATTATTTTAGTGTTGGATAGCCATAGCCCAATTATCCAAGGAAGGCTATACTGGCTGTCTAATATCACGCAACAGCCAATGGGACCTGAGCAATACAGTTCCCCCCTTTGGGAAAAACGTGGCGCTGTGTTTTGTTTAATAAGGCATTTAAATAATATAATAATTATCATGAAAAATTACGTTATACCCTATTCCCTAACTTCAGTTTTGCCCTTTTTACCCGACTGCCAGGACAGGTATTGTTTTTCGCGCGTATCTTGTATGTTTATAATTTTTTTTATTCTCACGTTTCTTCCAAATGGCTGATGGATTTCTACAATTAAGGTAAGGATAGATTCCTTGTTGGATACAGGCGGCACAAAGTCGCTCGCAGTGGCGGAAGTTAGGTGAGGTGTATATTCAGCAGTGGACGTCATTGGGCTGATATGATGATGATGTAGTCTACACAGACAGTACCTTAATTAGTCCCTCCTCCTTAAGGACTCCCTTGTGTCAAAACTCGCTCGCTGTTAATCCTGACTTAAACGTTGTTTAACTGAATGTTACTTGTTTGTAGCACGCTATTCACAAGTGGGCGATATGTGCTGGCCGGTACAAACAACTCTGAGAATGATAGCGGTGTGACGCGGTACGTGAAGAGGCAAGTCATCCATCCGCTTTTCACTGTCGGCCCTTACTGGTTGGATGCTGACGACTACGACATCAAGCAGGTACCTATGACACAAAATTGTACCACATTTACCTTGTTAGGAATTCGTACCGCAAAAAAAAAACACGGAACCCTTATCTTTCGTGTGCTTGTCTGTCTGTCACAGCCAATTTTCAGTGTTTTTTAAGTATTATCCAGTATTCATAGGTGGTTTTGCATGTTACAGATTGGAGCGCGATGGGACTTCCTCCTAGCAGAGTTGAGTGAACCCTTGCCACTGGACGGCAAGACTATGGTAGCAGCTACGATCAATGACCAACCATCTCTGTCTCCCGGACTCAATGTCACCTATGCGGGCTACGGCACTGATCACTTCGGGGTGAGTTTTATCTATTATAATACCTAAGGCGTTTCACCCGTTTCACCAACTGGTAGATATGTGTCTGATAGCCTATCTTAAACTTAGTTGACAGATTTTTGACTACAGAAAGTTAACCGTGGAACATCTAGATTATTCTAGATGAACCACGTTAGTGTACTACGGGTCAGAAAGGCCATTTTTAATATAAAACCTGTCAATAAGCTCTTAAATAGTTTGTCAGTGATGAAACACGGCCTAAGAAACAAGTTTTCGGTAACGACCCCAACCTGAGTAAAAGATATAGAGCTTTTCAGTCTTGAAATTCAGTCAATCAGAATCAGCCCAGTCTAGATAGTTCTCGTACATTGGCAATAGACTCAATCCCTATTGGGTACCTACATAGGGTTCAGACATAGCTAGCGAAATGTGAGTGTACACCTCATGGGCTCCATGCACGTTATGTCTGAATACCTATAGTAAGTTTTATTTACGAGCTTGTCGATCAACAAATCATTGAACTAGATTTGTTAAAATATAACGTAACAAAGTTAATTTTAAACCCTTATTTTTAAATTTAAATTATTTTTTTAAATTAATTACAAAATACCGACTAAGCATTAAACTAGGTTTAAATTGTCAACTTTGACACTAAAACAATGGCTTATGTCAATTTAATACTTAGTCCATGTTTTAGGGGGAAATAGTTTTTCTAGTCTGGGACTACCGACTTACATATCTCAACAAGGATAATAAAGAAATTTCTTCTCACCTGTCAGCAGCTTTACTAATATACACGTAGGTACCTACTATTCAATCTAGAGTCCAATCTAGGCTACACAAGACTCAATATAGTGCTGATACTCCGGAGCTGTGGTACCACTGCTATGTTCTACTTGATGTGATGCAACTAAAGTAGCTGAACATATCCATAATTTCAAAGCGCATGTATACCGTAGCATAAACAAACTACATAATAAGACTAGTGCCAGAATTGGATCATTCATTATCGTAATTTCGTAGTCCCACCAGACACACTGTGACAGTTTTTTAATAAGCGCTTTAATCTTATTTTACCAGGGCACCATGCGCACTGAGATGCATGGAATGGAACTAGCGATGCAGACCGACAAAACATGCGAAAAAGAGCTGGAACAGTACAACGCTCAGGACATGCTGTGTGCCAAGGGACGACCACCACGTTACGATTCTGCTTGCAACGTATGTTATGCATTTTAATTTATTTAAGAACAAATTGTTTTGAAACTACTCATCCGATATTAAATTAGGTTTTATCTAACGGGTCTACGTCACGTATTATATATGTCCTTAATTATAATTCGTGACGTAGACCCGTTAGATAATAATTAATGTGTGTACAAGTCGCGAAAGTTTATTGCAGAAATTGTTCTTACTTACATTAGCAGTCAGCTGGTTCTTCAGTGGAAAGCTCAATGCCTGGAACTTTCCGCGCCTGTATTATACACTCGGGTGCAATGAAATCGCACATGTGAACATTTTTATGCAAAACGTTGTTAATTCGTTTTGATTAAAAAAAATACCTATATTATTTATACCTATGGGATTAAAGGTTATTTCAATACCTATTCAATGATACCATGTAAACGGTAATCAGTTTACCTAACTACCCAAAAAAAAAACAACAATACACCTCAAAGTGGCTCACTCACTACACTGTAGTTTGCGAGACTCACTACACTGTAGTTTGCGAGACTAACTGCAGGTATAAAAAGGCGTGTTTTGTGTAAATCGTCATCACTTGCATTTCATCGCTCAGCCTGGAAGGACGTCTAGTGACTATACTTACAAAACTCCAAAGAAAATGGACACTACTCCGGATAAAGCTGCGCAAGTCGTTGCTCTAATCGAAGCGGGCCAGAACCAGAGTCACAGATTAGATAATAGTTACTACGTAACAGATACATCACTCCTATACAAAAGCGAAAATACCTACGTTATATTAGCCTACAAAAACGAACAAACGACGCTGCAAGAAGAAACGTATTCTACGCACGCACGCCGAGAGTCGAGATTCCCGCGTACACCGCGTGAGTCCGTCATCGAGCAAAATCATTAGGGTTGTACAAAGAACATTAATGAAAACAACATGGCTGAAGTGAAACTTAAATTTTCTTATTTATGTTTAGTTTATGTACAATGAATGCAATGAAGTGAATGCGAGGTAAGCAGTTAACTTAAAACTTCTAATTTCACATCGAAATCAGACTTTAGTTAAGATTAGCCGCTAGACAATGGGTGACAACTTTTTTATTTAAACCCGTCAAGTACCTTCGGAGATTAGCGTGTACAAACATCCAAACAGACAAAACATTTGAATATCGTCGTATTGTATTCTGTTACTATTTTTACTTATATTAGTTTTGTTAAATATATTCAATGTACACAACAGTTAATGTCTGATTCCGACTCGCGCTTGACCAGTTTGTTTTAAGAACTCCACGCCACGCGAACTTGATCGTAATAGATAGATAGACAAACTAACGACTCGATAATGTAGGTAATGAAATACAAACTGCATTTATTTCTGTAAGACCGCACTAAACTTTTTCGTAAATTTTAAAGAAAGAGTACCTACACACAAGAAGCATTTTAAAATTACTAGGTACTACTAAACTAAAGCCAGCTGAGATACGTACCTACTTTCAAATAACGTAACGTACCTTTCTTCATTTTTCGGCAATGAAAAAAAAGACATTTTTTTATTTTTCTTTTGTCTTTAACATCCAACAACTTCACAATAATTAACCATCGTGTTGTTAGTCAAAACTTAATATAGCTACGTAGTGTACGAAAATATCGTTAGTATCACAGAGTACATTATGCGTTTTAGGAAACGTGCTGTGCGCGCTCTCAGTGTCACGTGCGGCAGCCCTCTACATAGCGGTAGGCACATAGCGCGTGACCTTGAGCGAGTGACGGAGGCCTGCCAGAGTGCTGTAGCTCGACAGCTGAATATGAGCCGATATTCAGTTCGTCGAGTGTACCAGCGATATCAGGAGACTGGTGGCTACGCACGACGACGAGGATCTGGTCGTGCCAGAGCTTGCTGAAGGTGGCCTCACAGCGCACAGGCCGGCAAATGGCCCTAAATTTCTTCGATTTGCACAAGAACACGTACATTGAACAATCGACCAATGGAGAGTAGTCTTGTTCTCTGATGAGTCGAGGATGTGTCTTCATGGCAATGATGGACGAGGAAGAGTCTATAGAAGGCCTACGGAAAGATTTGCCCAGGGTTGCATCACGGAACGAGTGGCATACGGGGGTGGTTCCTGTATGTTCTGGACAGGAATTTCATTAGAAGCAAAAACTGAGCTTGTTTTCATCGCAGGGGCCAATATTCAGCGACAAGCAAGAGGATTGACAGCTCAACGATACATAGAGGAAGTTCTCCAGAAATATGTTGTGTCATTTAGCGGTTACATTGGAGAAAACTTCCTCTTCATGCATGATAATGCCAGACCTCACACAGCTGCTATAGTCCAACAATACTTGCAAGAGGTGGAAATCCCCGTGATGGACTGGCCAGCTTGGAGCCCGGACCTCAATCCAATCGAGCATATGTGGGACGAGCTTAAAAGAAGGACAAGAGGCCGAAATATTGCTCCAGCCAATCTGCAGGAGCTGCAAAATGCGCTAAAAGAGGAATGGGACGCGATACCGCAAGACTTTTCCAAAAACTTGATAGAGTCGATGGAAAACCGATGCCAAGCTGTTATTCAGGCAAGAGGAGGCAACACTCATTATTAATAAAAGATTTTTTTTGAAAAAATTGAGTTTTTTTTAACATTAATCCCCAATATTTATACAGTACAAATCATGTAAAAAAAACCTGAATTTGTTTTCTTTTTTTTTGGTGGTATTGTCAACCTGTCATCGCTTACCTATTTGGTATCATTGAATAGGTATTGAAATAACCTTTAATCCCATATAAATAATATGGGTATTTTTTTTAATCAAAAAGAATTAACGTTTTGCATAAAAATGTTCACATGTGCGATTTCATTGCACCCGAGTGTAGTTATGGATAACCTTTCGCATTTAATCAAGAATCACGATCACTATTCCTAGTTTTCTGGGTTTCTGGTACTAAGAGGTCTCTCCTTTCACCTAACCAGTACGTATAGGATAAATTCATGCACTGGTAATCTCGATGGGTCTTGGATTTGTCGACACGTTAACAAAGTAGCTTTTCAATTTGGGTCTTAAAAACAAGATACATGTGAACGGGTACTTGGGAAATTTAAAGTTAAATAATTAACGAATCAATTATAATCAATGACTGTGCCCTTATTGGGCGATTCTAACAGATTGTGACCATGATCATCTACACATATTATGTCAAGGGCGCCAGATTGCGCCATTATCGATTGTACGAAATTGGGAAATTCCCTTTACCAACAATACACGTGAGAAGTCTTTATAGAAATAATTCCACAGGCAGTATGTTGCACATTATTTTTTGTAATTGAGTACAAGTAAATATACCTACATCATCACAATCGTTTCGCACAACAAATATAGCTCGTAAGTTGCAAGGCCATAACCCTGAACTTAATTCGAGAGAGCTGGGCAAACTTTTTTTAACAACTTTGACTTCACATCGGCCCACTTAGCTCTAACCTTGGTAATAATTGTAAACGCAGTTATTTTCGCAATTGCGTTGAGATTTCAAGCAATCACTTCTTCGTTATTCTGATAAATCTGTTGATGACAGATTTATCAGAATAACGAAGAAATTAGAAATAGAAAATAGAAATTATCTTTAAAACATGTGGAGTGGTGGAAATCATTTGATTTCGAGTAAATCGCGTTACTTTTGAGTCGAAGTCGTTCGAAGAGTTCGTGAGTTGTTAGGCGCGGCGGGTTTTATTATTTTATATCAGTGAGCGGCTTCGTCTTATACTTTACAAATTTATTTATCAGTTTCTTGTAGTGGAACCTATGGCTAAATGATAGAAAATGAATTATAATAATATACTTAATAAAATAATAAAAATTAATATAATAATCCAGCAAGTAAAAGCCCATCACTATATAATAGTTAATTGACATATTTTTCTTATAAAAAGTCCACGCGTTATCTTTAACTAAATCGTCCAACTAATTAATTGGATACCGATGCGATCGTATCAGATTCACTTCCGATTACGTACAGTTTAAAAGATAGCCAACAAAATTATAAGTACCTACGCTATTTTGTTGTTAGATAGAGTTAGCCATCTTACACTTTTGTCTGCAGACAGCTCTAAGAAATTAGTAAAATAATATAAACAAAACAACCTCTTTCACAGGGTGACAGTGGCAGCGGTCTAGTGGACGAGACGGGCACGTTGGTCGGCATCGCATCCTGGGTAGAGAACGACTCTCACGACTGTGCCAACGGAAACCTAGTGGTCTTCTCCCGCGTCTCTAGCGTGCGCAACTGGATTAAAGAAGTCGCTAAAGTCTAAGGACCACCACTTATAAATACGTATATGTATTCTATACAAAATCAGATCAATATTAGATCATAATAGGTACTGTTAACTAGTCAAGTAATGTTATTATAATGATATGGAATCACACATCTTGCTTTACAGCACAATCATTCGAGTTGATTTATTACAAAAATCTGACAGCGGCTAATAATAACCATTAGTCAAATTTGCTTCAGAAATTAAATTTAAATCATGTACCGAGTCACATGGGGTGAATAGAGACACATGGTCGTGCTCATAGCACATGGCTGAATTGCCACAAAAATAGGCATAGTAAATTCAGAAATAATTTATTAAAAACTAAACCATGAAACGAAGAAACCGTATGATTGACACTGGCCTGGCCAGTAAACAGGGATTTTAATTTTAATAGCACATAAAAAAATAGCTGTTTAGTCGATATTATGTAGTTTTTATTGATTTAAAACTGGAATTCACGCGATTATTTACATACCTTATGGTGCTTGACGTTCCGACCAGGTTACACCGGCCGTGGTCACAAGCTGACTGTGATACAAAAACACCGTTTGACATATTGTTATGCCTTAGGGACTTGAGCGCTGAATTAATGTAAACGGCGGAGTGGAACTTCAGTGTTCATTAACATGACTAATTGACGACCTCTGTAGAGGACATGGGGATCAAAGCTCCACATTATTATGTAAAGTTATGGTGTGAGCAATAAGATTCAATTTTATTTATATTATTATACTACCTAATGTACGGTGAATTCAACTGTTATAGTTTAGTTTTGTACTTAGCATTTTAGGTATTTTGAAATAGTATAAATATAGGTAATTTATGTAACGCTCAGGTTTTGAATGTTTTTTCATGTTAACTTTGAACATGTAAATTGGATTTCTGTAATCATATTGATAATATATTTTTTTAAATACATAACGTAAAATGAAAAATGTTATTTTATTATGACAACTGAATAACTACACAATACATATTATGTATTATATCGTTTACATATACGTTCAACCAACAAGGCACATGAGGGTATAATTAAAAAGCATAAATATGTTCCTGAAAATTTAATGACTTTAATAAGAGAATAACTAAATTAAAACAGCAAGATAGAAGGAAATCATTCATTAACATCATCTTTATTTGATTATGTTCAAGCTAAAAGACCAAAATTAATCAATGACCTAACAAAATATACAACAAAAGTCATTAAATAATTAAGTCCAACCAATCAGTTAGTCTACCGTGGACAACGACCGAAGCGATACATAGTTATTGGTTCAACTTCACCACTAAAATGAACAAGTTACATAATACAACTTACAATTTTGAATAATATTGTGATTAAAAGAAAAAAAAGCTAAATAATTCTTTTTCTACTTATATGTGTAATAATATAAAGTGTCGACTACTTATAATATTTATAACTATCCATATGCTTACTTTAAATTTTCACACAAAGAGCGGAGCGGCGAAGGCTCAGCGCGAGGGGGCGCGGCGTGTCGCGGGACACGGGACACAGCCGCCGCGCACTCACCTTAGCCGATACACACCACAATCTCGCTAAACACTAGCTCACTTATGCCGAATGTTAGACAAATAAGAAAGCGACCACTTCCCAAACCAAAAGAACAGTACTAACAATTTGAAGATGATGTTAATTTCCAGTCCGAGATGTGCTTGTGCCGGCGCGGCGACAACAAGGTACAACTAGGCGATCGTCCGGAGAGCCGGCCCTCGCCTCCAGCTTACGATTGTTACGTCGATTTAGTCAAGCGCGCTACGCTCTCCGTTGGAATCATAACAATGTAGCTTTTTTTGGGAGTTTTAATTTTTTACAATATATAGGATTTGTTTTCTATAATTAATTATATCTAATATTTACAATGGAGGTGAACGGACAATATTCAAACTCTACTTATTATCTCAAAAATTAATCCTGAATTCCTACCCGAACAACTTTTAATAAAAATTTAAAAGTAAAACTCTCGCCACAAATAAATCTAAATACAGTATATAAATCGAGTGTGTGTTTCCTAAACGTTCGTGTCGTTTTATTTATTAGTCGCATCTACCACGTTGCGGTTAGTTCAGTGACAGAATTAGTCTAAGCGAAAAGTGAATAGGGCACGAGTGGCCGCCCGTCAAATACATACTAAACGCAAATAAGAAACACAGACTCGATCGAATATTTATTTAGAGAAAATCATAAAGGTATGTAATGCAGTGCGGTGAGGGTGGTGTCGGCTCATATCTTGTGAATCTTCTGGGAGACGACGACGGGGTTGTTGCGGCGGATCTCCTGCGCACCCAGCTCCCGGTAGTCGAACGAGCACTCGTGCTTGTCACTGTACCGGTGCACTGCGCAGAACAGCCCTCCGCAGCGGCACTCGAACCCTGACACACATCACCACACTATATGTCACAGCCTAGCACTCCTTCAACGACTTTCACAAGTTGGCATCTTTCAAAATTACTACTAATACGCACACTTGCAGTTACATTGAGCTCATACACCCCCATCATTGGATTCATTAAATGTACGCAAAATAAACAATAATTTCAGTTCACGATAGATGGCTTTTTACAATGATACCTTTAAACAATGCCAATTACATGTTAATTTAAATCAGGCACTTTATTCACATTGTCTCATAAGCTTTATTGCTCTTTATTGCATCATACTAGTACTGAGGAAATAGTTTTTAATATTATAAGGGCATGTACGTTGTTGTGTGTGTAGCAGAACTATAGGATATTACTTATTGTGTTCTTTGAAATACAAAATCACGTCATCAGAATCCATTCAGGAGATTTATTACACTGATTCAACCCATAAATTATGTTACAATATAGTATATGCTCTATCCTGGGCTAAGGCTAAAGCATCTTACAACAACCAATTATTTTTGTTTAAATAAAGTTTAATCAGGAATTTAAACTACAAATAAAGTATACTATTAATAACATAGCCGCCATCTTATGTTAAGTAGGAGCATGACCTAGCACTACACTTATTATTCCAACTGAATGTAGCTAGCTCATTAGTACAATTAATTAATTATGTATAATAACTGTACGTTACAAGTGACACGTGAGTCGACGTTGTAAGTTTACAGCAGTAGGTATAATTTGGCGATACGCTAGTCTAGCGCGCAATTGTTGCTATTTGCTGAATGCACACACATTGTTGACTTAGTTGGTGTGAGCATGTGAGTGTGTGTGAATATATTTAGCACACAATGGTGTAATATGTTCGCTATCAGTGATTCAAATGTCGTGAAATAGTAAACCATGAAGGTTATATGAAGCGGATTTAGTGGCTCGTGGAACATGAACGCTAGCTACAAATAACCCACGCTCATGTCGTTTTCTACTCCAAGCAAAACATTTCGTTATCACTATAGTATGATCACATCTAAATATCAATTTAACCGTAATGAAAACATGATTCAGTCATGGAACTATAGTCGTAATATCTCAATGACAATATCTCGATCCTAAAGTGCAAGACTTTATGTATACTAATAATCCATCGCAGATACACGCGTGGAACCGTGATTCTTTCAATTAACATTACTGATTCTAACCATCAATTCGTTTAAAGACATATTAGCAAGTAAATAATATTAAAAAGCCATCCAACGTCACAGTTGCATTATAAGGAGAAGATAAACAGCTAAACTAAACACACTTGGTGTTCTAATAAAAATATATTCCGATCGAACCAACTTTTGTACATTGGTTCGTAATTTTTGCTGAAGTAAAAATAGTACAATCTTTACCTGTGAGTCCAACCTTCTTGCGGCAAACAGCGCACCTATTCTTTTTCTTTTTGTCCTTGCTGGGGTCCTTGTCGTCTGCGTCAGTGTCTGACGTGCCAGTACTCGTCCCGCTCGTGCCCGCTCCACTCTCCTCTTCCAATTTCTGTAATCAATTGCAAAATATATTTTAATGTGGCTATTTAAAAGTAACATACCTATTTAAATCGTATCCGTTTATTTCGTGATGTAACCTATAACATAATACGGGTTACTAATATTAGGACGGTGTTATACTGCTAAGTTAATGTAGGCACGTACTCGTCATTTTGTGTGACGTATTATGACACCTGAGTTCAGTTTATCAGGAACGTAAAGCTTGCTGGCGTAATGTGTCTTATTTGTCACGGTCAACAATTAAAAACGTTATATCTTGTTTGAAACAAAACAAGTCCAATTGACTAACCTGTGCCATTACCCGAAATTAAACGCAAGCTTCATTAAAATAGTACCTATGTTTGTGCTTAAAGAAGAAAACAAACCCGTTTTAAGCTTTTTTTGCTACCACCAACTTCCGAAGGACTCGCATCTTTTATCTCAAGTTTCGCAGGAGATAACTTAAATTTAGCACTACGTACAGAGGCACATGGCGTGCCGAACACTACATTTTGGTTTTCTTGTATATCCACGCTCTTTCTGGACTTAGATGCGTCATCAAGTGGTGTTTCTTGCTTCTGAATTGGTGCTTTGTCATCTACTTTCGGCTTGGAGGCGGGCTCAACAGATTCCTGGATACCCTCGGGCTTCGGCAGCGGCGTGCTATCATTATTAACAAGAGACTGACGTTTGTTCTCAAAGCTCTTCGAACGTGACACGTCGATGCCCACATCTAGGGCTGAGTTCTGACTACCGTTGTTAGATTTACTGTTGCGACGAATTGCTTTTTTGAAAATCCTCTTCCCCTTCGATTCTTTTTTACTAGGGTCATTTTCCATTATTCAGATTTTTTACAAACTCCAAAATGGACATTTTGACTGCAAGTCAACATGATATTGTAACACTAAAACTGACGGTCTATGGCTTTCGTGACACCTGAATTTTATATTAGCCAATGTACTAGGGTTAAATTTAATTAATGTTCCGGAGCAGCAAACACTTCACCAGTTAGAATGTAAAGGTGCCCCTCATCTTGAGTCAACGACTAGCGATGGACTCAACATATAAAAAAATGTTACATTTTAAAACTACTGAATAACAAACTTATTATCTTTAAAAATAATTAATATAAAGAATATTTGTTGATGTGTAAATAAATAAAAGGTGTATTTTTTGGTTTTCCTTGCTACGAACGCAATGTCAACGTGACGTAAAAGTTCTTATTTTAAAAAGATATGTCGTATATGTGCCAGTGCTTTTGTAAGATAACTTTTTGTATAAGTTTTATATACCACAAAAGAGGTTTGATGATAATACCTTAGGTTAGGTATGTTGGTTGCGATATCATTGACCCACTTATGCAGCTATAATCTTGAATTTGTATGATAATTGGGAAAACTAATTTATTTTGGTGTTTACTAAAATATATATTTAATGATTCATGAGATGTCGTCAAGCGCGGAATTATTCGAGAAGCATCAGTTTACCACTCATGTAACACGCATTCTGCCTATTACAATCGCATGATAAATTGTCTTATGACAAACGATGATAACATAATAAATCCGTCATTCCAGCGGAGTGGTAACGTAAACCTCATAGTTTACATTCATGCTATCACATAAAATATGTTATCAATAAAGATCTTAAGCTCACAATATCAAAGGCGGTTTGACCCCGGATTCTAGACGCTTCTAATCTTTTCTTTTGCACCACTTAATATATACTTAACGATGAGTGTTACCACGGCTTAACGTAAGGCTACGATTTTTAGGGTTCCGTAGTCAACTAGGAACCCTTATAGTTTCGCCATGTCTGTCTGTCTGTCTGTCTGTCTGTCTGTCCGTCCTCGCTTAATCTCTGTGACCGTTAGCACTAGAAAGCTGAAATTTGGGACCAATATGTGTATCAATCACGCCGACAAAGTGCTAAAATAAAAATTGGAAAAAAATGTTTTATTAGGGTAGCCCCCCTATATGTAAAGTGGGAAGTGTTTTTTTTTTTAATTTTAACCCTAATGTGTGATATATTGTTGGAAAGGTATTTAAAAATGAATAGGGGTTTACTAAAATCATTTTTTGATAATGTCAATAATTTCGGAAATAATCGCTCCAAAAGTAAAAAACAAAGCGTCCCCCCCCCTCTAACTTTTGAACCATAAGTTTAGAAAATACGAAAAAAATCTGAAAAGTAGAACTTTATAAGGACTTTCTAGGAAAATTATTTTGAACTTGGATGGAAACAACAGATGGAAACTGCAGTTAACCAATATAATTTGGTCCCTGAATCGTATGAGCGCCTATACAATCCAGAGGTCAAGTTTCATTTGCCCGTATTTTTTTTGCTTTGAACACTTATTGTGACGGACGGGAAACTACGGAACCCTACACTGAGCGTGGCCCGACACGCTCTTGGCCGGTTTTATTCTTTATACCAGGACGGTGGCAAACAGACGTACGATTCGCCTGATGGTAAGCGGCCACCGTAACCTATTGGCACCTGCAACACCTACTCTGAGAATGCGACCTTTTATTTTAAGCAAGAGTCTTCCGAAGAAAGTTTCTTATCTAATTGAGCTGCTACAATTTAAGTAAGAAAGCATAGACACTTAACTCTCTTGTTAAATCTCTTTAGTCTATAATTACTCCCGCTTTTTTAAATGATTTTGTCACACTTTTTACGAATAATCTTGTGACGTATGAATCATTGCCATAATCAAGTCATATTTCACGTACAACTAATTATGATGCAAATATCAATACGCCGCAGTGTTATCAACTGGCGATAGCGTATCATTTATTTGTTCGACATACAAATACAAAACGTCAATAAATACTTCAAGAACCTAGTTAAAACAAATTGTAGCATCCTGTCCACACATAATGATGCAAATAAGTTTGTAGTACGTCTTACCTGCTGTACCATTGGAACCAACCAACGCCACCATTCAAATACATATTATTAATTAATTAAAATTTAAAAAGTGTAAGCTGATAACATAGGACGTCAAGACGATTACAAATCGTAAATCGAACATTACTAATTAATTTGTTCATTATATATATTATATTCAAGCCACTAAACGCTTTAGTGGCGTTTGGTCCAATTGTCAAAAAACCGGTTATATTAAGCGCATGTCGGACCATGCTCAATGTAGGGTCTCGCAGCAAAAGAGTGTAGGTTCATATTTCATAACGCTTACGTAGTTTTGTTGAAAAGAACAGTTTTTCGGAGATAACTCAAAAGCTCGATCATGTTCAAAATAATGTGGAGATTGGTCCAATTCACAATTAGTCCAATTTTATTTTGTAGTAATAATATAGCGACATATTGTTACTTGTATGTAAACTATATTAGACCAACTGCGAATTGGACTAACCTCGAATTTTGAGTATTGGACCAAAGGCGACTAAAGGCTGTATAATACATAGTAAAAGAGAAGATAAATCTCACGAGTGTCACATAGTATGTGCCGTCTGACAACTCAGTCGCAGACAGGTCACCCTGAGAAAGCCTCATGTAGTGACGAACATTCGTGTTCGACAACTAGATGCGACATCTCCGATGCCTTTATAGTAAAGTAAGCGTTATTTAGCTCCAGTTAGCCGTTATTAGCAATCCCAGGAATGATGTTAATGTTGTTGTATAAAATATTTCCGCGTACAACACCTATTTTTGTGACACTTTTTTTTCATCACATTTAATGAACTATTGGTACGAAGTAGTTAAGTACTTAAACTAAAAAACGTCTGTGATAAAAATAATATACTAATAGTCTGAAAAATAGCTGTGCAGTGGAATTGAGTGGAACTAAATGCTGCCCTATTGTTATAATGTCATATCTGATAGCATTTCAAGTGCAGTGACACCCTCCTTGTGACGTCATTACTGCACAAAAAGCCGTTTCAGGCTATACCTATTAGCTACCAAGCCCTGTTTGTCAGTTAACAAGAAATAACTAGAAACTTCTAGATTAACAAACAAAAGAATTAAAATTGAATGAGTTTACCCATTAAAATAGTAAAGTTAAAAAGATAATGTACATAAATGTAATAAAAAAATAAAGTCATATATATATACAGGATGTCCCGAAACTCAACGTCAAGCGGCCACCGGGCGATGGTATAGGCTGTACCTGTTCTGAGAAAAATATAAAAAGAAATCCAAGTATTATACATAAAAAAATATTTTTTGAAAATGATGAAAATCGACAACTCTGTAGACATTTTTAGGCACTGCTATGACATAGTGCCAGATTTTGCCAAGATTTTTATTTTACTTAATCCTTAATAAGTATATTATAGTTTGCTGTTACAAATTCAAAAGTTATTAGTGTAAATTTTGAAGAAAAAAAAGTGCAGTATTCAAATGTTTGAGCCCTATTTTCTTTAAAAATATGTATTACGCTAATCTAGGCAAGTTATTTAAAAAAATAGCCCATTTAATCAAGAATTTATAAAACTTTTTCTTGTAAGATAAGTACCAAGTTGCTTACCGCAACTTGGTACTTATCTTACAAGAAAAAGTAGTAATAATTCATTGTTTGCAAAAGGGTCATGTGTAAAAAGAAGTTTCCATGCATAATTCCTCTAAATACATAAATTTTGGTTTTACCGTAGTGCAAGTGATATAGAACGAATATGAAAGAGTGAGATAGAGCTCAAAATAGAAATAAAAGTGAGACAGATTAACATTATATTTTTGGAGAGAGTGGGACGGTTAATGATTTTCTATTGTTGAGAAATGTTAACTGTGTTTACAATAAAATCTAAACTACATAGTTCAACGATCATTTCTGAGGCGATGCAGAGTAAACAATAATTTAACAATAAGTTTTAATAAAAATAAGTTTAATAGGTATAGCAATAGAGTATCACGTCATCATACTGTAGAGAATTATTTAGTTTGAATTTTTGAGTAGGTTGACTGGCCTGTTGGTCAAGTGGTTAGTGATCCTAACTACTTGCTTAGCCGGAGGTCGGGGTTTCGATTCCCAGCCAGGCCAAATCTTTGTGTGTTGAGCACGATTATTTGTGCTATGTCTGGGTAATTTATCTAAAATATGAATGTATTAAAAATGTATTAAGGTAGTATCTCAGTTGTTTAGTACCCAACACAAGCAAATATAATTGCTTAATTGCTAGATGGTGCTATGTGAATATGTGGGAATATTATTATAAAAAAAAAACATTTATCAACAATAGAAAATCATTAGCCGTCCCACTCTCTCCAAAAATATATTGTTAATCTGTCTCACTTTTATTACTACCTTGTGCTCTATCCCACTCTTTTAGATTCGTTCTATTTCACTTGCACTAAGGTAAAACAAAAATTTATGTACTTAGAGGAATTATGCATGGAAACTTCTTTTTACATATGACCTATTTGCAAACAACGAATTAGTATTACTTTTTCTTGTAAGATAAGTACCAAGTTGCTTACCATTATAAATTCTTGATTAAATGGGCTGATTTTTTAAATTACTTGCCTAGGTTAGCGTAATACATATTTTTAAAGAAAATAGGGCTCAAACATTTGAATACTACACTTTTTTTTATTATGACCCTATGAAATAATTTTTTTTCTTCAAAATTCACACAAATGACTTTTGAATTTGTAACAGCAAACTATAATATACTTAATAAGGATTATGTAAAATAAAAATCTTGGCAAAATCTGGCACTATGTCATAGCAGTACCTAAAAATGTCTACGGAGTTGTCGATTTTCATAATTTTCAAAAAAATATTTTTTGACTGAACCATATGACTTGGATTTCTTTTTATATTTTTCTCAGAATAGGTACAGCCTATAACATCGCCCGGTAGCCGCTTGACGTTGACTTTCGGGACACCCTGTATATAAGTTGACTTCATGTCATGTCAACTGATATGTGGGTACATTTAATAATATTTATTTTTTAGATAGGTAGGTATGCTTTTATACATGAATTGTATGTATATAATACAATAAAATTCATCTATAAAAGCAGTAAGTAAGGATAATTACACTCATAAAGTAGTCAAAACAAATAGGTAAAATTGTGTTTTTATCGTGTTGTTTGCGAGTATTGCACCAAAGAAATATGTATGACTCATTGTCTCATTGTTTCATTAACCCATATGTTCCTGGAAGTGAAATGAACTAACGTTGTTTTATTGACTTACATCAAAGCTGACTGTTTTCATAACGGAATAGGTTATACTAACGAAAATGTATGTTGAATGAAATGGGCATATGGGTGTAAGTTAAGCTGAGCCGACGAGCTGTTTGGCGTCAATGACGATAGGTGGGTGGTGTGAAGCGTGAGAAGCGTGTATAGTATACAAGAGAAGTGTGGCCTCACGTCTGTGTGCGTCTGTGGCTGGGCGGGGAGACTGGGCACGGTGGGCGCGGCCGCCGCCAGCGGCGTGGACGCGGCCGCCACGAAGGGCGTCGACACTGGCGAGGGCGACGTCGCGGGCGGCTGCTGCTTCTTCTTCAAAGCCTCCTGAAACATATGACAACACCATTATTCACAATACATGAACAAGATGTCGCCAGCCAACCAATAGGCGCTGGTGAAAATGCTTTACTCACTCGTCACTGCACGAACATGCGCCTGTACGACAACGGCACGTACTTAAATGGCTCGTAGCAGCGAGAAGACGTTTAAGGCGTTGCAATAAGATTTAGCTTTATTTGTATCAAGTTACAACACTATTTGACGATGTATTCTTTACTTTAGTGCTATGTGTCATTCATCAATCATATAAATAAATCTCCCCGCACAAAAAGAAAATCATTTTTCAGTCTGTATGCCCATAAGGATAACATGACTGAATGATGCAGCCTATGCTAACAGTAATTGATTAAATATTACCTTAAAGCATACTGAGCAGAGTCCATCTGTTGAGGGGTTTCCGTAGAATCCGCACCCCGAGCGGCACAACGTCTCCATTGGATTCGATTCACGCTCCATTGTTCCACGATAATTTCACTTTTAATATAATATAAGTCACTACACTCGAGTTTATTCAAAAGTACGATTGCACTAATTGTATATTGCACTTGTATTTCGTAACACACAATGTTCTACAATAGTAAAGGCAAGTTTACTGCACTTAGTAACGTTTCAATTTAGACGTAATTATCTCCGGCTTGCTATGTCCGCGGCTAGTGGCTTCCTTTGCCGATAAGTTGTTGTGTATGTTCCTTTTATGTCAGGATCGCAGCGGGCCCTGAAGCAAACAAAAAACCTTTAAACAAAAGTTTCTAATAACTTTCAAACATAATTTTAGCTATTATTTGTTGCAATGGTCTGGATTATAATAACGATATGTAACGAACACGAACTATGTATTCTAAATAGCTTTAATATGTATCAGAATATAGCAAATGATTCTCACAGTAGAAAGTGGTATTAGGCGTTGTATATGATTTCGTAGAGGCAAACATAATATGCATAACGACAGGTTTGCGTAACAAGAGAGAGCTAACACAAAAGTGGAACGCGCCCGCGAAACGGATCAGCCGGGCTGCCCGCGCCCCACACCAAGGTCGCTAAACTAACAACACTAACTTGCATAGTTATCTGCTTTCTGTTGTCACCGACCACCGTATCGACAAAAAATAATCGATATTGCGATAACCTCTTGCAAGGCTTGCACCAACTACGGCGATAATCAAATAATTAATATAATATTGTTTACGTGTATAGGTGCATCATTTACCTTGTTAATCACAAGTTTTAGACAACTCAAATAATAATGTTGCATAGGTTGTAATAAAAAAATGCTAAAATAGAAATCATCAGTCATTATTTACTCATCAATTATGTGTGAATAATCCAGTTAGTAACGGCGGACAATAAAATCACCTCATCATCATCATCTCAACCCATAAATGTCCCACTGCTGGGCACGGGTCTCCTCCAAAGGATTTGGAGGGAATTAAGCCTACTATACCACGCTGGCCAGAGGACCTTATGCAGACAAAAGCATTGCAAGAAAAGGAAAATTGGAAACTAACCCCAAAATCACCTAATCTTCACTAACTAACACTATTACATTAAACCTATGAGGTATTTGATGAACCTAAAAAGTAGTGTACTGTTATACGGGTCTATTGATACAGTTTCTACTGTAAACCTATTAAAAATACAATAATAATTGCCATCAATAGTGTTAAGAGTGGAGAGTATACGATAGAGGTCATTAGCACCGGGCTCGGGGACTTGGGGAGTCATCGACCGGGCTGCACGCAGGGGTGCAAAGTGTCGGAACGGGCCGCCAGGCGCCCGCGCACACACCACTTATTATATTCATTTACTCAACACATCAAATCGCATTCACTACGTTGCCGTTGAACGAACCACCGTCCAAAGTCCAGTTATATACGTGATGGAGAAACGCTGGCGCAGCAACTTAAGAAATCAATTCACTAGAATTCGCTTACTTTGTTTAAATGAACGTGTTCATACTCTATGAATACGTGACTTTGTACCCTAATATTATCTAACCTACATTTGAAATCTATATTAATATTATAAAACTGAAGTTTGTTTGTTTGGTTGGTTGAACGCGCTAATCTCAGGAACTACTACTACTATAGCCTATATATCGAGGAAGGCTATACGCTATATAACATCACGCTAATACCAATAGGAGCTGAGCAGTAGCCAAACAAAGAAGTACAGGAGCAAAGCCCCTTGCGACAACTAGTTCATTATAAAATAGTGTATGATTACTTCCGTGTTAATTTCTAATTAATTTAGCCTATAAATCATAAATTAGGATTTTAATTACAAACTACGTTACAAAACTAGTGAGTTTCTAATGCTATATTTTCTTCAACAAAAAAAAATATTGTCTTGCGTAAAACTCACTAAACTCGTACTAGACCAAGTTTACGTAGACTAACAGTCTGTAATTGGAAGAATGTTTGTTGCAGTTAATACATGCTGGTAAATAACTTAAAGCAATATTGATACCAAATAAGTATGCCAAGGCGAGTATCAACCTATTAACTAAACGGATACGTGATGCTCAATTATACGTTTACAATTACAGCTATATTTACTCAATTGCCAAAATAACAGATAAATGGCGATACTGGATACTGATGTTGGGATCGTATAACGTCGCATGAAAACATTAATAGGTATTGACATGATTAGGTAATGTAGGTAAATAATAATAATACTAGCACGAGTAAATATTCCAAGTTTGATATCTTATGCTTCGAATAGAAACAAGTAAGATAAGTCCTAAGGTATTTCGTAGCTATATTGTGTAGGTATATGTGTGTGTGAGATACGTCGCGACGACGGCGTCGGTCGGGCCGCGGGCCGTGCATAAACCGTGCCCCGCTGACCCAGTTGCCGAGTGTTCGCTACGCAATTCGAGCGCGAGCGCGACCCGCTTCGTAGTGCACTCACAGACACAAACACACTGATATGACGCGACAACTGATACCAGAGCCTGCACCCCTCTGTGACACATGTGTTATGCTTAAGCACCACCCCTTCGGCGTCACAAATACCATCGGTATTCAATCAACTGCCAAATTACCACCCACGAACAATGGCGTAACACACAAACCTGTTTCTATAAAGAAAACGTAACATATTAACATTTGACGTAAACCACGGGATACGTAAACCATTGGAACGGATTGCAAGGAAACTAAATTACGCATTTCACTCAACTCTATCAGCACAATCGTCCATTTACTTGGCGTTTGCGACAGAACGGCCCATAAAAAATAATTATATAAAAGCTATAACATCTCAGATAATAGGTGTAAACTTGTTACAGAACTGGTATCGTTCAATTTACAAACGTCATCAATAAATGCAGGAGTTACATGTGATGAACCAACGTTACCAGACTACAAAAGAACTGTGCAACTTATTCCATGCAACACTCATAATTTCCAGAAATTGGGTATATAATCACGCCCTTAACTGACTGAGAAGTTTTATACTGTCCAAGTTCTTTTTAGTAGGTAGGTCTTTTTTAGGAATTACATTCTCAGAACTCTGAGAAAAAAAATTCATTTATTATATATTTATTATTTTGTTGCCTAGTAGATTTATAAAACGTCAAGAGGAAGGAACTTCTACAGAGTGTACCTATATTATTACATCTAACCATGACTTAACAATATTCAAAATAAATGTGATTTTGTCTTTAAATTACATAAAATTTGTTTTACAAATTATTTTAGATAATCATACACAAAATTAATATTTAAGGTCAAACTGAAACGATTGCATTGAGGAACCAAAATCTACTTAATATAGAACGGATAGGTCGCATTCGTTCTATAGAACTTGAAATCATCGAACAAAATGTCACTTTTTTGTTCCATCATCATCATCATATCAGCGCAGTGACGTCCACCAGCTGGACATAGGCCTCACCTTTGTTCCATAGAACTACATAACAGCTAACAGCATATCATTCCGATCTTCATTCTCATTGTCATCATAAACCAAATAAGAATAAGGTTTATAAAATACATAGGTAGTTATTTAGAATGATCAATATGCATAAGTATGGTTTGTTAGAAAATTAAATTATATTTTATGACGAAACAAAACTAAACAAAAAAAAGAAGTTACGTACTATGCAATATAAATGTAAGCGTCCGAAAGTATCTTACATCGATTTACTGGACAATTACGATTTGTTGAGGTGTGTGATGTGAGAGAGGAGGTTGTTTCAAACTCCGAGTTATAAAACAAATTTTAATGCAGGTGAGCGCGCACCGCTGTTACACGCATAGTTCAGGCATAACACACATTTTACAGATCTAGATACTCGTATCTTTGTTTTGTCTAAGGTAAAATTTAAATTATTTGCTATTAAGATTCTAAAACTAAATGTATCTAATATTTAAATTCTAAATTCAGCATCATTTCACGCACCATTTCACGCACAAAATTTAACTCTCCATGTTATTTTTTTTAATTCTGTAGACAATAGTGTGTTTTCGTTTACCTCATGTTAATTCTTACATTATGTATAGTAATAGGGAACATGAACTTGTTAATTGATGAAAAACAAATATTTGACAATTAATCTAGCAGTCCAGAGAACTCCGGAAACTATATTTGTTGAAAGTAAGTTTGTTATCTTCGCTGAAGACAATCCGCCGAACAAGAATGGAGACTAGGTACCCCGACTGGGTTAAAGAACGGACTTCTCATTAGAGCTACGATTTACTGTCATTTTTTTTGCCTTCCCGGCTGATGACGATAGGCTCACCCCCTATTTCATACTTGGGGAAATGTGGATGTGAAACCCTTTTGCCCACCCCTTTGGGCAAAAAGGAGTGATGAGAAAATTTTTAATTTATTTCTGAAGATACTCTTAACAAGTCAATTAATTCAGTCCATCTCCTTTCTAAATCTCAAATACCCTTAGATAAAATCTTTGTTCCCAAAATGCCTCCAAAGCGGCCATCACTTCACTATCACCTTCAAATATTTTATCCCTGAGATGTTTCTTGAGCTGAGCAAACGAATAGAAGTCGCTGGGGGATAGATCTGGAGAATAGGAAGGATGATCAGTCAATTCGAAGTCTACTTTTTGAATGACAGCCATCGCAACATCAGCCTTGTGTGCGGGCGCGTTATCCTGGTGAAACAGGACATTTGCTCGCAGTTGACAGTAGCTTTTTTTTATACCATTTTATTGTTAGCAAAATTGTGAAGGAACAATGAAGTAAGTTTATTTTTTATTAATTTATTGTTTATAAAAATACCCGTTTATTATTATATTACCTATGGATCACCCCTCGTATAAGTATAAATCAGTAACATTAGCCCATGCGTAAATTAACGTTTAAATGTAGGAAATAACGATTAGTACTGATTTCGCATAAAGGTTAAATAACTTTATTTTATTAAGGTATGTATTCTTATTTACACCGGTACCGTAACCTTATACCTTAAGCGCTTTCAGTCCCTGATTTAGTGTATTTATACTAGGTATCCAGATATAAGCAAGTCGCGTTCGTCAGTTGCAGCTTGTGGACGCGTCCGACATATTTAGACGTTTATAGTTCATCTTTTAGGACACAAAGTACCTACAAAAAAAGCTTAGGTATATGATATACCTACCTACATGTTTTAAAATACCTAGGTACTGAAATATTAAAATTAAATGTTTAACTAGTTTGCCAATTAATTGCCATACCTACATTAGGTAGGTAGGTATACAGTTAGGTACCAACTACACTGTAAAGTGCCTGTATAATGTACACTCATCTTTATACACGCATACTTCCTTGTTCCTACATAGGTACCTACTTTACATTTTGTTTTGTCGTAAGCGTAATACTAGTCGAGCACGATTGGTTAGAACTAGGGTTGCCATCCGTCTGGGTTTGCTCGGATTTGTCCTACTTTAGAGGGCATCCGGGGAGCGTCCGTTCATTTGTAGTTCGGGCTTAAAAATTGAAAGTCTTGGGTCGCCCGCGGCCCACGCAACAATCGACAAACCGACTCGCGAAATTCGGCGTCCCCCGGCTCTCCCGTCCGAAAAAAAAAACTCGTTGACATGTCCGGTTTCTGGCCTCTCAAATCCGGGGTTTTCACGCGTCTTGTCCTGATTGCCAAATTTTAGGGATGGCAACCCTAGTTAAAACTAACCTACCTAGCTTCTTATTTGTTACTAGGTAGCTGTTTGTTGCCCGTGGTTCTGCCCGAACTCAGGTCCCATGACGACAAAAACTATTCCTCTATACATGAGTGTTTTAACATTTTGAGTGCAATTATTAGAATTTTTCTACAGAACAAGTACCTAGGTAGTACCTAAGTAGAAGTGTAGGCGACGCTTGTGTCGCGAATAGGTATTTATATAACAAGGACTAAGTAGGCGTCGCACGTGTATTAGTATCAAAGAATATTCAAATTTATCCCGCTTTTATCAAGTTTTGGGCTTAGAAACATACCTATTTAGTTTTTAATTTATATTGATTTGATTTGCAATATTGAATTGTATGTATTACAACAATATGTTAAAACTACACATACTAAACTATCTATACTTATCTAAGTAAATGGACCACAGAGCGTAGGTAAGTCTAATTATATCAATTTGCAAACTGCAAACAAAAAATACTGAATTATATGTAAAACTATGAACGTATTCTAGTAAAACTCAGCTTATGTGTAGTGTAGTTCATCTGTAGGGAACACAGATCAACTAACTGCACAACTACAGTTTATCTGTAAAAATGTCACGAAACAATACAAACAGGTGGTCTTTGAAATTTCAATCTAAGTTATTGTGAAAAAAAACGAGTGCAATGATGTTAGAATTAGTAACAAAACATAATTATGTAGATCAGGCCAATTTCGGGAACGGTGCCTAGGCTAAGCGACGACTAACCAACTACGCAGGATATAGTGGACAACAGCACCATTGTATGATGTACATACACAGGTGCAGTCTATTCCCTTACTCCCATAACCTGATGGAACGGCAATCTACTGGGCCAGAGAGAAATGAGGCGTAGGACTAACGACTTTAGATACAGCTTCCGACTAACTGAGTGATTCATAGTCAAGGACATCTTAAGTTATGTAGGTCAACTATCTGTAACCGGCACATTTCATATTACAGGAGACGAAATATTACGCCTACGACTACAAGGTCAACATTCAACACTTAATAAGTATAATATTCAAAATGGATAGGATAGCGGTACAGCTGTACATTATTATTTATCGGTAAAAAAACACCGACATATTTATGGTATCAGTAAATTAAAACACATTACTGATATCCAGGCTACCACCACCCACAAATAAAAAATGTATGTAGGCCGACACGAGTCCCATAGCACGTGAAAGCTCCACACTGTTCTATACATAGGTACAGTGCTCGAATTTACGTCTGGTTGAGACAAGATACAGGTCTGACCACTCGATCAACGGTAACAGTAACGGTATGAGACACAAAAATCGTGCATCGTGAAGAAAAATCCTACGAAAACCCAACTTTCTTAGCTGATCAACAGTTGTATAACTTGCAAAAGTTACCATTAACATCGGCAACTTCTATAACTACCTAATTATATATTATAGTACTCAATCTAAATATCTAGATAGTAGATACTTTAAAAATAGACAAAGATAAAACAATTCAGTACCTTTTTGTCCTTAGCCAACCGATGTTCTGGCTATGTTCACGAGGTTTAGTCTTATCATTAATACGAAAAATTAAATATCTATTGAATCATCATTTCAACACATAAAAGTCCTACTGGTGGGCACGTGTCTCCTTCAAATGTGGAGGGAATTTAGCCTACTATTACCACGCTGGCCAGACGGGACGGTATAGAGGGGTTTGTTTCGAAATTTCTTTTTCTTGCAGTGCTCTTGTCTGTCTAAGGTTACTCCTTTACGGCCATAAGTTAAGTTGTTTTAGGTTGACATAAGCTCCATACAAAATATGTCAAAATTCTAACTTTAGTAGCCAAATCCATAGATAGATAGATTATTGAAAACGGCCATTAGTCGCCTTTTACGACACCTACGGGTTGAGATGGGGTAGTGACATTGTATATTGTATTCTTAATCCGTCACTACACCGACCTTATTATTATGAATTAATTATGATTAGGTTGCTTTATTTTTTATTTCAGCGCCATTGCCCTTGGGTGCCGAGCTGAATAAACAGTCTTCCACCGGGCACACTTTACTTGAATTATGTTATTACTAGCTGACCCGGCGTACTTCGTACCGCCATAAATAAAAAAAATCGTTATAAAAAAAAAAGCGCGCGGATCCTAGGTCTATGGTATTTGTATTCTGCTACTATACTACCTTGATACTGCAATGTATTTACTTTTTTACGAAAAATATTTTATTTCATATTTTACTTTATTTCATATTTTACAATATCCACAATTGTTTTATTTTTATTAGTTTATGACTTTAGCGACCATAAATACATACAATGATAATTCACTGTCAAATGTCAAATTTTAGACCGAAAATAAATGGCGCGAATACATAAAAATGGCGCGCGGATCCTAGGTCTATGGTATTTGTATTCTGCTACTATACTACCTTGATACTGCAATAAATGTATTTACTTTTCTACAAAAAATATTTTATTTCATATTTTACTTTATTTGATAATTTTACTACACAATTGTCATAATATATTCTTTGAATTTACTGGTGAATGATTAGTAATATATTCAAGTAATAAGGTTGTATAGTAAGCAAAAAGAAAAAAGAGATCTTTGTGTTCTTTCTAATCTGTCGTACTGAATTGTCATTAGGGCATGTTGATAAATATAGTAATATACATATACAAAGTTGAAAGGATGAATGTTTGTTTGTATATTTGATAATTTTAACCAAAAAGACACGGGATGGATGTTTACAAAGATAAGTACTATTCTAATCAATCACGTAATATTGGTTATGTTTAATCTGAAGTAATTATCTGTGCTTAGAAAATATTGGCCGAAATTTCCCCTCTAAAAGTGAAAAGTTGCTGTGGTCACAGGAACAAAATAACAGGTAACCGAAGTCACGGGTGACATACAGTATTATTATAAGATTTTTGGGATTATATACATTTCATTTAATATCGTAATAACTTTTAAACTATTTGTCGAAATAACTTAGTGTAAACGACAAAAATTATCTACATTAAATGACAAAAGTGATAAAGGTATTTACATTCCTAGGAATTAGTTTAATACCATGAAATTTTTAACTTTAAATGCAGTATCCGATTTAAATGTATTTCTTGCTCACTATTCTCTCTATATTGACTTCCACATAAAAGATAGGCATATGCTGTCGCGGACTTTTTTTATAACTATTTAAGAGTAACAATTCCTCCATACATTGTCCTCATGTAAAACTAACGGTTTAGGTAGAGGAAGCAGAAATAGCTATAAGATAGCAATTTTTTCTCCGACTTACTTTACATTTGTTCTCATGGTTCAACCAATTTACGCGATATCTATATAAAATATAGCCTATATGTTATTCTGATGTATAAGGTACATTACTGCAAAGTTTCATTGAAATCTATTCAGTGGTTTTTTCGTTTACTGGTAACAAACATCCAAACATTGTTACAAACTTTCGCATTTATAATATTAGTAGGATTTGTGTCCTTATCATAAGCTAAATTGACCTGTATGCAACTATCCTACACCTACCCATTTGTACCTACATAATATGATAAAATCCAAATACTTAGGTACCTATCAACTATGCATTAACGAACTAGCTTCCACCCAAGGCTCCGCAAGCCTGGTACTTATGTGCTATTTCATACTATAATTTAATATGTGTGCTAAATTTCACACAGACCTTTCGAGACAGCATGATTGAGTAACAAATGTCCATCCATCCCTACATCTATTCATCTTACTTAACTTTCGCATTTAAGTATATCTATCATTAGAAGGATAATTTCTACAACATTTTAGGTATCTTCGCAATAAATCTAAAATCTAAATCAAGGTTTACAGGGTCAGGGTCAGGGTTTCCAAAATAATATTTTCATGCCCCCCCCCCCCCTCCCCTTAAGTTTCAACAAAATTAAGAAACACATTTTTTTATTAACTAAGTCAATTTTTTACTTGAATTTTGAATGGCAATTCGGAAGAATTAATTTACCTTATTTTAAATTAGGTACATATTTCTTTTTGGAAATGTAAACTTATTTATTACGCCCCCCCCGACATTTTTCTTCGCCCTCCAAGGGAAGCGTGCCCCCTGGTTGGGAAGTCCTGATCTAAATAATTCTTTTTTATTATAGTTGGATTCAGATTAAATAGTTTAGGTTTAGGTCTTTAAAAGGACAAGTACAATGGCATTCTAACGAGATTACACTTACCAGTGAAAAACACATTGTAATCTTACTTTAGACATTCAGCTAGTCGAATGTTAAATGTTATCAAACAAAACAATCATAGGGTTATTAACAAAAATACGGAAACCACACGATGACGTTTAATCGAGGTCAACATTTTTTCTCAGACTACTCAGTTCTCAGTAAAATTTTAGAATGGCAATAAAGAAGCATCTGTCCATGAGCAAGCAAAATATGCGTGTAACTCTTAGCGGAAACGTTTCTTACCAAAAATAGACTAACCAGGGTCTCAGTGCCTTCCGTGTGGTTACGTTACAAAACAAAGAAACACCGCCAGCATACAGTTTATTGCTCATTGTATGTGGCTCGCTCAATCACCAATATTTGACAATACAAATGGCCAGGGCAGGAAGGACAATGACATTAGCATTTAAAGGAAGAATTTGTCGTCATCAACTGCACAATGACGCGGCGCTAACGAATTCACGCACGGCAAGATGGCCGCCGCGACGTCAGCTGATCGCGCACACGCAGCCCAGCTGTGTGACACTCCGCGAGCTCCACTCTCATATCATTTATTGTGATGTGATGTGAACATATCGCTCTCTCTTTCTACACAATAGACGAGCTCACTCATTGTTTGAAACACAATGCTCACTACACATTTTGCTACTGGTAGCTTGATGTACGCGCAAAATATAAATAGTTGCACACCCTATTGAATTTACTAACAGGTAACATTCCTGATCTGCCATTTGTCAAATCTTTCAAGTTTTAGGAGTTATTGTGGCCGTTTTCCGTTCCAATGGACTTTAAACGAAACCATTTACATAAATCATGTTTGTTACGAAAAGCAAGTTACTATTACGGCGATTCAAATTAGCAAAATCGGACTAAATATATGATATACGTAGTCTCAAGAAACAATAATAACGCGCAATAACAATAATGATAACACACAAGTAAGAACGTGACTGTTTATTTCAAACAGAGATCATTTAAAGATGAAAATAGCTCTAAGTAATATTTAAACATTCTTAGTAAGAATGAGAAAAAAATACAACTACGTATTTTAATATATGAGAACGTAGAGCATCTAAATTATAAACATGATAATAAAGTCTAAAAAGATCAGATTCTCTTGATCTACCTAGTCAAGGAAAATCGAGATAAGATTTACAATTTTACATCATATTTATACCTATTATAATATTATTATAAAAACTATTTTGTCAGTGAGTAAGTTTCCCGGTTCGATGATATTCCGAAATACCGTTTCTGTCAACTTCATACCGGAAAAATAAGTAAAATATTTAGGTACGGTAGATACCAAATTACACTTTTGGGTTTCCCATACTTTGCTGGATTGCCTAAACCTATTTACTTCATTCGTGTAATTAAATTGTAATTGGTGCGTATAAGTAAAATTTTAAATTAGTTTCGTGTTTTTGCTGTCAATAACCAACACGCAGATACGAAAATAACAAGTTCCTCTTATATCTACCATGAACACACAACATTTGAACGAATATAAAACGATAATGGATTTTAACGCATTAATACGGTCCAACCTTCATTAACGTTAGCTAACCGAGCTATGTTGGACCGATGCGACATTGATGAACATACATATACAACACACCTACGTATAGACCGTCGCGTCTACAGCTAAATAGCACAAGTCAAGCGAGACATAAATCGCAGCTGGGATATTCACAAACAATTAGTGTTACAAATTGCATGAAAGTTTTGAACACGTGAGGACGTTGACCTTCTGACACCAAGGTCGGGGCGGCGGCCTTCAAACAGCCTCGTCTAGCTTGCGCACAGGCTCCTCCGACACATCTCGAAACACAGACGCACACAAAAACATCGCACACTTAACAATATTACCTTCGAGAGGGAACACGAGCCCATGGCCACGTAGAAACTACGCTCGAAAGCGTTTCAAAGTCACGAAAACGATATCACTGCACATAAAATCGTACTGAAGAAACACGGCGCACTAATTCGCACAATTATCTTGCAAGATAAGGTGCAATAGCAGCACCCGATGTCGAAAACTATTTGTTAACATTCACGAGTGTATCGGCCACGCGGGCACGAGCTCCGACGCGCTCGACGTGCTAGCGAGAACTGAACGAGGCGCAACAGCGGTCGCGACTCGCGCCGCAAGCCATTGCCTGCAACTATTCGCGTCATTCCATTTTACACGCGCACGCACTCACCAATACAAACAAGCCACTGATCGTTCACTGACAAACACATGTTTGATGCGACGCTATCACTGATCTAGACTCACAACTGCACGACGCATTTTAAGTGCCATAACACTATGCATTTCTCGACGAAGCTGCGAAGGTTGGGAGTTCTTCAGGCCTCTGGTGAAGTAACTCAAATCTCACGGTATCCTATCTGGAGTTATCCGATTCAAATCATGAGTCACAAGTGTTGAGAACTCAAAGTGACTCATCATTATTTTCCTGAAGTTGTGATTTTAGTGACGTTGCACTTTGTTTTGAAGTTTTACGCTGTGCGGTAAATAATAAATGCACGAAACTACGTACGTTAACGAAACAAAGCTGATTGTTTGCGCGCCAGTCTTATGACAAGACTATATAAATGTGAACAGCTTTATTAGAAATGTCAAATACGAATCTCATTATCTGAGTTTACCATTATTCAAATTAGATTAACATAATTATGAACAATTTTTACAAGTACATGATCAGTACGAGTCGTTGCCATGTTATATTTTGTTTAGAGTAAGCTACTTTCGCAGGTTTTGCTACGACAACAATGATAGAGTAAAAAGGAACCTGTTCCCGTGGCGTCATCTAAACAAGTCTATCGCTATTACAGATCGCAGATGGTAAAGTACATTACTCTTCATGAATACATATCCTATCTTAAACTTCATAATATCTTGGTGCAAAAACCAATACATCAAAATATTTAAAATATTAAAGGTTAATATTTGAAACCTGACTGAATATTTTGATGTATTTGTTTTAATATATTGATTAATATTTATCCATTGTTTACGGGTTTCTTTGCATGAGACGTAAAAACGCAAAGTGCATTGCACCCTGAGATAAAAGTGAAATTACCAATAAAGATCAATATTTGAATGTCGTCGGCCGTTCAACCTGATATTAAGACTGCGTAGATGGATAAACATTTTTACTTTAACTAGAAGTTGCGCGGGGCTTCGCTCCCATTGTTCTTTATTTGGCTACTGGTCAGCTCCTATTGACCGTAGCGTAATGTTAAATATAGCCTTTAACCTTCCTAGATAAATGTGCTATCCGACACTAAAATTTTTTTTCTAATCAAACCTGTAGTTCCTGAGATCCTATGCGGCACTCAAGCAAACAAACAAACTCTTCAGCTTTATAACATTAGTAAGTATAGAAGTATAGATTGAATCAATAGTTCTGCAAGGCGATGAAAACAACCTGAAAAATAAAACCGCTTTGCGCACTTGTCAATGACAAGAAGTTTATGATAATGGCGAAAAGGTCGTACGAGAGACCCGCGTACAAAAACAATGCCATGCGTGCGCTAGTGGCCGGCACGGCGGCGAAGGCGATGCGACGGACGCAGACAAAGCCGCGACGAGCGAGTCGTCGATCTCCCCCGAATTAGTCCTGGGCCGGGGCGGTGACCTCAGTGCGAGCCGCGCGACTGCCGTCACCGCCGCCGTCGCTCCACCGACTCAACACGAATCAGCCCGTGGGCCACGCACCATTCATGATACCACAATAAAACCCTCATATCTATGTCTATCATTACTATTAATGTAAACAATGCATGACTAATTCTCAAGTTAAAGACTTCGTAGTGTTCATTGAAGCCATGTGTGTAACAAAGAGACAAAGCCTAAGAAATAAATTTCAAGTAAGGTCAATGAAATAAGAGCACGTGGAGCTCAAAAACGATTTCTTATTGGAGCGACGCAGAACGCATCACGTGTTCCGCGAAATGTTTCAGCATCCAATTATTTGGCACCCACAAAGGTGAGTAAACAAATATACCTAGTACATTCAACCAAAGTAACTGGCCAATTTTCAAACATCTATTATTAGGAATACCCAAAGACCGTATAACACTTTCCTGATAAAATTTCTTTTTGAGAGGCTGATATGTAAAAATTTAAAAACTTGAAAAGAATATATTCTTTAAATCTTTGTGCTGTAAAATACATTTAAGTTTAATCTTAGCAACACTGTTCCCTGCAAAGTCATTTGCGAACTAAAGAAAAACAAACAAATAAATTGGAACAAAGATGTAGCACGTACGTAACATAATATATCCTTCACACGAAAAATTCAAGTGATTTAGATTCAAAAGAATCATGACCAGCCGGGGAGTGGCGCTTTCTCTTCGCCGTCATAAAAAAACTATAACGAGTGGTAAAGGGGAGTGCATACCTGATATTGGAAGAGTGAGTTTCGTACCAAACAAATGTCTTTCCAAGTGCGTAGGCCCTTCAGCTCACAACCAGGCGACACCACGTCTGTGCGGTTGAGGTCAGCATCCACCGGCATCACAATGAATGGTTACACCACCTGAGACAAATACAATTATCTATCTATTAAAACTAATGACTATCCAATGCTATGCTAATTAATGAATATTCTTTCGTGTCTTAAAGAATACAAGCAGTAAAATCTATATATTTTGTCGTCATGCATTCTAAAACAAATTTCTACACATGCTACAAAAAACGACATTACAGTGTATTTTAGACATAGTTATTTAAACTTTAACTACTATCATCATTTAAATTTTTGCCAAGCAGGTACATATAACAGAAAAATATTAAATTATAAAAACATTGCAACAGACCTTTTTTGGCTGAAACTGACAACCCAGTTTTAGATCAGAAGTAGATTGGTGCCCAAATTAATGTGATCCTTTGTGTGATTTCGAAATAAATGTAAAAAATGAGAACTGATGTTTCTAAATTACGATAAAATTACCGTTTTTAGAATTATTATTTTTATTTTTGTATGCACTACCTTTATTTAACACTAGAAGTCGCGAGGGGCTTTGCTCCCATCGTTCTTTATTTAGCCACTCTCACGCTCAGCTCCTATTGGCAGTAGCGTGGTGTTATATATGCCTGGCTATGTTCCTCAGTGATAATGTGGTATTCCAACGGCAAAAGTATTTTTGAAATAGGTCCAGTAGTTTTTAAGTTTATTCGTCCATAACTTGACGAGCAGTTGCAATACAAAGGAAAAACAAAGACCAACCAATTTAAAACCAAAGGTAAAAAAAAATAGATGATGACAATGAAGACCAATCTGAAGCAGCTTTTCTTAAAGTTTCGGCAGATTACCAGAAAATTATAGAGGGCAAAACATGACAAAGTAAACAAAAAATATCACAGAATTTCATAGATCAGGTACAGAGATCAAGGGTGCAATGTAAACTGATAAGAGCACATAATTAACCATAAATGTAATAGCCCAGGAATTTCAGCTATAAAGCTGCAAACTTGTATGCGGCTTCATGTTGGCATTCTAAACGCTGCCTCAAAAAACGACAATGAGCATCTTGAGTTACTTAAGGTGAAATGTCATTAAAAATAAATGTTTGCTTCATATAGTTCCAATGATAATACAGTATACACTCTTCATGAAAGTTGAAGATCATATTCTTGAAATACTCTTTTATACGTTTTACCGTTTTTGAGATATGGCGCACAGAGCGCGAACCTTATGCCTCGGTAAAAATCCATCCTAAAACGTTACCAAAAACAATAAATCCATGATTATGAATAATTAGCTTTGTTTATTGATAATTAATTATTATTAAAACTTAAATTTTTAGTTCCGCCTGTCCCGGTGGCTGTATATCATCAAGTCTTGCAAGTTAAATTTAACATACTTATTGATGTCCCATTTGAGATTAAATTTGGGATGCATACATAAATCGGATGCATTGTAATATTTTAATAAAATGGAGTAGATTTGATGATGGACCCTGGAGGTGGCTATGGGAACTCGGTCTTCAAATGACGCAACTCCATCGAGTTTGGGCTCATTTGACTTGCCTTGACGAGTGGTAAAAAAAAATTAAGAATAAAAAAATTATGCCGATTAAGAGCATGTCGGACCATGTTCAATGTAGGGTTACGTAGCAAAACAGCGTATCTTTATAGCAGGGATGTTATGAAGCTCCGTAACCGAAACTATCGGATATCCAAAATAAAAATCTATCCGAAACCGTAACCTAATCCGATATAAAAGTTTCGGATATAGGCGCAATCATGGCAAGGAATCGCAATGAACATAACCGATGGCAATATCTTTAATTTTTTTTTAATATCTTTAATTTAATTCATAATAAATCTTATATCCGTAACCGAAACAATCGGATAATCTGCAATAATTTAATATCCATAACCATAACCGGTACAATATTTTTCATATAACCGTATCCGCATGAGACAATCCCACCCTCATGCCCACCATTGCAACACCTGTGAGCCAGGATTAACAGCGACGACCCTTGCGAACACCGAATGTATTGACATTCGGGAGTCCCAGGGAATGTCTAACCTACTGTCTCGGAACCCGCAACGAAATTAATCAGAAGTAAATAGAGAAGTTGGAAAGAAATTATCCACTTCCCTCCATAGTAAAGCGGGAGACAGTGGTAATCTGTATAGGATTTAATCCTATAAGAGAGAAAGCACCGCGGCCAAAAATAATAAAAATTACGGGATCTAACCTGATTCAAGTAATAAGTATGGCAAAAACGCTTAAACGCACAAAAATTCGCCCGGGTCGACACAATATGACAATATCCCTATAGTACACTACTCCTGACGATACTTGCTACTTGCTAAATATCTAACATGACGTTACGTACATTTTGCAAAAGACTACACTCCCAGAATATGTGATGGGCAGATTATTCTTGGTTGGAATCAGGTGTAGAACATTGACAATTTGGCGAATCAACTAACCTCAACGAAAATAATTGCTCCTAAAGTTGTCATGCCTCCCGTAAGAAACTGGGCGACACAATGATATACCTCCTGCCATTTCTTCGATAACCGTTTAACATGTCATTCTTCTATTAGGTTTTTATTGACAGCAGTTTCTCGGTTAAATAGCTTAGTAAGAAATTGATAATTATGTTATCATGACATGTGTTGTGTAGTATATTGCAGCACGTTTCTCCACCTCAAGATCAACCGGAAGTACACCTGCTAATACAGGCAAAGCTTCAGTACTAACCGTCCTATATGCCTCCGTATCCGCATACTGAGCCGAAATTTCATATCCAAAACATCCCTGCTTTATAGCGCCTAGGTACGCCCTTTTGTTGAGTAGCGCCGTTTTTTGGCAATAACTAAAAAGAAAAACTAAAGAGGGGGGGAGGGGGACAATTTATGCTATGTACTAGATATAGGGAAAAAATCCTTTTTTGCGACCTTTAATCTAACCCTGTCGGTTAGTAGTTATATTTCATAAAGCCAGCGCCATTTACACGAAGCGAGGTTCTCGCCTCGAACGTACGATTATCGTATGCGAGAAGAAATATTATGAACATGTAAACAAAACATACGATATCGTATATGTCAGGCAGGACGATACTCGTATTGTCATTGAATATTGGACGTCACCATATAAACCTTGAAAGCGAGAATCGTACTTCGAGTTCAAATCTGACTGTCACCGTGGCGCAGTGGTTAAGGTGGTCGCCTCGCCACTACATCGTCGTGCTGGGTGACGTGGGTTCGATTCCCACACGAGACAAATATTTGTGTGATTCATAGACATTTCTTTCTAGTCTGGGTGTACTTTGTGTCCGTTAGTTTCATGTTTGTAAAGCTCCCCGCGACACAGGGCTTGTTCCCTAGTGCGGGCGTTGTCTTTAAAAAAAAAAAAAAAAAAAATCGGTTAAACTCGAGATATCTCAGCAAAACTTGCATTCAAATCATTCTAACTGATTTGTACGATACTCGCACGAACTTGACAAAATGTCATACGAGATTGAGTTTACACTAGGGGAGAAAATCGTAGGCGAATATCTCGCATCAATTATGTCGTCGTGTAAATATTTTAGTGTTGGCTATCGCTTTTGTCGAAAAAGTCTTTTAACATAACGCTACTACCAATAGGAGCTGTGTTGTGGCCAAACAAAGTTCCACGCGGGAGTGAAGCCCTGGGCAACAGCTGTACTCTGTCCATTCGTTTATTTTCTTTTTGACAGATAACCTAGTAAAGTATACATATAATATTGAAATTATTTTTGTTTTACGTACCTACATAATAGCGGGTGTACTACACCGAATTGAATGCCAAATAATCTAATATCAATTGATCGATAACTATTCACCCCTTATAAGCAATTAGCATAGTGAAGAGGTCAGTAATTATATTAGAAATGTTTCGATGATATCTAAATCTATCTATCTATCTATAAAACGTTTTATTTGCAATGAATAAATGTTGAAATTCAAGTCTAACCCAAAATGAACAAATAAATAAAAATAAATACTAAATACTATGTTTCTAATCGATTAAAAATTCTACAAAATTAAATCGTTTATTATTTTAAATAAAATCGGTAAAATGTGAGGTTATCGCTAATTTGAATACTCGCGAAGTGTCAAAAATAGGTACAGTAATAGAGTACAAAAATACAGGTAGAAAGACGCATATCTTAGCATTCCATCAACCTACAATCGCCTCTTTGAACACTCTTTCCAGTAGCAAACTTACTGAAGTTCTTGGAAGGCCAAGGTCTTTTAGCAGGTTGCCCGGTTGTAGAGATTTTGCTGGTGTATAACTCTCGCTCCCTCCTCTATCTACTGCATAATTTAAACACATAGCTATTTTTTGTTTGAATTCATTCGTCAGATCTTAATATTCAGTATAGTATAAAGTTTCTCACGGTACAGGAAGCTCTACGAGTAGGTACTATACTTTTATATTATGCCTAGAAAAAAAATTTCCCTCCTTTTTAGCAGTCGGGTAAAAAGTACAATTTCTGTGATAGATCAAAACACGTCACCGCACAAATATAAGGAGCGGGCCGCATCCGCGGGCAGTAGTTTGGACAGCTCTGTGCTACACAAACTAAATATTTATTGATCAAGGCTGCTAACAAACATCCAAATAAACTATTTTGTTAAATTAATTGTTTACGATAATTTAACATTTAAAACATGATGTAGTATAGATTTATTTAAAAAAAATGTAAGACATTCATCTACAGATATGATACGTAATTACGACTTAAGTGGCAGTACTGTCGAAAAATACCGACAAACACCGAAGCAATAACGCCTACAAATTACCTTATCTATTAAACTGATACTAGTCTATTCATAAAGGAAATTACGATTGCACAAATAAGTACAGTGAAAAGTTAACATTGGGTATTTGTGAAGGAAAACTTGACAAGGATTCAATTTGTTTGAATCATGGAAGACCAGTTAAAATATAATATAATAAATAAATTCTAAGATACAAAAAAAAACTAAGTGCAAGAAGATTAAGACAGTACTAAGGAAGGCTAATTCTATTAATATTACCTAAGAGAACATAACTCCTATTGTTTTGCTGCCAAGTAGTTATTACATCATTAGGTGTCAGATATAAATGACAATTTTTATAGGCTGTTAATTTTAACAAAGTACTAGCAAACATAGGTTATGCTAGAGAACCCTGTCTATGATCAAACATGCCACTCATATTGCATTTAAAAAATTAAAAACTTGCAAGATAGCAGGGTTGTGGGATAGTTACAAATAATGCTGAAGGTAATCACAACATATTAAACAAGTTAAAGATGAAACAAAATGTTTTAAGAAAACCCCAACACAGTAAGTAAATCTCATTATGAGACTAAGATTCCTATTGCAGCTAACAAAATTGCTGATGACGATATTTAAAAGCAGGTTTCAAAAAACCTGCTTTTTAATAAAAAAAACTGCATTCTCATTGGTTTACCAGTTTAAAACCTTTGCTTTCACAGAGAGACACACAGATCTCTTCTTCTTTAGAAAAAGAGCTGATAGGGCTTAAGTGGGTTATCTACGTGCGAGCCAAGGTCTTAGAAATTCAAGCATGCAAGAAAGGATAAAGAGTCAAATGGCGGTGTTTGGAACCGCGCTTTTGTAGGCGCTCTATTGGTAGCCTGTTACCTTTGACTCACTAGCTTGTTGGCATATCAATGGAAAATAATTACCTACCCTCCAAAGGGGGTGTTGGTGAGTACAACCGGTTTGTTACACACAATTTACATACACTGTCAATGTGTGTTGGTTGATCAGTATAACTTTGTTTGCTTACAATGTTTCCATTTACTGTTAGCAGATGATAAATTGTTTGGTTCATTATAATCATAGCTGTAGGATATGCCATGCCTCATTCAAAGATTTCACAATACGCGTCCTGACAGTTGGGTAAAAATTGAAATTGATCTGTTGTATACGGTTTGCATTCAGAGTGATCCAGTGCTTCGGATCAGATCATCTGTCCACCTTCGGGGTGTTCATTCTGTTGTCATTTGATTAGTACAAATGAATTACACTAATTCAAATTATATTTTATAATATTATATCTTCATGTTATTTTTATTTTGGTAATTTAAATAGTATATTAAAAAAGTATTCACCTACTGTGTAGTGTAGTGTACTACAATCCATGTAGTGACGGATTAAGAATACATAATGTTACTAACCCATCTCAACCATTGGGTTTTGAACAAGGCGACCAAGGGACTAACCACAAGCAATAAGAGCACTGCGAGAAAAGGAAAATTCGAAACAAATCCTATACCAACCCTTCTAGCCAGCGAGGTGTAGTAGGCTTAATTCCCTCCCAAAATGTTTAGAGAAGACCCGTGCCCAGCAGTGGGACATTTATGGGATATAATGATGATGTTTCTACACCTACCAATTGATGTACCTACAATATATTTTATTGTACCTACAATATAAAGAGCAAAAATAATACTCTACTTAACTAATGAAAATAAATTACTATTATTTTCATTAGTTAAGCAGATATAGACTCAATTAGTTAGCAAACTGAAGACCATTAACAAAATGATGGGTCATACTAATTTTCATTTCACAATAACTCATTAACAGTCTGACAATATTGGAAATAAGCATGAATGCAATAACTTGAGCCACAACCATGTAGAAGCATTATAATACTATTTTATGAGGCTATGTTAACAGACTTCATCTAAAGTGTTATTCAGACCATGCTACACCATGAAAATTTTGTGAGGCAATTCTCATATTTTTATTGTTTTCCTCTGTCACTTTCGAGAATATTCCAATTGCTTTGGCAAACTTGTATGGTATAAACTGTCTTAATTTCACAGATATTTGTAAATCCACACAAAAATAACAATGTTGGTTATTTATAACATAATATCATACAATTTTACACACTGATAACAAGAATATCTTACATTTGTGTGCTATACTTAGATTGTACTCAAGTCATGATATAAGGTGGTAAATTACCAATATGTTTTATGTTACTTAACTGTAAGTGGATTATTACTGTGTTGATGTCAGCTGAATATATTACTTTATTTACAGAAAATTATAATATTAAACTAAATGTTAATCTTTTACATATATTGGAGTAATGTAAATAAAAAATACAATAATTAATTGTTTATCTCATAACAAAGAAACTATTGCAAAATTTTATTGAAGGTAGAAAAATATAGTTACTCTCTATGTTAATATTTGTGACATAAATAAGGCTATTTAAAATTAAACTAGTCGTACAAATCATGCAATGTTTCAAGAAAGTATTAGACATTAAAAGAAAACAAAATGTTGCACAACAACTTCTAGAAAGCACAACAAATAAAAAAGTAACATCAGCTAATAGTAAATACCAGTGTAAAAAAAAATCTTTTCCATTTGTTTGATACTGTGCCAAATCTTTAAAAACCTTGATTGAAAGAGTAGACCTATATTCACAATTTGGTGTGATTGAACTTTCGATTTTTTGTATAGTAAGTAACACAAATTTATAGCATAGTATAAACATGCAGACACAGGGACATAAAGGCATGTAGTTTTAAAAAAAGCTTAATAAATTGAGACTGCCTCAACATGCCAAAAAAAAAACTAATAGTGAATGTGACACCTATACACACAGCAGTAATATTGCCATTAATTATAATGTGAATACAAGGATTAGGGATAAAAAATAAACAATGAATATGTTCTTAAAATTAATATGTAGGTAAGCATGACCACTTATTAATGACTAGAAATTGATAAGTACCTACCTAATGTAATATTCTAATAACTATGTTTGTATATCTATAAATGCATTTACAGTGTAACTACTTGGCTGCTATATTCAATTAATATACTTGGATATATTTTAATTTTTAAATATGTATACTAACACAACTAGGCAACACAAAAAATACACATTATCAAAACATTATGGTTTATTATATGGACAATGCCCAGCTAGACAGCTCAGACACAGAACATAAAGCTTCTTAAACAAAGCCTGTAAACACAATATAATATGTCATCACCATCTTGTGCATTGTTTTCTTTCATTACAATATTAAACTTTGTAAATATATTTATTATTAAGTACCTGGTTTAATATACATATTTTAAGTCCTAGGTAAAAATTGGGCTTTAACAATCTAAAAAAAGGGTATGTTTATGCCACCTGGTTACAGGAAGTATAAACTCGTGGACAGCTACATACATAAGTATACATTAAAAATAATAAGTACCTAGATGGAAACTGAAATAACTATGTTGACTACCATGGTATTAACTGATTTCTATGATCTAACCTTAGCTTACATAAGGAATAACAATGAAAAGCTTACGGCACGGAAGAAACTACATTAGAATGCCTCCCAAGGTGGTGTCATGCAAAAAAATGCGTACCAAAATGAACAAGTGCACTCTTGCTTTCAGAATATCCTGTGCACTTCAATAGTATGCAAAACATGTGGCTATAGTTCGGATTCAGTATCTTTATGGGTTAAAGTCTCGTAACAAAGCAGAAACAAAGAAAATATTGAAGAATTTAGTAATTGGCATTCACGAAGAAAATGGCGTCATATCACTAGTCACGGAACAAGGTACAATTTCGTCATATGAATGCACGGGTCACAAACACAAATAAACACCACAATCAAACAAATACATGCTGTACAAATGATTTTGTTCATAAATTACTCACTTTGAATAAAAATGCCAAAGAAAATCATCCAAAAACTCAAAGGACTGATGACAAGGCACTACACTCACCGTTTGCAAAACCAGACTGGTATCACGTGACCAGTGACCAATGGTGTTACAAGTGTTGCCCACAAAAAAATAAGACAAATAGCAGAAAAGTCATAATTTTTTTGACAGGAATAGGTAAAATTCAGATAGATTTCTTTGGCACTATGTAATTTACTCCATTGTTACAGTATTATCAGAAAGTATTGTGACACAGCCCTTGTTTTTTAAATAATTACCTACAGTCGCGCAGTACCTACGTAAACATGCGATAGCGCTGCCCGCACCTCGCCTATAACATAGCAAAAAAGGTCATGAAATGAAAATATTTTTTCCCACTGGCAACAGCATTAAAAATCATTTATTGTCTATTCATGTTTCAGCAGTTCATTGAAATTTCTACTTTGGAATATAAACAAACATATTGAGAGGGTTCATACAGAGGAATGACAACGTCCCAATTTAGTGTCATATTTCGTGTCTTTCGATTTTATTATTTAATTGGAACTATTTGTTTTAAATGTTTCCAATACACTTTTTAGAATTAGGTGAACGGTGTGTAAGTGGTACGAAATCATTGCGATAACAGTTCTATTTATATGCAAATAACACTTTGGAACTTGCAGGTTGTTTTTGTCATAGTAAAATAACTGCAAGCATTACGAATACTTACTTTTTAATACAAGTTCATGTAATCCTAAAAACAATGTATTGAAAGCATTTCAAAACAATAACTCCCGTTAAATTATAAAAATCGAAAACCACAGAATTATGACACTTAAATCTTAATTGCGACGTTGCCATTCCTCTGTATGAACCCTCTTAATTAGATATTTTATTTTTGTTCATGTAATACTCGTAGAAAGTTCATAAAACTGGTGTTCACATGTCGGACCATGCTCAATGTAAGGTTCCGCATCAAAAGAGCGTATCTTCACCCCGCTTATGTCCTTTTGTTGATAAGCGTAGTATTTATAGAAAACAAAACAAGCAACTACTTTATCTTAGTCACTATAAAGGATAAATGCTAAGGATTTTGTATTTGGTACAAAATAATCCAACACCCAAGTTCAACGACTATTACTGCTAAACTAATAAAGTTATCTTAACCGCTATAATTTTCATTTAAAGTTCATGAAATGCACAATGCACTATCATCATGAAATTTTCCAGATTTTTCAAGCCAGTAGTTTAGCTTTTAGAGGGGAACAAAAATTTGCTCTTTAAAGTTTAATATTTCGTAAATGGACAATTAAATCGAAAAATAACATTAGTAACCCCCAAGTCATTTTAGAAGACTTATTCAACGATATCCCACACGATGGGGTAGACGACAAAAAAAAAATTCATCCTCACTTCACATGTATGGGAGCTACCCTAAAAAAAATATTTTCCAAAATTTTATTTTACCACTTTGTCGACGTAATTGATATACCCACTCCTACAAAATTATAGCTTTCTAGTACTAACGGTCTCTTAGCAAAACCTCGGACAGACAGACAGACGGACATAACGAAACTATAATGGTTCCTAGTCAGAACTACGGAACCCTAAAAATGAATAAAACTATACGAAGTAAAAGTGTATTGAAAACATTTAAAAAAATTGCTCTGAATAAATTTAAAAATCAAAAAACCACGAAATATGACACTAAATTGCGACGTTGCCATTCCTCTGTATGAACGCTCTTAAGGCGCGTGTTAGGAAACGCCTATGTCCAGCAGTGGACTGCAATAGGCTGAGAGTGAAATGATGACAATGAAAAAAAAATTGCAAGTTTGAACAGCACAATATGATATATATAATAATTTCCCTTTGCCCTTATTACACTGGTCTACAGTGGAAAAGTATTCGGAATAATTTAAACTAAATTCTACTTGTCCCATGCTGAATACAAAGTAATAAGTTATAGACATTTATTGGTTTCAATTTTTACGATACCTAATATTTTCTGAATTTAACGATTTGACCCTCATTGAACTTGATAATGGTGATATATAGGTACTTAGTTAGTTGGTATGAAATATTAACAACATTTGTGTTTCAACGCTCTATTTTATATTAGGTACTAAATGAAAAAAGTGATAAAAGTGAAAAAAGATTTTATTATATCGCATATTTTCTCGAAAATGCTTCAATAATATCGAAATTTTTTTTCCATTTGCGGTGAGGTTCTGTTTAGTAAAAGTTGGTCTATATTACCTACAATAAAAAATCCTATTCTTAAAAGACTTACGCAGACATAAATACCAGGATTACGACTAGGTTTCACATTTCTGCTGCAATTCGTGTGCTACAGGTTTAAGAAATTGGATGAGTGGCAAAAAAATCCTTATTCATTTCGCAGTACCAATGTAGGGCCGAGAATCGACAAATCACTTCATCATCATCATCATCATTAGCAACCCATTAATGTCCCAATACTGTACTCTGGTCTCCTCTTCTCTATCTAGAGAGCTGAGAGGGTTTTGGGCCATAATTCACACACGCTGGTCTAATACGCGTTAGTGGATCAGACATACACAAAAAATTTCTAGGGTATGTGGATTCCCTTACGATATTTTCATTGACCGTTAGTAGAATATGGTAAGTCACTTGACTAGTATATACTACATACGAGTGACATCCACATTGGTACTGTCGATCGGAATCCAACTCAGGCCGCATGATTAGCACGCCGCGCCGCGCCGTCACTGATTGTTATTTCTATCAAAGTTAAAGGTGTTTAAAAAAAAAGGAAGAATGCCATAGTTTATGCTGGACAAATGTGGCGCCTCTAGCAATGAACATGGGGAGCAATATCAGGGCAAATGGAACGTTTTAAATGTTGGCAGAATATTGCTGGACTCATAAGAAATAATACACAAGAAGAATATAGTATGAAAGTCAACGAATCACATCGCAAATCTGTCAATGAATAAATGTGATGATGATGAGAACAGTATGATCTCGGTTATTTTTTGAAAAAAACGTTATGTATATATTTTTGTTTAAGAAAATAATTTTTGTATTCAGAATGTCAATGTTAATAAAAAACGGTACCTAATCTGAAGAATATATTTTTTAGACAAAATTTGTAGACCAGCCCCCTGATTCTGACTCGTCAGATTGCTCCCGGATCGTAAACTTTTACGAATCTTAGTACGACGTATTTTTGCGGCTTAAGTTATTTATTGTCAAAAAATAGTCACCCATATAGAAAATTAAAAACTGATTGATTTACTTTCCTACAAACATTTATTTCTTTAACATTATGTTATTTAACTTTAATTACACTGACAGTTCGGGCCGAAAATTTTCCGACAGCTCAGAATCAGCGGGCAGTGTTATTACATATTTATGATCAAATATTCACAAATCGCACGCTTACTGCTTGCTTGCTTGCCTCCTTGTGTATAACACAAACTATTATAATAATAATTATTTTCTACATCAATGACAACATGGATTTCTGGCAGGCCATTCTCGATCTCTTGTAACTTGTCAACTCACTTGTCACCTGTCACCTTGTATTGTATTGTGTCAAAAATAGAGATGTTATATTAGGGTCAATTTCGCATAATCCTAATATAGGATATATTAGTTTCGTCATATTCTAATACCATACCTATTACTCGATATTAGTCAGATAATAGGGTAAGGAGTGAACGTTTTAGTATTATGCTCTATATCTAGTATTCGTTCGCGTAGTCTCTGGCTAATACTTGACTAATATCGAGTAACCTAATAGATGACATTCCTATAACCTATTATGCAGTTACGATGATAATATAATATGTACCTGTTTCAATAATAGTAATATTGCCAATATTCGTAAATACAAATATGCTCGTTCTCCATTGCTCTTTTATTCAGTAATCATTTATGTAACTTTCATACAAAGCCCGCCACGTATATAAAATACATCCATCGTAAGAGTAAACGCACACATAAACAAATTGGATGGTACGTGGCGACAAGCAATGAATGTGTTTGAGAGCGCAAAGTGATCTCGCTCCCGCATATCGACGATTACAGAGAGTGAGCAAGACGATACGGCGACCGACGACGATTAACGAAACGACGCACGGCGCGCTTCGTATCGTAATGATAAGTACCTACCTAATACTATTGTATTCGCCTCGTCGCGTTGTCTCTGGCTAATACTTGACTAATATCGAGTAACCTAATATATGACATTCCTTTATCCTAATATGAATACGGTCGCTCGTATTATAATATGCATACCTAATATGAATATATTCGTTTCATCTCTAGTCAAAAAGAAACGTGTAGGTTATCTAGATAACTCAGTTATTTAGTCATAAATTTAGACCTTATTTAAGATGCCAACAATATCTGTAAAACGTGATGCTCTTTTTGCAGCGCTAGGCAGAAATTATAGTAAGCATTTCTGTTATATTTTTTATTATTTTAACACTATTAACTTGCGTCTTTACAAAATGAATTTACATTAACATGTTTTCATATTCTTTCAGCTGATGACGAATTCCAGAATCTTTGTTTTGAGTTCGGCTTAGAGCTGGATGAAGTGGCAAGTGTTTTGATTGTATAATCTAACGAACAGGCTAAAGGTACATAAGTAAAAACATTGATAGGTAAAGATGAATTCCTAATCAAGCATTAAAATCAGTGACGTAGCTATTGGATGGCAGAGCGGGCAAAATGGCATGGCCACGGGGCAAGAGGGCCCAGGGCCAAGAGACGGCAGTCCTAACCATTTATTCTAAATAAAATAAAAATATTATGTAGAGAAGTGAACCAAGTAGTTACCATTCATAAGTGGATCTTTAAAACGAAACTAGGCATTAAAATAGGTACTTCAGGCTTTTTCGACAGGGAGGCCCCATTCCATGAATTGGTCACAGGCTTCAGATGGTATAGTTACACCACTGTTCTATTTACAGCACTACATAAACATTCGTAACAAATGTTCTAAATAGAACAGTCTTCTTCTGTGTATTAGTCATAAACATCTTTAGCTGCACAATAAACTACCATCAACATTTTTCTTTCCAGTTAAAATTAATAGTTGTCATTTTAAAATACTAATTATAAATATTACAGACTACTGAAAAGCAAATGTTGATGAAGGAACAAGGAGATCAGGCAGGGGCTGGAGTATCAGAAGAGATTTTATATAGGATAGACATCCCTGCCAACAGATATGACCTGCTCTGCTTAGAAGGATTAGTAGATGGACTCCTAGTGTTCCAAGGAAAGTAAGTGGCAAAATTTTAACATCAATCTTTAAATAATTAAATCTATTCCACAATGCCGTAGCGGGTGTGCTCTTTTTACCCTTTATTCCATTCTTACATCTCCTAATGCTCCCACTTATCTAGTTCCTTCTTCTCTACTCTTCACCAATTTATGATCAACTCCCACTAAAAATCTCCATTTCTCAAACAACCTACTCCATAACTGTTTTTTCCATAACTCTGGTTTCATCCATGACTCTTTCTTTATTCAATCTATCATTCTTTGCAATGTCTCTTGAAATCAGAATTTCCAGTAACTGTGATGCATTCAACGCTAAAGTTCATAAATTCTACTCAGAACAACTAGCTGAATCATCTCTCCACTGACGTTTTATAGTTTAAAACATATATACGTACCTATACAGGGTCTATCGTAAGTAATGGATAACCCGTTACCTAGTGGTAGCTCTGATGTCAGGCTGCAAGAATTCATATTTTTATTTCAGGGTTGCCAACGGTGTAAAAATGGTATACACATTTAGTTTTTTTTTAAATTATGCTCCTTTTCCCACTCAATCCGTTGCCATTTCAAGAAATTTAGGTATTTTTATGTCATTTTTTTTTATATCTAGCTAATAATATGTCTAGTATGTGTCTTCTATACAATAATCTACACATACTAGACATATTAAGATAATGGGCAGCTATAGCACCATACTTTTTTCATCAGAAAAAAATTAAATACTTATTAATTTAAATAATGTTTTACGTTAATGAGGACTCAAAATGTAATTAAATTAAATAATGCAAGTCTCCAGGAGTACGATATCAAAAAAATTACATAAAAATACCTAAATTTCTTGAAATGGCAATGGATTGAGTAGGCAAAGGAGCATAATAAAAAAAATCTAAATGTGTATACCATTTTCACACCGTTGGCAATCCTGAAATAAAAATATGATTTTCTTGCAGCCTGACATCAGGGCTACCTCCAGGTAACGGGTTATCCATTACTTATGACAGACCCTGTATATTCATATGTATTAAGTAGTGTTTCTATTGTTATCATTTTTATAATTATATAATAATATGTACCTATTTAATTTGGGGATCTATAAAAAGAAGAGCAAATTAAAAGGTTAAAACATACAGCAATTTATAATAATAATGCCTTCTGACTGAGCTTTATTTTGTTGCATGACATAAAAATATTGCCTGGGGCCCTCCAACTGTATGTTACTCTGTTGCAAGGTGAAGGGAGAGCTAACAAACAAACAAACATTAAACTTAAGTAAGGATTCTGTATTGATAGACAGTCTTATGGATTAAAGGATAGCTCCACCAAAATACTCACTGCAGAAATATGAAGACAGTCACTCTCTACACCTGACCCCAACCACTGCACAGATCAGGCCTTATGCTGTAGCCGCTGTACTAAGAGGCGTCACCTTTACTAAGGAGTCGTATGACAGCTTCATTGACTTACAGGTAAATAATAGTAATGTAGATTGTAACAATTAATCAACAAGAAAACGAATAAATTCATCTATAATTAAATTCATGAAAATAAGTGGTTTTTATCAGTTTTAATGAAGTTGACTGGTTTACTTGTCAGTATATCCAAATAGTTAATAAATACTACTCCTTAGCTGTTTGACGATCTTTGATGTTGAATAGATTCTGAGTTTCCAGGTTGTTATCAAAAAAACTATGGCTGCATTATATGTTTATTGTTGTGCTCATAAACTTATTATTATACTTTACTAACTGACCTGGCAAACATTGCTCTGCCATACATATTTTTTTATCTTGACGAAAATCTTAAACCTACTAAATATATTAAAAAAAAAAATTATAAGACACAATTAATTGTTCTATCCTTTCCGGTGGACTTCAACCACAAAAACCGTGACATGTGAGTTTTCTATTTATCAGATTATAATATTATAATTACAGGACAAACTACACCAGAATATTTGTAGGAAAAGATCGCTGGTGGCTATTGGCACGCATGACTTGGACACAGTACAGGGACCGTTTGTGTATGACGCGTTGCCGCCCAATGATATTAAGTTTAAGGCACTCAACCAAAAGTACGAGACAACTGCACCTGAACTTATGGAGCTGTATTCTGTAAGGAATGTTAACTATAATCTGTAATGAATTAACTTGATGGTCTACTAAATATAAAAAATAATATCTTAGTTATTTAATTATATTACAAAAACGTGTCTGCGTCGCATAAAGTTTACGGATTAAAGATTAGTGAGCCTGTGATCAGTATGATCACCATCCACGCTGTATATCAATCTCAATGTCGGCCAAACAGATAAGCTATTTAGTCATTCTTAAAATATAGTGTGTTGTTTTTGTTATAAAAGAATAACGCCCGCATAGCGGTGTCGCGGGGGTTTTTAGAAATATACAAATATCGGATATAAAGTACACCCAGATTCCAACCAAGTGTGGGAATCGAACTCACATCAGTCAATACGGTGAACTTGGTGGCGAGATGAAGACCTTAACCCATTACGACACGGTGACACATTGACTCGTTTTGTTATAATTAAAATACTTTATGTGTACTAGTCGCGAAATTTATAAGTTTTAATGTTGGTTATAATATTGTAATAAATACTTCCAGACTCATGCGCAACTAAAGCAATACCTAGGCATTATCAAGGACAGTCCAGTGTACCCCATCATCAAAGATAAGAATGGTATAGTGTTGTCAATGCCTCCTATCATCAATGGTGATCATAGTAAGATCACACTTGACACCAAAAATGTTTTCATTGAGTGCACAGCTACAGATTTAACAAAGGTATGAATTAATTTTAATATTTGTACACATTAGGAAAGACTGGCTCGGTGGCGCAGCGAGATTGTCTACAACTGTTGTCGTAAGAGGCCCCAGGTTTGATCCCGGATTCGGGCAAAAACGGTTTTGGGTTTCTCTGTCTTTAAATTCTCAGTATAAGCCCGGAATCAGACAAAATGGGCCTGGTTGATGCGAACAGGCTTGCGGCTATGGGACATATAGCTGGCGAAATATGGGTGCCATACACCTCTGCCTACCAGTTTGGAGAAAAGGGATGTTATGTTATGTTATTAGAAAAGATAGAATATCAGACGGGTCGTAAGCTTATCGATCGTAGTATATAAAAAAAACCCGGTTTAAATAGTCGTATATTCGATCGTAGTATTTAAAAAAAAAAATTAATGACAAATTATTGGTCTATATTTCTAATATCATGCAACGCGAAAGTTTAAAAGTAAACATATTTCATCACGTTACTTTTATTTCAAAAAACGTTTTTGTTTTAATTTTCAGGCCATCGTTGTGCTAGACACAATAGTGAGTATGTTCTCAAAGTACTGCACAGAAGCGTACTCAGTGGAACAGTGTAAAGTGTTCGCGCCTGATGGCACATACGAACTGTATCCCAAGATGAATTTCCGTGAAGAGCTCATCGACGTCGATAAAGCCAACCGGTATATTGGTATCGAGTAAGTGTTCTTATTGTACCTATCTATACACAGGGTGTCCCGAAACGCAAAGGCTACCAGGCGATGGTATAGGCTGAACTAAATATCGCTCATTTGGAGCTACAGTGTCACAACTGAAAAAAATGCGATACTGACCTAATTATATCAAAATTATTTCGATAATAATCTACTTTAGGAGTGAAAATGTCGCATTTATAAGTTAAAAAAACGCCCGCTAGAGAACGAAAACGTTGGTGAAATAATTTGATAAGAATCTTTACTATCGTTACGAAAAAAATCTATCTGGCGTAGTGTAAAATTGAAAAATTGCAGTTATGCCACAGTCGCTCCAAATGAGCGATATGTGAAATAAAGATATATAAAAAAACCATGTCACTTGGTTCAGTCATAATTTATTTCCTTAAATGATGAAAATTGACAACCCTGGTGACAAATTTTTTTGAAGTGCTATGACATAGTGCTATAGTTTGCTGCCAAAAATGAGAGAGATCAATTTAAGATCTACATCTCTCATCTAATCAAATCATCAAAAATTGTATCTTATGTGTTTTGTGTCGCAGTGAGAGCGGCACGTCGCTGGCGGCGCTACTGTCGCGCATGTGCCTGACGGCGAGCGCGGGGCCGGGCGCGGCGCTGCACGTGCGCGTGCCTCCCACCCGCCACGACGTCATTCACGCCTGCGACCTCTACGAGGACATCGCCATCGCGTATGGGTGTGTAACAACACTACACCTTTTTAGAGTTATAGTTTCGTTCTGTCCGTCCGTGTATCACTGGCATTTTACTCGAAAACTACTCGATGTACCTATATCAATGAAATTTGGAGTATAGGTGTCTTATCTAGTCTGTATTCTCCTAGGTTTGGTAGTTAAATAATAAAAATAAATATTTTTAAGGGGGGCACTCTATACATGTAACATTTCAATCACAAAAAAATATAAAAATAAAATGTATAATCGAAAGTTTCAAGTTCAATCTTATCTTATAGACGCCTCCAACACCACAAGCAGATGCGCGCACATGCGCATTGCCGACCCTTTAAAATACTCAGATGAGCGGGGATTACCCTCTGCGCACTTCTTATCTGATGTGTTCCATATAAATTTCTTGTAGCTTCCATTTATTTAGGAATCGATATTAAATAAAAAATTTCTTACGCTTAATAAGGCCTATTGGTCTAGTGGTTAGTGACCCTGACTGCTAAGCCGGAGGTCGTGGGTTCGATCCCCACCCAGGACAAATCTTTGTGTGATGAGTATAAAGGTTTGTTCTGTGTCTGGGTGTAATTTATCTATAATATGTATTTACAAAAAAAAAATGTATTTAAGTAGTATATTAGTTTTTTAGTACCCATAACACAAGCAAATATAATTGCTTACTTTGGGACTAGATGGCACTGTGTGAATGTGGTAGAATATTATTATATTATTATTAATAATTCCAGTTATAATCGCATAAAACGTCGGCCAGCTAAGGTGGTGACTGCGGGTGGACAGGAGCCCGTGAACAAGTTGACTGAGCAACTACGACATGAGTGCGCCCACGCTGGGTATACGGAAGCGCTCACCTTCACACTGGTCAGTTACATATCGCACCAACACTCCAAAAGAGGTTTTTAAACAAATAACAAACCCTGTGTTGTGGAACTTTACAAACATGCAACTAACAGACACAAAGTACAGCCAGACTCGAAAGAAATATCAATGAATCACACAAATATTTTTCTCTCCTGTGGGAATCGAACCCAATGTCACTCCGTGTGGCGCTCTCGCTCCTCATTACATACTTCTGCCTATTTCTTTAGGGAAAGGCATGAAGCTATGTTTATAGTGTATGTAAGTATATAACAGTACCGAAACAAACAGGTGATTATGACACCGATACCTCATACAATGGCTTTAAAAAATGCGATATAAAATAAAGGTATTTATAATAATTATTTTCATTTTCAAAAGAGCTGTCAAACTATGTGTAAACATGAGAATAAAATGAAAATGACATTAGCATTGAGAAATCTGTTGCAAATCAGCCGGTTAGCGAATTAGAAGGTCATTGACCCGAACTTTACGCGCTTGTAATTCTGTAGGTATGCAAGTTTGGGGTCAATGACCATTGTATTAAGAATCATTAAAACGATCCCCAATTTTCAGTTCCTACATATCTAGAGGTCCTATTATTTTCTCAAATAAAATATGATTTCGCCAGTGTTCTCGAGAGGACGTAGCAACGAAGCTGGGCGTGAAGATCGAGGACGTTCCCGCGGCTCACATCTCTAATCCAAAGACCTTAGAGTTCCAAGTCGTGCGCACTTTACTACTGCCTGGCTTGTTGAAAACGCTGGCTGCTAATAAGAAGATGCCGTTACCATTGAAGCTATTTGAAATCAGCGATGTAGTGTTGCAAGACAACAATGTTGGTAAGTAACAAGTTTTTCTGTATTTTGGGACTCCTTTGAACAATAGTTTGAGACGGAATATTACTATTCCGATCGTATGATGCGCTAAAGATACACTGGTAACATCCTTAGGAATGTTTAATTGTAAGGCAGCCACTTGAAGTATTTACTACATTCGCAATTTTTGTAATTATAGAGACACCTCTAAAGACTAAGAAAACGGCACTGTGGAACATTATTTAAGTAAATTCATTTTAACAAAAACCATAAATAAAGTCTTGTATGGGCTTCCAGATAACTCTCCAACTGAGATAATAAAAACATGAAAAAAAATATATTATGTAAGATCTTTCGCACACTGCGACTCTTGTATGCCCATAATAATTTACTGGGAGGAAGGGAAAGCCGCTCGGTAACAAAAGTAGTGCTAGCCAGTATAAACAACACTTAAATGTATTCAGGCAAAATTGTAACCAGGTTATTCGGCCTATGTTCAGCAGTGGACGTCGTTGGGCTGATATGATGATGATGAAATGTAATCTACAAAATATTTAGGTAAATAGAGCATAATTATAATTTATGCGTATTTACTATTTAAATCATATATCAAATTTAATTAGTTACAAGGACATTACCGATAAACTAAATAAATATTATAATAATAAACAAATAATGTGTTTTATAAATTATATTACGGTTATTTAGTTTATTTTGAAACTGCGATAAGTATTGATGTGTGATGATGGTACATAAAGTATCTGCTATAAGACAGTACAATTGTTAAATCATTCCATTAAGATTAAGTTTTTTTTTTAAGTGAGGCCATAATTATTTTGTAACTAATTGTGTCCCACTGTTTCACCCTTAATAAACAAAGTTACAAAGTCCGCCTTCCAAGTTGAAATATCCAAAAATATAATATTTTTCAAATTTCAGCTTTAAAATGTGCATTGACTGTGTGTGTTGTGATTTTTGGACTAACGGTTTAATTTTGTCCATACCTAACTGTTTCAATTAATACGAGATGACATTTCAATCAAATTTGAATATATTTTTAAATCATCTTACAAGCCAACATTATGCCATTACTGTTACTGATGACAGAAATATATTTTTGAAGTTGGTTTGATTTGTTTTTTTAGAAACTGGTGCCCGTAACGAGCGTCGGCTATGTGCGATACACTGCGGACGTTCAGCGGGCTTCCAGTTCGTGCACGGCCTGTTGGACCGCGTCATGTTGCTGCTCAGACAACCGTGGGATAGGCAGACTGGATACTACCTGAGACAATGTGAAGGTACGTAACACCTACTGATACCGTAGAGCCTGACTTTGAAGCGATGGAATTTATAATTAACAGACCGCAAGATGTTTTTCGACACCATTTCAATTCTGGAATCAGATTTTCTATATCTACTATATGGGACTCCAAATTGGTATCATATATTCACAAAATAAATAAAGTCATAAGTTAAGAATGTAACATGTTTTCTGAAAAACAGTGTCAGCAAATTAGCCTACGACCAGCTCGCTGACAGGGTGGACCTATGAGAAGAACCGGCAAGAAACTCACGCCACTCTTTTTTTTAAAATATAGGATGTAAACCACCCATTAATGTTCTATTTCCATAGTAGATAAGAGAGCCACGGCCAACTGTTGCCATGCGTTTGTGAAGTAGGTAATCCATATCCATAAGTTAAATATCTGACAATTTTTTTTTTAATATTGGACACAATTTTTGCAATATTTTGTGAAAAAAAAAAGAAAATGACCGGTACGTGTCTGCAGTTGACCTTGATTTCGCGAAAAAAAAATAGCCCTATAGGCATTAGTCAGGAAGATAACGGGAAAACTTTAGTATGACAATCCGCGTGCTGTGTTCCGTCTAACTGGATTTAATTAATGTTTGTGTGTCTGCTAGAAGTAACTTTGAATTTTGATAATCCCTGAGTGACTAAGTAAGAGTGTAAGTAGCCAAAAATAAAGACTTAATATCTGTAAAAGAGGCGTAAATTATAATATTATTAAAAGTTATTATTAATAAATGTTATTTAATAGATAAAAATAACTGTAGTTTTTTCGTGTGTGTAGATCCTGCATACTTCCCGGGTCGTTGCGCGGAAGTGTTGGTGCGCGGGTGTGTCGTCGGCAAGATAGGGGTCATTCACCCCAGCGTGCTCACCGCCTTCGATCTCACCAACCCCTGCTCAGCTGTAGAGATCAACATCGAGCCATTCGTTTAAATAACTGTTATGTGCAATAACGGACTTCTAATTAAATATTTATAAAGAACTATAAATAAATGTTTTGACTGACATTGCCTAATCCTACTAATATTATTAAATACGAAAATTAGGATGGATGGATGTTAAAAATCAAGCCAGAACGTCTGAAATACTACAATAATTATTGTCACAGCGATAGTATCCAAAATACGCGCCTAAAACCTGGACAGGTATGGGATAAAAAGAACACAAACCAATTTTCATACAGTTGGCCAATGGTAAACAAGCACTGCTCGCAGACTTAAAGTAAACAAGTTACCGTGCCCTATCTTCACGTGCATACGACACGACCGGGTGGGTACCACTAATGTGTTGCCAATCCAATTTTATTTTATGCTTTTATTGCCATGACGCGAATGCGCCGCAGTGACGAACGGTCGATTACGGTTTGTCAATTAAAAAGTATTTAGATACGTAATAATTATGGCAAAGTAATAATAAATTTAATAAAAAAGCATTTCGTATGTCTATGTCGAGGCGCAATTATTTTTTAGTCGCAAATTTATAAAAGTACCCGACTATAAAAAAATGGGATATAAATATTAGGTATTAAAAGAACAAAAAACCCGCCTACATAAAAAGTAAGAAACAAGCCTTGAAGTTAAATAATTCTACATAACAATCATAACAGGCGGGACCAATCAAAATTTTAGATCGACTTATAAATGCTTTTTCAATATTGGTCCCGACTGTTTAAGTTAAGGTCGCTATGTAGAATTAATTAACTTCAAGGCTTGTTTCTTACTTTTTTCAAACAAGCGGGTTTTTTGTTCTCACGAGGCCAAAAAAAAACTGTGTATTTCCTGTAAGAAATCTTAAATAAATAAATCAGTTGGCCTATCTTAACAACACGGGTCAGGCACAGATATATTCTAATCCATGTGTCAGGCCAGTGCAGGCTTGGCTGAAGACTGGCGCGGCGCCAGCGTAATTAATTGGCTTCGTCTAAACCTTACCTTTTACCTTGCTTACATTGTGATAAATGCAACGATTTTGTAACGTGTCTACGTCACGTATTATATTTTATGGAATATAAAAAATCTTATTTTTGATATTTCATAAAATACAATAATAATAATAGATACCTACCTACGTAGACCCGTTACCTACATTATTTAAATAGGTACGTGTAAAGAAGTCGGTGGTTAAAAACGATTTGAACTCGACAGCATTATTTTGTGTCGACAGTCCATGGCTCTGATTCTGACTGTCGGAAAGTTTCCGCCCGGAAATCTTATAAGTACGATTTAACCTATATTTTAACAGATGCTATCATTAAATAACTTCAGTCGTAAATAAATAATTACACGGTAGACCTCGTTCTAATATTTGAACAAGATAACAATGCGACAGCATTCCAGGGCTGAATCAGGATCTTACTTTTCGCTCATTCTGTCCGACAGGGATGTCATTAATTTCTTGTTCACATGGATACCTTAGTTGCGAGTAGATACCTATCCTATATCCTAAAAACTGTTCTTTAACGAATATGAAGTCAGTCGGTTAAGCCCGAAAGTCTACATGCCTACCATTTATTTTGTAAGTTCCTCGATTTGTCTTCTACTTGGCACTAATTTTTATCTTTTGTAAGTTAGATGTATAAATAAAAAAATCTCATTTGCAGTAGAACCCTCAATAGAAGTAAGTGCTTACTAGGATTTAGCCGAGTTGTTAAATTTACCGATTACTGAATTGACTGATTGCTGATTAGAAGAAATGAGGAATTGCCTCATTCTCTTCGCTAAATATTAGGTAAGTACTTTAATTGCTATGGCATTTAGGGCAGTAGCAGTACAATGTCGCAGTAGTAGTACCACCTAGTATAAAAATAATCAGTAGGTACTTGTATAAATACAAAGTCGCTTTCTCTGTCCCTATATCCCTATACATAGGGATATAGGGACAGAGAAAAGGCTTTTTAAAACTACGCAACGGATTTTGATGCGGTTTTTTTTAATAGATAGACTGATTCAAAAGGAAGGTTTATAGGTATAAAACACCACGCGGGTGAAGCAGCGGGCGGAAGCTAGTTTAAAATATATGTTATTCAATTTAGAGGTGAGCTTGAGGAGTTAAATACATTTCAACTACTTACTAAATAGTCTTGAATAGGTACGCCTACAGCACCTTTTATACCCAATAAATAAATGAACAATAGTAAATTTTAATAATCATACCTACTTATCATGAATTATTCAGATAATAGTTAATTGTCATCACTATAATAATGTATTGAGTATTTACATAACGGTAAAAGGTAATGATTAATTTGAATCACGACTGATCTTAATTACCCGATAAGATAAACTTTTATCGCAGCGGCGCCCCGCGGTGCCATTGATATTGACAATTTATTAATGCCAATTTTGATTAAGTATTTTATTACTAACTTTTATCGACTGCCTGAATTGAACATGAGGAATTTTTCTTTGTTCTATCGCTCGCTGTTAAAATGACCGGCCTGCCCCGCCCCGTCGTTTGTTGTACCTACCAAGGCGTTATTGTCGACCGTCGGAAAATTTCTGCGTTGGAAAGTCCCTGAATCTAAATACTTACTAGATACATTTACAGCATATGATACATGTGGTAGTGTAGGTGGAAAATAGGCTTTCGTATAAAATAATAAAAAGTTCAGTAAGTATAAGAATTTTATAAGTAGGTACCTACCTACTTTAATATATTAGGTAGGTACATCTATTTCTTACTAAAATGTAACTTTATCAGATAATGAACTTCTTTTTGGACGGAAACTATCCGACAGTTCAGAACAAGTGAAGATTTTTTTTTCAAAATTTAGAAGAGGGTGTTTATAACACTTTTTTAAAGAAACACAAGATGCTGTTTGGAAATATATTAATATTTTTCGTACAACAAAACAGCACAAACGTATTCGCTATTAAAATCACTTTTATATAATACAGTTGTTACATAAATAATTCGCAGAATTTCCAAAGCAATACACACACTATTTCACTTAATAACACGACTAAAAGTATGTTGAATACACTTACCTAATATTCTTATAAAATACGCCGCTAAAATATATTCTAGGTAATACCTATAAGGTAATTTATTTACTTACATTCTCAGACCAACAAAAAAAGGTTCTTTTTTTGTTTGTCTGAGCTTACATTACACTTTTGTGAGGCATTTACATATCTCGTTAATTTATAAAAACTTAATATTTGAATCAATTAGGTAGGTAGGTACCTAGGTATAATTATGAATGGTCTGTAAAAATAGCTACAGCTACGATTCAGTAAATAATACTTAACTTAATATCTTTTTCTTCTAAATGTATTATTCTCAAACAATAATTTCTATAAAAACTATTTTATAAAATGTGTCAAAGTGTCAAGCCGCAATTCTGAGGTGTTGAAGACACTTCAGAATTGCGGCACTGTGTTTATTGAACACGGTGGCTATTTTAGTAATTCTATAAGATTATAGCTATAGTATACTACTGATAGCGCAGAATAATATAACTTTATATCCTGTAATCAATATAATAAATAAGTATGTAGGTAGGTACCTAATTAGCGCATATTAGTAGATACACCATGCATTTCTTTTTGTGCCAAGAGGATCTCCTTTGGTGCACACTCAAGGCTAAGGCCTTTGGGCCCTTTGGTGTACTTAACTATATAAATGACAAACATACAATTTAAAATACCTACAATAACATGTGCAATATTCGTTGTCTGCTGAAGCAATATTTCATGAAATCATTTTTATTTTAAGGCACTTCATGATATAATTGACTGATTCCGAAACTGAAAGGTGGATAATTAAATATTGTGTCTATTAAAAAAATATATTCCTATTTAGGCCATTTCAGACACGGGAGTGATACGAGGATTCGAATCCGAATGACGTTATTGCAACGCACGCTATGACGAATTTTTTTACGAGATGTACACCAGTTCGAAAACACATTGTTTAAGAGGGTTCATACAGAGGAATGGCAACGTCGCAATTTAGTGTCATATTTCGTGGCTTTCGATTTTTAATATATAATCGGAGCTATATTTTAAAAATATATCCAATACACTTTTTAAAATTAAGTACCTACCTAGGTGAAAAGTGTGTAAAAAGGACTAAGACTAAAAGGACAAAAATACTAAAAGTTAAGAAATCACTGCGTTTACAGTTCTATATAGTATATACTAATAAAATATTGTAACTTGCAGGGCGTCATTTTCATTGTAAAATAACTGTAAGCATTATGGATTATACGTACCATTCAAAAAGTTTTTCGAATCAGCGTGTTCGCGAAAACGTCATCAGCCATTTAATTACTGCCTAGCCGTTTAACTAAACGGCGGCCTTCAACTGGGGCCTGATTCTGAACCGGCGGAAAGCTTCGCTCAAAGTTATATAATGGTGGAAAATCGGTTATTGTAGGTATCGAAAACTTAACCCTGATTAATATGAGACTGTTTTTTTCTGCAGGCGTCTTTTTCCCACTATTATGTATACATACATATATATATATATATATATATTATTATACTAGCGGACACGACATATTATATAGAGAGAGATATATTATTTCAAGACTAGGATTAGGTACCTGTAAATAAACCTTATTCTCGGATGGAAACTGCTCGACACTTCAAAATAAGGGCCATGGACGGTATAATGTACAACGACAAACACTGATTCTAATTGCTAGTCTATTTTTTGGAGTTTCTTGCTCCTACCCTGACACTATTATTGTCTAATATGCTAATTTTGTGAGCAATTTTCTTCAAACTGATTAGGTAATACCTTTTCTACAACCCTGTTTGGAGTCGAATTGCCTTACACATCTGGAGAGCATCCCTACATCATCTCCCATATCTGGAGTCTGATAGCCTAATAGTCATGTTCGTCACATAACGAGCGTAAAGTGGCAGCAGCGACGGGACGGGCTCGTGATGAGAACGAGACGTACAGACCTACGGTCGCGTCGCGTTGGTGAGAGCAATCCTCCATCCCTATTTCTTACAATTATCAACGCCTTGACGCCGCCGGCCGCGCCGTCTCGTCTGTGCTACGAGAGCTCATTCTACACCAATAGTCTAGTAAATGAATGCTCGAAATGGTACTGTGGAGGGAAATGTCGAAAGCAGAAACTTTGACTTAGGAATTTTGTTTGGACTAGTTTGGAGATAAACATACTAAAAGTCCTTATATAGGGGGGGGGGGGAGCACAAAGTAGGTCCCGTTTTTGGGTTTTTTGCTTACCAAAAACAATGCGTCGTACGAAATTTTATTGTACTACACAATGAAAGCTGATAAAATTCTCTACAACTTTGGCTAAACACTTTTATCTATCTCCAATCGTTGTCTAGCTATGAGCTTCGAAAAATGGTCGATTTTCAAATATGTGTAAGGCGCTACGGTGAAACATAGAAACATACATAATTATAAATATGCATAGACTGCCAAAAACATTACCCTTCCTTTTGGCTTCGCCGTAGTTGGTTAAAAAGTATTAAACCCAAGTTATACAGAATTTTATCAGCTTTCATTATGTAATACAATGAAATTTCGTACGACGCAATGTTTTCCAGATGTAAGCAGAAAACAACAAATGGTACCTGTGCTAGAGAATTTAACACATTTTTGAAAATCGACCTATTTTCGAAGCTCATAGCTAGGCAACGATTGGAGATAAATAAAAAGTGTTCAGCCAAAGTTGTAGAGAATTTTATCAGCTTTCATTGTGTAGTATAGTAAAATTTCGTACGACGGATTGTTTTCGAGATGTAAGCAAAAAACCAAAAAACGAGACCTTCTTTGTGCCCCCCAAAGGAGGTGAGCCCCCGGGGGGGTAAGGATATTTAGTATGTTAATCTCCTAACCAGTCCAAACAAAGTTCCTAAATCAAAGTTTGTGCTTTCGACATTTCCCTCCAAAATCATTCATTGACTGGCCTACAAAGAATTACTTATATCTGTTTTTTAGAATGATTTTAATTATGAGTTGTCGGTATAGGCACTAGTCTTGCATTAGCCGCCATGGAACATTTACAGACTAGAGAATCCTTGACCGCCGGGTCAATGGTGGCACGCGGCCTCTACCACACGCCTGTTCAGTGCTCTGATATGTTTAGAGTTATTTGTACACATGAGTTCTTGTTTGTAATAACAAATCTGTTATATGGCTATAACACAGCTGTAAACTAATTATGAAACGGTGCGAATATTAACTGTAATCTGCGAAATACCGCTATGTGTCATTCATGTATAAATCTATTGAATACTTAACAATCAATTTGAATAGGTAATTCAAAGTTTTTTAACAATATTATCATGTCTAATGCTCGGTTTCTGCGCCGTCAGATTAAAGTTATTCATGGTAAAGTATAACCTGACTGAATATGAAAGTAAAACAATAGAACTAGTTTATTCATACAACTGTCATTTTAAATTTGTTTGAGTTATAGTTCTCCTTTCAATATCTCCTATTTGGCGGCTCAGAACCGGGCATTATTGGCATAAATTGTTAACAAATATTAACTGACTACATTTAACTCAACCCTGCCTGGCACAGGCATGAGGACGGCATCCCTATCCAGCGAGTCTAGAGTTATTTCTATATATTATTCTAATGAATTTTTACTCAATGGGGATAATTGGCCAACATTTTCACAGAACACCATTTTTCATTTTGTTTAAATACACATACTCTCTTTATTTATAATATATTTAACACAATCATTTAGCTGTCATGTGTAGAAATTAATATCTACTATGTAGATGTCACTACTATATTATAATACTTCTTAATTTTTAAATACTGAAGATTTATTGTTTATAACAAAACATAGTTAATACATGCACCACAACACAACCTACCAACTAAAATGGTTTATACCTACAATAATTGATCTAGTTTGTTTGATAGATTTAGTGAGTGCAATGTTTTATGGAATATTTACAAAAAAAATTATACAAATTCTTAATTTTTAATTCATCTAAAAGTGGAAAATAAAATTATAGTTGTAATACGTAGAGAATACTATAATAGAATCTTGTAAACTTTCGTGACTTGTACACATACTTAATTATTATGCAACATGTCTATATCATATATTATATTTAAGGAATATGAACTACTTCATATTCTTTAAATAATTATGAAGACCATAGTTGCATAATAAATTTTATATTATACTATAATTTAGTTATATCTGTGTATAATAGCAGTGTACTTAACAAGAAATAAATATTTAATATAAATTGGACGGATAACTAAACCGCCTACAATGAATCACAAGTATTTCAATCCAGTAATAACTGTATCTTAAACATCCTCTCTAGCTCTGATCTGTTAAATGTAGGTGCTATGATGAATGGACAGAGATAGAATGATAACTCCTTAAGGTTAGGAGCACTAGTTTTTATGGCTTTAGCTACCTGCATTGTTACATGGAGACATCTAGAAAGACTTAAATATGTCAAATGTTGGAAATTATTATTAGAAAAGTATGCAAGCAGAGCACTTGTTGAAAAGTACCCATGTCGTAATTTGAGTGAATTTAAGTTCTTAAGTCTGTACAAATGAAGTAAACTAGAGTCAAAGAGTGTTTTACAGGTCATTATGTGAAGAACTTGCAGGACCTTGCAGTTAGAAATGTAACGGATTATATCATCATTTAATGTGTCTCCATATATATGTAAAGCTCTCAAAGTGGACTGTTTGGTTCTCAATAGAGATTCAAGGAAGTCTGCTGGGATGTTTTTCATTTTTTCCATACTAATACTGACTAAATTGGTACACTGTAACATGTTGTATAAACTATCATGTGTTAAAGCAAAATTTGACAAAATGAGTGTTTCCAGACATTTCAATTTTTCAAAAGGTAGATGATAAACAAAGTTTCCATTAGCATTCTCAGGATTTTGTACTATTAGTGAGTTGCGAAAACTTAGAAATTTCAAATTAGGCCAGTGAGCCAGGTCATCAAATATACAGCTATCAACCTGTGATATGCTAATTTCTAGATGAGTCAAATTAGGACAATAGCTAATTAAGGAAGACCTCACTTGAGAATACAGTTTGAAATACTGCAGCTTAACATTCTTCAAATACTTGGCGACAAACGGTACAATGTTCTCACTTATCCTGATGTAGTTCTTCATACATACTATGAGTCGTGTGTTGTCCCAGACACAGGGAGTCAGACAGAGTTCTTGCCATCTCATGCATACTTTAGCAACAGCCAACAGTGACTCAAAATCTACCATTGAGAATATGTAGATAAGTATTTCATTTGGCAGGTCATTGATAGTGAGTGTGTTAGCATTAAGTAGAGCACTTGTCATGTCGAGCTGCACCATTGTCGGCACCAGCAGCCTCCGCCTCCGCACTCCTGGAATCATTTATTGACCTGAGCTGAGTATATACTCTGTGCTCACCAGTCACCACTGACACTTATTTCATTTCACAATTTTTATGACAGCTGTGCTCTGTTTGCAAAATATACACTATCTAACATAGTTTAATTAGTGTCATAAATAAAACAGGACAAAGAATAATAATTAACCCAGTAAGGTCATGAACCTTGAACAACCTTTAATATGCAATGATTTGTATAATTAATGATTAGGACCATTCGACTTAACACAAATAATATGATAATATTTTGTCTAATGAAGTAATACATATAATTACCTCACGATTACCTTGCTTCCTATTCGAGAATATTTTAATGTTTGCATTAGTAGAAACATAACTTATGTAAATGTTTATTTCAAAAACACACTTTACACCCACAGTATATCATAGTCTTAGAAAAATAATATTCTACATTTATGTATTTATCGTTCATCTTCATGTGTGGTTCAATGGTTTAAAAATCAAATAAAAAAGAAATATTATAAATAACTTTCATCTTTGATGCTATTTTTGTATGATATGACGTTTTATATTCGTGTGCTTTTGACGTTTTACTGACACAAGTGACAGAAGGGCTGCGTTTCGTTATTTAATTTCCTTTGTTTCACAAAACAAATAAACTTGCAATTAAGACAAATTTAATAATTATTATTGATATATTTCTGTCTGCTATGTGGTCTACATATACTATCATTACATTATTAAACTTAGAAATAGAAAACAGTTCACATTATACATAAACATTTTAGTAGTAGAATACTTAAATTATTAGAATAAGCTTCCGCCCGCTGCTTCGCCCGTGTGGTATGTATTTTATACCTATAAACCTTCCTCTTGAATCAGTCTATCTATTAAAAAAAACAGAATCAAAATCCGTTGCGTAATTTTAAAGATTTAAGCATACATAGAGAGGATACATAGGGGGAAAGCGACTTTGTTTTATACTACATTTAGTAAAAATTATATGAGTTTCGGAATTTAAATCTACATGCAAGCAATTACATTTATTAATTGTTGTTGATGGAAGTTAAATAAAAGAATGAATGGAAGGTAGTTTAGTAAGGCATGCAGCCGATCGCGGCAAGCAACAAATATGTCAACATCGTAAAGCCGGCATTGACTATGGGATGTAATATAATTTACATCTTGAGCTATTACATCTCTCGTTTGCTGTTCACGCTCTAAGATACCTATTTATTTTATCACGTCTACACACGAACCCATTCAAACTGAGGGTGTGGCAGGGGGAGCCACGGTATCCAGGGACATCAGGTAAAATATTATACATCATCAATTATCGCTCAGTCGGTCGTTTATAGTTTGACATGAAATATATATTTAACGTACAGTATGAACGATCTTGTACTAAATGTATGACGAGCGATAAAATATTATATCTCAAGATATAATATACTTATATTATATTATTATTATATCCCATACTCAAAAGCCGGCTTCATTCACACACGCGCGGTCTGGCCTCGCCACGGCTCCGCTCACGCCAATTCTGTCAATTTTTTTAATTGGTGCGTGATTAATAGAAAATGACATCACCAAAACCCACTTCATTTTCTTTAATTTAACTGAATCTCCACAATCGTTGGAGGAGACCCGTGCCCAGTTGTGGGATGTTTATGGGTTATTGATGATGATTGATGAAACAGCATTAATAAAAGGCGTTGTTTAAAGTGCATAAATATAATTATTATTTAAAAGAACCCGGGTGGTAGATACCCTGATGCAGGTGTAGAAACAGTACCAGAGTTAGACTCTGTATTTGACGGTGGTAAATAGTTTCCTGAAAGCGCAGGCTGAGAAGTACTAGAAGATTGAGAGAATGGCGCAGGAGTTGGTGATGTTTTTGGTGGTAAGTAAGCTGTACTTGGGATTGAAACGGAACCAATTGAATTTGATTGTGTGCCGGTGCTGGTTGATGTCGATGACACTTGTTGAGCTGCGGGTACTGAATTGGTCGCAGTCAAAGGAGGTAAATAATTTTCGGATGGAGTCCCTACAACAATTGAACCGGTTTGCGTTGCTGAATTCGCTACAGTAGCAATCTGCCTAATACCTAAAGGGACAGACCCGCCGCCAATATTCACACTGCCGCCGCCACCAGAACTTGCAGATCCTCCGCTATTGGTGGGAGGTAAATATTTAGGAGCGCTTGTCGAGCCTTCTAATGAACCTTGAAGTGATGGGGACAAAGTGGGTGACGGGGCATCGTAACCGTAACCAGAATTAGCTTGAGAAGAGCCAGTAACTGTCGCCGATTGAGAACCAGTAGTTTGAGAAGCAGTATTCGTAACCTGTGATGCGGTGTTTGTTTGAACTGCTGTAGAAGCAGGTGTGCCATAGGAATACCCAGCGTTTGCTGTAGTTGACGATCCGTAGTTGTAGCCGGACGCGCCGCCTGTAGGTGCTGGAGCTGCAGTGGTGCTGGAGGTGCCGGGCGTGTTGCCAATGTTAATGGTGTTGCCGCCCGCCGGCGCTGGATAGGCGTAATACATTTGCTGCGTCAGCGTCCTGTCAACAGTTGGTGCTTGAGTGGATTCAGTGGTGGGCCGCGAGGGCAGGTCAAACGATATACTCGGCTTGTCGTACACGTACCCAGCTTGACGTCGCACACGCACGCGGAGGCTAGCTTCTGCAACATCGTTTTGTAGAAGCTTCGTACTGTTAACTTCCCACACTAGATAAAGATGTAGGCAGTAAAAATACCTTAGTCTCATTTTGCGTTACAGTACCGGCCATAAGTTTTTAAAAGACAATTTTCGTTCTGTCTACTACTATTTATAATAATTTTGAGGAAGTAACAAAACCAGTGCAATTATTACAATTGCAGTTTTTAACCCTATTTTGTTCGGATGAGACTGCCAAAATTCTTTGTAAGTACAATATTTCATCCACGGACAAAATTATCCTAATATTGTGAAAGGTACCAACCTTTCTTAGTACGTAATATTATTTAATAATAATCCAGCAGATAGGTACCTATCTACCTAAATATACTAATAAAGAATAAATTGATAAAGTAACAATATCTTTCAATAAAGTATTTCAGCAGATAGAAGTACTGACGAAGAGCTTTGACTGCTACCTATATTGTTCTATGTAGGTAGATAGTGTAGATAGGTACCTAAATGCAAGGGCCAGCTGCTGCTAGATACAGTGATGCCACTACAATACCAGAACAAGAACCGCAGTACTTACTACCAGTAGTGCACCAGTAGTAGTACCAGTCAGTGCACGAAGTGATCCAATCTCTATCTGTTGGTCTAGTGGTTAGTGACCCTGACTGCTAGCCGGAGGTCGTGGGTTCGATTCCCACCCAGGACAAATCTTTGTGTGATGAGTATGATATTGTTTGTTCTGTCTGGGTGTAATTTATCAATAATATGTATTTACAAAAATAAGCAAATACCTAATATTATTAAGCAATTAGCTTAACTTGGGACTAGATGGCGCTGTATAAATGTGTGAAAATATCCGTATCTACCTACTTATTCTAATGCTAACTCCCCCATAGGTAGGTATTTATAAATAAAATGTGTGCAATGAGTTTATACTGTTACCTACCTACTGTGATGAATGGAGAGATGGTAATGATAGGGAAAAGATTAGGAACATTTTATTTGTTACTTACTTATTTATTTTAATATACCTAGGTACTATAACCAATTTAGAATCAAACACAGTAGTTAGACCAAAAATTAAAAACCCAAGAAAAAATTACTATAAAATAATGAACAAACGCATTGAAGGGTTATTTCTTCTAAACCATCATTATGCGGTTTGCAATATTATAGAAATCTTACAAATTAAAATTTTCTTCTGGGTAGCAAATTACACGATTCACGAACTTCAGAAGCGTCGAGATGCTACCTAAGTAGGTACCTGCGTCTAGGACAAAATAATGCTTGCCTTGGGCTTGAAGTTACTTAGGTATTTACTTAATTTTATAAAACTGCAGAGTTTGTTTGTTTGGTTGAACGCGCTAATCTCAGGAACTACTGATTCGAATTGAAAAAGTATTTTAGTTTTGCATAGCTCACTCATCACGCTACATCCAATGGGAGCTGAGTAGTGCAAACTATCCCAGGAGCGAAGCCCCAGGCAACAGCTTGTTGTAAAGTAAAATAATTAGGTAAGGATCTACCTAAAACAATAATAAAAATGTCCAATAAAATAAAGGTCCTAAATAGGGGTAATAGCCTAATGTTTAAATTAATAAATATTATATATTTTCTTGTTTTCCTGTTGAAATATTAGGTATATATCTGTGTGCCAAACTTCATAGATCCTTTTAACCTTAGAGCAGGGTTTCCCAACTATTACTTGGTTAAGCCTCCCCGAACCCAAAATAATATTTTCATGCCCCCCTTAAGTTTCAATAAAATTAAGAAAATATTTTTTTTTTATCAACTAAATTATTTATTTGAATTTCAATTAGGTACAATACCTACAGATAGGTACAATTTATATAATGTATTCGGAAATGTAAACGTACCTATTACACCCCCCCTGACATTTTTCTACGCGTTTCCTACGCTTTCTGGCGTGCCCCCCTGGTTGGGAAATTCTGCCTTAGAGCATGAAAACCAGTTGGCTTAATGCTCTAAACTCTAAGCTTTTTGCCGATTTATGACGTAATTAAGTACCTAGGTAATAAACATTTATCCACAGGTACATCGACCCATACATACAAATTACAATACATCAATCCTTACATCCATCTAAACTTTCGTATTTACTAGGTAGGTACCTACTTAATAATTATTAGGAAGATTTTAAACAAATTGATTATAAATTCAAACCGACTAACAAAATGTAAGTAGGTACCAGGTACCAGTTTCTTATTTTCATTGACTTGAGCAAAGTGAAAGGAGTTTGTCTTGTCAAGACTGTTGCGGTGCGTGCGACGTGACGCCAATACTCTACATCATACTAGCACAGAACTACAGTCACTACAGACACAGACAGTACTCAGTTTACACTCAGCCGATAAACACCTGTTAGTGTGTTAACTGATTTATAAATACCTACGGTAAGTGCAGTTTTCATTTGATTTTCTATAGTGCTTGCTAACTGTAGCTCACCTAAAGTCACATAGATACAAACACTCACGCAATACAGTCAATAGAGAGTACCTACCTAACAAAATTTAGAAGCCAATCTAAAACCCACAGATATATATATAATATGCTAAAACCACAGTATAAAAACGATTTCAATTCAAGACGTGAATAAACGTTGTTAACTGGTAAGTAGGTACTAGTTGGTAGTTAGGTACCTACGTACTTACTCACCCATGAGCATGACTGTCATGGGAGATACCTAACTGTTTTCATTTGTATTATTGTTAGTTATTAGGGGTAAGAGTAAGATTTTTGACTGTAACTTACACAATACTTATATATTTTTCGAAATACGGCAGATGTCTATATTTCTATATAAGTATATATAAATAGGTATATATAAGTATATAGACATAGGTATATATAACTAACTCAGTCAACTGCGTTATGTTCGTTTTTACGTAGGACTTTTTAATTACTGATTCCTAAATAGGTACGTACCTAGTTTATTTTACTATTAAATTATATTAAATATACCTAACTATTTGCCTGTTTTTGCTACAATTACGAGATAGATTAAAGAATTCTAAATTCGAATTTGCAAAAAGTGAATTTCGAAAAGTGTACAACATGTCTTTTTATTCTTTGCAATTGGTCTCTAGGCTAAAAACCTGGTGTTGCAGGCGCCCATGGGCTACGGTAACCGCTTACTATCAGGCGGGCAGCGCGTGTATGACACCGTCGCGTCGTGGTATAAAAAAAAATTTTAAATATATTTTTTATCCGGCTGTCAGGACGGGTATTGTTAATCAATCGAATCAGATGAAGCAATCACATTGTCACAATCATATACCTAGGTACACAGCTCTGTAAATTGTAAATTGAAAACTTGAAATTATAGCCAAGCACTTCTAAATAAAATGATATAAAATGTTTCCAGCACCATGGTCCTCAAGCTTTACTCCGTCGTTGACGGCCCTCCGTCGCTCTCCTGCAGACAAGTCCTCGCAGCCTTGGACATACCCTTCGAGCTGGTGGATGTCAACTTCAATAACGGAGAACACATGACTAACGAATACGCTAAGGTAATTTCATCATACCAACAATGTCTGAATATTCATGTGGATTTCAAATACGTCTCTAGGCAAATAACGTAATCAAAAACAAATACACTGACAAATAGATTTAAAAGAAATTATTAGATTTACTAATCAACGAAAATTGCGCAAAAATTCTTGCGATCATGTATGATGTGTCAGTAGGTAGAGATTGTAGAGAATGCTTTTAGCATTAAACCCACCTTTTGTACACTTTTATTTTGTGCAATAAAGTTCTTAAATAAATAAATAACATATAGGTAGGTCCTCAAGCGGTTACGATAACTTAAGATCCATAATTTAAAAATATTTCCAGTTGAATCCACAAAAAGAAATACCCGTGTTGGTTGACGACAGTTTCTGCTTGAGCGAGAGCGTGGCTATTATGCAGTATTTGTGCGATAAGTACAAGCCAGACTCGCCTCTATACCCCCAGGATCCAAAGTCAAGGTACATCTCATTATGCAGGATATAATGTTAGTAAAGTAGGAATGAATACCGTAGTATTCAGAAAATAATATACCTAATATCTACATAGCTGGCGCTACTGTAACAAGTCTATCTTGTAATTACAGGGCCCTTGTAAATCATCGATTGCTGTTCAACTTGACGACCTACTATGCCAGCATATCAGCCTACACAGTGAGTCAGCTAACCCTTGTGTTCTTTATACCTACATTGGCTAACGGCATACACTAATAAGTTTATTCCTACGTTGTATGTTGTGTTTTCAGATGGCTCCAATTTTCTTTGACTACGAACGAACTCCTCTTGGCCTAAAGAGGGTGCATATGGCCCTAGACGTATTTGAGACTTACCTTGGCCGCTTGGGCACCACCCATGCAGCAGCAGACCACTTGACAATCGCAGATTTTCCACTCATCAACACCACTATGACCTTAGAGGCTGTTAATGTGAATTTCTCTAAATATACCAAGGTTTGTAGGTACCTACATAAATTCTATTAAGTATTGATTTTTGCCGTAAGCATTTTATTTCCATTATTCAGCTTTCATACAAGATTCAGTACATAGTAGCCAAAGCCATAAAACGCAACTCTCGAAGTTGACAATAATGGTAGAGCATTTCCAGCGCCGCATCGTCGGGCCGGTACTTCATAAATACCTATAGCTATCTATCATCACCTTACATAAATAGGTACCTATAGATATCTATCATCTTGTAATAATTCTGGCATCATCATTCGTCCTGGAACACGTTAAAGTGGAGCAGCCGTGGTCGCACCTATTGTATACCTAGTGTAGTGTTCGCGTATATCCTGGTACTTTACTATCACTGGCTCACCTACATACCAAGCTCCGGGAATGCACACTCACAATTCATGCTTGTATTTATCTATAATTTTCGTCTCTATCATCTGTCATGATGTCATTACCCAACCAGCCTGTATGTGTAAGACAGTGTACTGCACCTACTAAGTAGGTGCATACACTACACCTAGGTAGGTACTATGATTAGGTATTAGGGTGCCAGGAACACCTTAAACAGACATAGTAATTGGTAGGTAGATAGGTATACAGTGGGTGCGACCTCGGTTCTAACTTGACCATTTTTGTACATAAGCATTTCTGGATTTCTTCCTGAATTATTTTCTTGTTTCGTAGTTATATATACTTATAGGTATAAGACTCTTTTTTACGTACCTAGTCGGGATATAGTATTTTTTGTTTTACAGATAACCAAATGGTACAACGATTTCAAGAAGAATAATACTGCATTGTGGAAAATCTCTGCAGATGGAATGAAAGAAATAAAGTACTTTGAAGCCAATAGACCAGATCTGTCGCATCTCAATCATCCCATACATCCAGCTCGAAAAGCCAACAAGTAACTGTTTAGTTTCTAATTATTCTGTGTTTAGGTTCCTATATTATAGGTATTTTATCAGCAGGCACAAAATGTGATACCTACTTACATAATAACAATTTGTTTTATTGTTCGTAACAATAGGTAAGTACCTATATTAAGCAATTACGCCCCCGAAATTAGAGCTAAGCTAAGGGTTCAATTAAGACTAGGTATATTACATAATTGTGTATTTGCCTACTATATGAAGGATAACATAACGTAATAAACAAATCAAAGCTTATGAACAAAGAGTGAAAAATTAAGAGTAGAGTAGGTACCTTCCTACCTAATCGAACTGACAAATTGAGTTCACAGGAGGCTTTCAATTCAAAACGTTCTGCTACAGATGTACGGTTTTAAAATGATGTAATTTTAAATCCAAACTTAGGATTAATTAATTATTAAAAAGTACTTAGGATCCCTAAGTAGTTTTTTATAAATTTTATCCTATCTCCTATCCTCCTATCCTTATCCTAAGTAGTTTTAAAATTACAATAAAAATGTTTTTTAAAAATCATAGGGTAGGTTAAATTGCGATGGGCGCTTGGTAGCTTGGCGTTTATTGCTACCAAATAACCCTAGTCCTGGTAATGCATTTGAAGGTTGTGTCTGAGGCTTAGGTTGTGCCTGAGGCCTAGGCTGCGCGACAGCTGGAGGGTTGAGTGGATTAGGCAGTGAGTTGGACTGCCCTGTCAACTGATTTGTTAACCCACCAAGCTGTGCAGGTATGGCAGCGGGGTTTAATATACTGCTGAAGAGGTTACTGCACAAGGCTCCTTGAAGTCGGTCCGCCATATTGCCCCATAGACCAAGCTGACAGAACCTGTAAATAAAATAGATGAACTTATATCTACTGTCTACATGTACTGAATTTATACCTACATGTACTTAATCAATCTAATGATTACTAAACTTTGTTGGTTCATCATCATCATCATCATCATCATCATAATAGCAGCCCAATGACATCCACTGTTGAACATAGACCTCACATAATTTCCGCTACAGCAAGCGATTTTGTGCCGCCTGCATCCAACGGCAATCAAACTGTATTTATCTGGCATCCAATGTGTGTGCCAGTGATGACTTTGTTGGTTAGTCAAAAGAAAAATAAGAAAATAAAAACCGGTCAAGTGCAGGTCAGACTCGCGCGCCGAGGGTTCCGTACTATTAGGTATTCTGGCAAAGTATTACTATGGCAAAAAAAAATGTCATACAATATTTAGTACGCAAATATATATAAGCCGTCGGGTTTGAGGCGTTCAAATAAATAAAAGTAGGATTTGCAATGTGAAATCGAAGCACTTTCATTTGATACCCCACTTAATTACTTGTAATAGTCTCAATATAAAATTCAGCCCATTTCGATGAGAAAATAAAAACATTTTGTAAATTTTTTTTATCGTAATAGTGTTGGATCATTAGTGTTTAAAGCTATTCCAAATTTCATGTCGATAGCTTAAGTAGATTCTGAGATATCGTTATATCTGAGATATTAGATTACTGTCAGTTATATCTGAGATATTACTGTGACAGACGGACGGACAGAGCGAGACCATTAATTGTACTTTTTTTGGTACGGAACCCTAAAAATATTCTGTACAATAGCGAATGAAACTGATACTACTAATGATAAAGTTGACGGGAGTGTGAGCTTACAAGCTTACCTGAAATCTTTATCAATAGTAATCTTGTCGCCAATTTTCAGAAACTGCTCACTCTTCCCATCGCCACTGGAAAACAGTGAATCAAATATGTTTTTACTAGCCGAGCCATTCTTTTTGTTAGCTTTCTCATCTAAGCCATGTGCAAACTTGGAGATTAGTCCCACAAAGTTGTCTCTGACTCTAGCGTCGGTACTGGACACTTGTTCTCCAACAGGCTGGCCGTCAGGACCGAGTGGCTCGAAGATGTACGCTAATTCGTCACCATGAGAAGGTCCTTTTACCTTTTCTGGTACTTCCGCTGATGTGTCGTTGGACCTTTCTGTGAAAGAATAGATACTGGCTCTGTATGCTGTATTACGCTAATTTACAAGTAATTGGTAACTTATATTTGCCAGCTGTTACCTATGGTGGTGAGTTCTAAAAGACAAATTAAAGCGTAATTACCTGCTAGAGGGACTCCAGGTAAAAAGTGCCATCCCTTGGAAAGATTCCCAACATGCTCAAAGCTATACAAAAATGCTTTGCCACCGTTGCCCCACTGCTTTACACTCTCGTAAGCCGGAAGGTTGAAAAGAGCATCGCCTATAAAATAAAAATAACCTGATTGATTGAACCTAATCAGGAATATTCTCGAATGATGAAAGACTACGATGATTGTCTAAATTAATATATGAAATATCCGAAAATATAGGCACATATAATTATGAGTATTAGGATATGAATATTCATGACACAGTACTCATATACCTATTCCTACATACTTCAAACGTGCGTTATACAGTAAAATTGTTATAAATTCAATACTGATGTGGACTTTTTTGCCAATGTTCTTTCTATACGCGTTAGGTAAATGGATAAAGATTTTTGTAGCACACAATTTTTACCTGTAGCTTCCGCAACTTTTGCAAGGCCATCAGCTATCGAAAATGACTGCTCCAAAGCGGCAGTATAGTACTGAGTAATTGGAATGATTTTCTGCGCATCGGCTAAGAAAGGAACTAAGCCGCCTACTTCATTCACTACGTTCTGAAGACCACCAACCAAATCTTTCTGAATGAAGTCTTTCACGTTTTGCAGTTGGTTTGTCAGGAATTTATTGAATTTTCCTGAAAGTAAAAGAAAGTGAATTATAGATATTTATACTCATATCATCATCAGCCCAATGACGTCCACTGCTATACTTATATATCTCATATATCACTGTAACATCTAGTTGACACGACTTTCACATCATAGTCACACACAGCTCAATACACAAACCTCCTATACCTAATGAGCGTCACCGCGCTCTCCTCTTTCACAATGAAGACAACGAAGAATGCTGACGAAAATAAGAAACAACCATGTTATCGTATTGTCCTAAAGTAAGTAATTATTAATATAAATAACTAGTTTCCACCTTCGTGGTATGAAGCTAATCTATTTTTTTATACTTTCCCACGAAACACCCCTATCGGTCAAAACCGCTTCAAAAGCAAAAGCCGTTGCGTTGTTTAGAAGATATAACTTCTAAGCGTAGCGATAATCTCAGGAACTAAGGGTCCGATTTGAAAAAATCTTTTAGTATTGAATAGCCCATTTATCGAGAAAGGCGGTAGGCTATATAACATTAGGCTACGGCTAATAAAACTGAGCAATGGCCAAACAAAGAATGAGGAGCGAAGCATCGCCCGACTTCTTGTGTAACGACAAAACGGTGATGTTACCGAACACCGCTCTGGATGTTTCTGCAGAGGTGACTCCAGTAAGCATAGGGACACGTTTCTGCCTCTTCTTCAGCGAGTCGGCTGGTGCCTCAGTGACTAGCGGCGGTAAGCCACGTAAATCATCTTCGCCTTCTACTCTTGCACCAGCACCTACAAATATAACAGTAAGTATTAAGTACAGTAATAATTGAATGCAACATAGCCTTTTACCTCCACAGAGTTACGGGCTTTAGGCACCTCTATGTACCCCATAGAGGTGCCTAAAGCCCACATTTCTGCTTTTAAATATGCGTACAGTAATCTTGACGGTACAGTTAAGTGTACAGTAAGCCTCAAAGTAGATGACCATATGCATATTTTCAAAAAGAATCATAGATTGCCTAACAAGACTAGTGCCAAATTGAATGCCGCCGAGACAAAATAAATGAATAGATATAACTAATAGTGCTGCTTAGCGATTTCAAAGTATAACAATTGACTATGTTAAGTACTTGATGGTGCACCTACCTACCTTTACATAGATATTTATTCTAACTTATTGCTATCCCGTTACCTACCTATTTCTTACATTTTATTCTGAAAAAATATATAAAAAAAATTGCATGAGGAACCCTCGGTGCACTTGGCCGGTTTTTTTATTTTGCTTTTCCCAACGACTAGACAGTCAGCTGTGTTACATGTATATGACTTAAAATTTGCTTATGCAGTATTAAGCACCAAAGTGATGGTAAAATTAATTTAGCTCAATTCACTTCAATTACCTGATCGTCCAGCTACCTCGTCCAAGAACTTTTGAGTATCAACCATGTCTACATTCAGATCTTCATCTGCCTGTCAAGATAAAAATGAGTAAAACTTTAATAAAGCATTTTCAAAATAACAGTAACCAGTTGTTAGTAACGAAACTGGCAAGTTTTTTATTCCTTGTTTTGTAATTACAACATTTTACAAATCTCAAAAAATTTGTATTCCTGATGCCGATATTTACCAGAACAATTTTCTCCTTTGGAAGTTTGCGCAAACATATCATAAGACTCTCAGCTGGTGCTTTTGGACATCCAGTACGTTCGGCGATAGTCTCGGCATGTTTGGCTGGTTCTGGCCTAACTGCTCCCGGTGATAGAGGGGTTCCTGATAGTGCCGCCACACCTGTAGCGCTGCGACCCTCAGGAGACATGGCCAGAAGAGATGCCGCACTAGCCCCCGAGCCTTGACCCATTACTATTACACGAGTAGGATCACCACCGAAGAATTGGATATAGTCCTTAATCTGTAAGGTTATTCAAGGAATTTTATAAAGGCAATTTGATTCAATATTAAAATGATGTAGTTACATAAGTATCTACATAATTATCTAGAGCTAAAAGCGTGTTTTTGCTTACCCAGACCATGGCAGTGTGCAAGTCGAATAGACCAACATTGCCACCAGCGTCCTTCTGACCAGTGCTGAGATATCCAAGTGATCCTAATCGATATTGTGCTGTCACCAAAATCGTGTCTTTCTTAGTCAAGTGTTGACCCTTGAAGAAAATTAAAAATTAATAAAAGATATTATGCAAGTCCTGAAGTATCTACTAAGGTGTCCTAGTTACAGATACTTATTGTATGATTACTATGATTGCATTTTAAAGATCATCAATCCTCATTACCTTATATTATTAGTAATTATACTTACACCATAAGAAGCTGTTGAGCCTGATCTATAATTCCCGCCGTGTATAAAAAACACCACAGGGCTACCTGAAAGAAAGAATAAGACGATCATGCCTGCCTGTGTATATGTAATATTATATAATAACTACTACCTCCCTTACCCTCCGCCCATGTAAGCTACGGGAACGTGCCTATGGAGATCAAAAGAAGGTACTGATACCTGTAGAATTCAAATTCTACAAATGTCTAAATAGGCTCAAGCCTATATTATAAATGTCATCTCATCTCTCATCTTTTCAATCCATAAACGTCCCATTGCTAGGCACGAGTCTCTTCCAAAGAATGCGGATTGAACTTAGCCTATAACTATACTACGGTGGCCAGACGGGTTGGTAATTTGGTATTGGGTTTGTTTCGAATTTTCTTTTTCTCGCAGTGGTCTTGTCTGTATGAGCTTACTCCTTTTATCGCTTTTTACGACACCCACGGGTTGAGATAGGGTAGTGACCACAGATATAGTGACATTATGTATTCCTAATCCATCACTACACGGGATCTACTCGTATAATATATAATACGAGTCAAAGAAGTGGAAAAATCAAATGAGAGATTTAGCTTCTCTCGTCTGGTATTTTCTTTGATTTTTTTTTACCTGCTTCGTCGGCTGGCATTTTGGGGGAATAGAGATTAAGACACAAGCAGTCCTCTTCCCCGATGACTCGCTGTGGCACGTATGGATCACGTTGAGGACATGGCTGACACTGGCGCAAAGCCATCATCTCCCCGGCCAGGTACCGCCGAACTGGCCGCTGAAATCTTCGAGGACCTACAGGCGGTTCAGCGTACCTATTTCGGAATATAATATATCGAAGCGTTAATTATTAAATTACCTATTGTTTAAGTTTTCGTTTTAGTTTCTTTTTTTTTGTGTATATTATAGTTTTAATATGTAAGTAGCTGTTTAATTTAATTATTTTCATTATTTTAATAAACAATATTTTTTTATCATAAATAAAAAAATAAAAAATTATGAATTTCTCAGGTGCTTATACATACAATACGCGTTATCTAACTTGGCCGGCTTGGACGTAGCTTTCGCGCATATCCCGTGTTAAAAGTATGATACACCCTCCGCTCCTGTCACCTGTCAGTGAGTTCCGCACTTGTTTACTGCGCAGTCATTCGCGCTATGTTCAGGCCGGTCAACTTAAATCACGCGTACCGTACATACATACCTACAGTATACAGTCATCAAGCCTTTTTCTCCCAAGAGGCGAAGGTGCACATTATAAAGCTGCTTAACTATGATAAAATGTATTTCAAACATAGCTTATAGGTACGTACGAAGATAAGTTATTAAGTTTGCTGTAGGTAGGTAGTCTGGATAATCTAGTGGTAACAAGCACTGCGGAAGCCTTTATCAGCATCCGCCAAAATGTCCACTTATTACAATTTGCTACTATATATAGATTGATTACATCATTTAAATTATAACTAGGTATTTGAAAAACATAATATGACATGACAACTCTTTAATTTTCTCCAAAATCTACATCTACACTAATATTATTAAGAGAAAATATTTGTATTTTATATTTTTGTATGTAATGAATAAACTTAAAAACTACCTACTGGACTGATTTCAAAAATTCTTTTGCCGCTAAGCTACATGTTCACCGTGTAACATAGGCTATATTTATTTTCAGAAATAATTAGGGTAGGGATCCATATAAGTACACGGAACAGAAACAACAAGTTTAGTAACTTGATTATTAATACACAATAATTGTCATAAAATGTATTTCATCCTTAGAGCATTAATGCTCTAAGATTTCATCGCATGCGCTGCCTAAACTCGATGATAGAACAAAACAATATCTAGGTAAGTAGGTACTACAATTTTAAAGAACATATCAATATAAAATGAGGATAAGCCTCTAAACACACATCATCACTAGTGATCAGATATTCCAGTGCATTTACCTAAACTACGAGGAAGTATGCAACATAGAGTGGATAATACCACCTCTAAAATACCGGTAAACCAATTTTAATTAGGGTTAAAATTAGGGTTAGGATTCAAAAATAATAATAGATTTTGTAGAAATACTAGCATTTCGGTCGCAGCTTCGCCCGTAATTTTCACATTGTGCTCATTTTACATTGTCCGTTCCCGGGGATCTTTCTGTGTCACTCACCCTGGTACCAAAATTAGCAAATCAAGGAATGTAAATGTGCGAGTGAGACAGCAAAATTTTGGTAGGTACCAGGATGAGTGACACAGAAAAATCTCCGGGAACGGACAATACTAACCTAATCTACTCATAATAGATAAAATAATATAAAACGTTTATATCTCTGAAACGGTGCATCTGAGCGTAAAATTAACGATTTTTCCTCCCCCTCTGCCATCCCTAAACACCCAAATTACAAAATCACCAATTACAAAAGTAAAAAGTGTAAAAAGTCGATGTTTTGATGATTTTCCTTGAATTTACCAGTATCAGACCATCTAAATGTCAAAACCATTTTCGATATTTTTTAATACCTACTCTAAGATTTTTTAAGAGATTTGACATTTTGTCTGACAACTATGAATTACTCGTTTAATCTTCTAAATTTTATATTGAAATGTTGATACTTAGTTCCTTTTTTGACTTTCATAAATGGAGATTTCGAAAGTGTCAGTTTTTATGGGTAATTCGCTCCTGTCGTTCTTTATTTGCCCACTGCTCAGCTTCCACTGATCGTAGCGTAATGTTATATAGCCTATAACCCTCCTCGATAAATGGGCTATCCAAGATTTTTTCAAATCGGTGCAGTAGTTATTGAATCCATTGCGAACAGACAGACGCGGCGGAGGACTTTGTTTTACTTATATTAAGTATGTGTTATGGTATTTAACATTTAACTCAGACCAACAATTTTTTTTTTGTTGGTCTGACTCTTAGGTTAGTATACGTATCTAATTAAATGTGTTTGTTATTAGGTAAGTACTACACAAATTCAATAGATTTATTCCAATACGTGGAAATGCCGTTAAGTAGTTACTCTTGGATCGTACTTGACAATTTCGTTTTAAAATATTGAGACTTTTTAAAGCTAATTGTAAACGTGGTTACCTTTCTGATTAAAATCTTGTCATTGTTCAAATTTCCTTAAAAATTACCTTAAACCAAAAAAGCTATAGTATCCAAGTTTATCATCTTTGACGCCTTCAATTCGTGCACTTAACCCATGGAGCTGAGTAAATACCACAGCTGCATCGGGCTCAGGTGGTGATGCAGGAGCACCGCCAACCACAGCCTGAGCTGGTGATGCTAACGCAACCAGGACACCCACAATGTACCACTGATAGATAATATTAACACAAGTTACACTCATCGCGAACCGATTTTGAATGATCCTGTCGCATTATCATGCATGATGTCGAAATCATTCAACCCACGGATACCATCGTACCATTATACGATTATTAAGTAGGTACCTATGTATAGTTATGCTCCTGCCCCCTGATTCTAAGCCGTTGGAAACTAGCCTTTCCGTATCCGAGCGGATGACTTGACATCTCGGGCGGGAGCCTAAACGCTATTCACAAATCCGATATCGAAAACTTTCCACAGTTCTACAGGCAAAGAACACTTCCAGTTAGTAAAATTTTAGGACAGATAGGTAGGTATTTGATGCGGTCTCATGCCGGTTACGTTTCCGTTGAATATTACAATTCATCATCACAAAAAACGACATACCGCCATTGCCGAAATAACCTCAAACCTCAAAAAAAAAAAATCATATCGGCCTTTTTCGCAGTTTTAAAAACATTGATCTGGAGCGCTTGAGGGCTGATGCCGGCAGTATTGATTGGTCTCCTCTTCACAACTGTAATGACCTAGACGGTAAAGTAACTGCTCTCACAAAATGTATATTGGGTTTTTGCGATAAATACGCTCCTCTCAAAAAAGTGGGAGTGAAACGCCTGCCAGCACCCTGGTTGTCGCAAAGCATAAAATTATTTATGTCAATAAGACGGGACAAAGCAAAACGGAAATATATAAGATGGCCTATGGAGGACAACTGGGAAACCGCTGCAGTCGTATGTGTAGAGCTAGAGATGCTAAAAGAAGCCACATTCACGCCTCAATTGAAAATCTCAACAGAACACAAGTATGGCAATTTCTCAAGTCTGTGGGTATTGGTAAGGCTTCGGAGGAGTTCAGTAGTAGCATTGTCGTTAATGCTCTTAATACTCATCTTCTCTTCCTTTGCCAATAAATACTTCTTTCTTCTTCCACCCAGTAGCGGATTTAGACGTTAGGAAGTCCATCCAGTCCATCTCCACAAAGGCAGTGGGTGATGACGGTCTTCAGGTCCAAATTTTACAACGTATTCTAGACGAAATTTTACCCGTCATCACTTATACTGTAATTTTTTCTTTGTTCACAAATTCCTTTCCTTCATCCTGAAAAAAAGCTCATGTCTTACCGCTACCTAAAGTAGCAAATTCTTCGGAATTTTCCCAATTTCGTCCTCTTTCCATCCTCCCAATCCTATCGAAAGTCCTTGAGAACGTAGCCCACAAGCAGCTGTCTCACTATCTATCACTAAATAGTCCCCTAACTCCTAAGACCTTTTTAATCAGGTTTTCGCTAAGGCCATAGTACTGTTACCGCACTTGATATCCGACTGGCCATGGAGAATAAACTCCTCACAATACTTGTGTAACTAGACATAACATCAGTAATGTATTTAATTCGGTCGATTTTGATATTCTCCTAGCCATCCTATCCTCTCCTAATATCTCTCCTACCGCAAATGCGTGGTTCAGTTCTTATCTTCATGGTCGCTCGCAGTCTGTTCGCACCGAGGCAGGTTTCTCTACAAGTGAGGTGGTGTCACCTCACTGCGGGTGTTTCTCATGCTGGTGTTCTATCTCCTCTTCTCTTCTCTGTTTTCATAAACGCCATCACTAAAGTTATCTCTTTACACTATCAACTCTATGCAGACGACTTGCAATTGTATCAACACTATGCGGTTGGAGAGTTCACCAACACTGTGTCTGCCATCAATACTGACCTTGCTAATATAAATAGTTGGGCTCGATCCTTTGTCACAAAGAGGTGTCTTAAAAGTCATGCTTCACAGACCGATCTATTATCCAACGACACAACTTTACAAAGATACAACTGTACTCACTGTTCGACAACTCTGTGTGCTTAACATGGTCTAAGAAAGCACGCATCATTGACTTACGAGTCTTACGACCCAAGTTTATACAAGCACAAACGCCGTAAACATGTTATATGTCCACCTGTCGCCACCAAAACAGCCCTGGCTTGTCGAAACTATTCGAGTTTGAGCAACAGCCTCTACAACACCATCAATAAAGTTTGTGATATATACCCCCTTCCTAAAGCAAAATGTAAAACTATAGTCAAAAATTACCTGCAAAACTTAACCTACGAAGAGACAGAAAAACTATTTGCCATCTAGTATCAGTGGTTCTAAAGCATCCTACCTTACAATAACACATACAAACACACCCACACACATCATTCATAATACACACACACACACACACACACACACACACACACACACAATACTCAAGTTTTCTTTATCGTTGTTTATTTTTGTTATTTATTTATTTTTTCTTTTTCTCTTTTTGTTATTAATTTGATTAGAATTTCACTACATTACACATTACAGTGAAATCACCTTGTCAACGCTAATTTAATATCTATACATATTATTATATAATGCTTTGTCCTGAATGACTGACTGACGGATCAACGCACAGCCTACACGGCTGATCGTAGAGACCTGAAACTTGGAGGATGTGTTCTTTGTATGACGTAAGCAACCGATAAGAAAGGATTTTCCGAAATTCTACCCCTAAGGGGGTGAAATTGAGGGGTAAAGTTTGTATGGAACAACGTGATTCCTTGGTCCAATCTACTTCCGATTTTGCATAAACATTCTTAATCAGAATTGATGACAGACCTCTTTCGTATTTTATTGAAATTCATCCCCTAACGGGGTTAATAACAGGATTTTCATTTTATGTAGTACAGTTTTCGTAACTATGGTTACTAAAAACAACTCAATGTTAAAAACTTCAAAATTTGACATGTTCAATTTTGAAATAGGGTAAACTATACTATTGTTGGCATCTCATCAGTCTTTGGCACTATGTATTTTAAAAATGAATACTAAGAATTGCTATAGCACAAAATACCTGCCTCTTTCATGTCAATGGGGTTGTCATATGAGGGTTCTGTTTTTGTCATTTTAGCTACGGAACCCTAAATATGCTTATTAATATTAAGGGCCAATGACGGATACTTAGTTTATTTATTTATTTATTTATAATAAGGTACACTAACGGCAAGACATACAAATATTACAAATTTAAGCACTTAATTTATACAACGTTGGTATATATGTTTGCCAATTAAAAGCATACACATCGTTCGTATTAAATGTATAGGTAACATTGATGGTAACTTAACTATGAAATAAAATATATAGATAAAAGTAATAGTAATAAAAAAGTAATAAAAGTAAACAAGTAATAAAATTAAACAATCGTAATTAATCTTAACAATCGAGCAGTTTCAGCAAGCTATTTCTGAATTTATTTTCTGGCGTATTAAATATATCTAAGTCAAATTTCGCGTTAAAACTATTGTAGGTATTGCAAATTCTAGCTAAAGGGTAATGATGACCAAGATTAGTTAGAGCGGTGGGCGAGAAGAAGGTTCTTGTGATGGCCTGTCTGGGGTATCGGTAGGGTACATTTAGTTTAATGGAAGATAGGAGGTCAGGACATGTGATCTTGTGGTTTAGGATTTTATGAAGAAACAGTAAGTCTGTCAATGTACGGCGGTTTTTGAGAGAAGTCATGCCAAAGAAAGATAGTCGCATGTTGTAAGGTACCTTGTGATATATACCAGGGGAAATATATGCTAAGTGTCTCGTGAAGGTACGCTGGATGCTCTCGATCCTCTGAGAAGAATTACTGTACTCAGGGTTCCATGCCACAGATGCAAATTCCAGTCTGCTACGTACAAGACTATTGTAAAGAATTACTCGTGTCTGTTTATGTTGAAATCCCTGTAAATTCCGTTTAAGGAAGCCCAGCATTTGAGCAGCTTTTTTTACAATGGTATCTACATGCGAGGTAAATTTTAATTTAGGATCTACGATTACTCCTAAGTCTTTTATTTCTTTAACCCTAGACAAAACTGCACCATCTAGGAAATATTCCGAGTCTATGGCTTGGGTCTTTTTAGTAAAGCGCATGTGAAAGCATTTGGTAGGGTTCAACATCATGCCATTGGTGTCACACCAGAGTTTAATACTATTTAGGTCTGTTTGTAAGAGTTCTACGTCAGAAGGATTATTTATGGTCCTGTATATTTTAAGATCATCGGCAAAGGCTTAGTTGTTAATAACTGTACTTTTGATGCTAATTACTGTACTTTTCGAAACATTTTAGAATTTTTTTTTTTTTTTTGTATAGTTATAAGATCTTTTCAAGTTTTCAAGGACGCTGATAACGAAAATGTTATTTACATAAAAAAAATTCAATCCCTAAAGGGGTCAAACAGGGGACCAAAGTTTATATGGAGAAATTGTATTGTGTTTTTATAAATGTGATCAAAAACACAAACATTTGTCATTTGTCCTGGGATAACCACATTGCGGAGGTGAGCAGGAGGTGTATTACTCATTTCAGTCGCTCAAGCGTCTTCAGAAATTCCTACCATTTCACACTAAAATTACTCTTGCACAATCCCTTCTACTTCCACTTCTAGATTATGCTGATGTCTGTTTCCTTGACGCTAAGGAGAAACATCAGGACGAACTCGAGGGACTGCAGAATTTGGCTATTTTTTTAGAATAACTAGCTGGCATGTTTTATGTTATTTTTTTATTCTATTAATTTCCGAATTGACCTTCAATTTCTGATATTGAAACTACCACGAAACTACATACATCATCATTATCATTTCAGCCTATTGCAGTCCACTGCTGGACGTAGGCCTCTCCTAATACGCGCCATAGCACGCATAACTACATACATGTCAAACCTATTTTAATCTATCATTACAATTTTTTTTTATTTGTACCTATTCTTTTTAATTTTATCTACAGAGTTGTCATTGTCATGTTCAATTTTGAAATTTTTATGTTAAACACAAGTTAAGTATATTAGATTCTAAACTAACAAAATCATCAATTTAAATCTGGTCACACTGAGACACAAGATGAGTCACTTGCACGTTCGTAAGAAGCGAAACCAAATATTAAGTTGACCCAATCGCCCCCAACCCAACTCTGATGGTTGGATCCGATTGTGTAGAAGACAGCTCCTGTCTAGGAAATTCTCTGTACATAAACTATAACGCTCGAGAGCGAACTAAAATAACTCTTACCTCCCTAGCTTTTAAGTTCAAATTCGATTGCAAGAGTGTAGCGCACGGAGCGGCAACGGCGCGATTGACCACTTGCCAGCCATTATTTTAAAAATCTTGGTCAAACGGTCTACCTTGCTTCTGTCTACCGGCTTGATCGCAATTGACAGAAATTTTGATTGACGGCAGTAGATGCGCACGCTTGACGGGACTTGACAAGCTTTTTCCATATTCAGCTGCAACATCGAAGATGGCGGACAAGGAACAGGAACTAGACGAGGCCTTATACCATTCCTTACACCATCGTCTTTTTTTCATTTATTATTCAGGTTATTCAGATGGTTCCAACTTGGAGTGCAAGTGTGGTGCCATTCCTCAGACAATAGCCCACGTGTTATCATGCTCTGCGTGCCCGAAAAACTGCACGCAGGAAGATCTGATGAGCGCAACTGACGGTGCAGTGGCCGTGGCCAAATTTTGGCCTGATACAATTTAAGAAGGTTCATACAGAAATCCATGTAATCACGAGATTTCCACGTTCGCTACAGAATATGTCTTTATATGTAGCTAAGTAATTTTTGGCATACATGAACAACAGTTTTCTTGTCTAAAAAGTGTATTAAGAAAAACAGACTATTTATTATTAGTATTTTAGTTAGAACAGTTCTTTCGCACAGCGTTTTAAGAAATTCTACGAAACAAGCCTACTTTCTGATTCAACAGGGACTAAGGTAATTGAAATTCATAGAAAAAAAAGCTTGTTTTAAGGTCTACATATTATGTCCTTTAGTTAGTCTATTGAGATATTCATTTTGTTTAAAAATAAAACTTAAAAACTAAAATTCTAAATAACCTTGAACTTTGATCAAGTTTGATGAGATTTTTGGTACACTGTGTTTAAAAAGTCGATTTTTTTACATTTAATTATTAAGCAAGATGTTGTCATTTATATCCATAATATTTTCCATATTTGTCCATAATATTTTCAAAATCCCATTAGAAATATTTTTAAATGGTTTTTGAAAAGAGCCTAAAAACGCCTTATATTTCAGCGCTCAGGCCGTGAGACAGTGTTGCCGTTTTAGCGGATTTGGCGCTAGATCTAGTGCAATTCTAGGGTCTCTGGCGCTTTTTTTCTCATGACTAAGCGCTAAAAAAAATTTTGTGGAATCTGGTGTAAAACTCGATATTAGTTAACAACCCAAGTTAAAGTGCACAATATCGTGATAGGACACGTAAAACCATAGAGAAAAAGCAGCGAGTTGATATTGATCGTGTATAGGACGCCTAAAATTTGTCCATTTAGTTAGTTCGGGTATTTCCCGACCAAAATGTTGAACAATGAACTCCGTTATAATGATACGTCATCAATTGAAAATTTTAAAGCAAAGCTGCCACACATATATGACCTACCTGAATATGTCCTCGACAAAGTTATCAAAACTGTAAAAAAAGGGAAAGTAGCTAGTCCAAGCTTATCATCGGCATCTACCTAATAAATAAGTTAATACGAAAATGTCTTTATTTGATAGATTTTTATCTATATATTGACTATATTAAAATTACGTTTAATATTACATTGAAACAATAAATAAGGCCATGAGCGGCGGTAACCACTTACCATCAGGTGGGCCGTCTGCTCGTCTGCCACCTTAGGCAATAAAAAAAAAAAAAAACAATAGATACCTATATAAGTACAAGTAAGAACATTCCGTCAATTTTCTCTAATTAAATATTAATTATTGCAAACAAATCGACTGGCCTGTTGGTCTAGTGGTTAGTGACCCTGACTGCTAAGCCGGAGGTCGTGGGTTCGATCCCCACCCAGGACAAATCTTTGTGTGATGAGCATAAAGGTTTGTTCTGTGTCTGGGTGTAATTTATCTATAATATGTATTTACAAAAAAAAAAATATTTAAGTAGTATATCAGTTGTTTAGTACCCATAACACAAGCAAATATAATTGCTTACTTTGGGACTAGATGGCGCTGTGTGAATGTGGTAGAATATTATATTATTTTATATACTTACCTTATTTTTAATTTTAGATTCACCAATCGTTTAGCGGAATTTAGTGCATTTTAGAAGCCGGATTTTTGTAAGATATAGCGCAATTTTGATAAGGGTATGGTGCATTTTATTTTCGTCAAACGGCAACACTGCCTTGAGAAATCAGTACCGGCCAGTATAGCATAATGCAGTGTTGCCGTTTTAGCGCATTTGGCGCTAGATCTAGTGCAATTCTAGGGTCTCTGGCGCTTTTTTTCTCATGACTACGCGCTAAAAAAAAATTTAGTGGAATCTGGTGCAAAATTTGATATTAGTTAACAACCCAAGTTAAAGTGCACAGTATCGAGACAGGACACGTAAAACCATAGAGAAAAAACAGCGAGTTGATATAGATTGTGTATAGGACGCCTAAAATGAGTTGATTTAGTTAGTTCGGGTATTTCCCGACCAAAATGTTACTGATGCCTTTATTGTTTTATCCTGAAAAAACAAGTGGAAGTGCTAAGTGGGCGGGGCACGCGTGCCACAAGTAAGCGTAGTTCCGCTACCTTAAATCGTCTCCAATTGTATTTTACATCGCGTCAGTCAGTCTTCTTGTGCCCTGGGTTGTTTTACGTGATTTAACCGTGAATATGCCTTATTGTGCCATTTTGATGTGTAAAAATGATGCAAAAAAAAGGGACAGTAGCTAGAATAAGCTTATCATCGGCATCTGGGGGTGATGATGAAAATGACGATGTTGTGGAATTGCTTAATTTATTCGATTTTAGTACCTAACTAAGATAAATACTTATACGAAAATGTCTTTATTTGATAGATTTTTATATACCTTATTTTCAATTTTAGATTCACCAATCGTTTAGCGGAATTTAGTGCATTTTAGAAGGATTTATGCAAGATCTAGCGCAATTTTGATAAGGGTTTAGTGCATTTTATTTTCGTCAAACGGCAACACTGGCATAATGTACTCTGTGGTACCGGCTGAGGCCTTCTAGAGAGAGGACGTAACGCTTTGCTTTCCGCGCTCCCGGTCCGATGTTTACGTAATATTTGTATATTTCAAGAGAGTTCAATACCAGTTGATACTTTGTTTTGGAATTTATTTTTTATTACCCCATTCACTGTGGCCCCACAGTTCCAAGGCACAACCCTTACCATCTCACGTAGTATATGGATCCTCGGTGTCGACATCTCCAGCGACGTTCAGTTCCGACGTCATTTAGAGGATAAGGCCAAGTTGGCGTCCAAAAAGCTCGGTGTGCTCAACAGAGCAAGGCGGTACTTCACACCTGGGCAACGACTGCTTTTATACAAATCGCAAGTCCGGCCCCATATAGAGTACTGCTGTCACCTGTGGGCGGGAGCACCTGGATACCAGCTTGGGCCTTTTGACTCGGTTCAGAAGCGCGCTGTGAGAATCGTCGACGATCCTATACTAACAGGCGGTATCGAACCATTAAGTATGAGGAGAGACTTTGCCTCCCTATGTGTGTTCTACCGCCTGTATAATGGGTTGTGCTCTGAAGAACGGTTTGAGATGATGCCCACGGCCACCTTCTACCATCGCACCGCTCGCCATCGGCAGGGAGTTCATCCCCACACCTTGGAACCGAAATGGTCTCGTACCGCGCGGTTCCAGAGGAATTTCCTCCCAAGAACTATCAGGTTGTGGAATGAACTCCCTAACGAGGTTTTCCCAAGGGAATACAGTATGGGGTTCTTCAAAAAAGGAGTGAATAGGTTTCTTAAGGGTCGGCAACGCGCTCGTGATGCCCCTGGTGTTGCAGGCGCCCATAGGCTACGGTAACCGCTTACCATCAGTCTTGGTATAAAAAAAAAAAAAAAAATATTAAAGATCAAATTATTAACTTTTCTGTTTTTGGGTTGAGTGATACTAAAATAGATATCTGACGATCCCATTGCTTACTGGGCATGGGCATAGTTCTGAAATAAAATTGTAAAAATGCCCGCTATCTTGAATTTGTTATTTTTGGGCTGAGTGATACCAAAATTGATATTTGATGATCCCATTGGTCACTGGGCATAGTTCTGAAGTCAAAATTGTAAAAATGCCCACCATCTTAAACTATGTTGTTTTTGGGCTGAGTGATACTGAAATCGATATCTGACTATCCCATTGCTCACTGGGCATAGTTCTGACGTCAAAATAGTAAAAATGCCGGCCGTCTTGAACTTTGTTGTTTTTGGGCTGAGTGATACTAAAATCGATATTTGACGATCTCATTGGTCACTGGGCATAGTTCTGAAATAAAATTGTAAAAATGCCCGCCATCTTGAACTTTGTTGTTTTTGGGCTGAGTGATAACAAAATCGATATCTGACTATCCCATTGCTCACTGGGCATAATTATGAAGCCAAAATTGTAAAAATGCCCGCCATCTTGAACTTTGTTATTTTTGGGCTGAGTGATACCATAATCAATATTTGACGATCCCATTGGTCACTTGGCATAGTTCTGAAGTCAAAATTGTAAAAATGTCCGCCATCTTGAACTATGTTTTTTTTTGGGCTGAGTGATACCAAAATCGATATTTGACGATTTCATTGGTCACTGGGCATAGTTCTGAAATAAAATTGTAAAAATGCCCGCCATCTTGAACTTTGTTGTTTTTGGGCTGAGTGATACCGAAATCGATATCTGACTATCCGAACCTTACCCGAAATCCTAACCCGGTCGGAGGTTAGGTTAGGAATTTAAAAAAATATGCAATATTTGTTCCGAGCGTAACCCTCTTCATAACCTGACCCGAATGCATGTTCCTAACCTAACCCGAATTGCGATACTTATAGATAGGTTATCCCCTCTTCTCTTTCTTATAATAAAAAGTAAGTACATGTGTGATTTAAAAACCTATTTGCGACTTTTGCGAGCAACTTGAAAATGTATGAACCCTCTTAAGACGATTTGCTGTCGACACAATAAGAAGAAGAAGATCGTCTTTTTCTTTTTTTTTATACCTAGATACTTACCGCTAGAGTAATGGCAAGAAAGTAATGGCCATATTTGCGTTGGAAATCATTTTTGACTTGGGCACAGCACAGATCGCGACTTGACCGGACTTGACGCCACCTTCAATAGGCGTCAAGTCCCCATCAAATGAAACCGTCAATCACGTTCGTCTCGGGGACGCATTTTTGAATTTCGATCCCAATGTGGGACCCACACAACACACACGACATGTACAAAACTTAAGGTGCGCGTCCACTGGGTCAGAATCGAAGCGTACAGAGTGGACGGAGTTAATTTATTTATTTAATACTTCATACAAAATATTTACAGGCGGACTTAATGCCATTAGGCATTCTCTAACAGTCAACCATTTGGGTGATGCAGAGAGTTATGTGCATAAATAAAAGTAACGAGGCAGTTAAGCAAAAAATAAGTTGTTGCTTATTGATTTCCATGGCACAACGTGCAATAAGTATAACTGCACCGAAGAGAACTGACCGGTATTTCTGCCGATGACGTCAACCGCAGTGAACGCGCCATTTGGATCCCGTCCTTTTCCAGTTCTAACGTGTTTGCGACGCTTGACAGTTTATGTTTATCTGCATTTATTCACGACGAGCGAAGATATTTTAATAAGTTTAATAGAAAGAAATTTACAATCTAAAACATCGATATTACCATAAACAACAGAAGAGACATAATATTTGGCAAGAAATTGTAGAAATAGAATGTAACCAAAAAATCTATAATTTCATCTTCTAATACCATAATGTTTGAAATTCTCCGAAAATAGGTCTCATTAAGTTCATTTTATAAACCTACATCTTTTGTCGTTTCCTTTTGTTTTTCATCTTCTCTGCTGATATGACAAAAATATCCTTGTAATTACAAGGGCATGTAATACCGGAAGATTTTCAATTCCGATACTGATTTCCGATATTAGATCTCAATATCGGAATTCCGATATTAATATCGGAATTTCGTTATTACTTTAGAAATTGCAAATTTTATTTATAAATTGCATAAATTCGGTATGAGGTTGAGTTGGATTGAGTGTAATAATAGTACATTATGATATAAGTGCGGTAAGTTGATAATTACAACCGAGGCGATATTGCTAGAGGTAGAGGCTGTAATTATCAAAGCGCACGTATGTCATACGACGTTTTATAACGTATTTGCGAGGAAATAAATAAAACTCAGACTTTTTAATCACTTGTTAAGGCAGTTAAAAAAAACAATACAACTAAAAGAAACAGCGCACAACAAATTAGCGATGCATCGTATCAGCGCTTTTTTTTTAAGGCAAGGCTCAAAAACTGCCAGTATTACTAATAAAGTAAATTAATATTTTTGTGTTTTGGTACAGATATATGATTGTAACTTGTAATGTTACGTAGCTCAGGTTTCGTAGACGGCCGAAGGGGTAGTAATTTCTGGTCAAAATAAATTAAATTAAATAATTGAATATTTATTTATTATATTTTATCTCCCAAAGTTAATTTTATTCATAAAACGTTGACCATTTTTCTGACATAAAAACTCTTTGCTAAGATTTTAAAAAGTACCGTTCGTTTTAGACGGAGCATCTTGATTATAATTAAGGTGATCTTGATAAACCGTTCGTTTTACATTACAATAACGCACGAGTGCGTAATGAGATACATTTCGATACTGAAATTGGTGAAATAAGAGCCCGAGAGCCCTTTACTTTATATTATGTTATTATATGTATACCTTTGTGTTATAAAAACATTTTGAATTGTATTCTTTTATTTGGTTTTAATTTTGGTCCTAAACTGGATCGCGTTAAGAGCTCGCGGTAGGCCACCTGGGCCTGGAACATACAAGCAAACCTAGATATAGCAGCTAATATTAAATATTAATTGCTATATGTAGCTTTTATGACTCTCTCTATCTACGTAACTAAATATTAATTTTATTTAATAATACAAACCAGCATCTTACAAGTCTACGAACGAACGAAAACCGTATTTTGTTTACAACAACAATAAAACCTGATACCGAATTTATGCAATTTATGAATAAAATTTGCAATTTCTAAAGTAACAATGAAATTCCGATATTTCGATATTGGATCACACAGTATCGGAATTGTAATATCGAAACTTGCGTTCCGAGATTCCGATATTGTGATATTCCGAGATTCCCAGATTCATGCCCTAGTGATTACCCTCCATAATTAAGGTTACCAGATGGAAAAATCAAAAGACCGGAGAAAAGGCCTGATTTCCATGGAAAAGTCCTGGAGCCCTACCATCACCTCTTATTGCGATTTATTTTAGGACCTAAACTGAACTGCATCGCTATTTCGTACCATAACATCTTAAATGCGACTCAATTTAGGCACAACTATTTTGTTGCGATTGACCTTGAGAGTTGGGTCGCAAACTGATTTCGTTCATTCTTTTTCGTACCATGACGTCCTGTCACAACCTAAATTGCTTCGCTAATCTGTCAAATCTAGCGATTCAATAAAAGTTAATATTTTCATATCCAAAACTGGATAGCTTTCAAGTTTTAATAAGTTTTTATTATTTTTCTGTAAAATTAAACAGTTCGAGGTAATTAATGATTTATTATCGTGTGTACAATAGTGATTTATTGATATTCCATCAATGTTTATTTTTCAAATTGATGACAAACTAAACTACTTACTTACCTAAAAAAGTTTTTTAATTTATTTATAGATGTCTGAAAATTTAATACTTTTTGAGTTCATTGAATGTGATAACGAAGCCAACACTTCACGTCGTAAACAACGGTGTCAAGTTAGAGAACAGTCTGATCCATTTATTGAATTTGATGAATCAGAATTCATAAAAAGATACCGGCTCTCCAAACAATTGGTCTTAGATTTGTGTGAGGAATTAAGACCTTTGTTTAATCAGCCGATAAAAGCTACCGACCTTTCTATTGAAAAAAAGGTAAGTAAGAAACATTAAATTGTACTTATTTATTAACTATTAGAAAAAATTTGTTCATTATAAATATATTAGAAAGAATGAAACAAGTGTTTTATGTTGTAGATATTGACTGCACTGTCGTTTTATGCAACGGGTTCCTATCAAAGGCCCATTGGAGACATAAAAGCACATTCAATGGCTCAGCAGACTGTCTCATCTGTGATAGCAGAAGTAACTGCAAAGATTGATTCGCCAGAAATGAGACGAAAATACATTCATTTCCCCAAAACAATGGAAGAAAGAAATAAAACTCGAGCTAGGTAGGTACTTTACTTACTAATACACTTATTATTGTCAATATAGGCAAAATCACTTTAGAACTTTAAATAAACTTTGCCACAATCAGTAAAAAATAAAATGTATTTGGTTGTAATACTATATACCTACTTTATTCATTCTAACATTGGTTACAGGTTTTATGAGAAGTTCAACTTCCCTGGAGTTTTAGGGTGTATAGATTGCACACAAATAGCCATTGTCAGGCCAGTTGAGCATGAAAATAGATATTATTGTAGGAAACACTACCATTCTTTAAATGTTCAATTGGTAAGATTCAACAATTTAAATATTATTTTTAAAAAAATAGAGAATTAAATTTCACACAAATACCAGTAGATAGATGTACTTAATTTTTTTTTAAGATTTGTGATGCAGACATGCAAATTACAAGTGTGGATGCCAGCTTTGGTGGAGCTACACATGACTCATTTATATGGAATGGCCATCCATTGCATGAATATTTGGAAAATCTTGAAGAATCTACATGGCTATTAGGTGAGTTTTATACTTATAATAGTTAGTAATAAAATAATAGTATTGTCATGGTATGTTATGCAGTGGATGTCTGATGGATCTGATGGATGATGATGATATGATGATGATGATTATTGTCATGGTTGCCAAATATTTTGTTTTACAATAAAATACATATTAATGTTATAAACTTTATTGCTACAATAAAAATTAATGTATACGGAATATAAAGAAACACTTAAATTACATACCTACCTATGTCATTTCTTTGGTTTAGTTCGGATAAGTAGTAAAGTATGCGCGTTCACTGCGAAGAAGGACGCATTTGTTATGGCGCCTCAGTTTGAAGGAGTATCTCTCCCGTTGTCCGAAAGTATTGGGATCCTCGGCGTTAATATATCGAGCAAAGTCCAGTTTGGGAGTCATTTGGAGGACAAAGCCAAATTGGCGAGCAAAAAATTGGGTGTCCTGAACAGGGCGAAGCAGTACTTCAAACCTAAACAGCGGCTTGTGCTGTACAAAGCACAGGTCCGGCCGCATTTGGAGTACTGCTCTCACCTCTGGGCGGGAGCTCCCAAGTACCAGCTCGACCCACTTGACTCCCTCCAAAGACGGGCTGTTCGAATCGTCGATGATCCCAATCTGACGGACAACTTGGAATCGTTAGAGCAACGGAGAGACTTTGGGTCACTCTGTGTGCTCTATCGATTGTTCCATGGGGAGTGCTCCGACGAACTCCTTGATTTGGTGCCATCGTCGCCTTTTTACCACCGCACCACTCGACGCCGCTGTAGGCTTCACCCGCACTACCTGGAGCCGATATCGTCTAGAACGGTAAGGTTCCAGCGATCATTCCTCCCACGTACGTGCCGGCTCTGGGGTGAACTTCCTACAGCGGTGTTTCCTGAGCGCTATGACATGTCCTTCTTCAAACGAGGTTTAAGAGGGTTCATACATTTTCAAGTTGCTCGCAAATAGGTTTTTAAATCACGCACACAGAGCCGAAACATGCACACTTCTCTAATGCTGTGTGGTACAACAATATAGCGCGTACTAATGAGTTTGGTATTTTCTAACCTCGTATTTTGTTAAAGTTGGATAGGACAAAATTTCAAATTAAATTAATCAATAATTAATTGTTATTAATCGTATTGTATTCTATAAACAATTAAAATACAATTTTATTAGAAAGAAAGAAAAATACAATTAATTTTATATAAGACTAACAATTAATTTCTCAATAATAACTGCGGCTGATATGATGATGATGATGAATGTGACTATTTGAGGTCAAAGTGGTGAAAATGTCCGCCATCTTGAACTTAGTTGTTTTTGGGTTGATCGCCTCCAAAATCGATATCTGACAATCCCACTGATCACTGGGCATAGTTCTGAAGTCAAAATTGTAAAAATGCCCTCCATCTTGAACTTTGTTGTTTTTGGGCTGAATGATACCAAAATCGATATTTGACGATCCCATTGGTCACTGGGCATAGTTCTGAAATCAAAATTATAAAAATGCCCGCCATCTTGAACTTTGTTGTTTTTGGCCTGATTGACACCAAAATCGATATCTGACGATCCCATTGGTAACTGGGCATAGTTCTGAAATCAAAATTATAAGAATGCCCGCCATCTTGAACTTTGTTGTTTTTGGGCTGATTGATACCAAAATCGATATCTGACGATCCCATTGGTCACTGGGCATAGTTCTGAAGTCAAAATTGTAAAAATGCCCGCCATCTTGAACTTTGTTTTTTTTTTGGGCTGAGTGATACCAAAATCGATATTTGACGATCCCATTGGTCACCGGGCATAGTTCTGAAGTCAAAATTGTAAGAATGCCCGCCATCTTGAACTTTGTTGTTTTTGGGCTGATTGATACCAAAATCGATATCTGACTATCCCATTGGTCACTGGGCCTAGTTCTGAAGTCAAAATTGTAAAAATGCCCGCCATCTTGAACTTTGTTGTTTTTGGGCTGAATGATACCAAAATCGATATTTGACGATCCCATTGGTCACTGGGCATAGTTCTGAAGTCAAAATTGTAAAAATGCCCGCAATCTTGAACTTTGTTGTTTTTGGTCTGAATGATACCAAAATCGATATTTGACAATCCCATTGGTCACTGGGCATCTGAAGTCAAAATTGTGAAAATGCCCGCCATCTTGAACTTTGTTGTTTTGGGCTGAGTGATACCAAAATCGATATTTGACGATCCATTTTTACAATTTTGACTTTAGAACTATGCCCAATGAGCTATGGGATAGTCAGATATCGATTTCGGTATCACTCAGCCCAAAAACAACAAAGTTCAAGACGGTGGGCATTTTTACTATTTCGACTTCAGAACTATGCCCGGTGACCAATGGGACCGTCAAATATCGATTTTGGTATCACTCAGCCCGAAAACAACAAAGTTCAAGATGGCGGGCATTTTTACAATTTTGACTTCAGAACTATGCCCAATGAGCAATGGGATAGTCAGATATCGATTTCGGTATCACTCAGCCCAAAACCAACAAGGTTCAAGACGGTGGGCATTTTTACTATTTCGACTTGAGAACTATGCCCGGTGACCAATGAGATCGTCAAATATCGATTTTGGTATCACTCAGCCCAAAAAAAACAAAGTTCAAGATGGCGGGCATTTTTACAATTTTGACTTCAGAACTATGCCCGGTGACCAATGGGATCGTCAAATATCGATTTTGGTATCACTCAGCCCAAAAACAACAAAGTTCAAGATGGCGGGCATTTTTACAATTTTGACTTCAGAACTATGCCCGGTGACCAATGGTATCGTCAAATATCGATTTTGGTATCACTCAGCCAAAAAAAAAACAAGTTCAAGATGGCGGGCATTTTAACAATTTTGACTTCAGAACTAAGCCAAGTGACCAATGGGATCGTCAAATATCGATTTTGGTATCACTCAGCCAAAAAAAAAACAAGTTCAAGATGGCGGGCATTTTAACAATTTTGACTTCAGAACTAAGCCAAGTGACCAATGGGATCGTCAAATATCGATTTTGGTATCTCTCAGCCCAAAAACAACAAAGTTCAAGATGGCGGGTATTTTTACAATTTTGACTTCAGAACTATGCCAAGTGACCAATGGGATCGTCAGATATCGATTTTAGAGTCCATCAGCCCAAAAACAGCAAAGTTAATAATTTGATCTTTAATAAAAAAAATATTCCATAACAAAGTATCAACTGGTATTGAACTCTCTTGAAATATACAAATATTACGTAAACATCGGACCGGGAGCGCGGGGAGCAAAGCGTTACGTCCTCTCTCTAGAAGGCCTCAGCCGGTACTGATTTCTCACGGCCTGTGCGCCGAAATATAAGGCGTTTTTAGGCTCTTTTCAAAAATCATTTTAAAATATTTCTAAAGGGATTTCGAAAATATTATGGACATTTATAAATGACAACATCTTGCTTAATAATTAAATGTAAAAAAATCGACTTTTTAAACACATATAGTGTACCAAAATTCCAATCAAACTTGATCAAAGTTCAACGTCTTTGAGAATTTTAGTTTTTAAGTTTTAGTTATAAAAAAATGAATATTTCTAATATTTTTTCAATACACTAACTAAAGGACCATATGTAGACCTTAAAACAAGCTTTTTTTTCTATGCTTTTCAATTACTTTAGTCCCTGGCGAATCTGAAAGTAGGCTTGTTTCGTAGAATTTCTTAAAACACTGTGCGAAAGAACTGTTCTAACTAAAATACTAATAATAAATAGTCTGTTTTTCTTAATACACTTTTTAGACAAGAAAACTGTTGTCTATGTATGCCAAAAATTACTTCGCTACATATAAAGACATATTCTGTAGCGAACGTGGAAATCTCGTGATTTCATGGATTTCTGTATGAACCCTCTTAAAGAGAGCTATCCTCTCAAGGTAGGCAGCGGCCTGGCTGTGCCCCTAGCATTGCCAACGTCCATGAGCGGCGGTAACCACTTACCATCAGGTGGGCCGTCTGCTCGTCTGCCACTTTCGGCAATAAAAAAAAAAAAAAAAAAAAAAAATAAAACTATTTAGAACAAGTCAATAATATAAATTGGCCTATAAACCTAAAATTTTATAAATTAAAATAAAGTACAATAGCTGCTAAGTATATTAAACTAAATCAATGGTAGTGAAATTAAAATAATACAAAGTAATATTTCTAATGTTGCAGGGGATTCTGGATATCCAATGCGAAGGTTTATGATGACTCCAGTTCTCAATGCTGTTCCTGGCACACCAGAGAGCCACTACACAGATCTGCACGTCCGGACAAGAAATATCATTGAAAGGACAATTGGGCTTCTTAAAGCACGTTTCCGTTGCCTATCGGTGCACAGAGTGTTACACTACCAACCATTAATGGCAGCCTCTATTATAAATGCATGTGTCATTTTACATAATATTTGTAATAGAGCTAACATTCCTGTGCTTCAATTAGGCAATGAAGATGTACTTCAGGAAGCACAAGTACAGACATTTGTTCCGGAGGCTGAATCTGGAAGCACTAGCAGGAATAATGTAGCTCTACAGCAAGGCGTGGCTACCAGAAATAGCATTATTCACCGTCTCTGGCAGGTCAATCATTAGAACTGGGGAAAAATTAATCTGCTGCTTTATCTGCTTAATGTAATAAGTATAATAGAAATTAAAGTTTTAATTATAGGTTTTTTTATTATTATTTATATAATACTTGTAGAAGAAAAAGTGCTTTTCACAATAACAAAATATGTAACAAAATAAAAGTAAAATTATTTATCTCTAAATTTAGTTAATAATTAGATATTTAAAAGTTTAATTTTATCATTTATTCTATTGTAGTAAATAAAAAATTTATTCAAACCTTGTTCGAATTATTTCCTTAATTTCTCTAATTTCGTTTATCATAATCCTAAACAAATTTAACTTCTCCTCCTGAATTTTAGTTTGTTTTTGTGACTCCATAATAAGGGCTCGACGAGCGTTTTCCATTGTCATGGGGGGCTCCCGTCTTATTCGTCTCCTGCGTTCTCTTACGGGTGTGCGCTGGGTGTGTGGGGATGTAGGTGCTGGTTGGTGTTGTGGGGATGGAATGGGTCTGGGTTGGGTGGGTCGAGAAAGTGTTGTGTGGAGAGTGTCTACTGTGGACGAGGGCTGGGCAGGTAGTAATGTGGGTGTAAACTCTACGTGTGGAGATGCAAGTAGTCGCCGGCGTGGCGAGCGACGCGGTGTTGTGGGTGTACATGTCCTTGATTGGAATGTGTGTGACCTAGGTGTATGTTGGTGACGACGTGGTGAACGACGCGGTGAGTGAGAAGGTGTATGTGGTGTGTTTGTGACATGTGTGTGGTGAGAATTAGAAGGAGTGGTTGCTTGGAGTATTGGATAGTCATTCCTCCATGATGGCCCCGGTTGAGGATCAAAGTACACTCCAGTTAATATGCTCTCGGAGCAACCAGAATTTAATGGTGTTCTGTGGATCTCTGTTGGTGTGGTGATATTTATTTCAACCTGTAAATTAGTTATTTATTTAATTAAAAATTATTATATTAATTTATTAGCAATTTAAGTTACATATTTATAACCACACATGTATCATATTAGTCTGTAAGCTTTCTTTTTCTTTTAAGGAAATTAAAATTATTGTAATTAGTGGACGTCTTGGGCTGATAATAATAATATTACTAGTTGCATTTGATGTTGCACTAACATTTAAAAAGTTTTTAAATACAAACCTGATTTACACAAACTTCTTCCTCAAATGGCTCCACTCTTATGCCTGGCAATCCAGCACCAAAATCATCTCCTAATATTTGGAGGAATTTTTTTTCTAAATCAGTCATTTGTTTTATATTTGACTGACCTCCACCAGTCTTTTGCTGTGAAGACTTTGTTGCGGCTGCCAGCTTTTTTAATTTTGATTTGTAGTCATTCCAGTACTGAAAAAATTATTTAAAAATTAAATTTAATTAAAAAATATTAATTTAAAAAAATATTACAATCCTTGATTAATATTAAATATAGTAGGAACATACTTTACACCATCCTTTCCAATCTTTTACTGCACCGTCACCATGAGAATTCAAGCTAAGGGCTATTTCTTCCCACATCTTTCTAGAGAACTCCCTAGCCTGAGATGTTTTATTATAGCCCGTAGCTATATCCTTGCGCTTATCTAAGAATTCCCACAAGTGTTCAAGTTGACCGTAGGTAACTCTTCGTCGCGAGGGTTCACTGTGTATAAAAAAACCACTTGAAATACGTACCTACGAATGACGCTTGTGGGATATTGAATATAGAATGGATGAACACAAAACTTCGTAAAACATTAAGGATTCAGAAATTATGATGTATAACACTGGCAGAAGTTACTTACCCCATTATTAAATATGTTTAAACTTCAAAATAAAGATCACCAAACGTAAACAAATCGAATCAGCCGCGGTTGTTTATGTTATGCAATGTCAAAAAAGTTTTGTATATCACACGTTCCAAACATTTACTACATTCATAGTTCAACCTCTCGGTGGATCTAATGAAATTGATTATTAAACCAAAAAGTAAATTCCATGCTTTTCTATGTTCTAAATATAGTACATTATTTTTAAATAGTGTAATTTTATAGCACTCATAAAAAAGTAACTTAAATATTAACACAATAAAAACCGTACTTACCGAAAAATCTTCTAGTTAATTTTCTGAACGCACTCTCAATTGTACTAAGTGAAAGGTACGATATCTGTATAGCGTGATCTCGCTCTATCAATGCGGTTTAGTTTAAGCTTTCGTTCATTCGCGTAGCTACTAAACAAACCAAATGCGATCCAGTATAAAGTAGGTTATGGTACGAAATAAAGCGACTCAGTTTAGGAACCTAAACTGAGTTGCATCGGAACACTATCGCTAATTAAAAGGTGATGGTAGGGCTCCTGAGATTTTATACAGTTTGAGAATTTTCTCTCAAAAACGTATTATTATCATTTTATACACTGCGGCTCTAGCTCACGCGTTGCAACTTGCACGCAACTTACTTAGATAAATAAGTATTGATTTTAACTGCAATTGTTACCAAAAGAATATTATTTTTAGTTTGTTTCACTTAGATAAATAAGTATAGATTTTATCTGTTCAATTGTTACCCAAAAAAAGATTATTTTAGTTGGTTTAACTTTTAATTAAAGAGATCTTTAAAATGTAACCTGTGTTTTATTGAAAATCCTGAGATATCATGAGATTTGCAAAATCCGGCCGCAATCCTGAGAAAAGTCGAAAATTCCTGAAATCTCAGGACAAATCCTGAGATATGGTAACCCTTTCCATAATGCGAATACACGTGCACACGCGAACTATCTTGATTGCTTTGAAAGTACCGATATTGCCGATGTAAAACTTCAATTGCTTTGAAAGTACCGATATTGCCGATGCAAAATCCTAACACACCTCATCAGAATTTTCTAAATACCGCCGACTGTATGTTCCGATTTCGTTCGACTCAGTGGACAAGCACCTTTAATGGTATTGGTCAATTTTGCACGAGAATTCCGACAATTAAAAACTAAGCTTGTTTCAATGGTGGTAAGAATGATTTTGATTGATAATTTTGCGACAATTAGTGGAATCGTGCAATATTTGAAATCATAGACATGCACATGAACATGGCCATGGCTAGAGATGGGTAGAGGGTTAAAACCCAATCCACCCACCTGGGTTAAAACCCGGGTGATTAGGTTTTAACCCGGTTTTAACCCATAACCACCCATTTCAGTGGGTGGAAATGAAAATTTCATTTAATTTGCTTAATAATATATTAGTAGAATATTGTATCGAGCAAAAAGTAATCCATTACCTCACCGAGCATTTATTTGGAGCCTCAGCATCAGCGAGGACTCTTAAAAGCACGAGGTAAAAATGAATCATTAAATGCAAGCTACATAATATGCTTTTCTTTCAATTATGGCAAGGAAAGTAGATGAACAATTATAGAAAAATAGTTCTAACTAGGTTCCCGCCATCCTTTGCAAAGATGCCCGCCATCTTGAAATTTGCTGTTTTGTGCCGATTGCCTCCAAAATCGATATTTGACGATCTCGTTGACCACTTAGCATAGTTCTGATGTCAAAATTGCGAAGATGCCCGCCCCCTTGAAATTTGCTGTTCTTGGGCTGATTGCCTTTTGAAATCGATATTTGACGATCTCGTTGACCACTTAGCATAGTTCTGATGTTAAAATTGCAAAGGTGCCCGCCCCGTCTTGAAACTTGCTGTTTTTGGGCCGATTGCCTCCAAAATCGATATTTGACGATCTCGTTGACCACTTAGCATAGTTCTGATGTCAAAATTGCGAAGATGCCCGCCATCTTGAAATTGGCTGTTCTTGGGCTGATTGCCTTTAAAATCGATATTTGACGATCTCGTTGACCACTTAGCATAGTTCTGATGTCAAAATTTCAAAGATGCCCGCCATCTTGAAATTTGCTGTTTTTGGGCCGATTGCCTCCAAAATCGATATTTGACGATCTCGTTGACCACTCAGCATAGTTCTGATGTCAAAATTTCAAAGATGCCCGCCATCTTGAAACTTGCTGTTTTTGAACGGATTGCCTCCAAAATCGATATTTGACGATCTCGTTGACCACTTAGTATAGTTCTGATGTCAAAATTGCAAAGATGTTCGCCATCTTGAAACTTGCTGTTTTTGGGCCGATTGCCTCCAAAATCGATATTTGACGATCTCGTTGACCACATAGCATAGTTCTGATCTCAAAATTGCAAAGATGCCCACCATCTTGAAATATGCTGTTTTTGGCCTGATTGCCTCCAAAATCGATATTTGACGATCTCGTCGCCTACATAGCATAGTTCTGATCTCAAAATTGCAAAGATACCCGCCATATTCAACTTTACTGTTTTTGAGTTTTTGAGATATTGGCATTACTGAAAAATTCATGGCCGTGGTAATTGCGAAAAATGGACATAATTTTCGAAATTACCACCCCCGAAAACCACGAAAACGATACTCATATTGATATTATTGAAAAATTCGCGGGCGCCATCTTGGATCCCAAAATTGACATAATTTTCGCAATTACCATCCCTGAAAACCATGAAAACGATACCCATATTGATATTTTTGAAAAATTCGCGGACGCCATCTTGGATCCCAAAATTGAAGTGTTTTTCGCAATTACCATCCCCGAAAACCACGAAAACGATACCCATATTGAAATTATTGGAAAATTCGCGGACGCCATCTTGGATCCCAAAATTGACATAATTTTCGCAATTACCATCCCCGAAAACCATGAAAACGATACCCATATTGATATTATTGAAAAATTCGCGGACGCCATCTTGGATCCCAAAATTGACATAGTTTTCGCAATTACCATCCCCGAAAACCATGAAAACGAAACCTATAATGATATTATTGAAAAATTCGCGGACGCCATCTTGGATCCCAAAATTGAAGTGTTTTTCGCAATTACCATCCCCGAAAACCACGAAAACGATACCCATATTGAAATTATTGAAAAATTCGCGGACGCCATCTTGGATCCCAAAATTGACATAATTTTCGCAATTACCACCCCCGAAAACCACGAAAACGATATCCATATTGACATTACTGAAAAAAAAATTAGACGGCATTTTGGATGCCAAAATAGACGTACCAATAAAAAAAAACATTTAGATTCTCTGTACATTCATATTTTGGGTACGTAATTATTTTCATATTATTAAAAATACTACAGAAGCAGTAGGTACCAATTCTTTTGAAATTAATGTTTTATTTTTATTATTTTGTACGCAAGTTATTATTTTTTTCTCCTAAATATTATAATTAATAGTGTTTTTCTCTGAATAAAATAAGTTACAGCTACATGATATGTAAATAATACATGTAAAACGAAAAATACCGAAGATTATGGTATAAGACCGTTTAATACGGTATTTTTCGTATTAAACCAAAAAGCAAAAATGGTATAATACCGGCCTTATATCTCTAGTCCGGAATAAACTCACACTCTTAGTCAAAGTTTAAAATTGAGTGATAGTAAAAGATGGTGCGCACACATACACAAACTTATAGATATCCCCTCACCTACTAATATTTACTAATATACATTAAATACATTTCAATCTCAAAAGAAATAAATATAGGTATAAAGATATTGCATAATCGTACACAACCCTCGGTTCGCAAGTCTGACTCATTCTTGGCCAGTTTTTAGTGTGTACTTTGCTATAAGCACTAGAGGAAGTAAAGGAATGCTATACAGCACCAGAAGTGCAAGGCGCTGTAAGTATTCGGACAGCAACTTTGCTCAGTGCCGTAGACCCACATAATCCTTTTCATCACGTTATCGTTACGCCTTTGCATCGGTAATATTGGACTATAAAAATCGTCGACTTCAAAAATCTCCTCGGGCCCTTTAAGATGCCAAATTTAGCATGAAATCTAAGCCAATACTTGAATTCTCATAAACAAGTTGCATAAATATCAAAAGAGCTTATGTCAAATCAAAATAAACGTACTAAATCAAACTATTTTACCATTTCAAGAACTCTTTAGTTTTAACCCAGCCAAAACACCCACTGGGTGGAATGAAATGGGTAATAACTGGGTTTTAACCCAGGCGTGGGTTTAAACCCGGGTGATTACCCATCTCTAGCCATGGCATGATGAATATGATGATGATAGACATAGTAAAAGTATTGCCATATTTAAGTTACATTTGCACACTTATTGTGCAATAGTGAACACAGTAAATCAGAAAAAAAATCTAAATAATTAGTAACTAAATAGTACCTACCTAGCACAGTGGATTGTTTAAAAATAATGGAATAAATAAGAAAATATGAATTCCACAATTACGTAAATATTATTTTTACTGGTATCCCAGCTAGAGATGTATCCACTACCAATCCATAGTTATCGAAAAACAGATATTTTATATATTTTAATTAGGTACTGTTTTTGTAAGAACATTTTACTGAGTACCCACACCCCCCACGATATATTAGGCATCATCAGCATCATGAACATAATAATATCCTATTCTTTTTTGTTACAATAGTGTCAATAAGATGCACCACTACTAATTTTAAAGGCGTTGAAAATATGGTATGTTGAATATTTCATATATTATATCATTCTTTGGAGGAGATCCGTGCCCAGGATTGGGACTTTTGTGGGTTGAAATGATGATGGAATACAAAGTAGTTTTGACAGAATATTACATTTAATTAAAAGCGATGGTGACTGAATGGATAAGGGACCGGGGCGTGCAAATCACGCGGTCCTAGTTCGATCCCGACCGGCAGTACTAATGTGGAATTTATATGTACTAGTTAAGTGACTTACCATCTGCTAAGGATGTAGAAAAACATAGTGAAGAAACTTACATACCCTAGAAGAAATTCTATGAGTATTTCTGATCCACCACACCAACCCGCACTAGGCCAGTGTGTGTGGATTATGGCATAAACCCTCTCAAGCTGTTAAGTTAAAGGTGAGGACTAGTGAAGAGACCCGAGCCTAGCAGTGGGACTTCATGAGTTGCTGATGATTACATTAATAATATTCTACCACATTCACACAGCGCCATCTAGTCCCAAAGTAAGCAATTATATTTGCTTGTGTTATGGGTACTAAACAACTGATATACTACTTAAATACTTTTTTTTTTTTGTAAATACATACATATAATAGATAAATTACACCCAGACACAGAACAAACCTTTATGCTCATCACATAAAGATTTGTCCTGGGTGGGGATCGAACCCACGACCTCCGGCTTAGCAGTCAGGGTCACTAACCACTAGACCAACAGATAGAGATTGGATCACTTCGTGCACTGACAGTCGAATTCGAACGTCATTTAATTATTACCTATTATATTATATTGAATAGATACATGATATTGCTAAATCATTATTTTCTACACAATTATAATGAAACTATATTTGAAAATTAAATAACTCTATCTTGTAGGTATGCATTAAGCAACACACATTGAAAACACAATTCTACGAAGAAAATTAAAGCTTCTAACTTAAAAGACTCGCAAAAGAAGATAGCATTATCATTTAGATAGGTACATAGCACTATTTACATTATCTTATGGTGCGACGGACGTTGTCGCGAAGTTCATTATCGCGATGTACGTTGCAGGGAAAGTTTATTATTGCGACGTACGTTAACGCGAAAATTCTAAACTGTCTAAGGTTTAATATGTATATTGTTTATTTAATCGAAAATCATTAGGTCTAACGTTTAATATATATAAAAAACGTCATTATGGTTAACACCCCGACTCAGAGTACCCCGACTCGGATAGGTTAGGTACTTAGGTTAGAAGGCTAAGGCGGGAGCGAAGTGGAGCGGAGCTCCCGCCTTAGCCTTCGTTGTTTTTTTTTATAAACCACCCAGAAATAGGAGCCCCGCCAAGCGGGGCTTCGTCGACCTATGGTGACCTATCATTTTCGCGATAACTACTATATTTATTTACAAATATATATATATATATATATATATATATATATTTATATATATATATATATATATATATTTAAGTAGTGTATCAGTTGTTTAGTACCCATAACACAAGCAAATATAATTGCTTACTTTGGGACTAGATGGCGCTGTGTGAATGTGGTAGAATATTATTATTCAACAAGTTGCGATTTTGTGGAAAGCAACACTGTTGCCGTTTGTGAATGGGTCTTTCAACAGAATGTCGAACGTTCTGCAAAATACGACTTGTTGAAAGATGTTTCTTTTGTACCCACATTTGATGGGTTCATTCAACAATATTGCTTTTACAATTTGAAATGAAATGAAATCTCGTTTATTCATCTAGGTTACAAGGTAACACTTATGAAAGTCACAAGAATGTAACAGGTAATCCGAAATGTTGTGTCAGCAAATTTGCCTACGACCAGTTCGCTGACGGGGTGGAGCTATGAGAAGAACTGGCAAGAAACTCACGCCACTCTTTTTAAAAAAATGGATAGTTACAATCTTTTGTAATTTACAATTTGGGTAGCGTGTAAAGTGATGCAGCAGAGCACTACACCGTTAGATTAACGAATTATAATGAATGTTTTTAGAATTTATTTATTCTCAGAATTCTAAGCTCTTTATTTTTACAATTAAGGAATTTCAATTTGCTGTTTTAACTTTTTAATGCATCTAGAACAGAACAACCCAATTTAACGTTACTGCCTTGAAAGATGGGCAGGCCTTTGGTGTGGGACGCTACCTGCGTCGATACCCTTGCGCCATCACACCTTCCGAGTACAGCGGGTTGTGCTAGTACTGCTGCTGCAGCTGCAGAGTCCCTTAAACGGCGCAAATACAGCAATTTAACTGATAATTTTTTGACGAAGATTACTTATTTGAGCCGTTTGGGGTCGAAACATTAGGTTCATGGGGTCCGAGTGCTCTCCGCGTTTATAATAATAATAATAATAATAATAATATTTTACCACATTCACACAATAATGAACTAGCGACGCGGTTACTCGACACTTCACGTGACCTGGTTTTTATCTCGCACAGAGAATCAGCATTGCCGTCCAGCGTGGCAATGCTGCCAGCCTTCTGGGCACTTTCCCTTGTGACAGTGATGCCGACGAATTACACCGACCGTGGTCACGGGCTGACTAGAGTGGCGGCGAATTACACAGATGAATTGAAGCTGTGGTAGTTCCTATATCGGACAAACTAAACGAACAATAGCGGAAAGGGTCAAGGAACATAACGCAGCTGTCAAGAACCGTCAAACTAATAAGTCGGCGATAGCTGAACACTTGCTGGAGTCAGGATTTAACCACTGGTTTGAGTTGCACAGGCCTCAGGTACTCTCCACCGATCGTCACTATTACTTCAGAATAGCACGAGAAGCGGATGAAATTAAGAAATATAAAAATTTGAACCGGGAGGATGGGTACCGCTTATCAACATCTTGGAATCCCGTCATCAGCAAGTGTAAATATCGCAGGCCCGTATGTAGACGTTATTAGTATAGTGTAGTGTGTCGCAGTACCGACAGTTCTAAAACTATAAATAAAAATTACCAAAGTGAGGGTAGTAGCAGAAACCCGCACGCATCAGGGATTCAGGGACGACGCTCGGCCGCCACTCCAGTCAGCCCGTGACCACAGTCGGTGTAATTAGATCGAAACGTCGGGAAAATAAATAAGGTGTTTTCATATTCCTTAAATATAATACGTGACGTATCACGTAGACCTGTTATTTAATAATTTAATTAGTGTACAAGTCGCGAAAGTTTAACAGATAAAAGATATAAAATTGAGAACTGCTTTTATAGTTGGCAATCAACAAGTACATTATGATGTAAGTATTTTAGACTCAATAAAATGAGACTTAAAAATAAAAAATAAACAATGAAACAAAATAAACCTCTCCTTGTGGTTAGTTGATTAAATAGACTTTGGTAGGAAATCAACACGTTAATCTTAAATGAAAGTGAGTAATTTATTAAATTAAACTTAAGTAGACAATCAAATGTGTCAATGTACTTTATGTACTATGTAGTTTTTTTTAACTAAATAATATAATCGGACTTAGTAGTATGACATGTCACATGAATCGGTGGGGGTTTCACGGGTGGCAGCAGCGGCTTGCGGAACCGAGCGCCGGTCACCGCACGATCGAGGCCATTCGGCCCGTTCTCAGAGAATGGGCCGAAAGAAGACGCGGGGCGCTGACCTTTCGCCTTGCGCAGGTGCTCTCGGGGCATGGTTGCTTCGGGAGGTACCTGTGCCGGGTCGCGAGGAGGGAGCCGCAATGTATTTGTCATCACTGCGGCTCCCCGGAGGACACAGCCCAGCACACCCTTGAGGTGTGCGGGGCGTGGGCGGGTCAGCGCGCTGCACTGGCCTCGATCATAGGCGAGGATCTCTCGCTCTCAGCAGTGGTGAAGGCCATGCTGGAGAGCGAGACGAACTGGGGAGCAGTGCTCTCCTTCTGCGAAGAGGTGATGAGGCAGAAGGAGGAGGCGGAACGGCAGAGGGAAGACGATGCCCTCAGTGACCCGATCCGCCGTCGAAGGGTAGGCGGGAGAAGGCGGGCTTACGCCCGCGACCTCCCGCCGTAATTGCCCGAGAAGAGGACGCGCCCGGCTGAGCGCGTCCGCCACGCCAGGACCGGTCGACTTTGGGGAAAGTCAACCGCGAGCGTCTTCTGGTGGCGTGTGCGTGTTCCCGCACGTCACCGCCGGAACTAAGCTCCGGCAGAGAGGGGGCCAGTAGCGGGCCATCGTCGCTGTGGTCGCGGACGAATGTTCCTGCGCTCCCGTGACCACAGCAGAGCCCGACGAGAGGAACACCTTGGGGTTTTAGTGGGTGCGAGCCCCACATAACCCCTAGGTTCTTTCCCCAAGACCGAGGGGTATGCGTCAGGCATTTCCCCAAGTAAAAAAAAAAAAAAGCTAGAACCGAATTCTACTTATTTCGCTTAGTTAAGCAGGCAGAGTGTATTTTTTTAACTTGACGTACTTCAGTAAAATTATCCAAAATACCTCCTTTTGTAATATACAAAAGGCGTTTGTTTTTACTAATAAGTTATCTTCTGTCATTTTGTAAAAACACCAATTACACGAACGAATTATTTAGTCAAATGAACATTTTTTAAATAATATTTTAACAATTGGAATATTTGCGAAGTAAAACATTTGTGAAACCTGTATTTTGTCAAACGATTATTTTTAAAGTAAAGTGTTTTAGAAATGAAAGTTTGTCAAATGATTAGTTTTTCTAACGTTGTGTTTAAAATGATAATTTGTCATACGTTTTTTGTCAAACAATCAAACAATAGTAAACCCTGCGGCGCGCCTGCCCCGCCCGCAAGGCCATTCTAACTAGGTATTTTCATTGGTCTGTGGTTTTATACCTTCCTATATTTTTTTTTAAAACCGTTTCAAACCCTTTTTACCACCATTAATTGGAAAAGTTGCTAGGTTTCACGACTTTCACGGTATAAAAAATTTGTGTGTCAGTAAGCACTGACAATTTTTTTGCACAAAATTTTGCTCTGAGTATAAATGCTGCCAATTTCGAAACGAAATTTTGCCAGAGTAAAGTTTATCTATTACCACCTTAATCTTTGTTATTACGACCTTATTTTACATGTTGTTCAGGCTCCTATATGGGGTATATGCAAGGCAATTAATGAATACCACAGGATTATGTAGGTATCACTTCCCAGCGGTCGGCCATAGAGAGAGCGTGGGAAATGCGCAACGTCAAACCTGTCAGCCGCTCTCCCCACCGCCGATCACCGTTCAATAACCCAATGTTTATTTGATGTACACTACACATGTCATTTTTGTTGCTACTACAAAGGGGTGTCGTATGCTGCTTCGAACGCCGCTGTAGCGACACACGCTGTTGTGAATTTTTTATCCACTGCCTCACAGGTTCGAAAGCTCATGGACTCGAATGAAATAGTCGCGAAAGACGCTGTTTCGAAAAACATTTTCACTGCCTCATACGCTCGAATGCTTGTGATTTCGATTTATTTAGTGTACAGAAAGTGTACAGAAAAATATTTCTTTACGTTTGTTGTTGTTTGTTATATTAACATCAAAAATTTATTTACCTATTCGTGAGTCTCGCGTCATATATTTATATGTTTTATAATTGCGCAGTTTTGTTTCCCGTTCCTGTTAATATAACAAACAACAACAAACGTAAAGAAATAGGTATTTTTCTGTACACTTTATGACTAAATAAATCGAAATCACAAGCATTCGAGCGTATGAGGCAGTGAAAATGTTTTTCGAAACAGCGTCTTTCGCGACTATTTCATTCGAGTCCATGAGCTTTCGAACCTGTGAGGCAGTGGATAAAAAATTCGCAACAGCGTGTGTCGCAACAGCGGCGTTCGAAGCAGCATACGACACCCACTACAAAGTACATACTCAATGGAGCATCTGCTCGTCTCCAATATCAGATCAATACTAAAAATCATTGTCAAACTATACCTACACTTATTTATGTAGGTATACTTAGGTATTCGGGTAGGTACCTACTACCTACCACATTATAGGTACTTCTTACCAGTTACCACACCTCAAAACGCTATTAATAAAATTTTATGCGAACTTTATTCAGTCGCTAAGATTAATTTAGCGGCTGTTGGAATGCTATCTCATCTAAATATATAATATATTATACCTATAATATATTACATACCTATCACTATTTAATTTGTGATATTGTTTTTCATTTTTGAATTATCTTATTTGCATCACCGAATTACCCAAATGCACCTGATTGTATTTTACACCACATAGGTTTTTACCGTTACCACCTACTAGAGTTGCTAACAAACAAGTCCTTATTTTTAGAATTTATGAACGCGCTTTTACATAAACTTTTGAATTTTTGAGTGAGGCTTGCGTGTTCATACGGGTCCCGTAGTTCCCGTACGTAGTTTTGAATGACGTTGTAGCGACAGGTCGTTGTGGCGAAAAACTTTTAGCGTGGTACGCTGGAGCGAAGTCCACCAGGGCGAATGACACTGCAGCGACAAACATTGTGCATACATTGTAAAAAATCCAAGAAGTATAAAATAGGTAACTAAGTAAGTAAATTATTGTCTATTTTTTTTTTTTCTATAAAATACTATTTTTTAGAAGTATACTAAGTACTTACTTATATATTTTTATAGCTTTACTATATATAGGGTTACCACAATACATCTCAGGATTTGTCCTGAGATTTCAGGAATTTTCGACTTTTCTCAGGATTGCCAAAATAACACAGGTTACATTTTAAAGATCTCTTTAATTAAAAGTTAAACCAACTAAAATAATCTTTTTTGGGTAACAATTGAACAGTTAAAATCAATACTTATTTATCTAAGTGAAACAAACTAAAAATAATATTCTTTTGGTAACGATTGCAGTTAAAATCAATACTTATTTATCTAAGTAAGTTGCGTGGAAGTTGCAAGTGTTGCAACGCGTGAGCTAGAGCCGCAGTGTATAAAACGATAATAATACGTTTTTGAGAGATAACTCTCAAACTGTATAAAATCTCAGGACTTTTCCATGGAAATCAGGCCTTTTCTCAGGTCTTTTGATTTTTACATCTGGTAACCCTAACTATATATAGCTTTATAGTTAGCCTAAATAGGTAAGTACCTTACCTACTCGAACGCAACGTTCATAATATCGAATGATGAATAAATCGAACATTCATTATATCGTCCACTCAATACATCGAGTCGAGTGTTTAAAATATCGAATGTTTCATCGAAACACAAAAATACCACAAATTAACTTAAAGATAACATTATAATCTATAATTATATTTTTGTCTAGGTATATTTAAATTTTTTTGTTTTGTTTAATTAGTTTGTGTTTATCGAATGTTTGAGTGTACGATATATTGAATGTTCGATTTATTAGTTACTTAGTCTTTCCATGTATAGTGTTCGATCAATTATTGATATTCGATTAACTAAAAATAACCCGAATTGCGATACTTATAGATAGGCTATCCCTTCTCCTCTTAAAATTTACAATCATTTTATTATCACAGAATCAACATGACTAATAAAGAGTAGTTATAATAATTTATGTACTTCATAATTTTTCTTTTCACTACAATTCAGAGCACTTAAAACTGTCATTAAATTGTAATTTTTCCTCTAATATTTATATTAATTCTGTTGTGTCACCCTTCAAGACAATTTGTTGTCGTGTGTCTTTCCTGTAAATTTGACCTTCGAACATGTGTCATTCGATGAAATGTAGGTACTATTGGTGATATGGGTGTTCGTACATGTGGCTATTCGATAAAAATGGCCCATCGATCAAATGACCCGTCGGTAAAATAGCTCTTCGATGATTTGGCGTCGTAGAAATGGCTTTCGCAAAAATGTCTTTCGAAGATAAGTACGAAACCCGTTTTTTTACACACCAACCAACGTCAATAAACTTCTCATCTTTTAACCACTGCTTAAAAAGCAGTAAATGATTTTAATTTTTAAGAGTTCATAACGTCCAAAATGTAATTCCAACAATGACACTTTAACTGCAATGTACATGTATAATAAAATTATAGGTACATTTTTTTTTTTCGTTAATTTCTAATAGGTATATTGTGATTTTTATTTTTTCGTTAATTATAATTACCTACCTATTTGATTACGTACGTGTGTATAAAAAATAAAAAAACTATTTAGTACCGACTAAAAAAAAATAGTACCTAAGTAAGTATATTAAAAAGTATATACTCTGATTTAAATTAATGTACTTACTTTTATTATAAGAAAAGGGAGAAGGGATAGCCTATCAATAAGTATCGCAATTCGGGTTAGGTTAGGAACATACATTCGGATCAGGTTATGAAGAAGGTTACGTTCGGAATAAATATTTTATATTTTTTAATTCCTAACCTTACCCTCGACCGGGTTAGGATTTCGGGTCAGGTTCGGAATCACAGAACAGAGATAGGTTTTTTAGAGGATAGAAAGGCCATCGAGAGATTTTTGTACTGAAACCGCTGTCGCCAGTTGCACACACTTACATGTTACAATACATACAAAACTTAACGCTCATTGGTCAAGTTTGCACGATACTCTCAAGCTCAACAATTAAAAACTAACCTTGAATCATGCCAATAAGACTTTTTTTGATAATTTTGTGACAATTTGTAGAATCGTGCAGTTTTTGACATCATAGTAATTATTGCCATAAATGGCATCAAATATAAAATGGTAAAACAGAGAAAAGATAATAGTTTTGAACACAGAACAATGAAAGTAGTTAGAATGGCCTTGTGGGCGGGGCGGGCGCGCCATATATATGATCAACTGATCATATATCTTGAAAATCTCACTGTAACGTCAAATAGTCGCTGTCGTAGTGTGTTGTCGTGCACAGCTACGCGTTAAAAAATAAATTATGCTATCTAACGCTTTCCTAGCCTATAGCAAAAGAAGCCAGGTATATAATGTAACCCGAGGAGGGATATCTTTTTACCGATAAGTCTAAAAATCTTAAAATACAAGGAATATATCACATTATTGTAAAAGTATTATGTAGTTTACAGACGAAAACGATAGAATTTCAAACAGATGCAACATTGTACATTGCTGGCAATTTCATACCTTTCACCTTATTTTACGTTAGTGGCTGCGTAATGTATTGTGTTTGCACAAAGCCAATGGCACAGTTTCGTAGTACATATAGATAGTGCTGACCAAGTTGCATTCAGTGTCGATATAATAAAGTGGGTTTTTATTTTATTAAATTTTGTTATTTTTCATAAAATATGTTTTATGTACCTTATGTTTTCATCATCATCATCATCATCATATCAGCCCAATAACGTACCTACACTGCTAGACATAGGCCTAGGTTTAACAATAATTTTATTTTGGAATGCCCAAAAGATATCAAAATAAAAAAACTTTTGCGGCAACTGGTAGAACTGAGTGGATACACAAAATGTAGTACAATTTACTTAGTTCATTTATCTAAAAAAAATACCTTTTTCTTATAAAAATTAATAAAAATGTCAGACAATATATATCAGAATTTAGGAGCAATTCCACAAAAAAAATCTGTTGTCACATAAGTAACGTAAAAAATTGTATGATTACAATGTTCGAAATAATTTCATAATTAATTTAAATTCAATCAATTTCATTAATTCTCTCAGAAGATACTGAACCTATGAAAAAATCTCTTTTATGTTCTTTTCACAACCGCGAACACCTACGGTTTCATCATCATCATCATATCAGCCCAATGACGTCCACTGTTGAACATAGGCCTCACCTACGGTTTAGTTAGCGTTATTTAACATTATTGTAAAAAAATTAAAAGGGACATTATGTTGAATGATGCATTTACGTACGCATGTTAATCGATAAATCGATAACAACAGGAAGGTAGTGGATACATCTCTCTGGGATACCAGTAAAAGTCATATTTATTTTAATGTGGAATTCATATTTTCTTATTTATTCTATTATTTTAAAACAATCTACTACTATTTAGTATGTATTTTCAAAAGAAAAAACATTGCACACATTTTTCATTTATTGGAGTTTCAAAACTATTATCTTTTCTCTGTTTTACCATTTTATATTTGCACAATAAAGTGTGCAAATGCCATTTATGGCAATAATTACTAAGATGTCAAAAACTGCACGATTCTACAAATTGTCACAAAATCATCAAAAAAAGTCTTATTGACATGATTCAAGGTTAGTTTTTAATTGTTGAGAGTATCGTGCAAACTTGACCAATGAGCGTTAAGTTTTGTATGTATTGTAACATGTAAGTGTGTGCAACTGGCGACAGCGGTTTCAGTACAAAAATCTCTCGATGGCCTTTCTATCCTCTAAAAAACCTATCTCTGTTCTGTGGTTTTGAAACTCCAATAAATGAAAAATGTGTGCAAGGTTTTTTCTTTTAAAAATACATACTAAATAGTAGTAGATTGTTTTAAAATAATAGAATAAATAAGAAAATATGAATTCCACATTAACATAAATATGACTTTTACTGGTATCCCAGAGAGATGTATCCACTACCTTCCTGTTGTTATCGATTTATCGATTAACATGCGTATCATGCGTGCATCATGTCATCATAACGTCCCTTTTAGTTATTTTACAATAATGTTAAATATCGCTAACTAAACCGTAGGTTGTTGCGGGCGGCACAAAATCGCTCGTTGTGGCGGAAATTAGGTGAGGCCTATGTTCATTATTATCACGTCATTGGGCTGATATGATGATGATGATGAAACCGTAGGTGTTCGCGGTTGTGAAAAGAACATAAAAGATTTTTTCATAGGTTCAGTATCTTCTGAGAGAATTAATGAAATTGATTGAATTTAAATTAATTATGAAATTATTTCGAACATTGTAATCATATAGTTTTTTACGTTACTTATGTGACAACAGTTTTTTTTTGTGGAATTGCTCCTAAAGTCTGATATACATAATATATTGTCTGACTTTTTTATAAGAAAAAGGTATTTTTTTTTTAGATAAATGAACTAAGCAAATTGTACTACATTTTGTGTATCCACTTAGTTCTACCAGTTGCCGCAATCGTTTTTTTTATTTTGATATCTTTTGGGCATTCCAAAGTAAAATTATTGTTAAACGTAGGCCTATGTCTAGCAGTGTAGGTATGTTATTGGGCTGATATGATGATGATGATGAAAACGTAAGGTACATAAAACATATTTTATGAAAAATAACAAAATTTAATAAAATAAAAACCCACTTTATTATATCGACACTGAATGCAACTTGGTCAGCACTATCTATATGTACTACGAAACTGTGCCATTGGCTTTGTGCAAACACAATACATTACGCAGCCACTAACGTAAAATAAGGTGAAAGGTATGAAATTGCCAGCAATGTACAATGTTTCATCTGTTTGAAATTCTATCGTTTAATAATAATAATAATAATAATATTCTACCACATTCACACAGCGCCATCTAGTCCCAAAGTAAGCAATTATATTTGCTTGTGTTATGGGTACTAAACAACTGATATACTACTTAAATACATTTTTTTTTTTGTAAATACATACATATTATAGATAAATTACACCCAGACACAGAACAAACCTTTATGCTCATCACACAAAGATTTGTCCCGGGTGGGGATCGAACCCACGACCTCCAGTTTAGCAGTCAGGGTCACTAACCACTAGACCAACAGGCCAGTCAAAGTCAAAGTCAAGTCGTTTTCGTCTGTAAACCTCATAATACTTTTACAATAATGTGATATATTCCTTGTATTTTAAGATTTTTAGACTCATCGGTGAAAAGATATCCCTCCTCGGGTTACATTATATACCTGGCTTCTTTTGCTATAGGTTAGGAAAGCGTTAGATAGCATAATTTATTTTTTAACGCGTAGCTGTGCACGACAACATACTACGACAGCGACTATTTGACGTTACAGTGAGATTTTCAAGATATATGATCAGTTGATCATATATATGACGCGCCCGCCCCGCTCACAAGGCCATTCTAACTACTTTCATTGTTCTGTGTTCGGAATAAACCATTTTATTCGGTGTTATTAAGCAACTGAAGGGACATAGCGTCCACCGGCTACACCATTCTTAGTCAGTAACATTTTTCTTCCGATCTGTCTACTAATGTTAAAACTTATTCAGTGTAGTTATTTTTAATACATTGAATGTGTAATATAAAGCACAATTATATTTTAAGTAATTTTTGTGCAGTTTATGTCATGTTTTATCAAAAATTAAAGAAAATACACTTCGTGCAATTCATCGTGCAAATGGTATCGTTGTGACGACACACATTACGTTGCTTTTGCGTCATCATAACGTTAACAGCGCTCAAACTGGGTGGACGTGGGATGTAACAGTAGAATCAAAAGTGCTGTATTAGAAACGAAGTTATTTTTTTTTTCAAATGTTTCTAATGTCGGAATTATAAAGTACAAAGTTTTAGGATAGGTAATTATCTCTAGTTATAACTGTATCTTTTCAAATTTTTGCCTGTGTTTTGATGGATTTAATCAACCTTTTTATTTTATTACAGGTTCCTTTCGGGGTCGCCGCCATCATGGCGTCGGACGAACAATTTTCATTATGTTGGAACAATTTCCACGCGAATATGTCAGCAGGCTTTCATGGCCTGCTGTCGCGTGGAGATCTAGTAGATGTAACGTTGGCTGCCGAAGGCAGATTACTACAAGCCCACAAATTAGTTTTATCAGTATGTTCACCTTATTTTCAAGAAATGTTTAAATTGAACCCCACTCAACATCCCATAGGTAAGTTTTGTGGCGCGTTAATCACGTGTTATGTTAACAATTGTTTAATAGTCAATTGGTTACTAATAATATTCTTTTGTTACAGTATTTTTAAAAGATGTTAGTCATTCGGCGTTAAGAGACTTGTTACAGTTTATGTATCAAGGTGAAGTTAATGTTAAGCAAGAAGAGTTAGCATCGTTTATTAGTACCGCGGAACAACTTCAAGTGAAAGGTTTAACCGGAAATCAAAATGAAGAAAGTTCCACGCCATCCAAACCAAAGCCGACCTCGAGGCCTGGCCCGAGGTCGTCACAGCAACGGCAATCTGTTATGACTAAGTTAGAGACTGATTTAGATTCTAAGCCCTCCTCAACTCCAGTAGCAGTTAAGAGACCAAATAGGCCATCAATAGCATCTAATAATTCATCGTCTTCACAAAGTGGACCAGCAAAACGGAAATGTGTAGACCCATTAGAAGCCGGACCATCAGGATCAGCAAAAGACGAATTTGTAACGATACCGGATGAAGATGATAATAATGCTGTGGCACCCAAAATGGAACCAGAGTTCGTCAACGAGTCTATGTGGGACGATGAAGACGACGGGGCTAATAACGATGAAACCAATTTTGGCGAAGATGACTCTAATATGGAAATGACAGGTAGTTATCAATACCGATACTTGACTCTTTTTGTCAACTTTATCAGGTGACCTACTATTACATCTGCATATTGTTTCAGGCTTTGACGGTTCAACGACTGGTGATGGCAATATAACTGGAGGTGGGGAAGGTGGTGCTGTTGGAGATGCACAAGGTAGGTTTGAAACTTTCTTTTGTAAAGACAGTTTGTCGAAGGTGCCTTTCGACCAACTGTTTGGACCTATGTGATCAGTGATCCATTACTCTGGTTACGATCACGTAAGTCAATTTAGATGTAGTCATGAAATTTGTAAGTTAGAATAAGTAGCTTAGATATAGATGGTTTAGTAATCCATTTGCGATGTTACAGGTAAATAAGGTTTTTGTTCGGTAAGGTTTTAAAGGTTCGGTAAGGTTTTAAAGGTACGGTAAGGTTTCACTGGTAATGGTATCGGTTTTGACTGGTAAGGTTACAAAAAATGAAAGGTAATCTGTAAGGTAAAACAAATAATGGATTTTTATTGCCAAAGGTATTCTGGTAGAATGGTGAAACATTTGGGTATTCAAATGTTAAGTTGGCGGTACATCATGGGTATGTGAACGAATTGGTATGTATAGTGAAGTCATGTATGGTAATGTTATTGGTATGGAATGACCGCGGCTGTGATAAGCTGCGTACATGTCTAATTGCGTATTATGACAACGCGTTTGTGATGTGTACGTTACCCCAGCGTGTGCGTTCGCGCAGCGGAATGTTGTTGAATTTAAAGATATTAATTATGCAGATATTTAGTGTATGACGTCGTATAATTGTGTATGGTAAAAAAAAAATTGTGTACGCAGCCATTGTGGAGAAATTCACCAAAAACTGATTCCGCTGGGCGAACTTTGTCCTGGCGGAACTTATTTTAATCCATAGACTTTAGAAGAAAAGAGGTGTGTCCAAAAATTAGTGTGTATTTGTGTGTAATTGTGTATGTATGAATAAAATGAGTGCATGCATAAACTTCGGAGAAATTCAAGTTTCCGCTACGCGAACGTTTGGCCATTAGCTAGTTTTCATATAAAGCGCTTACATAGAGAGCTGTAGATTTTTACATACGTTGTTTTGAATTTGTTTATATTTGTTTAAAAAACAGATTTAGAAAAAATCGTAGGGCTTAAAAGATAAAAATATAAACGTAAAATACACTTAATAGGTCTTAGTTCTTAAAGTATGCACTTTGGGGTCTAGATTTTCACGTTTATACAAACCTTGTAAGTATCTGAAACATGTTGCCAAGTATCAATGATGTTCCGTTAGTAATTAAAGAGTTAAAGGACAATTTTACCATGAATAGATCACTGTTTACAAAACAGTCAAATATCACGACGTTCTAAAGGAATTGCATGGTAAAATGTATGCCAAAAATTAGTTTATTCATTCAACTATTCACATGCAAAATTTCATGTCATTAAATTTAGTAATTAAAGAAATCAATTAAAATACTGACGAAGCATCGAAAACCTACATAACCCGACCAAGTTCGGATAGCTACAAAAAAGCGTCCATGCAGTATATTTAGGTAACATCCCAAAATTTACCGTATAATACCGGTATTGAATTGGTATAGGTGATAACACAATTGTTGTTTCGATATAATTTAAAGGTCATTTATTTTTGTACACCAAATTTTTGTTCAATTGTTCTGATTTTTCAGCTCCAGAATTGACTGGAATAATTCCGGAGTTCCGATAGGTATTCACATTTTTTAAAAGTTAATATTTTGATTTAATTATATTCTTGTGAACGCACGTAATTTAACGTCTGTGGAATATTCCACAAACTGCTAGTCGAACAGGACCCGCGCGGCTTCCCGCTTGAAACGGTACTTCCATCCTTGAAGAAAAGAGAGGGCAATAATATGTTTTCATTGGCCGCGGCCCGCGCGTATTCGTTTTTGCTGTTGAACTTGAACCTGATTTTGTTTTTTATCCCCAGTCACAAACAAATCTGAGATTGTTAATCTGTGATTTTATTATTGAAGCTCTAAATATTTTACTTACCCTTATATTCATAATCGTTTATTAAACCTATGTTAGTTAAAACACATTTAAGTTTATTGCTGTCGTTGCAAGCGTTTGTTAACGTTATTATAATTACTTATTTAAGTGTGTAATGAAACATAATTAAGTATGTACTTAATAAAAAAATTTTTTGTACACGGATATTTAAATAGAAAAGTACTTGTTAATTGAAGATTTGTTTTTATCGTAGATAGTTGGGTTATTATTAAAAAAATATTTTTAATTCAAGAAATGCAATTGTTTTATTTTTTCCTAACGCTTGTGTACGGAACTGTACCATATTAGTAAATACTATATTGGAAGGTTAAGAACGTCTCTTAGATATATGGCTGGGCCGCTTTTTTGTAGCTATCCGAACTTGGTCGGGTTATGTAGGTTTTCGATGCTTCGTCAGTATTTTAATTGATTTCTTTAATTACTAAATTTAATGACATGAAATTTTGCATGTGAATAGTTGAATGAATAAACTAATTTTTGGCATACATTTTACCATGCAATTCCTTTAAAACGTCGTGATATTTGACTGTTTTGTAAACAGTGATCTATTCATGGTAAAATTGTCCTTTAACTCTTTAATTACTAACGGAACATCATTGATACTTGGCAACATGTTTCAGATACTTACAAGGTTTGTATAAACGTGAAAATCTAGACCCCAAAGTGCATACTTTAAGAACTAAGACCTATTAAGTGTATTTTACGTTTATATTTTTATCTTTTAAGCCCTACGATTTTTTCTAAATCTGTTTTTTAAACAAATATAAACAAATTCAAAACAACGTATGTAAAAATCTACAGCTCTCTATGTAAGCGCTTTATATGAAAACTAGCTAATGGCCAAACGTTCGCGTAGCGGAAACTTGAATTTCTCCGAAGTTTATGCATGCACTCATTTTATTCATACATACACAATTACACACAAATACACACTAATTTTTGGACACACCTCTTTTCTTCTAAAGTCTATGGATTAAAATAAGTTCCGCCAGGACAACGTTCGCCCAGCGGAATCAGTTTTTGGTGAATTTCTCCACAATGGCTGCGTACACAATTTTTTTTTTACCATACACAATTATACGACGTCATACACTAAATATCTGCATAATTAATATCTTTAAATTCAACAACATTCCGCTGCGCGAACGCACACTACCCCAGCTGGAAAGTAGCTCCTAGGGTGTTCGTTACCCCAGCAGGCAAGTAGCTCCTAGGGTGTACGTTAGGTACCCCAGCAGGAAAGTCGCTTCTAGGGTGTAAGTTACCCCAGCAGGAAAGTAGCTCCTAGATGAGTCAAAGTGGCGGGTGTACCATTGCGAATCATGTACCACTTACCAAAAAAATTACCTACCTAAAATGTACTAAAGTACCTCTGACTAAAAAATAAGTACCTGATTCAGAACGAAATTATGAGTTAGGTCGCCACCCGTCAGTTTCTCTAATTGGTCACATTTTCCCTAACTCGTCAGTTTCCTTATTCGTCAGTTTTTTAGATTACGTTAAGTGGTCATTTTCGCTATCTCGTCAGTCTCCCTAATTCGTTAGTTTCCCTAACTAGTCAGTTTACCTGATTCGCCAATGGAGTACATTCGGAACGAAAAAACAAATAATACAAATATTTTTTATTTATTTAATAAGGTAGGTATATACATAAAATACTAGCGGTCCTGTACGATAAAGTAAAATAATAAAAAAAAATATTGAAACATCAAATTAGCACATCCAAAATGAAATGACAGAAATGAATGACATAACATGCTTGTACTGTCAACACTAAAAAAAGTGTCAATTTGACAGCACAATCCCAATCTGAAAAAACTTTCAAATTTTTACCAAATACCTACATAATCCTTAGCATTAATTCTTTTTAGTGACTAAGATAAAGTAATTGCTTGTTTATAACGGGTAAAGACTTGCATTTAAAAACAAAATATTAAGTAAATAATAATATATAAATTTGCTTACTCAGCAATAGAAAAACTTATCTAAAATTTAAAAAAAATAACACCCGGTACTTTTATGGCATAGATCTATAGGTTCAATCATAAGGATTGAATTATCTAACAAATGTGTTGAAATAAATAAGAACAAAACCAAAATTCTACTCTGTATGTGGTCGTTATCCCACTAACAGCGCTACCTATCTCTCTCGAAATGATCCAATCTTTCAAGCTGAAACAATTTAACAGACTCATGAAATTTCATTAAAATCGGTTGAATTATTTTCAAATACTAGTGTATATGAACATCGTAGCTCTTTTGCTGCGGAACCCTACACTGAGCACGATCCGACATGCTCTTAACCGGTTTTTTATATATATAGATATACAATTACTTTACACGTTTCATATATTTTACAGTATTGATTAGGCTTAATTTTGAAAGACAAGTCCATAAGAAATTGTTTGGAATTATTGGCTCATCAAATATATCGTCTATCAAGAAACTAGAAACGATATCTGTAATGTGTCTATCTAGTAATTTTTGGTTACACAATACACATTTATCAATGACTGTACATTTACTGACTAATATGAGAAAAGTGACGAATCAAGTAAACTGACGAGTTAGGGAAACTAACGAGTTAGGGAGACTGACGAGATAGCGAAACTGACCACTTAACGTAATCTAAAAAACTGACGAATAAGGTAACTGACGAGTTAGGGAAAATGACCAATTAGAGAAACTGACGGGTGGCGACCTAACTCGAAATTATTTCGGATTTAAAATACACCCGCCACATTGATGTCAATACCGCGGGTGTACTGTAATATTTTATTACTTAACCATTATTCATAAAATATAATTTTATTACACCAAAAAAATATGTACCTAAAAAGTACCTCAAGTAAAAAAAAACACACACTTGATCCGTTTGATAGTTTCTGAAAAATAAACCAACCGTGTCTAGTTTACTTACGCTTATTATTTATAATGAAATAATTATCTAGGTAGTACAGTTTTGGGCGCAGTTAACTATATTTGTGTAATCAGATTACTAACTACGAGAAGAATTTTAACTAAATGTAGTTATGATTACTTGAAGTTTAACTACATGTAGTTATGATTACTTGTAGTTTAAATACATTTGTTAATTTGATTACTGCAATCAAGTAGTTATAATTACTGATTGCTTTGATTTATAAGAACTTAAATTTTGCTATTGGGTGAATTTCAATAGGTCCATTAAAATATTCATTTCCGTGGATTTTTTTATCTTTAGTTTTATATAAAAAAAATTAAAGATTTTTAATTTACGTGTCTTTTTTTTCATTGCCATAGCAAATTTTGGGCACGGAAACCATAGCAATGGGAACATGGCGATGAAAATCAAGGCAAAAATATAAAATAACAAAAAGTCTATTGATTGTTCGAAGTAAACAAATAAATAAACAAATAAACAAAAGAAATGGCGTTCTATCGAATGTATAATCAAGACGACAAACTTATTCAATAGAATGTTATATCTATCCATAGCGATGAAGATTTCATCGATACCACGCAATTTTTGGTCCCGGGAAATTCACCCTATTAAATAAATTATATATTGTATAGGTATTGGTACTTGCAAAAATGGTCCCCATCTTGAACTTTGCTGTTTTTGGGCATAGTGACTCCAAAATCGATATCTAACGATCCCTTTGACTGTTTGACATACTAGTGAAGTCAAAATTTGGAAAAATGGCCACCATATTGAACTTTGCTATTTTTGGGCTTATTGAATTCAAAATCGATATATGGCGATCCCTTTGACTGTATGACATAGTGCTGTGATCAGAATTTGGAAAAATAGCCGCCATCTTGAACTTTGTCGTTTTTCAAATTCTTCTCGTTGTAGTTAGTAATCTGATTACACAAATATAGTTAACTGCGCCCAAAACTGGACTACCTAGATAATTATTTCATTATAATAATAAGCGTAAGTAAACTAGCCACGGTTGGTTTATTTCTCAGAAACTATCCAACGGATCTAGTGTGTGTTTTTTTTTACTTGAGGTACTTTTTACTTCATGGACTCCAAAATCGATATCTGGCAATCCCTTTGACTATTTGACATAGTGCTGTGGTCAGAATTTCGAAAAATGGCCGCCATTTTGAACTTTGCTGTTTTTGGGCTGATTGACGATCCCATTGACTGTTTGACAGAGTACTGTAGTAAGAATTCGGAAACATTGCCGCCATTTTGAACTCTGCCGTTTTTGGGCTGATTTTCCAAATTTTGACCACAGCACTATGTCAAACAGTCAAAGGGATTGTCAGATATCGATTTTGGAGTCAATCAGCCCAAAAACAGCAGTTCAAGATGGCGGCCATTTTTCAAATTTTGACTTCAGTACTATTTTAGACAGTCAAAGGGATTGTCAGATATCAATTTTGGAGACAATCAGCCCAAAACAGCAAAGTTCAAGATGGCGGCCATTTTTCCAAATTCTGACTACAGCATTATATTAGGCAGTCGAAAGGGATCGTCAGATATCGATTTTGGAGTCAATCAGCCCAAAAGCGGCAAAGTTCAAGATGGTGGCCATTTTTCCAAATCCTGATCACAGCACTAAACAGTCCAAAAACAAAATCTCGCATTTGAGCGAGTTTATGACAACATTATTTTTGTGTAGTTAAAAAAAGTAATCATAACTACTTTTTACGATTACTTTTTGTAGTTAAAAATTATGATAACTAACTACAAAATGTAGTTGCAGTTGGTAATCAGTAGTTAGACAACAACAATATGACCAACACTGCTAGGTACATACTTTTATGTCACACGCGGCTCCACTCGCGCTAATGTCGGTTTCTCGCGACAAAAAATAGCATATATCCTCCGAGGTCCAACCTATATCTATAAAAATATACCCCATGTTACTCCGTATTCTATCAGTAAAAGAATTTTCTAATCGGTCCAGTAGTTTTGGAGCCTATTCGTAACAAACACACAAATGAAAAATCTTTTTTCTTTATAATATTAATAATACAGAAGTATAGATTACAAGGAATTTTATACTAAAAATAGTAGTTACTGTTTTACCAATACTACGGTATTTAAACTACAAGTAATCATAACTACATGTAATTAAACTACAAGTAATCATAACTACATGTAGTTAAATTCTTCTCGTTGTAGTTAGTAATCTGATTACACAAATATAGTTAACTGCGCCCAAAACTGGACTACCTAGATAATTATTTCATTATAATAATAAGCGTAAGTAAACTAGACACGGTTGGTTTATTTCTCAGAAACTATCCAACGGATCAAGTGTGTGTTTTTTTTTACTTGAGGTACTTTTTAGGTACATTTTTTTGGTGTAATTATATTTTATGAATAATGGTTAAGTAATAAAATATTACAGTACACCCGCGGTATTGACGTCAATGTGGCGGGTGTATTTTAATTCCGAAATAATTTCGTTCTGAATCAGGTACTTATTTTTTAGTCCGAGGTACTTATTAGTACATTTTAGGTACATTTTTTTGGTAAGTGGTACAACATGATTCGCAATGGTACACCCGCCACTTTGACTCTCATGCTCCTCTAGGGGTGTACGTTACCCCAGCAGGAAAGATATGTCCGTTTGAATTGAGCCACTTCAGATTTTTAAAGGAAACTCCCCCTTATTAGTAGGGAAGTAAATAATTTTGTAGGCCAAATTCTGAAATTTGTAGTAAAATATATCCAAAGTTATATCAATGGGAATGTGGCTCCTCAATCTAAACATCTGAATTGAGGAGCCACCTGAAACACGGAAAGTATTAATGTACATTTTTCAAAATTTTATATCATTTAGTAGCAATTGTGTAGTTAGTAGTAAGTGTCTTCGTTAAATCTCTTTAGAGTGGAATATAAATTGACCAATTACTTTCATGGCAATTCACGCTCTTGTGTATAGATCGAGGAACCACATTAAAAGTATTGTATATTCTTGAATATAATCAGTACTAGGCTCAGATTTTTAGTAAACACTACACAATTGCTACTAAATGATACAAAATTTTGAAAAATGTACATTCCATTCTTTCCGTGTTTCAGGTCCTCAATTCAGATGTTTAGATTGAGGAGCCACATTCCCATTGATATAACTTTGGATATATTTTACTACAAATTTCAGAATTTGGCCTACAAAATTATTTACTTCCCTACTAAATAAGGGGGTGAGTTTCCTTTAAAAATCTAAAGTGGCTCCTCAATTCAAACGGACATGGAAAGATGAGAGTCAAAGTGGCGGATGTACCATTGCGAATCATGTTGTACCACTTATCAAAAAATGTCCGTTTGAATTGAGGAGCCACTTCAGATTTTTAAAGGAAACTCACCCCCTTATTTAGTAGGGAAGTAAATAATTTTGTAGGCCAAATTCTGAAATTTGTAGTAAAATATATCCAAAGTTATATCAATGGGAATGTGGCTCCTCAATCTAAACATCTGAATTGAGGAGCCACCTGAAACACGGAAAGTATTTAATGTACATTTTTCAAAATTTTGGATCATTTAGTAGCAATTGTGTATAGTGTTTACTAAAAATCTAAAGACATTTAGTAGTAAGTGTCTTCGTTAAATCTCTTTAGAGTGGAATATAAATTGACCAATTACTTTTATGGCAATTCACGCTCTTGTCTATAGATCGAGGAACCACATTAAAAGTATTGTATATTCTTGAATATAAACAGTACTAGGCTCAAATTTTTAGTAAAAAATACACCCGCCATATTGACGTCAATACCGCATGTCCGTATGGATTGAGAAGGCACTTCAGATTTTAAAAGGAAACTCGCCCCCTTATTTAGTAGTAGGGAAGTAGGTAAATAATTTTGTAGGCAAAATTCTGAAATTTGTAGTAAAATATATCCAAAGTTATATCAATGGGAATGTGGCTCCTCAATCTAAACATCTGAATTGAGGAGCCACCTGAAACACGGAAAGTATTTAATGTACATTTTTCAAAATTTTGTATCATTTAGTAGCAATTGTGTATAGTGTTTTCTAAAGAATAGCTGGCCACTTTCCTTTTAATAGTTTTCCCTCTTTAGCGAGGTACCAAATATTACTAACTAATTATTTATTCTACTCATATCACTCTAGGAGCTAGTTTCCTGCTGGGGTAACGTACACAGTTATAATACCCATTTGATACTATTTGATACCTGACATAAAATATTTGGTACCTCGCTAAAGAGGGAAAACTATACTAAAAGGAAAGTGGCCAGCTATTCTGACGTCAGAATGGCTGGACCAAACCGGTTTCACCTAGTTGTAGGCATTATAATTAGAGTCCGACCGAAACTGGTTTTCCGGCCGAAACCGAAACCGAAACCGAATATTCGACCGAAACCGAAACTCACGTGGGCATAAAATTCCTTTAAATACTGAAATTTGGTGCATTTTACCCATTATTCTGCATTAATTAGGACATGAAATGGAAACACAGTAAATCTTGAAATAAGTTTACCTATACAACGTAATTTAACAAATAAAGCACTTCACATTTTTCGTTTGACTCACAAGATTTAGTATCCGGGGTAGTGCATATAGTGTCTTCAAGGACTACCTTTCTAACAGAAAGCAAAAAGTAAGTATTGGGGGCTGTGAGACTGAGGAAGTAACCGCCTCCTACGGCGTCCCACAAGGCAGTGTCCTCGCCCCTACACTCTTTCAGCTCTATGTCAATGACCTCTGTAATATGTCGCTGCCCTATACAAGTATTTTTAGTTATGCAGATGACACTGCGATTCTGGTGTGGGGGTCTAGCTGGCAGATTCTGAAAGAGAGATCAGAATACTCCTTGTCCAAAGTCATGCACTGGCTAACAGACAACCTACTAACTCTTTACCTTTTTAAAACTTTTTACAAATGTTTTGTTCTAATTATGTAAAATAAAAATAAGTTGGTTTTATTTAAGTGAATAAAACCACAGGTCAGAGACACAGAGAACAGAGGTCGCACACTTAAAAATATTTTGGTCGATTTGTATGGAAACTGGACTTTTCAAGGAAAATCCTCAAAACATCGACTTTTTGCACTTTATAACTTAGTAATTAGTGGTGAATGGGGAGTTTGAGGGCGGCTGAGGGGGACGAAAAAAACGTTATTTTTACGCTCAGATGCACTGTTTCAGAGATATAAAGGTTTTATAATTATTATTTTTGATGCAGGTTTTTGAGCACAATAAGAAAATCACGGGCGAGGCTGGGGCCGGACAGCTTGTATTTCTACAAATTCTAATAACAATTTATGACTTTTTAATCCCGGTATTAAATTCGGTATACCGGTACTTTAGAGGTGGTATTATTCACTCTGTTACTTACTTCCGCACAGTTTAGGTAAATATAAACTGGAATATCCGATCTCTAATAATAATACATAAATTTGCTTACTCAGCAATTGAATAACTCACTTACCTAAAATTTAAAAAAAATAACACCCTATACTTTTATGGCATAGATCTATAGGTTCAATCATAAGGATTGAATTATCTAACAAATGTGTTGAAATAAATAAGAACAAAACCAAAATTCCACTCTGTATGTGGTCGTTATCCTACCAACAGCGCCACCTATCTCTCTCGCAATGATCCAATCAAACCACCAAACAATTTAGCAGACTCATTAAATTTCATTAAAATCGGTTGGATTATTTTCAAATACTAGTCTATATATACATCGTAGCTCTTTTGCTGCGGAACCCTACATTGAGCATGATCCGACATGCTCTTAACCGGTTTTTTTTTAATTATAATTTACGTGAATTTGGGAACAGTGTAGCAACTTGAAATTATGAAACAAATAATTAAATAAAAAAAATAAAAAACGACTAAAATCCTGATGTTAAATATTAAATTTGGCTTGTTTTATACCTACTTATTCTGCTATTTGGAGTAGAGACAAATCCAACAAATGGATGGATGATCATGAAGATTAGGCCAGTAGATATATATTTATAAAGGTTTTGTGCCCCAAATAAGAAATATATTATAATACCTATATAAATCAATAATATGTATAATATACAAATATATGTATATATAACATATAAATATTATCTTTAATACACAGGTACCTAAATTAAGAGTAGGTAAATAAATCTTTAAAGTCTTTTACCCTCTCAGCTCACTAGATAGAGGAGACCCGAGCCCAGCAGTGGGACATTAATGGGTTGCTGATGAAAGTCTTTAAAAAATAATATGTATGTATAATATTATGAATACCAAAAAAAATTACGCAAATTTTATTATTCTGTTTATACGTGTGACGTAATCACACACTCAATATGTTGATTGGTTTATGTGAAATATAACTAATATTTCCATGAATTTAAAAAAATCTTCTATGTACATAAATCCACCAATTTTTGGTATTTGAGACAAGCTGAATTGAATTTGTCACATACCTCTTCTATTATACCCCAACACGGAGCTGCAGACCCGGCTTGTGAGTAGTGGTGCTAAATCATACCCAAATATTTTGTAATTTTTTTTTTCCAAAAATTGTTTGGGGCAATATGCTATTTTTATATGTTGCTTTAACTTAGCCAGACGTGTGGAACAATATTTGGCAAATAATAAAAAAGCGGTTAAGAGCATGTCGATAATATTATGATGTACCTACATAGTCGGATAATGATGTACATAGACGATCTTTTAAAATTCATGGAAATATTATTAGTTATATTTCACATAAACCAATCAACGTACTGAGTGTGTGATTACTTCTATAAACAGAACAATTTGTGTACATTTTTTTGGTATTCAATATGATGTACCTAGTCCTAATATGTCTTCTATGAACTATATAATAGATACACCCGCCATTATGACGACAGGATGGCGGGTGTATATTGCTTAGTACAATTTCTGTCAGCAAACGTACAATTACTAAAATTTGTGTACATTTTTTCTGTAGTACCTATGTGAAATTGGATTTGTAATGATACACCCGCCATTTTAACTCTCACGATCTAGCGTCTCCAGGAAACCAGCTAGGGGAGACGTCAGTCAAAAGATATCCAAAGTTAAATCAATGTAAAAGTGTCTCCTCAAGCTAAACATCTGAACTGGGAGCGCCATCTGGAACACGGTATCATAGGTAATTGAAGATTTTGTATCAGGGCGTCACAAACGGGTTGTCACGCAATATTAATTGTTGCAGCTACATTAGTACGCGTGCTATACGTAAGTACGTACGTATAATAGTATTATTACTTAATCTGTGACATTAGTAGGTACCTCCAAAGAACAGAAGCAGGAAGTGAAGAGAATGGGCAAAACTCTACATAAGGCCCCTCTCCCAAAAAAATGGTAAAAAAGCAGTACCCTAAATCCAATAATAAATTGGCATTTTTAAACAAATTACTGTAAATTTATACATGTATTATTAATCTCCAAGATGTGTTTTAAAATTAAAATAAAAAAAAATATGATTTGGTTTTATCAAAGGAACCGAAAAAAAAATCAACCTACTCTAAAAAGAAAACATAAACCTAGAATCTGTTTTTGTTACATTTTGTATAAGTACGAGTATGATTTTTCCTTCCGGACCGCGATGTTGAATTAATAGCGTTACGTGAACTCAGCATGTCAATTCGTCGTTCAAATTTCATAAAGGCGCCCCGAGACTGTCAAACGGTTTGATGCAAACACGTAAATTTTGGTTTGACCCAAACCATTTTGATCGTTTACAAAGCTAGGTTGAAGGGTTTGACAAGCATTAACGTGTTTGAACACTTGCGAAACCGAAGCTTCATGTCAAATCTAAGGGCCCATGTTACCTTACCATGATACGTTAAGCCGTTGGTCCTGGTCGTTAAGCCAAGTTGGAAGTCTTCTGGGCGACTTGATAAATTCTAACACCAGGGTCTGCCTCAAGCCCACACGATAAGAAGAAGACCATGATCATTTCTATTGAATCACATGCATAGGTTACCAAACCTCATACCAGAGGTAGGGTATCTCAAGTGTACTTGCGTGAAGGGAGACCTAGGCATCTCTCCTAGGCGCTTACCTACCAAATTTACATGAGTCTCGCGTTTATTCATTCCACTGCAAACCAATACCTACCAATTTGTTCACATACTCATGGTGTACCGCCAGCTTAACATTTGAATACCCAAATGTTTCAACATACTACCAGTATACCTTTGGCAATAAAAATCCATTATTTTGTTTTACCTTACAGATTACCTTTCATTTTTGTAACCTTACCAAAGTCAAAACTGATACCATTACCAGTGAAACCTTACAAAGAAAGAAAGAAAGAAAGAAAGAAAGAAAGATACATAATAAAAAGATAATGTGAAAAGAAATAAATAACAAGAATATAGATTAAGAACCTCGCAGTTGCACCGAACGGGTGTCCAGTTCAGCGTGTGCCAGGTAAACAAAACCTGGCGCTGATTTTCAACTGGAACCCAGTAGTGAGTGACGCACGCACGCCAACCAAATTTATAGGTAATAAATTGTGTAATAGTAAAAAATAATAAATTAATAGTAAATTGGTAATAATTAATGTGTGTGTGTGTTTGTGTGTATGTATGTGTGAAAATATATTAAATATTATATATATTTATATTAATAACATTATAATTATTAATAAATTAATAATAATTATATCAAATAAATTAAAAAGTGAAATAAAATAAAATTCATATAATTGATAAATTGATATTTACATTAACCAGCTTCCGTTGCGCATCCAAAAGATACTGCCGTAATTTTTTTACCTCTCAAACCTTACCGTACCTTTGAAACCTTACCGAACAAAAACCTTATTTACCTGTTACATCGCAAATGGATTATTCAGTAATCTATCTAGTAATCCATCTATATCTAATCTACTTATTCTAACTTACAAATTTCATGACTACGTCTAAATTGACCTATGTGATCGTAACCAGAGTAATGGATCACTGATAACATAGGTCTAAACAGTTGGTCGAAAGGCACCTTCGTCGAAAGGCACCTTCGACAAACTGTCTTTACAAAAGAAAGTTTCAAACCTACCTTGTGCATCTCTAACAGCACCACCTTCCCCACCTCCAGTTATATATTGCCATCACCAGTCGTTGAACCGTCAAAGCCTGAAACAATATGCAAATAATATAGCAGTCAGTACACCTGATAAATTTTATTTAAAAAATTTGATATCGAGTTCAGTATCGGTATTGCCTGTCATTTCCATATTAGAGTCATCTTTGCCGAAATTGGTTTCATCGTTATAAGTTAGATTATGAATTTAAAAAACTTAAGTTACTTAAGAGTTTTGAGAAATTATATTATAAGAATTGATGTAAATCGTTTGGTTTTTACTCTTCATTCTAGACTGATCTCGACGCATTTAGAGAGAGATAGACCTCCGCCTTAAAAATTGAGGCTTCTCCAGCCATCATCCATGAACCAAATATGACTGCCTTTTTATGGGACAAGTTATGAAAATATGTAAAGCCAGTCCATCCTTTCGGGTATCAATTTGGATAAGATGGTTTCATGGTTTCTGCGTACATGCCCATCTGCTGGCATTTTCTGAATGTTCTGCGCGAATACCGGCACTTTGAACTTGTTTAGTGTTTGCTTGTGTGTGAAGTGAATAATAATTTATCTGTATATAGGATGACTGTGTAGCGCTTTTGGTCATGGTGGTAATTAATCGTCTGATTTGATAGAGCTGTTTCGAAAAATAAATGTTTACAATCTTTGTTTTATTTATCTCTCCTAAATAAAATATGCTTTGAAATTCTAGCTGTTTTTCTTTCTCTGAATTTATTCTTTCTTATTTTTGCAATCTTTTGCGCTCCGATGTAATCTCTTTTTTTATTCTATTTTTTCTCCCTTCGTTTGCTTCTTCTTCGTTCGTCCATTTTTAAATAACTATCCTATTGTAAAAACTTGGTAGGTAAGTAAATAACATCTACTAGTTTAATTTCTATGACAGTTTTATAATTTCCATGGTCATTTTTGGGGCATGGAAAACAAGTAAATTAGTAGGTACCAAAGAAATTAGATTTTGGTGAAAAAAATAATTTGACCACTAAACTGTTGACTGGGCATATAAATCGCTTAAATCAAAGAAACTACCCTAGAAAACATAACTTAATCAAGCACAAGCAAAGTAGTCAAAATCTGGTTATACGAGTAGACCAAATAATAACGACCACAGAAATTATTAAATTCTTAAACCAAAGCCCAAGGAGGCAAGTATTTGTATTAATAACACGAAATCGAACAGGGATGCACGGGTCTCTTTTCGACAGACTGTCATAGTTAAATGGACGAGTCGAACGTGTCAAAACGTTTAACCGTTATAGTTTTTTAAATTCATAATAGTAATTAATAAATCTGAAAAATACTTCTGTTAAAAGATATAAATACTAAATGGTACAAATTCTGTGTTGCGGACAGTCCAAGGAAATTAGATTTCGTATGTTCGCATACCTACTTCGCATTAAGCTATCTTTGATACACCTAGCTTAGTATTTTTTATGATTAATATCCAAGCCAACTCAGAAATAAATACAACTATCATCAAAATTGGCCAAGTGCGTGTCGGGCCACGCACAGTGTAGGGTTCCGTAGTAGCCCGTTATATTACTATGGAATGTAAAAAAAAAATATTCCGAAATAAATGAATTATTATTATTATATTATTTTGTTTTTAAATGCAAGTCTTTACCCGTTATAAACAAGCAACTACTTTATCTTAGTCACTATAAAGGATTAATGCTAAGGATTTTGTATTTGATACAAAATTATCCAACACCCAAGCTCAACGACTTATATTATGATGTACGTGTATGTGACGGTATTATATTATGATGTTAAATGAGAATTTGGGCAAACGGTGACTCGTCAACAACACCATATTACGCGGCTTTCGCCATCGCGGGTCCTAAGCGGAGACTCGGAGCGGGTTTCCTCATAGTAATGCCATTGAAAAATGACACTTCCAACCTCGAGCATATAGCTTTGGCGATCCCTCTCTGATCAGCTGGTTAAAGCAAGCCAGAGTTGAGAGTTCTGTAGTCACTCTTGGAGATCCACTCCAGTCAGCCAAAAAAGACGTGCTGGAGATGAGGCCTAGATATTATATTAATATTATGTTGTTTCTCGCTTTATCTTTACAATAGCTGGCACTAGATGGCATTATGTGAAGATAAGAGTGTGATTCTGTTAGGAACATTTTCTAAGGAGTGTAATAAAATAAGAGTTATTTGCTGCTTAATTTGTATGAAAAATTAGTTAATTTTATGTTATATATTATATCATTATAATTCATATTGATTTGATCAAATATAAGTTAAATATTAATTATAATAGATATTACTACAACTAGATGGCGCCAAGTTGTTGAAACGGTGGCGCGGCGATGTGCATAAATGCTTGTTTGTGAAGTGAAATAAATGTTTTATGAAAATAAAAACTCATGTTTTAATATACCTATATGTAATTTTATTGAAGGACAAATGTAATGAATTTAGTATTGCCTTTCTGAAATGGTCTGAGAATGAATGAGTATGGTCTACTCTTCTACGTTTCTTAGTATTGTTTTCCATGGTTTTTTTACACATGCCAATAAACTAAATAATACGGAGAAATTTTAAAATATTTTCTAAATTATTTATATCTAAAATTATTTTCAAATACTGTTTTCAGCGCCATCTTGCATCTAATTGTGTAGTTACATCAGTGTCGTTCCGTTTATTTTTCACAATGGGACCATTTTCCTTAGACGTTTAAACGAGGAATAAAATAATAAATTATCTCTACTTTTATCATAAGTCATAACATAATTGAATATCAAAGTAGTCATCCTATAATGATATTATTGACCTTTGTGAAAAACTATAATTTTATTTAGAGTGTTTACATTATTTCTGCGTAACACGCAACGTAATTCCGTTATTTGTGGTCTTCCGTCTTAACGCCGTGGGATCTATGGTTGCAATTGTGTCACTCGGAGATTGTTTACTATTTTGGGAAATAATGAAAGTTTGTTGTGATATTATCTGATTAAACATGTGTAAGCAGGTGTTTTATCAATGAACTATCACCCATGGACTGCAGTGCACTTGATCTGGATTATAATTTTGTGTAGTTAGTGAGACGTGTTATCATATCATATTTGGAGGTGTTTACGTGATGTTCATAAATGTTTCACATTGAAAAAGTGCTTATATATATTGTGTGTAACATATAAAAGTGATATTTGTGGAGAATATTCATGTGGTATGTAATTTTTTTATTCTGATACCTGAATACCAAGGGGCAGGGAAAGTAACACGACATGTAAACGAATGCAGGTTGTCACTTAGTCGATCAGGTATTACGTTCTTATCTAAAAATATTTATAACCTTAAGATTACTGTATGAAATTGATTATTGTTATACATAATTAATTTAAAAAGTTGCAAATGCATAAATAAACAAATTTTACACGCACTATTTGGCAGCTTGTAAACATAACCTCTAAATTGAGTCCAATGTTTAAAATAATGCTAGTTATATTATTACGTTTCATTCTAGAGATAATTAAATGTTGGTTCTTTAAAACCTTTACTTTGAACATGACCAATCAGTTATGGTCCACAGATGTTTATTATCATAATAGCCTGCCTATTAATTTTGTGGCATGGTTAAGATACCTGAAACTTTTAACTTAAATTGATTAGGTATTCATTTTCTGTTGCCAATAAAATGGTCTGGTGTGGGTCTGGGTCTGGTGGTGGTTTTTTACATATATTTAGGTCTAGCTTTAGGCTTAGCTAGCTTAGGTATAAAATATAACACAAAATCAGTATCACTCACATGCATATTTCTATGCTTTTAGGATTTATTAATATGTATTTAAGCATTGTAAAATAAATTTAAATTTCACATTTAATTTTAGTATGCATTTTATTTTATATAGATATCTATATTACAATCTCTAATAAACCAATCATAAATATTTATGGATTTAAAATGTACTTATGAAAAACCATTTCTTTAGTGCTGTAGTAAAAATTCTATTTAACTCACAACTAATTACAAAATTATATTTTTATATTGATTGTGCTGGTATAAAACATTTTATAATGTCAAAAGTTTAATTAATGTTAATAATTTTATCAATAACTATGTTTTAAAACTGAGCAAAGGTCTTATTAAACTGGTCTGAATGAGCAGGTTAAGGGTTTCATTTCAAGCTTTCTGTTTCATTTCATTCCATTCTTGCACTGACTTTTTATGTCAGCATATTTGGTAGTCAATTTCATCAGTAGAACACCTAAAATAGAAAAGTTTGTTACAACACTATCACCAGTTCACAGCAGTCAATATTATGAGATTCCTGAGTTTTTTTTTTTTAATATGTCCTAGTTAGATAATTTAGTTTTTGCTTGCAGCTTTGCTCATGTGGTATGTTGATAAAAAGTCTGTCTCTATTTCAAATTTCATTTAGATGTGTTCAGTGGGTATAGCTATGAAAAGTACTTACTTATAATTTTGAGTAAATAAAGCTTCAGAAATCTGAAGTAAGTATGGTTTTGGTTGGCTAGCTAAGCTACGTAGCTTCCGCTCACAGTTTCGCTCACATGGTATGGAGGTAATAAAATTATATACCTACACCTTCCTCATGAATGACTCTTATCTATTGTAGAAAACCTTATGAAAATCCGTTCAGTAGTTTTTGAGCTTGTTACAAACAGTCAGACATAATTTGTTTCATACTGTGTAGTGATATGTAAACTGCCTATTAGTAGGCTAAATATTTTTAAATAAATGGTCTACACAAATCAAATAGAAACACCATGACCCTGGTAATCCATTCTAGTGATCTTCTAAGTAAGCTCTCCAGGTATTTGCTCTAAAGATCGAATTTCTCTATTACTTGTCTAGTATCTGCTGATGATTGTGTAATATAAAGGAAGTGAGGAAGTGGAGTGAAGTTGTTTGACGTGGATACTTCGTTGGAGGACTACCTAATTGAATTGCCATTTTGCCAACTATTGAAAATACTTTACATCTTTGCGACTCTGAGCCCCAACTCAAAAAGCCTGTAAATTGGTCCATCCCTATAGTTATTGTAAAAGTGTTCACTGATTATTTTTTTTTATTTTCCTCTTGTTTTTCTGCAATCAGTCAACTATAAGCAGATGTGGTCTGTGCAACTCGGATTACCCCTGAGGAGTATGTATCATCTCGTGAATTATTGTTGTAGGCTTAGACACTTTTATTTAAGTCAATTCTATAGAATTGGTTTTGTGCAGTTCTAGTGGACTAGTCTCTCTACTCAGTTGCAAGCTTATAAGGGTGAACAGTAAGTCAAGTTTTGTACTTTGCAGAGCTGAGGCATATTTCATCCTTCACTGTGTTCATATTGCATTCCTTATGTGTTTCAGCATTTGTAATAGGCCATAGTACCCCTGATTTCAATATCACACTACATTACATTACAGAGCTGTATCCCATATGTCCACACCGGTTTCAGGGCACTGGTAGATGAGGAGCTTATTGTCAATAGTTTGGAGTTTCATTTGAGCACCCAGTAGAGGTCTCTAGCTTATATGTTGATTTCCCTGTCTTTTGGTTTTAATGTAATGCTTCCAGGTCAGTCATTGGATCCAGGTACTTGACAATGCAATGTCATTATGCAGTAGGAAGTGGTCAGCAAAATTTATATTTCCCTCTGTGTCTACACTATATATTCTTCAAATTTTCCTCATTGCTGCAGATTGTCCCCACATATCTCCATCCTCTTCTGGGTGCAACATGCTAAATGTACATTATATTGGAGTGAACTAAACAGATATAATAATATTATATTCATCATTATCATCATCATATCAGCCCAATGACTTCCACTGTTGAACATAGGCCTCACCTAATTTCCGCTACAACGAGCGATTTTGTGCCGCCCGCATCCAACGGCCACCCGCAACCTTTACCAGGTCGTCGGTCCATCTGGCGGGGGGCCGCCCCACGCTGCGCTTTCCAATACGTGGCCGCCACTCGAGAACTTTTTTGCCCTATCGGCCATCAGTTCTGCGTATATTATATTATTATTATATATTAGAATTCTAAACATATACCTAACCATTGTCCTTCGCTCCCTAAAAACCATCATCCTAGCCTAGCTAGCACTTCCAGTATTTAAACAATAATTAATTGTTTATTTTGTATTCCTCCTAATCCATCTACTCAATGTTGATTAGCTTCAAGGGTATAAGTATGTTATTTTGAATTATAAAACATCAGTCTATTGTCAATAAACCATTAACCATTTGTGATTACAACATGGTTCCTGTAACTTTAACAATGTTATTAAATAAACTGAAGGACAATCTGTTTTCTACTAACTTATTTGCCTAATGGAAACATGATAAAAGTTTCAGGTACTGAATACCAAATACAAACGAATTACATATTACATTTATAAATATGTATGTTGCTATAGGTATCAAATGATGTATAGGTACCTATTATAATACATAATTTATGTGTAAATTGATTTGCATGTTTAAAGTAATAATCTATAATAATATTATAAAGCAGTAGAGTTTGTTTGTTTGTCTGTTTGGTTGGACACTAGGATCTCAGGAACTACTGGTCTGATTTGAAAAATTCTTTTAGTGTTTGATAGCCCATTTATCGAGAAAGGTTTATAGGCTATCATCATCACCATCATCATCATCATCATCATCATTGCAACCCATAAATGTTCCACTACTGAGCATGGGTCTCCTCCAAACAATGTGGAGGGAATTTAGCCTACTATACCATGCTGGCCAGACGGGTTGGGATAGGGTTTGTTTCGAATTTTCCTTTTCTTGCAGTGCTCTTATAGGCTATATACGAGCCTTTTCAGGAAGAACATCGTAACCGACAATTTGCGTTTTTTACAGGAGAAAGTTTTTTCATTCCCAATTAAAAAGTTATTATATTAGGTTTTCGAAATTTTTATAATTTGTTATACATACAACTATTGATATAATACAATAGTACTTATTACCAAACTGCTTCAATTTCACGAAGTTTTGTCGGTTACGTTGAAATCAACGTCTATGCTTACCACGAGGTGTTTTCTACATGTCGGTTGCGTTTTTAAATTTCTTTACTTATTGCTACACTAACTTTGGCTTTATACAGGTTTCTATTCATAAAAATAAATAAAATGTTAAGAATACTGCTTTCTGTTATTATTTAGTCAACGTTGCTGAGGGATGATTAATAATAATATTAATAATTATGTTATTAATCGTCTGTCTGTCACAGTACAACGCGATTTCATCGTGATATTTTCTTTCATCGACTATTTTAAGTTACTTGAAAATAATCAAACAGATTTCGTTACGACCTGTTTTAGCTTCATTTTCTTTCCAAAGATAACAAAACACAGACCTCGACTCATTCTCATAAATACTACGTTATGATAATTATTAACGTAAGCATCAAGTACGGAGCATACAATAAAATGAATACCAAAATATGCATCGTAAGCGACAAGTACCTGATTAACGATGAAAACTTCTTAATGTGTTAAAAAATGTCGTATTTTTAATTAAGACTTGGGAGTAGGCGCAAAAAGTGCGCAATTGCCTGATCATGTAGTAGCGACAAAAAAACCATTTTGAGATTTTTGGCGCTTACAATGTTCTTCCTGAAAAGGCTCGATATATTACCTATATTAGAAGTCGCGCTTATTCTCGTCTTATGCTCCCGGCTGAAACGCCATAGGGTAAATGCGCTAAATATCGGCCATGTCAACATTTTTCGGCATATAACTGCATGTTGCTTTAATATGCCTGGCCTTTGATACATACTTGGGGCATTTTTATGCTATACGTTAGTTAATTATACATTATTTCGTCTTAATTTGTCCAATTTATTCCCAGTTTTTTTTTTTTTTTTTTTGCAGTCTGTTTGGTTGCTTTATATCGGCTTATCATTACTTAGGAGGGAACCAAGCATAATTTTAATTCAAAATAGCTATAATATAAAAAACTATCCGCTATTAAATAACAGATTTTTTATTTAATTAATTGAATATATAAATGAGAAATTTAAGCCTCTGGTAATAAATCCATATACCCATTCGTATTATATAACTTGCATTTATAATTTAAGTAGGATTTTAACTGATTAAGATAAATGGAGTACCGTTTATGTATAAAATATATCCGAAAATATTGTAAATATATAAACTCTGATTCAATTTTTTTTTAAATCGTTTTTCTTATTTTTTTTGGATTTTCGCCAATTCGATGTTTCTTTAGCTGTCTCTGCCTTATTTCTTTTTATATCTTCGTGATAATACAAAACTTTCTCCTGAATTAACTCCATTTTACAAAAGATATAGTCAATCCCTCTATTAGGCTTTCTTTATTACCTACCAGAACTAAAGATTTTAGCGCAATTGTGTGCTTATTCCTGATGGTGTGTTTGGACCTTTGAAAGTGAATCTATACGAATTAAGTTTATATTGGTTATTTCAAACTAAGATAATTGAGGTGGCATAATTCTGAGGGTCGACTTTATTTTTCGAATTATTTTTACTTTCATTTCTGTCGTATTTGATACATTTAGTAGGTAACAATTTTTTTTTTTCATCTTTTCAAGTCTTGATTGTTAGGTTGGTATAGTTTGTGCATATTCTGTAAATAAAAATAGTCACAACTATGTAGTTGTAGTAATGTTCTTAGAAACGAGTAAGGTAAACAATTAAAATAGTAATGACTATTAAATTTGACAAACGAAGCGGCTATTTTAATTATTGCCGATTATTAGTTAAATTCTAAATACTGGCACGAGTAATAACATTTAACATCTCTCATATGTTGACCGCCATGGCCAAAGCAATAGTTTGTACCTTTTATCCACCACAGCTGGTGAATGTTGGAGTAACGAAGAGGCCGAATTTAGGCAAGGTTCGATTAAATGTACCGGCCACTAGGCCGGTTTAACGTTTTTTAGTTCATTTTAATCCCTAACCTCGGCCGAGCTTATATTTAATAAAATAAATAAAATAACAATATTATTTCTTTTTCACAAGTTAGTAAATTAATCAAATTAACGATATAAATATTCATTAGACATTTAAATAACAAAACTACGTATAAAACTCACTTCCCACCCATAGCTGATTCCGTGAATCTGACTACGAAATGTCTCGAAATTCGGGTTTTCGTACAGGACTACAAACATTTTCTCACCGAGGGTCCAAGCGACGTTTGATGGCAGCCATATTTTATAGTCTCTTGCTCAATGAAATAAGGTATCATTTCACACGAAAATTAGGCTTCTATAGTACAGATTTTAATAATCATTTCAAAAAGAGTGTAAATGGCCGATATTAGGCAGTGGCCGATATTAGGCGACTTTACCCTAGTACCTATCCCAGAACTTCAACACAAGATTCGCGGGCGGAGAATGAGAGATGACTCAATGGACAAGTCTCCCATAATATTATGTAGCGACATATATATCGCTCAGAGTATACTCAGTCAGCAGCTTGGACTATTGTTTCTCTAACAGATAGTCAAGATGCAAGATACAGAAAGATAAAAAGTATGCACTTAGCATTGTGTTCAAAGTGTATTATGTGTAATCTTTACAAAACCGAGAGCATTGTGTTTTATTATAACTTTTTATACATTGTACCACTTGTAAATACGCATAGCATATATATAGCTTAGATCAGTCAGTGACGACAGCTTCAGCAGAAGTATAAAATACTTATATACATACAAATGTCTTCTTAAAAATAATCATAAATAAAATCTTAAAAAATAAATATTCCTTTCCTAAAGAAAATAGGTACCTGGCTATATACATACATAGCCACCTACCTATTTTTTGGTTTAAATATTTGTTGGGTACATAATAAGTACGTTATTATTCATAATATAATAATTGTCCTATTTCATAATCAAACTTACAATACAGTACACTTTAAATAACATGTAGCTACATAAACTGTGGCATAAACAACTAGACCAAAAATAGAATATTTTAGGTTTCTAAATTCAATTGTAAAGTGCTCTAACATTATTGTGTTAGGTCCTTTACATAATTCTGTGTGTCTGAATCGTATCTTTGCTCTATTTTTGATTTAAGTTTTTATTGTATTAATATTTAAATATTGTTCTATGACCCAGGAATAGTTTTCAGTTAAGAAATTAGTACAAAAAAGCTATAAGAATTAATTAGTAAGTGTAGGTAGTAAATTTTACTAATATGTGATTGATCAATGATATATATTGTACTTTTAGTATTGAATTGACATAGCTACAACGTCGAAAAGCATGGCATAGCGAATATCATTTCTGTGTCCTAGGGATCATCTATTAATCATGTGAAGCTTGAGATGGGGACAGGAGGTGTAGTGAGATTTCACTTGTACTTAACATTTATTTTATCGTTGAATACTACTAAACCATAAAGCTTCGCGTAATCCTGTCTCGAAATTAAAACCTAATATATTAAGTATATTCGTTGATATGTCTAGCTAATTTAATTGTGAATTTTCTCGTGTTATGTATTATTTTTCTTGGATGTACCTATGTATTTTTTTGACTTGCTTTGTAGTGTGTCAGTTTTTTTGTGTGCTATAAATGTATGTTTCCAATAAATGTTTTTCTTTTATTCAATTTTCATAACGGTGACTGTTTTTTTTTCAGAATAAAACTAGATTATAATTGAGCATGCGGCACAAAATCACTCGTGGCCGAAATTAGGTGAGGCCTATATCAAGCAGTAGACGTCATTCGGCCGATATGATGATGATACCTTTATTTGAAAATTATATTCCGAAAAGTTTTAAGTATATATAATATCGTAAACCAAAAAAAATACACGTCATTTTCGGTAGTTCGCAACGAGTCACACTGGATCCTGTCACACTGCCTGGTTGAGAAAAAAAATTCGCATCGAGTAACCCACTCCTCACGTTGCTGTTATACGATGCATTTTTTTTTTCTCAACCAGTTACAGTGTTGTACATACGGTTGTGATTTTGGGTATAGTGGAGAAGAGTTAGTCTAAAACCTCACCACGCATCACCACGGGGGAGGGGAAAATAGTTCCTATCACGTCATTAATGGATGATTCCCTATACACAAACTAATTAACAAAATGGTACTTTTAGCCTCATTTGGACAATAAGGCTGTGGTCCCATTGAAAGCTAGGAACTTGTAACACATTATATTAAGTAATCATACTGACGTACTTCTGTTTCAAACTGCTTTGTAGCTAAGCTTGATGTACAATGTTAGACAGATGTGGCTATGTACTTAGATAACCAGTGTTTGTTAAGGAAGGCACCCATCTTAGCTACAAAAACCTACCATGTTCTTCTCTGCATCACCCTAAGGTCGGCTGGTAGAGAGTGCCTTTGTCATTAGGTCCACCTTTGTACCATTCTGCATGAAGTTTCAAAACAAAAAAATAAAACGTGTTATATATCTAGTTAACGTGTTTATAAATAAAATTAAAGAGATAGGTCTGTGGTCACTACCTATCACCTATTAGTCAATGGCGATCACATTAATGACCGCCATTGGTTAATAATTTAGCGAAATATCTTGCCTAAATTATTTTAATGAGACTGAGCTCGATGGTTGTAGTACCTATTTAAATAATATCATACACTTGATGTCATAAACATGATGCCAAGAGTGTCTTATCAGGATAACATAGAGCACTTTGTATTTTTTTTAACTTTTACGCGTCATTCTGTTTATGACTCTACATCGCAACCAAACTGCCTAATACAGTAAATTATTTAGCAAATATAAATCCACCTATACCTAATACAATACCTGGTAGTTTTGTGTTGAAATGCTATAAATTAAATAAATTCTGACAACTATAATTATGTACATTACACTCGTTTAAATATTAAATTGGACATTAAGAACTCGAGAAACATAAATAGTTATTAATGTTTTAATCTGCATCAATCATCATGCCTGCAGGACACTATTGAATTTCTCAACATACATTATAAAATGTAAGTTCATATTGCTTCTGTATTAACTTAAAGGAATCGCGATTTTTTATGACAATGTCGTACTCCTGTTTAATTTAACTTGGCTATTTCTAGATATTTTTTTGAGAACTCGCCAATTTTGTGTACTTTCGAAGTGTTCTTATAAATTCATATATAAAAATAAATATTCTTATTATCGTGTTTTCTTTATTTGTGGCCTTATTAAAGCAAAAGCTAATATTTGTTAGTAATAATAACAAGTTATTTTGGAACCCTTCACCACACTAGGTGTATTATGTACTTAATCTTTTTATGACTAGAATCTAACAGAACATTAACTTTCAGTGATGGGAGCATTAAACAGCAACATTAAGAGTGATCTGCATTTTATTCAGACAAAAAGTGGACATCTTCAATTGATCTATGAACCATATATATTTGTGACTGACAGTGTGCGTAGTGGAAGGACGTTTTGGAGGTGTATGGACTACGGAAAACGCTGTCGAGCCAGAATTACTTCAAAAAATAATGTTCTAAGAATAACTAATCCCGTTCATAATCATATTGAAAATCACATGCAAAAAATTACACGTAAATACGAATTAGGCGAAGTAGTGACTTGTCCAACAGTTTGAACTGTTCGCAATAGAGAATGAAAACGAGTAATAGCTAACTTTTCTGACTTTTTCGGTATGAATCAAGTTTTGGACCATGGTTTTGCTGCCATATTTTTGTATTTCCGGACTCTCCAGGAAAATAAATAATGTTTTAAGGAACCATTCATGACAAGACATGCTGAAAGTTGTATTACGTTCGGAACGTGTGTTCCTAAAATATTTTTATATTTTCTAAATAAAAGCATTATTTTTTGTTAGCTATAAGTATAATTTAGTATTGTAGCTGTAGTTCTTGTACGCATGACCGAATGTGATTTTAGTTAGGTTGATGAAATCGTCATCTAGTGTAGTATAATCGATTCAATTGTCTAGTTTTGTCTGAACATTGTGATCAAATATCTTGTAAGTACGTTATTTGTAAGATTGTAATAAATATTACAAATCAAATCTGTTGTTTCATTGATATTTATAAAATTATGTATTTCTAGCACTAAATATTGTGATTTTCCTAAAAAAAATGGTTCAGTAAGCAAGAGCAAGCAACCTATATTGTTGAAAAAGTGCATGATGTTTCCTATGGTTAACGATAACTGCGACAGGAGTTGGCGAGGTGCAGGTGTGTTACACGGTGACTCGGCGGGGAGCGCCGTCGTTGGTGCTGGCTGGTTACGGCTACGTGGCCCGCAAGAAGCGCGGCCCACGCGTGTATTGGACGTGCCGCAATCGTGCACACGGCTGTCCCGCGCGGGCTCTCACCGCGCACGGCCGGCTTGAAGCACGTGCCGGCACTCACACGCATCCTCCACACGCGCCTACCGGCGACGAACATGCGCGCATCGAAAGTCTCATCGAAACTATTGCAGCTAATAACTGAAACTAATAAATAAGTATATTGTACCCTTATCATACATTAATGGTTGAAATAAAGATTTACCGGTTATTTTAGTTGTATTCACTTCTTCTATGTTCAATGTTTATCTTTTTCTAAACGAACTTTTTCCAAAAAACTGATCGAGAGCACTGACGCAATTGTTGCCTCCTTATTTGAAATGAGCAACTTAAAACTTGTAACTTGCTGTGAAGGCAGTTTTTTGGAATCTGTGTATTATTAATAATATGTTTAACTCGGGTGCATGCTGTGTTACTAACATGTGGCTTTGGATAGTTATGGTAGCGGTGTTTTGCAGTGGAATTCGTGATATCGAACCGCGGTCGGCGACATATGCGGCTCGGTGGGTTCTCGTTTTACGCGGAAAAGGTGTTTCCACAGAAGAACAAGGTTCGATGGCGATGTACGCGACGGACTTGTCGTGCATACGCACACACGCTTCACGACCAAATCTTCGCGATCTGCAACGTACACTCGCACGAACCGCCCGCGGTGATGCCCTCCACTGTACGAAGCGTGACGCACACCTCCGTCGGGTCGCTAGCCAAAGCTCAGCTTGATGATTAACTCATCAACCTCATCACATTAACTAACGCGCTTACTAATAACCTTAATATGACTGCAAATAATAAAACTGAAGTTGGTTCACTGCTGCTCAGATTTGAAATGACGACGCATCTTGGTCATTATTCCCCGAAAGGTGTCGATCGTATAAATCGTTGTTTATGATGCATGTATTATATAATTTAACGAAAGGTTAGTGGTGATGATATGTGGAACTGATAGTTAATAGTAAATTAATTTCAATTTATTTGTAGAATACCTAATAAAAAGAGGGGCGGATTTAACGTACTGTGAGTGAGTCGTATTGTAGATATGCAATCCTCTTGATTCTACAAATAAAATGGTCGCACTGTCTGTATTCTGTTTGAAGCCATGTGCACAAATGGAGCATTGAAAATATATTATGATCCTATTTTTGTCTACGGTTGTTCAAGTATTCTAGTCAAGAAATATTAGATATATTTATAGAAAACGATCTCATATCTATATAGCTATAATGGTGTTAAGTGAATTATATCGGATAGCTATTTAATTATGTCGGTAGAGCAATTCATAAAACCAAGTTTAACAATAGCCCACGAAATAACGGAACCACTAGATCCTCGAACAATGGATAATGTAAAATTAATTTAATATACATATTTGTAATTATTGCCTGCATGCTACTACTCTTAGGCAATATAATTTTAATGGAAACAAAATTAATTATGTATTTTAGAAACGATGATTTGCAAAATGCCTGTGCCTAAAGCAATAGCATAGTTATAAAACATTACGTACATTAAGAAGTAACCTATTTCATCTCATAATCAAGTTTGTTTGACACTTAGAATCTGTTTTATCTATTAGTTCGAAATGTTTGGATAATCCTTATTTATAGTATACAGATACTTGCCTGGTGCTCTAATAGTTTCCAAACAAAAGTACAATAGATTATAGTATAATAGCATTAGAAATACAGGTTTTCTCAAAAGAAAACTCACACTTTTCTATTCGTCGCAGGGAAATTACGAACTGAAATTTGGGTGTAACACGAAATTGTTGCAAATCCCGAAAGATGATAATTATGGCCGACAAAAATCTTCTTATTAAAATATTTAGTGGGACAAAATATTAAACTGGATCTATTTGAATGTCAGCCTTAGCTTTTGGTATTTTTGTCAGCCAGAAACAGAACTTCGACTCCCCATTGGTCAGCGGTTAGGAATATGAATATTGAGAGACATCGAAGTAAACCTGATTAGAAATGTTAGAAAACTCACTAGTATTTTGGCTAGTTTACCTTTTCTCTTTTTCTTGAATCTAACCTGAATTTGTTTAGGTGCTTCAGATTGCGACATTTTACTAGATTTAATATTTTGAGACAGAAGTTTTTTTTTTTAATTTGCCATAATAAGTATGACATCCTTAGAAAATTGAGAATTTTTAATCTCTCTGCGAGATATCTATATATTGTATCGTTAAAGGACGACTCTTTAAAAGTTGGTTAGTTTACTTCCAACATTTTTTTTTATTATAACCTTATGGTCAGTTACTTCCGTAGGTGACTTTATTAGTGTTATCAATATTTTAGTTTTTCTGTTGAAATTTCAGACTTCAGCAAGTTTAGTTTTTCGTGCAATAATATGTTTTAATTGTCAAGAATATTTCAAAGATATTACTATATTAGGTTCTTATTAATTTCTCTGTATTCATGACTTTTTGATAAAACACACTGTATTATAACACTGTGACGATTAGCGATAATTGTATTAGTTAATAAATACGAAGTAATTAGTGTTCTATAAAATGTAAAGGTTCTTTTAAAGGGAGAGCTGGACTAGCAGCCAGAACAACGTATCATCCACAGTTGATATTCTACTATATAATATTACCTACTTTCCAGTTGATAACTGAGGCGATGTTTTTGTGCTTTAACAGTTGATATTATTAATATAACATTTCCATAATTTTTGCTGACATGTTATTTTGGATCGGTCCTCGCTTGTGGTTGTGTGATTAACATTAAACTTTGTTGTTGCATGTTGCTAAGATCCTCTGTTACTGTGTGATATGATTATAATGGTGTTCTTATTCCGGTAGAGAAGTACGTGCGCTTGTGTGTGGGGCCGGGCGGGCGTCCGCGGCTGTGGGTGCGCGGACGCAGCTTCTACGCCGCACACACCATGCGCTCTGGCGTCATACGCTGGCGGTGCACTATGGGGGGCTGCGGCTGCAAAGCCTACACTCAAAAAGGAACACTTCACAAGCTGGTGGGAGACCACAACCACGCCGGTCGCTGCGGCCGGCGCCCACCGCCCAAACCAGCGAGTTCTTTGTCAGCGCCACCATCTGTCTCATCGTCCACTTCGTCCCCTCCCACACCATTGATACACCCTCGTCTCCCCAACCTTGACTTCGATAATTTCGATCCAAACGCTTGGATAGTCCGTTACTAATTTTGTAGACATCCCTGTAGTAGAAGTCCTCATATCAAATAGCAATCAGTTTCGAGCTTTAGTATTTATTGGCATTCAGATGTTAGGAACAAAAAGTATTTAAGTAGATCTTATAAGAAAAACCTAGAAGTCATTATAGTGCCAAAACGTAATCTCTATGAAAATTTTTATTTTAGTCTCTATGTGCCATTCGTTAGATATAATATTAGTTGAAAATGAAGTACAATGATTTGTTTATGAAGAATGTGATAATAAGCTCGTTTAGCTCGTACATCTGCATAGGTGAAATTCAGGCGACTTATTTCAGACACTGTTCATTTGTTCATTTTCTTTTAAGCTTTAGTTAGAAGTAATATCCACATCCTAGTGGATTTTTTTTTAATTCATCGCAACTAATGGGTATATGTGTGAAATACCTTTTGGGCCGTTTATACGTGACAGATGTTTTAGCACGATTTCTATAGTCAGATACAAAATGAAATGATCAGGGTCTGAAATGACTGGTCTAGTTGAAAATGATCTCAATTTACTGTTAAGATAGATGCCAAATATATAAAATTTTATTATTATCAATTTATGTAGGATGCAGTCTTATTAGGAACTACTAATAATTTTAAATACCTCATAGTAGATAATAAACAAAAATAGGGAATAATAATGAATTAGTTCAACTTTGTTCTCTGTCCTCTGTCAACAAACAAATTTCAGACATATATAATTACACTGTTCAGCCGATCCTTTCCTAAACATAGATAACCCTCCTAGTAATGTATATAAATGTGATTGGAGTCTGGTCTTCCCTGTTTGTTTTATATTAATTGTTATTCTTGTGATATTTTTGTGTCGTTTTATTTAATTGCTCATTGCCAAACTAGCGCCAAAGATAATCATGTGCCAAATATTTTGCTCACAAAATTTTCTCCAAGAGAAAACCATATAGAAATAAAATAGGTCTCTTCCTAGTGTTTTTATTGACGTAAGCATATGAATCATGAGTTCTGTATGTATCGTACCATCGTGTAAATGTGCCAAATATATAATATATTAAATCAAAAAGTGTTTTATTTTTAATTCATTCAAATATATGCTTACAAAGTGTTTGTTTTGTTTTAATAACTCCTTTAATAAAACCTTCTGCATGATAACTGAGTGTAACATCACACATGGGTTACAAGGATCAATTGATCCTGTATCTAAAACCAGTTTCCTTCAACTTATAGTTAATTGGCATGCTTCGATCAGAACGACTGGTCCACTTAAAATGTACCCAGAAAATATAAATACATTTTCACTGGAAAATATTTTCGGTGGAACAGTTTAACATTTTGTGTATTCAGTTCAGTTTCTCACAATTGTTGTTTCTTTCAGCGCGCTTCATCCGCGCCGGCAAAGGCCGACTGCTTCTCCATCGCGGTTACACTTTTCGCTTGAAGAACAATCTGGCTCACGGTAGGAAGCAGTGGTACTGCTCCTCTCGCTTGACCTCACGATGCCTCGCCGATGTAAACACTGAAGGACCAGAGGGACACGAGCGCATCGTGCGCTCCCGTTATGCGCACAACCACGCGCCGCCTAATGTGCGGCGGTTCGCAGACGGCAGGTACGTGGTGCGCACCCCGCACCAGAGCGGGCACCGCGCGCCCGCGCCGCTGGACCCGCACCACCAGCTGCTGCAGCTGCAGCACGCGCTCGCGCTCTACGCCGCCACGGCGCACGCCACCGCCACTGCCAGCGCGTCCGCAGCGGTGTCCGCCACCACCCACGCGCCCTCCCAGCAGTCCCCCAACGCGCTCTCTCCTCCTCCGCAACACACTACTGCGGCTAAACCACTGCTCGTGGATACCCCCATCAAGGAGGAGCTCAACTAAACGAAAGCTGCGGCTCTATCACAAACATCGATCGATTTTACTATAGCAACTTCACGATATATGATAAACGATTTTAACTATGATGAGTAATCGAGTATTCGATATTTTCTGAACGCCTTTTGGCGAATGTAGCATAATTTATAATAGGTTAAGTTTTAGGCTAGTTATGAGGGGATAAGGTGTCGTTTACTTAGGATTCAGCGATGGCTATTGTTGGTTATTCAATATTGGTAATGTGAATGTATGTCAACATATAAGTAGGTGTTGTGGTGTATTGAATGTTATGACGACCAGTGACGGAAACACAGGAGACAACCAGTAATACGAGTGAATACGTCGTGTCGTGTAGGTTAAGCGGTCTCGTCGAGATCTTAAAGTTATCCGTATAGGTGTGGGCTATTTATCGAATCGAATAGGGCTAGTTATATGTGTAAGAACCTTCTGAATGTATAACGGTGTCAGCTCGTATTGGTGTCAAGTTTAGACAGGTGGTTATTATCCGGAACACGGCCGCTTTTAGCGTTTGATTTAATGTTTACGACCCGTGCAGTATCTACCAAGTTATCAAGTAGGCTAGGCGCTAGGCGGACATAATATGCACGATATTCACAGACTGGTCAATGTCAGGCAGGGCAGGGTTGTGCGCGATGCAATCTATTGCGAACGCAGCCGAGTCAGTGTCGAACCGAGCGCAACGGTAAGGTTGGCGGCCGCGGGGCCCCCGGGCCGCCGACGACGAGTCGGTGACTGATTTAGAAGAACTCGTTCGAATTAAGCAATATGACGTCCCCTGGACTGTACTTAGGATTACTTAATTTATTTTGAGAATTATAAACTTTACACTTTTCAGATACTTATTGCTACCTTAGACATTTAGATGTCCGCCTCTTTAATCTTTAAGAATTTACAAGAAAATAGAAAGGCATTTTGTGTCTTGTGCGGTATCCGCGGCGCACATAGTCTGCAGTCGGCGTTGTGCTCTTTAGGGTTGATTTAAAGTACTTAAGCTCAAAACATCTACCTCTTCACTTTTATACGGGTTTTACATATTAGTTTAAATTATACAAAATTTATATACAAGAATGAATACTCAGAAGCTTTACTCGAGTAAGGTGTTAGATATAAGTTAGGTTAAGTTAGGCTAACGGCGACGCGCCGGGGCGGCTCGCCGCGCAGGGTCCGGCGCGTCGCGTCACTACCTCTAGTAATTATTGGAACTCAACTACCTCTTTACTTAGTTAAACTTGTATGCATACTGATCGTTCGCTGTTGACGACTAAATTCATAATAAATTAATTAATTCATAATAAAAAGCATCTTATTTAAGACTGTTTGTCTGAATATATTTTATGAATTGTTTCGGAACTGCATTGTTGTACGTCTAAAAACTTATCAGTAAGAAGAACGATGTTCCGCTTTGTATGTATGACTCTGATTTAAGTACAAATTTTTACTAATTTTAATTGTTATTTAGACTTAGCTCTACGGGGTCTTAGAATGTGTGTGGTTTTTACTTATTAATTATGTCAACATTATGTAAGCGTTATTATAGATCGTGTCAAACTTTTAACATTGATGTTACAATAATTTGGAATCGTCGTCGGTGTGGGCATGTCTTCAAACAAGACGGTGTCTCAGCCTGTGCGTGTACCTGTGTGGATTTTGAATTATTGGGCATGGGCTCGGCTCGTCTGAAGAGATTCTCGCCGTCGCGCTGTCAACTTCTCGTCCCGCTCGGAATGTCTCGATGTTTATCGTTTGGCACGCTCTATCGTACCTGAATTGTCACTAAGCCAAATAATAAGGGCGATATACTATACGTTATTATGAAACCGTGGCGATAGTTAGTACTTAAGTGTAATTATAAATTTAACATTAGTAATTTTAATATGTATAATATATTTTAGAGCAATGACAATATACGTCAATTATATAAGATACGATTTATGAGTTGTATAATTATGTATAATGGATATCGTAAGGAGACTTACATCTTTCCTTTGTAAATATTGTTTATATGTTTATACAATATTTACGTGCTTCTTCTCTCCATAAGCGTTTTGTCATTTAGATGTTTGTATGTTTCGATCGAGACGAGAGCGGAGTCGAGTGCTGTTCTTGAGTTTGCTCATGTTGTTAATATTATGAATCTCGTAGGTAGTGCATGATAACGATGTGTTGATTGTTGAGCGCTACCGCCACGGCTTCATCCCACTTCAGCGTGTCACCCTCCTACCCTCCTACCCTCCTCCCACTCTCCGATCCTAATACTAACTGTCAACCTAAATTACTTTTAACTACTCATATACAACTCTTATATAATTAATAGTGTAATTTTATACTTATACCACTATATCATAGGAATTTTAGTTCATGTACGGGGTATGTTTTTTGTGAAATCATATTAAATTGTACTTATAAATAATCGTTGGTTTTATTTTTCCCTTATCTCCCGTCCCGTCTGGTGGTTCGTTATATTGTAATTGAGGTACGGGTAATACATGTTCTGTCTATAGTCATCTGACGTTTACTTCTCCCGCAGGTATTAAGTTTCTGAAATCTCGACGCGGAAAAGTGATAATGATGGTGAACACGTTCCCCTTCTGCGAGGAGTCTAAACTGAGGGACAAAGTAATTTGGCGATGTACTTCAAAGAAGACCAACTGTAAGGCGAGGATACACATGTTGGGTGCTAACGTGGTGGCAGTCAAAGGCATGCACAATCACGCCCCGCGCCTGTGCCTGCCCTCACGGAGGCCCAATGCGCGCAAACAAATCGACACGATTCAGAGTCCCATTGTCGCCACGACACCCGCCACTATCCTAGATGCTTTAACCATGCAGTCCACGGAACTTGAATGACCTATATATACACTTTGATTCGTATAAAATGTAGTCTTCGGATTAGTGTTATCGTACTGAACGTAAATACATAAGTTTATTCAAGCAATTTAGACAATAATTTTATAGTTAGATAAGATAATATTCGAGTTAAGTTTTGGGCGTCAACATTGTTGACCTGTAGCTGGGCTCAGGAAACGATAAATTCCGTTTATTTCATTCCATTAATACTGCCTCGTGTTTGCTTATTTTATACACTAGATACTAGGTACTTGGTGCTTTGATCGGAGATGATTCATAGATTTACTGATAGAAATGAACTGAATTGAATATTTCACTGTTAATGTAAAAATATGAGTTGTACACCTAGTTTTATTTGATATATTATTATGATATAGGCGGGATCTATGTGACATATTGATGCATCCACACCCGAATAGACATAAACCGCTGACGGAGTATCACTGTCTCGTAACTCTTCTCCATAAACAGGCGTACCTACTGTTTAGCTGCATTATGTTTACTTATGGTATGGATGCTCCATACATTTGATCATACTCATGGATGTAATGAAGTTATCATCAATATACTTTCCATGCAATGTCAATGCTAACTTGTGATAAGATACGATCATTAAATAGTATTAGTTTTTATATTAATTAAATGTTGTATGTACTTATGACAAGGTTATAAACTCAAGTATTTATTACGTGTTGATATTTGGCGTATATGCTAATAATCTAAATTAAGTTAAAAAGTGCCTTGTGTGTAACAACGGGACCAATTTGTCAATTATTATATTGATGTACTGAACATTCCCTATTGAAAATATTAGCTGTGCATTATACTACTGTAATTTTGATATTATGTTTATAAATATCGATTTAAAAGACGTCGTTACATTTATCGAGAGTATTACTCCTTAAGATTTCAATAATTAAAGTTTATATTTATGACTTCGTCTTTTCTTTTTTCTTTTTCATGAACTGGTTTATTTCTATTTAGCTAGTTATTACTTTTATTTTATATAAAATTGCGAGCTTACAAATTAAAAGATTATAATAATGAACTAAAAAAACTGGTATCTTCTGAAATTATTTAACTCTAAAATTATTTCTATAAGCTACGATTCAGACCAACCGGCTCGCATCGGCCCGCGCCGGGCGGCATTTTACAATGCGTTAAAGAACATTGAAATGTATCAACAGTAATTACAGTTCATATTTGCATGCAACTTACGGTCGGAGCCGGTCGGCCGTCGCGACGCGTCGCGGGATGCCGACGGAGGTAACTATGCGTAAGTTGCATGCAAATATGAACTGTAATTACTGTTGATACATTTCAATGTTCTTTAACGCATTGTAAAATGCCGCCCGGCGCGGGCCGATGCGAGCCGGTTGGTCTGAATCGTAGCTAAGTGTTTACAAATTTACAAAGAACCTCTAGTTTAGTTTTTTCTTCATCGTCCTATTTATTTGCGTTGGTACTTTTAACCGTTTAAATTGATACGTTCCTTTGGATGAATCAACCACATCTTTATTATGGTTTCTTCACGAATGCCCATTTTACAAAACAGTCACAATTCTGAATAATTTACCTGTTCATTACCATACGGTCCCTAGCGTTACGTCATCACGTATAGCATTATGGTTAAAAAATCCTGAGTTGTTTGTTAGGTTCCAAAGGAGCGTCGCAGTTCAAGTTTGGCAGAAGCTCTAGAAAGCAAGCACCCACCATCTCATCGGGGAAGTTTAGTTTCGTTAAAGAACGAGAGTTCGCTAATGGCAAGACGAGGTGGAAGTGTTCCAAGTCAACTGGCACCTGCCCCGCACACATATACACCATAGATACTGACGTTGTACTTTTCTACGACAAACACGATCATGAATAGTAGTAGCTTATAAGTGAATGTGTTGGCTTATTAATGCACATTTCTGAAGAATAACTGGTTAGAGAGTTATTCCGGTTTGATGACCTAGAATTTTCTTCTTTATAAATATATTCCTACGTGATTTCGTACTACTGCATTTTTGGAAATCACTCGTATTATTTTTGCTTAATTATAATATATTTAGATATTAAAAAGACCGATTATAAAGTTTAATCGATTTAGAAATTTATTTTCTTAAAATAACTACTTAAGTATATGAAAAGATAATATATAAAATTCCAAGACCAAATAAGTTTTCTTAATTGCGCAATACCTTGCCACTGTGTTTGTAGTACATAACGTATTAAATCAATATCCAAGTCGTAATTAGTTAGAGTATAGCTTTACAAAGAGGGTTTTTCCAGGTAAGATATCAGCGGCGTATATTCCGACGGGGCGAGGCAAGAAGAACTTGCTTCTGGACGGGTTTTCTTTCACCGAGACACCGCCGACGTACTGGGTGTGTTCCAGGCGTAAGAACTTAGGATGCAGGGCTTCAGCTCGTACCAACAAGCGAGGTGAAGTCATCCGCTACGATAACACACATAACCATGAAAAACCCAAACTGTACAGCAAAACTACTAAGAAAATAATCACCATTTAGTTGTTTGACATGACAAGAATATATTTTTGTATCTTTCATTGTGTTATAAGTTAACTTTGATATAATTTGTCAGTTCTCCTTTATTTACTTAAATTTAATGGTAATTATTAACAGGATACCTACATTGAAAAATTAGACAATGTTTGTAACTTAAAATATATCATTGATTTCAAATTTATCACATATAATCGTTAGAAACCCAAATATTACAGTAATACTACTATGAAAATTAACACTATTTTTTTTTTATAAGGCGAAGTTTTTTTTCTTGTTGCGTTATATTTTAGGTTAACTTTGGTATACATTATTCTTAAATTCTCCTTTACTTACCTAATTTCAATTGTGATGAAGAAGGAACAAGGACATTGGAAAATTAGACTTCAATGTTTGTATTTTCTTAAAAGTAAACGTATTTTAAATTAATTGGTTTTTATTGTGTCAAAATGACATGTGGAATGCTTATTGCCAAAAAGGAGTTAATCATCACCATCATCAGCAACCCATTAATGTCCAACTGTTGGGCTCGGGTCTCCTCTCCAAACAAATCAATTTATGTTCGGTAATCAAATGAAATGTTATCTAATGTTGGTGTTAACTATACTCTTACTTTTACAGAGGCATTCTTTTTGCCATCAAGAGCTGGAAAGAATGTTCTAATATTCCAAAACAATAAGTTTTGGGTTAACAACCAGTATCGTGACAAGTTGAATTGGGCCTGTCGTGACAAGGATTCTAAAGGTTGCCTATGCAGAGTCCAAACTACTATGGAAGGTCGATTCATCCGCATCAAGGGCCACCATACTCATAAACCCAACTTTACTCCTGATAATTTTAATTCTTCTGGTATAGGTCACAATAGTTGGAGCCAATGGCAAGCGCCCGTAATCAGCAACCTAAAAAGTCTCGACACCCAAGCAAAATAAAAAGATTTCTGTATAGTATAATACAAAGTTAGAAAATAATGTGTTAATAAATTTTGAGATTCACAAATATTTTGGCCATAATTGTCCACCCTAGTGGCTTCGGTGGCTGTGAAAAACCATGACGTAGATATAACATTTACCTATTTATGCATTCCTTTTAGGGTTAGAATTATTTTTTATCACGTGTTCCTAATTTGTGAAAAGCAAAGGGAAAAGTAATTATTATTATTTTTTTGTAAAGCTGGAAAAAGATAAAGAAATGACAAAAAGGTTTTAGTATAATAATTATTAAATAAGACAGAATATTTGAATGAAGTGTTTATTTTCAGTGTGTGAAATATTATTTTAACGAATTGGATCATTTTCGCACTATTATTTCAGTACTACGATAAATTGTACCTATGTATCGGTATTTTATTAACTTTAGAAATACTTATGCGCCAATGTTCTATTTCAACAACTTCTACTGATGTGTACAATCATTATCGTAGTACCGTATAGCTTTTAGAGTTATAGGTTAAAGTAGCTTATTTGTAATCTATGAATATGCTTTTTCTCACTGTATTTGATCATTTGTGACCTATATTAGTCAACATACTTGTTTCTGGTCTACTGTATCAAAGGCCTTCCAACAATCCAAGACTGAATATTTGTAAAATGCGTGAACGCAAATATATTTCAGTGTGTACGACCTACTGCGATCAAATTGACGGTGGACTGTGACAAAAATATCATTTATTAAACTAAGTTTACTTCCGTCTTCTATTCGATGTATGGTCAATGTTATTCTTACATATAACTTAGTAAAGCTACTTGATGCAAAGATTTTCTTACAATATTGACATAAAATATGTTGGGCACTTAATTAATATTGTAAGTTATTTTGTCATCGTTCAGGATCTCGGTTAATTTTATTTGCATAACTCGTATGTATGTAAACATTGAGTTGATTGAAAAATTATGACAAATTATCGATATCATGTCCATACAATCATAAATTATGTATACTCATTATATTTAAATGTATGATATTGGCGGTATTTTAAAATGTGTTGTAACTAATATACTTAAAATATTTTTATATGTGGTAGTTTTATTTCAAAGGAACATATATATCCTTTAAAATTTAGTGGTGGATTGGTAGCATTTATATGTTTACAGTGTATTGGAGTGTCTCTCGGTATGGCAATCCCGTTCTTGTGGTAGGCGGGTGGCGGTTCAGGCGCTGCGGGAAAGCGGTTGGCAATCGCAATACTTGGGTCTGCATCAAGTCAGATACCGGCTGCAGATGCTACGTGGTCACTATCAACGACCGCATCGTTGGTATGGGAAACAAGCACGAACATTACATCAGAACACGAAAGCGCCAAATACGCAAATATTACGGCAAACGTAAACCTCGTGTTAATGGGAGAGTAAAAGTACAAAACTAATTTTATCTACTAGTCCTTATATTCATTTTAGGCTTATAAAGTAAAATTCAATAAAATTGAATACTATTAAACTAATCAAAATTATGATTGTTGACGCGATCTCGTGTTTTACATAAATATTTTTATATATTGATTACAAAGTTGAGCAATAACGATGTTTTATTCTATGCCAGGTTTCTCTTAGATTATTTCGACGTTCTCATCGCAGTAGTTAGATTATCGTAAAGGTTAAACGCAGATATGATTATCATGCAATCTTGTCTGTTTATGCTTCGTAGGAAGACGTATTTAGAAATCAATGAATGCTAACGGTAAGGTGATTTAGTTGCAGGCACCGGTGGTAATCCCGAAGCGCCGCCGACGCTGGGTCTGCCATTTCCGTTCCCCTGCTTTCCTGGACAATTTCGTTACTGTTTGAGCAAAAGGGGAAAACCCGCCATAGAAGTGGGTGCACACAGGTTTTGTTTCAACGGACGTGCGGCCAGCGGCAAGGTGTGGTGGCGCTGCTCTCGGAACCCTCGGTGCAGGGCGGCGGTGCACACCTTCGGACTACGCGTCGTTCAGATGAACAGCGCGCACACTTGCGGAGTGCGGGCCACGCCGCTCACCCCCATGTTTTAACAGTATTGTTAAGTATGCTGTTTGTTGACCGCCATCCACCGATGGCGACTCGACGAAAAGTCAATTTATATGTCATCGAAGCGACCACCGGCGTACAATATGATGTTGGATTATGGCACAGATTTTGATCTCAGTTCGAAATTGATAGAAACGTTGTGACCGGGAGTATCTATTATACTTGATCAGGTGTTTGATATATGGAATGACCTTTAGATGGAATTAACTGTCATACGCGTGTAAAGTCAAATTGCTCTTGTGCCTTCCTGCCGGTGGTCTAGAAGTCTAGTACTTGAACATTGTATACGCCTTTTGTCGATTACGTGTATGTATACGATTGATATTTTGCAAACTATAGTTTGCTCGTTTACTCTCTTATTAATTATCTTATTCTCCAAAGAGATTATTATGATGTATAACCTATACTGTATTCAGTAGATACATTTAATTGGTAGATATTTTTGCGCTGTGTAAAGTATACGACTATTTATAAGTTCTAGTATGACCGTCTGCGTTCAATGAATTGAGACTTTGAACTGTTCACGGTTTGGGCGTTTGTGGCCTCTAAAATGCGACAGATCTCTTTAACAATAGTGAGCTAAATTATGCTTGGAAAGTTTCCACTAGTAGGATTAACCGCGAGCTCTCTTACATTTCGTATTAGTTTTAATCCGTTGATGGATGTCGTCTGTCTCAGTGGATCTCTTCCGAACGGGGCGGTCTAGTTGTAGTTTACTGTACAAAGTGATAGTTCTCTTATGATATCCTAAGTATTTTTATACATTATTTTTACATTTATTTTTTTACAATTTTATTCGTGAATTTGTACATAAAATTTACGATTGTTGGTATCGGAGCGTGTTTGTGCTCCGCAGAGGTCGGTTTCAGTTGCGACTATATGAATGTCACGGTTATGTTGTCGGTCGGTTGTTGTATGCTTACACCACAGTTACGAAGGAACGGATTCATGTCATGTATACGATTAGGAAAGTAATGTAACAACTTGTTAAAGTAGGGAACTGCATTTATCGAAAAATTGACTAAATAATAATACTCATGTATACGTTGTAGTAAGTAAGTTTCTTCTTTAGTGAGATCTTATTATATTTTAAGATTTTTTATATTTTACACTTTTAATATCTAGATTTGAGTACTTATGCTTTATAGTACTTACGACGAGTGTTGTCACAAAGTTAGCCGGAACGTTAACCATGCACCAGTTACTAAGTACCATACAAAATGTATACGATTATTATATTATGTTAACCTTGAAGTATTATTTTTAAAGTATTATTTTTTATTGTGATAAGAATATTTTATTGTATTATTACGTTTAGTCGTGAAAGTATTATGGAATAAAGGTAGCTATAAGCGGCAGTTGTCGGTCAGAGAATGTTTACGCTGTGTAGCTGGTAGTAAAGAGACTCGTCTCTTGTGTATAGGTACAAAGAAATGATTATATTGCGCTGAACTTATATCGACTTTTTATTGCACACCTTTCTACATTTCTAATTGAAAACATTTCCTTTTAAATTGACAGTAGTTCTCGACTGTAGCCAATATGCTGAGAAACGTAGAGCTTGTATGTAGAGCAATCTAGGGCAATTGTTGCTGATAAAAGTAATTAAGTAGTAAAATTTTATTGAATAATTGCGTTTGTAATTCAAAATAACAATCTAGAATCTGATTGTACAAAGTATTTATGTATGTTAGTGATTTTTAAGTAAAAAAAACCCTAAAAAAAACTTTTGAAAAAGTAAAGTTGAGAAGACGCTTCAAATTGATTCTAAGTTTAATGTTCTCTTATATTTAGAATAGCCATCTAGAAACGTGTAGCAATGGCGGCTCGGCCATCTCGATTGCAAATAAAAGAACGTCAGCTAGAAAATTGCTAGGAAATATTAAATGTACACTCGACGTTTTGTCAATCAGAAAGTAAATTAAAACATTGAGTGGGAGGAAAACGGACGACAATTCAAGGTATTTTTGTGAAACAAATGATTACGTTGTATTGATTTTCCTCGTTCACTTTAATTTGCTAAATAAATAATAATAATTTGTTAAACTTGTACGAGAACGTAACGAACTAAAAAACGCAACAAGGCCTAACAGTGTGATCGTTTCAGGGTGGTTCTACATTCGTTCGGCACGCGGGGGCCTGCACCTGGTCGCCGACGGACACATATTCTATGAGGACGGAGGCTCTCACCCTCGTCGCGTCACCTGGAGATGCGCTCGTTCCTACCAGAAGGCTGAGCGGTGCCAAGTTGCCTTATGCTTAAGAGACGGACGCTTAGTTTATTTCCGCGGCTCGCATAATCATCCGGCTACCTATAACCCGGCTAAACATGAGTCGCGGCGTTTCCAAGTGGATCCCATGGGCAAGTACAAGATTGTAGCTAGTCCAGCGCCTAGGGCCGGGGCTGTGATTGCCGCCCCCGCGCCCCTCGTGCCTCCGGCGCCGCATGCCGCGCTCCTACTCTAGGCCTGGCGCGACCTCCTTGTGCGCGGCCTACTGGACGGTAGGCACTGACCGCGCATTTGGAGTGTCGCATCTCAATACTCGTGCAGCAATAAGAAATGCACTTAATATTTATATTTTTTGTTACGGAGGGACAACATATTGCCTTAAAATCATTATTAGAGCAGAGTTTTGTCTCTTCGTAAAGTTTCAAAGACGCCTTATTAAGTTTACGTAGTTATGCCAAAGGTCATTGTAATTCCGTTATCTGTGTATACTATAAATGTCTTTAGGTTTATTTTTTGTAAAATGATATTTATGGCGAGTTCTATTCGAATTACTAGTTAGTAGGTTGGACAGGTTAGAGTCCTATTGTCCCAATGATATGTTCAGATTGAATATCGAGTACGTACGAGTACACTTTGATCACTGGGCGACGACGCCGATGCGCGCTGCTCGCCGCGACGACGTCTCTTATTCATCAATCTTCCATTAAACATAGGTAGTACGAGGAGCTCTTCGGGCTTTGTGTGATATTAAACTAAACGTTTGTTTAGTTTTTGAACGTGTTTAATATGTACTTGATATATATTTGAAATTATTGGAATCAATAAACAGGTGGCTATAGACGCTTTAAGGTCGCCTTGTAATGCCTTAGCGGCTATTTATTAGGAACTACATGATGATTATGATATTATGAAACATTGTATAACGTGAATGTGCAATATTCTCTTACCAAAATGTTTAGAAATTATGTATACAAACTGTATAGCTTTAATGATAGCGTAGCCGTCTTGTTGATGCTTTTTTATAAAAAAATTCTATTTATTGACCGCAATGTAGTTGCGGAACGACTGATAGACCATGTTATGAAGTACTCCAATATTTATGATTTGTATTTAACGGTAGAGTAGACTGTAGACGTAATATACCAGCTTATGAACAGAATAATACGAGCATAGTTTTTATATTAGAAACTTATACGACCATATTATATTATTATATTGTAGATAGTTGTACAGTAGGGTGCGCGCTCGTAGGGCACTGTAACCGGTTTTTCGTAGTATCGTACCTATATTGTATCTACGAACTTAATTATATCTCATTATAATTATCCCAATACCCGTTGGTATATTATCGATTACTTAGTACATTTTGATGATCTTATTTTCTATGCCAAAGTACCTAAATCATTTTTTTTTATTGAATTGTTGTTTTTACTTTTTAAGAGTAGGTATTTTTCTATTGTTTGAGGTTAATTGTAATTATGTTATTTGTTGTAACAATATTTAATTTGTCGATATATTTATAAAACACGTATACTGAAACAGTTTTTTTTTATTGTAGTCCCGTTCCCTAGGGGTCGCGTATTCCGTTGAGGTTTAATAAGAAAATCGATTCCGTTATCAGTGGTTAGAAGCATCGAGCCCCTTGAAACGTGACAATGCGTGCATTTGTGATGTAGAACTAGATAGCTATGTGAATACCTACTGTTTGACTAAATTTACTTCATAATATTTATAAATTTCTATACAATTGGATCAATTTGACTGCATAATTCCTGTAAAATTGTTGGACAGTATTAATGTCGGCGAGCGTGAGTGATGATGATGATGGACCACTTCTGAAAATTGGAGGTTTCTGGTACAAACTGGACGGCAGCTACAAGGGCAAGCGACGATGGATGTGCGCGCGACGTTGCGGCGCCAGACTCCACACCGTAGGCAAAAGAATTGTGTTTTCGGAGCTTAGACATTTGTGTAGAAACCACAATCACACCATATGATATTTTATTTCATTACTTAAATATTTGTTTGCAGTCATGCTCTCTAGGTAAAGCGCTTCCAATGTTATCAAGCTTTGACGTCAATTACGTTTTTATTTGGTTTTGTTGGTAAACCCAGTTGACAATCAAGCTTATCTTAAGCAGGCAGTAAACATTTTGTCATCTAAATGCCTGAACAGTTTGAGTACTACCTATCTAAAAGTTTGAATCACAAGATTAGGTGTTTGAATCGTGATTGTAGTTGAAGTCTATGAAATCACGAATCTGATTATTGAATGAAAAAAATTTAATACTGGATCTCGCAAGTGATTGATCCAAGCTTTGAAAAATTGGAACGAAATGATTTGTAGGTACGTGCTTGACGTTAAGTTGCTTGAAAATTTTGGAAATATTTTACTAAATATTTTGTTATTTTATCCATAATCGTATTATACACAGTAGGTACTGTTTTATGTAACTGAAACTATCATGGCTGAAACGTACTATTTGTAACCGACTACAAAAAAGGTCATGTTTTTTTATTTATGGTTTTTATTCGTAGGTAAGTATTTACAATTATTTTAAGTGTTGGTATTAGTACTTAATTACCCACCGGAAGATTTATAAGTATATTTACAACTACCTAATTACGAAACACATCCAAACCAATATAAACAATTATTTATATTCTGGTTGGTACTTTTAAACTGCACCATTAGCCTTCAGTACAATTAGTATGATTGTTATGATAATTTGAAAATTTTAATAAGGTATGTTATATAGTCTCGCACACCCAAGCGCTTGAATAACTGAATCCCGCATGGGATGTTTGATTCTAGCATCATACTCCAACGTAGTATTAATTTACCAACTCGATCCATTTGCTGAAATCTACAGAAACCTCTTCGATATTGTATTTTTTAACAAACGGATGAAGGTTTTATGAAAATGAATCATGGTGGATGTGCAATCTATTTTGTGCCTATTTTATTTGTATACACGTTTTTATTTGTTTTTTATTATATATGTACGTATTGTTACTTTGTTACCCACCAGATACGTATACTGTTTGTAAGAACGAATAACATTTAAGAACAAAATGTTTTTTTTTATTTGCTTGTAAACTACATCATCAGCCAACAATAAGGTAATTGTTTCTTATCCTACACTAACTGCGATTGTTGTATTTAGATCAAACTAATAATATGTGTATTTTCCAGTGAAAGTAATACATTCACACTCAGGCTACCCTAAGCTGTCTCTGAACGGTTATACGTACCGACCACACAACGCTTACAGGAACCAGCCTAGAGTTTTATGGTATTGCGCCTCAAGGAATAAGTTCCAATGTACTGCGACCTTGAGAACGTACAACAGTGAGGTGATTGCGGTCGCAGGGACCCATACCCACGAGCGCTGACTGCTCGGTGCGCGGGCGCCGACTCCGCCCGCACCGCATCCACGCCTCCCTTCACTGCACCTGAGGGCAGATGTTCACATTGTACGGCGAACGCCTGATTATTGTTTTTGATCACTCTTCTTTATTAATTTTGAATTCTCTACTTGTCTCGTTTCCTTCACTTAGTGAAATATTTTTGAGAGATGATAGAAATTTTAAGCTTGAACTGTGATTTTCACATAAAAAGTAGTCCTAGGTTGCTGAAATATTTGTATTCTGACAAAGCAAATTTGTTATAATATGAAATAAGCTAATTTAATTAAAAGTATACCAATCGTCTCGTAAAACCATGTTAACAAAAATTAAGGTTTGATTTATGGCTTTATATAAATATTTTGAAACAAATATAATATTTTTCTAGTTAATAGTGATTATTTTGATCAATAATAATAGACATAGCTAGGTAATAATTTATTTGCTAGGTAAAAAATGTATTTAGTCTCAAATCGTTTTAAAAATATATTTCCATTTTTTAAGGCCATATTGTTTCTTGTCACGTAAAACAAATAACTATAGGAATGTAATGTTAATGACGATTATGAATCAACTATATCATGTTATGTTTGTAGGACGTAATAAATATTGTAACACAAATTTTTAGCAAATCAAAATCTCAAAAATTCTTCCAACGGGCGCAAATCATGTCCAAAAAGTTATTAATTTGTAAATGTGATAGTATTTGGGTCAATCTAATTTTATAAGCGTTTTATATTGAATCCTCAACGGATTAAAATGAATTATGATTAGCATAATAATTTCTTATACAAACTTACATAATTATAACTGAGAGATTATAATTATGAATAAATTATTTTAAAATAATAGACCATTGTAAATCTTTTTGTGTTAATATACATATATTGAAATCTGAGAATTGTTTAAAATATTGTAACTGCTCTTCTATTTTCTACAGCTTTACTCTTTATAATGGGCAATGTCAATAAAAATATCGATTAAATCTTATACATATTTGTGCCTGTTATTCACCCATACACACAGGATATGTAGTTATGTTACGTAACTTGAATCCTTAAACAGTAGTTTAACGTTTTCGTTTAATCAAACTGTTCAATAGACGACGTATTTCAATTACCATACATTCCTGTGAAGTTTTATACGAATTCACGCAATGAATGGTTCTAGTGGATTCTATCTGAAGTTTAATGGTCTTTATTCGGTTGGTGGTGTGTAAACACCGTCAACCGAATATGGGTGGTCACATGTTAAGTGTTTGACGCAGTGCCGGCAGTGTACGTGCCATCGAGGACAGGCAAGTCGCTGCTGCTGCACGACGGGTACACTTTCTACCTGAAGAACCTGCAGGCGCATGGCAGGAAGCAGTGGTACTGTTCGTCACGAGACATGGCCGGGTGCCGCGCTGACGTCATCACGGCGCCCGGTCGCGCCGGCTCCGGCGACGTACTGTTCCTAGTCCGGGGCCGACACATCCATCAACCTCCAAGCTATTACTTCACACCTGATGGCAAATACGTACGTAAGAAGGACGTATACCATAGGTACAGGTAGCGCTATCACTCGGTATGACTTCAATATACATGAATTTTTTATTTTTTTTTATACTATATATTAACTATTCTGTAAGTACTTATTTTATATTTGCATCGAATCGATTTAGAAATATTTTTTTTTTTAATTTTCTTTATTTTTAGTTGTTTTTTGTGCTTAGATTTCTGTATAGTGTGTGTAAATTTGTATATTGAATAGTTCCTAAATTAAATAGTACGTCACAATAGTTTTTTATTGTACTTACGCGTTAATGTTGGTAAATATTGATCAGCGATTTTTATTAATGTTTCTATAAAAAATATACCAAGTTAAAAGTCAATTAAAAATTCGATACGAACGATGCTGTATTCTAATTTATTTTTAAAATTATAGTTATCATCTATAAAATTGGAGAAGTACTTACTTGTGCGGCATTTTAGTTTAAAAGTAAAGACTGGACGATCTGTTTAATGAATAAAATATTTTGTACAAATTGTAACGACAGTATGTTAATGTTTATTGTGTCCCGGTTGTTGGGTAATATTTTTGCAGTGTTATTTCTAACAAATGTTAATAAGCTTGGTTTTGAGACAGGCCTATATTTTGTTGTGTGAAAACAATTGTTATTGTGATAAGTGCCTCTTCATGTGGACGCAACGAGATACGTACAACATGTGATGTTTACGAATCTACTTATTTTGTTAATTATATTATTATCCTTGTAGGTTAAATTGTTTAATGCTTTGTACAACTTAGGTATGCGAAAGATTTATGTTTTTTTACATAGGTACTAATGAATTGAACAGAACAATATGTATAACATAATTAAGTACACGAATCTCACAAGTACGCAGTGAACGGTCGGGATACATTTCGTTTTACGTACAATGCCAATAAAACGAAAGGAACCGATCCAATTATCATTAAGTTGTCGTGATTGTGATATTGTTTATCTTATTTGCCCTCTAATCTATTTTAGTTGATTCAGCTATCATTCTAACTTGATTTAAACGACCTCTGATATTTCACTTTAAAGATCATGATGAGACTGAAATTAAATACTTTATTTTGCGGAGAGTTTACATTTAGTTACTAATGAGAATTAAATTGTAAAGCAAATGATGTAATTATCGTGTAACTGTCTTGGAGATAAGTCCCGGTTTGGGCGCCAACAGCTGCAGTATACACACTATTGTGAACATAGACTTGTGTTTCCGTACGAAACATGTGAAAAGGCGCTTATATTACTTTAAACATGCATATAATTTTGTTATGTAAGTAACGAAATACTCTGTAATAGACTAAAAAGTTATATTAAAGGGTATGAATGAATGAACATTGTTTCCTTGTAGCCTGCGAACGTGACCGGGGAAGAGCGGTGTGGGGTGCGTGGTACTACCGCGTACTACGCAGTAACGAGCCTCACCGTACATGTTACAACTTGTTTGTACACAATGTCCCTTTTGCTATCTACCCACGTTTAACATTTGAGCTTCTGTGTAGGTCACCCAGCACCAGCATCATTTAAGCTACCTAAGTACTTAAACCAAAACCAAAAATTTAAAATATATCAATACCTATTTGCTTTTTCTGTATTTTTTTCACTTATTTGAGCGTAGTTTACTAAAAAAAATTATAAAGCTATTTACAGTTCAAAAAATATTCTTTATTAAAAAAGTAAAATAACAATCTTTACAAATTTGATAAACCGACACAATAACATATTTATTGAATACATCCACGCCACACATAACATCTCCATAGAAGAACTAAAATAAAATAAAACGCGCGGTATTAGACGCGCGGGCGTTATTATCGTTGCAATATCGGATGTATTCGAGAGGACATGAATTGCGCAGTTGTGACGGATCAATACCTACAAAGTTATGAAAGAAGAAAGTTCCGCAGGGCACGGGGAATCGCATGGGCGTGCCCTCCATCTCCCGCTATAGCCTAGTTACGCCCTGTATGCCCTAATTTGACGTACTACCCCCGCCCGCCTCCCTAAGGGCGCCCGTGCCAGTGTGTGAGTAAACATAGCTGCGTAGTACGCCTCCCATTACGTAGCGTGTTTTGATACATAATGCTACTATGATTTATTTATAGATTGCCGCTCTCTACTACACCGTATTCACATTTACGCTTATTAGTGTTTCTTGTGGGAAAAGTAATGGTCACAGTTCTCGATTAATTAAGAATGTGCTGCGCATAATGAGGGGCTAACGGTACAGTGACCTTATAAAGTTCGAATGCACTCGTGCTAGTTTTAGGTTTATCTAAACTGTTACGTGGTTTGTATAATGAGGTTGATTTACATGGGCGGTAAGTAAGTAGTGCAAGTTCGGTAGGATGGAGGCGCGGGTGTGAGCGCGGAATGTAGGGTAGCTAGGCGGTCGGGTCGCGGGTCGCGAGTCGCGGCTTGCGCTAGGTCCCGCCGCACGCGATCCCACGATGCGGCGGGACATGCGCGCCGCGCCACTCGCATCCTGGTGATGGGGCCCCCAATCGATAATGCCCCAGAATCTTACTCCGAGTGCCCCTCTCCACTCCTCTCCCGACCCTAGGCTCACCATGCCCCTCAAATTATAACATCCCATTGTAGTAATAAGGTCGTTTTTACATTCCCGCTTCCGCTAATGTTTCCGTTATGGTTAATAGTCGCTATAAAGAATCTTTTGAAGAAAACGTTGTTTCTTTGTGTTTCAGTATTTTTAGAATAGAGAACGGCCTATCGTTTCTATATGTGCGTATGAATTATTAATGTAATGTTTACTTTTGAAGATTTTCAAAGGAAATGTTAAGTTTGTGACTGTATAATGTAGAATTATAAGTTTAGTACTGGAGCGTGTTTTTGTTTACCTTACATTATGAATGATGCACGTAGTTAGTAGAGATAGCGGTGCTGAGGTTGATGTTGACGTATAGTGTGATTCATGTGTGGTTGTAGCTGGTGAGGTGGGTGAGGCTGGTGTGTGGGAGTCTGTGTCGTGGCGCGTGCGGCTGAGCGGCGTGAGCGGCCCGGCGTGGCGCTGCCGCAGCGTGTCGCTGATGCACGCGCCCTCCTGCTACGTCACCGTCCACAACAGACACCTGTGTGATTGTCTGCTCCGAACATATCGACCGCAAACATTGGAAGGGAAGGAATTTGAAGGGTTGGCCCCGTGCTTGTGATGCCTCTGGTCTTGCAGGCGTCCATAACTTACGTTAACCGCTTACCATCAGGCAGACCACCAATACCACCAGTATAAAACAAACATCATATTACTGGCGTCACATCATTACTGTACTCACAGTAACAAATGATACCAACGCTTTTGCCCCATCTCATAGAGATTCTAGAAGTGATGGCCAGTAACTTGTCATACTACAAACGTTTGGGTTACAATGGTAAATTAATTAATAATATTAATAGTATACACACGTTATTCACACTGTGTTGATGAAAAAATAAATACGCACATCTGTTTAGTAGTACTAACGGATGTGATTAGTTCACTGTGAAAGACGTGCGTTTGTGTCATACTATGTTTCTTTTTTAATAAAAAAACATTGATTATTGACCAATGACCATTATAGTATTTCAAAGTACAATTTAGTTTCCGCATTTGAGTAATAATGTTCGATTCACTATAATTTGTAAATAATAATAACTATTAAGGACAATATTCATAAATATTTTCAAGTGTTATTGTTTAAAAGTAATAAAATAATGTAGGTTAGTGGTAGCACCGGGTCACGATTATAGGAAACACGTGGTCTCGGGTTAACCGGCGGGCGGGCGTCTGAATGTACGTACAAATGTCCACCTTATTGACATACCTTGCAATATATTATAATATATCATATTCTAAATAGATATAACGACTACGGACGAAAGAAATGCCCATCTTGACAAAACAAAAAATATGAAATCATTATAAGTTCAAATTAACCTTAGGTACCTATGTTATTGGATTTTTAAGTGACAGTACAAATATAAATGTTGTTATCACGAGTTCACATTGAGATAATAATATTGAAATAAAAACATAACAAACGCATGATAGAGGCACATCTGAGGTCACAGCTCAGTCCCTTACACGCCCTTAGTTCAATGTTCTATTTTTAGTCGTGAAGGCGTAAAACGCGCTAGTAGTGCGTAGAATACCCAATACGCATGCGCGGCCATCAATGAAATTATTTCCGAACATTTTATAGTACTACCCAGGGCTCCCAACCTGTTTTTTTGTTACGTAACCCTCTAACGCGTTATACAGATGTGTTTTGTAATATTTAAACATATTTTTCTAACTAGGTAGGTGTTCTGGAAACCGGATCTTAGTTTAACTGTTCGGTTCAGAACTCTGATATTAACTTATCTACATTCCGAGGTTGTGTTAAGGTTGTTTATGTCTATCACTATCACGTTATAGTAAAACATACACTTTAGATACCTATTTATTTAATTGTGAAGTAGATATCTCCACCATTCCTGGTAACAAATAGTTTATTATAATTATGCCATTAGGTACGTTATTTCTTACAATTCTGTCGTACGCCTGCGTAATTTCAGCCACGTGGCTGTTTATCCTATTGAATTCAGTCCCCAGCAAAGATGATATTAATGTTTACTTATATGGGCTCGGCAGGGGGTTTGTAATGTTTTGTGATATTATGATTTGATTGCCTTTATGAAATGAATATAAAAATCCGTCCAAATAAATCAAGCATAATTACGACTAATTTAATAAGCTTTCCTTTAGAGAGTAGGACTCCAAGAGTATTATAATATACAAAATAGAAACCAAAAACAAATTAGAGATATAATCTAGTAAAGCGTATATATTTTCGATGAAAATGAATAACATCTATTTTCGATGTTGTTTTACTGTTAATCACAACACGGAAATAATAACTAAAGGGCGTATTTCTTCGAACCATCAGAATTTTCCATTCCTTTGTTGTTGACGTAAGATAGGGCATGTGGGCGAATTTTACGGTAACAACAAGCTGGTAGGCTATCTGACTTTTCGAAATGTTTTGTATCATTTTCTTATGGATATATACGAGTATTGATCTATCAACAGTCGAGTCAGTAGGTACCAATGTTCGCTTGTTTACGATAAAAACTCAGAGCCCTGTATACTAGAAGCAATCAAATTTTGCTCTCAAGCAGTAGATGATTCACCAGAATTTGACGATAAATTTTTTATAGCTCCTTCAATCAAAACATTTGTATACCTATTCGCACGACGTTTGCCGCACCATGTTTTCAAGCTGTATTAAAGAAATAAACTTATTTTATCTACTTCAGTGTTTAATTTTTGACTGGTACCCTATTCATTAGATTATAGTTTAATGGCTTATTTGTTATTGTAAGGTGATCACGACGTGCAGACGCTGACAACATTGGCTTCATAAATCTCGAAAAAAAGCTGAACTATATCTGATTGCGGTGGTTTTGTTCTTGGCTGTCTTGCTGCTTCGTGTATAGATATAAACTCGCGAAATGACAAGACTAGAGGTGTCATTTTACAGGTTATACACACAAAAGAAAGGTAATGACTAAATGGATGCTCTAACCAAAATTACGTTTACAAAATAAATTTTCATGGTATAACATAATTACTAATTATAACTGCACGACGTTTATTTTAACGTAAAAATCTCTAGAAACAAGTGAGTCATCGTGTTATTCGATGGTATCTTCTATGCTTGTAAATGTACTGAAAACACATTTATAGGGCACGTGACGTCAAATCAGGTAAAATTTAAGTGGGCTTCTTTGATACGGAGCGCACCCCGCTGGTCGTCAATACCATCTTAATGCCAAATCTTTTTATCAATTACCCCTCATTAGGGGCGGAATCAGTCTCATTATTGTGCCCGCTATTATATAGGTTGTATTATTTACTCGGAATCACTGGCATATTTGTGCCAAAGTTTAGTTATAGCTACACAATATCATCAAGTTTCATGTTTATTTAGGGAACTAATAGTTTACTTCCGCATCGTATCCATAGGTCAGGTAGCGATGACCTATTGTCACGATAAAGCATATTCTATGTACAAGACTGAATAGATATTATTTTATAGTTAGTAATAATATAAATGTGATCAAAATCATTTTATTCAACATCCTAAGCTAGTTGTTAAACTGCTGTTCATATTTTGTACTACTCGTATCTAATTGTAGAAATTAATGGTCAGAAATAAAAGCAAAACTCGAGAAATCTTTCTAGTTGGTAATAATACTATCTGGGTGGATCCGTCGGTACGTCATTGTACAGATTTCTTTCTACCTGCTCGTTCTGGGAACTAAAAAAAGAATGTCTAGACGTCCTGCCTTTTGATGCTTTTTCTATTTTAAACATGTTTTTATGGAATACTTTGATTTCTTTCAATGATCTAGCGCCAGGTGCAGGTAGGGACCGGTATCACTTTATTATTTTCAAAGATATCTTTTCGTTAGATTCAAATGTTCCTAACGAATTCTAAGGGATATTTTTTTTATGCTAGTCCTTCGTTCCCTTATTGTTGTCGTTCAACGTATTTTAGGTCCGAGGGTTTAAGCCGGCTTATTCTATAGTAAATATGCAGGAGAGTATATTATTTTCGTACAATGAAATTAGCATATTGTAAACGGTATTTTTCTTGTGACCCAAACAAAGGAAGTTTGCAATGTTCAGTCAGTTTAAGATACAATAGATAGAGAAGATCGATTTACAGCATCTGCACACTCGCTTTTTTTAACAATTGCACGATTGTGCGACTGACATCTACCGAGTATATCGCACCGAGTCACTTTCACTCAACTGCAAAATATAGAAGCAAACAAAAAGTAGCGAGCGTGTGTACTCCCTTAGGTAGCGGAAGTTAAACATTTGTCTAAGATTTTGTTATTGAACGAGATATTGCAGTTTCCCCCTTGTGTAAGGACGTTGACGCACAATGTAATAAGTTCATAATGTAATGTGAGCGTATTTGATACTATTGCCATAAACAAACTTGTTTGTTACCATGTTTTTCATATAAATGTAAGTATTCTATGCAGCTAATATTATTATTTTTCTATTCCGTTACTAGACGAATGGAATTATGTGCGTACATACATTGTATCTTTATGAACAAATAACTCTCACACTTAGATTACCTGAGAGTGAGCACCTAATGCATTCTATGAAGCTACGTTCCCAGATTTGTATAACCATTGAGAAAGAATTTTTAGAAAGTGTACCGTAATATACTAGAAATGTATTTCGTGTTGATAAGGGCAGACGCAGTCGCTATTCAATTATAAGTACAGTTGTGGAGCTTAATAGCGTAGCTTCTCCGAGTAGATCTTGAGTGGAAACTTCGGAACGATTTCGTCATGACCCTATTGCCCGTCCAACTAGTAAACACCTGAAGAGTACCACAGGTATTCTGCGTACCGTTACGGTGAACAAACTGGACAGCCGCCACTTGTTTAGTTCAATTGAAATGTTAACTTGATTACATTTTTTTCTCGATGGCAACACTGATGACTTGCTTCCAAACGGAAATGCGACTTTGATCACTATGTACTGAGCGCGAGAGGCTATGCCTAACAAACATATTTTTAGCCGCCTGATTCGAGTTTAATGTACTAAAGTTGTTTACTAAGGCTAGTATGTATCTGTATTAGAGTCATCGTACTGCCAAATCTCGGGTTTTCCTCATGCGTTCAATTGTTTATAAGTAAGTGTAGCAATGACCCTAATGAATTCGGCTACAGCAAAACGTTTGTTTTTACGATTAATAATTTTGAATGCTTTATTATGAATAATTTTCTTTTATCTGAAGAATGTGCATTATGATTTTTGTTTAAGAATGTAGTTAAATTATAACTTAATAAATAGAGAATAATAGAATACAAATTATATGTTAGGTTTATTATCAACGTTGTGGTTTGATGAAAGTATTATTGCTATCATGTTTTATAAATAAAAACTGTGTTTAATGCACCGTCTATCTACAGATAGTTAGATACGACGGAGAAAGCGTGGGCGACCGTAAACTTTACCAATTTGTAGGTATTCCAGATATTTAAATGAGTTAATGCTTTATACCTATCTACTGAATAATAAAATTGGATAGTAAAATGGTTATAGACGTGATTCTAAAGATTAATGGTTGTGATAGTATCGAACGTTTCCTTGTAGCCTGAAAGGAGCAGGAGAGCAGATGTTCATAGCTTCATAACGAAACATAGACATAGCTACGATGTGTTATTCGGGTGGCGTTGGTTGCTAGGCATGTCGGGGGCGCCCTAATATTTTGTTCATATTAGGGAGCGAGGGGGGTATCATGCCATCGGTATACGTTTAGTAATTCTGTTTATCATAAATACGAGTAATAAGCGTGTAAGTATAGTGCCCTAATATTGACGACAGATGAGAAATCGTAGAACAAACCCATTTAGTTGCTTTGAATGAAGGTGTATTGTGGCCCCAAATTATTCTGTTTTAGTACTTGTTGAAATTTGAAGGTAAAGCGGATGTGATCTGACTACATTAAATGATGTACCTAACTGTTTTTACTTCACGTTTTTTGACAATATTAATTGTTGGTTTGTTGTGATTTCTACTTAATATGCAGAGCGGTTAATTGCATTGACGTCAGAGAGACAAGATGTAACGTTACCTAGTATGATGATATGATAATTCTTTTTGTTTTCTCATGAAGCCTATTTGGAACGGAAATTTCGTCACTCGCAGATTCTACGGGTATTATACAATAAAGATGTGTTAATTATAATAAGTATTTCATATTATGAAAGTTCATTCGTCATCCCGTACAAATAAATATTGACTGATCGTACGATACTTAACTATCTATCACTTATATTTCGTATTTATTATTTTATTTCCAATCATATTATGTATTTGTTGCATTATAGGGATCAAAAATCCATAAAGTCTATTATGTTGTTCTAACGTTGTAGGTATAACGTTTTAACCAGGAATAGCACCCGAATCGATATCATTCTGTGTTTTATTTACCAAGATCGGTTTTTGCGTCCCTACTTCTGAGATCCCATCTCATATAAATGACTTGTCATTCTATTGTAGTACGTCGTATGAAGTCAATATGTGTACCCTGAGTATTGAAGAGCCTACTTTATACAATATTTATGAATGTTCAAATAGGATTTTGTATCATTATCGACTGTTAAATACAGGGAGAGCAAAGATTGATTAAGATGTCATGTAATAACTGGAACTTTCTTTCTTGGACACGTATGTACTTATGAAAAACTATAATGGTATTTCATATCCCTGAAAGTATAAAACGAGCCTACGTTTTATACTTTCGTTGTATATCCTTTAAATGTTGTGTTAAATAGTTGAGGTATTAACTAATAGGTACCTATGCATTTAGATCATTATCATCACCTCTTAATTTTGGATCGAGCGTAATTCTGAGCAAAAATATTTGTGAAATGAAGAGATCGACGCACATGCTCCGTTTGTATCGGAATGGGATGCTTGCAGATTTATTCTGACATTATGGAGAAACAATAAATAATGTATCATGGAAATAGCGAAGACGTGTGTATCGTTCCGTGAGAATACCCGTGTGCCATTATAGTCAGTTCTAGTTCGCACACCGTTACATATTGTTCTACTGCAACGTTTGACGTAGTACATAATATATGCTTCTTATAATTAATGCACTTTCATGTCTCTCTTTGAGATAAACATTTTGAAATTTAACGTCCACTTTGATCTAGACTTGACTGGTAAAACGTATAACACTAGCAGTATTTATTAAGATTTTATTTAGATTGTTCCCAAAAGATAAAATGTAAAATATGCGTCAGTATATGTGATGAATTTTGCATTGTATCTGATAAATATGTATATGATAAGACGCAATAAACTTATTTTGAATAAATAAGATCTACAATTCAATTTCGAATTCAAATACAAACATAAAAGGAACCACGACTTCTGAAATACAATTATTAACTTAGAAAGCCAGCCAGTTACAAATGTACAGATTTTGCCAAGAGCCAAAGGAAACTGCAATGCTTGTACTGATCATGTGCAACCAGATGAGATACAGAATCTTTCTGCTCCGAAAATCTGGAAGTTCCTAGTTTCTACAGGACTAAGCAGAGAACTAAGTTTAAATACTTAAGGGCGCTACAAAAGATCAATATTGGTCGAGGTAGCAAAGAAGCCGCTGACAGCTTCTAGCTCAATCTAGGTATACTAATGTTATAAAGCTAAAGAGTTTGTTTGTTTGAACGCTAGGATCTCAGGAACTACTAATCCGATTTGAAAAATTATTATAGTGTCAGATAGCCCATTTAATGAGGAAGGTTATAGGCTATATAAAATAACGCTACGGCTAATAGGAGCTGAGCAGTGGCCAAACAAAAGCGACGGGATCAAAAATTTCTAGTAAATAATAATAATAATAGTTCAGGAATCAACTGTTCAAACAATATTTTAAAATTTTATTTATAGTATACAACTTATCGTCCTCGTAATTCACGTGTCTAAGTTGTTATTAGTTTAATTTTAATAGATTTGATAATAACTACGATTTGTTCAAAATATATATTTTCCTTTCGTACATTAATGCTTAAAGTAAGCCTATGCACAAAAAATATTCAACATTGCAACGCTCGTTCAAAAATTATCAAAATACCACGCCTACATAATATTACAAAACATTGAATAAGTCTATACTGTAGTACTGGCACAAACAGGTCAAAGCAAAGATGCGGTTCACCAAATTCCATTATAGAAACTAAAGAGCTGCATCTGTGACGGTCGTTAAGTGAAGCATTAAGGTATGATGATAATCTTTCTAACGGTACACTGCATTTTTTCAACTTGTTTCTCGCTTTGCAATCGGCATGTTAGTCACGTAACGCGGTAATTATAAATACACTCTCATGCTAACATGTTAGCAGCTATTCAATACATGCGATACCAAGGAAATCTCGATTAAGTTGATCCTACTACAAATAACCGGGATATGCGTGGAATTGTAAGGAATTTACGCTACTAGCGCCTTTAATGCGTCAGCGGTGTAATATTGTAACTCTTAACTCCAACCGCTATTGAACCCAACTGTGATACGATTTTCAAGGTTTAGATGTAGATGGCGTTATGTTCGCGAAGCCCTTAAGGTTTAAAATGGCGGACATCTTGAGAACTGGCTGAGCTTGAATTTTTGGTAAAGTATTAAGAAATGGTATCTATAGAAAATGGTGGGATTATAGGATTATGGCTTTGAGATAAATATAGAATGCAGAGATGAGGTATTTGCATTGTAGTTGAACCAAAATGTGATAATTTTGGTGGGCAATTTCTTTATCTTTTTGACTTTTTATTATAATATTTTGGTAATTAAGATAGTAACTTTGACTGCGTGCGTCAATAGATGGCAGTACTTGTTGTAAAAATTCAACAACAATTGTTCATTGTTCAGTGGCCCCGCCGACTATTGCTTCCATATGAAGTTTTGCAGATGATTTGATGCTATATCTGTAATTATTGTAATCGATCCCGTGGATATTTGTAGGGGCCTTTAAGATTTATAAGTAAGATAAAGAAATATTCCTGATAAACGAATTTAAATAAATAATTGTGACCAGCTCTCCATCTTTTTATCGTCAATATTGCAGGTGCACTCTTCGTAATGTCTCGGCGAGGTAACCCTATGATAATCTATGAGGGTATGAACTTCATTAGGGAGCGGTCTCGTGGGCTTAAAACAAGATGGGTGTGCGGCAGAAAGCGACGGCTGCAGTGCATAGCTACACTCACCACATTGGACGGAACGCTCGTCAAGAAATATGGTTATCATAATCACAGTTAGCATTTAGTAATGGGTTTGGAAAATTTTGAATTTGTGAAAATTTGTGATTAAATTTAATCTAAAGCGAGACAATATAAAGATACTTAAACCATATATTATTACATGTTATAAAAAGAGTTAATCATAGCGAATGTTAGATAGAGTAGAAGAATACGTATGTAGTTTTAAAAACATAGACTTATGAAATATATAGGTACATATATGAAGTTATTTTTTGTATTTGATGCAATTGCATATGCATGCCACTCAGAGAAAGACTAACAAGTTAATTCGTTTTGAAGATGGTAGTTTTAAGAAAAATATTTTTAAGCTCTGAACCTATTAAACATAATCGATATGTACCTATATCATATATGTATATAAAATCTGTTAAATTTGGTATGATTAGAATACTTACTCTTGTTGGTTTGTAATAGTTATATTAAAGTTAATTTTTTCTATACGAAATTATCGCATTGATAGATAATTAGATAGGTCTTTCTTTGAATGCGTTAAGCGATGCGCAAACGTAGACACGTACACTTAATGGTTGTTATTGAATACCGTTATAGGAGTCCGTAGTTACCTTGATCGGTGTGAAAACTGAACACGGTATACAAACCCAGGACATTATCTATACATATTAAAACCAAGTTTATTTGCTTTGACGCGGTCAGCTCAAGAATAACCATTTGACATAGAAGTTATTTTGCCTTTGATATTTATCACGAAAAGAGACATTTGTATGCATGTTCTTGTGAGATTTCTTATAGAAAAAAAAACAAAGAAGGCAGGAGAACTGCCTGGCAAAACTTCATCATCATCTTCATATCAGCCCAATGACGTCCACTGCTGGACATAGGCCTCACCTAATTTCCGAAATTCCCTTAAGAAAAGCTTTAGGTATGAAATAAAACTATATGACACAAGAATACTTACTGCAATATTGGTTGAAACTAGTGAACAGAGAGACAAATATAAAACATAATTATCTTATATATTGCCACCAGATGGACTCACGACCTGTTAAAGTTTGCCGTTTGTTTGGCCGTTATGCAGGCGGCACAAAAAGCTTGGCGCTCAAGGCACGGCGATACCGATTTGACGTGGCGGTCAAAAGGTTAATGTTAGCATGTCGCCTTGCAAAGGCTGCTAAATTGTGGGTGTCCTGTCCTCTGCTTACCCCTTCGATTAAAAACGATTTAATACTATGTTATGTTGTATTATGGAGGAGTAAACGTACGTTTGCGTCGCGCCTTATTTATGCATTTGCGTTAGCTGTTCATGTAGATGCCTAATGGTGCGTGCATAGCGACTTGATAAAAATTAGGTTTGTTATAGTCATCGCGTGAATCACGCATACATTCAATGTTTCACGCATAACTAGTTAAATAATACCATTAAAGAGCATTTTTTTTTTCAATTTCTTAATACTGCATTTATAGTAGTACCTTTAGAAGAAAATGTTTATATTCACGTTGTTTGTTAAAAAAAAATACAAAATAGTTTATTATCACAATTAGATGAATACAAAAAGTTCTGGGTAACCTCATTGTAAGCAAATTTTTCCCTCTTTAATTAACAATACAATCGTTAAGTAAATAATTATATTAATACATACAATTTACCTACTAGAATAGTAGGTACTTAAATAAAAATATAGTATAATTAATTTGAGCATGCGTTATGTCGTTTTGGTTACACATAAATTAGATTTTGTATGGATTCTTTATTGGACAGGCTGTTGTTATGCCATAGTACGTATTAAAATGCTAAGTTATTTTTGTAAGTGCCTAGATATTTCAAATATAATATATTTTTACATAAAATTTTGTTCTCTAAGTACCTACTAGTTTCCGCTCGCTGCTTCGCTCGTGTAGGATATCCATAAAAAGTAGCCTATATGGTATTCAAGACTACAGACTATATGTGGGCCTCTCACACAGATTTTATCGATCTTTCTGCTGTTATTGAATAACAAACATCCATCCTATAACTTTCGCATGTATATTATAAGTTGGATAATTAGTGCCTAAATGGCGTCAAAGACTGACAATAAAAATAATATAGCATCTTGGATATTAAAACATTTTGTTCCAAAAGTTAAACAATATCTTTTTCTGAAAATAATGGATTAAAATTGTCAGTAATTCCGAGTTACATCTATTTCGTAATCTGTTTTTGTATAAAATCAATAGGTAGAAATCGTACACAACCTACTGACCTATATAGAGAACTGGTTCTTATCTAAAGTATCGCGTTGCTCCTTCAAACTACATTAAAAAAAGTTGCTCATACATAAAAGCCCTTATTTATTAGTCCCTTAATATTCTATTGACTTGTTTATAAGAATATATTGTGCATGATTTGCATAATCACGTATTCTGAATATCTAATGATTAGTGATAAGTTTGACAGCACGTAGGAAGATAGTTAAAATATAATATATTTGGTTCTAGAAGAACTGTCTATTTTATATTATAATTTATACTCAGACTTAACCGATTAACAGGGCATATAATAAGTAATTAAATTCTAAGAAAAGCAACTTATTTAACTCGTTATATTTTTAAAGAAGATATTAAATGATATAAGCATAATTAAGACAGGGACTTGCCTCATCATTAACATCACAGTGCCTAGTGTCGTGGGTTCCATTCATATGCAAGACAATTTATTATTATGTGATTCGTAAATTGCATGTTTGAAAAGTCCTCCGTAAGACAAAGTTTGTTCCCTTGTGCGGATATTGTCTTTAAAAAAGAGACGAGGTTTAGTTTATTTAGTTCCATTTCAGCAAAATTTATATGGTTACATTTTCCTTGAAACAAGTTGCCTCTCCCGCTTCACCTGTTTCACTTCCCCGCGCTCGCTCTGCGTCGTGTCGCTCTACGGTTAACTAATTCATTGAAAGCAAAGATATAATTTCAGGTGCAGAGATAATGACTTGTGATTATTTAATTAATTTTTCAAGTGTTATCGCTCAAGTATTATAGTAAAAATTGTGAACAAGTGCATTCAAACTCATGTGCCTGGATTGTAAATATTTTATATTAGTGCAATTTTTTATTCATACTTGTACTTATATCATAGCTATAGTAAATTGAGCCTTATTAATAAAGACTTTAATTACTTGTTAACAATGAAATAGTTTTTTAATGTGTGATGTTTAACTCGGTTGTTAAGAAATGTATTTTATTTATTGTTACCGATTGTAATTATATATAATATATATAATAGTTTGTATAAATCGCAGACGGATTGTATTATATTATAACCTATCTGCGATACCATTTAGGATTAAGCTAGATTCAGAGAATACCTAGATTTGTCTGAACATCTAAGTTTTTGAACGATTGACTGTGCCAAGTTGAACAATAGAAGAAGCTTATGTTCAGCAGTTTCTGGCAGATTGTGATAGACTGAAGATGATAATCATATGAATACGGGGTGAAAGGGGAGAGATTTCTCGGCACCGAAAATTAGGTAAAGTGTTACCTAGTTATTCTTATATATACAGTGCGTGAGGCACTAACTTCAGTAGTACTTAGCTACAGAGATATAAGCGCCGAAAGTGCATGCTATCGACCTTACAACTACCGAACAAGCCGATTTTAATAACTAAAATTGAATTATACAAAAACCTAAGACGCACACTCAGCGATCAAAACACGGCTCTCAAACAAGTAAATATAATTAAAAAAATTTAATAACCCGACTGCAAAAAATCAACAGAGAGCAACGCACTAAAAAGGCCGAAAAATTATTGTATTATTTAAATACATAACATATGCATATATTTGTAATCTCCATTTGATTCCCTTTATTTTGATACTCTACTCGATAGGTTTGGTTAAAAAAAATAATAGAACTACTAACAATTTGGAAACATTCAATTATTTATAATCTCTATATGTACCTAATCTCCTTTTCATTCTCTTTATTTTGATATCCAACTCGATAGGTTTGGTTAAAAAAAAAATTGAACTTCTTACAATTTTGCGTCAGAACCCCGCCGTTTAAGTCTTTTTATTTTTAAAACCTATCTAATGACATTTGGGTTTTCTAGACGAATCTAACGGTAACCTAATTGTCGAAATTCATCCAGCCGTTTGGAAGATTCGTGGGAATAAAGAAATTTACAAACATACAAGATACGCGCGAAAAACAATACCCGTCCTGACAGTCGGGTAAATAGAGCTCAAAAACAATTCAATTGTCACACAATTATTTCGCTCTTGTGAGGGTTTATTTTTAAGCAATTATAATATATTTAAAAAGACTGATTTTACAAAAACTACTTTCTAAAAATGTAATAATAATTTGACAGTACCCATATCAGAGACAGTTTTGAGCCTGACTAGAGAGATCCTTTAGTACGTGATTGTGCAGCTAAGGGGAGTCCCGGATTTTTTTTATATTAATGTGCTAGATGTATTGTATTCTATAACTTATTACTATAAGTATAAGTTAACGTTTGTAAGACGACTAAAAGAGCACGGCTTATATTTCTGCCCTAATTTTCATTTTATTCTCATGACGCGGCAGTACTTTAAAAATAATGTTATTACATGTTTCACTCATTTCACATTTCACACATTATATACATTCCATATTTTCATCCATATTTATTGCTATTGTATAAGGGATCGGCAGTACTAATACCTAGGTTCCGAGATCTAACTTCTTTCACCCAGTATATCTCTAGCTTTATTATTATATATACTGTTTATATGAGTAATATTCTGTGTCTATATTAAAAGAAATAGTGTTCAGTTATAATCTTGTTAGTCATCGAGTAGTAATTATTTACTTTTAAGTTTTTATTATGTCAAGATGATCAAATAAAGCTATGTATTTAAGCTCGCGTCTCATTTATTCAGTGTGAGATCTACTTAAAGTGGGAAACGCGTTACTACCTACTTGCCGATTAAGATAGCTAAAATGATAGGTGAAATCATCCTGATAGCACCTATCTTATTACAAGCATAAGCCTCTATGGTTGTGAGGCATACCCCCAATCGATTCTGTTTTTAAATCTTTCTAACAGGTAAATCTATCACTTTGTACTATTATAGCCGCGGCTGGCAGAAGCTGGCTTGCGGTATCGCCAATTGTGATTTTATGATGTAGGTACTCGTATAGTACGACAGATGTATGTTTGGGCTTTGTTTGGTATTTAACTACCTGTCTGTTGTAGTTATTCGTATATGTGATGTATATATTTGTATTTTTGGGATTGTTTCAGATATCAATATGCCAAGGTCTAGATTAGACATTGACGATGTTTTTACTATTTTCTTAAAAGAAGAAGATAATCATTCTCTGGGAGAATCAGCTTCTGAGGATGAGGACAACTTGATTGAGGACGATGTTCAAAGTGAAGATGAGAATAGTGAAGAGGTTTGCCCTTTACAAGAATGTACTCCCAATGAAGACGACGACTCAACTCATACTACTTGTGCTACGGGTTCTGCTGACTCAGGACGAATATATTGTGTTTCTGGGGAGACTCTTCGCGGTAAGAATGGACATGTTTGGTCAACTAATAAGGATCAACCTCCTCATGGTACATCGTCTAAAAATACAGCTCACACCTCTGGAAGACCAGCACGCATGTGTAGAAATATTTTTGATCCTGTGCAAATATTCGATCTTTTCATAACTGAAGAAATCATATCAGAAATAGTGAAATGGACTAATGTCGAAATTATTCGTAAACGTCAAAAGATTAAAAAAAATACAGCGTCTCATAGGGATACAACAGATTTAGAGGTTCGTGCATTGATTGGATTATTGACTCTGTCAGCAATAATGAAAGAAAATCATCTTGCAACAGATGAATTATTTAATTCAAATTTTTCCGGCACACGATACGTTTCAGTTATGAGTAAAGACAGATTTCAGTTTTTAGTCAGATGCCTGAGAATGGATGACAAGACCTTGCGACCGACTCTTCGACCAAATGACGCCTTCGTACCTGCCAGGAATGTTTGGGAACTGTTCATTAAACAGTGTCGAGACAATTATGCTCCTGGATCAGAAGTAACTATTGGTGAACAGTTGCTTAGTTTTAAAGGCAAATGTCCATTCCGTATTTACATTCCAAACAAACCAGGCAGATATGGTATAAAATTTTTCATGATGTGTGATTTGGCATCCAAATACATGATTGACGCTCATCCTTATATTGGCAGATCCACAAACACTGAAGGGTTGCCACTCGGTGAATTTTATGTGAAGAAATTGTCGAAGACTATTCATGGATCTAATAGAAACATAACATGTGATAACTGGTTCACATCAATACCTCTAGCGAAAAGTTTACTAGAGGATCCTTACCAATTGACACTAGTTGGCAGTGTTAGATCAAGTAAGTGGGAAATCCCTGAACAATTTAAGAACTCACGTTCTCGACCTGTTGGCAGCTCTATGTTTGGCTTTGATGGCCCTCTAACACTCGTATCTTACAAGCCAAAATCTGGAAAAATGATTTACCTTTTATCCTCCTGTAATGAAGACGCAGTAATTAATAGTTCAAGTGGTAAACCAGAAATGATTCATTTTTACAACCGGACAAAAGGAGGAGTTGATTCATTTGATAAAATTTGCTCTTCATTATCTTGCAGCCGCAAAACTAATAGATGGCCAATGGTTGTATTTTACGGCATCTTAAACATAGCTTTTGTCAATTCGGCTATAATATATGGCCATAACATGATCAATAACAAAAAGAAACCATTGAATATCCGACAATTCATGAAACAGCTCAGTACAGATTTGGCCAAGCCTTGGCTGAAGATAAGACTTGAAGCACCGACTTTGAATAGATCATTACGAGAAAACATAAGCCAAATTCTCGTAACACCTACGGATTCAGGTTATGAACTACAAACAGAAGAAACGGGGCCCAAAAAACGTAAAGCTTGCGCTTTTTGTTCTTACAAAAAAAGAAGAATGTCCAAAGTAGTGTGCTATAAATGTAAAAAGTCAGTATGTGGTGAGCACAAAGTTGATCTCTGTGTAAGTTGCTCTTAAATTGTGGCTAGTTTTAAGTCTAATAATAAACAAGAAACGATAAAAAAATATGTGATTTATCATCAAAAAATGGTAACTGTTAACTGTTTTATTATTAGTTTATATCCCAATGTAGGTATATTTATCTATCCTACAGGTTATCATTTATAAATAAATGCTTCTGAGATGTCTGTTAGGACTTTATGTACATCCATGATAGAGATTTCTAGGGTTAAAAAAACGTAACAATTTTGACTAAAATGTGTTAAATGGTTATTTCATTATTAGTTGTACCAATTTTGAGGGATGCTTAATTAACACTGTAGGTATATATGTGCCGAGTAGAAGACGAGGGCCACACGTCAGCCAAACTTACGTAAATGAAGGTGTGCTAAACCTGTTTCTAGAAAGCGTTTGTTTTTGGTTGCTAGCAAAAAAGGGCTGCAAGTCATGACTTACATTAATTACCTTTGCTCCAGATGAGCGTGAGCGAGAGACAAAGGACGGTCCGGTCGCTAAACAAGGACAAAGCATGGCCGCTGCGACAAATAATAGTTTGTGGTTTTTGAAAATGAATACGTGTTTTTCATAAAATATTAAACATCAATTTTAAATTTTACATATGACCGTAAATAATAAACAGTTATGCATGTACCTGTTTGGACTTGGCAACCTAAAGGTTGTGCAAGGCTGGGAGTTGGCCATCATTGTTTTCTGAATTCTTCACATCATTTTCTTTTAAACGAAACACGAAAACAAATAGTTGAAATTCATTTTAATAAATGAATTTGACTAATTTTAATTATATATCATCATCATTTCAGCCTATTGCAGTCCACGTAGACGTAGGCCTCTCCTAACACGCGCCATAACACTCTGTCCTCCGCCCTTAATGATTATATAAAAATGAGGCTAATTTTTAACTGGCAACCTGGATCTAATATCATTGCATACTCACTAATCTTTAATTTAAATTAAGTTTCATTGAAAAAACAGATATCTGCAGACTCGAGTGGTGATCTCTTAGGCTATTTCATAATTTATGTATGTGTCAAAAGGGCGGGCTTAATGCTAAAAGCATTCTCTACCAACCAAACCTTTGGGTGATGCAGAAATAAAAACTAAATGACTGTGGTTTTCTTGCAGGTGTTTCAAAACTAGTCCAAAGGTGTGCTCTGTCGGGAGAGAAGGAGTTCCTTATAAAACCTTATTCGTTCTATGATCTGGAAATAGCGTTGCACCATTGTTCTAGTGACTAAGTACCAAACTGATACTCGGTTGGACCAAAAAAGTAGTATAATGCCAATGTTTTACCATTTTGATGCAGAACATATGCCACAAAATTATCCCTAAGATTAATAAAATATACTTTTGACCGGCAGTCAATTTGTCCAATTGTTAACTGTTTTGGTTAACTGTCAGCTTAGATATATTACAGATATGGTAAGGTTAAGGTAAGGAAATGTTTGTCATTTATATATTTAAAATATACGTAAAAAAACAATAGTCAATCATAGTATAAGCAAAAGTAAGTAGGTATCTTGCAAGGAGCTTTATCGAGCATTTTATGATAATAACTAAATTGTGATTTTATTCGGAAAATGTGCTTCCATAAATCTTGTAAAAATTAAACTTAAGTCTTACAAAATATGATTCATCACAGGTGATGAAGCTTGTATGTAGATTAGATTTAGATTATTTTTATTAGTTTATTTTAGAATTTGTACCATATTGCATTTTGGTACTATAAGTTATATATGATAAATTTGTAGAGATAATTAAGGTTCTCAAGGAAAGCGTAGCGTGGGTGGCCTTCCACCAGGTGGACCAATGACCTAGTAAGGGTTGCGCCTGATCGTTGGTTGTAGGCGCCCCAAATGATCGCTGTGCCGGAAATTAGGTGAGGCTTGTGTCCATCAGTAGACGTCACTGGGCTTATATGGTTATGATGATTAAGATATAAATAAATAACTGTTGTCCACACATTGACGTTTCGAGCTAGATCATTGTAACTCCTCGCGGCGGTCTGCTCAAGTTCTTGAACAAAGTATACACAAAACGTTATGTGTTACAGTTTCTTTCAAAACTCTAATTTAAGAGGGAACGCGGTCTGCGAGAAATTTGAAAGATAGGTATTCTGTAGCTCAGATCATGAGATAAAAACTTGTCGAGATTGACGTTTCATATTCCTCCTTTTCCTCCTCGAAAAATGAGCCGATTCAATATTTTTTACCTCAATATTCAAAAACAGTATGGCTTCTTTCCTCTTCGAATTTGTCTGGTAGTCCTCTAATTACCGCAATAAAAATAGGGCTATTTTTGTAATATTAGGTGGGTCATATTTTTCTGTACCTAATGGTTTTTGAAAAAAAAAATTACAAAAAAAAATTGCTTTAGAGGCTCTATTAGTCAGGAAGAAAACAGGGGAATACTTTTGTATGAAAACCCGCATGCCGTGTTTCGATGAATTAGCTATTATAATATAATATAAACAATATAATAAAATAAAGTAAAATAGGGAAGTTTTAAAAGCAACAGTGAACAATAATTTAGATTTAGATGATGTGTGATATTTTAGATAGTTCCTTGTGCATTCATCAAATGATTTGCGTTGTACCTCATTATTGTAGCCTTTTGATTAAATGTGTCTCACTTTACATCGTGTATTTTTGTTATTATTTATTAGTCTACCTTCATATATATTATTACAGGTGTTTACCAAGATTGATAGAAAATATTTTTGCAGTTTAAATTGAACTGAGTGAGTAGGTATTTATATTTTAATTTAATTTATAGAAGAAACAAACGCATGTTTTGATTTAAGTTTTCAGTCAGATTTCATTTGCAATGAACATCTATTCTAATCTGACACAAAGCAAAATTCATTCGGACAAATATTAAATATTTTTGGGATATCTTACTAAATGCTATTGGTATTACAGACGTGCAGTTCATACCTACGGAAAAAGGTAAATATATTCTGGTGCTACGAGGCTATACGTACTCGCAAGTTGGAGGACGGTTTTTCTACTGTTCGTCAAAGCACATGGGGTGCAGAGCAAGGGTCCGACTCATTTCAGGCAAGCTAGTCGCGTCTGGAGACGAACACAACCACGCTCCGCCGTCACATGCGAGATGTGGCAACGGCGCCTTCGTCCAACTCCGTCCTAGAGGGCTTCCTAGTCTTACAGGATTGTCCACAAACAGTGCTATCCTTCCTTCCCCAATCACATCCCCAACTGCAGCAGCTTTAGCCCTTCATGCGCTCAACTTTCCTAGATTACTTCCTAAAACTGATCTCTGGTTAAGACCACCAAATCCTGAAGTAAAGAAAGATCCTTAGTAGTTAATGAAAATTGAGTATTTAATAATATGACGTCATTGTCCACTAATGCGAATCGAGCGTTAATTGTTATAGAATGTTACGTGTTTTTGATAAAAGTTTTTTCATATGTGATCATATGAATACCTACCGCACATAATATATGACCGGGTCTTTTCCCGAATGACATCAAAAATTATTAGTTCATCATCATCATCATCATATCAGCCGCAGGAAGTCCACTGCTGAACATAGGCCTCCTCAAGAGATTTCCAATAGGGCCGGTTGTTTATTAGTTATGTATGTAAAAATATTGACTGCTTCTGATGTTTAATAACTACATTTTCTTTTTTATATCCTTTTAGATCAATAAAACATAAAATATTATAATAGGTATTTAATTTGGATAAATATACTTTTTTTATTTATTTATTGCGTACATTAAATAAAATTTACATTTTGCCCCATAAAACCATTTAATGGTTTGACTGTGGTATCGAATCTCCGTACAAGTAGTCTTATTTTATATACTTACCAAAGTAAATGCAATTACAATATGAGATCACATTGTTAACATTTAGAGCATAAACCTAATTTGAACTTAAATAATATTATTTAAATTTTCTAATACATAAATATATGTTTATTTATTTCTTTTCGAATGTCTTCAGGCTTCAGAGTATTAAGTAAATATGGTAAGCGTTTATTTAATGTTCTATCACCATAATAATTGTGTATTCTTGGTACCACATATCTGCCGGAGGACATCGAGGGTGTTGTAGGCATTGGTTTTTATTGTCCTTCCAAAAACGATGATGCTGTATGTAGTAGTACTAGTTCATTTTTGACGTATGAAAATTTTTTAAGTTGAGCTGTGAATTTAGTTATGTGTAAGTACCGATGCGCATTACTGGACACAGACTTTAATTTAAGTATAAAGATAGATCGTTATAGAAATCGAATGTTTCTTGAATTTGTTGATCTCTAAAATCGATGTATGTTTCGAAATTTTAACTATAGCAATAAGCTTCGCTTTCAGTGATATTTCTACGCGATACGTAATTCGGTGATATTTTCTAAATAATTATAAATATAGATTATGCCTTATTAAAACTACGTTAATTCTACTTATTACATGTTACAATTAAGATATTTCGTTTGTATATATAAACTTATATTTAAAATAGACTGCTCCTTTTATTATGAATTATATTGTGCTTACTATACTTTCTTTTCATTGTAGTTAGATTTAACTAAACAAATTATTTCAGATTTAAATAAGGTCATAATCTTGTTAACAGCGTACCCAGTACTGACTTTGGATTGATCCTCACACCTGAGGACCTCGAAATGTTTTGTTCATTGCACAGGTGATCTGCTTTTAGAATGACCTTACTGTCGAGGTTGTCTAGAATACCATCAGAATATCATGGCAATTGTCAGAGAGAGAGGGAGAGATGAGACAATTTCAGAAAATTTCAAATTTATTTCCAGAAATCGAAGATCATGTAAATTTTCGCGTGAAGGCTAGCCGCCGCCGCTGCATTTATTGTCCTAGACAGCAAGATAGGAAAAGTAGAATTATTTGTTTTAAATGTGGAAAAGCTGTATGTACAGACCATCGATCTTCAGTATGCTATGTCTGTCTACCGAAGATAAAGATGAGCAGGCGCTAAATGAAACTGTTCATGGTGAGAATTTTGTTATGTAAGTACCTCGTTTTTGAAAGACTTCAATGGAATATATAAATTGCTATACATCTTGTGTCAAACTGTCTTTATTATCAACTAAGGTGTATTAAACTGCATTAGGTACTTTATGTGCAAAACAAAATTTATTTTTTAACGGATAGATTTGAAAACTTTAGAAGCGAGTTCTGGTTAACAATCTTTTTTAAAACGAAAGATTTTTCTAACGCTCCGCCGCCGCGCGCTGTCTGTTTTATGAATTGAATTAAATAGAGTGTCATATCAAGTTAAGGAAACAAAGTTGTTGGATACTTAATAAATACGTAATGATCCTGTTAATATTAATTATTTGCTATATATATATATATATATATAATATGTTAAATCTAAAAGATTTAATTAATTACGATAATGAAAATAAACCTGTGTTTACATTTTTCATATAAGATTTGTGTTTTTATTATACCTAGATAATTGTTTTTCTTCGATTTCACTATAAAATATGATTGCGATGGTACAATGTCGTGAAATGCTGTTACTATATCTCCTGTCTGATATATTTACAATTAATATAATTCAACTAGCTGTCCCGGCGAACTTCGTACCACCTACTTAATTTATGATTTTATGAAAGTATACCTACCTACATATCTACCCTACCTACCTACCCTCTACATACCTACTACCTACCTACCTACCAACTTACATAAAAACTAAAAAAAAAAAAACCTAACAACGTCCTCAATGAACTTCAATGAATCAACTTCAATGAACATTTTAAAAAAGAATTGGCCATAATGGTCCAGGTGTTGTTGAGTAATGCGCTTACCAACACATTTAGCGATTCATTTTTATACTCGTATTATAGATAATTACAAAGACATAAAAATGAGATTTACATTTTAGGTCCAATATTTTCGGTGAACAGACGCGGGACGACATGTTTGCTTCTTGATGGACATCGCTACATAAAAGCGTTTACAACTGGAAGAAAAATTTCATGGAGATGCTACACGAAGGGTTGTCCAGCCACAGCAATCACCTTTAATGATGAACTTATCTCTACTAACTACTCTCATAACCGGTGGTTTTGTGGTGGACCAGGTACAGGAAAACTTTGAAAAGTATTAGCCAAGTGTATAATAAGAATACATTAATTTATTTCCTCCCAAAAGGTTACAATTAGGTTACAATGGTGTACAAAAATGATGTAGCTTTAATAATTAGAACCTTGTGAGAGCGGGAGTCCGTAGAAGATCCGAAGACCTGTGTGACGGATCTCCAGGCTCTTTACATAATTATTTGAATAATTATATACACAAAATAATACGAATGTTTCGTAATCCTCAAGAATAAGCTCGTCTTCTTTTTTCTTAGATGTTTCTCTTCTTTAAAGCGAAACAACTTCCCTCTTACATGAAGCGCCTGCAGTACTTCAAGATACAAACCCTCTCTACACGAAGTAAAATAAATGATGCTCTTTTCATTTACAAACTATTAAGAAATAAAATTGACTGCCCTAAGCTGTTGAGTCTTATAAGGTTTAATGCGACCTCGAGATATCCAAGATATCATATAACTTCACTCCGTCCACCAATGACAAAAACAGTCAGATGACAGACAGATTGGAGTAAATTCTCCAATACCAAGATGCACTAAGATAATAAATATGTGTAGTGATTTAGTGGATATTCATGAGAATAGTATTGGTAAATTTTATAAAGTGATATATGATGAACTCTCTAATGTTAAAATATAGCAAGCAATCATAATTTGATTTAATTTCTTTTTAATTTCTCTAATCTATGGCCTGCAGTGTCGTGTTGCTCTTGTTTGTTTCTGATAAAATTTAAGTAACTATCATGATTTCATACTTAGTTGCTTTTTATGAATTATCTTGATTGTTAATATTGTTAATTTGGTTTCTGTAATTTTAAAATTTCATTTTTTTTTTGTTTCTAAGATTTAATTAATTTTGTGTTAAATATCTATAAATACTAATTTTATTTGTAATTATATTATAACTTTTATATTTTATTATATTCTATAATTATTCTTAAGAATTAATTTTTATTGCAGATGTTTTGTTCTGATCTTTGTAATTTTTCTAATTTTTAAATCTTATATTAATTGTATCATTAATTAATTAATTGCATTTCTCAAAAATGTAATTAAGATTAAAATGAATTTAGTTTTATTTATTTTATTTTTGGGATTTTAATACTGTTTTTAGTTTTGGTTTTATTTTATTTTTATTAAGCAAATGTCTAAAATTACCAATGTATTTATAATTAAGTTAATTTTAATATTTTATAGGATTAAAGCATAATGAAATCATATCTTTTTGTGGATTTTTATGAATTATTTTTTGATTGACTTTTTTTTTTCTTTTTTAATTACTTTTACCATTAATTGTATTAATCATAATTCTATTTCTGACTTCATAAATGTAATTTAATTCATTATTAATTTTGATTGTTTTTCTTTTTAAGTTTGATTTTGATTGTTTAGTTTTACTAATTTGTTTCAACAAATACCTAAAATACATACATACATATAGATCACGCCTCTTTCCCAACAGAGGGGTAGGCAGAGACCATTTCCTTCCACTTGCTACGATTCTGACATACATCTTTGGCTTCTTCAACATTCATCAGTCTTTTCATGCATTCTCGCCGGTTGAGGGTACTCCTGATCTGTCCCTTCTTAAGAACGTCACCTATTTGGTCATGGTACGTTCTTCTAGGTCTTCCCCTTCCAACGTTTCCTTTCACATTCGTCTCATATATTTGTTTTGTCACTCTTCCTTCATTCATTCTCTCTACATGTCCAAACCAGCTTAACATTCCTTTCTCTATTCGAGTTACAACATCTATTTTTAAGCCACAACGTTCCCTTATTACACTATTTCTTATTCTATCACTCAAATTTACCCCAATCATACTTCTCAAAGCTCTCATTTCCACAGCATTTATTCTACTTTCATGCTTCTTCTGCCATACCCAGCTTTCACTTCCGTACATCAGTGTTGGTACCAACACCCCCTTTTGAACCGCCAGGCGAGCCTTCTGCGAGATCTTCTGGCTGTTCATAAAGGCGTGCAGCGCTCCATTCACCATATTACCAGCATTCGCTCTCCTTTCAATATCACTATCACACTTCCCATCTCTTGTAAACAAAGTCCCCAAATATACAAATTCCTTCACTTGCTCTAATATCTCACTTCCTATCCGCACACAAACTTCTGTCATAATTTCTTCTCTTTCAAACACCATAACTTTCGTCTTATTTACATTGACTTTCATTCCTTTCCTTTCCAATGCAACATTCATAATATTTGTCATTGTCTGCAACTCATTAGGTGACGATGCAAGTAAAACTTGATCATCAGCATAGAGGAGACATTTGACTAGTAACTCATCCATTCTTAGTCCACAGTCACTCTCTTTTAAATCTGTCAAACAATTATCCATGAATAGGTTGAACAGCCATGGCGACGCTACACATCCCTGTCTGACCCCTTTTTGGATGTCAAACCAATCCGTATAGGCACCGTTTATTCTCACACAGGCACTGGAACCCTCGTAAAGAGATTTCAGTGCCCGTATCAGATCACTACTCACTCCATTCACAGATAATGCCGACCACAGTTCATTCCTCACCACTCTGTCATAGGCCTTCTCCAAATCTACGAATGCGCAATAGACTTTTTGGTTTTTTGCCAAATACTTTTCAGCTATGCACCGTAAGGAAAAGACCTGGTCTGTACATCCCATTCCTTTTCTAAATCCCGCTTGCACATCCCATATCTTATCATCCGTCTCTTTCATGACTCTTTCAATCAACACTTTAGCATACAGTTTGCCGACAACACTAAGAAGGCTAATTCCGCGGTAGTTTTTACAGTCTTGTTGCGACCCTTTTCCCTTGTATAACGGTACGATCACAGCTTTGCACCAGTCTCCCGGTACTCGGCCTGTCCTCCAACACAAATTGAAAAGGCGGTACAACTGACATGCTACCGCTCCCTGTCCAGCCTTTAGCATTTCGACTGATACTCTATCATACCCTGCAGCCTTACCCGATTTCATCCTTTTTAATGCTTTCACAATCTCATCCATGCTTATATCTCTTTCAGAATCACTTTCATTAATTTCTTCATAAGGCACCTGCATTTGTGTTGGTGTCTCTTCCTTTTCAAACAAGCTTTCAAAATATTCTTTCCATCTCTTTAGCACACATTCTTCTCCTTTTATAATACTTCCGTTCTGACTTCTGATATTAGATGGTTCTGAGGTAGCTGTTTTTCCTCGAGCTAGTTTAATAAATTTCCAAAATTCTTTGATGTTTGGTTGGAAATCATCAGAAAGTCTCCTGTCAAATTCATCCTTGCGCTCTTCTTTCTTTATACTGACAGTCTTTTTCACTAACACTTTCATTCTTTTGTAGTTCTTTCTTGCTTCACTTACATCCTCATTCGTCGCCTTTTGCATTCTTTCGTTAGCTTTAGCTGCTAACCAATCCAACCATGCTTTTTTCTTTACGCTTACCGCCTTTTGCACCTCTTCATCCATCCAAAAAGTTTTTCTCTTTCTTCCTTTTCTCCTTTTAGACACGCCACATACATCCACAGCAACATTCACTACTCCTTCTTTAAACACCTTCCACATTTCTTCTATGTCACATACTTCATCTAGACATGCAAATCTATCTTTTAACTTACTAACAAATTCTTCTCTCACTTTATGTTCTTGCAAATTCTCTACTTTCACACGTTCTACTTGGGTGGTATTTTCGACTGCTCTGTGTCGCCATTTCTTAAAGAGACCACTTAGTCGTGACACCACCAGATAGTGATCTGTGTCAATGCCAACACCCCGATACGAGCGAGTATCTAGAACCTGCCTCTTCATTCTTTCATCTACAATCACAAAATCAATCATACTTCTAGAACCACACTCTTCTCTTGTATACATATGGATTCTTTTATGAGCAAACATAGTGTTTGACACTAACAGATTCCATTCCAGACATACTTCTAGCAAACTTTTACCATTCTCATTAATTCTTTCATCTCCAAACGCTCCAAGTACCTTTTCATACCCATCCCGCTTTACACCTACCCATCCATTAAAATCTCCTAGCATGATAATTCTCTCATTACTCCTACTTTTCTTCAAAACATCTCTCATACTATCCCAAAACTCTTCTCGTTCCTTTTTCGCTATCACTGATCCATTCACACCCGTATCTGTAGGTGCATAAACACCTAAAACAAAGATTCGAGTGAGTCCAACCTTCAGCCTAATCCAGAGGAGCCTAGGACTCACGCATTCATACTCAATCACACATTCATTCATTCTCGCCGATAATATGACACCGACACCCTGGCTAGCTCGCTTGGAACTGGTTACACCAGACCAATATGCAGTGTAGGGACTATGTTTCGTGGTGTCACATCCCTTGCGCTTCGTCTCATTTACGCACAGTACATCAATATTCCTTTCATCCATCATTTTACATACTTCATCTATCTTCTCATTCATTCCTCCTCTTACGTTCAATGTAGCAAAGCGGCTTTCCACAGCCCGCTTCTCGCCTCTGCCAGGAACGAGACGTGATGCGTTGCGAGCGACACCGTCGCCTTTTTGATAATTATTTTCATTTATATTTATCATAGCGTTCCCACGAGTAGCAAGGGAATAAATGGGTCGATCCTGGTAGAGCCCCGCATACCAGGACAAGGTTAGCCTTTTACCGGGTGCACCAGGCCCTTGGCATTCGGCACGCTCACGACTAGACTCACCCCTAGCCACGCATCCATAGGCACGGCAGACCTTAGATTGGCGGAAAGACGGGAAACAAAGGAGAGGAGGGAAATGATATTGGTAATGGAAATATTTGATTGTAGATGGGAATATAGGTAAATAGGATACTAGAGTCTCGGAAGATAGAGGAGTGAGACAATAGTTGCTCGGGGAGCCGGGGTCGCGTACCCGAATACCATAAGAAAATACCGGACAGGCAAATCCATATATGTATTCCCTGGCTATAATTATTATTACTTTATTAACTTACTTTATTAATACCTAAAACTATAAATTTATTTAAAATTATTATTTTCTTTTTTTAAACATATTGTCATTGTTATAATATTGTAATAATAATTTTAATTTTTCATATTTATTGCTAATAATCATACATGTGGTGTTAATCTATAATTAATTAGTACATTTTAACTTTATGGCTGTACATGTATCTTTAATATAAAATGTATCAATGTAACTAATTGTTGTTAACCAAATAAATAAAAAAAAAAAAAATCTTTGAAGTGGTTTCTTATATCATTTAAAATCAGAAACCACTAGCGGATTTAAACATACGCATACCTATTGGAGAGTCCACTTGTTTGACTTCATAGCGATAATATAGTGCATTAACTACGATGTATATTTATTTTCACATATTAAGAATATATTTATTGATTTTAAACGGGAATTCACGCGATTATGATTTAGGTATTTACATACCTTATGGTGCTTGACGTGTCGATCAGGTTACACCGGCCGTGGTCACAAGCTGACAACACGATAATCGCGTGAATTCCCGTTTAAAATCAATAAATATTATCATGCAACGCGAAAGTTTAAAAGTAAATATATTAAGAATATATTATTATACCATATTTAGTAACTAGGGAACAAATGTTCCCGGTTGATGACAATAGGCTCGCCCCCTATTTCATGGGACCAAACATAGCTGGCGAAATGTGGGTGTGAAACACCTCTGCCTACCCCTTCGGGGATAAAGGCGTGATGATTTGTTATGTTTATAGTAACTAGGACAGGTTCATAACTGAGTTGTAAAATTTCGCTTTGCAAAATAGCAAAAGAATTTATTTTTGAGGACTAAGAAATTATTATTATTTATTATATATATATATATATATTATAATTATTATTAATTTATCCACAGCAAAGGTGCTATACATTAACATAGTTTCATATATAAGGTATGATACATTTGCCAATTACGGATTAACCAACATGGTTATTATGTAGCGTCAAAAAAATTATAAAAGAAAAAAAAATAGTAATAAGAAATAATAAATCTGGTTAACCAGTAATGTATTGAAAATTGTAAGTACTTATTGAAAATTTAAAACGAAAAAGGACATTTGAGAATAAGTGCTTGTTATTAATTTAATATTGGAAGAAAGCTATGTAAGCATTGCATTGATGTTAATTAGGTATAATATAACGTAGGTTTTTATGTTGACAGTAAAGATCTGTATTTACATATTTTGTGATTTAAATAGATATAACAAAATCGTGACAAGCAATTGTGTTTTTTTAATATATTGTTTTTTTTTTTACTAATATACTTGTGGAGCAAGCGTGTCCTTGAGTGGAGACTGCCACTCGGCAAATGTGAGCAGGACGCCATCCGGTTGTATTTAAAAAGAAAGAACCCACAACACTACTAATTAGGTATCCTGTCAACTGGCCGTATAATCTGGGCCCCTCTTGTATCCAGTAGTGGGACGTTTATAGGTTGTGTAATTAACTCCTAGAAATTATGATTTGTTTCGAATTTGTTTAGGATAGAGAACATGGCAACTTTTAACCGACGTAGCACGCGGTTGACTAGCTAGTATGATATAATTATTTTGAAGTATGTAGTGATCGTATGCCACAGAAAAAAAGTTAATAAATTTTGCTGTTTTTAGGTCCTTTAAAAACAGTTGTTAAAATTGAAGTTGAACCATTTGTAGACTCAAATGAAATGCAGAAAAAGACAAGTGAATCGGGCAATGAAAGTGATAAGGACTTGAGTACGACAACAGATGACGAAGATAGTGTCAGCAAAGATGATGAATCAAGCAGTAGTAACTCTGATTATGATTCAGACTTGGATGACTTGATAATATCATATTACTCTTTACTTTAGAACAGCAGTTCATAAGCGGTGGTACGAATACCAATGGTAATCTCTGAAGGCCTCAAAGTGGTCCACAAACTGATGTAGGGTACAAAATTTATGAAGATTATACTTAAATATAATCGCTCGCTGTGGCGGAAATTAGGTGAGGCCTATGTTCAGCAGTGGACGTCATTGGTCTGATATGATGATGATGATGATGATACTTAAATACCAATCAGTAATAATTTTTCCAAAAATTTTAGAATTTACTTTGGGGTAAAACACATCGTATGTATTGTATTTAAACTTCTTTTTCCACAATCTTTCATGTCTTACTGGTAGCCATGATTATTTTTCATAAGAGGAGGATATTAAACCTATTACACTGACAGGAAGATTTATATTCTCTTAGTCACCTCTTATGTCACCCTAGGCATAAAAATAAGTAATGATCCTGTTAATATTAATTATTTGCTATATATATATATATATATATATATAATATGTGAAATCTAAAAGATTTAATTAATTACGATAATGAAAATAAACCTGTGTTTACATTTTTCATATAAGATTTGTGTTTTTATTATACCTAGATAATTGTTTTTCTTCGATTTCACTATAAAATATGATTGCGATGGTACGATGTCGTGAAATGCTGTTACTATATCTCCTGTCTGATATATTTACAATTAATATAATTCAACTAGCTGTCCCGGCGAACTTCGTACCACCTACTTAATTTATGATTTTATGAAAGTATACCTACCTACCCTACCTACCTACATATCTACCCTACCTACCTACCCTCTACATACCTACTACCTACCTACATACCTACTACCTACCTACCTACCTACCCTACCCTACCTACCTAACAACCTACATAAAAACTAAAAAAAAAAAAACCTAACAACCATCCTCAATGAACTTCAATGAATCAACTTCAATGAACATTTAAAAAAAAGAATTGGCCATAATGGTCCAGGTGTTGTTGAGTAATGCGCTTACCAACACATTTAGCGATTCATTTTTATACTCGTATTATAGATAATTACAAAGACATAAAAAATGAGATTTACATTTTAGGTCCAATATTTTCGGTGAACAGACGCGGGGCGAAATGTTTGCTTCTTGATGGATATCGCTACAGAAAAGTGTATACAACTGGAAGAAGAATTTCATGGAGATGCTGCAAGAAGGGTTGTCCAGCCACAGCAATCACCTTTAATGATGAACTTATCTCTACTAAGTACTCTCATACGCCGTGGATTTGTAGTGCACCAGGCACAGGAAAACTCTGAAAAGTATTAGCCAAGTGTATAATAAGAATATATATTTATTTATTTCCTCCCAAAAGGTTACAATTAGGTTACAATGGTATACAAAAATGATGTAGCTTTAACAACTAGAAACTTGTGAGAGCGGGAGTCCGTAGAAGATCCGAAGACCTATGTGACGGATCTCCAGGCTCTTTCCATAATTATTTGAATAATTATACACACAAAATAATACGAATGTTTCGTAATCCTCAAGAATAAGCTCGACTTCTTTGAAGTGTTTTCTTAAATCATTTAAAATCAGAAACCACTAGCGGATTTGAACATACGCATAAATTGGAGAGTCCACTTGTTTGACTTCATAGCGATAATATAGTACATTAACTACGATGTATAATTATTTTCACATATTAAGAATATATTTATTGATTTTAAACGGGAATTCACGCGATTATGATTTAGGTATTTACATACCTACCTTATGGTGCTTGACGTTTCGATCAGGTTACACCGGCCGTGGTCACAAGCTGACGACACGATAATCGCGTGAATTCCCGTTTAAAATCAATAAATATTATCATGCAGCGCGAAAGTTTAAAAGTAAATATATTAAGAATATATTATTATACTATATTTAGTAACTACGACAGGTTCATAACTGAGTTGTAAAATTTCGCTTAATTAGGTATAATATAACGTAGGTTTTTATGTTGACAGTAAAGATCTGTATTTACATATTTTGTGATTTAAATAGATATAACAAAATCGTTACAAGCAATTGTGTTTTTTTAATATATTGTAATTTTTTTATTAATATACTTGTGGAGCAAGCGTGTCCTTGAGTGGAGACTGCGACTCGGCAAATGTGAGCAGGACGCCATCCGGTTGTATTTAAAAAGAAAGAACCCACAACACTACTAATTAGGTATCCTGTCAACTGGCCGTATAATCTGGGCCCCTCTTGTATCCAGTAGTGGGACGTTTATAGGTTGTGTAATTAACTCCTAGAAATTATGATTTGTTTCGAATTTGTTTGAACATGGCAACTTTTAACCGACGTAGCACGCGGTTGAATAGCTAGTATGATATAATTATTTTGAAGTATGTAGTGATCGTATGCCACAGAAAAAAAGTTAATAAATTTTGCTGTTTTTAGGTCCTTTAAAAACAGTTGTTAAAATTGAAGTTGAACCATTTGAAGAGTCAAATGAAATGCAGAAAGAGACAAGTGAATCGGGCAATGAAAGTGATAAGGACTTGAGTACGACAACAGATGAAGACGAAGATAGTGTCAGCAAAGATGATGAATCAAGCAGTAGTAACTCTGATTATGATTCAGACTTAGATGACTTGATAATATCATATTACTCTTTACTTTAGAACAGCAGTTCATAAGCGGTGGTACGAATACCAATGGTAATCTCTGAAGGCCTCAAAGTGGTCCACAAACCGAAGTTGGCTACATAATTTATGAAGATTATACTTAAATACCAATCAGTAATAATTTTTCCAAAAATTTTAGAATTTACTTTGGGGTAAAACACATCATATGTATTGTATTTCCACTTTATAAAAAAAGATTCAAATAAATCGGTATAAGAAATATTGGTATATTTGATGATCATAAAATAGACATAGAAATCTTTTACCAGTAGACAAAAAGACTTTAAAGTCAGAAAAAGAAAAACACTACGTCTCTATAATGTTAAGTAGGTTAAGACCACTGGTTTTGACCAACTGTTTCTAACAGAAAACTTCTTTTTCCACAATCTTTCATGTCTTACGGGTAGCCATGATTATTTTTCATAAGAGGAGGATATTAAACCTATTACACTGACTGGAAGATTTATATTCTCTCAGTCACCTCTTATGTCACCCTAGGCATAAAAATAAGTAATGATGTAATATAATATTTTTTCTCTGTCACCACACGAAATAGTGGATCTGATACAGATGGTAGAAATATTGTAATTTTCAAAGTTTGTTAATTTTGTCCAGGAATATTATATACTTACATACGTGACAATTGAGTAAGGTGTATGACGTATTTATGTAAATGCCGTAGTGAAAACTTTGATAACATCCGTTACTAGATTTAAGTATAATGATGATTTAAGAATACAGATTGATTTACGTAAGTGAGTTTGTCATTTTTAATTTAATACGATCTTGGATTTTATTTATTTATTTATTAAACTTTCTGCACAAACAAGTAAAAAAGCGGACTTAATGCCTGAGGCATTGTCTACCAGTCAACTTTAGGGTGATGTAGAGACAAAACTGAGGTAGGTGCTTTCAGTTAATATCAGAGAATAAATATTCTAATAACAATAAACAATTACAAATAGGTACATAATATAATAAAGTATATACATTAAAATAAATTAAATATATAGATATATAATTATGAATATGTAGATATATAAATATTAATATATAAATTATAAATATACATACATACTATAATATAACTAATGTGCAAAAGACAGGTACAAGATTTATGATTCTGCCATAATATATTTAATATAAAGATGACGAACTTTGGTCTTAAAAGATTCACGGTTTGTGGCCGTCCTGATTTCGAGAGGGAGCGCATTCCAAAGAAGAATAGATTGAATGTTGAAGGAAGAGTGGACAATTTTACCATTCAGGTATAAAATAACTCTCTCTGCTCTCTAGTTAGAGGAGAGGAGACCCGGGCCCAGCAGTGGGATTTAATGGGTTGCTGATGAATGAATGATAATATAAAATAACTTGAAAAGTCAAAATGGAAGGTCTTATTTGTATTTAACGTCGCTAATGTAAAGGCAGTAAGAAATTAAAAGTTATACACTGTTGTTTAGGACTTTGGGAAGTATATTTATTAAAAGAGAAGGACAATAATTTAGCACGTTGTATTAAGCTGGCAGTAGTCACGTCCTATACAAATGAAACCCTACTTCTTTTTGTAGTATCTTGTATATCAAGAGACATTGAGTGTGTCAGCAAGATTACCTACTATAGATACATCCGTTATTGCATACAGAATATTATATTTTGATAAGTAGTGAAAAAATATGGAAACTGGTATAATGAAAGAACTACTTACCTTTCTTCTTATAGAAATGCAGAAACGTTCAAGTGAATCAGAAACTGAAAATGAATTGAACTTGATTTGGTCAACAGATACCGATGAAGATGACTTTGAATTAGGCATTTGACATCGATTTTGATTCAGACTTGGATGAATAAATAAACTGAATTTGTTAGAGTGTAAACGACAATGTCTAGATTACCTGAAATATTAAATGATTAGAAGATTATAGGAAGTTTTAATATTTTCACAATTACCATTTGACAAAATTGTAATTTACCTACAATAATAGTATGTGATATGTATTTTAAAATTGTATGTATATTTGTGTTTACAGCTCGGTTTCTGAAGACAGATAAAGGCACGACAATGCTTCTTTACAATGGTATGCGTTATTCCAAAAACTATCAGAATGGCGCTCGAGTGTCATGGAGGTGTAATAAAGTTGGATGTCTTTCGCGAGTTAATACATTTAACGACGCTATTATAATGATTAAGAATGAACACAATCATTCTGGCTAAGCTAAAGTTAAGCTAAATATTAACGTTTAAGTAGCATACGTCACTCTGACGTCAGTAAGTCAACAAGTAATGAAGAAATTAGATTTTAGGATCCGGTATCTCTTAAACTGGCAGAATACTGGAACGGATTTCGAAGTTCCGCTGCAGGATCAAATTTTGGTATTGTTGTTTAAGGGTGTTCAGTATTTTAAATATTAAGTATTGTTTCACGTCAGTATCATATAATACTAACTTGTGATAATAAGTTACCATTTTTTTATGGAGTATCTTATCTTATTAACGCTTTGTTTGATATGTGTTATTATTTTTGGAGGAAAAGTGTTTTCAAGCTGAAGTGAAGTAATATTTTATGTTGTCTTACATCATTATGAAGTCTTCCTTTCATCCGTGTATGACTCTGTGTTAGCTGTCCCTACGACGGTATATTATTAAGAAGTGTGCTCCCCAAATGATATGTGATTAGCATTTATCTCAGATTTCTCTATGTCTCATAGTTCAAATAGTACGTGCTAGTCAGTGGATCTCAATAATAAATATAATGTATGTAAATGTATGGTTACCATTATATAAATGATGTATGTATGTCTTGTCTTATAGACGAATGAAATAATGCGTTTTATTTTAGTGCCTTTAAAAATTAACTTCTCTCCAGTTCGTTTTTAGTTGATGGCAAGCTGTTGCCATGCCCGTGGAGAATAGACGTTATATTAAAAACTGCTATAACGTTTCTAGATTACTCTATTCTCAATTATGTACTTCGATAGCGTAACTATTATATATATATTTTTGCATATTTGAAGCGCTTTACCAGACAGATTGTTTACTTTGAGCAACACATTTGCTGGCATACAGAAAAAAAATTCCTGGCAAACAGATTGCCTAAACGTTCAACTTGTGTCTCAAATTTCAATTCTATAAAAAATCGTAGAATTACCTTGAAATACATTTAGATCTGAAATTTGTTTGAAAAATTACTTGGAATATGATCACAGAGTGAGTAAGTACCTACTTTAATAATTAATGTACATAAATAAAGTTTGAAGTTTACATAAAAATAAAAATGTTGGTTTTTAGATAAAACACCGTTGTTTTGTATATCAAGGTTGGGTAAACCTCAGCTGTGCCTTGGAAGTTATCGGTATTGTCGGCAAGCGGTACGAGGTCCACTGATGAAGTGGAGGTGCACTAAACAACCGCGGGGCTGTCGAGCCAAGCTTACCACTATCAACAACGATATCATAAAGTATGAAGGTGTACATAACCATTGACGTTAGTTTACTAGTAGATACCATAGAAATATTATGTAAGTAAATGATAAGAAGAGAATAAGAGTACTTCTAAACAACTTATTATTATTATTTTTTGTATTTATTGTTTTTGTGATATTAACTTAGATACATTATAGGTAGTTTAGAATAAATATCTCTTTTTGGCTCGTCACTGCTTTGGCGGAGTCGAAAGTACGACTCTACTCTAAGGTTTAACAAACAAAAGTGATTATATATAGCTACAAGGTGGAATTTTAGTGGATTTACAAGTTTTCTGAGTCATGGTAAACAGGTACATTGCATATATCTAAGCTAAAAAGCAAAAAATCACCTGTTTTCCGGAAAGTAAATTAGTGCTATGCGGTAACTATATTCTTCTTTAGCAGATCATAATTAAATAGTCAAAGGAAAAATTAGTGACTTAAATTACGATTCTGTCTCTGGGTCCATTGCTGCGTTTCCACATTGGCGTTTTATACGCTCAAAAAAATGTATGCGAATGCTTGCTTACTATCGAATGCGCAAGCGTTTATTCGGCCTAAATCTTTTTTCAGACAGTGTAAAGACATCATTTTGTTCAAAATGATCATACATTCAATCAAGTCTAAAGATTTTTTTGGTAAAAATACCTATCCGTCCATAAGTTATGAATATGCAATGTTTAAGAATTTCAACAAAATTTGCTTTATTTTATAATGCGTGTAATAATTACTTAAATTTACCTAACACGTTTCAGCTGCCAATTGAATAATTTATTAAAATAAAACAATTTTTTTATGTATTAGAAATAGGATGCTCTCACGTTACACTATGAACTCAAATAGATGTTCCATTTGTCTGGACTTATTGTTATTTCAATTTGTGTACCTGAATTCACTTTAACTACTTACGGAAATAGGTGCTTATATATGAAGGGTGCCTTTTTAGATTGTAGCAAGTAAGAGTAACCTGTACAAAAGCAGATGGATCATTGTAAAGGGTTTCTGCGGACACAATCATTAAAATTTTCAAAAAATGTACGTCTTTAATTCATTATATTGCTGGCCTTGCCTCATAATTTTCACAGTTGAACAATGGTTAATGCGCTGCAGTATTTGTGATATTTTGCCCAAGTGTGGGATACCGTAGATTAGCATTTCTATTATTATCATCACAATTTCAGCCTGTATCAGCAAAATAACATGTAATTTATAAATTTTGACTTGATTCTTAAATATTGTTTCAGTGTACATACCTCAATTCTCCTTATCGAATTTTGGGAATAGAGTGCTGATATATGGGGCGAACCGTTTCAGACGGGCATCGAACTCGAACACCAGTACTTATAAAACGAGATGGATTTGTATCAAAGATTATAATGGCTGTCGAGCCTCTGTTACCACTATTGACGACATGATAGTCAAATTTTATGGCGAACATAATCATTGAATTATTCATAATTTCACAGTTTTTTCTACGATGTTGTCGTAAACGGTGTCTAATAATAGAAAAAAAACAACCCTCCTTGTCTCCGAAGTTTGTGATGACAAAAATGTGAATTAATTCCAGTTAATACATGTTTATGTAAATATTACAGGAAAATAAAACGATGTTTCTAACTAGCTTAATTTTTGAGAAATCTTCAAACAACCGCATAACTAAATGTGTTTGTTTAACGTATTTAACATTTTTATTTTTTTGCCATAATAATACTTTGCTATAATCCCTGCTAGTACGGAACCCTCGGCTCCCGAGTTAGACTCGCACTTCCCCAGTTTTTTTTCTAGAGAACTCAATTCTGAATTTGGCTCGCCTATGTACATGTTTTTCATTCATATTGTAAAACTATTTCATGTATCTTTTCTTGTGTGCAATAAATATCATATTTGCTAGTTGAAATTGTTCATGATATGAATGTTTATGAATGTTTCTTATTATAATTCATAATGCATTCGTAAAGTAAATTGCTTCTTATTTGAGCGGGGATATAATATGAGAAAGTTAATTTACTTGCGTTCCCATTAAGGGACCATACTCGAATTTTGATCTCTTAGTAATTTTTTTTACTGTCAATTACTTCGCTTAACAATATTAAAAAATAATGGGAATCCTGCAAATAAATACTAAGAACGAGGTGACCACACAACAGGATTCTTTTAAATGTCTGCTTTTACAAACTATAGGCTGAATTATTTACAATCATATTCCTCATATTATAGGTATTTCATATTCCTTAAATATAAAACGAGACGTAGACTCGTTATAATAATTTAATATATTTACAATCGTTTCAGACCTCAATATTCGAGTAAGGTCCCCCAATTGGAACACACATAGTTAATTTATATCTGAAATTAAATTTACTATATTCTCATCTTTGACATAGCATTTCATTTTCGCTCACAGCTACAGCTAATTAGATAATTGTTATTTGAACTTACTTTTAGGCTCTGATTCAGATGTGTCAATATCAGCAGAAGAATATTACTTTGCGACAAGCCAAAGAGGGAACCCCGTTCTGGTGGCATCAGGATATCGTTACAAATTAAATAAGACTGATGGTACAAGGAGAAGGTGGGTTTGTATCAAGACTAGACATCGTTGTAACTCTTTTATTATCACCGCAGATAAAAACATTGTTAAAATGCATGGTAATCACACACATTAAGTAAGAAATTATAATTTCTTGCATTTTCCTGAATGTCAATTTTGGAGAGTGGTCTCGCTTGCCGGTTATATCTTTGTTACAGGGAAAGCTCATTTATGTTATAAGCTGATGTATTTTTATTATTTTTCTCTTATACGTAATGACTTATTAAAGAGGGTGAGTAACAATATCAAAATAGCGGTTCCTGCCTAAAAATATTTAAAGGTTTGACATAAAAATGCAATTAAGATCAGAAAAATTATGTCAGATTGCTATTGGGAGTGGATGCAGCACCTTTTGTTTTTTCTATTATCATAGAGGTGTTGTATTGTTCTTGATTAAAGCAAAAGCGTTTTCACAATTGACATTTTTATACACTCGAACTAAACCCTTCCTTTCAATGAATTACGCATGCGTATGCCAAATATGTAGTAGATGAACAGCATTGTGAAAACGTCCTCATAGTACCTCCTTCAAGTTAGTCACATCACAGGAGAATCGCTGTCTGAATATATATTTTATAGTCCCTAATTTAAGACCATAATCATGACTCCATCCAACGTGGTGCTGCTAGTCTGCTGGATACGTTTCTGGCGGAATTTTTAAGGAATTTTTCGACGCATTATAATTTCGGTTTTTTATATTTTATTTTTCTCTCATATATTACTTTTGTTTATTAATTTATATTGTAAATATAAATTTCTTGTTAAGTACAAAATCATGTGAATCATTTTTAATATTTAGATAGATTCGAGATTAAAGCAGCAACAATTTATTTTATATAATGTCATATCATATCACTATTACATTTATAATAAAATTTATTAAGAATGTGTGTGAGTTTGATTCATTTGCTATACTTGTCGGAAAGTTTAACTCAGTGTTACAGAGATACCACACGGGCGTTGGCGGTGCGTTGCGTTAGCGCTGTGTCGACGGCGACGCAACGCTGTGGTTGAGTGCCACACGAGTGCTGCGATGTGGCCTCGGTGGAACAACGATAATTTGATTTTCCCGTAGCGTAATTTTACGTAGGTATTTATATAAAAAATATTAAATAGTTTATCATTTATAAGATAAGATAAGAAGATTTATAACATTATATAACCAAGTACTTTTGTGATATTACACCTATCACTAGGTATAGGTACCTCATCGTGGGTAGGTTAGCGCCCAGGGTAACCCACGCGTTCCGCCCGGTAATTTACATGAAGTAATAAAAAAGTGTCTTTATGAAATTCATAAGGTCTACTTAAAACTGCCCGTTGCGATCACACACCTACCTACACTATCCTGGTCCGCGCCGAGCTGCGGCCGGTGCACAGTGATCAATTATTAGATATTAGGTGGATAATATTCAAATTTGACATTGTGACGGTATGTAAAACAAATAAATTATCTCTATGCGATTGGGGGTACTTACCTCATATTCTTGTTTAGTATGAACGGTTAAAGGTAAGTCATTACTGAGATATCAGCTAGTTAATGCAGTGTTCTCGCTAATTGTATTGATCTGTTCAATTTACTTCCAGTTTTCACGCACAGTTATCTGTTTGTTGTGACTTAACAGTGCATTATAGCGCATTAATAAATATGGTACGCATTAATAAAGGTATGTGCTTCATTTTGTATAACACTTAGTAACTGTTAATTGTTATAGTAATTTAGAAAGAAATATTCAAAACTTAACTTAAAATTTAACATTTTTTGATATTTTAAAGCCTGTATCTTACGAGGAACATATTAGAACATAGATATTTTTACACTAGTAGATACTTGAAAGTCTATAGTTTGACATTCAATTTAAAAAAATACCCCAAAGTACCCCTGCCTGAACAAACTTTTCATTTATACAGGAAACGGTGGTATAGTGAGAAAAGCCGATTTCTTTAATTAATTCAAAAAACACCCGCCAATTTAACGTGCAACTAGGAAATCTAAAGATATGTTGTTGAACTATATTTATGAGGTCATTGGAGTATCAGATTTGACAATACAAAAACTAAATGGGTTACGAAATTCAGTACATAGCTTTTGTTTATCTGCTTCCAGAAATTGGATTAAAATCGGCAAAGATGCTTCCAAATTAGAAAAAAATATCAGGATTGGTTGTCTAAATGCACAATAACATCTGCAGATCATAATATTGAACAGCCATCAACTCCTGGGTCTGTAGGTAGAGGTAGCCTCAAAAAGGATTTCATGGATTTAGGTGAGAGAACTAAGCGTAGAAGGAGACGAAGTATCATACAGAAGTGAAGAAGAGTTGTGCCTAGCAGCTGAGATGAAACTTCATTCAGTCGGAAAAAGTAGGGCTGCTTCAGCACTTCATAATATTTCATCATCTCCTGAATGTACTGTAAAGTTACGAGACAGTGTACAAAATGATATTTCTTATTCGGCAAAAGAAGCACTAGCACTTTTTATTCAATTGGAATTAACGCGTCTTCAGTATATTGAACTTAGGACATCAGCTATACGAAAAAATTTACAGAAATTGTATCCACCGTACTATAAACTTTTAGAAGAGAAGGCCAAGTATTATCCACTGAACTGTTTTTGTATGTTGGAATATCAAAAACTGAATTTAAATAAAGATTTATTTATTTTAATATTAATATTTTCAATAACAGAATTAGATTATTGTAATTCCAAGTTAAAATATTTTTGTCATCCTAAATTGTAATTATTGATCACTGTGCGGTGTAGCGACAAACTCACAAACTGTACCTCATTATAATTTAAGTATAAGTATATTTCTAGTATAAGTATATGATTGGCCTATGTTAAAGATTCTATAGCGCCCAGTCATGAAAATGTAGCATTGAAATCAATATGTTTTGTTGATTGAAATTACCTGATTGATCGACATGGTCGATAACATAAAATCTCAGCTATGTTTGCTAGTTGAAACTGTTTATCGATGAGATTCCTGTTAGATTCAATAATGTTTAATTAATTGTTTCTAGTTGAAACTGGAATATAATATGAGAAAGTTAATCTTTATCTATCTATTTGTTTGCCAAATCATTTCACTCAGTGCTACAGAAAAATTGATTGCTATTGAACTTACTTTTAGGCTCTGATTCAGATGTGTCAATATCATCAGAAGAATATTATTTTGCGACAAGCCAAAGAGGGAACCCCGTACTAGTGGTGTCAGGATATCGTTACAAACTAATGAAGACATCTGGCAAAAAGAAAAGATGGATTTGTATCAAGACTAGAGAACGTTGTAACTCTTTTATTATCACTGAAGACGAAAACATTGTTAAAATGCATATTAGTCACACTCATTGATAAAGAAATGTGCATTTCTTGTATTTCCCTGAATGTAATGTCAATTTTGAACGAATTTTCCTTCTTGCGGGTTACACATTCAATTTTGTCGAGTGTATGCTCATTTATAATAATATAAGCTGTTGTATTTATATTATTTTTATATTTCAATTAAATTAATTTTGGTTAAAATATGAGGAATTTTAATATTGTTGACTGTATCAAAGTGAATATTTCTAAGATATTAATGTAACGATTGTTAAAATAAGCTGGAGTTGAGATGACATGCTTATTAATAAAGACAAAAATGTATTGTAAAAACGAATAAATGGACTATAATTATTTGCAAGCATGTCATTTGAACTGAAAATATAATATACTTATTGTTGACTAAATGTGACTAGTTTTACTAAATAAATTTATTTAATTTTAATAGTTTTTTTTTTTAACTTAGACAGTAAGAATTGACTAAACCAATAACACAATAATTCTCCCCGAAACATTATTTTAATACCCTACTTTAAGGATTCAAGTCTTAACCCTACTGAATGTATCTAATCTTTTAATTTATTTTCAGTATGTGGAGCGAGTCCTATTACATACGGCACTACAAAGTTCGGCAATCCGATAATATCTTGGGGCAACTATCGTTTCATCAAGAAACTGTCTCGGCGAGTTAAAACCTGGTGGGAGTGTACTGCGAGGAAGACAAGTGGCTGTCGATGTGTTGCGGTCACCGTCAACGATCGACTGATGAAGCTTAATGGATGGCACAATCATTAGTATACCCCTAATTGTGCCTCTATTTTTACAGTTCAAGAAAGTAATGTGAAGGTTCAATACAGTGCATCGTGACCGATCGCACCCCCACCTTTTTGATCGCGTGCGGCTGATTCACGCGGTTGATGTGACAATATTCGGAGTATGAAAATGTATGGCCCCGTTTCCGAGGTCTGCGACACATGTGCCATAAGTTTTCATACTCTGAAAAAAAATCTCGCGCGGCTGCGATTTGCGCGATGCATGGAATTGAACTTTAAGTTCTCCATACTTGATGGTGACGAAACTTAATAGGGCAATAAAGATTTTAGCCATTCTATCTAAAGTTAAATGTGTGCTCTTAGCTGTAAGTATGATATTTTGTCACATCTAATTGTTTTTGGGAAAATTCTTGTTTTGACAGCTTCTCTTTACAATGTGCCATATTAGCCGACAATGCCATGGGTCCCAGACACAATGGCAATCATGCGCAACCATCATCGTACATAGTCTTCTACACCAACATTATTGTGGCTGTAATTGCTCATGATGACGCATTGTAAAGTGGAACTTTTAAAACAATAGCTTTATTGACAAATACAAAGCATTCGACAAATACATTTAAATTTATTACTAGAAAATTAAAATAGTCTATATATCATTAGGTATATTGTGTTAGTGTAGGAATTATATATAATATTATTGAATATCGTGGTAATTGTTTAAATCAGATGTTTTTTGTTTAACTTCGGTGTATAGTAGTAGTGTTTCGCAAAATAGAAGTACCTATTAGGTAGCTGCAACTTAGTTCATTCTTTGTTAATCTTTGACAATAATTGTCTTTTTCGTCTTCCTTCATAATATGTAAGAATCACAATGAATATAAAAACTATTAAGTTTATTTTCATTCGTTTTCAATAGCGTCTTAGGTTTGTATTTTGAGTTATATGGAAAAATGAGCAAAAGTAACATAGATAATATTTATTATTCTTGGTTTTTTATAAAAATTGTTGTTCTTTTTTGAGGTATTTTTTAAGCTAATGAGCTTAAAAAATACGTAAAACAGATTTCACTATGTTTGTTTTTTCTATTCATCCGTTCCTCAATGGCATTTTAGAGTTTTCAAGTGGTCATTATTTTTTGCAGAAAAAAAAACGCAAAGTATTTGGTTATTAGAAGATTTAGTATTGCTTACTTCCAAAGAGTAGGATATGAAGACGGTTTAGATTGTAAATGTGTGGTTAATGAAAGTTGTATCTTAAATATCTTTATTGGCAACAAATTTCTATGTGATCTTTTACTAAACTTTACTATACTAGATATATAAAGTAGTAGGTAGTTAACTATACTAGTTTTATATTACTGTAGGTAAGTAGATGAGTGAATTGCGTAGTTTTAAATATTAATTAGTCAATATGTTTCTTTTAGTAAATTGTATACTCGCAACTATAGCAAGCATTATTATTCTTAAGGAAAAAAAAACAATATATACCTATTGGTTTTAATTATGTTATTCTTGTAAATTCTTTCGTGTATGTACATTTTGGAGAAAAAATGTCACTATAGCCGTACACATTATGTTTTATGTTTTTATTATAGGTAAATAATATTCGGTATGTGTAAGGTGTATTTCTGAAATTAAAGTTTAATTAGACAAGATGTAGTTTATATTTGGTAACAGTTTAGATTAATTGGAAACAATTATCCCTTAACCCAACCTTTCGAACCATTTATTTACAAAATTTGATTCACGCATCACTTAATCAGATACACATACTTATTTATTTGATATGTGAATTTATTAATTTAGACAAATGGTTTTTGGTATACGTTTCTTAATTTGATATACTATTATTTTTTAACTTATTTTGGTGAACAAAGTATTTGTTCCCGATATAAAAGTTAAGATTATAGATATATAACAATGAAGGGTATTAACAATATTGTTTCGTTTCAGAACCAAAATTCGATCTATCGCAGCGCGGCAACTTGGTAGTACAAATCGGTGAATGGCGTTTCAACAAACACGCTTGTTGGGGCTCGAAGGTACGCTGGACTTGTATCAAGAAGAAATACGGATGTACGGCTGCCATCACAACAGTGGATAATGTGATCGTCAAAACTCTTGGGAAACATAATCATTAGTCATCAATTATGATCATCACAACTCTGCAAATTGTTGAGGTTAGCAGTCAGTTAGTTTTTTTTACATAATTAGGTATACTTACCTAAATTATATTGATGACAGAATCTTCAATTTTGGTTCATTTTAAGCTTTAAGATATAAAATTATCGATTGGACTGATGATAGATTGATGCTGGACGTTTGTATTGAATCCAATTATTATTTATTGAGTTGAAAGTTGAGTTTTGCGGTGGAAACATCTGACACATTTCGAGTGAAAGATACTTTGAACTTCAATTTTTAATCCAGAAATTGATACGTAGTTTGATCACAATAATTCAGTTTCTAAGTGTGAGGGTCTGTCTTAAAAAGCTTTTATATTACTTGTTGCTCGGACATTCACGCGAAAAGCGTTAGAGCTGCAGAAGTACAATTGTGTATCCTATAAATCAAGTGATTTTAAATCAATCAAGTGATTTTAAATTAAATTCTGCGACTATTTTATTGTTCTGCAGTATTTAGTTACAAGATTTAATTAGGTATATATAATAATTTAATTTTTATTAGTATCTATTTTTGATTCGATTTTTCAGGCTTACTTATAATATATTAATGATAATAAACCTCATTAATAAATATTATTAATGAGGTTGGCCAACGCATAGACATTCATGTCTGTTCCTTGGCGGAATTTGAGAATTTGACACTAGATTGTCTTAGTTATAAGTTTAATTTCTAGTTTTCTCTGTTACTGCATTGCTGTATTGGGTCTTACCTGTAATAACAATGTATGCTTAATAAATAAATAAATATTGAAGCGCCTATCGATGAAATAATTGAAATTGAAATGTGCCGCATGCCGTCTCGCTAAAGTCTACAAGATAGGTATTCCGCGAGTTGACGAATGACTCCTTGCGACATGCAAATAATAACTATGTACGTATTTAGAAGTAAATAACATACACACATACATAACGTAAATTATGATCTATCAAAATAAGCTCCCCAAATAAATAAATGAATACCTATTAGTTATGTCCCTGTCATAATGGAATATCCATCCGCTAATATGACTCTATCGCTATGTAGTTATATATTATTACTTTTAACTGTATCAAAATATCAGGCACATAGAACACTATTTTGGTAAATATCCCGATACATATAATCAGTAAATATGAATTGTTGATGTGGCTAGTTTTCGATAGCTAATACTTAATCATAGTTTGTTTTAGGCATATTATTTTGATTATGCTGTAGGTTAAGACAAAATAAGTACAATGATAATGAAATATGTAGTTTGTAAAGTAATATAAAGAAATTAGAATTGAAATTAGTTTCAAATCAAAGTATCCATTATCTTTCTCCTGTTTTTATTCTTAATGCGGATTGCCTATTGGCTTTCAAAATGCCAACAATTGCTCTCTGCCCACTACATTTACTGTGTTTTGGATCTCTACTTTTTTGGAATTATTAATTTTAGTCTTTTTTACCGATGCATTTATTAATCTCCTCGTTAATATATCTGATGTCCTCGTTAATATATTTGAAATAATAATAATAATAACTTTAAATCTTTTATTATTACTCAAATAAGATAAAAATAGCAAATTCTGCTGACAATTCTTAAACTTTAGTCGTTCATATAACTTATTTAAATAAATTCTTTAAAAAAATCATTTAGTCAGCTGAGTTAAAATACTTTTATGTTTTATGTACCCGTTAAAAATATGTCCTATATGTCTTGAGACTCGGTACCTCTATCTCTTTCCGCTTATGATTTTTACTATTAAATATACAATAACACAATTAGACGATGTAACTTTAATATGAATCTGGTTTTAGCTTCTAATTTAGTAGATTTTAGTAAAATAACGTGAAGTTTGCTTGAAGTAGGACAAATATAGAAGTTTTAACTGTTATTTGATGTAAGTGAGAGTAAAACAATATCAGTTTCATGAATGTCTATTTTTCACTGATGGATGGATGGATGAGGATAATTTATAAATAGTTCTCATGAAACTGGTTTCGTTTGAGTATTCTTATATTCTTAGATCCGGTTGCAAGATTGCTATGTTCATTGATTATTATTTAATCAAAATCTTACAGCCAGATCCCTTACTATTATATTATATTGTTCATGCTAATAGAACGATTTTATGAATATTGTAGTTGCATGTCATGTTAGGGCTAATTATGTAATTGTCTATAGGAAACAAGGATATTTCTACAAATTGGTCAACAAAAGGAAAATTTTGGTGAATGATTTATATATATTGTTATCCCTCGTTCAGCTGGGTTCAAAAACAAGTATAACCAAGTAATAGTTAAATGTTGAACTTTAAGGTTCCGCAGATAATAATTCCTTTTTGAAACTACAACTTTCTCCTGTTTTCCTTTTGATTGGCCTGTTGGTCTAGTGGTTAGTGACCCTGACTGCTAAACCGGAGGTCGTGGGTTCGATCCCCACTCAGGACAAATCTTTGTGTGATGAGCATAAAGGTTTGTTGTTGTATTTACAAAAAAAAATGTATTTAAGTAGTATATCAGTTGTTTAGTACCCATAACACAAGCAAATATAATTGCTTAATTTGGGACTAGATGGCGCTGTGTAAATGTGGTAACAAAAAAAAAAAAACGACTTAAACGATGCATAAAAGAAATGTTAGTAAAGTATCGAAATCGTTAACTAAAAGATCTGAAGTGATCAACAATGGATACCATAATGACCCCTGTCATTGTACCTCATTTGTGATTGTTTGAGAGGAATGTCTATAACTTCGTGTTATTCTAAAACTTACCTATTATCTAGAAGCACACTTGTCTATGGACAAGATCTTATAACAGACTGTTATTGTTCTAAGGTATTTTGTGTGTATATTTTAACTAATATTTAGGTACTCATGAATTAATAATCATTATTTTATCATTAATATACTCGTATGCTATCTTTAAAAGTATAAAAAAAATGTGTGTAATCATCATGTAGGCAATTGTTTATAGAATGGAATAGTTTTCGAAGTTGTAATGTTTCATTAGGTAATAATTATAATCATTGTCGAATTTTCAATATTTCCCAAGTTCCTAGAAGTGTATTTATTGGTAAGAACTAAAACTGTCTAACTTGAAACAAACACTACAATCGTACAAACAATACAATTATACAAAGGTCATTTAAAAATAATTTCATTATGTCAATTTTCTTTAATATTAATATGTATTAAAGAAAATTGACATAATAAAATTATTATTTTTTAAATGACCTTTGTATACAAATTTATTGTTTTTATTGTATTTTATATTTATATTATAGTAGTAGATATATTGTTTAACAAGATCTCTTTTATTCAAATATCAGTTGCTTAAACATCAACTGCCGTATCATCATGTAAGTAGGAGTATGGGCAGAATTGAATCTTACATGTTTTCACATTTGCTGGTAAACGTTTCAATGTGTCAAAGTTTTAGAGAAAATTTCTGATAAATTTTGCCAATTTGCCGAATGATAGCTTATAAGGGCGGATACACACACTCGGTGTTAAATACGCTCGTATATATTTACAAAAGCATATTCGTTATAAAGGCTTGTCAACCGAATGAGTAAAACATAAATATGTAATACATAAAACGTGAGTATTTTACACCGAATGTGTTACCGCCCGAGTCAATAAGCCTAATTTTATAGTTCAACCAAAACTCTTTCGTAATGCTCTAAATTCTCAGATAATAATAATGTGTCTAATATATTGCTGTTAGTAATCATGTTGAAGAGCAATATGTAACGTACCGTGCTTAGATAAGTTTGTTAATTACATAATCTTAGAATAATTCTTTAATAAATAGTCATAAGTGAAGCTTTCTTTTTGAATAATAAAGTATTAATCATCTGTTTCGTTTTTATTGCATTTCATCCCGACTGTCATTATACAATAAAATTGTTTGAAATGAAATGAATAAAAGTTTATCTAGTTATTAAACAATTTGTTTCAAAAATCCGTCATTAACTTCAAAACCAGATACTAAGAAACATATATTTTCAGATCTAAATCCTGTATTCGCACAATCACAACGAGGCAATCCAGTCATCATGATCGGTCAGTATCGGTTCAACCGTGTTAATAAGTACGGCAGTAGAACAAGATGGGTGTGTGTCAAAGCGAAGGCTGGCTGCAGAGCATCTCTTCACACCATGGACAATGCCATCGTCCGTGTATGGGGCTTCCACGATCCACAGGCACACACGAGTGCCAACAGATTTTAAATCAGAGCAGCTTAAAATTTGACATGTCTCGTTTTTGCAACAACTTAACTATGCAATAATATACTTAGTGTAGGAATATAAACGTAAAAGTCTCTCATATCTTTTTACCTACATTCCAGTGGCTACTGTGAAAACTATTTTGATATCACAGTTATTCCTTTCGCTCATATGGTTTTCACACATTCCGAGGGGGATGGCTATATTGGCCTGTGTTTCGATTTTAATCATTTTTTATTTGTGTTCTCATCAGTTTAATTGTTAATTTATAATAAAATGCATACTTCTTACTGTTGTGATAATTTATATTGATTTTCGTTAATAATTTGTACTAATTATGAAATAAAATTATAGAAAATCTTTGGTATATATAAATTAAGTTACAGAAGTTATTGCTTTTACGTTATTTTATATTTGAGATATGATTCGATTTAAAAATATAACAGCTGATATCAACTATGTGAAAATATTGTCAATACTATGCATGCATGAATATCGTATGGTTGAACGTTTACAAATCTTTAAAATATAAATATTCAACTATAATAAGAGATTTTTACACTCTTTTATATAGTGAATTAAAATATTTGTATTAATTAATTAATCAATCAAAGCCGAGACATGACTTATTTGGCATTCTGAGAAGTTGCATCGATGACGAATATTTCTGCTTCAAAAAGAATATGACAAAAGGTGCTTTTCCCATAAATGTTGCTTGTTGCAAGTTTACATTGAGGCTTAAATTTTTTTGTGACAGAAATGATTAATTATGAGTTAAATATAGAATATAAGCAGTATTTTATTAAGTTTTAGGGTGGGTTTTAGTGTAAGTGTTAAATTGTAGATCTAAGATGAAATTGTAGCAGACTAACTTCAAGTCTCCTGTCTGGAAACATTTGTTGTGCGGCATTAAATCTGATTTTATAGTCGAATTACCAGCTGGATAGAGATATTTAGCATGCAAAGGCTATTTATTTTAGCGAACTTATTTATGTATACCAATTTCTGATTAATCTGGATGCAAAAGAGAGCGTTCTATTTTGTGCATCCAGATAAAACAGAAATTTTAACAATACTTTTTTGTCTGGATAGGTACTTAAATATTGAAATATGCTTCGTACATAATGTATGAAGTAATAGTATGTACAGCATATGATGATTAATGAGCTAACTTATTAATGATGACCTATGCAGTTTGTGAAGTAGTCACAGTTATGTCATACAACAAATGTTCCTTAGATTCGAGGCTTTATCATAACATAGAGCTCTCGCACTCAAGTTACTAACGTAAATGTTACTTAGGTTTCGGTGGTGGATAAAATAGCAAATCTTTTATTCAGTATTTAATCATAAGTAATGTTTATCTTCAATATTTTACTACTCATAGATTACACGTGCATAATTTATGATTTTCTATTATTGCTGTTTTATTTTCACCTCATCGACGGCAATTACCTTATATTATTCTGCTAGGATGGTTCAGGAAATAAAACGGGAAAGTTTAATTTACAGTGATATTTTTGTGTAATTGTGGCCGTTTTAGGGTTCCGTATCTCAAAAAAGTAAAACGAAACCCTTATATGATCACTTCGTTGCCCGTCTCAGGCTTATCACTTTATACCCCTTCCAATATAGAACTAATATTCAGTGATCTCTGAATTTTTATTTTGTGCCAAAGGTTTTCAGACTCGAGTAACTAGGTATTTGATATTAATTTCAGCTCGATACCTCTAAGTGTTCTAAAGAAAAATATTCTTGACAGACGGACTGACGGACAACGAAGTGATCCTATAAAGGTTTCGGTTTTTTTAAGGTACGGAATCCTAAAAAATAGGGTAATAGTGAGATAACCTCTCACTCTTACTCTAATTTTTCCAGACTAATACGGACTGACGTTACATGAAGATGGTGCACCTACCTACCTACCTACCTAACCTAACTTTTACGTGAATATTTATTCTAACTTATAGTTATACATTTCAATCACAAAAAAATATAAAAAATTGCATAATCGTACGGAACCCTCGATACACTTGGCCGGGTTTTTTAAGATAGTGAAAGCATTATTTACATTTATTTTGTTTTCGGAAAATTACGGAGTTGATTGCGTTACTTAATCTTAATCAGAGTTTTTCTCTAATGAGTGGAAATGACTTTAACTGGTTAACTATCCCATAAAATGAATAGATAGTAGTATAATAATAGTTCTTTATTTAAGTGGAGTTTCACTGCCGTGTTGAAGTTTTTGGTTTCTCGCGAACGGATTGGGACTTTGGCGGCGAGAGGCCATCATTTAGTTTTAAACTGTTCAAATAACTTGCCGTCCACTTAGCTTTAACTAACTCATTAGAAAATTTGTATTCTGATGTGATAACATAGCTCATTAATAGTTACATTTTTTTTTACTAAAAGTGTGAAAAGGCCTCACAATCTCGACATTCCATTGGTCGATATCGTAGTCAAGCGTTTATATTTTCAAACATTAGACAACGATATCGAAATCGAATTTAGAAATTGCGAGTAGGGTTCTTGGTTTATTTTTATTTCCCAATATATACATAGATGATCGAAGTCGCACACACATATTTCAATGTCGGTACAGCCATTTATTGAAATGACGCATTCTTTCTTTCAAGTTGCAGTCAGTAGGTATATCACCAACCGAGGTACTCCGATGCTGGTGGCTGGAGGGTTTCGCTTTTACAAGGAGAAGATATTTGGCAACAAGATTCGATGGCAGTGCTCGGGAAGAAAACGCAGCAAATGCAAAGCTTTTATTACCACAGTAGAAAATAGCGTTGTCAAGAACAATTTTGGTCATAATCATGCATAAATAGTTTTGTTATTAGAACCTTTAAGTACAAGAAGCAGGATCGTATTTAACATAAAGGATGCATGCTCTAAAATGTGAATAAATTTAATATCATTGTCAGTTATAATTAATGATGTCGAGTGGCATTTTAACGAAGAAACAAACTGTAAGAAAGTTTATAATCATCATCCTTTCAACCCATAAACGTCCCACTCCTGGGCACGGGACTCCTCTAAAGAATTTGTAGGGAATTTAGTCTAACTATACCACGCTGGCCAGACGGGTTCCTATAGGGTTTGTTTCTAATGGGGACCTTTATTGTAACACTATAGTACTATATAGTAGAAGTATGAAAAAGAGAGCTCGTGTCCTTAGTACGATTATCATCAATTTATACTCACAGTGTTGGTTATCATCATCATCATCATCATCATAATATCAGCCCAATGACGTCCATTGTTGGACTTTGGACTCACCTAATTTCCATCACAGCGAGAAATTTTATGTTATGATTATAATTGTAAATTATTTAGTTTATTACAATATCTACTGTTGTATCGTGGGCTATTTCTATAGACCAGGGCTCCAAGTCTGCTAAAATATGAATGGATCAATTGAACCGTAATTGGATCTCAATAGCGCTTAAAACATTTTTGGTATTTCGCTACTAGTTGAAGACCAAGATATAAATGAAATATAAAATCAATTAATGAATGAAAACTGTTATTGATATCCAATTACAATTCAATTGATCCATTCGAAAATTAGCAGATTTGGTGGCCGAGTTGTGTAAAACTGTAAATATGCTAAATACTCCATAAAATGGATATTGTTTTTTAATTGTTCAATGCCCTCTTGATGCTAAGAAGTTCATATTTATTAGGTAATTATGTGTATGGCAATGATAAAAATAAACGTAGAGTAATTTTTTTACATTTCTTGTTTTAGTACAATTTATTAAGTTATTATTATACTCGTATAGCAATATTTTATATTTATTTCATGATAATTACATGACTTTCGAAATAAATTATGTTTTATTTTGTATGTATTTTCATATATTTATATTTCATAGTTTTATTTGCATCGACACAATTGTATTATTGGATAACTATACGTAAATGTAATCTCGAAAGACCTAGTGACATAATAATGTGATGACATAAAAGCAGTTATACTTACAATACAGGCCTTTATATGTTACTTTGAAATTCCTGACTAGTGACCTCATCTGATGACATATAAAACTTACTAGCATACTTAAAAATTCGGGATTAAGTTGAATCCTTTTATTTGTATATTATTGCTATAAGATGCTCGTGTGAGATTTAACGGTTATAATTATTTTCTCGGAGTTGGCCATCATAGTGGATCAACACAATCAAGGTAAGTTTAATTGCTTATTGTCAAATGATTATCTTTATCGATTGTTAACTATCAAATATCAATAATAAATAATAATAATTCTTTATTTCCACAGAATAATAGTCAAATTACATCAACTTTTACACAATTATAGGGCTTATAATTATGGAATAAAAGATGTAGAAACCCTGACTAGCCAAACTAGGGTAAATCCCTGTATCTTGGAAGTCAGTGCCCGCCATGTATGTTGTATTTAGCCTCTATATAGGTACATAATTTTGAAGTAAAGACAAACATTATTTAGGAAGTAAAAATAGCATATGTGTGAGGAGTGTGTGTGTGTGTGTGTGTGTGTGTGTGTGTGTGTGTGTGTGTGTGTGCGTGTGAGTGTGTGTGTGTGTGTGAGTGTGTGTAAGTCATATTTGATTTCTGATGTAAGTAAGGTGTGAATTATTTGTTTATTTTAGAAGATTTTCTGTGTTCTTATAATATATTACTCTTACAATATTATTAAAAAGTTAAGATATTATCGTAACACAAATTGTTAATATTTTAGCTTTTAGTTTTGGATCAGATCATGACACATGACATGAATACAGAATGAATAAATAGAAACTTTTCTGTATTAGAGTATGCAATGTCTGCTTTCCAATGTCCAAAAATGTGCCCTATTATCTTCCAAAAATATTGACAATGACTTCGATAAAATCGCATTTTTGAGGCAATACATTGATTACTACTTTTTTAATACAATTGTGATATGCACTAACCGAACGTTAATAACACTAAATGGTAGATTAAAATTAAAATTTTAATCTACCATTATTTTTATTTTTTGAAAAAAAAAAAAAAAATTGACAATGGCTACGTTATGTAGGTCCCTGAATATAAACCTTCAGGAATTATACTTATATATTTTCAATTGCATTACGTTTGTGATGGGAATGCTATAATAACCTTGGCTGAAAATTTACTGAGAAAAGAAGTGGAGGGTGCCTATCGCATGCAGATAGCATGGCACGGAACAGGTTTACAGTTATTATTGCTCAACTGTTTCAGAGTCTGAAATTGTTTCAAAACGCAAGAGAGGTAGGCCCACAAGTTTGCTTCCATCTAAAAAGCAACGATCTACAGCCGCGAATCACATGCCTGAAATTTGCGACAGACAATCGAGATGTCGTCATTGCCATTACAATAAAAGTCGCGCGAAATGCAGAAGCTGTAATGTGAGCCTATGTCTGACTAGAAAAAGGAACTGTTATAAATCTTTTCATGAAAAGTAACGTTTTTCTTATGATTTGTTAGATTGTTTTTGTGATAATTAATTTCATACTGCAGATGTTTTTAGTAGATTCATGTTTTAGTTTGTCTCATAGACATCATAAAATTATAGTGGTTTTGGAAACTTTTTCTGGGTAGCAATCAAATACACACTACATCTAACCATATTTAACAATAATAAAAACATTTTTATTTGATCACTACTACTACGTTTCTATTGGTTTCATTTTTATAGGCCTAAAAATGAAACCAATAGAAACGTAGTAGTAACCATGACGCACGTAGGTACGATACGGGCGGTGCACGCTGCACAAGCATGCAACCATCAGCGGAACTTCTCATTTAAAAGACTGATTCTATCAAGCTGCCTGTTTGCTACCGCCGTGTATAAAAAAAAACAAAAAAAAGCTATAATTAGTAGAATTTTCAAACGACGCGGCGCGCGGTTATTATAATTTTTATGTTAAATATCTTTAGATGTGAATAAGATCTGATTACCAGAAAAAGTGTTCAAGTCACTATAATTGCATGGTGTATAATGTTGCATTTATTTGAGAAAAATATCTTTTAGTTTATTTTTATATTTCACTTTTAATTTTGAGAAGTTTTCTTATTCCTCTTATATGTTAGTAGCAGTTGGGCGGGGCTTCGCTTCCGTTGTTCTTTGTTTGGCCACTGCTCAGCTCCTATTGGCCGTAGCGTGCTGTTAGATAAATGGGCTATCCTACATTAACAGAATTTACTAAATCGGACCAGTAGTTTATACAACGTTCAACCAAACAAACAAACTCTTTGATAATAAATAGATACTGTTTTGAGAAATAATTTATTGTTTTTCTTTGTATATTATTTCACAAAGTTTACTAATATAGCACCATTTACTTGCTTGATATGGTGTTCATTAACAAATTATAAGCGATTTTGTAACTACAACTCAATGTGATCACATAAGAACAAAACGGCCGCGTTTTTTTTTGGTTCTGCAAATTCAGTTGTGAAAAAAATACCGATTGCGTACTTTTTGCTGTTCTGGGCGGTAGCTGCTATGGAGTAAGTATATGTCATTACTTGAGGACAAGATATAGTATCTATATAATTATTTATTTATTTGCTTGAGTTTTGCGATGTTATACTGTAACCTGTACGGAATAATTGTGGAAATATAGAAAAATCATTATTTTATAAAACACATATTAATTAACATTTCGAACTGTGTTTATTAAAAATATGTTTTATTACAGTATGTAAGTACATCTCCAACAGAGGCACTCCGATGTTAGTAGCTGCTGGATATCGCTTCTATAAAGACAAGGCCTTTGGTTTCAAGACGAGATGGCACTGTTCAGGCAAAAGGAACAAATGCAGAGCGGCCATCATCACTATAGGCGACACAGTTGTGAAGACAAATTTCGAGCACAATCATCTAAACAGGGGCGGTTCTAATCCACCGGAGTTTGTTACTTTATTGTCTAAGTGTTAAGTAATACAACAACTCGCTCTCTGTGGCGGAAATTAGGTAAGGCCTATGTCCAGCAGTGGACTTCGTTGGGCTGATATAATGATGGTAAGTAATACAGGGGTGATATTATTATTTAAAAATTATGACAGCCTTTCGAGTGTTCGAATCGAAAATCGATCAATAATTAAAATAAATTCTGAAGTCTTTTATAGGTAAACAGAACTGTCACATCACTAATGAAATATCAAAATCGTTTTCCCCCTTATTACAAAATATGGACTAAGTATTAAACCTAAGTTTAAATTGACATAAGCCATTGTTTTAGTGTCAAAGTTGTCAATTTAAACCTGGTTTAATGCTTAGTCCGTGTTTTGTAGTAAGGAGGTTTAAGTTTTGTTTAATTTTCATAATTAAGGGCCTGCTTCACCACTGGCAAATAAGTGGTAGATAGCCTACCTAAAACTTTATTGACATAATTTTGACATACCTATTCATATAAAATCTGTCACCGAAGTCTATCCACCAGTGACGAAATAGTTTGTCATTCCGTAGGGAAAGCCATCGATTATCTGAATATTGAAATCGGCTGAATGATATATTATTATGTATTATGTATCAATACCTATATCTATTAATTTACAAACTATCAGTTTCAATTCACTTTTTACTATATGAACATCTGTATGTTCTGGGCATTGTTCAAATATTTACTTGCGTGTCTCATCTTTGATATGATTTTAATAACTTTTTCTTTGGAAAATTATGAATGTTGTAAATAATAAACGTGTTATTCATTTTGATGCAGTCTTTTAAATTTTATAGCTATCCTACGTAATGCTCATGCCAGGATCTGAGCTGAATTTGATGATACAAAAATATGTTTCCAGGCAGTTAAGCTGATTGATTTGTTTGAATAAAGTATCAAAAACAAAAGCGTTGTAAGTCTTATCTTACTCAATGTTTGACCTTGCATGACTAAATTTAAAAGCCGGTGACCGTCTTCGGGATAGTTTTTGGCACGAATGTATTTTTAATAAAGAATCACACGTAATTTCATTCCAAAATGTAGATTCGCCATAGGCAGTTTCTTGTGAAACTTCCAAATTCGTTTTATAATACCATAATACATAAACCTTCTTTCTAGATTATTGTTCTAGATTAAGACAACATAATAGTTTTTTATTTGGACTTTATGTCATCGCTAAGGCATCTTCGGTTTCCATTATTCGGTAAACTATAACTTACAGTTACACGCAGATAGAACAAATAATAATATGTGCGTTATGTTTATTTTCTAGTGAAAGTGATAATTTCAAATAGAGGTAGTAAGATGTTGATGTCAGATGGGTTCCGTTTCTACAAGGAAAGGTCTAGTAGTTTCAGAACAAGGTGGCAGTGTTTTGCGAAGACAACGCACAGATGCAAGGCTTTCATCACAACTGTTGAAGATGTTATTGTTAAAACTAATTTGGAACATAATCATACGATAAATTGTAAAATATAGCGATATGGCTAGCTGTTAATGGAATACAAGAATGCCCGCCTGTACATATTTTTATTAAAGAATAAAATAAATCAATAATATAAACTAGTTCTTAGATTCGTAACCTTTTCGACAGTTGAGAATAAGGCCCATGGTCTTCTATTATTTTATTATTGTAGTGTTCATTTAATGTGTTCGTATCATTGTTAAGTCTTTGAATTGTATGACACCATTGTCCAACAAACAAAGGTATACTTTATTGCACACACAAAACATTTAAGATGTACATAATACATTATACACAAAAAGTATACAATGTACAAAGGCGAGCTTAACTCCGAATTAAATTCTCTAAACTTAAAGTGTAGAGAAAATAAGTGTAAGCAAGAGAGCATTAATGAAGTTCTATGCTTTTCCTATTTTTCTGTTGCTTATTTATAAATTTTATTTAAGAGTAAATTGAAGCTTAGTGTGGGTTACGTTGAGTTTAATAATTTACCTAAAAATGTTTGGTTAAGTTTAACTAAATAAAAGATATAGTCCCAAACAGACTTTGTAGACAGACCTTCCTTCGCCCATCTGATAACTAGATGAAACATATTTTTTATACAATTTTATAGATCTATTAATACGTACCTATACGATAACTGGCTATTCGAAAAGTGTCTATGACCACTTTTTCATTTTTTTAATCCATGAACAGTTTTTTGCGGGCAAGCCTAATAAGCAAGCAAACCTAGAAAGGAATAAAAATCCATGTTATCAAAAGATTATGAAGGAATAAAAAAAAATTACAATTAATTTAATTAAAAAAAAAATAGTCATGAACACTATTTGTATGGTTTATAAATCGATGAAATATCATAAAAATATGTCTCATTTGGTAATGAGATGGATGAAGATCGGTCTTCCACGTCACATTGGTAAGTATATTATATTTTTAGTATACATCTTTTGATATTCTTCAAAGTCAAGTCTCAGACACTCAAGTGTATAAAAACTGACTTTAATTTGTTTTATCGATAGCACTGGTTTTAATTGTAAAACATTTTAATAAACTATATTATATGCATAGCTTATAATTTATTTAAATGGGGAATTATGGCATGAATTTATTTTGATTATTATGATACAAAGTTTAGCATTAAATTGTATAAAAATATTGTCTTGTATAAAACTGTTTCATTTGTTATAAAAACAATAATTGACCACAAAAATAGCTTGGCCTAGGATATGTATAAGAAAAGGAAACATGGCAGTTTCCATCCGGGACTTTTTTATAGTTCATAATAGCATAATTACTTTTTCCATAGTCATTTAATGTCACACTTCTTCAGTATCACAGATTACAACAAGCAGAGGTACGCTAATGTTACTCCTAGGAGGGTACCGTTTCTCCAAAGAAAAAACCATCGGCTTGAAAACTAGATGGCAATGTTCAGTCCGGTCAAGAACTAAATGCAGAGCTTTCCTCACTACCTTGGAAGATACTGTTGTGAAAAGTAACCTAGAACACAATCACCTAATGTAAACTTATCTATCAATGCAGTAGGGACCAAGAAGACTAACAATTTATTTATTGACGTCTTTGTCAGACAAAGCAGTTAGAACAATGTATTGCTTTATCAAAGATAATGATTGGCATATATTTTGATATTTTTTTAAGCAATAAATATATTTTTCATATGTGACTGTTGTTAAAACTGAGTTTTGAATTCTAGTAATAGGTAATATTATTAAGTACATTGTGTTAAGAGGGGTAAGAGCCAAGAAGATTGAAACTACAATCTTTTTGGTGAGAGCTAATGAACTGGTTGTCAAAATGTCATTAAGTATAACTTTTTTTTAAATACTACGAACTACATATTTTTTCAAAAGATCTTTTCATTGCATTATTGTTGGTTATGTATTTTTCAGTTTTAGATTTCTTAAAAATAATTTCGTATTTTCAGTATTAGAAATGCTAACAAAACGTGGCACGCATATGTTGACGGCGGATGGGTTTCGGTTCTCAAGATCTTATAGAAATGGCAGGAAGACGAGGTGGCAATGTACCACGAGGACTCGCACCAGGTGCTCTGCGTTCTTGATCACACTCGATGGTGTGATATTGAGAAGCTGTCTTATCCATAATCATTCAGACTGATGTTGTTACCTGTAATATTAGTTAAAATAAAGTGTATTTATATTGGCTATTTTAATGTCATTGTTTTATTTGGTAACTTTTTTAAATATCTTAGCCTATCAAACTTTTTTTCTTGTCTTCCTGTGTTTGATGTACCGCTCCCTTTTTTTTCCGTGTAGGTACATACCTATATACTAATTAAGAAGAGAAATATTTAAATGAAATTGTTTTGTGTTGTATGAATGTATCTCAATAATTTACTTTGTTGTTACCGTCATGCATTGTTTTAGTATTTTTTCATGCATAGGAAAAAGTTCATAGTGTTTCTTTTTCGAATGCTCAGTATCAAACTTTCATTTTATTTCAGTGATCAAAATGAGAACACAAAAAGGAATAGAAGTCCTTTTTGTGAATAATTATAGATTTACTAAGTCCGGCCGTCAGGCGCGTAATGTTCGATGGCAATGTACCACTAAGAGTAGAACGAGATGCCGAGCTTTCATCACCACTCACGGCGAACAAGTGCTGAAAACTTACTTGGAACATAATCATGTATGAATAGTTAAAAGTACAAATGGATATGGACTTTATGTTCATTTATTCTAGATTAAAAATAGAACTAGTTACTAATGAACATAATAATATAATAATATTCTACCACATTCATACAGCGCCATCTAGTCCTAGCGCCAAAGTAAGCAATTATATTTGCTTGTGTTATGGGTACTAAACAACTGATATACTACTTTAATAATTTTTTTTGTAAATACATACATATTATAGATAAATTACACCCAGACACAGAACAAACCTTTATGCTCATCACACAAAGATTTGTCCTGGGTGTGGATCGAACCCACGAACTCCGACCTAGCAGTCAGGGTCACTAACCACTAGACCAACAGTACACATTATATTTCGTTCATGTACATATTATATTTCGTTTTCTATAAATTACCTAGGTAAGTTATTTTGAAATCTAAAGACCATCCATAATTTTACAACAATTTACTGTTTTAGGTTATAACAGTGGAACAAATCTCTGTTGAGTGCTACAATCTTTGTTTATTTACTACACTCCCGGACTCCTAAATCGAGCCAACTAACATAATGAGTTTGTATCGTCCATAACTTTAAATAAATATAATATGAATTATCAAAAAAAAAAATTATACAGTTTTGTAGCTGGCATATTTTGTCGCCTAGTGACATGCATTTTTTTTTTCATTTGCATTGCAAACAAATGAAGAGCTGCAGCTGTTCATTTTTAAGAAAACCTGAACAAAACAGCAACTTTAAATTAGAGCTTCGAATATATTATTGATGGTGGCTCGATTTAGGAGTCCGGGAGTTTAGATAACTTATTGTACATGTTTGAAATTGTACAATATTTAGAACAATAATATTGTATACTTTTCGTGTAATGTGATATCTATCAAACATCAGGGATGACATTGTATGTAAGTTAAATAAAATAAGTTTCAAATCTCAAATTCAAATTATGTTTTTGTGGCTTTTCATTCAATTTATTTCAAAAAGTTCTTCGAATAATTAGTTTTACAATTCAAAACTGTTTTGATTTATTAACATTCGAATGTATTTCAAACATTAATTAGGAAGCGGGAAGGTCCGTCAATTAATATCAGTCAAGGTGGAGAGATAACGTTATGTATAACACAATGTAACCCTCAAACTGCGCTTTGGATTTAGATACATCAAATTTATTTAATTATTAGATGAAGCGATGGTGGCTGATAGATAAGGGCCCGGCGTGAAAATCACGCGGTCCGAGTTCGATCCCGACCGGCAGTATTTCACTTTGTGAAATTTATATGTACTAGTCAAGTAACTTACCATCTGCTAACGGTGAAGGAAAACATCGTGAGGAAACCCACATACCCTAGAAGAAATTCTATGAGTATGTCTGATCCACCAACCCGCACTAGGGCAGCGTGAGTGGATTATGGCCTAAATCCTCTCAGCTCTCTAGTTAGAGGAGAGGAGAGAGACTAAGTGGGTTGCTGATGATGACATCAAATTAGACATTCTTTAATAATATACCCCCAAATATCAAAAACTATACCCCTTTTTTTTCCACTGCATGTAGTTAATATCGTGCGATTTAGAAGAAAATTTTTATATTGTCAATAATATCTGAATAATTCACTATATTTCCAATACGTTTTATTTTCAGGGCCCGTGTTTAGCACAACGCGGTCAGGTAACCCTGTACTTGTAATAGGTCCTTATCGTTACTATCGTGCAAAGGCTAACAAAGGTCCCAAAGCTCGTTGGACATGTGTACGACAGACCGCTGGATGTCGATCGACAGTCATAACGATAGAAAATGTCATCTGTCAGTATAGAAGCTTACATAACCATAACTAAATTTAAATATTTAGGTAAGTGTGGTATATATTACATAAATGAATGTAGTACATAGCTTGACAGTGACGTCTAGCTCGCACTCCCGATCTGTCATCGGTGGCGAGCAGACGCTACGTTGAGTGCAGGACATCACAGTAAGGTCCTTAAAACATAAGTTGAAAAGTACAGAACTATGAATCTTTTATTTTTTAGATATAACACGTATTTATGATATAATCTCCTAAAATAGTAGGTAAATGATCATCAAAAATTAATCAGGGGCTACGTTATTACGTACGCTACGTATTTGCGTCAAGCAGAAAGGTACCTTTCTGCTTGACGCAAATTACATGGAAGAAAAAATATCTTAGAACATTTTTTGTAAAACTTACTTATTCACTTTGATTTACTGTTTTATATAAGTCCATATAATTCAATATACACATTATAAATATTTTTAAATATTGTCTTATTTACAATCGTGCTTATGTTAATTTAGTATTTTTATTTTAAAATGTGTACTTTATACCCAATGCTGAAGATTAATAAAAAAATTGACACTTTACTTTCAGTGCCTATTTTTAGCAGAACTAAGGCTGGTAACCCTGTTATATTGATCGGGAATCATCGATACAATCGTGCCAGGACTAACAAAGGACCCCAAGTGCGTTGGGTCTGTAGTAGAACATCGATGGGATGTCGATCGACTATTATAACGATCGACAATGCTATCGTTCAGCATAGAGAGGGCCATAACCATTAGATAAGAATTCTGTATTTATAGTAATTATAATGTATTCCTATGAAATAACTTCTTTGTGAATAATATATTTTCTCCTTAAAATAGTATAATTTTTGAATAAATGGTTAGTTGTATAAGATTGTAAGAACTGTTGTAATAGTATGTGTTCGATCCTGGCTCAGTGGTATTGGTTCGTGCGCGAACAGTATGTATATTTGTTAAGGTTCTGGGTGTTTAAAGGTAGGCGTCCACATTTCCGCACAGCAAGTATTGGATGCATCGTACCTATCAAACGCATTATTTTTCTACAATAGATCCACTGTATCGGCAGCGATCGGATTTGCCGACGCAACTATATCAGCAATTGGATTGTCTTGCCCATCGGAGTATCGGCGGCGGTGCTGACGAGCAGATTCGAGCGATGCGAATCAGAGAACACACTGCTCTGAATCATAAGTAAAGAATATTACGATACGTAGGTACGTTGCGGAAATGTGGACCTGCCTTGAGTTCATTCTATGTTAAGCTTTCGTAAAAAAATGTATTATTGTTCTTAAGGTGTGTCTGAGTTTTGAACTTAAGACCAAAGCATATTTTCTTGTAATAAAATTCGAGCCGCTCGACGTTTTGTTACGAAGGAATGTTACAGGCTATGAAAAAAAAAAACAGGTATGAGCTACTCACTCTTGTTTTTTTTAATTCAGCTTTTTCTTGTTTTGTACGTACAATTCGAACTAACGTTACATTACATGAAAATGTTCGTAAACATGCAATCTATGTGTATGATCTCTGTATGTGATTGACAGTACGTCGCTAAACGTGACGTAATTTTGAGTTAAGTCTGTACAACAAAGTACAAAGTAACAAAATAAATATTATTCTTATAATTCAGTGTGAATGGTAAGAGAGAGGTGTCGCTGCAAATCTGTTGTAAAATAAACAAAGGGTAATAATATTGTTCAGTGGGGCTATTATTTGTTAGCCGCTCTCACCGACGAACGCGACGTATGGCCAAAAATGTTTGCACGATGATTTATCTGTGAACTGGACAGAGTTGACCATGAATAGAGATTCATTATGACGATAACAGTTGGAAAATATATTATGTAGGTTTAAAAAATGTGCTGTGTGTGTGAATTCCATAGTACTACCTACTAATAAATCATAATAAAATTTAACATTTTAAATAATGGTAGTCCCAATGCTGTGACCGGGTCTCCTATCAAGAGAGAGAGAAGGTTTAGACTAGAGCCTCATTTTTGTAAATAAAAGACGCTAAGTCATGATCCTGTAGCTAGATATAAGATCTTGTATACTTAGTTGCAAATAAATTTTTGAGTTTGAGTATGTATTTCAGATTTTTTTTAAATATTCATGCTTCTTGTACACTAGCGTAAATGTATGTTACGTTTTATGTTATAGATGCTGAATGTTTTACTTACAGATCCCGTGTTTAGTACTACGAGGTCTGGTAATCCTGTAATCATCATAGGTCGGCACCGTTACTATCGCGCTAAGATCAATAAAGGACCGAAAGTACGATGGACTTGTTTTGCGACCGTTAAAGGATGTAAATCTACTATTATTACTATTGACAATGAGATCGTTACATATAAAACTGAACACAATCATTGAATGTACAAAGAACACAATCTTCAAATAATTATGTTACTAGAGGGTCTGGTATAGATTGAGAGAGCCCAAATGCGTTTGTTTTTGACAGCGTAAACTACAATTTGTATGAAATAAGAATTTACAATATTTTGAGATACAGTTTGTCCATATGGACGTTGAAGTAAGTTAAATGTTATAATCACGACTTCGCCACTCGGAAAAATTCGCACTAGACCAGATACGAGTATGTTCAATGAAAAGTGGCAAACTGAAGAAGAACCATACCTAAGCATACCTAATAGCATTTTATATAAATGCTAAACAAGTAATGGAAAAATTCAAACCCACGACGAGACTTGAACACACGACCCTGCCATTCCGTACTTGTTTAGTATTTAAATAAAATGTTAAACCAAAGCAAAGGAAATTGCTTAATATTTAATTTTGATTTTATTTTGCATTTTATCTCATTTTTATATAAAAATAATGATTTCTGTTTATGTTATGAGATTGCGGAGTTTGAGTTATTTTATACGCTTGCATTACTGTATAATGCTGTGTAAATTACAGCTACAGTAAATTTAACTCGATGTTAAAATGTCGTATTTTTATTAGCCTATCTAATATATACCTATTTTACTAGTTAAGGGCCATTTAGGCCCTGTTTCATCATCCCAACCATCTGAGACTTGTGTTTCAGTTTATATATGTATGAAAAATATGTCAAAGATCTATCAACTAAGTTTCGGATAGTCATACACTTATCTGCTAGTGGTTAAAAAGAGCCTTTAATATCTTAATCGCTAAATGAAGTACACGTTTTCCACTGTTTGTGATGTATTATTCATATTTTAATTTTGTTTTCAGCGCCCATATTTTGTACTAATAGTGCTGGCAACCCTTCTATTATAATAGGACAGCATCGATATAATCGTGGCAAGCTTAGCAAGGGACCACAAACACGATGGGTGTGCAAACGCATTTCGGCAGGATGCCGCGCAAGCTTTATTATGCTTGACAATCAGATTATTCAGTATAGAGATGAACATAACCACGTTTGAACTTAGTATCACTATGCTGTCCACAAATGTTGGTCAGAACTCACAGTAACACTGTTTTCGATCTAAGGCCTCGGTCACGGTGGCAGCGGTGAACGGCGCGGTGCCTCTTCAATTGGGTAACTTCGTGGGGTGTCTCACAAAGATTAACAGCTCTATAAATGTATCACCTTAACGCATTCGGCAACACGAAGTTACCCGCTTGGAGTGGCACCGCGCCGCTGCCGCTGTCACGTCGCTCACCGCTGCCACTGTGACCAAGGTCTAATTGTGAGGAGCTCATTATCAACGTGGTAGTGAGATGTTTGTTGTGATCATCGAGGTTAGCCCAAAAAAAAGGTCACTCTAGAGATAGTTAACCGTTTGTGGCATTTTCATGTTTGAGTGTCTCCGTGCTTCGGAAGACCGTTGAAGTTGATGGTTCCAGTTACTATTTAATAATATGGTCTTTAAGTCAAGTTAGAAACGTTCTGAATGACTTGATAAATTCCAAAATCAGAGTCTGCCTCAAGCCCATTCGATAATAATAAGTGTAATGGTAAAAGATCTCTCCAGTCCGTAGAAATGTGAAAATAAATTAGAATGTCTTCATTTGAGTTTGTTTTTACGAGTATCATTACATAAATAAACACATTTGAAAGAATTTGTTTAGTGAATCTTTGATGATATATTCAGAGCATTTTGAAGAAGTTTGTTATTTTCAGCACCTGTTTTCGGCACTACGAAGGCGGGTAATCCAGTGATGATAATTGGTCCATATCGTTACAACAGCTCAAGTCATTGTATTTCTAGGAATGGAAAATTGCGTTGGACGTGCAGTCGATATTCACAGGGGTGTCGATCAACTGTCTATACTTTTAATGATACCATTATACATCATAATACGGAACACACTCATTAAGCCAAACTGCACACCAGAGTGCAGAGTGAACTGCATACGAGTACATTGGCATTATGACAATTATGGCGCTACGTTTGAAACTAACTTCTATTTTTAATTATTTACAATTATGTCATTTACTTTTAGGGTTCTTTCTATCTATCTAGTATGTACATAAAAAAAATATTATAGGAAATAGAAACTCGAATGTTTAATGTTTACTTGCCTAAACATGTAATAGAAACAGTAGTGTTCATACAAATAATTTAATACCTTTCGCACAACTATGAAGATTTGTATATTCTTAGTGGTATTACATATTTACTGTTTTTTTTAACGAGGTTATTGTTGATCAAGAATTTCAGTTATATTTTTCAATTAAAATTTCTGATTTATTTTAGAGTATTTGCAGTTGTTTTTTTTTAATCTTAATAATTTCATACGATAATACTCTGCTATCTTCTTTGTTCGTATTTTTTTCGTGCATCGTTCTACATCCATTTTCGTCAGTGTGGCCTGCGCCAGTATTATGGATATTGATCAGATGATAATATATCATCTGATTTTGCTATATGAAGTTTAACATCTCATGAAATATGTTGATTGATCAAATACCCAATCCATTTATACGTCACGTAAAGCCACTGTCCTATGTGTCTACTAGAAAAGCGAAACAAACAATTGTTCCATATAGATATGGCAATTTTTTTTAGTATCGACATCATTACGAAAATACGCCGTTTGATTGTAATTTCAGAACATATTGAACTAAATTCATGTTCAGTCAGTATTGCGACTTCTTCAATGCGCTGAAAATTGTGTTTTATGTTGAATAGCCCATTTATTATAACATCACGCTACGACGAATAGAAACGGAGTTGTGGCCACAATAATAACATAAACGCATTTACTTTTAAACTTTCGCGTTGCATGATAATATTTATTGATTTAAAACTAAAAATTCACGCGATTATGATTTAAGTATTTACATACCTTATGGTGCTTGACGTTTCGACCAGGTTACACCGGCCGTGGTCACAAGCTGACTGAACAGAACTGTGAATTCCCGTTTAAAATCAATAAATACATATAAACGCATTTAACAAAAAATCGTTTCGTAAATCTTTGATGAAATGGTATAGTATTATGAAGAAACATGTTTTTTTTCAGCACCTGTTTTCAGCACTACAAGGGCGGGTAACCCAGTGATCATAATAGGTCCATATCGTTACAATTGCTCAAGTCACAGTATTAGCAGAGGTGGCAAACTGCGATGGACGTGCGTTCGATATCCAAGGGGTTGTCGATCAACTGTCTATACTTTTGATGATGTTATTATACATCATAATTCGGAACACAGTCATTGAGTGAGGTTGCATACTGCATACCAGACATACATAACAATTATGGCACACGCAAAACTAGATTTTGTTAATATTGATTTATTTCTAATCATGTTATTTACTTTTATGATAGGTATACTTTAAATCTCAATCAATTCATTAAAAAATATTATAAGAATTAGGGGTCTTTCCTCTTTGGGACCACGAAACTTTGGGACTACGGTGCCAATCGCGCAACGGCCTTTTTTGAATTGGCCGTTTTACCCCAAGACCAAACCGTGGTCCTAATCAGGAATTCAAAATGAGACCTCCGCGATAATATAAATAATATGTCATAATAAAAACAGTAGTACAATGTAAAATGAAGTAAAATGAAACACACATAGTAAAATGAAGTATTAAATAATTTGTGCTTGATTTTTTTTTTTAATACATACTAGTACTTAGCTTTATTTTCTATCTCTTGTACTCTTTAGCCTACACTATAGCGGAGATGAGGAGCGAGGCCTGTACATTAAATGACAGTGATTATATTTGAATTCTAATAATTGTTAAAACAAATCTCTTGTCGCTCTTGTGTTTGGGCTTTACTGTAATTTTGAAATATAATCTTTTTTTTTTGCACTAATTTATTTTTGAATTTGAATATTAAGCGATTCATAAACATCGTTTTATTTTCAGAACCTGTGTTTAGTACAACGAAAGCTGGCAATCCTGTGATTTTAATTGGCATTTATCGGTATAACCGTGCTGGCAACCACAGAGGTCCGAAAGTAAGATGGGTGTGCACAAGGTCTGCAACCGGTTGTCGGTCTACTCTCATTACTGTGGATAATGTTATATTGCACCATAGGTCAGAACATAATCATTAGTTATGTAAGTAAGGCTTATGTTTGGCACATCGCGGCATCAGGTATCTGCTGCTCAAATTGAGCCGCCCTATAGAAGACCGTGCCCATTGGGGAGGGAAGATTTTGAAAGGTCGCCAACGCGCGTGTGATATGTTGCATCCATAAGTCACTTATCATCAGGCTCTTTAAAAAAAAAAATTACCACCATTGGTTATTTTGGAGGAGGTTGAAACGTCTATCGGACCGCTTGCTTGCTGCTGATGAGTGATGACGTATTTTATTATTGTGAAATTATTCACACACTTACAAAAATACTTTAGTCGGGGTACATAATGAATAATAATGCATTGTGGCAGTGAGCTATTGAACGTATAGATGGATTTGATTGATTTGTGTGTGATTGAGTATGTATGTAGGTAGGTATGTTTTGAGTTCTTAAAATATGGTATAGAATATATAGAAAGAGTTCCATATTGTGTTTGTATTATTTTTTTCATAAGAAGTTATTTAGGCGTTTTTGTCATGAGACGCAACTGCTCTGTTGTTCTCTCTAGCTGTTCTCAAGTTAAGGCGTGAACCAGGAAAATAGGGATTCTTTTTATATAATTATGCACATATATTATAATTAATATAATATATGATACATTCGCATTCCACCCGTGAGTAAATAATACATTCAATGCATCTATAAATACCTCTAGAGAAGATAATATAATTTTTCTTTAGGCTTGAAACAATACATCAGAGCGGCATTTTTTGCGTGCGTTACGTATGGTGTATAAATATACCCAGTCCATGTATTTCTATATGTAATTTAACCTGTACCTGTACCTGTATTTATATGCATAATAAAAAATAAAATAATCTTTACGAAATAGGTTTTTTATAAATATTGTGTTTTTATTTTAGATAATATAAAATAAATGATAATAAAATAAATTTTATTAATACTATTATCGCGGAGCAACAGGAATGCTCGAGAACACGAGATTAACATCGCGGCACGACAACAATACTTATCGTAGATTCGCTGGACTATTTGGGAAGATAAACAATAAAGGGACCCGGCGCGGCGGTGTGATAACATAAGAAAATTCCATCAGAACGGAGGACAACGAATACTGAACCTTGTCGTCGAACTTAAGGTCCAAATTAGCTTGTCGCACGTTGTCGTAAACAAGTTGTTTGTCAAAACAAGTTATTGTTTTTATATCTAGAAATATTTCTTTTTACACACATAGCCCGTGAATGTTCTAGAAATGTTAATTTGGGCTATAAATACGGCCCACCTCGCCGGACAACGCAGTTCAGTTTGAGCTTTCGGAGCGGTAACTTCTCAGCGAAGAAACCAGTCTACGAGTGACTTCAACTACGACCTGCGCTTTGTAATAAGGACTCGGTTTGACTCTGCGATAGTGGTTTTGTGTGTGATCAGTGACAAGTGTGTGAACTGAATATTTGGGACCAGAACCTGACCCAATAAATTAATTGTAACGTCACACTATTATATTAATTGTTAAAACAAATCGTATGTCAGTGTGCCTTAATGTTATTTCAAAATAGTTGCAAAATTTTATTTGTTTTCTGTCTTCACTATTTTATATTTGAATATATTCATAATAAGTTAATAAACATCGTTTTAGTTTCAGAACCTGTGTTTAGTACAACGAAAGCTGGCAACCCTGTTATATTGATAGGTCCTTATCGGTACAACCGTGCTGGCAAACACGAAGGTCCGAAAGTAAGATGGGTGTGCACAAGGGCTGCGGCACAGTGTCGGTGTCGTTCTACTATTTTTACTGTGGATAATGTTATAATACATCATAGGGCTGAACATAATCATTAGTTACTTAAATCACACTGCCAAGATCAGTTGTGAATGGCTTTGGAAGAGGTAAAAGTATGTGTGTGGTGATGACGTGTTAAGTTGTGAAATTATTCACATTGTTACCCTATGTGGAGTATGAAAGAAATGAGAAAAACAATACACGTAAATGAAAAAAAAGTTCAGAAACCGTTTATTTAGTAACTTGTATTTCCTCCTCTGGCTCTTATCACTGCTTCCATGCGGTTTTTTTTCATCGATCGGAGTAAAATCACAATTAAATGCTGTGGAATGTTAACCCATTCTTCTTGAATTGCATTTCGCAACCAAGAGACTCAGGGGCAGTATCTCTTGCTCGAATTTGTCTTTTTAATTCATTCCATAGGTGTTCAATGGGATTCATGTGGGGGCTCTTTGCTGGCCATTCCATAACAGAGATACCGACTTTAGCAAGATAATCTTGTACAACGGCCGCAGTGTGAACTATGCATTATCGTGCATGAATATGAAGTCATCGCCAATAAAATGTGCATAGGGCATTACATGAGCGTCAAGCCATTGTACGCTATAACGTTCACTGTTTAATGCAAGCAGATGCGGTCCGCATATAAACATAAGCTCTGTCTTCCCATCGGCGCTAATACCGCCCCAAACTGTCCACGAACCGCCACCATAATTTACTTAATCTTCAATGCAGCACTGTACGTAGCGTTCTCCTGCTCTTCTGTATACTTCTTGCCTTCGGTCATTGCCATACAGCATAATTTTACACTTGTCAGAAAAAAGAACCTTGCTTCACTGATCGTATGACCAATTTACGTGCTCACGTCCAAAGTTAAGGCGCGCTCTTCTATGATCTGCAGTTAATTTCGGCTCACTTGCAGACTTGTGTGGTACCAGTCCACGTTCCTTCAACTTTCTTCTAATTGTAGAGTCACTTATAGCCACATTACGAACAACACGAAGTTGTTGCTGCAGTTGAAATGCGTCAAGGCGTCGATTTCTTAATGAAACTGTTGCAATAAATCGATCGTCTCGCTCAGAAGTACTCGATTCCTACCAGTTCCAGGACGACGCGTGTATAACCCAGTCTCTCGATAGCGTTTGTACACGTTATGTACAGATGCCAAGCTTAGATGTAATCTTGCAGCCACAGCACGCTGAATAAGCCCAGAATCCAGCAATGCCACTTGGGCGGTTTCTGCGGGCGAAGTATCGATGTATTTTCGATAAAAAAAGACAGACACTACAAAGTACAAGGAATAAATTAATAACGAACAAAGAGAGTTGAGAAACCAGTGGTAATTTTCAGTTTTTGCACGATAAAACGTACTCAAACTCCAAACAACAATTTCTATCAAAACAATGTTTCACTACAATTACCAAATAAACAATTGAAAATCAATTTTAATTTGGAATTTTTGGAGCCACTTAAGAGGCCAAACTGCCAGCTATAAAATCATGATATTTTTTTCATGAAATTAATACCCTATTTTAATTTAAGTAACATAAGAAAAAAAATCGATTTTTAGATATAGTGTTTCGATTTTTTTGATGAGAAGATATATGACAAGAATATTAAAATTTTAAATTGGCATAATTAGTAAGGTTATAATTATTCTGGTACGGATTAAACTTTTATTTACCAAGTTGAACAAATTATATTGATTGTATTTAATATAATTTTCTGAACAATCAATAATTGTAAGTCTAGAATTGATTGTAAGTATATTATTGTGTTGTATTTTATTGTAACACCGCATTCCTTGTCTAAATTAAATCAAAACTTAATTAAAAAGTGTTTTTAATGAAATATTGTTTTATTTGAAATAGTAATCATTACAAAAATCAGTCTGTTTGTTTGCTTCGCTAAATAGATTAAATATTATTATGTTAACAAGTTTTGTACCTGTTTCCATTTAAAATAATATAAAAATACTAAAATCTGATAATCTAAACTAAATGTATTACTGCAGTAATACTTTCTAAAACCTTAATTTCAGATGATGCAGTGCCCGTGTTTGGTGTAACGAAGGCTGGTAACCCAGTTATTAACTACGGCCGGTATCGTTACAATCGTGCCAGTAACAGCTCGGGACCTAAGACCAGATGGACGTGCGTCAAGTTTCCCGGCGGCTGTCGATCTACCTTGTATACCGTTGATAATATCATCGTTCAACATAAAAATGACCATTGTCATTCATAAAAAAGAAATTTATCATGTACATTTTTTTTTAAATGTTATATCCTATTTATGACGGGTCATCAAATGTTATACTACAAATTAAATAAGTGTGTATGTGTATAATAATATGTCTTAATATATATTTTTATTTCTCGTGACATAAGTAACCTACAGTATCTTAGTCAACATTTCATAAATTTATTATTTAAAAATAGTTTAATTATTTTTGAATGGATTGCATTTACTTTAGGTTACAATATTTTAAATCGATTTTTTTCAAAGTTGAATGTAGACTCAAAATAAAGTATTATATCCATAATTTGATGTTAACCATAAGTATTAGTGATTGTTTGTTAATCACAGCTTCTTCTTGTTTAACATAGCACCAGTTAGCAGATAGCGTCAGCATTCAGCACCACAACTAACAAATAAGCTGAATCAATTGTCACAACACCTTTAATCCCAAACTCTGACAATGCGGAGATGTGATGTGTATTAGGCCACCTCTCCTCTTTTCCCATCTCATCTTCACTTTGCAGGAGTTTGGGTTGTTTAATTTTATGGGTACATTTGCTAAAAGTGTGGACATGCGGAAAGATGCGATCTGGGATCTGCAATAGTAAAATACTCTTATAAATTAAAAATAGTTTTATACTAATACTAATATAAATCTATGCTAATATTATAAAGCTGAAGAGTTTGTTTGTTTGTTTGGTTGAACGCTAGGATCTCAGGTACTACTTGGTCCGATTTGAAAAAAATGTTAGTGCTAGATAGCTCATTTATCAAGGAAGGTTATAAGCTAATATAACATCACGCTACGACCAATAGGAGCTGAGCAGTGGCCAAATAAAGAACGACGGGAGCGAAGCTACGCTCGACTTCTAGTTTTGGTATAAAACTTATCGGACTATAATAATCTGAGACAGTTGTCTATAGTGTCTCACTCTATACAACTGGTTCTTCAAGCTGATTTGTAAAAATGCCTTGTCATTCACACTGATTCACCACTGACTAATAAATGTCTGATAAATTATCAGAAACTTAAGAAACAGAAACAGATATATTTATTTGTCAATGTAGGTAGACTTTACATTAAATCTTAGGTTCTTAAATTAAATCGCTACATTGTACCCGTACAAATTTTAATATTAAGTGACAGATTTTAAATGAAAAATATGTTTAAATCTGTCATTTCAATTTTACGTTGTCTAATAGATTCAAATAGTTTTCACCGCTGTTTGAGTCTAGTCTAATAGGGCCTTAATATAATTAATTTTTGTGTAATAACATGTGGGCAAATTAATGTGTAGTATATATTTGTAAAAACATTTTTATAATATAATGTCACTTTATATAACAAAATATAATATGTGTGTCAAATGTGGGCAAATGCGTTATTAGTCACGCCGAAATTTGAAAATTGATAATAATTGATATATTATGTTTTTGCTTTCTTTCCTTTCGGGTTATTCCCAAATTATTTACTCCAAAAAGAGATCCCAATGTACTCCATGGAAAAAAAAATTAAGTTTAATTCTACTCCATGACAATATTAAGCTCTCAAAGTACTCCAGCCCTTTTTATTCAAAACCTAATTTAAATTAGTTGCAGGTTTTTATATTGCATTTTACTATAAAAAATAGTTGCTTATTGATGGCGTAGTTTGAGAATTGATAACGAATAATCAGTGAGAATAGTAGAGTATTTTGAGAATAATTCCAGGTATCTGGAATCCGCAATGGATTCGCATAGCATGGAGCAGAATGGAAACAAAATAATAATCTTTTTTGAATTATAATAATTCTTTACAGTAACTTGAGAGATTCTTATCTTTTTAGAACAAAAGAATGGATTACTTTGGGAATAACCCTTTCTTTCTTTCGAAGTCTATAATTAAATGTGAAGCTTTGGATAATAGTAAAAAATCATTGTATTAATTTGATTGAACAAACTTAATAAATATTTCTACAACATGTATTCAGTATAAGGTACACTATTACAATAATTATAACGCGTTTTTTTCCAAAATAAACACTATGAAATAATTCGGTTTCATCACCAATCCCAGTACTCAGTGGTAGGTAGCTTTTGCCATGCCACGAAAATCCAGGGATTTTAGCTTTTCTTAATATGGGAACACACACGTCCCAGCAGTTCAATAAGCCGCTCTTTATTGTACTGATGAGAATAAAAAGTTAATATTCATGGTCGCTCGGTTAAGGGTAAATAGTTTTAATTCCATTATTAATATTATAATATGTAAAATTATGTACTAATGTATATTATTATGTTTTCTTACAGTGGCTGTATTCGGCGAGACACGATACGGCAATAGTGTCATAGAACTTGGTCCATATAGATTTTTGAGAACACGCACGTCAAGATGTGGTCGCCGCAGAAGATGGAAATGTTCTAAAGTAACCATTGGATGTCGGGCTTCTATTATAACTCTTGATGACGTCATTATCAAGACAACCAATGAGCATAAGCATTAAATTTAACTCTTTCATTTTAATTTTATTAAATACTTTTTTAATTTTTTTTTAAATATTTTTATATACTTAATACTAGCCGAGAATTCAATTTGTCAGTTTGGAGTTGACAAGGAAAAAGACGTATTATTTTATATTTTGTTTCCGACAAAATATTCATAGAAAAAATCTTAAATTGTATTTGTGTAGTAGCGTAGGTACAATGGTCTTTACTTAGTAAAGACCTAATTGCCCCCGGGTACCATATTTGTTAGTACACCTATAGAGATTGTAGCTACACCTATAGAATTGAAGAATACTATAGTTTTATAAGCATTATAGTGTATACTTGGGCCGAAATGGATGTAAGTAGAATGTTTGTAAACAAATCACTGTCAAAATGCTGTCAAATTGTGTTGAAAGATTTAATTTATAATACATATATTTTCTTAAGAGGATATCAGTGACATTTTCATCATCCAAAAGTTGTTTTTATTATTTAAATTGTTTTACAAAAACAGACATTACAAATAGTCAAATATTGTTATTATTTATTCTCCATCCATTCCAGCCCGAATATAGTTGGTAAGGTTCCATTTGTGTTTTAAATAGTCGTAGGGTCATTCCTATAGAATTTAGTATTTTTTAAAAATGACTGACTTACATTTTGTTCCTACTATTAAGTAAGAAGAGTATAAATACATGGTATGTGACTTATTTCGTATTAAGCATTCTAATGGACAGGTTTAGCAAAAGTTGTTATTTCTATATGTTTAGGTTGCTTTCAACTTAGCTTTTAACAACAAAATAGAGCGAATTTAAACGCAAATTTATAACTGAGTTAAAATCACAAAGATTTTAATGTTGACATATTTTAATAGTTTTGTTGATTTGTTTGGAGAAAATTAAATTGTATATTTTTATTGTTATAATTTAAATTTAATTGTTCTGTAGCGAGTTTGCTTTTCTTAGTTTCATAGGTACATACAAAAATGCAACATATCCTGTCCCTTTTCGATAATATTACATATAAAATAAATTACTATTAGGTAAGCGAGTTCCTATTAGTTTAAGTATGAGATGTTACTGGTTTTTTTCTCATTCTGTCTCATACTATTAACTTTTCCTAGCCCTTGTATTTCTTTTTAGTTTCTTAATCTAGTACGAGAAAGTTGCATTGAAAATAAGTATCTAATATAATAACAATTTAAGCTAGATTCCCTTAGGTTTTTTAAATGTGAAATATTCACTAGTGATAACTATTACTTGTACAAACCAGATTGATACTTTTTAACTACCAATCGTGTATGTTCTCCTGTCCTTATTCCATTTGGTTTGAAATATATTTTATTTTGTATTTGTCTTTGCTTTTATATACAAAATAAAGGGATTCGGTAGACGTAGCCTCGATAAAATTTAAGTCTTTGTGATCAAGTTTTCTGCTTAACCTTTTAACCGCCACGACAATTCGGCATCGCTGTTCCCTGAGCGCCAAGTCATAAAATTCAGTCGGTTTTGCCGACATCGGCGCTCAGTCATTTCGCTTGTTCAAAAGGTTAATAATGCCGAGGCTACCTCTGAGTTTTCCAGACCTAAATACCACTTATATACGGCACAAACTTTACAGAAAAGGCACAAAATGTGATATCTCAGAAGGTTTAATTTGTTCCGTGCACGTTTTAGCTTCTAATTAACTCATTACAACTCCATTTTTTGTTCGCCCCTTTTTCTTGTTTTTATCCCATTCCCTAAAGCACGTTTTTGGTTGCATTTCTTTTAGTGCCAGTGTTTGGACGGACTCGCTTTGGGAAGCCCGTAATCTTGGTAGGGGATCATAAGTTCTACATGCAAGGTAAAGGGAAGCAAAACCAACGATGGATATGTAACCTGAAGAAATGTAACGCCGCACTCATCACCAAAAATGATGTAATTATTAGAACTTGTGGGGAACATAATCATAAATAACAACGCAAGACCATTTAGTTTCTACACGTTTTGTAAAGCATCATTCCTTCTCTGATTTCTCAGCAAATATGAAAAACATGTATCAAATGCAGTGTAAATTAATTTTGGCTTTGCTATTTGACCAGTCAAAATAAGTCTTACTTAGCTTATCAATTCTGTTATTAGAGATTCATTTACTAGAATATTGTATAAATTTCAATAGGTTTGATTCTATTTGCTAGATATTATTATGGCGACACGTATGCATCAGATGAGAGTATGAGTCAAATGTTTGACATACCAATAAATTAAAGAATTCATTTATTTGATAAAAACAAGTTGTACAACAGTAGTAGTTTTCTTTGATGTTTAAACAGAATGACAATTGCTAAGTAAAATTATCGAAATTTAAATATCACGTGTTCAATGTCTGTCATCTTAAAATTTCAGAATACATTTGACAGTAAAATAAAATTTGGAACGCCATTTTAGTCCAAGTAATATTTTTGTTATTTCACAGCGTGTGATGTTATCATTATATTTTTTTAGTATTTCGTTAAACTTACGTAATTATAAACTTAGTGAGAGTCGACTTTAAACATTATTTTCCTATTAAAGTTTTTACGACAGTGATAACACGTAATATAGGTAGGTATATTGTAAAACATGTTACTTGCTAAACATTTTATAGTTATAAGTAAAAATTTCTAAAATAAGAATAATATTTTGTGAAGTCTATCAGCGTTGTCAAAGTATCTATATCTCTGCCTAGTATCTGATTTTACTATTAAGGTAATGACTTTTTAATGATAGCACAATCTAGACGGGGCAATCAGAATAGAACTAAAGAAATTCAAATGTCAAAAACTTCTTTTCACGTCTCTTTACGCTTTTGATTTTAATTTGGTTCTTCTTTGAGATTCTGTTAACGTTGCATCATTTTTGAAATAAATTTGTATTATTAGACCACAATCACCTAAACAGTACGGAAATCGGAAATTCTTGCCTCGGAGGTCTGTTATTGCGCTATAGAATTATTGTCTCTATTTAAGAGTTATCTCTTATATAAAATGAAGTAGATTTTTTCTGAAAATAGCCCTCCAAAAGTAGAACGCAAATGAAACAACAGCTGGTTAGTAGGTTTTTAGAAATGACGTAACATTAGTTCCTCTAAATCAGTACTTAATTAATAATATGAAATGTTTAGTGATAGGTTTTGACTCCGGACCATGGGAAGATTAATTTTTTTAATTTTAGATGTAGACAAAGTCATTTTATTAAGGCTACCTTTATTATCACGGGCTAGTTCAATCAGTCTGTAATTTTTGATAGTAAGCTAGTGCAACCATCATTTAGTTACGTTATAGGTTAAGTTTTTTGGGTCATTTTTTATTTAGTTTGAAATGTATGGGGTAAAATCTTTTAGTTTAAACATTGCTTGGGTATTAAGCTATTATTTTATAATAATAATAATACATTTATTATTTAATAGTTAGATTTATAGAATGTATACGCGGGGGGCAACTCTGACGATTGTAACTCGACTCAAACACGATCACATAGTAATGCACTCTTATGTCCCTCTTATTAAAATTTCTCCTAGCACGCTATATTATTATTTTTTTATATCACGACGGTGGCAAACAACACGACGGCTGTACAAAGTGGACGCCTGCGTCCCTACGGGCATCACTTGCTTGCTGACCCTTCAAAATATATGGCTCCGGCGAACTAATAATAAATACTTAATGGGTGGCGGTTACCACTTCATTCGTTACTCGTCTTCTACGTCAGGCAATAAATAATAAAAAAAAATTCGTTAATACTCCGTCACGATGCAAGATGCAATGCAGAATGCAAAGATAATGTGATCGTCTTATACGAAGGCATGGTATTGTGCCTATCGTTCGAGTGATGTATCAATCGTGATCAGGGTATGCCTCATTTATATATTATAAGGTATTTTGTAGACACGGTGCTTGAAACTTGTAAAATATTTTTGGGTACAAATCTTAAAACTTTATAGTACGCATTGCCATTGCTGTCAGCCGTCTGAACTTAAAACCTGAGAGCGGTTACAGGTTAGCGTTTATAAATGATTGTATTTGTAATTACGCATGCGTTTGCATTCGGTATAAATACTATCTTTTTACCGCATGTATTATAAAAATCATTAGCTTTTTTAAACTCTGACGTGAAAGCGCACTTACTCTGTGTAGCTTAGCTTAACGAAGTAACAGATTACTAGATTCCGCTGTGGTTCGGCCCGATGGTATGCCGGTAAAAAGTTGCCTATGTGTCAAATTACATACATATTTACCTTTCAGCCATTCTAGCGTGATTGCGTTACAAACGTCCTCCATACATCCTACCTAATGTTTAATTTAACATTAAACATTAGGTATATTAGGTAGATAGATAGGTAGGAAACCTAATGTTTATTTTTCGCATATATTAGCAGCTTCCAGCAACCACAAAAACTACCTAAATGAACTTTTGGTCACCGTGTCTAGTTTTGATAGTCATTTAAGTTGTACGACTATTTCTACTTATTGAAACCAAAATGTATGTGCCTTATTAATATCGGTAGGTTAAGTAAATAGAATAGTTTTTGACATGTTATGTATCCAGAAATGTATGTCAGTTAAAGCTCAAAAGTTTAATAGCTAGTACTTTTATTTGTTTAGTTAAGTTTGAACGTTTTCTTTATTTTGTATCACGTGTCTTAAACACGAATTATAAGCTTGTTATATGTACTCATGAGGGCCATTTAAAATAAAACTATCTTTTCTATATTATTTTGTTTTTTAAATTATTTATTGCCTTATCAAGTCGACATTTTCTGATTGAAAGTGTAGTATTATATCACATTAAAAACATTATATACTGTGCCAAAAAATTTAATTTCAGAATTGTACACGAAGACAGCTAGCAATACAAAAATGTTGTTAATTGTTAAGTCAAGTTGGGAGCCTTCTAGGCGACTTGATAAATTCCAACACCAGGGTCTGCCTCAAGCCCATACGATAAGAAGAAGAAGCGTCTATATTTCATCACGGGAGCCTAAGTTCCGATAGATATGAAGGAGAAAAGCTGTGGATTGTCGCGCCACCATCATCACCATATTTACCATGCATATTGAGATCATTAGAATACTTTATCAACATTAGTGTTTTACATTGACAGAATATTGTCAGACATTGTAGGTACGAATATATTTGAGGTAGAGCACAGCTAATCCTTAATTAAATCCTTATTTTTATAATATGTGTTATTTCAAGATGAATGACTGGACACAAAAATAAATTCATATTGCATTCTATTCTTTGAAACTTTAAATTTGTTTCACTAACTTCATGTTTCCAGATATTTCTTATACTCATTCACGTTGGGGCAATACGGTGTTATGTTACCAAGGTCACCGCTTCACGAAGCACACCGGCAGCAAGCCACCAATGACCAGGTGGACTTGTATCAAAGCTCGCAGCAAGATCCGTTGTAGGAGCACCATTGTGCTGATCGACCATAAAATACACAGAATATTGCATTACCATAATCATTGATTAAATTTATTGTTGATATGTTTATGTTGTTTCTGTTTTATGGAAGTATTTCTTATTGAGTAAATTGTTTATAAGTTTTGTTTCGTTTATTACATCAACATGTCGAAAGATGTCATAATAGTTTTTAATCGGGTCTGATGGGCCTCTAAGAATCTTGATTCTTTCAAGGTGCTAACGAGACGAGATGATAGGAGGAAAGATAATGCAGTATATATATACTACCCATAGAATTTTAACCGAGCGTAAAACTCCTAATATTTCGATTGATTATAATATACTTTCGCCTTTTAGGTATATATTCTTTTTTATAAAATTGACTTGTATGTCCAAGATTAACACTAAAAAAAATATTCTTCCAGGATATATGCGGTGTAAGTTCGAAAAGACCCGATTTGGCAATCCAGTGATTGTCGTAGGAAAGTACCGGTACAATAAATGGAGCGGTAGCAAAGGCGCTCAAGTTCGATGGACCTGTGTCAAGAACCAACAAGGATGCAGAGCTACTATCACTACTATCGACAATATAATCGTTAGAACTAAGAACTATCACACGCATATGTGAGATGAACATATGTTTTCTTATGTCTACTTTATCGACCGACCGTATACCATCCTCTTTTATGTTTACGACAAATGGCGCCAAAAATTGTAATAATTATTTATATGACGCCACTTTCATAGAAAGAATTCACATTAATTTTTGAAAAACAATTTTTTTTTGTTAAACAATACAACAGATAAAAATTTTAGCATTTACAATCAAAGATTCTTACTTTTATGTGGTCGAAGGTCATTATTATATTTCTTTATTATTTCTATGCTCTAGTCATAACAGCAATAACAATTTTCGATGAGTTCATAATTTCCTATTTTATCATTGCAGCTTGAATCGTTCTTCTATCTTTCCATATAGCCTAATGTGTAATGTAATTGTAATTTGTAATTTAGAATACCATACGACTGAACTTTGCAAAGACGCGAAGCAAAGACTTCAGAAATATCATTTAAAAAAAAAACCTGTTTTTTTTTTTATTTATGGTAGCTATAAAGCAACTCTAATGCAACTGTAGTAGGTAATTATAATTAACTGCTTGACAAAAATATCTAAATTGAATCTTAAAAACTTTGCAAAAAACATAATTGAAACTTGTAAAAAGTTTTACCTATAGACTTGCAAATTTCTAACATTGCCTTAATCATGGCATGTACGTTAAAAGTACACGACCTATAAATAAATAAAAATAACTAAACTTAGAATAACGTGTAGTTCTTAGTCTGTGTGAAGAGGTTCCTAACGAAGTTTGTTAGATTCCAGAATTAAATTTTAGGTAAAATCTTTTTTTAGCATTTTAATCGTGTGAATGTGGCTTTCTAGAAATATAGTTATAATCTCGATAAATGTACGCTTATTAAAAATTAACTCTAAAATAATAAGGATATCATCTTAGACTGCTTTTAAAACATTTTATGTATTGTAAATATACTACATATTTATATATAGTATATGGCCATTTTATTTATATGATTGTGAATCTCCCTTGAGATAAAGACTTGACTTAGTTTAGTGTTAGAAGCCTTATTTGCAACAAAAACGCCATATTTATTTATATCTATAGATAATGTATATTATGATTGAATTTTTTATTTATTTATGCATCATGGATTGAAATTTTAAATGTCATACGATGTTTCAGCAATTAATTATGTTTTTATTTTTAGATGTGTGAATACTATTTAGAAAGAAATAACTTAGGTTCATAGCCTTATTTGTGGTTAATAAAGCTCTGTCGAGAACGATTATATTTAGGTTGATTCGTGTAAAAGATCATCATCATGATGGTGATGATGATGATCTTTCTCGGCCTATTGTAGTCCACTGCAAAAAAAAGATACTTTGAACCAAAACTGAAAAATTGTTTTTTTAAAACATATCTTATTTATTTTTATGAAATTAAGATTATAAGAGTTTTAGTTTAATAAACAGGTATTATTTTGTTTTATCAGTATTATAAACCTAATAAGAATATTTTTTATGTCTGGGGCACTACTTTGATCGACTAAAGCTCTCCAATTTAGGCATTGTATATACCAAACACTAACTACGCACGCGACGCAATAAAAGTGCGTCTCCGCACATTGCAAGCAATTACCAAACGATGAATTTTCACGCTTTGTACTTGGCCTAAATTTACAGTAGTGCTTCAGGTATTAATAATAACTTATAATTATGTTTTGTAACAATATGGGCCACTATTTTATTATTATTCCATAATGGCCATTACTTTTCGTTTATATGATCAGTATTTAACTGTGATTTCATTATACAGTAAATAATAATATTGAAGATGTCAAGAAATACTATATAATGATTAATGTATTCATGGTGTGCAAATAACATGCTATTGAAATTTGTTTTGGGTGTTTTATTTTTAATTTTGTTTTTATACCCATTAAAGAAGGCGTTGTGTGTGTCGGCCCCTTACTAAATGGACGGGCGATCATGTAAAGGTTGTGGGAAACCGTTGGCTACAGAAGGCCCAGAGCCACACTCTGTATATCTAATATACATATACAGAGTGTGGCTCTGGGCCTTCTGTAGCCAACGGTGAGGCATAAGTCCTTCGCGACACAGGAATTGTCTAGTGCATGCGTTGTCTTTAAAAAATTTTAAACAAATGGACGTAGATCGCTACTAAAAGTGAGCAGTAGAGAGATATAGTCAGAAACTGCTAAATTGTATGTGTTCTTAAGAAATTTAAAACAATTCAACATGAAATAGTCCTACAGTCCCATCGTTTTTATTAACAATTTGTATAAAGTTACTGCAACGGCTGCTTTCTTACTTGAGTAGATTATAAAGGTGTTTTCTTTTCGTTTCCGTGGAAACGTAGTGGTGGAAGTGATGTGTGGTACTGTGCCGTCTATGGTCACAGGCCATGCGTGATAATTAACTGATTTAACCACGAAGGTAGCCAAATTAATGTTTCTATTTCAATTGCTATAATTATATAGATATTTTAGCTAGACACCTACTCGTATATAGATGTTTACAGTAATATTGTTTTAATGGTGTTGTTATTTTCTATGGTAAAGTGGAATAAGTGTGGTAATTTTCTATTTCAAATAAATTGAAAGCATAAAAATGTGATCTATTTTACAGATGACATACCGGTGTTTACAACGTCTCGGTTCGGTAATCCAGTACTACTGTTGGGTAGGTACCGGTATAACAAATACTGGAACTCCAGGGGTCCCCGGATCCGATGGCTTTGTGTCAAAAAAAATTACTGCAATGCTGTTGTCGTCACGAAACATAACAAAATCGTTTTTAATGAAACACGTCATAGCCATTGAACATTTTTTTTACTATAGGTTAAGGTTATTATTGACTCCGTCAAAGTTTTGAGTTATTTAAATTTCGTTTATAATAATTAATAGCTCAGATACATAATAGCATTCGAGACACCACAGAGGTTTATTGTGATGCTATACTCGTAATAAGAAGTCTACGTTAAAAACAATGTGTAAAGTCGGCCAAGATAGAGGTCTACTAGTGTTATTTATGGGATCTTGTAGTTAAGTAGTACAAGTTGTGTTGTTACATGTTATCGTTATCACTAAGGTAACAATTATTAATTATTTTATAAGTTTACACTTAAATAAATGATAAATGAATAAATTGGTAGTGATTTTTTAAATAAAGTAATAATCTCAGGAGTGTGTCCAAGATTACTAGTAGACTTAATTAAATTATTACTAGCTACTAGTTGTTACATTCGGGTGCTTATTCTGAACTGTCGGAAAGTTTTCAAAACTAAATTTTCTACAATTTATAATAGTAACTATCCGTGTAGTGTCGTAAGAATACGTAATATCACTACCCCATCTCAACTCTTGAGTGTAGTAAAAGGCGACTACGGGTGTAACCTTATGTAGACAAGAGTAGGTACTGCGAGATAAGGAAAATTTGAAACAAACCCCATACCAAATTACCAATTCGTCTGGCCAGCGTGGTATAGTGGGCCAAATTCCATCCAGGCCCAGCAGTGGGACGTGTCGATTTGAATGATGATAATAGTAGCTTTACCTTAAAATTAGTGTAGTTTTCGAACGAAAACCTTCCGACACAGGCTAAATTTGTAGTATTAATATAATTGTTCATACCATTACCAACGATGTTTCAGAAGCCATCTTCACAGTATCACGTCGAGGGAACCCTGCCATCCAAATAGGTGACTACAGGTTTAATAAATGGAGTGGTAGTAAAGGTTCCAGAAGCCGATGGGTGTGTACCAGAGACCACAAAGGATGCCGCGCCAAGATCATCACGATCGATGAAGTCATCGTTTTGTATCACAATATACATAATCATTGAGGATAGATCAATCTACCTCAAGTTGTAATATTCACTTGGTACGTCGCTTTGTCTAGTCCTTGCATGTTAAATTCTACCCTCTAATTTTGATAGAGGAAGAAATAGAGCTTTCAAATTATTTATTACTTATAATAAACCAATCTAGGCTTATAGAATTGACATTGTGCAATTTAATGGTTTCATACATAACTTTTGTTGTTCCTGTTTAATGAATGTGTGTGTGGTAACGCTTATTAAAACATAAATCTTAAACATTTTATTTCACGAAAACTTAAATTAATATATAAATATTATACACTTTTTACATAGAACAGTTCATTCTATCACTTTTCTACAATAGACTCGCGAATTGACAAAGCTAAATTGTTCTCGTTTTTTTTTCTCTCAAAAATCAGGCAATTTTTATAGACCAAAAAGTCAATACGTGGGATTATTTATTGTAGAAAAGTGATACAATGAATAAAGTTGTGCTATGTTAAAAGTGTCTATGTTCAGAAACAACGGTGCCAGTAAAATGTATGGAGGAGGCGTATCGAAATATGCACCTTAATACCTGTCTATCTAGTATCGTGGTCGGCTTACTATAGTTTAATGCTTTCGGCAGCTCACTGTTATGACTATTTTAGATTCGACTTACAGCAATCTAGACATAGTGTCTTAGATACAGCAGTCAACATTATGCGATCAATATATATTAATTAAATATTTTGCTGCTTTTCAGTGCCAATATTTATGACATCACGATATGGCAAGCCAGTTCTGTTGCTGGGTCGGCACAGGTACAACTTGAAGTCCACGGCTCGGAACAAGCAAAGTCACCAGGCTCGTTGGGCTTGCGTCAAACAACAGCTCAGTTGCCGCGCTAAGATTGTCACTGTCAATAATGTCGTTGTTATGAAGTTACAGAAACATAATCATTGAAATGTTAATAATAAATGTGAATTTGATGTTAACTAAAGAGTTTTATTACTTGTGTATTGTGTAGGATCTTGTTTTTGTTTATTTATATACGTATACGTTTGTAGATAAATAGATTTTAAGACAGTCTTTTATTTTATTCAAGGATTTTAATATAATGTTGTATTTAGTAGGTACCAAATGACTATTAACTTAAAGTCTAAACACACCTTTTACGTCAATGTATCAATAGTCATTTTGTGAACAAGGTTGTGGTTTCTTCACACATCAACACAACACACAATCGTGTTTTACTCACAAAAGATTTTATGTGAGTATGTTTTAAATGTATCAATGTAAAATCTATATTTAAAGTTTTAGTTGTACGGTTTTGATAATCAAAGCCTACTTTTATTTTCAGCGCCTATGTTCGCGGTGTCACAGCAAGGAAAGCCAGTTATAATTCTTGGCAAATATCGGTTCAATAAGTGGGCAGGCAGCCGAGGGTCAAGAGCTCGATGGACTTGCGTCAAAATCAACGCGTTGAAATGCACCGCGTCTTTGACTACTTATGATGATATTATCATTCGACAGACACCTCATAATCATTAAAAAAGAATATAGTACCTATGTCATGTCCAATGTAAAGTCTTATAGACTTTTATTTAAATCAAGTGACCCATTTTAACATATGACTTTAGTGTTAGGTAAGTGCTAAATGAACAATGTATTTATTATTTACACACGACGCGGCGCCAATGGCAAACATGAGTTCAGTCCGCCTGATGGTAAGCCGTTACCGTAGGTTATGGATGCTTCCAATAATAATGGCATCACGAGCGTGTTGCCAACCTTTCAAACCCTTTGCCTCCCATAGATCTATGAACACCATAACTTAGTAGTAGGAACACAACAATGTTATTATGACTGCGGTCTTCTGTACGAAGGAGGTACTTCCCCAGGCTGGCGGCTCAATTTGAGCGGGGGTTACCCACTGTGCCCTTACTTTCTACGGCCCAGCAGGGCGCCGCGGCGTGTGTTTGAGAACCTCTGGATTAAGATATACCTATTTATGGTTTATGTTATCATCATCATCATCTCAACCCATAAACGTCCCACTGTTGGGCACGGGTCTCCTCCAAAGATGTGTAGAGAATTTAGCCTACTATACCACGCTGGCCAGACGGGTTGGTATAAGTGGTTTATGTTATAGTTTTAATAATTTTGCCAAAATAAATATAAATAAAATAAAAAAGAATGAAAGTTTACTTTTGTTTTCAGTGCCCATGTTCTCGGTGTCACAGCGTGGGAAGCCAGTTATAATTCTTGGCAAATATCGGTTTAACAAGTGGGCAGGCAGCCGAGGGCCGAGAGCTCGATGGACCTGCGTCAAAGTGCATGCGTTAAAGTGTTCCGCATCTTTGGTTACTTTTGATGATATAATCATTCGACAGACACCTCATAATCATTAAAAAGTAAACTAATACATTACTTAAATGTGCTTGTGACATTAAGAACTTGTTTCACCACTAGCAAATAAGTGCTAGATGCCTATATGAAACTTACTTGACAGATTTTTGACGTATTTCTCATACAAAATCTGTCAAAAAAGTTTCAGGTAAGTAGTTTATTAGACACTTATTTGAAAGTAGCGAAACAGGCCCTAAGTCCGCCATTGTACAGTCCAAAATAAAATAAATATTAATGTGATGAAGGAGGTTAATTGTTTATGGTTTAATTTAAATTAAGTGATACATTTCAATGGCCTTTATGGAGTGTTAATGAATAATTTTCGTCTACATATTGTATTAAATAGTATATTTGTATGTAATTATAGTGCGTGAGTGATGCGTCTTTAATAGTTATGAAATATTTTAACGTAATTTTTTTTAATTTTTTATACCACGACGGTGGCAAACAGACGTACGGTCCGCCAGATGGTAAGCGGTTACCTTAGCCTATGGGCGCCTGCAACACCAGGGGCATCACGAGCGCGTTGCCGACCCTCAAGAAACCTATTCACTCCTTTTTTGGAGAACCCCATATTGTAGTCCCTTGGGAAAATCTCGTTAGGGAGTTCATTCCCAACCTGATAGTTCTTGGGAGGAAATTCCTCTGGAACCGCGCGGTACGAGATTTAGCTAGAGGTATTACTATCATTCTGGCCTGTTGGTCTAGTGGTTAGTGACACAGACTGCTAAGCCGGAGGTCGTGGGTTCGATCCCCACCCAGGACAAATCTTTGTGTGGTGAGCATAAAGGTTTGTTCTGTGTCTGGGTGTAATTTATCTATTATTATATATGTATTTACAAAAAAAAATGTATTTAAGAAGTATATCAGTTGTTTAATACCCATAACACAAGCAAATATAATTGCTTACTTTGGGACTAGATGGTGTTGTGTGAATGTGGTAGAATATTATTATTATATTATATTATTCTAATATTGTGTAAATTAATGAAATGAAATAAAATGTAGAAAATTAAATCTTGTATTTTGGTTTGTTTTGGAGTTTGGGTGTTTTCTATGTATAATATGTATGTATTTAGAAATAATGTCTCGATCCCATAACACAAGCTTATTTATTAACTTCCTTTGGGCTAGATGGCGATGTTGAAAAAATATCACTAATATTATTTAATTATAAAATATTAATATTTTATTATTTTCATTGTTATGGTATGGGACTATTGAATGTAAAGTTCTCAATGTCTCCTTATTACATCAAGCTAATCTTCACTGGATTGTCGATAATGATTTGAATTGCTTAAAGTCTGCAATTAACCACTAACCAATGGTGTGCGGCTTGAACTACTTCTCTGCTACGGTACGTTTATTTCTATTTGAAACCTTCGAGATTTCTTTGATTCATTTTTTTTGCTGGTCTTCTGTAAGTATATGCATATATAATATCGACATCAGTATAAACCATACTTTTTGTAAAACATTGATATTTAATTCTATATTATCCTATTTATTTAACTTCATAAAGCAACTAATAGTGACTCTTCCAATACTTACTTACAGGGCCAATATTTTCGACATCAAAACGTGGTTTTCCAGTTATAATTTTTGGCGAACACCGATATAATAGGTGGACTGGTAGCAAAGGAATTAAAGTTCGCTGGTATTGTGCGTTAGCTAGGAAGACAAAGTGTTCAGCCGCCTTAACCACTATTGATAATACTATAGTTCGGCAATTGGGATCACACAATCATTGAATGCTTCATCATCATCATCATCATATCAGCCCAATGACGTCCACTGTTGAACATAGGCTTCACCTAATTTCCGCCACAGTGAGCGATTTTGTGCCGCCCGCATCCAACGGCCACCCGCAACCTTTACTAGGTCGTCGGTCCATCTGGCGGGGGGCCGCCCCCCCATTGAATGCTTATGAATAATTTTTTTATAAGCTAATCTTAAAAAAATATAACTTTTTGTGGACCAAAAATTTCTTATTTAAGTTGGTTTCTCGTTACTTTTTCTATGTCATTATTGATTTACCTGTTGAAATTAGTGTAGCTATATTTACATTTAAGTGTTATTAAAATATTATGTACTTAGATTAGCAAAATAAACACTATTCAATTTTATTTTTCAATAAATGTTTTTCAATTTTATTTTATAATTAATATTTAAAATTCTTTAAATAGCACCACATCACGAACGTCAAGATATTGTTATTACGAGTACCTACTCTTTCGACTGTCACATTATGCATGTTATTCAATATGTATATAGTGTATTCATATTATGGGGCTGCTAAATACATGGTGATTTTCCTATTAACTGGCTCAAACCATGTGGAATGTACCTACGCTTAGCTATATATTTACTAAAATGTTATGTTTTATGTTTAGATATTTGCCTGTTTAAAGTAGTAATTAATTCTGAATTTTGCCAATCCAAAATTATGAATTTTTGGTCTGTTGTGGAAATTTGTTCTTGTGCGTTAGAATCGCAGACTTAAAAATATTTTTTTATTTTCTGTACCAGTTTTTGGTGTATCACGTTTTGGTAATTAAGTTATAATAATAGGCAAGTATCGGTACAACAAATGGGTAGGCAGTAGAGAAACTCGAGCTCGGTGGAACTGTAGTAAAGTGAAAATTTCCAAATGTACCGCTTACTTAACTACAATAAATGATGTTTTAGTAAAACATACTAGGCATAGCCATTGAACTTCGAATCATATGAGATTGAGTTTCAAAATTCGATACCTTGTTGCTTTTTTATTCAACTTGTCTTTTATTAAACTTAAACTATTTATAGAATTCAATGGAATTATAAATTTAAACCGGACTGCAAGTTTATAAATTATTTTTATAAATATTTTGAAGAGAGCCGTGCCCAGCAGTGGGACATTAATTTATGGGTTGTAATGATCATTTTGATGTTAAATTTATTGTAAATTTATAACTTTCTAGAAATCACGTGGGGTTCCCTCTCGTCGCTTTTGTTTGGCCACTGCTCAGCTCCTGTTGGCTATAGCATGATATTTTAAAGCCTTCCTCGATAAATGGGCTATCCAATACTAAAAGAATTTTTCAAATGGCACCAGTAGTTCCTGAGATTAGCGCGTTCAAATCAAACAAACAAACGAACTCTTCAGCTTTATAATATTAGTATAGATTAGGATTATATGTTTTAAAATTCTGCTAAATTAAAAATAATAATGTTATTCTGTAGTGATTTGCAAAGAAATGCTCATATTAATTAGCATTTAGTCAAAACTACTTATCCAGTTATAAGTAGTTTTGACTTAAGAGTTTTGACTGGAACATTGTATCTCGGACAAATTAAGTTAAAAGATTATTTTAGGTTGTATTTATAAAGAATAGTACATTAAGCTACTAATTATTTTTTCAGAACCTTGTTTTACTGTGTCTCGATGTGGAAAACCTGTGATACAGATAGGACCTTATCGTTTCAACAAATACTATAGAAGTAAAGGTCCAAAAGCTTACTGGGCATGCGTCAGAGCAGGCAGCGGTTGCAAAGCAAGAATCACCACTTTAAATGAAGAGATTGTGCAAATACGAGATGTTCATGATCATTCTAGAAAACGTTATCGGAAATTGACTCCAATTGACTCTTGTTAATCTCCATAAGAGTTTCCCCTTATTTTGATTTATTTTTTAAATGAAAAAAAAAGTTAAGCCTTTACAAATAAAATTTTATATAGCAATTTGTTGAACGTTATTTTTCTTGTTATGTGTTACTTTTAGCTACATGGTAATAGGTACGTGTCGTAACTAATATGTGACAATACTAAACAATAAAGTTAACGTTAATAGGTAAAAAAGAGTATTATTACATATTTTATTGTTTTCATAAAGTACAAAATAAGTTTATTTGAAATAACGAAGGACCAACGTACGGGTGGCAACAGACGACAATCAGTAAATACAGGCGGAACCAATATTGGAAAGAATTAAGCCGATTTAGAATTCTGTGTGATTACGCCTCTTATGGTCGCTATCTGGAATTTTAGACTTCTGGACTTGTTTGTTACTTTTTGTAGCTTTTATGCATGCGGGTTTTTTGTTTTTTTAATATTTTATTTTTAATACTTTTTATTTTGACCAAACTTAAATTGTTATAAATCCTAAGTGGAATTCAAATAAAAATTGTGCAAGATACCTAATAATGATTTTCAAATGCTTATGATATAATAAAACTTGGCATATTTTGCTGATTTTTTTTAATTTTTACAATATGGCGTCTGGTTGCCGCTGGATAAAAATCGGGTAAAAGTGCCCGTACACTTCCGCTCCGCCACCGAAGCAGTCTAAAATCATAATATGTACTTAATACTTAACATATTTAATTACGCTTACATTACTCACTAGTTAATTCTTAAAGTGAAAAGAGAAACAGAAGGTTTTGATGGATTTTTATTTTAAACTTTAAAAAACAAATTGGAATCTTATTTATATTTTGATTATGTTTAGAGATACATACACATTTTTATTGTCATTAGTTCATTACTCATAAGAACTCATCATTTTGCAAAACAGTTTTATGTCAATATAATTTAATGTTTTTATAGAAGCTATGTTTTGTTTTAATTTTGTTGGTTTAAAGTTAGAATAATTTTTGAACTAAATATATATTTAATGGCAGTGGGTACCTAATTTCGCTGTTTTAAATAGATTGTTTTTTTATCCTTTATAATAAGCCGAATCATTTATTTTCAGTGATACCAATATTCATGACATCTAAATTCGGCAATCCAGTGATCCAGTTAGGAGAACACAGATATAATAAGTATAGTCGAGATAAGGGTTGTAAAGCCACGTGGAAATGCGTCAAGTCCACGGCTGGCTGTCGAGCGACGTTGACCACATTGGACGATATTATAGTCAGCATTAATAGGGAACATACTCATAATCTAGGTATAAAAAAAAGAAAGAAAACAAAATTAAATGCATTACTGTGAACAATCAATGGATTTTATCTTATTGTATTTCTTGTGTATTTTTTATTTATTGTATTTATTATGCTAAATCGGATGCTTCTATTTATATCAAGTTATTATTTACTTGATTATTTAATTTTGACGAAACTTTACAGCAATCCATCCGTGTTTATATTATGTGAGTTTGTCCCATGCTTATGTCTCATTTTGTGCAAGTTTGTTTCACGTAACATTGCGTTATTCATTAGTTGTATAATTTTAGTTGTTTATAAATTTGTTTATGCAAGTATTGAAAAAATAAAATCTACTCGTCAAGGCAAATCAAACGAGTCAAAACTCGATGGGGTTGCATCATTTGAAGAACGAGTTCATATAGCCACCTCCAGGCTCCATTATCAGATCTGCATCCCAAATTTAATCTCAAATCAGACACAAAAAGTAAGTTAAATTTAACTTGCAAGACTTGATGATATACATGACTATGTATGTACCTGTCCAGGACAGGTGGAACCAAAAAAAAGTTAGTAGAATATTAATAACTAGCTGACCCGGCGAACTCTGTTCCGCCTTAAAGGCAGGCAATAAATAAGCAGATTTTGGAATTTATTAAGTTAAATTGTTTATTAGAAAATACAAATAAAAAAATAAATACATAAATCATTCATTAGTGTTCCTGTATTTTGGTGCATAGGTTGCATAGCAATCGAGGTCCCAACAGCCTATCAAAATTTGATGAACTGGGTAGCACTTCGTATCTACTACTGTAGTACAAATTTATTATTAGTAAGACGTACCTACCTACCTACCTACCTACCTTACCTACCTATCCTACCTACCTACTCTACCTACCTACTCTACCTACCTTCCTTACCTACCTTTCTCGAGATATCATCAAAAAAGCTGTTCCGTAGAAAATGTATGAGAAATTGAATCATCATCATATTTTTTGTTGTTGCATATTTTAGTAGCCTATATCCTATTCCTGACAAAGACAAATCCAAAAACACAAACAGCATAAAAATCGGTTCAGCCGTTCTCGAGTTATAAGTGGTGTAACTAACACGACTTTCTTTTATTATATATATAGACTATAATAAATCAATTACTAAACAATGCAAATTATTATAATATTATGTTTTAGTAACGTTATAGGATCATTTTTTTACCGAGACACAAGGTTCGCGCTCTCTGCGCTATATCTCAAAAACGGTTAAGTGTATTAAAAAGTACTTTAAATAAAACTTGTAGAGTACTTTATGCTTATATATATAATATTTATACTTTATTTACTTTCATCAAGGATGTATTAGTATTGGAACGATAGGAATTGAGATATAGGCAAAAAAATCTGCGACCTTTTTTGCGACCTTTGACCATAAATAACTTAAGACGAGCGGACACAAGATTGTTATCGACTTTTGAGACAATGACAAAATAAAACCGTATACAAGGTTGTAGTTTTATGACTCATATTTCTAAGTTGCTTCTTTTTTTGGCTAACTGGACTGGGATATTTGTCTAACAGTAAACGGTTTACGGTTGACATGATGATATAATGGATCAAAATTAAGTTTGAAGGCACTAAGCATATATTAGATTGTAGTACAAATTTATTATTAAGTAATTATTTAATTGGTTATATATTTTATAGGTTTCTTGTACCTACTTGTAGTTCTAATTTATGTATTTTACATCAGCCAACCAAATCCAGTAAAATCATTGCCTCTAAATACTAATATTGTATGAATTGTGTGTCTCAATGATTGAATCATGCATGATGTTATTTAATATATTGTAACATGAAATTCTAGCAAGAAGAGATATAATTTCATTTATTAAAATAAATGTTATGATTTCTAACGCGTTTTATTTATTTTCTATACTTAGTATTTTTTTGATCCGTGATCGTTTTTTCTAACTACCTTATAAGGCCAGTTCACTGACAAGGTTAATTGACTAACTGAAAACATAATCATCATCATCATCATCATCATATCAGCCCAATGGCGTCCACTGTTGAACATAGGCCGCCACAGCGAGCGATAAACATAATGCAGTAAAATGAAATAATTTTGTTTATTTACAGGACTAGAACCGATATTCACTCACTCAAGATGGGGAAAACCGGTTATTCAAATGGGGAAACACCGTTACAATTTACGGAGTAATAACATAGGTCCTAAGGCTCGATGGGTCTGTGTTAAGGCACGGTCGGGGAGCTGCCCAGCCATGCTCATCACTATCGGGGATGTTATAGTCCAAGTGTCTGGGTCACATACACATTGATATAGTTGTAGTATCTAAGGCAAAGTGATTTCGCGAATAGTCATCATCATCATTATTTCAACCCATAAACGTGGGCATGGACGCTGGGCATTGCTCTCCTCCAAATATTTTGAAGGGAATTTAGCCTACTATACCACGCTGGTTAGACGGGTTGCTCTAGCAGCAACCCGCATGACGAGAAAAGGAAAAATGTAAACAAACCCTATGGTAATGGGGTAAATGGGGTAACAGTTTCTCGAGTCTCGGCCACATACCGGAAAGGGTGGCATGAGACAATCCCCCATCAGATGGAGGGATGACCTGGTGAAGTTTGCGGGGAACCTTTGGTAACAGGCAAGAATGAGCCTTATTTTATTACTCTGTGAAACAGGTCAGGCCTATTATATCAAGCAGTCGATACAGGCTGAAGTGATGATGGTGAATGATGAGTAAAGTAGCCCAATAATATAAATCATTGTGAGAACAGAACCTTGTCCTGTGATAGGGCGTTATGTATGAGGAAAATAAAAATAAATAACATGTTTGTATTTTTTCAGCACTGGTTTGTACTTTAATTATGTATAAATGATTTTTTTTCCACACAATTGTTTAATTTAAGCTCATTTTACAGGGATAACGTAACTTTATTAACAGAAATACTGCCGCGGTTTATAGTAATAGGTAATTAATAATTATGTATTTCGGTATCATGCTAATGAAATAGTTTAATTTTTAAACGAAATTAAATTAATAATTAAAATAATATTTTTTATGAGTGTAACTAAATAGAGGTTACAAATAATTTTCAAGGATTTTTGAACTTGTAAAATAATAAAACATTTTTTACATACACTCAACTGATTACGAAACTATAATGGTTATGATTTCTAACTTACTTTGACATTAGCTGTCAAAATCACAATAAGATCTTTGTATTTTTAAACGATTTCAAAAAATTAGGAGGTTATTAATTGTCAATATGTTAAATCTCGTATAAGTGATGTAAAATCCTTAGTATTGTGTGTTAAATGATCGAACTAAAGTGTAAAAACGTTTGCAATAACTTTAAAATAACTATAGTAGTGTTGTGATCAAAATTGGTAACATTGTGAAGAATCAGCAAAAATACATTAATTTTATAGCTACAGGCCTACATTGTGTTAAAATGAAACTACAACCAATAATGAGAACATAAAAACATCTTCCACAGAGATAAAAATATCCTTTTTTTAAATTATACGAAGTAGTGATATGTTACACTATAATTTTTATTCTTTACGTTGATAAACATTTCAGTGGTTGGTAGCAACATAATAATTCGAGGGCGCGTCCCAGTACCGTACGTATGACAGATCAATTCCATCAACTCCAGTTTTGAATACGAGTAAATTAAGCAAATCATTATTTACTGCGACACTTAATAGATGGCACTAGTGTAACCATCGAGCAACAGTTCAAAGAGACATAATATTAATATAAGCTGAAAATAAAAATTAATTAAACATAGAATGGGATCTCAACAGCTCGAATAGTTATATTTCGCAACGCAAACAGTGCAAAACATTATTAACTGACTTAACTCTGCATACTAATGAAAATACACTATTTTTAGAGTCTACGCGATAATAGTGACACATTAAACTAAACTTAATAAAACAAAACACTGTCTATGGAATTGTTAAATACACATAAAGAAATTGACAATTTAAATAACGAAAACTATCCTTTAAAATGTGACCTCGAAGATACGACAAAAAAGCAAACCATAATACCTACGGATTTTGAAAAAATCTTGTCATCATCATCATTATCATATCAGCCCAACGACGTCCACTACTGAACTGAAGGTCGTCGGTCCATCTGGTGGGGGGCCGTCCAACGCTGCGCCTTCCAATACGTGGCCGCCACTCGAGAACCTTTTTCCCCCATCGGCCATCAGTCATATTAATTTAAAATGTTTTCTTTTTCATGATTATTACACATTACAAAATATAGTTTATTTTAGAGAGTATAACGTTGTATTTTGTTTCCAGCACCAATATTCACAACTTCGAGGTACGGTAAGCCTGTGATTCAGATAGGAGAATACAGGTTCAATAAGTATTGTCGAAGTAAGGGTCCTAAGGCGAGGTGGGTATGTGTCAAGACTAGCTCTGGGTGTCCTGCCTTTCTGATCACCGTTGATGACGTTATTATAAAGGCTAACAGTGAACACTCACATTAGTAAAACCGTTACACGTGATCCGAATCTCTCAATCTTATTTTACTTGCTGTGAAAATGAAGGACTGAATTAAAAAGTGGGGATGAGACGAAAAACATAGGTAGAGATGTATTTTAAAGAAATAAAAACCGTGCGATGACTTGCGAGTTATAATATAAACAGTATTTTAAACAACAAACTTGACTATTTTGTTATATTGTATACATATTGAAATGGGGTAGTGACGCTATGTATCCGTCACTACACGGTTAAAGTACTTATATTTATCATCATTTCAAACCACATACGTCCCACTGCTGGGCACGGTTCTCCTCCAAAGAATGTGGAGGGAATTTAGCCTACTATACCACGCTGGCCAGACGGGTTTCGAAACAGAGGGTCTGTTTCGAATTTTCCTTTTTTGATGTACCACGGGTTGAGTATTCTTAATCCGTCCGTAATATTACGCATACTCATTTGGTGTAATATAATAATTATTGTACAGCCGTTTGACAGATCTACATTTTCTTCTCAGTCCCTTATTTAATTGCTAGAGTTCGTGTCCGTTTTGTGAGGTTTTTATCATAGTCTTCTTCGTTCTGTTTGTCAGATACGAGTATATTAAAACGCCACTGTGAATTTCTTGATTGTCTTATAACTGATTTCGATGATCAGTTGTAAGTTTTGGATAAATTTGTGAATATACCTCAGTAGTATATAAATAGTGTCAAACATAGTGTGTACATACTAGTGTAGTTTAGGTTGATGTGTGAATAGAATTTAATCTACTTTTAGTCGTAATTAATTGGTAATGAGGTTACACGTTATTTGTGTGTTCTTAAAGGATCAGAATTATTGATCAAGCAAATTATATCTGTTTAATCCTCTTTCTTAATTCTTGAATGTTCATTGCACATACTTTATAATACCAAAGAAAAACATTAAATTAATTTATTCACTCTTAAATTTTTATGTTCCACTTTAAAGCACAGTGTCTTATGTCGTTACATAATATATTACCTATATGTTTTTAATTTTACCAATTGTAAAAAAATGGTTTTTCATATTAAAATTAATGATCGTGTTTATTTGTTTATCATTTTTAATAGGAAAATCTGGGCTTATAAAATATGTTATAACATACTTTGTGTGACGTTCATAAATATGCATAATTCTTACGTGACTCTTAGGCTGAGATCTATAGAGTGTACTTGGACTTTGCTCTGACTAAACTTTCGAGATAAGACAAAATCGGTATTTATAGTGCAAACTTTGACTTTATCCAAGCCCAAGCTAAGCAAAGTCAAAGTTCTCAAAATCGACGACTTACGAAAATCTTTGGCTAAAAAATAATGGTAGGTATACAAATGTCATAATTTTAAAATGACTATTGAACTTTGTCGCAGAACATTCATTGAACATTGAACAGCTGTCATTAGCGATCCTTTACTCAATTTCTTTCATAACTTAATATTTATTACATTTAACCAATTTTAGACAACAATATTAAAAAAATAATCTAGTAATTTAAAAAAAACGGAGTTTTTGGACTATTATAAATTACAAAAAGTATTGTATCATTTGTTTTATCTTACAAAGAATTCAGCAGAAGATGATGCATGAAATAAAACATCTACTCGTACGCGGGCTAAGCAATGACATTGTCTATAGATTCCAAATCAATGCTTTGACTGAGATTAGGCTGAGCAAAGTTTTGTTGGAGTGAAGTCTGAGCAAAGTCCAAGTACGCTCTATAGATCTCAGCCTTAGTCAACAGATCGCTTTAATTTCATTGTTGCGAAAAAGAGGTTTTACACCACGCCCCCCGCCCTAAACGATATCTCGTGTATGTTTTGTACAGAATATCGTCAAAACTATACAAGTATATTGACGTCGTATCGTCCAACGGCGTCCAGCAACTTTTTACAGGTCGTTCCAGGTCCATCTTGCCTCATGCTGCACTTTCTAATACGATAAAAGAGATAATATATACCTAGAGAATAAATAACATTGCTATATTAAAACAATTAAATTTAATTCAATATGATGTGTTTCTTCTTTCTAGATAAACCAATCTTCATAACATCAAATAGAGGCAACCGGATGATCTTTTACAGAAATAATAAATTTAGTTACAACAGGAGCGAGACTAAGAGTCCAAAAAAGCGTTGGTTGTGCACTAGGTGGGCTCATGGATGTCGAGCTTCTATCATTACCTTAGAAGATATCATTGTGAGATGTAGCAATGACCATTCACATTAAACTGATGCTCAAACTTATACCTTATCTTAAAGATAGTAAGATACTTTATAAGTATTTATTTTTTTAATTAGTAATAATTTAAGTATATTACTCATTCAAATGTTATGTGTTGATAATGAACCAAAAATTAAATATTGTGTGCATAGAGCAGTTAAGTACACATTTTCTGATAATTATTCCAATGGTTTTACTTGAGGTTTTTTCAAATTAGACGACGCATACTTATCAACTTATGATTCGGCCAATGTGCTACGTATGGTATTCATGCATACTAAAATCTATGTAGTTTCAGTTAGCGACAAATATGTCAATTAGATTAATACATACAGTAAAGAAAGTTGTCATAGCCTATTACATTTTTATCAGTATATCTAGACCGAGTTTTTATTTAAATGCCTATACATATTGTATATTACAATTATACCATAGACATTTTCTTTGTATTCATAGCTTTCTACGTCCATTATGTATTTTTGTGTGAATTTACGAAATGCTTTATGCACTTTCTTAAATATAATACACAAAACATAAAACAATTATGAACTATCAAAAAAGAAAACAGATATTAAAAACTAAATTTTCATTTTGTTTACAGTAATTAGAAAAGTATCTCGCCATGGTAACCCAATTATCGAATACGGTGGATTTAAATTCTTCATGAAGACGGAACGAAAAAATACACCGAGGAGAACATTTCGATGTAGCTTCTGGGATCGAGGCTGTCGAGCGACTATCACCACTATTGAAGACAACATTGTTAAGGCTAGAATCAGTCACGATCACCGTCATAAAACTACCTGTAATCTATTAAAATATAAATCATATAATATATAAAATGTATGTCACGTGTAATCTATAAAGGGTGTCGACGATTGAAAGACGATTTGCTGTCGACACGATAAGAAGAAGGGTGTCTCACTTTGTATAAATTGTAGTTGGTTGATGTCTGTAAATTATCGTTATTGAAGAAAAAATAATATGGGCAGTCTTTTCTAGATCCAGAAATGCCAAAACCACAATTGTTATAATTTTTGTCTGTATGTTTGTATATGCATCACGCAAAAACTACTTCATAGATTTGAATGCAATTTTCGCCAATGTGTTGCTATGTATTATATAATGTATATAAGCCAATTATTACGAAAATATAATTTGAAGGGCTTTTTGCGTTAGTTTAAAAGATTGTTGGTTTTCCCTGATATTTTAATCGAATGTTGTCTAGGCAACTATTGCCAATTTAAAGCCGTGTATCCACTAGGCAACATTTGGCACGCAGCATGTGACGCTCAACATGTACGGCAACGTTGCTCAACAGCGCGCGACGTTGCCAGCTGGCGCGCAACACGATGCGCGGCTTGTTGTTTGTTTAGGAAGCATCGTTAGTTGAGCATCAATTGTTGTCGAGTGGAGACGTGACGCGCAATAGTGGCCGTAGTGTGGTGTAACGAACGAGGGCTCAAATTAATCGAACTGTACCAAAACTCTGAATGTCTATGGGATACTGCTCATCGAGAATATAAAAAAAATAAATTAAAAATTCGTAAAAGATCCATCAACTACACAGAGATCACTGAACACATTTTACTTTATCTTGTAAGTATTTTCTTATCCACCAACGTGGTTTTTTTCTTTTTGATCCATTTTTCGATGAAATTATAACCACTGCCGCTGAAATCAACACTAGTTCCTCTAATGACATGTTGTCGATGACTGCCATCAGTAGTAGATACGTAGACAGACAACGTTATTACACAAAAGCTCCGCGCTAACTTTCCACATGTTGGGTAACATGTTGTCCAAAATGTCGCGCGCCAAATGTTTCCTAGTGGCTTTAGATACATAAAAGCCTAAATATCTTCTTAGGCTTGAGAGTTTGTAAATACTAAATCATTTCTTATTTAATATAATCTATTATACCCAATCCTTTATGTTGTTTGTCCTTTATGTCCAATATGTTGTTTTTGTAAATGTAGATATAAGGATCATCTCAGTTTTAGAGAATTTTAATAGCCGTAATACTCATTTTATTAAATCATTTTAATCAGGCTGATTTTTATTTATCACTTGACCCATTTACGGTAAAATAATATCAAATTAATTTGAATAGTCAAAGTAATTGTTATCTTTACTATATTGAATGGATGGGTAAAATTATTTGTTTTATTTTTAGTTGTATTCCAGTACACTTCTAAGGGTTTCCCTATGATAGAGGTCGGTGGCCACAGGTTCTTGGTGAAACATGAAACTAGAAATTCTCCGAAGAAAGTATTCAGATGTAGTGGCTGGTCCCGAGGATGTCGAGCCTCTTTTACTACAATAGGCCACCAAATAGTCAAGTCACAAACTTCTCATAACCATTAAAAATGTTATACAGAATTTTAGATATTTAATGTACTAATACCACATGTTATTGGTTTGTATTTGATTGTAGTCATATTTTATTTCAATTCTGAACAAATAGCATTGCTCAAACTAATAGCAAAACAAGTTCAATTATTAAGGTACAGTCAGCAAAAATGCTTTGTATGTTCGCAAATTAAATTAAATTATTTAAGAGGGGTTCGAAATCGTAAATAAAAATGACTTTAATTAAATACCAGTGGTATAATAGTGTGCTATTTGAATGGAATAAATCTTTAAAACATATGTTTTAAATGTAATTCATATCGTTATATTTTTTTCTATTAACTAATCTTTTACACTATTTTAATTGTTTTTTACATAAGGAAGAATGAACTCAAAGTAGAGCAAAACAACTCAATTGATAATGTTTAAATCATGCTGATCAAAATTGCTATAATTAGGAATTTTTTTTAAAGAACTGTGTACAGTACAGTACTGTATTAGTGCTGTAATTTTTTTGGTCGGATATTCAATTTGGTTGTAACGAATCTAGGAATATTGACAAATATTTGTTAGAGTTTTTTTTTCTTAGGAATTTATTAAGTTCTAGGTTTATAAAAAGGTTAAGCTAGGTTATTAAAAAAAAAAAAAAAAGGTTATTAAAATTTATTTTAACAGATACATATTTTTAAGCCATGTTTGCAATGTTAAATGATTAAAAGTAAATGTGTACAAATAATATTGTTTGTTATTATTTTATGACCATAATATAATAATATTCTAATAATAATAATATTCTACCATATTCAAACAGCGCCATCTAGTCCCAAATTAAGCAATTATATTTGCTTGTGTAATGGGCACTAATCAACTGATATACTACTTAAATACTTTTTTTTTTTGCAAATACATATTATAGATAAATTACAACCAGACACAGAACAAACTTTCATGCTCATCACACAAAGATTTTGTCCTGGGTGGGGATTGAACCCACGACCTCCAGCTTAGCAGTCAGGGTCACTAACCACTAGGCCAACAGGCCAGTCAAATAATTAATATAATTGTGGTCACTATGTTCGTGATTTGTTTCGTACTTACTAGAACCTAATCATATACTAATCACGAACCTAATCATCGTAAAATGTAATGAATATACATATGTATTATCTTAATACTATTATCATATAAAATATTATTAAAATAATTTGTATTTTATTGATTCAATACAAATCAAAATGGAAAATATAGTTATAAAAATGTTGTTGCGATTTGGTTTTTAAGTTCTTCAGCGTAGAAGCACGACATTTAATGCACACGACACACACGACATTGAATGGAGGGGTAAAATTATTTGTTTTATTTTTAGTTGTATTCCAGTACACTTCTAAGGGTTTCCCTATGATAGAGGTCGGTGGCCACAGGTTCTTGGTGAAATATGAAACTAGAAATTCTCCGAAGAAAGTATTCAGATGTAGTGGCTGGTCCCGAGGATGTCGAGCCTCTTTTACTACAATAGGCCACCAAATAGTCAAGTCACAAACTTTTCATAACCATTAAAAATGTTATACAGAATTTTAGATATTTAATGTACTAATACCGCATGTTATTGGTTTGTATTTGATTGTAGTCATATTTTATTTCAATTCTGAACAAATAGCATTGCTCAAACTAATAGCAAAACAAGTTCAATTATAAAGGTATAGTCAGCAAAAATGCTTTGTATGTTCGCAAATTAAATTAAATTATGTAAGAGGGGTTCGAAATCGTAAATAAAAATGACTTTAATTAAATACCAGTGGTATAATAATGTGCTATTTGAATGGAATAGATCTTTAAACCACATGTTTTAAATGTAATTCATATCGTTACATTTTTTTCTATTTACTAATCTATTACACTGTTTTATTTATTTTTTTTACATAAGGAAGAATGAACTCAAAGTAGAGCAAAACAACTCAATTGATAATGTTTAAATCATGCTGATCAAAATTGCTATAATTAGATATTTTTTGTAACTGTGTACAGTACAGTACTGTATTAGTGTTGTAATTTTTTTGGTCGGATATTCAATTTGGTTCTAACGAATCTAGGAATATTGACAAATATTTGTTAGTTTTTTTTTCTTAGGAATTTATTAAGTTCTAGGTTTATAAAAAGGTTAAGCTAGGTTATTAAAAAAAAAAAAAAAAGGTTATTAAAATTTATTTTAACAGATACATATTTTTAAGCCATGTTTGCAATGTTAAATGATTAAAAGTAAATGTGTACAAATAATTTTGTTAGTTATTTTATGACCATAATATAATAATATTCTACCATATTCAAACAGCGTCATCTAGTCCCAAATTAAGCAATTATATTTGCTTGTGTTATGGGCACTAAACAATTGATATCCTACTTAAATTCTTTTTTTTTGCAAATACTTATTATAGATAAATTACACCCAGACACAGAACAAACTTTCATGCTCATCACACAAAGATTTTGTCCTGGGTGGGAATCGAACCCACGACCTTCAGCTTAGCAGTCAGGGTCACTAACCACTAGGCCAACAGGCCAGTCAAATCCATACATATTATAAAAGGCTTTGTCCTGACTGACTGACAGACAACGCACAGCCTAAACCGCTGGTCGTAGCGACTTGAAATTTGGAGGGTGTGTTTGTCCTAATGTCTAGAGGTGTACTAAGAAAGTGTTTCTTAAAATTCAACCCCTAAGGGGGTGAAAAGGGATAAAAACGATTGTATGGAACTTCTTTTCCTTGAAAATTTGTTTTGAGGTACTACTATCAAAATAAACGATACCATCATCAATATTTTTGACAAGGGTGGCTTTGGAAGGGTGAATTTGGGGATGAAACGTTGTATGAAAAGATCTTTGTTTTGAAGTTAACGTTTTGCAAATTAGTATTGGGATAGGAATTTAAAATGTTGTTTTTAATATTTTTGATAGGGATGGGTTCAGGGGATGAAATATTAAATAAACAGTTCTTTGTTTTTCAAGTTATGTGAACTTCAGTTAAGAAGTGAGTTGATGGGTTGTTTTTGGTGTTTGAAAAACTTACCCTAAGGGATGAAATAGGTGTGAAAATTATAAGAATATGATATGGATATCGTTTTCAAGGTTTTTAGGGACGCTGATTATGAAAATGTTATCTATATTGACGTAAAATGAAATTCAACTCCTGTAGTGTGTTGTGGAATTCATGAATTGCACTTAAAATAAAGATCTATGTAATATCGAAATCTACGCGGACGAAGTCGCGGGCAAAAGTTAGTAATTAATATAATTGTGGTCACCATTTTCGTGATTAGTTTCGTACTTACTAGACCTAATCACGAACATAATCATCGTAAAATTTAATGAATATACATATTTATTATCTTAATACTATTATCATATAAAATATGACTAAAATAATTTGTATTTTATTGATTCAATACAAATCAAAATGGAAAATATAGTTAAAAAAATGTTGTTGCGATTTGGTTCTTAAGTTCTTCAGCGTAGAGCACGACACACTTTTACATTAAAACAAAATTAATTCCCTTAAAATAAATAAGAGACTTTATTTACTTCCAGAAATTTACGGAAATATTGAAGACACAGAAATTTACAGAGATATGGAAGACAATCTAGTACTTATGACACAATCGAGGTGCGGCAAGCCAAAGATGTTCTTCAAAGGGCATTTTTACAATTTGCAAAATCCGCATGATAGGAAAAAGTCATGGCGTTGTGTGAAGTGGTCTTCTTTTCATAAGTGTAGATCTGCCATCGAAACAATTAACGGTAAAATTATTAAATATAGAAATGGACATACTCACGTACATTGAATTGCTGCACCCAAATGGTAAAGAAGTTCAATGTGAGCGGCGTGATTGGCAACGATTATTATTTTCTAAAAAGTAATTCTATGTTTGTCAACCATTTTTTTGTGTAGTACAATTTACAGTATGTAAACTGTACTATACATGATTTAAACAATACTCAAATAGCTGAGTTCTCGCTAATTTAATGTATACCTAATACAGCAGTTACCGACTGCATAAGAATGATGCTATAGCAATTGGAGTTTAGACATGGCTTTGCTACAGTGCTCTTGTAATTGATTATTTTGTGTTAAAATATTATTTAACGGATCTACGTGACGTAATTACGTGATAAGATACGAGATCGTAGTCTCGGGCAAATAAATAATAAATATTCAATATTCCTTAGAATATAAGTGACGTAGACCCGTTTTATATTAATTTTATATGTGTGCAAGTTGCAAAAGTTTAAAATTTTGTGTATGTTTGGATGTAGAAATCTCTATCAGTGACTTGTATTGTGATTCTAGCTACATGTGTACTTGAGTACATTAAGAGTTATCGCATTTTAGTGATGTGCAAACTAAATCATCTATTAGATCAGTGATTTATAAATCTTTTCCTTCGAAAGATACATATCACTCTTTTAAATCTTTAACTCTTCTAAATCTTTGGATTTGAATGACACGATTATTTCATTTGATCAGTGAATGCAAATATCTATTGATTCTTTCATTGATTCACTAAACCCCTCAATATTTGATAAAGCCATAATATAGTTTAAAGAAGATTTATTCAAGTAAACGTGGAAAAAAATCACAATATTCTGTATCTATTGTCCCGCTTTACATCTACGTATATGTTTGTTTCCATCGGGCATCATTCCATCTGAATAAAATCAATCATAATTCATAATGTAATGAGTTAAAGATGTATTTTGAAAACCAAAGATTTAAAGAGTGATTACGTATTTCGAAAGATTTATACATCTTTTGTATCAATCACTCCTGAGTTACACATCTTTATCGCATTTGAAAATATTCTATATTTGTATTTTTCCTATTGATGTAAAAATAAATGTAGTTATTATATTGTCATACTAGTTTTTTTGGCAGCCAACGTTTATTGAGCAGAATAAACACAGCCACAGTATCTCCGATCACTTTTAATGGTACTAACGTCGAAGTGTGCCATACTTTCATAAACTTAGGGTTAATTCTTGACTCTACACTAAGTTGGCAAGCTCAAGTGACCATTATTAAGTATTAAGTCCGCCTATACATTATTGTGTATGAAGTTTAAATAAATAAAATACTATAGAGAATTTTTTTTTTTTTAGAAATGTTTGAAAATACCGAAGGCCCAGAAATTTACAGAGATATGGAAGACAATCTTCTGCTTATGACAGAGACGAGGTACGGCAGGCCAAAGATGTTCTTCAAAGGGCATTTTTACAATTTTCTAAAGGAAACGCACGGGAAAAAGGCGTGGCGTTGTGTGAAGTGGTCTACCTTACAAAGGTGTAGATCTGTCCTTTATACATATAACGGTAAAATTATTAAATACAAAAGTGTACACACCCACGAACATTGAATTGCTGCATTCAAATTGTAAATAAATTTGATGTGAGTGTCGCAAGTTCCAATAGAAGTGCATTTTTATTTTTAAAAAAAAACTATATAATTAATGTAAAAAATATTTAAATCACATGCTTAATGGAAAATAGACCCATTGGTAGATAGGTCAGAATTGAGATACGTACAGAAACAGGCTTTTGCTAGCGCCATCTACCATCGTATACGTACCATACGTTAAAATACAAGCATCCATGATTATATTATTATCAGTTTTAATTGTATGCTTCAACAAGTAGGATGAGTCCTCAAGCAAGATCTTCTTTTGCGATTCCCCAAAAAAATGCTTATTTTTAGTTAGGTCAATATTCCATTAAACATGCGAAATGGCTCTACGCAGTCACCAATTACATAAATACTGGATTAATTAGATGTTTAGATAAGACTTTGCTACAGTGCTTGTTTTTGATAATTTTGTAAATAGGTATTTGAATCAATAATATTTTTCGATTACTTGTGTTTGGGATTGTATGCATGTCTAAGTTTAAGAGGAAGAAATAATACATAGGAATTATCTTATCCTTGTTTTACTTTTATTCTTTTCAGTTATTATTTGATGTCTCATTTATTTAAATAATGAAAATAATTAAATTAAACATCTACTTACATATTAAAACTATATATAAAATTAATTACAAACAAAAAAAAGAAACTAAAACGTAAACTTAAACAATAAAAAAAAAACTTACACTACTTGTTTAGGCATCGTAATATTCGTCAGCATCACTGTCAACAGGAAACGTACCCAAAAGGCTGGCGGCATTGCCACGTTGAATGGCAATGCTAATTCTCTGAGCGAGAAACACACCAGCCCTCTGATCACGTGAAGCGTCCATAAGCCTTTTCAGTTTATAAAAAAGTCGTCAAGTATTTACACTTTTGGCTTGTTTGATGAACCACATTCGAAAATCTGCTCGAGTTAGTAATAAAGGCAATTTCATTGGTGACTGATTCCAATCGCCCTGATAGAGATGAAAAAAAAAGTCAGCGCTTCTCGGTCTATTGAAAAATCGACTGATCGATAAAACAATTTTCAATGGTTGTTATTTTTAAGAACCAATGCAGGTAAACATGTTATATTGTAAAGGTTATCATTATAACCACCATAGTATTAGCAGAGGCTAAGATATGGCACTGCTGCATAGCAAACATATAGATTGGCGAGAGTATTTTTTTTTAATTTATTTCTCTCATAATGGTACATATAATTATTACAAGGAAATTATGATAATATACAATTCGAAAGAGTTATGTTTCCAGAATGAGAGCTGGAGTCTGTACTGGGTTCAAGACCCGTGTTACAAATCTCCAGGCCGCCTACAACGAAATAGTGTTTTGAATTGTGTTAACATATCAAACACATCCTCACAATCAAAGTACAAACTTAAAATAATACAGTACAAATACTTATATTTAAAATACTTATATTAAAATGGTATTAAATGGAATTTGTAACAATCAGCAATTAACAGCAAATGTGCTATTAATTTCTAATTGTTAATACTCTAGCAGGTAAGATAATAGTCTTACCTGCAATTTCAATTGTAAAATTGGTATTGCTGAAACGGGTTATACGATTTGGGTCGAAATTTGTATTATCTAGGTATGAAATACTATTTAATGAACAATTCTGGTAGGTTAGCTTAAAACACGAAATTTCACATAAATGTAAATGCATGAGCACCATCGTTACTTGCCCAGTCGAGTCTCGACTACCCAAATAAGTAATTCATCGTTTCGTCCCATGATCGTTCTTCCCAATGGGCGGAGCACAGAACTTAATTATATGTTTCCTTTTTCATTTAGTAATACGTCCCATTACTTGAAGTTTTACAAAATTTTCAAATAATAATGTAAGTTGTAACACGAAACGTTTTTTTTTATTCTGTGCCAATGGCACGAACGGTAGTTGGACGAAACGATGAATTAGCCCATAATTTGTTAGAATAGAATAGAATAGTTTATTTGTCCAACATAGGTCATGCAATAAAATTGTGGTCTTTAATATAATTTTTACACACTATGCTTTGTCACTAGGACATACAAATATTATAGTTTAAGAGTATCTACAGTTTTTTTTTAAATGTTATGTTACTGATGTTCTAAACTAATTTTAGGATTAGTATTTTCAAGAACGAACTCCGGCAGGCCAGTGATACTGTTCAATGGTTACCGTTACAACCAACACAGCAACACGAGAGGAGAGTATGGGTACTTCGTGTGTGTCAAGAAAGGGTATGGCTGTAGAGCCACCATAATGACTTATAACAACGTTGTCACCCAAATAAGGAATATTCACAACCATCCTGCGAACGAATTTGGCCAGTCTCTGTCGAATAGATTCTACCGTCAATTGAAATACAAATGAATAAAATGTAAACAAAACTATCATAAAAATAAGAAAGTGCAACTATGATTACAATGAAACTCTGTGTGGTGGAGGACTTTGAATGAACACAAACTACTATGCGAGTCAAATAAAAATGGGACTGTCAAAACAAGATGCCATTTTATTTTCCATTTGAAGATAACTTCATACCCTACAAGTAGGGTTTACAAAAAACGAAACACATTACAAGTACATATTTACATATTTTTTCAGTTTGAAAATCTTTATTTTCTGAATAAGTAGTAGTAGTAAGTAATAAAAACAACAATAAAACTATAACAAAAAGCAAAATAACAAAAAAAATCAATAACAATTAAATTATCACTTGTAACATAATAACTTAACTAAACAAGAAATTTTATTTTGCCTACTTTATTTCTGCTGCCTGTACAAAAATGTGCACATTCGACTGAAGTTTGCGGCAAATGCTGTCAAGTGCGATCCCATTATTATTTGATTCGCATAGTACACCCAGACTCGATACAAATATTTATGAATCACACCAATGTTTGACACTCGACACAGTGACGTGGTGATATATCTCCACCTTAAGTATATGACTTAATGGTGTTAGTGTTGTTAGTGTAAGGTGTTATTACACTTCACGATATTCAGAGTCACTTTAAGGCATCGCCTGAATACTGTATAGTATAAAATACTGGATCAATAGTATATTACACTACATGGTGTTTAGCAGGTGTCTTAAAAGGACCCTGAATATCATATAGTGTATACTTAAGGTGTTATTACACTTCACGATATTCAGAGTCACTTTAAGGCATCGCCTGAACACTGTATAGTATAAAATACTGGATCAATAGTATATTACACTACATGGTGTTTAGCAGGTGTCTTAAAAGCACCCTGAATATCATATAGTGTAATAAGCTCTTTATCTGCTACGTCACGGTGTACAGTTAACCTACAAGCGTCACAAGAATAACTATTTATAGACCCACTGTAATGTGTGTATTAGATTAATGGCAGTAAAAGGGTTAAAAATTTGAGAAAGAAAATTCTACCAATTAGTTAATGTCTGCAGTCATAATACCACTGTATTTGTGGTAGTTTTTCCTTTGTTGTATTTTAGCTTTATTTTATAAATATTTCAGTAAATTGTCTAGTCAAACTCCTCTTTAGTAAGAAGATTATAATCAAACAGTACAGTATACCTATGTATAGTAAAGTATAATTAATTCTGATTATTGTATACGAAATATGTGGCTGTATTATGAAATGTACCTACTTTGTGTTTGTTTAATGACAAACATATCTGTCAATACTTTTTAACCTAGAGTGTGAAACAGAAAGGAACACAGTGTTTTTAGAAATAAGGTACGGAGAAAGCCTTTACCGATTGCGTTAAACTGCGATCTGGTAGAGAACTAAATACAATACAATACAGCATTCGGCACTCTCATTGGTAATAGGTACTTATCTTGTCCACAAATTGTACAGTATTTTAGTACAAAGCAAACAGAACATTAAACAATTGTATGTAAAACGTAAATTCTTTTAATTCTATTGTCACCTTAAACAATTTGATGCTTAGCGCATTAGCACTTAACAGACGGGCCTGTTGGTCTAGTGGTTCACTAACCACTAGACCAACAGGCCCGTCTGACCCTGACTGCTAAGCCGGAGGTCGTGGGTTCGATCCCCACCCAGGACAATTTTTTTGTGTAATGAGCATAAAGGTTTGTTCTGTCTTGGTGTAATTTATCTATAATTTGTATGTATTTACAAAAAAAAAGTATTTAATTATTATATTCAGTTGTTTTAGTACCCATAACATAAGCAAATATAATTGCTTAATTTGGGACTAGATGACGCTGTGTGAATGTGGTAGAATATTATATTATATTACAGTAGTAAATGTAGTGTAATTGAAGGTATGTATGTATATTAATACGTGGTAGTCACCTTAAAGAATTATATGTGCTGATAATGCCTCCACCAAAGCAGATATGAGTCGACGAAAGGAGATCGGGTAGTGACATTATGTCTTCTTAATCCGGATCTAGCCTTAATAATATGAAAATGTTGTGTTTCTGCTGATGAGTAAATTCAGAGCTCATGGAGAAGGGAAGGGATTATAAAGGTTCGGATACGTGCATGTTATGCTTCGGAGTTGCAGACGTTTATTGAGTACTACGGTAACCGCTTACAATCACGTCGTGATATAAAGAATATGTGCGGTGAGTGTTGTGGTGGCCCCCCGCTAGATGGACCCACGTCCTAGTAAAGGTTGCGACTGCGAGTTGGATGCGGGCGGCACAAAATCGCTCGCTGTGGCGGAAACTATGTGAGGTCTATGTTCAACAGTGGACGTCATTGGGCTGATGTGATGATGATAAGTGGTGTGCGTAGTTTTGAACATCCTTACAATGAATCTGCTTTTTCGCGTCACATCTCTTTTGTGGAGTTAGGATCTAATTTATCGTTTAAGGGACACCCATACTTCTTCTAAGACAATCTACTCTTATTCATATTGTTTTTCTTACAGATATAAAGAGGATAGCGTCCAAAATGGGCAGACCAATGTTGCAATTGGGCCAATATCGTTTTTACCAACATTGTAACTACCGCAAGGGTTCTCTTAGAATCTTGTGGGTATGTAATAAGTGGAGTAGTGGCTGTCGAGCTTCGATCACTACTATTCACGAACAAGTGGTCAAAATTAATAACACTCATACACACAGAGATATGAAGTATTTAAAAATGACTTGACGCTACGTCGTTATGTATAAATTTTTGTGTGCCTTACCTACTTAACTGCCTTAAATACCTATGATTATATAAAATGTAGCAGAAAGCTATAAAAATGTTTTTATATGTGTTAAAAGATGAATGGATGGAAGCAAATAATTGCCAATCAATGGGGTGCTAAAAGTAGGCAGTACTTACAATATTGGTTATTAAAAAATGTCTATCAAACTAAATAATATATAAAAATTCAGTTAACAATCTAGTTTCTTTTTACCTTACGTAAAAAGTCCGTGTTGCGATGGAAAAACCAAAATCTATAAAACACTTAAAGAATTTTTTAATTCGGTTCAGTAGTTCAATCAAACAAACAAATTCTTCAGCTTTATAATATTAATATAGACTTATTGTTAAGCTGTAAATATTAATGGAAACAACATTTTTCATACTAAATCAAAATAATATTATAATTGGTTTCAGAAGTTCATATAATCATGTCAAGAAAAGGCAAGCCGATCTTACAATTGGGTGAACACAGGTTTTCACAGCACAGTAGCTACCGTAATGGGGGACCAAAAGTTCTATGGGTATGTGTCAAATTTCGCTCTGGATGCCGTGCCAATGTATTTACACTAGAAAATGAAATTGTAAAGATTGGTAATACTCATAATCACTACTAAAATATAATTTTGGACTAACCTACACGTGTTATTTTTACTCTATATAATGTCACACAGACATCAGTCTATTGACATTAACCAAGCGCATTTCAGAATGATGTGACGTGCAGATACTGACAATTTCTTGCTAGAACAACCGAATAGCGCTTTTGCCTGATTTTGGATTCGAACCCAGGAAGTTTTGCACAGCAGTCGTGGTTGAAATTCCACTATGCTTTAGAATTTTGTTTTTGTGATTAGCTACAAATAGCCCAGAATTTTTCACTATTTAAGTGCGCAATGGACTATGTAGAATTGGAGAAAATTTAATAACTATTATATTTATTTTATATTAATGAAACGTGACGATACAATTTGCTTTATAATTTTTTGGGTATACTATAATTATGGTGAAAGCCTATGTTATAATTGCTGACAATTCCATTGAGTATTGAATATATTTGTTGTTTAAAACACACACCAATTTATAACCTACCTACTAGTGTTCTAGCGTCTCCACCGTCCCCTCCGGTGGGCGCTAGGCAAGAATATGGTAGTAGGTAGATCTGGCTATATATGGGGAAGGGCGTGGGGCCCTCAAAATAAAACACAGAACTGATTTAAACTTATTTATTGATTTAAATGTCAAGAAGAGCGTGCACTGGACAAGAAATTAGAATAGTAATGAGCCTCAAGTCTTCGACGGATGCTCCGACGGGTTCGAATTTGAATTTGAATTAATTTAGGAAAAATTTTTTTAATTAATAAAAATAATTTAAATTATTAAAAGTAAATTAAAAAGAAATCAACAGAGATCCAAAAGAGGATGGTCAAAAGAGGTGCATTCGTGCAGGACGTAGCCTGCAACGGGTGCAACAGTTAAAATACCGGGGGGGTCCGGGTAAAAAAAATCTGCTTTAAGATTATATAAGATAGTGTTTTAACAAAAACATATTTGTATCAAACAAATACTGAATCTCATTCTAATTATATTTTTCATACATGTAAAACTGGTGACGTCACGAAAGGGCAAGCTGATCGTACAAGTCGTAGAAAACATACAAACAACAATATTGAAAGATGCGTATACCAAAATTCCGATAGCACATAATGTAAGGCCTCGTGGTGTACGAACTTTACTTACAGGGGGTCACTATTGTGTGAAAAATGACTTAGGACAGTTAAATGCAAGACGTAAATGGTGTGCTTTACAAGGCAGGGACTCGCGCATCATTCGTATTTGCAATGTGTGCCGAATTGCACTTTGTGCAGAACCATGCTTACAAAACTATTATACTAAAGCGTAACCGAGTATATATTTTTTACTTATTTTACATGAAGAGTTTTATAATATGTCCTTTCTGTTGTGGTTGGATTTCGTTGTTTTGTTTTTTTTTTTCGTGTATTCAGTCAAAGTTATTCTAGGGTGAATTTCCCGGGACCAAAAATTGCGTGGCATCGATGAAATCGGTACTAAAATCATAGTTAATAGTGCTCTAACATTTTTTTCTGTTTAGCTGACATAGTAATCTGTAAGTAGCACTAAACATTTTATTAAATAGGATTAGGAGTAATCCACAAAAAAAAGTTAAACCTTGAAATCTTTAATTGCCGTGTTTGTCCACACGTCACCTACTGTGTTGTAATACCTCATTGATAAACATGTAGTAGTTAGTTATATTAAAACTAAGTTTTATGTGATACGTGAATAGTTAAAGTATTGTTATATAGCACATTTATTCAAATATTTAAACAATACGACGAATGGTTAATAGAAATACATTTGTCCCAGAATGACTTTTAATTGCCGTGTCCTAAACATGTTTAAGGATATCGTTTTATACAACGACTAGCCTCCTCCCTCCTATGGCTAAACGTTGCATCATACTAGTGCCGCCTAAGTGCTCGACGCAGAAGGACGTGTGTACGCGCCTGCGTTTTGGCGCCATTAACATAAGTATTCGATTTTTATGTTACTAGACATTTTTTCCTTCATCGCTATGGATAGGTATAACATTCTATTGAATAAGTTTGTCGTCTTGATTATACATTCGATAGAACGCCATGTCTTTTGTTTATTTGTTTGTTTACTTCGAACAATCAATAGACTTTTTGTTATTTTATATTTTTGCCTTGATTTTTATCGCTATGTTTTCATTGCTATGGTTTCCGTGGCCAAAATTTGCTATGGCAATGAAAAAAAAGACACGAAAATTAAAAAAGTATCATTGCCATTCATGCCTTGTAAAACAATTAACTTAAATTCCGTGGCCAGGTGTTTCATTTCCGTGACTTATGTTTTCATCGCCAAGGTATGATTAGGCAAAGAAAACATTTTTACCTGTTGTATAAAGGTAGTACTGCATACTGACAGTACAGGATTCTTCAAGTTAACCTTCAGTAATTCAATGAAAGAGTTCATGAGTTTTTACTGTGCAGTCAATTATTAAAAGATCTTTCCATATTAAACCTTACAATTAAATAATGTATATTATAGTTGTTTAATGAATAAATATATTTGTATAAAACACCTTACAAAATGATGTAACATTTGGTAATCACACACACACACACACATGCAAGCAAAAACGCGCGCACACATGTACGCACGCACGCACAGCACGCACAACGCACGCTTACACACAAAAACATATACTACAGTCTGATTGTTTTAATTAATTATGGATTGTTAATTTTTAGGATTCAAGATGCCAAAAGCAAAACTAAGTGATGAGGAAAGAAAGGAGAGAAAAAGATTGACCGAACAGAAACGACGGCAAAAAATAAGAAGTGATCCTGTGTTACGAGAGGAGTATCTAAGAAAAGAAAGAGAACGGTATATTAAAAAGAAGGCTGCAGGAGTGGTTGTCCCTCGAAGTGCAATGACTTTGCAAAAACGTCGGGCTCTACGCAAGAAAAACTTGGTGAGTTCACTTGCTTCTTATAGAAAAAAAAGAGAGCAATTCTTAGTGCGAAAATAATTGGCAGGCTAAGGCACTGCTACTGCACTTCTGAACCCTGACTGTACCTGCTACAATTTTGTCCTGTACGATTTTGTGAACAGATTATTAATTTGCTTTTAATAGTGCAAAAATATAATCTTGTAATCTAACATAAAATAAAAGTTAGTAGATACTAAATAATAATGAGACGAGTGAACTTGAAAGACTAATATTTCTGTTACTATTAACAATTTTAATATAGCTCTATAGCTATATTGCTAATGTTTATTTGGTTTTAAGTTTGAAAGCCTGATTTTATATCAAGATTTTTTATGTAGAATGTTTAATAATTAAAATAAATGATCGTTTTGATTTATTTACATTATTTTTTGTTTAATTTTACTCCTTTTGCAGCTATTTAATCTACAAATGTATGTACCATCGACAAAGTTTAAGCATGATCAGTTTTGAACACAATTCGTTTGCAAGCTGTAAGCGTAGTACCTCGCTCGCCCGTTACGTAGTTCTCCAATGAGACAATACCATATTTTGGGTCAAAGCCCTTTTTTTTGTAAAACTCTTTGTTTTAATTTTAATTGTTTTATGACTTTTAAATTTTTAGACAGAAAAAAGTCTTTAATGGTGTTTTACTGCAATACTATTGGTGGATGAAATCAAGTTACTCGCTACCCGCAGCAGGTAGACGTCGGTCACTGCACACAAAATGCAGTCTTAAGGTGGTCATGCGTGAACTTTTTCGACTGTACGTATAACACTCATGTAAGTAAATAATTATATTAAATAATGTTTTATGTGGATTTTCATTTCCGTGATTGATTCTTTCATTCCCGTGTTACAGTTCGTTCATTGCCGTGTACGCTTGTTTCATCGCTGTGGCACGTAATTTTTAATCTTGTATATCTCGTTAGGTTTTTTAGTTATCTGCTAGATAGTAAGCAAGAATACACACATTATCAAAAACTTTAAGAAACGTATTTTTTTAATAAAAATAAAGAAAAAAAATCCACGGAAATGAATATTTTAATGGACCTGTTGAAATTCACCCTCTAAATCTTTGTAATATAATTGCCCCCAGATTTTTTTATTTAAAATACAGTAATATAGATGTTTTAATAGAAAAAAAAATGTATAAGCTTTCATAACATAATTTGTTTTAGATATAAGATTGATTGAATCAAGAATGGGTAAGCCGATGTTGCAGATGGGGTTGTACCGGTACTATCAACATAGTCTGTACCGTAAGGGAGGACCGAAGGTCCTTTGGATTTGTGCTCGATGGAGTGCTGGCTGCCGAGCCTCAATAACCACAATCCACAATCAAGTTGTTAAAATGTGTAGTAGCCACAACCATTGACAAAAAACTACTTGAACCGACTTCAAAATATAAATAATTTAAAGAATACTAAGTAAATACTAAAATACTTGTACGGAGCACACAGGAGACAATAAGCAGAGCCGACTATAAAAAAATATTTTTTTCAGAAAATACTATAAATATTTTTATGAGATTTGCTATGGTTATAAAAGTGTAATTGTTTAACAATAACAAATATACTTTTTTCATCAATCCTTTTAGGGGGGCCTTGTTTACTTATTTTTTTAGCCCACTGTACCTAACTCAAGTAGATAAGCCTTTAAGCGAATTATATTTTTGGAGACCAAGTTTCTTCAGTTAAAACAGAACTCTAATCAACAGTTTGACCAAGATTTATACCGTCTTCTCTATAAGACTGGCTAGATATTGTTAAAAACTATGTTAATGTGTTCTGTGTTATAGTTTCTTGGAGATTATTCTATGCATTTGTTTGGATTTATATAAATATGTGTTATGTTACTATATTTGTGTTTTCTTACCTTTTGTAATTCTGTTACTTTTTATTTTCACTGGAAAGATATCCGTAGACCAGCATCCGAACAGGTTTCTATCTTTTTATTTATAATGATAAAAGTTAAAGTCCATTTAACAACATAGACACGAGTTCTATTATAGTAATATTTTATTAAAAAAGTTATTATAATTTTAGCACCTAGGGCAGGCGTCACATTATTGTGAACTTAAGGTATTGGATTGCAGAAGTCAGTAGCAAAATTTCAATAGCTAACGGGCGGCAAATGTTCAAATCCGCCACTGATTAAAATACATATAATATATTCTATGATATACTCGTATCCAAAGTTATATGTATTAGGATAATAATTATTAGCTATGGATTTCAGACAAAGATAAATTGATTTTTCGAGCTATTCTGCAAATTAAATGTAAGTTTAGCTGTATTTTGTTATACATTACATAATTATGCTCAAAATCACAACACTTGTTTCAGAAATACGAGTGGTCACATCGAAGAGAGGTAAGCCCATGCTACAAATGGGTCAATTTCGTTTTTGTCAGCACAGTAAATATCGCAATGCGATGGCCAGGGTTCGGTGGGTTTGTATCAAAAGTTATGCTGGCTGTCGAGCTTTTATAACTACTTCTGAAAATAGATTATATAAGATGAACTGTTATCACAACCATGGGCATGGATACTAAGTTATTAAAAGTGTAAGCATACTTTAATATAATGCCCGGACTTATCAAAGCGGAGAAAAGAGATGTGAGGTGATCATCAGCATCATATCTCCCGTAGGTTGTCCACTATTGGCCATAGACATCTCAAAAAACAAACCATTCCGGTTGTGTGTGGTTTCCATCCAGCGTGATCCATCTGTCCACCTTGTGGGTGCGTATCTCCACTCGGGAACTCGGCTCCATCAGCCATAATCAATAAATGAATGAATTATGTAGTTATTATTGTTATTTGTTTCATTTACAATATTGATTGTAACAAGTCTTTTGCACATATTTTATTTTTGATTTAACCTACATTGTGCGTATATACATAGTAAATATTGTAATTCTAATATTTATCCCCAAATCTCGTTTCATCTCCGCTGTTTGGTGACTAGGCCTTGTAGCATAGATTAGATAACTTCGTAACTTTTAGGCTTATTTGTTTGAAATGTTTGTGTGTGTGTAGTATGTGTAAAGTGTGTGTAAGTGAACAGCAGCAAACAATTACTCTTACGCATTAAGTAAGTAAGTTTTCTCTTGGTCCAATAACGCTATTATTTTATACTTTGACATTCCATGTAATTAGTTTGAATCTACATGATAATGGGAATTGAAAATTGTTGAAAATTTTGTGTGTGAGCGCTTGTGTGCGCGTGTGTTGCGTGTTATTATTTATAATTATCGGCGTATTTCTTAAGATCTCTTATTTTAAGCAATACAAATATTTAAGGATTCAAAAGCAGTTTTTTTTTTTACGGCGTTATTGTATTAAAAAGTACTCTACGTGCTATTCCAGACGACAGTCTATATGTATACGAAATGTAATACATATTCTCTACATATATTATTTATTTTATACACGCCAGAACTGGTCAAAAGGATATCCTTTTGACCAGTTCTGGCGTGATTGACGCCTAATTAGCGCTTTGCGTTGCGTCGTCGCAACGAATCAACGCATTGTATGCCACACCTGCGTTGAGGGTATGCACGCCGTCGCAGCTGCGTCTCTAGCAGTGGATCACTGTCTGGCCAGATCACGCCGCGCAGGGCGAGGAACCCGACGCAGCGACGACACAACACAGCGCAACGCACTAATGGGCCTCGCCCTTATTATATTAGCAGGATTAATTAATTATCTTTACGTATATGAGTGAGACCAGAGCCCAGCAGTGGGATATTGGGTTGCTGATAATGGATATCAGTAACCAGATCAGACAGGCCTCCTCTCTACTATGCCCTTCTCCAAGCTTGTGGTAGATCTTCCCACCTTCTTTTCTGCCTTCCACTACGCCTATTCCCGTCTCGTGGACACCATTCTGTGGCCCTTTTTGGTCCATTTCTATTTCGGTCCAGATTTAAGACAAGGTCCTTTGTAGAGAAATATTATTTTTTTATGAAATTATTTTTAATTTTTGTTTCAGAAATTAAACAGATTGAGTCAAGTAAAGGCACGCCGATGTTAAAACTGGGTGAATACCGTTTCCACCGACATTCTAGGTATAATAAAAAACCAGATGCACAGAGGGTCTACTGGATGTGTACCAAATGGAGTAACGGATGTCGATCCTCTATCACAACGTATAACAATCAAGTTATTAGATACAATAAAGTTCACAATCATGAGAAATGTAAACGTAGTAATTACTAGGAATCTAATATAGATTTGTATTTAGTGTATTTTTTTAAGACAAACCCATGTTTTTCATTATTTTATTCTTAAAAATAAAGGACACATTTCTTTATTTTTAAAAAAAAACAAAACGGCTTCAGAATCACTTTTTGGAATTACGTGAACATTATATTAAAAAGTAACTATTCGTAACGCTTACAGTTATTTTACTATAAAAATATCGCCTTGCAAGTTCCTATGTGTTATTTGTATATAAATAGAACTGTAAACGCAATGATTTCGTACCTTTTACACATGTTTCACCTAATTCTAAAAAGTGTATTGAAAAACTTGTAGTCGTGTTGTATAACTAATTTATTATATTATAAACACAAACAATGATCTTATTCTAGTACGGAAACTCTACATTTTACAAAATGACAAAATATGGCGCACGCACACTCATAAGAAAAAATGGCTCAAATTAAATAATAAAAACGAAAACCACTAAATTGTGACATTACCATACCTCTGTGTAAACCCTCTTAAGGTGTTCTTCTAAATGTGCCTTTACTTCATTTATTTTTAAACGTAACTTGTTTTAATTTAATTTCTTGTACATAAAATCGTTTGTATTTTAGAAATAAAGTTGATCAAGTCGAGACAAGGCAGGCCCATGTTGCAGATGGGAGAGTACCGGTACAATCAGCACAGCAACTATCGAAACGGTGGGCCGAGGGTCCTATGGCTCTGTATTAAATGGGGCACTGGATGTCGAGCTTCACTGACCACATTCGACAACGAAGTGATCAAAATGAATAATGCTCATAAACATTAAAATGTGAATGGTTATGTTTATTGTTCGTATATAGGTAGTATAAACATCTACTTAGGTTTCATGTGAGCGTCATTAACTTATTGTAATACTAACGGCTTGTAGACATACTTCATAATACAGTAAGTACTTCGCAAGTAAGCTTTTACATCAACGTCCTTCACTGTAAAAAAAGAAAAAAAGGGAAAACATCTTTTTCTTTTGACATCTCGGATTTCTATGTCAAGCTGATGACAGCGATGATAGCCGAATGAATAAGTGACTGGCATGCAAATCATTCGGTCCAAGTTCGATTTTACTCTATGGAATTTTTATGTACTAGTTAAGTAACTTACCATCTGTTGAAGGTGAAGGAAAACATCGTGATGAAACCCACATTCTCTAGAAGAAATTCTAAGTGTATCTGAGGGCGCTACAATAGATGTATGTGTATTAAAGGTCGCAATTCGATAAGTTTCTGTTACGTAAAACTGACTGGTAGCATATTATTACAATTATAAATTGACAGATAAAATCGCGACAATTAGTAAGTAGTTTTGCATGACGAATGACGTGTGACAATTGTCCCTGAAAAATTTAATAAATAATTTGTGCTATGTAATTATTTATTTTTCAATATTATATTTCCTTTATGCCTATTTATACCTTTGACTAGACAAACGATTTTGTAATTATTATGTGCTTATAATATTATTAAATTAATAAATTTAGAAAGCTTTATTTACCCCTTTATTTAGTTATTATGTATTATTACCCTTATTATGTAGTTCCACAATAATGTAAATAATGTTAAACAATGAAAGATGCCAGTAACTTTAATAGGCAACGGTTTAGTTGTATTTTCTTCGCATTGTTTAGTCAATGCTAAGAGAACCCAGCCATTTCCACTTGCAACGGTTACTGCTTCATCAGCATGCTCATCTGTCACTTCAGGCAATAAAATAAAGAAAATTCTTGCTCACAAACAAAAGAGTATTAATCTTTTCTAACCACTTCTCCAATTTTTCCACAGAAATAACTTTAACCAAATCCAAAAGAGGCAACCCAATATTGCAAATGGGTGGATACCGTTATAACCAGCACAGTAGTTACCGTATAGGCGCTAGATGTGGCGGCAGGTCCACAGTTTTATGGATCTGTGTTAAATGGTGTTTTGGCTGCCGAGCGTCGCTCAGAACAGACGGCAATATGATTGTTAAAATGACAAATTCACATAACCATTCGTAATTAAAACATCATAACTATCATCATCATCAGCCTATTGTAGACCACTGCTGGATGTAGTCATCTCGTAAAATCGTCTTCATTATATCAGTCCAATGAAGTCCACTGCTGACCATAGGACACCTAATTTCCGCCGTCTTGGGAAGCCGTGAGACACCCCTCTGCCAGATGGACCGACGACCTAGTATAGTTTCCAGGTGGCCATTGGTCTTAGGTGGCACAAAGTCTCCAATATATGCTAGAATATTTTTTTAATAATAAATTAAATGAGTATATTGTATGAGTTACTGATTTTTTTTTCGCCTGAATAGAATATGAGTTCAGTCTAGATTAAATGAATAAACCAATGCCGCAATAAAGGCTTATTTCTTTCACGTTGATTGCCGAACGAGTATACTCGTAGTAACTTTTTTTGTATGCCCATTGCCACCATACAAAATGGTACGTACGAGTATACTCGTAGTTGGCAGTGGAACCTATTTAAACTACGAGTTTATTCGTAGTATGGTTTTTCATTAGCTTTTGCCAATCTACGAGAATAGTCGTAGATATTTTGGCGTGAAAATGTGCGCACCCTTTTTCCGTCAATCTGCAACTGCGAGCGCGCCGCGCTATTAATCCGGCCTCCAGCGCTCGCGGCACTTCGGGTACGGTCGTAAAACATCGTTACTGTTCGTTTCAGTCCAGGTGCACCGCGCGAATCAGAGTAGGTAATTAGTATTACCTACTCTGATTCTTTATGATTATTGGATGCCCTTGCGTTCAAGGATGAAGTCGAAAAACATCTTTTAGGCGAGAAATTTACAAAGTATAGTCATCAGGAACAGAAAAAACGAGCAGGATTACTACATTATTTAGAGCGTCTACCACCCACACAAAAAAAACAGAAACCCACGAAGCCATGTCGTGTCTGCACAAAAGATAAAAAACGCAAAGAAACAAGTTATTATTGTCCTGTATGCCCTGAAGAGCCTGCCTTATGCGTTGAAAATTGTTTCAAAATGTATCACTCCTTGATTTTACAGTAATGTACCCAAAAATATTTTTATTAAAATTTATTTTCTGATTAAATAATGTTTTACTTCAAATGCCAAAGAATTTTACCCCGTCCTCCTTTTACTGCCACGCTTCAAAAATTCGTTAGAAATCGGATACCATCAACTATGGCAATACTCGTAGTTGGCAATGGGGCCCAAACCTTGTACTACGAGTATTCTCGTAGGTTGGCAGTCAACGTGTTAATACGAACACAACTGCTATAGAAACGAAGTTTAGTTTATTTTGTTAGTTAGTGTATTTAGACTGTTAATTTTTAAGTGTCCTCGAAATAATATTATTGACATTTCTATTTCAGATAACAGCCTCACATCATGTTCAAGTCCATCTGAACTCTATAATGAACCGTATTTTGTGATGTGTGCTAGCGAAGAAATGGATAATGGTGCTGTGAAAAAACCTAAAGCCAAGAGAACACGGGCATGTGAAGAAAAATGGATGAGAAACAGGAGTAAATTATTAAGAAATCATGGAAAGAGTTATATTACTGTTAGAGGAAAATATGTCGAGGAAAGACAGTTAAAAGATCCATGCACAGAGAAATGTCGATTGCAATGCTTCAGTAAATTATGTGAAAGTCATCGTGGTGATATTTTCAATAAGTTTTGGAGCCTGGGCGACCACGCTCGCCAATGGGAATTTGTTCTTCAATATACAGCAAAACTACCAAAACGGACACAAACGATTGGAAGCACTCAGTTCAGAATGTATACATTTCAGTATTTTCTTCCCGGTGTGAATAATAAAAAAATTAGAGTATGCAAGACTATGTTTTTAAATACTATATCTTCCAGTGAAAAAATTGTCCGAACATCGTGGAGAAAGTACGACATGGAGAACGTGATAGAAGACAAACGTGGAAGATATAGTAATATGAAGAGAAAGAAACGTAGCAATGACGCATAAAACTTTAGGTAACTAATTAGTTTGTAATTCCATAGTCCTGTTGTGAGAATGTGTCATCATAGATACAGGCAATCGTCTGTGTAATAGTTCATATTTGGTGATGATTGAACAATATAGTCGATGGTGGTTTGTTTCATTAATTTATTTGTAAATACGTAATGTCATTCATACTTTACTAAGGTCTGAAAATCAGCCAAGTCCCCACTCTCTTTAATCCTCGTACGAGAAATAAGCGTTGTATGTGAAAAATTGGCAGGCGTTTAATTAAATTGCGTATATTCTAATTTCAGGGTTTGTTCTGATCACGTCCAGTAGAGGGAAGCCAATGTTACAAAGAGGTCCATTTCGCTACTACCAACACAATCGCTATAGAAACGGACCAAAATGCCTCTGGATCTGTAACAAAGCTCGGGGCTTAAACTGTCCAGCTTCTGTAATGACGATTGACAATGAGATCGTCAAGATTAATCAACACAATCATTCCTAACATCAATTCGACCGCAAGCTTTTGGAAGAATGGAATTTATAGGTTACTGCTAGAGGTCTAAACGTCAACAGCAAGGGTTGTCCAAACCAGATAAGTTCTCGAGTTGTTACAAATCGTTAAATAGATTTGATGGCTGCAAAAGCCTAAAAACTTAACCTACTATTTTAGCGATAACATGGTATAAATAAATAAATAATAAATAAAATTTATTTCTCACACTAAGTTAATGGATACATAATTACGTGTAATGCCAGGGTGTATATGATCTAACTTTGTGCGAGTCTGGTGCATGTAGTAGATTTAAAAGTAAATCTGTATCATGTGTCATCAGGCCCACCTCGCGGTTAGTACGGGTATGGTTATATTTACTTTTCTGTGTATGTGATCTCTATGTAATCATTAATCTATATACATATGTATGAACAATATAGATTTGCTAATTTAATCCTAAGGATATATGTAGCATTTACTTAATTTAGGTTTAAAATATTAATATAATTATGTGGTGATTTATTACTGTTCAAAAATAAAAATAAATAGATCTTTCCTTATTTGATTTACTCCGTGTAATATCTTAACGTATCGTGTATTTAAACCGAGCCACACTGTTGTAATCATGAGATCCTATCCATCTAGCCGGCAGATGTAATCCAAATTTCATACAAAATACGCGGGTAGGATCCAAGCTCCACCAAGGTCATCTCTGTTGGAACGCACGATTACAACTGTGTGACAACTTAGTTGGCAGATTTTTAACATGCTTTTCGTATACAATCTATTAACATATCAAATATTTTAAAACTGCACATTTTCTCACTATGAATGGAAACAATGATAAATCAAAATTAATTTGGATACGTTTATAAAATTTGTTATGGTTATATTTTGGTGGTGTTGTGTCTCCTAATAAGCGCCATAACACACGGTCGTCCGCCTTCTTGTGCAATAGGTAACATATAAATTAAAATGCTTGCTTAATTGTAGTTTGTTCTATGTAGTAGTTGTGTCTGGCGTCATAAACAGATACGTTTTAATATTAACTTTTTCCTAAAAGGTTAGGTGAAGGTACATCAAACCCATATTTCCCCAACTTTAACGTACTCGTAATATAGAATATCATAAGCCCCGGCTTCGCTCCCGTCGTTATTTATTTGGCCACTGCTCAGTTCCTATTGGCCTTTCCGTCATATGTAGCCTATCACCTTCCTCAATAAATGGTCTATCCAACACTAAAAGAGTTTTTAAAATCACACCAGCAGTTTCTGTGATACTAGCGTTCAACTAAACAAAGAAATTCTGCAGCATTATAATATTAGTATAGGTTAAAGTAACTTAACTATCTGACACCCAAAACAGTAGGTAAAAATAATATGTAATATTCTACCACATTTACACAGCGCCATCTAGTCCCAAACTAAGCAATTATATTTGCTTATGTTATGGGTACTAAACAACTGATATACTACCTAAATACATTTTTTTTTGTAAATACATACATATTATAGATAAATTACACCCAGACACAGAACAAACCTTTATGCTCATCACACAAAGATTTGTCCTGGGTGGGGATCGAACCCACGACCTCTGGCTTAGCACTCAGGGTCACTAAGACACACTAGACCAATAGGCCAGTCAAAATAATATGTAAATTTTCTGTATATATATATATATATATATATATATCTGTAGGTATTATGTATATTTTAAAGGAGATTCTTTTTTCAGTTGTATACTCACAGTCGCTTCGTGGTAATCCAATACTACAGATAGGTGTACACCGTTATTACCGTAATTCAGGAGAAAAAGGTAAAAGGGAGAGATGGCGATGCACCAAGTGGACCAGTAATACTTGCCGAGCGTCCGTACTCATGTTCGAAGGACAAGTTGTACACAAAAATAGGTCTCATAACCATTAGTTTAAGGTCTTGATACAGTGTTGTTAGGTTTAAACCCAGATAGCTCTCGACAAGGTAAACTCGATATCGACTTATGCCAGGTTTCTGGGCCGTCAAATGGCGGTTATTGATAGGATAAAATATAACTTTCTGGCATACTCAGAGATGTTACTTAACTCTAAAGTTAATGTAGTAACAAATTAAACAATTTAAACAACCCGACTGCATAAAATCAACAAACACGTAAGCAACGCACTAAAAAGACCGAAAAATGGTTGTTGTTATTATTCCTGATTAAATATAAATACATAAAATTATGTAGGTATATATTTGTAATCTCCATTTGATTCCCTTTATTTTGATTTTACTCGATAGAATTGGTTAAAAAAATGTTTACTAAGTTACAATTTTGCGCCAAAGTCCGCCGTTTTATTTTTATTTTTTTAATAAAATGTGTTAATGACAAATTATTATTATTATTATTTTATAATGCACTAGCAGATCATGGATCTGATGCGTGCATACATTGCACTTACGTTTAATTTGTTTTTAAGTGTTGTAAGTAAGTTCATCGAGTCTATTTTTGAAACAGTTCACTGATGGTGCACTAATCACAGTTTCTGGTAGATTATATATATGTATATTACTATTCCACATAGTAACTACGCGATTTGGAAAAAAGTGTCTGCTGGTAGAATGAGATCTAGAAAGTTTCAAGGAGTGTCCTCTCAACTGGTTATTCGGGTTCATCAGATAGAGGTATTTTTTTTTTTTTAAGCTTTTTGAGGGTTTTTTTTTTTTTAAGCTAATATTGCTAAACAATGTGTTCACAAAATGTTTTTTCCGTTTTCTAATACATAGTTGGTACCAAGTGATGATCCCACATACCATACTTCTTGACGAAAACAAATTAAAGTTTGATTGCTCATTATTACTATTATTATTTTCTCATATCCAAATTTTATTGAATTTGATTTAGTATGGTGTTTTGGTTCTGTACTATCTGTGATATTTCAAACTGTAACCAATTAAAATTGTAACAACTATGGCGATTGAAAAGAGTGGCCTGAGTTTCTTGCCAAGTTCTTCTCAGAGCTCAACCTTGTCAGTGAACTGGCCGTAGGCAAATTTACTGACACTTTTTCTGGCTTTGTATGACGTTCATAAGTATCATGTATGTGATCCAAATGAAATAAAAAGATTTGACTTTGACTTTGAGGCTGCCTATATCTCTAACATTGTAGTGTCCAGTGAGCACTTTAAATGTTTCAATGAGGTCTCCTCGTTGCCTACGTTGCTCTAGTGTGGTCAATTTAAGTTCAAACAGACGTTCTTCATATTTATAATTTTTTAGTCAAATTACCATTTTGGTAGCCCTACGCAAATTACTGCTAATTGACGTCTTTGAGTGCGGCAGTTAAATAAATTAAAAATGACAGTTGTATGAATAAACTAGTTCTATTGTTTTACTTTTATATTCAGTCAGGTTATACTATAATCGATGAATAACTTTAATATGAGAGTTCAGGCAACCGGGAATTAGTCCGTAATACCGTAAGCACACATACATTGCACAACAATATATGTATGCTACGGTATACAAGTGCCACAATAAAATTTACGATGTTAATTCAATGTTGGCACTAGTCTAGTTAAGTAATTTATGTATACTAAGGTATAAATGAGTTTTGAAAATAAGAATAATGGTCCATACTTCCCAATTAATTCGGGATGTATTTATGAGTAGTGATTTTAAAATGTAGTCTTGAGTAGAATGTAGTGCATGTGCTGTGGTGTATTTCTTTTTAAGACTGACTGTATGCGAGGAATTCAAAAACGACTGAGCGGATTTTCATGCGGTTTTTCCTTAGATACAGTGATTCAAAAGAAAGGTTTGAGTACCTATATAATTTTATTATCTATGAAATTCTTTAGTCCGCGTTCGGCTGAACACTAACTGTAGTTTATTCTCGAGAGTCAATTTTAATTTCCAGTCAAATTTTAGCTTCTGCTCGACCACCAAAGTACACTTACGATGACAAATCATCAGTTTACCCTATAATTGCATACTATAACAATAATAATATCTTTATTGTCTCAAAAACGGTACATTCACTAAAACATTAGTATAAGATAGGTATAACAGTTATAAGCAAAACATACTGATTGCTGTTGCCTAAACTAGGCTTAATGCCTGTATTTTAGGAAACAGTTTTCAGCCGCAGGAGGGCAGGACATACCTACAGGTGAATATATAAAAACTATGTGTCAAAACTACTATTAAACTAAAATAGCCTGAACATAATTTGTATAAATACTTAAATCATTCGCGTTTTTTAGTTATCAAGAGATTGGTGCAAGCACAAGTTCTATTTGCTAAAATGTCTGATGTACCGACGACAAGTGATAGCAAAGCGCAGGATTTTCAATTTATAACTTCCCAGAGAGGAGGACGTGTACTGCTTTTGGAAGGTCATCAATACCATGTCAAGAAAATGTATAAAAATGGGACATCGTATTGGCGGTGTATTAACAGGCCTGCATGCCACGGGACTGTGACAATATTAGAAGTCGATAGTAAAGTTATCAAATCTACTGCGCATTTATGTCAAATTAATAGTGCCAACTATTAATTCATATTGCAGATCATGAGAATTAATATATAATTATAATTTAAGTACTCTCTTATATTGCTCGTTTTTTTTTTTAAATATAGTACCTGAAGTTTGCCTTTGTTTATGTTGTTATGATTTTAATATTAATATTTTAATACAGCCGTATTTAAAATTAAAAAAAATATGTTAAAATTAAAATTTAAAAAATTAGTTAAAAAACACATTTTACAAAAACATGCTAATCAAAAAGAAAAAAGTCAAAAAGAAGCTAATGTTGTAGGTGTCTATACACCTAGAACATTAGCTTCTTTTTGACTTACTACGCGAGTGAAGCATCGGACAAAGAGTAATTTTACGTGAATATTGTTTTACAAAATTGTATTCTCTTTGATTAAGAACCGTTTCAAAATTAATTTGCATTAATCTAAAATTAATATTAGGGATGTATCTACAACGAAATGTTTTATATTAATTAAATTATTTTCTTCCAGATATTAAAAAGCGATCTTTGGTGTTCACAAAGTCAAAATATGGCAAGACCCTGCTGCGTATTGGCAAGTACAGATTTCACCAACGGACCTATTACCAAGGAGACAAAGTACCGTGGATTTGTAGCCAACGACAAAAAGGTTGTCGTGTTCTAATTCATACTAAGGGTACGAAAATTGTGTCTTCTAAAGATCAGCATAACCACTGAGCTCTGTCAACAATCAGTGATTCTTATAAAATGTGTAGAAAAAAGATGCAATAAAAATTTGTCTACCATAATTTATAATATTAATTTTTATTCTAAGTCCACCCATGATGGAATTGCACTTAAAATATATATTATTATATGTTGCATTCTATTAACGGCATTGTCTGAACTATCAGCAACTACCGGTACAAAAATACCAAGTAGACCGTTGCAAGGCGTTTTCTTTTGAAATCAAATACACACAGTCGCTTTTTTTTACCACAGTCTATTTTTATATCACATCGAAGTTCGAACCTTTGATAACGTCTTATAAAATCCACTTAACTTAATCTTTTATATAATTATCTATTGCTATTGTTACTCTTATCTTGAGTGGCTTGATAAGATATACCTATCTAGTAATAAGATAGTCATGTAATAGCTATCTTCTATCTAATTTATGTAATTGTTATGAGGAAGTACTAAGTATTTTAATTTAATAAGTAGACACAAAAAAAAATAATGATCGTTATTATAATGCCGGTCCACACATCACGTTAGTTAGTCACGAAGTTTGTCATACGTTCAGATGAACGAATGAATAACTCCATGACTAACAGAATTTTTTGTAAGATAAAATTTTTGCCTGAATTTTTACTAACATAAAATGAAGTAAAAATAAACATAAAACCATAATATCGAATTTTTATATCCTTTTCAGGCTTCACCCACACCATATCAAGATTCGGCAGGCCGGCGATAATGTTCAACAACCATCGATACAATCTGTATGTGCCTTATTATTCAAAAATCCGAAAGAAACAGAGAAAGCCTACTGCCAAGAAACAATGGCGATGTGTGAAGTGGGGCACTATCAACTGTCGATCAAGGATTACCACGCTCGAAGAAAATATAGTTAGTGCTCAATATGAGCACAATCACTGACCTTTCTTTATCTACGTTTTTGTTTTATAATTAAAGCCGTGCCACACGGTTGTAAACTTGCGTTCCAACAGGGTGACCTTGGTGGTTACCAAGGTCACAGGGAGCTTGTTTGCCATTCGCGTAGTTTGTATGAAATTTTGTTTACAACAGTTGGCTAGACGGTTGATATCCACCAAGGTCACCTCTGTGGAAGGCAACTTTACAACCGTGTGACAAAGCTTTTATTTATATATACAACCTAAGTTTTAATTAAAAAACCGGCCAACTGCGAATCGGACTCGCGCACTGAGGGTTCCGTACAACGGATTATGCAATATTCTTGTTTTGTGATTGAAATGTAAGATATTAGTAGGTAATGGGATAGCTATAATTTAGAATAAATATTCACGTAAAGGTACACCATCTTTATGTAACGTCAGTCCGGAATCTCACTCTTACCCAATGTTTTTAGGCTTATTACTTTTTATACCCCTTATAATATAGTTCTAATATTCCGTGAAATAGCTACACGAGTATGGTTTTCGGATTTTTTACTTTACTTGTGCAAAATGATAGTGCTTTTTGCCAAATGTCATGATTTTAGGTCAACGGAAAGTACCCTATAGGTTTTGACTATTTTGATCATCAAGATAAGTGACAATGATTGAGCATATACGGCTGTATCTTTTGATTGTCTTTACTTAGAACTACGATTTCTTTATCGCGCCTAGGGATTGCAGACTCGAGTATTTGATATTAATTTAAGCTCGATGCCTCTACGCGGTCATGAGAAAAATATTCTTGACAGACGGGCAGACAGACAGACGGACAACGGCGGAGTCCTATATATCCTATAATGATTCCATGTTTTCCTTTTGAGGTACGGAACCATAAAAAAAGCTGAAACTGAAGAATCAGAATCACTATAAAGTCAGAATCATCATAGAATCAGATAAAGAATAAATTCCAATAATCTATTTTTTGTTTCTTATTAGGCAACTTTATTTTAGCTACTGCTACTACATAAGATTTAATAGAAAGTATAAGTATTTTCAAGCATATTATGAGTGGATTAAATTACTAATTAAATTGTTTGTTTGTGATTTTATAATATTTTTAGTAATGTTTTAATGGTTTTCATAATCTTGTGTTATTAATAAAAACAACAGACACAGCTTTTAGATGAATATCAGAATCAACCTACTCATGAATGAATGAACATTGATGAGAAAAATGTGAAATGTTTTCAGGTATTAGATGTTTATGTAAATATTACAGGGAAAATAAAACGATGTTTATAACTGGCACACTTTTTAGTAATCATCAAAAAAGCCCGACCGCATTACTAAATTTGTTTGGTGAACATTATGTTCTTTTTTTTGCCGTAATTAGTGCATTCACATGCAATTGAACGTGGATATGAATATTGGTAAGTGATAACCCCTACCACCCGGACCAATACTAAGATAAAAAAAATTGGATTTTCAAAAGATCGTGATTTTATTGAAAGCAAGCACACCACACACCCTGGGATCACCCACCCCAACTATTGCAATGCGACGATGCGCAAAATAGACCGCGGCTGCCCGCGCCGCACCTCGATTGAATGACTGTGTGATCATTTTGACCCTTGTTTTTCATTATTGTATGTCATTATTTTGTCAAAGGAAAAAAAAAACATTCTATTTGTATAAATACCTAAATTAACCATTTGAAGTCTGATTGTTGAATTGTTTTTCCATTTATGTAAAGTTATTTTTCTGCTAGTGTAATTTGAGTTGTAGACGTGTGAGATTACGATTAAATTTACATAAATCTATTTTACTGTGCTTGTTTTTTAATCCTATATTATCTATACATAAAAGATCTTTGCCAATTATTGAGATATTTGTGTATTTTTGTTTCGTGTTTGGTTCGAATCTTAAATACAGAAATACAACAAACTCGGATTTATCATGTGAGAGTTTTTTTTGCCTCTAGATTGGTTCTGCTGGCTATTGCCACTACTATTGTCTTATTTATATCTTAGTGTGTTAATTAAGAAACATGCCTCGATTTGAAAAATAACAACTTCAATAAAAACCACCTGCTTTGACGCCTGATTTGTATAATATAAAATACTTTTGTTACAGTTTTGTGTTTATTTTGTCTATTTTCAGTAGTTTTTACTTCTTCAAAAAAGGGAAGGCCGGCTGTGTTGCACAGTGGTTATAGATACAACTATTACGTACCACATTATAGAAAGAACATTGACAGCTTGTATGTAAAGAAACAGTGGCGTTGTGTGAGGTGGCCGAGGGGCTGCCGAGGCACTATTTTCACGGTAGATCGAATTGTCATCAAAGATGATAAAAAACATAATCATTGATATAATTAAATTAAATATGTATAAACCCTAACTGGACCTCTAGACTAGTGATTAACCGGCGCAATTCGATCAAAACATCGGGTAAATAAATAAGATTATGTCAACATCAATCTTCGCCAAATGAACAAAGCGAAAACATCCAGGTTACCCAACTTTTGAACGTTATATATTTGAAAAGATCGTCAAAAGATCGTGATTTTAGTGAAAGCAAGCACACCACACGCCCTGGGATCACCCGCCCCAACTATTACAATCCTCGACTCATCTTGAAAAAGCTTCGTGTAGAGGCGTAACACGTGTTGTAGCGTTATAAATATTTCAACTGTTTATATATGTATATATACAGTGTAATTTGAGTTGTAGACGTGTGAGATTACGATTAAATTTACGTAAATGTGTTTTATTGTGCTTGTTTTTTAATCCTACATTATCTATACATAAAAGATCTTTGCCAATTATTGAGATATTTGTGTTTTTTTGTTTCGTGTTTGGTTCGAATCTTAAATACAGAAATACAACAAACTCGGATTTATCATGTGAGAGTTTTTTTTGCCTCTAGATTGGTTCTGCTGGCTATTGCCACTACTATTGTCTTATTTATATCTTAGTGTGTTAATTAAGAAACATGCCTCGATTTGAAAAATAATAACTTCAATAAAAACCACCTGTTTTGACGCCTGATTTGGATAATATAAAATACTTTTGTTACAGTTTTGTGTTTATTTTGTCTATTTTCAGTAGTTTTTACTTCTTCAAAAAAGGGAAGGCCGGCTGTGTTGCACAGTGGTTATAGATACAACTATTACGTACCACAATATAGAAAGAACATTGACAGCTTGTATGTAAAGAAACAATGGCGTTGTGTGAGGTGGCAGAGGGGCTGCCGAGGCGCTATTTTCACGGTAGATCGAATTGTCGTTAAAGATGATAAAAAACATAATCATTGATATAATTCAATGAAATATGTATAAACCGTAAGTGGACCTCTAGGCTAATGGTTAACCGGTGCAATTCGATCGAAACGTCGCGTCGGGTAAATAAATAAGATTATGTCAACATCAATCTTCGCCAAATGAACAAAGCGAAAACATCCAGGTTACCCAACTTTTGAACGTTATTTATTTGCCCGACGCGCGACGTTTCGATTGAATTAATTCGATCACTGTTACAAATTGACTATACCTTAGACTATAATACGCGTCGTGTACCCGTTTTATAAAAATTAAATATGTGTATTACTCAAGAAAGTATCAACCTTTTCCTATTGCAATAGTTGGGGTGCCTAATCCGAGAGTGTATGGTGGTTTTTTCTCCCACGATATATAAAGATGAATTTCTGCCAAGGTATAATAACATGTACAAATTATATCAAGTTAAAACATTTGAACATAGGCCTCACCTAATTTCCGCCATTTCTATTGGAAATTAGGTGAGGCCTATGTTCAACAGTGGACGTCATTTGGCTGATATATGATGATGATGAAAACATTTGAAATACCTGTTAATATGCTACTTAAGTCATTAAGTAAATGCAATAAGATTGTAAGGTACCTACTTCCTTGATTGAATGACTGTGTGGTCATTTTGACCAATGTATGGATATATTTTATTAATATATAATAGTTTTGATACCGACAATAATAAATTGAATGTCATTTGTCTAACGGGGCTATTCATAAAACAATTGCATTCAATTTGTATAAATACATAAAATATGTAGGTTCCTCGTTATTTTTCTTTTTACTGTTAATGTAACTTAAGTTGTTAATGTTAGAGATTACGATTAAATTTATATAAAACTGTTATTCTTTGCTTTTTTAAATCCTGTATTATCAATACCTAAAAGGTTTTTGTGAATTATTAAGATACTTTCATTTCTTGTTTGGTTCGAATCTTAAATACACACACGACAGGTTCATAGTTGATCAAAATACTTCATTCTTGATGTGTGGAGTAGATTGATCAGCGTAATCATTATGCACGTTTACGTACGGTAGGTACAGTTACGGTTTCTTATTAGAAATCTCTTAGGGAGGCCTATGTCCAACAGCCTATGTCTTATGGCTGATATGATTCATGATGATGATGATGATGATATACTGCAATAATAATAATAATAATAATAATAATAATAATGTTTATTTTTCCACCAACAACCAGAATTACAGTTTTTAAACATATTGTTATTATGCTAAAGTGTACAATACTGATTGTGGATTACTGGTGCCTGTGGTAGGTAGTATAACACCTGTATTACAGGTCACCAGGATTCCACTCGGACCGTTTACAGACTCAATAGCTATACGTAGTGTAGGTACATTAGTAAACGTTTGTTGTAGGAAAACAAAAAGAAAAAAAAATGAATATTTAGTTAGTAAAATATTGTAGTTGTACCTGCATATTATGTTAGTGTGTTGAGTGTAATGGTGTGGTGAGGGTGACGTGTGTGCGTGTGTGTGTCTGTGTGTGTATGTGTGTGTTTGTTTAAAACACTTCCCTTTCAAAAAATATTTTAGTACTACCAGGAGTTCTTCAGTAGTTTGATAAGATTGAGTTAGTAGCCAACTATGTGTAACCTGTTTGCATTTGAATAAATTTAGGTGAAATATAGATAAAGATTTATGTAATTTATTGTAAATGTAGGGTCCTAGAAACACAAAAAATCTGTGACTAAAAGAAGTTCTCAGCTTAGTGGAAGATGCTACAAGATGATTTCGTCGGGTCTGTTCATAGGAGTACTGGGTTATAGAGTGTTGTTTAAGGACTATGGCCAGAATAAACAGTTGCCTGACTGTTAGAACTTGGCAATATTCATAAAGTAGGTTAGTTGGGTACAGTCTGGGTTTGAAACAGCAGACCTTTAGCAATGCTCTTTGAGCTCGCTCAATTTGGATGAAATGTGTTTTTGCAGCACCGCCCCATGTTGTTGAGCAGTAGCACAAGATAGATTGACACAGCGCTGTATAGACCATCTTCATAGTAAAAGTATCTGCTGATTGACGCAGCAGCTTGAATATATATATGAGCTTGCGTACTCTACCAGACAGATATTCAATGTGCTCCTTGAAGGTTAGATTTTGGTCAATCGCTATGCCTAGGTATTTAATTGAGTTTACTCTCTCTATATGGGTTTCAGTGTAAGTATCAGATAAGCTGTCGTGGAAAGAAGAAATTATTTTTAAATTACTATCAATGGGGGGAATAGGGTTTCGAATGGTGAAGTTGATTAATTTGGTTTTAGCTAAGTTCAAAGTGAGTAGGTTTTTATTTAGCCAATTGGATATAGTGACAAATCCTTCTTGAGCGTGATTATAGGCAACATTCCACGATTCAGCAGCGAACACAACAGCCGTGTCATCGGCGTAAGAAAATATTGTGCCATGGTTCAGTGTGAGGTTGCATAAATCGTTGATGTAGACCAAAAACAAACTGGGACCGAGGATACTCCCTTGCGGGACACCATAGGAAATCTTCCTTTCCCGACTCATGTGGGGGCCAATTTTAACGATCTGATATCTATCTGACAGGTAAGTTTTGAACAAGGAAAGTTGATTGCCCCTTATTCCCAGTCGGTCAAGCTTAGAGATTAGGGTTGGAATCGAGACTGTGTCGAATGCTCTTGTTAAGTCCAAGAACAATGCTAAACACTTATTACCACCGTCAAGTTTTGCAATGAGGATGAAGTAGTCAATAACTTCGACGTAGTTACATGCAAAATTTCTGGATCATCTTTTCCATCCAAGCTCTAAGAAAGCTAACAATAACATGCAAAAAAAGTCATCGTTTGTATAAAGGTTTATTTTTTACTTAAATTATTCTTACAATGGCGATATAACGATACAAACAATAAATTATACTTGCCCGTTTAAATTCTGGGTGCATCCCTCGGGTTGGTTAAAGTGAGTAACGATTGAACTGAAATCGGTTGCCGGTCGGAATCGAAATCGGTTATAAAATTATACGCGTAAAAAATAGAGTTGAGTTAATTCGGACTGATGATTTTGCACGTACCTACGTGAATAATTACAAGCTAAAACTAGCACTGTCCGGATTTTTTCTCATTTATTAAAATTATTAAATATATTGTAGTAGTATTAATAGTTAGTCGCTTTTTAAATTTATTAGTCGCTTAGAAAATAATTATCTATATTAAACTAAAATTACAGTTTCAGGTACTATTTTTACGACGTCTAAATTCGGCAGGCCAGTTTTAGTGTTAAATAATTATCGGTATAATTTATACGTGCCACATTTATCAAAAAACATAAATCATATCAGAAAGTTCTGGCGCTGTGTTAAGTGGAGTTCTACGAGTTGTCGAGCTGGGATTACTACTATTAACAATATCATTGTTACCATGAAAAATCAACACAATCATTAGGACATTTAGTACTGGAACTTAACTGCCATGTCTTCTACAAGGCAGTTAAAAATCGAATTGGCCTAATCGAAAAAAAAATTAAAAACTAAAACGAGTACCCTCCAACATCGTAGCCATCAATGAAACCTGAATGAGTTGGTGCAAGTATATGAATCATACATAAATGCCGTGACTTTTTAAAAAAAAAAAAAAAAATGAACAGCTAAATAGTAAGCTTGAAACTTAAAAAGTAAGTTATATGAAAATCATTTAATTTTGTTACGAATGTAACAAGTAATGCGACGAAATTATGCCAATAAAGAGAGGAGTTCCTTGCCCAGAAGTGGGACATTTATAGGCCACATACTGTTTATGGCAGTAAGCCTACGATTAGTTCGGTGACAGGGTACATTAAGGGAAGCTGATTACCTTCTTGTTAGATTTTTTTGTGTTATATGACTAATGGACCGTGGGGAGACGTGATGGGTTGTCGATTGCGATGACACTTGGTAGCTTAACTTAGGAGCAGTCTTAACGTCTTGACTGTTGAAAAATATTGAAAAAATACAGTTGGTATTATTTATTGCTTATGTGATTTATATGATCTCTTATGTATAACAAACAGAAGTGGCAAGTTACCGTAGATAATATGTAAAATATACTTAGAAACAGCTGGTTGCACTAAACAATCATGAGCAACGAGCTGTTTTTGATCAGTATCTATTAAATATATAATATGAAAACAGTTGTTTTCTTGAGAATTTAAGTATAAATATCATGGGATGATGATTTAAGCTATATAATTTTTATATACCAACCATAACTTATACGTAATTAGATTATTGGTAAGATCTTTGAGTGTGTGAAGAATCAAAGTATAAAAAGTAAATACGTAAAGATAACTGAGGTATTGAACTGACTTGTGTGTAACTATTAGATAATCCTCTGAGCTTCACGAGAAAATCCTGTTTACTTATCATATAGCCCTATCGTAAAAGCTATACTTGTCCACCCTGAATTTTACCGAAAATATGGGACATTTGGTGCGTGTTCTATTACGATAATACCACGGGGTAAAAAGCATAATTATAAAGACAAGTTTACGTTTAATAATGCCCTTCGATGGAGTGGACACTTTATCTGATCAAAGTACCTTAAAGGAGCTAGATGTAGGAGACCAGCAATTGTAGAAACAAAAGGGGAGGCCTACGTTCAGTCATTCATTTGTGGACGGCTGAGATCATAGTTTGATGTTGAATGGTAGTAAATATATTTTTTAAATAATTATTTTATTACAGCCGTCTTCACTTCATCAAGGTTTGGCAAGCCAGTGATTTTGATGGGAGACTATAGATACAATAAGAACAATAGGTGTCGGGGTCTCAATGGTTTTTGGACCTGCAGCAGATCGCGAAGTAGTGGCTGTCAAGCTACTCTCACCACTTATGATAACGTCATTATAAAGATAAAAGGAGTACATAATCATTAATGTTTACTACTTTGAACTGTTTATTTAGGGTTGGAATAATCTTAAGGAGAAAACTTTTTGTTATATACTTTTATAGCCCTTTTATTAAATTGAGCTACTTGCAATTTTACACATGCCATTTTGAGAATGTGACTTATTCAATTTTGAACCTTATTATTAACATTGTTAAGTCGTGGGTTTCAGTGTAATAAAGCTCGAACTTAATCAAAGTGAGGACAAAATGAAGATACAAGATATGTCAATTTCTAGCATTTCTCGCGTTTCGTCTCTCCTTTAGAGGATTCAATTCTCGAGATGGACGAATTGACGAATATCTCGCTCGGATATAATTTTATATTTGATGATCTCGTAAAGTAAATATTACATTTAATATTTATTAAACGTGTTACCGACTGTGAAAGTCACAATATTGATAATTTATTTAGTTACTTGATAAATTAAGTACGTTTTACTTACATTGTTTTTAGAACAGTATTAACGGGGCCTTATTAGTTTATAAAAAATCATAGTTATTTAGAATTCTTATCGAGAATTTGTCATGAAATATTATGATTTGTTACATAATTTATTTTATTATAAATAATATAAATATATTATACATAGATGTGTCTGATGTAAATATATAAAAATTCAAAGAAAATAATGCATTTAGTTTTGTTTTTTTAATAAATATGTTACTGACTTACAATTGGAAGAAGATTTTAAAGTACTACGACTTTCCAGGTTATCAGTTAAACATAGATTATGAGCCAAGGTTTACACTATCCAGGGCTGGTGGTCAAGTGCTGGATATAGGAAAATGTCGTTACTACAAAAATAATAGAAGTACTGGAATCAAGGCTGTTTGGTTCTGTAGCAAGAGACGACTGGGGTGTCGAGCATCAGTTGTGGTGGCAGGCAGCACCATCGTAGCAGTACGCAACACTCATTCACATGAAATTTAATTTAATTTATATTCAATTAATTTCAATGATTAATTGAATAATTGTATTCACGATAATTAGAAAATGTATCTAGTATTACTTATTTGATTGTGAATTATTCTTAATGAACAATAATACTTATTTTATAACATTAATTAATTGACATAAGTAATTATAAAAATAATAATACTGTTGAATGTTGTCATTTTATTACGATCAACGTTACTAACTGCTGAACTGTTATTATTTTAATAAATGTGAGGTAGGTAATACAACTTAAAGAGTGCAAATAATAGATTTTGTTTATTTCAATATAATAAAAGCAAAGACATTCTTTACAACGAAAACTCAAAGAGCCTTTAATTAAAACTTTGGTATTTTTCCTAAAGACATTACAAATTATGACATGAATTTTCTTAACAAAAACAGGACAACTTTTCCGAAAAGAAAAAAATCATGAAAATTTCAACGAAGATTGTAAAGATACTTCGCAGTTTTCTCTTTTTTAAGTTAAACATAATAATTTTATTTACCTAGTATTTTAACATCTTGTGTAGGTTTGTCATTAAATTAGGTACTTTTAAAATTTAACAAACGAGAACTTTTTAATGTGGATCATGTCTATCGTAGGTGTTGCGCAGGGTACAATCTGGTAACCTTCGTTCCTACACTTTTAACCTGTACTAAATTTATATTTTTTTTAGGACCCATATTTACAATAACTCGTTTTGGTAAGCCAGCGATACAAATGGGGAAATATCGATTCAACCGCAACAATAGGAGTAACGGACCCAGGTCGCTGTGGGTATGCAGCCGCGTTAGTACTGGCTGTCGGGCCACTATAACCACCTTTGATGACGTCATCATCAAAAAGAAAGTTGTTCACAATCATTAAGTTCATACACAAATATTTTGAGTACCAATGAAAATCTTTTTGATTCTAACAATTTTCGATTCGATGTTTTGTTATAAATTTATCATTTTATTATGAGATATAGTTCAAGGTAACCAATAACAAAGGTCTTTATTCAATGGTCTATCCATATCACCGATTACCGATTATCATCCTTATGCCATTCCGATGATGATTAAAGATGTTTGTGCTGCGCACATTATTTTCTTAGTGAGGTGCATGTGGATATAAGGTAGGTACATCTAAATTTAATTATTTTTCTAAAATATTATTGCTTGGCCATAATATTTACACTAGATTGAGGAAACCTAAAATGTATGTTTTAAATGTAAACAGAAATTTAAAATAACGTGTTTTATTTCAGTCAAATAAATGAAATATTAGATATGTTTACTTTAGTTTATATAAAAATGTCGGTATCAATATTGTAATTTTAGTAAAAGCTATGTATTTCGAATTCAATGTTTGACAAAGACAAAAAGCTTTGAAATATTGATTTGTGTAGGTTTTAGTCATTTTTAAGTTATTTTTTCAGTATTCTATACAAATATAATATTATTAATTATAGTATTTGCTGTTTTTAATATATATTATCGTCTTGTTCTTATTAGACCCAGATATACACAAGATAAATACGAGGTTGCAAACGCTCCTTTTCCATTCTAGGATAATTTCTATAGTATGTCTTGTCTACTTATCACGTGATATGGCTTTTGTAAGTCGTAAACTTGTCTGCCACAATGTTGTGTGCCTTGCTACTAATACAATACATGTGTGTACATCACTAACACAAGTACTTACAGATCACGCATATCATAAATACTACCTACAACGTTTCCACATAACAGATAACAACACATGTCCTTGTGATGACACATCCATACAAACATTCACTCATCTCATTACACATTGCCCACGTTACACGCACACACGTTTCAATCATGAACAACAATGTCACCATGCACAAATCAGCTCATACAATTTACAGCAAATCTATACATATAATAAAACTGTAGAAAAATCGTTTTTATACATCAAAAATGTTTCCAAAAAATATAGCCAGAGTGTTACAGAACAACCAACAGAACCCATTACCAGCATTTTTCGAATTTTTGTCTGTTTGTCTGTTTATTTGTACGGGCATCACGTAAAATGTACGAAAGCAATGTAAATAACTTTTATACACAACGATTCAGCGTAACTTGAAGTAACATTTAGTTTTTGTTTAATTGCAATCGGTTCATAAATCAAAAAGTTACATCGATAATAAGAATCATGCGAACGAAGTCGCGGGCATAAGCTAGTCATAAATAATGACAACACTACAAACACACAAACACATTTATGACACACATCACACACATAATCAAACAATTCAACAACACATAACATCCCCACATACATGACACATACATAATTACATACACGCTTAAACACAAAATTCTAGATTATTATACATTCCATAGAAACTGTATCGAATAGCAGTTAATGTTAATATTACTTATCGTAATATACTACCTCTCAGGGCGGAATTACCCCCGAGGGGACAGCAAAAAAAAAATTCAATACATAAACACAATACAAAATCAATTTATTTTTCTCACACATGTATGTATATCAGTAAATACAATATTTACCTAGTCACTTTTACAAACCACTGTATAATCTATGTTGGTGACTGGTGTGTGTACTAGGTCCTATGTGACAGATTATCAGCCTTTCCAGACCCTAGGTAGGTCGACTTATGATGGAAGCTTCAGAGCTTCAGCTTTACTCAGGTAAAGATGTTAAAATGTGATGAGAGACAAAAATGTATGTGATTTGTAGAAAACAGAACGGACACGAAGCGTTTACATAGATTGTCTACGGTGAGTACCTTCCACACAAGTTTTGTTACTCATTTGGGCTCAAGTGGTCTATTTTTACTTATCTTTAATACCTTACCTACCAAAAGAGTGAAGAGGCCAAAATCAAAGTCTTCAGTCCGTCTTTGCTTGCAGCCAATCTTCAGCATGTCAACGATTGTGCTAGCCACGCTTCCAGGCCTGTTCGAAATAAGGTTTTATCGTCCACACATGCGCTCATACAAGCGCAAACTGGTTTGTGCAGGCATGCTTGCAGGTATGAAGGGGCGTGTAGCCGGGCCATAAAATCATCAGGTAAAATAAAAAATAAAATGTCTTAATAGGAATATAGTATTTATTATTTTTAAACATTAATATTTTAAAATAACATACAAAAAGTAAAGTTCAAAAGCTTTTACATATAAAAGTTGGTAGGTACCTGTTGGTAACATACCTAAATATTATAGATAGTTTCATTTATTTATTTTATATTGATTACAATGTAGATTAATATTTTGTAATATAAACAGTACTTAAACTAGAACAATCATTTTTTTGTTTTTTTTTTTTTTGTTTTTTTTTTGTTATTACCTATTATAAAGTGATTAAAAAAGATACATACATTTCAATCAAACTCACTCCAAGTAACTCTAACATTTAACACTTCTTTCTCATGTTAAGTATAATTAAGTATACCTGATACTTAATTATAATTAGGTATAAAAATCTTAATGTATTAAAATAGTATTTAGATAGGTTAGGCTATTTTCTTGCACAAAGAATAAGTATTGCCATCCAGCGTGGCATTGCTGCCAGTCTGTTGGGCATTTTTCCCACAGACAATGGCAGCAAAGCGGATGCCGTATCTTAATTTGTAATCTCCTCCCTTTTTTGTCTCAATGATACATTTAGTTAATTTTTATTTGTAAATATTATTATCATCTTATTATTTATAAAATTAAATTGTAGATTCTAATAAAAATGTGATCTCTTACAGATTTGTATTTAGTTGTTCAAGAAGTGTTTAAGAAGTCGTCATTCATCGGTAATGCTGCTGGGTTCAAATCTGAACACACCTGCAAAAATCGTGTAGTAATCGCTCTATTTTTATTTAATATATATCCACTGGAGACATCTTTTAGTGTTTTTTGTTCATAATGAAAACCAATAAGTATATACGGCCAATCCTCACTTGTTGCTGTGAAAATATTCGACTTTTTAACTTGGCTCGAAAATAAAGTGCGCGATGCAGGAGTAATATTTATTGCAATGGCTTGTTCCTTAAAGTCTTTATCTTGTATAATTCCATCGAGGTCGACTATGGAGTAAATACTCATATTTAACAATTTAGGCCAACTGTTCATGTTCATGTTCATGTCATGCACTGAAACACGCAATGGCTTAAGCTCTTCAGGCCCAAATTTTAACTGAAAAGTCCAAATGAATTTAGTAGAGTTTGGGGGATCGAAAGTTGTCAAAATAGAATCTGTCAACGATGAGTTGGCAACCCTATCCTTATTAGCATCATGATATGAGCTCGCGACAACTTCATCAGGGACTGTAGGTTCCGATTCATGAATTTCTCCTTTACATAAGTCTTCATCATCAAGTCTTTCTAGTGCTGGTTGAGGCTTGTTTGTGGTTTTTTCTTTTAAAACGACATTAGCACAGCGTGAGGCGGCCCCTCGCCAGATGGACCGACGACCTGGTAAAGGTTGCGGGTGGCCGTTGGATGCGGGCGACACAAAATCGCTCGTTGTGGTGGAAATTAAGTGAGGCCTATGTTCAACAGTAGACGTCATTGGGCTGATATGATGATTAGGTATCTTCTTAATTATATGCTGGCGCCTTGTTGCCTGATTCGATCTACCACGGGTTAAGTTAGGTGTTTCCCCTGAAATATAGAATATTGGTCAGAATATTTTTTATAAAAATATCAGTTTTAATACTAATCTACTAAATATTACATCAAATTAGTTTAAATTAAAAGTTGTGTCGGATTCAGGTAAAATAAATAAAACACTTAATTTGTATAAAGATATATTTATTTAACAAAAAATTCGTTTGTTTGGTTTTCTGTAGTGACTTACCAACTATATTTTTTTAAACTTTCTTCTTTGTGTGTGGGGGGGAGGGGCTTTTTCTTTATATGTGAAAAATCTTAAATTATTCTTATAGCAAAATGGCAAAGTATCTAATAAAACACAAGAGTAAGAAAGCAAAATATTTTATTTGTATAATCAACAGAGTGATGTTACAGAATTTGGCAGTTGTCATTGCTCACTTAAATTTTCAATAAAAAAAAATGCATAATACACATTTTATTCCTAAAATATAAATCTTGCATATAAATAGCTATAGAATATTACTAGCTTTTGCCCACGACTTCGTCCGCGTGGATTTCAATATTACATAGATCTTTGTTTGAAGTGCAGTTCATCAATTTCACAACACCCCACTACAGGAGTTGAATTTCATTTAACGTCAATATAGATAACATTTTCGTAATCAGCTTCCCTAAAAACCTTGAAAACGATATCCATATCAATTTCTAATAATTTTCACACCTATTTCATCCGTTAGGGTAAGTTTTTCAAACACCAAAAACAACCCATCAACTCACTTCTTAACTGAAGTTCTAATTGCGAATTATCCGTCCTTAAAAACCTAAAAAATAATGAATAAAAAAAAGTACTTAGTTTTCAAACGTTTTTATCACAATTTCATCCCTTCCTAGATAGTTATAATCTTTTGTAATTTACAATTTGGGTAGCGTGTAAAGTGATGCAGCAGAGCACCACACCGTTAGAATAACGAGTTAAAATGAATGTTTACAAAATAAATAATATAAAGATCATCTTATTCGTAAGGGGTATTATACCCCTTACCAATAAGATGATCTTTAACAATGGTTTTGAATTTAAGTAAGGGTAAATTCATAATGTCTTCGGGAATTTTGTTATAAAATCGTACACCGAGTCCCTCAAAAGAATTATTAACTTGTACCTACTAATTTATGTTTACTTCGAGTGTTAACGCAATAGATGTCACTATTCTTGGTATATAGATGAATATTTTGTTTGACTAACATAATATTATTTGCAAATATATATTGGGACGCAGTTGTCAGAATACCTATTTCTTTGAATCGTTCTATCAGGGAAACTCGTGAACCTAAGTTATAAATAGAGCGAATGGCTCGTTTTTGAAGAATGAATATTGTTTTAAAATCAGCAGCCTTGCTCCAAAGCAAAATACCATAGGACAAGACGCTGTGAAAATAACTAAAATAAACTAATCTTGCAGTTTCCACATCAGTAAGTTGTCGTACTTTTCTGACTGCAAAAGCCCCACTGAAGTTTGCAATCTAAAGTTATACCCAAAAAAACTGTTTTGCCAACAAGGGTGAGAGTTTCAGTGTTTAAATTAAGATTAATACTAGTAATTTTAACATTTGGCATTTTAAATCTGACACATTTTGTTTTTTTGGAGTTTAGCAATAGATTGTTTGCCATAAACCAGTCCAAGACTTTCGCGAGAGAACCATTTACACCGTCAAGATTTGTTGCTTTACGATCAACTTTGAAATTAAGAGACGTATCATCTGCAAATAGTACTATGTCGCAAAAATCCTGTACGTAGAATGGCAAGTCATTAATATAAATCAAAAATAGAAAAGGACCAAGAATTGAGCCCTGAGGGACGCTCATTTCTACAGGTAGTCCTGAAGACCCATTTCCTTTAATATCAACCCATTGTACCCTATCTCTTAGGTAAGAGGCAACACGACCAAGTGCAGCGTCCCTAATGCCATAGTGACTAAGTTTTCGCAAAAGCGTATTATGTTGAACACAGAAAGCTTTCGAAAGATTGCAGAAGACACCAATAGCATTCATTGAATTCTCCCAGGCGTTAAAAATATGTTTTAATAGAGTAACACCTGCATCTACAGTAGAGCGACTCTATGTGAAACCATATTGCTCACTGTGTAATAATTTATTTAAATGAAAGTGACTCTCTAATTGCGGCAATATGATTTTTTCAAAGACTTTACTAACAGCTGGCAATATGGAAATAGGTCTAAAGTTAGTGGGGTCACTCTTAGATACATTTTTAAACAAAGGTATAATTTTACTGTGTTTCATTAGATCAGGAAACTTACCTGTATCTACACAACTGTTAAAAATTGCAGCTAGGTATGGCGCTATATCAAAAATTATATTTTCAACTAACTTGACTGAAATACCCCATAGATCACCAGTTCTTTTTGAATTGAGCGACTTGAATGTTTTTATTGTGTTTAAAACTAAAAATGACACTACATTCTGTCGTGTTGCTCCTAACCAAGAGTTCACTTTAACCTGGCAAGAATCTAAGGAGCTGGTTATGTTTACCGGTATGTTAACAAAAAAGTTATTAAATACTTCAGCTATATCTATATTATTCGAGATAATGTTATTATTAATGTTTAATTTAATATTATTATCTCGTTGTTTAGCCCGACCAGTTTCTCTATTAATTATGTTCCAAGTCGTTTTAATTTTATTGTCGGACTGTTTAATCTTATTACTTAAATATAAGGACTTGGCGGCAACACATTCTTTTTAAAAGTTTTAGAATAATTTCTAACATATTCAACAAAAGTAGGGTAAAAATTATAACGTTTCATGCCGTAAAGTTCATACAACTTAGCTCTACTTTTGTATATTCCGGATGTTGCCCAGTCACAGAACTGAATTTTAGTACATATATTGAATGTTTTAACTTTTAAAATATTATTAAATTGCAGTTCTATAATACTAAACAAAGACACGTATAGGTCGTCTGGACTATCCTGGCTAAAGTCAATGTTGGTGAGGTCAACAGCAATACTATCACTAAAAGTTTTAGGCGAGCAGAGGTCATTGGGCCATAAATCATCAGGTTAAATAAAAAATAAAATGTCTTAATAGGAATATAGAATTTATTATTTTTAAACATTAATATTTTATAATAATATACAAAAAGTAAAGCTAATATTATTTTTCAAAAGCTTCTATAAATGAAAGTTGGTAGGTACCTGTTGGTAACATACCTAAATATTATAAATATATTATATTATAGATAGTTTCATTTATTTATTTTACATTGATTAAGACGTAGGTTAATATTTTGTAAAATAAACAGTACTTAAACTAAAACAATCATTTTTTTTGTTTGTTTTTTTATTATTTTTTGTTATTACCTATTATTAAGTTAAAGAAAAAAACAAAGCTTCACGTGATTAAAATAAGATACATACATTTCAATCAAACTCACTCCAAATTACTCTAACATTTAACACTTCTTTCTCATGTTACAGGTATACCTACTTAATTATAATTAGGTATAAAAATCTTAATGTAATTAAATAGTATTTAGTTGTTCTAGAAGTGTTTAAGAACTCGTCATTCATGTTAATGCTGCTGTGCTCAAATCTGAACACACCTGCAAAAATTGTGTAGTAATCGCTCTATTTTTATTTAATATATATCCACTGGAGACATCTTTTAGTGTTTTTTGTTCATAATGAAAACCAATAAGTATATACGGCCAATCCTCACTTGTTGCTGTGAAAATATTCGACTTTTTAACTTGGCTCGAAAATAAAGTGCGCGATACAGGAGTAATATTTATTGCAATGGCTTGTTCCTTAAAGTCTTTATCTTGTATAATTCCATCGAGGTCGACTATGGAGTAAATACTCATATTTAACAATTTAGGCCAACTGTTCATGTTCATGTCATTGTCAACATGCACTGAAACACGCAATGGCTTTAGCTCTTCAGGCCCAAATTTTAACTGAAAAGTCCAACTGAACTTAGTAGAGTTTGGGGGATCGAAAGTTGTCAAAATAGAATCTGTCAACGATGAGTTGGCAACCCTATCCTTATTAGCATCATGATATGAGCTCGCGACAACTTCATCAGGGACTGTAGGTTCCGATTCAATAATTTGTACGTCTAATAAGTCTCCAACATCAAGTCCTGGTGCTGGTTGGATTTTTTTAAAAGTGATATTAGGTAGGATCTCTATCTTCTCAACTATATCCTGGTGCATTGTTGCCTGATTCGATCTACCACGGGTTAAGTTAGGTGTTACCCCTGAAATATAGAATATTGGTCAGAATATTTTTTATAAAAATATCAGTTTTAATACTAATCTACTAAATACTACATCAAATTAGTTTAAATTAAAAGTTGTATCGGATTCAGGTTAAATAAATAAAACACTTAATTTGTATAAAGATATATTTATTTAACGAATTTTTGTTTGAGTTTCTGTAGCGACCTTTCAACTATAATATTTTAAAGGTACGGATTTTCTTCTTTGTGTGTGGTGTGGTGAGGGGCTTTTTCTTTATATGTGAAAAATCTTAAATTATTCTTATAGCAAAATGGCAAAGTATCTAATAAAACACAAGAGTAAGAAAGCAAAATATTTTATTTGTATAATCAACAGAGTGATGTTACAGAACTTGGCAGTTGTCATTGCTCACTTACATAATTATTCAATAAAAAAAATGCATTATGCACATTTTATTCCTAAAATATAAATCTTGCATATAAATAGCTATATAATATTACTAGCTTTTGCCCGCGACTTCGTCCACGTAGATTTCGATATTACATAGATCTTTGTTTTAAGTGCAATTCATGAATTCCACAACATCCCACTTGAAGTTCAGTTGAATACCATTTTATGTAAATATAGATAACATTTTCAGCGTCCCTAAAAACCTTGAAAACGACATCCATATCAATTTCTTATAATTTTCACACCTATTTCATCCCTTAGGGTAAGTTTTTCGAACAACAAAAACAACCCATCAACTCACTTCTTTTTTTTTTTTATACCACGACGGTGGCAAACAGACGTACGGTCCACCTGATGGTAAGCGGTTACCGTAGCCTATGGGCGCCTGCACTTCTTAACTGAAGTTCACATATAACTTGAAAAACAAAGAACTGTCTGCTTAATATTTCACCCCCGAACCCATCCCTATCAAAAATATTAAAAACAACATTTTAAATTCCTATCCCAATACTAATTTGCAAAACGTTAACTTCAAAACAAAGATCTTTTCATACAACGCTTCATCCCCAATTTCACCCTTCCAAAGCCACCTTTGTCAAAAATATTGATAAGGGTATTTTTTATTTTGATAGTAGTACCCCAAAACAAATTTTTAAATCTTTAAGTTAAAAACAGAAGTTTCATACAATCGTTTTTATCCCTTTTCACCCTCTTAGGGGTTGAATTTTAAAAAACCCTTTCTTAGTACATCTCTAGACATTAGGACAAACACACCCTCTAAATTTCAAGTCGCTACGACCAGCAGTTTAGGCTGTGCGTTGTCTGTCAGTCAGTCAGTCAGTCAGGACAAAGCCTTTTATAATATGTATAGATTACAAAACAATGTTCAAAAGTTATATCTGTGAATTAAACGATTATTAAAAATATATGTAGATATGTATTTGACTCTTTTATTTAGAATATTATTAGAATTAAAAAATATAATATGATTTAATTAAATAATGGTAAAAACGTCAAAAAAATTAAACACGAAGACTTATGTGAGAGCTTCACTCCCACCTCAGGCTTCTAACCTAATTTATCGATGTCGTATCTACTCTAAAAAGCAAAATCTCAACTTTTTACATTTAACCTTTGTTTAAAAATTTAAAAAAATATTTTTGAAATATGTAGCTTCTGTATTTGCAATAAAAATTTCTTGTTGAAAGCCAAACGAGGAGTCCAGTTTTTTCCAGCGCTTTAAGGCTGTTTATTACTCTTGTGTTAACGAGTATTTTATTTACGGTTAACGGGTTACTTAAAATATTCTCACCTGTTATTCTCCTACACACATTCACACAGAGATTACGTCACAACACCTACTAAATAATTAAAATACAAATTATGGTTTATAACAAAATCATAAGAGAAATATTTATTTGAATAGTTTTATTGTAAACACGAAGCTTTCTGCTCTAACCCGAGGCGTCTAATGACATATTATTGCACTACAAGGAGTATCAAAGCAATTATCAGCAAATTATCAGCACTTCAAATTCCGGTCACGTTTATATAAACATGTAAATGTGATAGCTGCGGTAGGTATATTACGAATATTCTAGACTAAACGGGTGAAAAATAATTCGAATTTTTAGCTTCTATGTTTATCTCACACCAAATACATTTTCCAGGTCCAATCATTACTCGTACGAAGAGAGGTGCCCCACTCCTGGAGGCGAACGGATATAGATACAATTGCAAGAGGAACTTAGGGGCCAGGACCTATTGGGTGTGCAACAAAGCCCCTCAAGGTTGTCGGGTCTCCATAATCACCTACGATGACGTCATTGTTAGAGTTAAGCACGAACATAACCACCCATGACCTAAGAGGAGAATCGACAGCCCTGCTTCTGATTTGTACCGACACATTAGAGAAAGGTTACTATTTTAACCGGAGATCAAGCTTAATATGAAATAAACCAAGGAATTATCGCACCTAAGATTAGGAATTTTAGGCATATTTTACAAGTTATTCTATGACTTCAGCAAAGTAAACAAGCAATGGAGAAATTCGATCTTTGATGCCAGTATTTACATAGCTCAGTTAGCAAGAGCTTTGCGACAGATTGGTGGCGTCATGAAGTTCAATCCCATCACAGAATCAATTTTTTTCAATTGTTTAACATATTGGCTATAGTTTCTTCATCAAAACTCATTACTTTCTTGCTGAGGGTCTATTCTCACACGGATTTTAGCCTTAAATATAGCTTGTTGTACTTTGCAATTATTATTTTATACAGATGTATAATTGTATAATTTAGTACTATGTTTTGTTATTTAGGCTATAGGGATTCGCTTTTCATAAGTATCTCACATCTAACATTATATTCGCTGTTTAATGTCTTGAATTCCCAAATAGATAACATTTATATTATCAACGTACCTGGACACCTCGAAAATGACATCCATATTGATTTATAGTATTTTTCACCCCTATCAAATCCGTCAGTGTTGGCTAGATAATACACACAAGATACACCAAGAAGTACCCGTTTCCAAGTTTCTTAACTGACCAACCTCACCATCCATAAAAAAAAAAACAACGACCACAAAGTTTTCAAACGTTTTTATCACAATATCCTCCCTTTGGGTGTCTAAATGCACAATAGGCAAAATGGCCGTTGTGCAAATGGCAAAATGCACAATAGGGTGTACATTTGTACAATTAAAAAATATATAAACTATTTTATTTATTACCTAAAGTGATTCGGCATTTTTTAAAGTGCCTGAAGTCATATTGCTGTCAATAAGACAAATACATTGTTGAGGAATAGCCAGTAGAAGTGGTCATGCCATTAATCACATGTTCCTTGCGGTTGCATTTCATAAAATATTATAATAGATATATTAAATATATAGCAATTACTTGATGTAAACTATTTAGTTAGTTAGACAAATTTTAATGAATAGTTTCTAGAAATTTAGAATATAAGTTCTTAGTTAATAAGTACAACAACTATTTCAGTATATTTCTCTACAACGCCTAGAGGGAAACCAGGTCTTCAGATTGGAAAGTGCAAATTTAATTTTATAAGGAACAATAGATATCAGTTCTTTTGGCGATGTAATCAAGCTCCGTATGGGTGTCGAGCGACAGTCGTGACTACGGGCAAGACGATTTGTGACATTAAAAATGTACATAATCATTAGAACAAACATCTTATCATTGACGAAACAACACATTGTTTTTTCTTAAATTAAAAAATCTAAAATAGGAAAAATTGTTTCAAACGATACACCCACAAAACTTTATTTTGTACAAGTTTCTGTGAATGTATCGAACAAAACATATTTGACGAAACACGTCAGTGGTAATCTTATTAGATATAAATACGAATTTTTTAATATGAAATAGCTGTTTCAAATAAACTTGAAATATAATATGTTATTAAGTAAAGTTATTTTTTTCAATATCTAAATTATTCATCTAATATATTGTAATAGGGCTTCATACACTTGTAGTTGACAGAACAAGGAGAAGGTACGGGTGGTGTCGTATCAGGAGGTGAGAGAATTGGCAGGAAAAAAGAGAATTGGAAATTACTCCACCGACAAGAACCCAGCTCTTAAATAAAGAGAGAGAGACTTGTAGTTGGAAGGGAGGAAAGAATTGGTACATGTAAAAAGTAAATTAACACACCACGTCCTTCTTCACCTCTTCCACTTCTGGGCATGAAGTTAATCACAAGAAGAGAAGCTTACTGTATCTACGGTGGCCAGAATAGTTAATACAAGCTTTTATTTAGAGTTTTCCATCTTTTGCACCGTCGTCGCTGCGGCAGTGGGTAGATCATGTCACTGCAGAATCAATTACCACTGGAAAACAGGTTCTATAGTAGAGATTGCGTATCGGCAAGCGTAGTGTAAGACGTCCTCAGACTAGTCGGTAATATTATATAGAGAAATCCAAAAGTAAATATTCAATTCCCTATTTTTAGCCCATATTAAATACGGTCTTATTTTGCAGATGCAGTCTTTTTATTTACAAAGAAGGGGAACCGAGTGCTACAAATGGGTTGTAACAAGTACAACTTAGTAAATGGCTCTGGAGTGAGAACATACTGGTATTGTAACCAAGCTTACAGAGGCTGTAAAGTGTCCATTATTATGTTGGAGAATGAAATCATCAAGATAAACAATAAACATATTCATTGACTAAATATTTTTTTTCTTGTCATAATATTTTGACTGTTTTTTTTTACGATATAGAAATAATATAATAAATTGTTGTATAATAATGAAATCTGCCTGGTATTTTTATTTGATTTGCTTTAATAACTTAGAAAAATATTTAGGAGAAGTCGTAATGGATATAGAAGTTATTAAAGAGTAATTTCTTCAACAGAACCCACGTTTTCGAATACCAGACACGGATCATTGTTATTAAATATGAACAACTTTAAGTATAACCTTAAAAGGGTGGCCGGTGAGAGAAGGTATTGGACCTGTAACAAGGCTTGGAAAGGCTGTAAGGCTTCAGTAGTCACATTGGGGCGGAACGTCATCAAAACTAACCATTTACACAGTCATTAAGTGTGAATTTGAATGCCAATCTAGTCTTTTGAAAAATAAAACTAGCTATTAAAATTTTGTCCTCTGAAAAATATATAGAAGAATAAATAATTTTGTTCATGACAATGTTTTGTATTTTTTTTTATTTAATCATATAAAATATACATTTAAAAACATTGAATGTACCATCTTGACGCAGTCGGTAATGCGAAGTTACCCGATTGGAGTAACACCGCCACCGTGCCACTGCCGCTGCCACTGTGATCGAGGCTCGGTCATGGTCTTTGCTTATAAAACCTTTTTAGTAGATAAACCTTTTTTTTTTCAACTTAAGATATGAAAACTTATTTTAAATTCCGTATTTCGCCTCTCTCTCTTTAATCAATAAAGATTTACCTATAGGTATTTAAACAATATTATTTGTTCAACAGAGGGGCAGCTGGTAATAATTCAGACATTGCGCGGTAAACCGTTACTGACAATGAATCAATATAAGTACAACTTCAAGCACAATGACTTGGGCGGCCATCGGGCGTACTGGCAGTGCAACAAGTCGAGGAAAGGATGTCGTGTCGCCATCACAACTTACAAGAACACTGTTATTAAAGTTAAAAATAAGCATAACCACCCTTGAACAAATAGCAACCCATTATTAATGTCTCCCTGACTGCCGTACTCAGAGACGTTACTTAACTTTAAAGTTTATTTAGTAAAATCGTGTAATACTTAAGTCTATACGCGTAAAGACGATAATTCAATGAAGAAATTGTGTTAATGACAGATTACTGCTAATTCACGTCTCTGAGTGCGACAGTTAGCCTCTCTTCTCTCTTCTATCTAAATCAGTGTTTAACAATCTGTGTTCTTTCGCGAACTTTCAATGTTGTATTGTATTAGAATATTCTTAAAATATGGTGTATTTAATTAGATTATATAGTATTCTTAAGAAGGAACAATTTACGAACAATTTCATGATCACTACATTAAAGAATTAACCGTAGCTATAATAGAGCCGGCAATGTGTAAAGTACCTCTGCTTACCCCTTCTGGGAAATGGCGTGACGCTATGTTAGGGTTAAAACGTAATCTCGATTTTAATATTAATGTTCTTATACTTATACGTATCCCACTACTGATTACTGAATAAGATAACATTTCCTTGTGAAATCTCATCATTAACTTTATTACAATGAGAAAATATGATTTGAACGTCTCAACCTAATTTCGTTTTAATCTTTTGAATTTGGAGCGAGCGTAACATGTTATATAGAGGAAATTATCTTTATCACGTTTAAAAACAAAGGCATATCACAAAAAAATATTACTTTGATCCTACTTCTGATAATATATTGTAAGCCGATATTCGTAAAATTGTAAAAGACGGTCGCACCACGATAACCCCACCCCTCCCGCTTCCCCTATCTTACCCTCAGTTCTTTGAGACAGACATAATAAGAGGTGCCTAGAAAATGTGTTTGTTATAATTACAAGATTAAACGAACTCACCTTAAGTGAAGTTCTATCGTAATTATACTCTTTACTCCTTGTCCGAGATGTTATTAACCGTAAGTAAGCTGATTGTTCAGTGCCAAATCACAATGTTTCAAAGCTATTCTGAAAAAAAAAAGTTAGAACTCCTCCCTCTGGCAACACTATATTTGTAAGTCATTTCGTTTAAAGCAAGATGTTACACTAAGCAACCCTTGCTGGGGTAATACTGAGTATTAAAAGGTGGGTACATTCGGGACTGTCATCTCGGACAAGGAGTTTTCGTATAATTACGATAGAACTTCACTTAAGGTAAGTTCGTTTAATCTTGTAATTATACTCTTTCAATTTATCTCGGACAAGGGTCCGAGATGTTATTAACCGTAAGATGTTTGAAGTTAGGGTTGCGATTGAATGATATGGACATTTAAATACTTAATAAAAATGTTTATTCTAAGCATATGAACTTATTTATTATAATCTATGTGTTCTTAATTTTGTTTGAAAATATTATTCAATCATATCACTTAATGTGTCTATTATTATTATTTAATTACTGACCTACATACAGTGTTACTGAAAGTAGTTGGATCTTGACTTATTGGTCTGTCATAATGTTTTGCAAAAACAGCTGAGTTTTCGGACCATCCTACAGAGTTTCTTATGAGGTCAATATTAACTCCTAATCTGGCTGCTGCAGATGTTGATGCGTGTCTGGTGCTATGAGCAGAGAAGATTGTCACGTCAATTCCAGCCGCTTGTAGTTAATCCAATGACTTATTGATTGCGTTGAAGCTTGATGGTATGGTTTTTATAATTGATGATCAGCTGATTTATGTTTTTCCTGATGGATTTTATTCTAACAATATAGGTTTTTATGGTTTATATTGGGCAAATTTCTTTCTTGATAGGGAATGTTTTCAGTTGTAATGTGGGTTGTGCTTTTCCTCTCTTTGATGTTTTGGTGATGTCTGGTATATACAGAGTGTATACGACGATATGACATTAAATGATAAGGCAGTCAGTGTTAACCCTTATAAATATATTCTAATAATAATCATTAAAAAAAAGAAAAAAAAGAGAGAAACGAGAATTTCAAGGGCAATTTGTTGCTTTACTTCTTTTGACCAATGTTGTTGGTCTGAGTCGAGAGTTGGTGGCTTATTAGTGAAAGGAATTTCATACCCTTGTATCCAGTCTAAGGTGATAGGGTCGTTGGTTATTTTAGACCAATTTGATTTAAAAAACTTTAATGTGTGATTTATGGGCGATGTTTTATTCTGAATTTTGGCAGACGTTTCGGTTCCTGTTGATGAGCTTTGTGTTTGTAATTGACTTTGGTCTGAGTGTACTGTAACTGCATGGGCCGCTGCTGTTGCCCACTGCGAACTTTCTGTTGCTGTTGCTGTTGCAGTGGGCCTTTCCAGTTTCCCTGTCTTTTTGTTGTAGTTAACGATTTTTTCATTATATCTCCAGTTCTTTTTAAAGTTTGTGCATTTTTAATTTTTTCTGCACAGTCTATTCCACATAGGAACTTGTCTGGTTTTGTATCTTTGACTGCTTCTTTCATATTGGTATTGGCGCTCGCTAGGGCAAAGTATTTTCTGGAATTTGTGTCTTGGTAGAAGATCTTTGTAGCAATTTTTGCTTTATCGTTGATCTCTACTAATTCCTTGGTATTTATATTGCCTTTAAGTACTTTACTGAGAGATTTACCAAGGCAATTTAATAGTTTTCCTGTCAAATTTTGTCTGTAGGCGAACCTTGAATCTCTTTTTTTGTTGTCTCCGATAAGATAAGTTTTATCTCCGGGTTCATTTTTGGAGCCAAGGTATGTATGTTAGCGGGGGTTGGGTATTTTTTAATTAAGACATCTCTTGCTGTCTTACCCATTCCATTTTTCATCAATCTCTCCCAACGAAGGGCCAGTTCTGCTTGGATTGGTATTCCAACCTCTACTTTCTCTACGCCTTCATCACCGAGGCCGTGGTAGAATATTATGAAGTATTCTGCGAGAATCTGATCCTCGTCTGAAAGGTATACCATACATTTTGAGTAAAACTGGTATTTTTATTGTACAAAAGAAAATGTCCTAGTCTGATTCTGTTCTGTATTAGAATTAATAGTGACATGTTTATCCTCTTAGTGATAATGCTTTTGTCACATTGATTGTATAAATTAATTTATATTTCGTTAATTATGTTACCTTGTTTCACGTTATGTGGGTCATCAAGTATTTTAATATAATAGAATTAAAATGCAGACGAAAGGTAACAATTAATAAGGATATGTTTATCCGCTAGTGTATTGTTGTATTTGTTGTATTGTAAATTCAACTATGCTAGTCTCATTTTGTTCTTTAATAGAAATGGTGTGACATGTTTATCCTCTTAGTGATAACGCTTTTGTCATATTAATTGTATAAAACAATATAAGTTGGTGTGTCGACTTATCACATGGATACAACCCAATCGTTTAAAGCAACAGAATATTTTGAGCATTAAATATATAATACTAGTAAGTAATAGGTATGTACCTACCTAAGTTTATTAGGTCTTGAACATTCTCTTTATCTCTCGTTGACGGTCCTGGTTCAGTGAGATCATAATTTTCGGGTAGTCCTGGTTCAGTGATATCATTAATTGCAGATGGCCCTGTTCCAAAAGTATCCTGAATCGTAGAAGGTTATAGGTGATGATAGCGTTTTCGTCGATTCTCTTGTTGATGGCAATTTTTTTATCTTCTTTTCAAGTTTCCCAATCTTTTGTTTATAATAATTCTCATCCTTGTTCTTCCTTTTTCCCATTTTAGCAGGTAGAACTAATTTTATCACGTTATTCAAGATAGTAACTTAATGGCGGCGCAGCGCGAAGATTAAATAGAAAAATAACGTTTTTGAGTCTACAAGATTCAAGAGTCCCGTAAGTAGGTATTTAGCCAACATTGCGATAAAATTTGCCGCGGCCGTAGTTATGAACTATTATCTGTACCCGGAAGTAAACATTTTCGACTTAAAAGTTTAAAGATCATTAAAGAATTACCATTAGTTAATATGTAGGTTATGATTTACTACTATCTTATTAATGGTAAGAACTAGTAATGTTTATAATGTAATTATTGGTATATCTTATGTAAAATATGTTTAACAATAAAATAATTTGTATTTGTATACCTGTTCATTCATGTACAGCGTCGTTGTCGCATTAACAAACCTTGTTCTTGATTATGGGTAGAGTTGTAAATAAGATGATATAAAACACTTTATCACTAGACGTTTATTTCGTATTTCACTCTGATGAGTTTTATAGCTATGAGTGGAGTATTTATCAATAACAAACATTTTTGTTTTGTAAGAGGGTTTATGTGACCGGCATCGTGCACAAAAAGCATAATGACTTACAAATATAGTGTTGCCAGAGGGAGGAGTTCTAACTTTTTTTTTTAGAATAGCTCAAACCCCAATGTTTCAAACATTGTGGTTTGGCACTGAACAATCAGCTTACTTACGGTTAAAAACATCTCGGACAAGGAGTAAAGAGTATAATTACAATCTGTGTATGTGTGGCGAAGACGGAAGCCCATTCTGTTTGTCGAGCCGCGCGCTCGTGCCAACTTAAGGCGGAAACATACATTTATGTCACATACTGTGTCGTGTCGTGGCGCCACGACATACTAATCTGCAACATACTAAGCAACTTTCCACATAAAATCCTTGCCATCTCCCCGCCCAACCCTTCACCAACTGCCGAATTCCTTTTCCTTGAGGTTTGTGTCAATGGAGTCAAAACTGTGTTAGGGGTTGTCTATTGTCCTCCCGCTATTGACTACTTCTCCAGTCTCGAGTCGATTCTGGAATCTTTAGGGTCCGAATATCCACATCACATCATCATGGGTGATTTTAACACCGATCTCCTTACCCTAAACTCCCATCGTTCCCTTAAACTCCATCACATTGTTGAATCTGCCAATCTGCATGTTCTACCATTGCTTGCGACTCATCACAATACTGACGGTGCAGACACATGGTTAGATCTCATCCTCACCTCTGTCCCTTCCTTAGTTCATACCTATGGTCAAATTCCAGCACCCGGATTTTCCCACCACGACCTCCTTTACCTCTCCTATAACATCAAACCTCCAAAGCCACGTCCTAAAGTTCTGCTCACTCGTTGTTTTGGACGCATTAACGTGGACAACCTAAACCATGATGCTGCCAACATCGACTGGATGCCTTTGATTACGGCTCATAACGCAGATGAAAAGGTTCATGTTTTCAATGACATCGTAATTGGCTTATATAACACCCATGCACCTGTTAAAAAGGTTAAGGTCAAGCGTCCACCAGCGCCTTGGATGTCGAGGGGGGTTCGGATGGCGATGAGAATCAGGGATAGAGCATTTCGAAGATATAAACGTGATCGTTCTGATGACAACTGGGGGCGTTTTAAGGTTGCAAGGAATCGGTGTAATCAGGTGATACGAAATGCAAAACGCCGCCATATTCTCAATAATATTAATTCCTCATCTCCTGCCGATATCTGGAGGTTTCTAGGAACCCTAGGTATCGGCAAAAAGCAATGTACTTCTCCTCAGATGGCAGTTGACTTGAATGAGATTAACAAACACTTTGCCTTGTTGTCTCCATTAGATCATCAGACCAGGTGTCGTACGCTGGAGTACATTGCAACCTTACCTTCTCCGTGTATTAACTGTCCATTTCGATTTTCTCTAGCTGCTCCGAGTGAAATCAGAAAGATTATCCTTTCAATTAAGTCCAATGCGGTGGGGTGCGATGGTATTAGCCGCCGCATGATTGTCCAGATTCTAGACTTTCTCATTTTACCAATTACACATATCGTAAATTTTTCCCTGGAATCTGGACAATTTCCATCTTCTTGGCGCTACGCCTATATCATACCTCTCCCTAAGATACCCAATCCATCTGCTCCAAACCATTTCCGTCCCATCTCCATTCTCCCATTCTTATCGAAAGTGGCCGAGGCCTGTGTTCAGAAGCAGCTGTCCCAGTTTGTTTTCAGTAATAATTTACTGAGTCCCTTACAATCTGGATTCAGGCCTGGTCACAGCACGACTTCCGCTCTCCTTAAAGTGACTGGCGATATTAGAACTGGCATGGAGGCAACGAGAGTCACTGTGCTGGCTTTAGTTGACTTCTCAAATGCCTTTAATACCGTCAGTCACGAGATCCTACTTTCTATCCTCTCCCATCTTATGGTTTCATGCGAGGCACTAGAATGGTTCTCTTCATATCTTCAGGGACGTCAGCAGATGGTTCGTTCTGATGAATCTTCATCTGATTGGTGTAGTCTTGACGCTGGAGTCCCTCAAGGTGGCATACTTTCTCCATTATTGTTTTCTATATTCATAAACTTCTTGACACAAAAACTTCAATGCGCGTATCATCTTTACGCCGACGACTTGCAACTGTATTCTCAAGCCAGTATAGGGGATGTCGCTGAAGCCATAGCTAACATTAACCGTGACTTGGAAATTATAAAACACTGGTCCTGCGAATTCGGGTTATCTGTCAACCCTACGAAATGCCAGGCAATTATTATTGGTAGCAGTAGATTACTAAGTAGACTGGACTTTCAGGAACTGCCGGATGTTGTCTTTGACGGTTGCTCTATCCCTTTCAGTAAAACGGTTAAGGATCTAGGGCTTTTTATTGACTCAAATCTGAACTGGCAAGCCCAAGTGACCAGTGTGAGTCAAAAGGTTACTGGGTCTCTTCGTTCCTTATACCGCCTAAAGAACTTCCTTCCATCCAGGACCAAAGCAATGATTGTGCAGTCTTTAATATTTCCTATAATCGACTATGGTGATGTATGTTATATCGACCTGAATGCAGACCTTCTCAATAAATACGATCGTCTTCTTAATAACTGCATTCGATTCATTTTTAACCTCCGTAAATACGATCATGTCTCTTCCTATCGCTCCGAGCTACGTTGGCTTCCAATACGACAGCGACGTAACTTACGCTCTCTCACAACTTTATTTAATATCTTGCGTTCACCCACACCTCCTTCTTACTTAACATCTTGGTTCCAATATTTGTGTGCAGTCCATAATCGAAAGCTTCGTTCTTCTAATAATCTTCTTCTCGTCTGTCCTTCTCACTCCTCTGGTTTTATACACTCTTCTTTCTTTGTCCAATCCATTTTACTTTGGAATAAACTCCCTCTTGAAGTCAGGATGGCTACAAACCGGTTTTCTTTCAAGATTAAAGTGCGTAAGCTTCTTTTTGATGAACTAGCAGTAATGTCACATCGTTAGTTTTTCACTTAATATGGCAATATATATATATATATATAAATATATATTATATACGTATTTATTTTTATTGTATATATTATTTTATATATCTGTAGCTTATATATTGTATTAGGTACCTATATATAAATATAGTATACGTATTAGTGTAACATAATAAATTAGATATGTGTTTCTTTTTTTTTTGTTGAAATAAGTTTATATTATCATTTTAACATCTCTTGTATTTGCACCTACAACTCACTTCTCTGCATCGCCCAAAGGTCGACTGGTAGAGAATGCCTCTGGCATTAAGTCCGCCTTTGTACAGTTCCTTGTACATAAAGTTAAATAAATAAATAAATAATCTGTCCCTAACCATATATGAAACTGATATGCGCCAGGGGCGTCTGGCGCACCACGAGGCGCCACGACTCAGTAAAATGATTCCGCCTTCACTTACTCTCGCGCACTCCGAACGCTCAACCTCATAGCCAGATCACATCTTTTATCTTGTTCTCTCAGTGAATTCACAAGGAATGCATTATTTGTACTTAGTTCGGAATAGTGAAATAGTTAAGATAGTATTTATATTATTATTAAGCACACTATTATATAACCTGTAATGAATGTAATGATAGATTTAGGTGGAAATCAATAAATAAATACAAAAATTGATTTCACTTTTTGGTGTATTTGATTTTAATTTTCTTTCTTAGGATATTTCGCTAGACCTGAATAATAAATAACATATTTATGTTATTTATTATTGTAAAATAGTTGATATATTGATATTGAATAATCTGCCTTGGCTTTGTTATTTAATTTGCTATAATAACTTGAAAAATATGTGAATAGTTGCTGTAGAAGTTATTAAAGAGACATTTTTCTCGCATTTTCAGTCGGATGGAACGTTATCAAAACTAACCATTTACACAGTCAGTAAATATCGATTTGAATGCCGCGTCGCTCACTGCAGCCACCATGACCAAGGTTTACTCATGGTCTTTGCTTACTCCATTGGGATTAACCCATTGCACGTCCATGGCATCTGTCGTTCTATAGCTAATGGAGAGTCAACTGACAAAGTTTTTTCTTGGACAGTTTAAGAGTTTAAGCATGTTTTTTTTTTCAACTTATGATATGAAACCTTATCAAATTTTCCTATTTTGTCTTTAATTACTACTACTCAATAAAGATTTACCTATGTTTAAACATATTATTTGTTCAACAGACGGGCAGCTGATGATAACTCAGACGATGCACGGTAAACCATTATTGACAATGAATCAACACAAGTACAACTTCAAGCACAATAACATGGGTGGGAATCGAGCCTACTGGCAGTGCAATAAGTCCTGGAAAGGATGTCGTGTCGCCATCACGACTTACAGGAACACTGTTGTTAATGTTAAAAATAATCATAACCATCCCTGAACAAATAGCAACCCATTAAGAGGGAACACGGCACACGATTCTTCATACAAACGTATTCCCCTGTTTTCTCCCTGAATAATACCTTAAAGGCAATTTTCTCAAATTAGCTCAAAAATTCAAAGTCAGCTGTAGGCATATCCCTATCATTTCCTTTTTTTTCAAAAACTTATTAATAAAGAAAATATGACCCTCCTAATATTGCTAAAATTGCCTTATTTTATTGTCGTAATTAGAGGACTACCAGAGGAATTCTATTGGTTATTTACGTAAAAAAAACCTAGCCATACTCATCCTGGGATGGGTATAAAAGAATTGAATCGGCTCAGTTTTCGAAGTGAAAGCAGGGGAATACGAAACGTCCATTTCGTCAAAATTTTTGTCTTAAAATTTGTCTGAGATGCAGCTGTTTCTATCGCACTCTTCGGGGCTGACTTGAGGTAACTGGTAAGGAGGGTCAGACTTATATGTATATGATTAGGGAAGTGGCATCTGTCGATAATTTTTTTATCGATACTCTAGTGAAGTCCATCAATGTCGATATTTATGGTTTACTGTTTATATTTATTCAATAGTGAAACAGTAAGTTTAATTTCTGACTTTTGTTGTAGGTATTTCGAATCAAGTATATTCGTAAAGATGCGTAATAATGGATGCAAGAGAGATATGTAGGTGGTGGGTATTTTATTTAAAATAGCTGGCAAAATGTGAGTTGGACTCACACCAAGGGTTCCGTACTATAAGTATACATTTTTTTATCATCACCATACATTTATAATGTAAGATATTAGAAGGTAACGGGATAGCTATAAGTTACAATAAACATTCACGTAAAGGTCACATCGTCCAGAATAAACTCTCATTCTTATTCAATTTTTTTATGAGTATCATTTTATACCTATTCCAATAAAGTACTTACTTAATATATTCAGTGATATAACTACACGATTACGGTTTAGAATTTGTACTTCAAGGAAATTTTCGTAATCATGCCAAATTGCTTAGACTTGCTAAATTTTTTTTTTTAAATTACGTATGAAATGGGGTGTTTTAAGGTCCACATCTTTTTGATACTGTCTAATAAGTCGAAAAATGCCAAAAACCGTCTTTTTTTTAAAACACCTGTTACTAGGTTTTGAATTTGGGCAGCCATAGATTGTGGCATTAATAATATTCAATTACCGTTTCGTTCGCAACAGCAAAACGGCATTTCGTGTGTATAGAGGCTTATCATTGTGTTACCTGTTGTTATTTGTACATAACGGAGACCCGAGCCTAGCAGTGGGACTTAATGGGTTGCTGATGATGAAGGCATTACAATAGTTATGGTAAATTATTTAATTGTAATTTTATTTCATTAGGTACAAGAACGTATTGTAAAAGTAAATTCTGTAAATTCCTTGCAAAAAGTTTTTCTACATTTTATTTTATTTTCTCAGGATATTTGGCTAGACCTGATAGGTGTACTACAAAGCACTTTGAACACAATGGATATATCTATAGGAGAAACATAGAAACTAAACATCGTACTTTCTGGGTCTGCGTGAGAAGAACGGCGATGAAATGTAAGGCTTCTGCCGTCACCATGGGGGATACTATAATCAAGTTGCATGGTGCACATACGCATTAAGACGATATTTTTTACATCATCATCATCATATTAGTCTAATAACGTCCACTGCTGGACAAACAACTAATTGCCACCAGAGCGAACAATTTTGTGCCGCCTGCAACTGTTACAATTTCCGCGGTCTATCTGGTGGACTGGACACTACTCGAGTGTCCAGTCCACCAGATAGACCGTGGATCTTTTTCCCCCATCGAGCCTCAGTCCCAGTAGCTATACTTTAAAAGCTGTGTTTTCACATATTTAAAAAAAAACTGATCCGCTCGCACCTAGAATAATAAATACATGTTATATACAGTCAATAAACATGGCGTTGGTAAGCGGCTGGCGAATCTTTACTGATATTATAAAAATGCAGACAAGAGCACTGCCAGAAAAGGAAAATTCGAAACAAACCCTATACCAACCCGTCTGGCCAGCGTGGTATAATAGGCTAAAGTCCCTCCACATTCTCTGGAGGTTACCCGTGCCCAGCAGTGGGACGTTTTTAGGTTGAAATGATGATGATTATAAAAATCTAAAGAAGCTAAGATTTTTGTGTAGATCTGTTTTCTTTTCAACTTATCTCACCTCTGGAAAACATGTGTATGTATTGTCTGTAAAAGTATGTTATTGTATGCAACGCAAATTATACAATAAAAAAATTATCTTAAGTAATTTTTCTATTTATATCAATATTTGGTTTTACTTAGGTGTAGTTAAAATAATTATATAATAAAACAGCACTGTTTCAGTCCATTTTAATTGTTTTTTTTTTATTTCAGTATTCTACGAGAACTGCTGTGGAAGGACTTACCTTTGGCATAAAGGCTTTTGGTACAAAAAGTACAAAGTATTTGGGCCGACCGTTTGGTGGGTGTGCTACAAAAAATCCTCAATCAGATGTACAGGTTCAGTCATCACTCACGCAGGGGAGCTGGTGAAGACTAGCGAGCAACACTCTCACGAGAAAGTTGTATGGCAAAAAGCGTTTAATGGACTTCTTAGTTAAACTTAGTTTTTAAGCAATTAATTGAGTACATTAAGTGTTAACGTATTGTGATTGTGTAGCTAGAAGGTCTAATAAGACAGAAATTCTGATGAATAATAACTTCATCCGATATCTTATCTAAAAGACATCTGTGCCGAAATTGATATTCAATGCGGCCATCTAACATACAAAAAACGAAAGCGAAAATTCGGAATTAATTCATGTAAATCCTGCTGAGATGAACTGGCTACTTGAAAAACTATGCACAGTGGGTATGCATGGATTTTTTTACTAAAAAATTGTGATGGTGTGATCATGTTAATCATTGTTCTATCAATATTAGGACCAAGATCATGATAAGGTTCCGATGTTCGCCATGATTGTTAGCTATGAAGTCATAAGTCACTTACGTGTTTTATTTTATTCAAAACAACGTACAATGGCATATATTTTGTGCAATTAACATATTAGATAGGCAAATAAGTAGATAAGTTTTACTCTAATTAATTGTGATTTTTTCTGTGAATTGAATATATGTATTTCATTATTCGGCTGAGCCTATTTAAATGTTATAGAGTTCAGCAGTGGACTTTAATAAACTGAATTAATGGTGATTGGTGGTAGATGAAATAAAAAAAAAAAATTGAGAGTTTTGATGTGGTTTTTTAAAAGTGATTTACTAGTGATTTAGACGATTATAATTTGGTTTTTAGGTCTTTAATTTTATGTATAAGCAATGCTGCTTAAGAATGCAAGATGTACTTTGGTCGACTATATCGATCCGGCAAAATATTGCCTTCTTTTTCATACTATTTTTCTTTTTAATTTTTTGGTGCAGTTTGTGAAAAAAAAAGCAATGATCCGTTCCCAATCCAGTCCCATATCAATTATAAAAATAAACTAAGAAAAAGTAGTTTAAATCGATTAAGCAGTTTTCAAGTTTTATTTATCTACAGTTAAGCTTAACTTGAACAAAGTTTGTTTGTATCCTAGTTCCTTCTAGCATTTAATTGCTTACCCAGAAATAGCAGTTTCATTTTGAATAAACTGTGTTAAATTACTAAAATATAAACAGAAAATATTTTTTTTCGATAAATCATTATAAAACAATACGCCTTCGATCGTTTCACCATAACTATCTAACATTAATATTTGAAGAAAAAGTAACTTTAGTTTTGTACACATGAAAATTAGGTGGAAAGGAAGCATCCGCACTGAATGCGAATATGTAATTACGCATACGCATTAAAAAAAAAAAATTTGTTATTACAAATACAAGCGTTTTTAAGTGCTCACTAAAGTAAAGTTTTTAATTATGAATAGTTTCTTAAAAATCCTCTTTTTTAGTTACTTAAAACTCTTATTGGTAATGAAGTATTCCTCTTTCGGCACCAATTTTTTTGCACCTATGGTATTCAATTAACAGCACCAGTAGGTATATTAGGATTATTTTTTTTTTTTTTTTTTTTTTTTTTTTTTTTTTAAAAAGACAACGCCCGCACTAGGGAACTAGCCCTGTGTCGCGGGGAGCTTTACAAACATGAAACTAACGGACACAAAGTACACCCAGACTAGAAACAAATATCTATGAATCACACAAATATTTGTCTCGTGTGGGAATCGAACCCACGTCACCCAGCACGGCGATGTAGTGGCGAGGCGACCACCTTAACCACTGCGCCACGGTGACAGTATTATTATATTCTATATTGAGCACCAACCTTATAAATACCTAAAATTGGTGCTGCAGGAATACTTTCTGGTTATGGTAGTACCTATAAACATAAAAATGTGTAGTCTTATTAGAATTAACACATATGCGCATTGTGTCTAGTCTTTTGCAACTTTTACAATATGTTTATTCATTAATTGGCTTTATACCAATGAATGTATTGTTGTCTTAAGTTCCTAGTTGTGGTTTGATATCCTACATTTACATAATTATGTATTTTCTTATTTGCTATTTAATTAAATTTACTGGTAGGTACCCGAACTTTGTTTTATTAATTCCTAGGTGACGTTACAAAACTAATAGGTGTCAATTTTAAGTTAATTCTAATTTACGTGTCATAATAGAATTTGGAAACACAAAAACATTACCCTCCTTTTTGGCAGTCGGGTAAAAACAGGTATTCTCGTGATCATGCATTAGGTATTTATACCTTATTTTGCTCGACGTTTCGAGCAGTTTACACCAGCCAGACAAAAGTAATCTGTATAGGATCTAATCCTATTAGGGAGAAAGCACTGCGGTAAAAAAATTACAGGACCTATTTATTCCTGTAATAAGTATGGCAAAAACGCTTAAACGCACAATAATTCACAATGGTCGATACAAGATCCCCATAGTACACTACTCCTGACGATACTTGCAAACTATCGAACATGACGTTACTTACATTTAGCCAAAGACTACACTCCCAAAGTATGTGATGGGCAGATTGTTCTTGATTGGAATCAAGTGTAGAACATTGAAAATTTGGCGAATAAACTAACCTTTACGAAAATAATTTGCTCCTAAAGTTACCATGCCCCGTAAGAAACTGGGTGACACAAAGATCGTGAGGGTTGTTATAACTCGATGGTTGCAAGGGTTAATCGCTGTTAAACTTAGCTTAGCGTAGTTAGAGTAGTGAGTGTGAGGGTTATTATAACTTGATGGTTGCAAGTGTTAAACGCTGTTAAACTTGGCTTTGAAGCTGGCTTGGCTGCCGTGGGGAGGGTGGGATTGTCCCGTTATAGTATATTATTTTTATTAAAACCGATTTTTCTTTTCATCAGTATATTTTGTGGAGTATAAAGGTAAGCCGTATGTCTACTGTGACGGCTACCGGTTCAGGAGGAACAAGCAATCCCGTGACAGAGTGTGGTGGGTTTGTACTCAAAGAGACTCCAAGCATTGTTCCGCTTCAATGGTGTCGTATGGTGGCGAGCTTCTGAAGAGGACAATACATCACACACATGAACCACCTACTTATATTTTGCGAGATAAACGTTAATGTTTTATAACTGATAGTAAAATTAGTTTAATTACAATTGATCTCACGAATGTTTGTTGTATTGTTATAGGTATTTGTTATACAATGTATAATTGAAGTAGTTTAAATAAATACGAGCTATTTTACCAAAATATGTATTGTATGCCGACAGGAGCACTATTATCACACTATAGAGATATTTCCGTTTTAGAGATGTTTTATAATAGATTAACAAATTCTCAATCTCTAAACTAGATATATTTCAATAGTACAAGTGCATGAAGACTAAATTTCATAAAAGAACATGGACTGGTTTTTTTTTTGAAATTTTATTCGGTCTTCAGCTATTGTTTGAACATCAATATACTAGAGGTATATTGATGTTCAAATCAGGTCTTTTTCCCAGCGGAGGTGTAGGCAGTGATTATATCCTTCCACCTATAACTATTCTGACACACATCTTTCACTTCTCCATCATTCGTCAATGTTTAGATTAACGAATGGATAAAATTAATGAATGAATAATTACTATGGTGGATATATATTTTTAGGACGATTCCATTGCTGGGTATGTCTAGTCTACATATATTATAGATAGAAGATATATTATAGATACATTTAAGTAAATAATAATATAAATAATATGAAACAGAGTATAATTGAAAACATTAAATCTTTACTGTACCATTGGTTTTTTTTAATAGCTTGATAAAAATTTAAGACAATTAGACTTGAAATTCCGAGTGTGCCCTTAGTATATTGTATTAGAATCGTAGTGATGAAAAGGGCTTTAATTACTAATTCTGTATTTATTGGAATGAGATCATCCCGGGAGGCGATGATCTCATTCCAATAAATATGAATAGCATGTATTAAAGTATAAGAAAAATTCAACATTAATTGTAATTTTTAGAATATCTCAAAATCATAACAGTACTCCTAATATTAAATAATTTTAATTTTGTTTATTCAACAGTGCATTTCGTGGAGGAGAAGGGCAGAAAATATGCGTATTGCGAAGGATACCGATATCGGATGAATAACCACTCGACCTATAAAGCGTGGTGGGTGTGTACCCATAGGGCCTCAAAAGCTTGTTCGGGATCCCTTGTCACGTTCGGCGGAAGAGTCCTGAAAAAAGCAAAACATTCACATGCGTGGTTCAAGTGAATATTACAATAATACCGTCAAGAATGCGTTACTGATAATTTTAGTTAAAACATTTAAGTTATTTGGTATAAGTATAATAAATGTGGGTTCTCGTTATTATTAAAAATATATTAGTAAATCGTTATTTTATTTTAGTCTAATAACTCATTGAAGCCCCACGGCTGAGCACGAGTTTCTTGTCCTCTATAGAGCTGAGAGATATCTTGAATTTTGAACACTGCTAATAATTACCAAAAATAAAAAAAGATATTGTTTAATTCATCAAATCATTACTAGAATTGGATCTTTATGAATGTTTTTTGTCAATCATCATCATTTCAACCCATATATGTTCCACTACGGGGCACGGGCTTTCTCCAAAGAATGTGGAGGAAATTTAGCCTACTATACCACGTTGTGTTTGTTCGAATTCTTCTTTTCTTGCAACGCTCCTGTTTGCTTAAGGTTTACTCCCTTAGTCTGCTTTTACGACACTATAGGTTGTCATGGGGTAGTGACATTATTGTATTCTTAATCCGTCACTATAGGGACATTTTTTTTGTCAATATCAGGAGAATATATCAAAGAATTATCAAGTTTTACCTTTCATCAAATGCACTCTACTGAACACGATTTGCGGCTACTCTCATACAAATTTGTGACTCTCTAGTCTAGAAGCGTCCTACAGTACTTGTTGCATAGACTTGTATGTATCTTACAATATTTAAAACACAACAAGTTTAATGACTCACTAACATCTTAAAGCTTACAAAAGAGGCTTAAATATTTTTGGCAATTTGCATCAAGTTGGAGGCTTAACGCTCTCAAATTGTGAACTCAACGTATCAGGGGTAAGCACAGAGGGGTATTTTATAACTAATTCAAAATGTCGGGATTATAATAATGATATGTTTTTTTTTGTTTTTCTATAGAGAAACCGATAATTGAAGACCGCGGTGCTCGATCATACCTCTGGTTCCATGGCTACCGATATACGAAGACCACGGTATCTGGCAACCGTGTATGGTGGGTCTGCAGTAGACGCAAGACGATGAGATGTCCGGCCACCATAGTTACTTACGAAGGGCAACCGATTCAAATCAGTGTTAAGAAACATACTCATAAAAACTATTAAGAACCTACATCTAAACTAATGGCGCAATTACTCTTATAGCGCAATTACACTAGGCATTAGCCCGTATTCAATTACCTATGGAATTCGGACAAACGATTAAGTGTAAATAAATAAATCGGAGTCGAGTACGCGCGTCTTCGAGCAATTTATTTCAGCATTCATTTTGGTTACCTGAAAACATTTAAATTAATTTCTCGAACACAGGCTAACGTCGATTACACTTAGTTGTTAGCCCGTATTCGAGTGCACCAATGACGATACCTGAATTCGGTCACTGGAATACAGACAAACGATCTTTCGCTCGCAACACTCTGCATTGAGACTCTTCGAGACGACTGGTAAAGCACAAGTGAAAAACGGCAAAGGTTACCCTGATTCGGATTATCAAAACGAAAGCGGGAATAGATTGCTCGAAAACGGGCGTATTCGACTCATTTATCGTTACACTTAGTTTAGTCCGAATTCCGTAGGCAATCGAATAAGGGCAAACGATCAAGTGTAATTGCGCCAGTAATAAAAATAATGTCTGTCACGTATTACTAGCTGAACTAACTAACGCATTTTAACTAAATTTAATAAAGACGTACGAAATATGTAAGGCTTTCGGCTTAATCACTTAACTGTTGTTAATGAAATTTTACATAAAAATAAAAGAGAAGGATAGGCTTCTTTTGGTTGGCATATCAGGCGAAAGAAGCGGTGGGCAAAAGGTATTTAGCTATACCGTTAGCAGTTCTGGCTGGTAAATATTGTATCAGTACCTGTTGTTTAGATATCAATATGCTCCGATTTAAAAATTGACGCACTACACTATACGCATTATTAAAGGTAAGTTTTGATTTTACATAGATGTGTTCAATATTGATAAAATACTCAGTTGTGTGTGATCATACTAAATAGTATTATTATTCGTTGTTGCTTATTTTATAATTCCTAGTTATTACGCTCGGAATCCAACTAAGACAATTAGAGACGAGAGGGCTTATTCGCAATTTCGATATCACTTTTAGATGTTTGAAAATTTAAATAATTATTATTATCGATGTCATTTAGGAACATTTGACGATAATATGAAAACGATTAAGTTTAATGTCGATATTATGAGTTGGATCCGAGATGAATATGTCTTAGGCATTCAATAGAAGTGCAGCGAGCGGCGTTGTTGTAAATAATTAAAATTCTATTGATTGTTTACGTTATATCTCCCCTAATCTCAACTTCAGTACATTTTGGTGGATTTTCGATTTAACTCCTCGTGCTCTAAGGTGACATTGATGAAATGTACCATAAGTTGTGACTTGTTGGTTGTATTCTATATGTGTAATATGTATGGTAATAAATAATACGTATACAAGATGGATTTACAAACCTTTTTCTAGGTCATCAGATAATTTGCTTTAATAAATAAAAAATTAAAAAAGGACTGGATCCATTCTATTGCGAGTGTGCAGTATAGACTAGGTTATTTTTCTTTTTCTTTCATAAGTATGTAATTTAAGAAAATTGTCACTCACTAGATTAAAATTATTTAGTGATAAATTGATAACACTGTAGTTGCTGTGTTTATCTGTCATCAAAAATGCGTGAAAGTGATTTTCCACCAGAGTGGCGAGGCGAGGCGAGGAGAGAATTGAAATTTGTATGGCAAATTTTCAATCCTCTCCCAGCGCATCTTTGGTGGAAACAGTGTGGATTGACGAGAATATGCGAGGCGTGAATTGAAATATCTTTTTTTGAAGCCTTTTCTACTAGAGGTCGGCGGTCACGCGCGAGCTCGCGATGGCTATTTTTAAGTGGAAAAGGGTCAGTGCGATTTCAATTCTCTTCTCGCCTCGTCTCGTCTCGCCACTCTGGTGGAAAATCACCTTAAGTGCGTACCTATCTAAATAAATATGTTTCGCCTCCTTTGCGTAATGAATGTTACAAAGTTACTGATAAAATATGAATTAATTCAGTACTAGTCAATAATACGTGGTTTGTTGTGAGATTTACGTTAGTTGATTAAGTTGAAATGTTGTTAACGCACTAATTTTGAATCTAAAACTATTGTTATAAGTTGTTTGATGTTATGCAATTATACATTTTATCATTATGTATTTAATTAACCTCTTTTAAAAAAAGGATGTTCTGTATTCGACCCGTATACTGTATAGGTTTATTAGTATATTCAAGATTTTCTCAAACACTAATTTGTCGATATATCCTTTTAAGGGTTGCACACACCTGGTCGTACGGAATCGCACTTTCCTATGCTTTTATCCTTTTCTGACACTTCGAATCGGTTTCAATGTTTTCAAAAATGTAGTAAAGTACATTACTTATAAATAAATGATATAGGTAAGTAAGCCATCTCATTGCTAAGGGTAGACTAATTATAAAACTACTTATAGGTTTACTTTGTTTGCATTACCAAAGGAATCCGAAATTTTGCATAAAATTGGGTATCGTTTTCAAACACATACCTATTAGGTGTCATTTGGTTGTAATCTTCCGTTTCAACAGAGGTGAACTTGGTTGGAGCTTGGATGCCATCCGCGTAGTTTGTATGACATTTGGATTACATCTGCGGCTAAATGGCTGGCATCTCATGATTATATACAAAATCACCTCTGTAACAAGCGCCTTAACCGTCATCGCAATGTGTTTTAAGTTCGTGAATTTTTCATCTGAACTTTTAAAATTGTGTTAAGTGTTATGCTACTGTCGAGTTCGAAAAAATCATCTAAAACAGCGAAATTAATTGAGTCTAGTATAGTGGATCTATTCTCTATTTTGTGTTTTAGAAGCCATGTTGGTCCCGACGCCTCGAGGATCTTTGAGGCTGGTGCTAAATGGATATTCCTTCGTGAGGAACAAGGCTCGAGGGATGAATTCCTATTGGGTATGCCGTCGGCGGGCTCATGGGTGCACAGGGACCGTTGTCACCGTTGGAAAGATAATTGTCAGCGTCAAAGGAGTCCATACTAAAAACTGTCCGTGATGTGCAGGTATAAATATGTTTTAATGGGTGAATCGAACCTGCTATTTTTTTAAACTGTCCTCTGTCCGTTTCTTACTTGTGAAAACTTTTGTTATCGGAAATAATCGCTCCCAAAATAGTGTCCCTCTCTGTTTCTAAACCGTGAAACTTAAAGATCTGTAAATCGGATATACCGTTTTTGAGTTATTGTCAAAAAACTACGCTTCTCAACAAAAGGACTTAAGTGCTATGAAGATAGGCTCTTTTGCTGCAGAACCCTACATGGACCATGGTCCGACATGATGATTATGATTATCTTATAAATATTAGATTTTATATTGTAAATAGTATTTTTAAACTTAGTTTTTTTTTTGTATGTAATTGCGTAAATTATTGTTGTTGTAATTTTGCTTGTAAATAAATATTTAGAGATTTAATAAAGTAAATACTGTTTTAGATGCTGTATTGTTTATAACACCACGGGGATCCTTTAAGGTGGTAGTAGATAATTATTCATTCGCGAATTCAAGTGGTGAAAATGATAAACATAAATATGTGATAAGCGTCAAGAAAAGAAGATGCACTGGTTGTTATCAAAAGATTAAAAAACTATTTTCAAGTAAAGAAGCTGACAGAAAGACAAAAAAGATCAAAGGTTTTTGTGAAACATGCAATAAAGCACTTTGTTTAAAATGTTATAACGAAAAACATTAAAAAAATTGTTGTGCTATTAAAGTTTGTTGATAATTATTACGCAGTTTGAATGGCTATGTATCCATTCGACCTCCAAGATTGAACCCTATCACAAAGTTTGACCTCATTTTTAGGTCCCATTGGACCTTATACATGTATTTTTTTATCGGTACTAAATAAATCAGTGTGGTACAGAGCTTAACAGACAAACAGAAACACTTTCGCGTTATGTATAATTATTACAAAGGATTATCGGCTACGCAATAATATATTTATTTAGTCCCACTAAATTGATTAATTATTAATTTTTGGATTTACATAATTTAATTATTATATTTAATAGTTCCATGACCAAATCGAGGACGTTCTAAAGAAGGTGTTTCCTAAACCGGCGAGAATGTATGAAGAGATTGATTAATGAAGATTCATGTTGAAGAAACGAAAGATGTATGTCAGAATCGTAGCCGGTGGAAGGAAATAGTCTCTGCCTACTCCTCTGTGGTTCTATGTAAGTATGTGTAAATATGTTTTTAGTCAATGTATAAAGAAATGACAACGTTAATATACATCGGCAAATAGGTTCGCATACGTAATAAACGTCATCGTGAATGACGTCATATTGGGGTTTCAACATATTTTTTTTTAAATGTTGCATGCGTGTGGGTTGCTGCCGTCAACACAGAATAAACAATCCACAAACAGTGGTTGAATCGTGGTGATAATGGGGGACGGGCGAAACGCACCCACCGACCAATGAGGACCAGACAAATGTCGTTAGAAGATCTTTCTGGGATTGTCATTTCGGTCAGTCTCAAAACAAAAAAATTATGACGCTCTATAATATTGTAGTGATAATATAAATATTGAAATTTAATTCAGACCAAGAAGATTGCTATTATTTGCTATTTTTAAACGACTTCAAAAAAGGAGGAGGTTATATGTTCGACTGTATGTATTTTTTTTTTTTTTTATGTATGTTCATCGATTACTCGGAGATGCCTGAACCGATTTAAAAAATTCTTTTTTTGTTTGAAAGGGTATACTTCCGAATTGGTCCCCTATTCATCACGTCAAGTTCTGATGATGGAATCTCAGGGAAATCGAAGGCAACCCTCAAATTTTATAGGCACATGTTACGTGTTTCATATATTTTTTAAAGTTATTCAAGTATTTACGTCTGATAGTCAACATCTCATGTTGATGAGCTGGTGATGGAAGGTATAACTCCTTAACTGTTAGGAGTTGGAGGATAATTCTTTCGACATTATAGGTTCTTATAAACCAATAGTTGTATTCTTGTAGGTTATTTAGGTGAGCTGATACTGGAAGGTATAACTCCTTAACTATTAGGAGTTGGAGGATAATTCTTTCAATATTATAGGTACTTACAAACCTATAGTTGTATTCTTGTAGGTTATTCAGGTGAGCTGTCAGTGGAAGGTATAACTCCTTGACTTTTAGGAGTTGGAGGATAATTCTTTCGAGATTATAGGTACTTATAAACCTATAGTTGTATTCTTGTAGGTTATTCAGGTGAGCTGTCACTGGAAGGTATAACTCCTTAAGTTTTAGGAGTTGGAGGATAATTCTTTCAACATTCTAGGTACTTATAAACCTATAGTTGTATTCTTGTAGGTTATTCAGGTGAGCTGTCACTGGAAGGTATAACTCCTTAACTTTTAGGAGTTGGAGGATAATTCTTTCAACATTCTAGGTACTTATAAACCCATAGTTGTATTCTTGTAGGTTATTTAGGTGAGCTGTCACTGGAAGGGAAACTTCTTAATGTTTAGGAGTAAGAAGATGAGTTCTTTAAATATCACATCCATGTATAAACCTTAAGTTGTGTTATTTCAAGTGTCTGAGGTGGGAGCTCTTGATGGACGATAAAGTTGTATAATTCAAAGGAATTCTTAGATGACATTTTAAGTTTTCGATATAGTATCGATATAGTATCTAACCTGCATTGTATACCTAATACTTGTTACCTGTCGCATTTTATAGGAAAAAAGAAAGACATAAAAAGCTGAGAGTTTTGAGATTCCTCTATTCTACAATCAGGTTGTGTTGTTAGAATATTTGAATAGACGTTCCCTTCTATCGAAGATTCTTTATTTCGGCTTTCCGTCTTAGTTTGCCAGCCAGTATTATTAAATCTGCTTGATAAAAAGTACACTAAAAATGGAAAAATAAACTATTTTTAACAAAAAAATATTAAAACGACTTCAAATCAGTACTAAAAAGCGAAAAATAAACTGAATTAGATATTTAATTCCAAGCTAAAAAATACCTACCTACCTGTTTAAAGTATAATACCCTATTACTAATCTGTTTGAAGTCGGTGCCAGCCTAATGAGGTTGTATCACTCAGTTTGAGCCGTCCACTAGGTACGATCACACGCAAGTGCGAGGTGGTGTGAAGTAGCGAGCGGTAACAGATGTACGTACTAAGTAGTACGTAGCTTAACAAACTCCTTTTGCTTGGCGCCGACTTCAAACAGATTAGTAATAGGGTATTATACTTTAAACAGGTAGGTAGGTATTTTTTAGCTTGGAATTAAATATGTAATTCAGTTTATTTTTCGCTTTTTAGTACTGATTTGAAGTCGTTTTAATATTTTTTTGTTAAAAATAGTTTTATAATTTACGTTTGTCATTACTATAAATTAGTTTTACTGTTATTTTTAATATACTGATTCAGTGATAAATATTAAAATACATGTATTATAAATGGCAGTCGGGTCAAAAGCCAAAACTATAAACAAAAAAAGAATGCCTAAACTTATTTTCGTGATAAATCTGAAAATATTTTATGTCGAATATTTATTTTTTGAATCAATTATATCAAACTTTAAATTAAATAAATATTGTTTTAGATGCTATTCTGGTTCCAACACCACGGGGATCCCTGAAGCTGGTAGTAGATAATTATTCATTCATCAGAAATAAGGTTTGTGGCGAGCATATATACTGGGTGTGTCGTCGAAGACCGTATGGATGCACTGCTACTGCACTCACCATTGGCAAGACAATAGTTCGAATCAGAGGATCGCATACTGATGATTGCTTTTAACCCATTGACGCCCAAATTAGCTTAGGTCTTATGTGGAGGTAACGATAGTATAATAATATAATTCAATATTAGATTATATTAAGAATATAATGTTCTTGTTCTATTTAAAAATAAGAGTCCGTCCGCAACTGTTTGGATGATAGTAAAACTTATGGAATTGTAATATGTGAGTGCAACGTTAATTTTTTCTAATATAAAGTTAAAGTCGAATTTATTTAGACATCTGATTGAATTAGAACGTTTGTGTTAAATAAAGAAATTATTATTTATTGTTCAAATTAAAAGAAATAGGTTAAATTGTATTTTTTGTTTTGTATTTCGAGCCGTATTGGAAGGCGCAGCGTGGGACGGCCCCCCACCAGATGGACCGACGATCTGGTCAGGGTGGCGGGCGGCCGTTGGTTGCAGGCGGCACAGGACCGTTTGCAGTGGCGTAAATTAGGTGAGGCCTATGTTCAGCAGTGGACGTCGTTGGGCTGATATGGATGATGATGATGATTTGTTAATCAATACTGTTTATATTATTATAAATTACTGAAAACTTTTAAAATCCTTGGACAATAATGAATGGTATTCAATCTAACATCTAACCAAATACAGAAGCAATACCAACCTATTTACTCAAAATCAAAATCATTTATTTATAGATCATAGGTTTAATACAGATGTTCTTAAATAATTATAACATATTGATCGCTATGTCTAGCCATCATTATCATCATCATACTCACTACAATAATTCCAAAACTCAATATATGTTGTCCTATTTACACATTTGATTCTTGTTACTTGTTAGAGAGAAATAGAACATTGAAATTACTTTGAAGAGCGCGGGACACCAATTAAAGGGTTAAATTGAAAGCCCTCCAAAAGCTAAAAATTTCAACGTGCCAATAAAAAAACTTCACATCTGCCAACTAGTTGCAAACACATCCAGTTTGCTACAGATTCGATCAATCTATTATTATTATTTGCCTGAATGATCCTTTTGTGACTTTCGTAGGGTTCGCAGCTTTCGCGTTTGAGGGGTACTTCACAATCCTTGTATTCAATAGGTAATTATAATGTAAAGAGCTGATCTGGTTTTTGTTACTTGCAAATGGAGCTAGTTATGTTAAAGTGATCCAAGTTATAAATATTTACGTGATTATCCTCATTTGTTATATTAAATCAAAGTGTTGCTTTTAAAAAGACCCTAAAGCCCGAAAAACCACATCGCCTAGTCAAATCCAAATCACATAATTTTTTAAATACAACTTAGAACTGGTATAAAATTGAAAGATGGTGCAGCTAGCCAACTTAACGTGAATATTTATTTATAAATTTTAGTTATACATTTCAATCACAAAAAAATATATAAAATGTATAATCGTACGGAACCCTCGGCGGACGAGGCCGACTCGCACTTGGCCGGTTTTATAAATTATATTAGTCGCAAATTTAAACAAAAAATTGACAACAAAATTATTAAAAATTTTGGCACCTTTCCGTATTTCTAGATCCGAATGAGTCATGCAATACGTTGACACACATGCAATTATAAAAGAGAGGGCATTTTCATCCATTGCATAATGCTAGTACTTATTCATGTTAAGTCTACCATATAATCTAGGTGATACAATGGTTGCTACAAATTTTTCTATAGGCCGTCGGCCTCACAGTAAATCTCTATACCATGTGAATTTATTAATGACAAGCAATATTTAATAGATGTATAAATGAGCTGCAGGTAACTTGATATGTAACGAATGTCACATAGAATAAGATTCAAATTACATTACTTCATCATTTACACGATACTTCTGATGTTAACGCGAATTTCTTAACGTTTCAGCATACTTCGGCTTTACTGGAAATGGCAAGCGTTGTTTAGATATCGGTCCTTATCGGTATACTGTTCATCAGAACGAGGGTCCGAAGACCAGGTGGAGATGTCAGAACAAGACTAAGGGCTGTCAAGCATTCGTTATGACTATAGATAATATTATTTTACGAGTTAGAGATGACCATAATCACGAAGCAATCTAAAAAACTTACTAATTCTTTTCGGTCACAAAGTAAAGTCACTCTTATGATCTAAAGAGGTTGTTGGAGAAAGTTTCATCATGTAGTTCAATTTATAATTGCTATAAGCTAAAGCTTTATAAGCTAAAATCTCACTCAATTTATTTGTATTATGTGTTTTAACTTTTTTTTTTTTACTAGCTCTGTGTCGCAAAGTAATGATAGTAAAAAAAAATATATTAAAGAAAAAATGTTATAAATAGTTATTAATTTAAGTGTAGTTTGACTGTTGACGGGTATTGTAGTTAAATTGGTGTAAGTAGCTGTATTTATTTTATTTTTATTGATGTAAACACGTTTTCGTACCACTGCTGAGCACGGGTCTACTCCAAAGTTTGTGGAGACGGGTTGGTAAACTCGTTTGCTTGTATTTTATTTGTATATAATGTTCAAAAATACGCTTGCCTAAACGAGGTCTCCACATGTAGTTTGTAATAAATTATGGTAGGTATTAGTAGTTACGGCAGAACTAAAAAAAATTGCCTTCAACTTAACATATTCTAATACGTTTATTAAGAACCAGAAGTCGCGCGGGGCTTCTACTCTAATTTTGTCGTTAGGTTACACGTGGCTTAAAACACTAAAATATTTTTTCAAATCGAACCAGGATTCTAGTGTTCAACCAAGCAAACAAGCTGTTCAGATTTTATAATATTACATTAAAAAACTACCATACAAAATCAAACTTAAATACAGATTCGATTATTAATTACAAATTATTTCAATATGGTAAAGTTAGTAATTTTTTAAAATTATGAAAATATAAACGTCACCAACAATAGTAGATGAATATATTCATAATTTCAAAATGCAATTAAACCGTAGTATGTACATAAACTACTTAACAAAACTAGTGCCAGTTGCCTTCTTATGTCAAATAAGCTACCATGATGAACAATATTGCACAATGTTATTTATTTCTAGATATTACTATGTTATTACGTATCCTTTGTGAAACCTCCGGAATAAACAGATTTAAATATTATTTTTTAAATTTATTATCTATGAAACCCTGTAATATGGCCTGCACATTGCCACTTTAGGGTGTTAACACGGTAGATTATGCATAGAACTTTGGTCAACGTGAGTATTGAAAATTTATAACTATTATTGTCACAGTTTAACTTAAAATTTGTATTGTTGGTATTATTGAGTTAATAACGTATCTTAGTAAAATGTGTTTTCTATTTTGTATCCTAAAATTTAACCTCTTAAAACCGATTTGGCTCGATTGTGATGTTCAGAATTAAGGTAAGTTTTCGGTGACCAGATTTGTATGGCGGTTTCTGATCAGATTTCTCACCTGTAGGTAACGGTGGAGATCAAGTGGAAGTACCGAGTCAATTGGTGCTTCAGCTCATTGGTGATGGTAACGATTCAGAAATCGAAGGAGAAATAGATCTAGAGGATGATCATAAAAACTCGGTTTGTACTTGGATAAATGTTGATCAGCCTGAATTGCCATCGTCTGCGTGTCTAGCAGTAGCTCGACAGAAGTCTATAAGAAGCCGACATACTCGTCAAAGGATTTGGAGACAGATACCGTTTATTCCAAAGGAACACCAGTACCCTAAGCGACCATCAGCAACGGTAAGGTCTCCATTGGCTTATTTTGAAGATTATTTCGACAAATGTTTTTTTGATGATGCTGCTGTTTGCACCAATGCATATCACATGCGTAAAACTGGGAAAGACCTGAACACCAAGGCGTCGGAGCTTAAGAAATTTGTTGGAATACATCTAATCATGGGATGTATTCCATACCCACAAATAGACATGTACTGGCGGGCTGAAACGAGACTGGCTTTGGTTGCTGAGAATATATCCAGAGATCGCTTTAAACTTCTGCGTACAGCTTTTCATGTAGTTGGCAGTGATGAAGCTCCTTCAGACAACCAGAATTCACTCTGGAAGGTGCAGCCTGTACTAACTCAAGTCAAAAATGCTTGTGACAGACTAGAACGTCAACCAGGCTATTATTCGATTGACGAACATATTATACCGTTGAATTCGAACTGCCCACGTGGCTTGAGACAAGTCATAAAAACAAAACGACGTCCTCAAGGGCTGAAAGCTTTTGTTGCTACTACTCGTGATGGGCTGATGATTGATTTTGAGATTTACAAAGGTGATAAAACAAAGTTTATAAACAGATCACTTGGTATAGGAGCTTCAGTTATTTTGCACCTTTCAAAATCTATTCCTCGCGGCAGCTGCATTCATTTCGACCATTTTTTCACATCTATACCCCTTCTTGAAAGACTGAATGTAATTGGACTTCATGGAACAGGTACTTTATTGATGAAAAGACTCTCTGAATGGAAAAATATAGACTTCAAGCAAGATCGCGAAATGAAACGTGGAGAATCTCAACAATTCGTTAGTGATGATGTAGTAGTTGTCAAGTGGATGAATAAAAAATCTGTTCGCGTTGCATCAAACTGTACATCTGGGGATGAATCTTGCTTTATCAAGTCATGGGATAAACATAGAGCAGCATTTACAAATGTAACATGCCCAAAAGTCATCACAAATTATAACAAACATATGGGAGGTGTGAACAGTCTTGACCAGTCCATTGAATACTGCCGGGCTTTAATGGATACGAGAAAATGGACCCTAAAAGTCATTCTCCATTTTATTGACCTATCGGTTTCGAATGCCTGGCGTTTGTATGTAATAGAATCCACCGCAGCGGGTGTGTCTAAAAGTGAAATTATGGATTTGTTGCAATTTAGAATGCAGGTAGCAGATGGCTTGATACACGCACCAGATCGTAAAAGACTATCAGATACTAGTGTAGAAGAGAACCTGCAACCCAGTACGTCTAAGTTCCGTAGACCAAATCCACCTTCTGTAACCAAAAGGTATGATGGATATGACCATCTTCCATCATTTGATGAAATAGATAGCCCAAGATCATGCAGGATGGAGGACTGCAAGAGCCGGTCTAAGATACTATGTGTTAAATGTAAAGCTTATCTTTGTTTGTCTAGGAAACAAAATTGCTTTGCGGCTTATCATACAAAATAGAAATAAGCAGGCAAACATTGCTTAATTAATTTTAGAAGATTTAAACATTTCTGTTAAACTTAAGAAAAAATTAGTTTATTTTGGACAAGGAGAGTCAAGAACGCAAAATACTTTAATTATAGATATTATTAATATTTTAATTATATTATAGACAGAGATAAACAGGGCTGCTGTATAATGGTTTAGATACTGTTTGTTATTGGAGCATTTAATTAATGATAATTTATTAAATACAGTTCGCGGTATTTTGCCACAAAGGCTTTGCAACAACATAGTGTTCCTGGATATGAACTGATCTTTTTTACGAGTAATTGGAGTTTAGAAATAAATTTGTGAAATTGATGCTTGAGTTTTGTTTTTAATATTTTTTTTTCTAATAAGAGTGTTATGAATATTAATAAAAACATGTTAAACAATGATTTCTGTTTTGGTAGCAACATTTTTACATTTATTATATTAATTTTCTAGTTCTATTTCATTATTGTATAGGTTCAAAATTAGAGATTCTTTTTAATTACCTTAACCTTTTGTGGATTGATTTCACTTTAACGTGTTCAATAAGAAAAAAATAATGATATAGGTATAATATTTCATCCGAAACATTAAATTTTGTGGTGAATCTTAGACTACAAAATGTGTGACATAGTGTTATCTACGGTAGAGAAATACATACCTTTTGTACTTGGTTTTTTTCCAGAATTTTTCACAATTTCCGCAAAAGGGTACCAGATATGTATGTCGAAAGGCTATAAGTTTTTAAAAGAGAGACAAAACGGTTTGAAAACTGAATGGAGGTGCAACAAACGAAAATTATTAGGATGCAAGGCGAATTTTATTACTTTTGATGGAGCGATCATTAGACGGAGAGATGAACATAATCACTGAAACATCATAATATTACAGAACATGTTTAAATTATTGTTTTCTTTTAAAAATTGTTAAACATAAATTTGCACTATCAAACTTGTCTTTTTGCAAACGACTTAATTTGCTATATTATTAATTAGAATAATTTATTATGTAATTCATATCAATCATCATCATTATATTATAAGCCCAATGACGTCCACTGCTGATAGGCCACACCCAATTTTTGTGCCGCTTGTATCCGGTCTATCTGGTGGGGAGCCGTCCCACGCTGCGCTCTCCAATACTCGCTTGGAGGTACGGAACTAAATACGATTAGATAAATAGAGATAAATAGATGGTTGCTTGTATTTAGAGTATATTAAATATACTAAGAGTAGAAAGAAATTATGTTGGATAAATAGTTTAATATATTTTTTCTATTTTTCTATTTTAATTAAGCAAAAGAAGAAGAGAGAGGTAAAATCAAGACGTGGTCGTTGCCAGTAAATAGTGAAAGGAATAATAGTGGACACAATCCTGATCGCAATCCTAACCGTCGGCGTTGTGTCATATGTCATAGCAGGGTTCGTTGGCGATGCGCTAAATGCGAGAAAACTCTTTGTATTCATAAACCTTGTTTTGCACAATTTCATGTCTGACCTGAACGACTATTAGATTAGAGTAATAGAGATTTTACCTCCATAGAGATTGTCTCGAATTTGACCTGTATTTTCAAGGAATTTGTGGTATTATGTTTTCAAATATCTCTTAAGTCATAGTATCTCTATTACGCAGAAAAACACTGTTGTGGGTAGACCTGCAGGTAGCAGGCAGATATGTTTCACAAGCCGAAGTTTCAGATGAAATTACAGATTCTATATTTCAAACGGTTCGTTCTATATAATACATTCGTATTATAAAGTATTCTAGAAGAATATTCATCTGAAGCTACGATATATATTTTATTTCATGTTATTTGGTATTGTGTTCTAAAAAACAGTAAATAAGTTTGTTTATGGTTTATTATAAGCTTCTTCTTATCGTGTGGGCTTGAGGCAGATCCTGGTGTTGGAATTTATTAAGTCGCCCAGAAGGCTTCCAACTTGACTTAACAACTATCACATTAAGTGATAACCGGGACCAACGGCTTTACGTGCCTTCCGAAGTATGGAAGCTTATAATTTATGAATATTTGATTTGGGTTCAGTATACAAAGAGGTATGCGCATTATTTTCTTTATAGTTCGAGTTTTTTGTTCAGAAGTTATGGTAACTGCATTTTTTCAAATTGGGACTTTTAAACTTTGTCATTATCAGGCTGTATATAAATAATTTATTACAACTACATCAATCACAGTGGCTGGTGGCGGCAGCTGTGCGGCGCGGTGCACTCCAATCGGGTAACTTCGTGTTACCGACTGGGTCAAAGTGGTATATTTAAAGAGCTACTAATCAGAAAGAAAAGTCAAAGAGACTATTTTGTACAAAGAATATATGTAATAGTAATATCACCTCTATAAATTTACCTCCTCGACACAGTCGGCAACACGAAGTTACCCAATTGGAGTGCACCGCACCGCTCACCGCTGCCCCCGTGACCGAGGCCATAATTTGCTAAATATGAGCATATAAAGACAGCAGTGCGAAAATACTCTTTGACGACATAAAACGCGCGTATGTACTCTAAGACCTGAAATATCACTTGTTTTAAAACATTGTCATATTTTATCGATATGTTCCTTTAAGGGTTGCATCACATTTAGCTGTACCGAATCGCACTTTCGTATTCTGCTTTCCTTTTCAGTCACTTAGTACCGTCATTTAATAGAGCGAGATAGAGAGTGAGTTCTCTCTCGCTCAAGTAAATGACGGTTCTAAGTGACAGAAAAGGAAAGAAACATAAGAAAGTACGATTCTGTACGGCTAAATGTGATGTAACCCTAATTCTGATAAATAAAAAAATAATATTTACTTAATAACGCTGGTTTCATTATTAACCAAAAGTCTATGAATACCTGCCTAATTTTGTACATGGCGTATTAAATATTTTTTATTTTACTATGGTCTGTGTGTAATACAATCAGCATGAAATTTGCATGCGATATTTGTGTGCGTTTGAATATTTTATCTAAAACACGAAATATATTTTTAGAATTCATGGTGCAGACTCCAAGGGGATGTTTCCTGATGGTGAACAATCACAAATTTCACAAGAAGAGGGAAAGAGGGAAAAGAATTGAATGGCGTTGTTCTAAAAGGAAGTCCGTGGGCTGTAGGGCTACTGTCACTACTTTTGAAAATGACATCGTTAGAAGAACAGAAATACATAATCATGAATAATTATCCACATATTCTGGTCATGTCCACTCGCTGATAAGTGTCTGATAAAATATTCGAAATAATATATCAAAAGTCTATCATTTAAATTTAACATGGTATATATGACACTTTTCAGCCGGTGGTGAAACAGGACGTTAAAGTGCTAGCACGAAGGATGGCAAAGTAAAGAATTTTATATGAACAATTTGAATTCAAACGTATAAAATGAAAATTCTAAAACAAATAATATTATGAAAAGAAAAACCCTTCGATGCTCGGTTGTTTGTTTTAGAATTTTCAAATTTATATCGTATTGACGCCACACAAACGTTTGATTTTGTTCTGGTAAATCTATAAAGTCTTGCTGTTGCGATGCTCGCGTATTTAAAATAGAAACAAATTAATGATAGTAATTTTTATTTATATATTACTATTGATGTTAAAGAAATCATTTTAAGTTTTAAATTTAATGACGTAATTTATGACTACAAATTATAAAATTAACAAAAGTGGTTTGTCATACTTGGCTAGCTAACATGTTGTAGATTTGTCGTTGTAAAGGTGTTTTCCCACAGTATGCATTTCTGGCTTTACGGGCCACCTTTTCTTTATTTTCTAAACATCACGCTACGATCAATAGGAGATGACGATGGGTATTTGGCAAATAAAGATTCACAGGTGCTAAAAGGGCAACAGTTTGTTTCAAATAAATGCTTAAATTATTTCACCTTTAAGTTTACCATCGGCCGGCCAGAGATCTACATACATACATAGCATCACGCATTTTCCCCCGAAGGGGTAGGCAGAGGTGTATCACACCCACATTTCGCCTATTGTCATCAACCGGAAGCATTTGTTTGCCAAACTCCAGAAAATCTTAATACTGGAATTTCATGACAGAAAAACCCAATACCATTTTTACCTGACCCGGGAATCGAACCCAGGACCTCTTGCACAGCAGTCGTATACACTTCCCGCTGCGCCACCGAGGCAGTCATTTTGTCCATTTGTCGCACCATCACGCATTGTGGCAAACCGCCTTTACTGTAACTCTTTCTTTGTGTGTTCTTATTTATATTATCGCGTCGTGAATTACTATTTTTTTTACTTTTATGTGTGCAGTAGGTATTTGATAGGGATTTTGTAAAATAAATTTTGAAGTTAGATATAATTATATTCTCAAATAAGAAATATTATGACAATTGTAAAATAAAATATTTTTTTCTGGTATGAAATTATTTTGAGTTTGTATATGTTTGGTAGAAGTTCAGGTTAGATGTTTAGAAACTTAGATTCTGTTTCGTATACCTACTTTATTTTCTACCCATAAAATGTATATTGACATTTTATGATTATGAAACAACGAAATTTTTACTATGAAAGAAAATAATAAGTAGATACAATAATTATTGTATCTAGATTATAATCTACACTAATATTATTGTATAGTAAATATGTTTGGTTGAACGCCAGGATCTTAGGAACTGCTGGTCCAATTTGAAAAATTATTTTAGTATTATATAGTCTATTTATTTAGAAAGTCTATATAACATCACATCACGCTAAGGCTAATAGGAGCTAAACAGTGGCCAAATAAAGAACCACGGGAGCGAAGCCCTGTGCGACATCTAGTTAATAATATACGTATCACAAGAAATAGCAATAAATAATGTCTTAAATATTTAATAATTGATTGTTAAATAGTCAATAGATAAAAATAAAATAAAACGGTGCCTCATCTAATGGTTTAATACTTAAACTTAACATTTAATATGAAATAGACACCATAGGTAATTGTATTTTGTGTACACCATGAATTTCATCTTTATACAGTTTTTGTTTTGTAAAACCGATGTGATATATTTCAATGTAACAATAATTATTTATTTATGTTAAAAGAATGGTAGTCAATAAAATAGCGTATATAATAGCTAATAATAAAAATGAAATAATATTGAAAGTCTTTTAAAAACATCCTTTTCACATTGACATTTTTGTTATCTCGTGTTTAAATTACGCATGTACATTCAAAGAACCTATGACCACCTGATGGATCGACGACCTGGTCTGGTAAAGGTTACTAAATCGCTCGTTGTGGCGAAAATTAGGTGAAGCCTATGACCAGCAGTGGACGTCACTGGAAAGTTTCCTTTCAAACGAATGTGCATGTGAAAATTAAATTATAAGCAATGGAAAATGTCAATATCTTGAATTCTTGACGCTGTTAATAAACAAGTAAGATTATATAATGTAATAGTACTTCTTTTAATAAGCAACACATTTATGTAATATCTTGTTTGTTTTAGGAAAACATCACTTTTTCATTAAAGCTGGCAAACAACGGGTTCTAGTTTTCGGTGATGTGCGATACCACAACCATAAGGAGATAAATACAAGAATATTTTGGCGTTGTAGCAAGAACAAGCAAGGATGCAAGGCCGCAGTCATCACAGCCAACGATGAAATATTGGAGTTTAAGGATTTTCATAATCATTAGTGTTAACTTGCGTGTGTCGGGTGATTTACTAAATAATTTTAATTTTCGTGAAATTCTTAGACCTCTGGACGACTCCGTCCACTTTCCTTAACTCGTCGTACTCGTGTACTTCATAAATTGACCACATTGCTAACTCGTCTACTTCATACTTAGGTATAAGACGAATTTATCTCATGTACTGAGATAAATTAATGATATAATAATATTCTACCACATTCACACAGCGCCATCTAGTCCCGAACTAAACAACTGTTATACTACTTTTTTTTTTTGTAAATACATACATTTTATAGATAATTATACCCAGACACAGAATAAACCTTTATGCTCATCACACAAAGATTTGTCCTGGGTGGGCATCGAACCCACGACCTCCTCCGGCTTAGCAGTCAGGGTCACTAACCACTAGACCAACAGGCCAGTCAATTCTTACTAGATAGTCCTTTTTATGTGATATTTTTATACTTGTATATATTTAAACATTCCGTAACGACAGTGTTTTGTACCTGTATTTTACTTACATTGAATGTATACATATAACAGATTACAGTTGTATTACTTTCAATGTAAGTATAAAATATTTTTTTTATTCAAGATTTTTTTTGGTTCTGAATTTTATATGTATCTATTAAAAAAAATCTTTCATCTTGTTTATTCCGTTGTATTTTTATTAATATTATTATGTAAATTAAAAAAAAATGTAAATTAAAAAAAAAATATATTTTTTTATGATTAATAATTTATGCAAGGGGGTACTGATAGAAGTCCTGAAATAGTGATCTATTCCGTAACGAATATCCCAAAATAATAAATCATCTTTAAAATGTGTGTTCTTGTATAATCATTCCAATATCGTAATAAATTGTTATCATGTTAAAAAAAATCTTTAAGTGTTTTATTTCTCTAACTAGAATGCTCATAAGAATAAATACATATAGTATTACGCCTTTTTCTCCGAACCTACATTTCAGATACAATACAAAATAAATTTATTTCTCTCCCACACTCAGACAGTTTCCATGTATATATTTAGTCACTGCTACAAACCACTGTATAATCTATGTTGGAGACTTTCTTTATTACGAGACCTGTATGACAGATTACCAGTCTGTCCAAATTCTAGATGGTGAATAGAATAGAGGATGAGTCAATTGCCATCAACCGGGCACATTTATATTCTAACTCCGAGCCGAGCCGATACAGAATTTCATAATAGAAAAACCCAATTTTATAAGACCTTTTTTCCGACTCTGGAATCCAACTAAACACCTCTTGCGTAGAAGTTGTTTAATACACTAAAAAGTTTTTTTTTTCAGCATTTTATTTCGTTAGCAATAGATTTGGGAATAAGACGCTACTGTTTTCCGACCAGCGTTATAATAAGGCCCATGGAAAAATAGGAGGACGCATCTCTTGGCGATGTGTGAAGCGAAATAATGGATGTAGAGCCCTAGTTGTAACTTACATGGACAAAATAATGAAATATACTATGCATAATCACGTTTAGGGAATGCAATCTCGCGAGATTGGGGCTCAGGCGAGATCTCGCAAGTTTATGAATAACAATACTGCGAGATCCCGCCAATTCCGAGATCTCGCGAGATTGGCAGTTTTGTGTGTTTATTCTTGTAAATAATCACTAACTATACATATTATAATAAAATTGTAAGGAGTCTATGTCTGTACATTTAAGTTATTGAATAAAAAATAATGTAGGGGGTGTTTTTAGAGCCACAGAAGTCAAAACAACACTGACTGCTAAGCCGGAGGTCGTGGGTTCGATCCCCACCCAGGACAAATCTTTGTGTGATGAGCATAAAGGTTTGTTCTGTGTCTGGGTGTAATTTATCTATAATATGTATGTATTTACAAAAAAAAAAGTATTTAAGTAGTATATCAGTTGTTTAGTACCCATAACACAAGCAAATATAATTGCTTACTTTGGGCCTAGATGGCGCTGTGTGAAAGTGGTAGAATATTATTATATTATTATTATTTAACAATTTTAGAATTTTCGTCAATCTGTCTGTATGATAAACATTTACTTTGCGATTTTTTTCAATAAACGTTTAATGTATTTAACATTGTTTGACGTATATATCTATCATTTTTTTAAATAAACTTTTATGTAGTAAACTTTGACGTATTTAATACAATAAGAAATGGAATAAACAACCAGTCTTCTTATTCTAATATCAAACAAAAGACAGTCCTGTAATAATAAAACATTTCTTTTTATGACAAAACAACAAGAAGTCAAAAACAAAAATGAAACTGAATAACTAAGTTGAGTTGACTGTTAAATTGAGATATTGTTATCAAAGAACTGTTTGAGATGATGCACAGCCACCTTCTAACATCGCACCGCTCGCCATCGGCAGGGAGTTCATTCCCACACCTTGAAACCGAAATGGTCTCGTACCGCGCGATTCCAGAGGAATTTCCTCCCAAGAGGTTTGAGGTTGTAGAATGAACTCCCTAACGAGGTTTTCCCAAGGGACTACAGTATGGGGTTCTTCAAAAAAGGTGTGAATAGGTTTTTTAAGGGTCGGCAACGCGCTCGTGATTCCCCTGGATGCTCCATCAATTAAAGAAAACTAGCGCAGCGTAGGACGTCCACCCACAAGGTGGACAGATGATCTGATCCGAATAGCAGGATCGAGATGGATGCAGGCTGCATACAAGCGGCCCTATTGGAAGTCTCTTGAGGAGGACTATGTCCAGCAGTGGGCGTCCTGCGATGATGATGATGATGAAAGAAAACTATACCTACTCAGTGATCTATTAGAAATTAGAGATTAATTAACTAAATATACCAATCAAATGAAAGGCTTGTTCTGTTCACTTCATACGCCATTATTACGAATTATTTTGAAAGTAGCTCTTTTACTTCATATTTTATATCTATAATTCCATTCCCGTGCACATAGACGAAGCCACGGGTGAGAGCAAGTTTAAAATAAGTTCATTGCTATAATTTTATTCTATTTTCAGTTGCAATGATACCAAGTACAAGAAGCAAAGCGAAGAATTTGTTGATGGTCAACGGTTTTACTTACTCACAATACAGTCCTACTTTCTGGTATTGTACGAAGAAGAAAAGAGGTTGTCCAGCTAAAGCTCGGACGGACCCTTCGGGGAAATTGAAGTTTTTGCACGAGGTGCATGATCATGAGCCACCGAAGTACCATATAACTAAAATTGGGGAATATATAAAGCTTCATTAGGTACACAAAAGTGATGGTGGTGGCTATTGTAAGTGACGCCAGAAGTGACTATAATGATTGTCATAAGTGACATAATAATATGAAAGTGACGATACCTAGTAAGTATTATTATTAGTGGCGATACATTTGAGTTCCATGAGTGACTAATATAACAAGTGACAATGATGACTAACTGATCTGCAAATATAAGCTTTACCTTTATATTAGACTTAATTTACGTTTATTTTAAGAAAAACGTCCTGTTATTTGAAAGCTTTGGAATATAATACAGGTTTATAAATTTTTGCTTTCATTTTTTTTGGCACGAGCGTATCATAAATAAATATTGCTATACATAATAATTTAATATTAGATACGCTGTGTATGGATAGTTTTTATTTATTTATTTATGGTTTTAAATAGGTTATAGGTAGGATTAGAGAATGCAAATTATATACTCATTAGAGTTTTACCATGCATCTTAATCATTGACACAAAGATAAACTAATCTATACATTTAATAAAATTGTACTGGGTTGATGTCTGTACATTAAAGACCATCATTATCATCATTAAAAGCCAAATCAATATTTTTTTGAATTTTTTGTCTGTCTGTCTGTATGTTCGCATCACGTAAAAACTACTGCATGGTAGCTCAAATGGCAGAGCACTGCACACGGAATGGCAGGGTTCAAGTCCCGTAATGGGTTTGAATTTTTCCATTACTTGTTTAGCATTTATACAAAATGTTAAACCAAAGTAAATGTGCTTAATATTTAATGTAAATACTGTATGTATGGAATTAAATGCGGTTTTCACCTATGTATTGCTAGAAGTGTAACTTAACATATAGCCAATTTTTGACCGACATGCCACGCAGGCGGAGCCGCGGGCGAAAGCTAGTCTAAAGCTAAAAGTGAAACAATAAAACAATATTTTATACTAAATGTCTTTATTTTATCCTTTTATTTATAAACAGCAAATTAATTATATGGATCACTGTGTTGTTTATTTGAGCAAAATCAAAATGACGTACAATGTTTACTTGTGATCTAAATTTTGGCACATTTTTTTTATTTGTTGTGTTCTTCCGTGATATGAGAAGTGTGCACAACTTCTGTGCAAGAGGTCCCAAGATCGATCTCCAGTTTGGACTAAAACGGTATTAGATTTTTGTCTTGAAATTCAAAGTGATTCTAATTGCGTACCTTCTCTTCCTTAGCAAAAATTATGTTAATGAATTAACTTATTTATTGTAATGTTTTTTTTTACAGTAATCGTTCTACCCAGCAAATATGGCAAGAGACATTTGCTGATGATTAATGGTTTTACATTTTCGCAGTACACGCCCATGTACTGGTATTGTACTAAAAAGAAGAGTAATTGCTGTCCTGCTAAGGCACGTACTGATAAAGATGGACGTATATTGAACTCTGTATACGAAAAACATAACCATGAACCGCCAAGTTATCTTTTTCAAGATGGTTCATATATTAAAGTAAAAGCTAAAAGGAGTACTGCGAAAAAATCGACTGTCTAGTTTCTTTAATCGTCTGTGATAATAGCTAGTCTATCTGCCGTACTACGTCTATAGCTGAGATCTATAGAGCGTACTTGGACTTTGCTCAGACTTCACTCCAACAAAACTTTGCTCAGCCTAATCTGAGCCAAAGCATTGATTTGGAATCTATAGACAATATCATTGCTTAGCCCGAGCACGAGTAGATGTTACATTTCATGCATCATCTTCTGCTGAATTCTTTGTAAAATAAAAGATAAAACGAATGATACAATACTTTTTGTAATTAATAATAGTCCAAAAACTCCGTTTTCTTAAAATTACTAGGTTATTTTTAAATTTTGTTGTCTAATATTGGATAAATGTAGGTAATAAATATTAAGTTATGAAAGATATTGAGTAATGGATCGCCAATGACAAACACACAGCTGTTCAATGTTCAATTAATGTTATGCAACAAAATTCAATAGTCATTTTAAAATGATGACATTTGTTCACCATTATTATTTACAGTATAATAGCCAAACATTTTCGTAGGTCGTCGATTTTGAGAACTTTGACTTTGCTTTGCTTGGGCTTGGACACACCGATTTTGTCTTATCTCGAAAGTTTAGTCAGAGCAAAGTCTAAGTACGCTCTATAGATCTCAGCCTAAGATACGTTATTTAACTTTAAAGTTTATTTAGTAAAAACGTGTAATTAATACTTAAGTCGATACGCCTATGCCAATGAAAAAATTGTGTTAATGACAGAATACTTGTAATTGACGTCTCTGAGTGCGGCCCTATATATGATTATGTATTTCGCTGGAAAGTTATTTTGCATTTTTTTTTGTGGCCTCTAATTTAAGGTACTGTCAGTTTCAGTTCAGGTTAAAGATATTTTATGCGTGGCATTACACCAGGGCTTCACCAAAGTAGACAACTAAGTAATAAATAATAAGAATTTCTATATTTTTAATACTATTGTATGACGTATATCGCTCGCAGCACATCTATTGGTTATTCATAATAAATCTTTAATAATTTAGTCTCATTTTCTATCGTGTGTAATCCAGGCCTTAGACTGTTACCAGCTTAAGTAAACGATACGCAGGTGGACACAGACCCTTGTAATTATGATATAGATTTCTCCTATATTCTAGATTATTTAATTTATGTTGAACTATCATTAGAAAATGTGGAATTATAATGCCACAACTAATTCCACAACAACAACGGTCGGTTAAAAATAGAAACATCCTATTTGTACCCGGCTGCCAAAAAGGAGGGTAATATTTACTAGCATCAAAGCATATTATCTGAATAACATACATAAAAATTATTTATTTTTTAATAAAGCATTATGCCGCCTGCAACCAAGGACCGTTCGCAGTGGCGTAAATTAGGTGAGGCCTATGTTCAGCAGTGGACGTCGTTGGGCTGATATGATGATGATGATGAAAGCATTATGTAGGCTTACGAGTACCACTATTTTCTTAGATTTGTGATATTTAACTTTTATTTATTTGAATATACCGTATGAATAAATGAAGTATCCACATTGTTTTATTTTATTCTATTAATATTTATATATTTTATAAACCCATCATTATCTATATTAAATTTTATGATAATAATTAACTTATAAGAACCTTTTATAATTATTTTAATTTCTTAAAATAAAATATAAGATAGGATAATGAATTATGTTTTGTTTTCATGAAACACGTATTTATTTTCTTGCAGAATATTTAGCATCGCTTCTCCGTGCGCGGTTCTGTACTACCGAGACGACAAATATCTATATCGGAGGACACAAGTTTTTCAGACATTCCCGATCTCTCGTCGGCAACAGAATAAGATGGACTTGTGCGAAAAAACATAAACACAAATGTAAAGCTTCAGCCGTTACTATAGATGGCGTTGTAGTCTCCACGACAGGGTTGCACTCTCATATATAGTTTGGGACGTTCTGCCCACGGAATTGACAGGGACTGGTGGATAAGTTTGTAGTTAAGTAGTGTTGCTTTTTACATGTCAAATGATCTAGTAGTTGCATTGTTAAAATATCGTCTATGTGCCTTACGTTTATAGGCGGATTTTAACACTAAAAAGGTACTTCTCACTTTCTAGTACCCATGTTACGTTTAATAGGATTTACACTTTTCCAGTATTAATATGTTCACATCATATTCGCGACCAAAATAATATCTTCGAGATATTAGTTCGAAAGATTTAGGAATGGAGTGGACTGTAATGTGTGTATTGTGTCTTGTTATGCGATTGACAATTAAGAATTTTGATGTGCCTTGAGAATGTCTAAAGTTATTCGAAAATCTAAATTTAATAATCGATATTGAATATCGATATGTATTAGGAATTTTTATAATTTGGTATTATTCTTTTGACTTTCTGAGCCTTGGCAAACATATTTTTAACTCCAGTGATTGAATATTTTACATATTAAGTACAATACTCGCTAAACAACTCTGCGTCAACGAAGTTAGCTACAGTACGTTAGAGCACAGGCGTCGAGGCCACGTAACGTATCAGAACAAGATGCACGACTAATCACTAAGGTAGTAGCGTTGTAATACGATGGTGGCCATGTTTCACCCTCTCAGACACCTAAAATCGTATTAATGGCGCGAACTTCGTTGACCCAAAGTTATGTGGCGAATATTGTATCTCGCTGTTTGCTAAGGTCTGAACTTGTATTCTATGAAGAGACTTCAATAAAATATAAATGAATTAATGTAAATAACGCCCAATCTCTTATAAAGTAGCAGTTTTTTTTAGAATATGCACATATAAATTAGTTCTGACTACTTTCTGAACAGAACTAAGATAAATTCTTGTAAATGTATCTACCTAATATATTTTTATAATTAATGTTATGTCGTAGTATAAAATAATAAATGTGCACATTCCAATTGACTAAGTACGTAAGTTTCGTTAAATATTTTGATAAAATGTATTCCTTGTTGTAGTCTTTAAATAATGTTACCAAAGGAGCTTTGCATTAGATTACTGGTCAAATATATCATTCGGAATTTGTATTAGAAGTGTTTAACGATGTGTATCAAGAGTGAATAAGAACTGGCTGACGCTCTGTGTACATTCTATTTTCTACATGTAACAATAATACATTTGTCACATAACAGTTATCAATGTATTGATGTTACATGTAGAAATTTGAACGCATATGGAGCGTTATCTTTTGTCTCAGAGGGCAGTACAGTTTCATTCATATAGTATTATTGCCTGAAATTTTAAAATATTCTTTGGTTACTTGAGTAGGTATTATGCGAGTATTTAAAAATAATATATAAATTATTTAATCTTGTTTTATTTTAATATTATTATTAATTTACTTTTGTTGTTATTTATATTTATTTACGTTGTTTTTTTATAAATTGTGATAAAAATTATATATCACATTGATTTGTAAATTATTCTTTAGAGTGTAAGCTTTTAAATAAATAATTTGAAAGTGCTAGTAGAGTATTATTTAGTTAATGTTTTAGATTATTTTTAATTAGATAGGTAGTAAGTATAGGGCTACGATCTCACCGCGCGTGGTCTAGCGGTCAGAGTTCCGAGTTCTCCATTCCGCGTTTACTGTAATCTATGCAATGGCTTAGAATTGTACACACCAAAAGCAGTCAGAGTTCAGACCGCTAGCTATGTCTAATCAAATGTGAACGTGAAAAGCAGAATTTGACCGCAGAGCGCAGACCCGGGCGGTGTGGTCGGCGCCTTACTTATGAAATTTGATATGTAATATTACAGCGGAGATAATACATACGACGAGAGGTGTGAGATCGTTGTTGGCTTACGGCTTCACGTATAACCGTAGACAGAACTCGAAGAACTCCATGTTTCGATGGTACTGCAGTCGATACCATATTGGATGTAAAGCTGCTGTCGTTACCACTGTCCACTTGGTTATCATCAAGGTTATTGGTCAACACACGCATGAAGCTCCGATGTTTGTTCGAACATCAAACGGGTTGCATTATAAGGTTTAATAATGAAACGTTTAAAAATAAGCTAAAGTTTTAGGGTTCCATATCAAAAAGGTGCAAAAGAAACCCTTATGGTCTCGCTCTGGCTGTCCGTCTGTCACAACGTTATGTCTCGAAATCTACTTATGCTATCGACATGCAATTTGAAATTGTTTTAAACATTGCTGATCCAACTTTATATTCAAAATTTTTTTTTTTGTATTTTTATTATTTTTGCACTCTGCAAAAGTGGCCTAAATGCGGCGGAGATGAAATTTTAAAACATGAAAGATCATGTGGGGTACCAAATAATTATTTATTATTGATTTTACACCCCACAGTTTTATCTCTAAAGTTTGTGATGAGAAAAATGTGAAAGTAAATTTGTTTGTTAAACAATTACTAATTAGTTTGACATTATTATTTTTTTTGCCATAGTAATACTTTTCCAAAATACGGAACTCTTGGCGCGCTAGTCTGGATGCAGTTGACCGTTTTTGGTGTGTTAACTTTTTAATTTAAGTTGCTTATGTTTTAAATGAAAAGACTGAGGTATCTGTTTTAGTTATTTTGTTTTTAATAAAAAATAAGTAATACAAAATACGTTTCATGCTTTATTTGTTTTTTAAAGTTTCGCAATTTGTACAAATATACAGTCGATTTACGTCGTTTATAAAACTAATAATTTATTATTTTGCCCGACGTTTCAGTCAAATAACACCCATCTGGACTGACTAAATTTCGGTGCAATTCGATGTAATTATAGTACGCGACAAAGACACTTTGTTTATCTTCAATTTATTACAAAAATCGTTTCTAGGAAAGATTTAATTGACTGAATGGCTGATCAAAGCACTGAAACGACTTGAGGTGTCTGTTTCTAATAAAATGAAAAATTACAGCTTTTTACAGTAGGCATATGAAAGTACGTACGTTACTTACAAACTAAAAACACATTTTATAAAATTCTTTCTGTCCTATATAGACGGGACTTTTACTGACGGACAGCTAACGTGCCAACGAGTGACTTAGGAAATTTTGATTTTGAAAAAATATCAGAGTTTCGTGAATAAATAAAAAAAAACAATGAAATCGCACGCGAACGATATCACAGGCACAGTTAATCATATAGAAAATGTTTCAATATTTTTATGTTACAGGCAAAATAATATCCATGTCGAGAGGCGTAAAGGCGCTTCTCGTATTCGGGCACACGTACAATCGCAGATCTGGCTCGAACTCAATGTTTCGATGGTACTGTACTCGATACCACAATGGATGTAAAGCTGCTATTGTCACCACTGCCCACTTAACTGTCATCAAGCTGGTTGGTCAACACATGCACAGTGCTCCGAAATTGTACCAAACTGCAGATGGCTTGTATCATAAGATTAATACATGAAAGAAAAGAATCTCGTTTATTCATTAAACAATAAGTTATCAGGCAATACAAAATTTTGTTTTTGGAGCTTCTGAATTTCTAGTATTTTTTTTTATTTATCTATTTTAGTTAAACTTAATTAAATAAAAAATATTTTTATTTTAATAAAAAATTTAACTTACGTTTTAATTTTTATTTGTTTTATTTTTAAATAGGTTTTTTTAGGTACGCGGCGGTAAAAAAAAATTGAAAATTGTACAAAAAGAAAAACTATGCTGTCGTCACTTTTTTTTTAAGACAATAGTTAATCATATATAAAATGTCTGAATATATTTATATTACAGGCGAGATTATATCCATGTCGAGAGGCGTAAAGGCACTTCTCGTATTCGGGCACACGTACAATCGCAGATCTGGCTCGAAGAATTCAAAGTCGCGATGGTATTGCACTCAGTACCATAGCGGATGTAAAGCTGCTGTCATCACAACCACTGAACTAATCGTCACTGATGTTATAGGACAACACACACACAAAACTCCAAACTTATACAAAACATCTGACGGGATGTATCATAAGATGTAAAAAAAGTAATAAGTAATATAAAAAAATAATAAAACCAATTACTTATGTAATTGTTTTAATTTTCTTACTCGCCCGAGATCACTGGAAAACATAATTATTTGCCGCCATTAAAAAGCGACCATGTCGTCGTCCATTTTGTTTTACATCTGTAGGCGCATGCGTTAGCGTTTCAGCCTGACACACATTTGATTAAAATCACGCATTCTCACTCGTTTTGCATGATAGTTATGTCGATAACATTACATATAACCTAACGTGTAGGTATTACTGCAGTTATCGCCGACGTAGTGTGGCACGTAATAACTATTATATGTATTGTCTAATTTGTGGTGTGGCCATGTTTTAACGCCTTAGGCCGAAGACGAAGATTTTTTACACGAATGTCGCTCTGCAATAATAATTCGTTATCCGTACATTACTTATATTTAATTCTGTTCTCAGTGCAATTTGTTGAAAACTCAAGCGGAAACCAAGTGGCGATCCTGAGGGATTACACATACTACCCTGTCGGTGCTCGCTTGGATGAATCTTCCTGGAGATGTACCTTCGGATATCCTTGTAAGGCCAGATTCAAAGCTAATGCGCAAGGTATATTGCTCAAAACTCCAACTTTAGAGCATACTCACAATCCACCGAATGTGTTTGTGAAAAATGGCAGATTGTATAAGTTGGGGCGAGCGTCTAAATATTGACTAAATATCTTCTACGAAAAAAAGCAATTGTGGTCGAATCGATAAGTCAGGCAGCCCCATTTATCGATACAAGATAAAAATGAGTATGTAAGTAGTTTATGCGTCATAAGTTGTATAAAGTTTTATATACCTATATCAAAATGCAGTTTTGAGTTTAATAGCATTTACATAGTTATAAGGTTTACTGTATTTTTTTTTTATACATTAATTTTTTTTTGCAAATCTTTGTATTGATTGCGTTATTTGTTCCATAAGCTTGCCATACACATGTCAGAGTCAGAGTATTTCGGAATTTGTATAATGTCATGCAAACATATATTACTATTACCTAGAACTGGTTGAAAGGCTGGCGAATGACATAGTTATATTAGGTATTATTCATCATCATCATCATAATCTCAGCCTATTGCAGTCCACTGCTGGACATAGGCCTCTCCCAAGGTAGGTATTATTACTGATAATGATTTTAGATAATTTCGTGGGTTTCTTTCACCGTGTACCAAAGCAGTAGAAAATAAAAACCCATTGATTTTAATGGTCCCCAGTCATTTTAAAAGTAAAATCAAACATTTTCGTGTATTTTCTATAACTAGTCTTTAAGTTTATAAAATAAAAGTAAAGTAAAATTATGTTTTAACTTTGTGTTTTTTTTCTTTTATTTTAAGCTTTTTATTAACTTTAAGATTATTATAAATAGGTACCTATATAAAGCTTATTATTTACCGCATTATGGCTATGTTGACGTTCAGTATATCATCCTATTTTGGTATTAATTAAAAAAGGAAAAAAAAAGAATAACATAATAAAATATATGATACCTATGTACCTACATTACTCGCACGAGGGAAGTGGGTAAATTGAAAAAATACACTCCTTAAAACAACTTGTAATGATATTATATTACTTATAATGATTATTTTAAAAGCTGTATGTTAAAAAAAAATCTTATTATAAGATACAACTATTACAGGTTACGCAGTGAGAAAGAGAATAGGACGGTGTAAGCAGCCAGAAAAAATGAAAACCAACCCTTGTAACCTGGGGCAGTGCACCAATGGCTGCTACAATTTCAGCGAAGCCGGCCGCTTGGCTTTATTTCGTGAATTTTGGAGTATTGCTTACGCAGATAGACATATATGGTTAAAGAAATGTACAAATGTGGTGCCAATAAAAAGAAAAAGAACAAAAAAATTAATAAGTCGCAGGTCAGTTACTTACGAGTATTGTTTATATGACGGTCGACACTTAAGAAAAGTATGTCAGCAGTTTCTGCTGAAAACTTTAGGTATTTCACAAGCTACCTTGTATTACAGTCTGGCTAAGAAACAATCTGATACTTAAATATAGTACTTACAGCTCGGTTTCATACGAATGTTATTTTTCTTTTATTTAAGAGTACGAGTACACTTGTCGGTGGAGCAAACGCCATTATTCTCTGTCCTCAGCCAACTTTTTTAGCAGGAGGTCAAAAAGGGAGGTCAAAAGTATATCTAGATTATTATAAATTTATAATCATCATATCAGCCGCAGAGAGTCCACTGCAGGACATAGGCCTCCTCAAGAGATTTCCAATAGGGCCGGTTGTATGCGGCCTGCATCCAGCGCGATCCTGCTATTCGGATCAGATCGTCTGTCCACATCGTGGGTGGGCGTCCTACGCTGCGCTTGCCGGTGCGTGGTCTCCATTCAAGAACTTTTCGGCCCCATCGGCCATCAGTTCTGCGTGATATGTGCCCTGCCCTATATAAATTTATAATAATATAGATTTACTTATTATTAAATAAAGTTGCGGAGTTTGTTCGTGTGGTTGAACGCGCTAATCTCTTGAACCACTGAATCGAATTAAAATCCTTTTTAGTGTGTATAGGCTTTATAACATCACGCTACGACTACGAAGCTGAAAGAAAGATCCACGGGAGCGAAACCCCAGCCAACAAACTAGTATTATTATAAATTCAAAAGTTAGGTTATTTCTTAGTTAGACTCTAACGACCCGATCATCATGCAAAGCAAATATAGAAATTAAAAAAAAATCGGATAAGTGCAAGTCGGACTCACGCGATGAGTGTTTCGTATTAAATATTGTTTTGTTTTGTGTTAAAAATGTTGTAAAAAGTTATTATTAGATAACGGAATATCTATAAATTAGAATAAATATTTACATAAAGGTATGTCGATGCACCATCTTTATGTAATGTCAGTCCGGAATAAACCCTCACTCCTACTCTTTTTTTTACGCTTGTCATTTTATCCCCTCAAATATAGTCGTATTACAGTGATGTAACTACTTATTTACGGGTTACAGAATTTTCCTTCACTTGTGAATTTCATATTGCTTTTTGCCAAATTTCAAGATTCTTGATCAATGGGAAGTACTTACCCTACAGGTTTTGATTTCCATCATCATCAACAACCCATTAAGTCTCACTGCTGGGCTCGGGTCTCCTCTCCTCTAACTAGTGAGCTGAGAGGGTTTAGGCCATAATCTTTTTATTTTATTTTCTCTTCGTTCACATTCTGATACGATACAACTGTTACAGGTGACCTAATGAAAAAAAGAAATAGACGGTCTAAGCATAAACCTAGGCAGCCAGCAAAAATGAAATCCAACCCTTGTATCCGGGGGCAATGCATGAGAGGCTGCTACAATTTCAGCGAAGCTGGCCGCTCGGCTTTATATCATGAATTTTGGAGTCTTTCTCGCGCAAATAGACATGTATGGTTAGCGAAATGTACAAATGTGGTGCCAATAAAAAGAAAAAGAACAAAAAAAGTAATAAGTCGCAGGTCAGTTACTTACGAGTATTGTTTATATGACGGTCGACACTTAAGAAAAGTATGTCAGCAGTTTGTACTAAAAACTTTAGGTATTTCACAAAATTGCTTGTATTACGGTCTGACTAAGAAATAGTCTGTATGATACTTAAATATAGGTAGTGCTTAAAGCTCGCCTTCATACCTACGTACGTTCTTTTTCTTTTTATGAGCGAACGCACTTTATTCTCTGTTCTCAGCCAACCTTTTGACCTCATGCATAACTGTTCTGATTTATAATAATACTGGCCTATTACCTAGTGTTTTAATATTTTCATCAAATATTTTGATGCTGTATGTGTGTCATAAACCCAAAGAAATGTTTATCAAAGTTAGTGAGACAATGCATTTATTCATAGGAGATAAGTTATAGGTAGTCATACCAAATTGCTTTTTGCTCTTATTTTTTGTTATGATACGAGTATTGATTTTTTTTTAAACTTATTTAACGAAGAAAGTAATAATATATTACAAGTAAAACTCCATATTGTTACTTAAACTTATACTTACCATTCCATTTTAAAGTGTTACAGGTAATTCAAAGTTCGTGGTCGATACGATTGTGTAATATTACATTGTAGGAGCAAATGTTGCACCTTCAAATTATTTGCAATTAAAAAGCACAAAACTGTAAAATGGCAATTTTAATATTTTGTTTTTGGAGACATGTTCTCCTCATTCGTTATTATTATGTTTGTCATTTATGTTGATTTTATTGATGGTTTTTGGGTTAATTTAATTGTTAAGGTATTTACACGTTTTCACAAACAATGTTAAACAAATGAAAATGAAAAAACTCATTAGGATAAACATAATTATTTTATCCAAACAAACAATCAACACAAATCTAAAACACAATTATTTAGTCAAAACACGATGCCAAATCATGTTTTCTGGAGACAAGTTTTTCGAAAATTGTTTCGTCATTTTGTTTTTTGCTATTTCTGTTGCTTAATAAAGATTGTACAGATGGTTCTCGGTATTTTAAATTACGTATATGTTGTTAAAAATTGCTTTAAACTGACGCAGAACAATTGAATTAGTGAATAAAAGTTTATTTTCATTATCTTTTTCTTTAAATTTCTTTTAAAACATTGTTTTCCTTTTAATCTAAAATAATTATGTAAATTCTATTGAAACCTACTTTTTTACAGATGCGGAATGCATTTTTTTAGTTGTGAATAATGAAATAAAGTCACGTTCAGACGGTGTAGATGGTACAAGAAGAAAAAATAAAATAAGAGATATACCGAAGCGAGCTTCAATGCGGAGCAATCCTTGTGTTAAGGGCAAGTGTAAAAGAAAATGTTACCAATTAACAGAAGAAGAACGACGAACCTTGTACAATCATTTTTGGAGTTTAGATGCAGTAGAAAAACGTAGCTGGTTACAACAGTGCCGTAGGACGGCGCCAAAACAAAGACATACAACCAAAAACTTGGTTAGCCGCAGATCTATTTCTCATCAATATTATGTCAAAAACCAGGGCGCATTCAAACAAGTATGTCAACAGTTTTTACTTGAAACTTTAGGTATTTCCAAAAATCATTTTGATTTAGCGGTTTAATACTTACCTAAACAATTACATGTCAAATTTGTTTATGAATACGTTGTCGTTTTTATTATAAATGAATAAAGATTGATCTAAAAGTAACTTTTTCAATTATTTTCCAATCTAACTGTCGCCCACATTCTCGTATATTTCTTCTGAATAAACACGGATAATACATAGAGTTCCTGTAGTATATAATTGTAATAATATCCAACAGGAACCTTCTTTTTCGGGATTAAAAGTAGTCTATGTGCTATTCCAGATTTTTTCTATCATTGTACCAAATTACATTCAGATCGGAGACGGCTAAAAACTGTAGATCATGGCCTTTACCCTTGCAGCTATCTAAATAGAGGAGAGGAGACCCGAGCCCAGCAGTAGGACATTAAAGGGTTTCTGATGATAAAATCTTTTATTATTTTATTTTGTCTTCTTTTAATTGTAATAATATCCAGAGTTCACATTCTGATACGATACAACTGTTACAGGTGACGTAGTGAAAAAAATAAATAAACGGTCTAAGCATAAATCTAGGCAGCCAGCAAAAATGAAATCCAACCCTTGTATCCGGGGGCAATGCATGAGAGGCTGCTACGATTTCAGCGAAGCAGGCCGCTTGGCTTTATATCATGAATTTTGGAGTCTTTCTCGCGCAAATAGACATGTATGGTTAGCGAAATGTACAAATATGGTGCCAATAAAAAGAAAAAAAACAAAAAAAGTAATAAGTCGCAGGTCAGTTACTTACGAGTATTGTTTGTATGACGGTCGACACTTAAGAAAAGTATGTCAGCAGTTTGTACTGAAAACTTTAGGTATTTCACAAAATTGCTTGTATTACGGTCTGACTAAGAAATAGTCTGTATGATACTTAAATAGGTATAGGTAGTTCTTAAAGCTCGCCTTCATACCTACGTATGTTCTTTTTCTTTTTATTGGCGAACGCCATCGCCATTATTCTCTGTTCTCAGCCAACCTTTTGACCTCATGCGTAACTGTTCTGATTTATAATAATACTCGCCTACTACCTAGAGTTTTAATATTTTCATAAAATATTTTGATGCTTTATGTGTGTCATAAACCCAAAGAAATGTTTATCAAAGTAAGTGAGACAATGCATTTATTGAGATAAGTTATAGGTAGTCCTATTATAAATGAATAAAGATTGATCTAAAAGTAACTTTTTCAATTATATTCCAATAACTGTCGCCCACATTCTCGTATATTTCTTCTGAATAAACACGGATAATACATAGAGTTCCTGTAGTATATAATTGTAATAATATCCAACAGGAACCTTCTTTTTCGGTATTATTATTATTTTTTTTTTTTTAAAAAGACAACGCCCGCACTGGGGAACAAGCCCTGTGTCGCGGGGAGCTTTACAAACATGAAACTAACGGACACAAAGTACACCCAGACTAGAAACAAATATCTATGAATCACACAAATATTTGTCTCGTGTGGGAATCGAACCCACGTCACCCAGCACGGCGATGTAGTGGCGAGGCGACCACCTTAACCACTGCGCCACGGTGACAGTCAAAAGTATTAAAAGTAGTCTATGTGCTATTCCAGATTTTTTCTATCATTGTACCAAATTACATTCAGATCGGAGACGGCTGAAAGCCTGGTTGAATAACGTAATGTTGCCAAAGCAAAAATTAACATTTATGTCCTTAAGTTGACTGTCACCGTGGCGCAGTGGTTAAGGTGGTCGCCTCGCCACTACATCGCCGTGCTGGGTGACGTGGGTTCGATTCCCACACGAGACAAATATTTGTGTGATTCATAGATATTTGTTTCTAGTCTGGGTGTACTTTGTGTCCGTTAATTTCATGTTTGTAAAGCTCCCCGCGACACAGGGCTTGTTCCCTAGTGCGGGCGTTGTCTTTTTTATCAAACAAACAAACAAAAACAAGTATTTTATTGTGATACTAATATGCTAATGTTGAAAACATATTTATTTGTTTTTACATTTATTTGTATCATCATCATCATCATATCAGCCCAACGACGTCCACTGCTGAACATAGGCCTCACCTAATTTACTCCACTGCGAACGGTCCTGTGCCGCCTGCAACCAACGGCCGCCCGCCACCCTGACCAGGTCGTCGGTCCATCTGGTATTTGTATAAATACTAGCAAACCTTATATGTTATAAATAGTTGTGGTTTTATAGTAAGTGATATATTGACTGACTTGACTAGACCAACAGGCCACTGTTGGTCTAGTGGTTAGTGACCCTGACTGCTAAGCCGGAGGTCGTGGGTTCGATCCCCACTCAGGACAAATCTTTGTGTGATGAGCATAAAGGTTTGTTCTGTGTCTGGGTGTAATTTATATATAATATGTATCTATTTACAAAAAAAAATGTATATAAGTAGTATATCAGTTGTTTAGTACCCATAACACAAGCAAAAATAATTGCTTACTTTGGGACTAGATGGTGCTGTGTGAATGTGGTAGAATATTATATATATATATATATATATATATATATATATATCTGCCATTCTATGTGCGTGTCTATCGGACATAATAAAATATTTTTCTTTCTTTCTTTCCATTAACTAATATTATTGTAGTACTTAATTATGAAAGCAGTCTAAATAAAACTGATATTTTAATTACAGATTCCCAAGAAGACATGGATTCTGAAGACTATAATAATTACTTAACTGATATGTTAGTACCCCGCAATATAGCGTATCTATCTGACATAAGAGAAAAAGCAAATGCAAGGAAGCAAAAATTTTTACAAAATTTGACTCAAGAGCAAAAGGAATTAATGAAAGCGAAAAATAGGGAATATTATCACAAGCAAAAAACTACTAAAAAAAGGAAAACTATTAAAGACATGTCTGAAGAAGAGAAGGAACACCAAAGGAAATTGTGGAGGGACAGTGCCAAGAAATATAGACAAAGCAAAGCTGAAAATAGTAGCTGAAAATATAAATTAGATAAACAGTCGAAATGAAAAGGTTTTCTTTGATAAAATATTCACATAAAAACTAATTTATTTTTTGTAGACTTAATAAAAACCCCTTATTACAAAATATGGACTAAGTTTTTGTGCCAAAGTTGTCATTTAAACCTGGCTTTGTGCTTACTCCGTATTTTGTGATAAGGGGCTAAATATCAAATAATGATTAACTGCCGCACTCAGAGACGTCAATTAGCAGTAATCTGTCATTAACACAATTTTTTCATTGAATAATCGTCTTTAGCCGTATAGACTTAAGTATTACACGTTTTTACTAAATAAACTTTAAAGTTAAATAACGTCTCTGAGTACGTGGATACCTTCGACAGGGAATGGTGGAATAAAGCTGGAGATAGACAGCAGTGGAAGGTTCAGGGGGAGGCCTTTGTCCAACAGTGGATGGAAAAAAAAACGCCTCTGAGTACGGCGGCAGTCAGTGTGCAATTAAAAACTATTTAATTGTTTAGAATTCTCAACGTCATGCACTATATTTGTGTGTTAATTAATACCTAATTTGTTATGTTTTACTGACACGTCAGTGAGTCCGTGTCCACGATCCACGATCGGTGCAATTCGATCAAAACTTCGGGCAAAGTAATAGACTTAAAAATAAAACCCATTAATAAATAGGTCAGTTACATATAGCCTGTCTCAGTTAGCACGTCTACCAGTCTAGCTATAAAGAAGTTAGGTATTACATTATTAAAAATGTTTATACCTATGTGAATGTTTTGTCAGTGCAATGCTAGTGACATACTTATATGCAGTTCTGTTCGTCTTCAGTGCGCTATTTGTGCATTATCAGGTATCTATTTTGGAAGAATAGTCTAAGGACTGTTCCTTGTCTGCACTGGTATTGGAAAATAACTGATTTATAATAAACTAGCTGCCGCCCGCTGCTTTGCCCGCGTGGTACGTATTTAATACCTATAAACCTTCCTCTTGAATAAGTCTATGTATTAAAAAAAACGGCATCAAAATCCGTTGCGTAGTTTTATAGATTTAAGCATACATCGGACGGACAGACAGCGACAGTGACTTTGTTTTATACTATGTAGTGATACATGTATACTGTATAGGCCTAGCCTATGATGCGTTTATGTTTGCATATATTTACTAAGTACAATAGTTACATGTAATTTTTAGTGTAAGTATAATAATGTGAAATTAACAGTGATAGTTTAAGAATTGTACAACTAGGTACTTAATATTATTTTTTATATCCGTTTTATTGGTAATTGATAGTATGAAATCCAAGATTTCATGTATTGTTACATTCTTAAATACATATTATTGTAAAAACTTACTGAATTTTGATCTTTATTTTGTACCTATCATCATCATCATCATATCAGACGCTGGAAGTCCACTACTGGACATAGGTCTCCTCAAGGGATTTCCAATAGGGCCGGTTGTATGCGTTGTATTAATTATTATGTGTTTGTTGATTATTGTTGTACCTATATTGTGTTTATAAGTTTTTATTAATTACACGTTTTTTCCGCTACTTTGCTTTGTATTTTGCAAAAAAATAGAAGTTAAAAAAAAAAGAATAAAGGTAACCGGACCATCGTTTTACGCTTACGATGGATAAATTTAAACGTTATATATAGTTAAATAAGTTAAACCTAGTGAGGTACAATATAGGACGAATGGGATTAGAGTTTACATGAGAGTGTATGCACGGGTTTTTGTGTGTGTGTGTTGTGTGTAGATTGGAAATTGAGTGTGTTGGTGACGAACAGTCACCTGCTGAGCAAAAATGGGCTGGATTGCGCCAGTGGTTTTATTTACTGTTAATAAAACTAGCGCCATCTAGTTTATTTTTTATGAACTTTGGTTTGAGCGTTGATGGAATTACGGATACTGTGCTGTTCATGCTATTCTGCAGGAGACCCTACATATTACATAGTTAAGATTATTAATACATCAATATTTTTAATTTCAGTTCGATGGACTAAAAGATCAAATGGAAAGAAGTTAGCTCTTATAAATGGGTTTTCATTTTTTTCTGATGAAAGGAACAAGTCCACTGATATTTGGCTGTGCACTAGAGGCAGTTGTCGAGCTCGTTTTGTCACTTATAAAGGACAGCAACAAGTCAAGTCTTTTATATCTTTAGAACATAACCATTTGGCATCCACATTTGTCATACGCAACGGTGTATATATTAAGTTATCATCAAAATAAATAATCCATTTGGGCTCATCATAACGGATCAAAATAAAACATACTCGAGAAGTTTAATAGCTATAACCAGTTATCCATTTCCTGGCTCCATTATCAGTTCAATTAAACCATAGTAATATAGAGCCTTATTCTTATTTAATGCGAAACCTGAAAGTAGTTCAGAATCAGTAGCAGAATCTATTCCAATAGTTTTTATAATATTCTAGTTTAGTTTACATGTAAAACTAATAAAAATATAATAAGTAATATGAAAGGTGAAGAAGTCACATATTATTTCGAGATGATGTATCTAATTAAAATCTGTTTAATAAAATATTGTTAACAAACAAACCCGTTCATACGAAATTATACCTGTTGTCATTTTCATTTGTCCTTCTATCAACTTGCAACGAAGAAAGGATCAATTAGAAAATTAGTCATGATTAACACCTCATCAGCAACACAACGGTTATGTTGTATAGCCTTCTACAAATGGGCTAGCTAACACTAAAAGAATTTTCCAATTTTCAGTACAGATTTTGTGCCATTTTCAGTGATATTCGTGAAGAATCTTCGCGGAAATACCGTGGGTCTGGTAAATAAACATAGTTTTTATCTCAACAAGAAATACAAGGACAGACACAAATCAGATGTCGGTTTTTGGAAATGTATCAAGAGATCACAGTGTAAAGCTGGATTCATAATAAACGGGGACCGTATGGTGAAGTCCAATTTGGTGCATACACATGACCCATCTTCTTATATCATCCATAATGGTGTATATATTAGGTGTTAAATATTTATATATCTTTAAACTTCTGCCTGCGGCTGCGCCAGTTTGTTTTCTCGTTAAAAGCATATATGCCTTTCCAGGCTACAGCCAGTTCCAGATCAGTTTGTCGTCATCATCATTTCAACCTATAAATGTACCGCTGCTGGACACGGTTCCAAATATTGTGAAGGGAATTTAGCTTAATATACCACGCCAGCCAGACGGGTTGGTATAGGGTTTGTTTCGAATTTTCCTTTTCTGGCAGTGCTCTTGTCTGCTAACCCTTAGTCGCCTTTTACGAGACCCATGGGTAGATGAAGAATATAAATGCAGTAAAGACTTTGTTTCTTTGATATGCTTTCATGCTATGACCATCTCTAAAACCTGGAGAAGAAAGTTACTTCTACGGTTATACCCTCGGATAAAGCCACGGGCAGAAGTTTGTCTGAAATATTCGGTTAGATTTTGATTGTGTTTAAAACTAGTTTTGAACCTTTTGCGTTTTGAAAGTTTTATGTATTATTTTTTTGATCGGTAACATCGACTTTTTTCAGTTTATATAAATTGGCCACCTTAATTGTTACGCCGCTGTGATTTGACAGTGTCGGTAATTTTTCATTGATCAAATTAGCTTAATTTTGTAATCTTTATTTAATTTTCTTTGTATTTAATAAATACTTCTTTAAAGTACTTAAGTATTTTATTTATACACAATGTTGTTCTTAATCTTTTAGATGGATATCTAGACAATGGATATGTGTTATTCAGATAAATAATTTTAACTTTTTATAATACACGATTAAGCCATGAAAAGACGTATGTGTACATGCTTTACGCATTAACCGAAAACGGAACCCTAATTTTGTGACTAAAGCGCGACTAAAAAAGTAAATTAGCGTTTCATTCATTTGATAAGATTCCCGTTTACAAATGGAAGAATAAATGAGATGGTCTGGTTATTTCAAAGAAACATCTACTGAAAATTGTATCAAAAACCAGAACGAAAGAATATCACTTAGCAGTAGTATTTATATGGTTTATTTTTATGATTTTCTTATTTTTCCAATGCGCAAGAACACATCTTCTTCTTCACATCTTGTTGCCGAGATGAACATAAGCCCTTCTTAACAATCATTCAATCAATAAAGAGAATTAATAAAAGAGAATTTATTGTTTTTTTTTGCGATGTTATAAAAGTTATTCTGGTATTCAGGGCAGAGACAATTTAAAAAAAACTAAGTTTGTCGCTTTTGTTTTAGATTTTCTTCGACTGTTGAAAACAGATACTGATGATTCTACATCAAATTCGGCTGTATCTATCTCATCATTTTCAAACCAACTAGCATATCCAGTATCGTGTTCTTCTGTCGATGTTTTTCACTACCTTGAAAAGATACCTCCTACTTTAAATAACAAAAGCCCGTCAAAAAGATGCAGAGTATGCGCAAAAGAGAAGCAACGCAAAGAAAGCAGCTATTTTTGTCCATTATGCCCAGCAAAACCTACTTTATGTATACTTGACTGTTTCAAAATATATCACACAAATCCTAGTTCTTCTTCTGCTATCGGTTGTTTTCATTACTTGGAAAAATTACCTATTACTGGAAAAAAGAAAAGCCGCGCAAAAAAATGCAGAGTTTGCGCTGCAAAGAAGCAGCGTAAAGAAAGCAGTTATTATTGTCCAGTATGCCCAGGGAAACCTACTTTATGTATACTCGAATGTTTTAAAATATATCACACAGAATAAGGATTTATGTAAGGATTAACCTACCTGATACTATATTATTACACTTTGTAGACTGATGATAATACGAGTGCTGAAAGATATTAATCATCTTAAAAAATAACAATAGTTTTGTTTGTCAATAGAACTGATTTATATTTGATCGTAAAAATAAGAACTTATTAAAGATTTAAACGTTTGTTGTAATTTTAATTATTAATCCAATTCCGTATGGCATAACAGATAAAAAATGTAGGTTAATGTACCGTGGTCTACATTATTTTTATGTAACTAGATTACTAGACACAAAATTGCCTTTGAAAAATCGTGTTTTTATCAGATTAAAAGTTATTAAAGTTATTATTTTCTGGATGTTGGTTTTATTTTATGATGCCAAAAGACGCGACATACGCTTCAACTTTAATATCCGTAGTTGGTCTCTTGTATACATGAGACTGACGAGATAGCGAAACTGACCACGAAATCTAAAAAACTGACGAATAAGAAAACTGACGAGTTAGGGAAAATGACCAATTAGAGAAACTGACGGGTTTCGACCTAACTCATTTTAACTAGGTACGCCTAAATACTTAATTAGCTTTAAATGTGTTAAGTATTTTTCTTTAAAATGTTTGAATGGATTTTGATTTGGATTTTTTGACGTGAATTCCCTAAAAAAGATTGACTCGTATTGATTCATTCGATAAATAATTAAATAAAAAAGACAATTTATAATTATGTCCATCTCTTATTTGCCCGGTTTTCTCTTAATAACGCCTTAAGAGAAATCTCAGCTCACACCAGTCAAGCCTTATATTAGAGATTTTTTATAAGATTATCATTGTTAGCCTATAGCAATCGATTGTTGCACATAAATGTCTTACAAACGCCGTCCATAACAAAGACATATTTCCTTCCCTTAGGAAGGAAAGAAGAAAGAAAGAAGAAAAGAAGGAAGAAGAAATTATCATTCTCGTATAGTACCTACATTTTAACCTTTTAACGCCAAGCTCCGAGCAACGGCATCTCCGTGCCCTGAGCACTAATCCCTGAATTTCCGTTTTTAAGATTTATTAATAAAAATAAATCTTTATCTTGTATTTTTATGGACCTAGGGAAGGAATAGCCAACAACGGCACTTAGGGCATGCTTACGCTTGTCGAGTACCTACATCTAACCGACGCCATTGGCGTTCAAAATTTTAATTAACAATTTCTATTTATTGTCAAGATAGTTTTTATAAAACTGTTGACACTACTAAGCTAAGCAAATGTTTGAATATTTTTTATATTTTTTATGTCATTTTCAAACATTGGACCCTGATATTAATAATAACTAAGTCAAATGTCGAGATTACTAGTGGGCCCTCCGAGTATGTACTTATTATTATGTCATTTTCAGTGTTATGGCTGCAGAATGTTCGCGGAAATACAGTGGCCCTGGTAAACGAGCATTCTTTTTATTGTGATAAAGTGAGAGACAGAGCCGACGTGTGTGTCTGGAGATGTACCAAAGGATCGCAATGTAAAGCAAGGTTCACTATGTGCGGAAATCAGATGGTGAGGGCCAAGCTGGTACACACACACGAGCCATCACGATATCTCATTCGTCATGGTGTTTACCAAAAACTTTAATAGCCTTTTACTCTAGATTGCTGCTATTGGGTCTGATTTCCGAGACGGGACTAAAATGGTTTTTGTTATCAAATTATCAACAACTGCTTGAAGTCTATATATATACCTATTGTGCCCGTTTGGGTAATAGACTCGCCTCCAGTAACATGTAATTTAATAAAGCTTGCGAAATGTGACTACCTACATATACCTATGTATCTCAGAATTGTATTCAATATTGTTATTGTATTTAAATTATTTTTATTACACGCAAAAAAAATACAAAAAGCAAAGGCGAGCATGAATCAGTATTGAGTTCTTTTATAGCAAACCTTAGAGTGTAGATAGAATAAGTGTTAACAAGAGAACATTAATGAAGAAAGAGGGAGAAAAAAGGATAACAGTAGAATAGAAAAAAGTAGAAGAAAATATTTGTATCTGATGACTGTGTTATAATTTTTAGTTCTATTGTAGTGTGATTGAGGTTTTATTATTTTTGTCGATTCGCTTAAGATCTGAATCATTTTGAATCTAGGTAAGTATTACAAGTAAGGTACCTAATAAAAGTATTCATCTTCATCACCAACCCATTAAGTACCACTGATGGGCTCGGGTTTCCTCTCCTCTAACTAGAGAGCTGAGAGGGTTTAGGCCATAATCCACTCACACTGACCTAGTGCGGGTTGGTGGATCAGACATACTCATAGAATTTCTTCTAGGGTATGTGGGTTTCCTCACGATGTTTTCCTTCACCGTTAGCAGATGGTAAGTCACTTGACTAGTACATATAAATTCCACAAAGTGGAATCCACATCGGTACAGCCGGTCGGGATCGAACTCGGACCGCGTGATTTGCACGTCCGCCCGGTCCCTTACCCATTCAGCCACCATCGCATAAAAGTTTTATATGTATCTTACTATGATTCTTCATCGGTGTTTATATTGCAAATATTTTAGGCTAGGTATGTCAGATGGACCGACGACCTAGTAAAGGTTGCGGGTGGCCGTTGGATGCGGGCGGCACAAAGTCGCTCGCTGTGGCGGAAATTAGGTGAGGCCTATGTTCAACAGTGGACGTCATTGGACTGATATGATGATGATGAGTATGTAAAATATAGTTTTAAACGCAGACGGCGATAATTTTAAGATTTTTAGAACGTAACGAGTTAAAGATTCAGGTCTATTTTCTGTAACTTAGAAATACTTACTCATTAATCGATGAATAAATTAATTATGAGCAATGATTGTTTTTATTTTATCTGCCTTGCTATCCAACGCGGTAATGTGGCTAGTCTTTTGGGTATGTTTCCTCAGGAATCTGATCTCAATCAGATATTCTATTTATAGGAATTTCCTGTAAATAGAGTAACTGGTTCTTTTTTTTTAAATAGGTTAGCTGTGTTGGTATATTTTTAAGTTATGTGTAAATATTTTATTGAATAAATGTAATAATATGCTTTTATATATTTGGAAGTACAAACATGGTTAATTTGACGCTCTGTTATTAATAAATAATTTGCTATTCTGAGTTTTCATTTCGGTTCAATACTGTCTCCATACTTTTTACTGGTGCCAAAAAGACTGTCTACGTTGCCACGCTAGATAGCAAGGCGAATTTTGTCCTAAGTAAAAGCCAGCCTTTGTAATATCAAGATCCAATATTTAACTGACATTTTTTCCCTTTCACAGTGCAATTTGTAAAAAGCCGCACCAAAAATGACTTCGCTATATTGAATAACTATACCTACTACTTTTCTCACGATGCGAAATCGAAAAACTCCAGCTATTGGCGTTGCGGGTACCTAGGTTGCAAGGCAAAGTTCGTATACTGTCGTAAAGATGGACAATTATATAAGAAAAATCTGGAACACACTCATGCGCCTGCGAAGTTTATTATTAGCAATGGAGTTTATTTAAGACTGTAAAATGTCTGGATTGCTGGCTTATTCTTTGTTTAAATATTCATTTGTATAGTCAAGGTGTAGAATGAACTCCCTAACCATGATTTCACAAGTGACTTGGGGTTATTTACTTTTAAATTTTCGCGTTGCATGATTTTAAACGGGAATTCACGCGATTTATATCTAAATCATAATCGCGTGGACTTGGGGTTTTTGTTCTGTTAACTAGCGGTTAATGTTCTAAGTCGCATATAAGACAAATATTTGTGGGAGGTTTGTAAAGCCCCGCAATACGGTTCTGTTCCCTAGAGTGGACTAGTGGACTTCTTTAAAATAAATTACGAGTGCGTATAAGTTTAACACTACGCTCTTGGTTTTTGTGTGGTTTGAATATCATCATCATCATAATTACAACCCATAAACATCCCACTGCTGGGCACGAGTCTCCTCTAAACAATTTGGAAGGAACTATAACTGGCTGTTCAGACGGGATGATATAGGATTTTGTAAAGTATGCTATATTATGTAAAATATGTCAATCTGTCACTTAAGTTTCGGAAAGGTTATAAATTATTATCAGACATTTTATCAGCAAGTTGCAAAATAGGGCTTAATTAACCGAAGTTAGAACTATGAGTTTTTGATTATTGGAACACAACTTTTTTTTCCAGTGAATAAATATTTTAATTTAGTTTACATACAATGGTTTCATGGCGTTTTACCTAAGATGTTTTTAATATTTATAATTACCTATTTAAATTATTAATTAAATATGAAGGTTAGTAAAAGTCATCTTTACCGCGTGTCTTAGAGGAACGCATTTTCAGAATAAAAAATAAAATATATTTGAAGTTTTATTGATGTTGATACAACATCAGATCAGTAGTTTCTAAGATTACCACTACATCTGTGCACACAAATTTGTAGCACAAAAATTTTTCTAAACAAATCAATGTCAGAATGTTGTCAAATTATATTAAATTTTTTTTTTTTTTTTTTATATTATTTCACCACTTTTTAATATTTTGTTTTTGTATTGTGTTAGGTTGTAAATATTGTTTATTTTTCTATTTAATTTAAGTTAGTTGATAACCTTAGTTTAATATAGTTTATATCGTTTTTAATTAATAATTCTATTGACCAATAAAAATTATTAAAATAAAAAAAAATAAAAAAATATATTTTAAGATATAATTTATAATATTTTTTCTTATGCCGATGTCAGTGGCATTATGCTGTAACTTCTTATTAAAAACAAATTAATCAATTTTATGTTTGTAAAAATAAAAATCTTTTTATCGTGTGGGCAGAGAATTTATCAAGTCGCCCAATTTGTATATTGTAATGCTGTGTGTAATTGTTATATTCTACATGCATTTAGAAAGAAGAAAGAAAGAAAAATATTTTATTTGGTGACCAAAAAACAAATTTCGAACAGTTTACACTAATAGATAATTCTAGAAGTCGCTCGGGGCTTCCCTTCCATCGTTCTTTATTTGGCCACTGCTCAGCTATTATTGGCCGTAACGTCATGATATATATATAGCCCATAACCTTCCTCAATAAATGGGCTATCCAACATTAAAATAATTGTTCAAATTGGACCAGTATTTCTTGATATCCTAGCGTTCAATCAACCAAAAAAAATAGTATAGATTTTTGTGTTATAATTTTCAGTGAGGTGGATGAAGAAAAAGAATGGGAAAGAACTGGCAATGGTGAATGGTTTCACTTTCTATTGCCATAAGAAAAATGCCAAAACGCAGATTTGGTCGTGTACCAGCGGATGGCTTTGCAAAGCCAGGATTATTACAACCATTGACGAGGTACCGAATCATCGCCTGGTTGTATCTGCTAAATTAGAACATAAGCATCCACCACCATCTTATATAATAACTAATGGCTTTTATTTGAAGATATAATTGGTATACATATGTTTTTGGTATCGATTTAAGCTTTTAATTCGGGTTATTCCCTGAGTACTCAGGGATGCAGTAAAGAATATATCGATTTTCATTCGATTTGTCAATAAATTGTGTAGATATAAGTTAAGTATACATCAAATGAAATAATATAATTATTGAATTGTTAACTTTTGCGGTGTATGATATTACTTGAAAATTAAAAAAGGGGAATTCACCCGATAATGTTTAAAGTATGTACATAGGTACTGAATCAGCCAGCTTGTGACCACGGCCGGTGTTACCTGATCGCAACGTCAATTATTATTAAAATAAGGTTTTTTAATAAATCTAAAACATAATCACGTGAATACCCGTTTTATAAATGAATTAATTTTAATATCTCATAATAATATATATATTTGTGTTGTTAATAATCTCAATTAACGGTCGTAATTATATGTTTTACATACAAGTTTATCGTCTATAGTTAGATAGGTACTTACCAAATGAATTGTTAACAACTTAGTATAACTAATCTGATCTTTTTAAAACTGTGCCAAAATTATATTTAAACCCAATTTTGTACAGTTCATCATCAGCAACCCATTATGTCCCACTGCCGAGATAGAGAGCCTAAGAGTATTCTTAGAATTACTTCTAGGGTATGTGGGTTTCCTCACAATGTTTTCCTTCACCGTTAGCAGATGACACTTGACTAGTACATATAAATTCCACAAAGTGGAATCCACATTGGTACTGCCTGTCGGGATCGGACTCGGACCGCGTGATTTGCACGCCGGTCCCTTATCCATTCAGCCACCATCGCTTTCAGTTGTTTTTGTACAGTTAGTAAATTGAAAAAAATATTTATTTCAGCAAGTATTACACTGTTTATGATATCTCGTGGTACATATTGATACCTGTGCTAGAATACCCCCTCTTCCTTAACAGAGATAAGTGATTTTTTTTATTTTTCGTTGGAAATGGACTAAACTAACTTATGAGGCTGTTTAGTATCTTTGTTCTGTCACAGAATGTTTGGTACAAAAATGACATGTAATAAATTTTTAAAATGTTAAACAAAGAAATATTGTTGTTTTTTTATTATTGGCCTGTTGGTCTAGTGGTTAGTGAACCTGACTGCTAAGCCGATGTGGGTTCGATCCCCACCCAGGACAAATCTTTGTGTGATGAGCATAAAGGTTTGTTCTGTGTCTGGGTGTAATTAATCTATAATATGTATATATTTACAAAAAAATGTATTTAACTAATATATCAGTTGTTTAGTACCCATAACACAAGCAAATATAATTGCTTATTTTGGGACTAGATGGCGCTGTGTGAATGTGGTAGAATATTATATATTATATTATATTATAGTGTTGCCATTATATAAGTGAAACACGGAAACATTTTTGGCATTAGGTAAGTCAGAGTCAAGAGTCAAGTGAGAGGTTGATATATAGACGGTTACTATTGGCACAGGGTTACCATCAATTCAATTAATTTAAGTCATCATACGTATTGTGATCTATTTTGTAATTTAGTCTGTACATAAATTGTATTTTGTTACTATCCGTAGTTTTAATTTTTCAATGTTTTAAGTTAAATCAATCAATCATTCTATATTCCAATGATTGGTAAGCCTCTCACAATTTACGCCACAGTGTTTTACGTTCTGCATCTAGTCTACTCTGTCTACTCAGATAGAGAAGGTAAGTCGAGCATCTATTCTGGTATTCCACTTTAAGTTTCCTATAGGACTGTATCCACTCTAGGAATCCATCCAAGCAGAAAGTCAGCAAAACTAAAACGGAATAGACCACGACTTATTTGATGATTGCAAGCTTATAATAATTTTGTATTGCTGTAATTCACATTATTTCTATACCTTCGGCGACTCATGTTTACCGTAAAATGCGACGAAGCGCGGAGAAGTGAGACAGAGAAGCGAAAGGGGTATTAAAATACAGAGTTTATCTGATTGCATTGTACGTTCAAATGTATTCAATAACAATCATTGCACATTTAACAATAAATTAACCATGCAAAAAACCATGTTGAATCGGTGTTTCGTCACAGTTTGAAAAAAGGATAAAGACACACACTCGCATTTATAACGTTGGCAACGATAATGCCCATTAAACAATAACAATATTTTTATTGCAGTTTAGTGACAGTCTAGCTGGCGACCCACCTGATATTAAGTAACCGCCGCCCATGGACTTCGAAAGTGTTTAAGACACATCGAAGCAGCTGCCACCCTGATAATTGGAAAACACTAAGCTTGTAACCTAAAAGACAAGTCCTTCTGTCTGCAAGCATAGCACTTTCCTCCCTCACCCCTCCCCAATAAGCTCTGGCAGCCATACACACACACACAGTATCTAACAATATACCTTATTTCAGTGATACTACTAGCGAAGTCCCGATACTCAGGCAAGCACTTAGTCATGTACAACCATTACACTTATTACTGCAAGAAGCAATGCAAGAAAACGAAGTACTTCCATTGGTATTGTTCTACCCACAACTGTAGAGGGTGCAACGCTAAACTCAAGTTAGACGAGAAGTTCGCTATTATTGGCCTTGAGAACGAACACACACATCCCCCCGCGCAGTACTGCATTCACGAGGGGCAGTATATAAAAATTTAGTATAAAATTATGATTTTTTATATTACGATCAGCAATGGAATTAAGAATATAGGTCCGTGTAGTGACGGATTAAGAATACATAATGTCACTTTAACTCATGGGTGTCGTACAAGGCGACTAAGGGAGTAACCTGAAGCAGACAAGAGCACTGCGAGAAAAAGAAAATTCGACAAAACACTATACCAACCCGTCTGGCTAGCATGGTATATTGTTTGGCACGGGTCTCCTCCAAAGAATGTGGAGGGAATTTGAGCCTTCTATACCACGCTGATTTTGTGCCGCCCGCATCCAACGGCCACCCGCAACCTTTACTAGGTTGTCGGTCCATCTGGCGGGGGGCCGTCCCACGCTGCGCTTTCCAATACGTGGCCGCCATTCGAGAACTTTTTTGCCCCATCGGCCATCAGTTCTGCGGGCTATGTGGCCTGCCCATGCTGGCGGCACAAAATCGCTCGCTGTGGCGGAAATTAGGTGAGGCCTATGTTCAACAGTGGACGTCACGTATGATGATAATGATGATACCACGCTGGCCAGACAATTTGGTATAGGGTTTGTTTCAAATTTTTCTTATCTTAAAGTGCTCTTGTCCTGCATAAGGTGTACTCCCTTAGTCGCCTTTACGACACCAACGGGTTAAGATGGGGTAGTGACATTATGTATTCTTAATCCGTCACCACACGGAGATGGCCAAATCAACTATTGGTTGGTAAACATGTTCATTTGTGAGTGCCGCCAGCATACTTTAATTCCGTTGCTGTATTGTTATGATAAATTAAAGCTCACTAAGCCTTCCAACGATTCTTATGCAAAAATATGTCACTATTGCTCTGTGTATTATTCGTAACAAGCAGCGTGAAACAAAGACAAATCTAAAAACATATTTTCATATGTATAATATTGTTAGAATTAAGGAATATAAAAAAATCTATTGGTAATCTAAAGCAATAAATGTGTGAAACTATATTACTAAGGTTTTAATAATGAACTTGGATATTTATATAAATAGTAAACTTATGTTTTGTGCGGAATTAGAAATTATTCTGCGAACTGTCAACTAATGTTAAGTATATCCCCTGTTTATCACAAAAGCTTAATGTTGAATATAATTTTTATTTTGTTTCTTTATTTTTACTATTGTATTTGGTAGTCAATATCTTTATTTTTCTTAGTTATTTAACTTTTTTAACTCCCATTTAGAGTACCTGTTATGGTGCATGAAATATTTTAAAGAGAATATAATATTACCCTGCATACTCCAATTTGGGAGACGTTTAATGCTGTTTATACATATATATTGCCTTACGTCAACTACTTAATAATAATATGTTATTGTTAAATTTTGTAATTTTACTAACAAAGCAATAAAAAATATGTTCATTAGTCACTTCATTAGGAGTGAATATAGAAGGAGTGAAAGAGCTAGGTTTGAATCAGAGCATAGACACAAAGATAAAGCGGGAAGTGTATACGACTCCCGGACCGGGCAAAATAATATTGGCCTTTTTATCACGAAATTTTGGCCTATACGTCGCATAGCAGCCCGGAGTTTTGTAGTTGGTAGCAATAGATTCGCTCCATATTACATGGGACTTTACATAGCTGGTGAAATGTACGGGTGATGCCGCTGTTCCTACCCCTTTGGAGGAAAAGGCGCTATGTTTATGATCTATACGGATGGAAAATAAGCTTTATGATATCTATGTAGGTATGTTGTATAAACCAAGATGAATAAATAAAATATTTTTAAAGTTAATACGTGTTTCTTTGTTTATTTTTAGTACTGGACTCAATAAGATTTCATTTTTGTATTCGTATATTCACACTTACCACACATTTTATTATCTTAGCTGTGGCGTACATTAATCGCCTTTATATGTCAATACAACTGACAAAATATTCTATAAGGGCCCTAATACTATTATTCAAATACATAATTCTATTCCAGACATAAAATTTGTACAATCGCGCGCAGGTACTAATCTTCTATTACATAATGAATATATGTATCGAATACATTATGTAAAGAAATGTAAGGAAATATCTTATTGGAGATGCTCAACACACAAGGGTTGCGGCGGTCGTTTAGTCGTGTCGAGGAACCGAGAAGTGGTCAAAGCTAAGTGGCATAATCATGAACCAACGCCGATAGACGTTATTTATCCAGGTACTAAATTATTACTAATTTTTAAACCTATTCCCATTTGTCGGATTAATTCGTTATAACAATTTCTGCAGAAAACGAATTCCTGCGAATTAATTATTATTTTGCAGGATTCTTCTTTTGTGAATCGATTTAATTGTGCATTTTTTTGGAAAGCAGCGGGTGCTTATTGCATTGTGTATGCTCAAGTATTAATAATCCGATAAATAGGAATACGGTAAATTTGTATGTCTAATTTGTGTAAGTTTTCGTATTTTACAAATTATTTTTTTCAGGCAATAATTACGTCAGAACTCATTTGGTCGATACCATTTAAGCCTGATCAAAGAAGAAAGAACCTTGTACTTCAATTGCTTAAAAGTCACGGCATATTCAAGTATATTGCATTCCTGTATTGGCAAAGATAAAACATATACCTAATAGGGACTTATTTTACCACGTTGGTAGCAAACAAACAAGCTGACTCCCCTGATGTGTCTATGAACGTTTGTAACATTGGAAGCATCAAATGCCGACCCTTTAAAATCCCTTCTCTTTCGAATGACCTATAGATACCAGCAGAAAAACAACACAATCTTATTGCAGTAAAGCTCTTCTGGAGACCGGAGGTTCTTCCCCAGGCGGGTGGTTCAGTTTGAAAGGGGGTTACCCGAGGTGGAGGGATGGGAAAACAAAATAATCTGACTGTGAATTGATTGCTAGAAAGAGATAGGCATGTAATTTGAGTCATAATTTTATATTACGTCTTATAAGGTAGCATTTGCAATAGTTTAGACACAATATAGAAATTTTAATGTTATACTTGGTAAACATTATTACTATGTTATGTTGTTATTTTAATTTGCCTTACGTTTTTTTCTGGAAAGTGCGAGACGTCTAAATGTTTGGTTCGGCTAAATCAATGCACAAAGCTGTGTAGTACCTATGCAGTGTCGGACACATTAAAGTATGGAACACGTCAAAAATTATGTATCTCATGTTCCGTCGCAGTTTGTGTCAGTGGTTGCATTTGTATTCAACGCTGTATATTGCATATGGCAGTGCTGTACATTGATATCGCTGAACCAAAACTTAAGGCCCGGACGCAACCAAAGTGGAGACAAGAGGTCGTTCGCTTCGGTCGAGTCCGGCATTAAAACACTTGTTAAATGCCAAAATTGTACATTCATTTATGTTACGTGAATTCGTGTTTACTTTATCGTTTAAGTGTTATATTATTAAATAAATTTTATGTTGTGATACGTATCGACAATTTGCTTCGACTTGTTGTTATTTATTTTTAATTTATTTGAATATAAATTTCATTGATTATATATGTGTTTTTTTTTGTCAGCATATATTCATTACCGCTCCTGTTTTCAACCTTATTCCACCCTTCTCATAAGTCATACCTTCTCATAAGCATGCCAGCGATTTTACGATTGCTTGGGCGACGATGCCCATCTTCAGGCATCGATTGTGTGGTACTTAATCCATTATTTTTGCAAAATTAAATTGTTATATGGACCTCTCCATATAACAATTTAATTTCTAAAAACCCTATTTCAAGAACATCACATCATCAAGTTTAGTTTTGGCTTTACAAAATGAATATTATGTTATTATCGCTTAATAAATTTTAGTATAAGTGGATCGGTAACTTGATTTGTACATTATGTTTATATTAAATAAATCACAATAGACTATAATAATAATAATATAAGAAATATTTCAGAATTAACTTTTATTCGATCACGTCAAGGAAGCACCTTAATTCTGTATAACCAACACACGTTTTGTCTTCACTTCAAGATGGAAAAGCGAAATGTCACATATTGGAGATGTCCTTCTAAGAAAAAGTATAAGTGTACGGCACGCTTAGTCGTATACGACTATAAAGAAATACGAAAATTTAAACCCCATAACCACGAACCCATAAATGTAAATCATAAACCATAAAACAACTGCTTGTAAACTATTAATAAAGTTTATTAAAAATTACAGTTTTTTTTATAATTAATTTTTTTTTTGGGTGCATTTGCAGATATACGTTATGCCAAAGACCGAAAATGCTTATTGTTCGAAAAAAAAAACTGTAAAACATCTACATCGCGAAATTAGTGTTAATGATCTTATGAAAACGCTCACAACGCAATATGGCAATCATAGAAATACCACATAGCGTTATTAGTATCGTGGTGGTCATAAAACATTGTGGTAATAAAGAAAATTATAAATTATTATCATTTTGTTTAATTAGAGCAATTAAATTAATTTAAACTTATTTAATTAGTTATTAGAACTAAATTAATTAGAAAATATTTTTATAATTTTTTTTTCGCCTTTGTATAACAGAATTTTTTTTATATTTTTCAGAACCAATGTTTATACGATCATGGAAACGGAACGGCAAGACCTTAGTACTTCTCCAAGACTATATGTATAGCATCCACTACAACGTCGCCGAACGAGGAGTGTCCTATTGGAGATGCTCTGAGCACATTGAAAAGCGTTGTAAAGGACGCCTAGTTCTGTTTCAAAATAAAATAATACGTAAAATAACAGCACACAACCATATGCCATTACAACCAGACGCTTTGTATCGCACATAGTGTAGTGTTAACATTAATGTTTCATGAATTAATAATTATACTCTTAATTAGTAATTATAAAATTATGTTATTTAGTGTAGTTAATAGTAAAATAACCCTAGATTTGTTTAGAATAACAAAGGTAAAATTTTTGGCTTGAACCCCCTTATTAAAAAATACGGACGAAGTATTAAACCAGGTTTAAATTGATATAAGCCATGTTTTAATGTCAAAGTTGTCAATTTAAACCTAGTTTAATGCTTGGTCCGTATTTCATATATAATGTTCATGAATAAATAAATGAATAGTTAGTTATTTTGGAGACAAAATATTGATGACCTGATAAAATGAAACGTTTGCAGATATGTTCGCCCAAGAATAGAAAATGCTTATTGAGTGAATAAAATAACTCACTACGCGTTTTGGTAAAACCTCCAGATCGTGAAATTTGTGTATGAATATGGCAATCTCAGAATGACTACATATTTAAATTCGTGTTGTGGTTGTCATACTATACGACCACAACACATCAAGTCAATGAATTTCTTCATTCAAATTGAAAAGCCGGAATATAAAAAGTAATTGATGATAACTTTATATTAAGTAAGCATATTTCACTAACCTAAATAATAATATTATAATAATATTCTACTACATTCACACAGCGCCATCTAGTACCAAAGTAAGCAATTGTACTTGCTTGTGTTATGGGTACTAAACAACTGATATACTACTTAAATACATTTTTTTTTTGTAAATACATACATATTATAGATAAATTACACCCAGACACAGAACAAACCTTTATGCTCATCACACAAAGATTTGTCCTGGGTGGGGATCGAACCCACGACCTCCGGCTTAGCAGTCAGGGTCACTAACCACTAGACCAACAGGCCAGTCAAAATAAATAAGAAGATATATTTATCAAAATTAATATATAATGTTAATTTTTTACATGACATTTTTTTATATTTTTCAGAAGCAATGTTTATAAATTCCTGGAACGGCAGGACCTTAATACTCCACAACGACTATACGTATAGCATTCACTACAACGTCGCAGAACGAGGAGTGTCTTATTGGAGATGCTCTGCGCACATTGAAAAACGATGTAGAGGACGCCTAGTCGTGTTTCAAAATAAAATAATACGTAAAGTAAAACCACATAACCATATGCCATTACAACCATCATGTTTGTATCGTATTTAGTTCTGTATTTTGGAAACGAACTACTGACACCTAGTAAAATGAACCAATCGGTCGATTCATATCAGTTTAAAAGCACTTAGAACCCCTGACAAACTCGAAAGCTTTTACAAGTCCGCTGGTCTGTTTAAATTAAAGCTCTGACAGGTCCTGCCCTTACATTACAACAACTAAGCTATCCTCTCGAGGTAGGCAGCGGCCTGGCTGTGCCCCTAGCATTGCCAACGTCCATGAGCGGCGGTAACCACTTACCATCAGGTGGGCCGTCTGCTCGTCTGCCACTTTCGGCAATAAAAAAAAAAAAACTTACTCATGAACGCTGAGAAATTGGGATATGGTGGTTTGTGTCACAGTTTTTATTAGATCAGTCCAGCGCGTAGGTGCGCGATCCCGTGACCGTTGGGCTTCCATTTGCCCTTGAATAATGAACCGTTGGAATGAATGGAGTTTTATTCGCGTCAAATATGCCCGAAGTATTCCTCGACGATAATCTGTACGTACTTGACTTTAAGCTCGTCTAGGATCGAGACATTAGTCTGAAATATTTTAACTAAAATTGTGTGTATGCGCACATTACTGCTAAAATCTATTTAGCCACACATGTCAGCTACGCTGAAATGGCTTATACCTACATAACACAGTTGCCGAAATCCGAATATAGGACATTATTATTGTTGTAAATTGTAAATATAAACTGAAGCTGCATATTCTAATAATATATATATATTTAATATACTTTGTTACGTTTCAATGGCTGACAAAAGTTGAGTAGACTTTAATTAAATTAGTTATTTTTCCCGCGGCCAGCAGGCTGACTATTTTCGTACACTAAAAATAAGTGCTGCCCTCCAGCTGGACACTTTTCCGATAGACAGAAGCAGCGACGCAGAAAAACTTTATGATGCTATATTTAAATTTGTTTCTCTTTTATTTTATTTTATTTCGTTGTTGTTTTTTATGAAGTCTATAAAAGTAAGTAACAGTACAGTATAAGTACACTTAGTTTATTCATGTTAATATTATTATTATAAATATGTAAACTGTAAACATTATCTATTAAATTAGTTATTAGGGTAGCCTAAACTCCGAATTATAATACTCGATAAGTAGTCTAAATGGATCTCAAGTAGAATTGTTCTATTAAAATCTGGAAAAAACTGTAGAACAAATAATTTAAATAAAATGTAGTTTTTGTTATATCATTGTAATTAAGAGATTAGCTCTTTTTAAAATCGTATAATAATAATTATAGTATGCTAGTTAATTATACACATTATATATGTCATTACATCTACTATAATATTACAAACTAATTGTTTTTCTCAGCATTTTTAGATAATTAAAATTCATGTTTTTATTCCATCATCATCATAACTTTTAAAAAACATACAAAGAAACATTAAGAACTACATAAAAGCTTGTAAAAATGCTAAATATTGTTTAGTATTTTTACCTTTTACTTATTAGTAAAAAGTATAAATAAAAAATAATAAGCATTTTTAATTATTTTTCTAAAATTATAATAAAAAAATCGCAATATTGATTAAAATAATACAAAGAATTGTTATTCTTTGTATTCTATTTATATTCAGATCGTGAATGCCACCGAGACTATAATAGTAATAATAATATTTATCTATTTCTCTCAAAAGGTAATATTAGACTGATCATATTTTAAGAGTCAATATTTTGAGAGGGAGTAGAAAGCATTACAGTACCCAGTGGTTCAAACCTACATTCTGAATAAGGGTAGGTATTTTGTGTATTTAAGAGTAATACTATATATCAGACCATCGCAGAGTATGTCCTTTTTCAGTCTGGATGCTGGATTATTCTCAAACTTTACACTATTGCTTGTTGTAGATCTAGAGTTATCGAATTATTTTGGATCTGGACACGATATATGGCAGTACAACTTGGATGGCGATTTGATCAACCCTGGTAGTGATGTGGAAGTCGACGAAAATAATGACGAAGATATTCCAGTACGTGTAGGGTGGAACGGTAGATCAGCATTTAATTATATATCGGAATTACCTACCACTAGTGGTGACCCGAACATTCAAATTTTAATACAGCAGGATCAAGAAGATGATGTCTACTTGCAGTCCATATCTGGTGTAGATCTACTTAATTTTAATTTTAATAAATCCCGTTCCACCTTTAATGGTGTTAAAGAGGTATTCTTAAATGTAGCTGGTCCAACGTTCACTATGGAAGCTTCCATTTCACCATTGGAGATTTTGGAAAAAATTTGGGATGATAGTATTATGAACCTTATTGTTGAGCAGACGAACATCTACGCTCAACAGATACTCGATAAAAGTAAATTCACTTCAAGAGGTCGAATGCTGAACTGGAAGCCCATAACGGCGCACGATCTGTGGTTATTTTTCAGCATATTGCTGATGCAAAGCCTCGACCCTAGACAAGTTGAGACTGAATATTGGAACTCGAGGTTAAAGATATTACAGATGGACAGATTTAAAAAAGTAATGCCTATGGACAAATTCTTTTTAATAAAAAAATGTCTGCACTTTGTAGATAATCTTAAACCAACAAGTTCTCCACAAAATAATAAAGTCGCTAAAATTAAACCTATACTTGACCACTTAAATACCAAATTTTCCGAGCTATATATTCCCAACCAAGACATTACCATAGACGAGTCGCTTTTGTTATGGATGGGAAGACTTAATTTTGGTCAGAAAATTGTAAACAAAGCGGCTCGTGTAGGGCAAAAAACATGCGAGCTTTGTGAAGCCAACAGTGGGTACTTATGGTCGTTTCGACTTTATACAGGTATAGATGCAGCTCAAGAGAGCTCTAATATTCAGTCGCAACAATTCACAACAAACTCGGTTACGCAGCCTGATGAGCCTGACAGCAAAGTCTCTGCAATTGTGCTAGATCTTATAAGACCACTCTTGAATAAAGGATATTGTCTAAGCATGGACAATTTTTATAATTCACCTCTTCTCAGCAGACTTTTAAAAGTGGAAAAAACGGATACTTTGGGAACTCTGAACAGAAATCGTCAATTTGTGCCAGATTCTATCAAAAAGTGCTCAAAATCAGATTTACGCTTTGGAGAGGTAACTTTCTCGCATACAAATGATTTAACAATAATGCAATGGCACTGTGCTAATTTAGTGGCCATGATATCCACCTATCACAACCCAAATATAGGTGTAAAAGAAAAATACGGTACTCATAAGTATAAACCGCAAATGGTGATCGATTATAACAAAAACATGGGTGGTCTTGATAAAAAGGATCACCTTTTATCAGCTTTCCCCATGGAAAGACACTGTAATGTTATATGGTACAAAAGACTCTTCCATCGTATGTTTAATATATCTATTTTGAACGCGTGGGTCATCCACAAAGCAGGAACTGGGACAGAGACAAGTCATAGAAAATTCCGAGAGCGCTTGGTGGATGAAATTTTAACTAAACATCATCCGGATTATTCTATTAGTATTCACCAATCTCTCGAGGTAGTACTACTTAAAACAGTAAAAAACCGCAAAGAAAATAGGCCTATACTGCAAGGTGGACATTATATGGAGAAAGGATCATCAGCCAAAATGAGGTGCCGCTTATGTGCCCTTGTAGGTCGAGATTCACGTACATTACGTCAATGTGATGTGTGTAAAGTACCATTGTGTGCGGACCCCTGTTTTAAAAATTACCACACTATATCAAATATTGGTAATTAAACTGTATCAATTATATTATTACTATTACGAGTATCTTTTGCCCACGGCACCATCGCATGGTTTATAGTCATTGAGTTGATTTTTTTTTAATTATAAGTAATAAGTTACTAATAATAATAAGTATTTTTTTTTAAATTTATAATTATTATAAGAAAATATTTTGTATGAGTATATGTTGAAGCCTGAGTCAGGGTTTATTATATTTAATCAAAACTCAATTAGACTGGATTTGGACTAAGAAAATCAAAATAATTACTTAATATTACTACCAACAACTACTAGGTGCCTATTAAAAATATAAGTTTGTAACTAATAAATACACTCAACATCGCACTTTTATTACCTTTAACTATCAACATCAGCAACCCATTAAGTCTAAGGCTCAGGTCTCCTCTCTTCTAACTAGAGAGCTGAGAGGTTAGGCCATAATCCACTCACGCTGGCCTAGTGCGGGTTGGTGGATCAGACATACTCATAGAATTTCTTCTACTGTATGTGGGCACGATATTTTCCTTCACCGTTCCTTTAATCCTTTTAATCATTTAACTATATTCTATACTAATGATAAAAAGAGGAAAGATTAGTATTCTTTTATGTATGAAACGTATAAACTTAAAAACTACTGGACCTATTCCAAAAATTCTTTGATTGCCGTTAGAAAGCTACATTATCACTGAGTAACATAGGCTATATAACACCACGCTACGGCTAATAGGAGCTGAGCAGTGGCCAAATAAAGAACGACGGGAGCAAAGCCCATCGTGGCTTCTAGTATTTAGTAAAAACATTTAAAATATGTAATTACGAGTAGAATGTTGAGCAATGCTGTGAAGTGTGAAGTGAAGAAAATAGATAGCTACAGAACTATTTCTTAAAAACTCGATTAAATAATATTATTTTAAATTGTACCTACTACATTATATCGTACATTAAGTTTAATTAAAAATATACGTAATCATATTGTATTTTTTTATTTTCATAATCCGTATCTAACTTCAATAATACACAACGACGACACGATCAGAAGAAGAAGAATACACAACAACACTCCACGCAGTCATCGCAAGCAAATCACACAAAATGTTAGGTAAGTGTACTCTTGGCCTTAGACGTCTGAACGCTGTATTACGTTTGGGGTATTTAGTAACCAGCAAAATTTTTATATTTAAAAAACAATAGTAAAATTTTACTTACCTGTTAATTTTATGTTGTAAAAATTTAAATATTAATTACAGTAAAATGAAGAACAAATATGCATACCTACAAGAAAAATCCCTTTCCTTATTTATCATTTCAACTCATAAACGTCCCACTACTTTCCTTTTTATTTTAATCAAAATAGCGAATGATTATTTTATTTTAATTTTAGATATACAGATCGTGGAATCTCGGCGAGGCAAATACCTGATTCTTTTTAAAGACTTCACCTTTTGTCATTCGAGGAAGTTGACTGCCACAAACCATTGGCGCTGCTCATCACATAATGGGAAAGGATGTAATGCAAGGCTTGTTCTAGATAACGAGAACACTACTATTATTTCAGTTCACAACGAACATAATCACCCTGCTTATAAATATATTGTTAGTCAAGGAAAATATTTTAAAATTAATTAAAATCCACTTGCAGTAGTCTACCATAAACGATTGGCGCTGCTTAAACTATAATAATTATTGTACAGAATGTAAAGCAAGATTAGGAGAAGAGGCCGAATTATTGTTTAACAATGCAAATGTTACAAATAGAAAGAACATATGTGCCTAAATGTAGGTAGTTCTACACGTTTGCTTCTGCAGTTACGATCGGTGCAAATCGATCGAAACGTCGGGTTGGGAAATAATGATTCTTATGTCGGTTCAAGAAAATAATTAGAATGTTAATCCTTATGTGGTGTTATTTTTTTTTATTTTTTTAATTATAGTGAAATTACTTTTATTTCATTTATTTATTTATACTTTTTAAATTATTTAATTTATTAAGGTATATCTATTCTTCTGGCACATATGTATATGAAACATTTTTATTTTATTTTAGAAATACAGATCGTAACGTCTCAGAAAGGCAAACAACTGATACTTATGAAAGGCTTCACCTTTCGTCATACGAGGAAGGCTTTTAACAGAAACCATTGGCGATGCTCAACACATAGCTGCAAAGGGTGCACCGCAAGACTTATATTAGATGAAGAAAACAAAACTGTTATATATGCAAACCTTATGCATACTCATCCTGGTTTTAAATATATGATTCATAAAGGAAAATGTATAAAACAAGGAAAGAAAAGCGATATTTAAAAAAATAAGACGCGAGTTCTACGCTTTGTAAAATAAAGAAGAAAGAAAGAAAAGTTTTTTTATTTAGGCGCACAAAACGGAGTAAGTATAATGAAAAACCAAAAAAAAAGTATAAAAAGTAAAATAAATAAAAATTGGCAACATTCTTAGTCACATGACTAATATAATATACGCGTGCGGGTTTCTGCAACTACGATCGATGCAATGAGATTGAAACGTCAGGTAAATAAAAGAAGTGAAATTAGTCTTATTTTTTAAAATAAAATTATAAATTTAATCTCATTTCATTTTTTAGAGCCTTTTACCTATATTTGCAATAAAAATTGTTTTTTTTAGTTATTTATTTCTTTCTACTTGTGAAAAGATAATAATTTTAATTTTAATGTTTATTTTAGAAATGCAGATAATAAAATCTCGGTCAGGAAAATACCTGATACTTCTAAAAGACTACACGTTTTGTCATGCGAAGAAATTTATTTCTACAAACCATTGGCGCTGCTCAACCCATAGTTGTAAGAATAAAGGATGTAAAGCGAGACTTGTACTAGATATAGAAAACAAAACAATTATTTCTGCAAACTATGGACATAATCATCCTCCTTTTAAATATGTAGTTCGTAACGGACACTATATTAAAATATAAATCTGAGTTATGTAAGTACACAACATGTACTAATACATTAAGGGTCCTTTCATATCTGACGGAAGTTGCGTCGCGTTTTATCGGTCGCATTACGCCAAAACAGTCAAATCCATACATAACATTCGTCATTGTATACTTAATCGATGTTTCGTTAGCGCGTCATCCATATTAAAACGATACGCCCAAGTAGTCTTATTTTTTAATAGTAGTAGTATTAGTAGTATATCATTTGTTTAGTACACACAACACAAGCAAATATATTTGCTTAATTTGGGACTAGATGGCGCTGTGTGAATGTGGTATAATATTATTAATTAATATTTATTAAATATTTATTTAATTGCATAAACATACGGAGCCCTTGGTGTGCGAGTCCGACTCGCACTTGGCCGGTTATTTTTAAATAAAATTACATATTTAAGTTAATTTTTTTCTTTCGATGGAGATCTGTTTTGCAATGAACTATTTCTTAACTATTCCTTCTTACTTATGAATGAACAAAAATTATAACGTATTTTTCATTTTAGTAATGCAGATGATAAAATCTCGGTCAGGTAAATACCTGATACTTCTAAAAGACTACACGTTTTGTCATTCAAAGAAGTTTACTTCTACAAACCATTGGCGCTGCTCAACCCATAGTTGCAAGGGATGTAAAGCGAGACTTGTACTAGATATAGAAAACAAAACAATTGTTTCTGCGAACTATAGACATAATCATCCTCCTTTTAAATATGTATTTAGTAACGGACACTATATTAAAATATCTTCTTTTTAAAATCTTATTTTCATTAAAATATGAATCTAAAAATATTAAGATGTATTTGAGTACCTAAATGCACTAACATGCACTACCTAATACATTAAGGGTCCTATGAATATAAATTGAATATTCGCTCTGAACGTAGTAGTGTTTCTGTTAGTGAATGGTGGTTGCCAGAATATATGAACATAAGAGTGCAGGCAGGGTATAATCAGGATAATAGTAGAACGGGAACTCTCTTTTAAGTTACGATATAAGATTGAATTTAAAAATTTTGTTACTAGCATTGTTGATTGCCCTATTGTGTCGTCTCTTTATAACAAAATGCTCACTCTAATTATTGCATTTAACTTATTTAAATAAATGTATTAATAGTATAGCTACTGCGTTTTTTTTATTTAGTATTTTAGAAAAAAAAAATTTTACCCACTTATTTATTTTAGAAAAATGCAGAATATTGTTTATAATTTTTTCCCTTTCCTTATTAATTTTAATCAAAATTATGAGTGGTTTTATAATATTAATTTTAGATATCCAGATTGTGGAATCCCGGCGAGGCAAATACCTGATTCTTTTTAAAGACTTCACTTTTTGTCATTCGAAGAGGTTAACTACCACAAACCATTGGCGTTGCTCATCACATAATGGGAAAGGATGTAATGCTAGGCTTGTTCTAGATAACGAGAACACTACTATTATTTCAGTTCACAACGAACATAATCACCCTGCTTATAAATATATTGTTTGTCAAGGAAAATATTTTAAAGTAAATTAAAAATCAACCCACAGCATTCTACCATAAACCATTGGCGCTGCTTAACCCACAATAATTATTGTACAGAATGTAAAGCAAGATTGGAAGAAGAGGCCGAATTGTTTTACAATGCAAATGTTACAAATATAAAAAAATATGTTACTAAATGTAGGTAGTCTACATGTATGTTTCTGCAATTACGATCGGTGTACATCGATCGAAACGTCGGGTTGGGAAAATAAATTATAATGTCAATTCTTATGTGGTGTTAATTTTTTAAATAATGAATTTAATTTAATGTTTATTTTAGAATACGATCGGTGCAAATCGATCGAGACGTCGGGCCGGGAAAATAATTATAGTGTTATTAACATAAAATTGTATTTAAAAAATTAACATCACATAAGGATTTATGTGATGTTAATTTTTCAAATATAATGAAATATTTTTAACAATTAAATATATATTTATCTATTATTCTTTACTAGTTATCATATAAAGATTTTTATTTTATTTTAGAAATACAGATCGTAACGTCTCAGAAAGGCAAACAACTGATACTTGTGAAAGGCTTCACCTTTCGTCATACGAAGAAGTATTCTAACACAAACCATTGGCGATGCTCAACACATAGCTGCAAAGGATGCAACGCAAGACTTGTATTAGATGGAGAAAACAAAACTATTATATATGCTAACTTTATGCATAATCATCCTGGTTGTAAATATATTATACGTAAAGGAAAATGTATTAAATTACAATAAGAAAAGAGATAGTTAATAAAATTAAATGGGCAGTTCTACGCTTTGTAAAAGAAAGAAGAAAGAAAGAAAACATTTTTTATTTCTAGGTACACAGATTGAAGGACAATAAAAAAGCACAGTATAAAAAGTAAAACAAATAAAAATTGGCAACATTCTTAGTGTCACATAACATTGTGTCATTGGTGCTAATAAATTCAATGCGAGAATCATTACCTTGCCGTAACACAGTCTTTTGACTAGCACGGAAGGTAAGGAATTTTAATTGTATACCGCCAATAAGTTGTGACTGCACTTACGCGTGCCAAGTTATTTTTTGTTGTCATAGTTTTATGTGTGTGATTAAATAAATAATAAAATATGATTATATGATTATTGTACGGGTGCGGGTTTCTGCAACTACGAGCGGTGAAATGGTATTAAAACGTCAGGTAAATAAAGGAAGTGAAATAAGTAGGTAGTCATTTTTTTAAATAAAATTATAAATTTAAGTCTCATTTTATTTTTCGGATACCTATTTTGATACTGAACTGTTTTAGCTACTTTCCTTTTTATTTTTTACCTGTGAATAAATAGTAATTTTTATTTTAGAAATGCAGATGATAAAATCTCGGTCAGGTAAATACCTGATACTTCTAAAAGACTACACGTTTTGTCATTCAAAGAAGTTTACTTCTACAAACCATTGGCGCTGCTCAACCCATGGTTGCAAAGGATGTAAAGCGAGATTTGTACTAGATAAAGAAAACAAAACAATTATTTCTGCGAACTATGGGCATAATCATCCTCCTTTTAAATATGTAGTTCGTAACGGATACTATATTAAAACATGAATCTACAATATTAAGAGATATCTAGTTAGTAATGCACGTAGACGTAAGATGCGTCGCGTTTCATCGGTTGCATTACGCGATGATTCGTTATCGCGTCTCCCATACTAAAATAACACGCCCGACGCATTTGCCGTCACATCTGAAAGTTTCTGAGATTCTAGCGTTCGTGCAAATAAACAAACTACAGCTTTTTAATATTAGTATAGAAGTGTAGGCAGGGTATAATCAGGATAATTGCAGAACGAGAACTGTCTTTTAAGTTAAGATACCTACAGAGATTTAATTTAAAAATATTGTCATTAGCATTGTTGTCGTCTCTTTATAACAAATTGCTCACTGTAGTTATTTTATTTAACATATTAAAATAAATGTATTAGAAGTATAGCTTCTGCGTTTTTTTTGTTTTACTTTACAAGCTCTATTAAAAGTATGAAATTTATTGAAATTATAAGAAACATGTTAATTTTTGTGGTAAGTACACGTACACGTTCTAATGACTAATCAGAATCTGTAATTCCTAAGCTATTGTAAGCTAGGCTAAGTGATATTTTTAAATCACGCTGTTTTAGATGGCTGTGACAGGTCGATATTCTGCCGTAGTTATCTACCTGATAGGTCGCTTATGGCTGATTTCAATAATCTATCTATCTATGGATTTGGCTACTACAGTTATAATTTTGACATATGCTCCATACAAAATATGTCAAAATTCTAACTTTAGTAGCCAAATCCATAGATAGATAGATTATTGAAATCGGCTGTTAGTCAGCTGCAGTATAACCTACGTCAAAAACAAAGATTTTAATAAAATTGTTAACCCACTACTATATCTATATACTGGGCGAGGATATCTTCTGTTTAAAGAGCTGGGAGGGCTTAGACTACAATCCACCGACGCTGGCCTAATGTGGGTTAGTGGATCACATATATCCTTATAATTACTCCTAGAATTTGTGTTTCCTCACAATGGTTTCCTTCACCTTTAGAAGATGATAAGTCGTAGGACAATATAATTAGATATAAGTTTATTTCGAAATAAACGATGTTAATACTGATCGGAACCAAATCGATCTTATGTTTTAATATCACTTTGTCAATCGGCCATTGCAGCTTTGTTTTAAAAATAATTAGAAATTACAATATATCTACATATTTTCGGTTTCAGATGGCCGCGCTGTATTCAAGAACTCACGTCATGGCAGGCTGCTATTGATTTACAATAACTACTCTTATACGTATTGTCGTAAGGATGTGAGGCGTGGTACAGAAGTTTGGAAGTGCACTTCTTGTGCAGACAAACTGTGTAAAGCAGACCTTGACGTTGATTCTGAGACTAGAGAAATAAATTTGAGAAATTTTTCGCATAATCATCCTCCACCGAAGGAATGGCATGGAACGTATGAAAGAAAAAAGTGCGTAACGTTTCAAAACCAGTAATTTTAATAACCAATTCCAAAGTTTGATTCTCTTCATACAAATGAGGAATATTGTTCTATTTATACGCTGCCACTGGCCAAATCTTATACGCATCTAACCGCATAGTTTTATTTCGAATTTTTAATATTTTGAATTATATATATACTCGTATATTTAGTCTTTCGCAAATAAGCTTCAAAGAATACCTACAAGTTTTCAATGTTTGAATATTTGTCTTTTTTTGTCTTTTGTATATTTATGATTTTTTTTTTGTTATTCAATTTGCGGAGCTTATAAACACTTTTTACTTCATTTTATTCCCTAACCTGTTATTCCTGTAGGTATGTTTCTACAATATAATATTATTAAAACTATCATTATGATTTACTCTCTATGTACTCCTTCTTTAATAAAAAATACTACTTTAATGTATTACATTAGTGATAATGACTTTTTGTACCAGAGTAAAAAATCTGTTATGTCCGTGTGTAGTAAAATTTCTAAATTTTCACTATAAATACTATGCGATTCAAATAAGTATGGGATTGCACATGACAGCATTTGCCGCAAACTTCAGTCAAATGTGTACATTTTTGTACAGCCGGCAGAAATAACATAGGCATAAAACTTATCTCGTAGTTATTTTGTTACAAGTGATAATTTAATTGTTAAGTATTGTTTGTTTTTTGTTATTTTTCATTTTTTTTATAGTTTTATTTGTTGTTGTTACTTACTACTATTACTTATTCAGAAAATAAAGATCTTCAAACCGAAAAAGTATGTATGTACTTATACCTAATGTGTTTCGTTTTTTGTACAGCCTACTTTTAAAGTATGAAGTTATCTTCAAATGGGAAATAAAATTGCGTTTTGTTTTGACAGTCCCATTGCTATTTGACTCGCCTAGTAAATAAATATGCCAAAAAAAGTTACGCTCGTCCTGCGGTTTCATGAACTTAGAAATGGGATGTCGCAGATAAACTGCCATGTGTGATAAACAACCCATAATGGTAATTTATCATTTTATTTTAGCTATAGATTCTGATGTATAATATAATAAGGTACTAAGTAAGTTAAGTGCTAAGTATTTTGTCTGTGAGGTAATAGATATTTTGTGTCAATTTACATGTCTTTCAATTATTCCTTAAGTGTTCTACATCAAGAATTTTTCCTTTCGGTTAAAAGGTTTTTTGTAAAGCGGTTAAGGTAGCCTAACATCTATAACTAACAACACCGTGCCAAATGATGTGGGTTCGAGTCCCAAGAGACAAATATTTCGTCCCATTAGAAGAATAATGTATTATCTTCAGATAAAACAAAAATGAAATTATTATAAATTTGGCATTAAAAACCGTAAACTATCAATTGATCAAATTTGTATTTTGTAAAATACTGACTAAAGAATAAAATAAAAATTTGATCAATCGATAGTTTACGGTGTTAATGCCGAATTTTTTAATAATTTCATTTTTGTTTTATGTGAAGATAAAACATTATTCTTCTAATGGGACGATTTGTGATGTATATTTGTTTCAAGTCTGGGTGTACTTATATATACTTATGGCGATACAGCGCTTGTGATATTGAGTACATTGTCTTTTTATTACATTAAAAAAGGAAACGTCTTGATTTTTGATTCTGAATACGATAAGTCAACCTTACGTAAGGGGTAGTTACTCCAAGGCTAACTTTATAACCAACATGTAGAAAATAGTCAAGTCATTAAAATTTTATCCACTAACCCGCATTAGGCCAGCGTGTGGATTATGGCCTAAACCCTCTCAGCTCTCTAGTTAGAGGAGAGGAGACCCGAGCCCTGCAGTGGGACTTAATGGGTTGCTGATGATGATGATTAAAATTTGCCACTTATCTAGATGAACAGGCACGATGATAAATTCTGGCGTATATGGTTCTGCTCATGCTGATAGGGCCGACGCCGTAGTGTATTTAGTGCGTTACTTATGTATTGATTTTTTAATTATTTTATTTGTTTCCTTTTTTTTTTCAGACATCGAATTTGTGAAATCACAAAGGGGGCAACGTTTGATTTTACATAAACACTATGTATACTCACACATAAAGCAGTTTCCGAAGGTAGGTACCGATCATTGGCGCTGCACATCGGTGACAAGCAAACAGTGTAGAGGCAAAATTGTGTTAAATAACGATTTAAAAGTTATACGTGCGAACTACGACCATAATCATTCACCTTGCAAATATTTGGTTCGTAATGGTGTATTAATTAGATTTTAGTAAACATCTCGTCCATTGATTCCACTTAATTATCCTAGGGAAGTTATGGCAAACCATTGCCACGGGTGTCACTTTTGCCACACATAATAAAAATACTTTTTCAAGTTTTTTTTTGGCTTTAAAAAAGTTTAGTTAATTATATTTTTGTCAATTTCCTTTAATACGTTCTTACTCGTTCATCCCTCGTAAGGAATTATTTCAATAAATTGTGTCATTATCTGAGGTGTATTAATTCAATATAAATTATTTTCTCTTAATACTGCAAAAGTTAAGTGGATCAGTTGGAATCTCGGCTTGCAACAATCTTCTTAGTCAAGTAGTCAAGTGGCAAACGCTTCATGTCCAATATATTTTGTATTTAACTAGAAAATAAAATATTTTTAGAATGTTGGCAATTTTTCCAGGTGTTCATTGCTGTTATTTTTATTGCATTTATTTTTCAGTTTGTCTGCAATGCTACTGTAAATGTGACATACTTTGTTAGAAGTTATGTATTACCTTCTTTGTGTCTATGTATAAGCTTTTTCAATCATTCCTATTGTATTAGGTATAATACTTTCTTATTAAAATATATATACTTAAACTTAACTTCAATTTTGTATAATACAGTTGATTTATTTGTAAATGTTATCGGAAATATGTTACTTTTATATTCCCTTTTTTTTATTATTACTGTTCATCTACTTTGTTCTATTCTGCATCACCCAAGATAGACAGGTAGAGAATGCCTACGGCATTAAGTCTGCCTATGTGCCAATGTGCATAAAGTTTTAAATAAATAAATGTGTTACATTCAGAAATTGTGTCTAATGCTAGGAAATTTATAAAATGGTAAGTAGAGCGTTTTAGAAATTCTGTCGTATATGATCCTTCTAATATTTGATTTGACCACACGTTCTTTTTTTACAAGAAATTATGAACTTCTATGTAGTTATGAACAATCTGACTATAAAATAAAACCATGGAATTAAATTTAAGTCTACTTCAAATAAAAGTGTCTTATCGAGTAAAACTTGATGTTTGTATTTGTTATTGATGAAAGTACCATAATTTGATATCTTGGTCCTTGGACCCATTGGTAAAACTCGAAGAATATTATATTTATTTTCTTTATTTTCAGAGATTGTATTTATTAAATCACAAAGGGGGCAACGTTTGATATTACAAAACCGCTATGTATATTCACACTATCGGCAATTTCAGAATATAGGTACCGATCATTGGCGACGTATTGTATTGGTCTCAAGCAAACAGTGTACAGCTAAAATTGTGTTAGATAACGACTCAAAAGTTTTACGTGCGAACTACGACCATATCCATCCACCTTTTAGATTATTTTATATTTTTTTTATATTAATTAGATTTTAGTAAACGCCCCTGATTCAAATTTTGAATTCATGGCGGCCACGGGTGCCACTTATGCCATACATAATAATTTTTCAATTTTAATTTCAAATACAATTGTTAGCTCCTACAAAAGTTTAATTTCTTATATTTTTGTCAATTACATCACTAAGTTAAAATAATTTGTCTACAAGTTCTAGCCATATTTTAATTTTTGTCACTAAATTGTGTCATGTTCTTCTTCTTCGGGGTCTTTCCCCTTTGGGACCACGAAACTTTGGAACTACGGTGTTCCAAAGTTTCGTGGCTGTTTCACCCCAAGACCAAACGGACCACGGTTTGGTCTTGGAGTGAAACAGCCAATTCAAAAAAGGCCGTTCCGCGATTGACACCGTAGTTCCAAAGTTTCGTGGTCGTTGTTTTATTGCTGTTGTATTTAATTGACCTTATTTTGTATTTTACCTGCAATACTAGTGTAAATGTGATATTATTTAGAAATAAACTTTTCTAAGTTAAATGAAACTCGCTTTATTCAATGGTTTCAGTACTTTTATTTGCATTTATTTTGTATATCCTTTGTTATAAACCTTAAATGTTAGAGATTAACCCTTGAAATAAAAAAGGATTCAGGTACTCTCTGGTAGGATACTTCTTTATAGTATAGATAATATAAAAAGCATTACTGTATATTGAATGTAACACATTTCTATCTTTACAGCGTCCAAGAGATATACCGCAAAAATCCTACAGAAAGCATTGGATGAAATAAATAATGGAGTTTTAAGTGTTTACAAGGCATCAAAACTTTATCAAATACCAAATCAGACATTGTATGATAAATTGAACAACAGACATACAAAAAAATTGATACCAGGAGCACCAACAGTATTAAAACCTGGCGAAGAAGTTGTCATTAAAGAATGGATACTTAAAATAACTGATGCCGGATTCATCGTCAGTAGGAGACTACTGTCGCAATCTGCTGCTAAATTCGTTACAGAGCCAGACCAACCAGATAAACTTAGAGATCAGCTCAGTCGCTCCTGGCTACTAAGTTTTCTCAAAAGATATCCTATCATAAAAGAACGAGTTGTTAAAACTTTTAACGCATCACGAATTTGTGCCACTGCTACAGAAGTTAAGGCATGGTTTAAGCAGGTTTCAAGTTATTTAAAAGCAAATAATTTATTTGATGTACTTGAAGATCCATCGAGAATCTTTCATTTGGATGAGTCTGCTTATTACATTGGTCCAAAAGGCCAGTCAGTTCTTGTCAAGAAAGGTATAAAAAATGAATTCTGCAAATATGGTACTGTTGTGAAGGAAACTTTGACGTTAGCTTTGGGTGCATCTGCTGATGGGAAATTGATGCCAACATTTGCAATTTTTCCTTCTAAAGGATTGCCTAACATGGATAAATACCCTTTAAATTGGGCATGTGCAGGAAGTGATAACAGGTGGATGACGCCAGAAAACTTTTATGAATACATGGCTCATGTTTTCAACCCAGTTTTAGTTACTGAAGGTATTAAAAAGCCTGTAATACTGTTTTTAGATGGTCACGTTGCGTATCTATCCTTGGAAGTAACTAAATTCTGTAGGGAAAATGGAATAGTTTTGATGGCATTGATTCCTAGTTCGAACTACATTTTGCATCCTTTGGAAAAAGCAATATTTCAACACCTTAAAGACTCTTGGAGAAACCATGTTCATGCTTGGCGTAAGGATAATAATAATGGTATTTTGCCACAAGAAAATTTTGGTACAATTCTTGAAGGATGTATCAATGAAACTATAACACCAGATATGATACAAGCAGGTTTTCGTAATTCTGGGATATATCCATTTGATGAGAACGCTGTTGTTTACTCCGAATAAAATTAGCTTAAGATATACACGAAGCTTATAAGCTGTTCAAACATACACTTGGACACTTACAAACCCAATCTACTAAAGAGGTACAATATCACTTTCAAGTTAATATAACAAAGTTAATAAGTTATAGTGAACTTTCAATAATACGTAGTTATATATATACTCTAATCATAACAAGTTATCTATTAAGATAAAGAGGAGAACTTTGATTTTGTAGCCAAAAACTGCATATCCATTTCTCCAATCGTTAAAATGAAAAAAAAAATCTTACTATAAATATACTATAGTAGAAGACTAGGTACCACACAATATAGGTACTTGTATTTATCCAACTACTTACTTAATCTCATGTTACCTATACATACTACTAATATTATAAATACGAAAGTTAAGATGGATGAATGGATGGTTAGATGGATGGATGCTTGTGACTCAACGTTAGAACAGCTGAATTTGAGCACACACTTTACGGACACACCATGCGAGCCGAGTCGCGTATAAATAGTTTACTGAGAGTGTATTAATTATTTGGCTTAAATAAATCGCAATACTCATTCATCCTGTGTGTTTCTGATTTAATTCTTCAAATCATATTCCTAACCAGCTTTGACTCGATTTATCTGATGGTAAGTAAACTAATGAACTGGGGCCCGCTCCTGCTAACACAATCGTAACACAATGGTAAGCCGATGGTCTCATTCGACAGCTCTGATTTGCTAACTAAGTCAATCGCACCATATTGCCGACTTGTGATTTGTCGATATTAGTCCATCGGTCAGTCATTGACGTGTGTAATTTAGCAGGATCGTCATCAATTTCATAACTTGTGTAAGGGTAACGCTAAATATAGAGATAATTAAATTATTGCATTGAAAAAAGAGCAGGAAGATATCAGAGATTTTTCAAAAGATTAAAGATTTATGAAATTCTAGATGATTTTTTATTAAAAAGAATGCATTGGTTCGCTGTTCTTGAAAATGTAACCTAAACAAAAAGCATTTGAAATAATAAAACTTTGATATTGTCTGGAAGAAATAAACTTAAATAATATATATTTATTGTTAAAATCGTGGTTTTAAAATTATATAAAAATAGTTTTAAAGTATTAAGTACAAGTGTTAGAAATTTATGTGGTCTTCTGAAACTTTTTTTTTATTTCCTTTTCTTTTTCGATAAATGGCAAACGGCTCAGTTTGCAGTAAATCTAATAATGTATTATTTCAATTGCCGGCCTTTGGAAAATTTAAGTATGAGCCTACGCCAATCATTGAAAGCTTTTTGTCAGCAAATAAAAATGCAACGTTTTTAAAAAAAAAAAACTGTCAACTGTCACATGTCAGCACGACGGCTACTGGTGTTGTGAATACTAACAAAATGCCTGTTTGTTTCAGCGTTTCAACTGTTGCAGACAGCATCAGGAACTCAGATATTACTAAATAATCACTACACGTATACCTTCGATCGATTTTATAAGACAACAGGCACAAATCATTGGCGATGTTCCTTTAGAAACAGGGGTTGTCGTGCAAGACTTGTAGTGAATAGAGATAACCAAATAGACCATGGGTACAAACGTCATCAGCACAATCATCGTCCCACAAAATATTGTGTAATAAATGGACAATATGTAAGATGATTTCATTATTGACGACACAATGTGAAAATACGTTCTGAAATAGTCGTAGAACTACAACCACTATGGAAGTTTATACACCAGATCCCATTTCCTTCATCCTCTTTCATCACCTGTTTGGAAATGAGTATAATTTGTATAGTCTGTGTATCCATAGAGTGCTGATAAGTGATCGAATGTGGTACGGTTGCATCATGAACCAGTCAGTCTGTGTCGTACCATATTAGATCGTGTGTCTCGCAGTGCGCCGCGCATTAAATATTATTATTATTGTTTCGATTGGTTGGATGGTGTGGTGTGACAACCACATGGCACCTAGTTCGATTGTCCATCAGCACTTTAACGTGTCTAATTAAGTACCTAAACAATCTTGTCATGTCTTTTTAATTTTTATTGTCATTTAAAATTACAAAAAGATTCTTAAGTATTAATTAGTCTGATTCATAAATATCTGTTTCGAGTCTGGGTGTATAGTGTCCGACAATTGTACGTTTGTAAAGTTCCCCGCGACACGGGGCTTGTTGTTTTGTGAAGGGGTTGTCATTTTTGAAATAAAAGAACAACAAAAAACAAAAATTAACATTGTATTTGATACGGTTACACGTTTGTTTTATTTTAAATAGCAAGTCCTTACATTTAAAAAGTGATATTGAAATAAGAGTGTTTATACTAAATGTATGACAACTTCGCAACTTAGTGTCATATTTCGTAGTTATCAATTTTTATTTTTTAAACGGATTAATATTTTATAAATATGTTTAATAAACTCTTTAGAATTAGGTGAAAATTGTGTAAAAGTTAAAAAATCATTGCCTTTACAGTTCTATTTATATGCAAATTACATTATTCTGGGCGTTATGTTTATAGTAAAATAACTAAGCATTACGGATCATCATTTCAACCCATAAATGTCCCACTGCTAAGCACAGGTTTCCTCCAAAAATGGTGGAGGGAATTTAGCCTACTATACCACGCTGGTCAGACGGGTTGGTTTGTTTCGAATTTTCTTTTTCTTGCAGTGCTCTTGTCTGCATAAAGTTACTCCCTAAGTCGCCTTTTACGACAGCAACAGGTTGACAGAGGTAGTGACATTATGCATTCATAATCCGTCACTACACGGATAGTTTGATGTTTGCGTATAACTATTGTTTTTGAATCTGGATTAATTTAAATTTCCTTTTTAGGATATAAACTAATTCCTTTACGAACTGGAAGCTATTTATTACGTTTCGGTGGCCATACTTTCTCAACTAATAGAGTGAATTTCACTGGACAATGCACGTGGTATTGTTCGAAGCGAGTCAGCAAGAAGTGCCAGGTTCGAGTCAAGATGATAAACAGACAAGTTGTCGGATTAATTGGTGCACATACTCATCCGGATACGAAAACCTTTATACAAGAGGATATGGATTCTATACAACATCCAAAGGTTTATACACTTCCAAATATGAATCACTAGAACAAAGTGACTTAAGTATCTACTGTATTATTTTATAATTAGTCTGAAAAATAATTATATAACAAAATAACGTACGTTTGACTGGCCTGTTGGTCTAGTGGTTAGTAACCCTGACTGCTAAGCCGGAGGTCGTGGGTTCGATCCCCACCCAGGACAAATCTTTGTGTGGTGAGCATAAAGGTTTGTTCTGTGTCTGGGTGTAATTTACCTATAATATGTATGTATTTACAAAAAAAAAATGTATTTAAGTAGTATATCAGTTGTTTAGTACCCATAACACAAGCAAATTTAATTGCTTAATTTGGGACTAGATGGCGCTGTGTGTATGTGGTTATTATTTCAAGGAACAAAGAGAGAAGAAGCGACTGTTTTATACAAGATATACTTTATATTGTATAACAATACATAACAACATACATCTATAACTCTACAATATACAAATCTACAACATAAATAAATAAAAATAAATTAAAAACAATAATTATAGTCGCTTCCCGCTATGTGTTGCATACACATAACTATACTTGTATAATTTTCTGTACTATCACTACATAGTCTAAAACAAATTCGCTGTCGCTGTCTGTCAGTCCCTATGTATGCTTAAATCTTTAAAACTACGCAACGGATTTTAAAGCGGTTTTTTTAATAGATAAAGTGTTTCAAGAGGAAGTTTTATAGGTATAAAATACATACCACGCGGGCAAAACAGCGGGCGGAAACTAGTAATATTATAAAACTAAAGAGTGTTTCTTTAGTTGAACGCTAGGATCTCAGGAACTACTGGTCCGATTTGAAAAATTATTTTAGTTTTAGATAGCCCATTTATCGAAGAAGGCTATAAACTATATAACATCACGCCACAGCCAATAGAAGCTGAGCAGTGGCCCCGTGCAACTTCTACTTAGAAGTTAAATGCGTACAGACAGCGAGAAGGGATATGCATCGGATTTTCATGCGATTTTATTACCTATATACCTATACCACTCAAGTGAAATTTAATACTATATGTAGTTAAAACGTGGAACTTTAGAGAGAAGGTCTGAACTTCAATAAAGAGGGGACGAAGCGATAACAACCTATATAATTGCAATATTTAAAATCACACTAATATATAATAATAATAATACTCTACCTCTACCACATTCACACAGCGCCATCTAGTCCCAAAGTAAGCAATTATATTTGCTTGTGTTATGGGAACTAAACGACTGATATACTACTTAAATACTTTTTTTTTGTAAATACATACATATTATAGATAAATTACACCCAGACACAAAACAAACCTTTATGCTCATCACACAAAGATTTGTCCTGGGTGGGGATCGAACCCACGACCTCCGGCTTAGCAGTCAGGGTCACTAACCACTAGACCAACAGGCCAGTCAATAATATTATAAAGGCGATAGTTTTTGAGTGTTTATGTTTGTTATAAAATTTTATATGGAGCTGACACCCTGGATACACATACGTTATTTTTTTGTCAGTATAAAATTGGTATGGGTGTAGCTGGCACTCCGAATTTCGATCGTCTATTTAAGGCCCTGTACTAAGCCAATGTTGAGCTAATCCAGGGGGTGAAGCAGGGAAGCTGAAGCACGAGCCCCCCGCGCCTTTCAAAAATTCATCCCAAAGAACAAACTCGCATTCACGTCAACCAGCGGCGGCCTTATTCTCGCGCCGTCCGTATTCTGGTCGAACAAAATAATTATTAGGTACGGTAAAATATTTCTAATGTTTTCTATTTTTAAACCAAAAGTACTTAGTTTCTTTCTTTACCCGACTGTCAAGAAGGAATGGGAGGGTAATGTTTTTCGCGCGTATGTATGTATGTTTTTGGGCATGTCTGTTCCATTGTGACCTTCTGTAGCCTAAACGGCTTGGCTGATTTTAAAGTGTGAGGTGTCATTAGGTTCGTATTTTTTCCTCGAGTGTCATAGGCTATGTGACGTCAACAAAAAATTAATATGGCGGACGGAAACTGTCTAAACAGAATTTTTTTTAGTGCTATCGCAATATAGATATCAAATGAAATGAAATGAAGCCACTGCTCAGTTCCTATTACCCGTATCATGATGTTATATAGCCTACAAACAAAAACTCTTTTAGGGTTTTTTGGTTTTTTAAATTAACTCTTGTTCAATAGACGATGTCTCAACTGAATATACGCAAAACGTGCACTTTAAATGAAGTGATATACAAGGAATTATAGTTTGTACCAAGTGTTATAATCGTCTAGCATCGTATTAAACACTAGAAGTCGCGCAGGGCTTCGCTCCCGTCGTTCTTTATTTGGCCACTGCTCAGCCCCTATTAGCTGTAGTGTGATTTTATATAGCCTATAACCTTCCTCGATAAATGGGCTATCGAACACTAAAAGAAAATTGCCAGTTGGACCAGTAGTTCTTTAGATCCTAGCGGTCAAACAAACAAACTCTTCAGCCTTATAATATTAGTATAGATTTTTCGCGCTTTTCTAACTTTTTCACTGATGCTTCGCTCCTATTGGTCTCAGCGTAATGTTATATAGCTTAAAACCTTCCTCAACAAATGGACTATCCAACACTAAAATAATTTTTGAAATCCGACCAGTAGTTCCTGAGATTAGCGCGTTCAAACAAACAAACTCTTCAGCTTTATAAAATTAGTATAGATTACACGTGCGATATAAACAAATAAAAATAATATGCATTTTATATTTAAGTGATAGATGGACCATGTTACTTGAGATAGTTACAAAAGTAGGATAATATGGATAATGTAATTTCAGATGTCAACTTTTTTAAAAAGAGAACGATCCTATTTTTACGTGGGAAAAAATAAAGCATTTGGAAGAAAAACAAGTATTTTTCCTAAATATATTAATTATATTTGTTTATTCTCATGAAAAAACACACATAGCATAAGCTAACGTTTTTTTGTCTTTGAATCTTTGAAAACTTTCTTTACAATCAAATTGACAATGACATCTAATAACTTTCAAAGGGCTTAAGTGAATATTTCTTTCGACTTTTAAAACTAATATTTAGCTAAATCAAGGTACACCGAGAACAGCAGATACTAGCCAACTAAGCAGGATTCAACCGAGATAATGATAGGGTGATGATAACGTGAACAGTCCTTTTGTAAAAACCAAACAAAAATAAAAAATAATTTATGTAAATATAAAATATAATAAGTAATAAATAATTTTATAATTAGGTACTAAAGCAGGAAATAAACTAGCTGATATGTTACAACTGTTTTTGACGTTCATAAGTATATACACAATTGTTTTAAATGAATGAAGAATTTTTGACTTTGACTTTAACGAAATTCTTATATCTCATCAAAAGTCTACTACAAAAATAGAAAAGCATTGTAGCGATCCTTCAAAAGTTAACGGTTGTCTCTTACGATATGGTAGAGTTGGATAACCTTCAGAATCGAAACTTCTCTTACGACCCTGTATATTTTTTTGATTTATGAAAAATCCCCAATAAGTTGTTCTTACCGATATGAATTGTTTTCTCTCATTGGCATGCCTCGAGCTTGACGAGAGTAAATTTCGAGTAATAGCCAGTCCATAAAAAATGACAGCAACTTTGGTATCATTATTGTTTATTTCCAATACTCTAAATTTTGTACGTTATTATAAAGTAGCCACCACGTTCATGTGACGTATGTAACAGCGCCGTCTTAGCGCTCGCTGGTTGTTAGCCTCAGCGACATCTTAGCAACACCGGCCGCCGGTGACGTGATAAGAATAAAACCAATGCAAATATTATCTCCGATATTGAGAATAGTTACAAGATATTAATGTTATGATAATTGATTCTTGTATCCAAGAAGTTTTCTTCTAAATAAATAAAATGTTTATTTAAAAAATACGAAAGTAGCGTGAACCAAAAATTTAATCAGAGTGACGTGACCTTCCTCCCTAACGGCTCGTCGCCGACTGGGAGGGGGCACAATAAACAACCTACACTAGTACCTCATGTGAACGCATAAGGTTCAAATTGCTGAGATGTTTGACTTTAGTCAAATCTATCAAGCGTCGAATTAGACGTGTTTTCGCGAATTTCTCTTAATAAAAAAAAAACTACGTGTCTTAGTGAAATAATTTTTAGGTAATTCTCTAGCTTATTAAATTTCCTTTATTATCATAGCAAAAAATATATTACTTTACGATCTAAATATAGCAAACTGCGCGACGAAAACATTTTCTAAGGGTCATCTTTGTGACCTTTTTTCTACGAAACTATTATAATTACATGAAATATTTTTAGGTAAGTCTTTTCTTTAGATTCTCGACTTTATCCAAGTAAATTTTCTGGTTTGTAGTATATACCGATACGGCAAACTGCGCGACGAAAAATTGAGAGTTTTTCGGTGTTTCCGTTTGGACAGCGCCTTAATTGGTTGTTTAGAACACTCCCTTCATCTTGTTTCGTCTGCACTTCTTAGTGTTTTTTGTTTGGTGCACGTTAGCCTGTGCTGTAATTCGAGCACCCGATGCATTAATTACATTATAATCCAGGTAATTAAAACGAAAGCTTAACCATATTGGACTCAGTTCATTTACACTTAGTCGTTTTCTGATTTCCATAGCAATGTCTATATAATGAATTGTACCTATAGAATGCAGAAATAACATTGTTGTATAATGTTCCTAATTATAAATAAACTGTATTTTTAATATTCCAAAGTTAAAAACGCTTGTGCTTAAATAACGAGGCTAAGCATTTTGTAGTTGTAGGTATATTAAAGTTGAAGTAACGTTTAATGATGATTATAACAGATAATACAACTTCAATTAAGTTTAATTAGCTTGTAGATTGCATACCTACGACAAAGGCTTCTTATCAATATTATCTACAAGTTACATCAATACATTTAAAAATCACGTGGTATGTCAATCGTTTGTCAGATTAGAAATAGTGATGGGAAAAGAAAAAAAGTAAAGTAGTCATTTGGTGCAAAAAGGGGGTTACCTGGAAAGTTTTCCGAAAGTTTTGAAAATGGATTATTTTATAAATTTTAATTTGCTCTTTTCAAATTTCAACTTTGCCACTTCGTACCTTTCCCAATTGCCGCCATATTGGTTATTGGTGTCTATAAACTCCCGGAAAACTTTATTATTCTCTGTAACAGGTAAAACTTCTAGATGAATAGACTAAAACTGCGTTTTCCAGTTGTTCAGGGAGGTTAAAATTATCTGAAGTGTGACAGTTTTTATAGTCATTAATATAGACAAATAAGTGTATTTATTGCTAGTCGTGCTCATAGGTATGCAACTGTTTCAATATTTTTAAACTATATAAATTGTAACTTATATAAATTGTAAAAGTAACACGAGTTGTTTAATTTGCCATTTTACAAAACGCTTAATAATATATAGTTTTATAATTAATATAATTTTATAATTAATAATTATTATAATTTTATAATCAGATAACAATGTTGTAATTATGATTTTGTGATAAAACTGTAACTAATAAATATTAAAATAGTATTAATTTGTTATTTGCCGTAATTTTTGTTGCAGTACCGTTGTAGACTATGTTATTATTTTTTACCGATTTTACAATTTTTTTTATTTAAAAATAGACATGCTTATAATACACTAACTGATTATTTTATAAATCTTCTGATGTTTTAATTACGTATCTAGAATCTATCTCTGATTAACGATTTGGGTACAAAAACACGTTGTGATGTGTCCCTGTCACTAGTATTTTACGCAGATTCTTCGAAAGAGGAGGTAATTAATTTGTCATATCGATATTCAATCAGCTTCTCTAAACAGGTGGTGGCAGTCGCTTCGTATCTAAACTACTTACTACTTGTCAAATCCTTACATTGACCACGCGGTTAGTTGTAATTTGCTCCCATATTGTACCTAAACAAATTTATTGATGTGACATTTCATGTAAAAAAGACACGGAGCCGTTTGTCTAAAGGGAGAATAAGCGCATCGAATAAACCTTACTAAAAAATCAGTAAATTGGTTTTAAGCTTAATATTTATAACAAATGTTTACTAACAGCTCAATCCCAAGGTATACAAAAGAAGTTTTACAAGCTAATGTAAAAGAGAGAAAACCACCTAGTCTAGCAATTTCGCAGCAGTCAAAGTAATGACAATTCTGAAACATTTCAGGACAGTTAAAATTACAAAATCTGCCGAACAGAAATTAGAAGAGGCGTTGGAAAATGATTCAGAAAATTATATTCTAGAGATATGTGAGTTTCCTGTGAATGATCTGAGTATTTGAAAGACTTGAATGAAGAATTGAACAATTAAAAATACTTATCCTGCACGGTATGGTACGGTAGTCCCAAATTTAGCAATACATACATATTATAGTTAAGTTACACCCAGACACAGAACAAACAATCATGCTCATCACACAAAGATTTGTCCTGGGTAGGAATACAACCTCCAGCTTAGCACTGCACACCACACCAGTCAACGTTGCGGGTTCATAGCATTTAGCACCAAATTGGCTCCTTCCTCATCCGAAAGGTTCATTATATCTAGTCACCTAAAAGTCATTCTTTTTCAGATGCAATTCTGCTACCAACTAAGAAAGGTAACTATACCCTTCATTTCGGGTCGTATAGTTATTGGTGCAACACATACAAGAGATCAACCACAGTTCATCGCTCAGTTAGAAGATGGTACTGTTCTAAAAGAAAAGTTGAGAAGTGCAAAGCCAGCTTGAAGACTATTGACGGGAAAGTCACCGCTGTTTTTGGAGTACATAATCATTGAGCCAAAGATTATTTTGAACAGTATTAGTTGTTAGTCATATAATAGCATTATTTACTTAATAAATTTGTGCGCGTTTTCAGAAGAAGTATAGCAAAGCTATGTATAGCTGGGTTATCATCTATTAGGGTTGCTAGCACTGCCGTTTAGTAAAATCGAATATATGTGGATGAATGCTCGGGAAAAATGCTGCTCGATTTGGCTATACTGGAACCCGATCGGCACAAGCCGAATGATGCCGAACGTAATGTAGTAGTTGCCGAATTGAATGATGTACCGAACCGAATAAACTACCCGATTGGCACAAAATTATTAAAACAGAAGAAGTGCAGTAATTGCTGCGGGTCGGCTTTGTGTTCGGCAAATATTGCCGAACTGTCAATGCCGAATATGTGTGTAGCAACCCTTAGACATGTATATAATCGCCACTAATTACTTATAGTGCATGGTAGAGAACTGTATAAATTTGAATATATCATATAGTTTTCCCCCTACACGCTAGGTAATGCATGATGGTTGGTATGTACCGTTAATTGCAAGGGTATATTGTAACCTTTAAATACTGCCATGTAGTCATTCATTCCATGTGTTTTAAATTTAAATTATTTTTATTTTTGGGCCATACGTCTGTGTGCCACCGTGTCGTGGTATAAAGAGACATTTTAATGAAAAATGTACATGTATAAATAGTGAGAACTCATATTATTATGTGAGACGTATGAAAAGAATGGAGTGTAGGTTGATTTTTTGATTATGCTTCAAAAGTTTATTTGTAGTTGTTATAAGTTCCTGTAAGTTATTAAAACTAGCCAAAATGTTACGCAACGTGCCAAATATTGACAAGTAACTTGTGATCTGCCAAAACTTTAAATTGTTATTTATTTATATTCCATTGTTAGCGTATTGAAATTGTTTTAATATTATATTTCTTCGTACTTAGTACATTTAATTTTTTGAGCGCTAATATCACAGTTACAATTTAAAAACACTGAATTGTTTTACTGTCTTCTCTTCTAATTTTTTGTAATAAAAAAATCACTTATTTCAAAATATTGAAAGATTTTTTATTACCTCAATAGCTTAGTGTGTTTTTTAAGCTATTTTTATTTATTTTAGGTGTTTCCAAGAAGAGGATTTTGGTGAAGAAATTCATACACTCTTCTAGAATAAAACTAGAAATACCAAAAGTAACTTTTGAAAATATTTCGTCTTCGGGTAAACTAATAATCCGCAAGAACTGCATTTTATGTACTCATAAAACTTATAGGAAAACACGATATATTTGCGTGTCTTGTAAAATACCTATTTGTTTGCAATGCTCAAAACCTCTTTGTAGAAATTGTGTAGCCATAATGGAGATATCATAGTTCGTGTCATAGCAATATACAATCTGTGATGTATTAAATTACTTTTAAAGTATTTACTTTGACTTTCAATTGAAGCCTTTTCTATAAAATCATGCTTTTATTCTATACAGCTGTAAATTTTATGGACAGGTCATCGAGACGACCTGTCTCTAATTCTTAAATTAAGTTTTAGGTCCCGTATCACTGGCATTAAAGTTGAGAAACGCCACTTTAAGTTAAGTGCTATTTGTAATTTTTTGTTCTCATATAAATTCTATCAAGTCATAAATAGTTAAATAAATTTCCATAAAATGTATCAATACTTTTGCTTATTTAATTTTAACTTAATTTATTTTTTAGATTACGAATTTATACCGACTGGAAAAGGGAAATACATGTTACGTATTGGTTCTAATACCATCTGGACTGCTCAGCCTGCTAACATTTACTTTAAATGGCGACGATGGTACTGCTCAAAGAGAAAAAGCAGGAATTGTCCTGTTACCATCAGGACTTTCGATTTTGAACGACTTCTTGCGTGTTATGGGAAACACGTCCATTAAATACTCCTTAATGTTCATCATATGTATAGAGAATAGATATTGTTAAAGGACCAATTCGCATCAAGCAATGTACGTAAATAAACTATTTTTAACAAAAAAATATTAAAACGACTTCAAATCAGTACTAAAAAGCGAAAAATAAACTAAATTAGATATTTAATTCCAAGCTAAAAAATACCTACCTACCTGTTTAAAGTATAATACTCTATTACTAATCTGTTTGAAGTCGGTGCCAAGCCTAAAGAGTTTGTTAAGTTACGTACTACTTAGTACGTACATCTGTTACCGCTCGCTACTTCACACCACCTCGCACTTGCGTGTACCTAGTGGATGGCTCAAACTGAGTGATACAACCTCATTAGGCTGGCACCGACTTCAAACAGATTAGTAATAGAGTATTATACTTTAAACAGGTAGGTAGGTATTTTTTAGCTTGGAATTAAATATCTAATTTAGTTTATTTTTCGCTTTTTAGTACTGATTTGAAGTCGTTTTAATATTTTTTTGTTAAAAATAGTTTATTTTTCCATTTTTAGTGTACTTTTTATCTAGCAGATTTTAAATACTGGCTGGCAAACTAAGACGGAAAACCGAAATAAATAATCTTCGATAGAAGGGAACGTCTATTTAAATATTTTAACAACACAACCTGATTGTAGAATAGAGGAATCTCAAAACTCTCAGCTTTTTATGTCTTTCTTTTTTTCCTATAAAATGCGACAGGTAACAAGTATAGGTATACAATGCAGGTTAGATACTATATCGAAAACTTAAAATATCATCTAAGAATTCCTTTGAATTATACAACTTTATCTTCCATCAAGAGCTCTTACCTCAGACACTTGAAATAACACAACTTAAGGTTTATACATGGATGTGATATTTAAAGAAATCATCTTCTTACTCTCAAACATTAAGAAGTTTCCCTTCCAGTGACAGCTCACCTAAATAACCTACAAGAATACAACTATAGGTTTATAAGTACCTATAATGTCGAAAGAATTATCCTTTAACTCCTAAGAGTCAAGGAGTTATACCTTCCACTGACAGCTCACCTGAATAACCTACAAGAATACAACTATAGGTTTATAAGTACCTATAATATTGAAAGAATTATCCTCCAACTCCTAATAGTTAAGGAGTTATACCTTCCAGTATCAGCTCACCTAAATAACTTACAAGAATACAAGTATTGGTTTATAAGAACCTATAATGTCGAAAGAATTATCCTCCAACTCCTAACAGTTAAGGAGTTATACCTTCCATCACCAGCTCATCAACATGAGATGTTGACTATCAGACGTAAATACTTGAATAACTTTAAAAAATATATGAAAAACGTAACATGTGCCTATAAAATTTGAGGGTTGCCTTCGATTTCCCTGAGATTCCATCATCAGAACTTGACGTGATGAATAGGGGACCAATTCGGAAGTATACCCTTTCAAACAAAAAAAGAATTTTTTAAATCGGTTCAGGCATCTCCGAGTAATCGTTGAACATACATAAAAAAAAAAAAAAATACATACAGTCGAACATATAACCTCCTCCTTTTTTGAAGTCGTTTAAAAAATTATAAAAATTGACATACTACTGCAATTTAAGTCGCTATTCATTTAACTTAACTAATTGGATTTTATCCGTTTTGGCAGATTACTTAAATTGTTTGCAACATTCCTGATTAAATTATAATAAAATATAATAGTCGATTCTTATTTCTTATCGAATAAATCATTCTAAATCGAGTATCAATGATGTTAAGAGATTGAATCAATAATATAATATATTTAATAAAAAAATGTGAAAAGGATAGGTATTTTTTGTAGTATTAGATGTATAATAAAAAATAATAATTTATTGGATAAATGAAATGACTATTGGATAGGGAAACTAATGTAAGTATAGGTGTCTATCTATGTATTAACCGCCAAAGCTAACGGATATGAGAATAAAACCTATTGTCAAAGTTTTTCTAATTTTTCTATTATTATTTATCACGTTATATCATTCATATCATTGTTTATTTGAGCATTATAGGTGCCATTATTCATAATACGTTTGCAGAACATTATAATTTGACAAAATTAAATTATATGACTGAATATTGATGTTCGTGTAATTTATGTAATTTTATTTCTAAACTTTGTAAGAATTAGAAATAAATTTACTTCGACTTCGTTCGCGTGGACAACTTATCCCGCATTCATGGAGTTTTAATTTTTTTTACGGAACCCTGATATTTTACAAAACCAAAGTAGCCTAAGTTACTCCTTGTGACATTAGCTATCCGCCAGTGAGAGTCCTGTTGAAATAGGTCCAGCCGTTCCAGAGATTAGCCGGAACAGACAGACAGACCTAAATTTAAAAAAATGTTATTTTGTTTTATGTACCGTATATACATTACATTCATATGCAAATGCAATAATAGAAAGCGGTTTAATATTACAAACAGACACTCCAATTTTATTTATTTGTATGTATGTATGTATAGATAATTATATACTATTTCTTAATATGATTGTGTCTATCGATTAGGGTATTTACCATGAATTTGAATGTCTATATTCCCAGGTCTATTAAAACTGTGTGTCTATTTGTGGCACCATAGCTCTTAAACGAATGCGCTAATTTTCATGCGGATTTAAAAAAAATACTTATTTGTTGTTAATTTTTGTATTTTTTTGCTTTCAGATTATGAATTTATGCCGACTAAGAATGGGAATTATATGCTTCGATTCGGTGATAATACGTTTTGGACAGATAAACCTTTTTATACATCGTATTCCAATCGTCGTCGATGGTATTGTTCCAAGAGAAAGAGCAAAAAGTGTCTTTGCACTATTAGAACTCACGAATTTGAGTTAATAGCCTTTATAGGGGAGCATACACACTGAAATAATTTATAACTACTAATATTATAAAGCTGAATAATATGTTTGGTTAAACGAACTAGGTACTTGTCCTATTTAATAATGTTGGAGAGCTCATTTATGAACGAAGGCTATATAATATCACGCTACGGCCAATAGGAACTGAGCAGTGGCCAAACAAAAAGGACGGGAGCGAAGCCCCGCGTGAACTTTAGTTAAAATATAACTAGCTTCTGCCCGTGTCTTCGTCCGCGTGATATGTCGGTAAATAGTAGTTAGTATTTGTTATTCTAGACTATATTATCTATCTGTGTTCCAAATTTTAGATAGATCCTTTAAACCGTTCTGGCCAGATTGAGCATCACACATCCATCCATCCATCCTAACTTGTAAAAATGCTTGCAAACTTAGACTATCCATATTTCGCAAAACCCGTGTAAAATATTGTGAAATATCGGTTTGTACATATTACTATGATAATAGAATAATTGACTAACTACTTATTAAATAAAAACCATTTTTTATGATACACTATTGTTATAATTTTTTTTTTTGTTTATTTTTGTTTTTTAAAAGACAATGCCCGCACTAGGGAACATGTCCTGTGTCGCGGGGAGCTTTACAAACATGCAACTAACAGACACGTACACCCAGACTAGACACAAATATCTATGAATCACACAAATATTTGTCTCGTGTGGGAATCGAACCCACGTCACCCAGCACGGCGATGTAGTGGCGAGGCGACCACCTTAACCACTGCGCCACGGTGACAGTGTTATTAAATTTTCAATTAAAAGCCTTATATTAATCTTCATTAAAAACTGCTTTTGATTTGTTTGAACTGCGTATAAATAGGTAAATTTTTATATACATAATAATATTATGATTTATTTAATAAAATATTTCAGGTTTAAGAATCGTTTATTTCTCATAATTATTTTGTACTTAACGTAACTATTAACTTTATTTGTACGGTGGCGACACTTTTTGTTTTTATTCACTAATACACAAGATATAATTGTGATAAACATCAAGTGAACCAGAATAAAAATATTACAACAAATGTGGGTACTATTATAAATTTTAATATTGGCTTATTACGATACCGAGCTTTGGTTTGCGTTCGTAAATACACGGAGTGAGCGTACCTAGATGAGGCAACATGAGTAATAAAATGTTTACTTTATTATTGTTAATAATGTTATACTATTTTTAGGTTTATTATTACGAGATTATGTGTTGGTTTTTGAGGTTATAATAAATTTATAAATTTTGTATCATTGTAGATTTGTGACATAGGTATATGTAATTGTAATTTTTAATATGTAGAAATATTTCAGTTTTTGTTTATATTATATATATTTTTATTATTTTAGTTATTTTTTTATATTTAACAGAACTTGAGCAATAATATAAATTATAATACATTATATAGCTAACCTATTTCCAAAGAAAAACCTAATTTTCTATTTAAAGGAGTTGCCTATAAATAGAATATTAGTTTGAGGTGAGATTCCTGAGGAAAGGTACCCAAAAGGGTGGCCACATTACCACTTTGGATGGCAAGGCTAATCCGTTAATTTAAAAAAAATATGTTCGAAATTTGATTTTTTTATTATTTATATATAATATACGGAACCTCATTTTAGTCCACTGCTAAACACAAGTCTTTAATTGTCTTAAATCATTAAAACAAATGATTTGTATCAATAGTATCAATGCCATTGTAATAAAAGATCAGAGTAACTAATTTAAAACGACAAAGTAGATATTTATAGAAACAGTTACCAAAACAGTTATATAAATAGTATCAATACAGTTGTGAAAATATCCCTAATTGGCGCTACGTTATACGTAGCAACGTGCAAAGGCGTTGAGCTGTTGACAACGGCACCCCCGGGCTCCGGGCGCGGCGCTCACTCGCGCAGTGATAGCAAGTTAGCGCGAGGGCAAAGTTACCGCGTACAACGGGTCGCTCCGCGCGCCGCCGTCATCCCGGCCAGTACCGCGCTTGCGCTGTTCCCGGTCGCCTGTAGCTGCTCGAGTTCTCGAAACGTCGCGACCGACGACCTAACAATTGTAACCTATATTACATACACACAGTAATGACGCTGATTGAAGTGATTTAAATTGTATCAAAATAAGGTATATTATCAAAGTATGTAATTAAATGTAGATTTAAACTAAATGTCAAAGGTTCCGCGCGTAAACGTTCCAAATTCCTTCACAGAGTGGTTACTTTGATTGTGCATAATTATTATCTTAAAGCTTCTAGAAAAAAGAGCTTCATTGATATTGTTTACATTATTTAAAAGTTACTCTAATGAAGCTCATTTTAGTTTCGAGTTTCAGTCGAGTTCTCATGATAATCCTAAGATAATGAGAGATTAGCTTAAAATATAGAGGTAAAATTGTTGTTGAAAGATGTCAATCTACTGTTTAAGACAGAATCTCAACGAATACTTTATGTTGATTAAATTTATTGCATCATAATAACAATGTAATCGTAGATTGATTACGTCACATAATAATATCACTCCAATATTGTACAGGCGGCGGCAGCCTTCGACCGGTCGATGAAAGAGCGATGTCCCAGCCAATCGGCTACATTCACTCCATAAATAAACCTACTAAATTGCAAAGCAACAGGTACACACATATTTTATTGAATTGATTTCATTTTTCAGTATATTTCCTCTCTTCGCGCGGTAAGACGGGAATGTTGTATAAAAACCACAAGTTTTATCAACAAGTGGAGCCATTGGGATTAAGATGGAGATGCACAAAGAGAGGTTGTAGAGCTTACTATTATGTACAAAAAGGTTCTGTAACAAAGAAATACGAGAGACACGAACATGAGTGATTGTAGATAGCTATTTAAGTGTTTAATAAAATAATAAAGCCATTACGGTCAGACATAGCACATAATTATCTAGCTACGGCTAACGTAGACGACGAGTTTTGAAGAGATATTATAATATGTGTTATTTATATGTAAAAATAATGGCGTCGCCGTCGCGACGTCGAGATACGCTTTATCATGTGGGTACTGTAAATGTATTGATATTTTATTTATTGATTGTTCATATTATTATATCCTTTTTTTTGTTTCGCTTTGGTGGAATTCAGCACTCATTACGTATGTAGTAAACTTGTTTATTCATGGTATTCTGGTTGTGGAATAGGCCTTTTGGAAAGCGGGTTCATGCAATAGCATGAAGCAGTCATTAATTTTGAGTTCTTCTTTTGTGTGCATAAAATAAGTGTCTGTTTTATATTTATCACTTAGGCAATATTTTAATGACTTTTCGCAGTAATTATCAATTATTGTGTAGAAAATAGATAAGAATCCATTATATCTGTGTTGACAGTTTTACTTTGACTATCTCGGTCCGTTGTAGGATTTATAGAATAAGTCATATAACGGAAACGAGAAATAAATGTTTTGTCTCACAAAGTCTAAATTAATAAAAGCACACACATTTTCAAAGTCAAGCACAAATTATAATTAAATATTTACTGTTATGTTGTCTTTTGTGAAAATACGTGTTAACGATTTATTTATTTTTATTTGTTACTATCAAAAAGTAAATTTTAACTCATCATTATGAGTTATAAATTTCAAAATAATATGTTGTTGCGTCTTGTCTAAATAAGATTTCATTTTAATAAATTATAAATCAAGTCATAATGTAATCGTTATAATATATTGTACTTTCTTAAATAAACACGAAGTACTAATGGTTCTCTTTTCTTTTTAATCTCAGGATCTCAGGAACTACTAGTTCGAAAAAAATGTTTGTTGCATAGGTAGCCCATTTAATAATAATAATAATATAATAATATTCTACCACATTTACACAGCGCCATCTAGTCCCAAAGTAAGCAATTATATTTGCTTGTGTTATGGGAACTAAACTGATATACTACTTAAATACATTTTTTTTTTGTAAATACATACATATATTATTATAGATAAATTACACCCAGACACAGAACAAACCTTTGTGCTCATCACACAATGATTTGTCCTGGGTGGGGACCGAACCCACGACCTCCGGTTTAGCAGTCAGGGTCACTAACCACTAGACCAACAGGCCAGTCATATATAACTTCACGCTACAGCCAGTAGGAGCTGAGCAGTGGCCAAACATAGAACCACGGGAGCGAAGTCCCGTGCGGCTTCCAGCTGATAATAAAACGTTGCACTTTGCACTTCACACAGTCAACAGAAGGTGCGTTAGTCGTCGACCATGTTAATAAAGGTGCAAACAAACTGCCACGTTGAGCCCACCAATGGGATTTGGTCGCGTCAGCAACGTCACATAAGCTTCTTCTGTCAGATCTACGAAGACCCCAATAGGCCGGGTACACCGGGTTCACGTATCACTGAGTAATGTAATAAGATTAGATAATATTAATTCTTTCAAAGCTAATGGTGGCCATATACGCTACGACAAGTCGTTACGATCAGACTGTACAGTTCGAACGGTACAGTTTTTCGTACATGAAAAATCAGAGGAAACTGTACAGTTTTATAACATACATGTAGGGATTTAGGTACCGTTCGAACTGTACAGTACCATTAGTTAAAAAGTATATTGGTTGACAAAGCATATTATAGTATTAAGGAGTATCTAGATGACAAATGTATTGATATTGACATAATGATTGCCTGTTTATTTTTCTCTTTTTAATTTACACTAACTTTGTTTTTTTTTATTTTAAAATAATTTGTATTTGACTACTGTAATATTTGCATGCCCAAGGTAGAGCATGGAGGAACTAAACATTAATGTAAAAATACAAATGTAATGTAAAAAAAAAAAATGGAATTGTATGAGACATGACACACCGCTTGCGTGTGCGCAGTGCGTGGCCCTAGTTCCCTCAGTGGTGCTTGCAAGTCTACGCTTACCTATAAAGTAGCTTTAGAAAAACATTCATAATTTTTTTTTTTCCAGCCACTGTTATTTACACAAAAAGAGGTTTTAAACGTTTGCTTCTCAACAATTATGCTTTTTGTGTAAACTTCGAGTCTGATAGTAAAACAAGATGGCGATGTTGTCAACGACGTTGTTCTTCGATAGTACATACTAGCGAAGACGTCATAATTAAAGCTGTTGAAGATCATAAGCATCCCACACCTCGTCGATTTTGTCACATTTGGCGTTGATTACGCTCTTTTTTGTACGTTCGGGTGTGTTTGAACCAATAGAAATGCTTAATTTACGTAGCTCAGGTGAAGCGATTTTATTGGTTCTTAACAAATACATCATAACAGATCTTGGCACATCTCTTTACGCATGCCTACTTGGTTGACAATCAAACATTTATACCGAATACGCATGCGCTATTACAATTAGGAGCGAATAAAACCACCTAATATTTATAAAGCTTTAATTGTTAATAAATTGTTCTTTATAAAATTTCTCTTGTTGTTGTTGTTGACAATAAATATTTTTATATTCGATTGGTTGTTTTAGTTTCAAATTCTACCAATAGCACGATTATATTTAAAGAATTTTATATTAAAATTGTAATATGTGTTTTAGGTCCGACGCCGTATTATTTTGAAAGTACCAAAGGGAAAAGAATGCTTATGCTGAATGATATAAAGTACCGTATTGGCAGTATGAGTCCTGGTAACAAGGTGAGGTGGCGTTGTTCCTCACACGAGAGATACGGCTGTAAAGCGAAAGTACTCACCATAGACGACCAGATAGTGTACTTCGATAAAGCGCATATCAATTCTTTTCGTGAACGATTTGATAAGTAAGTAATTAAATTAAGTACGAATGCTGGAACGCTGGTGAGCGAGCTCCCCTTTGTCGCTTTGTTGAAGCATGCAACCTAAATTTTCAGTACACGGATATCTTTTCTCTTTCTCATTGCTTGCTGATGCAATGAATATTAAACCTGATAAAATTTTCTAGTATGCCAATTACAACTCTTACATTCAGTTTCCTTCTTCTCTTACTTATTTCGATAACTCGTGGACAATGGTTTTGGCTGTATGCTTACAACATTCTAGTGAGAAAATTACAGTTATTATTAAGCGTAAAACTGGTTTTTTATAAAAATAAAGTAAAAGTACTTATAAGAAAATCTTATGAAACTAAATTATACTTGCAAGATACCACCAGATTTAGGAGACATTTACATGTCCTGTTACGTTCGCGCCATGACATCGCGCTGTTCCGAGTATGACGCTATGACGTGGTGTTGTGGACAAAGTCTCAAAGTGCTGGCATACTTGAGCAACCACATGTAATGAGCATTATCGCGACTGTTACGTTAACGCAAAATAAACTCGAGCTTTTTAGCAAGCATTCTGGCGAGCCTACTATTTGTTTTGAGCTATTTGCAGAGGCGCACGCGCGACCCTCAAGTTTAAGTCAAAACTGCTCCCTTTAAACAGATTGAGATATCGTGTCCGAGAGCGATGTCTATGTGTGCGTTGCTCGAGCGCGCGTTGTATGCTACATCTTCTGTAAACTTTTATTTTTATTTTGTGTTTGAGTGTTTACTAGAATGCTCGTAGCAATGTTTGGTTCTGTTTGTGGCTCTATTCGGGGCTCTATTCATTGTTCAGTTCGTGGATCTGTTCGACGCACGCATTAATACAATTATGCCAACGTCACTCTACCGAGGCTCGCGTTATGGTCACGTTATGGTTCTGTCATGCTCACTGAATGGCTTGAGGTTTAACAGTACAGATGGCTTTCAATTTTCTTTTTTAAGACTGAGCTTGTTGATAATATTTACCATTATAAATATGTTGTTATGGAATGGTATATAGTATTATTATTATCATAGAATAAACAAATGTGTTTGCATTAGGATAAGGTAATTTTTTCCTTGTAGGCTGTAATTTTTTGTATAATAAAATTGTCAATTATCTTTACGATGCATAATAAAGTTAACCAAAGTTGGTCTGTGTGTTATTGTACCTGATTTTAGATCTAAAATATTATGTAGCTCTAGGTACTCGTATGTCATAATTATTTACTACCTATTGTAGATCGTAGATAGCATAATAATTAGAAGCTGAAAATAAAAAGAAAATTTTAAACGCTGTGATTGTCTTAATTTTTTAATTAACGTATCAGTATTTATAGACATAAGGATATTGTACTTTTGTAGGCAAGTCTATGTAGGTACAACACTCCATAAAAAAGTTGTTAACTGAATATATTCAAGTAGACTGGTTTCACCTTATTATTATTAGTATAAGAACTAATTTACCTGAATATATCATCTCACATTATGCCATTTATAAAGTAACAACACATGGACTTTGGTATAAATTTAAATATTGTAAAAAAGGAAATTAAATAAGTTTATTCACTGTCAGTCTCATTTATTTCACAAATATTTCATTAATTTAGTGGGATTTTAAAAAATCACAAAAATATTCATGTATATTTTAGAATAATATAAGTGGTCTTAATAAAAAATCTGATTAGAGTCTTTATGTTTGATGCAGGGCACACAGCTCCTCTACCCGCCGCACAGTTCATTGAAATCAAGAGCTTTGGGAGCGAAGTAACCGAATCTATTCTACCAGGTGCGTTTATATTTAATATTAGCGAATATGCTCCGAACAAACAATTCGGATACGACTTGAAGTTGCTTACTTTGCTTACTTTGCTGACTTTTCATTTGATTTGAGTTTGCTAATTATTATTTTATTTAACTTTGTTATATTTGTACATTTTATTATATAATATATCAGTACTTACACACATGATAGATTATTGTAGTAAGTATATAATATTATTTATGTTACTTATAATTTTAACAGACAAAACTACTTGGAAAACGTAATAACAACCAGTAACCAAACATCGTAATACACCAAGCTAAGATTCTCAATATGTCGTCATAGCGAAATGTGTCAATTTAAAAAAAAGTTCTTTTGTATTAGTTAGGTACTTACATGAAAAAAAAATTGAAAAGTTGGTTTACATATTTGTGTTTCAGTAAATTTAATGGGCACTAAGACGCTTAAATGTGGCACATCAATAAAAGTTGGACTCTAAAGGTTAGGTTGTTTTTGTTTATTAGTTTTTATATAAATTTTCACTTTACTTCTGTTATACATTAAGTATATTCAATTGTTTTTGTGATCTTTTTTGTTTTTTCTAAGCTCTTAAGGCTTTAAGTCCCATCCGCAAAGTTTGTTTCTTAATATTGACGTAAAAGTAGAACATAGTTTTGTATAATTCTAATCTTTCTAATACTTGGTTCAGACGGTGGTCCCTCTCAACACGTCTCACAGTGCGGACAAGATGCTGTTGCGGCAGCACTAACACGCAGTTGTGTGGACCCAGTGCTGACTACTTGTAACTTACCTGCAGTTCTAGTCGCCAATAGTGACGGTCCTATTAACATCCCTGGTGGGTAAATAATATGTTTTTGGTCAGTCGTAGTTTTGTGGTTATTTGATATTTTGATTGCCTATTTTTAGTTAGGTATCTCTCGAAAATTGTGTTGTTAAAAATTTTATTCAATTTTCTCGGTGGTAGGTGTGCTCCCCTGAAAGATCACTCCGATGAAAATATTATGTCAAAGCTTATGAACTTCTTTTAAATTGTTTTGATTTAAGTCAACTGTTTTTTCATAATTGTTGCGGAAAAAGTTAATTTCTCAATATTGGAAAATCTCAATTCTTAAAATTTACTTTTTTATATACCTAATCTTGGCATTCGTGAATTATGCCCATATGATTTAAATAAGTACCTATTTATTAATTTTCCCGTGTAAAATTATATGAATATCTTCCTTATAGTTGATGCAAAGAGTTCGAACCAACAATCACTGAATGGAGAAGCTTCTAAACGTCCAACACCGCCCTTGAAAGCAGATGTTACTAATCATAGTCCGAAGATCCAGAATGCAGAAAGTTCACGGGGTTTGCATTTTATCATTAACGGTAGTTCGCAGTGCAAAACACAGATTAAGGGCGGCAATGGTGCAAAATACGACTTACAAGGTTCGCAAATACAAAGTAAAGAAGTTTCTTTACGCACTCCAACTATTTTGAGCACAAAAATTATACAACGTGGCCCACACCGAAATGCTGAAATTCCAGCTCGCAACCTCATATTTTTAAAAAAAGCTGAAGGTATACGACCTGTACCACAGCTTTTGAATACCGAAGGTTCACCACGAAGGATGGTGATTATGAATCCGAAAGGTTTACAATATAGCCCACAACTTTTGAATGCAGATAATTCACAATGCCAAATGTTATACTTGAAATCTGAAGGTCAGCCACTACACCATAATCAGGACGGTTCTCAACGAGGTCCGGTAATATTAAATGTAGCAGGCTCCCCTCAGGGTGCCCCACTGTTCGTAAGCACCCAAGGTACACAACCAAGCTCACAGCTCTTAAATAATGACAGTGGTCAATACATGCCACAACTTGTGCATATAGGAAATCCCCATCAAAGACCACAGCTATTGAGTAACTTCCAAAGTGGTCCCAGTCATTTTAATGTTAAAGTTTTACAACAAGGCTCTCAGTTTCTTCAAGTGAACAGTAAACCACAAGTTCTGAATAATTTAAGTATTCAAAGTGGCTCCCAATTTTTTAACCCAGAAACAACACAACATTTCCCACCGCCACTAAATGTTGTAAGTTCTCAAAATAATCTGCCACCCGTGAATATTGAAGTGTCACAACATGATTTACAGTTTGTACAGAGAGATAATTTACAACATGTCGCGCAGTATCATAATAGTTCACAACATGGGGTGCAACTTTTAAATACAGTAAATACACAAACGGACCAATTTGTCAGCTCGCTGCCTGTGAAGACTGAGGGTTCACAAAGTAGCCCACCTTGGCTTAGCTCATTGCCTCTAAATAATACAGAAGGACATTTGAGCTCACAGAATGCAGAAAGTTTACAACATTGTTTGCAGACTGTAGAAGAAAAGTTGGAACGTTTGATGAATTCCGAGGATTCCACATGTAAAACGCCGTTAAATGTACAAAAAGATGATTTACAGCATGTCGCGCAATTACTTGACAATTCACAACACGTGTTGCCGATCTTAAATACAGAAAATGGACAAAGAGACCAACTTGTCACCACAGAATATTCACAACATAGCTCACAACTTTTGAATGCAGAAATTGTCCAGTGTCCACCACTTCAAAAAATAGAAAAGTTACCACGCGGCTCAAATATTGAAAATACGCAGATGCCAACTCCAGAAAATTCCCAAAGTATTCTGAGCTCATTGGCAGCAGCAATGTCACAATGTGAGTCTCAATTTCTAAGTGCAGATGCCTTGCAATGCCTTCCACAATTCCAGAATTCTGAAGGTTTACAACATTTACAACTGCCTCTCAATACACAAACTTTACACGATGGTTGTCAACCTCTGAATGTGGAAATTTCAAAGTGCAGTCCACGGCTACAACTTCTTGAAACTTTACAATGTGACCCGTGTGCAATCAGTACAGAAAATTCTAAAGGTAATTTGCTAGCTGAACATTCACAAGGTAGCCTGCAGTCTCTAGATAATGAAAATATATCACGCAGACAAGAACCACACAGTGGAACACGGTCATTAAAAGCTGTAAATACACCACATGAGCCGCAGCTTGAGAGCGTAGAAAGTTTCCAGCATAATTTGCAGTCTTCTATAGTTGAAGAGTTACAAGTTGTCTCTCGTCCCCATGAAACAGAAACATCTCAATGCGATTTATATGTTCAAAAATCAAATGAGGGACAATTTAAGCCAAGTCTCTCACGTCTCCAGTCTTTAATTACTGAAAACTTTGATGAAAGTCCAAAGAATATGCAATCTCCGAAGGCTGAAAAGAAAAAGAAGAAAAATGGCTCGCGGCCTCAGAAAGCAAAAAGTTCTGAATGTAGCTCTTTGATTCAAACCGCTGATGTGAAAAAAAAACGAAAAAGCACGCAGTCAAAAAAAGTAGAAGGCCCCAAATGTAGTTTGCAATCTCAGAATGTTGAAGAGAAAAAAGATCGTTCTGACTCATTATCCCAAAAAGATGTAAGGAAGCAGAATACTGAAAAGAAAAAGGAGCGAAGTGAAAAGGAGAGTGTGCAGTTGCAAAAAACAAAAAGCACAAAACGTGGCTTGCGATGTCAGAAACCTAACAGTTCACACTGTGGCTCTCAACCCCAAAGTTCAGAAAGCTCTCAGCCTCAACGCAGCTCGCAGCCTATAAAGACTGAGGATTCACAACGTAGCCCACAACCACAAAATTCAGAATGTGCACAAATTGGTTCATTGCCTCAAATAATTAATACAGAAGGTCATCTGAGCTCACACAATGCAGATAGTTTAAAAACTGAAAATTCACCACGTGAACTTCATTTTGAAAATTTAAAACTTAGGGTACCGTCCCCGTCTGTAGAAGAAAAGATGGAACGTTTAATGAATTCTGTGGATTCAACCCGTGAAACGCCATTAAATATAGAAAATCCACAACCGACTATGAACCTTATAACTGCTGCAAATTTACAATCTGATCTTCAACCTGTGAAGGCAGAATGTTCGCAGTCTCTTAATACTCAAGGTTCATCACGGAGTATGCCACTCATCGATATGGAAGATTCGTCATGTGAAACGCAAGCTATGATAGTAAAATCTTCACAAAGTGAGTCTCATCCTCAAAATGTAAAACCAAAAAGACGTCGTTCAAAATACCAAAGTACAAATACATTTAATAGTGATTCGCCATCTACGAATGAAGAAGATTCACAAATTGATTCCCAACACTCATTAAAAGATCAACAACATTTGTCATTTAAATCAAAAGTTACTAAACGCAGCTTGCAGGTTCAGAACGTAGAAGAATCAAAACGTCGGTGTCAATTATTAGATGCAAATAATACTATGTCCCGACTACGGAGTGCAGAAAGCTCACAACACCAGCGGTCCAATAATTTAAAATTTCCACAACCCGATTCCGAGTTTCTAAACAGAGAGCGCCGTCCAGCGTTTTTAAATGCGGTAATTTCAATACATGAGTCGTTACCTGATAATAGGTCAGAAACTTCGCAACGAACCCATCGAGTACAGAATGCTGAGAGCTCTCAACGCTGTCCACCACCAGTAAACCCAGAAAGCTTTAAACGTAATCTACGTTCCCGGGATGTAAAAGTATCCTCACAAGTGGATACAAAATCTATAATGCCAGAAGAAGAAGTGTGTGAGAATAATGAAGATTCACAACGTAAATCTCCGGATACCAATATAGATGAAAATGATTTGCAACGTGATACAGAGCTGAGAAATGCAGAAGATTTGCAAAACAATCCGCAGTCCCCAAATCTAGAAGACTTTGGATCCGAAAGCCAATCAGTAGATGCTGTTGATTCAGGTGTATATTCAAATCTACCAGATGCAGATGTTTCAGATATTGATGCACAATTGCTAGACATAGAAACATCGGACGTTGACACACATCTCCTAGAGACGACAGACTTAGAACAGATCATAAACATTGATAATGCAGAAAACAATATACCACAAACACAACTCATTAATTCTGAAACTTCAAATGAACAAAAGCAGCATTTAAATGTAAATAAAATTAAACATGAAATAAAACAACACAGTAATGAAAATTCTAAATATGAGGCGCATCTTTTTAACACAGAGAGTTTGGATCAAGGGCTTGCAATGAATACAGACAATTTAGAACATATAACAGAAATGGGAGATGTTCTTGCTTCTGAAGAGACTACAGAACTTCTCAATGCACATATTTCATTATCTTATCCAAGTAATTCTGAAATACGAATTCTTCACAGTGAGATAATTAACGTTGAAGAACATTGCAAGAAGCGTCTAAAAGCAAAGGTTTTAAAAACGGATATGCAGATCATAACTGTAGAAGATTCTGATAATTCAGATTGCATAATAGACGTCGATAATTCTGACCAAACCGTAGAACCCATGAGTGTAGAGACTCCGTTAAACAATGATATGCAGTTAAAAAAATCAGAAAGTTTATAGTTGAAGATTGTAACAAATTTAGAGAAAGTTTTCTTTTCTGATGATGTTTTGTCCTTTATGAGCTCAAAAAGTAGCTGGTCTACCGGTGAGTTGGTTTTATTTTATTTAACAATGTTCCATGATATGGTAATTAATATTTCTTTGCTTGCTTTATCCTAGTGATATATTTTTTATAGGTAATAAATAAAATATGTTTGAATTCTATCTGTAAATTCGGCAATGTACGAAATATTATATTATCCATTATTATGAAAATCTTAAAAAATCTGCTCTTCAACAGCGACATATTTTAGACGGTTAATCAATCTGGTCCATATTTTTTATAACTATTATAAATGAATGTCTTTGTTGACCATCAAAGTTTCACGTATTTTTATACCTATACATGTGCATAATATAATTAAAACCTAATTTACTATGTAAATTACTAATAATATTTATATTAATACATAATATTATATATTTACATGAATAATAAATTGCTGCTTACTGCTGTGTTATATTTAAAAGAAATCAATAAAATTAATGAATATTTTTAAATAGCTTCAAATAACGGAACTAATCAGAGAAAGTATATAGTTAGTTAATTATGTATTTGCATTACAGATGAGGAAGAACCTCTTCTCTCTCGACCTAAATCTGCTGATACATATAAACCTGAAACATTTCCTCATCTACTTGATATGTTGAAAACAGATCTAGAATCTCCTCAACCGGGACCATCTCATCAACCTGCTATATTTATTGAAGACGAAGAGACAAATGACGGGGTGTCTCTTGAAATTACTGACAAGATTACTCCTATTAGCCCTGTTAGCGAAGCAACTGGTAAGTTTCTAATGGAGATTGTATTTTTTTTATTTGCGTTTTTATGCTTTAGTAGTCCTAATTTACATGAAATATTGGCTTGAGGAATATCTGAGTTAGTCTATTAAACTTAGATTGAAAATATTGGTAGTGGATTCTATGACTGGATATTTCTGAGAGCACGATTGAAATCTTGCTCTCGGAGAGAATCACACAGAGATTGCGTTTGCTGTGGGACGTTACTAAGAAATATGATGTTCGATATCAGCTGTTCGTCGATAACGATCGATTTTTCTATTCTTTTCCTTCATCAGCAACCCATTAATGCCCGTCTGCAGGTCTCATGTTTTCTTTATTTTAATTGACTTTTTATAGATGTTTTTAATTAATAATTGAATTTTTATTTTTCTTAATTTAGGTTTGCGGTGTTATTTCTTTAGAAGCAATCGAGGTCGACGGATGCTAATGGTAGGAGACATAAAATATCGCATTAACAGCATTCGTCCGGACAAAATACGTTGGCGTTGCGCTTCCCACGAGCGTTTTGGATGTAAGTCGAAGATCCACACTATAGAAAATAAAATAGTATACTTCATTAATAAACATATTACTGACTTAGGTGTTACAACAATGGCGGAAACAGAATCTGCTTTGATAGTTTCTGATGAGTCTAAACAGTAATAATTCAAAATGATAATATTATCTAACATAATACATGTGTGAGTATTTGTATTACCTTCTAGTGTAAGACTATGAAACCTTAATAAGGTTCTTAGATGTTTTTTTTTTAAATTGTTAAATTCTTATTTTTATTAATACCGTGTAATAACAAAAAGAGATTAAAATTTTCATCGTAAATCATTTTAAATATAGTAAATATTCAGTAAGAATTGTTAAAAATATCCATGTAGGTATATTTATTATTAAATGCACATACTCGTAGAATACATATTAATTACACATACGAATTATGTTTAAATGTACGTAAATAAGTAATCTAACTCCATAAAGAAGTAGTCAGTTTCCATGTTTATTCTTTTATCTATTTGTCATATATCGGTCACATGACATGTCGATGACATTTAATTTTGTCATCATCATCATCATCATATCAGCCCAACGACGTCCACTGCTGAACATAGGCCTCACCTAATTTACGCCACTGCGAACGGTCCTGTGCCGCCTGCAACCAACGGCCGCCCGCCACCCTGACCAGGTCGTCGGTCCATCTGGTGGGGGGCCGTCCCACGCTGCGCCTTCCAATACGTGGCCGCCACTCGAGAACCAATTTTGTCATATGATCAATTTATTGGTGTAACATGTAGAAATTAGAATAAATACGGAGCGTTTTTCACTTGTTTAGGTAGTGTGTCTACGCATATTTATATAGGTTTCATAGTCTTACTATGAAACCTTAATAAGGTTCTTATATGTTTTTTTTTTAATTGTATAATTCTTATTTTTATTAATACCGTGTAATAACAAAAAGAGATTAAAATTTTCATCGTAAATCATTTTAAATATAGTAAATATTTAGTAAGAATTGTTAAAAATATCCATGTAGGTATATTTATTATTAAATGCACATACTCGTAGAATACATATTAATTACACATACGAATTATGTTTAAATGTACGTAAATAAGTAATCTAACTCCATAAAGAAGTAGTCAGTTTCCATGTTTATTCTTTTATCTATTTGTCATATATCGGTCACATGACATGTCGATGACATTTAATTTTGTCATCATCATCATCATCATATCAGCCCAACGACGTCCACTGCTGAACATAGGCCTCACCTAATTTACGCCACTGCGAACGGTCCTGTGCCGCCTGCAACCAACGGCCGCCCGCCACCCTGACCAGGTCGTCGGTCCATCTGGTGGGGGGCCGTCCCACGCTGCGCCTTCCAATACGTGGCCGCCACTCGAGAACCAATTTTGTCATATGATCAATTTATTGGTGTAACATGTAGAAATTAGAATAAATACGGAGCGTTTTTCACTTGTTTAGGTAGTGTGTCTACGCATATTTATAATATTAAAATACATTTATATAACCTAATAGGTAGATATAGCCGGCAAACAGTATTTTCATGTACCTAATATTAATAGTCAAAACACGATTGGTCTTTCGGTTCTATACTATATGATTGTCGCTAGGTCTGGACAGTTTTATAAACCAGTCACGAGCATTTAAGAGATTGAAAGATTCGCTTCAAATAGATTAAAAAGTAATTATTAATTGTGATGAGGCAATAAATATTTGCACTCTGTAATAACGTAGCATTTTACTGAAGAAAGTTTTGTAAAAAACGGATGAGCAGTTTTAAAGATTAACCCCTAGATTATATTTCAGAAACATTACATTTCTATAATATTTAATTATTATCATTAGCAAAGTGTTCTAGATGTTTACCAATGACAATTAGTTAAAAACCCATATATCAAAATAAATATTGTAATTTTAAGGACAAAGGAAATCAAGGTTAATTTAAAAATAGTGAAAGATATTTTTCACTTGTTTCCTTTTACTAAGTTTAGGTAAGTAGAACTCACTTTCTGTATATTTATTAAGTAACTATTAGCGAATCCCCTGCCTTTAAGTAGTTATGGTACATACGAAAAGCAAAAGCACTTAAGTCAACGTGGACCTATAGCTTTGGCATAAGTTTTAGGGTACAGTCTTGCAGAAAAACACGGCGGCTGTATTTTTACAGCTTTAGATCAAAAATTGACTTAAGTGTTTTTGGTTACCGTGTCTAGTGGCAAATATTGTATGATTTGACCTAAAATATTGTGTGATTTAAGTGTGAGTTTGTATTGATTTATAATTCAATCACAAAAATCACTGCCAAGTGACGACTTAAATGATTTTTTTATAGAATCTATAAAAAGTCCTATCTAGAAATGTTTCTTGAACTGTAAAGGCATCTTGTTTACATTTATATTTTTATAATAAAAATATTATTGCGTAATATGATAAAAATAAAATTAGATACCCTAGAAACCTCGATGTACGATAAATTTATAAACGATTTACAAAAATCTAGCGAAACTCTTGTACTTAGGTAATTCTAAGGGCAGTCATCATAATCTTATATAAAACATATACTCGTAAATAATCTCATATAAATAAAATACCTATAGTAATGCACATTTTCAATAGCCATTTTTCACGTAAATTAGATATCAATAATATGCTACAGCCTATTTGTGAATAATTGAAACTGGTCGGATTGCTCTTAATATAATATTTATTGGTTAAATGTTCTCTTGAATAAATGTTGTTTTTTATTTTAGAAATATGTTCTTAATTCTTAGGCTTATTACCTTTCTATTCTGTGTAAGCATAAGTCATTTGTGTGTATGGCAATGAGTAATAGTCACTTTATTTTCTAAAATACAAATTTTCTAATGTAATGTTTTTCATACCAGGTCTAGAACCCTACTTCATAACTAACAGAAAAGGATCCAGGATTCTCTTTATGGATGGGAATAGATATCGGCGGAATGGTGGTGGTGATTCTCAAAAACTCCGCTGGCGATGCACCACGCATGCAAAGTATGGATGCAAAGCAGTAATTCACACTATTCATGATGAAATTGTTTACTATATGAATATTCACACCACTCATTATCCTAACACCGATGAGATCGAATAAAAATGAACGAAATATATATTCGTTAATAGACCTGCCTAAAGATTCACGTGTCACGACCCCTAGCAAATATTCCATTTGTATTAAATTTTCTTAATTAATATGTCACTTGACACAATACATGTCAAGGGATAGTGTCAATCATTATGATCAAATGATTTGATATGACATTTATGAATAATGTAATGGTAGTTAGATTGAAAGCTAGTTTAGAAAAAAAATCTGATATTGTTATGCAACTTTTATGATGTTCAAATATCTTATGCGGCTAAGTATTTAAGAAAAGCAATAATTATTAGATATAAGAATGTATTTTGTATGTATATTTGCTTTTTAATAAAGAGAGAATTTAACATAAGATAGTGAAACAATACATATTATTATAGAGTATGGAACATAATCTAGGTAACGGACAAAAAAAAGATGAATTCCTCGAACAGCACCCAGTCGGATAGCACCTACGCGAATAGCACCTATCAATAGTTTTTCTAGGGTATTCGTAAAAAATACACCTAACAAATCTATTGATAGGTGCTATTCGCGGAATATGTTAGGTGCTATTCGACTGGCTGTTCGAGGAATTCATAAAAAAACACTAAGATTTTATTTGCCTGAAAAGTACACCAAAAATATTTTAATAAATATCCACATGTAAGATGTGAAATTACTTTTACTTACTTTCTTTATGAAACAATAAAAAATCTTCATCTTAATTTTGAGAAATTTATTTTCCGTACGTTTTTTGAATGACTGTTGAAGGAACCAAAACTGTAAGCTTATAATAATAAGGCTATATTTCAATTTTTATTTTACAGATATAGTGGTATTACGATCACAAAGAGGCAAGCCGCTGATCAAGGTGGGAAATTATACTTATTATCAAAAGAAAGTGACGTATAAGAATAAAATACGATGGGTTTGTTCTACACATCACCACAAAGGCTGCAGCGCAACTATACAAACTATTGATGGGATTATTGTAAAAACAGCCAATTCGCACATACATTATTGAAATGATAATATAATTATTATATGTAGCGTTTTGTCACGTGTTACCGTAATTTTTGTTAAATATTTGGAATGAAACTTTGGATCTATGGTCGATTCGGAACACGAGTGATTCGAAAGTTTAATTATTATTATATTATTACTACATATATTGTGTCATGTTTTTTTTGAGTACCTATGTATGGGTTTGTAAGTTGCCTGAAGTAAATGCTTTTTATTATTTATTATTATTACTTTATAGGGCTATTCGCACCGAAGTTGTTGGAGCGGTGCGAATGGCCCAAGATATCCTTTGGAATGAGAATTTTGAATGAGCCATTCGCAACGTGGTTCGAATCACTCGTGGTCCGAAACAACCAAAGACATGTTTATTGTATGCATAATTAAATAAATAGCCCTTCTAGATAATCGGTAAACTATTTCCAATAATACCATTAATTACCGTCAATACATTTAACAAGTGACATGTCAGTGTATGTCAGTAAAATCTTACATCAAATGTATCGATTGATGTTACACGTAGAAAATTGAAAACACATGTAGTACCTACATATTTGCCATTTGTATGAGGAGTGCGTTTTGTTATAAAATATCTTATCACAAGTGTCAAATTGATACTTTATTTAATAGTAATTATTAATAAGTAATTATTTTATGCATATAAAATCAATAATTTTATATTATGGATTGTTTGCTGATAATCATGTGGTGCTGATTTAATATTCTACCACATTCACACAGCGCCATCTAGTCCCAAAGTAAGCAATTATATTTGCTTGTGTTATGGATACTATACAACTGATATACTACTTAAATACATATTTTTTTTGTAAATACATACATATTATAGATAAATTACACCCAGACACAGAACATACCTTCATGCTCATCACACAAAGATTTGTCCTGGGTGGGGACGACGGATCGAACCCACGACCTCCGGCTTAGCAGTCAGGGTCACTAACCACTAGACCAACAGGCCAGTCGATTTTTTTGCAATAATTAATATTAAATTAGAGAAAATTGACGGAATGTTCTTACTTGTACTTATATAGGTATTTATTGTTTCAATGTAATATTAAACGTAATTTTAATTAATGTATATTTTTATGCCGATAGGCAAACTTGTTTGATAGTTTTGTTTGATTTTATATATTAAAATATTAAACTGAATAATTTGTGTTTGCCTTAAAATTGGGAAACATTTCCACAATAAGTCTGGACTTAAGAAGATTGATTTATTATATTTAAGTTTTTTAACACTGGTGAGTATCTTAACAATACTTTAAACATTCTTTTAGATTTTGATTGCTTTTTTCATTGATTGTATTTTGTTACAGAGGAAAAATAATCGGCAAAACCTTACTAAGAGCGCTCCGCAAAATGAAGAATGGTTCAATATTTTAAGACAGAAATAAGTTTAGTCAGAACTACTTCAGACCCAAGTCGCAAGTGGTTCAGAGGTTATTTATAATAATATCTAGGTACACGTATGAAATACTTATTCCAAGATCCATGGAAAAAAGGTAATAAAAATATTTCGTTTTTAACGTCTGAGATACAATATTTGACTTTATTAATATAGCTATATGTTTCAGCTTCCTTCATAAGATCGAGAATGGGCCGTCAGTTATTACAAATTGGAATGTACACTTATTGCAAAAAGTATACGGCGATGAACAATCAAATTCGATGGGTTTGCTCAACTCATAATCATAAAGGATGCAATGCTTCGATAGTCACATTTTTCGATGATATAATCAAGTTTAAAAATGAACATAACCATTGAATTAGTAAAGGTGACGCCGTGCACCTTGTCTGACAAACTTTCTCTGGGTCATAGTATTGTATACTCTAATACTAATATTATGAAGAAAGATTTGTATTTTTGAATGTAACGAATAAACTTAAAAACTACAGGACCGATTTCAAAATATTTAAAATAAAAAGGATCCGAATAAATAATGAAACGAAAACCATGAAATATGACATTAAATTGCGATCTTGCCATTCCTCTGTATAAATCTATCGATTACGCTCGTAAGGTTAACTTTATCAAAAGATATATTTTGTATAGACAAAATATATCTTTTGATAAAGTTAACCTTAGGAAAGAAATATATTTCTCTTCTATAGAGAAGAGAAATATATTTCTTTCCTAGATTACGTATCATCAAAATTTAAATATACGGAGGTAACGATTTAAACAAAAAGCATTATCGAAGCTATTCTAGCGAATAGTAATAGTTTATAAGTACAAATTTTAATTGGTTGTAATAATAAAATATAATTGGTAACTCTAGAACTGAATTGAACGTAAAATTTTTACCTACATAAGATGTTGAATCGAACCACATTGTAACTTGTTAGTATTTATAATGATTAGATATATTTTTTTATCTAACTTTAAATAAATTGAATTTATAAATGCAATAGGTTTGTAGTTAGTAAATATTTTTACAATATAAAAAGGGAGTTTTACTTACATCAGAACATCAAAACCAACTATAAGTATATAAAATATTTCTATTTATTTATGAAATTATGTTGTTTTGTTGTCAATTTTAATTATTTTATTACTAATAAATCAGGCTGACTTGCTTATTTGCAGATCGCATATTAATAAACAAACTGAGTCAAATATTCGTAAAGCTTTCTATCAACATGGTCTTTAGTGAATACCAAGCAAAGAATATCACAGTGGTATTTTAAAGTATTGGAATTTTTTTTTAATTAAGATTACCGTTTTTTTTAATTGTTTTGACATTCAGTATAGAAGTGTAAATTTTGTTGTTTTAGATACATCCGGTCCAGCGGAAAATCAAGTTCAGCAGCCCTTACAACTACAGAAAATAGTGTTTCAAGAGTTGCAAAAACATTTTGCAGCAGAACAAAGCCAGCAAGTACAAGCGCAGGTACAGGTACCTGAGCTGGCTCAGGAGCCACCTCGATGGGAATTACAAATATATCGCCCACGGCCAGTACCATATGACGAAAAAGAGTGGGAACGATATGTAGAAAAACATCATAAACGACAACTTTTCCAAAAATGGAAACAAGGATCTTTTCATTTTTGGCCAGGACCATCATCAGTCAAATCAGATCATACTCCCCGAGAAATTACAATACTTAAAAATGACTATTTACTTTTCGAAGAACAGCATGAGTTGCTAGAAGCCATGGTAGAACACCGAGCAGGAAACACGAATCGTGGCCCAAAGCGAGCCTATAACTATGGTCAGTTAGCTAAACGACTAGCAGAAGTGGTGCGAGATCGAGAAACAAATCGAGAAATACTAGAAGCAAATTTACGACGGCGACTGTGTCTAAGGCAGAAACGTCGGACAGAAAAACTGATGAGACACAACAGACTACCACCTGAAGAAAGAATTAGGTTTGATAATCTAAATCGTATCCCCAATCCACAAAGGGGGATGGCGATGCGATGGAATGACGACAAAATAAAAGAAATACATGTGCAATGGCAAAAGGAACAACATCAAAAAGAATTAGAACAGAATGATAATAATAAGTAAGAAAGAACAATCGCTAGCTATAAATTACAGCGATAACTATGTAGTAGCAACAATAACAATTAACTCTAAAATTAGTTTATCAAAGAGAATAGAAGCAAATTCGAATACTACAATATCATTCTGGTAGTTAAAAACAACAGATGACCTATTGCGTTCTGATATCGTCCAGCGAACTGTTAATTTGTGGGACCCTTTAAAATCTGGTCTCGAATCTCTGTCTCCATCTAGAATATCATTTGAACCTATCTTAAGCTTCGTGACAGTTGGTTTGATTTTAGCCAAAAGAGATCAAACATATTTGATATTTTAACTTCAAGTCATCGTTTAGGTCATATTAGGCATTTGGTGTCTGTTAGTAATATAATTAATGTAATAATGTCCGATTGGCTTGTGTTGCTGGGAGTTTGTTGCGCCGTTTCTTCTCCCATGCTATACACATAGGAAGCGGTGGTAAATGAACACAAAATTTATATTTTTCTTTCCAAAACAGATTGTTATCATTTTTAGGTATATGATATTTCTTCGATGTTGTCTTATTAATAAGAGTAATATTTATATCACGTATTAGCACGCAGCACTATAATATTTCTGAATATGACTGTCAATGTAGCGTAACCGTTTAGGTTGTCACCTTGCCGCTGAAATAGCCGTACCAAGTATTGTGCATTGTTTATTTATCGTACTAGTACCAAAGAACATGATTAAACTTTAGGTATGATCAAGTAATTATCGATCTCTTAGAATTTAGATTCCAGATCTCTATAGTTTTAACTATTAATAATGACGAATGAAAAGATACTTAAGACCAGAGAAAGGTAATTGAACGCAATTTGCTGATGAATGGATGGCTAATGGAAATATACAGGTTTGAAAAAATCTAAGGGTCTATCTCTGTAGTTTTAACTATTAATAATGACGAATGAAAAGATACTTAAGACCAGAGAAAGGTAATTGAACGCAATTTGCTGATGAGTGGATGGCTAATGGAAATATACAGGTTTGAAAAAATCTAAGGGTCTGTATCTCTGTAGTTTTAATTATTAATAATGACGAATGAAAAGATACATAAGACCAGAGAAAGGTTATTGAACAGAATATGCTGAGGAGTGGAAGGGTAATGGAAGTATACAGGTTTGAGAAAAGTCTAAGGGTAATTATATGAAAGATATTATAACTATTTAATCATTGTAATTTATTACAATTGTGTAAACGATCTCGTATTTTAGTGTTAAGTTTATTTATGTTACTAGTACCAAAGAACATGATTCAACTCAAATTTGATCAAATAATTTCCGATCTCTTAGAATTTAGATTCCAAATCTCTATAGTTTTATTTATATTATTAATAATGACGAATGAAAAGATATTTAAGACCAGAGAAAGGTAATTGTACGCATTTTGCTGATGTGTGGAAGGGTAATGGAAGTATACAGGTTTGAGAAAAGGCTAGGTGTAAGTAATGATGAGAAAGATATTTTAACTATTTAATCATTGTAATCGTAGTATCTATAAACGATTTCGTATTTTAGAGATAAGTGTTTAAAACATTTCAATGTAGCTAATTGGTAAATCAATATAATAAATTCAGAATCATTATACGTCCTTTATTTCATCATGTAATAATAATAATAATAATAATTCTTTATTTCCACAGAATAATAGTCAAATTACATCAACTTTTACACAATTATAGGGCTTATAATTATGGAATAAAAGATGTAGAAACCCTGACTAGCCAAACTAGGGTAAATCCCTGTATCTTGGAAGTCAGTGCCCGCCATGTATGTTGTATTTAGCCTCTATATAGGTACATAATTTTGAAGTAAAGACAAACATTATTTAGGAAGTAAAAATAGCATATGTGTGAGGAGTGTGTGTGTGTGTGTGTGTGTGTGTGTGTGTGTGTGTGTGTGTGTGTGTGTGTGTGTGTGTGTGTGTGCGTGTGAGTGTGTGTGTGTGTGTGAGTGTGTGTAAGTCATATTTGATTTCTGATGTAAGTAAGGTGTGAATTATTTGTTTATTTTAGAAGATTTTCTGTGTTCTTATAATTTAATTTGAGCAAGTATTCTTTAATTGAGATTTTTAGTTGATATTTACTTAAACCAAAAATGTCGACGGTTTTATTTAGGAGGTTATACAATTTGGTGCTGCGGAATCTATAACTACGTTTGGCAAAAGATGTTTTATGTTTCTCAATTGGAAAAATTTTATATTTGAGTCTACCGACAGGCCTGGTTGGTGGTCGAGTAGAGTGTTTACGAAGCACAGACTGAAACACATAAATCTGTCTTACAGTCAGAACCTTACAGTTTTGATAGAGTTGGTCTGTGGGGTACCTTAGCGGCCGATAGTCCATCACTTTTAGAACTGCTCTCTGTGCGCGTTCAATTCGTATAAAAGCATTTTCTGTCGCTCCTCCCCAGACTGGTATACAATAGGAAAGTATTGACTGGCACAAAGCAAAATAGACCATTTTTAATATGTCATGATCGGCTGATCTACGCAGTTTCTTAAAAACGTAGATGAGCTTGCGAGTTCGGCCTGAGAGTGCCTCTAATTGTTTATGCCAGTTTAGGTGTTGGTCTATGTGTATGCCAAGATATTTAACGTTATTGACTCTGCGAATCGTCAAACAGTCGCATTGGTAGGAAGTTGTGCAAGTATGAGCTTTGAGTGTTAAGTTGTCAGGGGGGCATAGATTTGATTAGGGGCATAGATGTGAATGTTTTTTGTGTATATTACTTACGTAAGCGATGGTGGCTGAATGGATAAGTGACCGGCGTGTTATACACGCGGTCCGAATTCGATTCCGACCAGTAGTACCAATGTGGATTTGACTTTGTGGAATTTATAAGTACTATTCATGCGTGCAGTGGACTGCAATAGGCTGAGGTGATGATAATGATGATGATGATTCATGTGACTTACCATCTGCTAACGGTGAAGGAAAACATCGTGAGGAAACCCATGTGGGTTTTAGATATACAATTAGAATTTCTTTTAGGGTATGTACCCTAGAAGAAATTCTAAGTGTATGTCTGATCCACAAATCCGCATTAGGCCAGCGTGTGTGGATTATGGCCTAAACCCTCTCAGCTCTGTAGATAGAGGAGAGGAGACCCGAGCTCAGCATTGGGACATTAATGGGCTATTAATGTAACTTACTTACTACCTTACCTTTATATACACAACATTTTCTCAAATAATTTTTAGATAGATCATTATATTCACAATCAAACGGTTTATTTTGCAGTTATGTTTATACAATCGCAGAAAGGACGTCCAATGCTTCAGGTTGGTGATTACAAGTTTTATAAGAAGATAGATAACTCTCACGGCAGGAGTAGATGGTATTGTTCAACACATAACAATAAAGGGTGTCACGCCAGTATTGTTACTTTTCAAAACGTAGTGACTCGACTACGAAATGATCACAATCATTAACCATAACTATGCTACAGCCGAAAATAATAAACAGTTTAACTGCCGCACTCAGAGACATCAATTAGCAGTAATCTGTCATTAATACAATTTTTTCATTGAATAATCGTCTTTAGGCGTATATAGTTAAGAGTTACACGTTTTTACTAAATAAATTTTAAGTTAGGTAACATCTCTGAGTACGGCAGTAAATGCGCTCTTAAATTTTGAAAATAGGGCGTATTATCAATTGGCGACCATGGTGGCTTTGACGGTTATGAGGTGAAACAGATATGTATATTCAGCAGTTGGAAAATACTCTCGAAATTAAAAATTAAAGTCAAATAAAACAAAGTTCGAAGTTTCGTTGCGTTTATTGTATAAATTGTACAACTTACATCCGAAAATACATAAATCTTGTCGTTACAAGGATTGTCACCTACTCGATACATAGAGAAAGTCACCAAAATGACTATATTCTTATAGTTATACATATAATAAAATATCCTTTCCAGAGAGGTGGTTTTCATAGTAATTTATTATTATTTACTCATTGTTTTGAATACTGATCATAGAGTAATACAGCTCTGTTTAGAAAAAGTATATTTGAAATGGGTCCACTAATTTAAAACTAAATACCCAGAGAAATCAGGGGCTTAAAATTAAATATTTTTAAGAGTTTTATAGAAGTTCATAATTGAAAAATGTTTTTTTACGTTATCTGAATTTTTAGATTTAAATAGTTAAACCTGCACTCCTAGACAAGTGACAATCGCTTCTATCTATTCTCTATATTCTAAACCTTATATCTATATTCTAAACGACATGTCACTTCAATACATTTGAACACACTCTTGACATAAACTATTGACATGTCACGTGATCAGTGTATTAATTTGACATGTCGACAGATCGAATCGATGTCTAGAGGGGCTGATAAGTTTAACTTAAACATAACTTTAATTGATAAATTTCTTTTTTTTTTATCTTAAATTTTGTAGGTCTATGGGTATGGTATGGTATGTCATTATAATTACATCATAATGTAATTTAATAATGTTACGTATAAATATTTCTGTTTCCGTTTCTGGATTTTCGTTGAATTCAATAATTATTTATAGTAAATATATTGATTGATTACAAGTACAATAATACCAAAAAAGTTATAATTTATATTAAATATAAAAATAATATATGGTTTTTTGTAAGACTATTCACCCTAGCGATGATGAAAAGCGATGGTGGCTGAATGGATAGAGACCGGCGTGCAAATCACGCGGTCCGAGTTTCATCCCGACCGGCAGTACCAATGTGGATTCCACTTTGTGGAATTTATATGTACTAGTCAAGTGACTTCCCATCTGCTAACGATGAAGGAAAACATCGTGAGGAAACCCACATACCCTAGAAGAAGTTCTATGAGTATGTCTGATCCACCAACCCGCACTAGGCCAGCGTGAGTGGATTATGGCCTAAACCCTCTTAGCTCTCTAGTTAGAGGAGAGAAGACCCAGCAGTGGGACTTAATGGGTTGCTGATGCTGATACACCCTAAAAATTAACAATCATTAACCATGTCACACTGTCAGTTCTTCTTACATAGCCGCAGTAGATGGTCCTAGCAGGTAACTATTATCTAATCTGTGGTCCTAGTGGGATTCCTAACAAAAAGTGATCGAGATAATATGACGAGGACCCTGAAAATTATTATTGGTATAAAACAAAAAAAAAACAAACCCTCGCAGCTTTTTCTAGTTAGAGGAGAGGAGACCCGAATCCAGCAGTGGGACTAAATGGTTTGCTGATGATGATGATGAAAAAACAAACATAGCGATTAATTCGTTTAAGATCAAAAATATTCGACTTAAAATGAGGGGAGGGGAGAGAGAGGAAAACGCTTTGCAGATAAAAGGACTTGTCTTTTAGGCTTAGTGTTTTCCCATTATCAGGGTGGCAGCTCCTTCGGTGTGTTTTAAAAACTTCCGAAGTCGAAGGCGGAGGTTACCAATTAACATCATGGTCACCAGCTCGTCTGTCACTAAACTGCAATGCAAACAAATAAATAAAATTGGAGTGTCTGTTTGTCATATTAAAATAACTGCTTTTTATCACTCAAAAATAACATTTTTTACAATTTTTGTCTGTTTGTTCCGGCTTATCTCTGGAATGGCTGGACGGATTTTGACGGGACTTTCACTGGCAGATAGCTGATGTAATAAGGAGTAACTTAGGCTACTTTGAAAAAAATAATGTCGCTTTTGTTAAATACCACGCGGACGAAGTCGCGGGCACAGCTACTAAAAAATAAGAATACCATGACTCGATTGCAGTGACGATTTATACATAAATTCATAATAATCTGAAACTTCTAAGGGATCACTCCTGGATTCCTCATAAAAAGATCGAATCCAATTCGATCTTTCGAGCAAGATTCTTCAAGCAAGAGAATGGATGGTGGGTATTTTTAGAAAGTAGAGTCGACAGCAAAGCGACTGTAATTTTTGGACAGTGTGCCCAATGTAAGTAATATTACAAATGGCCTAATGCTTTTGACTTTGACCACGTTAATTAATATGGAATAACTGTATTTCAAAATATTGTCGCTAGAGGGCGACATTCTCGCGTCGAACGCATTTGGCCAGTCACATAAACTCAGGATCAGCGGTCAGACGTTCCTTTTTAATAGGTCATAATCCCAATTGCAAACATACTCAAATATCAAAGACGCTATAGCATTGTGGTTAACTTAGATGTTCTTCTATATTTTGTATGTAATGAATAAACTTAAAACTACTGGACCAATTTCAAAAATTCTTTTGCCACAAGCTACATTATCACTGAGTAATTTGAGCTATATAACACGCTACGGCCAATAGGAGCTGAGCAGTGAACAAATAAAGAACGACGGGAGTGAAGACCCGCGCGACTTCTAGTAATAAATAATCCCACCATAAACATAAATATAATAAACGGTAGACAATTTCAAGTTTTCAAGTGGTTGTCGATTTCACCGACAAAAGAATCGAGATGTAAATGAATGACAAGTTATGTTCTCATCAGCAACCCATTAAGTCCCACTGCTGGGCCCGGGTCTCCTCTCCTCTATCTAGAGAGCTGAGAGGGTTTAGGCCAAGTTATGTTCTAGTCAAATTATTTGCAGAAAGCAGATAACTTAGGAGGAATGGACGCTCAAGATTTTATTTGGCTAGTTTTCACCAAATGGTTCGTTTAATACTACACACGGCTGCGTCTGTCTCTTGAACTTGAAACTTGTCTAAGAACATGGCCGCATATCTTGATTACCAAAAAAATAGGTTTAAAAGCAAACTCTAAGTAGCATTTATTTATATTGCAGCAGTAAATGTATCTTATTACTTCACGCCTCGAGGGAAAAAATGCTTGCTGGTGGACAACATAAAGTTCCGATTTAACGGTGTTGCAGGAGACAAAGTTAGATGGCGCTGTTCGACACATGAGAAGTACAAATGTAAAGCAATTATTCATACAATTGATGATTTTGTTGTTCATTATAATAATGCTCATATAGATTCTGATCAGTTTGAGGAGAATTAGGAATGAGTAATACTTTTTATGGTTTTACTTATGGCTGAGAGGGCTGAGGTTTCTGAATCATCAAATAAAAGTTATTCATCATCATCATCATGATCATCATCATTTCAACCCACAAACGTCTAAATGTTCGGCACGGGTCTCCTCCGAAGATTGTGGAGGGAATTTAGCCTTCTTATATACTAGGCTAAATTGACTGGCCTGTTGGTCTAGTGAAAGCTGGAGGTCGTGGGTTCGATTCCCACCCAGGACAAATCTTTGTGTGATGAGCATGATTGTTTGTTCTGCGTCTGGGTGTAATTAATCTGGGGTAGAGACAATATATATTCTTAATCCGTGACTACACGGATGATGAACTACATTTTTTTTGCGCTGTCAAAAGTTATTCATTGGAAAAATATAACTTAAATAAATTAAAAATTACAGTTATAGGAATACTCTAGTTCTATTGTTTTACTTTTATATTCAGTCAGGTTATACTATAATCGATGAATAACTTTAATCTGATAGTTCAGTAGTTACATGGGACCAAACATAGCTAGTGAAATGTGTGTATGATACAGCTCTGCCTACCTTTTCGACGAAAAAGGCGTGATTACTTAGTGTTTTGAATGTTCAATGAAATATCACATCGCTTGTAAATCCTTTTCAACTTCGATATCGCTATCATAATTATATGATAAAGAGCCGCTGTAATTTTCAAACATTTTTTTAATACTGAAATTGCGAGAATCGAAAACGGTCCAAGATCGTCTTGGTCCGTTTCTACACGAATGTTGGTGAATCATATAAAATTTTCATAAAAAATATAGGCAATTACTATATAACGTATAATGCATACAACCAAATTTTCAACTGAAAATTTGGTTTATATGCATTATAAAAATATAAATTACAAGAACTTTGATGTTATTTTTAGATTTTAACTATATCTATATAAAATAGCTTTAATATATTTTTATTATGGTTATATATATTTTTTGTTTTTTTTTAATCATTTTTGTACCTATTTCGTTTTATCATCATTATCATAATACCTATTATTTTTAATCAAAATTTACTAACCTAACGTTTCACCTTTTACAGCATGCTTTACATTATCATTAAAAGGTGACCCACTGCTGATATACCAAGGTTATACTTACTATAAGAAGAAGACTCGAGGGAGTGCCACCAAGTGGACTAGATGGATCTGTTCTACACATAAAGGATGTACAGCAGCTGTCACCACTGTAGGAGACCAAGTTGTTTATTCTATTGAAAGTCATATACACTAGTACTTTACTGGTATAAAACGAATGAAAATCTGTACAATGACGTCAGTGATCGGGACTATAATTATCCCATTCTTCAATTTGAAACCAACCGAATATATTCATAAAATTTTATTGTACTTGGCTCCAAACTAGAGCTTAGAAACATGGTGACAGGAGTTACATAAAGCACAAACTTTAAAAAAATTCAAAAAATTGTTGCTAAAATATTTTGTATATAGCTCCTATTAAATAATAAAAACAGAAAATCACGAAATATGACACTAAATTTGCGATGTTGCCACTTTGGATATTGTGAATCTAAATAATAATAAAACTTTTTTACTAAGGAATATTTTTGAATACTTACCTCCTTTTCAAAATGATAATGGTGTAATATGAAAGAAAAGCTATGCAATTATTATATAATTTTATTAATGCGCCAGGTTGGTGACAATAGGCTAGCCCCTATTATATTGGACCTAACATAACTGGCACAATATGGGTATAATGAAAAAAAAAAATATGAAAATTTTTTATTCTAATGCCTTTGTTTCAGTGACCTTAGTGAAGTCTCGTCGAGGCAGGAACCTTTTGAGTATCGGAGGTTATACCTTCTGTGTACAAAGCATATCGGGGTCAAGAGCAAGATGGGTGTGCTCCACCCACAACCACAAGAAATGCCGAGCTACCGTACACACTTATGAAAACGAAATACTTAAAATTAATAATGTTCACGTACATTAATAAAAATAATACTGAAATTACTTCTTTTTCTTCTTACTTTTTAGGGTTGAACTACACTTAGTCGCACGTAATCGTAGAGCGAGAACGAGACCTGGGGGCCGATTTTGCTAAATTACACACGTCGATAGCAAACCCATTGGTTTGCTATCGACGTGTTTGCTGATGGGTTTGCTGAGATTTGTATTATTTTTAAATATTTCTACTTTTTAAATAAAAAATACCTATCTTCAAATAAAAAAAAAATCGTAATGTGGTATACGATCTCATTCCACCAAAGCATATTTATAATAATACAGTGACAGCAGTTGTCATTCTAGCGAAACGTCACTGGAGTGTTATAAATAGTAAAATGACGATTTTTTTAGAAGATCGAAGACCAATCCGTACCTACACGTTCACAGAGACGAATCCTTAAATTTATTAGTTTTAGTTTACTTTTTTCTGTTAAATATATTTAATTAACTCCAGCCTGTATATTTTTTCATATTAAAGTGGTTCTTCGTTGTATGAATCTTAAATACGGTATAAAGGTCATCCTGACTTTATAATATATAATATACCTAATGCAAAAAAATGGACTGTCTGTTTTAATTTGCATTTTTTGTTGAATATATTTTTATAATTTTTTTCATTATTCGATAAATGATTGAATGAATGATGAATGATGAGTATCTAATTGTAAAGTATTATAGTCTTTTAATAGTTTTTATATGTATAATTTATATATTTGAAAAAGTAAAAGTAAGCACAGAATAAGCTACGATTCAGACCAACCGGCTCGCATCGGCCCGCGCCGGGCGGCATTTTACAATGCGTTAAAGAACATTGAAATGTATCAACAGTAATTACAGTTCATATTTGCATGCAACTTACGCATAGTTACCTCCGTCGGCATCCCGCGACGCGTCGCGACGGCCGACCGGCTCCGACCGTAAGTTGCATGCAAATATGAACTGTAATTACTGTTGATACATTTCAATGTTCTTTAACGCATTGTAAAATGCCGCCCGGCGCGGGCCGATGCGAGCCGGTTGGTCTGAATCGTAGCTATAAGTACGAAAGCTAATGATTTATTGAAATTTAAATTAAATTTATTTTTTTATTTAAAGGTCATGTTAATTTTTAATTAAAGTTACTCTTAAATTTTATTACAGAATCCAATTTCAAACAAAGAAAAAGGAAGTACACCTTCCAGCAGTTACAAGAGGCCTTAAAAGCAGTAGGATGTGGCATAAGTACCAGGACAGCAGCGAAGCAATTCAATGTACCGAGAACTACCCTTCGAAGACATCTACTTCCATCAGACGACGAGAGAATTGAATTTTATAAATGATAAAAGAAAAACATTTTATTTTCTTCAAAGATTAAGCTGATGTTCCTTCTCCACAATAGACTATAAGCGAACACGCACGAGAGGTCAAATATTGCCCATATTTGACCATGTTCAAGCACGATAGTAATTGGTGTGACATCATTTTCTATTCTATAATCGGCTATCATGCACTGTGAGTACACCATTGAAGACAGGGGCTGTCATACCCTATAGACAAGTGGCTCAAGCTCTGTTTATTCTATTTTGAACATAATATCACATCATTCGAGTAGTGACGGATTAAGAATACGTTATGTCACTACCCCATCTTAACTCGTGGGTGTCGTAAAAGGCGACTAAGGGAGTAACCATTATGTAGACAAAAGCACAGCAAGAAAAGGAAAATCCGAAACAAAACCTTTACCAATCCGTCTGGCCAGCGTGGTATAATTATAATAATATTATTTACCGCATTCACACAACTCCATCTAGTCCCAAATTAAGCAATTATATTTCCTTGTGTTATGGGTACTACACAACTGATATAGTACATAAATACTTTCTTTTGTAAATACATACATATTATAGATAAATTACACTCAGACGCAGAACAAACAATCATGCTCATCACACAAAGATTTGTCCTGGGTGGGAATCGAAGAGAAAGAAGATAAGATAAAGATATTTTTATTTGTTAGAATATAGTACAGTTTTGGTGTTCACATTATATTAGGTGCTTATATTCTACCATTTCTGGTGTAGATATTTTTTTTTTTTTTTTCAAGTTAAATTATACATCTTTTCTACATCAAATTCAAATTATATTAAATTAAATTAAATTATTATATTAAATTAAATTAAATTATATTACATTTAGTTCACATTATCATATAAGTTTAATTAAAATCGTCACTGGTTACATTTGAATAGTCACAATTATCATATTTCGTCTATGTCAATAATTTTAAATTGTCCTACATTACGTCATAATATTTTTGTCCTTGAGAAATTCTTCAGTGGAATAATAGCATTTACTTAACAATAGATTGAACAATTTACGTTTGAACAATATTAAGTCAAGATCTTTAAAATAATTAGGCAAATGATTATAGATTCTAATCGACATACAATATGAATTTCTGCTATACATTTTCGTGCGTTGTTTGGGTACATTTAATTTATTCGGGTAGCGACTATTTCTATTGGTAACTGCTGTGCTTTTTTCATAAAGCGATGGTTTTTTGTGGACAAATATACAAATCTCATAAACGTATAGACATGGTAGTGGTAGAATATTATGTTTCTTGAATAGAGGTATACAGCTGTCTAGGTATTCTGCACCACTTATTGCCCTTATACATTTCTTTTGAGCAATGAAAGCTCTACTCAAATCTACAGAATTACCCCATATGACTAATCCATAGCGCAGAACGGAGGACACATAACCATGGTATGCAAAAAGGGTAGCATTGTGTGTGGCTACTTGTCGCAGTCGATTTAGCACGTATACATAGCTATCTAGTCTAGAGCAAACCCTATCAATATGTTCCTTCCAATTGCAATATTTATCGATTGTCAAGCCTAAAAAAATAGTTGATTCAACCGTTTTCAAATTGTGGTTATTATGGATTATATTTAATGATGCTTGTTTGCTGTTGTAGGTTTGGAATTGTATTAATTTTGTTTTTTCAATGTTGACCTTTAAATTATTGTTATCTAGCCATCTGTGTACATTATCTATAGTTCTATGTATCTCTTTTTCGTAATTAGCTTTATTATTGCAATGAATTAGTAAAGTCGTATCATCCGCGTACAGGACGCACTTATAGGTAGTAGCTGCCGGTAGATCGTTGATATAGATCAGAAACAAAAGCGGGCCTAGGATGCTACCCTGAGGCACTCCGCATTTATTTAAGCTGAATTCTGATTTTTTTGATGTTTTATGCAGTCCGGTCATGTACGATATCTCTACACACTGATATCTATCCGAAAGGTAGCTTTCTATCCAATTCAGTGCATTTCCTCGAACCCCATATTTATCAAGTTTTTTTAGGAGAATACTATGCGAAACGAAATCAAACGCTTTTGACATATCAAGGAAAATGGACATAATTGGAATTCTATTGTCTAAAAATTCTGTTATAGTCTTGACCAGTTGGAAACAGGCTAATGTTGTCGATGAGTTTTTTCTGAAGCCGAATTGTTCAGGTCTTAATATATTATATTTTGATAAAAAACTGCACAATGAATTATACATAGATTTTTCGAAAACTTTCGATATTACGGGGATTAATGTTACAGGTCGATAATTATTCATATCCGTTTTGACTCCTTTTTTATAAAGTGGTTTTACTATGGAGTATTTCAAGCGCTTTGGAAACTTACCCTGAAAGAAAGATACATTTACTAAATGGCATAATGGACCTGATATACTTTTAGAGCACTGTTTGAGAATCTTTGTGCTAATTTCATCATAACCCGTAGAATTAGTATTGTTTAGTGAATTAATAATTTTATAAATGTCCTTTTCATCGATTGGATTTAAGAAAATGGTATTATTATTATTGGAAATATCCTTCGTAATTTGATTATTATTTATGGATGTCTTTTGATCATTCGTAAGGTCTATGAAATAATTATTAAATATTATTAAATAATTATTAAATACGAACCCACGACCTCCAGCTTTCACTAACTACTAGACCACCAGGCTAAGGTGAAAGGTGACTAAGGGAGTTTTTTAGTAACCATATGTAGACAAGAGCACTGCAAGAAAAGGAAATTTCGAAACAAACCCTATCACAACCCATAAACGTCCAGTGGGACGTTTATGGGTTGATGATGATTACATCATTTCATTTGATCACATGACTGTCACGTGATCAATGTACTGATGTTACATGTAGTGAATACAACCGATAAGGAGGCCTACCATTTGGCTAAAGGGGCTATATATACTTATTAAATGTAGGTGTATTATAAGGAATATAATTATTTTTAATGTTTTTTTTTGGCCACTGCTCAACTTCTATTGGCCGTAGCATGATGTTATATAGCCTATAACTTTCCTCAATAAATAGGCTAAGGCTAACCGACACTAAAAGCATTTTTCAAATCGGACCAGTAGTTCCTGAGATCCGAGCGTTCAAACAAACATAAGCTTTATAATTTTAGTATAGATTATCACACACCAATGGTTAACCGTTAAATGATGTTATTTTATTATTGTTTCGTTAATAAACTAATAACTTATTGTTTGAGTTGAGTCGAAGTATTAATTGACTATAAAATTGTATTATATTGTTATTGTAAAGTAAGTAGGTAATTTTAAATGTTAACTTTTTATTATTTTATGAAAATTAAAACGACTTATAATAAATAAGAATTGTTTAATTTATTATTCGCACACTAACCTTAAATTAAATTTCTTCAAAGTCTTTATAAATTTTTCATCGAAGGAAGTATTTGTTTTCAGTAATAAATACCTATACTTCTTTTTTTTTGTAATGTATTCATACAGTGGAGGCATATAGCCCATGTGAGTTGTTAATAATTTAAAATTCAAATCCTATATTAATTCAAATTCGAACCGAGTCTTCGTCGGAGCATCCATCGCAGACAGAGGGCTCATTATTATTCTAATTTCTTGTGCAGTGCACGCACTTCTTGACATTTAAAATTAATACTATAACTTCATAAGATCAGTTGTGTTTTATTGTGAGGGCCCCACGCCCTTCCCCATATATAGCCGGATCCTACTACCATATTCTTGCCTAGCGCCCACTGGAGGGGACGGTGGAGACGCTAGAAGGCTAACTTTTTAAATGCGTATAACTACACGATCATAACCTCCAAAAATGTACGCATGCAATATTTTAATGATGCTCTTTTTTAGATTTAATTATTCCTATTTTGGAAAAAAAAATGTGTAAAAATATCTGACTAGGTACTTTATTTAGTAATTAAATTTTTAAATAATAATTACCAATAAGTAATTAAATTATCTAAAAATGTATTTTCCTTTTCAGGTTACTTCGTAATGTCTAGAAAAGGCAACATTCTGATGTCGTATAAGGGATATACATTCTTTAAGTTTTCTCGGAAGAACAAAAAAACTGGTAGAGAATACTGGAGATGCTCCACACACCATGCGAAAGGATGCAATGCTTCGATATATTCCCTGAACGATGCTGTTGTGGAATCTAAAGGGGAACATAATCATTAATTGGAAAAATCAATCCGCATGCTTAGAATTGAGGCCAACGAATCGAGATAAAAAAGATATGTGAATTCTAGCTTCCACCGCGGCGCCATCCGCGTGGTATGTCTCTATTCCTATGTTATGTTTCAGACTATAATCTGTCGTATGCTAAATTTGAGCAGTTCAGACGTTGTAGAGTAGCCAACTTCCATCCATTTAAACTATTGCATTTATAATATAAGTAGGATTACATATTATATTGAACAAAGTAAAGAAAAATATTATTTTCGTAATCAACCACACATGACAGCGAGGTAGCTAAATGGATACGGTCACGCGGTCCGAGTTCGATCCTGACCGGCAGTACCAATGTGAATTCCACTTTTTGGAATTTATAATACTAGTCAAGTGACCTACCACCTGCTAACGGTGAAGGAAAACATCGTGAGGAAACCCACATACCCTAGGAGAAATTCTATGAGTATGTCTGATCCACCAACCCGCACTAGACCAGCGTGTGTGGATTATGGTCTAAACCCTCCCAGCTATCTAGTTAGAGGAGAGGAGACCCGAGCCCAGCACTGGGACTTAATGGGTTGCTGTTGTGAATCAACCACACCTATAAGAAATAGGTAAAATTTAATAATTTTACAAATATAGGTACTATTTTATAATTCTACTAAGTATTGTGTTTAATACCTACAATTTTATTAATAGTTTTACAAGTACATATAACATAATGTATGTGCAAATTAATAAAATTACAAGTGATTTTAGTACAATAATTTTAAAGGTGCATTTCAATAATTTTGCAAAATAATTTGGTACTATATATATTATATATAATCAACACAATTCTATAACTTTACGGGTACCTATTGTCAGATCCAATAATTTAAAAATACCTGCAATATTATAATGCTCAATTAATTTTACTATTTGTATATTTTTTGTGTAATATGTAAGTAGATTGGTGCCTGCATTGAACGAAAATAAGTAACACTTTTTGAGTGTTTTAATTAGACAAGCAATGGTTTAGTTATAATATTACGTTAAGATATGTTACTAACATAAAATAAAATTGTTTAACTTATTTCAGTTGTTTTAATGATTCATGAATAATATGATGATTAATTCCTACTACTTCTTATTTTTTCATACAAAACATGGTCTGACAGTTACAAAATCAACAAATACAGCCGGCAGGATGATTTTTAATACGTGTGGTAATATATTTTTATAACACATTTGCACGTAAAGGGTCTCTTATTTCACCAATTTGAGTATCGTAATGTATCTCATTACGCACTTGTGCGTTATTGTAATGTAAAACGCACGGTTTATCAAGATCACAGACTAATAATCAAGATGCTCCGTCTAAAACGAACGGACTTTTTTAAATCTTAGCAAAGAGTTTTTATGTTGGAAAAGTGGTCAACATTTTATGAATAAAATTAACTTTGGGAGATAAAATATAATAAATAAATATTTAATTCTTTAATTTAATTTATTTTGACCATAAATTAGAACCATTTATCTGTAACAATACACAAAAATATTAATTTACTTTATTAGTAATAATGGCAGTTTTTGTGTTTTTGCCTTAAAAAAAAAGCGCTGATGCGCGCGCATCGATAATTTGTGACAAGTAAAAATTATTCCGCGCGCTATTTCTTTTCGCTGTATTTGTTTTTTTCTAAGAAAGTCCGAATTTTATTTATTTCCTCGCAAATATGTTATAAAACGTCGTATGACATTCGTGCGCTTTGATAATTACAGCCTCTGCTTTCTTGTAGTAGCAATATCGCCTCGGCTGTAATTATCAATTTACCGCACTTATATCATAATGTACTATTATAATTTATTTTTTCTTTTTCAGAAATTACTTACACAGTATCTCAAAGAGGACATAGACTAATTCAATTGAATGGTTATAATTACTTTGCTAAATACACAAGTAAGTACGGAAATAGTGTGAGAATTCGTTGGATTTGTTCTACTCATCATAAAAAAGGGTGTAAAGCTACTGTACTTACGGTAGACGAAGATATTGTGCATATATATGATAAACATTCAAACCATTGAGCTTATGTTAAATATATCATAATGTATAAAAATATATTAAAATCGTTTAACCTTTTTAATCTTCCATAGGTACGTAGGTACCTCATAATTTTTAATACACTTATCTTTCTAGACATTTCGACTAGTGTTGCTAAACTATTTGGTGACAGCTGAATCAGCATTTATTTATTCGTACCCAAAATCTGTTTGGGTCCTACAAACTTGTAGGTAAACTTGTAATTACCTACCTTTTTTGTAAAGACTAATTTACAAATAAAAACATTAGATATCTGATTAATTAATATACCTTTTACATTTTATATTTAAGATGTTTTTATTTTCTTGATTTTGTTATTGACTTGAAGATGACATTTTGTTTTTCATTTGTAAAATCAAATATTAGTTCCTATATTTAAAATTATGAATTAAAGCGTAGATATTTTGTCATTTTTTTTTATTTGACCTTTAAATAAATGTGATAAACGGTCTGTATTAATTATTAATATTTTTCGGATGAAGAAACAGCTCTTATTATTGTGTGGACGCTTCATTACAGTATTTAATTATAATTTAACGAAATCTCATTTACTCACTTAGGTTACTAAGTAACTGTTATGATAGTTGTAAGTTCAGAATGTAAAAAGGATTGAATAGGTTTCTGAAGGGTCGGCAACGCGCTCGTGATACTCCTGGTGTTGCAGGCGCCATAGGCTACGGTAACCGCTTACCATCAGGCGGACCGTACGTCTGTTTGCCACCGTCGTGGTACAAAAAAAACAGGTAATCCGAAAATATATAGTCGACACGCTGACAAGGTAGAGATATGAAAACAACTGGCAAGAAACTGACACTCTCTTAAATTGCCAGATAATTACAATCTTTTTCGTACAATTTGGGTGCTACACAAAATGTCACAAAAGAATACTGTAAAAAATATTAGAATATAAACCTAATTATATACTGCTTTTCAGCTGTTTTCGGCGTAACAAAAAAAGGGAAAACTCAGTTATATTACGAAGGCTACAAATACTGTAAAAGGAAAGTGCAAAGTTCCGTCAGACAATCTTGGAGGTGTTCTACGCATAATAGCAAAGGGTGTAAAGCATCAGTTATCACTTGTGGAGATACTATAGTGTTCGCTAGAAACAAGCATACTCATTAAATGGCTCTTAATACAATTTATTAGCGATTGGAATGTTAGTCACTAAGCAAATACCAATTCTGGAGCGCAGTGGCGATTAGAATATGACTAAGAAGGTAAATACAAATCGGGTACTTCGCCCTTTGACACCACAGTGTCAATCGCACAAGGACGTTTTTTGATTTGGCTGTTTGGGACCATTTTCATATTAATTTTAGTAACATTGTATCAATTGGTGTCAAACGACGAATAAAATGTCCTAATCAACAATGCCAAAAGAGTCCTAAGTACGCTGTTTCAAACCTTGTTGTAAATCGACGAAGACAAACAAGACATTCTTCGATTGACACCATGGTCCCACACAGCCAACAGAAATCTATGATTTTAATTTAGATATCAATTAGGTTAATTTTATATGTTTAATTGACTGGGTATATTGAATTTAGAGTTCACATTAGTTTAATTTTCTATACATACTATATAGCTTTTGCCCACGACTTCGTCAGGGTAGATTTCGATCTTTATTTTAAGTGGAAATCTTGAAATTTTATGCATTACCACCATACCACAGTCCAATGTCTTAAATATCAAATTTTTTTTTTATTGCTAGTGGACACTTCGCACTAGTAGATTGGTGCCTGCATTGAATAAAAATAAGAAACAGAAATTGTGTTTATTAAAAAAACAATGTCTTAGTAATAATATAATGTTAATATTTATTATTACTAGACATCGGATTATAGTGCATATGCACTATCAAAATGCCAAAATATGCATAAAATATGCACAATCACAACAACAACAACAAATTATTCATATTTATTAGTTATTGTTATTTCACTCTATCTTTGTGGTCTTTGTTTAGTTATACTTGGGGATTCCCCGACTAATAAAGCAAAACCTAACCTGTACCTATGTAATGTTTGTAAGTATTTGAAGTTAATTTTTAGTTTTGTCATGTTTATTTTTGTTTCTTGTTTTCACAATAAAATATTGTTTTTTACTTACCATGTGTTTCTTTTTAAATTATTAGTGAATTCTGGGGATCATATCCCTGAATCTGGTAAAATTTCAAACCTAAACTAGTAAAAAGGTTTCTGCAAGATGGCAACACTGGTTGTGAGTCGGTCGGATTCGCTTGCCGAGCGTGTGCGAGGCGGACGTGTCAAGACCGCAGCAATTATTTATTTGTTCAAAAGTTGCAAGCTTCTCGAATTCGATTGTTCATCATAAGTATTTCTCTTTTCAGATATATCTTACACAATGTCCCAGAAAGGACAAAGATTAATTCGAATATACGGTTACTCATTCTATGCTAAGAATAAGAAAAGAATAGGAAATAACGTGAAGACTCGTTGGATTTGTTCTACACATCATAAAAAAGGGTGTAAAGCTAATGTGCTTACGATCGATGATGCGATTGTCAAGATTAACAATACGCATCTTAATCACTAAGGCTTATTACCTTCGACTTTTCATTCTCAAAGGGATTTCAACTATCTACTGACATCGTTAAACCAATATTTGAAAATGACAGCAGCCATGTTTAAATTAAAGTATGAGTTTATTATAGTCGTTTTAATTTTTATTACAATTTAAAGATATTTAATAAAACATTTACATCATATCTTAATTCTTCGAACTTCGGACGGCTTCGGGCGAATAATTAACCCCAATAACAAATAGTGTATGCACATACTTAGTAGGTGCAGTACACTGTCTCACGCATACATGCTGGTTGGGTAATGACATGACAGATGATAGAGACGTAAATCATAGATAAATACAAGCATGATGGTCAGGGTCAGTCAGTGTGCATTCCCGGAGCTTGGTATGTAGGTGAGCCAGTCATACTGCGAACACTACAAATTGGCGATGTGTTATTGGGGCCAATTATTCGTCCGAAGCCGTCCGAATTTCCTAGTATCGGGGCCAATATTTCATAAAATTGTGCACAAAAATTAAAATATTATTTAAAGCTACAGAAATGTAACATGCAATGTAACACTTTTATTTTTGTTTTTTTCAAATAAACATTCATTCATTCATTCAATTAATTTATACATAACCTATTTACAAAAAACATTACCCTCCTTTTTGGCAGTCGGGTAAAAATAACCAGATTCTATCTTCATAGACATTCCCTATTTAAAGAATTCCTATTCAAGATTGAGGTCAGATTTCAGAGGGAAGGCACCCAAAAAACTAGCCACATTACCACGTTGCATGGAAAGGTGTTGCCCCAGGGTAAGTACAGGTTGTGTAAGTCATAGGACAGCCTAAAGGCTAAGCTAAAGCTCATGTGATGCCTCAGTAACATATTTATTAAATTCAAGATACTCATTACAAAGAACACACAAAATCTATAAAACAAAGGTAAAATTGCGACGGTGCCAGATCTCCCAATGATAAACATATTATTAATATTTTGTGGATGAATAAACTCCTCTTTTTATTGTATGGACGCTTTATGACAGTCATTAATTGAACTGAAATTTCATATATTCACGTAGGTTACAAAGTTTCTCTTGTGTAAGTCATAAGTTAAGAATTTAACTGGTTATTGGAAAACAACATTGTCAGCCAAATTACATAGGACCAGCTCGCTGACAGGTCACAGCCATGACAAGAACTAGAAAGATACTGCCACTTTTTTGAATCACCAGGTAAATACTCTTTAGAGAGTAACAATTTGGGTAGCGTGCAAAGCGACGCAGCAGAATACTATAGTATACAATTAAGTATAATGCAAATTTAATAAAATAAAAAATGCTTTTAGCTGTTTTCGGCGTATCACAAAAAGGGAAAACTCAGTTATATTTCGAAGGCTACAAGTATAGTAAAAGGAAAGAGCAGAGTTCCGTCAGGCAAACTTGGAGGTGTTCTACGCATCATAGCAAAGGGTGTAAAGCGTCTCTCATAACTTGTGGAGATACTATAGTGCTCGCTAGAACAGAGCATACTCATTGAATGGCTCCTTAGTACATTGTATTAGCTAAATGAATACATTGTTTTAACCACAAAGTAAGCGACCATTGGTATATGGTTAAGAAAGTCAAAGTCAAATCTTTTTATTTCATTTTGATCACATATATGAACGTCATATAAAGCCAAAAGAAACGTGTCAACAAATTTGCCTACGGCCAGTTCACTGACAAGGTTGAGCTCTGAGAAGAACTTGACAAGAAACTCAGGCCACTCTTTAAAAAAAATGTAGATTCTATTAGTCACTCTCCAGTGATTCTTATGCTCCAAAGCAATCTCAAAAACGATATTATTACGCTTAGGACTGTAATTATTGCAAAGAGCTATAGATAATGACATCAGGCTCAATAAATAGTAGTATTTTAATCTTTTTCTTGAAGTGTTTGATGTGTTTGAAATCAATGGTTTGAATTTAAATATCAACTAGGTTAATTTAATAAGTTTAAGTGACTATATTAAATCTAGAGCATACATAATTGTCACTTTAATAATATATTAATAATATATAAAATAATAGTCAATCAAGTAAAAAAAGTGCGAATTTTACATTTTATTTACATTTTTTTACTAAAAAGTAGCGACAGAAAAATTACCTGTGTGTTGGTTAAATACATGATATTGAATAAAATGAATTTTAATTACAATGATAAGGTGACCCCAATACCTCTTGTAACTTGCCCCTTTCCATGAAAATGTTCCACTGACCCCGTTTATTATTTTGGTGTAGTGATTCGCCCCTTACGAACGGGTGAGTGGAAAATTAACATTAAAATAATTATTTCGAAGTTCCTTCCGACAATTCCTTTAAAAATTTTACTAAAAAGTAGCGACAGAAAAATGACTTGTGATATTAACTACCTGGCTTACTTATTATAAGAAAAAAAAAACCTTTTTTACGGGTCCAATCAACAAAAGGTTTGACAGCATTATGTTACCCATTGAGAGAGTCGTATAATGCTTTCTCTTTCTAAGTTTGTATTACAAATTAGGAAGGGATGCTCATTGCGATATTTACTAACTATTTTTTTAGAGTTTAGTACTTATCTTCAAGTGTAATTAAGATGGTGAAATATTCTCTTTTATTGTGTGTTATCCTGAAAATAAGGTACGTTTTTATTACAGTTGTATTTTCATATTTTTATTAAATTAAATTGGTAAATAAGGTATTTTGTGCTAGTGACTTCATTATATTATATAAATTATAATATTTGTAGTTAGCTACTAATTTAGTTTCGTATCAGTTTTATCACTTTTCGCTACAAATATAATTATAAAACAAATCTATGACTTTTATTGAGTGTTGAGTCAAGTGTGACTGCAGACTTTAGTTCTTAGTGACAGAAAGGAATGGAAGCATTAAAAATTGCGATTCGGTGCAGCCAAATATGGTCCAATCCTAATGGGTGTTTATAAAGGTGCGTACAGATTATATAACATAACATGTTTCAGTAATGTAGACGCTGCATGTTATAAAACATGTTTAATAACATAAAAAATTCGTGTCGACATTGCGAACAGTACTGCAGAACGACAAACGAAAATGTCATATAACATTCATCTCATCATTATCAGCAACCCATTAAGTCCCACTGCTGGGATCGGGTCTCCTCTCCTTTAACTAGAGAGCTGAGAGGGTTTAGGCCATAATCCACTCACGCTGGCCTAATGCGGGTTGGTTATATTGCATTGTTAATCTAATGTGTACTGTATTGTTATTTGTCACAATGTTGTAAAACAATGTTACATAAAGTGGCTGGCCTGTTGGTGTAGTGGTTAGTGACCCTGACTGCTAAGCCAGAGGTTGTGGGTTCGATCCCCACCCAGGACAAATCTTTGTGTGATGAGCATAAAGGTTTGTTCTGTGTCTGGGTGTAATTTATCTATAATATAATTATGTATTTACAAAAAAAAATGTATTTAAGTAGTATACCAGTTGTTTAATACCCATAACACAAGCAAATATAATTGCTTGCTTTGGGACTAGATGGCGCTGTGTGAATGTGGTAGAATATTATTATATTATTATTATAAAGTGGACATGTTATAAAACACTAGTTATATAACATGTGATTTAATCTGTACGCACTTTAACATACTCGTAAAACTGAATGCAGTGTATACTACCTGACGTAAAATACGCGACTCATCATCAGCTTATTTAATTTAACAGTATTTAATTAAAAATATTTTTTTTTCATTTCCAGTGTTCTATGTCACGTCTAAAAAAGGCAACCGTATGTTAAGCTATCAAGGATACACATTCTACAAGAAGCATTATAAATATAGGAAGGGTAACAAGCATATATGGAAATGCTCCACGCATCATCCGAGAGGCTGTAAGGCTACCATCGCCACTACTGATCATGAAGTGTTGGAAATTAGACCTGTGCATAATCACTGAAATTATTAAGGCTCAACGCGCACTAGTGACTTTTATCACCATGACTTTAATTTTTAAACCATGACCGTGGCAACGTTTGTACCTATGTACGTGTTTTTTTTAACAATCTTGCCACGCTCATGGATGTTGGCAATGTTAGGGACACAGCCAAGCCGCTGCCCACCTAGAAAGGATAGCTCTTTTTTTTCTTTTTAAACCTCGTTTGAAGAATGTCGTGTGTTGATATGTCATAGCGCTCAGAAAACACCGCTGCAGGAAGTTTTACCCCAGAGCTTTTTAATTTTCAGTGTCATTTATAATTATAAAATAATGCAATAATAATCATTTTACATATTAATTTACAATATTACCCTTTTTCTAATAATCATCATATCAGCCGCAGGAAGTCCACTGCTGGACATAGGCCTCCTCAAGAGATTTCCAATAGGGCCAGCGCGATTCTGCTATTCGGATCAGAAATTCCCTTTTTCTATAAATGAAAAAGTATTTATCAAGATAGTCTAAATTATCATCATATCAGCCCAATGATGTCCACTTCTGGACATAGGCCTCACCTAATTTCCGCCACTGCGAGCGATTTTGTGCTGCCTGCAACCAACGGTCAACCGCAACCATTACTAGGTTGTCGGTCCATCTGGTGATTTGCTATACATATATTAAGAATAGTTAATATTAAACAATTAAATGTAAAATGTACAAGTGATATTTTAAGCAATTTAGATGGTTCTAGTTGGGAATGTTAATAAGTGTATTGTAAATGTCTATTGTATATAAAGTTAAGTACCAGCGTTCACATCGGAGATTCATTTTTCTATATCCCTTTTCCCTACTTAAATTAAACTTAATATAGCCATATTATTAAATTACTAATAAATAAAAGTGTTGTTTTATAATGGTGTTTGTATTCGCCAACACATTACACATATTTCACAGTGAGCCAGAGAGATCACGGGCCCGATCGATCCTGCTAACAAAATCGTAACACCATAAGCCGATGGTCTCATTCGATAGCTGTGATTGGCTTAGTCAATAGCGCCATATTGCCGGCCTGTGATTGGTCGATATAATTTCATCGTCTGCTATCGACGTGCGTAATTTAACAGGATCGAGCCCCTGTCAGAGATCTCAGTCCTTTCCGTTTTGCTACTCTTGGCCGCCTCCCTACCTATAGATAAATGGTAGTTGTTGGTTATATTGAAATACATACAAGGTTATTTAATACAACGTTTTGCTTTAGATACGGCAGTGAAGACGCAGTTGGAAATCTCAATGGTGCCTTCAACAAGTCGACAACGACCTTCAAATGGTAATAATAATTCTATTTATTTGGCATTAGTTTGAACTGAATTCTTGAATTAATAAATTTGGAAAAACGTTATATAAATTAATTTTGTTCTTGCAGGTTTTTCATGACAAACATTTTGACAAGGCTATAGACGACTGGATTTAACTAACTGACTACTTAAGTGACTGTGACATGGACTTAGATAACGACGTAATAGATACGCTGACCAAAAAATTTAACTACTACTACACCAAGATCAATTTTTACCGAATACACGACTGGACTGGCTGGACACCAACTGAAAGGAATGAAATGATCAGCATCTTAGCCCTATCTTACAGGGCCTATATCTCCTAATTAAGGAAGTGTCATATTTCTCTTTCAATGGGTTCGGGTCTATGCCTTTCTTTCGTAAAATTATGTCTTACAATAGATACCTACTACTCAAATCTATGATGAATTTTGTTAACAATTATAACGTGACAAAACGGACTAAGCTGACCAAAATTCATCCAATCATTGACTACTTTAATGACAAATTTTCGACCTTATACTATCCTCCACAGGAAATAGTTATAGACGAATCACTTCTAAAGTGCCAAGATAGTCTGGAATTTGAACAAAAAATTGCTTCAAGGGCTTCCCAAGTCGGTGTTAAAACTTACGAGTTGTAGGTACAAGTCTTCCACTGGTTATCTTTGGAAGTTTTTCGTTTATACTGGAAAGGACGAAACCAAGACTATGACGACTATTATGACGACAGTGACGACAATGACGGCTTAAAGAGACTGAAATGACTGACCAAACTACAACTGACCGACCAACAAATGCTACCTCAAAAATTGTTTACGAGCTAGTAGAGCCGCTTCTTCACCGCGGACATACGTTAATAATGGACAATTTCTACAATAGTCCATTGTTTGCGAGATTTCTGAAACGATAAAAGACTGACTGCTATGAGACCCTAAGACTGAATCGCGATGACATTGAAACATTGTTTGTTTATACTGACATAACTTTAGACTTTCCTAAATCACGGTAATTTTACAAAAACGTAATTTAGGGAAACAAAGTGCACGAAAATTTGATGACAAGTATTTTTACTAATTATAAAAGAAAGTCACTTTATAATGACTTTAGTCATTTTATTGACTCGATTTGTTCCCGATTCATTGAAGACTGTAACAGACTAACATTCGATATGGTGAAGCATTGTCCAGCATTGTCGATATGTGTATGGCGAGATACAGACATAGTTAGCCTGATCTCGACACACCAACTTCTTCAAATAGTGACTGACTATTTGAACTGACTCATAAGCCAAGCGTTGTTCTAGATTGCAACAAATCCATGGGTGGTGTGGATAGAAAGGACCAATACCTGTCCGCACATCTTGTGGAACGTGACATACGTCAACTACAACATCGGCATTTTCCCGTCAAAAACGGTTGTAAACAAAGTCGCTGTAAGCTGTGCGCCCAGAAGAAAATTACAGCAAGAACGATATGGAAGTGTTTAGAGTGTAATGTTAATCTATGTATAGAAGATTGCTTCATAAAATACCATACTTAGGTTAGTTATAGTGCTAATTATGGTCTAATATTACCGGCGAGAATCTATGAAATATGAAAAATGTTGAAGAAGCGAAAGATGTATGTCAGAATAGTAGCAGGTGGAAGGTAATAGTCTCTGCTTACCCCTTTGTTCGGAAAGGCGTGATCTATATGTATGTAATATTAAACATACATTATTTTTTACATACTTACATAATCATGTAGTACTGCACCCGTGGTCTTGAGAAATTAAATTAATTATTACAATAGTCCATATGAAAATGGTTTCCATACTGTTTCTCCTTAATGATTATAATAGATGAGGGTAAAATGTTAGTTATGTAGTTTATAAAATTATTTGATAATTTGTTAAATTAAATCTAAAGGTTGTCAGCCGAGCAATGTGCCTTATCGTATACTATAATCGTCACGGTACCAATGCTTGCTCAAAATGGGCCAACGGAAAAGACCATAACATTGTAACATTTTCTGGTAATAAATCGTTACTAATTTATTTTTTTATTTTATTAGACAAATCATTAAATTATTTCATTTAGTCTGTTATTTGTATTTAAATGTATTTCATTATAACGACAACCTATTCATTATTTATTTATATTAAGTAGGTACGTACATTTAATATATTATTATATTTTTAATTAATTTATATTTAATAAATTAAAAAATAGTAGCATTAATATTAAATCAGGTCACTCGTGTGGAGAAAGCCTTTAACAGGCGGCCATCTTGCTGCAATTTAGACGTCGGGCGCCCGCGCCGTTCGCGCGACTACTCGGCAATAGTTAACGGGCCGTCGCAAAATTGCAAGGAGAATGTATTTTGATTAGATTTATTTCGAAAAAAATTGATTCCTAAGGTTATACGCGTTCAACCAAATAAACTAACTCTTTCTCTTTACAATAACTAGTAAAAGTAACCTCTGTTTTTTACAGCTTCATTCATCACATCTAAGAGAGGCAACCGACTGTTGATCTTCAATGGCTACTCGTTCTTTAGGAAGAAAAGATCCATGAGTGCTAAACAGTCGTGGAATTGTTCTACTCACCACAGTAGAGGGTGCAAAGCTAAAATCCTCTGTATAGAAAATATGATAGTAAAATATAATACTGAGCATAATCATTGAACTGTTAGAAATAATACTTTTATGTAATTATATTTCGACTGGCCTGTTGGTCTAGTGGTTGGTGACCCTGACTGCTAAGCTGGAGGTCGTGGGTTCGATCCCCACCCAGGACCAATCTTTGTGTGTTGAGCATAAAGGTTTGTTCTGTGTCTGGGTGTAATTTATCTATAATATGTATATATTTACAAAAAAAAAAAGTATTTAAGTAGTATATCAGTTGTTTAGTACCCATAACACAAGCAAATATTAATTTGGGACTAGATGGCGCTTTGTGAATGTGGTAGAATATTATTATTATTATACCACCTCTATCTAGACATCAAAGTAGGCTTAAGTTTACGTAATTATATACCAAGTACAAACTACCACATATTTATGGTCTTAATACATAATAAACATTAATATTAGGATAGTTATAAAATATGATCGTGTTATTGTGTCAAAAAATAAGAGCAGCATTTTCTTTTTACGTCTTTGGTTGGTTGGATGGGTAATAGGTATATCCATCCCAAAAATTTCAGCGAATTACATTCTGTAGTTTTTGTATGAAAAAGTGACGAACTCTCTAACAACCATCCTTACAAACTTTACATTTTTATTAGGGATAAGGCTTTAACGGTTTCTATGAAATTATGTACCTTAATACAGCGTAAGAGCCCTTATACACGCTAAGAAATTTCACCGTGTCTGTGGCAAATAAGAATAATTCTATGTTTACGATAAGAATTTAGTTTGAACTTATAGTACGTTCACTTAAAGAAAATAGTGCCTCACTTGAAACTCATCGTTGACATTTAGCTTAGTCTTAGATTTTAGTGAATTAGAAAGCCGTGTTCACATTGACCATTTGAACTTAGGCCTTAGAGTATATATCATACCTTAACCAAATAATACGCCTTTACTTTGCTAGCGCACTGGTGAGTTACTATTTTCTTAACGCGAACGCACTCTTCGAAAATTTTACGATGAGATGAACCAAAGCAATGAAGACAGTTTGTGTGTACGAAACGACTCCAATTCTTACATTAACGCGGCGAGTTTTAGCGTGAAAAGAGCTCTTACTTGTCAAGTTTATCTGTCAGATAAGAGTGTTTCCTCAAAACTACAAACTTTCACAAAAAGAAAATTTAAAACTTGTAGCGATATCTTGTATTATTTAGAGGTAATTATACTGTCAAACGAAACTATCAAAATATAAATAAAATTTAGATAGTAATACGTATTTACTTTTTTGTTTACACTCCATTATCCGAACGTGAGTTCGATTCCAACACGAGTTAAAGATGTACGATCTTTAACTCGTGTTGGAATCGAACTCACGTTCCTCGGCACGGCGATGTTAGTGATGAAGCGATCATTCTTTAAACTAATAATACGCTTTTATTTTCAGCTCATTATAAAGTATCTCAAAAAGGCAGACGTTTATTGATTTACAATGGCTACTCGTATTTTATGAATAAGCAATCTAATGGTAATAGACAAGCATGGCGCTGCTCCACTCATACTAGTAAAGGGTGTAAAGCAACTTGTATTTGTGTCAATGAAGTGATAGTACAAATTAGAGGCAACCACATTCACTGATTTTATGATAAAAGGGTATATATGTTACAGTCAAAACTCTTAACTAGTCAAAAGTAGTTTTGACTGGTTATTTTAGTTAAAACTCTTAAAAAAGTAAAGAAGTCGATACTAAACGAGTTTTCAAAACTGGTTGTGTTAGGTTAGGTTATTTTTTATAATTATTATAAAAACTTACTTAACCTAAATAGGTAGTTCCGACCTCCTTACTTTCTTAAGAGTTTTAACTGATAGAGCCAGTCAAAACTACTTTTGACTGGTTAAGAGTTTTGACTGTAACTGGCTGGCTTAATACTGGGCTATTATGTAATATATATTTACATAATAGCCCAGTATTTTTGGAATAAGGCTGGCCGTTAACGAGTGCATTTTTAGTTAAGATTCACGTAGTTATTGCTCACGGCGCGCGGCGGCGACTAAAAATAAGTTCTTTGAAGGTTAAATATGTTGTCCAAAACTCTAAAAGTTACGCTCGTTTGGTGACAGCCTAACAATTTATATGATTATTAATTCTAAATAAAATTAGATAAATCATATTATTATAATCTAGTAAGAAAATGTGATATTAAACACACTGTAATACGTTGTTTTAGTAAAAAGGAATTGTTGCAGAGTTAATTGTTTTCTTACCATCTTTTTATGTTTGATTTTGAGTAAAGTTTGGTAACAAAGTTTTTTTTTTTGAGGTATTCCATGAAGCACACCCAAACGATGCATGCCCGCGCTTAGTCCCCGCACTATACGAGTGATATTTGTAGGTGTGCTTCGTGGAATAGGAAATTAATTATTTTAAATTTTTATTTGAAGCCCACCTACGGGTGTGCTAAGTGGAATACTTTAGGTGTGCTTCAAATTTTTTTCAATTCCTCGTTTTTTTTTTATAAAGTGACGGTGGCAACTAAGTTTATGTCGTGATGGTAAGCGGTTACCGTAGCCTATTGACGCTGGCAACACTCGGAGCATCATACTAGCTATGCAGACTTTTTTGCCTAGGTGTGTGACTTAAGGGTTTGTATAAGGAGCGAAATGATAACATTATATAGACATCAATTAGATCATTCTTAATCATGTGTTTATAATCTAATTTGGTCGGGTCATTGACCGCGATGCGACCCCTCCTACCTCGACGACCTCCCTAATATGCTCTGGATACAACTACTCACCAGCACGTACACAACAATGCTTTTATATCAATAGTTGTGTGTAATAGTTATCCACTTGTTTAGATGTTTCTCTCATAATTTAAGAGCTGCAATCTTCTCGGTAGGGTTAACGCCAATTCTCTCTCATCAGCAACCCATTAAGTCCCACTGCTGGGCTCGGGTCTCCTCTCCTCTAACTAGAGAGCTGAGAGGGTTTAGGCCATAATCCACACACGCTGGCCTAGTGCGGGTTAGTGGATCAGACATACTCATAGAATTTCTTCTAGGGTATGTGGGTTTCCTCACGATGTTTTTCTTCACCGTTAGCACATAGTAAGTCACTTGACTAGTACATATAAATTCCACAAAGTGAAATACACATTGGTACTGCCGGTCGGGATCGAACTCGGACCGCGTGATTTGCACGCCGCCGCCGGTCTCTTATCCATTCAGCCACCATCGCTTATCAACAATTCTCTCTGGCTTCCGTCAATTGTTATGACTCAATCTTTATTGTTTTTATATGATGTTTTCCATCAAAGTATTACCTACTTTATGTTTAACCAAAAGGTGATGTTTTCGTATTTAATCAAAGCATTTTGGCATTTCAGATGTGTCCTTTGCTGTATCGCGAAAAGGAAAGCCCCTAATTCGTATAGGGGTCTATTCATTTAACATCCATTCAAAAATTAATGTTAAAACTCGGTGGGCGTGTTCCACGCATCGCGCGAGAGGATGCAAGGCGCACATTCACACTATTAATAATGAAATAATTAAATTAAGTAATACGCATAATCACGATTATTGAGAGCCGGTAGATCGTCGATCGGTCGTTGTCACTGAATGACGGCCTACCCCGTTTGCTTCCACAGCGCCCGGTGCCTTGAACTTGCCTGAGAACCGTATTTAATTGAAAAATATGTGCAATATAATGGACCTCTAAGAATCACACGGACACTATATTGTGTCTTCTACATTTTAAATTAAATTCTACACAGATAATGTTGTGTAAAAAACTGTTGTATTTTAATATAATTATTAGCAAAAAAACAGTCATTTTTGCGTATGGACCTATGCATATTATTTTCTATCCTAAGATTTATTAGATTTAAAACCCCATACATCTTAAGAAGTCTACAGCTTCTAAAGATGTAGATGTCCTTTAAAAGAAACAACAGGTATTATTGTTGTTGATTTGAAGCTCTAAAAGCAAACTCTTGCAGGTTAAAGGTGACCCCCCCTCACCCCCACTATTGTGCAAGCACTATAATTTCCTCTCTTCAACGAGGTAGATACTACTAGATTTACTAACAACTAAAAGTTTCTGCAACATTTTTTCACAATACTAAAAATATCCATTACAAAAATCTTTTTATAATTTTCAGGTTTTATGTTCACGCTATCACAGAAAGGGAAGCGGCTGATTCGATTCGGACAATACACATTCTTCGCACAGATCAAACAAAAAATGAAAACGAGATGGGCTTGTTCTACTCACGCTACAAAAGGCTGTCGTGCAAACATTCATACATTGAACGATGAAATAATCAGAATTAATAACTTTCATAATCATCACGCGAATAGTACTTTTTAGTATTTTTGCCCCCCTACAAAAGTGGCGAACACTTTGTTTCTATTCTAATATTTATAAGCTACATCAGTAATTTTATCGACATGTCACATGTAAGGTAGCCAGTGCACAGTGGGTTAACCCTCGTTCAAACGGATTATTCAGAACCTGACCCGACATCCTAAAACGGTGACGATTTATGTTAGTAACTCGAAAAAAAAAGACTTAATAATTTTTGTTGTATCATTCGTGTCATAACCCGAATTGCGATATAAATAGGTTATCCTCTCTTCTGATTTTTTTTAGTAAAAAGCTTTGTCAAATCAGAGTTCAATATTTCCTATTAGTCTATCAAACAGGGTTATGTTCGAAAACAAATATTAAAAATTATTTAAAGTTCCTAACGTAACCTACGTCCGGGTTAGGATTTCGGGTCAGATTCGGAATAATCCATACAAACTGAACAGCCCGCCTGAGAAATTACTTCTTCCCTACAGAAAACTGCAGCCATAGTAATATAAAAACTGTGTCCTTGCTGCTAAATATTGGTACTCAGAGCTTATGGAAGAATGAAGGAGTTCTGAAGTGTCGGCAACGGGGTTGTGAGTATCTTGTTGATGCAGGCTACGGTACCCGCTTATCATCAGACCTTGTGACCATCGTGGTACAAAAAAAATGTGATCAATGTACTAATCTAACATGTCGTTATAATATGAAAACAGAATAGATTGCCATTTGTGTAGAGGGGCAAATATGAGAGAAAAAAAAAAGAACTGAATCAATGGACGACCGATGAGTCATAGGAAATTTTATTAGTTATTTAAATCGTATGTCTTTTGATATAATTTTCGTTGTCTTTTGTTTTATTTGTGGAAAGAAAGGGGATAACTTGCAGCTAAGTTTTATTTTTTTTATCATTATTTTTGGGCAAGAAGCCATGTGCGGCATCGTTGCTAATTCGACAAGGATTGATCTGTTGTAGTACCGTTGCTAAGTTGTGTGGAGCTGTGTTGAATACTGCAAGCATTTTTAATATGTCGTAAACAACACATCATCATCATTCCAACCCATAAACATCCCACTGGGCACGGCTCTCCTCCAAACATTTTGGAGCGAATTTAGCCACTTATACCACGTGGGCCAGACGAGTTGGTATATGGTTTTGTATCGAAATTTCCTTTTCTCGCAGTGATCTTGTCTGCTTAAGGTTACTCTCTTAGTCGCCTTTTACGATATCCACGGGTTAAAATGGGGTAGTGAATAGTAGTGATTATTTATTCTTAATCCGTCACTACACGTAGAAATAAAACATTATATTATGTTTATGTTTTTGTGAAGCAAATGTCTTTTGTTTTCCGTTTGAAGTATCTAAAAAATTTATGTCATCATAATCAGCAACCCATTAATGTCCCACTGCTGGGCTCCGGATCTCCTCTCCTATCTAGAGAGCTGAGAGGGTTTAGGCCATAATCCATATACACTGGCCTTAATGCAGTGTGGTGGATTTATATATAATGGTCAAATCACAATAAATAAAACCGATTGAATAAAAAAATACGAAAAAGGAGACAAAAAAGCATGTGGTGTTATTAAATCTCTAGAAGTTCCGAATTCCTTTGTTCTCACTAGTTCGATCGTCGAAGTTGTGAGAATTCTTTTTCTCATTAGTTCGACCGTCGAACTACTGAGACTTTATTTTCTCATTTGTTCGACCGTCGATCTTACTTTAATCTAGAAACCAAAAAATAATAAAATAAAATTTAAAATACGCTTCGCATTTAATATATAAATAATATTATTAATTTTAATAATGTTATTAATATTTCGATTCCTGGGTATGGCAATCGAATATTCGGAAATCGTTAAATGCAGTTCTGTTCCTTTTGAATAAAAAAATCTATCTCCAGTATTTTTTCTTCCAGTACTTTCCCTCCAGGTGGCATTATAAAATTCCACCCTGTATATGTACCTACACACATTATTATGTAAACAAATATAAACCGTTGTTGGTGAAAGAAGTGTATTTTAAATTTTATTTTATTGTTTTTTGGTTTCTAGATTAAAGTAAGATCGACGGTCGAACAAATGAGAAAAAGTCTCAGAAGTTCGACGGTCGAACTAATGAGAAAAAAAATTCTCACTAGTTCGACGATCGAACTAATGAATCGAACTAGTGAGAACAAACCCCGAAGTTCACCGGCATCGAACTATGTGGAACGGACTATAGTAGACAAATTGAAAATATGTTTGCAATCATGTTTACCTATTACTTACTCCCGCTTAGTAGCAGTAGGTACTGTACCTATAACTATACGCTTAATAAAATAATAGCTTATATAAATATAAAAGATGTAATGAGAAATGACGTAATGAGATAGATTCACGCCCGGTAGAATAAATAGCTTATTGTAAATATAAAAAATACTAAGTGCCCGGTTTTTGAATCATCAAATAAAAGTTGACAAAAAATTACAGTTGTAAACTAGTTAGTTTACTATTGTTTACTTTTATATTCAGTCAGGTTATACTTTAATAGACGAATAACTTTTATGTGATGGTTTAGAAATCGGGCATAAACGCGCACTAGTGATATTTTGGCCCAGCGCACACGCTGGAAACGCGGCAGAGCGCATTTCCTTGAAAGTGCGCGCAGGCGACTCTGAGTGGTGCGTCGACAATAACCCTTGAGAACATTCGAGTGGTGCAGACGCTCACATAATCGTCTGGTAACTTGAGGACGCGGACGCTACGAACGATGCATGGGTATTAATTATTTTAATTAACCGTATGTCAAGGTTGTCAAGATTTATATTAAATTGTTGTCTTCAAATATGCTCCGCCTCGCCTCCGGTGGTGTGCGCTAGGCCTTTGTCACCGTGACCGTTTTGTCACTCTAGCTCTTGTCAGTTCTATGGGCATGTATATAGTTAATTAAGATGCGCGCAAGTTATGCCGTGACAACTTGGTGACATCATTGTTATTTCCATACGTTTCTACAAGACTGGGCAAAAGGGTGAGAAATTTCATTGGTGCGCGTGCGCATTTAGACCTAGTTTATATTTTAGTTGTATAGGCTTTGGGACTAATAAAGCCTGTATATAAGCTTTGAACTGATTATTAAGATAAAAGCTCTTTAACCAATAGAGGAGTTTGTGAACTAAAATAAATTGTGACTAAAATAATTATAATTGGACATTGTTTTATTTTACACTAACCTTTTCTCGCTGCTTTGTTCGTGTGCTATGTAAAAAGCGTCAACGGAAAGTAAAATAGAGGAGTAAAAAACAGTTTATACATTTTCTTTTTTACTACTAAAGAACGATACTTACCAATTCTAATGAAGATCAAGTAAAAGTATGTCTTATATTTCAATGGATATTATAATGCAATTATGATTTCTTTATTACAGATATCGTTTATATTAAATCAAAGAAAGGTAAAACGTTGATCCGTCTCGGTGAATACACATATTTTGTTCAAGCCAAGCAAATGATGACAACAAGATGGGCTTGTTCTACAAACCAAAGAAAAGGTTGTAAAGCATCTTTACATACAATAGGAGACGAGATTATAAGGATGAATACTAACCATAATCATTAAAGGCTCTTGAGGCAATTATAAAAAACGTAAGATTCTATTTGCTTTACATTTTTTTTAATAACCACAGTAACTTCACCCGTGGCTTGCTTACAGTAAGTAGAAATAGATTATAATAATATGCTTCTGCAGAATGTAAACTATGTATTTGTTCAATTTAATTAAGATGCGTGTAGTCGTTTAGCCGTGAAACATACGGAAATAAAATTGAAATTTCGGTGAATTTCTAGTCGGCTCAGCTTGCACTTGCTCCCAATCCAAAACTTCTGCGCAGCAGAAGCGCTCGTAGCATTGTGATACTGAGATGTTAGTTGCGCATCGCGGTCAAAATAGACATTCTATTTTGACCATAATCTTCGTTTCCCTATGTATTCGCAGGTTTGAAGAAAAAGCACTCTAAATTATCTGAATCTGAGACTATAACTACTGATTCCGCTTAACATCGCTTGAATCATTACCACGTAAAGGCAAGACGTAGGTGCTGTATAGGTTGTTATAAGAAACTGAAGCAAGGAGGCCTTGGAGCACAAAATGGGATACAGGTCTCGTTGAGGTGCGACAAAAAAGTATTTTGTGTAGTATTTTGATATTTTCTATGCATATTTTCTAACTAAAGAATAAATATTTACTTACTATAATTTAGTCTTTTTATTTTTCTATGTCTTTATGGTGTGGTTATTTATTTTACGCTCAACAGTAGACGTCTTACGGCTGATATGATTATTATGATAAAAGGCAAATGTGGTACTTGAAAAGTTAGCAGTACATTTGTAGCTTTTATGTGTATAATCTGTCGATTCTGCAAGTTCAGATGGTCTAACCGTGATTCGGTTCCCTTCGTCGATGGGCAGCTGAAATCACTTTTAGACGATGGATCGTTCTACGAATAAACCTTTCCCAGAGTGCCACGAGTGGCGTCAATATGAAAGTCTTGACGAAACTTACATTTTTGTGTAGTTTGAGGTTGAAAGTTTTTGACTTTGGAGACGAGGTTACCCACAAAATTTATCGCAAATAAATAGTTAAACCTTTTATTAAATTGTAAATATTTTATTTGATAAATGACTATGTTTGTGGTTTTACTATTATGTTATAGACATAAACACATATTAAGGAGCATGCATGATCCTAAGACCTCTGTATCGACCTCAATAAAACAGCATTAAATCTGATGTTCTTTTTCAGTGACATTCGAGTACACAGAATCCAGTACCACAGGACGGACAATGATTAGAGTTGGAGAGTACCTGTTCACACATAAATCATCCCGAGGATGCAAAACCCGATGGGTATGCTCGAGCCACTGCTTCAGAGGCTGTAAAGCGCAAATATATACCGTTGAAAATCAAATTATCAAGATTAATAACTTTCACAATCATCCCAAGAAATCGACCCGTTCGTGGCCGATTGCAGCGTTCTATGATCACCTGTAATTGCCCCTTATAACCTATTGTGATAGGTTTAGTCTGCTATGGAAGTCTATAACATTGCACGGTCTTGTCATAGCAACATAATCTCTTTAACGGGCATAGGGATCTATTTGCCCACCACACCAACCGATGTAAATGTGGAAATTAATTTAAAATGGCAAGTCCTTAAACTGCAATTTTAACGAAAAAATATTTTTTATAAAATACTTTTAAAGTAGTTTCTCACATTACACCAGGCCCACACTTTAAACGTAAAATTTTTCATTCATTTTCGTCTGCCCGTTAAAGGGCTAAGTGTCTAACGGATTAATATGAAGCTCATAAAATAGATAGAAAGTAATATATTATGTATTTGAGCATCCACTAAGAATGACGACCTGGTAAGGGTTGCAGGTGGTCGTTGGATGAAGGCGATATAAAGTCGCTTGTTATGGCGGAAGATAGGTGAGACCTATTTCCAGCAGTGGACGTCATTGGGCTGTTATGATGATGATGAGACCACGTATTTAGTCACAGCAGAAATTTGATACCTTTCATGGAAAATGTATCAAAATTCTCTTATCCTACTCTCGTAATATAGCCATTAGATTGGTCGATTTTGATATCTATTCCAAATGTTTAACACCGCATGTCATGTTAACTTTCAAACATTCGACAACAATGTCTTAATCGAGCAATCGAATGTCGATATTACTAATTAGACCCTCAAAATACATTTTAATCTATTTTTAACTTTTCTAGAGTACTTTTAATTTTATTGTCTTTATTGTTCAACTGTTGATAATATATGTACATAGTAGCTATATACAAATTAATATCACATAATACCTTAAGTACAATTAATTATGTACCTGTTATAATATATATTACGTATATACATAGGTATATAATGCATAAGACTTTTGTCTCAAATCAATGTTGTGATCGGTGTGTACAATAAAAGTTTTAATCAACTGTGATGTTATTATTGTATTGATTACAATCGTAATCTCTACTGTTTTTGAAGCACAAATCTCATGCTATCTTTGTTATTTCCAACTAGTAAGAAAAAGACATCATATGCCACTTAATTTGCTTGTTTACATAATAATTTTGTTATTCCTTTCTCTGTGGTTCCATCTGAATATATGTTACTTCACTGGGTTATCAACTGAAACTCAGCACTGGAAATTATTATTATTCAGTCTATACTGAGATATTTTATTTATAAATGGTGGTGGCCGAATGCATGTGACCGGCGTGCAAAACACACCGTCCGAGTTCGATTCCCACCAGTAGTATCAATATGGATTTCACTTTGTGGAACGGTAAAGGAAATCATTGTTTGGAAACCCATATAGGGGTATATGGGTGAAGAAATTCTAAAGGTATGTCTCATCCACCAACCCGCATTAGGCCAGCGTGTGTGGATTGTGGCCAAAACCCTCTCAGTTCTCTAGATAGAGGAGAGGAGACCACCAGTGGGACATAAATTGATTGCTAATACATTCATTAATTAGCATTAATAAATAGCTTTTTGGTTTAAAACATAACAAATTCAATTTAAAGTTCTTGGATAAAATAAAAATACTTTCAGATTTTTAATTTAATTTATTACATATTTAAAACATTCATTCTCGACTAAACTTATATTATATTTTCTATCGCAAAAACAAGTTTTAACTAATACTAACTTACACTATTTTCTTTCAGTAACCTTATTAAAATCCAAGAAAGGGAAGATAAATATAAAAGTAGGGGACAATACGTTTTACCTGAAGCCTGGTAATTATAAGACTGACAAAAGAAGATGGTGTTGTACACAAAATAAGTATTGTAAAGCTTGCCTTCACATAGTCAATAATAAAATCATTGCCATTTATAATAAGCATAATCATGAGAAGAAATAAACAATAAGAATATTTAACTAACCGCACATTTTTATTTATACCCTCTCAGCTATTTAGATAGAAAAGAGGAAACCCGATCCCAGCAGTGGAACAAAAATGAGTTGCTGATGATGATAATAATACCGCTATAAGAAGAGAAAAGAGAAGTTGCATTTTAAGTAAATTATTTTAATTAGGGGGTAATTACATAACTTTAATAAAGCACTCGCTACCACACGCGGCGCCGCCCGCGCATGTCGGTAAAGAGTAAAATATAAGAATATTTTTTGACTCTCTTAGGCCCTCCGTCTCCAAGGATACGCAAATCTCCGATACCCGACGATTTTAGTCTCTTCACGACTTCGGCAATACAAACTCGTATAGTTCCGTACGCAGGTCGCGGCTAATATCGCCGCTACAAATGTCGCCGCGATTTTAAAGATGGCGGAGCTATTTATTATTGAATAGGGTAAGTCTGGGGTAGTTGGCCATAGATTTTTCTAGGCTCTGTCAGAAATGAATTACTTACATATAATTTTGTTATTACATTTATTTCATATTATGAAACAGCTAATGTTATCAAAAAATATTAACAACTAAATTTTTTCCAGCAATTTTCACGACTTCACAAAGAGGGAACACGCTGATCTGCCTCAATGGCTACACTTTCTATCACAAGAAGACCAAAGCCGGTGGAACTATCAAGAAGAGATGGGTGTGCTCCACACACTTCTGTAGAGGCTGCAAGGCTGTTATTTACACTGTTGATGACGTCATAGTATCTGTAAAGAATATCCATAATCATGAACAAGGTAAGCAAAAATTCACATTATTAATTTTGTATGAAACTTTTGAATGGGATCTAGGTTAATTGCTGGCAAATTGCCAATTGAAATTTGCTCTTCTTATTTCAAAGTTACGTCACATTTTTCTATGCTGCTTTTGACTTTGGCGGTCACAAGGTTAAAAATATAAATACGTTTGTGTGTACTTTCGTTTCTGATCTTATGATGAATATTGATTAGATTTTCTAAGTTGTTCTCGTAAGCTTTGTTGGTTCATACTACAAATAAAAAAATAATATAAATTTTGTTTTGTTAATCAGGTATTAGACCCAACATCAACTTTTGTGATTACACTGGAACAACGTGACTGCAAATAAAAAACTTGAATTGTTGTAAAGTTCCTATTCTACTCATCCAAATGTGTGTTGTGTTTGAATTAGTCTAAATAGAAGTTTAATTTCAAAATATATTTATTCATACAGGAAAAAGATTTATGTATGTGTCTAGAAATATTTTTGTTTGTTATGTGTACTGACTGTGTATAGTACTTATATGTTAATAAAATTTAATTATATACATAACCCTTAAAAAAATATTTCTTTTATTATTATATTATTATTATATAAATTTCTTTTAATAATTAAGAGAAATTTATGAAAAAAAATTTAATGTGCTTTTATTGTTTTAACAATAACTAACATTTTTATTTAAAACTTTTAACAAATCATGAAAACTATTCTAATGTAAAGAAAGAAAGAAAGAAAAATGTTTTATTATGTACGATAAACCAAATCAAACAGCGCACAATACATATTATTATGAAATATAAATATAACAGATCTTAGAACATAAAAAAAAAACAATAACAAAATAAAAACACAGATTATAAACAATAAGAAATTTATACAATCTGTGGTGGCTTTTCCCATTGTAACTGTTAGGCAGATTGGCAGATTCCTAATTGTGACGTTTACAAGTCACTAAGCACACAGCAGCTTGAACTTGCATGGTGACAGCTACCGTCTGCCAATTTTTGCTGTTATTAAAAGGCCTAGATGGCAAATGCTCCTAGTTAATTGAATTTTTTATACTTTTTAAGTGTATGAATGCATGGTTTGTGCATTGACATGTAACTTGATCTATGTTTTGATTATATTATTGAGCAGCACATGTCACTTGTCTCGCTTTGTATAATAATTACATCGCATCAGAAGATCACCGTGTATCGTTTTATTGCTAAGTTATTTTCTTCTAAAATAACAGTCTACCTAGCCATTTATATAGAATATCAGGAACCGGAATTAAACCGGAATTACCGAATGACCCGAAGGCGAATTGGTATGCGGATAACACAATTCCTATAATTTTAAATAGTTTCAAAAATTCTTTGAATTTTTTATTGGTTAAATTAAATATGTTACGTCTAAAGGTAGATTAGCCGGCTAAACTTAGGTTTATGTTCACACCTACCTTTAGCCGTAACATATACAATATATACATGTATCAATAAAGTATAAACCAGACCAGTTTAATTAATTTTAAAAAGTTTAAACAATTTTATTAATTCTAAATGAACCCATTGCTTTCAACCAAATTTATTATATTATCTTCGAGAGGCAATCGAATGATTATATATGACGAATATACATTCACGGAGAGGAAAGAGACCAGCCCGAGGTTAAATTTACGACCATCGGAATATGCCAAGATTAGGTGGACCTGTTCTACTAGGACTAGTCTGAATAAATGCAATGCTAAAATACATAAGGTTAAAAATAGAATTGTTTATGTTGATAACCTTCATAGCCATGCGAAAGGGTCTAGTTTTAAGGGTTGTTCTACATCTAAAAGCATCGTAGCTCACTTTCCTATGGTTCTACCCTTTCCTATCACTTAGAACCGTCATTTACTAGAGCGAGACAGAATGTGAGACGCATGCGCACTCTCTCTCTCACTCGATAAGTTAATTATTGTACCTGATGTTCTCGTCACTAATTAAGAATTTTTGCCGTACTAAGCGTGAATAGGTTGACAAGTCGACTTGCATTTTTAGATTTTTCGTGTTTCTCCCGTGTCACTTTTTTCGTTGTTTGAATTGTTTTGGCATAATTCAAAACAAATAACAATTGTCTTCTAGTGTGTTATATAAGTGTCCAGACTACGCAGAAAATATAATAACTAAAGGTATGTAACTTATTGTAAGTATTTTGTATAGCTACTCATTAGCTTCGCCCTCCCATTCCCACTATATACCAGATAGGTACTATAACTATACTATAACTCAGTCGGTTTGTCAATCAATCACCAATACTTACCTATTTATTTACCGTTTAAGAAAACTCACGGAAAAATAATTTAGAAAAAAATTCTAATTATTATGATACGATTAAGCGTGCAATCTCTAAAAGCACTAGGCGTTAGTCTTGTGTCCTGTGGGACCTTACAAATTCAGACACAAATAACACCCAGTTGGAATTACCATTTGTGGTTGGCACAAAGATTAGTCCTGTGTGAATAGAACCCACAATCTGCGTATCGGTAATTCAATTACCGGTGTTACAACTAGTAGTAGGATTGGTAGTAACGCGGGCAATAAAGGCAACGATTACTGAGTTCAACGAGGCGATCAAGTTAGTTACATATTTTGTAATATGTAACTACTGATAAGCTTCTCCTCCACTTTTTAATTAATTAGAAAAAATAGTGTCGGGTTAACTACTGTTTTGTGAAATTACACAAGTGTCCAGCCAACCCAAGTTAAGTAAGTAAAGAAAATGCTGCCCTACTGTACTGTACTGTATTTAAGGTACCCTCTGTGTTAATAGAAATAAGAGATAGACTAGAGATAAACCAGGTGGGAATCTCGCCACAAAAGTAGCAAAAGACGATGGATGAATGAAAGAAATAGTATGCGGGATAAAAGTGCGAGAGAAATAGATGTGAGAAATGGAATGAAAGAGTAGAAAATAGAGTTTAAAGATTACCTTACATGCTAGATTTTGCATGACCATACATGTCGTAAAGGCTTAGTTGCAAGTGTATCTTTTCTTCAGTAGGTATGAAATAAATGGATACTTATAAATTGTCTCTTGTTTCAGAAATGATATCTGAAGATCGCAAAAAGAACAATTTTAAGTGCGCTTTTGAGAAATATCTGGATGTAAAAGTAAGCACTCAACAAATCAGGAATGTAGATCTTACCGATGACAGTGGCTTTGAGATTGTTACTATACCAGCTGATAATGACGACACGATATACCAAGAGCTGCCTGATGTCGCAGAAGATCATACTCATACTGAAAAAAGAAAAGGTAGATCAAGGCTGGAGAGAGAAGAATGTAAAAGACTAAGAAATTCTGGTCAAAGTTACGTGACAAAAAAAGGTAAAGAAATTGCTGCGAGGCAAATAGGAGCACTTAACTATTGTAGAATGAAATGTATTGAGCGGTTTTCTGAACTAGAAAGAAAGCAGTGCTTTGATGAATATTGGGCTCTAGGAAGCAAAGATCGCAGGGCAATGTATATTGCCAGCCATATACTATATTACCAAAGAAAACACAGAAAACTGACAGCAAAGCAAGTAATAGAGATTGCTCCTGTAAGTATTATTTAACAATAAATAATGAATACAAGCCAATTTGTAATAATTGTTTTTGCAAAACTTTTGGGGAAACTAAAAGTTTTATTAACATTGTTATGAATAAAAAAAAACACTCCGCAACTGGAATTATTCCAGTTGGTATAAGAGGACATCAATTATCTTAAAACATAAAAGAACTATAGATATGTGTTATCATTCTGAAACTACGCAAGTCACTATTGCAGAAATAGAATTCATAAAAAATATTTATCATCGGACCTTTTTGTATCTGCTATGTATGTATAAGTTGCCATAATCTAATTTCAGTAAAATTATATTCCAGTGTTTTTAAGATTTGAACATAATATAAAAAAAATCTAGCTAAAAAAACTTTCCACACATGAGACGTTGTAAATACAAATATAGCGTTATCTGAAGAAGGGGAAAAGACCAACTCTAGAACTCTCCGGAAAAGCTAAGTGAGCATCAATCGCAAGTTGAAAACGTTTATGCAGAAAAAAGAAACGAAAAACCAAATTGCAATACATATTTACGAGCGTATGCGCTTGTTCTTCAGCAATACTTACCTACACCATTCCCCAAAACGTCTGTCTCCTTTTATAAGAGACAACTATGGTCCAACATCTTACCATTCATATCTTAAGAGCTGATCAATGTATTTGTTGATTTATTGTCATTAAAACTGATAATATCATATCCAACGTCGATCCTGATTTAGATTCCGAAGACCCTGATGCAGAAGGACATGGAGAAGAATTCAGCTAATTCTAGAATATTGGAACTTAATTTTCAGAATAAAAATAATGAATAAAAACAATTGTTTGATTTTTTATTACCTATAAATAAGTAATATTAGATAGACCTAATACATAACGTCACGTTTAGTCTTAAAAGATTGTTTTAGTTTTTAATTGTTTTAATTTTTCAAGTTTATTTTTTACGCACTTACGTTTTGGCACGTACTTAAATTATTACAGGTTTCAGGTTTTTACATTAGTACATGCAATAGCAAGTGTATTTACATTTTCAACTTAGAAATCATCATCATCAGCCACCTATTAATATCCCACTGCTGGGCTCGGGTCTCCTCTCCTCTATTTAGAGAGCTGAGAGGGCCATAATCGACACACACGCTGGCCTAGTGCAGGTTAGACATACCCTTAGAAATGTTTCTTATTTTTTCACCACGAATCACGATGTTGTCCTTCACCGTTCACTTAACTAGTACATATAAATTACACAAAGTGAAATCCACATTGGTACTGCCGTGGTCGAAATCCAACCACATAATTTGCGGCCTTTGTCCATTCGGCCACCATCACATCCAACTAAGAAATACATAATAAATATTATTTTTAGCTACATTCGTTTTATCAAGAAGAGGCAACAGGATGGTGTTATATGATGGGTTTACATACACGGAAATGAAGGAGTATCAAGCTAGGGCAAAACGATGGACTTGTTCGAACAGAAAAAGAACAAGATGTACTGCGAAACTTAGAACACTTAATGGGTATATTATATCTGTAGATAGTCAACATAACCATCCTAGAAGTAATTATCAGAATTATGAATATGAAGTTAGTGAAACTGAATCGGTTTGTTAAGGTTTTTCTGATTTTTACGTTTTTATTTTTTTATTTTCGCGATGTATTGTTTATGTTGCTGCAGATTTTTTTGATTGTTGTTTCAGAGTTTTAGTGATAAATTTATATTCGTTTGATTATGAATGTTTTTATTTTTTAAAACTGACTAAATATAATTAACATATATGATATAATAAATTTTGTAAAAATTGTACCAAATTTGAAAATTATGATGAAAAACATTTATATAAAATAATTTTAGTCTTTATTTTAATTATAGTTCAGGTCTTGTGGTTACTTTTTAAACGACTTCAAAAAAGGACGAGGTTATAATATAACCTCGTTCTTTTCGAACATATTATGTTCGACTGTGTTTTTAAAGCAAGTAAATTAGTTTGTTGTTAGTTTCAGCTATATACGTGATATCTAACAGAGGGAACAAAATGGTTTTACACGATGGTTATACATTTACTCAGATGAAAGACAATCGGCGTATGTCTCTAATAATGAGATGGGCCTGTTCTAATCGCATGAAATATCGTTGTACAGCTAAATTACGCACCTGCGCTGACATCATTATATCCATCGACGCATCACATAATCACCCACGAAGTGATAATCAGAAATACGAGCTTGAATTTAATATTAAGTGATTTGAATTAATTCTTGTGATCACTTATAAAATAATATAATTGAATTTATTATTGTTGATGTTGAATAAATTGACTGGTATGGACTACTTTATTTTTTTATAATAAACGTTGCATGAAATTTCGTTATACATACAGCACTTACTTACTTTACTTCCTATAATAACTAACGAAAAAAATATCAAAAATATGAACTCAAATTAAATGTTATGTGATTTATGAATAATTAACTATCATAAAGGCAAAAGTTGAATAAATTGACTGAAATTGACGAATTTTAAATACTTTTTTAATATTAATCAACATTATCATCAAATGTTGTTTAAAATATTATTAATTCAATTTATTTTCGATTATTTAATAAATAGGTTTAGATGGGTTAAATAAAGTTTTATGTAGAAGTGGTTATAGAGCAATATTTAAATACAGTTTTTAAAACCTATTTATTGTTCAAAAGTTAAAGAAAAAGCAGAAAAAATAAATAAATTAGTATATTTATTTTCAGCTACATATGTTATATCTGACAAAGGGAACAAGATGATATTTTACGATGGTTATACGTTTACTCAGAAGAAAGATAATCGACGTACGTCTTTAAAAACAATTAGATGGGCCTGTTCTAATCGCATGAAATATAGTTGCTCAGCAAAATTGCGCACATGCGCTGATAAGATCATATCCATCGATGCATCACATAATCACCCACAAAGTGATAATCAGAATTACGAGTTCGAATTGATAGCCTAGTGATATAAATTAATTGTTATGAATAATATATTATTATTATTTATAATTAATCATAATCTTTTTTTAATAAATAATCAAAATTATGATTAGTAGCTGTTGATAATTATTCATTATAATATATTTATTTTCAATAGTATGTATGTAGAAATATCTATAGTTTCTTTGTAAGAACGATAGTGACTTTTGAACTTTACACTAAGTAATAAAATTCCTTTTGCATTGTGGCGGGTTTAAATTTGAAATAGCTAATTTAAAAGATTTAAACTAAAGCGAAATCTTAACTGACCAGACAATAGGGGTGATTTTACTGATATAATTAGGCATTGGCTTCAGACTATATTATTTCTGGGAATAAACTCACTACCATAATTTCAATTTCAAATTAAATTAATATATTTTATTTTTCTTTCAGCGACTTTTGTGATTTCAGTAAAAGGCAACAGAATGGTGCTTTACGACGGCTACACGTTCTCTGAAATGAAAGAAAAGACAATTTGTGGGAGAATACGATGGACTTGTTCGAACCGTTCTAAATCCCGCTGTACAGCTAAGATGAGGACATTGGGTGATAAAATAATTGCCGTCGACAATCACCACAATCACCCCAAGATAAAGAAGCAACGAAATTTTGAAGTACTTTCTTTGGATAGCTGAAATTGAAGATATTTATTAAAATCAAAACAAGAAAAATTCGCCTGCCTATTTAACTGAAAAGTAAGAATAAAGAATAGAAGTCTAGAATAATTTAAACCAAAAATATTACTTGCCTTTTGGATCAGTAGGGAAAAATAGGGTTGCTTCAACAGTGCAGTTAGAATTCGCACAAGAACTGCAACAAGAGTACTACTGTGTAATTATTACTATCGTGTAAGACAGAAATTTTAATAGGGTTTTTCATCCTGAAATTTTAAGTATCAGTCCGGGGAATTGTGAAATAATGTAAATTTGTGATGCCTACCTTAAATGATTTGTGTTAACCCTAAGAGGTCATAAGAATGCGACTTGCTAACGATTATTGCAGAGGGCAAATACAGTGTATTAACATTATTATGTCTAGAAACACCATTAAACTTCATGTTATCACCTCATGTTAACATTTTTCGAGTGGTTAATATTGTTTTTTTTAATTTATTGGTGTTTAATTAAATTATTTTAAATGAAATATTTTCTTATGAGCAGAATATTAATAATAAAAGAGATAGAGTAAGTTTAATATATACTTAATACGTACTAAAAATATTTGTGTTATATATTTGTAAATGTTTCATGTACGATTTCAGCTCGAGGTGTGCATTGTATTGCGGGCATGATTCTGTGGTTCATGGTTATTATAAAAGTTCAAATAAATAATTACATGTTTTCTATAAATGTCTTTAATATAATATTCATTTGAATAATTATCTACGGTACCCAAAAGTTTGACTTCTTTCTCGTTTTTCAGACTGAGATGATCTGAGTGGCTTGATCTGATGAGTCAGCTGTACTAATATTATAATGCTAAATAGCACTCTCAGCCACTATTGGGGCTCACTGGAACTCAGTTTTCATTCATTCATTCGTATATTTTTTATTTTCAAATTTCATTTATATAATTGGTCTTAAATTAGTAGCAGAATACCAAATTGTTTAAAATTGCTATTAAGATCCAATACGATTGATTCCTTCGCAAATTAGCAGAATTAAGCTCCTGGTTAGAATTTTAAAAAAAGTTTATTAATTTTTAATTACCTAAATAGTCCATTTATCGAGGAAGGTTATATTTAGTAGTTCTATATAGTATTTATCATCACGCTAAAACCAATAGAAGCTGAGAAATGAACAAAGATCCACAGAAGTGAAGCTAATTATTTATAATAATTCCCTTTTCTAGATCGACCAGAGTATTCATTTCATAAATCGTCGCGAGGTAAATCGATTTTGCTGTTTAAAGGCTAGAGGTTTGCTATGACGATCGACAAGCGACATTTAGGAAAAAAAAATACTAGGTGGCGATGTTCATCCCATCATAATCTCGGGTGCAAAGCTGTGGTGTTTACCGTCAAAGAAAATTACCTATATCATAAGAATGAACATAATCATTGATGATAAATTTTTAATCGATACAATATATTATTATCTTTATATGTATATATAATTCTTGTGTACGTGTGTTGACAGTGAACTCCTCCTAAACGGCTGAACCGATTTGAATGAATTTTTGTGTATGTGTTCAAGTGGATTCGAGGATGGTTTAGATTCACAAATAAAAAAAATGCAATCGATAGGTATACTCGTATCATGCAACATCTGTCGGGTCCACTAGTATGTTATAATAAATTCGAATTAAAGAACGGATTTCATGTGATTTTAAATAAACATAATATCTGTTTTATTTATATCTTTAGGAAATCCAATAAATCCAAAGAATATTTACTTCTGTTAGTTTGATTTTAATATAGGAATTTGATCTATTAATATTAATGGAGTTTAATTTTAAATGAATAATTATAAATTCTAGTTATTATAGTAAGTAATTAACCTCTAATTATGTGATAATAATTTCTAATTAAGTTTTATTTTTTAATAGTTAATTTATAGTTCGTTTTTTTTAATCGCTCGCTGTGGCGAGAATTCGGTGAGGCCTGTGTTCAACAATGGACGTCGTTGGGCTGATATAATGATGATAATTATTTGTATACTATCAAATTATAACCTTCTTTAAATTTCAGGCGTATATGAATTCAAGTTCGTGAGATCCATCAGAGGTACCCGGCTCATATCCTTAAATGGATTCAGATTTTCTCAGAGGAAGAAACTGAAAATTACTGAAAGATCCGTATGGCGTTGTTCTACACATAGTCACATAAGATGCAAAGCGTTTCTTCACACTTATCAAGATGAATTAATGTATGTACACAATGAACACAATCATCCGAAACCAATGATTGGAAAATACTAAAATTTATTGTAAATATTTATGTGTATTAAAATATATTAATGAAAAAGGGCTGGTTGTTAGAACATCCTATCATCCATGCCATCATGGCATCCTAACCATTGCTGATAAGTTCGACTCGCCCATCATCAGGGGATTGGAAACAACTTTAGTACATAATACTGTATATACACATTAAAATACAGAGCTCGGCCATTTCAATAATGTACTCATAAAATTGTATTTACTTAATTGTATAATTACTAACATTATAATATAAGTTTTATTATATTACTAACCAATTATGAACCATTGTGGTCCGAAATAAATGAATTATTATTATTAGGTTATATTAGAATTAACGTGAGATGTCGACATATTTTAAATATATAATTACGGGTCACCCACGTCAAGAAGTCATTCAACATTCGCCCTGATTGTTCCCTTACGGAACTCAGATCTGGTCGGCGTTGCCAACTTCTTTACGTGAGTGTGATTTAATATTAAAAATAGTCATCGTAAGTTTAAAAAGCTCAAAGCATGAGCAAGGTGTCATAAAGTAAAATAGATTGTGTAGTCAACCGTTTCTCTGCTTCGCTTGTTGTAAGTAAGTCTAAGTTACCTAGATACCAATAAAAGTGATTTGATTATATTCTGGGCTTATTTCCTATTCGTAAAAATATTTTGCCTATGTTCTACTCCAATCTATTATCTATATGTGTGCAATCTGTGTCTGTAATATTATTATTCGAAATGAATAATTTCAAAAGTAAATCAATTTTCAAAATTAATTAATTATAATTCAAAATTATATTTAATTCTAATTGTTAGGTCAAATTTATAGAATACTAGCTTCCGCTCGCTGATTCGCCTGCGTGGTATATATTTAATACCTATAAACCTTCCTCTTGAATCACTCTATCTATTAAAAAAACCGCATCAAAATCCATTGCGTAGTTTTAAAGATTTAAGCATACATAGGGATATAGGGATAGAGAAAGCGACTTTGTTTTATACTATGTAGTGATCAGCTTTCGCCAGTGGTTCCGCCCGCATCGTGTGTCGGGATAGAGTATATTCAATTCTAGACTACAATCTATCTGTGTGCAAATGCAATTTCACACAGATTCTTTCAACTGTTCTCGTGTGATTGAGTAACAAACATCCATCCATCATTAATTGAACATCTTCCATTTGAATGTAATGTAATGTATGGAACAAAACTCGACACAAATTAAAACATGTGTTTTCGCTCTCCCGGACAAACTTCAATTACTGGGTTTAAAAATATATCAGCTAATGTCACTGTAATTAATTTTTTTTTTCAGATATTCCTAAATACGAATACGTGGACACTTACCGTGGCTCTAAGATTATTGTGATCGACGGCTACCGATTCTCGAGGAGGACCAATAAGAATCCGAAACAAGTGAAATGCCGTTGGCAATGTTCTACACACACTGTTTACGGATGCAAAGCTTCTTTGACGACTATTGAGGATCAACTATGTGTAGTTAACAACACACATTCTCATCCAAAACCTGTAAGAAATACTTGTTCTGAACGAGCTCGTGTAAAGAACAAGCGTAAAATATAAATAAATGAGCTTTTTAAGTTCGTCATGTCAACCCATAAACGTCCAACTGCTGAGCGCGGATCTCCTCCAAAGAATGTGGAGGGAATTTAGCCTACTGTACCACGCTGGCTAGACGGGTTGGTATAGGGTTTGTTTCGAATTTTCCTTTTCTCGCAGTCCTCTTGTCTGCATAAGGTTACTCCCTTAGTCGCCTCTTACGACACCCACGGATTGAGATGGGGTAATGATATTATGTATTCTTAATCCGTCACTACACGAAAGTTCAATCTTATATAATCCATATTTTTATACTTGAATCTGAAGCTCTACTGCGATGAGTAACGTTAATACGATTTTTTGTAAATAATTCTCATAGATCTGTCAGTATGCCTATTCTTCGCTCATCTTAAAAAAAAATAGCAGTATCTTGTCACATTGAAGTTGAAGACTTCAGAATAGTTTAAAAATTTTGATATATTTTGTAGTACGTACGTATATTCTATCTAATATGATGACATTGTAAAGAAAACCTCGATGTGTGAAAAACTTCAGATTTTAAATTTATTCTTAGGGTATTGATTAACTTATTCATGCGTCCTTTCGTTTCATCGTTCGTCCTTGGTGTGTCCTTCCTCATCCTACCTTCCGTCTGTGATCATTCATCATTCACTACACAGATAATATTATCTGTGTAGTGAATGATGAATGATCTTTACTTTACTTCAGTCATTCATCTTTACGTTTCATTTTCATTCCACTCATCTGTCAATCATAACGTTTCATATATAATAAAAACGAACTCTATATGGGAGTACTTACTTAGGTATGTATGATTTTAATTTGATTTCATTTTGAATGGTACAACTAGCTTCTTCTTGCTAACTGGGTGTTATTTAAAATATTTGCATGCTATGTTTAATATCGTCGCGAAATGTGTCTTAGTTTTTAAGTTTTTATTATACCATCTTTTGTATTTACTACATTTTACGCAAATAAATGTATTATATAGGTATTATTATTATTTAGTTTTCTTTAAAATTGTGTGCATTTTTAAATTAAGTGAAGTATCGTCCCAGTGTTGATTTGGTCACACTTTTCAAGCTCCATACATTTTGTGAAATATATGGTCATCATCATCATCATCATATCAGCCCAATGACGTCCACTGTTGAACATAGGCCTCACCTAATTTCCGCCATATCGTCATACTTAATAAATTTTATTACATAATCCTACACATATTATAAATGCGTTACATATGATGAATGGATGGATGTATGTATGGATTGATGTTAGTTACTTAATCAAAAGGATCTGTATGAAATTATAGTCTGAAATAGCATATATACCTACTCTTTATCGACTCACGATGCGGGCAGGCGTGGCCCGTGGCTCCCGGGCGGAAGCTGATATTCTATAAGTCTGACTTAACAACTGGAATTAAATATACTCCTAATTATGAGTTAATAAATAACTGATTTATCTTTTCAAATTATGAATAACTCAAATTCGAATTATGATGAAATTAATTTCGAATAATAATATTACAAACAAAGAAATTATAATCTTGGTTAATATAGATGTTCATAACTGTGTTCCTACCTAACAGTTAAGTTTTTCTTTCAGATTACCTTCGTGCGACATTCGTGCACTCTTGGCGAGGTTCAAAGGTACTCATCTTTGAAGGAAACACGTACTGTTTACATAAAACTACATCAAATAGGAAAAGATGGAAGTGTTCAAAGTACAAATCTTGTAAATGTAAAGCCGTCATAATAACAGTTGATAATGATATAGTGTATGTCAGTAATTTTCATACTCACACTGCGCAGCCCTCATGTCGCGCATTTGTAAACTGTACTGCAGAAATGTCATAGGGAAAATACACAAATCCATTGATATCGTCCGATGACTGTTGAAGAGAAATTTTCTTAAGTTACGACAATATTTTGTTTAAATGCTAAATAAGTAATGGAAAAATTTCGATTCTGGTATTTCGTGACACTTCACATATTTCCATCTGAGCTATGCAACGTTCCTGGGATCGAATTTATTCATTACCCGTTAACATTATGACATGACGTCATCGACAACGTTTTGGTACTTATCACCGTGGCTCGTTACAGATACCTACGGACGATACTCCTCCATTGCAGGTATGATATATCGTAATGAAATCAGCAACCCAATATTTACAGAAATTTTTAAGTAATATAATTTGCCTTGGTTTGGCCATGTACCAGAAACTGCAGCATGGGAAGGTTTCCCGCCAGATGGAGAGATGACTTAGAAGGTTGCGGGGAGTCAGCTGGAGGAGTACAGTACGCGGTATAAAAAATTAGGCATAGCCTGTATCCAGCAGCGGACGACTACAGACTGAAGTGAATGGGCGATTTTAGTTCAATGTGTTTTCTAAGTATCATCATCATCATCAGCAACCCATTAATGTCCCACTGCTGGGCTCGGGTCTCCTCTCCTCTATCTAGAGAGCTGAGAGGGTTTAGGCATAATCCACACACGCTGGCCTACTGCGGGTTGGTGGATCAGACATACACTTAGAACTTCTTCTAGTGTATATGAGTTTCCTCACGATGTTTTCCTCCACCGTCAGCAGATAGTAAGTCACATGACTAGTACATATAAATTCCACAAAGTGAAATCCACATTGGTGGTGCTGGTCGAAATCGAACTCGGTCCGCGTGTTTCGCACGCTGGTCACTTATCCATTCAGCCACCATCGCTTCTAAGTTCTAAGTATAAAGAAACATTTTTATCTGCATTCAACATGTCTTGCATCTTGTAGCAATGAAAACACACTCTAAGTATGTGAATTGTCATCATGAGGTGCTCGATAGAGCGAATACGCTAGAATAAACGTATGCAGTCGGAATAAAAGGGTTTCATTTTCAATGATTTATTTCAAAGTTTTATATTGATTTGTTGAAAAGTTAATTATAATAAATAATTTCATGCATTAAAAATATATCACTAAGATTTTAGTCAAAATTCAAAATGTTTTAATTTCATGTGATACTTACATATTAATATTTTGTAACTAAAATAGCTGTACCCCAGGGCTTCACACCCGTTGTTCTTTGTTTGGCCACCTCAGCTCCTATTGGCCGTAGCGTAATATGATATAAAATAAATGGGCTTTCCTCAACACTCAAAGAATTTTTCAAATCGGACCAGTAGTTTCTGAGATAAGCGTGTTCAATCAAACAAACAAACTCTTCAGCTTTCTAATACATATAATAATATTATGTATATGTCTAACAATTTTTGATTTTGAAGTATAATATAAATTGATTAATTTTATTATCTTAAATGAAACTTACAATGTGGGTCATATACCGTTCTATCTAATGCTCTATAATTGTGTTATTTTCTAGGTGCCGAAAACGTGCAATTTATAATATACCGCGGCAAAAGAGTGTTATGCTATAATGGTCATACATACAGCTTTAAAAGAACGAGTGGCTTTAAGAGACAATGGAGATGTTCGAAGTACTATGCTCGTCGGTGTTTAGTGACCTTATTTACAATAAATAATCAAGTTATTTATGAAAAAAATAAACATAATCACGCTGCACCATTTTGAAAATAAGATTCAGTGCGCTATCTTTTGGTTTATTACATTAACATCAGTACGTTACAAACAGAACAGAACGACTTGTTTCATTTGTAAGCTTTATAATACAATATTTTATTTTTATGTTATGCATATGTGTACAAAAAGTTAATTGGTATATTTATTAAAATTACGTTAATATAAGAATAAAAGTAATGTAGGTATTTAATCTAATCTATTTGGATTTACATATACCTATTTAGGTATATGTAATTTTAAATGGATTTCTTAATTTATATTCATCATTCCAAAAATAAATGTCTAGATTTGTTTTTCAATGTTTTTATTTTTATGCCATGATTTTTTTTTCAGATAAATTTATTTGTACAGTATAGTACAGTATAGTTGTAATACTGACTTCAGTTACGTGCAATAAAATAAACCTTTAAGAAATTTCACAATTCTCGCTCAAAATTAACTTTTTGTGAGAGTATTTACTCTGTCAAAAAGTTAATTTTTCTTGTTAAATATCTCAGCATACTTGTAAACAATGGTTTTGGTTGTGTGTGTGTGCTTTGAGTTCAAGCCACAATTGAAAATTGAAAGATTTTCTTGTGATTTATTTATTTTTGTTTTGATTATTTCTTTTTATTACAGCGGCTGAAGGCCCTATCGTCATAGACCGCCGCGGCAGAAAGCTTTTGAGCCATAGAGGTTTTACCTACAGTTTTATATACGCCAGTGGACAGAAAACTGTGTGGAGGTGTTCAAAAACTATCTCCCGGCAATGTAAAGTAAAAGTACACCTATTGGATGGTGAGATTATTACTTTTAAAAATTCCCATAACCATGAGTCTGAACTTTAATTTGATTCTTATGTTGGTATTTCTTATAATTACGCCAGAGAAAGTAGATTATCCGAGAAGAAAGAGTAAATAGGCTTTTAAATGGTTGCCATAGCCGGGCCTTTAGCTTGTTCGTCATCAGCGACCCATTAATTTCCCACTACTGGGCTCCGATCTCCTCTCCTCTATCTAGAGAGCTGAGAGGTTCGTCACCATTGAATTTGATTGAATTGAATTTCTGTAAATTATTTTAAACTTTAAAAGTTGAAGATTTTTTGATTTAGCGCAATACGTATTCAGCGTATGATTCTTTTCCTCTCGTCTTATCTCCCTTTCAATGGATTTCGGACCATATATTGTTGCTTACCGAAATAATAATAATATAATATAATATTCTACCACATTCACACAGCGTCATCTAGTCCCAAATTAAGCAATTATATTTGCTTGTGTTATGGGTACTAAACAACTGATATACTACTTAAAAACATATTTTTTTTGTAAATACATGCATATTATAGATAAATTACACCCGGACACAGAACAAACCTTTATGCTCATCACACAAAGATTTGTCCTTTGTCAAAAAAAATGCTCTTATTACATAGAAACTAACGCGAATGAGGTCACACCCCGGCCCTGTTCGAAAACCAGCGCTATAACATACTCGTATGTTGTAGCATTACGCTGAGACTGGGCCGTTTTTTGGACTCAGGTTTTTCTACAATCTAAGTTGGTGCTGTACTCTGTAAATTAGAGTCTGAAAATAAATAGATTTTCGTTAAAAAAACATAGTTGATGAAATGTGAAGTTCCCTTACACCTGAGCCTAGCCTTTAGCGCAAATGTGACGCTTGTTGTGTTATGATTGCTTTAAAAAATATTTTGTAAGCTTATAGTATTAGGTAATAGAATGAGAATTTTATATAACTGAAAATACAAAAATGTACAGAATACTTTTAGTCACATGTATAAATAAATAAATAATTATAAAAAAATGCAAAATGCATTTTTTGATTTTAATTATACATAAGTAAAAACAGCATCGAAAACAGATTTTTCAACAGTAATGACATGTCAGTTATTTATTTTTAATACCAGCATCATAAGAGTCAAAAATTTATTATTTTATTATAATAACTATTTATTATAAGCTGAAATAAATTAACACAATTTGTTAATAGTTATTCATAAAAAATGAATAATTAAGATGGTTAACATTAATAAATAAATTGAGTTATTTTATTTGCAGTTTGTTATACCTACAGTCATATTAAATTAAATTAATGTAAATATCTATTTTTTGTGTGTGTGATTAGAGCATAAAGAAAAAATTATAATAAACGGATATTTTATGTTCTGTTAAAAACTTATTTTATTTATCTTGTAGAAATAGCTACGATTCAGACCAACCGGCTCGCATCGGCCCGCGCCGGGCGGCATTTTACAATGCGTTAAAGAACATTGAAATGTATCAACAGTAATTACAGTTCATATTTGCATGCAACTTACGCATAGTTACCTCCGTCGGCATCCCGCGACGCGTCGCGACGGCCGACCGGCTCCGACCGTAAGTTGCATGCAAATATGAACTGTAATTACTGTTGATACATTTCAATGTTCTTTAACGCATTGTAAAATGCCGCCCGGCGCGGGCCGATGCGAGCCGGTTGGTCTGAATCGTAGCATACAGTACTTAATCGTATAATTGCATAATAACCAGGGAGGCTTGTAGTGCCCCCTTATTTTTACACAAAGCCTGTGTTTTGCATGGTGGTGGTAGATATCTTATACCTAGAAGTCGCGCGAGGTTTCGCTCCCGTCGTTCTATATTTGAGCCACTGCTCAGCTCCTATTGGCCGTAGCGTAAGCAACTATGAATGCGTATTTACCAATGATATTGTATGTTACAATATTATTAATATTGTTATTAATTATTAATATTGTTGTATGTTACAATATCATTGGTATTTACCTTATTTAGCTTGACTTTTCAATCAGAATGTCGATATTGACTCAGTCGGAAATAAAATCGATCCAAATGCTTGAAAATTAAATTTAATTCACTGTCAAATATTCGACAAATATTTGACAGAGGTCGATATCTCTGTCAAATATTTGTAATTTAGCTTAGCTTACTTAGCTAGAGTATCGACTCTAGCTAAGTAAGCTAAGCTAAATTACGCTATATTATTATTAAGCTAAATTAAGTCGACAGCGAGATTCATAGTATGGTCTCAGGTTACATCACTCCGAGGCTCTAAATCATGCAACGGAAAAGTATAATATAGATTATGTTATACAGTTGTCAAAGAACAAAAAAAAAATGCTGAAATATTAGAAAACATAAAACGGGAATTCATGTGTTATACCTTATATTTTTCTTCACGTTTCGACCAGGCTGCATAGGTCGTGCTCACAAGCTAATCATATACCTATTACCTACTAAGATTGGTCTCATAAATTCCCGTTTTATTTGCTAATATCATGCAACGCGAAAGTTTAACGTAAATGTTGCTGAAATACGTTTATTTTTACTTATAGCTACATTCGTCACTAATCGTCGAGGCAATATATTACTAAGTTACAATGGTTACACCTTCAGCGTAGTATACGTAAATGGAAAAAAGACGTACTGGAGATGTTCTCAAGCACGTTCCCGCGGATGTAAAGCATCTTTACAAACTATTAATGATTTTATTGCTGGCTTCAAATTTTTCCATAACCATATAGCTGTTCCATTGATGAGTGAATAAAATATGTAGTAAATTAATTTGTATTTTTATTATTATATTTGGTAATAAACGGTTCGGCGTAGATTGAAATATGAATATGGCAGATGTGTAGAAAATATTTACTTATAAGTAGGTCTTTTTTAAACTATTTAAAATTTAAATCCGTTCATAATAACGTTATGATATTAAATTTTCTCTTTTAACTTGTTTTTGGTAATTACTAGTGAATTTAATAATGCTGATTAAATGTATCTGCTTTAATTATTGCAAGCAATTTAGGCTTGCAATAATTATAATTATTTGTATGTACATATACTCGTATATGCATATTGTAAATTAAAAATATATTTTGGAATGATATCATTAATTAGACTTAAATAAATAATCCTTTCCAACTATAACTATTTTAAACGTAGCATTTAGACTATAATGTATCCCGATAATGCGGTTTGAGTGACGCGGACAAAGCCACTTAATAAATTATAATTGATGTTGAATAATTTTATGATATTTTTTCGTTATGAATATTTTTAAGGTTATGGACCGTTTATCTTCGTGACAAAAAGTTGCTAATCTATGATGGTTTCGCATTCAAGGTGTGGTGGAGAGGAGATAATAAAAACTATATGGAAATGTTTTAAATGAAGTACAGTAAAGTGACATTGCATACGGAAGAAAACATTGTTATGAGTCGTTCCTCTCACTGTCATCTTCCAAAATATTTTAACTGCAATATTAAAGTTTTGTTACTACTTCATTTTTATTATTATAGCCCTAAGGTGTGTTTTGTCTTGATCGATTCGATACATAGCTTGTAGCTTTTTACTGTAGACGACTATGTTATTGATAAACGAAAAAAATTAGTTTTAGGGTAAGTGCTAATAAACTGCAAATTTCCCAACTGTACTGTGAGAGAATCAAACTAGATTATAACATAATAATCTAACCATTATACCCGCTTAACAGTCACTTTCCACTGCCCGCGACTTCAATCATTGTATTTAAAAAAAAACAGTTAAGTAACCGAAACGTGAAAGCGTAACAAACAAACAAACAGTTACTTTTGCACGTATAGTTTTGGTAAAGTTTATTTTGTTTTCTTCACAGTATTGGAATCCGAGTGTGATGAAGTCAGATACATACACCGGCGTGGTACCAAACTTCTGAGCTACAAAGGTTATACATACAGCGTGCAATATCTCCGTAAAGCAAAAATTATATGGCGGTGTTCGAAAGCTGGATCTCGTCGCTGCAAAGCCACAGCAATAACGGTGGATGAAAAAGTGGTTCTTCTTAAAAATTCGCATTGTCACGATCCAGAATAATAATTGCATTAGGTTTTAGGTTTTTTTTTGTTCCTTTCCGTGACGGGCCGTGATGGTAGTCATTATCACCAGCGTGATGGCGATCGCGTTTAACTATTTCTGACCTTTATGTATTTATATATTACCTTTATTTATGGAGAGGGGCGTTAAATGGGTAGACTACAGTGAGATTTTTATGTTATGTATGTATAAATGATTAAAGATGTCTTTTGTTTTTTAGTAAAATAGTAGCAGTAAAATATTTTTACAAAGAAAATGAAAACAATTAATTCAGGAGATAATGTATACTCAATATTTGAAATAAAAAAATATGATTTTGGAGCAGAATATTTTCTGAAATTTAAAATAAATATAAAATGAAGATACTTACAATGTGCTTACACTTTTGAAGTTGTATTAAAAATACCAACTGATAGGTATGCGATTATAGACTGTCATAAATGGAAAATATGGCATATCATATTTGACGATAAATATCCATTGAGAGTTTGTTGTGTTCGCAAATATTTTTTAAAAATAAAGTTTAATTTTTTTTGTCGGTTTATAGGAAGTTTCAAATTATATTTTTTTTAGAATACGGAAATGCGTCATATGTAATGCGACGGGGTAAAAGGCTGCTAAGCTACGAAGGCTACACCTACAGCGTTTGGAGATGCGGTACCATGATGATCATGTGGAGATGCTCTAAAAGGCTGTCAAGAGGTTGCAAAGTCACCGTACATACGTTGGACAATAAAATAGTTTCTATTAAAGATTCTCATTCCCATCCAGCAGACATACCTCAGTTATTAGTTAATTTTGATTACTAAAGTCAAACATGGAAAAAGGGAAAAATTGGCGTGCTGGCCGTAAATTAACATTGAATTTGTTGATTTTAAAATCGGTGTCCAATAATATAATTGAACACACACATTATGACATGAGTTAATTTTAATTTTAAAACATTTGACGAACGATCTGGAAATTGAATATCGAGATAGCGAGTAGGTCCTCAGCTCAAAGGAGACAGCGGCTTGACTGTATCTCTGACACTACTGAAAGTCCATGGGTAGCGGTGGAAACCTTTCACCGGGTGGGGCGCTGACTCATCTGTCAGCTATTGTGATAAATAAAAAATTAAAATTTCGGAATGGAATGGAATTAAAAACCTCCAACTTGTAAATAGCAAAGATAATTTAAGTAGTAGGGGGTAGGTACTACTGGGTATTTAAACCCATTACTTTTATCCGTCCCTAGTACTAAACGCTATGAACGAACGAAAATTGTTTTTGGACACATAAGTAACTTACGTAACGTACTTAAGTAACGTACTTAAAATTTAACAGATAACCTTTTAATAATTATAAATATAACTATATAAATTGCAATAACAGCAATTTCAGGACATTCTATAAAATGTGCTTACACAAATTAACTTTATTTAGTAAAGATATTTTAAAAAAAAGTTGGCCGATAGGAAATTAAAAGTTGTTTTAGCTAATACTGATAATAATTTATTTGTCAAGACTTAAAGTATATAAAATACGTTCATTTAGGATGTATATAGAATGGTTATAAATTTTATAATAGGAGTAGTGTATAATAGGAATTTTACGATGTTTGCAATAATTAATTATTTCTATACAAATATGCTTAAAACGTCTTTCTTTTGCTGTTATGTTGCACAGTGTGTATTTATGGGCGCTAAGACAATGTATTTAAATGTATCAAAATAGCAAAATCAAAGTTAAGCAGAATATATTTGTTTTTTAATTTATTTTCCATCATCATTAAAACCCATAAATGTCCCACTGCTGGGCACCTGGTCTCCTCGAAAGAATGTGGAGGGAATTTCCCATAGTATTGTAAATATTTTAATGACTAATAACTTCCTTTAAATAATGAAAAAATAAATCCACGAAATACGACACTAAATTACATTATTTTATTTTAATTATTAAAAATATAGAAGAATATTTTTTTGTCTGATACGGCACCCGTCTGAAACGTTACGTGTCTGTAGATATAAACGTGGTTTTACGCGGTACCTTCAAAATGGTGTTTTGCATAACATTATAATAGTAATTACAAACTAAAAATACAAAATGTGGCTGACGTTTCGTCGCTATAAGCCTACAATCGCAAAAGTTATCTATCAGAAAATAATACCTAATATTATATTTTTTCCTAGCACGTGAAGTTCCTGAGTATAAATTCATAATGCGACGTGGCAGCAAGTTGTTGTATTCTCAAGGTTTTACTTACAGCATGAAGTATGCAACTGGACAGAAAAGCGTTTGGAGATGTTCAAAGAGACTAGCTAATAACTGTAAAGTATCGATTTATATTGTCGACGATAAAATTATACGTGTTCATAATTTACATAATCATTTTGCGTCCTGGCAGTCGTTTGATGTTGTTTCAGAATGATTTGAGCAACTGTAGTACCTGATTTATAAAATGGGAATTCACGCGATAATGTATTAAATATTTACATTTTTTTGTTGTATTTTTAAAATCTGTCACTTAAGTCCCAGATAGTTTATCAGACACTTATCTGTAAGTCGTGAAACAGGTCATAGTATTTTGCTTATAGGTGTTGTTAATTTAATTGAGGATTAAATTGATATCAGGTATAAATAAAAATGATCGCAGTATAAAAACTTTTTATTCTATCTTTTACTGCGCCGCGCTGTCAACGTTGTTTACAACGGCGGACCGTACGTCTGTTTGCCACCGTCGTGGTATAAAAAAAAAAAAAAAAACTTTAATATATTAACAACATGCGCGACATTTAGAATGATAACTGATTACAATAACTCATGATGACTGATTACAAAATGGACTATGAATGCGACTATCATCGACACAATGGCTATTACCCTCAATAAAAGCTCTAAGCTCAATCACCATCGATGATGGTCGCTTACAGGTTTCGATATGTAATCGAATCGTTCATGGTAAGCCGATAGTCTCATTCAACAGCTGTGATTGGATAACTAAATCAATCGCGCCATATTGCCGGCCTGTGATTGGTTAATATTAGTCCATCGTGTTTTATCATTTAGCAGGATCGGGTTCCCTGTATAAACCCCTCCAATCCCCTTTATTTTTTTTTTATCTTACACAAATCTTTCATTTACAGCTCTGCGAGTGCCAACCTACATGGTTGAAGAAATGATGCAGGAGAAACCAGTAACCTACAGCTCAGAACCGCAATTCATAGTTCGTCGTAACAGCAAGCTGTTAAGCTACGAAGGCTATACTTACAACTTTAGCCATAAACGAATTAATGAAACGCTCTCAGTCTGGAGGTGTTCCAAACGATTAGCTCGCAATTGTAAATCGATTGTGCATACTTTAGGTGATGAAATTGTATATATTCGAAAACCTCATTCGCATGAGCCAGAATTTTAAACTTATATATATCATTCAATTTTCGAAATCAAATAATTATCATCATCATCATCAGCAACCGAGCTGGTCAATGCAATGTCTCGCTGCTGGGCTCGGGTCTCCTCTCCTTTATCTAGAGAGCTGAGAGATCAAATAATTAGCTGTTATTTATTTATTACGCGTATGTTTGGGTCCTGCTTTACCACTAAACTATCAGAGACCTAGGTCCTGTCACCTGGAAGATAACTGTCTCATAAACTATCAGAAACCAGTGACAGATTTTATTTTAAAAAAAAGCTTACTTGTAAATCTAAGGTAAGGTAGGTATCTAAGCTACCTTAGATATCAAAATTTATCAGAATTTGTCCAGCTGTTGGAGCGTGAAGTAGTAACAAACAGACAAACACACAATTTTTCGCCTTTATAATATTAGTGTGATATGTCAGAAATTTGTCACTTATGTTTCAGATAGGCTATCAGACACTTATCAGCTACTGATGAAATATGACCGTAATCTTTCATAGGGTTAGGTGCTCGTAGTCTTTTGGTCACGAACATACTGGCATTTGAAAATATATAAAACAATTGTCACTCATAGTAGCTTTAGCGGTCCGTAGATTAAATTGTTGAACGTTTGTTTTTATGGTTTATAAATAATTAACTTAAATAAATTAAAATTAATTTGATAAGATTATTGTTTTATTAAAATATTACTGGTAGATAGTACCCATATTTGTATATGGGTGAATTTCCCAAGCATGATTTTGGAGCGGCGTCGCTGAAAATCGATGTGTAAAATTTAACTAGCGTATAATAAAATAATTCTATAATATAGTTTACATTGTTATCTACACGGTGCCAAAGCTTTTTAGCAATTAACTATTTATTTTCATATTAAAAAAAATCCTAAAGGGCCAATTTCCAATTACGGTGGAGTGTCCCGATTCCATTTTTACGCACGAATTGCTTTATTTCGATTTTTCATAAACTTAATCTAAGAAATAGTGAATAATTTTAAAATACATTAGATAAGAACAATCAAAACATTTAGTTCGTTTAATTTATCTAATATTTTAGTATTTAAAACTGCCCTCCAAAAATGTCCCGAGTAAAAAAGCAATTACGCTGGCGCAATTTGAACACTCCATAACTTGTGGCAACATTACATATGAGTCGTCGAACTATAGTCGCCCTCACCCCGCAGTTGCGTTCTTGCGAGCGGGATAGATGGTTGTGTGTTGTGCTGTACGAGGGTCATACCAAACATGTAACTACGTGTTACGCTGGCATTGGAATACATTTTTTTAAAATTACTGTGGCATCATTATTGTTAAAACTATAAGGTAGATTAATACGAAATTTCTTAAACAAATTAAGATTAAAGCACATTACCTTCATTATAGACTAAATTTTATGTAGAAACAATAGAATTTTTAATAATCTTAGTTTTGTCTCTTTAACTAAGTCATCATCATATCAGCCCAATGACGTCCATGTTGAACATAGGCTCACCTAATTTCCGCCACAACGAGCGATTTGTATCGCCCGCATCCAACGGCCACCCGCAATTATAACCAGATCGTCGGTCCATCTGGAGGGGGGCCGCCCCACGCTGCGCTTTCCAATACGTGGTCGTCACTCGAGAACTTTTTTGCCCCATCGGCCATCAGTTCTGCGAGCTATGTGGCCTGCCCACTGCCACTTCAGTGATGCAATTCGGTGAGCTATGTCGGCAACTTTGGTTCTCCTGCGGATCTCCTCATTTCTGATTCGATCACGCAGGGAAACTCCAAGCATTGCCCTTTCCATGGCTCGCTGAGCGACAGTGAGCTTTCTAATGAGCATAGTTAGCGGCCACGTCTCAGTACCATAAGTCATCACACGCTAGTTCTACAGGTAATACCTAGGCATTACCTGTAGAACTAGCTTGTAGAACTAGATTCTTTTCGTATTAGCCTAGAAAAGAAGCTAGTTCTGTACACACGAAGCCAGAGATACTACCTTGTTAACTTACTAAAACTAGCAAAGTAAGCTACTAAATCTGACTTAGTGTGTACGGAACTATTACTAGCTTATTGGGCTTGAATAGAAGCTAGTTCTTGTCACGTATAGATTACTGCACTAGCTTGCCATCCTGTGTACCCCAGATATGACACTAGCTTACTATTTTAGGTTCAGAAACTAGCTCAATGCCTAGGGTACACGAAGCTAGCTTTTCAACCTAGGATAAGAAGCTAGTAACTTTGGCTTTGTGTATACAGAATTATCTTCTTTGCTAGGCTAGTAATAGTTCCTTGTACACGAAGCCGGAGTTATTAGCTTCGTGTGTCTCAGGCATAAGCATGCCTAGACTGTCTAGTCCCCGCGCAGCAACTGCAAAGTCAAGTCAGGTGTATATAAAATTATATGTGGTGTACATATAATTTTATATACATTCCACCATTTTTTTTTCTTTTCTTGTATTAGCATTTATGTACATCTAAATATCTATTGTTTTAGAATGGCGCCCCAAAAAAAAACAGACTAGAGAAGAAAGGTTGGAAAAAAAGCGAATAGCAGAAAGAAGAAGAAAAGAGAAAATAAAGAAAGATCCTTTATTATATACTGCTTTGAAAGAAAAAGACAAACAAAGATACATTAAACTTAAGGAAGAAAAAAAAATTATATCTATGGCAGAAATGACACCGCGCTCTCGTAGAAATCGCCAAAAGGGAAACCTGATTAATTTTAAAAAAAATTACGACCGTAAGAAATCACGCATTAGCAAGAAATACCACTGAAGATATTTAAGTATCCCTCCACAAATGTTAGGATTTAGGTGAAGATAAAGATAAAGATATTTATTCGCCAAGAACATGGTACAATGGTTGTTAGTTGTGTGACTTAAAATCCAACATATTCACCTTTTTAAGGCATGCGAATATTACAATAAATTCAATTAGTAACTAAATATATAATAACTAAACTTACATCTATACAGATAATAATGTACACGAAACACCTATAAAGTTTTACAATCAAAATATTCTTTTAAGTTGTAAAAACATTTTTCAATCAGCCAAGACTTCAGTCTTTACTTGAATAAAGATGGCGGTAACTCTCGGATCTTTTTTGGAATCTTATTGAATATTCTAATTGTCATAACATAACTATTTTTATAATGAAGAGTGCTTTTATATAGGTCATATCTTAACTTAGTGAATGCCCCGGGTATAGAATATGAAGCTAGTTCTTCAATCTATAAGCTAGTAGGTAGGTAATTCTGGCTTCGAGTATACAAGAACTAACTTCTTTTCTTATTATCTTACTAACCTACTAGTTTACTAGCACTAGCTTTAAATTGAAAGACTTTCTTTGCTAATAAGTAGATATGTTTAAAAAACATGTGATTACAATATTATCTATATAAGAATTTGTTTCTTACTGAGTTTATTTTGATATAATAAAAAGACTTTTAAATAAAGTTGATTTAAAGTACATTGTTTTTTAAATATTTCTAATTCCACTGGCATTATGCAATTTCGGTGGAACGGTTTTCAATTTCGGTGGCGTTTGAAGATTTCAAATTCAAATATCTCAAAAACTAAACATATATTTTTATCTCTACCATAGTACTCAAAATGTTATTTATTGAGCTACCTGTTAACATAAAAAAATCTTTTGAAAACTAGCAAATATAATTCGCCACCGGAATTAGCCAAAAATCGAAGTTTTTGAAATTCACCCATATACCATAGAGTAAAATGAGTACGTCTTATATCATGTTTTTTTTTAATTTATTTTTGAGCATGGAGGTTCCTATCGATGTTTGAAGTAGATATTGTCTGTAATCTGTTTTTGTAATCCCGAGGGGTATTAGATTCAGTTAACCCTTTTTATATTATTTAACAATATATCTTCATCTAACCTCGACTAAGTCGGTTGCGGTATATAAGTATTCCTTCATTACCCCATTTATTTGTATTGTTCTATTTGAAATGGCAAATGGTTATTAAATTAATAGTAATTGTGTTTAAAGTTGGTATTAATAAGGTATGTTTCCCTTTCAGGTACTTACTACGTTCTGCGATTTTACAGACGCTAATTTATCAGCCTTCACAATATTATCAAGAAAATAAAGTTAATATAGATAGTTATTCTTGTACTTAAATTATTAATGTAGTTCTAAGAAGAAAATTTTAAAATCGACTATAAATGTAGATAAGAATAATCCTAAACCGATATTTGAAGTTGGTGTTAACGCCTAGTATATGCACCGTCTTCAAAGATTTTTAGTCAAAGTCGGTACACCAGCTATACCTACTGCAATATAATGTATTTTTTTAAAGTTTATAATCAATAAAATATTATATAAAAAGTTTTTTATCGACATTATTTACAACCATGTAACTAAAGTTTTTTAGGGAAGAAAATAATCTAATTGAACAACTATTCTACTTATTTATGAACAACAATACATAATCTCTTTTCTGGTTTATCAATTCTTATTAAAAAAAAGAATCATTATACCGACTACTTACCTGTAGCTCTTCTTCTACTTACTGGAACTCTATTCTCATTCACATTTTACACCAAGAATTTTTTTTCCTAGCACCAACTTCAATTTAAATGTAGGAATGCAGGAAGTTTGATATAATAAAGTATTAAAAAAATACAGAGATGACTTATGTGTTCGAAGTATGGGGATTTCAAAACAAAAATAAATTGATTTAGCATTTACTTATCCAATTTCTTTTTTCAGGGCCATTAATCTTCACGACGCCTAGGGGCAAACACCAGCTATATTACAATGGATTCAAATATTCATGTAGAAACCGTTACGAAGGCAAATCAGATGTTCGTTGGTATTGTTCCTCACATCATTCAAAAGGATGTAGAGCTTCCGTCAGAACGATAGAGTACAAAATAGTTTGTTTATCAGAAATACATAATCACGAACCGGCCTTATTAAATTGGGCTAAAAGATATATGCCTCAAAGTTAACTCTGATTTTTTAAATATCAAGCTGGCTACACACGATAGGGCATGGGGTGCGACTTTGGTCTCGTACGTTAGTTTATTATTATTATAAGTTGTCTTCTTCTTATCGTGTGGCAGACCCTGGTGTTGGAATTTATCAAGTCGCCCAGAAGACTTCCAACTTGACTTAACAACTACTACATTAAGTGGGAACAGGGACCAACGGCTTTACATGCCTTCCGAAGCACGGAGACGCTCGTTTTAATTCAATTTGTTTATACCTTATCTTCATGTAATGTATGCCATAGCGTGCATAGCCAGCTTATCAATTAATTCTGTTGGTTCTTTGTAATGTTAATAAAATAAAATAGTAATGCTCTCTACAATTCTTAAGATATTGAGAAAAGATTTATTTGTAAAGGCGGAAACATACTTACAATATTAATAAAATAAATAAATATGCCATTAAAGCCAGAGTGGCCTAATTTTATTTACACCAGTTTTATAAAATAATATCAGTATTGAAAAAATTGCAGTTAGGCCACTCTGGCTCACATGGCGTCAGAGGCCATAGAGACAGAGTGGCCTAACTGCATTTTTTACAATAACATATACCAGTTTTATAAAATTTTAATAGTATAAATTTTAATTTTAATTAGTATTGAAAAAAATGCAGTTAGGCCACTGGCTCCCATGGCCTCTTATATATGTATTAATGAGATATGCTCGTGCGTTACATAGAACATGCCACGACACGTAAGTTTCTTTCCGCCTTAAGAATGTGTTTGAAAAGCGGTGATGCCCAAATGGTACAATGTCCTATATAACATATTTTTTGCACCACATTCACACAGCGCCATCTAGTCCCAAATTAAGCAATTATATTTGCTTGTGTTATGGATACTAAACAACTGATATACTACTTAAATACATTTTTATTTTGTAAATACATACATATTATAGATAAATTACACCCAGACACAGAACAAATCTTGATGCTCATCACACAAAGTTTTGTCCTGGTCAAACCCACGACCTCCGGCTTAGCAGTCAGGGTCACTAACCACTAGACCAACAGGCCATATGAAAATAAAACGTTTTCACTTTTTTTTATTAATGTGTACTAGTCAAAAGACTTACCATTCACAAAACATTGTGAGGAAACCCACATAACCCTGAAGTCATTCTAAGGGCATGTCTGATCCACCAAACCGCATTGGGCTATGGTTTTTCAGGTCTCATCTCTTTAGATAGATGAGAGTAGACCTTTGCCCAACAGTGACACATTCAGGGCTTGCTAAAAGAATGTCTTTATAAAAAAAAACATGCAGCCATAATGTTATCAAGAATTATCCATCCAATAGTAGTAGAAAAAATATTATAATTTTCGAACTATTTTCCACGGTTAGTTGGTAGTTAGTTCAAAGTAATGTAATTTAATTACAATAAAAATGTGCAATATTTTATAAAACATGTGCCAAGAGTACAAATAAAGTGCCAGTGACTTTAAAATGTCATGAATGAGTCTTTCACGATTCAAAATGTTTTGACTGTTATACAGTGCGGAATTTTGTAATGCCACCTGGACGGCACTTCACACAGCGCCATCTAGTCCCAAATTAAGCAATTATATTTGCTTGTGTTATGGGTACTAAACAACTGATATACTACTTAAATACATTTTTTTTTGTAAATACATACATATTATAGATAAATTACACCCAGACAGAACAAACCTTTATGTTCATCACACAAAGATTTGTCTTGGGTGGGGCTTAGCAGTCAGGGTCACTAACCACTAGACCAACAGGCCAGTCAACGGAACGTCTTCCACTTCTCATGAGAAGAAAACTGGTATACTTCTTGTTATAAATACGTACTCTTCTTTGGCTGTTAATAAAATTGTTTGTTATAAAATGAGAAAATATTAATATCTTGTTAGTATGTACATTGTACATTCCTTAATTTTTTTCTTGACGCGGGATTGCTTAGCTTTCCATACTAATGAGACTCAAGTTGTTACAAGTTCCAAAAAAAAAATGGTGATATATTTGTAGTTTATTTTTTTATTAAAGAAAGTATGTAACTAAATTATTTATGTTTTAAATAAAAAAGGGGTTTATACACGTTGTTTTACTTCAATGTAAAAGTTAGTCCAATTGTGCTCTTTCGAAGGGCTAAAATTATGCGTCGTGAAATTTCCCAATGGAGACGTCATTGAACAAAATTACACATTTTCTTGTCTATTTTGATAACGTCATGTTCCATAAGACATTATTTTAAACTTCCTAAAATTTCAGATTGATTATTGTGATAATTAAGAAAGAAATATACCTAAAGCAATAATTCGACGTTCACATCTCACGTCAGCGAAACAATTGTCTGACAATTGCAATTGAACTCTTTTTGAGCTCTTTTTTTATCGCTGAGTGAGCGTTTTGTGTTTTTTATAAGTCAATGTGTTTATATTAATTGAGTTTTTGGTTATAGGACAATTTATTATCTCGCGTCGTGGCCATCGAATGATAAAACTGAATGGATACACTTACTATCGTCATACGCGTCAAGATAAAAGGAATAAAGCAAGATGGCTGTGTTCAAGTCATCACAATCGGGGATGCAAAGCAACGGTTATAACAGTTGATGATCTCATAGTGTGGTCTAATTAAGAACATAGTCACTAAACTTTACTCCTGATTTATTTTATCTTTTTTTAAGCTGTGTATAATATACTAAATGCATCTTGCATGCAAATAAATAATTTTGTTTTCAGTTGACTTTTGTTGTGGTCTTATTATGACAATTTTGGAAGGCAACCAACAAATTTAATGTTAAACCTGTCTGGCTTCCTGCGCTCCCGTGACCCTTGGGGTTTTAGTGGGTGCGAGCCCCACATAACCCCTCGGTTCTTCCCCCAAGACCGAGGGGTATGCGTCAGGCATTACCCCAAGTAAAAAAAAAAAAAAAAAAAAAGGCTTGCCAGACAATGTAGGCGGGGCTGACGATCCATCGGCAATTGCAAATATGTTTGTTCGACATTTTAAAGCAGAGTCATCTCTGAGCAAGTTAAGGTTGGTCGATGATGAGGCTTGTCGTGACAGTGACCTCATTCGTTTCTCTTGTAAACAGGTGACAAATGTAATAAGAAACATAACTAGAGGGAAGTCACCAGGTCACGATGGTCTCAGTGTCGAGCACTTTCAGCACGCTGGACCTCACCTGCCAAGGGTCTTGTCAATGTTTTATTCACTGTGTATGTGCCATTTGTACCTGCCTGGTGACCTCATGCACACAATTGTTGTCCCTATCCCTAAAAACAAAACAGGAGATATAACAGATAAGGAGAACTATAGACCGATCTCTCTAGCTACGATTGCAGCGAAAGTGCTCGATGGCCTGCTGGACGCCCGTCTCGGGGATTATTTACATTTGCACGACGCACAATTTGGCTTTCGGTCCGGACTTTCCACTGAGAGTGCAATCTTGGCATTAAAACACACAGTCCGGTACTATACAGATCGATTAACACCTATATACGCATGCTTTTTAGACCTCTCCCGCGCTTTTGATCTTGTTGCGTACGATGTGCTGTGGAATAAGCTTCGGGACAGGGGAGTGCCAGCAGAGCTGTTGCGCATTTTCCAGTTTTGGTACCACAACCAAACAAACCGAGTAAAGTGGGGTGATAGTTACTAAGATTCGTATGAGTTGGAGTGTGGGGTGAGACAGGGTGACCTGACCTCCCCTCGCCTCTTTAATTTATATTATATGAGGATTGGTTGTCGCGTAGAAGACGTTAGCGTAAATAATATCAGTAATGCGGATGATGTGGTGCTGCTGAGTCCAACGGTCAGAGCGCTAAGAGAATTACTGTAGGTGTGCGAAGGGTACGTACACATCCATGGCCTTATTTATAATGTTAAGAAGACGGAGTACTTGGTTTTTAAGGCCGTCGGAGGGAAGTGTCCATCCTCTGTACCCACCATTAAGCTCAATGGTACAGAACTTAAACGGGTGACACAATTTAAATATCTCGGACACTTTGTAACCGGCGACCTTAAGGACCAAGTAGACATCGAAAGGGAACAAAGGGCGCTGGCGGTTCGGTGCAACATGTTGGCTCGAAGGTTTGCGCGTTGTAGTACGCCAGTAAAACTTACGCTGTTTAGGGCCTACTGCCAAGTTTTCTACACGTGCAGCCTTTGGACCAACTACACGCAGCGGTACATCAGTGCGCTGCGTGTCCAGTATAATGACGCACTCAGAATGTTGTTGGGGCTGCCCCGATTTTGTAGTGCATCTGGCATGTTTGCGCAGGCGCATGTGGATGATTTCCATGCTATTATGCGCAAAAAAACAGCCTCTTTGCTCTGCAGATTAAGGGCTAGCTCCAACTCCATTCTGAGGGTAATAGCGGGACGCTATGACTCCCCTATCATAGCTCACTGTGTTCGGAGATGTATTACGAACACAAGGGTTGTGTCGAAGTAGACAAAATTATTTTGTTTAATTCGACACAGCCTTTGTGTAAGTAAATGTTTGTGTATTTTTGTTTCTTATTTATGTGTACCTACTAACATAGTTTATAAGTGCATTGTTACTAACAAAATATGGATGTTTGAAGTCCGAAATAAAACTTATTTTGTTTTATTTTTATTTTATTTATTATCCTAAGGATCTGTTTCACCACTAACTGATAATTATCTGAAACTTAGTTGACAGATTTTTTACATTCTCCTCCGCGTCCTCAGTGTTGAGAATCGTGACCTCCAGTCATCACTGTTTCTTTGGCGATGTAGCGCCATCTTGTCTGTCATTGGCAACGTGAACAGCATCATACAGTTTAGGGTCGATGCGATTCGGATATAGCCGAACCAACACAACAACCGTATAAATGTCCCCATGGTCTCATCCTACTTAAGATTTTGTACATAATTATTTTTTAATCTGTCACTTAAGTCTTATAGTGTTTACATTATTTTTTTTCTAATAAACCACGTTATGACTATGATATTGATTAAATAAAAATATTGATGGATTATCCCCATTAATTCACAGAAACAGATGTATGATAGAAAAGACTTATAATGTCGACAAACAATTAGAATATCAATACTAATATTATATTGCGCATGCACCGATTACCGCATGTCTATTGGTTGTTGCACGGCTATTAACCTCCTTTTTTCTTCGCTTTGGTGAAGTTCTGACCTTGTCTTATGCATAATTATGATCGTCCTAAGCACTCTGGTATATGATAAGAAAAGTCGCCGGGTCTCCATAAAATTGAGTGTCTGTGCTAGACACGACGTGCCCTGTATTAAAGTTCACAAAAAATTTTCGAGGCTGTGTCGACAAAATTCTTATCGTGATACATGATGAAATTGGTTCGCTAATTTGGTACAAAACTAAACTATTTTCGGACACTCCTACTTTGTGCATATGATGATATTAGAAAACACTAAACGACTACGTAGCTGAAACTAAATATCATAAAACGGATAGAATTCAACTTTATGAATTTTTCAGATGAACCTAAATTCGTCGTCTCTCAGAAGGGCAAGCGAATGATCCAGCTGAAAGGGTTTACGTACTCATCTTTGCCTTCGAAAACTGAAAAAATGAGATGGAGATGCTCTACTCATTCCCCACAAGGATGCCACGCCTATATCTATACACTGAATGACAAAGTTATCAAAGTTCATGCAGAACATAATCATCCTCCACAACCAAATGTCAGAAAACCGGTTTATACTGCTGCAGAAGCAGCTTCTGCTAGCACTTAGATTTCTGATTGAATGCATTAATATGTTATTATTAAGTCAGTCAGTCAGGAATCAGTAATGTATGTTGTAATTGTGACTGTGTTCGTGTTTAGCAGTAATTTCAAGTGTCTATTTATAAATCATGTACTCAATAACCTTTTATAGATATCACACATATCAACTCTATAACGAGTCGTCACCGTCTTTTGTCAACTTAACGCAATCATGTAACCGAAGTGGATCAACAACTCTAGCAAGTCGACTAAGCTAGGGCTAAACGACACTACGCTTAAATAAATTCAGTTTACGTGCCTCTAGAGAAGTGGCAAACGCTCAATGACACATCAATACGATTAATCACATTACTGACATAAAATATGACAAGTCACGTGATCAATGTACTGATGTTACATGTAGAGAATAGAACAGATATGAAGGGATGCCACTTGTATACTTACAATCAGCATGAAAGCATATCGCGACGTCGCGTCAGAGAGGTATTGCATCGTAAACGCTGTGTCTGTAACTTAGCCACGCACCGCTTGCGTTTTGTTTTTTGTGAATAGTTCTGAGGCGAAAACATATCGTAAGGATGCTCTTTAGTATACGTTGTTAATTTTATACAAAGAGAACCCAATGAGACCGAATAGACTGTGATGATCCGTTTCTGAGTTGATACGTGTATTACTTTTGAAAACAAACTGATAATTATTCAGCATATTTTTTTATAGTATTGTAATTGTAGTGTGTGTGTTTACTGTAACAGGATACATTTTGCAATTTAATTAAATAATTATGGTATTTCCCCATCGTATTAGCTACCTTTATGGGGCCCTTTACCTTCTTCATATAATCTCTGCATCTCAATACCTTCCCCCCCCCCGCTTTCCTTTGCGTTTGATCCGCCGCCTCGTACGGTGAACAAATTCGTTGAGAGTAAAGACGTGAAACACAATCTGAGATGCAGAGATATGTGGATTAATATGTAGTGAACGCGTATTATAATCAAAGAAGTAATATATTATATACAAACAAGCATTTTTAGCTTAATTTTCTAATTATATTGTACTAGTAGTCAGTGTGTGCGATTAATTGTAATATGATGCATTTTGCTATTTCATTAATTATGGTATATTCACACCATATAAGCTAGCTTTAGATTTATCTAGTTGAACATGAATGTTTAATGTCGATAACGTGAATTCGTGTATTGGGTAGGATTAGATGAGGCCATTTGAGTGATTCAATGCCATACAGTAGTAAAAAATATAATATAAAAAGTAAATTATCTTTTATTTGTAAATATTCCCCAAAATACGTCCATGAGTGGCGGTAACCATATACCATAACCATAACCAACCATCAGGTGGACCGTCAGCTCGTCTGCCAGTTTAGGCAATAAAAAAAAACAAAAATAGTTTTTATAACTGTCCCGGTGGCCCAGTACGTACACTCACTATGCGTATGATTCGAATTTAAGTCAAACGCTTAAAAGGCAACGCGGTTTGCGAGCACTTTGAAAGATAGAGAAACTATTGCTGTCGCGCTTCGCCCTTACCTCAAGTCTGCAACCGTAGAGTGTGATAGAGACAACTGTAACTCATACAGATTATAAAATAAAAAAAATGTCGAGAGTGACGTTTCATGTTTCCCCTTTTCCTCCTCAAAAAAGCGTTTGTCGTTTATCACGGGCTGAAAACAATACCTAATGCTCTTCATAATGGATCATCATAATGAACAATTGTTCATTATGATCCATTGTGAAGAGCATTAGGTATGGCACAGGTGGTCGTTTATGTGTAAAGGGCTTTGATTAGGCCGGTGGAGGTAAATTTAAAAAAAAAGTTTATTTTTTTACACCAATTTAAACATCTACTTATTTTTTAGCTCAGTTCGTCATGTCTCGAAAGGGTAAGCGGCTGGTACAGATAGGAGGCTACAGATATTCAGCAATACATTCCAGAACTCCAAAGATACGATGGAGGTGTTCCACACATTTGAAGAAAGGATGCTACGCACACATATACACCGTCAATGATGAGGTTGTCTCAGTTTATGCTGAGCATAATCATCCACCAACGACACAAAAGACTGTAACTTTAAGTTAGGTTTATGACAGTTTGTGACCCCATAAGCGTGGTCATCAAGATGAATAAAAAAAACAGAATCACAATATATATTGAGATATTTACATATAAAGATAAAACAACTAGTTGTAATCTAGACTTCAGGTGTAGGTTCTTTAGCATAAGGTTCGTTGATAGCCCGCTAAATATATGAATAACTAACTATATGAGAGAGAGCTAAGTATATAAGTATATTATATAGATCACTTAACTTGCACAGCTGTTCGCAGAAAGACTTTTTAAGAAATAAAATAAAAGTGTCGTTTACAAATTGGGACACATTTCTTCTGGTCTCCACTTTGATGAAGTTTAGGCTTAAGAGCCACCATACAAGGACAGTTCAGAGCAGTTGAGAGTGAGACCGACTGCTCGAGAGCAATCTTGTTGTGAATGGGGCGTCCATAGACCTTCCATCATAGAGGAAGCGGCGAGCAGTCGGGGCAAACTGCTTCAACCGAATGTCAATTTTGTATTGAAACTGAAACTGCATCGTCCAACAGCGATCGCTTGAAGCTGTCGGCATTGATTGCTCTCTTTCTGTGTATTAAAATTAGCCGGGCTATTTTTTTAATTTTTATGTTATTTACTTTTATTTTTTATTATTTTACTTAATGTTAATCATAATAATTATAATCAATTAACATAAATATTTTGTGCTGCTTTAAAAGTAGAAATAATTAATTCCATAAATAAATAATATATAGGTTTGGAAAAGGTACTAGTGAAAAAAAGGTATATTACCTCTGCCTATAATTTTAGAGATAATTATATTCTCGTAATTATGCAAAAACGAATATTTTTATTTAGTTTTAATTAAATTAGTTTTTTAGTCTTTCTAAGTTATAATGAGATAACTTGACAATTATTAAATATTATATCTGTATAATGTGTTTTATTTTCTACCTAAAATCAATCCTCATATTCTAACTCCAATATTATTAAAAATATGGCACACTAGTATTGATATTTATAATTTTAACATAAGATAACAAATAATATATAGCCTTTTCCCTCGAAGCTGCTTCACACCCAGATCGCTTGGGGTGAAAACATGATATCACTACCCTCATTTCGACACGTGGGTGTCGTAAAAGGCGACTAAGGAAATAACCTTATGCAGACAAGAGCCCTGCGAGAAATGGAAAATCTATACTAATATTATAAAGCTGAAGAGTTTGTTTGTTTGATGGCGCTAATCTCAGGAACTACTGGTCCGATTTGAAAAATTCTTTTTTTTTCCAGAGGTTTTGGTAGTGTTTTCTTCGCATTGTTTAGTCAATGTTAAAACACAGCCATCTTCTCTTCTGCCATACTCGTTCTTACTCATCTGCCACTTAAGACAATAAAACCTCTAACTCCCTTCTCCAATTCAATGGTATATGATGTGCGAAATGGAATTTAAAAAAAAACTAATACAGTAAAATATTTTTATATTTTCAGCACGATACATTATATCCAAAAAAGGAAGACGAATGCTGGCAATGAATGGATTCACTTACTCCGCAAAAAAATCTAGAACGCTAAGGACCAGGTGGAGATGCTCTACGCACATGGCGAAAGGATGTAACGCCCATATTTACACCGTGGAAGATATGGTTGTACAAGTTAATGAGTCCCATAACCATCGACCGCAATTATTAAGAAACGAATTTTGAAATTACAGATGAAATATGTAACTTACTAAAATTATGACGTACTCAGAGACGTTACTAAACTTTAAAGTTTTTTTTTTTTATTGCCTGAAGTGGCAGACGAGCAAGCGGCCCACCTGATGGTAAGTGGTTAGTAAAAACGTGTAATACTTAATTCGATACGCCTAAAGACGATTATTTAATGAAAAAATTGTGTTAATGACGGATTACTGATAATTGAAGTCTCTGAGTGCGGCCGTATAAGTTTTAAACTGTTTCGATTTTCGGATGATTGATGATGAATTTTATTGGATTCCTTTTTCAAAATTAATTATGAAATTGATTTAACGAAGGCCCTTTAGCTGAGGGCCGTCTTTTGTATCTAAAAACAAGTAAGTTCATCTAGAACTTCGGTATTTTTTAATTTTAGTTTACACTATATTTTTAATTAAATGTAGTTTTTTACAATAAAGATTAGTTTAAAGAAAAATAAAGTGTTTACTTTTTTGCTTAGTCACTCTTACCCGATATTAAAGCATGTATTATAAATATAGTAATAATAATATGTTGACAGGTTATAAAATAATAAAGTATTTTCTTTTTTTATGTTATTATGCTTGCTTTATGTCTTTTTGCTATGCTGTGTATCTTAACGAATAGTCAGATTATGATGCACCTAAGCTGAATATATATGTCTTATTTGTAGAGAATTAAAGTTTTAAAAGGATAAAGAACCTTAACCTTTTCTGACAGCTGTATTTTTTCAGCAAACTTCGTCATGTCTCGACGAGGAAAGCCATTGGTACAACTAAATGGATATAATTATTCATCAATACCTTCAAAATCTAACAAAATAAGATGGAGATGTTCTACTCATTGTTGGAAAGGGTGTCACGCGTATTTGATTACTGTAGATGGTCAGGTGATAGCTGTAACTGGGGACCATGACCATCCACCCCCGGCAAAACCGAGGTAAAACTATGCTGAAAGTGTACCTGAAACCAATTATATATTTATTTATTTATCCAAACTTACAACTATCCTTACAGAATATTCCAATACGATAGTGAAGCCATCTCAACCAGCAAACTATAATGAAATTACTTAGTCTTAAATACTAGTTACCTAACACAACAAAATAAATTAAACTTATTTGTAACAAATAACAATTAACGATATATATATATAGATTTTATGTCTACTTCTTGAGTAGGTAATGTTGGCTATAGGTGGGTCTACGTACTGTAATTAAGGTTTAAATACTAACTTGCCCGACAGGCGTTGTGCTGTCCCGAATTTCCCAGGTTTTCCGTTTTTTTACACCTAAACCTTCTTCATAAATCACAGTCGATTGGTGAAAACCGTATGAAAGCCTTTTTAAGTTTATCACAGACAGATACGGTGGGGGATTTTGTTTTATGTTATGAAGCAATAGGTTCCCTATTTTAGTTTGCCCGACGCTACGTTTCGATTTAGCCCATGACGATTGGTGCAATTTGATCGAAACGTCAAGCTAACAAATAGATAGTTAATCGTAATTTATAGTGAGAAACGTAGACCCGTTGTTTATTTAATTAAATGTATAAATATTTAGAAAATTTAAACAATAAGACACTGTTCTTTCAAGAAGTTAATTTGCATTTGCTTTTAAATTAATCCAACATTTTTATTGTGAATGTTTATAATAAATTATTTGAGAGTTTGGTAATTTTTTATTAGTTCCTTTTTCGTGAGCTGTGTTCTCGACAAAAATATTTTTATTTGCAGTTTTTACTATGATTAATGATATCCACACTCCATTCGATAATGGATCAAGAATTATTAGAACAAGTATGCATAACATCACCTCACAAATCTCCAAAATTCACCATTTTTACGCCTAAAACTGGATAGGCGTCTCTTCTTACAAGAAGAAGCCAATCTGTTTTCGATTTATTCTATACATATTGACCCCTCCATTCCCTACACAATCTTTGGAGGAAACCAGTGCCCAGCAGTGGGACTTATATGGGTTGAAATGGTAGTGGTGGTGGATATACACCCTTATATTTTCTTTTCTAACCTGTATTAATATTCTATATTTCTCATAACTAAAACCAAAACACATCTTTTCAGATGTGAAATTCATCATATCTCGCCGAGGAAGACAGCTGATTCAGTTAAATAGATACACTTACTCAGCAAGACCTTCAAGGGGACGGAAAGTAAGATGGAGGTGTTCCACCCATTCTCCAGTTGGATGTCATGCTCATATTTATACTCTGGATGATCATGTGATCTTAGTGGATGGTGATCATACCCATCCTCCACCTAGAGGAACCCTTCCGCTCTAAGCAACACGCAGCAGTGCTGAACAGCACCACCGGTCCCCATATATTCTCTATAGGTTTATATGATATGTCATTCGGAGAGCACGGCAGCAGTGCTGACGAGATCGGAAGGGTATTTTAAGGCTGGTTTGTCTTGCTGCGCAGAATAAAATTTGTTGAAGCAATGCTTAAACTTTGGACAGTCAGGCACAAATGCTCTTTACCGCTGCGCATACTGCGACGGACGTTTTTCATCCGATTATGCGTTGTGCGTTGAAATCGAAAACTAAAGCTAAAAACTTGGTTAGACATTTTGTCGCCATCGTTGTCGCTGTTATTTTCAAAGGTTTGACAAGTTATCAAAATCGACAGTTGAATGTCTAGATTTAGAGTAGGGCCTCTGGTGCTTATTAGTATTCAATTTAAGAACTGGGATTTTTGGGATTTGATCTTTTTTTTTCCGTCTTATAGATAATTTTGCAACCGCATGTAACTTTAGGTAGCTTTTCGTATATTTTGTTTGTTATGTTTTGTTAATGTTAGGTATCCATCTGTATTATCGCTTAGCAAACTTCTTTGTTTTGTTTGTTTTTTTATAATTTTTGAATAAGTACAATTTTTTTAACTTTTCTTATAGCTTTCTATAAAACTATTTACATGCATAAGGGGACAATATTGCACCTTTTTTTATTTATAAGTTTTTTCTTTGTAATTCGTCGTGTAAGTCGTTTTGCAAAATACACCGTCCATACCGAAATTATTACTTATTTTGGGTGAAAGCGTGAAAATATAATATGTAGTCACTGTTATTAAACATTTCCATATATTAATTTGTTGATGTAATTTTGGAATGTTATAGTGATATCTTAGATTTAAAACAGTGTATTATATCTACTCAATCTTTAATATTTGGACCACATTTGGACTCATTATTTTTACACTATTGTGATGGGGGGCCTGGAGTTCTAAAATACAGGTCTTGGCTTAGTTTAGACTCCAGATCTCCCACAAATTACGTTAAACTCCTTTGTCAATGATTCACGCAAATATGTAATTTGTGAAGATGAATAAACATTTTTTTAAGTTGGTCATGCACGCTAGACAACAACAAGAAGGTTATAACTGTCATGTAAAACAAAATGTTATCTCATACACACTTGACCACCATGCAAATATGCCTAGCCTGTATAGCCGGCTAAAATAAAATGTAATTTTTAATATTATGTTCAATTTCAAATATCTTTTAAGTAATTTTTGTACATTTACTTTTAAAGTGAATTTATTGTTAATGCATTCAAAATGTTCTATAAATTTAGCGAAAATTAAATGCAATTGACTGTGAGGCATGTTTCATTGATGTTCAGGGTTGGTCAGTGGCGTGCCTAGGGTTTAAGGATAAGGCAAGCCCGTTATACCTACCTACCTATGCTTTTTACCCGACTACTCCAGAATAGGCAGAAGGCTATTTTTGTACTTAAATATAATAAAATGAAAAGTAAACAAACCTGACTGCGCTGGAAAGGCGATGGGTGTAATGTTTTTTTTTATGGATTTTGTTCAATTTCTCTTACATGTTGATAGAGGGTCGCGCCGCCCCGCCAAAGCTCATTGAAGGTACCTATGCTAGTGCTTGATTGAATATACCTAATAAACAATCAGCATTGCATACATGCATACCTTCGGTGGCTTTGAAAAAAACCCTTTGGTTTCCTTGAGTAAACGAAGATAGCTAAGTAAGTAGGTAGTTGACCCTTGCCTGACTATACGAAGACCTATAAGACTACCTATTATTTATATTCTAAATTGACTCGTCTGTCTTTCTTGAGAAATTACTTAATTACGTAAGAATAAAATGTTGGTAGGTAAACGTTTTAATTCTCCCAACAACTGCTTTTCAATAGCTATCATTGATATTATTTCTTAGATAAGTATGAATAGGTACGTTTAAAGAGATAAAAATGCGCGTTCAGCGAAGAACTACATAGCCGTAATAGTTACAACAAGATATGTTAACTTTATAAACTCGGGCAAGGCAACTTCGAGGTTATTCTCATTAATAAAATCAAATATAAACAAAGAACAAAGTTCAAAAATTTTACCTTTTCTTCGCCCATCAAAAGTTGAACACATTTTAATCCTCACAAGGAACAATAATTATTACTTGCATTGTTGTATGTCACTAAATACAAAATAATCACTTTAAAATCTTACAATTAACAATTTTTAAAGTAAGTAAACATTAAAACCAAAACTTTTCGTCCTGTCAAACAAATGATCTGAGTGAAGTTAGTAGACGCGAGTACGCATGCGCGGCCGCGGCATTTCACTTCCATAGTCGACAACTTCATACATAAAGCCCGGCTTATAATTTCATACTGATTGATATATAAATTAACCTAGTTATATTTCAATAATCGACAGTTTCTCTATAGGTTAGAAAGAGAGATCCGACGGTGGTCAAAAGCCTCATAACAAGCCAGTGCGGGTGAGCGAGATAGAAAAAAAAGTTGTTGCGCTCAGCGCGCGCCTCTCTAACTCTCGTTCTCGCTTGATGCTTCATCAGTCACCGAGTCAAATGTACTCTGTGCACCGAGTCACTGCTCTCGCTCGCGCTTGGAAATAAGCGCGCGAATTTTAAAATAGATAATGGTTTGAATTAGATATTTTTGATCGAGCATTTTAGTAGGGCAAGCCGGGCTTTTGGGCTTGTATGAACGTACCGCCACTGGGTTGGTACATTTTTGAGCACATAATGGACCTAGTAATAGTTTTAATTTTTTCTACCTCGATTTCTCACAGCTGTGGATTGCGACAACGATAGACATTCTTCGTAGATAATGCAAAAAAAAACGGTTTTTTTTCATCACGATTTCGGTGGCAAACAGGCCCTCGTGATAGCAAGCGTAGCCGTAGCCTATGGAGGCTTGCAACACCGGGGTATCACGAGCGTGTTGCCGAAAGCTCTGGAAACTACTACAGTCTTAGCATAATATAAAACTAAGTATCTTGCTTTATAATTTCAGACGTACCAGTAGATTGGCCAGCGCGAGACAGATTTTTTCATGAAATTTCTCTAAGAAAATCTCATCACTTCAAAGTGATACCTAGAGACAATTACCTCGAAATAATTAGGGTAGTAGAAGAGGCCAAAGTAGTCAAAAAAAGAACACCGTTGCAGTATAACAGATTAAGAAGATTTGACATAGTAGATTTTGGGAATCAGAAGAGACTAATATGCAGAAGAGACAAGAACAAATATTTCTTACCAGCCGAAGAGATTTACGATGTTATTGATTCCATTCATCAGAACTGTGGACATGCTGGACGAGATAAAATGTTGGCAGAAGTTTCGCAGCGCTTTGCTAATATAACCAAAGAGATGATTAATGTGTATCTTTCTTTATGTCAAGTATGTCAAAAAAAGAAACTGAAAATAAGTTCTGTGTTATAAACTATTTATTTGACTGGTTATTTATAATATTGACTGATCGACGTAGCAAAGAACCTTCTCATGGGATCCCAAAAAATCTAATAAAAATATATATGTACTGCTCTTTTACTGAAGTAAATTAAGATTGTTGCATTGGGATTTTAACTCTAAGATTATTAAGTTAGGGTTTAAGGTACTGTAATTGATTGCTTAGACTTATTTATTTTCAGAAAGGATACGGTATAACGGGTAACTTATATAATTGACATGTAATACATTTGACAATGATTTAGGTCTTGTTTCACTATTGGCAGTGTTTGATGTACAATTACTATTCCAAACTTAGTTGACATATCTTATATAAAATTTGTCAAGTATATATGGCACCTATCTGCTAATGGTGAAACAGCTCTTGGACTGGTATCAGACTGTAATTACTAATTTTTTCAGAGTTTAGGGGATTCTTAGGTTAAGTGTGTAAATTGATGTCAGTAAAGAATTTATGATTATAATTATAATCATCTCTCATCAATCATCAAGAGTTCATCAAGTTTTATTACTTTTGATACCAAAAGTAATAAAACTAGATCTTGTAATTATAAGACAGGTGTCAAAAGTAATAAAACTAGATCTTGTAATTATAAGACAGGTGTCAAAAGTAAATTGTACTTTGTTACTTAATTGTTGTAAAGCAAGTAAATTGTACGTCATTAAATAAATAAATCAAAATTAAAAACCAATTTTTTTTTAAGATAGACCCATGATGCTTCTATCTACCCTTATGTGGACAAAAAGCGTGACGCTATATTTGATATCTATAGGTACATACATATAGATAGATAAATTTATTCATGAAATAATTAACGTATTTTTTTTGGTTTGTAAGTTGTAGTGTCTTGAAGCCCATATTAGATTTAATTAGACACTAAGTTCTCATAATATATTGATAAAAGATACAATATAGGGGATATATTATAGGGAATTATAGGGGACTGTGGTTTATTGGCACGACAAAATCAAGTAAGGCGATAATGTCATTTTTAAAAATAATGTTTTGTAAACTACCCACTAGATCCATACTTAATGTAAATATAAATTAAATGTATTTAGCTATTGACTTTCATTCCCATTTCGTCATCCAAACTGTGTACATCGGTAGCAATCTCCGAACGTTATTCGTTAATTCCCGGAAACTTATTACATAAAACACTTGTTTTCAAAATTGATTTTCAAGGACATGGTATGTACTTTATTATTATTATTTTTTTAAGTATTGTTTACATTTGGTTTAATATGACTGCTACGACATGTACCCGTTTAACGTTAGTATTTTAAATTTTAATTTATTTCATCTCGAGTTTTAGTTTGTATACCCTCATAATGCCGCTACAATTTTTATTGTCCTTATTAAGTTAGATCTTATATTTTATGATTATATTCGAATGTTTTCCAACTTATTTCAACTTTTGAAGCAGACTACTACGTAAAAGTATGTCTCGTCGTAGCTATTGCTACGCACTCGTAGACGTTTTATTCTACTTTATATTTTCGGTTTTTCTTACTTATTTTCGTATTTTATTACAGGTTCAAGCCCGCAGTGTATATTTTCACGCATGTATGTCTTTGAAATTTGGCTGAAGTATGGTAATGACCGTAAACTAACCCAGACCGAGCGGGCCAAGCTCGTATATCGAGACATTGTTGACACGCTCCCTATCGATGAAATTGATAAAGAAAACGTTAATTTCGAAGATCTGCAAAGATGTATACTTTATATTTGCCGAAAAATCACAGACCATTGGAAGAAAAATCATTATATAAAAGATAAATTCCTGGCTAATCAGCACGATTGGCTTAAAACTTTCGATACCGCAAATTTGGAAGGATTTCGTATGATACTAGAAACCACTTAACAAAATACCATTGATGTACAACCCGTGCAACCTCTCCATGCACGTGGTCGACCCAGGAAAATGTACGCTGCTCAAAACTGTCCCAACAAAGAAAGAGAAAGGAATTCGACGAATCGATGGCCTCTGTATTGAGTAAATCCTCTACTGTCGAAAGAGGTCAACCTGCATCATTATGTGACGTATTGTCCCTAATAGTTGAGGCAAAACTTACAAAGCACCAATATCAACTGATCAAGGAATTTGTAAATAGTAAGTTAAGATTTAATTCGTTGCCTAATTATAATTCTGTAGTACAAGAAAAGGAAAATTGTTATCCCAATCAAATTACTATCACTGATAATCGCGCCGAAGTCGAATTACAAGCTTTGCTAGATCATACGGCATCTAGGCTATTGTTGTCACAAAATGAAGTGCTTGAGTCGTTGTCTAATAGTGATGACTCATCAAATTTATGTCTCATAGGTAAATGGGGATTCGATGAGAGTACAGGTCAGAGTGAATACAAAGCCTTTCGTGACTCCGAAAGTGATATCGATGACAGTTTGTTTGTAACGTCCTATATTCTATTACAGCTCTTGAAAACGTCAGACCATGAGGATGTAGTTGTTTGGATAAATCCTCGACCTACTTCAACTCGATACTGCCGTCCCATTCGTTTTCAGTTTAAAAAAGAAACTAGTGAAGTTTCAGTTGAAGAAGAACGATATTTTTCCGAAAAAATTAACACATTGCTACTTCATTCATTGTTGGTCGTCAAACTTGGAATATACATCACAAGTTGCAATTAACAATGATTGATGGCAAAGTTTGCAACGCGTTAAGTGAAACATCATCCACAAAATGTTTTATATGTCAGGCAACTCCAAAAGAAATGAATAATTTGGATTCATGCGCTCAAAAGTCGGTAAATCCTGATTATTATGCTTTTAGGCTGTCACCACTACATGCCTGGATCCACTTTTTTGAATTTTTCTGCATATTTCGTATAGATTACAAATAAAAAAGTGGCAAGTTAGACAAGCTGATAAAGATAGTGTATCAAATAGAAAATTATGCAATCCCAATTTTGGGAAAAATTGGGTTTGTTAGTTGATAAACCTAAGCCAGGTGGCAGTGGGACTTCAAATGATGGCAATATGGTTAGAAAATTCTTTGAAAATCCTGAAATTTCAGCAGAAATCACAGGAATTGAAAAAGATTTGATAGAACGTTGTGCCACCATACTGCAAGCTTTGAATTCGGAGTTTAAAATAAACCATGTCAAGTTTGATGAGTTTGCTATGGAAACTGCTAGGAAACTTGTTTTCACTTATCCATGGTTTTATCTGCACTATTTTAGTGCATGGTTCTGCCATCATAGAACATGCACTACTATCTATTGGTGAACTATCCGAAGAAGCGACAGAAGCCCGAAATAAAGATATTAAAATGTTCAGACTTAGCCGGAAATTTTCAAGGGTTGTAACTAATAGGGATCTATTGAATAGACTTTTATTAAGTTCTGACCCCTTAATAACAGGACTTAGGAAATTGCCTAGAAAGAAAGAAAAATATTATCGAAAGCTGTTTTGGAATTACTTAATTTTTAAAATATACATTTTATTATTTCGTAAAATTAAATTATTGTAGAGATTGTTGATTTTTTTTTAAGGTTTATATTTTTTTTAAGGTATATTTTAAATTTCATTCTATTTTTTTTGTATTTTGTTTTAAGAAAGAATATACATACCTATCAAAATAAGTTATGTTTTTGTTAATAATTTTTATGATGGATGTAGTAGTCATAAAGATTTAATAAAAATAAATAAACTGTACTCCGTTTCTAATGTGTTTCATTCATTAAAACCCACAAAAAGTTAGTATTTTTGTCGCCTCTTAGTATGGGCAGTTGACCACAGTGCCGGATGGTGGCAATTACAAGTCATTGCGTAATCGGTGATCATTTTAAATGGATACGGTAATTTTTTTTATTACATTTATTTTATGCTTTTTTTATAGTAGTAATTTTTTTAAGCTATTCTAATTAAATACAAAATAAAGCAATTTCTTACCTTTTTTTTTCCATTTCAGCCAGTATATTATACAAAATGCCAAAGCTGTATGCTACGAAATACTTACATTACGATAACAACTATAATGAAAAACCTGTAACTATATTTGACGTGTTACTGGAGACGATTTCGAAGGATAATTGCGATTTTTACAATCTACATCAACGTGTTAAGAATTTGAGAAAAATGATTTCAACGTATTGGACGCTCAACAAGAGTCATTCATCATTTAAAATGAAGGATGATTTTGCTGATTACATGAAAAAAGTTTAGTTATTTTTGTACTGGATTAACTATAATTACATGCTATATAGAAATTAATTTTTATTTATTTTTGTATGCCTTACTGTCAGAATTCAAAATCTCCAAAAATTTCTTTAATTTCATGGTTATTTTAGTACCTACATTATTAAACCTACATACTACAGAACAATCTTGAAATGTACTCGTAGTTTTTAAAATTGTCATGGTCATTTAATTAAATAATATAAATAATGTTCGGGATATTTACCATGTCCTTTTTTTTTCGAATTGAGTCGAGTCGAGTCGTCGAGTCAACCAATGAGAGACGAATAAAAATAAGAAAGTGGGTAGACCAATTAAAGGACATGGTACATATCCCGAACATTAATATCATCTTGAAATGACTAAACAAAATCCAAAAGTGGCGTTTGGCAATTATATTCTATGTCAGTGACGCATATTCTTATAATATAATTATAGATTACATAACTTATTATATAACAACGTTGTAATATTGTCTGTAATAAATTATAATTCAAATGCTATTTTGTTATTTTTTAAGCTCCATTTAAAAGCATATTATAGCATAGTATCAGTTCAGCAGATAAATTAAGTCCGTGTAGTGACGGAATAAGAATACATAATGTCACTACCCGTGGTTGTCCTAAAAGGCGACTAAGGGAGTCATGACCAGACAAGAGCACTGCGAGAAAAGGAAAATTCGAAACAAACCCTATACCAAACCATCTAGCCAGCGTAGTATATTAGGCTAAATTCGCTCCACAATCTTTGGAGGAGACACGTGCCCCGCAGTGGGACGTTTATGGGTTGAAATGTTTTTTTTTTCTATGGCAATTTGTTGAACTTTTTGCCAATGTCACAGTTAAAAAAGTTAGGGAAACTTTTTGAAGTTTATCGCCGTTTTTTTTCGTTGAAATGATTATGATGATGCTATTCATCATCATAATCATTTTACGTATTGACAGATACATTTTATTTTAATTGAAATATGATATTGATTTAACGAAGTTAAGAGACGTTTACAATAATTTCACAAATATTACAAACGATATTTAGTTGAAAACTATTAAATCATTTTTATATTTATATAAAAGGCGACTAAGGGAGTCATAACCAAACAGACAAGAGCACTGTAAGAAAAGGAAAATTCGAAACAAACCCTATACCAAACCGTCTAACCAGCGTGGTATAGTAGGCTAAATTCGCTTAAAGGTATTAAATTAATTAAAGTTATTAAATCATTTTTAATGTAGGTAATTAAATGCAGATGAGTTATAATTAGATACTACCGAACCATTCGGATTCGGACAATAGTGATCTTATTGTTAAAAAGCGGCAATTTTTTTAGGAATGACCATAAATCTGTTATAAATTTGTTCTTATTTTAGCTGAATTTATATTATCTTCACGAGGAAGACCATTGGTGAAATACAAAGGATATACGTACCACACTATATCAACGAACACACACAAAACAAGATGGCGCTGTTCCACACACTACACAAAAGGTTGCAGAGCTTTCATTATCACGGTAGAAAGAGATCTGATGTTGGTAATGTCTGATATTAAACATAATCATCCTCAAAAACTTGCTGATGTTCAAACTGATGCATTTACTATGGGATAGGTTTAATTTTAAACAATTTCAAATCTCAATACAATTGTTTGTTAATTTAGTATTTGTTATGCAATTACGCCGCCAAAGAATTGAATTAGTTTTTCTTTAGTTAGGTAGGTCATATTTTAGAGGGGATCACATTATACGTTTTTCGAAATAGATTCAGCGCTTTCGAAAAAGTGCTTGACGAATCCAACATACAAGTTCATCTAAAACATGATATACTTAGTTTATATTCTGCCTTGGTGGCAGTGTATACGACTGCTATGCTAAAGGTCCCAGGTTCGATTCCCGGGTCGAGTGAAAATGGTATTGGATTTTCTATCATGAGATTCCAGTATAAGATTTTCCCAGAGTTTGGAAAACAAATGTTCCCGGTACACAATAGGCTCTCTCTCTAGTTTATGGGACCAAAAATAGCAGGTGATATCATGTAGGTGTGATACATCTCTGTCTACCCCTTCGGGGAAAAAGGTGTCATGCTGCTGTTATGTTATGTTAAACTTAGTTTATTTTTTACTTCATTTCTGTATTTTTATGTAATGTCTATGTTAATTTTTTTTTTGTTTACTTTTTATATAGCTTTTTAGTTACGTTTCATGTCAATGTTGTTAAAAATATATTTTATTTCCTTTTGACTAATAGTAAATATAATTTGAGTTTTGTTGTTTTTTTTGTTTATAAGGCCATCTCCACAAGTTGCCCTAAATGCAACTCGTACCGTCCATATCCACAGTGTAACCACATTGCAAAAATAAATTCACACATATTGAGGCATTCAGAGGCTATAATGACCACTTAAGGCCACGCGGTGAAACGGAAAAATATTAACCAATAGCATCTGTCCACTGGATCAAAGCGGAGATTTTATGCATTCCTATTGGTTAATATTTCTCCGTTTCTCCGCTTCGCAGCTTCGCTCCGCGTCAATGGACAGTTTGTATGTCTCCGTCGTGATGTAAAAAATGAGTATCAATATAATTATGTATGTGCCTTTTTATGTTTCAGTGCAATATATAACTTCGATTAGAGGCAAACGTCTGATTCTTCACAACAAGTACACGTACTATCGGAATAAAGGCAACAACGTAAAGATTCGTTGGAAATGTTCTACGCATCAACCATACGGTTGCAAGGCGTATATTATTACGATTGAAGATAAATTTATACATTCGGATGAAAAACACACACACCCGCCTAATTATAAAATTGATTCTCGATCGCAAATAAGATATTAAATTAAAGGACTGTCAGTAGAGGTTACGGTGGTCGCGTCACCAACACTGCCGTGCAGTGACGTGTGGGAACATGAGATAAATTTAATATTAGTGTGATTCATTATTTGTTACGGGGAACACCCACGTAACAAATAATGAATCACACTAATATATTTTTTATTTGTGTCCAACCCTTCGAACGCCATAGACACGCCAATGACGGCATGGCACGTCAAAAATGTACTGTATTTAAAAGCTTGGTGCACAAGGCACGGTGATACCGATTTGACGTGGCGGTCAAAAGGTTAATTGTATGTTTGTTAAGTCTAGCGTGACACAGATTTTGTTCAAAAGAGCAGGCGTTGTCTGTTTAATAAATACATTTCTTATGTAACTAATTTTATTGATATTTTAATTGATATTCGTTACTAACTAATGAGTCTGCCTCGTTGGCAGCTGACTGCTAGTAAAGCTGCTACACTGGTTGAACTCAGGACGAGTTGGATCATATATTTAAATTCATAATATCAGCCCGGAGTCAGAAAATGTGGCCGATTAGGTTTACAGTACACTTAGCCGCACCAACCCGCATTTTCCAGTTTCTATCCTTTTCTGTCACTTAGAACTGTCATTTACTAGATCGAGATAGAGAGTGACCCCTAATTTCAAAATACGGACTAAGCATTAAACCAGGTTTAAAATGACAACTTTGATACTAAAACAATGGCTTATGTCAATTTAAACCTGGTTTAATATTTAGTCTATATTTTGTAATAAGGGGGTGAGAGTTGAGCGCGTCGTCGGTCGATTCTGCCGCGTGCGGTCACAGTCCCGCTCTCGTTTTCGACAGTTTTAAGTGACCAAAGGGGATAGAAATATAGGAAATGGCGGTTCTAGGCTAGATGTGGTCCAAACCTTACAGCATCTGGCGTAATGAGAGAGTGCAAGTGCACCTTTATGTAAATAATGCACTTCTGACCTTCAAGAAGAAAGGAGTAACACCATGTTTGTATTTTTTTATCCGTGTAGTGACAGATTAAGAATACATAATGTCACTACCCCATCTCAACCCTTGGGAGTCGTAAGAGGCGACTAAGGGAAAACCTAAAGCAGACAAGAGCACTGCAAGAAAAGGAAAATTCGAAACAAAACACGTCTGGCCAGAGTATTTTAATAGGCTAAATTCCCTCCTTATTCTTTGGAGGAGAGCCGTGCTCAGCAGTGAGACGTTTATGGGTTGAAATCATGATAACGATGATATTCAAAAATGATTATCTTTCATTCTGTTTATACCTTCAATGACTACAACAATGTATAATTTGTAATTTTTTTGTTTTTATTTCAGTTGAATTTATATATTCCCAACGGGGGAAACTCTTGATTCTTCGGAACGGGTATACGTACCATGCGAGTTCCACGGCTAAGTCAACGTTGAACAAAACTCGATGGAGGTGTTCCACTCATAACCCTCAGGGCTGCAAAGCATTCCTCATCACAGTAGCCCACGAAGTCATGGTATGCCATGATTATCATAATCATCCGCCTCCTAAAAACACTGCCATGAAAAAAACAATATAAATAAGTTTGTTTGTTTGGTTGAATACGCTTATCTCAGAAACTACTGATTCGAATTGAAACATTATTTTAGTGTTGTATAGCTCATTTATCGAGGAATATTATTGGCTATATAACATCACGCTACGACCAATAGGAGCTGAATAGTGGCCTAACAAAAATACACAGGAGCGAAGCTCAGGGCATCAGCTAGTAATTGATATACATAATAAAAACTAGAGCTATCAATGTACCAATTTCCATCCAAATTGTTAAATCTGTTTTCTAGATATCAATAAATATATTTTATTATTAAGTTTGTACAGTATGAGATAGTCATAATCATTTTTTTATATTAAATCCTACTAAAATTTATACATTATAATACGACCAAACAAAGTTGGTGGAGTTCAATGTCCCTTTGATTTTGTTACAGTCTACTGACTGTTTTTAAACTTTTACTTTATTCTAATTACTATTATGATATATTAATTAAATATCTATGGTTTTATATTTTAAATACCTATCTAAGTTAATAAGTACTTAGATAATTAAAATATGTGTACCTATTGTTTTTTTTTTTATTTATATTTATGGGGGCAAAAATATAAAGTGAATTATATATTATACATTTATTTAATTCAATTATTATCTTTCATTTTTTATTATTTTCTATTTTTGAGTTTAATAGAAATACCTACATTAATTCTTGTTACATTATTATTTATACTAATAAATCAGTTTTCTTTCAGCGTATTTCATAACATCGAAGAAAGGTAAACGTTTGATACGGCTTGGTGGGTTTACGTACTACGCCCTACCTTCTAAAAGCTCAAAAATAAGATGGAGATGTTCAACTCATGTTCCTCAAGGATGCAGAGCGTCTATTATCACTGTTTGTGAAGAAATCGTAACCTTTAATGCAAACCATAATCATGAATCTAACTTGCTTTAAATATCGTTTGGGAACATGATAAAAGTCTATCCATTTACATCAGATCATGCTAAAATACTTAAATACAAAAACACTTTTGTTTTTAACAGTATTTGCTTGTGTTTTGTCCAAAAAACGTTACAATGGCAGCGTCACGGCCGGGGGCGTACCGGATTGGAACCCTAACGGCCGGACCCGCTAAAACATTTGGATATTTTTTTATGAGTTAACACTTACAGTCATATGTACCTACTAAAATGTTATTTGATACGTAAAAAACATTTTTTTTATTTTTTTATACAAAAATAATTTCTGTATTAATTTTTTGGAACTAGAATAAGTCCACAAAATACGATTTCAATTTGTGTGATTGAAATGTTTCAGTTTGTATTAAATATTAGGCAGTAAAAAAGTACAATTACATTAATCGTGTAGAGAAAACCTTGTCTAGCATTGGGACAATGATGGATTGGTATCTATTGGTAATTTAATTTATAAAATATTTGCAGTATAATAAGTGCTAATATTAAACTAAATTTAAAAATAATATTTACAAATAAAAACTAACTAAATGTATCATTAAAATAAAAAGGGGGGAGGAAATTACAAATTAAAATACGGCATCATAAAATTCCTCCGCATCGCTGCCATTCTCTGTGGGAAAAGTGCCCAACAGACTGACAGCATTGCCACGCTGGATGGCAATGCTTATTCTTTGTGCAAGAAAATAGCCAGCCTGTCGGTCACGGGAAGCGTCGGACAATCGCTTTGAAAATTAAAAATAAGCAGTATTAAAATAAATTAAGAAATATATGTATTTAAAGAGAGGCCGATTTATGTAGGTACCGTTGTATGATTAAGAATTGCGGCGTTGTCGTTCTTATGTATAAACACTCTTAAGAAATTTCTGTATCGCTTTTAGATGCTCTTTTTATCCCTGCCTCATCATCACTAATATCGCTATGCCGAGTAAAGTGGGTTCGATACCCACACAAGGCAAATGTTTTTGTGAGTTTTTATGTATATTTGTTTCGAATCGTGTTTGTAAAGTCCTGTAAAGTTTCTAGTGCAGGCATTGGTTTTTTAAACAAAAAAATTAAGATATTAGCTGTATTGTCTCAATGTGCCATAAAATTATAAAATATTAAATAGTTTTATTTTTTCATAATAATAGAATTTTCACTGTTATAAACTTAACGTTAAAAAATATGGACTAAGTATTAAACCAGGTTTAAATTGACATAAGCCATTGTTTTAGTGTTAAAGTTGTCATTTTAAATCTGGTTTAACGCTTAGTCCGTATTTTGTAATTAGGAGGTTTTAGACATGAAAATATAAATGCAAGTTTTTTGTATGCATGCAAAAGTGAATACAAATTGAATTCAAGGTATATTACGAAGAGAAAAACACAAGTTTAATGGGACAGCTCCAATACCGTTCTGGATGATTGCCGGGAAACTGGATTGCCTCTATATCGGACATTGCTGTAGCAGACATGTTGCTGGCTCTGTCCGATAGTCATCATCATTTCAACCCGTAAACATCCCACTGCTGGGCACGAGGTACGAGGCTGCTTCCACATATAACACGTAGTAGTGTAGTCCCGTGCAACAGCTAGGAAAAAAATAAAACATTCCACGTATTTTCTAATAATTAGAGGGCGAGATTCACAGACCGTACTTTGACTTTACTTTGAGGGAAAGTTCAACTTTCAACCAAAATTATATTTCACAGTCCTGTCAAACCCTTAATTTACTTTCTGAAACCATACTTTGCTTAGTAAAGGCGAAGTCGACGATATTGGCGACTTTGGCCGCAAAGTATGCTTTGCATTAAAATACGGATAATTATTGTAGACCTTTACCTTATCAGTGTTTTCTACAAATCAAACGACATTTTATTTTAGTCGGGTTATACGTTACTTTCATATAGTGATTTGACGTATGACGTTGTTGTTTTATCTATGGACATGTAAACGTAACAATCTCTGTCTCTGCATGTGCTTTACTTTGGGTTCATACTTTGCTCAGAAAATTCAAGAAACTGTCTATGAATTTCAGAAAACGTAAAGTAAACTTCGGCGTTCAAAGTATACTTTGGAAAGACGCCTTTGTTGTAAAGCAAAGACACGACTGTGAATCTCGCCCAGAGAGGTAGAGCATAGGGATTAACCCCCGCTCAAATTGAGCCACCAGCCTAGGGAAGTACCTCCACCCTAGTCCCTACAGAAGACTGCAGCCACAAAAATAGTACTACGAGTAGTGGTGTTCAGAGCTCATTGGGGACCATTTCTATAAGTATTTTTAAATAATTGTGATACTCATTATTTTTTTCTTCTTTTATTGTTTAATATTTTTGAATAAAATTGATTAACGATAACAGTTTATTATTTTATTTTTTAACGCGTTTAATTTATTTTCTCTGTGAAAAAAATATTTTTAATTAAAATAATTTTATAATTTTCATAACATAATTATTATTTACAGATACCATGCCTGAATTTGTGGTATCAATGAAAGGTAAAAGAATGCTGAAATTTAATCAGTATACTTACTATCCGAGTTCAGTTGGACCTAAAATTCGCTGGAGGTGCTCTAGTAATAATAGTTGTAAAGCCACTGTTCACACTTACAAAGACTGCATAATTAGCCACAATGGAATACATACTCATCTACCAAAGAATAAGCGTAAATCCCGTTTATATAAGTCTAATAATGTATAAATAATAATTTGTTACTTATTAGTTAAAAATCAATTCAAATAAATATTATATTTTATTATATTTAATTAATATTAATTTTAGATTAAGTATTTAATTTTGTAACCAAAATATATTTATCATCATTATAATCCTTAAATGTCCCACTGCTGGGCACAGATCAAATTATATAAGTACCCTGAAATACATACCATGTTTTGTATTAAATGGGTTTTTATTCCGTTTTCAAATCGTGACAAAATGTAAGATATTTATAGTTATGGTGATGGTCTTCATCACTATAGTAAATCTAGTAGTGGACAAAAATCATCACCATCATTAATACACTCTTATTATTGATCATAATGTTAATGATTTTTGTCAGCGTGATATCAATGAACCAATTTGTAACATATGCATTGCAACCATGAAATGTTAATTGAACTGATGAATGATTATTGTTTTTTTTATAGATAGTTTTCTTTACAGTTTATTTTCAAGAATAATTATGTATGTAACAACAAAACACTGTTTAATTTTATGAATCCTAACCTTCCTATTCATTATTAGATCGTAGTAGTATTATTATTAGTTAATTTACTTTTTGTATTGAATTATAATTATAAATTTCTAGGTAAATTAATTGACACAATAATATGTTGTTAGTACTTTTTTATATTGTTAGTAGATTGATCTTAATTTGCAGAGAAAAAAGTTCGCCGAATAACTGAACTGGAAACGGAAATCGAGTTGAGGGAGAAAGTTCAAAGAGAGATTCAAGAAAGTGTAATCTAAATAAGAGATACTTTGGATAAAGAAATCCTAGAACGTGAGAGATTAGACACAGAAATACTTCAAGGGAAAATCTATGAACTGCAAATTCTGGACAGAGAAAAAGTAGAAAAGGAAATTCATTTAAAGGAGAGACTTAAATGGGAAATTCAAGAAAATAAAAGGCTGGAAAGAGATATTCAGGAGAAAAAAGAGCAAGAGAGATTGGAGAAAGAAAAACTTAATAAGGCAATGGAAGAAAATATAAGACTGAAGAGGGAAAAAATCGAGAGGGAAATACAAAAAAGAGTGGCAGAAACAATCAAGAAAATTAAAACTGAAATCGAAGCTACACAGAGACTGGAAATGCAAAGGCAATGGGCTAGATAGGTCAGAAACAATGAAGTAAGTAGAACACAGGTGCGAGATATAGAAGAATTACGAGCAAATGATAATGAAATAGCTCCTGAATCGGAAATAGAAAAGCTTGAGTATGTGTATTGGCGACACGGAAACAAAATGGTGTTCAAAAATGGATATGCCTACACATATCACGCTACTGATAGATTCGAAAAGATTCTGTGGGTCTGTTGCAGTCACTACTCTAGAAAATGCAAAGCCTTTGTTAGATCGATGGACGAAATTCTCTTGGAGGCGGAACTCGCACATAACAATGAACCTAAGCCTAAAAACTGGCTAAAAGAGAAACCCATGAATTTTATGGATTTCCGTTAAAAAATATTAAGCATGATTAGGATTATATTCGAAGATGCAGAAACTTAATCTGAACATATTTTACTACCACATGAAATAAGCAAGATAACGCTCAATATTTTCGTCAAAAGTAAAAAATTACAAAATTAAAGAACACTGAAGAATTAAAAAATATTGGAAGCTGAAAACAACTTGGAAGTGAGTTAAAGGACTTGAATTCTACATTCAAGGACACAATGAATTTTTGTGTTTATTATATGTCATATTATACTGCGATTTTAAAATTAATTTTACCGACGTACCTATTTACATACGAAAGCATGTACTCTTATAATAATATACTCGAAATCTAGTCCTCGTATCTAGTAACCTAGAATCTGGTTATATTGTATTCATATATTGAAGATTTAATATGTATTCAATAGACACTTTAAAATAATGTTTTAGTAGTATATGTTAGCAATAAATATATGTCTTTCAAAATTATCTAATCTAGTCAGCCAAAAAAAATAAGCTTACATGTCATCGTAAAAAATTGGAACCTTATAGAGATGATAAATCACTATTCTTCATAATGGAAAAATATTTCAGAATACGAAATACTATCAAGGAAAGTTCTTGAAAGGAAATTGTAGAACTAGATTGACAAAAAGAAAAGGTTCTATAGGAAGAGCAATGAAAAGTGAAAGAAGAAAATTAGGGACAGGAAAAGTATTCGAAAGTGATACAGAAAAATATAATATTTCAAAAGAAAAAAGACTTGAAAAGGAATAAGAGGAGTTTAATTCTACATTGAAGGACTTTCAGTGATGCCTAGTTTTATTTAACTTTGAATTTTACATTTAGTTTTGTAATATGGAGCTCATAATTTAGTCCCCAAGTATATCATAGTATTTTAATATGTATTTTACGTATATAATAAATTTGACATACTTAACAGATATACCTTATAATATTCCAGTAGTATTCGTAAACAGTAATTGAAATATTTTTTCTTAAATATATCAATTTAATCAGTCTTAAATATCAGTATAATCAATTAAAAAACTTTAATATGATGAAAATAATTTTAAATCATTAAAAAATCCGTCAATTAGTCATAATATATTAAAGAAATTGGTGTTAGTTAATTCGCAGATATTTAGTAGATCAAGTATTTCTTCTTAAATATAAATTCAATCAGTCTTAAATATCAATTTAATCAGTATCCATTATAATTATTTAGGAATGACTTCACTATTACATTCATGGGTTAAAGACGATCGCCTCGGTACCGAAAACTGGTGGTGCTAGTCAGTGTTGGGCACTAATTAATTAAATGTGCCCAACACTAGTGCTAGGGATATAATGAAAAAAAATAATGATGAATGATTCTATTCTATTTTCTTTTTTACATTAGCCGGGGAAAATTTGAATAGAAATTTGCATCTTTTAAAAAAAAATTCTTACTCTTAATTGGCGTTTTATTAATGGTCATTACGTATTTATTATTATTATTATTACTACACGTTTCACATCTAAATTATCAGTGAGACCGTAATTACATATATATATTGTATTTTTGCAGAAAAAGAAGAACACCAAATTGGAAAACTGGAACGAGTAATAAAGTTGAGAGAAAAACTGGAAAGAGAGATTCAAGAAAAGGAAATCCAAATAAAAGAAGCTCTAGAAAGAGAAATTCAAGAACGTGAAAGATTGGACAGGGAAATTCTTGAAATGAAACTTGATATACTGAAGATAGAAAAAGTAGAAAGGAAAATGCAATCAAAGGAGAGGCTTAATATTCAAGAAAATACAAAGCTGCAAAGAGGTATTCCAGAAAAACTAATACTCCAAAAGGAGAAAAAAGAACTGGACAGATTCGAGAAAGAAAATCTTAAAAAGGGAATGAAAGAAAAAATAAGACTGAAAATGGTCGGAAAAAATCAAGAAAATTCAAACTGAAATCGAAGCTAGACAAAGACTGGAAATGCAAAGGCAAGAAAAGGCTAGATTGGACAGAGATAATGAAAAAAAAGAAGGACTTGAGAGAGACCAGCAAGAATTTTCTGGAATCGAAAATAAAGAAGTCACAAGACCAGAAACAGAAAACGTTGAGTATGTGTATTCGCGAAACGGAAACAAAATGGTGTTGAAAAATGGATATGCTCACACATATCATGGTGCTGACAAGTCTGGAAAGATACTATGGGTCTGTTGTAGTCACTACTCTAGAGGATGCAGGGCTCTTGTTAGATCGATGGACGATATTATCTTGAAGGTGAACAACACACATGACCATCCAGCTAAAACCAAAATTAAAAAAAAAAAAATAACTGGCTGAAAGAGAAACCCGCGAACTTTTTGAAACAACCGTCATCCGATACACGAACTTCTGTCTAGTCTGTCGCAGAAAATAAGCCTCTTTTTTGTCACAAGTTACGACGAGTTTGTCATTGTAGGCAGAGAAATTTCAAAAATCTTAAGGTAGTTAAAGAAAAAGGAAAAAAAAGGCTTGAATTCTACATTTAAGGATAATTAATTCGTGTAGTTCTAACGGACTGTCTTGATATGTACGCAAATATGCAATTTGTGTGTGTGTGTATACTACCTATGTATTTACATATGTACGAAATCATTTACTCTTTATAATATTTACTCGTAAGCTAGTCTCATATCTAGTCACATAATATAATACAATACTAAAATGTCTTATTCAATAGATACTATTTATTTTATATAAATGCTAAAAAAGTAATGGAAAAGTCCCACAACAATACGTCATGACAACCTTTTGCTGCTTTACGCTACAAAGCAAAGGAAATTGCTTAATATTGAATGCAGATACTATTTATTCCAGTTGTATTAGTTTAAGCTGTCATAGAGATGTCTTTCATAATTATTTAGTCTACGTCACCCACCGAAAATAAGCTAAAGCTTTTTTGCCAGAAATTGGCACCGTATAGAGATTAAAAACCGCTATTCTGAAGCATAGATATATTTTACAAAATACAAAATAATTTGTGTATTTCCATTTCATTGATCTTGATTCATCTAATTTACTGCGATTTTAATATACAGTTAACCGACGTATACAGCGTGTATGTACGACGATACGACATTAAATGAAACCTCGTGTAGCTTTGACAAAAAAATCAAATAGATATTTGCAAGTTTAGAGGCAAATATACTTTCGTTGTTTTACAGTTTTTCACAGTTTTAAACAACCTGTAGGTATTTACGTTGATCATAATATGTTGAAATTACGTCATTCAATTCATTTAAATATCTCTGACTCTTTCATATTAATATCTCTTACTCTATTCCGCACTTTTAAAGTCATGATAGAAAAATAAATGTGTAGTTTTATATTTTTAATTTTTTTTTAAACAAATCGGTTTAATGATTATTAGAATATGTTTATAAGGGTTAACACTGGCTGCCTTATCATTTAATGTCCTTTCCTCGTATTACACTCTTAAAATAATTTACTCTATATATAATATACTCGTGATTTAGTCTCGTATCTAGTCACCTAGTATCTCCCTAATATTTTACTCATATATTCAATATAACGTAATGAATAGGTACCATAATATATAATGTAGTATTAGTTACCAATAGATGTATGTCTGTCTTATTTGTAGAGTCTGATATACGGTGTATTAGCTTGTACTTCAATATACATGTATACGTTCAAAATAAAGTAATAAAAAATCAATTTTTTGTGTTACCTTCAAACTCATCTATCTAAAAAAGCTATTTATTCAGCAAATTGTGCCGGCGCTGCAGCTGCATCTGCCGAAACTTCCAAGCGGCGCAAATACAACAACCTCGCTGGCGAGTATCTATTTGTGCCGTTTGGAGTCGAAACATTTGGGCCGTGGGGTTCAAGTGCTCGCGCTCTTTTTAAAGAGCTATCCAAGCGTTTGTCCGACGCTTCCCGTGACCAGCAGGCTGGATATTTTCTTGCACAAAGAATAAGCATTGCCATACAACGTGGCAATGCTGCCAGCCTGCTGGGCACTTTTCCGGTAGACAGTGGCAGCGATGCGGAAGTATTTTATGATGCCATTTTTTTAATTATTTCACCACTTTTTATAATTTTGTTTTTTATTAAAGACATTTTCGACGTAGCGGTTGGAGCTAATATCGACGTGCCAAGTGACGTGGCTTCGATTCCCTCACCAGAAAAATATTTGTGAGAATAGATATTTATTTCGAGATACGCGCGCTCGTAGCATTGTGGTACTAAGATGTTCGTTACGATCATCGAGGTTAAGCAACGTACGGCAAGGTCAGTACATGATGGGTGACCGTTTGTGGAAATTTCATTCTCGAGCATCTCCGTGCTTCGAAAGGCACGTAAAGCCGTTGGTCCCTTATTACTTAATGTGTCGTTAAGTCAAGTTGGAAGCCTTTTAGGCGACTTGATAAATTCCGATACTAGGGTCTGCTTCAAGCCCATACGATAAGAAGAAGAAGATTTCGAGTCTGGGTAAACGTTGTCCGATTGTATGTAGGTAAAGTGTCCCGCGACAGAAGACTTGTAGAAGGGTACAAGTCCTGTCCTGTCCTGTCCTGTGCACGATCGAGGCCATTCGGCCTGTTCTCAGAGAATGGGCCGAAAGAAGACGCGGGGCGCTGACCTATCGCCTGGCGCAGGTGCTCTCGGGGCATGGTTGCTTCGGGAGGTACCTGTGCTGGGTCGCGAGGAGGGAGCCGCAATGTATCTGTCATCATTGCGGCTCCCCGGAGGACACAGCCCAGCACACTCTCGAGGTGTGCGGGGCGTAGGCGGGTCAGCGCGCTGCACTGGCCTCGATCATAGGCGATGATCTCTCGCTCCCAGCAGTGGTGAAGGCCATGCTGGAGAGCGAGACGAACTGGGGAGCAGTGCTCTCCTTCTGCGAAGAGGTGATGAGGCAGAAGGAGGAGGCGGAACGGCAGAGGGAAGACGATGCCCTCAGTGACCCGATCCGCCGTCGAAGGGTAGGCGGGAGAAAGCGGGCTTACGCCCGCGACCTCCCGCCGTAACAGCCCGAGATGAGGACGCGCCCGGCTGAGCGCGTCCGCCACGCCAGGACCGGTCGACTTTGGGGAAAGTCGACCGCGAGCGTCTTCTGGTGGCGTGTGCGTGTTCCCGCATGTCACCGCCGGAGCTAAGCTCCGGCAGAGAGGGGGCCCGTAGCGGGCCATCGTCGCTGTGGTCGCGGACGAATGTTCCTGCGCTCCCGTGACCACAGCAGAGCGCGACGAGAGGAACACCTTGGGGTTTTAGTGGGTGCGAGCCCCACATAACCCCTCGGTTCTTTCCCCAAGACCGAGGGGTATGCGTCAGGCATTTCCCCAAGTAAAAAAAAAAAAAAAAAAAAAAATGATACAAGTCCTGTGTCACGAGAGACTTTATGGGCGGTGTCTGCGTGTTGGAGCAGTCTCCCCGCGTAAACCTCCAAAAGGACCGGGTATATTTCTCACATTAGAGAAAAGTATAGCCGTGAGGAAAGAGACAAATATCTATAATATAAAAATAAATATCTATAATGAATCGCTAAATGTGTTGGTAAGCGCATAACTCAACAGCCTGGACCAATTTGGCCAATTCTTTTTTTTAAATGTTCGTTGAAATTCAAGGATGGTTTTTACGTTTTTTTTTTTAGTTTTTATGTAGGTAGGTAGGTAGGTATGGTAGGTAGGTAGGGTAGGTAGGTACGTAGGTAGGGTAGGTAGGGTAGTGTAACGCTAGGAGCGTTTTCTTCCCGTTTGGGAAGGTGTAGGTTTTTTTAAATATGTTGAATTAAACTCTTTTATAGCTTTATATTTATGTTTATTTGGATTTTTACTGCGGAAAGACAATAACAAACGGTAGTAAAAATACAAAAAGCTAATAACCAGGGCCACCTGCCCACCTCAAAGTTCACATTCAACTCCTCTCTTCTCGAGAGTCCAATCCTCTCTCTCCAGAAGCTTCTTATTTGACTTCCCATCACAAATCAAAAGTGACAGCGCGAGCTTAAAGAGGTTTGCCAAATTAACAGAAAAGGTTATATACATGGCAAAACTCTACTGTAGGTAGGTAGGTAGGGTAGATATGTAGGTAGGTAGGGTAGGTAGGTATACTTTCATATAATCATAAATTAAGTAGGTGGTACGAAATTTGCCGGGACAGCTAGTTGAAATATATATTTTTAATTTACAGAACAAGCGACATACGTATATTCAAAACGAGGAACTAGACTGATTTTACTACCATCGGGATACACTTATTACCATCAAAGGACGGCTCTAAGTAAAAAAATGCGATGGCTCTGTGCTTCTCATAAGTCCAGGGGATGTAGAGCTGACGTCATCACGTTCCATGGAAACTATATAATCCGGGAAAGGAACCTTCATGAGCATGCACCGACGCGTAACTGGTTTCCAAAGAATCCTATGATTTAATATAACACTATAAATTAAGTGCTGGTGCCAGCTAAAATACCAAATTTGAAATCAAATATCATTATTATCAATTTTATATTATTTGTATTCAATAACTTATTACACAAATTTATAAAAAAAATATATTTGTAACACACTGAACTAATAAAAAATCTTGAGATATTTATTTAAGAACTAAGATTTAAGGTGCCTGTACTAGGAAAATCCCGTATTAGATTCGTAACTCCTGAGTGTTAGGATTAATTATAATGAACAATTATGACAAATGTCTAGTCATTTTACCATAAGTGTAGCCTGTAAATTATTTTTCAATAAGTAATAAAATAGATTTGAATTAGAATGTTTTTTTTTTAAGTTGTTTCCTTTTTTTTAAGACAACGCCCGCACTTATCAAGAAACTCTGTGTCGCTTTGCTTGCACTAGCGGGACTTTACAATCATACAAAAAACAGACACAAAGTTCACACTAAACACACTAAACTCGAAACCTATATTTATGTAGCACACAAATATCTCTCTCGTGTTAGAATCGAACCCAAGTCACTCGGCGGCGTTAGTAGCAAAGCGACCACCACTATGTCGCGATGATAGCCGATAAAACAAATATATTTATATATTATCGTCTGTCACTATATTATTGTCGATATTAGATAAAAAAAAAATTGTTTTCTTTACAGACTCACCAAGATATGTTTACTCCAAGAGAGGGAATGTTATGCTGCTAATGTCAGGGTACAGTTTCAGTCTTCATGGTAAATATTCCAATGATAAAATGCGGTGGCTCTGCTCTAGTGACCGCTTTAATGGATGCAAAGCAAATATTTGGACCATAGAAGAAGAGATTATTAGAATGAAGAATGTTCATAACCACCCACGTAAGGATGTTTGGTTTTCTGAAACACCTTTAGATTACCTTAATTATGATTATACTAATCAAACACACAGCAAAAGGTGATTATTTCAAAAACGCGAAATTGTTTTACAAAAAATATCTATTCAATAAAAATTGAACGATAGATATTTTTTGCAATGCAAAAATAGAAGAAATAAAACAAATCGATCCGTGGCATCTGCGATCACTGGATCCGCTACGCGATATGATTAACAGATAAAAGATTTGGACACTGAAAATAATAAATTGAATACAAATGAATTATTAAATAATAATTTAATTTAATAATTCAATTGTATTATTTCTTATTGACATCTTGTTTTGAATTCTTAATTATAGACAATTTGTAATTTGTTGGACATTGAAAATTGAAATTATTAGTGACAAATATTGTATGCCCTAATGGCGGGTCATGGCTGAACCTAATATACACCATTGTAACATCCTATGCACCTGTGACACCACAATAAAAAATAAAAAAAAAAGGCAGACACCATACACAAAACATGACCAATACAATCCACTGATGTACGATACTCGACTCGGCGATAATATTCCATTTGTAAATAAAAAATAGAGGACAAAACCACTTGATAAACGAACTGATGACCCTCCCAGATATACGACTATTGTAAAGAAATACATAGCACAACACACTAACCCTTACCTATTAAGTTACTTACCCTTACTCATCCACACGCTTAACGGGAAAGCCCCAAGTGGCCTCTTCCAGGCAATACATCATATGCATGATTGTATAAATTGCATAAGATGAGATGAACAAGAAAAACACTTTTTCAGCAAAGCAACATTTAACATTAATTTGTTCTCACGGAAAATAATACAAACACGGCTGTAATAAATTATAAATATTTTTATAAAAGGTAGGCTTAAAACTAATAAAAGTTATTCTATTCTATTTTTGCAACGCTGTTTGTATTTTACAGCTAAAATGATTTTTGTCATATCAAAGAGAAGTAATGATTACTGACTTTATTTTGTCACTATGATACTTTATTTTGTCTAATGTTTTCATAATATTATATAATATAGAATAATAAGAATTGATTTATACGAATCGAAAGCTTTTGTTTTAATTTTATATTTTTGTTTTTGATGCTTACCACACATATATACAATCAAGTGAAATAGAATAATTAAGTGGAAACTGTTGTTAATCTAAAAAAAAACTTCTACAAAGTGGAAAGGAAAGGAAATATCCACAAATCTATTGCCCTGCAGTATTATTGGCCATACTAAAGTCCGTCATAGAAATCGTCTCTGATCTGATTTTGGGAATCAAATTAAACTAATCTTAGTTCAATACAATATCATTTTCAGATTTCAAATTCATATTATCCAATAAAAAAAATCGTCTTCTTCTCAAACAAGGGTACACGTACTACGAAGATGGTGGCAAACGAGACTTTGGACCAGAGACGAGATCTCGATGGAGATGTTCCACCCACCAAGGGAGAAAGGGTTGTAATGCCAGAATCAAAATGATAGGAAACCAAATCATTTATGGAAATTATGAACATAATCATCCACCGTCGAAAACAGAACACTTATCTTATTTTTACTAAGCAACTATATCATCATATCAGCCCAACGACGCCCACTGTTGAACATTGGCCTCACCTAATTTCCGCCGCAGCGAGCTATTTTGTGCCGCCCGCATCCAACGGCCACCCGCAACCATTAATAAATAATAAGCTATATAGCAACTATATAGTGAAGATTTTATTTTAAAAATGCAAATGTCAGTAAATTGATTATTTATTTATTAAATGAATCTGCTACTAAGTGCAAAAATATAAATTTTAACTATGACATAATTATTACTTTTTATTTATAACTTATTAATTGTTAACTATAAATAATTAATATGATAAAAACATTTTCAATTATTGTATAGTCGATAAATAAAATCATGAGTTTGTTTTGCTCACAAACAAAGTAATGTTATTTCCAATTGTTAAGTACAACTACAATTTTATGCCAACATTTTTATTAGACATGAGACATACATTTTTGATTACTTATACCTATTTTTATTTAAATATACAGCCCACACATATTTGGTAGTAGGTATTTTGTTTTGTGCATACAATAGAGGGTATTTGGATCTTAGGCACCCTGCCACCATCAGCAATTCAAACATACCTTCATCACTTTCTAACATTTCATGACAACGATATGTGTGAGGGAGAAAGCAACGACTTTTACAATACTAGTTTTAATACGATTTATTTTTCAGATTCTTTACTATATACGCAGTCGAAGCGTGGCAACATGATGTTAAGCTACCGGGGATATACATATCACTTGAAATATGTGAGAGATACAACGAAGACTTGGCGTTGTTCCCGACACTGCACTTTTAAATGTCGAGCGACGATCACTACACTAAATAATATATTTCTTAAATCGTCGCATGAGCACAATCATCCTTGCACGCAATATTATTAAGCTAAATAAATTATTTGAAAAGTGTTTTAAATAAATAAATGATTAATTTATTGTTTAAATTATTATCATTAAATAAATTATTCATTTATTGCTTGAATTATTATATAATTGAATTAAATAACAATTAAGAAAGTTTTTACATTAGCGTTTTACTGAGCTATTAATATGTCTGTGTTGATATAAGTAGAGGCATATGTATACGCCAGTGTGGTAACGTTTTATGATGAATTTAATTAGGTGTTAGGGGAACCATTTTAATATATTATGTTTGTAGAAAAGACAGCTATTTACTTTGTAATGCTACTAAGCCTAAGGATTTCAATAAAAAGGATGGTAGTCTCATAGATACCTACACAATACAATGTAAGAGAATCCAAAAAAATGTTTGAACAAATGTTATATATTATATAATTATAATTTACATTTAAATTTAAATTTTTCAACCACCATAATCAGCTACACTACGCTAGCTGATACAGGAAATTATACTCTATCCTCATTATAATTATGAGGACATTTTCTTAAATAATTGTGTTCAATACGGTGTCTTGTAAAAAAAGTTATTTCTGGTGCTCGTGGACTTTTGATACCTGGTATTGCTATTTAGGGCTGGTTTTCAAAATCAAATAATTAATAATTTTACAAAAGAACAGTTCACTTGATATCAAAGTTACACTTTCAGTATCTAAAATAATTTATTCGTCAATATTCTAACCGTCCAATGATGTGTAATACATAAAAATATCGTAGAGAGTTTTATGAATAAATAACATAGTATTAGTACTACAAATTTTAAAGTACTTAATTAAAACTAAACAAAAGGCAATAAACACATGTTAGTATTGATAAGTATTTACCTACGTTAGCGTTTTAATTTTGAGCTTAAAAACGTAATCATAAAATTACAAGTGGACAAATCATTTAAATATGAAATTATTTGTTTGTACATGTAATTTTATAGTTATGTATAAAATTGCACAGATAATATATGGCATAAGTGTAATTAAATTATTATTTTTATAAAATAATGATAAGTAAATAAATGTTTGTTTTTATCAATGTGTCTTTATTTATTCTAAAGCTCTTATGTAGTTTTTTTCATAGAACATTAATTTCTGGTCAAAGTAGAGACTATTTTTTTTATGACTGTAAACGGTATTATTAGGTGCATGTCGCCTTTAAAATGACTTATGTAAACTACATTTAATTTTATACTCTATTGTCATACCCCCAGGATTCCATATGACCATGTCCTCGAGAGGAGCCCGCATAGTTATGCTGAATGGCTACAAATTTTGGAAACAAAAGATGATTGGACCAAAAGTCAGATGGTTCTGTCAAACACAGAATGCTGGATGTAAGGCAGTGATATACACTGTGGATGACGAATTTCTTTGTGTAAAGAATTCCCATAACCATGACCCTCCGGATGACGTTTATAGAGGTCAAATCAAATCAAAACAAAATCATTTCTAAGAAAAATATATTAGATACGTTCTACCATAAAGTGAAAAATCATTCATTAATTTCAAATAACAATTTCCATTAATTTTAATAATTTAAAGTAACTAATAAATGTATTACTTAAACCATTTATAATTTTTACACATTATAATAATAATATGTCATATATCTTTGTATGTCATAAAAACACTTATTTTAAAACATTATTTAACCCTTTGAACGCCGTCTATACACGTAAAATGAAAATGTGCTCACCACGCCAATGACGGCATGGCACGTCAAAAATGTACTGTATTTTAAGGCAAGGCACGGCGATACCGATTTGACGTAGCGGTCAAAAGGTTAAAAGTAGATCTTTAAGAGTTTTGGGTAATAAAATTTGTCGTATACATTTATCTTTCATTCGTTTGTGTCATATAATCGTGAAAAAGTCTGTTTCGTGGTAAACAGTTTTTATGATTATCTCTATGAGCAGTTGTTCATTTAGTTTCATCTATATGCCATTTTCATCTATAAAGTACAATATTCAGGATGTTTGTTTTACAAAGATACACATTCTTTTCGAGAGATTAGACTAAGAGATATTTTTTTTGCGAAAAATCTGTATTAATTACCAGAAATAATACAAATCATATAACTTTTTTTTTATCTTATATTATCTATGATTATATGATGTAAAAACAAATAAACAATAAAAAAAATCTGCAATAACATGTACTATTAATATTTACTTAATATTTTAGCTTTAAAATATTGAGAAAATAATAGTGTGAAGTGTTGAAGTCGTTTCCTTAAAATTTATGGAAACGACATTGCACGGGCCTTTACATGGGCGTAAATTTTCGATATTTGTGGTGTATTTTTCAAAGAAAATAATTACACACTAACTTTATCCTATTTCCACAAACCTTTAAATACCTTAAGGAACTACGAGTATTCATATCCGATCAGTTATTCTAGCTGCGCCAACCATGTGACAATTGATTTGAATTTAAAATTATAATGTTAAGCCTGTACCTTTATCAAAATACCAGTGTATATATTTATTTGAAAATAAATTTCATTTACCCACATGCAATAAATGTTATTTACCCACTTGCAAATAAATTTATTTACCTACATGCAAATAAATTTATCTGTGCATTTTTTACACTTGTCAAAAGTTATCTATAAAAAAAATCTATACAAATTGGTAAATTTACAGTAGGTACCTATAAGGTTATATAATACATATTGTAGGTTTTTAGTACTTAATGGTTTTTTTTTTCAGGACCTACATTCATGCAGACTCCAAGAGGGGCCCGTGTGATCATTTATCATGGGTACAAATTCTTTAAGCAGCGGTCTAATGGGCAGAAAGAGAGATGGTTCTGCCGACACTCTCCAAATTGCCGCGCGGCAATATATACAGCCGGAGATGTCTTTCTTGCTATGAAATACGAACATAATCATGCACCTCCAATGATTACTGATTTATAATTATTTACGTTATATAACTATTATACAATTAGACAAAAAATCTGATTCTTGCTAACATTTGTTTTTTTTAGTTTAAATGTTATAAAATGTTTTACTTCAACCCACTTATTATAAAATACGGACTAAGCATTAAACCAGGTTTGAATTAACAACTTTGTCACTAAAACAATCATCATCATTTCAACCCATAAACGTCCCACTGCTGGGCACGGGTTTCCTCCAAAGAATGTGAAGGGAATTTGGCCTACAATACCACGCTGGCCAGACGGGTTGGTATAGGGTTTGTTTCGAATTTTCCTTTTCTCGCAGTGCTCTTATTTGCATAAGGTTTAAACTAAAACAATGGCTTATGTCAATTTAAACCTGGTTTAATACTTAGTCCACATTTTGTAATAAGGGGGATTGCAATAACTGTTAATAATTATAAATAGTATAGTATATTGTTTACAAAATTAATTAATTAATTTTGTTTATTAAATTAAATGACAATGCCACCGAGAAATTCTAGTGTTTTAATAGTTACTTCAATAAATTTGAACACATGAATCATCATCAATACCACTTGTCTAGACCCCTGCCCCCTGATTCTGACTCGTCGGATTGCTCCCGGATCGTAAAGTTTTACGAATCTTAGTACGACGTATTTTTACAGCTTAAGTTATTTAATGTTAGAAAATAGTCTACCGTATAGAAAATTAAAATCTGATTAACTTAAGGTTTTTTCGTACAACCATTGATTTCTTTAACATTATGTTTTTTAACTTTAATTACACTGACATTTTGGGCCGAAAATTTTCCGACAGCTTTGAATCAGGGGGCTGATCTGTTTTAAATATCACAATGATAACACTATGATGATTTTGTGTTAAAAGTCGAACTCTTTTGTCAATTTTATCCGTAAGTACCTATCTATATATTTTGTACAATTTATTATATAATTATCCAAGAGATTTCATATATATAGTTATATAATAAATATAGGTAGAATTCATCTGAAAGTATTATTAATACATATTATTAGAACCATTTTCCCCCTTATTACAAATTACGGACTAAGCATTGAACCAGGTTTAAATTGACAACTTTGACACTAAAACAATGGCTTTTGTCAATTTAAACCTGGTTTAATACTTAGTCCATATTTTGTTATAAAATGTTGTTTTGGTTTAAGTTTTATTTGAACAAAATAAGTGTATCCAGAACTTTTAGCAAGTTTTCTAGCTTTAAATTATGTAAGTTTTTTTTTACTGAGACCAGTATATACTTACTTCTAAACGTATGTAGAGATATTTTTTTTTTTTTTTTTTTTTTTTACCGATAGGTATGTAAACAGTAAACACATTAGACCTTTCTTTATTAACTGTACAAATTAATATGTATTGTTTTGTATTATAAGAATAAAATACATATTTTTAACTCTGTCTCTCCTTAACCTGGGTAAACAATAAAAATCACTAAACTATATATATATTTTTTTTATACCACGACTCCACGACGGTGGCAAACAGACGTATGGTCCGCCTGATGGTAAGCGGTTACCGTAGCCTATGTGCGCCTGAAACACCAGGGGCATCACGAGCGCGTTGCCGACCCTTAAGAAACCTATTCACTACTTTTTTGAAGAACCCCATACTGTATAATATAGTCCCTTGGGAAAACCTCGTTAGAGAGTTAATTCCACAACCTGATAGTTCTTGGGATGAAATTACTCTGGAACCGCGCGGTACAAGACCATTTCGGTTCTAAGGTGTGAGGATGAACTCTCTGCCGATGGCGAGCGGTGCGCTGGTAGAAGGTGGCGGTGGGCATCATCTCAAATAGTTATTCAGAGCACAACCCATTATACAGGCAGTAGAACACACTACATACACACATATTCTACCTTATTTGTGTACTTTGTGTACTTTGCCTGTGTCGTATATCGGTAAAAAGTAGCCTATGTCGTATTCCAGACTATAATCTATCAGCGTGCCAAATTTCATACAGATCCTTTAAGCCGTTCGTGTGTGATTGAGTATCATACATCTATCCATCCATCCATAATGTAAGATTTAAAATAAACAATTTTATTTATTTTCTAGACGTTTTTTATTTTGCCACTGCTCAGCTCCTATTAGCCGGAGCGTGATATTATATTATAATCTTCCTCGATAAATGGGCTATTCAACATTTAAAGAAATTTTCAAATCGGACCAGTAGTTTCCGAGATACTAGCGTTCAACCAAACACATTCTTTAGCAATATTAGTTAGGTAAGTTAAGTATAGTTAAAAGTCAATTGACGTATATGTACGCACATCACATTTATGAAAATAGCTTGGATTTTGCTATTTATTTATAGTATTTGTAATTGACAGTACAAAGTTTATGTACAAGAAAAAATATATTATAATATAGAATGACTTTTAAACTAATTAAGTACTTTTGTTTATTTATAGGTCCATACTTCTTCAACTCGCAAAGAAAAAACCGAAATTTAATGTTTCAAGGCTATACATATTATTGGCATTTAATGGTGAAAGGCAAAGTGAGATGGCGCTGTAGTCGCCACTTTAAGAACGGATGCAAAGCGGTTATATTCACAATTGATGATCGTATTGTTGATACGAAAAATACTCATACGCATTAGTATGCCAAATCACTACTCAGGCCAGGGTCACTAGTTTTGGTGGTATCATTCCGTTTGAAGATGAGAGATGTATGTTAGTAATATAACCAATATAAAGTCCGAGGAGTAACGGATTAAGAATACATAATGTCACTACCCCATCTGAACCCGTGGGTGTTATACAAGGCGACTAAGGGAGTGAACCTTATGCGGACAAGAGCAAAGAGAAAAGGAAAATTTGATAAAAGTCCTATACCAACCCGTCTGGCCCTTTCCCTCCAAATTTGAAGGAAACCCGTGCCCAGCAGTGGGACATTTAGAAAGAAAGAAAGAAAGAAAGAAAAATATTTTATTATGTCCGATAAACACGGCGCACAATACGTAAATCTTATAAAATAAAAAAATAAAAATAAAAACACATTTTATGCAGTACAGACAATAATAATTTTTTACAATCTGTGGTGGCTTCTCCCATTCAAATTAAATAAGCTTAAGATTTAAAGGTTGTAATGATGATGAACCAATAGAATTAAAAGGAACAAGCGTGTCCTGGGGTGGAGACCGTAGAGTAGAGAACAAACGTATGGACGCCCTCCAGCTAGGTGGACCGATAACCTGAAAAAGGTAGGGTCTGACTGGATGCGGAATACGGAGCACCAAGTGTTATAGCGCGCTTTAGGAGAGGCCTATGTCCAACAGTGGACTGTAATAGGCTGAGATGATTAACCAATAGAATTTTTATTTATTATCCAAACGCTGACTTGTAAATAGTTTAGCTGTAGGTAATTATTTTAAGTTTTATTGTAAGTATAATCGACTTACTTCGGGATTATACGAATTCATTTTCGTCTTCACAACTTTTATCACCTTGGTAATCCATATAAAATCGAATAAACGAATGAAAATACAAAACCTATGTTTTCAAAATATGATAATATTTAATTTGTTAATCAGGTATTTTACGTATAGTCTAAAAATATGACATAAGCTGTGTGAACATCGTGCAAGTGAAATCACTCAAATAAAACATTGTCTTCTAACCATTTTCAAAATGACTAAGTTAACCTGTAGGCCTACTCGCAATTTAGATATCGGATTGATCTACTTCAATATCGTTGTCAAATATTTGAAAATGACATGATATATTTTTTTATATCGACAAACTATATATCGATATTGTGTTTAGAGTCACTTAGACGATGATCTAGATGCCAAGTATTTTAATCCAGCGGTACGAAACTTATCGATACTATATTATATATTTTATTTTAAATATAATATTCCACACTTTTTCTAGGACCCCGGAATCGTTACGATGTGACTCCTATATTCAAGCAAACAGCTAGAGGTGCTCGAGTGATAATCTTAAATGGATACAAGTTCTTCAGGCATTTGCAGAGCACGGTCAAAGTAAGGTGGTACTGCAGCCACCATCAGAATGGCTGCAAAGCGGTTATATTCACCATAGACGATAAAATTGCTGCGATGAAACATGATCACAACCATCCTCCTCCTAGAAAACTGTATATGTAGACCGTACTTATTTATGGCTCTTTGGCCAACTGTACCTGCTCAACTCGTGCCGCGAGTCCATTGCGGCACGAGTTGACCAGTTCATTAATTTATAATTATTCTTTTGTCAACTGCTTTTATATTATGAAACGGGATCAGTGGACCAATTTAAAAATAAATTAGTTCAACTGATCCTGCCTGACCAGTATGGGCTGTTGACTAAAGAGCCGTATGTTGTGACGTCAAAGGCCCGGGTTTTAAAAACTAACTTAACATTATGAGAAGAAAGAAAATTTGCAAACGAGAAGTGATGGAGAATTGAATTTCTATTTACCTTTACAGAACAATAACGTCTTTCTTACTTATCTTCGACTTTGATAGAGTCCAAGCCTAAACATTTTTATTTTAATATAAATGATATTTAAAGGAAAGATATACGTAGGTACACCTACGTATATCTTTCTTTATCCATTTTCTTATAAAAAAAATCGAGTAATGTACCCTATATTAGTAGTAATATAGGGTACAATACTCGATATTTTTTTTTCAGAAAATGGTAGCTAACCAATTTAGAACCTTATTCTTTTAAACACCGTTTACAAGGGTGAGTAGAGACAGTTTTGATCTAATTGCCCCAATAATAGACACACAAAACCTGCAGTTTTATCACATTTGATTTATAAAAAATATTTTTTGTCATTTACTTTGCTATGTGTTTTGTAAGACATAATTTTATTATAAATGCAAAATCAGTACATATAACTTTACAAATAATAATCTGTGAAGTAACGAATGAGATTATTTAATAAATACGTATTATTTTTAGTGCCAATATTTCGCATGCTTAATGGAAAATAGACCCATTGGTAGATAGGTCAGAATTGAGTTACGCACAGAAACAGTCTTCTGTTAGCACCATCTACCATCGTATACGTACCCATACGTTTAAAATACAAGCATCCATGATTATATTATTATCAGTTTTAACCTTTTGACCGCCACGTCAAATCGGTATCGCCGTGCTTTGTGCGCCAAGTTTTTAAAATACAGTACATTTTTGACGTGCCATGCCGTCATTGGCGTGGTGAGCACATTTTCATTTTACGTGTATAGACTTCTCTGGCGTTCAAAGGGTTAATTGTATGTTTCAACAAGTAGGATGAGTCCTCAAGCAAGACCTTCTTTTGCGATTCCCCAAAAAGTGCTTATTTTTAGTTAGGTCAGTATTCCATTAAGCGTGCGATTTGTAGAAATATAAGAAAACATCTTTTTAACATTCAAAATTGGTTTTATTCATACCAAAGTCCTAGTTCTCAACCATCATCTTTCAAAAAGTTTCCTTTTTTTATACCACTACGGTGGCAAACAGACGTACTAACTGCCTGATGGTAAACACAGCCTGTGGACACCTGTAACACCATGGACATCACGAGCGCGTTGCTAAAATTTCCTAACTACGAGAAGACGCTTACAGAATTTTATTAAAATTAGAATTTTATACATTAGTAGGATATTTGACATTTATTTTCTCATCTCTTCGCTTTGAAAGAGTCTCACCCTCAGATTATTTATAGGTACTAATCATTGGTCCACTTAGTTCCTTTGAAGACAAATATATACCTATTCTATCTGATATTTATCATTCATGTTTCAAACCTTCAACAACCCACTGCAGAGCACGGGTCTCTTTCAAAGAATGGGGAGGGAATTTACCCTACTATACTATACTTAGTATATATATATTTATAACTCATAATATTATTGCATTCAAACAATCATTATCATTATCTTTATATCAGCCCAATGGCGGAAATTAGATGAGGCCTGTTTTCAGCAGTGAACGTCATTGGGCTGATATGATTCAAACTATACTCTAAAATAATATATTGTTATGAGTGTGAAACAAAGAGAACAAAGAGCGATATACCTACATATACGCGTATCTCCAATACTGTCAGCATTAATTTTACATTTTAATTTTTAGAATTCATCTTTGCGAATACCACAAGAGGCGCTAGGGTGATTATTTTGGACGGCTACAAGTTCTTCAAGCACAGGACACGTCGTTTCAGAACTAGGTGGTATTGTAGCGAACACGGTATTGGTTGTAAAGCAGTAATTTTCACTGTAGACGATAAAATTACAATAAAAAAAACCGATCACATTCATGCGCCTCCAAAAGAGTGGTATGGTGATTGGATTAGTACTGGAGGCATTCAGCATACCTAAAAGGAAGCAATAGTTAGTTTTAAAATATGTATAAAATTGTATCTACTTTCCTAAAATGGTAAACAAAAATCTCTTTCATTCGTCATGAAATATATATAACATTCGAATTACGTGTAAATATGTTATTAAAAGCGATGGTGGCTGAATGGATAAGGGACCGGCGTGCAAATCACGCGGTCCCAGTTCGATCCCGACCGGCAGTACCAATGTGGATTCCACTTTGTGGAATTTATAAGTACTAGTTAAGTGACTTATCATCTGCTAACGGTGAAGGAAAACATCGTGAGGAAACCCACATACCCTAGAAGAAATTCTATGAGTATGTCTGATCCACCAACCCGCACTAGGGCAGCGTGAGTGGATTATGGCCTAAACCCTTACCCAGCTTTCTAGTTAGAGGAGAAGAGACCCGAGCCCAGCAGTGGGACTTAATGGGTTGCTGATGATGATGACGATGTTAATTAAGTCCTTTAATAAATACAACTAGATGAAGATAGATGGCGCTGTGTTAAAAAAAGTCTCAATTATTTATTTATTTAATACTTACTTCCGTCCGCGGCTTGACCCACATAGTATGTACTTAGCTAATAAAATATTATATTTTGATCTTCCTCATGAATCACTATCGCATCATCATCTTATCAGCCCAAGGAAGTCCACTGCTGGACATAGGCCTCACCCAATTTACATAGAAATAAGTTCAGTGATTTTTGAGTTTATTGCGTAATTACGCGACGGAGGACTTTAGAGATATTGACAGAAAATTATGTTAAGCAAAACGAATAGTAGTTAGTTTTATTTGATTTGCAACTCATAACCTGTGTGTGTGGTTGCGTTTGTATGTGAGCATACGACATTTGAATAATTGAAATTATGTTGCCCTTAATTCATATTTTGTAAGAATCAGACAAATATAGATCTATAGATACCTGTACTTATGGTTTGATTTTCCTTGTCATTTATTCAAAGTATTTTATAATAGTTGAAATTGTATACATTTCCGCTGTCCGTTTAGTGACGGGTTAAGAATACCTATTGTCACTATTTCAACCCGTGGGTGAACAGAATGCCACGGTCGTGGAGTCAAAAAAAAATCGAATACCACAAAATATGACACTAAATTGGATGTTGCCATTCCTCTGTATTAACCCTCTTAACTTAAGAGGGTTTTAGCATTGACTCCGAAGAAAACACGACCAAGCCGCTGTCATACTGTATCACTCTCCGCCAAAGAATGTGAAGTGAATTTAGCCTACTATACGACGCTCATTGGTATAGGGTTTGTTTCGAATTTTCCTTTTCTGGCTACCCTCATGGGTTGTCATGGGGTAGTGACATAATTGTATTCTTAATCCGTCACTACACTGATAATTTTATTGTTCTTACAGTTATTAATTTAATTTAATTTTCAGGTCCAATATTTGCCAACACTTCAAGAGGAGCTCGTGTCATTTTATTAAACGGCTATATGTTTAGAAAGCACAGAGAACTTAACGGTAAAGTGCGATGGTATTGTACCCAGCATGGTAATGGCTGTAAGGCTGTTATATTTACGAAAAAAGATATGATAATAACAGAGAAACCAGATCATAATCATATACCGCCGAGTAAATTGCACTTATTTAATTTTCAGTTGGGTAGGTACTAGGTATTGCTCGCGGCTTCACCCGTAGAATTCAATTCCTGTGAACGTATGTGGCAAAGTGAAAAATTTTAAGTCAGACATTAGTGATCATCATTTAATTCCATATTATAGTCGTACAAAAACTCTAAAAAGTGCTGTTTTGGCTTCCGTGTGTTTAAACAAGTAAATATAATTAAAAAAATTTAATAACCCGACTGCAAAAAATCAACAGAGAGCAACGCACTAAAAAGACCGTAAAATTATTGTAATATTATTATACCTGATTAAATTTAAATACTTACATAACATATGTATATATTTGTAATCTTCATTTGATTCCCTTTATTTTGATACTTTACTCGATAGGTTTGGTTAAAAAAAATTGAACTTTTTACAATTTCGCGTCAAAAGCCCGCCGTTTAAGTCTTTTTATTCTTAAAACCTATCTAAGGACACTTGGGTTTTCTAGACGAATCTAACGATACCCTAATTGTCAAAATCCAGCCAGCCGTTTGGAAGATTCGTGGGAATAAAGAAATTTACAAACATACAAGATACGCGCGAAAAACAATACTCGTCCTGACAGTCAGGTAAAAAACACCCCATGTTTTTTTTCCTAATTATCTATGAAGCATTGACATCAACCCATTTCAATTTTATTTGTATACATACAATAAAAGAAAGACTGAAAACGTTTATTTGTATAATCTACTTTATCCTTACAATCTTGCGACCCTTGTAACCTTGACCCTTGACCTAAGTAACATATTACTTATTATTCATTTATTTAAATACATTAAATTCCATCATACATAATAATTTATAAGTACAACACAAAAAATACCGTAAAAAAAAATGTAAATAATAATTGTAGGTGTATGAGTGTCTTAAAAATAAATAATTTTGAATAAAGAATAGTTTTTTTTTACTTATCTAAGGGCCGATTTTTCCATCGCCAGATAACTTTATCCGAGGAATAAATAAATCTACATTTTTGACAGTTTTTCTATATAAAATCAAATCAAACCTCAATTTTATTCTGCAGGTAAAAGTTATCTTACGATGGAATAATTGCCCCTATGTACAGTAAATTAAGCTCTTTATGCACTGCAGATTCGAAAGTTAAGAAAGTCAAATTTATCATTGCCCTGAGAAGAGAGGGGAGAACAAGGATCTCGTTTTTGCTCTTGTATCACACCAAGAAAAATCAATTGTTCTACACGCGAATAGTGTGTGTACATTGCGCTGTCGCTGACCAGGAAAAAAGTCTTGTCTGCACTAAAACTTTCCCAGGGTTATTTTTAGGGAAAAACGGCAAAAATGGAACCCTCATACTTTCGCCATGTCCATAGGTATGTCACAGGCATTTTACTCTAAAACTACTCTATGTATATTATTGAAATTTGAAGAATAGGTGTCTTGTGATCGCTATAGGTTTGGCAGTTAAATTATAAAAATAAATATTCTGTATAAATAATGTCTTCTGTAATATATCCATCTCGACTCTTGTTTCTGTAACATGCAATATATAAACTACATTCACTATCTCAATATCACTAACTTTTATTTTCCGTTCCAGTGCCTTTCTTCAAAGAATCAAAAAGAGGGGCTCTTGTGATTATACATGAAGGCTTCAAATTCTTTAGACAGCGAATGAGCAACTCAAGCAAAGTGAGATGGATCTGTAGCTATCAAAGATTTGGTTGTAAATGTGCAATATTTACTGTTAATGACCAGTTTATTACTAGAAAGCAGGAACATAATCATTTGCCTCCAGAAAGTCTTTAGATACCATTTATATGATGCAAACCCTATTTTTTTTTTCCTTGGGAAAATGTCTAACGCATACTCCTCGGTCTTGGGGAAAGAACCGAGAGGTTATGTGGGGCTCGCACCCACTAAAACCCCAAGATGTTCCTCTCGTCGCGCTCTGCTGTGGTCACGGGAGCGCAGGAACATTCGTCCGCGACCACAGCGACATAGAATGCAAACCTTACACCAACCCGTCTGGCGAGCATGGTATAGGCTAAATTTCCCTCCACATTCTTTGGAAGAGACCCGTGCCAATCGTGGTCCGTTTATGGATTGAAATGACAAAATTATGTAATTGTAAATGATATATAACTATTAATATTAGTAATTATACGTTATTTTGATAGAATACAGCGTAATTAAATAACAAAAGGAGATTAAACGAGCCGGGGTCGTATTTACGAAGATTTAATATAAAAAAAATTGTAGGTGATTAAAGGGTTAAATTATGTATTTGAGAGTTCTAATTATGTATTTGGCGAATAAAAAGATAAGCCCTTAGAGTAATCTTTTGATTCGCCATATTTTATTTTACATTATCGCTCGTATTATTGTGTAACTAAGATGTTCGTTACGATCATCGAGGTTAAGCAACACTCAGCAAGGTCAGTCCATGATGGGTGACCGTTTGTGGCAATTTCATTCTCGAGCGTCTCCGTGCTTCAGAAGGCACGTAAAGCCGTTGGTCCCGGTTACCATTTATGGGGTAGTCGTTAAGTCAAGTTGGAAGCCTTCTGGGCGACTTGATAAACTCCAACACCATGGTCTGCCTGAAGCCCACACGAGAAGAAGATTCGCCATAAGAAATAAGTTTCTTGTTAGATAAAGAATATAATAAATATTATCCTTGTCAACGAACTGTCCAGAAAGTTTTATGACACCTTTTTGACTTTTTATATTATTTGTATGACGTTAGACTTATCATTTAGAACTAATTTTCATTTCATTTTAATTATAATATTTATCGATGTCATTGTCAGTCACAAACGGATTTTTCTTTGATTTTTTTTTTAATTTTGTTAAGCTAACTTTTTGTATTTTGTATAAAATGTATAATTGAAATTGTGAAAAAAATTGTGAAAACGTTTTCTTTTTTGCAATCCAAAATTTCAATTATATAATAAAATTTATTTTATAAAACAACGTTACATTACGGAGCTGTTGTATAAATTTCAATGCAAGTCACAAAAATCTAGAATAACCAGCTTAGCTATTAGGCAAATTCATTTTACATATGTATTTAGTAGGCTATATCTACTTCAATTAAATATAGACTTTCATCCTAATACTATCTAGTTTAATTCGGCTTGCACTGTTTATCTACAGATACGTAACGTTTCAGACGCGTGCCGTATCAGACAAGAAAATATTCTTCTATACAATTTGTATTCTATGGGAATACATTTATATTTACCGTAACGTAGCCGCAACAAACGGGGACAGACAAGATCTGTCAAATTCTATACAAAAAATATTATTACTTCTGAAACGGTTTGTCTTTACTTTTTTCGTTTTAGTTTTTACTGTAGAGTAGAGTGTAAATACATACAAACAATGTACCATCGAGCCTTAGATTATAATCTAAGTCTCGATGGCGGCATGGCGCGAAGGGAAAGACAGATAATAATCTGCGACATTTTGTCAATTAGCTGTCTTTCCCCCAGCGCGTGCGCGACTTCTAGTTGTATAATATTTTCCGGATGATTATCGCGTCTGTAAAAATACCAATGTGAGATGGTGCATGTCTTCTTCACGGGGCATTTTAATATTTGAGCCGTGTGGTCAGATATACCTAACTTTTTTTTTATTTTACATTTACTGTTTGTACACTTACTACGTAGTAGGTAAATTGTAGTATATAAGTCACAGTATTAAAAACGAACCTATTGCGACATTTTGTAAAGACATAAATTGATGAATCATCAGCTTTCTTAAATTGTTTTTATTTTACAGATCCCATTTTATGTTTCTCAATGGTGAACAGAAGTCAAAGCAGAGAAGAACGATTACGTAAGAAAAGAGAGGCAGAAAAAAAAAGATACGAACGAATTAAGAATGATGAAGAACTATGGAAGAAACGCCAGGAAAGAATCAGACGTAAAAAGAAAGAAAAAAAAGAACGTCCTTCTAAAGAACAATTAATGTTAAATAAGAAAAAGAAAAAAACAATGTATAACAGAACATATTATTTAAAAAAAAAACAAGCCAATGTAGCCGACTCCAGTTCAGATGGACTTTCAGAATTCTCACCCTAAAAAGATTTGAAGGTGAAAATTCTTGTAGGCAAATCCAAAACGGCCTGATTAAAAATTTCGATAATCGATTAATCGATTTTATATCGCTGTTAAACGTTTGAAAATTACAGCGACCATAATTATAGAGCGCACCCAGAGTCACTAGTGAAGGCAACTAAACGTGGGCACTAGAGGTCCAGTCAAGTCACTACACGTCTCCACTTTTATTATATATTATTGTATTGATGGCTGTGTGTGCTCGCAAGACGAGCGACAAAAGCGGCCACTTGTTAGCTTGTGGCTTGGATGCGGCCACTCAAACCCGTTGCGTGCCGGTGTTATAAAAAATGTATGAAAAACCACGTCCGCAGCTTGTGCTGATCATAAGTGGCCAAGTGTGCAGGGCTAATTAATTTTCAAACATATGACAACGACATCACAATTGACTAACGGCCGATTTCAATAATCTATCTATCTATTGATTGGCTACTAAAGTTAGAATTTTGACATATTTTGTATGGAGCTTATGTCAAAGTTATAACTTTAGTAGCCAAATTCATAGATAGATAGATTATTAAAATCGGCCATAGATCAAATTCAAGATAACAAGTAGGCCCTTTGTGTCTATTTCTTTTATTATTATATTACGTCATTATATTTGTTCATTTGATATGTTAATAAGTTATATCAGTTCATTAGATAATTGTAGGATAAACGTTTGATTGTCATTGTGGCATTGCAGTTAAGGTAGTAACATCGCGGTGCCGAGTAACGTGGGTTCAACTCCCACACTAGACAAATGTTTGTGTAATTCATAGATAGGTATTTGTTTCGAGTCTGGGTGTACTTTATGTTCGTTAATTAATATTAACTTTTAATTTTAAATTATGCACTTATGCTGCAATAATAACATGTAGCATTCATCATCATATCAGCCGCAGAAAGTCCACTGCTGGACATAGGCCTCCTCAAGAGATTTCCAATAGGGCTGGTTGTATGCGGCCTGCATCCAGAGCGATCCTGCTATTCTGATCAGATTGCCTGTGCACCTTGTGGGTGCGTCCTACGCTGCGCTTGCCGGTGGGCAGGGCACATATCACGCAGAACTGATGGCCGATGGGGCCGAAAAGTTCTCGAATGTAGCATTAAGTACTATTAAATATATCTATTAATCTAGTATTACTTAAGGAATATTTTTAGTATTTCCGAGCATCAAAGTTGAATTGAAATTGTAATCTTCATAGGTACCCACAGGACAGGCTTTGCCTTGTGTGGGACCAACGGATATTGCATTATATTTGTATTGATTACTGAAAATAAATAAATTCTAATTATTATAATTACTTAAGTTAGGATAATACGGTCGTTGTCTTCCAAAAAATTAATTAATTAAAACATATTATCGTGCCATGCGATGGTGCCTGAATGGATAAGGAACCGGCGTGCAAATCACGCGGTCCGAGTTCGATTCCGATCGGCAGTACCAATGTGGATTCCACTTTGTGGAATTTATAATTATGTACTAGTCAAGTGACTTACCATCTGCTAACGGTGAAGGAAAACATCGTGAGGAAACCCACATATCCTAGAAGAAATTCTATGAGTATGTCTGATCCACCAACCCGCACTAGGCCAGCGTGAGTGAATTATGGCCTAAAAAATCCTCTCAACTCTCTAGTTAGAGGAGAGGAGACTCGAGCCCAGTAGTGAGACTTAATGGGTTGCTAATGATGAAACATATTAATGACTAGACTTCTATCGGCCTACTGATAATCTTCTACTTCAAGTGGAAGATTATCAGTAGTATAATAATAATTATCATCTTTTATGCCATTTATTTCGAGCTTAAAATTTTTAAGCGATATCTTTAAATATTCAATACATTTATCAATGTTATCTATTATAGGTAAATATTTTCATTTGTGACAAAAGAAAATAAAAAGTTTATGTTTGATGTCAATATTGCCTTTTTCTACTATTGAAGTTGCAACAAGTATTGCAAACGGCAACCCAACAAATTCGTTATTATCTGCGCTGTCATGTATGATGCAAATGGTGGAATAAATTGCAACCCACCTCTGGGGTTAGAGCTGATTCCACCCGTTCTTGTTTCCCCTATTAAAACAATATTGTATAACTACATACAAACATTAATTCTCGATTGCCCCCGAAATTTAAAGATTAGTATAGTCAAGCACAAAAAAACTAATTTATATAAGTTCTTACATTTTGCTTGATACCTTTTGTACTTATAATTCTTGTTAGTAATCTGTAAGTTTGAGAAATGTATTCTGCAGTTTTTTTTTTAATATGAGACTTATTTAGTCTAACATTACAATCTAGCTTATGGGCTAATGAGTAATTTAATTTTAACCTAAATTGCTATATAATAGGTTTAAAGAACTTTATTACTCAAAAGAACATTACAGTTCACTTAATGAGCATTTTCATGTACATTTTACTTAATTTATACATACAATTTTGCAACAGTAGTTCGATAGTAACATGCAATTTTATGTTATATATATGTTATGTACTATATTTAATTATTACTATTAATTTAGGTAATCATCATTTTTTTTTTTATAATCACTTCAATGACTCGAAAAAGCCGATGGTAATCACTACATATTATAAAACGTCTGTCCCTATGGACCCTATGTATCTTTAGATCTTTAGAACTACGCAACGGATTTTGATGCGGTTTTCACAAATAGATAGAATGATTTGTGAGAAAGGTTTATAGGTATATATCTATTAATTAAATATCTATATATTAAATTGAAGATAATAAATAATCATAATTCTAAGAATGCGTCCAATAACACTTTACTAATTTTTTATTAAGGGGAAGTCACTTTGTTCTTGTGTTCTTTTAAATGAACTTATCACTACACATTATTGTGTGTTCTGCAGTGATCGTAATGACATGCGATAAACTTGCGATGCGTTGTGCAAGTTGCGTTCAAGTCCTAACACATTACTGTTTTTTATTAACACATTCTTTTTTCAGGTTCTATTTTCACGCAGTCTTCTAGAGGGACGCGTGTTATAATAATTAATGGCTACAAGTTTTGGAGACAGTCGTTGTCTGGACACAAAGTAAGATGGTTTTGTAGTCAACAGAGGCGAGGTTGCCGAGCTGCAATATACACTGTCAATGATGTTATAGTTAATATGAAGTATGAACATAATCATGGACCTATCAGTATTACCTAACAATATAATAAATATAATATATTATATGTATTTTTATGCAATTAAAATAAGTATAGGAGTGGGACTGTCAAATCAAGACGCCATTTTATTTTCCATTTGAAGACAACTTTATACCTTACAAGTAGGGTGTACAAAAAACGAACACATTACAAGTACATACATACTTCTTCGGTTTGAAGATCTTTATTTTCTGAATAAGTGGTGGTAGTAAGTAATAACAACAACAAAAAAACTATAAAAAAAAGAACAATAACAAAAAAAATCAATAACAATTAAATTGACACTTGTAACAAAATAACTTATCGAAACGAGATATTTTTTCCATATTTTATTTCTGCTAGCTGTACAAAAATGTGCACATTCGATTGAAGTTTGCGGCAAATACAGTCAAGTGCGATCCTATACTTAATTAAATCGCATAGTATGTAGTTATACAAAAGTGCGTACAATAGTATAACTTGTGTTTTATACCACGTCCACATTATGTAACATTGTTTTACCTTCGCACCGCTCGCCATCGGCAGGGATCCCCACACCTTGGAACCTAAATGGTCTCGTACCGCGCAGTTCCAGAGAAATTTCCTCCCAAGAACAATCAGGTTGTGGAATAGAAAATAGAAATAGAAAACATTTATTTGGTACAAACACAAGACATACTAAATAACAAATATATAGATAGAACAAACAACAGTCCCGTGTCTGTACCATTTCAGCATAATGCCGAGCACAAGTGCCCGGCGCCGAATAAACTCCCTAACGAGGTTTTCTCAAGGGACTACAGTATGGGGTTCTTCAAAAAAGGAGTGAATAGGTCTCTTAAGGGTCGGCAACGCGATCGTGATGCTCCTGGTGTCACAGGCGCCCATAGCCTACGGTAACCGCTTACCATCAGGAGGACCGTACGTATGTTTGCCATCGTCGTGGTATATAAAAAAAATGTAAGCTTTTTAATATTATGAGTATTGTGCTTAAGTCTTCGTAACACAGTCTGTTTTTAGTTACAGTGCCATTAGCGGTCAAAATGTTAAAAAGCCTTGATTTTTATAAGTGAATGATGAACTTTGATTTAAAATAAATAAAAAATTGGCTGTTTTTAACAAACTTTTTATTTATATAGCATTATTGTATTCTCTTCACCCGGTTCTTTTGGGAAGATTACGCGGATATAAAGGTCCAATATGCAGAGACCCTTAGAGTAATTCAATCTAAGATGGGCTAAGACACTTTATAATTTCAGTATATATTTTAATGATCATTTTTTTTTAGATACGTCTTGGGAAGCTGGTAATAATTATTATTCAGGCTTCAACTTCTTCGGAAGAAACAGAAAGCTTGGTTTTCATAACAAGAAATGGTGGCGTTGTGTTATTGCGAGCTGGTTACCAGTACACAAAAAAAAGAGAAAATAAAAATGGATGGACCATTTGGAGATGTGTGAATTTTAAAAAATGCAGTGGATCTTTACAAATAAAGGTATTTTTTCCAACTTCTTACATAAAGTTTAAGTATTAAATCTATCAATATTTTATTCAAATATTGATGTTTAAAGTTATTGTTGTCTTCACAGGATAACAATGTTTCTAATGAGAAAATTCATCATTGTCAGCCCGATGAAGAAGAGAATTTACTGGCAAAAAATTTACATGATTTACGCAATAAAGTGTTGACGTCGACGAATAATATTCCATCGTTTGCAAAGGTCAACATTAAAATTTTATCACATAAGAAGCAACGCAGCTAATTTTAAAAATAAAGTCTAAATCTGTCATTGAAGTAGAAATTCTTTTTACAATTTCGAGATTGACCTTTTGAAGTTTATTTATGAGTCTTTTATTCAGCCAAAATTATCTTGGTCAGTCCAAATCATCATCTCATCATCTCAACCCACAAACCGTCTAGAAAACCCAAGTGTCCTTAGATAGGTTTTAAGAATAAAAAGACTTATACGGCGGGCTTTTGACGCCAAATTGTAAGAAGTTAATTTTTTTTTGTATTTGCGGTGGTAGACGAATGTATAAGTGACCGGTTTATCGGAGTACCGGGTATGTGCATTTTATTTTATAGAGTTTATAAATATATGTACTAACGGCGAAAAACTCCACATATCTTAGAATAAATTTTAAGGCTTTATCTGATTGTAGCATAAATTCTCTCAGCTCTGTAGACAGTCGAATCCATTGGATAATTTTATTATAAACATAAAACATAACATAGCATCACGTGTTTTTCCCCGAAGGGGTACAGCAATTCCCGCTGCGCCAGCGAGGCAGTTATAAATTAGCTCTTTGAGCGCCAGAGACGTCTATACCTATATATACACGTAAAATGAAAATGTGCTCACCACGCCAATGACGGCACGTCAAAAATGTACTGTATTTTAAAAGCTTGACGCACTAGGCACGGCGATAACGATTTGACGTGGCGGTCAAAAGGTTAATAATATTTTTGTTTTAATTTCAGCGAGGATCATTAATGGTAAATTTTTGTTCATGAATGGATACAAGTTCACTAAGCATCGGCTTCAAGGGCTAAGCGTACGATGGCAATGTTCTAAACACAATTCAAGTTGTGTAGCGACAGTAAAAACAATCAATGGTATTGTTGTCACATACAATGAATTTCATAATCATCCCCCTCTATATCTTTAACTAAAACGACTATGTACCTCGAAGTTTGTTTTATTAAATAATCTATTGTTTCTTTTTACTGGCAACCCTTGTCATCCACTGGGTGAAAGCCTCCCCCAGGCCTTTCTGATAGTGGCTAAAATGGGCGAAACTAAATAAAGCACGAGTACCTATATTTTTTATATTTAGTTCAACTTTAAAAAATTTCTTTTGAAAGTTGAAAACTTTAAATTGTTTTAGTTAAAAATTGAATTTAGTTGATTAAATTACTGTACTAAAGTGTAGTTAATATTACAACCATTTCTAAATATTTATTCATTTAATTTGTATGTATGTATAAATTAACATAATATACTGTAAACCTATCTAAGTTACCTGTATAAGTTTTGTAAGATTTAATTTTTATTTAGTCACCGGATGAAATACGCCGTGAATGTATTCTAAAAGGACAATCATTGATTCCCCAACACATGGAGTTTATGGTAGGCTTATTGTAGAACAGATTTTTTTATTATTGTAAAACACCTTTGAAATAAGTTTTCTGATAGACCTACAACAATGAAAATAAAACTAGAATTTTTGAGAAATAATGAAGGTTTATTACAAATCTATTTTTCCAATTTCAGCGTTGATCATTGACGGCCGATTTCTATACATCAATGGATACAAGTTTATTAAACATCGAACATTGAATCATAGAGTGCGATGGCGGTGCTGTAAAGAGCGCTACTTTAAGTGTAAAGCAGTAGTGATTACAAATGAAGGAAAAATCGTTAAAAACAATAACGATCACAATCATCCTTCTGAGGAAAAAGTGAATAGTATCGCTAATTTTAAGGATTCACACTTGCTTCTAAAGAAAAACGTACTGTTTTTATTTTGATTTTTTTTATTTGACTCCTTTTTTCTCTTTATAGTCAATAAAATTAATAGAAAATGTTTGTATGTCCGTTGTCCGTTAAAATAACTTATAAACTTTTAGAAATAATAAACAGAATCCAGATCGAGTTAGTAACTTCGGTTATATAGCAAACAATGTAAAGCAAGGTCAGACACTACTTATAAAATAAAAACGTGAATAAAGACTGGCCTGTTGGTCTAGTGGTTAGTGACGCTGACTGCTAAACCGGAGGTCGTGGTTTCGATCCCCACCCAGGACAAATCTTTGTGTGATGAGCATAAAGATTTGTTCTGTGTCTGGGTGTATTATATCTATAATATGTTTGTATTTACATAAAAAAATGTATTCAAGTAGTATATCAGTTGTTTTGTATCCATAACACAAGCAAATATAATTGCTTAATTTGGGACTAGATGGCGCTGTGTGAATATGGTAGAAATTATATGAATAACATGAAAAATATTAGAGATAGACTTCCCTTTTTAAAGTTAGTTTTACATGATTTTTCACGAGTATTCAGAATTTTGGGCGGTTTAATGCCGATGGGCGATATTGTATATATGTATATAGTATAGATATTTTTTTCAAGCCTCAACGTACTTTGTATCCATATATTATATTGTCATTGAACTCCGAGACACAGGGTTTGTTACTAAATATGTAAATGTTCAAATCAAATCAAATCTTTTATTTATAAAACATGTGTATATTTAGGCAAGTTGGAATATGGATATATTATGGATGCGAGCGGCACAAAATCGCTCGCTGTGGCGGAAATTAGGTGAGGCCTATGTTCAACAGTGGACGTCATTGGGCTAATAATATATGATGATGATGACGTTGGAATAATAATAATAATGATCAGACATGTTTTAGCCTTTATCAAGGGCATACAAATATTTAAGTCTATTGTCATACTAATAAAAATTAATATAATTTACAACAAAATTGTCACAGAAACTTGATAAATAATTAAAAAACAATGTCAGAAAATAATTGTGATTGATGTAGTGAATGTGGGTAGAAGTATCTTTTCATTCCAAATTCCACCTGGAGCCATTTGCACCACTACGGTGCGTATAGCCCCATTCAGAAATAATCTTTGGATTAACTAATTTATTTTGTAATTACACATATTTTTATAAATGTGTAGTGTCAGTTAGACGGGGGAGACTCTGACACGTGCAACACAGTTTTTAGTAGTGCAGGTGTTAGGGGATTCTTAAGTTAAGTGTGTACTTATGTGAATAAAAAAAAATTTGGTTTGATGAGGCCTTTGTATTAAAAAATACAAAAACCAACAATCGCACAAATTTAACAAATTGTTAAAGTTGTTAAGTTAAACTATTAATGCTCCCTCTGACTTTTAATTGTGAATTGGCCGACTAAATCGCAGAGTATGCACTATCAAACAATAATTTATTTTTGCGGGATCATTACAAGTAACAAGGTACCATCTCTGTATTTGTTAACGGTAAAAGCATTTTTGTGAACACATTATTTAGCAATAGAAGCTAAAAAAAAGTACAATTGATTAATATAGGAGCACCGAAGCAAATCATGTTAGATTGGTTAGTCTCCACTCCTACACCTAATGCCATTTCCCCAATTTTTGCCTAAGGCATCCAAGTCGTCACGCCAACATTCATAAATGACGATGTCCTTCCTCAGTTATCCACTACGTTTAACTGACATATGAGAGCCCGCACATCTTCTTTTACTAAATCGTACAACTAATTAGTTGGACACCAATTTCAGAAGATTCAAAATTCACTAAAGATTACGAACAATTTTAAAGTTGGTGAACTAAATTGTAAGAGTATGCAACTTAATTGTTAGATAGTTGTACAACTCACAATTGTATATTGAGGGTCAGTTGCCTCGAGGGAAGGCAGTATTCGAACTTGGCGGTCAGTCAGATGTCTTTTAATCGGCAACGGCGGGTAATTTGTGGCACGTATAATATGTACGGACGTACAACGTAAATAATACCATTTCATTTCTTTCCTTTCCAGGAAGATCTGGCTTGATATATCAGACGAGAAGCCGGGGCTTATTACTGACATTAAAAGGCCACAGATACACAGTCCACAGCAGAAGTAACAACACCATAAGATGGAGATGCTATAACCGAAAGTGTGATGCGTCTGTTTACACCTTAGCTTCTGGAGATTTCGAAGTACTAACTGATAAGGGAAAGAAGCGGGTTCACAATCATTTGCCTCCAATGCGATAATAAAGTTGTTTTTGTTTCTTTTTTTTACACAGCGTTATCTAGTCTTAAGTAAGTTAATTTACACTTCTGTTATGGAATATATAGACAACTGACAAATATACATACATTTTTCTAAATACATATGTTTATATTATACATAGAATAAGCATTAATTACCAGACCAGGACCCGACTAAGACCAAAGATAAATAAAGATAAGAGAACCGAACCTAGCAGTGGGACTTAATGGGTTGCTGATGATGATGATGAAGCATTAATTTAAAAACCCAAAAACCCGACTGCCTAAAAGTAGCCTTCGATAGCATAGTCAATTTAAAGCAATGAATTCGAAGAACTCACTATAGGCTTAGATATAGAGATTCGGTGATGAATACGAATATAACAACAATTTGCACTTCAAAATCGGTCAAGCTATTTATGTTAAAAGAGACGAAGTGGAGCCGCGGGCAATAGTTAGTGTATATATAATTAATTTAGGTTTTCATTAGCTTTCATCTGATACCCATATTGCGATAGCACTAAAAAACGTCTGTTATGACAGTTTACGTTCGCCATATTGTTTTTTTGTTGACGTCATATGTGACTCGGGGGAAAAATACAAATCTAATGTCACCTCACACTTTAAAATCAGCCAAGCCGTTTGGGCTACAGAAGGTCAAAATGGAACAGACATGCCCACATACATACATATATATTGTGATTACCTTCTCCTTGATCAATTCCATAGACGCCCTCCTCGGTCTTCTTCTTCTTCTCTGCCACTTCTTCCCTTTCCTTCACGCTTTTCTTACAATGTTTTTTTATTAACGAATCGTTATTCTAAACTTTCTTTTTGTATTTATGTTTAACCTTATTTTTGTTATTTATTTATAAAGTATAATTATTCAGTGGAGTCATTCTATTGAGTACAAATAAATAATTTTTCTTACTTCTTTTTTTTTTCTTACTTTGTATCTAAACTAGCTTTTGCCTGCTTTAGGTATGCGTGGAATCATTTAATCTCTATAAAGCAGGAATAAGATATTTTCCTGTGTTAAAATGAGGTCTAATTTTAAGTAAGACCACTAGGAATCACCATCATATCAGCCGCAGGAAGTCCACTGCTGGACATAGGCCTCCTCAAGAGACTTCCAATAGGGCCGGTTGTATGTGCCCTGCATCCAGCGCAATCCTACTGTTCAAACCAGATCGTCTGTCCAACTTGTGTGTGGACATCTTACGCTGCGTTTGCCGGTGCTTGGTCGCCATTCGAGAACTTTTCAGACCTATCGGCCGTCAGTTCTGCGTGATATACCTGCCCACTGCCACTTCAACTTGCTAATTCGGTGGGCAATGTTGGTAACTTTGATTCTTCTGCAGATTTCCTCATTCCTGATTCGATCACAAAGAAAGCCGCCTAGCATTACCGTCTCCATTTGTCGTTGGACTATTTTAAGCTTTTTATAGAGGCCCATATACAGAGACCACGTTTCAGTGCCATAAGTCATCACTGTTCGAATACTTTCAATTTGAGGCACTAAGATATGTTGGACGAGAAGACATTTCTTAATTTTCCAAACGCTGCGTAGCCAAATTGGATTCAGCGATTGACCTCTGCCTTGAATTTGGATTTACCTAGACGGACTTTTTGTCCCAGGTTTTTTCATTTCATTTTCATCATTGTATAAACAATAGATAAAAAAAAACTACTTAAAATTGTTCGTATTCTTCTGTGCCTGTAAAAAAGATCCTCCACTGTATTTTATTTATTTATTTATTTATTACGGTATAAGAAACATACAGTACTATGATAACAATAGGAAGAGAAACAATAATGCTAGCAATGTCACCAATTAAGTTTCTAAAAATTAAATTGCACTCGACGGTAAGTTGCACATAAACCACTTAATAAACTTTAAAAAAAGAAAAACTAAATAACAAAAATTAAAATTAAAAATTCTAATGATAAGCAAGTTAACAATCTATGTAGCTACATTAAATGCTACATTTTATCTTCAATACCTATCTGTGATGTACACTCATCGACCAGTTACAATTCTATTATTATGTATAGATAAATATTTCTTCAGTTTAAAATATAATTATTATTTTCTCTATTTTAGCTTACGGGTACTATACAAACAGTCGTGGCGCCCGAATTCTCAGCATAACGGGGTACAAGTTCTCTAAACATCGTGATACCGGCCTTAAGGTCAGATGGAAATGTTCCAAATCAGACAAGGGTTGCAAAGCCTCAGTCTACACTATAGACGAAGAAATTGTAAAATATAGTTCTAAACATAACCATTTACCCACGTAAGATGATTAGATATGTCAAAAAACGATATAAGAAGCGCTTCTGATTACGAAAATCGATAATATATAATCGCTCGGTACTACCAAGCGAAGTGAATAAAATATTTAGGACTTGTATTACGGTTTTATTAACAAAGCCATTGCGTATTTTACTAGTTGTCTATGATTCAAATCGTTTATTGCGAATATAGTTATTTAAATAGGTGATTACATAATATTTGATAGGGAACAAACATATTCTGCTATTTAGCGTGCAATATAACAATAAGAGAACTATACAATACAATTTTTTTATTAAATCTCAATGCTAATATCAATCAAAATTAGTGAGAAAAGAGTATGTCATGGTGAAAGGAAATTAATCTAATGATAATTTTATTGTAGCATGACTTAATCTAAACTAACACTCAGTTAAAAATATTGATACACTATTGGTATACTTACTTAATTACCAACTCCGTGTAGTGACGGATTAAGAATACATAATGTCACTAACCCATCTCAACCCGTGGTGTCGCAAAACGACGTGGTGTCGTGGTGTAAAGCATTTATTATTTATTAGTGTTAAAATCCAAATTATTTGCGTTTTCTAGATTGCGCGTATCTAAGCAACGACTCACGTATTCTGTTTATAATGGGCCACAGATTCTCTAAACACACAGATTACGGCTTGAAGATTCGATGGAAATGTGCAAAGCAGAAAAGGAAGGGATGCAAGGCATCAGTATTTACAATAAACGGTGTAGTTATAAAATACAATGATGTACACAATCATGAATAAACTTTAACTGCCATACTCAGAGACGTTATTTAACTTTAAAGTTTATTTAGTAAAAACGTGTTATACTTAAGTCTATACGCCTAAAGACGATTATTCAATGAAAAAATTGTGTTAATGACAGATTACTGCTAATTGACGTCTCTGAGTGCGGCAGTAAGTTATTTATGGTATGCGTCTCATTATTATATGGCAAAGAATTTTCGAATTTATTTCAAAAAATCTAGCACTAACACTCTTTTATTTTAAGTTTTTATTTTAATTTCTGTAATATTTAGTGAGACGTGTTTATGTTATAGTTAAAACTCTTAGCCAGTCAAAAGTAATTTTAACTTCTATATCTGTCAAAACTCTTAGGAAAGTAAGGTGTTCGGAAGTAACTATTTAGGTTACGTTTGGAAAAAATAAATAAAAAAAGGCTAACCTAACACAACCAGTTTGGAAAACTTAAAGTTAGTACCGACCTTTTTATTTTTTTAAGAATTTTGACTGATATAGCCAGTCAAAACTACTTTTAACTGATTAACAGTTATGACTGTGACATATACAATTAATGGAGATGAATGTGTGACCTTGTATTGATACCATGAATTATATGAAAATTTAATACAAAAGTGTGGCTATTATTACACATTTTTGGATGAATCAAAGTTTCATTGATTGTGGTGTAAAATTAAACGACGGTAAATTTTATTAAGAAAAATAATTGTGTTATGATCTAATGTTACCATTAGTACTTCAATGTTACCTGAATTGTGCGTAATATACCTAGTACATTACGTACTACTCTTAGTTACATGAATATTAACATATTTTTATGACCCAGGGATTGAACCCAGGACCTCAGACACAGCAGTCGTACAAACAACCGCTGCGCTACTGGAGTAGTCATAAAAATGAAACCGTTATAACTATACACTTACTGAAGTACTCAGAGATGTTACTAAACTTTAAAGTTTATTTAGTAAAAACGTGTCTAGCGTTCTCCACTGTCCCCTCCAGAGGGCGCTAGGCAAGAGTATAGGAGTCCAAGAGTAGGAGAGATCCGGCTATATGGGGAAGGGCGTGGGGCCGGTAAAATCAGTCTTCTTCTACTTTTATATTCATGTTGGACAATAAAAATTATGTAATAGTTGTGCGAAGGCCCGTAAATGAAATACGTTAAAATTATAGTCACTGACTGTTGTAAATTTATTAGATAAAAATATTGAAAATAATAACAATAAGTGCGCGCGGCACTAGAATTACTATGGTAATGAGCCCCGACCCTTCGGCGGAAGCACCGACAAAGACTCGGTTGGAATTTAAGAATTAGGATTTTGAATTTTAAATTATTAAAAGTAAATTAAAAAGAAATCAAAAGAGATCCAAAAGGTGGTCAAAAGAGGAAGGACGTAGCCTGCAACGGGTGCAACCGTTACACGTGTAATACTTAAGTCGATACGCCTAAAGACGATTATTCAATGAAAAACATGTGTTAATAACAGATTACTGGTCATTGACGTCTCTGAGTGCAGCAGTAAAACCCTAGCATTATATAAAAAACTAGCGGACCCGACAGACGTTGTCCTGCATGATATACCGATCGATTGCAGCGCCATCTGCTGGGTTTATTTGTAAATCTTAACCATCCTCGAATCCATTTGAACACACACAAAAACTCATTCAAATCGGTTCAGCCGTTTAGGAGGAGTTCACTGTCAACACAAGTACAGAATAATTATATAAGATTTCCTAGATTGTGTCACAAAACATTGTTAATTTATCATTTCTTAACATTACATAACTCAGACTGTATTTTATAGCGCACATTTAAATTGTATAAAATCTCAATATAAGTGAACTGTATCTGTTGTTTTTGACAACATAATTATATAAAAACTGGTTAACTTTTTTTCAGATTTTAAATTCTCGGTGTCGAATCGGGGTGGACGGATCATAACTATAGCGAACCACAGGTTTAGTCACCACTACACCAGGGGTGCCAAAACTAGGTGGCAATGTGCCACTCATGTGCGCAAAGGTTGTCGAGCAATGATTTATACCATAGACGACACTATCATCAGATATAATGAAGAACATAATCATGCTCCTGTTGGCAAGCAGTTCACTTGGCACACTTAATTGAAATAAAAGTTTTTTGTTATTTATGTCCTATTATGTGTTTCAAATAAAAATGGGATCGCACCTATACGTTTAAGGCGCCGACCCAACTGCGCGCGGTCTAGCGGGCAGAGTTCCTAGTTCTGCGTTCCGCGTTCACTGTAACCTATACGGTATTCAAGAACCTACACACCAAAAGCAAGCAGTTTGCCAGTTGCAATGTACGCAAGTGTGAACACGGAACGCAGAACTCGGAACTCTGACCGCTAGACCGCGTGCAGTGAGGCGGTCGTCTAACACACTTCTTACGTGATTTTAGTATCACTTGAAGAAAATTATCTAAAGCTTTTCTACAGAGACTAATAATTTGGTCAAATTATTATATAACCAGATTCTAAAAGTTATGGAAACGTGATTAATCAATTAAATAATAATCGTAATCATATTTTTAAAAGGCATCTCGCGTATCCTATTCTCATTTGAAACGCAAATTAAACAATATCATAGGTTCTTTTTCAATTTAAATTACTTTTGATAGAATTTTAACTTTTTATTACTTTTGTTATGTTTTTAAACAAATAAATAAGTACGTAATTAATAAAGTATGTACATATCTTAAAATTAATAAACAATTATCTTTCAGATCTCCGTAATTCTTTAATTTACCTATTAATCTAACGGTGTTGTTCTGCTGCGTCACTTTACACGCTAACCAAATTGTAACTTACAGAAGATTGTAACTATCTATTTATTTAATAGAGTGGCGTGAGTTTCTTGCCAGTTCTTCTCATAGCTCCATCCCGTCAGCGAACTGGTCGTAGGCAAATTTGCTGACACTACTTTTCAGATAATCTGTACATTCTTAACTTGTGACTTTCACAAAAGTGCTTTGTAACCTCGATGGATAAACAAGATTTAATTTAATTTCTTTATTTGTTGTATTTATGACGATTAATGGCAAAACATTTTTTAATTAAAACACATTTAAATGTGTCCTTTTTGGAAACTACAAATTCTAAGCAAGTTCACATAAATTTTCTTTCGCAAATTAAAAAAACACAAACCCTATACCAACCCGTCTGATCAGCGTGGTAGAGTAGGCTAAATTCCCTGCAAAATATTTGGAGGAGACTCATGCCCAGAAATAGGACGTTTATGTGTTGAAATGATGATGATTATTTCGCAAAAATGTACATCCATAATTTTCTTTTCTTGCAGAGGCCCAAATATCGAAAACTTCAAGAGGCAGTCGGCTATTAACATTAGATGGTTACAAATACTACCACCACAGGACTGACCTACACGCTACGGGGTACAGGTCCCGTTGGTGGTGTGCTACAAACCAACAGAAGGGCTGCAAAGCGGTAGTCTTTACCGTGAACAATAAAATCACTAAAATTCAGAATAAACATAATCATGAAGTCAGTTAACCGACAAACGTGTCTGAAAAGACTAATTAATGTTATAGAAGCGAAAGATGTATATAAGAATCGTAGCAGGTGGAAAGGAATAGTCACTGCCTACCCTCATACGTAATCCCGCATTCATTGTTTTTTTTTAATTTTTCACGGAACCCCGGTCATTATCATCATCATATCAGCCAAATGACGTCCACTGCTGAACATAAATTTTCGCCACAGCGAGCGATTTTGAGCGCCTGCATCCAACGGCCACCCGCAACCTTTACTAGGTCGTCGGTCCATCTGGCGGGGGGCCACCCCACGCTGAGCTTTCCAACGTGGCTGCCACTTGAGATTTTTTTTGCCCCATCGACCATCAGTTCTGCGAACTATGTGGCCTGCCCACTGTCATTCAGCGATGCGATTCGGTGAGCTGTGTCGCTTTAGTTCTCCTGCGGATCTCCTCATTTCTGATTCGATCGCGCAGGGAAATTTCAAGCATAGCCCTTTCCATGGCTCGCCGAGCGACAGGAAAACTGGTATTTTTTCTAAACTCAAAGTAGGCATACTTTGATTTGGTGTTACTTCTTCGGGCGACACCACCAGTACCTTCTCCTTTAACTGTTCAATGGAAATCCTATGGTCTACCTCTTCTTCTCTTATATTCAATCTTTTCTTCTATGGTATTTTTATAAAGGAATCGTATCGTATCATGTGGCCGATAGTTTTCTCCTCTTCGGTTGTCAATGATTTTTAAGATGGTTCTTTTCTCTTGTACCTTTTTGTTTGTAATCATATCTGTTCAGCTTGTACCCTTCTATCTGCCACATCAGACAAAAAAACTAGAAGAGAAGTTATTTATTAATGTAGAAAAACATCAAATGTTTAGAGTAGTTTTAGAGATATCAGTGCATTTTATTGTATCTTTATTAATGTATTACTCTTCTTAGTATTACATTTTCATCATAATTGTGTACTAGTAGCAATAATAATTAAAATGTACTACTAAACCAATGTCTTTTTTAAGCCTCTATTACTAAGATAACCACATCGGTAGTGTGTGGGTAGTCACATTATGTATTCATAATCCGTCACTACACGGATACAATGAAATACTACAATGTTTACGATACTATACATAATTATACATGCTGTAATACATAATTATACATGCTGTAATACATAATTATACATGCTGTAATACATAATTATACAAGCTGTAATACAACGAAATATTAACGAAATTTAATGTTTCAGGTTTCTACTTCAGCCGTACTTCTAGAGGTGGTCGTTTACTCGTTTCGAGGGGTAGTAGATACTTTTACCATATTACTATTGGTCCAAAATCTCGTTGGAAATGTGCTAGACAAAATAAAGGATGTAAAGCAACAGTTTTTACCATCGATGATGAGATCGTCAAAATAAATGACAACCATAACCATTGATTCATCTATTGTTAAAATATAAGAAGTCTTGCATAATCAAGTACATATTAATTTATTAAATTTTTTTTTAATTTTCTGATAAGTAAAATGTAACCTAAATATTCTGGCTATTTTTATTTTGCCACATTTTAAATATAATGCTTTCGGGATGTTATTGCGACTGCCCCGTTTCTGTAGCGTCTCAAAAATGTTTGTCAAGAACTAAACAGACTGTTTACAAGCCATAATTTGCAAAAAAAACTGCTTCACTGCTGTACATAGGACGGAGGTAATTGCAAGTACATTCTGAGAGCTGTGGCAGAGAGCCATCCTCTTAATATTAGGAATTTTGTGCAGAGGTTGATTAGGTAGAAAACTGTTTTTCCTGTCTGGTCCTCCTTTGTTTCAATTTTATTTTTATATTTGTTACCAACACTAGAATATAAGCTTTAGTGTAATACTGCTGTATTATATGGTTCATATTATAAAGCATTATTTAGAAAAAGCGTAATGTGTATGGCGCCTATTGTATATAATCATATACCAAATTGTATTAAAGAACAACGAATAAGAATTTTTAAAAAGCAACTCTCAGATTTTCTTATTATTACTCTGTAGCTGACTGCTTAACTGAAGAGTCCTTATAATTTTAATGTAGTTAATTCATAAGTATTTTTAATTTTTGCTTGCCTTACAGGCAAAATGTACAAGGATTTGCTATTAGTTTGTAAGACCTTATTATAAATATATACCTACATTCTTAGCAAATAAAAAGTTTGTATTCTATTCTATTCTACTAACCAAATATAGATTAAATAAAATTTCAAAGTGCTTCAGAGGTATTTTTTGGAAAATGACTAAGTGCCTGTGCCTTGATTGATTGTAGGAGAACTGTCAGAACAAATTTTAGCGTGCCTCAAATACCAAAATATGTCTACCAGCTTTCGGAGTACTACTGTTTGTTTGTTAAAAATAATCTTTAAACGTAATTTTCGTTTTCAGGAAAAATACCATTAACTTCTGTCTTCTTCTTCTGCAACTTTAATACTAATTTTGAAAACCAACATTATTGACTGCCTCGTTGGCCTAGTGGTTATAGTGACCCTGATTGCTAAGCCGAAGGTCGGAATCCATACTGGTATTTAAGTAGTATATCAGTTGTTTAGTACCTACCCATAACACTAGGAAATATAATTGCTTTATTTGGAACTAGATGGCGATGTGTGAAAAATATTAAGTATAACATTAAAAAAAGAAATTCGAAAAGATTTTTTTGTTTCAGAATTTTACTTCACCCACACTGCTAGAGGCGGTCGAATGATGGTAATAGAAGGTCAGAGGTTTATTCACCATAGAACTGTAGGGTTAAAAACACGTTGGAAATGTGCTGTACAACACAAAGGATGTACAGCGAGAGTGTTCACTACACAAAATAATGAAATCTTCAACTTATATAACATCCATAATCACAGTTGAACTCCTTAGTCGTATATCGCTGATATACTAACAAAAGAAAATATGTTTTAAGTTTTACCGATAGAATGTATTTTCGGCTAGCAGTCTTGGTAATTAAAGATTTTTGCAAACGAATGACTTTTGATAGCACCGGTTCCAATCTTTAATTTGTATCTTTTATGAAATAAATTATATTCTAATGGTCTCAAAGCCCAGAGCTTCAAGACCTTACTTATTTTATGAGAAACAAAGTGTGAGTAGTGTTAGTATGTACTATGTACGTACGCACACTAACTAGCTTGCTCCGATGACGGCCAACTTTTAGGTATCCGGTAATAAAGGTTAAGCTCTGGGTTTTTACTCAATAATTTTATTCTTTAACAATTGTAATTTTTTTTTCCTATTATTTTCTAATAACAAACACCGATTTTGCAATCACGCTAAAATAGATCTTGTTTCACCACAGGCTTCTAATCTTTCTAGATAAATTTTTGACAAAATTATTTTTACCTGCAAAATTTTTATTGCCTGTAGTGGCAGACGAGCAAGCGGCCCACCTGATGGTAAGTGGTTACCGCCGCTCATGGACATTAGCAATGCTAGGGGCACAGCCAGGCCGCTGCCTACCTTGAGAGGATAGCTCTCTTATACGACGATATACGGGTGTATACGACGATACATTTAATGATAAGGCAGCCAGTGTTATAAACATATTTTAATAATAATCAAAAAAAAGAAACAAAAATACTACACATTATTTAAAGTCGAAAAATTTAAAAATATAAAACTACACATTATTTCTCTATCATGACGTTTTTGACATGACGAAGACAAAAGTGCGGAACAGAGTAAGAGATAAGATAATATGAAAGCGTCAGAGATATTTAAATGAATTGAATGACGTAATGACAACATATTATGATCAACGTTGAACCTACAGGTTGTTTAAAATTGTGAAAAACTGTGAAATAAAGAAAGTATATTTGCGTATAAATTATTGCAAATTTCTATTTAATTTTTTTGGTAAAGCCTTCTAACATCACATGCTACACGTGGTTTCATTTAATGTCGTATCGTCGTATAACCGCTGTATATATATATATATATATATTTAATATTGTCAAATTTGTCTGGCACCTATATAGCCCAGACAAATAGGAAATCGTTATTAACCCCCGATGTAAAAAAGGGGTGTTATAAGTTCGATGTGTCTGTCTTTTTTTGATGCGGCTTATTTTTATTAATAAATATCTCTTCGATTTTTTTATGACCAGAAAATTATGTTTAAGGAATAATAAATAGGTAATAAGAAATTTGTATAATAATTCAATTTATATAATAATTACAACTTTTATCATCATCATTACATACAACCCATAAACATCCCACTGCTGGGCACGGCAAGCTCCAAAGATTGTGGAGGGAATTAAGTCTACCTTACGACGCGACGCTGGCCAGACGGGTTCCAATTTTCCTTTTCTCGCAGTGCTATTATCATAAGGTTACTCTTTTAGTCGCTTTTTACGACACTCACGTTGAGATTTGATTTTGTTGTTGGTTGAGATAGCCATTCCTCTTCCTAATCCTCCTCCCGATTCCCATCCTTTTCATTTTCCTTTTTTTTTTCTCTATTTTTTTATTTTATTTTCGGTAAACAGCAGCTTGTATGTGTTTTCTTCTTAATTACAAATTTAATATCAATAAATCATATTTTTGCATTGATGTTAATTAAGGTACTGCTTTCATACGACTATAGATTAAAGTGGTAAATAACCTTGCGACTACTGCGGTAAATCGTTACCGCCACGGTACCGTCACTGCCACTGTATAAATGCATTTAATGCGAAAACCAAAATATTTGGATGTTTTGTGTACATACGCCGCGGCTGATCAATAAAATTTACAAGTAATATACTTCCAAATTTTATTGATCAATTCAAGAAATTGTGCATATTAGACTGGCCTGTTGGTCTAGTGGTAAGTGACCCTGACTGCTAAGCCGGAGGTCGTGTGTTCAATTCCCACCCAGGACAAATCTTTGTGTGATGAGCATGATTGTTTGTTCTGTGTCTGGGTGTAATTTATCTATTATACGTATGTATTTACAAAAAAAAAGTATTTAAGTAGTGTATAAATATCAGTTGTTTAGTACCCATAACACAAGCAAATATATTTGTTTAATTTGGGACTAGATGGCGCTGTGTGAATGTGGTAAACCTTCAGTAAAAAAAGGTTATCTAAGTAGGTATCTATCAGTTGTATAGTAGCCATATTACTAGTTTTAGTAGTTTGCGACTAGATGGCGCTATGTGTGAATGTCCAAACATACATTTTTATTATTATTATCATAAATTCTTTGTTATTGATAATTATAATTCAATATTCAGAGTAATTATTCCCCATTTGCTTTCTTTTAGATGTGTATACAGTAAAAACAGTCAAGGGCGATCGTGAATTTATGTATTGGTTCATATCAGGCTATAAGTTCAGTTTTCATCGTAAGGCAAAGCTCACCTCTAGATGGCGCTGTTCAACACATCATAATAAGGGTTGCAAAGCAGCGTTTTTCACTTCATCTACTGATTCTTATGATGTAATGAAGTTAAATAATAACCACAATCATAAACTATCGTAAACTATACCCGGGCCGAACTCAATGTACAATTGTACAATGTTATTAAACAAATCACGAACAAATTGTATTTTAAGATTTTGATTTAAATATATTTTCATAAGCAAATACCGTTTAGCCTGAAAATGTCAACTTCCCAAAATGTCGCTTTCCCAAAATGTCCCTTTTCCAAAATGTCCCTTTCCTAAAATGTCGCTTTCCCAGAATGTCCCCATTCTTAGGCTTATATAATTATTTTTATAACAACTCCAGATCATTAATTTATAGGGATTATTGATTATATTATTTGTAATTTTGGCATCTACCATGTTACTAAGTGTTAGATAAGTAGTGTAAAACATTTGGTAAATGCCAAAATTTTGTCCAATGAATTTTAATACACAAAAAGCAGCAGCCAAAAATATTTTCGATTATATAATCTGGACAGGCATCTAGATCATCAACTCTCAGAAATTAAGTATATCGATTTAACGACTATAAATTCTTTATTTTAGTGTGAAATTTAATGGAAATGTTAAGTTACAAACACCCGCGCATGCATTCAAGTACATACATTTTCTCATTCTTTATGGTTTCTAGGTTTTAAAAGGTAATGTTTTCTTTCAGATATCTTTTTCACAAATTCAGCAAAAGGAGGTCGTATAATATCTATAGCAGGCTACAGATTCTGTCTACATCGTACTTGTAGAGACAAGACTCGTTGGTACTGTGCCACACATCACAATAAAGGGTGTCAAGCTGTATTATACACTATAGACAATGAAATCATCAAGATAAACAATGTCCACAGACATTAACCGTTTGCACAGCGATTGTAACACGCGGCGCAATGGGACAGTTGTGTTGGGCCGCTCTTACCCTGTGTCCTATACAGGCAATTCAAAACCAATGAGATTCCTACTCGATTTGTTTCTGTGAGAATTGACAGCAGTCACCGTCACGCGTGTGTTTAGCTCGTTGCGTGGCAACCAACTAATAATCAACGGCACCGCGCTCAAGTCGCTTGGAAATATCAAACCACGCAGTCACGATGTTAGGCCGCGCTTCACTTCATTGGTCACGTAGAACGCAATACCTACTTAACAATAACATGATATAGAGACATTTTTATAGAAACAAGTAAAAGGCTCAGCGGCTTTTCTCCGGCCACTTACTCCTGCAGATACCTCATGTTTAGATCTCATCAATAGCGCATATCGGATAATAAACTTTCCTATATTTTAGATGGAATCAACCCAAAACTTTGACAAAAGCAGGTTAATATTAAAAATACTCGATAAAAAAAAAATTTTGTTTTATTTCACAAAGGCCTAATTTTATTTAATAATTAACCACTCCAATCTTTAAAATGTTTCCAGTCAGTAGTCGTTTTTTAATGGTATAAGGGAAGATTTATATTAGACCTGGCCGTATTCGGGGCGTGCCGTGTGCGAGGCTTGGACGGGGCACGGATTTGAAACGTTAAATACATTTTGTATGAAGCACACAGTGCATGATCCGTGTCCCGTCCGGGCCCGTTTACTAAAGTACGACGCTCGTCTACACCATGGTTGTGCACGGCCCAGTCTAATATAAATCATCCCAAATTTTCTAACATATTCCGTCTGAAATCGTCATGACAAAAAGGTAACCAAAGTTTACATCTCACGTTAAGTTAACAAAGTTAATTAACAGTTTTCAATGTCTTTCTTTTCAGAATTAACATACATAACTTCAAGGAAAGGCCACGATCTCTTAGTGTTAGCTGGATACACTTATTCGTTAAATAGAGTTAGATACCCAAAAAAGTATTGGGTATGTTCTACACATAACAAATATAAGGGCTGCAAAGGTAGGGTTTGTACTATTGAAAATATATACACTCGTGTTGGAAATCATAACCATCCGCCTCAAATGCTATAAAGAAAAAGACAGAATTAAAACTTAAAAGCTACTTTATATAGTTTATGTGTGTGTTTAGTTAATTTCAATGTGTAGTTCATTCAAAAAAATTAAGTACATACATAGGAATGAACCATGAAAAACTTGAGTGTGATTCAAATCTGCCTATTTTTTTTATTTATTAAACCTCCTGCACAAATGTTTGTACAAAGGCGGACTTAATGCCAAAGCCTCAATCAGTCTAGCTTACTTAATTACTTACCTTACTTACTTTTAGTCTATCTCTTCGAGTATAAAAGAGAATGTGGTATCTATTATTAACTACATAAGATTATGTTTATATGACAAATCAGTTAATTTTATTGAATTGATCATAGTCAATGATCAATTCAATAAAATTAACTGATTTGTCGATCAAATTTAATGTAATGCTGACGATATTAATGATGAAATACACTAGATCTGTCTAGATAAATATCTATATAATTCCATACACGTAGACGGAGACCAGCTCCCTGAATCTGACTCGTGGGATCGCTTTCGGATCGTAAACTTTTTCGAATCTTAGTACGACGTATTTTTACGGCTTAAGTCATAGATTTAGTATGTACAAGATAAACAATGTCAGATTATAGGCGAGACCAAAACACAATTGAGTGATTGTCCATGTGTGAGTTAAAAATAGTGATTGCAACGGACTGTTGTGCACTATCGATATTCTGTACTTGGGATTATCGAGCTTATGAATTCGGTGTGTAAAGAGCGTCTTGAACTCTTGAATAATGTCGCAACAATTTGTTTTAAGAAGCATTTACAACAAGTTAACTTTTCATGCTATCGGGTAAAATTGTGCTGTTCTTTTAGTTCTTTCTCTCTTCTTTTAGTTTTAAGACTAGAATACCTACCATATATATATATATAGCCATAGTAAGAAAGCAAAAAAGAAACGATGGTAGCTGAATGAATAAGGAACCTGCGTGCAAATTACGCGGTCCTAGTTCGAACCCAACGCGGCGGGCGGCAGTACCAATGCATTCCACTTTGTGGAATTTATATGTACTAGTCAAGTGACTTACCATCTGCTGACGGTGAAGGAAAACATCGTGAGGAAACCCACATATCTACCCTAGAAGCAATTCTATGTGTATGTCTGATCCACCAACCCGCACTAGGCCAGCGTGAGTGGATTATGGCCTAAACCCTCTCAGCTCTCGACATGAGACCCGAGCCCAGCATTGGGGCTTAATGGGCTGCTGATGAGTAAGAAAGCAGGCCATAAACCTTACTGCCTAAGTTTTTATGGTCAATGTTATGATGAACTAGAACAATATATCTGAACGATTATATTCTATATAGCTGTACTTAATGATAGAAAATTTATTGGATGGTTTAAAATCACACGATATTTAAACACGTTGTATAACATAATATTTTTTTTATTCTTTATATTCGGAAAACATTTATATAACAAATAATTGTAAAAATACAGCAAAACTATTTTCAAAATGAAAAATATTATTAAAATCTTTGGGTTGGTTAGCCCATTTATCGAGGAAAGCTTTAACTAATGTTTTATATACAGGGTGTATACGACGATACGACATTAAATGACAAGGCAGCCAGTGTTAACCCTTATAAACATATTCTAATATAAATTATTAAAAAAAAAAAAAAAAAGCTGCACATTATTTAAAGTCGAAAAATTTAAGAATATAAAACTACACATTATTTTTCTATCATGACGATTTCGACATGACGACGACAACAGTGCGGAACAGAGTAAGAGATAAGATAATATGAAAGAGTCAGAGATATTTAAATGAATTGAATGACGTAATGACAACATACGATCAACGTAAATACCTACAGGTTGTTTAAAACTGTGAACAACTGTGACATAAAGAAAGTACATTTGCGTCTAAACTATTGCAAATTTCTGTTTAATTTTTTTGGTATAGCCTTCTAACATCACATGCTACACGTGGTTTCATTTAATGTCGTAACGTCGTATACACCCTGTATATGTAAGTAGTTGAATATTTTTTTAAGGTCCAGTCTGGTCTATTTATAATACGTATCCATTTGTCACGTGACACTGTTTTCGTTGGAAACCTAAAATAAAAGACAAAAATATCACTAACTTAATGGCTCACCTGACTCACTAAGCTTATATTTTAAGTACTACCTACTGAATTTGTGAGAAACAACTACTTTAAAAATAGGTATTAAAAAACATAGAGAGATGTAAATAAATTAGTGTGCTTCACTCAATTACAGTAGTGGTTACCTTAATCATCGTAATATGTGCGTTAACGCATATATTACGATGATTTAAAGAATTGACGGAATAATTACAGTTTTAAAAATACTATCGACTTTTATCGATACCCATGACGTCATCATTTCGTCAAGCCCTATCGTCAACAAACATTTTCCTATTTTACACGAAAAAAGCTTTAATATATCGTATATACATAAAATATTATCAACATAACGAAGAAGAAGCCTAAATGCGTCCAACAAAATAGGTTTTTGCTCAGTTAAAAGCACCAATTATACAAAATAAGGTTTGCAAAAATTCATTAGATTTTTGTATTTACCTGAGAAACGTGAAATTTCTTTGGGTTATTCTTTCTTGTCACGTCACAATTGGTTACGGAACAGACCACCATGATACTGGCACACCTTTTAAGCAATTTATTGCACGATTTGTAAATATTTTAGCAAAATAAGAGTTGACAGTAAAACACGCGAGCCGCTATGGCCCGCTAATTGAAAAAATATTGTCACATCCCATTTTATCTTTCATCTCTTTCACTCTTTTACAGCGTGCATATCAATTTGACCTCTCGTTTCCGCGCTATGTTTGTCTTCTGCGGTAGCGCGCGGATCCTAGGTCTATGGCTTAAGTTATTTAATGTTGGAAAATAGTCTACCGTATAGAAAATTTAGATTTTTTTCCTACAACCATATATTTCTTTAACATTATGTTTTCTAACTTTAATTAAACTGACATTTTCGGCCGAAAATTTTTCGGCAGCTCAGAATCAGGGGGCAGATTCGGTATAGTCATCATTATCATCAGCAATCCATTAATGTCCCACTTCTGGGCTCGGGTCTCTTCTCTTCTACCAGAGAGCTGAGAGGGTTTTAGGTCCTAACCCACACACGTGGACCTAGCAGGGGTTTGTGAATCAGTCATACACTTAGAATTTTTTCTAGGGTATGTGAGTTTCTTCACGATGTTTTCCTTCACCGTTAGCAGGTCACTTGACTTGTACAATATAAATTCCACAAATTGAAATTCACATCGGTATCAAACTCGCGCCTCTCGCGCCGGTCGGAATCAAACTCGGACCGCATGATTTACATGCTGGACACTTATCCATTCGCATTTAATTACTTTCTTGATATTGAATGTAGACATTGCTCGACATATAAGGCAACATTTAATGAATATTATTAAAATTTTGATCTTATATAACATTGTTGTTTCTTTTCAAGACTAATTATGTGACATATGAAGTTAAAATTTCGGCAGACTCTCAGCAGTTATCTCATGGCGGTAATTTGCTTATGTATTCTATATTGCTATCTTTGAAATTAATACTCATAAATATTTTTTTTTGCAGCTATAAGATACATCCCTTCAAGGAGAGGTGGGACTCTTTTGGTTTTACATGATTATACATACACATTAAAACGTGACAAAGGTTTCAAAAAGCATTGGGTCTGTTCTTCACACAACAGCAAGGGCTGTAGAGGTCGAGTCATTACTTTCGAGGGCATGTTCAAAAGAACTGGAGATCATAATCACCCACCACAACTAATGTACAAGAAAATTGACATTTTTCCCGTTTAAGCCATCATAAATGAGATTATTTAGTACGAGCTGCTGACGTGACAATACACGGCAGCTGGACCTGTGTAATAGCATAGCTTGCATAGCTCTCCCGGTCTCAGGAGTGCAAGTCGTGGTAGTGATGATATGCGTGTTGTTGCCGGAGTCACTTAGAAGTCGGAGCCTGCGGCGTGTTTTTTTTCTATACATATAATGATCCCTTACGTAAGCGGGTCACATTCCACGAATGCGTTCAGATAAGTGGGCACGAGTCGTCACACAGTATCTGAAGATGGCCGACGTCGCCGAGGCAGGCTTAAAAAACGCTAGTGTGACGACTTAAATACCTATGAGAAGGACTGGTGGAGTAGGCTTCAGCAGTGGGATGATACAGGCTAAATAAAATTTAAAAATACAGAAGCTCGGTATATTGACTCCTGTTCATGGTGAGGAAAAAATCGGCTTTAACAAATTAAAATAAAATCATGAAAACTGAATAGATATGTCGTTTAATTTCTCAATCAAAGCTCATAGGTACTTAAATCATTCTATCCTACAGAAATTTTAATCAAAATTAATAATGACTGTTTGATAAACATATTTATTTCCTAAGTGTGGTGGGGGTGAGTGAGTCTAGATTAGGTAATAATTATGTTTTATAACTTATGCTATGTATTACAACAAATAATGATTATGAAACAATCTGAGAAAATAAAAGTTTAACATGTTCTTTTCTTTTTAGAGATTTCATTTACAACTTCAATAAGAGGTGGAACTCTATTGGTATTGGCTGGATACACTTATACCTTAAAAAAAGTGCAACACCCAAAAAGGTACTGGGTCTGTTCTACACATAACAGTAAAGGTTGCAAAGCTAAGGTCTGGACTATTGAGAATATATTTAGGCGTATTGGAGAACATAATCATCCATCTAAACTATTCTAAGCTGGTGTAGAGAAGAACGGAAGGTTTCCGATTTTGTAAAAGATCTTGTAAAAAGTAGAATAAAGCAAATAACATTATTCGTAATAATTTCGTTTAATTCCTCGATCACACTGACGTGGTTCGAGAAAACGCATTGCTTTATACAAACTTATCAAATATATTTTCGAGTACTCTTTGTTTTGCACAATAGATCTTCTATGACATTCTGTTAGTTAAGGAACTTGCACGGAGCAACGACGGTCTGCAAACGGCTGCAAGCAGACCGAGTTCAAAATAAGGTTCATAATAACGATCAAGTTAAAAATAAGGTTTATAATTATTAAATATTACACGTCATGTCTCTAATATCTGAGCAAATTATTAGTTCTTCCTATAATCTATTTTCAGATCTAAAATACATCGCGTCCAGAAGAGGTGCTACACTGTTGGAGTTAAATGGATACACTTATAACTTAAAAGTGACTATTGGACTCAAGAGACATTGGGTTTGTTCCACACATCGTGGTAAAGGCTGCAAAGCTAAGCTTCACACTTTTGACAATAAATATGTCATAGTTGCCGCTCATAGCCATCCCGTTCAAAACAGAAGGAGAAACAAATATTAATTGGAAGAACGATTGGCGTCAATGAGAAATTAAGTAAGACAAGTTGTTTATGTCAAATTGATCAATCTATGCAGCGATATAATTTTATCATATAAGATAACATTGAAACATATTATTTCATTTATAGCTTTTAATGTTAAGAAACCCTGGTTTCTGGATCGAGGGCTTTAGTTGGAGGCGACACAGTGGGTATATTTTAAGGACGACTTTTCTATGTCTTTGACATCACTAGTCGCCTCAGTTGGTGGTCTTTCATCAGCTACCGTATGTTTAAAAAATATATATATCATCAACAGAATCACATATAAAAATAAACTAAGTATAAATAAGTATACCTAAATAAAGAAAAAATTATGTTGTTTAATATTTTTGTGGAGTTTTGTGGGACACTGTTTTATATTATAAGCATGTGAGCTTAAGTATGTGAATAAATAAAAAATATAATTATAAGTTGTTGAAAATAAAAATGTCATGAGACTAAATTTATTTTTTTCGGAGTTATTAGATACCATTACTGGCGTGGCGCCTAGTTATAGTAGAATGCACGGATTAATAAGAAATTTAATATTGAGTTACCAAACTTGATGTTAAAGTTACCCTGTAGAGGCAAAGTAACCCAACTTTACTGTAATTTATGTCACAATAAATATAAAATTAGTATAGTAGATAGTAATAAAATTGAAAGAAATACATTAAGGGTTAACTGTCATTTCATTCATTACTGGTTCAGTTTTTAAAAATTGTCACTAATAATTTTTGGGCCGTGTAGTAAGTTCTAATAGCTAGAAAATCCTTTTTTTTTCAATAATATTAGCATCTAATTCTATTAATGCTTCGGGATCTTGTTACAGATTCTGGATGACATACCAATAAGTTTTTGAAAACGTAATCTATTTCTTAATATAATAAAAGCTGGAGAGTTTGTTTGTTTGTTTGAACGTGATTACCTCAGAAACTACTAATACAATTTGAAAAATAATTTTAGTGTCGGATAGCTCATTTATCGAGGCAGGCAATAGGTTATATAACATCACGCTACGGCTAATAGGAGTTGAAGTCAAATAAAGAACGACGGGAGCGAATACCCCGCGTGACTTCTAGTTTAAAATCATCATCATCATTTCAACCCATAAACGTCCCACTGCTGGGCACGGGTCTCCTTCAAACATTAGGAGGGAATTTAGTCTACTATACTAAGCTGGCCAGATGGGTTGGTATAGGATTTTGTTTCGAATTTACCTTTACTCACAGCGCTCTTGTCTGCTTAGTCGCCTTTTACGACACCCACGGGTTGAAATGGGGTAGTTATATTACGTATTCTTAATCCGTCACTACACTGAATAGTTTAAGATAAGAAGGTTTATTTAATAGTACGTTAAATAGTTTGGTTGGTTTATAGTAGACATTATTTTTTAGACGCTTCACCGAATGGTTAATAAACAAATAAATTTTTCAATTCCAGGTTTTTTTGCTGGATACGCACCCGTAGAAGAAGATAAATACAAAACGCAACGAGGTGGTAAATGTTTGGAGTATAATAATTTTAAATACACACTCAAAAGGATCAACAAGAATGGTTCCAAGCTATGGAGATGTAAAAACAGAAAATGTTATGGTGCTTTGACAACTAAAGACGGACATGTATTGAAGTTAAACGTACTGCACACTTGTGATATATATAAATTTTCGAATGATATGATGATTTAATTTAAAAAAGTAGTATCAGTTTTTCTCAGATTTTCAACTTTAATTGCCGTACTCAGAGACGCTACTTAACTTAAGTTTATTTAAAAACGTGTAATACTTAACTCGAGACGAGATGCTTAAAGACGATTATTCAATGACAAGATTTTGTTAATGACAGATTACTGCTAATTTACTCTTTAAGGTTTTTTTATGTAAAATATAATGCACCTAATATTTCATTTAATGTCAAATTATGTGTTTAACGGCATTTGATGTTTATTTCTAAATATTGTTAACAAATATATAATTTTTTTCTTTATCTATTTTTATCGATATTAATACAGAATTAGCTTTTAAAAATAATGGCACTATGGTTATTATTATTTTTAATTTTAAGGCTTTCTGGTGTTGGACGCTACATTGATTTATTGATATCGAAATAACAGTAGCATTGATTAAGTGTTAGATTTGTTTCATTTATCTGTGAACATAAAACCCTTGAAAATATTTGACAATAAAAGAAAATATTGTCTTTATTTTTATCGAGGAATGATAGATTTCATAATTCCACTCCAAACTTGGATGTTTTGAAGGTAATTCATATTTATGGTATGTTTTCTTTCTAGATGCTGCGGAGACACCAGGTGCTAAATTGGTTGGTTATGAAGATTGTAAGTATGTGATCAAGTTATATAGTGACATATCAATCTATACAAATTAATTAAATTTAAGTGTCTGTTTAAAATATCAAAATTATAGCTTTTTAAAGTAGGTGTAAGCGATCAGTTGTGCGTAGAAATGAAAGCCGGTTGATGAGAAAGCAGAGGTAGGTGTATATTTTTGTGGAAATGAAATTGGAAAACAGTTTTAACAATAAATTTTGTAGGAGGCCTGCGGAGTACGTGGGCTCGCTCTTTTTCTTAGGTACGTACTAACGAATAGTGCCGAACTGACCCCACTATCGTACGTTGCGAGCGCGCGCAGCTCGCGCGCCTCCCTGACATTCGTAAATAAAAATATATATAAACCAAACCATAAACAAATACAAATGAGGTTGGTTAATGGCCTCTTGATAAGGCATATAAAATTTTGACAAAAACGTGTCAGAGACCCCAGCGCAGCAGTGGGATTTAATGGGTTGCTGATGATCAGACACTTGGCAACCAATTGATGAAACAGCCTTAATGTAAAAATTTAACTTTTAGATATTGATACTATATAAATTATCGTCGTGTGTACTTAAACTGTTTTTATACTTTCAGTATTTTCCTGGAGAAAATGAGACCTGCTCGACTTAACACCATTAATAATTTCATAGTATTTATTTTTCTAAATTATTCTAAGCTTAATTTTTTTTTCTTAAATCAAACGTATCTAATGGCATCATGGTTTGTAACGTTATAGTATTAATTGAAAAAGTATTTCTTCTATTTCAGGTACATAACAGCACAAGTTCCTCACTACGTAAATATCAAAAATACTTAAACCTTGCTACTACAGTATGGGGTTCTTCAAAATAGGAGTGAATAGGTTTCTTAAGGGTCGGCAACGCGCTCGTGATGCCCCTGGTGTTGCAGGCGCCCATAGGCTACGGTAACCGCTTACCATCAGGCGGACCGTACGTCTGTTTGCCACCGTCGTGGTATAAAAAAAAAAATATAAATATGAGATAAACCTCAACCAAAGCAAAAACCAGTTGGACTAAAGTAATATATAATATTTTCCTTCAAAACTGGTTGAGTTCGATTATATTATTTAGGCAGTTCGATAGAATGGAGTTGCTTATTTTATCAATACATAAAGTAAGATTTTCACCTTCAGTAATTTACTTAATTAATTTTATTAAAATCTACATTATAATCATATATTGGGCTAAAACCGTCAGCGGCTTTCTTGCTACCACGACCAAGATTGATCTATTGTGTTATTTATAGCTCCCTGCTTAGTCCTATAGAAAATAATTTATCTTTGACTGTAGCTGACCTATAGATAAAGTTTTATCTAATGTGTGCGGTTTGATGGTTTCTCGTCTCTCATCACATTTTTTCTTGTCTGGTATAAGGTTTTTAATAAATATACTTTTTTTTTCTAGGTTGGTATTTTTGCACTTCAAACCGCGGCTCAAAACTCCTCGTAATTAATGGATATAAATTCTACAAACAGAGTGCTTACGGTATTAAAACTCGATGGGCTTGCAGCAAAAATATTAAATACAAGTACCATTCAAGGGTTTTAACACTTACTGAGAATGATACGATAATTAAATTCAATAATTGTCTTAATCATCCACCTGGACGTTATTAGTAAATATGCTTGTATGAATGCATATACTGTCGTTTGGCAGATACGAACGTACCGTACCGAACGTAACCGCTGATGGGAAAAGTTTAGTAAGGTGTGGTTCGAAATAAATTCACATTAACACAAACTGATCCAAAGTGTTTCGAAATATTATGCATAATCCAACCATGGCAATGAAATGTTGTCGGTCATTGATTATCAAGAGACTGGCTGAAAAAGATAATACTAAATATGACCCAATTACAATAACTGAACACAGAACAACAACTCAAATAAAATAATATAATTGGAATATTTATTTTATTTCATTTCGTTGCATTTACTTTCGGCATCATCATCCGCTTACCCAGGACGATTGTTACAACGTTATTACAAAATGTTCATGTATTGGCTTCATCATCATCATATCAGCCCAATAAAATTTTATTAATACATTTTTATTTTTTCTATGTATGATATGTATGTATTTTGAACGCATGCGTGTGGTTACATGTATTGAAATATATTGAAAATGAAAAATACTATATAGGTTACGAAATCAGTTGTGTTTTAGGCCCAATGTTTGTGACAACAGCTCGAGGAGCTCGCATGATAATCGTTGCTGGTTACAAATTCCTCCGGCATCGAGTTGCAGGTCAAAAAATTCGATGGTATTGTGGAACACACGGTACAAGAGGCTGCAGGGCGTTCGTCTACACTGTCAGTGGATATAATGAGATTATCAAGATATTCAACGAACATAATCATTCACCCCCACAAGTTCTCAATAATATCAAATTTATAGCGCATTTAAATATAAATGATCATACAAACGGAGTTGCTTGTTGAAAATTTGGTTCGTGAGTGAAAAGTTGGTTCGTGAATTAAATATAAAGTGGTGTTGGTTTGGATTCTCATTTTTCTGGTTTTATTTTTCACAGCTATGTAATGGTAGAAAAATTGCATCTGGCTAATAGAAATCTTTAGGTGTAAGCAAGTGCCATTTTGGCGTCAATGCAATAAAAAAATATTTTTTCATGACTGGTAAAAATATAGTTAAAATATCGATTTTTGCAAAATACATTATTTACCTATTCAAATATTTCCGGAATCACATTTTATCTAGTCAGATACATTTTTGGAAGCTGTACGTTATGCAAAATCTCACAAGTATGCAACATTTACGTCTTATATGTACTAATTAAATAAAAAATGTAAAATAAAAAATATTATCTTTTAAGGCTCCCATTGTATTTATGAAGTAAAAAAACGGATATAAGAAACTTCAAATAATATTATGATTTCTTCTCTATTTACAATATCTAAAGATTTACCTAAAAACACACCTGAATTACGCAAGGTTATTAAATTTATAATATTTAACTGCTGTTTACTTATTTTCTTCATCCAAAATGCTGCAACAAGGTAATAATTAAATAAGGTTTTCAATAACTCACATATTTACATGTAAATAGGTTAACTTCAAATCTGTATTTGATAGTTGGTTTGGTCTATTGTTGATTCCTAGATGATTACATGATAATCATTTAGGGTTAAGAATTATAATTTTTAGACCGTAAAAACGTAATAGCAAAAATTTTATTTCTTATAGGACCATTATTTGTGACGACAAAAAGAGGAGCTCGCGTGATCATTGCAGATGGTTTTAAGTTCCATCGTCATCGACAACGTGGAGGTAAAACTCGGTGGTCGTGTGCTAACTTCGGCAGTCGAGGCTGCAAGGCAGTCATCCATACTGTTGACGACGTTATAGTAAAATTAGACAATGTTCATTATCATGCTAAACATCTATAAATACATTATCTTCATAATCATTATCATCAACATTAGCATGCGTGGCCAGATTTGTATTGCAAATACAAAAATATCTTACAATGCAATGTATTCTTGTCATATGCAATAAATTTGTCATAATAGCATTTTAAGGCATGGCTCCGCCGCAATCCTCCTCCTCCCGATCCCCGTCGTTTTCTTTTCCTCCCTATTTTCCTTTTTCTGCACATATTCCTGTTCCTCCTTATTTCTTTTTATCTTGTCGGAATGCAGTGGCCTGATTGCTTTCTCTTCGCTAAAAGAACACAGCCATGTCCATGGGTGGCGGTCACCACATACCATCAAGTGGCCGCATACTCGGCTGCCACGTGGGCTATAAAAACAAAATAATGTGGGTGTGTGCGTAATACGAGTTCCAACCATACCCATTAGATATAAATTTAATTTAATTCTTTGTATAGTACAAATTTAATAAGTCAATAAGCATTTTTAATTTAATGTTATTAATACAATGTTGTTTTAATATTATAAACGTTTTCTTATTTTTTTTATATTGTCCTATTTTAACTCCCGACGCAAAAAGAGGAGTGATATAAGTCTGATGCGTCTGTGTCTCTGTCTGTGGCATCGTTGCTATTAAACGAATGGGCTGATCCTGACGCTGTTTTTTTTGTTTGTAAGCTGATATGATCGTGATAGTTCTTAGACATGTTTTATTAAGTATAATTGATGGAATCGTTTCACGATCAGCTCTTGACTTAATGAGTTTTGACTTAATGACTATAAATTTTTGATAAAATCAAAATAACCCGTCCAAGCGGCCACCAGAACTTAGTATTACTAAACATATAATTATTATTTATATATATTATTATTTAAATTATTAATTTACAAATAAAATAATGTGATACGCTGATAGTTTTTCTTTCTTTATATTAGGATTAATATACGGTTATATATTAAAGTTAATACTTAATTTTAAACTACAGCCGTTTAAAATGTGTATATATAATATGCTAAATTTATTTATTTATTTCAGCAGCAGTCACAGCAGCCTTCATAACTACTTCGAGAGGAGCCCGAATGATTTTACACTGCGGATATAAGTTTTCAAAACATTTGATCAAATCTAACGTCACGAGATGGTTCTGTGCCACCCATCGGAAAAAAGGATGCACTGCAGTTCTCTACACATACGACACTACAATTATACGTTCTAGAAATGAACATAACCATGAACCATTGTATGAATAAGAGCGATGCGAGTTGATTAAATTATATTATTGGTAGCACGCTACTAAATATTAGCTTAGATCGCTTGCCCGCAAGAATACTGTATTAACTCAAAATTATACTTTTAACTATAATTACAAAATTGAGATATTTTTATATTATAAACAATATGTTTTTCTATAATAGCATGGATTAGTCTATACTCTATCATTTATCATGAAGACTGTTCATTTATCTTTTTTTTTTTAAAGTTATTTATACCTTTTTTATGAAGGGTACCACTTGTGACTGCATTCTTGTATTAATTTTGACATAATACAGTATTCTTCCGAGCAAGCGAGATGTTCTATATAAGCCATATTATAATAATAATCATAATACCCTGTTTCACCATTGGCTGAAAATGTCTGATAAATTATCTGAAAAAAAAATTGACAGATTTTACATAAAAAATATGTCAAAAATCTGTTGTTTAAATTTCAGATAGACTATAAGACACTTAGCAGCAAGCAGTGCAAGGTCTAAATATTATAGTTAATGCATGTTAAATAAGTATCGTATCTTTGTTGTAAAATTAATTTGTTTAATTCTACAAACACAAATGTTTTATTTGTATCTGAACCATTTCAATGAGGTATTCAGAATAAATATTACATTCGGGGCAAGCAAGGAAAAATGTAGGACGAACACAGAATTTTTAACGTGGGGCGAAACTTCGCGATGCGAATGCGGAACAAATCGAAGGAAGTTTTCCTAAAGATATAAAATAATATAATTAATATTATGAATACTTTTCTAATATTATTTATTTATTTTTGATGTGAAAAGTATCATGAAAAAAGTTTTGATCAATTTGAAATCAAATTACCTATAGACGTTAAATATTTGCTTATTAACTAGTTTTTTTCTATTATAATTAAATTTACGTACTTAGTCTTATTATTAAATCTGTATAGTTTAGCGTTATTGATTGATAAATTTAGAATTAAATTGTGGATTTCAAGATTTGTATAATGTAAAGTAATTTTTGCTGTGGATTATTAAATGAATATAAAAATGAAATGAGATGTTTCTAACTATACCTACTACTCCGTATCACCAGGTATTTCGCAATTGTGCAACATGTGTCGCAAGAAAATTTTTACCTACTCTTCAGCACTATATTTTTAAGTACCTACTTTATACCGGTATTTATAGCAACTTTAATTGGTGTGTCTCTATTATGGCGTTCAACTTAAAGCGGTTTCACAACCGACTTTTTGCTTGTATTTATATTACGCAGTCGGTATGAAGGCGCCCTTTTCAGAATTTGCTTGCGTAATTATAAATAATTTCGAAATGCAGAAACTGCCCTGGACTGGATAATTTTACAGCTATCTATAGATATATAAAAAATTCTATATAATTTTTTTAGGTCTTATAAAAATATATTTTTCAAGCCCTTTAAATATAAATGTGTTATACTTACAGGAGTGACATACACCACGGGTCCTCGTGGTGCTAAATTAATAACAGTATCTGGTTATATATTCTACAAGCAACGAACTGTGAACGGTAGAACAAGATGGCAGTGTGGCATTAACGTTCGTAGAAGCTCTCCAAGAAACTGCGCTGCTGTTGTTTTCACTGTTGACGATGAAGTCATCCAAGTAAAGAATTCTCATAATCACCCGCCAACTTAGCAAGTGATTATTGCCTCATAATTTTTTGATTGAGTCTTTAAGTAATACTTACCTTCAGAACTTAAGGCAAATCCAGGCGTTGGAATTTAACATCTAAGTAAGTCATTACCACAATGCTATAAGCTTCAATACTGTCTAACTTATGCGTTCTTATTTGTATCAAGGTTTAGCAACGTTCGGCAAAGTCAGTCAAATGATGGTTTATGATTTGTGGCATTTCATTCTCAAGCGTCCCCGTACGTAAGGCACATAAATCTGATGGTCGATGTCATAATCATTAGATTAAGGTAGAAGCCTTCTGCGCGATTTGATAAATTTCAACGCCAGGGTCTCCCTATATGTTATATATATATATTACGATATTATTTCAATAAAGTTGTGATGAAAATTTAGGGTTATATTAATATTCACCATTAAGTAAAATTGGTCTATTATGTAAAACTGTAAAATTAATAAAAGTGGCGCCAGCCGGGTCCGGAGTCCAAATCATAGACGATTTATTTCATTACTGTCACGTAAATAATATTTTCTTTACTTTTGAATATCATGACATCTACTTGATAAGAAGGAAATTCTTCAAAATATATAAGTTTTTAAAAAGAGCCAACTTATTCCATCTGTCTTCTTTACTCGAGCGAGAAGTTGCGTGAAACAGACTCATAACGGAGACCAGACGAGGCGAGTCGAGACAAGAAGAGGCAAAGCTAGTGTAGCATGTATTGTATACACTCGTCGAATCTCGCGGTGCCTTGCCGATAGTTTACAGACATAGTTAGGTAGGTAGTGATTGGTTTCAGATAAAATACTCATTCTAGTCTGTTTCATCATCATTATCATCATCTCAACTCATAATGTTTGATTTGCCATTCTTTGACGGTGCAGTATTGGAAGATTTGAAGGGCTACAGAAAGTGACACATGGTATTTTATACCGATAATATTATATTCGTTATTCTGGAAGCTAAAGATGTAAGGATCGTAGCAGAAAGTCATTTCCGCCTCTACTGAACTCTCTGTTGGCAAAGAGACGAGACGAGACGACGATGTATGTATGACAACATAGGAAGACCTTTGAACATAATAATGGCTTCTAGTCTACAGTACACGAATGTAAGCGTAAACAGACATTCCTGAAATTATTGGCAGAACCAACAGCTTTCCACGTGCTACATGGAAATGTAGGCTTATTCCCATCCAGTCACACCCAAACCTGTAAAAATGTTACTCGTTGGGAAAAAATTCCCATCATGTCACACTGTTACTCGATGCAACTGTTTGCAATTTTTTTTTCCCAACCAGTAATGTAGTGTTACAGGTTTGGAAGTGACTGGATGGGAATAAACCGAATGTACAGGTAGACGATGATTGTTGTTTAAAATTAAATATAAAATTTCAGAACCCAATAGACATTACCTTTCCTTTACCTAAAACCCAATTGAAGCACCCATCAGTATTTAGGGACCCACGAAAAATTGCTGTAGTCGTCTAGAAAGAGTTCAGTGACAGATGATTTTATAAAGAGATTATTATGCTTACAGATATAATATTTACAACTGGCAGTCGAGGTGCTTCTATTATATCTATAGGTGGCTACAAATTTTACAAACAGAGAACTATCAACGGCAAGACACGTTGGAGATGTTGCATTGTCAATTGTAATCAGAAAACTTGTACTGCCGTTATCTTTACTATTGGAAATGAGGTCGTCATGCTCAAGAATAATCACAATCATCCCATCTGATACACTGTTTTCATTCTAATCTACATAATAATATTCTTTAACTGGAATAGACTACTCATGTGCTCCATTGTGTTCTGTAATCTTACTATGGAATAAATTATGGAAACGTAGTGGATTACATTTTTTCGATTATTTGTTAAAAATACCATTTAACCAAAGTAAAGGAAATTACTTGATATTTGATCTGAATATCAAGTAAAGTTCCCTTTTAATAATTCTCAAATAAAATGTATATGCTTACAGAACATGAAGTAATATTTGCAACGGGAAGTCGTGGAGCTACGATTATTTGTGTAAGTGGCTACAAATTCTACAAGCAGAGGACAATCAATGGCAAAACAAGATGGTGGTGCGGCAGCCACGTTCAGAGAGGTTGTACAGCCGTTGTCGTCACTTTTGGCGATGAAGTTCTCAGAATTAAAAATAATCATAACCATCCACCACCTGGTTTGCGGTAAAATGGGGAGTATGTTTTAAGCTAGAGAGACCTCTGGTAAAAGCTGTATTCAATTCCACGCAGCAACTTTTGCGTGATAGAAAAAAATTCTAAAATTTGTTGTTTTGGCTTTTGTGGTTCTTTTCAATGTCTATAATGTATATAGATATCGAATTATCGACCCCTTACAATTGTATTATATGTATATATAGTAATATAATGTTTTGGCAATAATAATAATAATAATAATAATAATAATAATATTCTACCACATTTACACAGCGCCATCTAGTCCCAAAGTAAGCAATTATATTTGCTTGTGTTATGGGTACTAAACAACTGATATACTACTTAAATACATTTTGTTTTTGTAAATACATACATCATCATCATCATCATCATATCAGCCCAACAACGTCCACTGCTGAACATAGGCCTCACCTAATTTACGCCACTGCGAACGGTCCTGTGCCGCCTGCAACCAATACATACATATTATAGATAAATTACACCCAAACACCGAACAAACCTTCATGCTCATCACACAAAGATTTGTCCTGGGTGGGGATCGAACCCACGACCTCCGGCTTAGCAGTCAGGGTCACTAACCACTAGACCAACAGGTCAGTTAGGCAATGGCCGCAAAGTAGAATTCGGAAGTGATTGGATATCGTCAGCGATAAAGATTTTACTGAAAATCTACTTTTACTAGGATCATTATTAGACATTAGTTCAGTAACGTCCACTGCTGGATATAGGCCTTACGTAATTTCTGCCACAGCGAGCAAATTTGCCAGGATTCATGTACCTATGTAAATATTGTTTTTATAGAAGTGATCGTATCATCCAAATATAAAACTTGTCCGATCGATAGTGCCAAATCTTTCATACAAAACTGATAATTACATAAAATTCGACAAACCGGTCAAATGGCATGTGATGACCGTTCCATGTATATTTTTAATTATATTTTATAGTATATTTTTAATAAGTTTCATTATAATTAATAAATTTAAAATATATTTTTTTGTAATCTCGATAAATAATGACTAATTTACACGACTCTATATTTATTTGACATCTATTTAAATAAAATAATAAAAATAAAAAAAGCCTATAATTTATTTTTCCATTTTAATCTTAGTTTACACTGTAATGTTGTTAGTAGTTAGTTTAACTTATTATCTAGCTGTTAGTATGGGTCAGTTAATTAATCCTACGGAATATGGACTCTGTGACTCTCTGTGACTGTGACTATGACTGAAATCTTATTTAAAATGGTGTATTTTAATGAATATTTCGTTGTTTTGAGTGTTGTGCATGTTTCCTTTAATAAGTGTAAATATAGTTCAGTGGGTTTTTCTGTGTGATAACAACCCAGAGACGTGAGTTTGCTAACGAGTCGGATTTGTTTTTCATTTTGGTCACGTAAGAAAAAACGGAATATACATATATAATAATATGTGCCTACTCATATTTGCAAAATAAATATATCTTTATCTTTAAGCGGCTTTAATTTTAGTTAAGATTATGGATAAAATCTTTAATAAGTAATATTTTACTAATAAAAACTTGTAGCTAAAATCAACAAACTGTGCTAGCCTTATAATTTAAACAACGGTGCTATGGTCTCGCTTTTGCTCTGCTGAAGTCTTTAGATTTCAAGAAATTGACTTCTTGATAAGTTTTTTTCTTATTTCTAGATAGAAGACAAAAAAGTGGAACGAATAGGAGTAAGGATCGTCGGTTAGAACAACAACGTTTATGTCATAGAAGACGATACAACAAAATTAAAAACGATCCTGTGTTATGAGCTATCGAGAAAGATAAACAAAGGGCAAGATACTTGAGAAGGAAAGCGGAGAGGAAAGTCCAAATCCAAGATAAACTACCTCATGAGCAAAGAGAACTGAGAAAGAAGTGGAAGGAGAATTCCATGAGATACAGACAGAGGCAGAAAGCGTTTATGCATGTAACATTGAATTGAGAGAATTAATAAAAATGTGATCGAAAAATGTTTTTATTGTTTCTTTTAATAGATGAGGGCTATACAAACATCGTAGATACACTTATAATTATATGAAGATAACTTCACATTTCATCTACGATGTTTATGAGACAGATTTTTTACTAACACATACAATCTCTGAGAACAAGACTCGCAAATTCTAGAATATTTTTGAAATTCGAATCGAAAATTATGTTTTGCATAATATGGCCTCTCAATTTAAATATAAAAATGTGTATGTCAGTCTGGGCTACCTTAGTATGAACCACTATTTTTTTAAATAGCATAAGTTTTAAAGAAAGTATTTTTTAAATATGGTTGTATTTCAAAGAAAATAAAAAATAGTAAATCTCTATGTCTGTTGATACTACAATAATAATAACCGCAATTGCATCTCTGAGCTCAGTATGTATGATGATAACTTCATAGGATTTGTCCTATAAATTTATGCCATCATCCCATAGAACACATTCATAAAAACCAGCAATATTTAAAAAAACCTCTATAACTTCAAAAATTTATACTTAATCTATAATAAGTACAATACAAAAACCACTCTTTTATTTTCAGAACGGACGAAATATTTTTTTACTATAAATGCTAAATTATCTAGTAATAAAATTAGCACGTACAATTAATGAATAACAAGTTATTAAACCAAATTTCTTTCCAGATCGCCCTATTTTCTACACATCTGAGATTGGCGCGAAAATAATGAAGATTAAAGGCTACAGGTATACCAGACACTCTGTTTGCTCGTCAAGAGTGAAGTGGTTATGTGCAGACAGCAGAGCAATGGATTGCCACGCTATTGTAGTCACTATTGGACATACAATGGTAGATAAACAAAATAAACATACCCATCCGCCAAGCTAAGTTGTTCCTAAATGTGTTCAAAGATTGTAGGGTAGATTTTGTGATGGCATTTGAGTGTTTGAAACAAAAGGACTGTTTGATATTTTGTCTTATTTTATTGTTGGTTATAAAATGTTTTAGTACATAGCACCGCGCCGTTTAGCCCCGAAGGGGTAGGCAGAGGTGCATCACATCCACATTTCCTTAGTTATTTTAGGTTCCATGTAAGAAAGAACCTTATACGTACGTGTATGTTTGTGAAGTCCCGCACACACAGGGCTTATTCCTTAGGTAGGTTTATTTTAAAAAGAAAAAGATATTGTTCTGAGTCTATGGTGTGTACTTTGTATCTGTAAGTTGTTTGCAATGTGCCGAGTTAGTTCCATAGGCGTTATTCTTTTATAATAAAGCAAAAAATAAAAAGGTAGAGGAACTTCCCTATTTCGACTGCCCCAATTCTCTGTAGATATTCCATTTTTAAAAGGTAGCTACGAGCTGTTTACGTCAAATCTTTGAACACAAATTTTAATCCTCTTAGTTCTATTTTATGTCTATCTTTAAAAGAAATTTGATGTATTTTTATTAATTGTTAGTAAATGTATAAATGTCTGATATATATCGCTCTTGTGACTGAGTTTGTACATAGGATTAATGTTCCTAAAATGATACGACTGTAGAAATCGTGAAACGATCCGTTGTAATTGTCAATATTGTTTAGCTGATTGATTAAGTGCTTCTATTTGTGAATTATGACGTCAATTATGTAGTTTTGTTTGCTTGATTGTTTTATTCCTTGATCAGTCCAACGAATGTATTGTATCGGACAATGGCAGTTTAAGATCTCAATATAGAATTTGAATGTAACGGTAAAAATGCAATACTAAAACCGTTCTACCACCTGCTGATACGTATCTGAGAACCTATCCGTAATTTAATTGATAGATTTTTGACTTATTCTACTGGGTGGCGCAAAAGTAGTGGCACTAAAGAAAATGCTTTTTTTTTTTTTATTATACATTTTCTGTCATTCTGTTGTTGAAAATTGTGTAGTGAACAAATGTAAAATACACTGAAAATAAACATGGACCGTTTTACTCCCCAAGAACGTGGAATATCAGTGATAAGAACACAACGTGAATTTCGTCGACGATTTCCCCACCGTCCGGCACCGATTGGTCGCACAATTCGACGCTTTGCCACACACCCACTAAAAGTTACTGTATGGTGTGGCATCTGTGTTGACAGAGTGATCGGACCCTATTTTTTCGAAGACGCTGGAGGCAATGCGATAACTGTCACTGGAGAACGCTACAGAACCATGTTACGTGAGTTTTTGATACCCAGTTTGGACGAATTGGGGCTGGAGCACATCTGGTTTCAACAAGACGGCGCTACGGCACACACAGCGCGCGACACTATGGACTTAGTGAGGGACGCTTTTCCAGGCCGAGTTATCTCTCGTTTTGGCGATTTGCCTTGGCCTGCAAGATCACCCGATCTGACCAGTCCAGACTTTTTTCTTTGGGGTTTTTTGAAATCTCGGGTGTATGTGAACAAGCCACAGACTCTCGCAGCTCTAAAAGAAAACATTCGTCAAGAAATAACGAACATATCGCAGGAAGTGTTACGGCAAGTTATGCAAAATGTCATAAATAGGGCTCAAATGTGTATCAACTCTGGAGGTCACCATTTAAAAGACATCATCTTTAAATCCTAATGGTACGAAATTTAATGGCACAAATATACATTTAAAAAAATCTAAATCTAGTTTTCTAATTTAGAAAAAATGTTATAGCTGAACCAAATAGGGTCTTTACTTTTGCGCCACCCGTTATTTAAAATCTGACCCTTTCTGATTGGTTTTTCAGACATTTATCAGCAAGAGGTAGAACAGATCTAAGGCTCTGTTTCCAGATTGAGTGATAGAATCTAAATAAAAAATCTGTCGTTTTCAGATAAATTATCTAAACACTTGTCTGTAGGTTAGATGAAACAGGGCCTAAACATTGTTTTATTAATGTTTATTAGGGTAGTTATTTGCTGCGAATTCGCAAAAGCGTATTATCTGCAAAAATAGATAGCTACCAGCCCGCCCCGCCCCGTCGTTTGTTGTAAGCCTTCATGTTTTAATAAATTTTCATGATGTTTATTTTAAGTATAATCCTTGTTAATTTTATTGTCGCGTCGTATTCGTCCTTTGATGTTATGTAAACATGAAATACTTAATAAAATATGTTATATTATAGTTAATGGTTGTGGAAATTCAGGTCCAAACATATATAACTTGCGGACGTAGTACGGGCTTTATTGAGAATCAAGAAATACATGATTATTAAATAGCTTTTTTTTACGGCAAATATGGTTGTTTTGTTTAGTCTATGTCAAGAAAGTAGAGATGGCTTTTCAGTATGCTGCGATTTTAAAGGTGGTATTATCCACTCCATGTCACTTACCGTATTAAAGTATAAAAAAAAACAGTCTTCTTACTTTTACTGCCCCAATTTTGTGATCGTAACTTATTTGTTTTCATTGACAATTAAGTATCTATTTGAATTTTCCTCAGTCTCTTTTGTTATCTTGCTTTAAAGCTCGTTCTATGTCCGCTTGTACGTTGAAATAATTCAATGTACCTATTTGGCTCGTGATTATGCATATATTAAGATCTCATTCTGATGTTATCTTTGTACGTAAATAAGCTTTCAAATGTTATATTCAATAAAATGCATTTATTTGTGTCTATATTTTTAAATATATTAACGGTATCCCTTAGCCCTTGTTTCACTACAAGCAGATCTGATAATCTATCCATATATTATGGCTAAATTCCACATTCTTTGGAGAAGACCCGTGTCCAGCAGTTGGTTGAAATAATGATGATGATCCGAAATTTCGATGATAGATTTTTGTTTATAATTTTTACCCGACTGTCAGGACGGGTATTGTTTTTGAAATAATATAAGACACTTATCTGCGACTTTGCCTGATGAAAAAGGGGTTTAATCTCTTATAACAAGGCAATGACGTCACAATCCTGCTGAACACAACAGGTAATGGTGGACTCTCGACGCCATCGCCTAAAGATACTTTGTAAATGTTATAACAAACGGAAAGGATGGTTAGATGAATATAATATAAGACAATATAAAAACGAGAGAATTTAATTTGTAAATTAATTGGTAGGTTGATGGAGTTATTCAGGAATACTCACAGTATTCCGTCGGGAGCACCCTTTTGTCTACTCAGAGTTCACGATCGGAATAAAGTTGAGTACCTACGTTCACAATGTTGACAAACGCTAGTTTTCATTTCCCGATAATACCATAATCTACTACAAGAGTCAAGATGCTAAACCCTCTCAGCTCTCTAGATAGAGGAAACCTTTATCCAAAAGTAGTGTATTACCTTTCATTTGAACGTCAACGTCGGCTATACTGAACCAGCGCAAGCGTGCCTCAAGTGCCGATTTTGGCTATACCTAGTCGACAAAATTCAAGTCTATAAAAATACAAGATAAAGATAATGAAACATTACTTTTATGTGTTTTTGAAATTATTGGTAAATCTTTATTTAAGTGATTTTCGATATATGTTACAGATACAGATTATATATAGATTTTCTTTTTCCAGTTCTAAACTCAACCAAACCACTATTCTCTCAAAATGAAAAAGGATATTGGAAGCTCGTATATAATCGCCATAAATACTCTCTTTACAAAGAGTCCGGATCCACCAAAACATGGCGCTGTACAAAATGGAAGTTTTGGGGCTGCCGTGTGACGTTGGAAACGAAGAATGATGATGTTGTTCTTGTGAATAATAAACATACTCATTCTTTTCAATAAATGCTAAAAATGTAATGGAAAAATTTGGACCCACAACGGGCGATGCGACCCTGACATATATTGTCCAGCGCTCTTCCGTCTGAGCTACGCCGCCCCTTCGGCCGTCCCTGAGATCGAATTTCTCCATTACTTTTAAACTTGATGAACTTGACGTGTGCACGTCACACCTAATTATGGCTAGTGAAGAGGGAACGCGGTCTGCGAGGAATTTGAAAGATAGGTATTCAGAGAAACTATTGCCGTCTCGTTTCGCCCTTAACTCAAGTCTGCAACCGTGAAGTGTGATAAAAATAACTGTAGGTCAGATAGATAAGATAAATTTTTTTTCGTGTTCCCCTGTTTTCTCCTCGAAAAATGAGCCGATTCAATTCTGTTTTTCATAAAAAAATCCAGAAAGATGGCTAGGTTCCTATCATTTTTTTAAATGTTAATAACCAATGATTTTATGGTTTATAAGGAGTAATACTTTTTCTAAATAATAATAAAATTGCTTTCATAACATGAATTAACACTAACATTATTAATTGGACATAATCTACATTATAATTAATTATTTGGACATTTATTATTCATATACACCAATTCAATAAACATTTACATAACTTTGACTTCTATAATTATTAAACTGTGACATAACCAATTACTATTTTCATATTCATTATTATTTTGAAATCTGACATGTATTACTCAATTATATCCACTGACATTTATAAATTTGGTTATCATATTCATAATTAAGTACCTTTATACGAATAATTATTTATAATAGCATGAAACCTAACTTTAACAAATATTTGCACACCATATGTAATGGTAGAATGTAAATGGGTCATTTTAGAATTTAAGATCATACATTGTACACCTACATTCTTGCGAATAAATGAATTTGAATTTGAATAGAATTCTTCTGGTAGTCCTCTAATTACGACAGTAAAATACGGCAATATTTGGAGGGTCATATTTTCTTTACTAATAAGTTTTTGATAAAAAGGCTTTATAGGCATTATTCAGGGAGAAAACAGGGGAATACTTTTGTATGAAGAATCATGTGCCGCGTTCCCTCTTAATGAAATTTAGATTTGTTAAGTGTAGGTTATGGCCATTCTATTTGGTTTTGTGAGTTTTCTTTTTCGTCACACCCTTGTTGTGCGCTTCTCCTGTGCTTTTGTGTTGTAATCTGAACTTAGTAAATAGTTTTTATAATAAAAATGTTAAAATCCAAGGTTTTTTTTAATAAATAAATAGTTTAAAACCAATTCCTGCTAATACTAGTTTTTAAAGAGAAACAGCAACTCTGTCTATCTTTATGGCTTCACTACTAAACAACTGCAAAGCTGCTACTTATAAAAAAGAAATCACCAGGTCTACGTAAGAATTCGCATCCATTCTACACACGAACTGAGGCATGATCCTGTTGAATTCCAGACGTCGATAGCAAACCGATGGAATAATAATATAAACTAATAATATCGACCAATCACAAGCCGGCAATATGGCGTAACTGCCTCGATGGCGCAGCGAGAAGTGTATACGACTGCTGTGCAAGAGGTCCCGGGTTCGATTCCCGGGTCGGGTGAAAATGGTATTGGGCATTTCTATCATGAAATTTCCAGTATTGAGATTTTACCGGAGTTTGGTAAACAAATGTTCCCGGTTGACGACAATATGGCGCCCGCCCCTATTTCATGGGACCAAACATAGCTGGCGAAATGTGGGTGTGAAACACATCTGCTACCCCTTCAGGGAAAAAGGTGTGATGCTATGTTATGTTATGACTTAGTAAGCCCATCACAGCTGTGTAATAATATTTTCACACATTTACACAGCGCCATCTGTCCCAAATTAAGCAACTACATTTGTTTGTGTTATAGGTACTAAACAACTGATATACTACTTAAATACATTTTTTTTTGTAAATTATTTGTCCTGAGCGTGAATCGAACCTTAGCAGTCAGGGTCACTAACCACTTCGCCAAAAGGCCAGTCAGTGGATGTCTCTACCTACCTTTTCGGGAACAAATACCGTGAGGCTATGTATCTATGTTAATTAAATTATAAAGTTGAAGAATTTGTTTGATTGAACACTAATCTCAAGAACTACAAAACGGTATTGAAAAATTCTTTTAGTATTGGACAACCTATTTATCGAGGACGGCTATATGCTATATAAGATCACGCTGCGACCAGTAGGAGCTGAGTAGTGGGCTAATAAAGATCCACGGGAGTGAATCCTCGGGCAACAGCTAGTACCTGATGATAAAACGACAATGACAAAACTAATTGTTATGTCCCCAGGAGCCGTATTCAGGTTTTCAAGATCAGGCCACAAACAGATACATAAGGATGGGTTTCGGTACACACTCCACTGTGAGTCGAATGGTCGGGGAAGATGGCGGTGTGTTAAACAACGGGATAAGTGCAAAGCTATTATAGTCACTTACTTAGGAGGTATAGAGTATTTCAAAAATATGCACAATCATTTGCCTTAGGTTACTTAAAAATAGAGCCTTTGCATGTAATGAAAATCATTTTCAAAATGTTGTGCAGAAAATTAACTCCTCCAATAAATACTACACAAACTCGAACATTTTATTTTTAAAGGTGGAAACATACTTACGTGTGGCGTATTGTGACGCGTCAGAGACGATATACAAATAATATAGTCGACATATATTAAATCTATGAAACCGAAATGCTTCTGGCGCGTCACGACACGCCACGACACAGTAATATAATATGTTTCCGCCTCAATTTACTTATATTATAGTCAGTGAGAGTCGAGCGTTTCGTTGAGTTTTTTAGTAATGTAGTCTTATTTAGTATTTTATCAGTCTTATTCTTATTAGTATCGTAATTTTCTTTATCTTCGTTTTCCACAAATCCTTGATTCGATTTCCAATGTCTTTCCAGTATCTTCCATGTTGCATTGTTACCCACTAGTACTTCTGCAATAATTTGAACATTTTCCAAATCTTGACTAGAACTGATTTTATCACTTTCTAAGTCAGAACCATTACAAATACTAAAATTGCTCTCAATAGATGTAGATTCGCTAGATATAGGTAAGTCTTTGACTTTTTTGCAGGTTTACATGCTTTCTTCTCTTCTTTCTAGATGTTTAAGCCTCAATTCTTCGTGTTTCGCCGGTTTTTCAACTTTTAGTTGTTCCGTGTATCGCTTATGTCTTTCAGCGTTAGATAGCGGCATATCTGATGAATACATATGGTAACAATAACTATTTCGTATATAAAAGTTTTTACCTACCTTGGCTCGGATAGGTTATATCTTAGGTACTAGCCTAAGATATAACCTTTCCGAGCCAACGTAGGTAAAACTTTTTGACTATCTATACCATTTTCCATTCATCAATCTTCTCAACATGTACCATTAGTGTATTTACATTTTATTTTATCAAATATTTTTAATAGATCAAACCAAGTTATATTTCTTTTTAGACACATGTGGTTAAAATACTCATGTATGTCAGCTTTATGTTGAACATTTTCGTTACGTAACATTATAGTTACTAAATGCAACTAAAATTTAAGAAAACCTTTTCGTTACGTAACGAAACGTTACTAAAATGTGTACCAAAAATAATCTCAAAAGTAAATTATGTGGAATAAACCACGTTTAAAGATGAAAACAAGAACTAATTACAAAAATAACATTCTACTAATTAACATATAAAAACTACAATCATGTAATTTGTTTACTTACAGATATAATGTGTTGTAAATTTTTAGTAACGAACGTGACTTTCACTACAAAATGGTGGATTGAACTGTTTGATATTTATTAAATAGCCAATCAGGTTTATGCTAGTGTTGCCAATATTTAAATTTAAAACTGCGTTCAGAAATATCAATAATTTAGTGCAAAAATTGTTAACGAAATTGCATGCAACGAAATTGTAAAATATTGAGACAGGAAATCAAACTCTATAATTTAGTAATTTTAACATGAAAACTACTTATAATTATAATTTAAATACTGAAAGATATTTATAACACATTTAATATATTCAGACGTTAAAAATATTGGTTTGAAGTCATTTAATGCGAATTCAAATATTTTAAGCCAGACAGTGACACAATTTATTTCTATGGGGAAAATGTGTACGGTGGTAATTAATTAAATGTTTTTGTAAATAATAAATACCATATTAATGACTTGATGTTTCTTTCTAATTAATAATTATATATTTCTGTTATATATATTGTATAGAATGATTGTTTAGTGTTCAAATTGACGACATAATGTTTTATTCACAATGTACATTTTTTTTTAAATACTCAGTTAACGTTTTTATTGTTAATTGACAACTAATAAAATCGTTAAATTTTTTTCTAATATTACTTCTAGCTGGTGAGAAAAATTATTGAAACTCTTTTAGCGGTGGGCATTGCAGGTGAGAATGAAAATGCATTACTTGTAATTTGACATTTTATTGTTATAATAAATTAACATTTTAGAAAAATCTTCAAGATAAATTACTGAACCCACTATGTAACTACCATTAAAGGCCGACGCACCTAACGAAGCGCAGCGCAGTGCATTTTTCACTGTAATTTCCGAAGAACGTATTTATAGTTGTGTTACTTGATTGTATGTTATTTCAATGAACAATATATATCGCCATGCTTCGCCAAATGTATGCTCGCTTAACTATCATAAAAATTATAATAGTGTAATAAGTATAATGATTTTATAACAGATAATGCTCATTATTAATTATTTATATTTGGATAGATATACAATTTACAATTTGACTACTGTTCCATACAAGTTATGACAAACAAGCTATCCCAATTTAGATTAAACATAAGTTGCCAACGCACAACAAATATCAATTCTATAAACTAAAATGTTTATAAATTATAACAATTTCTATTATAAACTATTAAAATAAACGTTTTACTTAACTTACGTATTACGAGATCAGCTACCACGATTATACCTATTAATATTATTATTTAAAAAAAAATACTAACTTTCAAAACTAAACAAAACATTATAAATCTAAAAAAATAGTAAAAGAAATAATTGAAAACAATGAAACACGTCGTGTTTAAAAAAAGATGTCCATCCTTTTTAGGAAAAAAATAGGTTAAAACCAAACCTCTTCACCGTTTTCATCAAGTTTACGATTTCTGTTAATGACAGAGGTCACATTGATCCTTTAGGCACTTCAAAGCATACCTTTAAATTAGCTTTCACGGTATCTTTATATTGCCTTAAAGTGTGTACTCTACTACTTATATTGTTTTCTGTACACCATTCGGGATACATAGAGAACATTTTTGTAAATGATAACGACGGATCTAAATACTTGATACTTGAACGTTGTCTTGTATAGTGCGATTTATTGGATATATAAGAATTAACATGATCAATTACACTTTGTTTCATTTCATTAGTAATTACCACATTATGGCTTTTATGACGACCTCTGCCATCAATAAAATCATTGAAATCTTCACATTCAGAACTTTTTTGTAAAGCAGTATAAACAAAATTCTGACTTATGCTAAAAGTATTAAGGAACATTGTTTTGCATACTTTTTTAAAGATAGTTACATTATCCTTTGAATTTATTGGAAGATGATAATGTAATGTGTGTAATCGATTAATTTTTTTGTTTTCTAGTCTAGAGCATGATTTTTTATTTTTTAGAAAGACATATTCAGATATAATTTTCCATTGCTTAACATGGTTTCCGGTGTCCCAGAAATGAGAAAATAGATCGATACGTATTTCTTCGCTAAATGTTTCACCACAACGCAAGCGACAACTACAACTTGCTTTCATTTTTCTCGCTTCTTTGACTGTACCTTTTCTAGAAATGTATTGTTGACCCGTATTACACAGACGTTTTCTTTTTCTGTCTATCCAGTCTTCTTCGTGTTTATTGCGTGGGCGTCCTTTGTTATGTCTCTTCTTCGAAAACCGTTTATTTCTTGCAGTTAAACTTTCAATAGAACTACAGTCGTTGAATGTTGTAGTGGAAGATGCAGACACAGAATTATCATCAGAATCTGAAATTGAAATAGTTTCACTGCAAAGTACTGCCTGATACGCCTTTGTACAGTCAGGGTCAAATAGTTAGTGACACTCAAGGTATTAAAATTTATAGATGCAACCAAAAAGTCAATAATATCGGTTCAAGCAAAGTTTCCATATTGTTGTCAACAATTTACGCGCTCATAAGTCGAGACGCTCAAAATATCATATAGATAGGTTCAATCAAACCGCCATAAATATGGTTACAGTCATACCGCCAATGGTATCCAAGCATCCAAGTGTTCAAAAATCACATTAGAAATTGTACCGAACTTTGCTTGTACCGATATTATTGACTTTTTGGTTGCGTCTATAAATTTTAATACCTTGATTGTCACTAACTATTTGACGCTGACTGTACTCAACAATAAATTATTGGCATTGGGGTCCTTTTAATGTTATCAGATTTAAAATTTTCCGAACTTGAAATAGAAAATAGAGGTTCTACAGGCTGTGGCGTTAAAGCACTCGGAGAATACTTCTCGCTTTGAGCAGGTAAAATAGTTATATCAAGTTCTTTATTGCTTGGTTTATAACGTTCTTAACCTGATAAATGACGTGAATACAGTATTATTATAGAATAACTTTGTCAGCGATATGCTCGTCTCGCCTGTACTCTATTGATTAGTAATATACCAGATTCAAAGTTAACATTTGTTCCTAAATGTATCCTTATTTTATACATTTTGTTGTTACCGATAAATGTAAAACATAATTTTAATAAACATAAAGAAAGTAGTTGTGGTTTTATTCTCACCCAATACCTATTTTTAGGCCATTCTATAACATCTTCCCACTTCTGGACATAGGTTTGCCTTATGATCTACCACGTGTCTCTGTTTAATTTATTTACGAAAATAAAGGAAACAGCAAACAAAATAAAACAAACAAAATTAATCACATTTTTGATGTTCCGTGTATTTTATGGAAATAAAACAAATGATAATTAAAAAGTAAGTAATAAAAATAATAAATTACAACAAGTTCTATAAGGTTTTGAACGTCAAGAACGTCAATAGTCAACAAACCAACAGTTATGATCATTTGCCAGTCATGACGGCATTTGCGGTCAAAAGGTTAATTTTTATCACAATATTTTCGTTAAACCTATACTATCCCATTGATGGATTATTTGAGTTACATTAATATTCGTGATACTGTCTAAAACACTGTATACACAATCCTGGCTGACCTGGACAATCTTCACAAGCGAATAACGTGTTAACTCTTTTTTTTCTTAATTTAAAGCATCTGATACATCTCCTTCTTTTAGTGTAGCCTTTTGCGTCTTTACTTAATTTCATAAGGCAGTGAATTCTAGTCGGTTCCTTAGAAGATTTGGCGTTATCGTCTGAAAACCCAATTTTAGAAGATATATAGATGCAACTTTGTATCATCATCATCATCATCAAAAATTGTTATTTTATTTAATTGTATGTTTTTGGGGGGCATTTCAAAAAATTACAAAATCATTAACCGCCATATTTTGTTAGCTTTAAGTTATCGATTGTAAATTAAAGTAATTTGACTGGACTGATTATCTCAACGTTTAGTTTGTTTTTATTGATTCCTTTCATTATAATTTTGATTTTTTTTTGAAGTCAAAGAAATATATTTTATTTATTTCGAATATTAAATAAATTATGTATAACTTTCAGTGATAATGATATCTTGTGTCGTTTTTTAAGCGAATTGAATGTTGAGGCATATATTTTGTTTATAAAATAAAAAATAAAACAAAAATGAAAATGCCTTTTATTTCTTCGAAATTCAGTTTTAACAAAACATAGTTTTACAGATGAATTATTCATATATAACTGATCTAATTTACTGTATATTATAAAGCTTTATTTCACCACTACTACTTAAGTCTCTTGTATACTATCTTGACAGAATAACTGGGGGCCAATTCTGCAAAATTACACACGTCGGCATTGATAGCAGACTAATGGACTAATATCGACCAATCACAGGCCGGCAATATGGCGCGATTCACTTAGTAAGCCAATCATCATAGCTGTCGAATGAGACCATCGGCTTACCATTGTGTTAGCAGACCTAAAGGACTTCCAATGAGTGTTAATCGACTCTACTTTAAGCCATCTGCATCTATTGCGTACCTACTATATTTGCCATTTTGCCATTTTTTTCACTCTTATTTTTTATAATACGTTAATATTCGTGATATTGTCTAAAGCACTTCATACACAATCCTGGATAACCCGGACAGTCCTCACAAGCGAATAACGTACTAACTCTTTTATTTCTCTTATAACATCTGACACATCTCTTTCTTTTAGTGAAGCCTTTTGCATTTTTACTTAATTTTGTAAGACAATGAATTCTAGTTGGTTGTTTAGCAGAATTGTTTTCATCGCCTGAAAACCCAATTATAATATTAATATTATTTAAATATTTTTAATTGTAGAACTTAGCTGTACTCCTAACACTGCCAACGTCCATGAGCGGCGGTTCCCATTCCTCTGTCATATCTAATTAAAAAAAAAGAATTGTTTCGAAAACTGCTAGTCTTATAAAAGGAAGTATAGTACAAAAATGATAGCCACCTTATGCACAATGAACACTAATACGTTAACCTTTTGACCGCCAATACGTAAATATATCACAATTCAAATTTCTTACTGCTAAAGCAAAGGGACTCAATTTAATTTTCCAGCTAAGTTTCTAGTGTAAATTTATCTGTTTAATTTTCTGTAAAATTTATTAAGTAAAGAACCGCTTTTATGACGTCAAATTATATTTTGTTACGATATATACAAAGTAACAGATTTTAGTATTAATTTTAATTTTACTCGAGTGCGACTGATAAATTTAAGGTGAGTTAACTAGGTCTATGGATTAACTACTAGTTGAAAGTGTCAATTTAAATTATTTAACGATTTCAGCGTAACGTAAGGGCTTAGGAGACATGTCATGTTGTCCTCATGAAATCTCGCCCACTGGGCCAGTTATAATTCTGATAAACAACTGTGGACAACCTAGATAGATTCGGTAGTTGTGAATTTTTTCATCGTTCATCAGGGTTGTTGCCGTATGGCCAATGGCTTTTTCTGTATTTATATATAAAGAACACAGAAAAGAAAATCGATCAAGATAATTTAGAGAATTCTAAGTTAAAAATTGAATGCACGCGATTTTCGACTCTATGGACATTTTTATTATTTTGCTTGTTTTTAGTTATATTCCAGTTCAGTTACCTTACTCTCATAAACGGTCAATAAAGTTGAAAATCGCGCGCACGGTTTTTTCAACCCAAAATAGTCCTATAATCGGGTTTCTTTTGTTCTTTTTTAATCTGCACCTCTTTTCTCGGTTTTTATAGGTGGAGCGTTGATTAAAAATAAGTACCTGATATTTTTTTTAACTTAATTTAATTTCAAACAACGTCTAGGTATCTCCTCTCAGATACATAAATTAGATTTGTAAGAAGGACTTGCGAATAGTTAGAAATGATACGAATTTTTAATACGTAAGTTTATTTATTTCACCAAATTACATACACAAATTCATAATTATAATTATAAACATCAAGAAAGAAAGTCACATTTGATTATTGTATGTAATCTAATCCAACAAAATAATTTAATTTATTCTACCAACTTGATTAACCGAATAAGACAAGCTACCAAATATAGAACTTACGCTAAAATCTGCAGGTGGTGCCAAAGAAGTCAGATATTTGCCAATTTTTCGATACAATGACCTACACTAATTTCGTTGTCAACCAATTTCTTTATATCTGTTTTTAATCTTTTTTGGATCACTTTCTGGTGTTTTTGCATAATTAAATCCCTTTTTCCAAAGTAATCCAAAGTATATGGAATTAAAATGACGCAAGGTTTGGTTTTGGTTGTTATTTTTTGTTTAATCTTCTGTTCTAAGATTCAACGGCATTTTTAGTTCTATGCCTTATGTAGCAAAAATGCCATTTTTAATGAACGTATGCCTGTGTTGTGCTCTATTTATTTCCACATAAGCCTTAAAAAGTAATATTTTGTCATCTCCAATGAATTGGCTTTGAACGTACAGCCAACTTTTTGTAATGTAATCGTTAGAAAGATGAGCCTACGCAATACAACGTCTTTTTCAGCTTTCCTTCTCAAACATCTAAAGAAGTATAAAAATAAACATATTTTAGCATTGCGATTAAAACAGCAGATATTGCGTCATAATCCAATGTGTAAATGTCCGGATTAAAAACTTAGAATCTGACTTTTTAAGGAAGTAACAGTTTTTCATAGGTATTCTGGTCTTTATTAGAAAAAGCGCATTAGAAAAGCACTGGCACAATACTGTGAGATTCTTGAGTGCTAGCTAAATCCGCATGAACTGTGTACAGTTTTATAGATGGGGATGATTTGAATTTAAAATAATCATCTAAAATTCCTCCTCCTCCTTCGCTTTTTGAAAAGCATATTTTCACTAAGAAGAAGCAAATGCTAATATTCTTGCGAGATGGAATTTGTTGAATTTATCTGGAATAAAAACATCCTTCACTTCAAGAAGGTTTTTTTTTATTTTGTAGTGTTTTGTTTCTCTTTCTATACAAAACATTTTTTAGGTTGTTGAAAGAAGGCATTGATTGAATTATATTGTAACCAAGATCATTATAACTTTCAACTTCCTGTGAATAAATAGTTGGCATGGGCGTTATCTCACTTTTAGCTCTTTCTATGCATTTATCAATCCTGTACTTTACTTCATTTGATATTTCATTAGGAATACATTTATGTGGGTCGTCTCTAAAAACCACATTAGCAGATAAAATAAGAGTAGCGTTGCATTGTTTTCTATTTGCGCACCGCCAAACTATGTGTCCTTTGCTAGTTTTTCTTCTAATATTATATTTATAACCTCTTCTTAGTAGAACATCACATCCTCTTTGTGATTTAATGATTTTGTGATTACATGCCGTGCTAGTAGCAGGTTCATTTGCCATGTCTGAAACACATTTAAGTATAACTACGAGGAACCTAATTTAACCTTAAAAATATAATAATCATCATCTCAGCCCAATCCACTGCTAGAAATAGGGGACACCTAATTGTGCATACATTTATCATTATTTTAGAACCACAAAATGGAGGTTCATAAAAGCTTACTCTTAATTATACAAAAAAAATTCTCTTTATCACGAAATCTTAAATTAATTCTTCTTGTTATTTCTCTCACCTAGATATACTATTCTTTACGCATGAGCCAAATGTTTTATAAAGACGTATTTAGTCTACAAAAAACATTGTGAAATTGTGCTTAACTTTTTCTTTCTGTTAATAAATAATAATAATAATATCATTTATTTCTGCAAAACGTTACAAAGCAAGGTTAGCAAACAATAACTTATACTTACTTATGTTATACATTTCACAAGCAGCGCTTATTAATGAGAACTAAGGTTTTCTGTTGGTTTTCTCACTAGGCAAAGCCTGTATCGAAAAAACCTGGTTTCTTAAAATATATTTGCTCACGCCTTAAAGAATTAACTTAAATCTATAGGTCTAATTTTGAGAAACAAAAACGAAAAAATACTATACAACTAAAAAGGTAGGTCCCTATCCCTACATAATAAATACTAACAGATTATTTTCAAAATGCACTCGGTAGTATCATAGTCAAGGGTTTGTAACCATTTATAAATAATATTTCTTGCCTCAGTGGCAGTTTTGTTCTTTAAAACACATTGCCTGGAGACCCTGTTATAGACATGTGCGCTTATAAACTCACCGAAACGCTGGGCAAATCTTGTTTTTACAAATGGATTGATAAGTCTATAAACTCTACGCTCTGTGAGTGATAAAGAACTTACAAAGTTAAACCTAACTATACTTTGGTGCCAAATCAGAGGTAAAATTCTGGACATATTAGCCGGGTAGGTAAAATTACTAAAAAGTTTTCCATTTTCTAATTCTTCCTTTAATGCACTTATACATTGCGTACAATTTAAGCTGTTGTTTTTACTGTTATACATGTATCTAAAATTTAAGCTATGACAAAACACAAGCATTTTATAACATTACTAGGTAATTTTTATGAAGGAATCAATCGATGCCAATATGTTATGTCATCCATCAATAGAATATCTTATCTATCAATACCTTTAAGGTAAATATATATTATTTAGATTTATGCTTACCTACTTGAATACGAAATTTTAAAGACTTAGGTACTTTAAGATTTAGTATTCAACTCTACTCATACATGATATACATACCTACCAAACTATTATTTTATATCTATATTATTATTATAAAGAGGAAATATTTAAATTTCGTATGTCATTAATAAAAAACTACTGGACCGATTTCGGTATAGTAGGCTAAATTCTCTCCAAAATATTTGAAGGAGACCTGTGCCCAGCAGTGGGACATTAATCTACTGGATCCAACTTATATAAATACCATTTTAATTAGAATAAACATTTTTAATGTGCTAGACAGTTTTACTTTTATAATGGGATCTTATTTAATCCAGTATAAATTTACTCCGATTCTGTTTTTGCAATTCTTTCAGTCTTCTCCATTGCTGTCTTTTAGCATGGCGCTCATCTTCAGACAGCTCTCCAACTGGTACATAGTTCATTCTGATATTTGTTGCTTGTTTTTGCTTTAAATATTTCCATTTTTCTGGATTATTTAGTTTTAAACGTGCTCTGTATCTTCGCATTCGTTCAGCAGCGTTCATTCGTCGTTCATCTGGGAGCAAAAATGAGTTCTAAATAAGTATCGTTTAGACGATCTAAATGAAGAAACGAATGTACTTTCCTACCATTTCTTAAACTCGAAATGCGCCCTTTTCTATATACGAACTGTGTATACATACATATTGCTCCAAGAAATAATCTTGTCTGCAATAGACATGCCGCGCTTTGTATTTCACGTAAGATTTTCGTGAAATAGATGCTGGATCCGACAAAATTCTTGTCTTATAGATGATGAAATTGGTTTAATGTGTGGAATAGACAAGAGTTCTTATGTAGGCTCAGCGATTTTCAAAAGCGCTATGGTTTTGACCGACTTTGCGATTCAGGATTCATATTTCATGTAAGCAACGTTTTACCATTTTGTTTGAAAAAAAATTACATTTTAACCGACTTCTAGGGGGTAGTTTTTCATTTTTTAAGTCTTAAATTACCAGCAATAATAAAATTATACCAGCAACTTATCTGTTACATGTTATACGCTTTATATTTATTAAGTATCTTGAAACTCTAACTGAAACAATTTCGTTTGTATTGCAAATTTCAACAAACATATTTTATGAGGCCATCGTTTTCATTTAATTAATATCATTTTGGTTAAGGAAGGCCAGGGCCACATCAAATGAAATAGCTCAAATTTATTCATTACAATATATTTGGTCAACTGTTACAACTTACTCAGTACATTGGGTACTAAACAAATAAATAATGTACTTATACAAACGTTTGGTCATAAACTTATTATCTAAAGCGGTAATAAAAACTATAACATGATTTCTTAATACAACACTCGTCAAAACTTTCCTTGACCGTCTAAACAAGTGGCAAACGCTCCCTAACTCCCAAGATATGGTCTAAGTAAAACGAGGTTTAAATTGACAAGCCATTGGTTTTATGTCAAAGTTGTCAATTTAAACCTGGCTCAATGCTTAGTCCGTATTTTAGAATAACGGGGGTCCGTGTTAAATTTTATTCTATTGACTTGATGTCACATCAATACATTTTTTGTTTAAAAATACTTTGCACTTGGGGATCCGACAAACAAACAATTAACCAACCACACTCAGCACGGCGAGATGATAGAGAGGCGACCTTAACCACCCTAAAAATTTTAAAACATATTCGTAGTGATATTATTCATCAGCCTAAAAAATATCAACAATGTTTAGTCCACTAAAGTTGACAAAAGACATTAGGAACAACCTATATTTCAATATTTACAAATAATTGTTTAAATAATAAACTCCACACACAACGGTTGGCTGTTTACGTATCACACTAACAGTCGAAAAGAGTAATAAGTTACAAATCACTAGTGGGCAAATTTGTACCTTAGAATTATAAGTAGAAGACAGAAATTGCAAGAAAGACAAGTCTCATCTTATGCCTGTATTAGGTATATTCACAATGCGATATCCTTTTTCTGTCTCGTCTCATCTTTAGTGAGACTCGAGTCTAAGTTCTGTCACTGCGGAGAGTGTCACAGATCTCGTGTGCTTTTATGTATTTTCCTGTCAATATTTTGTTATTTTTAATTAAGGCTTTTGGTCAAATTTAATGAGTCACCATAACATAGTTTTTCATGTCAATTCTTATTCAAATTATTATTATTACAAGGCACTTGTTAAAATCTCATGTGTAATTTATTTGTTGTCAGATATAAAACTATATATTCTCACCACAATAACACAGTCATTTATGCGTTGTAAACTTTGGAGGAGAAAGAAGGTTTTAAGCTAACTACGGGCAACTTACCTACTAAATGAAACGTTTAGCAAGACCTTTTTAACCTCGTTACAAAATGTCAATGCCATTAAATGGTGCCACAATAAACTTTTCTATACATATAATCATAATATCAATTGCCTTAAACTTAATGAACAGTGAAACTAACAACAAGCCTAGTGTTTTACTAGTGGAAAAAGGTTAAGCGAGCTAATTTAAAAGGCCAAGATTTAATTAAATTTTACCTACATTGACAAATAAATATTTCTGTTTGTGTCTGTTTCTTAACTTATAATACGAAACTAGAAAATAAATCTAATATACATAATAATATATGAATAATGTTTAATGGAATGACTTACAATCTAAATTAAAACAATATAATATTATATATGAAAGAAATAAGAATCAATCAAAATCTCACAATTCCTTTGAAGAAGCTGTTTTCGATTTGTCGCTCAATAGTCGAAGTACATAAACAGGTATATTACAAAGAGGTAGAACAAGCGAGATACTCGCTTAAATTGAGCAGTTGGTCTGTGCCAGTACCTCAACCAGAGGCCTAGAAGGCGGTCACATTAAAAGCTACAAATAAATTATTGGTTTATTAATTATACGATAGTATAGTCTGACACTACTTTCTGTGCACTAATGACGTCACATGGAGCACTCTCCTTCAAATCCTGTCAAATTTGACATTGTAATACTCGTAGTAGGAAAACTTTTAGTTCTGCTCTGGTCAGCTATTCGTGTCAGATTATAATTGGCTAATAAACTTTAATTCAATGGCTGTCATATATATTGGAGTTACTCGTATTTAAAAAGTACTAGGTACAAAAATTATTTGGGCTATCAATTCGTAGAAGTGTTGTAGTAAGTATTTTTTGTTGCTAACAATGTAACGCTAATAATTTCCCTTCAACAGTTAATTAACAAACTTTTTTATAAATATTATTATCATCATAGCACAAAAAATCTTCGTGAATTTTATACACTGTAGACTTTAAAGTTAACCTTTTGACCGCTCATGTATTATATTATATAGTCGACAAATTGAAAATATGCTACACAACACAATTGTATGATACCTAAATAACAATAGTAACTTATAATGAAAATTAAATATCATTTAACTTTCCTAAACCCTCCGTGGTCGTGTATATTATTTATTTTTATAATAGCATCATTTAACGTCGTCAATTTCGCTTTACAGCCTTTGTCACACTTGTTGCATACCCAATGACATTCTTGTTTCTGGTTTCTATGCTTCGACCTCTTCTTGAACCTATGTTCTCCTAGTATTATTATAGCGTTTCCTTGCCGTGACCAACTGTATCTAGGTACGATTTCTTCAGGAACTTTTTCTGAAACAGACAACAATACATTTTTTGATTTGAGAACTGGAATAAGTATAGAAGAATTATCATAATTTATTTTCATCAGCGCTTTATAGTTCAATGAATGGAAAAATAATGAAAGAAGGCGCAGAAGTCGTTTTAGAGTGAACTGTGTTAAGCCAATGTTGTAAACATTTGCAAGATATGAATGAGTAATGATGTGTGTAAATAAAATACAAGATTTAGATACATATTTAATAAAACTCAAATTACTCTTATAAATTATGAAAAGTCATTTTAAAATACATTATTCTTATAACTTAAACTTGAATATTACTCGCAATACCTAGAGACATTCAATGGGTTGATTTTGTAATCGTTGTCAGATTTTTGAAAATGATATAGACCGAACTGTAAATCGACCAATTGAATGTCAAAATTGCGAGTAGGCCCTATAGAAATATGGTGGAAATCGAATTACCTATAATTCGACACCTTTGATAGATGGAATCGATTATTGTGATGGGATACAACGGATAAACAAAAACACGGATAAAACTTTTCCATTATCGAATATAAATAAAGTTGTATATAAAAAGTAATATAATATATATTTAAATCTATATTCGTAAAATTATATTTTTAAAACAATTAGACATACATTTAGCTAAAATATTATATTAACCTATATTAATTATTATGTCTTTTTAGAGCATTGCTCTAAGAAGATACCCAATTAAATTTATTTACGGTTAATTATTTTTATACTATTTTATTCTATTGCACACAATTTTATGTTTAATTATAGCCACCGACTTACACCTTAAATTGGTTATTACAAAATATAGTATTTTTATTTAGAATTTCAAAGAATTGCAATACTAAAGAACAAGATATAAAATTTTACATTACATTTTGAATGTTAATGAAGGCTATGCTCGATAAACGCAATCGTGCTCTGCGCGCCGATGATGTCTGTAGCCAACAGAAATAAATTGCATAAAAATATGTTTTTTTTTTTTTTTACTTTATAGCTAGTCTATATCTTAAAAATTTAATTTCATGGTTGGCGTACAGGGACGCCATTATGGCATGGTGTACAAAAGATTAACCTTTCAGCCAACAAAACCACCATAAGCAACAAATAAAAATGAGACTTATTGTAATAACAATAAAAGCTCTTTTTAAAATCTAAAATGCTGGCCATTAACAGGTGCGGTATAAAAAAATCATCTGCGTTTATAGTAATCATTAGTTAATTTAAGAATAATTACATTATAATCACCAACTTAACTTTACTATAAAAGTTTTGAATATGTAAAATAATTTCATCTAAACTGAAATCGTGAATAAACTGAAAAAATAAAAAACGGTTAAAAAAAATTGCTTTGTGTAAAAATTTCTGCAAGTCCATGTCGTTAGGATAGAGTACTTCTTTGTTGAATTATATTAAATTGGTTTCGTGGTACAGGCATGATAACAAGAGAAACTTTGCTAAATTATAATTTAAATTACTTATATAATTTAAATTACTTATATTTGACTGGCCTGTTGGTCTAGTGGTTAGTGACCCTGACTGCTAAACCGGAGGTCGTGGGTTCGATCCCCACCCAGGACAAATCTTTGTGTGATGAGCATAAAGGTTTGTTCTGTGTCTGGTTGTAATTTATCTATAATATGTATGTATTTACAAAAAAAAAAAGTATTTAAGTAGTATATCAGTTGTTTAGTACCCATAACACAAGCAAATATAATTGCTTACTTTGGGACTAGATGGCGCTGTGTAAATGTGGTAGAATATTATTATTATTATATTATAATAATATTCTACCACATTCACACAGCGCCATCTAGTCCCAAATCAATTATATTTGCTGTGTGCTACTTAAATATTTTTTTTGTAAATACATACATTTATAGATAAATTACACCCAGACACAGAACAAACCTTTATGCTCATCACACAAACATTTGTCCTGGGTGGGGATCGAACCCACAACCTCCGGCTTAGCAGTCAGTGTCACTAACAAATAGACCAACAGGCCAGTCAAATTAAAAAATCAAAAATGAATAATTTGAATTACCTATAATATTACGGTTATTATGTAAGATTATAAAATTTCGGCTTCATAACCAAAGTAGGCTTCATTCCAGAATTCACGCATTTATTATATCTACATAGTTTACACCAAGCTCTAGTTTTGATATCGATCTTACATTTCAGATTCCTTTTTGGCGAACGGCATATATACTCATTTTCCCTATCCAACTGAACAGTTCTCTTGAAGAATGATTTGCACGACTCGCAAGTCCGAATCCCGTAGTGAATGCCCGATGTGACGTCACCGCAAATTGGACACGGAGAACACGCTGAAAATAGAAAAATGGGTTAACTATTTTAGCTGCCAACAATATGCAGACTCGCTCCCTTAATGTCTTAAGAACAAACCAAATTATTATTATAAATTTAAACGTAATCATCTAAAGCACAAAATCTTTGGGTTCCTTCAAGATGCCGCAAAACATTGAGCTCTGAGTGCAATGTCGCATAGCGTATTGAATAACTAATGTATGAGAGCGTTCGTCTAAATCCTGTTAGATGAATACGCAACAAAACTTGAAAAAGAGAAATCACTTCATTTTGGAAAAGTATGTCATAATACCCTCAAAGTCCGTGTAGTGACGGATTAAGAATAAATCCGTATAGTGACAGATTAAGAATACAGAATATCACTGTATTTCAACCCGTAAGTACCGTACAAGGCGACTATGGGACTACTTAACCATTAAACAACAATATCACTGCGAGAAAAGGAAAATTCGAAACATAACCCTATACCAACCCATCCAGACAGCGTGGTATAGTAGGCTAAATTCCCTCCAAATAACAAATCTTAGGAACCGTGCCCAGAAGTGGGACATTAATTTATGGGTTGCAATGAATGGCCCACAGCAGTTGAAAAATACCTGAAACTACAATGTAGGTTTTCTAAAATTAAACAAGGTTTATTTCATCAGAAACATATGAGATTAAAAAGATCATTTATTAAAAAATCAAATAACATTATATTATAAGTAAAATTAAAATACACACAACACGAAGTAACTTACGCAAAATGTCGTAAACGTCATTAAATTCACTAAGTACATCTTAAAGGGCTTCAAAAAGACTAATATTAGAATGAGATGAAATGAGTTGTTTTTTTTTTTTTTTATACCACGACGGTGGCAAACAGACGTACGGTCCGCCTGATGGTAAGCGGTTACCGAAGCCTATGGGCGCCTGCAACACCAGGGGCATCACAGTTGAGTGAATATAAATCACGTCCCATGTGACTGAAGAATCTACTATCTCTCTAAGGATGTAAAAAATTGTTTATAGTTTTTAGCAAACTTAAGGTAACTATTTTTCGATTTGTGTAAAAGTTTGCCTATAGTAAAAGGTATATGACTTCACCCTTGAAATACGACGATAACAACGACCAATGTTAATTCAAAATTTACAACGTACGAGTATTATAAAACGCCTAAGTTTTCTTTTCCTGTCATCGCGTTGGTGCAGTTGTGTCTAGTTTTGTATTGTAAATCTAAGTCTATAACAATAATAAGGCCTGTTCCACAGCTAACAGATAATTATTTGTTAAACTATCTGAGAATTAAGTGACGTTTTTATATGTTATTTCAAAAATCTTAATATTGTTATAATTTTGATCTGATTCCAGTTCTTCGTTGATTATGACGCTGGCAACAGCGCAAAAATATCGGACACTCAATAAAAATAAAAAGCAACTTGGAAAATATTCCAAACATTATAATAATATTGAGAATTTAGACTTAACTTTACTTTAACTTTAAATTAAGTCTCTTCTCTTTATAGAAGGTTCAGTTACTTTAAAATGAACACATTAATTGTCAGATTACTACATTATTATGGAATTATAAAATAATTATTTTTAAATACATAGAAGTAGATAAATACGTAATATTATAGAAAATTTATTACATAAGTTGCGAACGCTTGATTACATATAATTCTTATTCTTCAAGAATTATCTTTTCTTTAGAGATTAAGATTTAGGGTTAGATCTCTTTTTAATTTTCTTTTCAATCAATATCTTTCATTTCGCTAAAGGCACTTTCAAAATGTGCAATGCACTGGCACTTCCTTAGTCTTTCTACTTTCATTTTGATTGTTGAAATAAATAGAAATGCGTGAAAGAAATGCTTTGATTATACTGTGTTTAATCATTTATTTTCTTTCTGACAGCTAACCTAGTAACTTTAACTTTAAAAGGCAAGGTAAATAAAATACGTAACTTATATATTTTCATTAAACTAAATTATTTTTAACACTGTAGACATTATAATGTACTGTTTATGCAGTATTTTTGAAAATATTTTTTTTACGTAGTAGCATAGTGAAGATGTAAGTCGTAAGTAAACTATTCGAAATGTTTCGATTATATTTATAAATCGTTTTCTTTGCAATGAATAACATCAAAATGTTGATGTTCAAGTGCAAACAAAGTAAAACAATTAAATACTTAAAAATACAATATTTTTTTGTGGCAAATTAAAAATATTTCGGTGTGTCGAATCGGTAACGTATGAGGACATCACTAATTTGACAACTCGCGAACTATCAAAATGAAAATAAATAATAATTGGACAGAGTTTAATTATTGATTAACCTATTGACCGGTACGGTATAGCCAGTATGGTCACAAAATTAAAATAATGGATTATGTATTTATTTTTAAGCAACGATAATAATTAATAATATTACGAATATAAAATAATTATGCCATTTCTACCGTTTCTATTTTATTTATTTTTTTGTTTGTAATTAATTGTATATATTTCATAGTTTAATAATTATGCAGTCATTCATTTAATTTAATTAATTTTAATATTATATGTTGTTTTTTTTATATCTAATAAATTTTCACAAAAATTTAATATTATGAAAAAGGAAAATATAATATTAATAAAAAGACGTTACGTTTTAGAAGTGTGACGTGTCAAAGCATACTGAGATTCCCTAAGCATTTCTAACGCCGTACATTTTTCGTAAATTGTGATTATGATTGTAATTGTGATTGGACACACAGTATTTTTATCCAAACTATTTCTCTGTCACTACATACAACTACTACAAAATTAGTTAACAACTTGTTAACCTTTTGACCGCCACGTCAAATCGGTATCACCGTGCCTTGAGCGCCAAGCTTTTAAAATACAGTACATTTTTGACGTGCCATGCCGTCATTGGCGTGGTGAGCACATTTTTATTTTACGTGTGTAAAGACGTCTCTGGCGTTTAAAAGGCATACAAGTTCTGTCAGTACTGCCATCATTAGCAGCCCATGCTTGAACTTATAAATAATGGCAGTGATTATTAAGTAGTCTTATTAATAGAATATTTATTACTTTACAGTGTTTATCATTGTAAGGTGTCAAATATTCTCAACTGCTTATTTAACCAATTTTTCCTACTACCAGCGCGGCAATTTTACTCTTCTCTTCTCAATTAGTTTTGAAGACTAATACTGACCCAAATAGACAATTCAAAAAACGTCCTTGTGTGATTGACACTGTGGTGCCAATAACTCGTGGTATCAAACGGTGAAGTACCCGAGCAAAAAATAAATTTTATTACAGAAATACTAAGTATATATTTTACTGCGTTGGCAGATGTGTCATGCGTCATATTCGAAAAAAAAATACATGATTTATCATTGACAGATATCCCTTAACTCTTAATTACTAAATTATACCTACATCAATAGTTCATACACCTCATAATAGCTTGACAAATCTTTATTTTTAAAACGATCTATATAATGTATACTCCGCTCCGCTGTACTTTGTTACATACAATTAATTAAAATAAATAATAATTTTATTAGATATTTTGTTCCTACTGCCTATTATGATAAATACATATTATACGACTGGCCTGTTGGTCTAGTGGTTAGTGACCCTTACTGCTAAGCCGGAGGTCGTGGGTTCGATCCCCACCCAGGACAAATCTTTGTGTAATGAGCATAAAGGTTTGTTCTGTGTCTGGATGTAATTTATCTATAATATGTATGTATTTACAAAAAAAAAGTATTTCAGTTGTTTAGTACCCATAACACAAGCAAATATAATTGCTTACTTTGGTTGGGGCTAGATAGCGTTGTGTGAATGTGGTAGAATATTATTATATTATACATTATAACAACAATATATATTAAAAACAATATTTACATATAAAATAAACTGAAGATAATTTAAAAAAAAATTACTATTTAACCTTTTGACCACAAGTCACCATGTCCAGCTAATTAAAATACGTCTTAATGTTTAAATAATAAGGGCAGTTTTTACGGTTTTTAACTACTGACGTCTGTGTATAAAAAGTCAAACGAGGACCAACCATTACCTTATATATATTTACAAAATTATTTTTAGTATCTACCCAACCTTTAAATATAAAATAAGTATTCATTTTATATATATTTTGGCTCTGCCACCTCTAACTTTGTTAGGTCTTACTAAATTCGGGTCCATACCGATATTGAGACATTTTTGGAACCGGCAAGATTGACAATCAGATCTTGTGTAACGATTTATAACGCAGTATCCTGCCGCAGAACATTTGTATTTCTCAGACTTGTTGTAGGCTACAGTCCTCTTGAAGAACGATTTACAGGGTTCGCAAGTGAGAACACCGTAATGTATACCAGAGATGATGTCGCCGCATACCGGACAAAGCTCGTTTGTGACATTGGTCTGGTCTTTTTCATACTTTTTAAGTCTTCTCACCTCCAACAACATTGGTGCTGGTAGTTTCCAATCTGTAATTTCATGAATTTATTAGCTTTAGTAATAAATCAACCTTAAGCATATCAGGAGGAAGATTTTCTCTTAGAAAAATTACACGTTTTATCCTTATAGCGATCAACAAGCATGCAGCTGAAGAATTTATTTACCTATTAAAAATGCGAAATGATCCATCTGAATCTTTCATAATCTTTGCATGTTGATCGCACTTCTGAAAATAATAATTTTAACAAGAAAAGTGTTCGAAAAACAAAGTTAAACAATTTATTTTTCAGCAAAATTGTCGCACTTAACTTCACATTTTTACAGAACTTTACATAAAAACATCAACCGAATTCTTGACTTGCCCAAGGAATTCTCCAAAAATTAAATATAATATTGTGTAAATAAATTCATTCAAGTCGGTAAATTCGATATAACATCCATAGAAAATTATAAAATTCAAATATCAGGCATTACATTAAGTCATTGTTCAAATGGCATGGTTATGAAACAAATTACGATATATAAATTGACTTTCTATCTTGTGTATGACCGCTTTGCAGCCATAATAGCTTCTTTTGCTGCACTCCCATCGTTCCTTCCCGTTCCTGCAGTAGTGTAATGAAAATCTATACCCATCGAATATCATAATCTGTTTGTTGTTTCTAGAACGTTCGTACCAGACTAAAATCAAACAATACATTCAATGTTTTAGTTCCACCAATATAAAACTAGAAAATATTTACATACATGTTTATATTTTTATAATATTTATATTTAGTTAATTTCGGTAATTGCAACAATTTTTTTCATCTTTACATCACCATGGTTGGTAGAGAATACAAATTGTAAAATTTTCAATCTTTGCCGAGTTTACAAAAATTATTGCTTGCGTGATCGGATTAATAAATATAGCATTTATACATCGTAAAAAATCAAAAATCTGAATTCTGAATTTTTAATATATGTCCTTATAATTCTGCAGCTTATTTCTATTGCATAGTTTTAAGATTATTGTGTATTTACTGTTCATATATTCCAACATCAGCAAGTCTGTTAGTCTAAAATTATTATTGTTTACAATCTACTACTCGGTTCCTTATTTTGTTACCGCTAATACTTAATAATTGTCTAAACAGCCGAAGTAATAGATTTGACATAGAATATATATTGTTTTTTGCTCCAATTAATAAGTTATTTGGTACCAACTTAGTTTTAAGTGATAATATAAAATTAGTTTATCTTAAAAATATTTCAATAACATTGTTTGCTCATATCTATACCTTGTTAACTTTAATGCATGTCGTGGCAACTTGTAATTAAAACAGCACTATTGCTTGAGCCACTTAGAACATTGTGTGATTCTTTCCAAAGTGTATGTTTTGTAAGTTGTCCTATAAATAAATAAATAAATAAATAAATAAACTGCCAAATAATTTTACTGGACAATGTACTCGCTCGAATTTTTTTTTTGAGTAAAAGTATTAAATAAATTTTCGGTACCTCTTATAAATATAAATAAAAAATCATAAAGTCTCTTTACAGATTTATTAGAGAAGTTACCTACTTCTAATGACTATTTTCCAATTATAAATATTAAATATTTTTAAACTTATAAATAAAAACTGACTGCCGAAATTTGAGATCTTTTACATTGTAATCCCTATATTCGAATTATAACATGACAAAAATAATAATAATAGTAACAAATTTTAATCTCACTCTGGGCAAGGACTTCATTAATACTTAATTTATATGCTAAATTTACAATACCTTAACAATGTTATTAAAAATGTTTGAAAACAAATCTTTTTTGTTTATAAAAAGAACAACTAAGAATTGACAATTATATACCTATTGTTGCATTTCATGTTGTTTGGCTTCACAATCACGTAATTTTCATACTTAAGATGTTGGAGTTATTATGAGCACAATATTTTTTTACATTTAATAAATATGAATGTCAAACTGTCGATTGTTTTTTAGTGTTTGTTTATTGCTATATAAATTTATTTGTGCGTACAAAATATGACGAGCAGCAAAAGTACGAAAAAGGAACTTAAATAAAATAAAGTCGCTTCCGTCCATATGTACGCTTAGATCTGCGAACGCAACGGATTTTGATGCGGTTTTCACCAATAGATAGAATGGTTCACGAGGAGGTTTAGGTTATAAATAATATAATTATATAGCCTCACCCGCGTGGTATGTGGGTAACATAGCACGCGGGTGAGGCTAAAATCTAACAATAGAATGAAGAATCACACATACATTTATTTAATGGTACTTAATACTAGACTTTGCCTATCTGTCGAACAGCCAATTAGTAGCAGAATTATTTAGTTTTACTATACAGAGTGTCCCGAAACTCAATGTCAAGCGGTTACCGTTACTAGGTACAGATTTCTTTTTTTTTTTAAATGATGAAAATCGACAATTCTCATGAATTGCTATGACATAGTGACTGATTTTGTTTTTTTTTACATAATACTTATTATGTATAATATGGTTTGCTGTCACAAATCCAAAAGTTATTAGGGTAAATTTTGAATAAAAACCAATTGAGTTACGGGACATCCTGTATAATAAACCCCTAGTCTCAATACCCAATAATAATGTATATTATTCTCGGTGAATAATAAAAGATTAGGTAATAACTTACATCTGATTGAATTAACATTTTCTAAAATTATACTTTTCTGTAGGTTCATGTTTACAAATTAATGGCACTCTATGTATTGTGTTCAGTAGAATTTAATAAATAATTATAATGTAATCTACTTATCCACTCAAGCGTCCACGGTTACTACAGTCCCCAAAAAAAATCTTGCCTAAACCGTCCATGGGGAGTATAGTCACCGAACGATATCGTTCTGTTTAAACGTGTTCAGCGCTAAAGTCATGTGATAGTCGTACAGTAGAAAATTAGTAGATGGCGCTATATGAAATTTGTCATCCGTGAGAGTGAATTTTATCTGTTTAATGGCAACATAATATTTAGAAAAAAAAAATTAAAGTGACAGTTCGTCTTTCTTGTCAACAAACTACCGCCCCGACTGCGTAAAAACTACACCCGTAACAAATTTATTACTCGCTCACTCGATATGTATAACAAATTCTTTTCTGATATAGATCTCTTTGATAACTCTTTGAACTCTATTAAAACATTATCTAAAAATAAACTCATGTCTCTTCAATTGTAATACAACAAAACACTCAAGTAACTTAGCACACTAGCACACTTACACTCTTCTTAAATATAATAAAATTTGTCTACCTCTATTTTCTAATCAGTTTCCAAATTCCAAACAAGCTTTTATTATTTATAATTTTATTTTTTTTGTGAATGTTATTTCTATAGTTAACTTAAGACACATTTTAAGCAGCTATGTAACGCTCAACTTTTTTAATTTACTTATTTTAATTAATTTTGGGTACTCCTTTGTCTTTAATTAAGAACATTCAATGTATTACATTAGTTATAATGACTGTTTGTACCAGAATAAATGAAAAAAAAAAAAAAAAAAAACTATTATTATGTGTGGAGCTCCAAGAAAAATGTGGTAATTTTTCTGTTTTTATACCTTATTTCTATTGTTACTGTACATCAAATTAAACGTGAAGATATTTTCTTTACGAAATATGCATTATTTCGCCAATTTCAATGCGGTTACATAGAATAATTTAGCTGGAAAAGTTATATGATCGTTTGATGATTCTATATTGTATTCTCTTGGACGCTTGAGTGGTTATGTAAGTAATTTACAAATAATCGTATTATTTCTGCATAATTTGTCAGAAAATTTGAAACATAATCCTATACCAACATTACCAACCCAAAGTAGGCCTGATTCCCTCCAAAATCTTTGGAGGAGACCCGTATCTAGCAGTGGGAAGTTTATGGATTGAAATAATGAATGGATAAAGGCATTTAGAGTGCACTACTTAGGCCCGCTAATGTCAAGATAAGAACTTACATCAGAAAATATTAAGGTGCCAGTTCGTAGTCGTCTCCATGCGACAGCAGCAGACGATGTGAAGTCGCGACACTACAGGTTTTTATGTATTTGTATGAATCCCTTTCGTAGCTAGCGACAAGAAGCTACGTTGAAAGGTAGACGACACTGTCACCCGACCGCAGATCGCGGCACCAAGTTTGCTAACGCAGTCGGAAGCCCATGGTCTCATTCCACAGCTCTGATTGGCTTACTAAGTCAATCGCGCTATATTGCCAGCCTGTGATTGGTCCATCGGTCTGCTATCGACGTGTGTGAATTAGCAGAATCGACCACCAAGGTACGACAACACGTCAAACGAGTTTGAACCTACTGGGTACGGCTCTGTTATCGCCTGCAGTCGGCGACATGTCACTGCGTCGAACCTTTAGGATCACTACAGTTTAAGACATCTACAAAAAAAGGTTTAATCATCTAAATATTCTACATAATAAATTCGTTATCACACGATTTGATGAGTATTTGATTGGACAAAGCGGTCCATTGATTGATGACAGGTCTGGATCTATTAATTAATAGTTCTGACGCATCATGATTGTGGTACCCTTTCACTTCAACTATATTTTCTCCTTTAGTCTTCACAACAGCTTTACAGCATTTGTAAGAATGAGTGGAACACGTCCATCTAATTATACCGTTGCGGTCTGAATGCCTGCAATACGTATACTTGTTGAAGACAATTAGTGGTTTTCCTCTCATAGATTGTATGAAGAATGCTTTTTTGCATAACCGCATTTTCCTTATTCGTCCTGTAAAACACATGGAATTTAGTAATGAAACTGGAAAGAGTGTTACTTAAACTTATTAATAAATGTAATGGCTAATACTAAAGCATACATAAGTTTGTAAACCTATTGTTATCTTATATTAAACAATTAAAATTAAGTAATTTATGTGAATAATTATTGATAATAGTTTTATATAGGTAAGTGCTTACTTGTAAAACGATTGATTTATTATAATAATCTTGTACTTCTAGAAATCAACCTACACTAGAATTTTTGTACATGTACTTTATTGTTTTATTTTTGAAAATAAAGACTTTTAAAAATTGAAATTGAACTTAAACTTAAAAATGCTATAATCTATGAGTTCGTTCACATAGAGAGCAGAGACAATTTGGATAATATCCAAAATAAAACTTTAAGCCTTTAGGTTATGATCTATTTTATATTAGCAAAGATTCTTAAGGGGACTTAATTTTTTAAATATATGCACGTGTATACAAACAGACTATAGTTCTGATTTCATGAGACTTTATTTTGAATAGTATTCAAATTTTCTCTGGTCTATTCGAACGGACACTGTGAGTATCGGCCATCTGCCCTAAACACCGAGGTATAAATTCAGAGCAAATTTGTTTAGAAACATGATTTCGTGTACTTAAAAGATATTTTTTACCGAACATGTTGTCAAAAAGATTAAAGGAAACATTTTCATTACTAACGTCGTTTTCGGTCCACGAAATCAATGTAATTTCATTAACAAATAGATCTAAAATAATCTAAATAGGTATAATCAGGTAATAGGTAGCAACATGGTTGGCTTTTAGAAAAAAATATATCAATTGTTTCTGAAACCCAAGCACATTACCGTAATCGAGGACCTCTTCATGTCATGTTCTAAGATAAACAAGTGATTTAAAAATAAAGAGATGAAATTTCTGTGAGTGTCAAAATCTAAGTTGCAACTTTGATTCTGCCATTTTGACGCTCACACTATTTCTAAATAAATAAAAGAGTGCATTCAATTGGATGAAATTTATAGAGTTTAATTATGATTTAAACAAAATAGAGAGCATTTGAACACAAGTAAGATAATACTGAAAATACATCAAATATGCCACAACTTTTGTACTAACTACTGCATCTAGACAGATCAAGGCAAGAATTTACAAAAATACAAAGAGATCACAAGGTAGTTCTATCACAAATTAGCACCTATAGTATAATAAGAGCGAGTTGACACTAGGATTGCTACCTATATAAATTAAACTACCCGCAACAGTTAAGATGACTAAAAAATGTAGGATGAAATGCTACCAATCAATAAAAAAATAGCTTTTTTGTATGTAACGAATAAACCTAAAAACGACTGAACCGATCTCAAAAATTCTTTTGCCATTACAAAGCTGTATTATCATTGAGTAATATAAATTATATAAGACCACGCTACGGCCAATAGGAGTTGAGCAGTGCCCAAATAAAGAACGACGGAAGCGAAGCCCCGCGCGACTTATAGTAAAGGATAAAACCGTTTGGCTGCAAACCAGGGCCGGCCTTCCCACATGAGGTAGCTAAATAGTTTTAGCCTTGGAGATTACACAAACACTTTTACAAATCATAAAACTAAATTATTTTAAACTGAAGTAAAATTATATTAGCAGGCATTTAATCACGTCATAATGTTAACTCTCTCTCTCTTAAACAATTACATAAGCCTAAAACAGTTCTTACTTTGTAGACTCTTAGAAATTAGTCTTCAAAACGCCGTGGCAAGTGACAACGAATATGTATAACAAAAATACCTATTCCAGGTTCTTCCAATTTACCTAATTAGATATTAAATATTACTCTTGTTTGTTGCGTTTCAAAGGTTAATAATTTCTAGAGTCAAGAGTCACATTACTGTCTTTAAAAAATCTATTTATGTGGGGGTAGGGACAAGTTTTAGATCTTCCAAACACTAGCAAGCATCATTACAAGTAATTGTACCATTGGAGTGAAATATATCAGAGTATGGCAAGTCTACTATGGAGTCTGTTATAATAAAAAAATAGCTGTGTATTGGTTGGACCCAAGAAGTAGTTGTACCTATAGTTTTCTTAGTTAAGCCTCATTATTGAATAATATATTTAGATGTGTTACGAATAAAAAATATGCTAATAAATAATTAAAAACATTAATAGATAATTTGAAATAATTCGTATTAATTTTGTTCTCCATTATTTAGATACAAAACTATGGAACCGCACTCGAAGTAATAAAAGCATGTTTTGGTTAAAATGGTGAAGACTTATTAAATTACTTATTTGCTAAATTTCTTCAAATCCGCTCAGATTGAGATTTAATCATTATTAGAGTCATTATTTAATGGGAGCTATATTTTAAAAAAATGTCTTACATGTTCTATTTTCTTAATTGACAAGAAATCAACCGTTGCGTTGCTACCTTCGACGTAAGTAGGTAATTTTTTTCTGATTTAAACACATTTTATGATTGGGCAAACTAATATTATTAGATATTTATGAAGTATAAACAACATAACATAACATAGCATCACGCCTTTTTCCCCAAAGGCGTAGGCAGAGGTGTTTCACACCCACATTTCGCCAGCTATGTTTGGTCCATGAAGTATAAAGTACGTATTAATATTGATCAGTTATACAGATACTTACTGATTTACGAGTCTCTTTTATAGGCTAACACGATTTAAAATGTGTTTATAGTTTTTAATTAGTAGCAGAAAAAAATTTCAAATTTCGAAGTCTAAAATCATTTAAAATTCATCTACCTATGTTAACCTTTTGGACACTAATAGCTGACAAATCAACACTTATAAATTGACTCATATTATTTTAATAGGTCTTATTTTCATTCTTTGTCAATCAGTTTTTAGCATTAGTGATCAAAAGGTTAATCTTGTTAACCTTCAACGCAACGTCGGCTATACTCGACCAGCGCAAGCGTGCCCTAAGCGCCGATGTTGGCTGTACAGTTGACAAAACACAGGACCATAAAAATATAAAAATAATGATATTAAATCATTACATACTTCTATGTGTTTTATTACTAAATCTTAAAAGCTGAATTTTATGGCTTGACAGGCACGGGGATGGCTATTTGATATGACGGTCAAAAGGTTAAAAGGTGTATTGGCGAATGCCAATACACCTATAGACGAATGTGTAAGGTTAAAAAATATCAATGTATGGCCATTGAAGATACTATATATTTATGTATCTTCAAGTAGTAATAAAGCTCTAAGGGCACGAATATAATTTATATTATGACATTATGGCACCGCCTCACATTGGCCCATAATGAGCGATTACAGGTAATAGTAATCACGTAAAAACGTGTTTTTGTTTATTGGAGTTAATCGAGCGCACTTGTCGTTGTATCGGCAATCATCGTGCAATCTGTAATCTCCCAAGTTAGTCCATTGTGGAGAGGAGCAGTTAGAGGTAAAATTAATTAAGCTAAAATGTACTGTCAAACGAAGAATTCAGTAGGAGGATGGTTATGAAGATTCTTAGCATACATAAGTGTGTTTCGTTGAGTATACACTTTGGCGGGACATCCATGGCTATTGTGGGTGTAACATGACCAGTAACAATGATCTCCTTGGTATTGGACCCTGGTGAAAGTAAAATCACCGAGTTTCATCAGTCTATCGCCTCCTCTTGAGATCATGAACTTCACTGGAATGCAATTGTATTGTATGAGAACATTTTAGTTTGACTTTATTAAGTTGCCCAGAAGAGCAGAAATGTTAATGATTGAAGTATTTAATAAATTCACGCATTGAAGAAATATTAGTTAATATGTTGGTTTTTTATTAGGTGAGTAAATTTTTCTTTACATATTTTTACTGCTGTTGTGTTGTCTATGGGAGATAGTTTTGCTAATAAGAATTTTAAAGTAAACTGGGTAACCCGTTCTAAAACAGCTAATAAAAATTTTTATTTAATAAAAATAAATTCTGATAAATTCTAAACAAATAACAGATTGTCAAAATGGTGTAAGAAATTACCAAGAAACCACATAGTAAATATATTGCACAATAACACTATTTTTAGATAAAAATATATCATAATAGCAAAATTAAATTTATTCAAATAAGTAGGTACCTAATACTTACCCATATTGGTTAATAACAATACTGATTTTTTTTTTACCCGCTAGTCTATTGTTAAAATGTTATTGGTATAATTTCAAAATAACCTTTTATTTGGAACTGCAATTGTTATTTCTACCAGCCAATGAGATATTTTAATTTTGGTCTTTGAAAATGATCTTAACAGAAGACATATGGGTTAGATATAATATATTATTTTCATAATAAATTATTTTTTCTTATAGCGATAGGTAGTGGCATACTGTTTCCATTTTTTTAGCTTCGTTATGTTCTCGTGTAGTCATATCTCTGACAAGCTTTATAATTCCCATCTCCTTCTTCTTAAGATATGCCAGACGTTTTTTCTCCCTTAGTTCTTCTCGTTTCTGCAAGTCATTTTTGATACGTTGATATCTCCTTCGCTCGGATTCTCTTTTTCTTTGCAATTTTTCTTCCTTAGAAAGATTTATCTTTATTGTCTTGGTCAGTCTTGGTACCAGAAGATTTCTTCCTAAAATAATGATAAACTGAGCTTTCGGACAATTGACAATTTAACGAGCGCCAGATTGTGATTTAACGAGTTTCACTTCGATAGATTAGGTATAATCTACCGAAAAACAATGCGTTAAATTAAGCAGTATATTTCTGTTCACAATCTGTCAAAACTGTCGAAAACTGTTTACAATCTCGCGAGTTAGGTTATAATCTAACGGTGTTTACAATTTTACGGTGACTTATATACGGGCAACGGATAGTTGTTGTCACGTATCGTGGTCCACTTAAATTTTTTATTCCTTTTTTTAAACGTAGGTAATTTGGCGCGGCAAGCCTAAAACTAAAATGAAATCTAATATTTCATATGTAATAGATTTTTATTTAAAATATAGAGACAATTATGAAATCTACACAAAAAAACATAACTATTAATCTACTTTTAAATAAAAATATATAGTATAATACTGATTATATAAATAATGCCTGAAATATTAAGCAAAATCCTCTGCTAAATAAGTAATGGAAACATTTGAACCTACAATGGGACTTGACCCGCGACTATGACATTCCATGTCCAGTGCTCTTCCTTCTAAACTATGCGGGCTATAATTACAGAATTGGCAATAATCAACTTCAAATTTATATATTATGTAAATATTAATCAAGGAAAAATATTAGCGCAGCTTTTCAACAAAATGTCCTACAAGATTATTTTGTCTTTGGGCTTTGAGCCTCTGTTATAAATTCGTCGATCTTTGAAATTGAATTTTGAATGTAGAGTTTTGGTGGTTGCTTAGTTTGAATGCTAAATTAGCATTTTGATTCAAAACCAAAAAAATGTTAGGAAGTCTTAATACGGTGGCTTTACTTTCTTACCAACTGCGTTATTGAATTTACAGTGCCACCCTTCCGCAAAGTTGTATGAACGGTGTCATACTTTTAGGCGATGCCATAATGGTCAACATGTTTTTTTTCTAAATTTAGTACTGTGGCTGTCACCTGGGCTTTGAACAGCATTATAAAACCCTTCCATTATGAGATTCTCAGATTCCAAAAAGGAGTTTTTGACCTTAGAAGTGAGAAAATAATGAAAATGAAATGAAAGATAGATCTTAAAATTGTACAGGTTTTCCAAAATCTGCCTCTTGACTTTCACAGTTTTCAAGTATGGATTTATTATACATGCATTATTACATCATGTTATGAAACATAATAACAATTAACAGTATATTTAGTTTTAACATAGTAAAAGATAGAAAAAAATCATATCATAGCGATAATATATTGGTGACAACAATATTATTCTTAAGTTACATTAAATACCATAATATTTATTCAAAATTTCAAAATTAAATAATTAAAATGACATCTCTTGTTTTATTATCCGTTTTCAAAGTATAATATACTAATGGAGTTATTGCAGTATTTTTATTATTGCTTGTAAAACTAGCATGTACCTATATTAAATATCTGATAAAAATGCATTGAACAACTATTGAAATTGCCAACACTAAAAAAAACTTCTTATAAACGGCCATTTTGTTTTTTCTTTGGAGACATTTTAACGTCTTTCACGTCATTAAAAATAGTCTTATCAACACTAAATGTTTATTTCGATAACAGGAGAGAGAATTTTTCTTGCTTTCAAATTTTATTATTTAATTACCTTGTTGATATGGAAGTCTTTAATAATATTTGTATATTGTGATGTTAAAAATTGTTAGTAAAGCTGGTACATCCGATGTGACGACTTTTTTCTTGCAATCGTTTTTATTAAAATCCGGTATATTGACATGTGTGGGAAGTCTCCTTTACAATGTGATTTTCCTATAATTTAAAAAAAAAAAATTAAACAAAAATATTTTTTCCGTTGCACCATATAGGTCGTCAGTATTTGAGTTCGGTATCAAACAGTAATGTACAATCATAAGAAATGCATATAAATTAATTTTTAAATTACTTACAAAAATCTTAACTGTACCCGTACATTTAGTTTTCTTTCGTAAGTGACATTCCCATACTATAGCTCCACTTTTGTAAGTAGTTTTTTTCGTAAATTGGTATCCTGCATGTAATAATAACGTGCCGCCCCTTCTATTTATATATTTAAATTCACTATTTTCTCCGTATGGGCCAGGCTGAGACTCTTGTGAAATATTGACTATAGTGAAAACTGCTGAAAATAACGAAACGTTTTAATAACAGCTGGAGAGCTCGTGAACCCTTCGAGTACATACAAAGGCTGCACATCATCAACCCTTATATTGATAAAAGTGTAAAATAAATAAGAAAAAAAAGTTGGTCCTGTAAACTTGAAATTTTAATATGATTTAGTTTAATCACTGTTAAGTATAAAAAAAAATTGACAGGCGATTTCAGTGAGCAAAAGTATCAGCCAGGTGAATTGAAAGGTAGGCGCAGTTTAGGAGGTAAAATAAACTCTGTTCTGTTAAGTTTAAATTTATATATATCTTTGAGTAAGTGATTTAGAAAAAAAATGCCTGCAATGACAGGCGGTTCTGGACAGCATAACAACTTGACAGGCGTGGGGCAAATTTATAGCCTTACAGGATGACCGTTAGTCGGAGGGTTCACGAGCTCTTGGACTATAATAACAACGTTTGCATTATATTATATTCTTAATTTACATATTCCTTCAAACTATTAATGAATAGAAATCAGGCGGGGCTTCGCTCCCATCGTTCTTTTTGCCACTGCTCAGCTCCTATTGGCCGTAGCGTGTTTTTATATAGCCTATGTTACTCAGTGATAATGTAGCTTTCTAACGACAAAATAATGGTTTGCTTCTATTTATCTATTCTAAACGACATGTCACTTCAAGACATTTGAACACACTCTTGACATAAGCTATCGATGTCGCGTGATCAATGTACTAATTTGACATGTCGATAGAATAGACAGATCGAATCGGTCCAGTAGTTTTTAAGTTTAACAAACATAAAATACAAATTTTTCCTTTTTATAACATTAGTACTAATATCTTTTAAATAAATAAATATCTTACACGAGTTTTTCTTTTACGCTTTTATTGTCGATTTACCAAATTATAGGTCAAGTTTACATCACAACAAAATTATGATTAATTCTTTGTAAATTTTCATATTTTTATGAAGACAATTTAGAAGATAGAAAAGAGGGGGGGGCGGGGCAATTTATGCGTCCTACTTCCGGATCGATTATTTCCGAAAATATTCATTTAAACAAAAGACTTGCCTAGACACCTTAAAGTGTCTTTGAAAGCTCACTAAGTGCCACTAGTATATGTCATTTGAATAAAAAATCAGCTTCTGTTTAAATGTGTGGAGTTACCCTCTTAAAAAATATATTTTATTATTTATCTACTAAAACTAAGTAGCAGCTCACTCAAGTCACCTATTCTCCAAATTTCATCAATAAAATCAAGTAGTTTTAGCAAGGATATTTATCAGATGTAAATAGGTGGCCGTTAGATGCGGGCGGCACAAAATCGCTCTATGTGGCGGAAATTAGGTGAGGCCTATGTTCAGCAGTGGACGTCATTGGGCTGATATGATGATGATGATGAAATAGAAGAGTTGAAAAGAAATTTTACTCTCAGACTTATAAAATTTATATTTTGAATTACCTAATAGCCATGCGTATTGTTAACGTCAATGTTTAATTTAAATACTAGAAGGTATACTCGTATACAAGTGGCAATCTATTTATATCTAAGTATTCTAACGACATGTCAGATTAGTTCATTGATCACGTGACATGTCGCTTATGTCAGGGATGTATTCAAATGTATTGAAGTGACATTAACTTCGAATATGTTCAGCGTATTTACTATTTGGCCAGGGGTCTGTTTTTAGGTAATTTGAACTAGGAGCACTAGGAGTGTACTAGGTCTGTCGACTCGTAAGTTTTGAGTATGACGCGTTAGAGGCGTCATTGGTAATAAACAGTTAAGGCTAGTGATAAATAAACGATTATTAAACAAGATAAGTCATTTTATTTCATAGTAAAAGATAAAGTCAATTCAAGAAAACAAAACGAAATTCATTGAAAAACAAAATTAAAATTAATAATATCCTTACATAATAGAAAATAAAATCGCTACTCTCTGTTTACTGTTTGCACGATTAAATCTCCTAAACTACACAACGGATTTTCATGCACTTTGACTAATAGATAGAATGAATTATGAGGAAGTTTTAGGAAAATAATTTTAATAACTAGGTACATAACCGCGGGCAGAGCTTCTGCGAGCGGCGCACCGAACATACCAATTGTTTAATGTATAATATAATGCTAATGTAAATATATATATTTACAATTTTAATAATTTTTTAATTAATAAATAGACAATAGCGCGATTGCGTTAATAAGAGGTGGTCTAGCATGTCAGTAAATTATTAAAGACTGAATAATCATAATGATTACATTAACTATAATAGTTTTATAATTCTGACATTCGTATCTCTTCTAAAAAAATACATAATATTAGATATACCTACTCTACCAAGCATATCCCCCATTTTATTTCGAAATAAATGTCAAAACTTTAACCCTAGAAAGATAATCTAAGTCTGCGAGGCGCATGGCGCGGCAACATATTCCTATAACTTTCTCACCATAAGCCATACAGTTGATTGTTTGAACCAACTCAGTAGATAGCTGTAGCTCATAATAAACGGTAAAAGCACCATGGTAAGTACTTGGTGTTATTAAATAAAATACAAAAAATAAGTGCCAAAAGTGCCTAAAAATGACAATATGTAATTTAAAATAATGAATTCTATTATCAATAGTAATTTTAGAAACTAGTGCTAAATAAAAAATATTTTATAACTAAAAGCTACATAATATATTTTCAGAATAAGGCCTTTTTTTATAAATTTGTAAACATTCTGATAATATATTTAGATAAGATAAATTTTATTAGGTGTTGCGCCTCTGAGACGTATGGTTACCTTTTACGCCATGTCTTATTACACATGGCGATGCAACAATGGTTATCATTCTAGGGTTAATAAAAATAATTGTTACAAGTTTTTACAGACTTTACAACAACCTAGATAAATTTTAATCACTTCTTTGGACACATTACAGTACTTTGATTTCAATTCCCGATCTAATACATCTTTATCGGCATGCTTGAAAAGCAAATGCATTGTATGCAGTACACCAAACAATTCATCCATAGATACATAGAACTTTATACCACAATTTGTATCATTTCTAGGTTGTATCAACCGTTCTCTTCCGTTTATATCTAAGACATCATAGTTTGCAAGCATCTTATAATCTTCAAAGTTCTTATTCCATTTGCTCTTTATTTCCTTCACTTCTTTAATGAAATCCTTGTACCTTGCATCATCTATAAGGTAGGCACTATTACTCTTCTTGCGGCCAACTAGTCTATTTAACTTCTCATAGAATTCTAATTTCATTGGTTTTACATAATCTTGAGCAAGTTGATGCAGAGCAGCTATAAAAAAATTATAACATGTTTTTAATTATTTATTAAAGATGTTTTAAGAAAATATCAATTTAGTAGACTTGTACACGTACACCAGCAGTGGTCATAAGCTGACTTGTGACCACGGCCGGTGTAACCTGGTCGAAATGTCAAGCACAATAAGTAATACCCAAATCATAATCGCGTGAATTCCCGTTTAAAATCAATAAATATTGTCATGCAACGCAGAAGTTTAAGAGGAAACAAACTAGAAATATTCATTAGTATTTTTTGTTGAAAATAAGTAAATTAAAACAAGTAAATATCATTTTTTTATTCTTTTCCATTTGCACCTACAACTCTCATCCCTACATCGTCCAAAGGTTGAAATGCCTCTCGTATTAAGTCTGCCTTTGTACAGTTCTTTGTGCTTGACTGATGACAGTGTATATTGACAGATGTCAGGGTGCAGTTGTGCAACCTAGGTAAATAACCTTAGTAAAACAGTTAACCTTCATTCGTTAATTTTAAACAATTATATGTACTTAAATCATCATTTCAACCCACTGCTGGGCATGGGTCTCCTCCATATAATGTGGAGGGAATTTAGCCTACTATACCACACTGGTTTATAGGTCGAAATGTTGATGATGATGTTATCTATAAAGCAATATATATTTAAGTCTCTTCAAATGTAATACTCATTAGAAAAGTAGAATATTTTGGAAGCAACTTTCACTAGACAAGTATTACAGGCAATAACATAGTGATGTTATTGCCTGTAATACTTGATGCAGTGGCATCCAGGAAATAAAACAGCACCCAAACTCGCAGTCCAACTTTATTAGAAACTGTAATATCACACAAGAGCTCTGAACTTACCTTTTACAAATCAATTGTGCAGCTGTGAAATACCTATGTGTTTCACTGTATTATATAATAAAACTCTCTGAAGTGTGCGATCAGTATTGTACCTGTCTGCAAATAAACCTCACAAAAACACTATAATTATGGTATGGTATCTTATAGACAATTATACCTTTGATGAAAAGACAATAATAATTGTCAAAAGTTCTTGTTCACCAGGCAAATCATTAAGGTCACAATACTCGGATGTTAATCAATATATTATATCATATTAGTGTTTAGAATATATTTGATGAATAAAAAGCCAGATTTAGAATTATATTTTATTGAGCAAACATTCACTGGTTTTATTTAATAAGTAAAATAATACTGCTTACTATAAAACCAACTACAGACAATTAATAATCAAATGAAGTAATATTGTTTTATACAATCTATACTAAAAAAAATATTGTAATATTGCAAATATTTACAAAATCGTAAAGGTAATAAGACAATTCGTTATCATTAGAGCATTGCGGGTGAATTGATATGACTACTAACATGTTGAATATCATATTAAGATGGTTTAGTAATAACAGGCCAATCACAAAAAAAAACTGATGACTGACTATGAGTTTTCTGACAATAAAACATTATTGTCAAAATAAAATTTATTCTGTAGTGAAATTAAAAAAAGTTTCTGTCAATACGGGTTTCAAAACAATAATCTCAATGTGTTTTTGAATTAGTGGGCATTGTAAATACTTAGTCTAGAAATCATTTTTATTACTTGAAGCCAAAGCAGTACTTTTCATAAGCATGCTTCTTAGAGCTGCTATACATATTGTAAGACTACAGTTGCGCAAATGAAACTTGTTCTATGAAAAATTTGCAACACTCTCAAGACTCATTGAATTTATCTGTATTTAATATAATAAAAAAGTTTTACCTTTTATTGTCATAAATAATCTTTAAAAGAAAGTATACATATATTTCAAAAGTAGGTCATACATAGCCTAGATTATCAAAACAAATTATTTAAAATTTATCAAGAATCGTTTCTAATAAGGCGACTATTTACACAGTAATTATTAGTTAAGGATATACTGGTCAGTATGTATCGTTCAAAAATTCTAAAAATAAATACAATTGGTAAAAATAACACTATCAATCTAGATACTTACCAAATCAGTGGACATAAAAATTCCCGCTTATTTCGTTCAAAAACGTAACAAAACTTACAGAAAACGATTGGCACTGAACTCACTTATATAAAGCATTAGAAACTCTTTCCATGGATTTAACTATTTTTAAAACAATCCATTATTAAAACTTTTCAAACTGGGTATACTATTTTATAGGTTATGTTACACAAACTATCAGATCCCTTTTATATTTCACAAATATCACACTTTGTTAGACAGAAAAACAATTTAAACATACACTAATTATCACAATATTAATGTAATTTTTTAAACTCTGAGCATTATTGTAAAGTAAACTGTTTATTTATGTTATTTAATTACCCGTCATCCGTCAAACTGACTTGACGTTGTCAAAACAAAAGGCTACGTTCGGAAACACGTATAAAATGTTAGTACATTTTATACAACAAAAAGAATAATAAAGAATTCGTGTTTCTTTACTTGGTTATGATACAAACATTCATATATTTCATCACATTAATAATATTAAAGGTTTATATCAACAACAAAAGTTTTAGTAATTTATGAAGTTTAGTTTTATTGCAAAAAAAAAATAGTTAGCGCACAGCTCACTATTTTTTATTTTGCAATAAAATATCACAGAATGATTATTAAGTATAAATAATTCGCGTAAATAGTATTTTTTTTTTATATTTCAATAGATATGTATTCCTTCGTGTTGTATAGTTTATGAACGAGCGAACTTTTTTATCATGTTTCCAGTACCTACCACACACAAACCGTAAATCATATCGGAGGTAACCATTTAATGGTTGCCGATTAACTTGGGCTGACTTTGAGACTTTTTCCCTGGTACCTTTAAAGACGTCGGTGTTATTAGATCAGTTAAGAGTTAGCAGATCAGCCCCCTGATTCTGACTCATCGGATTGCTTCCGGAACGTAAACTTGTACGAATTTTAGTACGACGTATTTTTACGGCTTAATTTATTTAATGTTAGAAAACAATCTACCGTATAGAAAATTTAAAACTGATTAATTTAAGGTTTTTTCCCATAACTATATTTCTTTATCATTATGTTTTTTAACTTTAATTACACTGACATTTCGGGCCGAAAATTTTCCGACAGCTCAGAATCAGGGGGCAGGTGTTAAAGGTTCGTGAAGCGCTCTATCATTGGCTGCGTCAGCAGTATTAATCCTATCCAGTATGTCTTGACCAATAGTCTCGGATTAATACTGCAGAGTATAAATAGGACGCAAGACACGTGTTGTCAAGAAATTTTGTATCCTCGGACTTGTCGTCCTGGGTCTCATCGTCCAGAGTCTAGTCGTCCTGGGTCTTGTCTTCCTGGGTAGACCTAAAATCCACGCGCTAACTACCATGAACTATTCCAAATTTTGTTCATGTATGTAAATTCATTGTGCAAGCGGATTTTGAGGCAGCCGTAGGAATTGCACCATTTTATCAATGATTATGATAAGAATTATATTTATAAATATACCCGTATTTATCTAAATTAACTTTAGCGGTACATTTCATTGTCTTTCTTCTAGAACAGTACCAATTTCTTGTTTTCCAACTGACGGAAAATGAGTGGTCTTGGAACAGCATTACTTGTCTGCCGTTATCTTTTCGTATTATTTTATATTGAAGACCTGAAATTAGCGTTATATATATATATAGCAGGTTTTAAAAACACATTATTTTGTATAAATATATATATCGGATGGCTCAATAGAATTCACTAGGTGGACCAGCTATTATAGATAGAAAAGGTAGATGGGGACGAACTCTTTGTAACACAAACTAATGATGATTTGAATTTAATCATTAAAAAGGTAGCTCGGTATCCATGTACATGTTAGATAAATATGTAGATAATTGGCTGATATTTATTCTTGAGTTCGTAATTATCAGAACTAGGTTCGTTTAAAATAAAAGTGTTGATATTTTATACATTTTATTTATAACATCATTAACATTTGCAGTAAAAGTATAGGTAGGTACTAAGTTAAAAATAACATTGTTGATGCAGCAATTCGTTATAAATATCTTCAAATAATTGATTTAATAAATCTATGTCTATACCTAATTTAGGCCATAGTACCCCTCAGCTCTCTAGATAGAGGAGAGAAGACCTTTACCAGCATTGGGATATCAATGAGTTGTAATTATTATTAGATATTTATTAAACCTAATTTGCGATTGATTTTCATTGCACTGCACCAATTTATTAACTAAACTCTCTACTTTTAAACAATACATAATCGGTCACATAATTACTGCACCTTTAATCCTTATCATATGAAACGTAGTTTAACCGCCTTAACCTTTTGACCACCACATCAAATCGGCATCTCCATGCCCGGTGCGCCAAGCCATGAAATTCAGTTTTTAAGTGTGTCAGTGATTTAATATCTTGTATTTTTGCGCTTGCGCTTGTCTAGTATTATAGGTGACGTTGGCGTTCAAAAGGTTAATGCTCATCCAAATTCAAAATAAAAACTGAATTCAGTCTACTTAATTTCTATTCCGCGAGTTTTAATATAATAAATTTAATAATATCTTTTTCTAATTTTTATATTTTGATTATTCTATTTACAGATGATTTAAGTATATTAAAATTATGGTTGTACCAAGTAGGTATTTCTTTTTTTTTTATATAGAACACAATAGAAAACATTCTTGCAACTAAAACAAAACACAGTTTCCATAGATTGACAAATTTTAATCAGCTATTGGATTGTGCAAACAAAACAAAAATCTAATTATGTAGCGTTTTAGTTTCGAGGGAGGGGAAGGAGGGGCGGTTAAGAAATAATAAACTTAAAATTATTTATTCGATTTTGTAATACTTGAATCTTGAACTTTCGGTTTGAGCCCCCAAATTCCCCCTCTCCTCCCACCTCTGGCTAGGCCTATGTCGCATCATAATTTTACAGTCATAGTGCCTATAAATTTATGTTACAACGGAGAAACCAAAATTATTCAAAATTATTTTAATTTAAGCCTCATTATCTTAACAAATCGATTATAATTACTACAATTTTATATAGCTCCCATCGAGATTCCTAAAAAGCGGTGGAGGACTATGATTATGCATGATCTTATAAAATATCAGTTTTCCAGATTCGTTGAACCGCAGTTTCGCTGGACACTTAGCTGAGTATTTTTTGCTGCAATTCCAATACCGATGATCGCTAGTCGTTTGCGCAAAGGTGTAGTTTTGGACCATCATCAGGTCCTTTTTCCTTTTGCCTATTTTTATTCTTTCTATCGTGAAACCTGTAAGGGGAATATAATTAGATTCAGGATTAAAATATGATAGTAAGATTTGTCAGATTTGACTATTGTTTGTAAGTACCTAAATAAATAAAAATTGTCTTACTTATTCAGTATTTCTTTTACCTATAACATTGGGACTTACGAGTAACTTAGTAAGATACATTAATAAAATTAAATGAGTTTGAGTTCGATTGTATGCAATTGCGTAACTGTGTAGTTACGCAACTGCGTACAATCGAACTCGAGATAGTCAAAAAATAGCGATCGAAATAGTATTATTCGAAGTCTTAAAATAAAAAATATTTTATTTTCATGTCAGTGAATCAGTTATGTACCTAGGTGTGTCCACTTTATATTTTTACTAAATTTAGAAAATATTTTAGATCACTCCAGTATGTCGCGTACAGTCGAGCCATGGGCCTCTCATCGAGTGGCCCATGGCATTTTGCCAGATATAGAGTATGTGTATAGTTTAGGCGTTTGAGTGGCCATGTCTGAGCCATGTAGTGACCGACACACGTGGCTTAATATGCGGAGTCTCTTACAGTTAAGTCATTAAAAGTAAGTAGTAGATCAAACACGACTATTGTATAGGTACAAATTTCCCATATTATAGTGACGTATTGAATAGGATTAATAAGAAATATAAATTTAAATATGTGTATTTATTTATTTTACCTTTCTAAATGCTACTTAATAACTAATTCACAGTATGCATTTACCAAATACCTAATTATTATTGATTACACCCAAATATTAAAGGCTAAAATTACCAATGTGGATTTCACTTTGTGGAATTTATATCTACTCGTCAAGTGACTTACCATCTGCTAACGGTGAAGGAAAACATCGTGAGAAAACACATACCCTAGAAGAAATTCTATGAGTATGTCTGATCCACCAACTCGCACTAGGCCAGCGTGAGTGGATTATGGCCTAAACACTCTCAGCTCTCTAGATAGAGGAGAGGGGACCCGAGCCCAGCAGTGGGACTTAATGGGTTGCTGATGATGAATGAACATATTTTTCACCGAAAAAAGCCGAATGTCAAGCCTGCCATATTTTAATACCTAATAGTGGCTATTGCTAATAATTATACAAACAAACTGGTATAAAAAACACAGTATGTACTTATGTGACAAGTGATGAAAACTAAACTTTAACGTACAAATATTAAAAACTATAACTCTTTAACGTAGGATATTTTTATTATTATCAGTAAATTAGACTTAACTAGGAGCCAAAACATTTTCTAGTATTACTAATTATGTACAGAAGGTGCCTCAAATTATATGATTGCTAGCACGTAATGACAAATTCCATCCTTAGACCTTGACTATATGAAGGACTAAATCACTAAGCACATAAGAAGTCAATATCAACGACATGTCCTTCTTCACACCTTTCTATCATCGCACCACTCGACGCCGCTGTAGGCTTCACCCACACTACCTGGAGCCGATACCGTCTAAAACGGTAAGGTTCCAGCGATCATTCTTCCCACGTACGTGCAGGCTTTGGGGTGAACTTCCTACAGCGATGTTTCCTGAGCGCTATGACATGTCCTTCTTCAAACGAGGTTTAAAGAGAGCTATCCTCTCAAGGTAGGCAGCGGCCTGGCTGTGCCCCTGGCATTGCCAACGTCCATGAGCGGCGGTAACCACTTACCATCAGGTGGGCCGCTTGCTCGTCTGCCACGACAGGCAATAAAAAAAAAAAAAAAAAAAAACGTGTTAGTTCTAGTTTTGCTTGAAAATGGTTTCCAGGTCAGCTTCTTTAAACATAATATACCGAATCACAACTTCATATAATTACCAGATTTATTAATAAAGTATTTGGGAGGTGGATGATTATGTTCCAAATTGTGCGCTATAATCATATTCGTAGAGCTCAAACTCAGTTTTGCATTGCATTTCTTGGAGACTCTGCTTGAACAACGCCATAGGAACGAGGTTTTCTTTACTCTTGAGTACGTGTGGTCATCGAACATAAGAAGCTTGGCTGCGCCGCGACCAGAAGGTATCATTCTGAATGGTAACCCTGTAAAATTAAATACTTCTTGGTTAATAACGTCATGAAACGCAACTGGGGTTTCTTTTTTTTGGGTGTGTTATAAAGTATTTCTATGTTATTACTCGGGTCACACGATGGTTTTTATTTTAATATTAGAGCAATAGGGTCACTTGATGTTCAGCGATCTCCGCCACCCATGGACATCCAATAATAAGTAGGTCCTATCATCGTATTAGAAATGAAAAGCAGGTAAAGTTGAGATTTTTCTGTCAAGCACTCTCCGTCTTCTTCCCATACCCATAAGATTCAAAATTAAGAGCAGCTTTTTTATCTGATAACTTTTGTACTGTAGGTGGATATATTAGTTGGGTAATTCATATTTTTTGGGGTCGGAAAAAATAAAAAAATCTCAAATTTAATACACTTGTCCGTAATTAAAAAGAGAAATTAAAAACCATTGCTTTTATTAATGCAAGAAATAAGATAACATTTGAGCAAATAAATATATTTATTTATATTAAACACTCTACTACTTAATTAAAACCAAATACGTACTACTTTAACATTAAACTTAAGAACAAAATTACTCGTAAAAATAAAAATAATAAACAAAATACTTTTCACATTTGTGTTTTATACACTTAAGTTTTTTCAAATTAAAAATAAAGTAAGTATACGAAAGGTTTTTTCTTTCTTTGTGTTATTAAAAACAGCAACAAAATATACTTTGTTCATCAAAGTTTTTGTCTACCAATTAATGTTATCCAAAAAAATACAACGTTAGGTACGTTGTATTTAAAAAATAAAAATAAACGTGTACCAAAAACCGTATGTCTAAATTACTAATTCGCATATCAAATAAATAAGTATGAGTATCTGAATAAATGATACGTGAACCAAATTAAGTAGGTAAATGTGGTGATTATGTCCTCCTTTTTGGTCGGATCCGACATCTCCCCCTAGACAAGTAGCAATCGCTTCTATCTATCTATTCTAAACGACATGTCACTTCAATACATTTGAACACATCTGTGACATAAGCTATCGACATGTCACGTGATCAATGTACTAATTTGACATGTCGATAGAATAGACAGATAGAATCGATTGCCACTTGTCTAGGGGGGCATGGATAAGTTAGCTTAGAAGTTATTTAGTTAGTTAGGTGGTTTTTTTTTATGTTTTCGCCATTTACTAATTTTAGGTAGAAATTATTTTTTTTACTACTTAACTACGGTACTTAATTTGACTAATAAAACTTAATTTAATGGGTAGCGTCTTAGTATAAAATAGGGTAACAGATTTTGGTGAACATTTACCTTTTTTGGGGTTGAAAATGTATTTCTTGGGTATCAATTTTGTTAAATTTAGCCATTTCAAACAAGCGTTTCTAAACGCTAAAGCCAGACGCACGAATGAACAAAAACATGGCAAATACAAAGTTCTTATTTAAAATTAACTTATATTTTGGGTGAATCGTATTTTTATAAAGCAATATTATATTAATAGGATCATTCTTAGTGTAATTTTCTAAATAGGTTCGTTGATTTGTACTAAGCCTTTAATATTTATAAATTATTATTACCTACTTACTTAATATGCAACAAATTCAACTATTAGATATATTATGGCTTGGTGAACGATTACAAACAATCACCGAAGTGTGGAGGATCCACCATGATCGGTGATAATTAGATTCCTTTTACACCTGGCGGAAGGTCCCTCGGGCGTTGTCACTTTACGCTGGCGGATCATCGGTCAAGTGCGAAAGATCGAACATTTTTGTATGGATTTGATAGTAACGCGACCGAAGAGACCGAGCTGTCAAATCGTTCGATATTTCACACTTGACCGATAATCCGTTAGCGTATTACGCGTTGATGTTTTTGTATTGTGTTGATGACAATCATAGCCCGTTCCGGAAAAGACCATGTTTTCTTTGACAATTCACCTACATATTTTATAGAGGAACGGTCATAGTGCCTAATATAATCAGCCTCTTAGCTAAGTGACAAATTCTGTGTCTAATCTATTTTCTACAATAAATTGATCACGTGATATGTCGAGATCTTATGGACACTTTAAGTTTTTCAGAGCTCGTTGGAGTACTGCATTCATTATTACACTGTGGTCAAAATTCATTCAAGTGACCAGAGGAAGTTCTCGCAATTGATATTAGTATCATTGTCGAAAATTTTAAAATGACTGGAATCATGTTTAAATTTAAATATAATTGCTACAAGTATTTTTTTTTTTATTGACTATCGAATATTGTATCGAACACAAATTACGAGTAGGCCCTCTGATAGTGCACACATGCAAAATAATGTTTACAGTTATCCAACGCATTTAGAACCACCAGTGGGTATTACAATAAATAAATTTCACTCCAGGGCATAAGCCAAAAGCCTGCTTGTTAATTGGACATAGCATGCACAAAACACGTTAAAAGTCCCCATACAAGCTAAAGTACGTTTAATTCTACAGACACGTAACGTTTCAGACGCCTACCGCATCAGAAAAAAAATATTTTACCATACAGATTGTATAGAAAAAGTATAAATAATTAATAATATATATAGACTAACACAGGGCTTGTATGTCTCGGCGTGGGAAGTGCAGCGCTGTGACCTCGTCGCACTCATTGGAGAGGACCTCTCACTGCCGGCTGTCATAAGATCCATGGCCGGCAGCAACAGGAGTTGGACGGGGGTCGCATCGGAGGCGTCGGAACGGCTTAGGGAGGAATGTCTCCTCGCCGAGCCAATCCGCCGCCGGCGAACTGGGCGGCGTCAGACGCATATGCGTCTGATGCCGCCATAGTAAAGTACCTAGTAACTATGCGCAGTACATTCCCCTCTTTAAAGAAAAAGATCTTGTATGTCTAATAGAATACACGAACTCGGTGGAACCGCTCCCCGTGTACCACATACAATAGGTATGTCTATTTAAGTGTTAAGGAGAAAACACAAAAAAAATATTGTCTCACCCTTCAATTATGAATCAACGAAATTAGCATCATTTATGAAGCCTTCCTTGCCTTTCCATACACGCCAAGGTTGAGGATGATTGTGCTCTGCCGACATGATTATGAGATTTCCTTCTTGATCAATTTTAATTTTCGCTTTACACTGCTGAGACAGTTTACTTGAGCAATAATAGACGTTGCAGTTTTTGTTCGTTTTCGAATATGTGTAGTTATTTAGTAGAATAAGATGTCCGCCCTGTCGAGTTGGTACGAATTGGATGCCATAATCTGAAAAATAACATTCATTTAATATTTGCATTCATTTGTTTTGTTTGTAAATAAATATTGACATAGAAAACACGTACTTATGGGGAATTTAAAAAAGACAGAACTATTCTGAATTGATTTATTTAAAGTTTTTTGTACAAAAACTCGTACTGGTGCAATCTATACTATTAATAAAAAGCGGTAGAGTTTGTTTGTTTATTTGCTTGAACGTGATAATCTCAGAAACTACTGAACTGATTTGAAAAATTATTTTAGTGTTGAATAGCGCATTTTTCATTGCTAATGTAATTAAATTACGATATTGAAAAAACTGACATTTTCGGCTGGAAAATTTCCGACAGCTCAGAATCAGGGCGCAGAGATAAAACCAATTTCAATGCTGAGAAAGTATTTCTGCCAATTTTACAACTATTTAAGACACCTTACTGTAATAAGTACCATCTGGACATACAAATATTTGTGGAGGAGGATGATTATGACGTATATCAACACGAGAGATAGTCCCATCCTTATTCAGAAACACCTTCGCTGGACAGTATAAAGAGGCCTTCTTAGAACAGTACTGGTACAGGCGAGAGGGTCCTTTCCTAGAAAATGTGTAGTTTTTATACAGCATCGCTTTTTTACCATTTAGCGTGACGAATTTATAACCTAAAAATCATAAAAAAAATTAGACAAGGGAATGGATAAAAAAAATGACGGTGGCCGAATAGAATAGTGACAGACGTGCAAATCATACAGTTCCGTGTGAGATTCCGATCGGCAGAACAGCCCCCTGATTCTGACTCGTTGGATTGCTCCCGGATCGTAAACTTTTTCGAATCTTAGTACGACGTATTTTTACGGCTTAAATTAAATAATTTAAGCCGTAAAACGGTTTTCTATACGGTAAAAAATTTTATAACACTACTACTATAGTGTTATAAATTTTTTTATAACATATTTGCTCGTAAAGGGTCTCTTATTTCACCAATTTCAGTGTCGTAATGTATCTCATTACGCACTAGTGCGGTAATGGATCAACGTAAATACCTACAGGTTATTTAAAACTGTGAAAAACTGAAATAAAGAAAGTATATTTGCGTCTAAACTATTGCAAATTTCTATTTAATTTTTTTGGTAAAGCCTTCTAACATCACATGCTACACGTGGTTTCATTTAATGTCGTATCGTCGTATACACCCTATTACCTATTACCGTGAAACAATGCAGACTCCGATGATGAGAAATTAATTACAGAATACATACAGTTATTAATAAATAAATATTTAATGTAGGTACTTAGTAGAGATAATTTAAATATTTGCATGTCATATAAATGTCTAAACATGTAAAAATAAATAAGTTTAATTTAAGATCTTACATGTAACCATATTTATCAGTAAATAAAATTCTTTCATTCTTTCTTACAACACCGTTGAAAATTTAACGGCTTTTTGACTATTGAACTACCTACTATTGAAGGCTTTTTTTAAAATAGGAAATGCATTATCTCAATAATATACTTACACCTTGCTTTCGGGTGATCTGTCAGAACCTGTTACGACAGCGACTCAGCCAGCGACGACGGCCGTTAATGGGAGACCAAATGTTGAACATTGGCATTCCCCAAAGAAAGCATAGGTAGGTAAGTACAAAGCAGTAATAAATAAGCTCGAAGTCTATCAAAACAGGGACAAGGAAAGAATAAAAGAGACGTATTAAATACATATGTAAATTTCTTTACACTCAGTTTAATTCTTGCTTACGTACATATTATTATATTAAGTGCAAAATGATATTATTATACTTTCAATATTTACATTTATGTCTTCGATTAATTTAAAGTTTATAAATTTATGAGATCATAGTTTAATGAACCTTTTGTTTACATTTAAGTTCAGGTATTGATTTATTACATTATCGAGATATTTTAGTGGTCTAATTGTAAGATTGATCCTCACTTAAGCCTAATATTTGTGTGATCCAAAAATAGTTATATATTTTGTGATTTTTTTTTTATACCACGACGGTGGCAAACAGACGTACGGTCCGCCTGATGGTAAGCGGTTACCGTAGCCTATGGGCGCCTGCAACACCAGGGGTATCACGAGCGCGTTGCCGACCCTTAAGAAACCTATTCACTCCTTTTTTGAAGAACCCCATACTGTAGTCCCTTGGGAAAACCTCGTTAGGGAGTTCATTCCACAACCTGATGGTTCTTGGGAGGAAATTCCTCTGGAACCGCGCGGTACGAGACCATTTCGGTTCTAAGGTGTGGGGATGAACTCCCTGCCGATGGCGAGCGGTGCGATGGTAGAAGGTGGCCGTGGGCATCATCTCAAACAGTTCTTCAGAGCACAACCCATTATACAGGCGGTTATATATTATTTTATTTTGTGATATATCATATTCTATTTTTATATCTACTCGATCGTTTATAGGTAGGTAATTATAAATTTATTCAATAAAATATTTACACATAACTTAAAAATATACACAACCAATCAATATAATAACCAATTAAAAAAAAAAAAAGATACTACTCGATTGTATTATTAAAGTTTGTGAATTAAGTATCTACAGTCCAGATCACTTAAAATTGTTACATAAAATTCGACAAAAATATGATCGACAGTTTAAAAGATACAATCTTATTAAGAGACTCGCCGTTCACAAAACATAATTACACATAGTTTTTCAATCTAGTCTAAGAAGACGCTCAGGGCCCGGATTTTCAACTGTCAAGAAGTTCCGTCCAAGAAATATCGGCCCAACGACGCCCACTGTTGGACATACGCCTCACCTAAAATCCGCCACTGCGAGCGAACTTGTGCTTCCTGCAATCAACGGCCACCTTGACCAGGTCGTCCGATCCGATCGGAAAAATCCTCATATTAATCAGTTCTCATTTTATATACAATAACCTACTATCTACCATTAAATAAATAACTTAAGCCTTAAATACACCTCTAGAAAGTTATGGACGTTTGCCGAAGGTTCAGAATAATGAATCATCACGGCGTGAACCTACCTATTTGGGGTTTATATGGACCCCTGCAGGAGGTATTGCAACTGTCCCCAGACGTGAGAACAGGTGGTTATAGTGGAAGGGATGAATTCCTTCACATGATTGGGACCACATTCTTTTTTATCCACGACTGTAGCCTACGAGTATGTGTACCACCAGGGGTATCATTAGCATCATCATCATCATCATTTTAGCCTATTGGAGTCCACTGCTGGACGTAGGCCTCTCCTAACACGCGCCATAACACTCTCTCCTGTCCACGAGCATGTTGCCCTATAAACCTTTCCCTTCTCAATTTCTGGAGAACACTACGCATCAGAAGAAACACAAAAATTTTAATATGGCTGCGGTTTGCTGTGGCTTATCTCTCTAAGAAACATTGTTAGGTTCAGGGGTGTAGATGGGGCGACGGCGCCGGCGGGGAGGCGGCGGTAACACTTGACGCCTAAAGCGATCAAGTCGAATATAAACACCGCTGGGTGTTTTATAGAGTTTAGGAGGTAAGTGATTGTGATATTCAACCATATCCTTGACAGTGCCATCATCGTTCAACAGTAACTTTGCTGGACAATAGCTGGAAAATTTCCGTAAACAATACCGATATCTGCAGTTTCTACCGCTTTTGGTATACGTGAAATTTTTATAGTAAAACACCTTTTTGCCACTCATCGTTATGTATGATCCTGAAAAGTAAGATAATTAAATATCATAATAATAAAAAGGAACCCAGAATTGAAATTACAGTGTCGAAAAATAATCCAAACGTTTTTATGCCAAAGTGGCGTGAGTTTCTTGCCAGTACTTCTCTAATAGTGTCGGCAGTTAACTTCTGACTCTTCAAAAGACTTTGTAACCTAGATGAATTAACGAAATTTCGATTCATTTAATTTCAACGATGACGGTAGCAAACAGACCTCCTGATGGTCAGCGGTTACCGTAGCCTATACTAAACGAGCGCGTTGCGGATAATTCAAAACATATTATTCATTCCTTATCCTTGTATATGTTAACGGAAATGTATGTAATCCGTCATTGAATACAATTCCTAGGAAATGTATGTAATTCCTAAAATCGCACGGAAATGTGTGATATAAATTATATTAGACACATTTCCTAGGAAATGTATACATGTCCTAAATAGCAATCGGAAATGTAAAACATTTGAGATATCAATGGGTACGCGAGGATAGCGGTGCGAGGGGAGGGTATTAAACTTAACACCCCCCGATTCAGAGCAATCCGACTCGGGCTGGTTAGGTTGGTTATTTTTTTTTTCAAACCACCCAGAAGTTGCTCCGGCGACCTATGCGCGATAGGTAAACTTACCACCCCCCGATTTAGAGCAATCCAACTCTGCTCGCTTATAAAAATTATTATTCTAATTTTAACAACGTGTTTTATATATATGACTGGCCTGTTGGTCTAGTGGTTAGTGACCCTGACTGCTAAGCCGGATGTCGTGGGTTCGATCCCCAGTCCCCACCCAGGACAAATCTTTGTGTGATGAACATAAAGGTTTGTTCTGTGTCTGGGTGTAATTTATTTATAACATGTATGTATTTACAAAAAAAAAATGTATTTAAATAGTATATCAGTTGTTTAGTACCCTTAACACAAGCAAATATAATTGTTTACTTTGGGACTAGATGGCGCTGTGTGAATGTGGTAGAATATTATTATTATTATTATGTCTCTTTTCTCACGGCTATACTTCTGTCTAAGGTGAGAAGTATAACCGGTCCTTTTGGAAGGCTTACGCGGGGACACAGGTCCAACACGCAGAGGCCCTTAAAGAATTATAATTTAGAATGGGATGAGACACTTACCGCTGCCATATCACAGCTGCACTATTGTAGTACAGCTATGATTTGTCACCGGTAAGTGTAAAGCTATGGTATGATGTTATGGAGTCAAATAAAATTGGGCTATGGGTTTGAGTGTTCGGTGGAATGATGATATCTGGCATACGGGAACAACGTCGCCTGCTTGCCTCCTCCAGCGGTGAATATATTATTATTATTATTACAGAAAGAATATTTTTTTTACATTTCCTAATATATCTATGTATTAAATAGTTTTTAAAACAATATTTTATAAGCTTCGGAATGATATTCATTTCCTAGGATTTGTATACAATTTCTAGATTTCATACATTTCCGGTAACATATAATTATATACCAACTGTTCCATAAGTAATGAAATGTATACTTCATCATCCGCGGGCCGCGCTTGTCTTTGACTACTTTATTATTTAGGATTATCTCGGGGTATTGAAATTACAATCAGTTTATTTGTACATAAATTTATTACGTAATTTTACTATAGTTACACACAACAATTTTTTTTTTTTGTTAAAGAATAAAGAACTGTTAAAGAATAAAGAACTGTTAAAGAACTTACTGTTGCACTCAGAAACGTCAATTAGCAGTAGTTACAAATTTTTTTTTTTATTTTTTGTTTTTTTTTTTTTTTGTTAAAGAGTAAAGAACTGTTAAAGAATAAAGAACTGTTAAAGAACTTACTGTTGCACTCAGAGACGTCAATTAGCAGTAATCTGCCATTAACACAATTTTTTCATAGATTAATTGTCTTTAGGCGTATAGACTTAAATATTACACGTTTTTACTAAATAAACTTTAAAGTTAAGTAACGTCTCTGAGTAAAAAAATTAAAAAAAGTAAAAATTAAATACTACTAGTAAATTTGAAGTAATTCCCACTGGATGTTTTATAAATGCCCGGCGGCAGATGAGTGTGGTCATTCATAGTTGATACAATATTTCCGTGCTCATCTAGAATTATCCTTGCTTGGCATTTCTTTGAAATCTTGCTGGAACAATATCGGATACGATCCGAAGGACCACTCTTGGAAAATGTATATTTGCGATACAAAATTAATGTCTTGCCGGCAATGGTGATCACTTCATATTTATCTAAAAAGAAATTTATTATAAAATTATTTCATGAAATATGCGTACACTTAGGCTATGAATGCACTAGTGATATTTGTCACTCTGACTGTTTTGTCACTCTAATCATGGTCACTCTAATTAGATGTGCTTATATCTACAGATATTAAACGTGTTAGACACGTGCCGTAGTCAGACCGAAAAATATTCTTCTAAACAGTGCGTATTAAACTCATTTATATCTATCGAAACGTGGCTGCGCAGGTGCGAACAGACACGGGCAGTCAAATACTATCATCAACATCATCTTCAGCAACCCACTAATGTCCCACTGCTGGGCTCGGGTCTCCTCTCCTCTGTAGAGCTGAGAGCTGGAGGGTTAAGGCCATAATCCACACACGCTGGTCTAATGCGGGTTGGTGGATTAGACATACACTTAGAATTACTTCTAGGGTATGTGAGTTTCCTCACGATGTTTTCCTTCACCAGTTCACCAGTTAGCAGATGGGTACGTCACGTACTATGAAAATACTATAGAATATGAGTCAAATACTATAGAAAAATATTATTTTGTCTGACACGGCACGCGCCTCTCAGTGGGTGAGTATGGATATACGCACATGTAACGAAACGTGACAATTTGGTGACAAAATTATACTTTATTAAATAATGCATAATAATTGATACTCGTACTTATTAAATCAAGTTGGAAACCTTTTGGGTGACTTGAATTACAGACAACAAAACAACAGTTCTGCCTGACAAAAGCCTATTAGGTAAGAAAAAGAAGAATACTTTCTGTTAATTTTAAGAAAATGATATACGTATTTTTTAAATAGTTAACCCTTAAAAGCATATTTATACAATTACCAAACTTAACAAGAGTCTTATTTAGAAGAAATAATATTATATTTCTTAGGTATTACAGTAAAGCGGAACTCAAGCGGAGGTCAAAGGCTGACTGAATTAGCTGCGAGCGTGTCGTCTTCACAGAATAGAGATAGGTTTTTGTCGTCTTCGATGCGTGCGGGTTTTTCCGATTACCCTCACTATGGTCATTATTATTCTCATTACAAAAACTGTGAGTACTTCGACACACTACACTAATGACATCTTTATTCTGGTCTACTTTGTCACTTAAAATATAATACGTGACGTAGACCCGTTTCATAATAATTTAATATGTGTACAAGTTGACAATGTTTAAATTTTTCAACTGCTTATATTAAAGTCGCCAGCACGAACCTGAGGTATTAATTTTAACGTATGTACCTTGAGATGTTTTATAAATTCCTGGTGGTGGATGCGTATGGTCTGTTATTGTTGAAACAATACGATCTTCCTCTAAAGTTATCTTTGCCGGGCATTTCTTTGAAACTTTGCTGGAACAATACCTCGTACGGGTGGATGAACCTTTCCTAGTATAAGTATATTTCTTGAACAAAATGGAGGTCCTTCCGTCAATTGTGATGATTTCGTAATTGTTTTCTAAAAAGATAGAACAAAATAAAGTTGTAAGTATTTGGACATCAAAATATATATATATATTTAAATTAAGTGAATAATTTTTAAAGATCTTTTTTCCTTTCGAGACCGCAGCTATTATAACCACTACGACTACACTAGCGAATTCGAAAGAGTGTAGTTGTTAGGAAGCTGAAAGCTTACAGGACAGCTTGATATAACACTAAGACATGTCACAATGCTACTCGATGACCAAGAAAATAAAAATACAGCGCCTTTTATTAAATTTATTAACTACTTATTATTACTACAGTTTACATAATCTTTACGAAGCCACCTAATTACTGATGACACAAAATAAGAATGATTAAATTAATATAAACCTCTAACTTATTTATCGGTGACATTCCGTACATATCCACAGGAGTCACGAAAACAACTATCACAAGTGTACTCTTAGCCTTATGGCTTTATATTTGGTGAAAATTTAAATGTATTCAGTACTAGATACTCCGCTGATCAGTGACCGTTGGTAACATTTGAAGCGTTTTATCATTAAGACAAATTCAACAATTTTTTATGTAATGACAAGACGCCTAGTTTTAGTTACATTAATGATACTTATCATTTAATTTTATTTAATAATTTGTACATTTATTATGCAAACAAATGGCTTTAAAAATAAGAAAAGCTGCCACGTCACAGACTGGTCAACAAATGTCCCGAATATTTCCATAAAATTTTCAGCGAAACTAACACTGGATCACACATATATCTCAGTGGCGTGCAATTGGAGAGGCCTATGTCCAGCAGTGGACTAGTACAGGCTGATGATGATGATGATGATGATGACACATATAGACTAAGATCCCAGGGTCCCAGGGTACTAGAACTACCTATTCCCACACATTTAATTTTTCAGAAAATAAGTAAGGTCCGCGGGACCGGGACCTTGGTCTAATATTGTGTTAGCAAAGTTAGTAGTTAGGATGAAAAATATAAATTTTATATATTTCGCTATGTATTTGTTTTTTAGATTTTTTTGTACTGACAGATTTATTAATTAGTTAAACGTCGGTTTTTTTTCTGATAGTCTATTAATTCGGCATTCTTCACTTTCATTGTCAGTTAGTTTCGATTTGTACGGCGATTCAGTACTCACAGAGGATAATGAAGGTTTATTAATATTTGCAGAAATTTCAATCCGCTTTTTAGCCCTTTGCAATCTTTTTTCATCCCGTTGCTTACGTCGTAAGGCCGCCAATTCAGTTTCTGAACATTGTTCCCGTTTTTTCCTGCGCCATTCAGCGAGTCTGATCGATTCTTTGGCTAGAAAGTCTGGATCTTCAGCTTTTCTCTTTTCACGAAATTTTCTCCTACGAATAGCATTAGCTGATAGTGATTGTTTAGCTATTACTGAAAGAAATTGATAACAAAAGCGTAAGTTAAAAATATGTGTCATGTACAGATTTTTTTTTAAATTATCAAATATTCCATATAAAATTAGACGCACTGTTTACATTATTATTTAGACAACTAATATTTAGTTGCCAATCATCATCATCATCATCATATCAGCCCAATGATGTCCACTGTTGAACATAGGCCTCACCTAATTTCCGCCACAGCGAGCGATTTTGTGTTTTTTTTTTTAGTTGCTAATAAAAAGTAGAAATTAATTAGTAAGACAGTTGTTTCCTAATTTTATTAATTAACTAGCTTTTAAAAGAAAGAAACACGTGTTTGTTTATTTGTGTTTTTGAGCACATGTACAAAGTTTCGAAGTAAAAAAAACACGTAAATACAATTTCTCCATACAATATTCAGGGGTTGAATTTTGAAAATTCTTACTTCTTTTATTCTTACCATCCAATTTTCATGTCTCTAGGATCAGCAGTTTAGGCTGTGCGTTGCTATGACCTGAGTTTTGTATCGGCGTTTAGGGCACGCTTGCTGGTCGAATATAGCCGACGCCGTTGTCGTTCAAAAGATTAACCGCTTAATCCATCAGGCGGACCGTAAGTTTGTCTGCCACCGCTGCCGTGGTTTGAAAAAAAAAACTTTATGCTTCGGAAGCACAGCTATAAAGCTTTTGGTTCCATATACTAAAGAGTGTGGTAGTATGGTGGCAAACTGAGGCTGGATCTAGACGGCTTGACACAACACCAAGACGAGTCACAATGCTGCTCGGATAAAAAAAAATACAAGTGCTTTTTTTATAAAATTTATTAACTTCATATTATAACTACTTACAGTCTAAATAATCATTGCGAAGCCTATTTGACGTAGAAGAATCCGAAATCGAAATAAGAATAATTATATTAACATAAACCGCTTACTTACTTAAAGGTGATATTACCGTTATTTTCATACATTTCAAGGCCTCTAGTAAGTTATATTACCTGTTATATCGATCAAGGCTGTGTGTCCAATATGGAATCCGGATTGCTTATCAGGTAATATAATTTTTTGTCTATTTATTCTTTAAGATGATTACAGACCACTTTTTCAAATTTTCAATTAGACAGAACGGTAGACCAATTACAGTATTTAATGATATGCTCAATACCAATAAGAAGGTATATTAAAAACGAATACAAATAAGTACGTACATTTTTCTCTCCATAAGATAACAAACTAATAGGTCTAACTTTTACCAGACTCCAGATTATTTTTTTTGGAATTGATCTACCTGAAGCTATTTTCTACAGATTGAGGAATGTAGAGGAAAGAAAAGACCAATTTATAATATGAGGGAATAGAAACAGGGTGTGGCAAAGTCAAGACAAGCTTATCCAAAGATATTCCATCAACTCTTTTCATTCGACTTTAGATTTTGAAAAAATTTTAAAACTTCCATGAAATTTAAAACTTTTCTGAAGGAAGTTCATTAATGCTTACAGAAACTTCAATCCGCTTTTTAGCTCTTTGCAATCTTTTTTCTTCTCTTTGCTTGCGTCGTAAGGCTTCCAGTTCAATTTCTGAACATTGTTTTCGTTTTCTCTTCCGCCATTCTGCAATCCTGATCGATTCTTTGGCTAGAAAGTCTGGATCTTCAGCTTTTCTCTTTTCCCGAAATTTTCTCCTACGAATAGCATTAGCTGATGGTGATTGATTAGCTATAGCTGCATCTTGATAGCCTATGATAAAATAAAATTAAAAACAATATAATAAAGTCCAGAAATTTATAACAAAAACGGTAGTTACAAATGTGTACAGACATTTTTTTACTATCAAATATTCAATTTAAAATAAGACGCACCGTTTACATTATTAATTAGACAACTAATAGTTGCCAATAAAAAATAGAAATTACTTTGTATTACAAATTAATTTCTATTTTATAACATTATATAAATTATTAGGAAATAAGCATCACGTGTCACATCATGATTATATTTATAGACGTTAAGTTGGGAGCCTTTCGGGTGACTAGATTATCAACATTGAGTCTCCCGCCAGAGTGCCTATGCCGTCTATTTGGTAAGAGGAAAAAAATACATTCAGTTAATTTTTACGGAATTTATTACGTACTTTTTCTTAAGAGTAAGCCTTTTATTCCTGTTTCCATTTTCAGTAAGCAGCGGCTTGGTTGTGTTTTTTTAGCAATCAATGCTAAAAGGACACAGCCTTGTCTTTGGGCGGTGAGTACCACTTACCAACAAGTAGGCTGCATGCACGGCTGTCACGTCGGATAATTATAAAAAAAAGTAACGTTCAAAACTGCCGTCGCGTCGATAGGTATACTGTAATATTAAACTTAAATAGTTTTTGTAAAATCAGTTTCGTTGTAATCATTAATAAAGATAAAAAAATGCATTGATATTAATATTTTAGAAAAATAATAAAATTTTATAAAGGTATTAGTGATATCAATAGAACAAAAGAGTACACTACTAATTGAATTTTTGCCCTCAATTGTTCTATTTTGAGAAGTGTCGTTTTAGGGGTACATGTTTGACTTTAATATCAATGGTTTTAACGTATTTCCCTTTGGATGTTTTTGGTCCGTGACTGATGAAACGATGCATCCGTCTACATCTATAGTTATCTTTGCCGGGCATTTTTGTGAAACTTTACTGGAACAATACCGGGTACGGTTTGACGATCCTTTCTTACTATAAGTATATTTGTTGTATAAAATGGTGGAATTCCCGCCGATTGTGATGATTTCGTAATTAGTATCAAAAAATTTCAAATTGATGTATAATTATTTTCAAAACTTCTTGTATGAATTATGTGAACAAAAGGCCACTTTAGTGTTTAAAACATTATGTACTAGCCAATTTTTGGATGATTCAAAGAAAACAGGCAGATGCTAAGTTAGAAATATACGAATGATAATAATATTCCTAATACAATCCTTATAAATGCTGTTTTAATATTAAGGGTGGTTTCACATTTGGTAGGTAGTGAATACGATCACTTAAATTAGGTACAAAATTAAGTATGCGCATTTGTTGGAATGAAAGCTTTCATAATAATGGACATGGTTAATTGCACAATTATTATGCGTAAACTGGCCTAAGATTTAAAATGACAGAGAATAGTTCTTCATAAAATTTATTGAGTAATTATTATTTACTATATACAACCTAAATTATCCTTACGAAGCCCACCTAATTTTTATACTAATAACATAAACTAAGACCACTAAAATTACGTACCTTAACTGTATGTATTTACAAAAAAAAGATGTACATATTTAAGTACATAGTATATCAGTTGTTTAGTACCCATAATAATAATAATATTCTACCACATTCACACAGCGCCATCTAGTCCCAAATTAAGCAAATATAGTAGTATTATGACTGGCCTGTTGGTTGGGTGTAGTTGTTAGTGACCCTGACTGCTAAGCTAAGATTGCATTATGCTTGTATAAACGTGACTTGTAATTGCCTCAGTGGTGCCAGTAGGTTGTATATACGATTGCTGTGCAAGAGGTGATATGATAATTAAAAATGCTTTACCACCAGAAGAGTAAATGTCATTTCTATATCACAAAACAATAATGTAACACTAATGGGTTGATATTATTAGATAATATTAATAAATATGGGAAATATGCGACGTGTCTAGTTTGTTCTATATACCTAAATGTCCTTAAATTTTATAATAATGCCCCGTAGGTCCTTTAACTATTCTAGGCGGGGAATGCGTATGGTATGTTTGAGCTGATTTAATTCGTCCATCTTTGTCCAGAGACAACTTTGCCGGGCATTGTCTTGATTTTTTCTTGGAGCAGTACCGAATTCCACCCGAAGGATTCGACTTTGAAGGAGAGTACGTCTTAGAAAATGTATGTTTTTGGAACATAATTAAGCTCTTGCCATGGAGTGTAATGGTTTTGTATAGTTCTGGAAATAAATTAGAGTATTTACTTTTGCTTAACATTCATTTGTAATACTAAAATACGATATATACGCTTTTCAAGAGGAAGATAATATTTCAAAAAAAAAAATAATGGCCTAAGTTTGATATATGATAACAACATACAATAAATTTAATGAAAAAATAACATTATTTATGATTTTTTATTGACTTCTTAATGATTTCGTTTCTACATGATCTGAAACACGTTTTCAACATTTGTTGTATTCAAAAACTTCACATACATTACATAATAATATGGGTTTCTTAAGGGTTAGCAACGCGTTCCTGATGCCTCTGGTGTCGCAGGCGTGGTCCATAGGTTACGTAACCGCTTACCAGTGGTACTAAAAAATACTTACCTTGGCGAAGAACGAAGAACAATAAAAAACTTAGCAAACCTGGAAAACCCGGTACAGGTCATCCATCTTTTCACAGATCATCTTTCATTGCACTTCATTCATTATTAAGGTATGAAACCCTTAGAAATTCAAAAATAGATAATATGCGAGCCTTTTAACATCAACCGGGCACATTTGTTTCCAAACTTGGAGCACTAAGCACTAACTTTTATTATAGAAAATCTAAATACCATTTTTGCATGACCTTACGCATCAGTCGTGTACACTTCAAATAAACGTCCCACTGCTGGGCATGGGTCTCCTCTAAACAAAGTGGAAGGAGTTTAGTCTACTATACAAACGGTGGCTAAATGGGTTGGTATAAGGTTTGTTTCGAATTTTCCTTTTCTCGCAGTGCTCTTGTCTGCATAAATCCCTTAGTCGCCTTTTACGATACCTACGGGTTGAGATGGGGAAGTGAGAATATGTATTATTAATCTGTCACTACACGGAGTTACACACACCACACATTATCTATATCTAGTAATATTATACCGCTGAAGAGTTTGTGTGTTAAGGTTAAAAACACTAATCACAGGAACTACTGGGCCGATTTGAAAAATTATTTTCGATCACAATCGATAAGGACTGTAGGCTATATACCTAACATCACGTTACGTCTAATAGTAGCTGAGCAGTGACCAAATAAAGAACGACAGAAGCGAAACCCCGCGCGACATTTATAATGCTATATACCTCTTTTCATCATTTAATTTGTGGTAATGCCCATCATCAGATCTGACCATGTTTGGCGGCGCATGCGTGTGGTAAGAGAGGAAAGATATCAATCTACCCTCATCATCCAATTTTAACCTCGCAGGATACTTGAACAAAGTCTATATCGAGCTGATGGACCACCTTTAGAAGAAGTATATTCTTCATACAAAATGATATTCTTGCCTTTGACCTTTATAATTTCGTACTGTCCTGGAATAGTACAATAATAGGTATGTAGTTTTGTGATGATGTAATTGTCATGAAAGACATAATATTTCTATCTCTTTCTGTCACTTAGAACCGTCATTTATTGGAGCGAGAACGAAAGCGATACTCACTCTCTATCGGCAGTTCTAAGTGACTTATTGCTATATTATAAGTTAAACAATATCCCCATTATTACGAAACACGGACTAAGCATTAAACCAGGTTTAAATTGACAACTTTGACAATAAAACAATGGAGTATGTTAATTTAAACTTGGTTTAATACTTAGTCCATATTTTTTATCTAGCTTATGTCCGCGACTTCGTTCGCGTGATTTCTATAATCGATGTAACTTTTTTATTTATGAACCGATTGCAATGAAACAAAAACTATATGTTACTTCATATTACGGTCAATCGTTGTGTATAAAAGTTAGCTTCATTGCTTTTGTACATTTTACGTGATGCCCGAACAAATAAACAGACAAAAATTCGAAAAATGCTGGAAATGGGTTCTTTTGGTTGTCTTTTAACACCCTGGCTATATTTTTTGGATTTTTTTTGATGTACAAAAACGACTTTTCTACAGTTTTATTATATGTATAGATATAAATAAGGGGGTTTGTGGTTCTTATGTTAGCTGTGGTTGCCTATAATTGAGAGAGCACCAGGCATGCTTTCTGTTCTTGATATTTTTCGGATATTTATGTGTATCTCTTGTTAGTAATCCTTTATAAATATAAAAAAAAATCATAAGTACTCTCCTTGGGTATCTTACGAATATATCCTTCAAACAGGTTTCTAAGTCCGGTTCAAGCTGTATGATGTTTTCAAGTCTGTACCGGAATTTTGGAATTCCAGTGACCAGTTTATTATTTGACAAATGATTTCCTCATATCCCCTTCCCTCCTCCTTTTTTATGAGGCACAAAGAAATATTGTTTACATTAAGCTAAGCTTTTCAGCTACAAGTCTGTCTATAGGTACGGTTACAGCTTACCATCAGGCGAGGTAAAATGGCCAGTTGAAACCACCAAATAAAAATAAATAAAAATTCAGACGTCTCTCGACCCTTAGTTTAATTAACTGCATGGTAACAAAGTGGTAACTTCATACAATTAAAAAGTAACAGTATTCAGTGAAACATTTCAAAATTACCAGCACAACAAAAAATACTTATGAAAAAACAAATTACAAAAAAAAAATGAAGATATCTCATACTTTAAAGTATTGCCCATCATCAGCTTTGAATATGGTTGGCGCATTATGCGTGTGGTTACCGACCACATATATCAAATTACTATCAGTCTCCAACATTAACTTCGCACGACATTTCTTGGAGAGTTTACTAGAACAAAGCCAGTATCGAGATGATGGACCAGCTCTTGAATAAGTATGTTTTTCATACCAAATTACATTCTTGCCTTTGATCTTTATAATTTCGTAATGTCCTGGAATGATATAATAAGGTATGTACTTTTTTTTATAATTATTTTTACTCACTTACGCACTCAGAGATAAAAAAAATGGCGCTCAAAATAAAGCTCAAAAAGAGCTCAATTGTCACACAATTGCTTCCCTGTCGTGAGGTGTGAACACTGTGAACTTCATAAAGTTTTATTGCTTTATAAATAATTATTTTTAAAAGTAATTGTGTTGTGTATACTGATAGATAAGACTGATTTTACCTAATTAATAAAAATTGTACTTAAGAATACGAGAATGGCTAATATAGGCTTGAATTTAATTGTAGTTGTTGTCTATAGAAACAGAAAAATACTTGGAATTAATGTAATATGAAATAAATGCACTTTATTTAACAAGATGGTAGCTTCATGCAATACCCAAATAACAAAATAAAAACCTTAATTGTTAGTAAACTTCTTAAAATCTATGTTAGGAATTTGTCAGGCAGCTCTATCAAGCTCCATTAAGGACATGGATCTTGATAAACCTACTCAACCTAGACCCATTCTGCCTCTCCACAAATACCCTCAAGATCCTGTTTATAAAAAATAATAAATATATCTCCTTTCATAATTTAAAATATTGCCCATCATTAGTTTTGATCATCTTCGGCGGAGCGTGCGTGTGTTTACCGACTACATATAATAATTTCCCATCCCCATCCAATTTTAACTTCACAGGGCATCTCTTCGACACTTTACTGGAGCAATGCCTACATTTAGCTGAAGAACCACCTTTGGAATACGTGTGTTGTTGATACAAAATTAAACTCTTGCCACTGATCTTTATAATTTCGTACTGTCCTGGAAAAATATATTGTACATTTATTATCAGTGCTGACTGTTTGTGATGTTCTTAAGGCCTCTCTCTTACTGAAAAAAAAAATGAAAAAGAGATGCACTAAACACAAAAACAAAAACTCACCGCAAAAAAAAATACATTATTAATCTACATTCTACATGATGTGTTTTAAATCTGGTTTTAACAGAAATTTTATAATTCTACTTAATATGTAAAAAAATATTCAAATCAGCACTAAATTGTTCAGGAGACCCACGACCTCCGGTTTAGCAGTCAGGGTCACTAACCACTAGACCAACAGGCCAGCCAAATATTAAACTCCAAACTCATTGAGCTTGAATTACGTGCGGGTGATATTAAAATAAAACTATTGTGAATATACCGTCAATGTAAAATTATCTTTCTGCGTTGGTAATGGACACTAATTTAATTTTTTATACTTATACTGTTATTATTTCTTATGTAAGCGACACGAAAGTGTTTTGAATAAGAAATAAAGATTATTTAAACCGAATTCTACTTAATATGTAAAAAAATCATCAAATCAGCACTAAATTGTTCATGAGATCCAATTGTATGGCTTCAGTTTATCGAATGATACGAAAAAAACAACTTGTCAAGAAAACATAAACCTAGAATCTGGTTTTGTTAGATTTTGAATAAGTATGATTTATAATTCATTATAGATTAAAAATACGTCCATCCATCTATTTGTATCGCCGCGCTCGCGCGGCCACTTAGTACTGGATGAGCACTCAGGGTCGTTGGCGATATCACAAGCCTTAAGTGTTGGCAACGCGCTCGTGATGCCCCTGGTGTTGCAGGCGTCCATAGGCTACGGTTATCGCTCACCATCAGGACCGTACGTCTATTTACCACCGTCGTGGTATAAAATGTGCGTTCCCACTGAGGGAATGTCCACCGCATTCTGTGCCGTGAACGCTTTAAGGTGAATTCAGACTATTGAACTTTTATACTTTTATTTTTTATTCTTACCACTCTGTTTGTAAATACGCTCTTAAAAAATTATTGAAACCTAATTATGATTTAGAAGGATGATAGCAATCTACAGGTGGACATCGAGACAGGGAGGGGGTAAACATCGAGTATAAAAGGAGCGTCTAGTATTTAAGGAGCGTCGAGTATATTATTGTACATATATAATTTTTCCTAAGGTAAAAAGGTACCATATTATTATCACCAGTCACATTTAATCATCATCATTATTACATCCCATAAACGTCCAACTGCTGGGCACGGGTACCTCTTCCAAAGAATGTGGAGGGAATTTAGCCTACTATACCACGTTGATAAAGGGTTTGTTTCGAATTTCCTTTTCTCGCAGTGCTCTTATCTGTATAAGGCTACTCCCTTAGTCACCTTGTACGACACCCACGGGCTGAGATGGGGTAGTGATATTTGTATTCTTAATCCGTCACTACAAGGATTAATAATAAGTGAAAATTTTCAATAATTTAAAAATAAAACATTTTAATGTAACATTTTAAAATTCATCAATTTTAATTAATCGACAACAGTTTTTACAACTTATAATAATATAATATATTATTAATTATGACGAGGAAGATGAAACAAAATATTTAAAATGCTTTCCGTTTGACGACCTAAATTTATTTTAAATCATTATTTCACTTTAAAATATTGGCCATCTGAGGATCTAATCATTTTTGGTGGTGGGTGGTTATGGCAGGTGTCCGTATGACCTAGGGTCCCATCTTCTTTGAACATTATTCTTGCTCGGCAATTCTTTTTCTTGCTTGAACAATACCGGAATCGAACTGAATGACCGCTCTTTGAAAAAGTATATTGGTCGTATAAAAATACATTTTTTCCATTAACTGTAATATATTCACCTATGTCTGGAAAAAACATAATTATAAGATTTAACAGTCAACTTTAATAGATCATAATAAAATTATCAAGTTCTAGTTAGCAATACTTTATTTTATTTCCAAAATATTTTTTGTTTTTGCCTTTTATAAATAAAAAGAAATTATATTTAAAATTTTAATACTGACGATTGTAATTTTAATATACCACGTATAGAAAACTATATTATATCTTACACATTCATTTTGTCCAAAATTATATTTCACAGATCTAAAAAGTTTATGTCGCAGCCAACTGGTTGAATCAGCCATTTAATTAACTGCCTAGCCGTTTAACTGAAAGGCGCAGTTCAATTAGCGGCCTAAATGAAATTCAGCCGTATCGTCAAATGTCTGGCTGATGCTTAAATTTCGTCATTCGTTCAGGCCATTCATTTAACATAGTGAATAATGTTTACCCGAGCCTTTTAACATAAATGATCCATGTCCGATTTGCCCTAAAAGGTATGTCAAGGCTAAAAAAAACCACGATCACTGAGGCGCGAGCTTCGCTTCGCTCCACCTAACTTACCCATTTCAGATCCACCCAAAACATAGTTTGGTGACAGATCTATCATTTTGGTGATAGATCTACTATTTTGGGTACAAATCTATTTTAAGATACACATTTACATTAATTAAAATTAAAAGTGGACCGGCAAAAATGTATGGAGGCTACCTTTCTAATGACATATGTCATTAGAAAGGTATTTTAATATACTGCAATAGCTACTATGAAACCTCATTTCAAATCACTGTGAGAAAAAAGTTATGGCGATATAAAAAAACATATTTTCATAGACGATTTTAAGCAATGAAAATTAATTATTACGTATTCTATGACGTTATAGTGCAAGTTGAAATATGTTTATGAGTATGTCTGCCAATATAATATTAGTATAAATACTTGTTATTATAATAGCTGATTTAACTAGTTGGCTGCGTCACATACTTATATCACACTGGAAGCCGCGGGGAGCTTCGCTCCCGTTGTTATTTAATTATTTCTTTCTTTATACTCGATTTAAACCTTAAATTTATTATACCTTTCTCGATAAATGGGCAATTTAAGACTAAAAGAATTTTTTAAATCCGACAAGAAGTTCCTGAGATCCTAGAGTTCAACCACACAAACAAACTACATGCTTTATAATATTAATATAGATAGGCACGTACTACAATATTGTCGAAATTAAGACGTGTAGGAGATTCGTATTTCGTAAATTACGCAATCAATAAAGATTGATTGATACGATGTAAAATCGTAACTTGAGAGCGGCATAAATGTTAAATACAAAAATCTTGTATCATACAGTGTTTGTGGTCGTACTCTTCCGAAACGGTTGTACGGTAGACAGTTTAATAGTATAGTATATAATATGTGTGCTGATATATTATATGTAGTATAGATTAGAATGGGGGTATACATTATAATATTAGTATAAAAGAATAGATTTACAATACAATAAATAGGTTTTGTTTGGTATTTTAACCCTTTGACCGCCACGCTAATAACGAAAAACTGTATTCCCTACGCCAAGCAATAAATAATATGAACAGTTATAAAATGTTCCTGTTTCTGAAAATCAACATTAGCCAACTTTTATTCGTTACTAAAAGTTGAAGTGTGACGTGTGAAGTGGACGCTATAAGACGTCGTTGGCGTCTCGATCAAGTTTTTGAATGACGTTATAAAACGTCCTTGGCGATGAAGGGTTAATGATTATGACGATGCACATGTTGTATTATGTTATCATCCACTGTGATTATTATGGCTTTACATCCAACTCCAGTTCTCACACAAGTCCATCTCGCTCGAGATCCCTTGCTATAAGCCCTTTTGTTATATCGGTATCGACCGATCATTATAACGGGCCTTCCAAATCGCGAAATTGTAAATACCGGAGAATAACCTAAAATTAAATATAACATAGTCAATACTTAAAGTAAATATAATTTAGCATTTTTAGGAAAATTCAGCGTCTACCTACAACATGCACAATTAAGTACTAAAGTCATGCTTAAACTGTCGCCGATGCTGTCAAAATATAATAACATTTTTGTAAAATCAGTCTTATATAAATAACGTATTAAATTGACTATGTCATATTGACTTATAAAAGACTAACTACCAAACTAAACTTCCAGAAATCCTTCCACGACAAGATTTTACTTCGACAACATGAAACTAAGGAAGGCGGAGGATCGAGTATTATGGCGCGTGTTGGGAGAGGCCTATGATAGAGGCCTATATATATCCAGCAGTGGACTGCAATAGGCTGAGATGATGATGATGATGAACATAAAACTCCGACACTTCGACCACGTACTACAATATAGTCGAAATTAAGACGTGTAGGAGATTCGTGTAGGAAATTACGCAAATCAATAGAGATTGATTGATACGATGTAAAATCGTAACTTGAGAGCGGCATAAATGTTAAATACAAAAATCTTGTATCATACAGTGTTTGTGGTCGTACTCTTCCGAAACGGTTCGACTGATTTTGATGATTATTTTTTGTATTGTTGATAGGTACATTTTCTAAGAATATGTAGTAAAGTGTTTTTAATCGCGATTAAAAAAACAACGAGCAACGTTTGCCAGACTTGTTATAAAAAATATATTAGTAAATAGCTCCCATATACAACAGGCCAGGTCCAAAATCCAAAATTATTATTGTCTCAAGGCAAGTATTTTGAAGACAAGACAAACTTGCTTTTTAACCAACTACAGAGAACCGAACCGATTATCAGTATTTTAATGAATATGTTGATGCACATGTTTTAATATTTTGTCGTTCCATGTTATTAATATGGCTTTGCATCCCATTGAGGTCCTGACACAAGCCCACCTCGCACGTTGTCCCTTGCTATGAATTCGTTTGTTATACCGATATTGACCTATAACTATAACCGGTCTTCCAAAGCGAGACAATGTAAATACCGGTGTTATATCTGAAAAACCGGAATTTAAATTTAAATATATTATTGTCAATATTTTAAATTAGTTATTATGACTACAAATAATTTTGCGAAGTTGGAAAGAGTGGGTAGACCAAAATAAACTAATTTTATTCTTGCTCGTTAGTGATATTGCCTCCTATTACAGGGGACAAAACATGGCAAGTAAAATACTACTTACCACACTGACTGACCTATAAAATAGCACACATTGATATGCAATTATGTATTATTACAATTGAATCAGCATTTCGGGTATTAACAGGGATAGAAAAGAATAATCTTATACATTTTTTTACTTTTATATATATTTAAAACATTTTACATAATTATGTCACATAAAACGGACATTGTCCATTAGATGTTAAAGTATGGAGACGTCACAAACCTCCCAAAAACGGACAAAGTCAAATTATTCCATAAAACACATAATAACATTGGAACAAGTAGTGTTAATTAGGACCATTTATTATCAGTCTCTAGGTAATACAATTGTAGTTACGCCAATCTATGGCTTTTTTGAACAACATAAACTAAACACCGCACTGGTATAATTTTTGTACTTATTTTTAAAATTAAAAATAAACTTTGTTAACTTTAAAACAATGAAATAAAAGTACCATTGTATAGTTTAAACAAAAAATATCTTAATAACAATAAAAACTTACATAAGCTTATGCTCCTGGTTATGGAATGAATGAAAACAATACTTTTTAGTTGTAAAAAAGTAGTGTTTGACATTTTGTGAGATAGTGATCGTAACAATTGAGGTGTGTATCATATACTAGCCTAGGCTAGACAAGTTTTAAAATCGCGGCAGCTTTAGGCGAATCAGTAAATGTTTTGTGATTCCTCTTGGTATTGGTCTTCATAAGAGCAGGAACACATTAAACTGGTAACTTTTTTAAGCTTTGTTTTTTCCAAGTGGTGTACAGTCCTGGCGATGTAATAACTAACTATTATTGATATATATGTCAAAAAATCACGATCTGCCACCTCACTTGGTCTCAGGCTTCACGTTTCATATTACTCCAGGTTATTCCGACGTTAAGGCGAAATGTACATTAGTAGTATATTATTGGGCATTCTACTCCACCTTCCGTTCCTACGGCTCACTTCGTTCGCCTCCGTCACTCTCGGTGGAGTAGAATACCCAATAATATTTCTGATATCGTTGGCTGACCTGAATAATTTCAGTTATAAATATTAATGTAATGTAATAATTTATCTCATTTTCAATAAAACTGTATCACGCATCATAACATGAAATTTGTCAAACAATCACAATCGTTACACGTAAACACAATCTGCGATGAATTTCCTGAGGTGGTTTATCGACATGGAGAATTATTACCTAATTCTATTCGATGCATCATTTGCGGGCCTTCAAATTGTGAAAAACTATAAAACAATTATAAAACTAAGCACGTTACAAATATCAGGTCTTTCGTGAAGCAAACGCAATTCATTAACGGTGCCGTTCTCTCCCGATAAATTTAATTCTCAGATTCAGTACGCACAAGCTTAAAACCATTTTAAAACTGAACATGTTGCAATATTGGGTCTGGTAGCTGAACGAATTCGTCACATACAATTCAGAACAGTTTTACTCAAGTCTTTCCACATAATCGATTGACTCAAGGACATCTTAATTTAAATTTAAATCCTTTAGAGACAAATACAACCTTTAACATTAACACGTAACAACGAAATGGTACGAGTACAAACGTGTTCACACGGAACTGCATATAAAAATGCAAGGCAGTTACACTTATCAACCGGCAGCCGGATTCCATATCGTCGCTTATACAACAATACCGCGCAAGTCAATTTTGACTAGTTTTAAAATGAGACAAATAACTGTTTACATTGTTAATGTTTAATGAATGCAAAAATAGATTTAAATTAGTTGTTAAAAACAAACAAATATTTTTGCATTCATTAAACATTAACAATGTATTTAATAAAATATAAACAGTTATTTGTCTCTCCTGAAAACTAGTCAAAATTGATTTGCGCGGTATTGTTGTATAAGCGATGATATTCAATTTTACTAAACAGACAAATGGGTGAATCCGCTGCTATAGATTATTTATATTTATTCGTTGACCGGCAACCGGATCCGGTGTTTGCTAATTAGATGTAAATTACCTTTATATATAAGACTGCTTTGCTAGTCATTCTTATTTGATTGCGAAACATGCAATTATATTGTAATGTAACGTAATCCTCCTGTTACAGTCACTAAATTTAACATTTATAAAACTTCCTAAATATTATTTTCGTGTTCATTTTTGAGAAGTTTGTAATTACATTTCATAATTTTGCATTCTGTAGGTACCTTCGAACCACACTTGGATCAATGAACAAGCTTCAAAATAAATACGATCCTCGTTATAACATGTATAATTCCAATAAGATGCGTTTATTTTCTTTTAATTATTATTGGGCTACCGCAAATTCGCATAAAATATTAATAACAGAAATGGCTGACGCTGGATTTTTTTACTGTGGAAATGGAATCAATGATAAAACTGCATGTTTTTCTTGTGGAGGAATTATTGAAGATTGGGAGATTTATAACGATCCTTGGATGCAACACGCAATTCATTATCCTAAATGTTTTTATTTGAATGCCGTGAAAGGAACGGAATATGTGTTGAATGTCTGTAAGGAAACTAGAAATTATAAAAACTGACGAACATTTGAGTTTAACTGCAACTTAACAATGTCGATCACATGGATTGGTTTGTAAGTATTAAAAAATAAAATGTTTTAATAGTTTTTTAAATAGTTACTATTAATTTTCATCTAAAAATAATTATACGAGACAATCATGCTCGCATATTTACTTTCAACGACGAGTGAATTGACACTTGATAATTAAATCTATCACAAATGTAATCTAATTATGAATCATAAAGTATAATGTAAATTCTAAACAAACATACATACCTATTAATTTAATTATGAATCATAAAGTATGATGTAACAGGTATCGGGTTCACTTTGTCGGCTTTATTTGTACAGTTCTAAATAAATTGCAATTTGACAAAATTGGTATGTAATTAATTTATCGTAAACGACGTATTATTTTATTATGAACTTTAAATCCTGTATTTAGAGTTTACAATTAAAATTACCCATTTTTATGCTGAATTTGTATTTTTCAATTATATAAACCGTGTAATTTCGATTAATAAATTACATTCGCTTCAGTATCTTCAAAGTGACAAGTGACAAATCAACTATATCTAACATGTAAGTAAGTACTTCTTAATTTTCTGCACAATGCTCAGCTACGGACCTGGTTTTTGCCTGCCGGCTGATGTATCTGTTATAATCGTTTCAATTTTTTAGTGTTTTATTAGTATAACTTTTCGAAGTCTTTTATTGATGAAATTTTCTAAGTGTTTTATTAGTAAAACTTTTCGAAGTCTTTTATTGATGAAATTTTCTAAGTGTTTTAATAGTAATGTTTTTTCTAAGTGTTTCATTAGTAAAACTTTTCTAAGTCTTTTATCGGTAAATTTTTTCTAAGTGGTTTATCGAAGTATTTTATTAGTAAACCTTTTGTAAGTGGTTTTATTAGTAAACTTTTGTATGCGTTTTGATTAGTAAAATATTTAGAAGTGTTTTAACGTTGAATTTTTTCTAAGTGTTTTATTAATAAAACTTTTGTAAGTGGTTTTATTGGTAAAATTTTTCTAAGTGTTTTAACGTTGAAACTTTTCTAAGTGTTTTATTAGTAAAACTTTTCGAAGTCTTTTATCGATGAAATTTTCTAATTGTTTTTAATAGGAACTTGATCTAAGTCTTTTATAGTTTAAATTTTCTAAGTGTTTCATTAGTAAACTCGTCATTCGTTAATGTGATCATTTCAACCCAGCTACGGAGTCGGTTTTGTTTTAAGTTAACCTTGGTGTTTTCTACTTTAGGTCAGACTCGGAATCAGAATACATTTCACAACAGTCCTCAGCTGCAGTAGCCGAGACTACTAAGAAGCAACCTAAAAAAAAGGTGGTGAAGCCGGTGAAGCGTCAGACGACTGAAAAATCCGCCTGCCCATCAGACTCTAAATCCAGGTAATTTAAATTACTACTTGTATGTTTAGGTGTTTATTGAGTATAATACTTAAGTCAATTAAAGTATTATGTGCACTCGTATAATTGATAATATAATAAATTAAGAATTTTAACGCAGAGAATATTAAAATCAATATTGTCGATATATTAAATGTAGGAATGTTGATAGTTACTTTAGAGGTATTGAATCTATTATAATCATGATAATGCATCGCACATTGTATTCCCTATAATTCAGCAGAGGTTTATTATATAATACACCTATATTACATAAGAAATAAAAGTAAATTATTATTATTAATGTATAATTTTATTGTTTACAGTAAAAAACAGAGCTCAGATCTCTTTGGTCTGGAGAACGACGACCACAAGCTGACGACCGCAGACTTCAATTCGTCGCTCATCAGTCGTGTCGCGGATGGAAAAGTACGGCGAACGGCAGACCTGGAGGGAGATTACTACGTAGAGACCAAGGTTTATCTAAAGAGCGATGTTGTCTCCACTCCCAAGACCGAACGTTGGCGGAAAGCCCAGGTTAGCCTAAAATTACAGCTGAATCGTAATTCTGCCCAGTGGGACGGGTTGCAAAAATTCATGAGACATGCTCACGAATTATTTAACGATTCAGAGCCGGTATATTACAGCGACAGTATACATTTTAAATAAGTTAATTTTAAATTGTTGGGACACAAAATTTATTCTATCAATTAATGTAGAATCTAAAACTATTGTAGCGTATAAAAAATAAGTTAAGATCTTGTTTAAAGTCTAATTAGTTCGCTATAATTCTCCCATAGTGGGTAGGGCTTTATGAGACTAGCACACGATTTGTTCAACGATTCCGACCCGGTCTTATACAGAGAGAATTGTAAATAAGTTAGTCTTAAATTGTTGGGAACAATAAATTTATTGCATCAATTAATGTAGAATCTAAAACTATTTTATTATAAAAATTGTTGAATTAATAATAATCTAAAAATGCCTTTCTGTACCGTTTGCAACACATCTGTTGAGCGCAGTCACTGGACCGGTCACTTACGTAGTAGTAATCACAAAAATAAAAATATTTCACAATTTTGCGAAGGTGTTGAAATAATTCATTCTGCATTTCGTAATCGTATAGCTTCTTATAGAATTGTAGATCCGTCCGAGAATTGTTCCCTAGATTCATTTTTTAATAATATTGAGAACAAAATTAAATCGTTAATTGACATGTCTCTTAAAGAACACATTTGTTTAAAAGTTAACTTCGAATATTTTGCTCTGTTTTTAATGATTAAAAATGATTCTCAAGAGATGAAATCATTTGCCACAAAAAACATTACTTTGCATCAGAATTATGAACTAAATTCAATAATGTCTCAAGTCAAAAATACTTTTAAAAAAAAGGTAGAAGAATTTGAGGACCGAGATAGTGGATGGACGTTCTTAAACAATTCGCATTTGGAAGTCAATGTTAACAAATATCAACCTATGCGCGGTTCAGGTTTTATCGATTTGCCTGCGTCAATAAAATCGAAAAAAGCTTGTGTTAATATTCGCAATAATGATGAGTATTGTTTCTTATGGTCTGTTGTTGCTGCTTTATATCCAACTACGAGTCATCCTGAAAGAGTATCGTCTTATCCTGATTATCGTAAAGTATTAAATGTAAAGGATATATCATTCCCAATTAATTTCTCAGATATTAAACGGTTTGAAGTGAATAACCCGGAAATTTGCATTTATATTTATGGTTTAAGGAATAATACCATCGTAGGACCTCTTTACAAACCAAAAGCTGTAAAGGGAAAGGTTATTCATTTACTTTATTTAGAAAGTGGTGATTTATCACATTATTGTCTCATTAAAGATTTGCCGCGACTTGTTAAGAACCAAATAACAAAGCACCACAGTAAACTCAGCTTATGTGATGTTTGTTTAATGTTTTTTAATTCATGTGACGATCTTAGTTCACATATTTGTGGTGGTGTTGTCACAGAGCTACCTCCAAAAGGTTCTTTCATACAGTTTAAAAATTATAGCAGAAAGCAAACTGTACCATTTGTTATTTACGCAGATTTTGAAACAATGTTAGAACGGTATGAATCTTGTGATCCTGATCCCACCAAGGCAAGCACTGTAACGCGGCAACGACACGTGCCTGTAGCTTACGCTTATCATATTACGTGTGCGCTAGATGAAAGCTACAATAGTTACGTTTCTTATCGCGGTTCAGATTGTGTATCTAATTTTGTGAAGTCTATTTATAAAGATGCACATAAAATTTACGCTATTTTAAAAAATAATGTTCCTATGATATACTCTGATGATAATGCTCGTGACTTTAAAAATGCAATAACTTGTCATATTTGTGATCACCTCTTGTTCAGCGACAGGGTTCGCGATCATTGTCATTTGACAGGAAAGTATCGCGGTGCAGCTCATAGTTACTGTAACCTACAATACAAATTACCAACATTTTTGCCGGTATTCTTTCATAATTTGTCCGGATACGATTGTCACCTTTTTATAAAAGAATTAGGTGAAGCTCCTGGACCTCTTAAAGTTATACCGAAAACAAAGGAAAACTATATTTCATTTACAAAGTTCATTCCGATTTCGCCCGAGGAAAGCATTCAAGTTCGGTTTGTAGACTCTTTCAAATTTTTAGGCACGAGTTTAGAAAAGTTAGTTAGTACAATGAAAAAACAAGACTTCAAGCAATTAAAATCTTATTTTCCTAATAAAACACAATTTAACCTACTCACTCGTAAAGGAGTGTATCCTTATGACTTTATGTCTCAATGGGAACGATACGAAAAAACGTGTTTGCCATCTAAAAAATATTTTTTTAACTCATTGATTAATGAAGAAATTACTGACGAAGATTATGATCACGCGCGTTCGGTTTGGTTAGTGTTTAATATTCGCAACATGGGTATGTACACCGATTTATATCTCAAAACAGACGTTCTATTGTTAACAGATGTATTCGAAAATTTTCGAAAAACCTGTAAACGACATTACAATCTCGATCCCGCGTTCTATCTTACAGCACCAAGTCTATCTTTTGATGCAATGCTTTTAAAAACAGGAGTTCAATTAGAATTAATTAGCGATGTAGACATTTTTAGAATGATACAAAAAGGTATTCGTGGAGGTGTTTGTATGTGTTCCAAAAGATATGCTAAAGCCAACCATAAATATTTAGATACCTACGATCCATCCTGCCCAAATTCCTTTATCATTTATTTAGACTGTAACAATTTATACGGATACAGTATGTGTCAATCGCTACCCTATTCCGATTTCAGATTTATGAATAGACATGAAATAGATTTTTTACAAGCGAATTTGACAAGCATTAATAATACCGCGGAATACGGTTACATTCTTGAAGTCGATTTAATATATCCAGAAAATTTACACATTGATCACAATGACTTTCCATTTTGTCCAGAAAAATGTTTACCACCCGGTGGTAAAAATAAAAAATTAATACCAAATTTATACGACAAATATCACTATGTAATTCATTATGTTCATTTAAAAACATGCTTGCAGCACGGTTTAATATTGAGAAGGATCCATCGCGCTATTACGTTTAAGCAAAGTGGTTTTTTAAAGCAATATATTGATATTAACACTCAGTTACGTCAAAAAGCAGAGTCAACCTTTGAACAAGATTTTTTCAAATTATTAAACAATAGTATTTTTGGAAAAACCTTAGAAAATAATGAAAATCGAATAGACGTTAAGTTGGTAAACAAGTGGAATGACTCAAATAATAAAACAAAAAAGAGTAATTGTGCTGAGAAATTGATAGCCAATCCATATTTTCACAGCGTTTCTGTGTTTTCTGATGATCTAGTAGCAATCCAAATGAAGCCTTTACGTGTTTTACTTAATAAACCAATTTACATAGGGTTTACAGTATTAGAATTATCTAAGGCGCACATGTACGATTTTCACTATTCTATCATGAAACCTTTTTATGGTAAGCGAATTGAATTGTGCTATACTGACACAGATAGTCTAATTTATGATATACAGAGTAATAATATTTATCAAGATTTAAAGCTCAATTTTTTAAAATATTTCGATAGCTCTAATTACGAATTTAACAATGAATTTGATTTGCCTATAATTAATAAAAAGATTCCTGGGCTGTTTAAGGACGAAATGGGCGGTAAAATAATCAAAGAATTCGTAGGACTGCGCTCAAAGCTGTATTGTATTAAAACCATAAACAAAACCATTAAAAAAGCTAAAGGTATAAAAAAGTGTGTAACGAAAAATTTAAATATGGATGATTATAAAAATGTTTTATATACTTGCAATATCATTCGCAAAAGAAATGTATTATTTAAATCAATAAAGCATAATATATTCACTCAGAATGTTAATAAAATAGCACTTTCAAGCAATGATGATAAACGGATGTTATCATTAGACAAAGTATCTACTTTAGCTTGGGGTAATGCAAATATATTTATGTAATGCAATACCAGAATTTAAATGTAATTAGTGAAGTAGTTAAATTTCTAACATGTATTTTATTGTTTGTAAAACTAATGACGTCCTAAATGGAAAGTCTCTTTTTATTATATAATATTATTGTGTTAAGTAATTTAGTATAAAAATAGTACCGATATAGGTAAGTTTATTTAAAAAATGTATGTATTCTAAGTGTCCCTGCAAAATAAGTTTAAGTAAAATTTAATTATCTACCTATTTTCATGTACCTACTTAATATATATTGAAATAAATAGTATTTTATATTCTATTAAATATGTTTCATTTCCATTCCTGATAACAAAGCTAGTTTGTGTAATATAACGCCAACCAAGTGCGCGCGCATGTCTCTACGTGTCGCAAACATTCCTTGATCTTGTTTAAACATGAAATTGATTCACAGCTCCAGGTATATTGAAGCTCGCATTTCATAATAATATAAATGATTAGTACATACACAACAAGACAGTCAGTCGGACTGGTCGCATCACGTTGAATAAAAATAAATCAAATTGTAAGTATTGTACAAGGTTATAAGTATTTATAAAATTATTTACTTATGCTGTTATTTATATTTATTTTCATTAATATTATAACTTTCTTTGTTTCAGATCATCAATAATGTACAACTCTGATGATTGTATCTTTTCACAATACGGTCAAGGACTTCCCACAGAAAGTTTAAGCTGGCATGTTCCTGAGCAACAAAGACTTCAAGCAAGCAACAAAAAGTCTAGACCAAGACGGGAGGGTCAAAAGCGAAAAGCACCTGAACCTTCTTTGTTTCAATCATACGTTATAAATAATGAAAAGAAAAAAGGTTTAAAGGTGATCCAGATACAAGTGATTGACATCAGTGAGCAACCAGAACCAAGTGCTACGCTAAGTTCAAGTGATCTTGAGGAGATGGTAGTGATGAGTGCGCAATATGTAGTTAGTGAACCGGTGGACTATGTTTTGGACGAGACACAGACATTAATTAACAAAATTTCAAAGAAACTTTGTGGTGACAATAGTTATTAGTATGTAAGTATGTACCTAGTTTGTAACTTTTATTGTAATTGTAAATAGTTTGAAAACTTAATAAATAATATGATTATAATTTAAATTGTAAATGTAAGTATGTACCTAGTTTGTAACTTTTATTGTAATTGTAAATAGTTTGAAAACTTAATAAATAATACGATTATAATTTAAATTGTAAATGTAAGTATGTACCTAGTTTGTAACTTTTATTGTAATTGTAAATAGTTTGAAAACTTAATAAATAATATTATGATTATAATTTAAATTGTAAATGTAAGTATGTACCTAGTTTGTAACTTTTATTGTAAGTAATTGTAAATAGTTTGAAAACTGAATAAATAATATGATTGTACCTAATTTAAATTATGTTTTATTTGCATTACATAAACACTCACACTTTATATTAGATCTAAAGAAATGTTCTCATTACATAAAAAATACGATTTCATTATTTTTATATAAATAGAAAACTCGTTTCATTTCATTAGAGCTTATATAGGAAGTTTGATGTTTAAGTTACCAGACCACATTTAAATAAAACGTTTAAATTTAAAGTTAATATAATGAAATAAAAGTAACAATAAATATTTTAAGTATAGAATAGATAAAACAGTTTATTTAAATAAAATAGCCATATTTACTATACAAAAAATCAGTTTATTAATATCAGTTAAACAATTAAATGAAACACATAAAGTCTGTTTTATTTTTACAAAATTTATCACCACTCTAAATACTTTTTTAGACATAACACATTTCTAAGCGCACAATCCTTTAAATGTTTAGTACAATTCAATGTAGTTCTTATATCACAGTATTTTTTATGCAATAAGGATAAACTAGGACACTGTTCATCATCTAGTGCTGTCACATTACAATTTACACACAGTTCCTTAACCCATTTTACTTTCTCCAAGCCTTTTACAAAAATGTCTTTATTTTCCAAATATGACACGATTATACGACGAAATTCTCTATAGTCAATGTATCCTTCGTTCCAATAGATACCTCTGTTTCTTTCTAACCATTCAGTTTGCTTCTTTTCAGCGCTTGTTAGGTATTTAAACAAGTATGGAGGTTTAATTAAAAACGTTTGAGTATAATGACAAGTGGCTAAAGCTAACTCCTTTATTATAAAATTATTGTATACGTCTTTAAATCCTTGAACATCAACTATAATCGTATCTGGATTCATGATATTTTCTTCACAGTATTACTCAGCGGTTTATATTCAATTATACAATCGTTTAGAATGAGACAGTAAGCAGCAGTTTTATCTGGTATATCTGAGTCGCTTTCAATTTCCACTCTAACGTCCACAACAGGACCTGTCTTCAGATTATCGGCTTGCCTGGAGCAATCGATAACGAACAGCGGTGCTAAGTCACTAAATTGTTTCTCACTTAATAAGGGTTCCGATCGACGTCCGTAATACGACTGTTGAAATCTGGTGTATTGCTCATATAATAAAGCGACTCTCTTATTGGCAAAATTAATGTTTAGATTTTCATACGGAAAGTAGGTTGAATTTAGATACACTCTAACATCACGAATATGGCAATGATCGAACTGAGACATGTCAGAACTTGCATTGTTTTTCCTGTTTGTCTGGAGACCAATGATCACATATCTAGGTTTTTCTATTTGCGATGAAGTTTTGATAGACCATGTATGTTTTGTAGTTTTTGGTAAAGCCGGATATTCGTATAGATCCCAATTTCTGAAAATCATCTGGAGCGGTCTGTCTTTTTCTAGCACTTTTAGCAAACTTATTTTTTCTTTGTCTGATACTTTAACGTGCGGTACGCGCCATATAATTTTGTTTATAACAACGTCTTCTATGATTTCCCCGGTGCTAAGTTTTACAGCATTCAGGTTAGTATTGCTTCGTAACAATATCAGTTCGTGTCTACTATTTATGACAATTTTCTTAAAATCTTCAGCAAAACCTAGAATATTGCAAAGTGGTATAGAAACAGAAAAACTACCACCATTCATATTCTTTATACCATCAATATTCCAACCCCACGCATTGGATATCTTTGACTCGTTTTCATTCATTGATATTAAAGATTTCATCGTAGTAGTAACGCCAGCATTTTTTATTTTATCAATTTCTACTCCATTTAACTCATATCTAATATCTTGAAACAAGTAAAGTAAAGCATTGTTCGTAAAATGGATGGTACTAACAGTATCCTTCGAATCCTTTTTGTTAACGATTACTGATCCTTCTAAATACAAAGTGCTTGATGACGGTAGTATATACAGGTCTTGTTGGTTAATAGGTATACGAATTTCATCGTTTCTATTGAAACTTGTTACGTACGGCTTGTAAGAGTGAAACTCAATGCCTTCAACGGTGTTGTCGTACGTTGGTGCAGATAAAACATCTAAGATATTCATTTTAGCAGACCAATCGCTTTAAGGAAAGCCTTATTGTCATTAGTTAATTTAATTTTTGTTTTAGAGCCAGCTCTTACCAGGTTGATAGTTCGAGTGGAACTGTTATTTCTAATTTCTCGCTGCGTATATTTATTGTAGTTAATCATTTTTTCTTCTTAGATGTAAATACAGTTGCACTTCTTCACCACGTAAATTTATTAAGCGGTTATTTATATCTAATAGTCTTATATGTATGGAGTTTATATTGTTTTGATTTATAGGAAAATATATCACGTTTGTAGGGATTTCAATAATTCTGTATCCAGGTGGAACGTTCAGCGAAAATTCGTGCACAATGTGACTGGTTTCTCCGTTAATGTACGAGCCACTTACAATATCACATTCGATCCTGATTACGGTCGTAGGCAGAATGTTGACTGGAAACTCTGACACATGCCATTTATTTGCTTCCAAGATCTGCTTCTTAAATCCTAATAAACTTTGAAAAGTGTCTTCCTTATCAAAATTTATATTTTTTGTGCAGTATATACAAGTTTTTAATGTGTTGTTATTGCACTGTAATTTGAATGAAGCATCCTTTATTTCAGATTTTAAATAATCACCAATGTCTTGTAATTCATAGGTGCCTTCCGGTATTTCAATAACTTCATCGGATCCATAATATAACTTATTATTCCTTTTGTCAATATTTGGAATTGAGTTAAATGTTGAGAAATGCAATAAAGCACACTCATACTGTCCGATCAATTGTAGTGTGTTAGTATAGTACACAGTTAAATTTGACGAATTTCCAGTTATCGACAAAGTGAGTGACATCTTGCAAATGATTTAAATTAAACAAACGTATGAAATTTATATGTTTTTATTCCAATAGTTCCATAAATATTTCAAACATAAATGTCCACAATTTACAGTATTAAATTTTTGATATCTTGTATAATTATAAAAAACATTACAATTTTTAAAGTACCTGATCAATTCTTTGGGGGGTTTTAAATCACCAAAGCTGTCAAAATATTCACAGTAATGATTTACTTTAACATAAGCTACCCAATGTGTTCCTTCGTTTTTTGAATCATCCAAGTTAACTATACCACACTCAATCCGTTTTGGTGAACTTGGTAACCGATCCTTCATGTAGACTCCTCGAAAGTATGGGATGTCTTGTGCGTGTTTTTCAATGTCTAAATTAGTTAAAGGTCGATTAGGTAGCTTGCAGTTCAGTTTTTTGAAGATTTTATATACAATCCTTTACCACTTTTATAGGATTTAATGTATAGACCCTTGCCTATGGCTAATGCCTCCATAGATCTGTTATGTCGTTCTGTTTCTTGTAAATTCTTTTGAGCTGCTTTATATTCGTTTACGGTTTTTGCTATACCAGCTGCGCCACCAGCTAAAGCGCCTAAAGCTGATAAACCAGCAAAAATTGGGATTAAAGGCAGAAATCCACCTGTTTTTGGTATAGGTATAACTCGTGGAACCTGAATTTTCTGAATGCATGGAAATATTTTTTTTGCAACTGAGTAAGCAGCGTTGATTAAATCTTTATTATCCTTATGTTTCAGTTTTTTAATTTTAGATTTTATTTTTGACACAAAACTATTAAACGTTTTAATGCCGGCACCATTCTTTAGTTTGGCTTTCATAACTTTGCTGACCAACCATGAGCTAAGTTTTTCACCTTTTCCAACGTCTTTTGATTTGAGTCTTTGTTTAGCCATGTTTAATAGTTGTAGATCCGCTTTGTGACGACTAGATAAGTCTGTATGGTTTGCGTACGCAATATCGTGATGCATACAAGCCTCGTCTAGCTTATTTACACCTCTGTCACCTCGTAGTAATCGTTTTTCAAGTTTCGTTCCCGGTCCGCAATAATTGTAACCAGGCAAATGAAGTTCAATCGGCAAATTATTAATTAAATTATTTACTAGTCCTCCACCTTGCATTACTTAATGTATAATGATCAAATATAACAAGATATGATAATTATATAAATATTAATTCACTATTGCAGTTTTATTAATCCAACTGTTTTCTTGACTGCTTAAACCTAACCATTTAACAAATATTTTGTTTCCTTTTCTTTTCAAAACCTTTTCTATCAAATAAATATCTGGATAGTGAGATTTTTGAAGTTCCGGTTCGTAAAAAGAACCTAATATGGGATTTTTCCGTTGATCTTCTATATTATATGTCACTGGTAGAGTATCATTAATTTTTTTTATAGTAAATATTTCAGTTGACCAATTAGGAGTGTAACCTTTTGCAAAAATTTGTTTATATTTACTGATACGAACTTTGTCACCAACTTTGAACTTAGGCTTGTCTCGAACAGATAAATGTTTATGTGATTTTATTATATTATTTTTTATGAGAGACACATTTATCTTATTTACATCGATGGGTTTACATTGAATAGTACGATGTTTTGTGTTGTTGTATACCTTCAATGTATCGTTTAATGCCGAATCTATCCACTTGTAGCTACCATTCAAACTAAAATATTTATATAATTTATTTTTTATAGTTTTGATTAAGCGTTCCACAATAGAAGCTTTCTTGGTAGAAAACGAGGAGTAGTGGTTTATTTTATACTTCTTCATAAGCGATTGGAATGATATGTTATAAAATTCTGTTCCCGAATCAGTTTGTAAATGCACTGGATTACGATGGCTGGCAGTAAGTATTTGCTCAAATGCACGAGTAACGTCTAGTTTATTTTTCGATTTTAACGGTTCTGCCCAAGCATATTTCGAGAAACAATCGATCACTACTAAAATATAATTATAACCTTTGTTATAACATCTCAAATTCTGCATATCCATTAAATCAGCTTGCCATAAGTCATCAATCCCTTTTAGAATGACTGAACGTCGAAAAAAATTTCTTCTTGCTGCCTTGTGTATTTCATTAACAATATGTTGTTTTGCCATTACTATTTTTTAGATTCAATCAATCTGTCTACAACTTCTTTCGTGTAAAACTTGTCCGCTAAGTGAGTTAAAGCCTCAGATATCTTTGCTTTTAAGGCATTTTCAGCATCAGTCATGATTTGAACACGCATTGCGCTATTCATTTTAAATAACTCTTGCATCATTTTGACCTTAAATTGATCTACATATTCTTTATTAACAGCATCGTCTGCTTCTAAAGGAGGCTTGATTCCTTTGAGTCTTGATGTTTTCAAATCAAAATCTCCACTTTCAGATTTTAACAATGCTTTGTCATTAAATTCAAATAATTCTGATAAACGCATTCTTTTATGAATATAGTGTCCAAATTTGTCAACGTTCATGTTTGAGGTGTATTTTATTGGAAGGTTTATAGTAAAATGAAACATATATGCCATATAGCATTTATTTATTTATAATCTTACTTTCACGCAATTCCTCAATGATAGAAATAATTTCATTATCTAACCCCGTATTCCCAGCGTCTCTAGATGCAATCAATAACTTTAATCTATCTACTAGTTCATTTGGATCATCCCAGTATACAAAGTCTACATTTTTGCGCCACATTTTTTTTAAGGGTAATCCTTTTCCCTTTGATTCTTTGTCTTGTAGCTTGAAAAGAGGTTTAATGACTTGCATATATTTTTGACCTTTATTACTTTTTATTGGTTTGATTGGGTCAAAATCTCGTCGATGAGCATTTGTATCAAGAAGCATCGATTTATAATGCTGCAAATCACTCTCTGTGACTGAGTTTAAGTCTATTTCTTTTTTTACAAGTAACTGTTTCAAACCAGGTGTATTTCGGTATTTGCTTCCGGCTACGGTGATAAATTCATCGTTGATTGTTATAAGAGCAGAACCTAACATCAATTTGCCGCGTTCTACTCTAACACCAAACGGAACATCGGACAGCACTTCTGACGATAATGACCAGGATGATGTATCTTCTTGATTATTACCATTTAGTGATTGAAATGAATCATCACTGTTAAAATCGGTTCCACTTAGGTCTGCATCTTGTTTAACCAAAGTTTGATCAGCAAACGGAACTTTAATTTCATCAGCAAACGGAATTTCATTTTCATCATCTTCTGTGTTTCGCATGAGAGTGGTTTGCTTAGTAGTATTAGCTATTTGATTGAGAGATTCCGTAACGGGTTTAAAAACCGTTTCTAGTGCTTGTTTATTAGAACTTTCGAAATCTCTCATCTTCTGTACTTTTTTCTTTACAGCTTCTGCAGCTTCAACAATTTGTCTTTTCAATGATTTTTCCATATTAGTGAAATAGATCGTAACCGGTTAACAGTTGTCTGAAGAATAATGTTTTTACGATGGTGAATATTCTTAAATATTCCTATCCTTAATCAAAAACTACAAAAGTGTCAAAGTTTTTTCTATAACAGCCGTTATTTTTTGAACAATCTTTGTTTATTACAACAAAGTTGTAGGGCTCGCTCCATATATTTGAACACATTTCACGAAATTCAAACCATGTCATGTCAGTATTGACATGTTCTTCATAAATATGTTTCAAATTAACATTATCTTGCTTAAAAAGTAAGAGTAAGTTAGCATTATCTCTTACTAACTGTTTAGGGATTTTACTATATGTTTGATTTAAATAAAAACAATCAATGTACTTATGTCTTCCCATTGCAAAAAAATCACGCATGTTATTTTGGTTTTCACATGACACGTCATCAAATATAATCACAGAATTAGGTCTTGCGTCCTGTACGCTTATTACTTCCTCATATCCCTGATATTTCTGAAGTGAAACACCTGCCACTTGTTGTAAAACACTTTCTAAAAAAATGTATTTCGGTTGGTGTAATGTTTTTGAATAAACATAAACATTTCGAAAATTTAATCCCTTTTCGTGTATAAGGAGACCAACCAGTAAATTAGTTTTTCCACAATTTGAAGGCCCGCAAATGATGCATCGAATAGAATTAGGTAATAATTCTCCATGTCGATAAACCACCTCAGGAAATTCATCGCAGATTGTGTTTACGTGTAACGATTGTGATTGTTTGACAAATTTCATGTTATGATGCGTGATACAGTTTTATTGAAAATGAGATAAATTATTACATTACATTAATATTTATAACTGAAATTATTCAGGTCAGCCAACGATATCAAAAATATTATTGGGTATTCTACTCCACCGAGAGTGACGGAGGCGAACGAAGTGAGCCGTAGGAACGGAAGGTGGAGTAGAATGCCCAATAATATACTACTTACATTGGTCAATTACTTTGGGAAAAAAGTGTGCCGCCAGTAAGTAGACGGTCATAATAATAAATAATTACATAATTATCATATAGTCACGGCAAAAATATATTAGAAAAACACACTCAAAACTAACAATAAATTAATGTGAAAGATATACAAGAAATAATTTATCGAATAATAAAATTAACACAACACAATACACTCAGGCGCCATTTTGGTCATACGCTTATATACAAATAATTTCCTTGCTAAAAATAATAAGGTACATTATGAAGTAGACAAGATTGTACGGCAACGTGGTTGCTGTTTGTTAAATTATTTAGGTGTATGTGAACGCACTCGAAATTGGAAATTGGAGAAGCAAATTAATGTTCGGCTTGTGAAGGGGTAAGAATATAATGTATAATTATTTCTTTTCTTCTCAAATTGTGGTTAGAGACTCGACACAAACTCGACTCGGTGGTGTAAGGGTTAAAGTAGTCGCCGCGCTATTACCATCACCATGTCAAGTCGTGGTTGAAGTTCCCATACATGACAATCATTTATATTATATCGAGTCTCAATTTTTAAATTACTGAGTGAGCCCCGCGACTCTGTGGTTGTTGCCTGTTCCGGGATTTGTCTTCATGAAACAACAATAACCGGTTATGTGTTAGTTGGACTCATGCGCTGAGGGTTAAAAGGAACAAAAACAGCTGTACCTTCTTGAAAAATGGGTCTGGTTATTAATAACCCTATAGTTTCCGTTAACGAGGCGTTCTTTTCAACCCAGTGTTTGACTACAAGTAGAACTAAATTACATCCTAACATCAAGACGATTTAAATTAAAAATTACAACACTTAACCTTTTGACCGCCACGTCAAATCAGTATTGCCGTGCCTTGAGCGCCAAGCTTTTAAAATACAGTACATTTTTGACGTGCCATGCCGTCATTGCCGTGGTGAACACATTTTAATTTTACGTGTATAGACGTCTCTGGCGTTCAAAGGGTTAAGCAAGTTTAAAATACGTGCCATTATTAGATCTAAATATTTTAGGAGGTGGATGATTGTGACTAGTATTTGTTGCTCTAATACTACCGTCCTTAAAGAACTTAATTTTTGCGGGACAATTCCGCTGTCTTTTGCTGGAACAATACCTTGTTCGGGTGGAGTGACCGCTCTTTGAGAATGTATATTCCTCAAATAACAATACGTTTCTTCCATTTATTGTGATGCATGGTAATGGTCCTGCAAACATACACATGTTAGCCTTAGTGTCCTAAACTACATACAGAAAAAATCTAAGAAATATTTTATTCTAACAGCTAATTTAATACGTGCTAAAAATCAGTACTTACAAATTAGTTATACATAGATACCGGAATTCAATACCGGTATTGAAATACATAAATATTCAAGTACAAACTTTATTTCTAAAAAATGTCGTGTAAATTTTTAAATAAGTATTGTTTCCACTAATGATTATGTTCATAGACATGTTTAATTATTTCATTTTCTACAGTGATTATATTAGCTTTACACCCGTGACCAGTTTTAACACAAGTCCATCTAGCGCGGACGCCTTTGCTTCGACTCCATTTGTTAAACCGATATGGACCAATTAGCATTACCGGTTTCCCGTACCGGGACGTTGAAAATATCGGCATATCTGTAAAATATTAAACTTTTATATACTCGTCACTATTGAAAAATACGTTTAACATGCAACGGATTTTTAACCCCCGGCACAAAACAAAGATTTCTGTGTTTGTGTGTCTGTCTGTGTCTGTATTTTGATGCTGATTTTTTATCATTTGCATGACATGTTCTATTAATATTGCTGCAACCGTTTCAGCTCTTATAGGGGGTGATTTATTATTCTATATTATGTTACGGGAAGTCATTAAATATAACAATATAAAATTATAAGAAAAAAAATAAACTGGGTAAGATGGTTCAATTATTTTTCATAATATAATATAATTTCCTCCGAAGCGGGCGGTTCGAATCGTCGGTGATCCCAATCTGACGGACAACTTGGAATCGTTAGAGCAACGGAGAGACTTTCGGTCACTCTGCGATTATATAAGACTATCGATTACTCCATGGGGAGTGCTCCGATGAACTCCATGATTTGGTGCCATCGTCGCCTTTCTATCATCGCACCACTCGACGCCGCTGTAGGCTTCACCCACACTACCTGAAGCCGATACCGTCTAAAACGGTAAGGTTTCAGCGATCATTCTTCCCACGTACGCACGTGCAGGCTCTGGGGTGAACTTCCTACAGCAGTGTTTCCAGAGCGCTATGACATGTCCTTTTTCCAACGAGGTTTAAAGAGAGCTATCCTCTGAAGGTAGGCAGCGGCTTGCGGCGGTAAACACTTACCATCAGGTGGGCCGCTTACTCGTCTGCCCCTACAGGCAATAAAAAAAATAAAATAAAATAAAAACCAGAAAAGGAAAGATTGAAGGAAAGAGGTAGATTGAGAATGACACATTTTATGGATCATCAGATCAAAAAGGTTGTCAAGTCAATAAAAACTACACAGAAAACTGAAAATATTATATTATTATATATTTTGTAATAGGTAAGGGAGTTTAACAGTGTGGTCTTAAACCAAAATGCGTATGGCACACATACTCGTAATTAATGTCTATATAGGTAATACGCTGTACTTTCCCGAATTAAAGAACAGTAAGTGGCAAAATTAAAATATAAATATAACATCTGGCCATGATTTGTGAACTGCGCTATCGTTGAATGAAGCGTTTGTAGATTAAGTTATTATTAATTAAATTATATTGTTTATTTTTTATAAAATATCTTAATCACATTGGTGAAGCGATGGTGGCTGAATGGATAAGGGACCGGCGTGCAAATCACGTGGTCCGAGTTCGACCCGACCGGCAGAACCAATGTGGATTCCACTGTGTGAAATTTATATGTGCCTACTAGTCAAGTGACTTACCATCTGCTAACGGTGAAGGAAAACATCGTGAGGAAACCAACATACCCTAGAAGAAATTCTATGAGTAATCCACCAGCCCGCACTAGGCCAGCGTGAGTGGATTATGGCCTAAACCCTCTTAGCTCTCTAGTTAGAGGAGAGACCCGAGCCCAGCAGAGTGGACTTAATGGGTTGATTATCTTAATCACATTGGTGACAGAAAGCAAGATAATAATTATAATTTGTCAAACAAATACCTATTTCGTAATTAGTACACGTCATATAATTAAAAAAAAAAAATTCAATTGAATACTTAATTATTGTTTTAATCCTACTTATCTCATTATAAATGCGAAACTAATGGAAGCATTGCATATAATTTAGCATACAGATACAATATAGCTGGAAAAATAGCACATACATACGACATACGTAAAAAATTGGAAAATTCATTTAAAAGACAACGCCCGCACTAGGGAACAAGCCCCGTGTCGCGGGGAGCTTTACAAACATGAAATTAACGGACACAAAGTACACCCAGACTAGAAACAAATATCTATGAATTACACAAATATTTTTCTCGTGTGGGAATCGAACCCACGTCACCCAGCACGGCGATGTAGTGGCGAGGCGACCACCGTAACCACTGCGCCACGGTGACAGTCAACTACAACAAATTAATAAAGCAATCGACTCCATAATCAAATGGTTACAAAAAAATAATTTACTTGCAAATTTATCAAAGACCCAATACATACAATTCCATACAAAACAATCCAAAGCAGTACCTAGAAAGCTTATGTATGATGGCGCAACTATAAATGAAGTTTCACACACTAAATTCCTAGGCTTGACTATAGACAAATTTTGTGACTGGAAAATGCACATTGAAGGGTTATGTAAAAAAGTAAATAGTTTTGTCTATGTGTTAAATAGGCTCAGCAATACATCTACTATTGAAACAGTGCTAATGGCATACCACAGATACGAGTATGTCAGTTCCATATTACGGTATGGCCTTATACTGTGGGGTATTTCGACAGATTTTCAACGGGCGTTTCTATCTCAAAAGAGATGTATACGAGCAATTGTCGGTATTCCCCCCTATGAATCGTGTAAGCTGCATTTTAGAAACTTTAACATAATGGTATAATACCGGGTATGTACATTTTTGAAATACGCGTATTTGTCAAGACTTATCCAGATCTTTTCGTTAAAGCCAGTGACATTTATCCACGGAATACAAGACGTGGAGAACGATTGGTATTGGAAACTGTTCCAAGAACCACAATGTTCACAAAGAACAGTTTTTCCATGTGTATAAAAATCTTCAACAATCTGCCAACGGTCATTCAGGACCTTCCTATAAATACATTTAAGAAAAGTTTAAAGGCTTTAATTATTACAAAAATGGTATATACGGTAAATGACAGGCTTCAATGATCTGCGTCATATTAACACAATGTTTTTTTTTATTTATTGATAACCTGTATGATTGACATTTAAACGGATTATTTGTGTTATATTATCTGTATGTCATTTAAACAGATCATCTATATTATCGACATTTAAATTTATATAATATTATTTATTTATTTTTATTTATATAAACTTTATGCACATTGGTACATGGGCGGACTTAATGCCGTAGGCATTTTCTACCAGTCTACCTTGGGTGATGCAGAGTAGAGCAAAGTAGGTGCACAGTGATCAACCTATTAGAAAATAATAAAAAAAATAAAAAGAGGAAAATACAAAAATAACATAAATATCACTACATAAAATTATAACTACATAGATAAAATGCAATGGATAAACTAAATATATAATATACATACATACATACCTTTTTAAATATAATATATATATATAAATATGTCTATTATAGTGTGAGGCGTGATAATTCCGTCGTTTTATCCGAGAGTAGAGCTCTCTCTCTATTATGGTTTAAGGTTTTGCTTTTTATATTTTAATTTATTCCTATTTGTGACATTGATTACATCTAATTAACAGTTATGTACTTACAATTAATTTTAAGAAAATACAATAATATTTGCACACCTGTTTAGGTAAGATATGGTTAAATTTATATACGCAATAATGTTAACTATGATCATGTTTTTTTTTGTATGTAATGGGTTACATACAAAAGATGATCATAGTTAACATTAATGAAATCATTTATTTGCCTGAATATGGGTATTTAGGCAAATAAATCATTTGATTTGATTTGCTTTGATTTAATCTGAAGTATCTGCCATTAGATGCTTGAATGATATGTGGCGGTGGATGATTGTGGCATGCGTCAGCATATTTTAATGATCCATCGATATTCAACCGAATTTTAGCGGGACAATTCAGAAAGGACTTGCTAGAACAGTACCGAAAATTGACCGCAGCGCCTCGCTTTATAAAAATATACTTATCAAACAAATGTACTTTCTTTCCGTCCAGTATTATTTCTTTGTATTCTGAAAAATAATTAATAAACAAATATAGCAAAAAAAAATTGTTATTGCGTTTTCAACAATTGAGTACGGTTTTTACAATTTCAGTTTCCGTTTAAGTCAAATTATTCTTGCGAGAGAACACTCCGCTCTTGCGAGTTATTTACAGAAAGAAAATAGTCATTTTCGATTGTTAATTTATTGATTTATATAAAAGAGAAAATATATTTTATGAAATACACAAGATTATTTCAAAACAGTTTAAAGTTTCTTACAACACTAACCAAAAACCCTCAAAACATATCATTATACAAATTAATCATTCATTTAGATCAAATACATGATACCTACTTCATACAAAGCAAAAAAAAGGTGTCATCAAATTTGCCTAAGGTCAATTCACTGTCAAAGTTGAGCTCTGAGAAGAACTTGGCAAGAAACTTAGGCCACTCTTTTTAATCACTATAGTAAAAATGTTTAACTGATAATAGCCGATAATATATATTATATTATATACACATACTGTTTAAGTGTGCGGTGGTAGGGATACGAAGAGTAAAGGCTCGTCCACAGAACAGAGACAGCTTATTTATTGTCGGGACACGGAACTAGTAACATCGTCTGTGAAAACATTCCGTGCTTTATTAGTTCCAATATATTCTGAATATATTTTTTAGATGAATGCTAAACAAATAATGAATCTACGACCCTTGGATTACGTGTCCAATATGAGATTGAATTTGTCCATTACAGCCTAGCTTTGTATTCTTCTTCTTTTTTGGGCGGCTTTACTTTACGACCAAGACCAAGACGCTCGAGAATGAAATTGCCACAAATGGTCACCCATCATGGACTGACCTTGCCGAACGTTGCTTAACCTCGATGATCGTAACGAACGTCTCAGTGGTACTGAGTGCTATGAGCGCCTCATCATATATTTATTCTAAAAAGTACATTATACCCTACAATATAATGCCGTCAGCTGCTTTATAGATTATTGGCGGTTGGTGGTTGTGGATTCCTTCAGCAAATTCCAGACCTTGTCCATCAGCAGTTAAGAGTATCTTAGCGGAACAACCCTTAGCCGATTTGCTGGAACAATACCTCCAACGGATTGCTCCGCCCATTTTTGAATAAGTGTAGTTGTTGTACATTATTACGCTTTTTCCATTCAAAGTAATTAATTCAAAATGTTCTGAAAATCGAATAACAGATGTTATTAAATTATGATAGAAAAATAAAAGAGAAATGAAGTTTAATAAATTACACTAAATAATGAGCCGAACATTCGTCCATGGTAAGAATTAATAAAAACCGGCCAAGTGCGACTTGGACCCGCACACTAAAGGTTCCGTACCAACATGCAATTTTTTACCTACTTTTTTATGTGATTATCCTAATTTCATAAGATATTGGTAGGTAACGGGATACATATACACGCGTATATGGACAGACCTGTGCAGTGTTTTTAATTTGCACAGGCCATGACTGGAAAAAAAAAGCCAATCTATTTTTGTGACATCGTGCGGCAAACTAGGTGTCTCCATGCACGTTGCGACGCGTGGTTGAACTACGCAGGCAGACCTCTCATGTGTTCATGACATTACCAGCACATGAGAAACAAAACCGTAATCTCTAGCCTTGAGCCGCGTGTGTACATAAGCATTATCGGCTCGTCACGTCCCGTCCTTTCGAGAGGTTGCTAACACAATACTGCGACATTATATAAAATGAGTATTTTTTTTCTAGAGATCTTTTTTCGAGAAAAAAAAGTGCTAGAATATTTTCCTCTGTAGGATTGGTACTCACCTGCATCTAGCACAGGACTGCGTAATGGTAAGGATAATGTTATGAATGACAATGATAGGAAGTCAAAATATACAAAAAAGAAAAAACAGGTCCATTTTTTAAAGAACTTTATTTCTACTGGTACAAAAATACAGGTAATCAATACTTTATTTATCAAAAAGTGTATCTTTGTAATTTTTACTAAATACATATATCAAAATTCTCTTCTTCGGTATTTCTACTTATTAATAATGATCCAATTTTTTTTAAATTTTTTCCTCTGTTTTTTCGACAAGTCTTCGAAACGACTGGACTGATTTTGACATGATTTTCATTGGTAGTTAAATAATGCAATAAGGACTAACTAAACTAATAAAAAAAAGAAGTAGGGTTCATTGGAAACAAAATCCAGTTAAAATTACGGTAACCTAATTCAGCGCAGTTTGGTCAGCGATGATTTTTTTTATTTATAAATTTGCTCTTATCTTTTAAAAATGCCGTTTAAAGTAGGTCCCATCTTCTGCCTTAAATAAGTCCGGTTTTGGATGATTATGTTCTAAGTAAGTGTCTTGTATAGTGCCGTTCTTGTCTAACCAGAGTTTAGCCCGGCAATGCTTAGTCGACTTTTGTGAACAATATTGATTGCGAAAAGACACACCATGCTGCGAATAAGTGAAGCCCTGATATAGAAGAACCTTTCTGCGGTTAAGTAATATCATCTTGTATCCTGTTGATATAAAAAGTTTAAGATTATAAAATATATCCACGAATCTCTGACGAATAAACTATGGATTTCTTAAAAGATTTTTGAAGGGCCGACAATGCGCTTGTTTATACCACCGTCATAGTATATAAACACGTAATATAAACACGAAGAATAAAAAAATAACAAAAAATATGTTTTTTTTTTAATAAATTGAAAAATATATAATCTTCTGATAAAATACAATCAAATTAAATCAAAACTTAAATCTAAAATAAACACAGTAAGTCGAATAACCCGCCCCTGGTAAAATATTATTAAAAAATATTTTTTTAATATAGAAACAAACTTAAAAAGGATCGCAGTTTTGCAGCAATGCGCTTGTGTATACTACCGTCATAGTATAATATAGTATAAACACGAAGAATAAAAAAATAACAAAAAATATCTCCTTAAAATTATTTATTTAATATAGAAACATTTACATACATGCAACAATAAACCAATAGATCTTTTTATACTGTCACCGTGGCGCAGTGGTTAAGGTGGTCACCTCGCCACTACATCGCCGTGCTGGGTGACGTGGGTTCGATTCCCACACGAGACAAATATTTGTGTGATTCATAGATATTTGTTTCTAGCCTGTGTGTACTTTGTGTCCGTTAGTTTTATGTTTGTAAAGCTCCGCGCGACACAGGACTTGTTCCCTAGTGCGGGCGTTGTATTTTTAAATGTATACTTATATACATATTTCGCGGTTTTCAATTATCTGGTTCTTTTTTTAAAATAAGTTAGCTGTGTATTTGTTTTAAGTTATGTGTAAATATTTTTATATTTTATTTAATAAATGTATGTAATACTAACTAATTAATGTTTGTAAATATAAATTTAATTCCTTTGCTGGAAGTTATTACAATTAATTAATTGGGAAGACAAACATTTTGTACAAAATATAATAAGTAAAACAAACGGCAAATCACACCTAATTAATACATCATAAATAATAAAAAATATTCATAAAAGCTAGCTTATATAATTTATATTCAAACTCCAGTCATCGTGACTCCAATCGATGCAATTCGCAAACGTCGTGCAAGGTAAGATATTTACTATTCCTTTAAATATAATATAATAGTAAAACAGTTTATAACATTTAATACACAATTAAATATACTAGTCACGATCGCGATGTATCTATTATTATTATTTAAAGATTAAGAAATTATAGCGGATTAAGAATACATAATGTCACTACCCCATTACTACTCGTGGGTGTCGTAAAAGGCGACTAATGGCCGATTTCAATAATCTACCTATCTATGGATTTGGCTACTAAAGTTATGACTTTGACATAAGCTCTATACAAAATATGTCAAAATTCTAACTTTAGTAGCCAATAAAAACTTTTAAACTTTCGCGACTTGTACACTTATTAAATTACTTTAAAACGGGTCTACGTCACGTATTATATTATAAGAAATAGTAAATACCTTATTTAATTATTCGATCGAAACCTCGGGCAAATAAATAAGGTATTTACTATTCCTTATAATATAATACGTGACGTAGACCCGTTTTAAAGTAATTTAATATGTGTACAAGTTAGGGTCCGTTTTTAATTTAGTAGCCAAATCCATAGATAGATAGATTATTGAAATCGGCTGTTTGTGAGTAACCTTAAGCAGACCAGCGTGGTATAGTAGGCTTAATTTCCTTCACAAACTTTGAAGGAGACCCGAGCCCAGCAGTGGGACGTTTATGGGTCTAAATGTTGATGATGTTAATCATCATAATCATCAGCAACCCATTAAGTCCCACTGCTGGGCACGGGTCTCCTCACCTCTATCTAGAGAGCTGAGAGGGTTTAGGCCATAATCCACACACGCTGGCCTAGTGCGGGTTGATGGAACAGCCATACACTTAGAATTTCTTCTGGTGTATGTGGGTTTCCTCACGATGTTTTCCTTTACCGTTAGCAGATGGTAAGTCACTTGACTAGTACATATAAATTCCACAAAGTGGAATCCACATAGGTACTGCCAGTCGGGATCGAACTCGGACCGCGTGATTTGCACGCCGGTCTCTTATCCATTCAGCCACCATTGCTTACTAATCGCGCCGATACTAATCGCAATACCATGGCCCTGATTCTGACTCATCGGATTGCTCCCGGATCGTAAACTTTTTCGAATCTTAGAACGACGTATTTTTACAGCTTAAGTTTTTAAGTGTTAGAAATTAGTTTACCGTATAGAAAATTAAAAACTGATTTATATAGGCTTTTTTTCTACATCCATCTATTTTTTTAACATTCTGTTTTCTAACTTTAAATAAACTAACAGTTCTGGCTGAAAATATTCCGACAGCTTAGAATCAGGGGGCATGTCAGCTAGTAATACCATGCACGCCCGAAAGTATTTAAAACGATAATCTAATGTAATTACCATTTACAGTATGAAGTATTTGCGGTGGTGGATGATTATGTATTTTGTTCACAGATTTAATAGATCCATCTCGATTTAGAGTGACTTTCGCTCCACAATTCCGACTCAAACGCTTCGAACAGTATTCGGTTCGATTTGAACGAACACGCTTCGAATAAGTGTAATTTTCGAACAGCATAACTGGTTTACCATTTATCGTTATTCTCTCGTATCCGAAACCTGTGGATAAAAAAACGTAAATGATTATTTTATGTTAGTAATAGGTGAATATTTATTTGTTAAAAAAAAATTATGTATTTGCATTTTTAAGCCTGCAAGCTGTCATATATGAAATCGCTAGGACATGTTTTGATATCAATGTCGTGTAAATACATATTTGGCCTATAAATTAAAGACCTTAAAATTAAATTACAAAATGTCACTAACTCATAATAAAATTTTAATAACAAAATGAACAAAAATTAAGTAAAAAAAAAATCTTATTATTCTTATTTTATATTTTTATTTTACTTACCTATGGAAATATTTAAAATAACTCGGAATAATATTAGTATTGTAGAGGGAAACACAATATTACCTGTGAATGAGAGGTAAAATTCGTAATACCACCAATCCGTCAGTGTATTACCAGTAGGATAATATTCTTCTTGTGTGCTCAGCAGTGAAGTATAAAGATTAAAGAACACATCGAGGAATTGAAAAGAATCACTAAAATAAAAATATATTTTTTCCAAAAGTAATTATTTTATTTTGATACCTTTAACATTCAAAAAAAGTGTGCAGAGTAATTTTATATTATTAAATAAAAAGGAATACAAAATATATACCTAATACAAAACCGTACATAAAATAAAGATATCTAAGTAGTCTGAAACGAAATGTATAAAGGATCTCATTAACATTTAAAAAGTAATAGGCAAATACCATTTATACATTACCTGCTAAATTTGGGTTATTCACCAACTCGACACGAGAGACTGGACACACCTGTGTTCAGTTGGTGAACTTCACTCGAAATTTGTATCACTTATTTTGTCGTCATCCGGACACGCCAAGATCTATGTGTCCACATAGTGAAGCTTAATTAAATAACACATAACTGAACAAATGTCACTAACTAATAATAATTGTTAGTGACAAACAAGACTGGCCTGTTGGTCTAGTGGTTAGTGACCCTGACTGCTAAGCCGAAGGTCGTGAGTTTGATCCCCACCCAGGACAAATCTTTGTGTGATGAGCATAACGGTTTGTTCTGTGTCTGGGTGTAATTTATCTATAATGTGTATGTATTTACAAAAAAAAAATGTATTTAAATAATATATCAGTTGTTTAGTACCCATAACACAAGCAAATAATAATTGCTTACTTTGGGACTAGATGGCGCAGTGTGAATGTGGTAGAATATTATACTGGTAGAAGTATTAAAGTTAAGTAGTATTATATATTTTATTAACGACATGTCCAAAAATGTATTTTCGTATTTATGTTTTGTTTAGTAGGTTAGTTTTATCTGTAAATAGTATTTTCTTCTAGATATTATTATGTAAATATTTTCTTAAGAACTAATTAAATAAAAAACTAAATAATTAAAAAAAAAACTGAACAAATCAACTAACTGGTAGTTACTTCATTCAAGTACAACAAAGTTACAAGTTCTTATCATTATTAACCATTGATTAGTTTTATGTTATTTTAAAATAATGTCCGCTCTGAGTTTTAATAATCTGTGGTGGACCATGATTATGGTTCATGTTTAATACTGTGAGACTTCCATCTTGTTCAATCATGATTTTCGCTGGACATCTTAAGGCTGATCTCTTCGAGCAGGCGTATCTGTTACCTACATTATCTCTCCTTGAGTACGTAAAGTTTCCATACAGAAGAACCTCTCGGCCTTGTAATGTGATTTGCTCATATGAACCTGAAATTGAAAAAAAATTAATGATTTTTATATTTTTATTTTTGTCTTTATTGCATGATTTGTGGCAATCGTACTAATAAACCGAATCTTTTTGATATACTATTACTGTTACTGTCAGCAGTGTCAGCCTACTTCATCTATTGTGCTATTGTGGAATGAAATTATTTTATTATTATTATTATATTGTAGTATTGTATGTATTGCATGCCGTACGGTAGATAGTGGCGAACTTATTTTTGTAAATGTAAACAGCTGATGTATTACCCATTATCGCAATAAATTACATTTGATTTTGATTTTGATTTTTCTAACAGCTGGGCAAAGGCCTTTTCCCATGATTTACATGCTTCTTAACAATAGCTAACGTTGTCGTCTTTTTATTTCATCACGCCATCTTTTTCTGGTCTGCTACTCCAATGACAGCTCGTCGAGCATACAGCAAACAGGGCTAGCCCACTTCAGCTCTGCGACTTTGTAAACAACATCGGTTACCTGTGAATGCAGTGTCATGTTGCGGATTCGCTCCGATGAATATCTATGTTATTGAATGAATAAAAGACAATTATAAATATCAACAGCTTATTTGATTATAACTTACATCATTTTAGATTTGGTCATAGGACAAACTTTACAAATAATTAAATAAGTGACTTACATCGAAAATAGTTACAATCAAATATAGATAACGCCTTATTTACTACCTTATACAGAAAATGTCCTAAAAAGGGATAATAATTATTTGTAAAAATATATCTAGATTCTGAAATTGTAGTGCAAACGTTATATTTCCACCTCTTGTTGTTAGTGATGTTAGGGTCGTACGTAAGCCCAGTGTGATGTTTTAGTACAGTAGACAAGTTAAATAGTTGGCGAACTGTTAAAAAATGTTTGTGACATAATGAGACGGGTTTATTAATGAGTATTATTTGTGTTGTCTTGCTATAAATTACCCTACTCACTGCAACGAATCGAACTTTTATGTGTTTCTATCTTTTTCTGTCATTTAGAACCGCCATTTACTAGAGCAGGATAGCGAATAAAAGCCGAGCGTCTCGTCGATTATGCCGCGTGCGGTCGCACTCCCGCTCTCGTTCTCACTCAAGTAAATGACGGTTCTAAGTAAACTGAAAAGGAACTAAACATAGGGAAGTGCAATCCGTGCGGTTAGTTTTATAATCCCTATTGAATTTTGTTAGACAGATGTTTAAGTGCAATCTTACCATTTGAAATAAAAATATTGAACAAACTATGATTGAAAGTCCGAAATTTCGCTTAAATTATTTTTTCTTCGATACTGTTATATATCATATCTATAATATATAGTATATTGTAAACTGTGTTATTTTGTTTGAAATATTCGTCTAATACCTACTTCGAAATTTACATTTGTAATAGGCCTTTTCCGTATTCCGTAGTACGTACCTACTTTCATGTTAATTAGGTATTTTGCTTTTTTTCTCTATATCGTTTCGATGCTTGTCTCCATTTCTTCCTAATAGCCTTTTGTTGTCTAGGTGGATAGTCTTCTATTGATTTGAGTATGCCTTCTGCTTTCTTCCTTCGATACCTTTCTTTATCTTTTCTTTTATTTTCTTCACGAGTTTTCTTGTCTAGATTAGCGCGAACTCTTTGCATCCAAAGTCTTTTTTGTTCACGCCTACGCTCGAGTTTTTCTTCGTCAACAGCTTCTATAACATAAATAGTACTTTATATTCAAAGAGAATATAGCTTTTAAATGTTGTTAAAAATGAAAAAAATTAAGTTGCCTTAATTTTTAGGAATATGTGAATTTGAAATAAAACCGTTTCGATTATTTTTTAACAATAAATTTAATGCCTTTGAAGACTTTATAGTAAGAGTTCACACTTAACTTAAGTTTTATTAGGAATGCCGAAATAAATATAAAGAGTCAAGATGTACCGACAGCGAGACAAAATGTTTATCTTCATTGCATATCCGTTTTTCCTTAGTTTTGTGTCATTTGCACTTAAGTAGGATGTTGTACAAAATTGATCAACAACCCTGAAGGGGTAGGTAGAAGTGTTTCACGTCTACATTATGACTGCCATGTTTGCTTCCATCTAATAAAGTGTAAGCCTATTAAGTATCATCAATCAGGCACACTCCCTGACATTTGAATCTATACTATATAAGGTTAAAGAGTTTGTTTGTTTGGTTCAACGCAATAACCTCAGAAACTACTAGTATAGATTTAATACTGACAATGCCTTTCTCACATCTACTTCTTATTTTTGTGTTTATATCTTTCGAGGGATCTTAATTTTTCTTTTTTATATCTCTCCCTTTCCTTTTTTCTCATCTCTTCACGGGCGGTTTCGTCCATTTTAGCTCGTGATTGTCGCATCCAAAGTGTTTTTAGTTCACGTCTGCGCAAGAGTTTCTGTTCAGCAGTGAGATGTCTTAAACTTATCTTTGGACGTGTATTCTTAACTATAATAAATGCGGAAAATTAAAACCACGTACAACGAAACTGTGGCATCAGAAAAATAGCTGGTTAAAACTAATCTCTTCTACAATTAATTGAGTATTATAGTATATTTACTACTTCTACCTTCTACTACTATATTAAGTGCTATACTTTTATATTTACGTATAAGTTATAAAAATGATATTTCGTTCAAAATGAAACTTTATTCATCCTTAAACTCTTATATACTGTCCAACGCCAGTGCGTATCAGTTGTGGTGGTGGGTGATTGTGGTTTGTATGAGCCCAAATAATGCCTCCCCTCTTATTCAATTTTATTTTCGCTTGACATTTCCAACTTAGACGTTTTGAACAATAATAATTCCATATTGAGGTTCCCCATTTTGAAAACGTGTAGTCTCTAAACAGAAGCAAAGGTTTGCCACTTATCTTTATCATTTCGTAGGAAACTGAAAAGAAAGTATTGGTTTAGTAAAGATATTTTTAACACACAGTAATTTTTAATCATATTTTTAATCTAATTTGCTTATGTATAATGAAACAATTCGGTTTAATAAATGTCTATCCCTTTACGTCGAGTCCCGTTATGTCAAGTTTTGAAGACTATTGTTATATTGAAAATTTAAAATGTTACTGTAAATATTGGTTGAATAAAAATTTAAAGGACTGTACTTTCGGCAATTGTCTTGACTCGACATTAAGGAAATGAAAACGTGGTGACTCACCGCTCGACGTAAAAGGAACAATACATTCTGTTTAACTGAAGTTTTAATTTCACCTACCACAGTGATAGACTTGGTTAGTAAAATTTAAAGTAAAAAATATTACAATAAATACCTTGGAAAAAAAATAATATCTAATTGATGGACCCCAAAATTTGCGAGTTACGACAAATCGCAGAAATCACTGAAATAGAATTCAGATATTTACTGTATACTTACAAATTTTATAACTAGGTATTTGACCATTCTGCCTCTTTAACTATATACTATACATAATATAGCCTGGTCGTCTGAAGTTGGTTAAAGATGAAAGCATTCTCTTGTAATTGCATACAAAATACTGAGCCACTATAGTGGCCCGCACACACGTTAAGTTATGCCTGACGGTTCAAACTACTCTGCCGTGCTAAGCAAGAACGAAATAATTGCATCGCACCAGTTTTGAGAAAATGGCTTCTAAGATTAATATCTTTAGACACATTTTTCTCTAAACTTAGGCATACAGTTAAACTGTTCTTCATTGGTAAGGCAGTACTTATAACGCTTCATGCCTGTCAGGTATACAAGTCAGGCATAACCTAACGTCTGTGCGGTCCATTAAGGTGGCTCCCAATGATGTACAGGTTAGAAGTAAATTGTTCCTGCATGTAATAGCAAGTTTAGTTGAAACTTTTAAAGCATTAAGCTGCAATCCAAAGAATGGGATCAGTGACGATAGCCGTAGGTCTATAATAACGCCGAAAAAGGAAAAAGCTGAAGGAGAAAGGGCTCAATTGAATTGGTTGTAGTAGTGTGAATGAAAAATAATTAATTAATATTCATATTTTAATTACATTATGATATATTATATGTATATTGGTTTCCATAAGGTTAGGTTAGATAATTATTATATTATTATTATTCACTTAATACTAAATATGCATGCTATGTACTCTGGCTAAATATAATTGAACTTTCTGCATACCTTTGATAATGAATACATTAGAATAACACATAAGCTATTATAATTTTGAATGCCTCGGTGGCGTAGCGGTAGTGTATACGGTTGTGGTTTCTGAGGTCTCTGGTTCGATTCTCGGGTCGGAACAAATAAATGTTTGTTTCGGAGTTTGGTTGGTTTTCTATGTAAAATAAGTATGAAATTTAAAAATCTATATGTAGGTATATTTATCAGTTGTCTAGATCCCATAACACCAGCTTATATTAGCTTTGGACTAGATGGCGCTGTGTAAAAAGAAAAAATGACAAAACCGTCAAGTGGGAATAGTTTCATACTTTTCAATACAAAGAATTTATTTTTTCTGCTCGTTCCTATTACGGTCATGGTACCGCACGATGAGTAGAGTAGGCAGAAGCCTTTATTCCCGTGCCGTCGATTGCGCAGCTCCTTAATATCGAGAATTAACTTGAACTCCGGAACAATTCATAATAACTTAAAAATACTGGGTGGCGCAAAAGTACTGGCACTAAAGAAAATACTTTTTTTTTTTTTTATATGACTTTTCTGTCATTCTGTTGTTGAAAATTGTGTAGTGAACAAATGTAAAATACACTGAAAATAAACATGGACCGTTTTACTCCCCAAGAACGTGGAATAATTGTGTCAATGTTCTTACGGAATAATTCATCAGTGATAAGAACACAACGTGAATTTCGTCGACGATTTCCCCACCGTCCGGCACCGATTGGTCGCACAATTCGACGCTTTGCCACACGCCTTGAAGCAACTGGCTCAACATTGGATAGACCTAAGTCTGGGAGACCAAGAACAGGCCGTTCAGCTGAAAATATCGATGCTGTGCGCGAAGATGTGGAAGAGTGTCCAGAAACATCAACGAGGCGACGTGCCACGCAATTGGGCATTTCCAGACGGACCCTGCAGCGTATTTTGGTGAAAGACTTAAAGATGTTCCCGTATAAAACTCAAATGACTCATCAGCTGCTGCCTGCTGACCACCGAGCTCGTCTAGATTACTGCCAGCGCGTCATAAACCTCAACCTTGAAGAGGATGATTTTCCTTCAAAATTGGTTATGAGTGACGAAGCGCATTTCCATCTCTCAGGGCATGTCAATAAGCAGAATACTCGGTTCTGGGGCACTGATAATCCGCGCATTATTCAAGAAACACCTCTACACCCACTAAAAGTTACTGTATGGTGTGGCATCTGTGTTGACAGAGTGATCGGACCCTATTTTTTCGAAGACGCTGGAGGCAATGCGATAACTGTCACTGGAGAACGCTACAGAACCATGTTACGTGAGTTTTTGATACCCAGTTTGGACGAATTGGGGCTGGAGCACATCTGGTTTCAACAAGACGGCGCTACGGCACACACAGCGCGCGACACTATGGACTTAGTGAGGGACGCTTTTCCAGGCCGAGTTATCTCTCGTTTTGGCGATTTGCCTTGGCCTGCAAGATCACCCGATCTGACCAGTCCAGACTTTTTTCTTTGGGGTTTTTTGAAATCTCGGGTGTATGTGAACAAGCCACAGACTCTCGCAGCTCTAAAAGAAAACATTCGTCAAGAAATAACGAACATATCGCAGGAAGTGTTACGGCAAGTTATGCAAAATGTCATAAATAGGGCTCAAATGTGTATCAACTCTGGAGGTCACCATTTAAAAGACATCATCTTTAAATCCTAATGGTACGAAATTTAATGGCACAAATATACATTTAAAAAAATCTAAATCTAGTTTTCTAATTTAGAAAAAATGTTATAGCTGAACCAAATAGGGTCTTTACTTTTGCGCCACCCGTTATATACAGCTAAATTATTTTTAAAAAAAAGAACCAGATACTCTATTTACAGGAAATTCTCATTCATTCTGTTCATCTCATTCTCATATCAAAAAATAGAATATCTCATTGACATCAGATTCCTGAGAAAACGTACCCAATAGGCTAGCCACATTATCGCGTTGGATAGCAAGGCTAATGCGTTGCCCCAGGTAGAGGCCAGTCCTTGGGTCATGTGATACCTCAGAAACACGCTTACAAATTTCACGATAAAATTTTTGAGCGTTTGGCTCCAAGGTTCAAGAGTTTCAACCCCAAAAGGCTCAAAAATGTAAGTCTCACCAAGATAACAATTATATTATAATTTTATATAATCGTCATTTTTAACGCAAATTAATTTCGGTGGTTCATGATTGTGGCCCGTATCTGCCCATTTCATCTTACCGTTCTTATCACAGCAGATCTTCGCTTTACATTTGCCACTTAACCTTTTAGAACAGTAATAGTACTGTCCCAACACCCCTTGCTTCGCATATGTATAGTTTTCGTATAAAACAACTGATTTTGTGTTGATAGTAATGAACTTTGGAGAGAATTCTGTAAAAAAAATACATTTACATTAATTACTGCTCAGTGGGGCAGCGGTTGTGTATTCGCTTGCGGTTTATTAGGTCTCGAGTTCGATATCCAGGTCGGAACAAATATTTATATGTTCGGAAAATGTTTGTTTCGGAGTTTGAGTGTTTTTCTATGTATATTAATAATATGTAAGTTTATCAGCTTAGATAATATACCTAAGCTTCTATTATGGGATCTAGAAAACTAGGACAAGATGGCGCTGTTAAAAAAAACTGTCTCAAATATTAATTTTTAATTGTTACAATAGGTACTTAGAACTAGATCTACTTATAACACAGCGACAAAATATCACAGCATAAAAATAAAGAATTTGGTGAAAAATATATACCTAGCTCATTGATCATCATTACAATCCATAAACGTCTCCACTGCTGGGCACGGGTCTCCTTCAAAGAATAATAATAATAATAATATTCAACCACATTCACACAGCGCCATCTAGTCCCTAATTAAGCAATAATATTTGCTTGTTTTATGGGTACTAAACAACTGATATACTACTTAAATACATTTATTTTGGTAAATACATACATAATGTAGATAAATTACACCCAGACACAGGACAAACAATCATGCTCATCACACAAAGATTTGTCCTGAATATATGAAAATCAATATTAAACCTAAATATGTTTAGACAACATTTATTTGCTATGTGTGTCAGTTTGCGGCACTGTAACTCTTGAATTAAACCGATTTGAATTTAGTGTTTTTATTTTAAAGAAGGTTTTCTAGAGATGGGTTTTAGATATGTTTTTTGGTGCGGTAGGGAGGGACTGCATAATTAAGCATAATTGGAATATTATATTCATTTTTGTATTTGTACTCTAAGATGAAATTTTACAGTCATAAATTTGACACATAAAGGTCTTGGACACAAAACTGCCTTACGACTACGCATCGCAAAAACTTGCGAATGGATTCGCGCATGTTTGTTTCCTGACTTGTGCTGTCATACGTTGTTAAGAGTTGGCCATTTCGCGAATAAGTCTTTTTAAGAATTAGCCCTTTGACGAATTAGTTCTTTTCAGAATTAGCCATTTCACGAATTAATCTTTTTAGAATTAGCCATTTCACGAATTAGTCCTTTTCAGAATTAGCCATTTCGCGAATTAGTCTTTATAAGAATTAGTTAATTCGCGAATTAGACCTTTCCAGACTTGGGTGCCATTTCGCGAATTAGGCATCAGGGTTGTTACGGATGCAAAAATTTAGACATCGGCGGATGCAGATGCGGGTGTGGATTATTAAAAGTTCACATCCACGGATGCGGATTTGATGCGAATGCGGATGCGGATTTTGGGATTTGAAAGGATAATTATTTAAATTTTAAGTGCATAAATAACTGAAAATCAATTTGATTTTAACTTTTTATTTATTTAATCATATTTTTTGAACAAAATTACACAGGTTTTTAGTTTTACTTATGAATGACACAACAGAATTTTAAGCTTCGAGTTTCATAATCAAAAATCTTTTTTATCTTATTCATCTTATCATCCTATTTTTTTTCTTTAATAATTAAACTGAAAAACAAACGCGAAGCACGTGCCACTCTGGCTCCGCCCACTTTATTTACATGTAGTTACTTGTTGATGTGAATTTGCATCCGTAAAAACTCCACATTGATTGATGCGGATGTGAATGCGGATGCAGATGTCTGAATTAATGCGAATATTCCGCATTTACGGATGCGGATGCGAATATTCGTAACAACCCTGTTAGGCATTATGCGACTAAACGGTTTTTTTCTTTCTTGCATTATATTTTGGCATAAGTTCCACCTTTAAGGTGTATTAATTTCGGCGGTTCATGATTGTGGTCCGTATCTGCCCATTTCACTGTTCCATTCTTGTCGAAGCCGATCTTCGCTTTACACTTACTACTTAACCTTTTAGGACAGTAATAGTCGGATCTTGAAACCCCTTGCTTCGAATATGTATAGTTTTCATATAAAACAACTGATTTTCCATTGAGTGTTATGAACATTGGAGATAAATCTGTAAGAAAAAAAATAATAATAATAATATTCTACCACATTCACACAGCGCCATCTAGTCCCAAAGTAAGCAATTATATTTGCTTGTGTTATGGGTACTAAACAACTGATATACTACTTAAATACATTTTTTTTTGTAAATACATACATATTATAGATAAATTACACCCAGACACAGAACAAACCTTTATGCTCATCACACAAAGATTTGTCCTGGGTGGGGATCGAACCCACGACGCTTAGCAGTCAGGGTCACTAACCACTAGACCAACAGGCCAGTCAAAATTGCGCTTCAACTAAATGAACAAACTCTCTGGCTTTATAATGTTAGTATAGATTTTATTATGCCAATATCGCAGTGGCCAATGATATTGTATGTTAAAAAAGGTGTAGATAGGTTATAAGCGCTCGAAAAGTGCCACACTAAAAATAGTCTTATTAGCAAACTTCATCTCAATGTCCCGTTGACGGCGAAGGTACTCGTATTTTGACAATGCATTATTACGATATCTATGTGTGCGTTTGTGTGCCATTTCCAAAGATCGAACGCTATGTAGGTAACTTATCTACACTTTTTTTAACATACAATATCATTGGCAGTGGCTATAAGTGGTTAAGCTGTAACTTCTTATTACAAACATTTCAAAATATTCCAAAAGCTTTTTGACTGGCCTGTTGGCTTAGTGGTTAGTGAACCTGACTGCTAAGCCGGTCGTGGTCGATTCTCACCCAAGACAAATCTTAGTTTGATGAGCATGATTGTTTGTTCCGCGACTAGGTGTAATTAATCTACAATATCTATTTACAAAAAAAATGTATTCAAGTAGTAGGTATATCAGTTTAATGCCCATAACACAAGCAAATATAATTGCTTAATTTGGGACTAGATGGCGCTGTTTGAATGTGGTAAAACATTATATTAATATTACTTATAAAAGTTGTTTTTATTATTAATTTAATTGATTTAAAAGTCATACAAATATAGTTATTAAAAATAAATTAATATAGTTAATATAATTAATTATATTAACTATATTAATATAGTTATTTTGTTATTGTTTGTTCTACATCCAATTTGGCCCATTTTATCCTAAGTATAAAACGGGCGTAGTCTATCTCTTTATAATATTAGTATAGATATATATATATATATCTATACTAATATTATAAAGAGGATGTATTTTTGTATGTAACGAATAAACTTAAAACCTCTGAACCAATTCAAAAGTCTTTTGCCGTTAGAAAGCTACATTATCAATGAGTAACATAGACAATAAACACCACGCTACGGCCAATAGGACCTGAGCAGTGGCCAAATAAAGAACGAAAGGAGCGAAGCCCCGCAGTAATTCTAGTCTTAGATAAAAGATTAGATTCATGTGAGTTTGAGGGTACAATTCGTACGTATTCGGTTTGTATGCTTCAAAAAGGATTCGTAAAATAACTAGTGGCTTTTATATCAATTCAAAATGATTTATTTTCAACCAATCGTTACACTTTAATAATCGTTAAATTAACATAGAATTGGTTCCTCTCAATACACAGCAACAGCATTAAGCCCACCAATATACTAAATTGTGCATGACAGTATTGAAAATAAATATACTTATCACCAAAAAAAAGATAAAAAAATTGGTAAAGAAAAAGTTTCTCAATGATAGTATTTTAAGAAAAAAAATTGTTGAGAGACCTTAAAATAAATAAAAAAACAAAATTAAAAAAAATCGACGCATCGACTCCGGGTCGTTACAACAGTAATACTTACAACTATTTCACACAAAAAACACACATGAAAAACAATTAAAAAATCACACAAATAAACTAAACTTAATGCAAAATGACAAAATCGTAAAAACGTCTTAAGTCCCAATAATACATATTCCAATATGAAAATAACGACATTTTGTACACGGAATATTTATCTTTTTTTCCAGACAATCAATGAAGAAATTTCGTTATTAAAATATTGAAACAAACTTCACAAATCATGTTTGCAGTCTACATAATCAACAGATAAAAAATTACATTAATTATGCAAATAATTTAAAAGTGTACAATAACCTCTTACGGCTTTAAAGTCTAACTACAAAGTCAAACCAACGTCAAAAAAAAAAAGTCAACAAATCAATTTTCTCTAATCTAATACCAAAAAGCTGTTTTCTAAAGACATTTATGTCTTATATTACGTCAATATGAAACATTAAAAAAGAAATATCTTACTGGAGCTGCATCCTAATACTGTAACCTAAAATAATGAGATCCAATAATAATACTTTTTTGTAATGACTGACGTAAAATTATCGTATAACCAATGAAATATATACTAGACTAGCGGACCCGACAGACGTTGTCCTGCATGATATACAAACCGATTGCATTTTTTTTTTTGTGAATCTAAACCATCCTCGAATCCACTTGAACACATATACAAAAATTTATTCAAATCGGTTCAACCCTTTAGGAGGAGTTGACTGTCAACACACGTACAGAAGAATTATATATAAAAAGATAATCTTTGTTTCAATAATCTAGTACGAGCTTGAAAGCGCTTACAAGGCAATATGTACTCAAAACTGCGTCGTGTCATAAAAATATATGACGAAGTATCAGCAAAAGCTTGCGTTAATTGTCACCCGAACTGTGAAACAAAAACGTCTTGCCGCACGATCCCACATCAATTAGCGTAACTTTTTTCTGCGTTTGCCAATTGTGGCGATTCATAGATTTGTATATAAGCCTTAAGTTCCTTTAACTAGTAACCCCTTATTACAAAATACGGGCTAAGCATTAAACCAGGTTTAAATTGACAACTTTGACACTAAATCAATGGCTTATTTCAATTTAAAATACTTACTTAGTCCATGTTTTGTAATAAGGAGGCCTTAGTCTAAGTATTATTCACACAAGCCGTCAAAGATGCCATACTGTTTTATTAATCCGAGTGAATAAGCGGGTTCAAGCGAGTTCGATTGAAACAAATAACGTATTTATAAATGCTTGTCGATAGTAAAATCCCCTCAATAAACGTTAAACTGAAATCTCAAGGCTTTTCTGTATTGGTTATTGGTGGTGGATGATTATGTGCTCCCAACGTATATCTGACTCCTCCAGCATCGTTCAGGGAAAGGTAAACACTACATTTAGTTTTCTTCTTGTTTACACAATATCGGCGATACTTGGAGTCATCTTGTTTCGAATATGTGTAATTATTGAAGAGTATTACCGGCTTCTTATTAATGTTTATGATCTTGTATGAGGAGCCTGAAAAATATTGAATGAATGTGTAATGTGTGCGCAAAAGCTGTTTGCATGTAACTGCTATCAAAACGGAGGCTAGACGAGCAAAGGAGTCAAATATTTTGACGTTTATAAGACATCTCCTCTCGTCTTGCCTTTGCTTTGGTGGAGTTCAGCCTTAGTTCTATGTCCAGTAGTGGACTTCATAATAGTAATGGTCGTCTACACACTCACGCGAGTCTCTCGAAGAAGGCAGAGTTACTAGCGATGATTCTCAGACTTGTTTTATTAAAATCAGATGCAGCAGATCTTTATTATTCGACTGGACTGTTGGTCTAGTGGTTAGTGACCCTGACTGCTAAGCCGGAGGTCGTGGGTTCGATAGATATAATATGTATGTATTTACAAAAAAATAATATTTAAGTAGTACCTATATCAGTTGTTTAGTACCCATAACACAAGCAAATATAATTGCTTACTTTGGGACTAGATGGCGCTGTGTGAATGTGGTAGAATATTATTATAAAAAATTATAAAAAAACAATAATTAAATAAGTACACACATTTATTGAGACATTTTTGAATAAAGAACACAGCATTTTATAATTTAACTGACACTTGTAATCTAATAAAACACACATACACACATTTTAAGTATAATTTTGTATTCAAAATAATGTATTGCAGAGTTCATTTCAAATTATTGTGTTCATTATACGCAATGTAAATATACATTGCGTATAATGAACACAATAAAGAAGGGCAATGTTTTCGGCTACAGACATTATTTGCTTTGCGTCCTTCTGTGACTTGTATAACCTTCGTATTAAATTAATTTGAAAGACATTGTTCTATTTTCTCTTCTAAAATATTTTAAAATAAGTGCCATCACTTCCTTTAACTATTTTTGGAGGATCATGAGTGTGTATCGTATGGGCCAATTTTATAGCGCCGTCTCCATCAAATTTGATTTTGGCCTTACAATTGCGTGACAACTTACTCGAACAACAGTAGATATTCGCTTTATTCTTACGCGAATATGTGTGGTCTTTGTATAATAGTAGTTTTTTTCCACAAATTGTTATGAATTTTATATCTGTAAGGTAATAATACAGTGAATTGATTGATAAACGGCTCATTTTCATAGGTCGTTGTGTGCCATAAAACACATAGCCAAACTGCTATTGTTAACACCTAACTGGGCGCATTACATTTTTTATATTTTTTATTTTTAAAAGACAACGCCCGCATTAGGGAACAAGCCAGTGTCGCGGGGAGCTAGAAACAAATATCTATGGATCACACAAATATTTGTCTCGTGTGGGAATCGAACCCACGTCACCCAGCACGGAGATATAGTGGGGAGGCGACCACCTTAACCACTGCGCCACGGTGACAGTCAAACATTTATTCTATATACTAAATGTCGCGAGGGGCTTTGCTCCCGCCGTTCTTTATTTAGCCACTGCTCAGCTCCTATTGGCCGTAGCCTGATGTTATATAGCCTATAACCTTCCTCGGTAAATAGGCTATACAACACTAAAAGAATTTTTCAAATCGCACCGGTAGTTCCTGAGATCCTAGCGTTCAAACAAACAAACAAACCCTTTAGCTTTATATATATAAAAAAACACTAGTATGCTTGAAAAACTGATTTAATGTACTTATATGGAAAATGTAAATAGCTTAAATCATATACATTCAACCAGATTAATCAAAGGACTACAGTTTTTTTGATATCATAATATGTGTAAGAAATAGATAATAATTGCTTTTTCATCAATTAAAATAAACTTTCTTATTTCTAAGGAATTTTTATTAACGTATTAAAAAAAAATTTAAGTGAAAAAAAAGACATAGAATTAATACATTTTATTTTGGTGTACATAAACTTTCTTAAACGAGAATAAAACAAAACGCAAAAATTTTACTTACTTAAAAATTATATAACATACATTCATTAAGATATTTTAAATAAATAAGACAATTTTTTTAATAATATTTAAATTACATTGAATGTCGTTTTTATAATGATACTTTTCTTTTATAGCTTCTAGCTGATTCGGTTGACCAGTTTTTTCTCTTCTAACATTATATTCTAAAATAAGTACCATCACTCACTTGAATTATTCTTGGGGGATCATGAGTGTGTACCGTATTTGTTAATTTTACTATGCCGTTATTGGCTAGTGTGATACTGGCCTTACAATTGCGTGACAACTTACTCGAACAACAGTAGATATTCGCTTTATTCCGACGCGAATATGTATAGTTTTTGTATAATAGTGCATTTTTTCCGTTCATTGTTACGAGTTTTATATCTGTAAGGATAAAGCAGTTAATTAATTAACGGTTAATTTTCATACGTCGTTGTGCCGCATTCTGCGAGTCTCTAAAACACAGTATAACGCTTTTTCACTAAAAGGGGAAGGTAGAGTAAGCCAAATTGCTACTCAAACATTTTTCTATGCACCAGTCAACAGTAAAGCGTACAAAGATTGGAATAACACAACAGAAGATGCACCGGTCCAGTAATACACAGCAAATGTCTGGAAGCTGGACGAGCCTGCACTTGGCTGATTTTTTTACCGTCTAGCAACATAAGATGATGTCTAAGAGAAACACATAATATCTAAATAACAAACTTATAAAAAATACATAAAAAAATATTAAAACGAATTGAGATCCTCCTCCTTTTATGAAATCGATTAATTAATTGAAATTGATACTTTTTTGCATCAAATTAATATTTATTTACACAAAAAAATTATCAATTTTTTTTTTAATTCTTTAATTCGGTTGATAACAATCATCGGATAAAGGTCTTATTATATTGTCTCAAAATTTATAAAAGCATATTTAAAAATTATGGCGCGTCTACACTCCCGCCTGCTCTCGCCATGTCTCGCCGATAGCGAACAGAATGGAGAGCAAACGAGGCTAAGCGAGAGAAGTAGAGACAAAGAGGGTGCAGCACGTGCAATCGTCAAGTCTCGCGGTGCTCCGCTCGCAAAGGATATACAGCCGCATTAGATTTGCCTCCTAGGTTAAAATGTTGCCATTTTTTTTCAATTGTTTATTATACTGTTAAATACAAACATATTGATGGTTGTATTAACTTTGCTGCGTTTTTCAGTAACGTTTATAATGTGTATATCTTTCTCATTAGATCAATTTGAGAGCATTTCTTCTATTTTATCTTGTAGCATCATATTTTGAAATAAGTGCCATCACTGACTTGAACTATATTTGGAGGCTCATGAGTGTGTATCGTATGGGCGGATTTTATCGCTCCGTCACTGTCAAGTGTGATCTTGGCCTTACAATGGCGAGAATTCTGTCTCGAACAACAGAACGATTTACTCCGACGAGAATATGTATGGTGTTTGTATAATAGTAGTTTTTTTCCACGAATCGTTATGAATTTTATTCCTGTAAAAATAAAGTTGTAAATAGATTATCGGCTCATTTTCACTTATTACACTATTATTTTGTTAAACTTCATGCACACATACAATCGTGGACTGATGCCAGAAACACTCGTCTGTCGAGGTCGAAGCAATCAGTCAACCACGGTGCGGCAGAACTGATATTTTTTTATAACTTAAAAAAAATATGTTCAGGCGGACTTAAGGCATTTTCTAGCAATCCAAAATATGCGCATGTCCAAAATACATAACAGAATATCATCTCGCCTTTTGCCTCAAAGGTGTCTGCAGCAGATATTTCGACGCCAACTGCCATTACCGGGCACGTTGCCAGATTCCGAACTGATAATAATTACAAGACAGAAAAACCCACGGGTTGAGATGGGGTAGTGATATTACGTATTCTGAATCCTATATATATCATCATCATCATCATCATATCAGCCTATCGACGTCCACTGCTGAACATAGGCCTCACCTAATTTACGCCACTGCGAACGGTCCTGTGCCGCCCGCAACCAACGGCCGCCCGCAACCAACGGCCGCCCGCAACCCTGACCAGGTCGTCGGTCCATCTGGTGGGGGGCCGTCCAACGCTGCGCCTTCCAATACGAAGAGAGGAGATCCGCAGGAGAACTAAAGTTGTCGACATAGCTCACCGAATCGCATCGCTAAAGTGGCAGTGGGCAGGGCACATAGCTCGTAGAACTGATGGCCGATGGGGGAAAAAGGTTCTCGAGTGGCGGCCACGTATTGGAAGGCGCAGCGTTGGACGGCCCCTATATATATATATCAATTGTATTACAAGTGCTCAATACATTAATGTTATATGTAGAGAATAGAAATAATAGAATATATATGGAGCCTTTGTCATTTCTGTACAGGGCTTTCTATCTGGGGCGGCGAACTAAATAAATTTTCTGATTAATATCCAGAAACGACGGCTCTAGGCTTGAAATAATTGCAAAAAAAACACCTTTTTTTTAATATAAATATATTACCAAATTTTAAATTAAGCGAGTTACAACGAAATTAATGTGACACGACTCTCGTGTCATACGCCATAAAAATAATAAATGACAAGTCTGTCCTGCCATCCGTAAGGACAACATTATTGGTCGCAACAGTTAGTGAAGCGTACCACAACACAATAATTATAATCTGACAAAGCTTCCATCTTTAATTCGAATTAAATTAGGTTTTTCATGGTTGTGTTCTGTAAATTCCGTTTTTATTACCCCATGTTTATCCAATACCACCTTGGCCTTACATTTCTTACGAGTCCTTCTTGAACAATAGTAATGCCCCTTGCAAGTTGTCTGCTTTGTGTACGTATAGTTCTTGTAATAAAGATATGTCCTATTGTAGACCTTTATAAAACTAAAATCTGGAAGAACAATGTGCAAATGTATCGGCTATTCATATAAATAAATTTTGAAACTAATTTATTTTTATTCTATATTAATAAATTTACATGTAAACTAATTGATACACTAATGATATATTACACTGTACTAAGGCATAAAGTAATATCAAAATTAGACAAATACCATATTTTCATTATTAATTATGTCCTTTTTTAGCTAAATATGTTACACAATCCAACTTATTGTATAATTCGTATCTCAGTTTTGGGCAAGAGTCTCCTCTCCTCTATCAAGAGAGTTGTGAAGGGTTTTAGCCACAATTCACACATACTGGTCTAATTCCGGTTGGTGGATAAAATATTTTTAAACATTTTGTATAGAGAGTGAAAATGAAAGCATTTACAAAGTAACCCCTTTGAAAGTCATAAATTAAAATATAACAGGTAGTAAAGTAATGGCCAATTTGCCTGCGACCAATTCGCTGGAGGAGCCATAAGAAGAACTGGCAAGAAGTTCACACCACTGTTTTTAATCACCGAATCAAATAACAAAATTCTGAGTTTAAGGTTGCAACTACGATTACAACCTTGGAGTCGCAAGCGAGATCCTATAATTTCTTTTTTATACTTTGATGTAGCTCCCGTCTGTCAGTTGAATTAAATCAGGCGCTTCATGGTTGTGTTCTGAACATTCCTTTTTAATAGCCCCGTACTCGTCCAATACTACTTTAGCCTTACAATTCTTGCGAATTCTTCTTGAACAATAGTAAAGTTGCTTGGACTTATTCTGCTTCGAGTACATGTGGGTTTTGTAATAAAAATATGTACTATTGTTGACCTTTATAAATTTAAAATCTGGAAAAACAATGTATACATTAATCGAAATAATAAAGTTATTCAAGTATTATATCAGTTATCTAGTATCCATATTACAAGCATTAGCTTAGTTTGGTACTAGATGGCGCTGTGTGTGAATGTCCAAACATTATTAATATTATAATACACAGTACTATGATTTATATTAATATCTACATTAAAGAACACCGAAAAATACATAAAAACACCATAACAATATATACATTATCTTTGTCCTTTATTAGCCGAATTTGTGACATAGTCATGCTTATAGTATATGCATTCTAACAGTCTCACATATAAACTTGGTACAAAATTATAGTCAAGAATAAACTAATACGATATTTAAGAGGAGGGCACAGCACGGAAGCGCACTTATCTGTTTCTATCTCTATCTGTTACTTAGAACCGTCATTTACCAAAGCGAGAAAGCGACCGCACACGGCTGATCCAACAAATCGCTCATCTCTCACTCTCTATGTTGCTCTAGTAAATAATGGTTCTAAGAGACAAAAAAGGATAAGAAAGTGCAGTTCGGTGCGAAAGAATGTGCGGCTTACTCTATACTACGTTTATATTATGACAAGAGTTTCTTCTTCTCTATTTAAAGAGCTGAGAAAATTTTAGCCTAATTTCACACAGTGTTAGCCTAATGCGGGTTGATGAATCAGATCCCTTTAGATTACGCCTTATTCCACTAGGTTTGTAAGGCTGAAAAAGTATTTTAAACTTTATGATACGATCCATCGGGGGCCCGCAATATTCGTGGAGGTGGATGATTATGTTCTGTGCAGGCACTCTTTATACCGCCAAGTTTGTTCAAAGTTATTTTAGCTGGACAGTTAGTGCCGAGTTTCCTAGAACAATACTGGTGACATATTGAAGGACCTCGTTTTGAAAATGTGTAGTTTTTGTAGAGAAGCACTGTCCTACCGCTTAGTTGGATTATCTTGTACTCGGCGACTGTAAATATGTAAAACTTTATATAGTATTTTCATCTATTATGCAATACATGACGGATTAAGGATATAATAATATTATTAATACATAATCGTTACACATTGCCATAAGTTGTATCATCATCAGCAACCCAGTAATGTCCCACTGCTGGACTCGGGTCTCCTCTCCTATATCTAATAGTTGTTGCCATAAGTTGTATAAACTAAATAAATTTAGTTTTTTTATAATCATCATTATCAGCAAGACAGCAACCCATTAATGTCCTATTGTTTTTTCTATTCTATTTAGAGAGCTGAGAGGGTTTAGGCAAAAAAGAATATTTAAAATTTTTGCGAAGGGTGCTTTAGGAACTTGTGGGCAAATAAACAGATTATTATCGTTTTATTTATATTTAATTCATCATTAAAAGTTATTATAAAACATTTAACATGAAACAAGCCTTGTTATATTTGGTAAGTTCACCGCGACGGTGGATTTTACAAACATAACGGATACTAAGTATGCCTAGACTTGGAACTCGGAACGAAAGCCCCTACATTATCATGCATTCGCATCAGATTAAAAATTGTCATTGAGCCTTATAGGCCGTTGTAGTATTAAAAAGTAACATACATACACATATAGCTTCATGAGTTGCATCTTCGGATAGGTCTCTGCCTATCCGAAGATTCAACTCGTGTATGTAGTGTATCATGCCCTTTTCACCAGCTATGTTAGGTCTCGTGATAGAGGGCAAGCCTGTTGCACTTAACCGACCATATTTCCAAACTCTAAAGCTGATACTGCATATTCATCATCAAACTGTTTTTGTTCTGGGAATAAACCCAGGACCTCTTGCGCAATAGTAGTATTTACTCCCGCTGCGCCATCAAGGCAGTTAGATTATTAAGTTTTACCGATTCGTTGCGATGTCCACTTTTTAAAACTACCATCTGTGATTACGAATATTTTTTGGTTTTTACGAACAAATATCCCGAAATAAAGACAGATGAACAAATTGCAAAACAATACATATTTTGTTCAAAAAATTTATTTTAGAATTTATAATTGAGCTCATTGCAACGAACTTAACTATGACACGACTCGCGTGTCATACAACACCAAGGAAAATAATAAATGGCACGTCTGACGTGCCAACCAAGATTATAGGTAAAAAATTAAAATGTAACATACTCGCCATTACTAGTACGAACTATGTTAAGAGGTGGGTGATTATGGTTAGTGTACGCTCTCTGTAATATTCCATTCTTATCCAACTTCAATCTAGCTTGACAACTTAAGGTTCTTTTCCGGGAACAATAAAGATTACAGACTGAAGACCCCTGTCTTGAATAAGTAAAATTTTCGTACAGTATAACCGGCCTTTTATCTACTACAATAGGTGTTAGATCTGTAAACATAAGTTATATTGAATGTTTGTATTTATTGAAAGGGAAAAGATAGTACTACGTTACTAGATAAAAAAATATAAAAAAAAACGATTGACTCGAAAATGATTCGTTAGGGCGTGTCCACATTACACTTCATGACGTCACCGCGTCCTCACCAACGTATAATTGGGTGGTGTACTGCCGCAGTACGTTGAAGTGCTAATTCATTTGGCAACTTTACCTGGTCGTTGAAAGTAGTAAGCCAGTTTTATTCTGATTTAATTATATCACGTGGTGAAAAAGATAGATAGATGATTTCAAGGATAATATGTCATGTGGCATCGTAGCATGCATTTGCTAGAAAAATATATGGTAACCATTTGTTCACTAACCATTTTTTTGGATCTTGTTACAATCACATTATTTAAACATTAAAAACAATGTATAATAAGACTAAAGAATCTATAACATTTAAAATTTGTGTCAAAATGTTGTTATTTATATTGAAGGGTTAAGGCACACCCTGTAGCAAAATTTAGCATTTCGTCAAACTAAAATTAACTAAGCAAATTGGTTGCTCACAGAGGCACCTATTGTATAAACGCGTTTTTCGTAAAATGCACACAAATTCAGTTGTCCGGTCTTAACTCGACAGAAAAAAAAACTCGACTTTTAAGTTGGGCGAAATTAGCCAATGTAGAGCAAGTACTATGCAAATTTATAGATTGATTCTTTTATTCTGACTCAGAGCATTGTCTCTGCTACAAGATGGAAGTACAATGAATTTACAAAAAAATAAGCAAACAAAACATTTTCATTTGGATATTTGCAAAGAGACTGAACCTTACGAACTAAAAAAAAACTCCTTGTATAAACAGGCGAACTTACGTACCTAAGTTTTATTTAGATTCTAATATAAGAACCCCCACAAGTCTTATACAACTTAGGAGGAAGATGATTGTGCTCATTAAAAGCAAAAATAACACTTCCATCGTCATGTAATTTGATGCGGGCATTACATTTACCTCGACGTTTCTTTGAGCAAACCATATTTCCTTTACCAGGACCAGTAGAAAACGTGTAGCCTTTGTACACTACACATGATCTTGAATTCGACAGCGGAATGACAGCTAATGTTTCTAAAAACAAATGTATTTGTTAGTTATTTTTTAATTATTAATATTATATTCCTCTTTATTTAAAGAAGTTCTCAAAAGATTTCATTTTTTTAACATAACATAACATAGCATCAAGCCTTTTTCCCCTATGGGGTAGGCAGAGGTGTATCATCATCATATACACTCACATTTCGCCAGCTATGTTTGGTCCCATGAAATAGGGGGCGAGCCTATTGTCATCAACCGGGAACATTTGTTTACCAAACTTCGGGAAAATCTAAATACTGGAAATTCCTGATAGAAAAACTCAATACCATTTTTACTGCAAGAGGTCCCGGGTTCGGTTCTGGGAATCGTACCCTCTTGCACAGCAGTCGTATACACTTCTCGTTGTGCCACCGAGGCAGTTTTTTAAATATATGTATATAAAAATACATTTAAAAATATAATAATTTGGAGACCCACCGGTATCGGGTACAGGGACCAAGCTACCGATGGTTAGGGCTCCAGAGAGAGGAACAAATACAATAAAATACAATAAATATCTATCATTATGATCATGATCAGCCTGCATGATAGACTTATAACAAACTAAGCGTAAGAATGGAATTAAAGTTTAATAACAAAAAAATTAAAAACTGTTAATGATTAATTAATTGACTCGATTTCTGAAATTAATATATTCTGATATGAAAGTAGGTATTATGAGCTCTGTGCGCAGAATTTCGCTGTCGAATCTACCACTAATAATAAAATTACAGTTTACATCAAAAATGTAGATCCGTCAAATTGAAAAACCTAAAGATTATTTCAATATTTTACTTACATTTAGGCAAAAGACAAATAAAAATATAAACTATATTACAAAACTTTCATTGGTAACATATTATTTTAAATTAAAGTATTACATATATACGGTTGTACACTAAAGTATGAAGTTTGTAATTTCGATAAAAAAATAATTTACAAAATAAGTAGGACATACACGTTCCAGTTTACTGGAGAGGTCTGCCTACCTACCCATTTACCGCCGGTTGTGGCGTGTAAGAGACAAAAAATTATTTCCAATTTTGCTCAGACTAAAAAAACACAGGTGTGCTCCGCAGTGTTGATGTGCTCGGGATAGTGTTTGAGAATACACGCTCCAGTTTGCCTGCGTAGGCTAGCTCTCCAAACCGTAGCAAAGCCGTACCAAGAAAGTTATTCAGATTCATTTCACTACATAGTAGCTTTTTTAACAACGGTATAGAGACTTCACGTGTTAAATAAACATTCCGCATAATCTCATCATTTACATTTTTTATGATGATTTAAAACGTCTTCTTCCCCCGTTTGTCACTATGGGTAATTCCACAAGCATCTAATTTCTTGCAGGCTGTTCGAACAGTTTGGTCGGTGATAGCAAGAGTACCACAAAATGTTTTCAAACAAACTTGCCGAGTTCCGTCAATTGAATCATTCACAGAAAGAGGTAAGTAATATTTTCTTGTAATTTGTCGTCTAGATGGATGATCAGTTGTGGTTCTTCTTTTATTGTTTGTTTTAGTATACTTATTTATAAATACCCACCGTTTTCTTTGACCGGATAGTTGCCAAAATGCATCAAAAATGTTTTTGCGGATGACTTCTGTGAAATATTTCGTACAATTCAGCTTGCAGCTTGAAGGGCATGGTGGTTTTATTTTTTTAATTGGAACTGTCTTACCCCGTTTAAAAATATACTGTTGCCCGGAATTAGTCCCTAAAGTACGTTTTGCAGATTTATTTTTGACTTTGTTGGATGTTATCTTTGAACTTTTACTTCGAAAGTTTTCAGACTCTTCAATAATAGGTGGAGATGTCCGATTTTTTCCAGAAAAAGTTAAAAACATTGATGTGCTTTCTTCGCCGCCAAGTGTAATATTGTGATAGTCATTAGCTAGACTATCAGTAGTCTCGTCTTCATCAGGATGAACATCGTCATTAAGATCGTTTACAGGACTCCGTTTTTCTTTAACGTACCTAATGTAGACAGGAGGTTCTAAAACGAAGAAAACAATATTTTTAACGTATGAATTTAATGATTTATACCAATGATATACCAATATACACATAACAATGAAATTGTCAAGCAAGAACTATGTGGCTGGTATATTTGATAAATTGTAATCAGTAAAAAGTACCACATACATTATTTCTCATACTTAACATGGGTAATTGAGTATTTATTAAATAATCTGTCACAAACAATACGACTAGTAAAAAAACATACACGTACACATTATTTATTATCTATATATTATTATTATGTGCATAAGATTAAATATATTTATACTAATTCAAAAACATGTTACGACTAGATACACTATATTATTTTCAGTAAAAAAAAATTTAACAACATTGTAAATACGCTGAAGTTTACATTTAATACGTTATAAACTTTAAATAAAGAAAAAAAAACAAAATCAAAACACCATTTAAAAGTAAAAAAATCCCATTTCACATTTTTTGCTTAAAACACGCATTGAAACTAAAAACACTGAGCAGAAATTCCCCGACTACAATAAAAATTTTAATTTAGCAAATATATACATAAATAAATACGAGAACATCTTGTATTTTGTCTTTTAGTTCATTTTATTGTCATGACAGTCGTGTGTTTAAATTATATTATTCACTTTGTAACTAGAATTTTAGAAGTTACCACTAAAAACTGGTAAGTTTTTTAAATTTTCTAGCCTATGTTACTCATAAAGATCCAAGGATTGTAATGATACCTCTTACAAACATAATACTCCTTTTTTTGGGCGGTAGTGTAATTATTACTAAATTAAACACACTTTTACCATATTACTCGAACATAACACAGAGTGATATCAATGGCATAGTAACCACTGCCTAGATCTTTAAAGACTATTAGACCACGTCATAATATTTACAGTCATCATTTTCACTTTACTTCTACATACAGTCTTTCAAAGTCATATTTTAATACTGCGATAGCCTATTACTTATTGTATAATTAAGCTGACTAGACACAAGTCAAAGTTTAATTAAATATAAATTAATACCGCACTGAGTTTTTGGCTGGATCACTCAAAATCACACGCATAATTTCAACCCATAAACGTCACTCGAGTCTCCTTCAAAGAATGTGAAGGGAATTGAGCCTATTATACCAGAGCTAGACGGGTTGGTATAGGGTTTGTTTTGAATTTTTCTTTTCTAGCAGTGCTCTTGTCTGCATATGGTTACTCCCTTACTCGCCTTTTACGACACCCACGGATTGAGATGGGGTAGTGACATTGTGTATTCTTAATGACTGATTAAAAAGACCACGTGCCGTCATCAAATTCACTTTACTTTTACATACAACCCTTCAGGAGTCACATAGAACTGTGGTGGAGGGTGGTTATGTGATGTCTCAGCTGTCAGAATTTTTCCATTTTCATCTAAATGTATTTTAGCTGTACATTTCCCCCGGCACCGCTTAGAACATCGCAAGTACCTCTTAGCTTTATCGATGAATGAATATGTGTAATTTTGATACATCATCACCCCACTTTTATTCGACCTTGGTAAAAATTTTAGTTTATCACCTGTGAAGAAGAAGGCATTGATTAAGATTTATATTTTTTAGATTTTCAGAAAAAAAAAACCGCTACTATTAGACACTAAAGAAATTATAAAATGATTATGCAACGAGTCTACTTAATATTAAAAAAAAATACCTTATTTATTTTCCCGACGTTTCGACCGAATTACACCGACCGTGGTAATATAATACGTGACATGGACCCGTTGCATAATAATTTAACTAAAGAAATTGCTGAGATCATATTTATTGAAAAAATACAATTACCATGTAAAATGGCTAAAAATACTGTAATTATTTTTATCTAAAATGTAGAATAGGTGGTTTGACTGTCACCGTGGCACAGTGGTTAAGGTGGTCGCCTCGCCACTACATCGCCGTGCTGGGTGACGTGGGTTCGATTCCCACACGAGACAAATATTTGTGTGATTCATAGATATTTGTTTCTAGTCTGCGTGTACTTTGTGTCCGTTAGTTTCATGTTTGTAAAGCTCCCCGCGACACAGGGCTTGTTCCCTAGTGCCGGCGTTGTCTTTTTAAAAAAAAAAAAAAAAAAAAGATGAAATAAAAAACTATATTTTATTTCATTACGCTTTATTCGAAAAAAGATTACACACAATTTGAATAATGAGTAAAAGTAGAAATATTTTTAAAGGTTGGCAATGCGCTCGTGAAGCTTTTGGTAACCGCAAAACTTTCGCGTTGCATGATATATACAATGTACTTACCAAGGAAAAATAAAGTATGTGAATACCATACTCGCATGAATTCCCAACTTCCAATTAAGATATATTTTATTACAATATTTCATAGCAAATTAATAAAAACAACTTTAAAGTTTTGTTTTACAATCGTACACAGCACAAGAACATGGCGGAATAACTTTCTTAGTAACAACATTTATTTTCTGTTTACGTCCGCCATATTGGTTTTTTGTTGACGTCACATAGCCTATGATACTCGGGGGAAAAATACAAATCGAATGACACCTCACACTTTAAAATCAGCCAAGCCGTTTAGGCTACAGAAGGTCACAATGGAACATTCATGCCCACATACATACATACATACATATGCGCAAAAATCATTACCCTCCTTTTTTGCAGTCGGGTAAAAATAAACATAACTGCATTAAACTTTTTTCGGTAGTTGGCTTGCCTGGGAATTGAACTAATTAAAATCCAAAAAAATATAATTCTGTACTTTTATGGCATTGATCGATAGGGATCATAAGGATCGAATCTTACCAACAAACATGGTTAATTAAATAAATATGTATATAATTTTATTATTACTAAATTTCACGCTATCCTACTAATATTATAAATGTGAAAGTTTGTAAGAATGTTTGGATGTTTGTTACCAGTAAACAAAAAAACCACTGAATAGATTTCAATGAAACTTTGCAGTAATGTACCTTATACATCAGAATAACATATAGGCTATATTTTATACAGATATCGCGTAAATTGGCTAAACCATGACAACAAATGTAAAGTAAGTCGGAGAAAAATCTGCCATCTTATAGCTATTTCTGCTTCCTGTACCTAAACCGTTAGTTTTATATGAGGACAATGTATGGAGGAATTGTTACTCTTAAATAGTTATATGCCATATGCCTATCTTTTATGTGGAAGTCGATATAGAGAGAATAGTGAGCCAGAAATACATTTAATTCGGATACTGCATTTAAAGTGAAAAATTTCATGGTATTAAACTGATTCCTAGGAATGTAAATACCTTTATCACTTTTGTCATTGAATGTAGATAAATTTTGTCGTTTACGCTAACATATTTCGACAAATAGTTTAAAAGTTATTATGATATTAAATGAAATGTATATAATCCCAAAAATCTTATAATAATACTGTCACTACTACACTACACTACTGTCACTCGTGACGCTTACCTGTTATTTTGCTTACCTGTTATTTTGTTCCTCTGACCACAGCAACTTTTCACTTTTAGAGGGGAAATTTCGGCCAATGTTTTCTAAGCACAGATATTACTTCAGATTAAAAATAACCAATATTACGTGATTGATTAGAATAGTACTTATCTTTGTGAAACATCCATCCCGTGTCTTTTTGGTTAAAATTATCAAACATCCAAACAAACATTCATCCTTTCAACTCTGTGTGTGTATATTACTATATTTATCAACGTCAGCCCTAATGACAATTCAGTATAACAGATTAAAAAGAAATTCTTTTTGCTTACTATGCAACCTCATCACTTGAATATATTACTAATCATTCACCAGTAAATTCAAAGAATAATCTTAATAATATTATGACAATTGTGTAGTAAAATTATGAAATAAAATATTTTTCGTAGAAAAGTAAATATATTACAGTATCAAGGTAGTATAGTAGCAGACTTCAAATACCATAGAGCTAGGATCCGCGCGCCATTTGTTTTCGATCTATCATTTGACATTTTACAGTGAATTATCATTGTATGTATTTCTGGTCGCTAAAGTCAAAAACAAAAAAAGAAATGGAATGTAAATGAAATTATATTATATTATTAGAGTTTTTAATCAAATTTATTATTGTGGAATGAAATAAAGCTTTATTATAAAGTCAAAAACTAATAAAAATAAAACAACAAGGATGGTTTTTACGTTTTTTTTTATTATGATGTTTTTTTTTTATATGGCGGTACGAAGTTCGCCGGGTCAGCTAGTGTTTATATATATCTAATCGACAAACCAGCAAATCAGTGATTACCGAACCTATACCTACTTCAATCGGATCGAATATCTTGCACAAGTTCTTTTTACTGATCGCACCTATTCGCGATTTGTGACACTATTAGAAATACAAAAACTGCAATAAGGAATTAAGCGCTCAGCAAAATGCAATCCATCGATTCAAATTAGTCAATATCGCTATGGCAGAATAAAAGGAATAACAGGAGGCTATGTATTTATACGGCTAAAGGGTGCCATATACGGATAGTTTTGACTTCAGTTATAACTGATAGGATACAATTATCGTGTGTGTGGAATGTGGTCTTAGGGAAGATTTATATTAGACCGGGCCGTGTCCAGTACGTCCCGTGTGCGTGGCCCGGACGGGGCACGGATTTGAAATCTTAAATACATATTGTATAAAGCAGTTTATATTACATGCATGATTTGACCTGGCCTGTTGGTCTAGTGGTTAGTGACCCTGACTGCTAAACCGGAGGTCGTTGGTTCGATCTCCAGCCAGGACAAATCTTTGTGTGATGAGCATGTAGGTTTGTTCTGTGTCTGGGTGTAATTTATCTATAATATGTATGTATTTACAAAAAAATGTATGTAAGTAGTATATCAGTTGTTTAGTATCCATAACACAAGCAAATATAATTGCTTAATTTGGGACTAGATGGCGCTGTGTGAATGTGGTAGAATATTATTATTATATGACAGACGGTGGACCAAGACAGCCACAGAATGGTGGCCTAGAGAAGATATCAGGCCAGTGGGCAGACCACCGGCCCGATGGTCGGACGATCATAGGATCTCATTGGACGCGGCTGGCACAGGACCCTGAAAAGTGGCGCTGTAGAGAAGAGGCCTATACCCAACAATGGGTGAATGTGGGCTGATGATGATGATCTATGTCCCGTCAACGTACGACGCCCGTCTAAACCACGGTTGTGCACGGACACGGCCCGGTCTTATAGAAATGATCCCTTAAGGGACGTTAACGTCAGTCGGCCGAAGCGACTGAAGCGATTTGATCACATCGGGCTGCTATAAACTGAAGCAATTTTACCGTATATGCGCACAAATCTCATCGAGTCAAACTGATACAGTTTGGCCTGATCCGATCGACTTCGCCATGTATGGCACATTTTATACTGCTCTACTTAGCAGGAGTATTTTTGGTATGTGCCCTATATTAATTATTTGGAAAAATTAAATTAAATAATTATTTGGGACATGCAACAACTCCTCATAATACTTAAGTAAATAAAACAAATTATGATATATAAGTACATTCACACACACACACACACATACACAAACTTGTGTGGAGACAAGTGACCACGTATTTTACACCATTCATGTAACTTTTGGTAAAATAAAGATTGAAAATGAAGATGACAATAATAATTATTATTGTCATAAAATCTATTTAAAAAGAGATAAGATCAACTTTTTCTTTGAGAACAAGAATTAATTTAAAAACCAAAAAACCCGACTGCTTAAAAGTAGCCTTCGACAGTCAATTTAAAACAATGATTTCGAAAAATACACTGGTGGCTTAGATATAGAGATTCGGTGATGAATACGAATATAAACACCTTGCGCTTCAAAATCAAATTCAAAATCAGTCAAGCTATTTAGGTTACAAGAGACAAGTGGAGCCGCAGGCTATTGCCCTAATTCAATTATGTATGCACTAACTATTGTTAGCGCATACATAACTGAATTAGGCTATTAATTAGCTTTCATCTGATACCTATATTGTTATAGCACTAAAAAAAATCTGTTTTGACTATTTACGTCCGCCATATTGGTTTTTTGTTGACGTCATAGCCTATGACACTCGAGGGGAGAATACAAATCTAATGACGCCTCACAATTTAAAATAAGCCTAGCCGTGTAAACTACAGAAGGTCACAATGAAACAGACATGCCCACATAGTATATATTTATAATATATAGATATTTCTAATCATTCATCATTCATAAAAAAATATATACCTAAGAACTAACGCAGTATAAATAATTATGTTTGTGTGTGTGTATTTATATTTGTGTATAGTAAGTAATATGTGGTATTGGATTATGTTAATTTTAAATATATTTTTTTAAATTCATAATTATAAACTCTTAAGGATCTAAATATAAACTTATTTAAAAAAGGCAAAATAATTTACTAATAGCTAAATCTAAATTTAATTCCTACCTAAGTGATATTAAAATATTACGATCTCGAAACTATACTATACTTAATGAGGATTATGTAAAAAAAAGACCTTGGAAAAATCTGACACCATGTCATAGCAGTATCTAAAAATATCATCCGGGTTGTCAACTTTTTTTTTATGACTGAACCAAGTGACGTAGTTTTTTTTTCTGAATAGGTACAGCCTATACCATCGTTCGCTTGACGTTGAGTTTCGGAGCACCATGTACATACTCAAAAAATCACACTAATTAATTTCAATTCGCTTTTCTGCAGCATAAAAAATAGGGACTACGAGAGCATTCGGCTCTCTACTTCAAACTAAAGGTTTACCACATCTGCCGCGTGCGCATTCCCACTCTCGTTCTCGCTGTAGTAAAGTTCTACGTAACAGATAGGAATAGATACATAGTAAAATGTACACATAGAAAGGTACATAGGAAAATGCGATTCCAGCGGCTAGATGGGGTCGAACCTTAAGATATTATATACTTTTAATGCCCTACTCAGAGACGTTACTTAACTTATTATATAATATTAAGTTTATTTATTTAATGTTAAGCTGGTTAGGACCGTTCGCAGTGGCGTAAATTAGGTGAGGCCTATGTTCAGCAGTGGACGTCGATAGGCTGATATGATGATGATGATGATGAAGCTGGTTAGGACATGTCGAGAGAATGAACGGACGAATGTGAAAGGAAACGTTGGAAGGGGAAGACCTAGAAGAACGTACCATGACCAAATAGGTGATGTTCTAAAGAAGGGACAGATCAGTACCCTCAACCAGCGAGAATGTATGAAAAGGATGGATGTTGAAGAAGCCACAGATGTATGTCAGAATTGTAGCAAGTGGAAGGAAATGGTCTCTGCCTAACCTCTGTTGGGAAAGAGGCGTGATCTATATGTATATATGTGTAATTCTTAAGCCGATAGGTACGCCTAAAGACGATTATTCAATGAAAATATTGTGTTAATGATTAATGCTAATTGACGTCTCTGAGTGCGGCCGATAGTGTTATTTAGCTACTCTTACACTTTCGCATTGCAAGATATTTGAACTATAGGTACATTAAACGGGTAATGCATTACGTATTTACCAAGCATAATAAGAAATGTGCATATCTTTGGCATGATCGCGTGAATGCCCAGTCGATATTTCAAATTTACTAAAAAAAAAATATTCCAAAAAAGTTACAATGTAAAAATTATCTTACACTATTTATTTTTTTTGCCAGACGAGCAAGTGGCCCACCAAAGTAAGTGGTAACCGTCGTTCAAAGACGTTGGAAATGTCAGGGGTACAGCCAAGCCGCTACCCACCTTGAGAGGAGAGCTCTCTTTAAGCCTCACTGCAAGAAGTTCACCCCAAAACTGGCACGTACATATGAGGAATGAACCTATGATAGGACGATTTAAACATTGAATTATATAACGGCTATTTACGCGATCACGAATCAAAACAATTTTGACCAGTAAGAGTCAGTAGCCTAAGGTTAGGCAGCCTAAAGGTCTATAAGCACACATCACATAAAACCAAACCACACCCACTGTACCTATGCAGTAAACCTACACATACTTATGACTGACTTAACACTATGCTAATATTACCTTATATATACCTAAATAGAAAAAATAAACGATAAGTATTGCAAGAAGTAGAAGAAGAAGAAACAATAAGTTGTGTTTCGAAAAATTATTATTTGAGATGCTTACGACTACTTTCTACCATCGCACCGCTCGCCATCGGCAGGGAGTTCATTCTTCAGAGTCTCGCAACACGTGGTTTCTGAGGAAATTATTTCCAAGAACTGATCAAGATGTGGAATAAACTTGCAAACATCTGTTTCCCAACTTCCTTCGTATATAATAAAAATATAAGAACTGGCAAAGTAGATTATGATAGTATTTATATGATGTCATGTTTATATTTTAAAATATATATATATATATCTAAGGCTTATAGGTATATATCTAAATGATCTTTATCGTGTGTATACTACATGAAAACTGGCTTCAAGAATAGTTTTATACTGCTCAGGAGTTCTTGCAATACTTTTGTACATGAAAAGTAATGGCCAATCTTTATATGAATGATATAATTGTCTAAACGTTTGACCAACTGAATGACCTAAATATAGAGTAATTGGTGATTCTTTTTTCACATTTTCAGCGTGAGGAAGTTTATCTAGAATTGACTTTATGTGTGAACAAACGGAGGCTACCGTATCGTCATCTAAAACTTGCTTATGGTGCCTTTGGCGCCCTCTCATACTCGTATCTTGTATTGTTTCAAGATTAGCATCGCGCTTTTTCCACGCAGTATTTATTGTAGAATCTCGAATATGAAGAGTGTTCCGGAACACCGACTTACAAACCTCAACTTTATTTGACGCATCAATGGGTAAGTAAAATTTATAAGTATACTCATCCGACTGATCTTTTTCTCTGCTAGAATATTGAATTATGTATTGCCATTTCTTTAATCGACTATTTAATTTCCAAAATTCTTCAAATATTTCTTTTCGAATGTCATCTGTCAGTTTAGATTTACAATCAAATTCAACACAAGAACATGGTGGACTGGTAACCTTTGTAGATTTACCCAAATCAGCTAAACGTTTGCATTTGTCAGCATCAAGATTTTTAGTATCTACAGGGAGACTTTTAATTGTTTGTGGATCAGGAGATTTAATTGAATTCAAACAATTACCGGTACTATCAGTATTAGTTTGAGCCTGCGTCACTTCCGTGCTGGGCAAAATCACCGGATCTATACGTTGAAGTTTAACATAACACTTTATTTTCTTCGCTATTGATTCCTGTCCTACTAAATCGGGTACCACTACCATTATGTTGGGATCCTGTTCTAATAAATTGGGTTCCTGTACTACTAAATTAGTTTTTTGATCTATTAAATTTAATTCCTGTGGTTTTATATTGGGTTCCCGTAGTATTAAATTGGATGCCTGATTTATTAAATTGGCATCCTGTTCTATTAAATTGGGATCCTGTTCTATTAAATTGGGTTCCTGAACTATCAAATTGGGTTCCTGAACTATCAAATTGGGTTCCTGAACTATCAAATTGGGTTCCTGAACTATCAAATTGGGTTCCTGAACTATCAAATTGGGTCCATGGGCAGATGAATTGGGTTCCTGTAATAATAAATTAGATTCCTGTGCTATATTAGAAGATGCATCTGTGTCATTCTTTTCTTTGTCTACAATCTCTATATCTGACTCTTCTTCATTAGAATCCGATGAATCTTCCATCATTTCTCGTAAATAATAACTCAAATTCTCGGCTGTGGCCATCTTTTCAACAATACCAGATTCTGAAATTTTAAAAAGCATTTTAATACTATGAATAAAATTTCTAAACTTACCAAGACTATAGAAAGATTTATAACGCTCATTACCATCATTGGTTCCGAGAGTAGCCTCAAGTGATGTGTGTGAGTGAGCCGCAGCAGATGGCTAACAACCATCTTTAAAATAAAACCAAATATTCAAAGAGTTTTTATTCAAATTAAGCTTTTTAAAAAACATTATGGACAACCTTGATAAACAGATCAAAATAGCATGTGCGCAGCGTAGGACGTCTACCAGGTGGAAAGATGATCTGATAAAACTGCAGGATCGTGTAAATTGCTTACTTTGGGACTAGATGGCGCTGTGTAAATGTGGTAGAATATTATTATTATTATTACATAAAAATATCTCATATTTCATTATGTAAATATAATTTAATTTGCTTCAAAGTACGACTACCTGCGTTTGGACATGACAGGTTACGGAGAACAGCATAGTACAAAATATATTTCCAGGAAATATATTGTCATAAAATCTATAATATATGCAGGCCTCTGTGTAAAAAGTCTCTTTTAACAAAATAATTAGCAAACATACATAGATCTCTATACAAAAAAAAAACTTTTCAATCATAAACTGCTCGGCAGGTTACAGTGCCACTTTTTGAGAACGAGCCCTGTGTGTGTGTATTTTGTTTGTGTATGCTACGATTCAGACCAACCGGCTCGCATCGGCCCGCGCGGGGCGGCATTTTACAATGCGTTAAAGAACATTGAAATGTATCAACAGTAATTACAGTTCATATTTGCATGCAACTTACGCATAGTTACCTCCGTCGGCATCCCGCGACGCGTCGCGACGGCCGACCGGCTCCGACCGCGCGGGCCGATGTGAGCCGGTTGGTCTGAATCGTAGCTATATGGATGTAATGTCTGAAATAAATGAATTTTAATTATGTTATTTTAATAGATACGCCATTCACTGTTTTGTTTCCACAGTATAGGCGGTGCATGATTATGTATATTTTCCGCGGTGACTTCGCCTTGGCTATTCACTTTTAATATAGCCTTGCATTTGCCTCGAAGCTTCTTCGAACAAAACAAAGTACTTTTATTATTAGTACGGAACGAATATGTGTACTTTTTATACAGTACGACTGTCCCACGTGGCGTTTTTAGATATTCAACACCTAGAACAAAGTTACATTGTTTGTGTTAAAAAATTTATAATAGTCATTGAATGTTATAAACATAATAATAATTTGTATGTGTAAACTTTATTCTCGGAGAATTAGTCTTTTTAGAAGCCAAAATGACAAATCGGGGCACCCTTATAGTTTCGTCATGTCAGTCCGTCTGTGTCACAGGCATTTAACTCAAAAACAACTAGATGTATATTGATGAAATTTAGATAAAAGGTGTCTTGTGTGGCCCACTATTTAATTTGGTACTTAGTTAAATTTTATTTATGTTCATTAGAATTTAATAGTATTTATTGCTAATGCTTAGTATTAATCTCTAGTGAAACAAACACAAAAAGTGTTGCTATATCTAAAGGAAAAGTATATAATGTTGAAAAGAGACAAAAAATATATCTATTCTACACTTTATTATAGAATATATAATTACCAAACTTAATTATAATTATTACCGACCACAAAGTTTATCCGATTAGACTGAAAAAGCAAATTTTCAAAAGGCGCTCAATATATTAATCACTAACCTTAATATAAATACCACTAGAAGTCTTTGTATATACAGGGGGAGGGTGATTATGTTCCGTATACCCATCTACAATGTTCCCGACGGTGTCTAGCTTCAGCCGAGCTGCACACTTTTTCCTATTCCTCTTAGAACAGTACAAGTACCGTTTTACATCCTTAGGGCCCTGATAAGAGAACGTATTCTGCTTGTACATAATAAGGGACTTTCCATTCGGCACTGTGATTATCTCGAAGTCATCTATAATAGAACAAGTAAAATAATTAAAACTAATATATTTTAATGATATTATCACGCTTTTCCCCAGTAAGGGTAGACAGAGGCGTATTATCTATTCTTAAAAACAAAATTAAAAATTACTTGCACCTATGTTTAATAAATGTTTAGGGATAAATAGCATAAATGCCACTAATAATAATAAAATCAGAAACGTATTTAAATCAAAAGGCAAACACAGTGAGCTATTTAGTAGCTCTATATATATATATAATGTATGTATTGTTAAGATATAAATCTTAGAAAATATTTTAATTACATTTCCTCAGCTTTACATCACTGTGCGCGAACACCACCAGAGGTTTCGTTTATTATAGCTTTCAGGTACCTTACAGTCCCCCTGATGGTAAGCGGTTACCGTAGCCTACGGGAAATTGATACACCAGAAGCAGCACATGTACATTGCCAACACATTAGATTCCCTTTCCAATGAGCTCCAAATCTCAACCAGCAGCCTTACAACACTAATGGTTCATAGCTCCGATCTTCTGTAAGGTGGTAGTGAGATTGCTCGGTGTACCCTACCTCCATGGGTCTCCTAAGTTCCATGTAGGCTAGACCAATAGGTTTCGTTCTACAGTGGACGTTTACATGTTAATGATAATGATGAAGCCTCCATTGGGCTGCCATTCAGTAAAATAAAACATTGCAATTAATAAAAAGCATGTAAAATTATCGTATTTCTATATAATACAACTATTTAAAAGGTGTTCAAAATATTTTTTTTATTTTTATTAATCGGAAATCTTAAAGTAAATACCACTAGAAGTCTTTGTATATACAGGGGGAGGGTGATTATGTTCCGTATACGTATTTACAATGTTCCCAAAGGCATCTAGCTTCAGCCGAGCCGCACACTTCTTGCTGTCTTTCTTAGAACAGTATAAGTACCGCTTCACATTCTTACTACCCTTATAAGAAAACGTATGCTTCTTGTACATAATGAGGGACTTTCCATTCGACACCGTTATTATTTCCATGTCATCTATAATAAAATATGTATGACATTTTTAATGAAACATAACTTACATATACGTATATTGTTAGTATTACAGTTAAATGAAAGTAACCGAATGGATAAGTGACCGGCATGCAAATCATGCGGTCCGAAATCGATTCCGACTGGCATGTGGAATTTATTTGTAGTGTAGACAATTGACTTACCATCTGCTAAAGGTGAAGGAAAACATCGTGAGGAAGTCCACATACCCTAGAAATTCTAAGTGTATTCGTGGGCTCTAAAATAGATCAGTAGTTGGTCGATGTAGTAAAGAAACCTCTTCCTTAGTACTACAACTGCGTTATTGCAGCATCGAGCTTCTGTAGAAGCGACAGAAGACTACATTTTGCAGCCAGAAATTCCGTCTGTTACGTGTTTCACGGTGGCATACAAGCACTAACATTCAATAAAATAAAACAATAATTTCGTAAATTTTTTAATGGAAAAAAGAAAACATAATTGAGGTCGATTATCACTAAAAATAAAAATCATTTTTATTAAGACGCAAGTGAACAAATCACAATGTTCCTGTGTAGGAGAAGGATAACTCGAAAAGTTAACATCCTGCCCATAATTATGAGAAGGAGCTGTGCATAACAGAGGGGCGTAATTGATTGTTACACTTTGACATTAAACTTACTCCAAAATAACTCTCGAAAATTAAATTACAAAATTTCCGTTATTGTGGTTCGTGTACGTAACTAATATTTGTGAAAAAAAAATTAAAATTATGGCTTATTTTATTGGATATATTTGTAACAATATTTATTTATTTATTAGGTTAACCAACGATTGTTTACACAGTACATTTTAAAACTTATTTACGAAAGTTACATACATTCACATGTGTAACAACCACTTACTGGCTAACACCGCATTTACAATAACGATCCAAATAATAAAATAAATTGAACACATGATACATAAAAAATTGTTCTTAAAAAATTATAATATTGGTTTATTTAAGACTATGCATTGCCTAAATACTAAAATTAAAGACTTAAATTACGAAAACTTACCAAAATACGATAAAAAACCCGCCGGATGCCTTGTATTTGATACCCTGCAGCCATATAATATAAACCTGCTAGAAAACTACTTGTACTACAAACAATATCAATAAAGAATTTCATTTTCAAAATACAATTTGCGCAAGTTTAAAAGTTTTTATATAAATTTAAAACTATAAGGAAGTGGTTAATTAATAATAGGTTTTATTGTTTTCTACAGCTTTACTTTGGCAAGCGATTATGTTATTAATTTTATACGTATCTTATGCTATTTTTTCATTGATTTACTTTACACAAATGTCAATGTTGCATGTATGTTACGTACTAATTGCTGAGTTCAAAATAAGAATTTTCTAATTTTTTTTTTCAGGATTCAATGTGTCATACATTAATACTTTATAAAGTATACGAATTTCGTTAGTACTTATATATATCTTAAAAACAATGTCAATAACACTTCCTTTACTAACACTATATCACTGTGTGCTCTTCTTGTGGCACACTCTTTTTTTTTTTGTTTTTTTTTTATTGCCTAAATACGACGTTCGAAAGATTATTCGTTAACCTTATAGTAAATGCCATTGCGCTTGGTAAAAACAGGGGGAGGGTGATTGTGCTCTGTATACGAACTTACAATGTTCCCAGAGGAATCAAGCCTTAGCCTAGCTTCACACTTCATACTATTTTTCTTAGAACAGTATAAGTACCGCCTGTAATCCTTCGGGCCTTTAAAAGAAAACGTATGCTTCTGGTACATAATGAGCGACTTTCCATTCTTCACTGTGATTACTTCCAAGTCATCTATAATAAGAGTAATAATATTTTTAATAACATATACTATAGCATTACATAATTTTTCCCGAAGGGGTACATGTAAGATAAGAAGATAAGACATCCACATTTCGCCAGTTAAGTTAGGTCTAACAGTGCACGTCTAGATATCATTGAAATTGATGCCGATGAAACTTCCATTGCGTTAGCACCATTGCGCTCCAATAATTTATTCCATTCTATCGAAGTTTTTATTATATATTATTGTAAATCTAATAAAAAGCCTTGATCAACAAACATAGATCATAATTTTACTTTACAAATTAATTACAAAATATCTACATAAGATAAAATGATGTCAGACACACAAACCAATATAAAATTATACAACCATGTTACCTCCGTATAGTGTATACCTAATCTATGCATGTTACTTTGACAGTCGCTACCATAGACGATACATCATAAACCCGAGAGTGGCTGGTGATGAAAAGAGGCCGGTACCCCGTTTACACTTTCATTTATAGCCTACATTGAGATTATACTAATGTCGTCTACAATAATATATTATTAATTTGCTAACTTGCTTTCTTTAACTTTGCTATTTCTTTACGCATGGTGGAACTAAAATATTGAAATATTTTATGACAAACATTTTTGGAGCACAGTGGAATTACCCTCCATTGGACGGCACATTTTAAAAGGTAAATAAAAACATTAGAATCTCAGAATCGTTTTAATTGAAAAAAGAAACACATAATTGAGGCCGATTAACAAAAAAAAACCATTTTTATTCCCAAGATGACCTAAGAAGCAAGTGAACAAATAACACTCTATATGCGTAAGAGAAAGAAATCTGGAAAGGCTAAAAAATTAACAACCTCCTCTTATGAGAAGGAGCATGTTACTGCTTAACACTAAACATATTTAAACTAAATCTTAAAAATTAAATTAAGAGAATACACAACTCATACTGATACGTATTCTGCTGCGTCACTTTACACGCTACCCAAATTGTAACTTACAGAAAAACTTTCTATTTATTTAAAAGAGTGGCGTAAGTTTCTTGTCAGTTCTTCTCATACCTCCACCCCGTCAGCGAACTAGTCGTAGGCAAATTTGCTGACGCCATTTTTCGGATAACCTGTTACATTCTTAACTGGTGATTTTTTTGAATATTTTTTTTGTTTTGTTATTACGGACTTATTATATTATCACTGATATAATATAATATAATATTCTACCACATTCACACAGCGCCATTTAGTCCCAAAGTAAGCAATTATATTTGCTTGTACTAATTGATATACTACTTAAATACATTTTTTTTTTGTAAATACATATTTTAGATAAATTACACCCAGACACAGAACAAACCTTTATGCTCATCACACAAAGATTTGTCCTGGGTGGGGATCGAACCCACGACCTCCGGCTTAGCAGTCAGGGTCACTAACCACGAGACCAACAGGCCAGTCAAACTAAGAAACATACACCTAACTAAAAAAAATACACCAAAATAATAATGTACCATACAATTAAATTAGCTACATTATACAGTAGTTAAGGCACATCCTAGTGTTGGAATTTATCAAGACGGCCAGAAGGCTTCCAACATCTTTAAACGGCTTTCACATTAAGTGGTAACCGGGACCAACGGCTTCACGGCTATCGAAGCGCGGATACGCTCAATAATGAACATTACAGCAAGCAAAACAAGTGATGGACAAATTCGATCTATGGGACAAGTGCCAGCGTGCTCAGTTGGAAAAGAGAACTAAATGCCAGGGTTTAAGGTTCAAGTTTTTCCATTACTTCGTTAACATTTATCTACAACATTGTGAAACCCTTCTTCTTCACAACATTCAATTATGAAATGATCAGCACACATTCATACCCGTGTTTGTCTATCTATACCCTTTGTAGAAGCACAGGCAAGTCTATACAATAAATGCTTTATTTTTTCTTATTAATAATGGAGTTAAGTATATCGCTGACTCTTCCAGCAGGGTTGGTATTGGTTTCCTCTTGAATATTCTCCTCTTTTATCACAAACCGATCAGGATTCAAGCGTCTGTACCTCTTGTAGTACCTTAAAAATTTCGGTACCTCATCTGAAAATACAGAGCTAATATCAGCAGAATTTAGACTATATAAGACTATCTGTCGCTAGCGGTTTTGCTCACCTAAGTATTGTTTTATTCCTTTAGAGGTCGATTTTAGAGGTCGATTTTACAAAAACACGTCATTGCGAATTTTTAATTCAACATCAACATTTTTAATTTTATCAAAATCAAATCTAGTACTTTATTATACTCCCGTAAGGATTGATTTTCCAAAAAAATGTGAAACTGGTATTTATTTACTTAAAATAAAAAAGCCAAATATAAAATTTCTAGACTCTGTCAGTCAGTAGTAATGCATAGAAGATAATTTACAAATAGTTCAAGGTTCTCTGAATCTGGATGTTGTCTTTTCTATAAATCAAATGAGTAAGGAGTAAAACCAACCAATGATAATTATAATTAATAAGTAGGTACTTAAAAAAAATTAAGAAAATATCCTTTTTATTATCTCATGCTACAAACCACCAAAAACACAGCTAAAAATATACTAAAAATATACGAAAAAAATAATCTAAATTATCCCACACAATCCTATAAGTTACATACACATACTTATTACTAAATTCAAATATAGTAAATTTGACATTTTCAATATCATCTGAAACGTTTGGTAGCCTCTACTAAAAAACCGCCTTTTTAGGGTTCCGTAGTCAACTAGGAACCCTTATAGTTTCGCCATGTCTGTCTGTCCGTCTGTCCGTCCTCGCTTAATCTCTGTGACCGTTAGCACTAGAAAGCTGAAATTTGGGACCAATATGTGTATCAATCACGCCGACAAAGTGCTAAAATAAAAATTGGAAAAAAATGTTTTATTAGGGTAGCCCCCCTATATGTAAAGTGGGAAGTGTTTTTTTTTTTAATTTTAACCCTAATGTGTGATATATTGTTGGAAAGGTATTTAAAAATGAATAGGGGTTTACTAAAATCATTTTTTGATAATGTCAATAATTTCGGAAATAATCGCTCCAAAAGTAAAAAACAAAGCGTCCCCCCCCCTCTAACTTTTGAACCATAAGTTTAGAAAATACGAAAAAAATCTGAAAAGTAGAACTTTATAAGGACTTTCTAGGAAAATTATTTTGAACTTGGATGGAAACAACAGATGGAAACTGCAGTTAACCAATATAATTTGGTCCCTGAATCGTATGAGCGCCTATACAATCCAGAGGTCAAGTTTCATTTGCCCGTATTTTTTTTTTAACTTCCTTTAAACTCATAAGTGGGAACACTTATTGTGACGGACGGGAAACTACGGAACCCTACACTGAGCGTGGCCCGACACGCTCTTGGCCGGTTTTTTATTTTATAATTTTCGCCACTAAAAATACGAAGAGGCAGTGGGCAGACCACATAGCTCGCAGAACTGATGGCCGATGGGGCAAAAAAGTTCTCAAGTGGCGGCCACGTATTAGAACGTCATTGGGCTAATATGATGATGAAAAAATATGAAAATGTTGACACAATATTCTCTCAAAACTTGTAATCAGAAATGCCTAATATATCGATATAAAATTAGTATGTTATAAAACCAATAAAATAAATGCAGTAGTAAGACGAAGATTCACTGTCCTATCTCGTACCACTGGTGCACTCGTGGAAGAGAAGAAGAAGTAAGCCATAACTTCATAGTCCTAGAAGTCTATTAAACGCCATGTTTGTGTACTGATTTGTTTGTGTTGGTGGATGATTATGGCCATCAATTTCACTAAGAAACTCTCGGTGTTCAGTCAGCAGTATACGAGACTTGCAGCCCGAAGCCTTCTTGGAACAATACCATCTAGTTCTACTAGTCATCTGGACGTATGTATTGTTTTTATATACTAGAATAGTACCACCACGTTTACTTGGCACGAACTGCAGAATTGGGTTTTCTTCCTCGGCTTGAAATAAAAGTTGAAAGTTAATACAGATTATATAAAAATAGTTAGCATAGTTACATGCAGCAGATACACTTTTTATATACTAGCTTATGCCCACAGTTCTGCCTGCAGCTCCGCCCACGTGGTATGTGGGTAAAACAACGATACTTGGCATGGCAATGGTAATAGTAAGGCGACCATTTTGACTGCTGTGACACGGCTCCACGTATAAGTACCATATATTCAAAATACTTCAAGCATCCATGATTAATCCATGATAGTGTTAATTGTATGCGTCAACAAGTAGGATGAGTCTTTAAAGCAAGACCTGCTTTTGCGATTGCCCAAAATTTTTTTTAGTTAAGTTTGTATTCCACTAAGCATGCGAAGTGTTTAATAACTTATCCGAAACTAAAGTGACTGATTTTATAATCAAATATCTGTCACCTAAATGTCAAGTAGGTTAGGTTATCAGCAAGTCGTCGCGGACGAATGTTCCTGCGCTCCCGTGACCACAGCAGAGCGCGACGAGAGAAACACCTTGGGGTTTTAGTGGGTGCGAGCCCCACATAACCCCTCGGTTCTTTCCCCAAGACCGAGGGGTATGCGTCAGGTATTACCCAAGTAAAAAAAAAAAAGGTTAAAAGGTAAACAGGATTTTTTAATAATATTTAATTAAACACTAGACACATCAGAGCTTTTTATTTTCAAAATATTCGTTTTAACAAATTATTTGATATACCTAATAGTGGTATTTTTTAAGTATGAAGGGCTATGATTATGGTAACTCAGTTCATGGACGAACTCTCCTGATGAATTAGTGATGAGTTTAGCGGTACAGCCTTTGGATTTCTTTGAACAATACCATCTAGTCTTGCTATGCATGCGAAAATAACTGTAATGCTTATAAACCAGTATATGGCCTCCCCGGTTGCTAGGCAAGTATTGTAGGAGTTCTGTAAAAAAAGAAAAAAGAAAAACAGATTAAAAAATCTTTTTTTATCTACTGCTTTTGCATAAAATGACTTTAGCAGTAATTACGATAGGTTTTATATTACCTGTCGTAATTACTGCTAAAGTCATTTTAATGAGTCAAAATGGAAAAATGTTTTATCATCTTTTAAAATGTAATATTAACAAAACATAGGTTAATTATTGCATCAACAGAACTAAAAAAAATATTGGTAAATATTGTACACGAATTTTCAAAATTAATGAATTTTAATAATTATTCCTCTTAAAAATATAGTTGTGTTTCAAGATAAATAGAATCTGAGGGATAAAAAGTAAAAACCATTGTAAAAGAGGTTATACTTGTATGACACCAATCTTACTAATACTACTAAAATCTAAACAAATAAATAAAATTGGAGTGTCTGTTTGTAATATTAAAATCACCGCTTTCTACTACATGCATATGAATGTATATACGGTAATTAAAACAAAATAACATTTTTTTACATTTTTGTCTGTCTGTTTGTTTCGGCTAATCTCTGGAACGGCTGGACCGATTTCGACGGAACTTTCACTGGCGGATAGCCAATATCACAAGAAAAAACTTAGGCTACTTTGGTTTTGAAAAAAATATCAGGGTTCCGTAAAAAAAAACTCCATGAATGCGGGATAAGTTGTCCACGCGAACGAAGTCGCGGGCACAGCTAGTTGTAAATATGAAAGTTAGGATGGAAGGATGGATGGATGAATGGATGGATGTTTGTTTCTCAATCACGCCAGAACGGCTGTTAATATCTATTAGAAATTTTGCAAACAGAGAGACTGTAGTCTGAAATAACACATGGACTACTTTTAACCGAAATAGCCGTAGGCAGGATCTAGTAGTTAATTTATATGTGAAAAAATATTGCTAACATGGTTCACATAACTAAAATACTAACTCTAATAAAAATCACTTCAATCGTCATCAGCTCACTGCGGTTATTTATTAGACATAGTCTTCCACCAAGGTATACGCATCCAATCGCTCCTGGTCGCTGGTGGGTATCTCTCATCGGGTTTGCCTAGACATGATCTCTTTTTCAGAAAATAAATGTAATAAACCAAACCGAGAAAAAAAAAGAGATCTTTGATGATTTTGTTTGCAAAAGAAGATAAGCGAATTAGATTTTAAGCCCGCCTGCAAACTGCGTCCCGCTCAACTACAGAGTGTCATAACTTTGAACATCAGTAATAAAATACGTTTCAAAAATCGACATTTATTTCTGACAACAGGGTTATTTTTTTTACAATTTAACAGAAATTTATAAAAACTGAGCTAAAACTAAATGAAAATAATAATAATTATCAGAAAAAAACCGGGAATTAAAATGCATAATATGACACATAATAACTTAGTGACTAGAATACTCTTCACTTGTGATAATATTTCACAAGCATAGCTTGACAATATGTTTACTTTAAACAGTAACATAAATATAAATAAAAAAAAAGAACGTTCATAATTTTAGAACTTAAGTACTACATTCTAATCATATATCACTGCATTTATACTAAGGTATCACAGACATTAAGAAAAATCACAATAAAATAAGAGGTATTAATTTGATTGCAAATCTTTTTAGAGCTTCTGTTTAAAAAAAGGTTTTAATTTTTTTTTCTTCAGCATTTTTTATCGTGGTTTAATATAGTACCTATTGCCGCTTATTGGTACTCGGAGAGCCAGCAGAGTGCGTCTCGTTTCACCAATCCACAACATTTTAGAGAATTTAAGAAATATGTTATTACAAATATTAATCTAACAATTGAGATTAAAACACAATAACACTTTAATTAAACGCCTGAATATAAATTTCATGGCTTCCTTAATTTTCCTCCTTAATTTCTACGACAACATTTATCTTGTGACAACAATTAACATTGAAAAACATCAAGTTTCTTGTATTAAATATTCTACTGTTTCATTTCACATTAATTGTTCAAAGTCCTACGAAAGTTGTGGCACATCGAACAACACAAATTACAAATGTGTACAATAAGTCTATTTAAATTGAAAAACATCAAGTTTATTGTATTAATAATCTACTGTTTTGATTGTTCAAAGTCCTACGAAAGTTGTGGCACATCGAACAACACAAATTACAAATGTGTGTAATAAGTCTATTTAAATTGAAAAACGTCAAGTTTATTGTAATTAATATTTGCAAAGTTTGAAATACACCAACAAGCATTTGTAACAACAGACGACCTACTCGCAACGTCGACCTACGACGTAGTCTATTTCGATATTACTGTAAAATATTTCAAAATGTTAACTATAGTATCAGTTAATATTGAGTTTCATCATAATCAATATTGAGTTTCAGAGTAGCCCCTCAGCAGAGTAGTGTCTACACTCACACCAGCAAGCAACCAGAATGAAACCAGTTAAAGTATAATAGATCTCGTTAGCTGGTGTGGGTGTATAGATGTATACTATATGTACAGTCGAGTTCATTAATATATTAGCACCATCAAGAATTCAAAATATTATGAGCGTTGAATAGCTCAATATAATACTATAGAACCTATGGATTAAATATATGTCCTCATGTGAATGGTTCAATAAAACATGCTGTACATTATGCAATAAGTAGTAGTCACCCTTTTCAGCAAAAATATCTAATGATGGTGCCAATATATTAATGAACTCGACTGTACTAGTACGTATACATACTTATATTATTTTATATTATAAGCTGAAGAGATTATTTGCTTTTTTATTGCCTGTACGAGCAGACGATGTTTCTTTTTAAAAATAAAGGAATGTTTCCTTGAGTAAAATTATTTATCTCTTATATTTAGAGAACTTTCCATTCAGGTGGCGTTATAAAATTCCACCCTTTGTAATGATCTTTGTGTTGAGATCGTTAGAGTATTTGAATATATAGATAGAAAATAAACTTACTTAAAATATGACTAGGTATGTGTTGACTAGCATTTCTTGACTTTTGTACGGATGGAGTTTTATCCGTTTCTTGTGAACAGCATTTTCTATACAAATACTTTCTTATTAAAAAAACAACTGCTAACATTAGCACGCTGGTAAAATTCTTCTTTTATAAACCTTCGTAGACAAACCACGTAAAATGCTTCAGATTTTAGAGGTCATTCTTGAAAATATTTTAGCTGTTTATCACATATAAATAATTTTATTTTATTTATAATTTTGATAACCCCTTTCATTCAAAATGTACCTAAACATGAGATATTATTATCACATTGATCAAGTAGATGAGTTTCTACTATACAATATCATTTTAAATATAACCCTTCTTACCCCTGTATAGTTAGAATAGTCCTTTAGACATTATAATTATAATTTCTCAATTATATTAAACTGCAAGTGTTTATTGCCGTATAAGCAAGCTGAAGTGGCAGTGGGCAGGCCACATCACTCGTAGAACCGACAACCGGTGGGGAAAACGGGTTTTAGAGTGGAGACCTCGTCTCGGCAAGCGTAGTGTAGGACGCCCCCCGTCTAGGTGGAGTGACGATCTTCGCAGGGTGGCTGGCAAACGCTGGATGAGAGTAGCTGCAAATCGTACTCAGTGGCGTGCAATTGGAGAGGCCTATGTCCAGCAGTGGACTAGTACAGGCTGATGATGATGATGAAGTGTTTATTCACGTTTAACTTCTTGCAGAGATCTTTCTAAGCACGTATCCAGCTCAGCTCTCAGTTTCAATTCTGTTACAACATCATTATCTGTTCGACTTACAATATTTTGGAATTGACAATACAGTGCACGAGCGTTGTATGCGAGTGTTTTGGGATTGTGCGAATTTCGTTCTTTGAATATTTTTTCAAGGCATTTGACTACTCGCTTGCCTTTAGCTCTTGCTATGAAGTAACAATATATAAGTTCATGTTTTTCTTCTCTTGACCATCGCATACGTGGACGACGATTTTTCTGCTTGTTTTTAGTTAGAACCTTAATATCGCTATCAGCCGCACTGTTGCTGGGTTTGTCTTCAGGTATCTTCAGCGGCACTAAAAGCGGGACTAACCTCGATTCGTTATTGTTATTGGGAAATAACCATTGCCATTTCATGTCTGCAAACACGTAATAAGAATTATTATCACGAATTAGTATCAATTTTGAGGTCAATATTTTTTTTTAGTCCAGTGAAATAAAATTAATTTAGTTCCTAATTAATTAATGTTTAGAGATTTAGCTCTGAAAGTTGATTATTGTCAATGGAAACAATATCTCCTAGATAGTCTTTGTTGAAATCGTGTAAGTGACACGGAATATTCTACTTACAAATAAATATGTATAACTTGTCACTTACACAATCCGATACGACGGTAATCGGATGCAATTGAAAATAGACCAAGAAAAAGATCAACGACTTGGAAAAAGATCAAATACTATCAACCTCCAAGCTGCTATTAAGGATTTATGGAAAGAAAATTAAATACATGAAGCAAAGGTGTTTATTACTTATAATTATGGCAATCTATAAAGATATCTATATGTCTATAAAACAACAAAAAAATTACAAGTTACGCAATTTTGATAGCTTTGTGACTAGGCGGCTTTTCGCGTTTAATTAATGGCCTGTTTGTTATCTGCCATTCAATCAAACATTTGACTAGAATTATAGCGTTTATTTCACATTGTATAATTACTTTCACACACATTGTAAAATTACTTTAGAGATAAATAAATTTCATTAAATAAACATACAATTAATGGACACAAAGTACACCTAAACTCGAAACAAATATCTGTGAATCAGACAAATATTTGTCATGTGTAGGAATCGAACCCACGTCATGGCGATGGTAGTGGCAAGGCGAACCTCTATACCACGCCGAGAGTGAAGTGAGCCGAGAGAACTAATTAAATATAGTGAATTGATGATGATAATTCAATTCTAGCACTAGTCTTGTTAATTAGTTTACGGTATACAAGCGTTTTGAAATTATGGATAATTATATTCAGCTACTTTTTTCGCTGACTGTGCAAGTTAAAACCATCCTTCGTGATATTTATTATATACTTTACATTTACTAGTGCCCAGAATGAGGCATGGCTTTTCTTTACTGTCACATAGGATCGTGGTCACATGACAGCCATGATATTTCTGTGATTAGCAAAACACGTCAGGAGCGTTTTCAAAAGAGGCATAATACGAATTTCGAATTATTTCTAGTGACTACAGCGCGTCATGAACTTTTATGGCTCAATGAACGTTTTCTTTCCGTCTTTGGACATTTTTGGTAGGTTATATGTCTTAAAATACTTACATTTATTCATTGTAATATACACAAGAAGTCTACGGAACAAAACAGCCAAGCTAGAATAAAATTTAGTTATCCTTTATATAATAATATGTGCCATCAGCTTGTTTTAGACACTTAGGCGGAGGGTGATTATGACATGTGTTGGCGTCAATGAGTGTGCCTAAATGGTTAAATTTCAATTTGGCCCCGCATTTATATTTGTACCAATATTTGGAGCAATAGGCGTTGTGGCCTCTTGAAGAATATGTATAATTCTTGTACAAGAGTGCTGATTTACCGCTGGTTAGTTTTATTTTAAGTGGTTCTGGAAGAAATAATTTCTTATTATTAATAGATTCTGCCGGATGCAGGCCGCTTACGACCGGCCCTATTGGAAATCTCTTGAGGAGTCATATGTCCAACAGTGGACTACCTGCGGCTGATATTGATGATTCACTATCATCATGAATAGATTCCGTCACAGCGAGCGACTTTGTGCCGCTTGTATCCAACGACTACCCGTACCAGGTCGTCGGTCCATCTAGGGATCGCCCTACACAGTGCTTTCCAATATGGCGGCGGAAGTTAGGCGAAGCTTATGTCTAGCAGTGGACGTCATTGTGCTGATAATATATGATGATCATGATTAATAGATTCGTATATAACTGCCTCAGTGGCGCAACGGAAACTGCACACGACTACTGCGCATAAGATACCGAGTTCGATGCCCGGGTCGGGAAAATTTGATATTGAGTTTGTCTATCATTACAAACTCAGTATCAGCCCGCAGTTTGTAAACAAATCGCTCTGCCAGTATTAAACAGATAATTATACATTGAGATTTGTATGTCTGGGAATTTACACACATAAAGATCAAAATTGTGCATCAGTGTTTCTCAGCTTATAGCTTTTTTCGATTGTGAGTGCAAAATGTGCCCGATTGATGGAAATATGCTCCATAAAGAGAGCTAAAAGGGTTTAAGCCATGATTGCACACGCTGGCCCAATTTCTTCGCCGTCAACAGATGGTAGGTCATTCGACAAGAACATTTAAATTCCGGATAGTCAAATTATCCACCAGTCAGAATTAACCTCATATTTAATGTATTGCGGGTCTCGCAGTCCCAGTTGCAAAAGGCCCACAACCTGTCTAATATTTTCTTATTATCTTAAACCTCAATTATAATAATACACCTATATTCCATTTATTTTATTTATTAAGAGGCAGTTTACAATCATAATTATAACTAACTAGATCTAATCACATCAAAAATGACACATCACTAGAAAGCGAAGTGTCCAATGCAAATAAAATATGTATTTAAAAAAGAAAAGAAGGGAACTGTACCAGAAAAGTTTTTAATGAACAAAACTTAAGACAGAGTTAATTTTGCATTGAGTGACCTTTTGCTCGAACAATAATACCTACTACGTAATAAAAAGGTTAATTTGAGTATAAAAGTTTATTTCCATAATTGATGATGGCTTAAATTAAATTTTTGAGTATAGTCCATTATATAACCATTATATACCGTGTTTCTGAAGGCATGGAAAATGTCTGTATTGTTGGCGACTTTAATATGGGCTATAAATCTTGGCTAGATTCTACTAATAATTATTATTTTAAGCCTGCAATCTGTCAGAGCTCATCTTTAGCTCAACAATTTATTGACTTCATAGCACTTAACGGTCTCATGCAATATAATAATATTACAAATAACACAAACAAAATTTTGGATTTAGTCTTGAGCAATATGGCTAGCACCTCTGTCAAGGCACAAGGAAACCCTTTAGTTAACATAGACATGTATCACACTCCATTAGATGTAACCATAGAATTTAGCGACAATTTATCCTTAAAAAGTAACATCCTTACGCGACATAACTTTTACAAAGCTAATTACGATGAAATTAACTCCGATCTAGACAAAGTAAGTTGGGAAATTAATTTACATAGTGTGATACAGTTAATGATATGGTTTCAATATTCTACACAGTTTTAAATGAAATCATTGACAAACATGTACCTAAAAATTTAATAACCCGACTGCAAAAAATCAACAGAGAGTAATGCACCAAAAAGACCGTAAAATATATATACATGATTTAATTGAAAAACATAACACATGTATACATATATATTTTGTAATCTCCATTTGATTCCCTTTATTTTGATACTCTACTCGATAGGTTTGGTTAAAAAAAAATAGAACTACTTACAATTTGGAACCATTTACCAGATTACATATATTCAAAAAGAGATTATACATAATTTTGTATAATCTCTTTTTGAATATATGTAATCTCCTTTTAATTCTCTTTATTTGAAACCCAAATCAATAGGCTTGGGTAAAAAAAAATTTGAACTTCTTACAATTTGGCGTCAAAAGCCCGCCGTTTAAGTCTTTTTATTCTTAAAACCTATCTAAGGACACTTGGGTTTTCTAGACGAATCTAACGGTACCCTAACCAGCCGTTTGAAACATTCGTGGGAATAAAGAAATTTACAAACATACAAGATACGCGCGAAAAACAATACCCGTCCCGACAGTCGGGTAATAACAAAAGAGAAAAATAAATTTTTGCATAAATTCAGAATTTATAGAAACCCATTAGATGAAATATCTTTAGAAATATTAAATAAAAGATGTTAAAAGATCGCGACAATCTGTTATAATAATAATTATGTGAACAAAATTGAGGACAACATTAGAATTAACCCTAAGTACTTCTATACATAATTAAAAAATAAAAAAAAAACCAAATTCCTCAAACTATAACTCTAAATAATACCAGTGTCTCAGACGGCCCCGGAATATGTAATTTATTTGAATCTTATTTCTGTTCGACGTTCGTTGAATCGTCTAATCAATCTACAACCACGAATATAACTAGTGTATACAGCACCAGTATTGGAAGCATTTACATTACACATAATAGTATCATAGCGCTTCAGAAGGGCCTTGACGTACACAAAGGGGCGGGACGAGATGGAATACCATCATACTTTATTTCAAGATGTGCCTTAACATTAAGTTGGTCACTATATCTCATTATAGATAAGTCTTTATTGACCGGTATTTTTCGCACTATATGGAAAGACGCTAAAGTGGTTCCTATTTTTAAAAATGGTAATACAGAGGTAATATCTAATTACAGACCCATATCTATTTTGTCTGTTTTTGCCAAATCTTTCGAAGCTCTAGTTTATCCCTATTTGAAAAGTTATACCAGTCACGTCGTTGCCAACGAACAGCATGGCTTTATCCAGTCCCGTTCTACAAGTACAAATTTAGTTGCTTATCACCATGAATTAGTCAATGCCGTTGATACAGGTTCACAAGTAAGTGCTATCTATATGGACTTTGCTAAAGCTTTCGACAGAGTCAATCATAAGGTATTACTGAGTAAATTAGATTCGTATGGTGTTCACGGTTCTTTATTAAAATGATTCCAATCATATTTATCAGATAGAATGCAGTATGTCGTCATTAAAGGTTTTAAATCTGAAACATACGTAGCATGTTTCGGAGTTCCACAGGGTTCTCATTTAGGTCCCTGGCTATTTAATTTGTTTATTAATGACATAGTTTTTTAAATCTGAAACATACGTAGCATGTTCCGGAGTTCCGCAGGGTTCTCATTTAGGTCCCTGGCTATTTAATTTGTTTATTAATGACATAGTTTAGTAGTTTTAGTAGTTTTATTAAACATAGTAGCACTTTTATGTTTGTGGATGACATAAAATTATGTAAAACTATAAAAAATCAGTCAGATAGCAATTTACTCCAAAGTGATCTCGACGCTATTAGTAATTGGTGTATCACTAACCAAATGTCTTTAAATACTGATAAATGATATACTATAAGGTTCACACGTAATCACAATAAATTAAAACTCAGTATCATATAGATAATGTTATACTGCAGGAGATGATAGAAGTAAGGGATTTGGGAGTTATTTTTGACTCGAAACTAACTTTTTTACCGCACATAGATAACCTCATCAACAAGTCTTCCAAGATGTTAGGGTTTGTCATACGAAACGGTAGACTGTTTCGGAGACCAAGTACAAAAATTGCTATCTATAATGCTTATGTAAGGAGTCATCTCGAGTATTGCTGTGTCGTTTGGTCACCTCAATATAATGTACATCAGCTCCGTATAGAACGCATTCAGAAACGATTCCTGAGACATCTGGTTTTTACTTGTAAACTCCATAGACAACTTATTTCATATAGAGACAAATTAAGACATTTTGGAATGGATAGCTTGTCAACCCGTAAACAACTGCAAAACTTGACGTTTTTATACAAAGTGTTAAGAAATATATTTGACTGTCCCTCAATCTTAAATTCATTTTCACAATGCCGGATTGTTATATCGACCTTTTGCCAGAACAAATCTTATGCAATTTTCAACCATATCTCGTCTATCTCAAGCATATAGTGCGATTTGTGGGGAAGTGGATGTGTTTTTAGATAAGTTACATATATTTTAAAAGTTGTTTTGAGACTGTTAAGAGACTTAAATTGCTAATATTTTATTATTGTTTCTTTGTTTTCTACCCTAATTTATATACTTACTTATAGTTATTTTAATTTAATATTTTTTTTTTTGAATTGAATACTCTGTTTTACCTTATTAGTTTTATTACGCATGTTGTGACACTTTAAAATGTTGTGCATTTGATTTAATACTAATGTTAACTTTATTTTTTAGATGTTAGCATTAATGTAACAACTACTAGTTGTCCAAATAAACAATAAATAAATTATCATGCTTATAGTATAACGGGGGAGGGTGATTATGCTGTGTATTCGCCATGAGCAGGTTTCCAGAAGAGTCAAGCTTGAGTCGTGCTGGACACTTCAAATTTAAGTACTTGGAACAATAGGCCCACGTCTTCAGTTTTCCTTTGAACGAATATGTATAACTTTGGTACATCGTTAGAATCTTGCCGTTGGATAATTCAATGAGTTTCGGTGCTGAAACAAATTTATTTTATTAATAGGTTTGTTGTTATTTAAAACAATATTACTCTGTATGTGTGTGTGTCTGTAATTCCTTAATAGCTGGTTAAATTTGGATGAAACTTTTGAAACGTTAAAACGTGAAACGTTAAATGTGCTCGCTAAACTAGCAGCTGATGGTAGGTTATTCGACGAGAACATTTAAATTCCGGATAGTCAAATTATAATCTGCCACCAGTCGGAATTAACCTCAGATTTAATGTATTGCGGCTCCCGCAGTCCCGGTTGCAAAAGCCCCACAACCTGTCTAATGCTTTCTTATTATCTTAAACCACAATTATAATAATACACCTATATTCCATTTATTTTATTTATTATGAGGCAGTTTACAATCATAATTATGTATAACTAGATCTAATCACATCAAAGAGACACATCACTAGAATGCGAAGCATACAATGCAAATAAAATATGTATTTAAAAAAGAAAAACAGAAAACTGTACCAGAAAAGTTTTTAATCTACAAAAACTGAGACAGAGTTAATTTTGCATTGAGTAACCTTTTGTTCGAACAATAAGATCGCATTTTCAAATTAACCCTGCATAATAAAAAGGTTAATTTGAGTATTTAAGTTTATTTCCATAATTAATGATGGCTTAAATTAAATTTTTGAGTATAGTCCATTATCATGCTTATAGTATAACGGGGGAGGGTGATTATGCTGTGTATTCGCCATGAGCAGGTTTCCAGAAGAGTCAAGCTTGAGTCGTGCTGGACACTTCAAATTTAAGTACTTGGAACAATAGGCCCACGTCTTCAGTTTTCCTTTGAACGAATATGTATAACTTTGGTACATCGTTAGAATCTTGCCGTTGGATAATTCAATGAGTTTCGGTGCTGAAACAAATTTATTTTATTAATAGGTTTGTTGTTATTTAAAACAATATTGCTCTGTACGTGTGTGTGTCTGTAATTCCTGAATAGCTGGTTAAATTTGGATGAAATTTTTGCGCACACAATGGAATCCCGGATAGTTTTGATTCAGAACTGGACCCGGTAACTGGCACTGCTATTGGATTATAGGAAAGGGATTTAAAAGTCTTTGCAATATATATGGTTAAATAATTTATTGAATAGTCAGATTGAAACTAAACACTCAATTCTAGTGTGTAAAAAATTCATGATTATACGAGATTACAAATGCTTAAAATATTATAATTATATAGTGACTAAAGTTAATACTGATAAGAATAACATATTGATACACATACAGTATGTTATCGACAAATATGGCTAAAGAGACTCGGTTCTATTATAATAAAGGCTGCTTCAGTCTAAAGACAGCAAAATATTAGCGTGTGATACAGTCGCTCGAATTGTAAAAGAAAGTCCCAGTACACAGTAGTAAGCTAAACTCCCTCCACATTCTTTGGAGGAGACCCGTGCCCAGCAGAAGGACGTTTGTGGGTTGAAACAATGATGAATAAAATTTGACATCACGATTGAATGACTAGCTATTGGTTCGCCGAAACCTTTAGCTATAGACGAAACTCACAGATATCAACAATGATCTGGCATTCACAGTCAAACCAGACAGATCAAGAATCAAATTCTCCCTTTTTTCTTTTTTTTTAATTTTTTGACCTTTCTCTGTAATAGGATTAGATCCTATAATTACAGATTACTTTTGTCTCCCGCTTTGCTTTTTTCCCTCCATAGGGAGGGAAGTGGATAATTTCTTGTCAACTCCTCCATTTACTTCTGTTTGATTTCGTTGCGGGTTCCGAGACAGTAGGTTAGGCATTCGTGGGACTGCCGAGTGTCAAATCTCGGTGTTCGCAAGGGTCTTCGCTGTTGATTCTGACTCAAAGGAGATGCAGTGGGCATGAGGGTGGGATTATCCTGTTCTTGAGAGGAGTCTCTTCTAAATAGACATACTTTCCAATTATAGCTGTGATCTTCTTTCTTATATTATACTTTCTCCGTATGGGTATTTTAATCGAGCCAAGAACTATCTGGCACTGACGCCAAGAAAGTGAAGACAAGACTACAATTATTTCCTTTCTTTTTGTTTTTATTAAAGGCTGGGCCTCTAAGTATCACATCCCTTATAACTAATATATAAAAAAGTGAATAGCATATTGTGCGTTATTTATAACACAATAATAAATGACTAGCATCAAGAAATTTAACTCTAATGTTTAATTTCAATACATTTGTCCGAAAAATTATATTTTTCTTATAAACTATGATATAATCACACTTAAAGATCACACAGACAAGCATAATATATAAAATCACTTACAAAATATTTATATATAATAAATATTCCGTTACAGACACATAATATGCAGTTATTATTATTATTTTCATATGGGCTTGAGGCAGACAATAATAATGGAGTTAGGCAAGTCACCCAGATAGCTGCCAACTTGACTTAATGGGCTACCACATTAAGTGGTAACCGGGACCAACGGCTTTACTTGCCTTCCGAAACACGGAGACGCTCCTCAAAAATGAAGATGCCACAAACGATCGTTGACTGACCTTGATGATCGTAAAAAACATTATACCACAATATATGTAACTAGTCATAATTCTAAAGGATTGCTAAAAATATAGACAGTTAAGAGAGTACTTTTGTCCTTCAACATAGATCACAATTGTATGTTGTAATTTTAGTCCCTCTTATATTATACCTTATTTGACTGTCTTTTTGATCTAATGGTTGTATTGTGCGAATACGGGGGGCCTACTCGCAATCCCGATATTTGATTGGTCGCATTCGATGTCGTTGTCAAATGTTTAAAAAGGCCTTTAAAGCAAACATCTGATAAGGACATCGAATGTCTAAATTAAGAGTAGGGTAGGTACCTGAATACGACGGTATCGTTAAGGCTGCGGACAAGATAATTATTTGGGGGGGTAAGAAGTTAATCATTCTTTTTTCCCCATAATTGATTAAATATAATGTAAGTTTTTGATTCGATTTTTAAGGTTCTTCGCAACACAACACCTGTATTCCATTTGATTTTGATCCCTATTTAGAAATTATGTGCCTTAAAAATGTACGTTGAATATAAAGGTCCTAAATTGTATAAAAAGTGACTAGAATTATTAGACTTAACTTATTAATACACATCAAAAATACTGGTTACCGTTATTTGATAACACGTAATACACTGGTTACCGTTATCTGATAACACTTGATACACTGGTTAACGAATTTCAATTCCCTGAAAAATAGACTTTAGGGTAAGATACAGGCTTTCCTGCAGACTTCCTAGCTCTTGGAGGAGGGTGAGTGTGTTCCTCGAATATTATTTTCATCCTTCCATCATGGGTGAATCTGACTCTTGCATCGCATTTGGATCGGAATCGACTCGCACACCTCAGGATATGGGCCTTGTCATTCACTCGAGTATAGGTGTAGCCCTTGTAGGACACTTTGGTGACTCCCCGATCAATCATCTTCATTTCGTCAGCAGCAACTGAAATAATGACATTGTTAATATCAAGTTAGGTGAAACGTTAAATGTGCTCGCTAAACTACCATGCTCCAAACTAAATAGAATACGCTCAGCCTAGGTAGCCTGGTGAACCGACGTCCCCGCAAAGCGAAGGGTTTTAGTGCAACAAGTTGATTAATGGGTATACTGGCCTTCTGCTATTTGGCCAGCGAGCCCCACATAATCGTCCCGTTTGGCGAAAATTGCATTTCCCGTCATAAATAAAAACATTCAGCGAGAGTGAATCCATTTATGATTCACTTCTGCTCTTATTCACTTAAACATTAAAAACAATCAGTGCTGAAACACTAAAAAAAAATGATTGAAATTTAAATATGACCTAAAAAATAATATATTTTTTGGAACTTTGTGAATCAAGGTTTTAAATAAACAGGGAAATCATATATCCATTAAGAATTTCTAGTATAATTGTGACAATTATAGTAATATAAACAACACTTTTTTTCTACAGATGCTAAAGTCGTCTTTCAATCGAAAGTTTATAAAAGAATTGTACACCAAGTTCTGCCAAAAGTGATACCTTACACAAACGGTGGTTCTTGAATAAATAATTATTATGTACCTATTCAATGATAATGAATAAGTACATAAATAGGTAGTAATTTTAATATTACTCTTTTGAACGCCAAGTCATTACAGCATCTCCGTGCCCTTTACGCCAAGGCAAGAAATTAAGTTTGTAAGATGTAGAAATAAAACACATAAAATCTTTATGTTGTATTTTATCCTAAGCCTTTTTTTTCCTCTTTTTTTTCATGTCCCAAATCTCTTTACCTTTTGTTTTGTAGTAGACAAAGTCGTAATTGTTTTTTCCGGGCATTGTTTAACAATGCTTGTAGAATACAACTATGTCTATAGGCTACGGTAACTGTTTACTATCAGGCGGATCGTATGCTTGTTTGAAATGAAATTGAAACTAACCATGATACCAGATTATACCTAGTAAGAGAAAGAATTTCAAAAATTCAAATTGTCTTATTACTGTGTAGTGTGGTATGGTTCAAAGCAATTAAAAACGCACAACGGGACATTACACGCCTTGCAGTAGGCGTTTGTGCGTTTTTTGCAAAAAGCACAAAAGCGCCTCAGACGCTGATGCTGTTTTCCGCCTGAAAGGTTGTATTGCGCCGGGTAATGGTCAGTAGGTGCAGGTGGTGAATGTTGTGCAACTATATAGGAAACCTTGGTGACTTCTCCATCAAACAACTTTATCTCGTCAACAGCAGCTGAAATAATAACATCTGTTTATACACATTCAATAGTCAACCATTTATTACTTCCATAATGCACAAATAGGGGTCGGTATAAGCTAGGTTAAGGTAGGAAGCGATGGTAGCTGAATGGATAAGAGACCGGCGTGCAAATCACGCGGTCCGAGTTCGATCCCGATCGGCAGCACCAATGTGGATTCCACTTTGTGGAATTTATATGTATGTACTAGTCAAGTGACTTACCTTCTGCTAATGTTGAAGGAAAACATCGGGAGGAAACCCACATACCCTAGAAAAAATTCTATGAGTATGTCTGATCCACCAACCCGCACTAGGCCAGCGTGAGTGGATTATGGCCTAAAACCCTCTCAGCTCTCTAGTTAGAGGAGAGGAGACCCGAGCCCAGCAGTGTAATTTTTGTATTAAAAATACAATTGTTTATAATCAATTGTATTTTTTTAGACAAGCAGTCTAGTACTTTTAATCTGAAAACTCACATCTTTATACTTGGCATAATGGTTAGGTACATAGGTTATTTGATTTATACCGATCATCTATCTATCTTCTGACTGACTGACGGATCAACGTACAGCCTAAACCGCTGATTGTATTATTATTATATATTTTGTACTCAATAACTAATTACATCAATATTTATTTTAGATACTGTAAAATATTGTTTATGATGAATTATAATATGGTACTAACATCAAATAATATCAAGTGCTAACATTTATTTTGTACTCAGTTACTAATTACATCAATATAATTATATAAACATACAATAACATAGTATCACGCTTTTGTAAATGTGTAGGTGATGCACCACTGCCTACCCCTTGGGGGATGAAGGCTTGATGCTATGTTTTGTATATATCTTACTAACATCAAGTACCTACTACCTACTAGTCTAACTGCATCTTCACATTGGCGTATTAGGCCCAGCGCATACCGCTGGAGACAGGGTGGAACGCATTTGAATACAACAGTTTGATGATGATGATAATGCTCCTTGACCGATTTCAGTCACGGTGACTACATCAACTCCATTCGTGTGCTCGCATGTGGCTAACGTAGCCAATCTTAGTAACAAAAGTTCTCACACACTGCGGGCATGTGAGCACACTGTTTATATAATTGTAATTGATTGCCGCAGGTGGTCGGGCTAGCCATATAGTAGATGCACATTGTGTATATAGAATAAACACGTAGCGTCCTCAAGCTACCACACAAGCATGTGCATTACTGCTCCGCTCAAATATCCTCAAAGGCTCTTGGCGTGCCTCGCTACGCCTGACTCCGCACGCGCTATTCAAGGAAATGCACCGCCGCACCTTCAGCGATGTGCGCTGGGCCTTACAATCTCATATCTTTCAAACAACTGAGCGACTTTAAGAGCTAATGTGTAAACATACTAAGTAAGTATAAAAATATGACTATACCTAAATTGATTGATATTTACCTTATTTTAAGATATGTTATAAAAATACCGTAGATATGTTAATACATTAATAAATGTAAATTGTGTATAACGTCACCCAACCAAGTAAATGACACTTAAAAATTGGTTTTATTCTTGTATATTACTAATAATAATTATAATAACGTGTAATGGTTTTGTTTTCGAAAATTTGATTTTTATAGTTTATAGTTGTTTTTCTAAAAACATCATGTTATCATTTATAACATGAAAATGATTGATTAACAACAGGGAGATTCCATTATCGCGGGGGCAACATTTAGAGGCACTTTTTAGTTTGGTGTAATTAAATAAAAAACATTTATAATGAAATTAGTCTTTTAATGACTACATTTAAATATGTTTACTTAGTATTAGTTAATAAGAATTTTAAAAGCCCTCCTGGCTTTGAATGGTTCAAATTGCCATAGCGGGTACAACAAATTTGGCCTTTTTGACCTTTCCAGATCAGACACAAGAAAAGCATTAATCTGTTAATCGTGATACATTTACCATGTTATGCCATATTAGTTTGTCCTTACAAACACCTTTGTTTAGTTAACAAAGAACATAAAATAAAAACTCTAACCAAAACAAAAATAAACATAACTCACGGGTGTAACATCAAATTATCGCGGGTGCAACCTGTCTAACTTAAGTAAATATAAACATCAATTTAACTTATATAGGAACTAACTGAGAGATCAAACCTTATTTATTATTATACTTTTGTTGTCTCTTATATTTATTATTTATTTTCAAATACGTGAATATTTGCCGAAAATTCTATGAATATGTTGTTTCCATCGGTCTTTTTGTCCGGCACTTCCAACATCACTATAATATCATCATATTGCACGTCTACTGTGTCACTAACTATTTCTGTGAAACCTTTGCCATCAATCGTCGTCATAAATTGTACTCTGATTTCTCCATCTTCATCCATATCGGTCTGACACAACCCAACGATATTGAGTAATTTTTTGCCAGTTTTGCAGAGCAATTGTACAAACACATACAAACCAACGTAAATATCTTGCGGTAAGACAGCAAGTGCTGTCATGTAGTTCGTCTAGTGCTTCATTGAACGGTTTGCTAATTACGATCTGTTTTGGTCTCTGATTTTGAAAGATTCAGGCCTTCCAATTAAAATAGGGATTGTAATCTTGAGTAACATCCCAAAATGTTGGATTCTTTACATGCATCGCAACTACTGGACATACAGTCTTCATTGTTGACACTACAAGATACCTGTTTCAGAAGCTCTTGATGAGTTTTGGGAAAGTCTGTCGCATGTTTCGAAATAGCGAGAAGAAGATTAATATAATTTGAGTGAGTTGCACATACTAAAACATTATGAGGAGTATCGTTAATTGGTAGAATGTGAGCTAGTCTCTCCATATAAAAAACAGTCTTGCCTATAGATATTTCGGGATGAGTTTCTTTAAAAATTTCGAAGGCTTTTCGAATGCTCATAATCATTGTTCTTTTCTGGATTCGCATTTTTGTTCCTGTACTGGACTTGTCTATTTTGACATCTTTTATGCCAGACATTTGTCTGCCAATGTCATCCCTATCATAATAATTACAAATCAGTTTTTTCCATTCTTTCGTCAGCTTTCCAGGCGCAGCTTTAGGGGCATCATTTTTGTCAAATGCAGCAATATAGAATTCAGAAGCGATTTTTTTTAACAACTTCCACCGCTTTAGTGGGATTAGCTGGTAGATTGCGCTTTGCCTTCCCTAGTGTGCGAGGACTGCTGTATCTAGTACACGTTTATTTAATTTATTCTTGTTTACGCCGCCGCTTTCTAGTTGCTTGCATTCTTTCTCTGGACCTAATTCTGGCTAATATTTTCAAATCTACATCTGTCTCCATTTTCCTTTTCATTATTTCTCTCCGTTTGGCATCTCGAGCCCTTTCCCGACGGAGGTATTCGTTATAAAGCTCAGGGTTTTCTTTTAACTTTCGCCTATATTTCTGCGAAACCGTCTCCTTGTGTTCCTCTGTTGACATTTTACCCAATATTTCTGTAAAAAATACAAAATATAATATAAACAGACAAATATATACCAACAATCGTATTCAGCATATATTATTACTCAAGGCATGTCAAAACAACAAAATATGTATATAATCATCATAAAAAGGGCAAGTGACAAAAAGTTGCAATCATTTTTTAGTTATCGTTAACTTTAACCTAACAATCATTACACTTTTAAAAACGATAAATTTAAGTATAGTTGTGATTTCTTCTTACTTTTGAAAAGTTTCAGAATGTTAGCTCTTTACTTTTCTATCGCGGGTGCAACAAGTTAACAGAGTAATCTAGCAATTAATTATGCTGAATAAATAACAACATATACTTAATTTTTTTGGAACAAGAGGTTAGATGAATATTCACTTCACATTTAGCGGGTAAAACATAACCTCAAACTGTCATTAGGCCCAATTTTACATCAGTATTGCTAGGTACGACTTTACAGTTTGTACCAACTCTTCAGATGGTACTATTTTCAAACGCTCCAAAAAAGCAAATATGGATTGAAATCAAATAAAAATAAATTTAATATTATATTTCGACTATTATAAAGAAAAACAAATAATAACGTGATTTAAAAACAATATTTCGGGAATCGTCGATAGCGGAATCGTCTAATACCTAAATGATCATTTTAACGACATTACTAATGTAAATGATTATTTATCAATATGGCACATATTTATAAGACCTAACATTTACTTAATACTATTTTTTTTTATAAAAACTATATTTATTAAAAATAAACATCTAGAAAAATAAATGACTCGAGTTATTGTTCACATCAAATTATGAATTTAATTCTAACATCAAATTTGTATACCCTATTTTAAGGAATCTCACGCACTAGACTGCCATGATCTTCGGTGTAGTGACAGATAAAGAATACATAATATCACTACCCTAACTCAACCCGTGGATGTCGTAAAAGGCGACAAATGGAGTAATTTTAAGCAGACAAGAGAAAGCAGAAAAGGAAAATTCGAAACAAACCCTATACCAACCAGTCTAGCCAGCGTGGTGTAGTAGGCTAAATTAACAATGGAACGTTTGTGGGTTGAAATGATGATGATTAGACTGCCATGATCACAACTATTACTAAGGTCGCAAATCGTAATACAAACTATGTATAGGATCAACAAAAGCGACCTTAGAGGCCCTACTTAGTACTTCGACATTAGGTGTTCGATTTTATTTTGACTGACTGGCCTGTTAGTCTAGTGGTTAGTGACCCTGACTGCTAAACCGGAGGTCGTGGGTTCGATCCCCACCCAGGACAAATCTTTGTGTGATGAGCATAAAGGTTTGTTCTGTGTCTGGGTGTAATTTATCTATAATATGTATGTATTTACAAAAAAAAATGTATTTTAGTAGTGTATCAGTTGTTTAGTACCCATAACACAAGCAAATATAATTGCTTACTTTGGGACTAGATACTGTGTGAATGTGGTAGAATATTATTATATATTATATTATATTATTTCGATATAACTATTATTTTTCAAATATTTAACAGTGATATAAAAATGGACCAATCTAGTATCGAAATTGCGAAAAGGATCATTGCCGACCGTTGCATCGCCAGCGTACAGAACAGCTAGTCCTGTAGATAGGCTGTTTTACGACGAGTCGTCGTCGCGGCTGTTTACTTTTAAAACAGGAGCCATGGCCGTCTAATGCGCGGCATCCTCAAATCGATCAAAATTACACACTAACATTTATAGTGCAGATGCACTTAATATTATTATAATGTCCTATTACATACGTTTTACAATACGAAACACCAAAGTATTTTATTAAATTAATAGTATCTCGTTGGTTAAGTGGTAGAAGTATCCTATTGTTAAACACGTGCTGTGGGATCAATCTCCAAGCAACACAGATATTATTTTTGTGCCGAAAAATCGCAGGACTGCGTACGCATGGTGTAATAGGGTAAAAAAGTTTCCAATACTAGAGCTACGACATAGATCATTTATAAATCTCATTGTTTCGTTTCATATTACCAATAACACTAGAATTACCATCAAGTTATTTAATAACATGTACTAGAATAGGAAATATCTCGAAATAATAATCTATAGCTAACTATAATTGCTAACAGAGTATAAAAAATATATTATCTACTTGCTTCATAAACTAGTTATTTATTAGTTAAGTTTAGTCATTCTCGTATATAATAATCGACATTAGGCCAGTGTTGGATTGTGACGTTAGGCCACCTCAGCTGTCTGTATAGATGAGACGAGACTTTTATTACTATTTATTTTGCAAGGTTACATCAAATATTGTATAAGTTACACTTTAAAATAAACTTAATTAAGTTCCAAGATTACCTTTCACCACGTTATTCTATGGGTGTCTGCTTATAGGTATGTGTCCGCCACAGCGGGCAAAAGTTATGACGAATAAAATGCTATGTTCAGAAATAATTTAATACTTAAAATCTAAAAGCAAGTCTTTTGCGTGTATAATATATGTACAACACATTTTATTTTAAATGTTGGCCTTGGTATATATCTACGATAAAAAAATACTAAGGTATATTTGGATTGTTTATAAATTTATCTTTGTTTTGACAGAAAAATGGACCACGTTTTTAAATTGGAACAATAATAATTAATTTTAGACAACATTTTTTTTAAATACCTATTCGTAAGTTACGATGTTTACATTACCTACCTCTTATCTTATTTGAGTTTGTGGGCGCACTCCTCTGAAACGGCTCGACCGATTTTAATGCTTTGGTCGATGTAATTTTCAAACAATTGGCATCAATATCAAAATCGAGCAAGAGTTGTTCGAGAGAGAGAGATTCAAAGATGACATTACCATAAACATCCAATTAAAGTTTACATTACATTTTCCACGGAACCTTGTGGAACATCTCTAATTTCTTATCCAATGAGTAGGTATAACCTTTATATAGATCTGAAGTTATTCCTCTGTTTAAACGGATGGGCGCTGGGCCTGAAAGAGATAATGTTAATGATAATGACTACAAATAATTTAAATTGTGAGATGAAAACCATCCGTACAGCCTCGGAAGACACGAGAGTCAACTCATTTTAGAGGAATATTGTGAATTGATGAAACGTCCTTTCACTTTATCTAATTACTAGGTAGGTAAGGCCAAGATAAGAAACTTGGAGGTGCGCCGAGCAGTAAATAGATGGGAACCATTGGTGTTACTATTTACTGCCTGGAGGACCCCTGGGAATACATTTCCGGGAACCTATAATTATGTTGATCCAATTACATAGTAGGATTTGAGTAAAGAATTTCTGGGTCTTATGACAAAATGTATATTGAGTTAAAAAGTACCAAGTACATATAAAATTGAATACGATACAGCCAATAAAAAATGGTATACAATGAGAAAGTTTAAAACTAACTACTTAAAACTATTGACTAGCATATCTTTAAAGATTATCTTATAATCTATAATTTTAAATGTTTGTTAAAATACAAAATTTTTAATATTCCTGTATAAGAAGTGGCCATACACTTTGGTCAATTTATTGAGTATCAAATACTACATACTAATAACAATTGTCTTATTAAACTAAGAGCTCTATAGCCTTACTATGAAACTAATTCTAAAGTAACATCACATAGCGTACATAATAGTATAAATAATGTCACTATCCCATCTCAACCCGTGGATGTCAAGGGAGTAAACCTATGCAGACAAAAGCACTGCGAGAAAAGGAAAATTCGAAACAAACCCTATACCAACCCGTCTAGTCAGCGTGGTATAGTAGGCTAAATTCCCTCCACATTCTTTGGAGGAAACACGTGGGCACAAGCCCAGCAGTGGGAAATTTATGGGTTGAAATGATGATGATGATCACATAGCATCGTGCCTTTTTTGTCAATTTTGACTTATTTGTCAAATTATTTGATAGCTTTGCTTGACGCGTTTTTTTAAGCAGCACTGTTTATCTTACTTCTTTATCTTAATCATATCTTTATCTTACATTTTAAGCGCCCTGAAAACGATCAAAACGGATCGTAGATTTGTTTTGATATCACTCCCGGAGACAATTTAATACATTTAATACAAAGTTTAATACAATTTAATACAAAGTTTAATTACATTTTAGGTTGATTTAATTTAAATTCGGGCGTTCATAATTCCACTAATCTCTTGCACTAATATTTCCTTTTTCATCTCAGCTTCTCTTTGCCTTTGAGCTCTTTTGCGCTTCTGCCTTATAATTCTTTGTTTAGCCTTTTCTGTCTCCAACATTTTTTCTAATTTCTTCTTCATTTTACGTTTCTTTTTCTGTTCTGTATTGTTTATAAGGAATATTTTCCTGTAGTTCATTATTTCATTAAGATATTGTATTTCGTGTCGGTCAACTGAAATGTGTTTAAATGCTTTATTACAATTTGTTGTCAAAGTGAAAACATCAAATTAGAATGTGATAATGAAAAATTATTAAAAAGTTTTTTTATTTTTATTTCATACACACACCTTATTCCAAAATAAAATCAAGTAGAACTTCGGTAAACAAAATCCTGAGGGATCGATTATGGGTTCTTCGTGCACTGTACTGTGCTTAAATTTAATTGACTGTGATTCATAATATGAATTCTCTTTCGTTATTACGAGAACACAATTAGGGGTTAATAAATACTCCTAATTGAATTACAAACTTGTCTTGATTTGTCGAAGTCTCAAAACGAAACTATTTTTAGTACCAAATCCATTACCAAAAACGTAAATACAAATTTTAGGTCGAAATGACCACATAGCCGTTTGATAAACGAGGTAGTAGGTTTCATAATCTTGTTGCACTCATTAAACAAATGCCCTAATACAGATATTAAGTAATATTACAGATATTTAAAAATGTTGTACCTTGATATTATGAACGGATGAATGACAATTTTCTTTGTTTGGTTCATCGGGATAATCTCAGAAACTACAGGTTCGATTAGAAAAAATATTTTAGTGTTAGATAGCACATCACACATCGAGGAAGGCTACGGGAGCGAAACTCCAACTGACTTCTTACTAGTAAAATAAACATTTTTGAAACAAAAAAGAATTTTGCAAGTCTTCATTCTTGCGTTTTCTAAGAAATATGTATATATTTTCCTTCTTTAGTAATGTAATACCTAGGCGGTTTATGATTGTGTACGTTATGGGCTTCTATTATAGTCGTTTCGTCGGCAGCCATCTTAATTTTAGCCTTGCAACCACTTTTCTTTTTGGAGCAGTACCAGTTACGCTTACTGTGTATTTGAGAAAAGGTGTATCCTTTCAACATCAATATGGGGTTCTTTTGTCCAGATGGAATCAGAATATATTCTGTAAAGGAAAAGTAGTTTAGTATTGTTTCAAGGTATTAGAAAATCAGTTATTTTAACAAGTTTATAAAATTGTATTAACTTGATCTTACGTCGCGTATTCGCAGATATTGCTTTTACTATTATAGTTGTAGTTAGCCTGTGTCATCCCACTACTGAGCAAAGGTCGCCCCCAAGACTGTCATAATCAGTCCACAGCTAAATTAGAATTTCTGAGTTTATTACGCGTGCCTTGTTAACGACATTTTTTTTTTTCACCAATAAGCAGGGCTTTAAACATTATTAATGAGGTTGGCCAACGCATCGACATTCATGTCTGTTCCTTGGCGGAATTTGAGAAGGTGACACTAGATTGTCTTAGTTATAAGTTTAATTTCTAGTTTTGTTGTTGCTACATTGCTGTATTGGGTCTTACCTGTAATAACAATGTATGCTTAATAAATAAATAAATAAATTTTTTGTTGTGGAAGTGCAGCCTGATTTAAATTTATCTCCTGCAGAAAATATTCGTCAACTCTGCAACTTGTGTGAGTGATCTCACACAATTTAAAGCAGAGTTGACATGTTTATGTAAATATTACAAGAAAAAAATTAAAACAACTAACTAGCACACTTTTATGTAATCACCCAAAAATCGTGACCGCATAACTTATTTACCAAATAAACTTTATTTTTACATTGATGACATGATTTTTTCATAATATCTGATAGTACGGAACCCTCAATGCTCGAGTCTGACTCGTAGTTGATATCGTTTTTTTATTTAAATTACCTCTTACATTGTGAACTTATGACTCTCCTAGGAGTTATTCTTTTCAGTTTTTTTTTTTAACTTATCTAATTAACATATATTTTCCAGTATCAGTAACATGATATAACGGACGTGGATGCTCGTGTTCATTTTCCAAATAGACTATAAAACCTTCATTGTTCAGTTTTATCTTGGCTTTGCATCCGCTCCTTCTCTTTGAGCAGTACCAGTAATTCTTCTTGTGCATTAGAGAGAATGTATAACCATCATACATTAGTAAATTGTTTTTTAATCCTGATGGTATGAATATGTATTCTGAAACAAAGTGTTATTTACCTATTAGTTTTGTGTAATGACACCATTATGTACGGTATTTTAAAGCTATTGCATAGCTTTTATCGCGGGCTTTGAGCGCGGCGACCGAATCAAGAAATTCCGTAACGAAAATAAACTTAACCCCCACTCCAACCGGCACAGCGGTGCGGCGGCATTGAAAGCCATGCATCGTCTAACGTCGTTTCAGTTCGGCAGACTTTGGCACGGTGTTTGTGTGCGTGCGACTAGACGTATGCGTGTAGACTGTACGTAGCTCGCGACGAGCTGCTCCGAAATCGGACGCATACGTAAGCAGCTGTTTGTGAGAAAGTAAATAAAAATGTTATGCAATTATAATATAAAAATATTATAATTGCATAAGTTGATAAAAAATGCTATGCAATAGCTTTACCGCGGCAGTCCCCGAGTGCCACACGTATTTTTTTTTTGTAATTTGGTAAAAAGATGTCTCTCGATATTGAAAAATAAAAATAAATACATATCGATATCATCATATCAGCCCAACGACGTCCACTGCTGAACATAGGCCTCACCTAATTTACGCCACTGCGAACGGACCTAAAAAAAAAAAAAAATAATATAAATGAATATCGATATATTATGTAATTGTATTTTACCGTCACTAATTCTACTGTACTGGGTCCAAATCCTAGGAAAATAAATAAATAAGTTCAGTTGTTTGTTCTTCACATTAGAATTGTTTCTTTATCTTATAATAATTAATGTTATGTACCTATCATCTATTAATCTAATTTTGATTTCTGTTTATAGCATAAATATCTATTTTTCAATATTGAGACATCTTTTTACCAAATTAAAAAAAAATACCGTACATATGGTACTATTAAACGTACACAAAAAAAACATAGTTAAAAAAACATAAAATGTAATCTTCTCTTCTTAAAATTAATCTAAATTAGCTTAAATATTTACAAAATAAAACAAGTTTACGTCACGGTCAAAATGCATTTTAATATCAGAAAGAATCTAATACTACACTGCTCTCTCAAGTCCTTGAATAAATTAACTAGAGCTGCTGCCTCGAGAATAAAGGTAATATTTCTATAGGTAGTAATATTCACAATCACTGTGAGTAACAGAAAATATTAGGTGACATATGTAATTGGTGAAATTAGATCCTTTCGGTAACGAAAACTGGTGATAATGCTACTGATACCTGTTACTTACAATTCGCTAAAATTATACAGGTAATTAAAATTGTTTTGCTGTATCATAATTATGTAAACATGACAATAAATTCTAAATAATGACAGAAAAATCTTTATTCATTTCATCATTTATATAGGCGTTGAGAAATCTGAAGGAAATCCGATGGTTTGTCTTTTGAAAGGTAAATATCCAAATGTACTACGCTTGTAGTTCTATAAGTACAATGTGAAAGCAATAAATAATTGCTACAGTTTAATGCGTACCTAATTTAGTAAAATTGATACCCAAAAAATACATTTGTAACCTAAAAAAAGGTAAATGTTCACCAAAATCTGTCACCCTATTTTATACTAAGACGTTGCCATTAAATTAAATTTTGTTAGTATAATCAAGTACTCTAATACCAAGAAAATGCATTTGCAAAAATGCAACCCAAAATTAAGAAATGTTCACCAAAATTACTAAATTAGAAAATGAAGAAAGCATTAGAAAATAAATAACCACTAATAATCTAACTTATCCATGTCGGATCCACCCAAAAAGAAGCAGAGGACGAGTATAACCAAATTTGGGGCGCTTACACATTTATTTGGTAAACATTTACTAAATTTGGTGAACATTTACTAAAATTGGTTCACGCATCAATTAATCAGATACACGTACTTATTTATATGATATGCAAATTTACTAATTTAGACATAATATGGTTTTTGGTACACGTTTCTTATTTTGGTATAGGTACGTTGTATTTTTTGTGTAACATTAATTAGTAGACAAAATGAACAACATTTCAGGTGAACAAATTATTTGTACCCATAAATAATTGAGTATTGAGTAGATATGCGCTACTGGTCATCGGTAACCTTGATTATTGAGTTAAAATCAGTAACACTATTCCAGTTTCGGCTTCGAGAGATCTATTCTTCCACCCGTTGTAACCGGTTATAACAACGGATATTTTAATATGTTTGAGCAATGAGAATATCAGGTACCAGGTATCAGGTACCTATGCTGATTTTACCCACAGGATTAGTGAATACTAACCGTATTGTAGTCCTAATTAACTAATATAATATATGACATTTATTAATATTATAACTTTTATTAGTACTTGAGTATTATCTACAAATATTTTGATTATTATCAATACTATAGTGTGGATACTTTGAATATCACTGTTACAACTATTCCGAGTATTCAGTTACAGTTATTTACAGTTATTTAAGATTGCATATGAACAGGGATCATCAGAAAGTTTTAGGAGACATATAAGCATATTTGTCGCTTTATAGGGTTTACTTAGAGACTTGTTACGTCTAAACGAAGCCTAAGCTGCAGATCAAGCTCTGTGTCAAGGGTGACTTACAAACAAACAATTAACATACATCAAGTACACCCAGACTCGAAACAAATATCTACGAGTCACACAAATATTCATCTCATGTGAGAATCGAAACCACGACTCGCGGCGTGGAGACGTTAGTGGCATGACCGCTAACGACTTGCTACGCCACAATGGCAGTAAATATTTTTTTATTATAATAGTAATATCATCATCATCATCATCAGCAGCCTGTACTAGTCCACTGCTGGACATAGACCTCTCCAATTGCACATACATTATACATGTAATAGTAATATAATCTTATGATACTAAATGTTGGTAACTGTTTTTGAATTCGCATTGAGAGCAACACAACGAAATAAGTAATGAGTATTTTATATAAGTACCTATTACGATGAATAAATAACTGTGCACATAGAATGTCATTAATATCTAAACATTTATAATCCTTATAATATCTGTTGCATATTTTACGACTAGGTACAACATTGTGATATTAAATTATCATATTAATGTCTATGACTGCAATGAGCGGTATAAATAAGGTTTTATGACTAGAATCACTTTAGGACTATTATCAATATTGTGACTAATATAAGTACTTTGACTAGATAATAATATTAAACCTTCATTAGTAGAATGGAAATACGGAATAGTGCAAACGGAGTGGGCACTAGTAATTTGGCTATATACTGTTATACATTAATACTGTTACAAAACAAAATTCTTACACTAAATTATATGATAATAAATATTTGAAGCCCACCTTACAGCTAATATCCAATATTAATTTTTACAAGCAGTTTATAGGTAGGTTTAACATAATTTATTCAAAATATTCTAAAACTTTGGAACTCCATAAGAAATTGCCTATTAAGAATAGACCTTACAACACTGAATTCAAAAATGGGAGAATAAATAAGTACCAATATACTATAACTTAAAAGTCGTTGAATGCCAGAATTATATCTGCTGATTGACTAAGACTTGCCAAGGTATTTTCGTCATAAGTGTTAGCGTCGGCACTACCAGTCACATAGTAAAACGCATCTGTATCTGGATTTGCATTCGTATCCACATTTCCATTCGTATTTGTATCAGCAATCGAAAACGCATCTGCGAAAGTATCTTCACTTGTATTAGTGAAAGTACTCGTATCTGCACTGACACTTGTATTCACATCTCCTATTCCAAACGCATCTACAAATGTATTTGTATTTCCAAACGACCCTGCATCCGCACTTACATTTGAACTCGCCTCTGTAATACCAAATGAACTCACAAAACTAGCAGCGCTCGTATTCCCAAATGTATTGGCATTTGTGTTGAAAGTATTAGCATCCGCAGTTACATTTGCATCAGGTATCGCAAACGAATTGACAAAAGTATTATCACTCATATTGCTACTTGTGCTTGCAAACACTTCTTCAATCAGGCTTGTGCTTGGGAATGTATTGGAATCTTCCATCGTGGTCGTATTTGCAAAAGAACTAACAAAGGTATTTGTATTCAATTGTTCATGGTCATTGGTATTGGCAAAGGTAGTTGCATTATCATATGTACTAGCAACCACAATAGCATTGGTATTGGTATTTGTAGTAACGAATTTACTAGGTGTCATGGTGACGCTTGTACTGGCAGGCGTTTTTGCAATCTTTTTGGTTTTAACATTTAAATTCACATTCCTGTTTGCAAGCTGACTTGCAAGTGGATTTAGAATTTTATTCGTACTCTTAATTCTTTTACCAGTCATTGAATTTCTACTAGTACTGATTAAACTTGAACTCCTACTAGAGCTTGCACTTGCACTTGCACTTGCAATTTTGGTTGCATTCGCACTTACAATCTTATTTGCATTCTTATTTGCATTCGTGTTCTTACTGAAACTTGTACTGGATTTCTTATTAAAACTAGCACTTCCATTCTTATTCGCGCTCGTACTTGCATTCGAACTTGCATTTTTATGGAGCTTCTTGTTCTCATTCTTATTAGTGTTCGGAGTCGCGTTTTTGCTAGCACCAGCATTCGTAGTGTCATTTTTATTGGCGCTAGTGCTTGCATTCGAATTGTCATTTGAGGTAACGTTGCCATTTTTATTTGCTCCCACAGTAACAACTCCACCTGAAGTTGTAACAGCAGTCCTACTTTTGAATGGGGTCTTCTTTGAAGGCTTTACCGGGACATAGTTGCCGTTAGCTGATATATGGAACATAGGACGGTCATGGTTGTGATAGTTATCTAAAAATCTCATCCTGTTGTTGACATCTAAGAAGACCTTGGCTGTACATCCAACCATCTTCTTGGAGCAGTACCAACGACCAGACTCGCCCATTCTTGAAAAGGTGTATCCATTAACCATCATCAGTTGATGTTTCAGTCCTGATACCGGTATCATGCTGTAGCCCTCAACTGAAACTGAAGAAAGAAGCTATAGAATGTGTCTGAATACAAAAATGAAGCAACGAAAATCTACTTTAAATTATTATAAACTGATCTAAAGTTGTAATACTTAGATATATGGTTTAAAACCATGGAAAAATTGGATCCTGGAGCGAGACTAGAACTCATAACCCTGGTAATCCATTAAAGTGCTATGCAAGTGAGTTACCCACGTACTTGTTCTGAAGATCGAATTTTTCCAGTACTTGTTTACTTAATGACGTCATGATGTGACGTGTGCTACTTAAGTTGTATTATCCACAACATGGAAAGGTAAAACGCGTACCATACGGTTATAGTTTTGCCTTCCAACAGAGGTGACATTAAACAACAGAGGTTATAACTGTTACAAATTTATATAATTTTCATGAATATGCTCGTATAAAAAACAAAAGCAATATATTTATTAATAGTTTATTGTTCAAAACATAAATGCAATGACATACAACGCTCTTAATACCGCGGTTAATGTCAATACAATATATACACTTAAAAGTTATAGCTAACAAAAAATTCTATTACGAATATTTACGCCTAAATATCCGTGTAGTGACGGAATTAGAATACATAATGTCGATACCCCATCTCAACCCGTGGATATCGTAAAAGACTAAGGGAATAACCTTATGCAGACCAGAGCACTGCAAGAAAAGGAAAATTCGAAAAAAACCCGTTTAGCCATTGTGGTATCGTAGGCTAAATTCCCTCCACATTCTTCAGAAGAGACCAGTATCAAGCAGTGGGACATTTATGGGTTGAAATGATGATAAAATGACGCCGTAATATTCGAAATATAATTTTTTTAACAATGGAATCGAGGTTTCTGTGTAATTCAGAAATATGGCATATTCGAAGGTAGCCGCAAGCAGAATATTTATTTTTTTAAAGTTTTATTTCAGAATTGCGAAACTCGCTGTGTAGTGAATATAAAACACAAAGTTCCACTTTTTACTGGCTACATAGCTCCCTCGAATTATTGATACCAAAATTTTCCCATTCAGTCGGCATATAATACTATCGTAAGGTCAGTTTACTTTAGCTCTAGAGGGTAACTTTAATCACAACTCTGGTTTCTCAAAAAAATATTGAATGCTCCTTTAATTCGGCGATATTACGCAAAAAGATAACTTCTTTATTAAGACGTGTAAGAGACAGCAGCAACGGTATCATAGTCATCTCTATGAATATATCGCTCTGACTGTCTGACGCAGTTCAATTAGATAAAAATTATTGTCGGACATGATTGAAATTTGAGATTGCCCTAAAAAAGGTCGCTAGGTTTGACTGGATGCGGAAGGCGGGGACCCGAGTGCTATGGCGCGTGTTAGGAGAGGCCTACGTCCAACAGTGGTGCAATAGGCTGAAATGATGATGATGATGAAGAAGATTGACAATAATTATGTTGTCAAAAACAAAAGGTATTTAAGTAGTTTAACAGTTGTTTAGTACCCATAAGACAAGCAAATATAATTGCTTAATTTGAGACTAGATGGCACGGTGTGAATGAGGTAAAGTATTATTTACAAAACAATTGTGCGTTCTATCACAACCAGACACCAATAATGCTATCTAAGTACTCCGGCTTATAATAAATTGAAAACTGTCATGGCGAAATGTTTAATTTTCATTTTTCATTAGAGCCAAAGTTAACCTAGTTCCTAGCCTCTATAGGACTAAGCAGAGAACTATAAACAAAAAGGGGCTCTACAATAGATCAAGCGGCATCCAGCCCAACAAATAATAATAATAATACCCTCAAGAGGCAAAGTAACTTGACCTTCCCAGTATGGAATTAAACCATTATTGAATTTTCACATATAGTCCATTCTCAAGTTCCTTATACACCGGCATCGCATGTTCATGTTCGTTCTTATAAACCAGTATTTCAGTTCCTTCATGGTTAAGGAAGATTTTTGCTTTACAACCCTTGGCTTTCTTGGAGCAGTACCAGTGTCTTGAAGTAACCATGGCGAAGGTGTACCCTTCAGCCATGAGCACCCGCTTATTACCAGCCAAATTTATATAGCGAATTTTCGCTGTAATGATGAAATGAATATATTTTAGAAACATAGGTCATATGATTCTGCAAAGACACACAACAGTTGAAAATATTTAAAGGAAATACACCCTATAGTCAAAAATGATAGATGTGCGAATTGAATACAGTCGGGACTTGATATAGTAGACTAATAATTATGAACAAAAGCACATTGCTCAGTTCTGAGGGACTACTTGCAATCCCAACATTTATCAACATTTTCATCTACTTACTTGAGATCTAGTTTAGTGATTGTAATATTACAATATCTTTTTTATTTCAGAAAATGTAATTCGTTGAGAATGTAATAAGAAATATTCAGTAAAAATCATGTTGTGTTTTTTGATTAGAAGATTTAATTAAAAAAAGAACTGAAAAATACTTGCGCCTCATCTGAGACGTACGAAATGCTTTATTGTTAAATTTAATAGTATTAAAAAACTGATTAACCGAAAAAACTTGCAAGCATGCACAGTAATTATTATTCAATAAATTTGTACTTATTTCAATCAAATATTCATAACCACACGCTTATTGCTTACAAAACCATCACAACGTCAGTTCGTCACTGCGGCGCATTCACGACAGGTTGTGTACCGATTGTATACCGAACTCGAGGCATGTAGGTATGCCTCGCGTTTCGGCCGTTTGTGTGAAGATAGAATACTGCAGATAATTATGCTGTGGTTAAGCTAAGAAAAAAATACTATTAGAAATAGTTACGTCAAAATAACAATGGACTAAAGTAATCTAGAAATATAGCATATAGATATAAAAATAATTGCAAAACTCGCTGTGTTGTGAATACAAATTGCAAGGTGCTCTTTGCTATCTACATGGCTCCCTCTATAATTTTTAATACCAAAACTATTTCCATTCTGTCAGCAAATAGTACTATGTAATTAAACCCTTATTTAATTTTCACATAAATTCCATTCTCAATTTCTTTATACACTGGCTTCTCATGATCATGCTCGTTGTTACAAAAAACCACTTCAGTTTCGTCACGGTTGAGAAAGATCTTTGCTTTACAACCCTTGCCTTTCTTGGAGCAGTACCAGTGTCTTGGAGAAGTCAAGGCGAAGGTGTACCCTTCAGCCATGAGCAGCCGCTTATTACCAGCCAAATTTATAAAGTGAATTTTCGCTGTAATTATGAAATGCATAGGTATATGTTAGAAACAAAGATCATATTATGATTCTGCAAAGAGACATAACAGCTGAAAATAATTAAAGGAAAACAAACCCTACCGTCAAGATTGATAGATGTGCGAATTGAATACAGTCGGGGCTTGATAATGTAGCTGACTTAAGTATTATTAAAAGCACATTGCTCAGTTCTGCAATCTTACAGATTAGGCTTCAAAAAAAACTGCACTGACTGCAAAATCTTGACATTCGAATGGTCATATAAAAAGTATGAATCATCCCTTCACTTTCAAACATTTCACTACGATATCAAAATCGAGCAATGGAATGTCGAGATACTTCAATTTGCGAACTGTAGGTTCGGCGCAAACGGGTCACCGACCGCAACCACCGGTAGCCGACGACAGACACTTCACAGATTTTTTCATACACTTTATACAGATTTGCAGTAGACGTGTGGCCAGTCACCGCCACCCAGAACAGTCCTGCGAGTGTATAAGAAATCTATAATGTATGTGGTTGTCGGCCACTGGTGGTTGTGGTCGGTGGCCCGTTTGCGCCGAGCCTATACTTCAGTTTTGCTGAATGTTCATATATTTGCTCGTTCGCTCCCATCGTTCTTAATTTGAACACTGCTCAGCTCCTATTGGGCGTAGCGTGATGTTAATTGTCTAAAACCTTCCTCGAGAAATGGGCTATCCGACGCTAAAAGAATTTTTCAAATCGGGCCTGAGATTGGCGCGTTCCACAAAAAAAACTCAGTTCAGTTTTATAATATTAAAAACATATAATAAAAAAAACAATTGGTACATAAATTAAAATGATCCTACTACAAACAATTCGATCTTACTAAACGTATACTTACTAAACGTATGATTACAAAAAGTATCAGGAACGAGTTGAATTCTACAAAATTATATTATCACAGAAATACGAATCTAAATTACATCTCTATAGACGCTAAGTAATTTACCTACTTAATTAATCTTAAAACTTAGCACGATTGATCCAACTCAAACACAATACTTTTGCTCATGGATATTATAATTCTCTTTATTTAGTCGATTTCTCACATATACATTACATTTATAAACATAGGTAGGTAGGAGAAAGGAATCGTCTGTATTTGTCCCTAATATATATAGTGATATAGTCGGGACAAGTAGAGAAGGTAGAAGAGATCGTGGAGAGTCAAGAGGTTGGAAAATCGGCATAACATAAATTTTAGATCATTCAGATATGAGTGCTGACCCACTCTCTCGGGACATTTCTCAAGGAAGAGTTCTGGCCGAAAGTTGTTATGTTCCGACGTTTTCGTGGAAATTTGCACAGCACAAGTCCGCGTAACACGACGCCGAATTGAATGATGTATCTACTTTAGTAATAAATTTATGACTTTATGTATATTAGTCTGTAAGGTATATTTTTTATTTATACAAGAGAAGTAGGTACATAGAATAAAAAAACAGCTACAATTGTATCTTGCTGAATGTGAACACAGCTTGCTCGAGTCGTCGTATAAAATATATTCCGTAAAGATTAAATTAAAACATGATTACAATTGAGCTAATATTTAAAATAGTGTGCTTTTCAATTCATCTATGGGATCTATGCAATCATATATATAAAATACAATAAACGGATTATTATATAACATTATTTCATTTGTATAAAAGCAGTCGGTAGCCAACCACGAGGCGGGTGTGAATGCTCATTCCGTACTGCGACAACTTCTCCTTGATTGTTCAATTTCAATTTAGCTTTGCAATCCGAACGTCTTGATGAACACGCCCAATGTTTACCCATCTTTCTGGAAAATGTGTAGCCTTCTATAAGGATCTGTGTGTGTCCTTGACGAGTGGTTACTACTTGGTATGGAGGCAACTGGCCTATAAACAACAAATGTAATTAGTTTGAGTTCTTTTGGGAAAAGACGTGATCATAGGCTACATGAGACGCTCGTAGCATTGTGGTATTGAGATATTCGTTACGATCATCGAAGTTAAGCAACGGCAAGGTCAGTCTATGATAGATGACCGTTTGTGGCAATTTCATAATCATAATCTTTATTGTTTTAAATAGGGTGCATATAGGTGTTACATTAAAGGTAAGAATATTAGCTCTAGCCCAGCCAGCCATCTTAGATAGCATACAAATATAATAAAATAATAAAATAAAATAAAATTTAAACTAAATTAGAATTAAATTGGATTTAATTGAATTAAATTAAATTAAATTAAATTAAATTAAATTAAATTAAATTAAATTAAATTAAATTAAATTAAATTAAATTAAATTAAATTAAATTAAATTAAATTAAATTAAATTAAATTAAATTAAATTAAATTAAATTAAATTAAATTAAATTAAATTAAATTAAATTAAATTAAATTAAATTAAATTAAATTAAATTAAATTAAATTAAATTAAATTAAATTAAATTAAATTAAATTAAATTAAATTAAATTAAATTAAATTAAATTAAATTAAATTAAATTAAATTAAATTAAATTAAATTAAATTAAATTATCAGTAATGTTATTTGCTACATTCTCGAGCGTCTCCGTGCTTCGGAAGGCACGTAAAGCCGTTGGTCCCAGTTACCACTTAATCTGGTTGTCGTTAAGTCACAAAGCCTTCTAGGCGACTTGGTAAAGTCAAACACCATAATAATAACCAGGATCTGCCTCAATGATAAGAAGATAGGCTACAAACCATAGCGACTCGACCGATAGGTACGCTTGAAAATTTCCTGCTTATATTTTTTTTTTATATACGACGACGGTGGCAAACAGACGTACAGTCCGCCTAATGGTAAGCGGTTCCATTTTTAATGTGATTATGTTAATTTAATATATCCGACCGGCAGTATCAAAAAAATCGACAAAGTAAAATCCATATTATTTCACTTTGTGAAATTTTTATATACTACTTTCAAGTGACTTACCATCAGCTGACGATGAAGGAAAACATCGTGAGGAAGCCCTCATACCCTGGAAGAAATTTTAAGTGTATGTGTGGGTGCTACAATCGATTAGTAACTGGTCGACGGCGACGTAGCAAAAAAGCCTCTCGTGACATCTGACTCGAAAAATAATAAGTAAATAAATAATTTAAAGTGCCTTTTTACAATTAATAAAAGGAAATAATTACTTCTAAAGATTTTATTTTTTAAAAGGAACTAACGTTTTTCATACACAACTTGTAGATAATAATATTAGTAATATAAAACTTAATATTACTTTAATTAATAGGTAAGTAAAATAAAATATGTACATACAACATCTGAAGACAAATAGCTCGTTGAGTCACCGCTGATTAACATTAATAACCGCCAAAACTATATAATTGTTAAAATGCACTCAAATTATTTTAACAATAAGTCGCACTTTAGTTTGGCAGTCACTGTAGCTTTAGTGGTCTAAAGGTCATTCTAATAATATGTGTTATGGCACTCAACAAGACAAAATCGAAATCGACTATCACTGCGGCGCGTAGCGGTTAAAAAAGGAAGAAAAAAAAGCTTTTCTCCAAGGAATTTGATAAGCCTTTTTTCCTATTGTAGTTGTACCTATTATATCCAAAAAAAAGGAAATATTAAAAACAAAATAAATTAAATTTCTAATTTTTTTTGCATTTTTTTTTTTCTAATCGTATTAATAAAGTTAGAGCTGACAATCATTTTAGTTGTAAAAAAACCTTCTATTTTAAAACTTATAAAATAATAGAATTATTGCAAATAATTAGAGTTAAATATAGTAATTTATATAAGTGGTAATAATAATATTTAACAATGCATTACATTTTAAGGTATAAGATTATTCCTCACAAAAAAAAATATAATTAAAGTATTTACTTGAAAAAATAAGTCGTAAAGATTTATCTTCACGACTTGTTTTTAATAAACTAAAATACTAATCTAATAAACTCAAAAAAACTAAAAATCGATTGTTCTCTAAAATAAATTTTTGCCTACACTCATTCCCAAAAATTCAAAGGATTTTTATTAACATTATAAATAAAGATTTAGGAGGAATTTACAAAATAAAAATAAAATTTTGGACCGCTTGGGAAACAAAATCGTGTAGCGTGGGCGGGATTTAAGCTTATCTTTTGTACCGTTACGGGAATTGTGTGACTTGAGACTACTCATCACTTTTGAAGCAAAAACTATATAAATAATTCAAAAACGTATATAATTGTATATGCAAGGCTTAACTAAGCTTGATATACCTCCCCTCAGCAGTGATAGCTAGTTTTCTACCTGGATGATTGTGACTATTTAACTTATGAACGATATTGCCACAGTCATCCAATTTCAACTTGGCTTTACAATCTGGCGAGTTCGTTGAACATATCCATCGTCGAGGTGTAGTTTGGGCAAACGTAAATCCATCCAGTAGTATTAGATTTTTTCCTCTCTGTGACCGCACGAATTTGTAGGGTATGGCTGAAAATTCTTTGATTGTAATTATTGCAAAATATATATTATTTTTTTTTTATCCTTTTTTTTGCTTTTTGCAGAATCGTGGTACGATTTACCTTCCAAATATACAATTTAGTATATGATTTTATTTATGTTAACGTGTCTAGTTAAAATGCGAGCTCTAGCCCAATATGGAAGCAAAAAAAACTCAATAATATGTACTATGTTTTATTAAAATAAAAAATTGTAGATTTATCTACAGTTTTTCAATTGCATCATAAACTCACTTTGGCAAGCCGTGAGTGACTTGAGACCTAGAATCCTCGCCCAGACTAAATATGACACATTTTGTTCGCAGAAAAATCGAAAACGTCATTATTATACTCCATATTTTTCAAACAACATACCAAAATGTACAAAACTGTATATTCAACCAAGCTTGATAAACTCGTACCTCCCCTTAGCAGTTATATAATTTTTTCTAGCTGGATGATTGTGACTATTTTTCATATGAACGATTTTACCATCATCATCCAAATTCAAGCAGGCTTTACAGCCTCGTCTTTTAGTTGAACATATCCAACGTCGAGGAGTATTTTGGGAAAACGTGTAACCATCCAATAGAATCAAGTTTTTGCCTTTTTGGGATCTCACGACTTTGTAGGGTGCATCTGAAAATTATTAAAATATTAATTATTGCAAAATATGCACCACTTGAATATTTTCTGCTCATAGCTCGTAGAACTGATGGCCGATGGGGGAAAAATGTTCTCGAGTGGCGGCCACGTATTGGAAGGTGCAGCGTGGGACGGCTCCCCACCAGAAGAACCGACGACCCGGTCAGGGTTGCAGGCGGCACAGGACCGTTCGCAGTGGCTTAAATAAGGTGAGACCTATGTTCAGCAGTGGACGTCGTTGGGCTGATATGATGATGATGATGATAATTAATGTTTTCTGCAAGCTTTTGTTATACCTACTTATGGCAGATATACCTACAGAATATATATAGTCAATATTTTAAGATAAAACAACACAATACACAAATTAATTTACGTATGTCTTATTTTTCTTCTTTCGTGTCGTTGATATGCTATAATATGCAGACGCTATCGTCCATTAGATGTACCCAGTCCAGTACTCTATACCACGGTGACTACATTCTAAATGGCGTCCAAGAGGGTACTTCTTGTGCAGCAGCTCCGTGGGCTCTATGGGCAATGCGGTAGATGAGTCATTGTTTGTCATTCATCACCACACTCACAGTAGCTATATCTGGGGTGACTATTATGATCCACCTGAAAAAGTAGTGTCTACTTGGGTCCTTAATCTGTTCAAGGGCGTTCGATCGTTATTTTGGTGTGCGTTTATTGGAATTTTTCTCATGAGTGCCGCAGTACGTTGTGTGAGCTGTACATACCCCAATGGTAGAAAAATTGTAGTGTAAAGCTAGCACAAAGGGAACTCCCGAGAATTGCTCTAAGTTTGAAACCAAGAAAAATCGCAGTATTATATGTTTAACTATTATGTTTTATTAAACTAAAATAATTAATCGATAAATAATTAATCTAAGCAATAATCCTAGGTCACTATTAATACATATACAAAATTGATAAAATCTACACAAACATACTCACTTAGCTTTCTAATTAAAATAATCCTAAAGCGCCCAGTAAGCGATAATATTTTTAGTCAAATTTTACGTGTAATACTTATGACAATTAATTGATAGATGTTTGTCAAAGAATTTGAATGAAAATCTTGATTGACGTCATCGTTTCACCAACAAATTTTGACCAAAAAATAAAAAAAAATCATCGTTTCCCGGGCGCTTACAGTTGGACCACATTTAGCTGCATGGAATCGCACTTTCCTATATTTCTATTCCTTTCTGGCACTTAGAACCGTCATTTACGAACAAGCCATCGAAATAAATTTTAAAAATTAAATTCGATGGCAAACGATTCGAACTCTTCTATAAATGGACAACTGTATCATTATTTTAATACCTCTTTGTCCATTACGATACAACTTCAGCTGGACCAAGGAGGTTGCAATGCAGTTTTTCTATAATAATACATATAATCTATGGACGCGATGCAACACGCATGCGCAATCAGCAAATGGATTTTGGCGCTAAACGTTTACAAATAAATGCAAACTTAAGCTATAATTTCATACAAATTTCACTATCTATTTATTTCATGAGATAAAATAAAGTAGTGTATGAAACTGCACATAATTTGGTCTTAAAACTCGTATTTTAAGGACCCTTACTAAGCAACAGTTTCATAAAATCCTATATTTTCATAATCGAACACATTTTCCTTCAGCAGTAATGTAATGTTTTCTACTAGCGTGGATGTGGTTTGTGGCCTCAATCACTTTTAAATCTTTACTTAACATGAGCTTGGCTTTACATTCTGGGTGATGTGTAGAACAAATCCACCTCAATGGGTTTACTTTAGAATAAGTATATCCGTTGTACAGTATCAGGTCTTTTCCTCTTTGAGATTTCACTATCTGGTACTCTAAAAATATATGAAATTTTAATAATAAAATATTTTAATTGTATTATTTATTATTGAGAAGGCGATGCCTAAAGGAAGTCACGATTAAGCAGTAAGAAATATGAAAGGAGGAGGAAAGTGGAAGTGATACTATATGATGTGAGTGAAAGAGTTCTAGTAATCAGATAACACTAGAATACATCTAGTGATCTTAAACAATGGGAAATTTAAAAAAAAATCGAATCGAAAAGTAAACTAAATACGTCAACTTGAGAACAGGCATGATGGCACTCATCATCATTACATGTCCACTGAAGAAAGTTAGTCTTTCTCTATTACTTCTAGAACAGACAGTCTACGTCAACTTGCATCGAGCGGATTCTAGACTAGGGCTTTGACTAGATCATCTGATCACATAGTCAGTGAATGCTCTTTAAGGAAGGTTTATATTTAATAATGGAGTACCATCGATGATTTAGTTCAGAACAGGAACAAAACAAACAACGTATTATACTTTGCAAAACTTTATTGAATAGAATTATACTCCCTAATAGGATTCTTCTTAGGGTACCACTAAAATTTTAGAGCATATTAGGTATCTATATTAAATAAAGGTTTTGTCCTACAATTGTACCATAAAATAGGTCGTTATACCGCTAGGTATAAATTAATATTTAACGATAAAAAATATTATATTAGACTGGCGTTATTATAATCTGAAACAAAATCTAACTATAAAGAAATAATGCCCTCTGGGCTCACCTATTAAATCTATAACCATATCTCTAATCTAAATTATTCAAAATAATAATATTTAAAGAATAATAAATTATCAAACAAATTTGATACATAACGATGATGAAGGGACACATACATCCTTAGCAATCTATTCATGTCCTACTGCTGAGCTCGGGTCTCCTTTCCTCTATCTAGAGAGCTGCTAAGCCATAAACCACACACTCTGGGCTAGAACGTGTTGGTGGATAGACATACCTGCACTTAGAATTTCTTCTAAAATATGTGGGTTTATTTATATTATATAATAATATGGTATGTGGGATGTTTTCTACCAACGTTCGCAGATAGTAAGTCACTTTATATGTATTAGTATAAATTCCACAAAGTGAAACTAGATTGGTACTGCCGCCGGTCGGAATCGAATTCAGATTTGCATTCTAGTCACTAATCCATTTGGCCACCATCGCTTTTTATGAACCACGGATGTTTATTTCGAATGTAATAAAATGTTACCATTTTGAACACGACAATCGGTCAAAAAAATTCATCATAGAATATAGCATCTTAGTTTCTAAATAATAAGAGCATATTTTCGACTGCCAGTTCTCCAAGCACTGAAATCGTCTAATTACAAACGAACAATTTCCCCATTAATCTTATAGTATTTTCTTTGTGGGTGTGTGTGATTATTATCCAAACTGATGATCTTTCCTTGTGAGTTCATCCTTAATTTCGCCTTACAATTACTATTCTTTGTAGAACAAACCCAAGTAATGCCTATCCCCGCCTTGGAGAACGTGTATCCACCGATAAGGATTAGTTGCTTACCCATTTGAGACTTGCAGAATTCATATTCATATTCTGAAACACAATACTATGGTTAATGCTTAGAAAAAATATTGCGGGACGCCTAAAACGGTCTTATCCATAAATGCTGAAACCATCGCGTCGTATGTATTTTACAATAGTCCGTGCGAACAATACTTACGGTGAAGTTTTTCAAATTTATTAATGGTCTACCCGCTCATTTGCGAGACAAAATTACTACAACCAACATTAATGTAATACTTAATTCTAACTTAAGTACACCATATGAATTGCGACTAATCTGATCTGTAACATGTACTCGTATATCATCATCATCATCTCAGCCTATTGCAGTCCACTGCTGGACATAGGCCTCTTCTAACACGCGCCATAACACTCGTTACTTGTATATATTACAGTCAAAACTGTTAACCAGTCAAAAGTAGTTTTGACTGGCTATATCAGTCAAAACTTTAAAAAAAGTAAGGAGTTCGGAACTAACTATATAGGTTGGGTTAGTTTCTATAATAATTATAAATACTAACCTTTTTTTTTAACCTAACCAAACACTTTAACACATCTTTACTTTTTTAAGAGGTTTGACTGATATAGCCATTCAAAACTAATTCCTAACTTCTGTTAAATATTATATTTATATCGGCATAGTTTAGTTGTAGTAGTAATTAGGTTCATAGTTGGACCGTAAACTTGGCTCTACAATTAGGTTATAGTTAAAGTAAGGCTAAATCCTAAGTCTGTCTAGTCCTAGTCTAGTATAGTATATTAATAGACTAGCTATCGCCCATGGCTTCGCTCCCGTGGATCTTTGCTAGCCATTACTCAGCTCCAATTGGTTGTAGCATGATGTTATATAGCCTTCCTCATAAATAGGCTAAAATATATTGTTCAACCGAACAAATAACTCTTCAGACTTACCTATAATATTTATATAGATTGTATCCGTATCTTATTTTAAAATGAAAGTACTAAAAAAATAATACACAATATATTATACGTCAAATCTTTTACTTTCAAAACAAAGTAAAATAATTATTAAGAAGTTCTTATTTTAATTTAATCTTAATTTAATCTTAATCATACGAGTGCGGTACGATTTAACGAAAAATCATCATCAAAATCATCTTTTTATTATCTTTACACTTTGAAGACCCAGACACAATAGAAAATTGTATTGTTTTTCGGACAATGATGTCCGACATGGCGTTTAAACAAACACTTTAGGTTAATGATTTAAGAATTCCTTTTTATTCGAATTATTTCACCACTAGGCGTAGTTTTTAGATCCTGGCGTTTATGCGTATGAATATTATTTAAGTAGGTTATTTTTCCTTCGGCATTTAACTTTAGAGCAGCCTTGCACTTATTATATCTTGAGGAGCACACCCAAGAATTTTTGTATTTGTACGAGAAAGCAAATCCATACACTATAAGCAACTCTTTCCCTTTTTGTGAAGTCATTTTACCGTATGGAATTGAAATTTTAGGACGTCCATTTTCATCAACGATGTCATTTAAGTTTTCTGGAAGAAATTGATTAAGTATTAGAAACGCTTACCATAGGGTGTTGTAAGTCTGTTTGCCACTATAGTAGTATAATAAAAAATAGACCGAATAGAAGAAAAACGGACGATACAGGATAATAGGATACGTGAACGATAATACGTAAATATTCATAGATTTTATTAATATAAGAAATACGGAGAATCAAAACAGTTTTTTAAAAGAAAAACATTCACACCCTCACAGTTTTTTTTTGTTATCTTATATTATATTTCTAAGTACCGCGTCAGTTTTGCATAGAATCGTACGTAGTAGATATTAATGCAGGGAGTAACTCGGCGGGCGTGGATCTCGGGGGTGCCGGGGGCGGGGAGACGCAAAATATATTCTAAAACTATTAATACAAAGAAATAAAACAAAAATAATAAATACGTTATAATGTTCTCAAGTATAAAATAATAAGACCAAACATGAGGTAGCTATTGTCAACCGTTGAGGAGTTCCATTAACTGTCTTCCATTTCCATCATCAGATCAATTACAGGCCACTGTCATATTGTAGTGTCGATAGAACTACATATATATTGCAATTTCAACAGTATACAGATGAAAATTCAGTGTGTAATTCAGTGTCTACCCTTATGGGTGACATTTTACATTTTAATTTAAATGAGACGAACTTCCAAGTAAACCCAGATTAAAAAAAATCTTATATGGAAATAATGTATGTAACCCAATAATATATGTAACAGGGAGGGATCGAGTACCGGTGGTTATGGCTTCAAAAACAGGGTTTTTCTCACAATGCGTTTATTAATTAATTTGAAATTAATATTTTATATTTTTTATTAATATTAAACTCTAATAATTTTTCCAGAACGAGTAGTTATTAGCCTAGAAGGTGGATGCGTGTGGATATTATTTAACGTAATTATTCTACCATGTTCATCTAGTTTAAGGTTCGCTTTGCACTTATTCACTGCTGTGGAACACACCCAAGGGCGAAACTTGGACTGACCTGATCTTATACGATACGTGTACCCGTCTAACACAAGTAGTTCTCGACCTTTATGTGATAACATAGTCTTGTATGGAATGCCGATTTGACCTGGAAATAAATAATACTACACTGTAGAAACTATTTAAACGTAGGTACAATGTTTTAATATGTGGTGGAAACAAGTTAGGAGAATCAGTACAGTTATTCTCCCTGCCAAGGTTTTTATCCTTCAAGTCAAGGTTTTTTCAGGCAAATATAGGAGATGGTTTCCCTTTAACAGCCTATTTTCCTGTTGTAAATATTAATAATAATATCGACGACCTAGTAAAGGTTGCAAGTGGCCGTTGGATGCGGGCGGCACAAAATCCCTCGCTGTGGCGGAAATTAGGTGAGGCCTATGTTCAACAGTGGACGTCATTGGGCTGATATGATGATGATGATGATGATGAAATAGGTTTTAGAAAGGAAACCATCAGTTGTTATGTAAAGTTGGGAGCCTTCTGGACGTCTTGATAAATTCAAACACCAGGGCCTGCCAAGTCCACTCGATAAAAAGAAGAAAACATTTTTAAAGCATCGGCAACGCGCACGTGACGTCTATAAACTACGGTAACTACTTGCCATCCAGCAAGCTGTAAGCTTCCTAGCCATTATCGTGGTATAAAACAAATATTACTACGTGGTAGATTATTGATGTATTTGCTGAAACAAAACACAAAATATGTTCCACACAAATATATTTGGTCGAAAACTTTTTCACAAAAAAATAAAATGCAAATCATAGGTATCCATGTACACATAAGGATGAAAGGATAAGCCCAAACATGGGGTAGCTGTTGTAAACCGTTGAGGAGTTCCATTAACCGTGTTCTGTCTCCATCATCAGATTAACAAGTCTCTGTCATATTGTAGTGTCGATAGAACTACATAATTATATAATGCAATTTCACCAGAATCGGTTCACAGCTAAAAATTCAGTAGGTGAACAATCAATCCACCTCTATTTTTCTACCCTTAAGGATGACACTTTTCTTCCAAGTATACTTTTATACCTAGATTTCAAAAGAACTAATGTGGAAATAACTAAAAAAAGAATTTCAACTCCATTAAAATATATGTAGACCCACCGATTGTGATCGAGCTACCTTATGTAGCGTAGGTGGTTGGGGCTTATATCATTTTTATTAATAATATTAGGCTCTAATAATTCTTCCGCAAGGAGTAGTCATTAGTCTAGGAGGTGGATGCGAGTGGATGTTATTTAACGTAATTATTCTACTATGTTCGTCTAGCTTAAGGTTCGCTTTGCACATATTCAATGCCGTGGAACACACCCAAGATGTTGACTTGGACTGACCTGACTTTTTACGATACGTGTACCCGTCTAGTACTAGTAGTTCTCGACCTTTTTGTGATAACATCGTCTTGTATGGAATATCGAATTGACCTAGAAATAAATAATAATACTACATTGTAGAAGGTAATATAAACGATGTTAATTGGACTGCCCCTGTTTCTGAGGTCTTGGGTATCGAACCCGAGACCTCAGAAACCCCTCAATAACACTGTTTATTTTAATAACACGCTTTATTAATTAGTAACAATGTTTATTATTTAAAATCGCTAAATACACACTAACGAGGCAAACCGACAGTTTCGTTCTGGAGGATTGAGTTGGTTGGTGTCTCGAGTGTAACTGCCGACCGCACAAGCCCCATTATCTAAAACGACTCTGTCCACGTGCCGCCATTACAATGACAACTGACGTCACGGCGTATGCCCCACTACAATAGTCAAATCAACAACTTATTATCATTAAATTATCTTTTTCTCCGACATGTAGTTTTAATTATTATTAAAGTCTAATAATTCTTCCGCTAGAAGTAGTCATTAGTCTAGCAGGTGGATGCGAGTGGATATCATTTAACGAAATTATTCTACTATGTTCGTCAAGCTTAAGGTTCGCTTTGCACTTATTCAATGGCGTGGAACACACCCAAGCTCTTGAGTTGATCTGTCCTGTCTTTTTACGATACGTGTACCCGTCTATTACTATTAGTTCTCGACCTTTTTGTGATAACATCGTAGTGTATGGAATATCGATATGACCTGGAATTAAATAATACTACACTATAGGAGGTCATTTAATCGGTTTTAAAATTTGGGGTTCTGAGGTCTCGGGTTTAATACCCCAAAAATAACACGGTTTATTAATTAGTAACACTTTTTATTATTTAAAATCGCTAATCAAATACTAACGAGGCAAACCAACAGTTTCGTTCTGGAGGAGTGACTTGGTTGGGGTCTCGATTTTAACTGACGATCGCACAAGCTCCCCTCTCTAAAAACTAAAACAACTGTGTCCACGCGCCGCCATTACAATGACAACTGACGTCACAACTACAATAGTCAAATCAACAACTTATTATCATTAAATTATCCTTTTCTCCGACATATAGTTTTTATTAATATTAAAGTCTAATAATTCTTCCACTAGAAGTAGTCATTAGTCTAGCAGGTGGATGCGTATGGTGAATATTATTTAACGTAATTATTCTACCACGTTGGTCTAGTTTAATGTTCGCTTTGCAGTTATTCATTTCTGTGGAACACACCCAAGTGCTTGTCGTGGAATGACATGACCTTTTACGATACGTGTGCCCGTCTAGTACAAGTAGTTCTCGACCTTTTTGTGATAACATCGTCTTGTATGGAATGTCGATTGGACCTGAAATAAATAATACTACACTGTTGAATGTAATTTAAGCGATTTTGCCCCTGTCTCTGAGGTCTTCAGCTTCGATACCAAATATTTGTTTGATTTGAAAATGTTTGTTTCGGAGTTTGGGTTGTTTTCTATTTATAATGTGTATGTTTAGAATATATATATATGAATGTATATCAGTTGTCTTCTTACTAGGCTAGATGACGCTGGCCGCTGATGTCATATCAAGTTCCGGCGGCCCACCCGCTACAGCGAAGAGTCGGTGCACAGAGGGGTCTAGTGGGTATTCCGGCCTCGACCGGCGAATCCCACATAACCGTCCCGTGTCCCCGCACGGGGCAGTATGCGTAAATGCATTCCCCTCTTGAAAAAAAAAGGGTAGATGACGCTGTATAAAAAAGATAAGTATTCCAAATGATTATTATGTATAAATAAATACATATTTCATTTTAAATTATTTAATAACTAAGCTCTAAATCCCAATACCATGGCATCTGGCCAATAAACAAGTTAGCCAGATAGAAGATTCAGTAGAAGTTGGCTTAGCTATTCTTCTCTTAAATAGAAACTCGTGAACAATTGTTAATTCGTGAGTTCCCAGTCCAGCCAAGGTTTTCCTAATTAAATTTAGTATGGGGTTTCCTTTCAAGCTGGATGTCCAGACACGTCTTCTCCATTAATTTTACTGAGCATATTTTCTCTGAACTGAACATAGACTTTTTTACATATAACAATTCATTTTATCACTTTTCTACAATAAATCTACGCTTTTTTTCCTCTCAATAAATTATGTAGTATGTAGAACTACATACATTTGCAATTTACAACAAAATCGGTTCACAGATAAAAATTCAGTGTGTCTTATTTTTCTACCCTTTAGGGTAACATTTTTCATTAAAAATTTCGAAGTATACTCTGCTCAATACAAAAAGAATGTCAAAATGATTTTTTTTTTAGGTTGTAAATTTTAATATGTTGTCAAGTTTAAAATATTATGTGGTAATACATAAAAGGGCTCCTCTTTTAGCTATTCATCAGGCAAAGAAGATCCACTATACTGTGATACATTAAAAAAACGGCTTAGCTTTAGAAGCTAGTCCTTTTATTCGTCAGTTAAAAATCAATGATGTACCCTCATGATTTTTCCTTCTTCATTCTTGTAGTACTTCTTCCCTGGGTGTGAATGTACACCCATCACTTGTTCTACACCCTTATCATTCATTTTAAGCTTGGCTTTACAACATGGATAGTTGGTAGAACATATCCAGTAGTTCTTTGATTTCCAGGCATATGTGAAACCTGCCATCAGAATTAACGTTTTGCCTCTTTCCGAAGTCATGAAGTGGGGTGCATCTGCCGCTGTGGAATAAGTAAATAATTCTATATTTAAATAAGCTGTGACTTTTGATTTCCACGAAAAAATTATTGACAAACTTTTGAGTTAGTTAATTAACAACTAAATACAATTAATATCAACATTGGTCACCCATTATAATATGACAATCTGTGCAAGCATGTGACTTTTAGTAGAGCTAAGTTTTTTAGGATACCAGATCCTCACTTTTCCGTTATCAAAGCAAACTTGTCTGGTTTTTACCCAACGTGAGATAGGTATAATGAAAATTGAATGCGTGGTTGCCGGGCCGCCGCCGTGTCACTCACTGCCATCGTGACTGAGGCCTAAAGACCCCTTTAGACTATGCAAGTTTTCCCAGGCAATTGTCATACTTTTTTTCTGTTTTTTGTTTACGTAAGACAAAGCGAGCCAAAAATGTGGCATGCGAAACTTGTAAGGTGTAAATGAGCATAGGAACTGTATTACTGGAATACAATAAAGTCAACTGGACAATAAGACGATATAAAAGTGATAAAATTACTGTAATATGTTAGTCATCATCATCATCATCATCATTTCAACCTAAAAACGTCCCACTGCTGGGCACGGGTCACCAGCAAAGAATATGGAGGGAATTAAGCCTAGTATACTACGCTGGCGAGACGGATTGGTATAGTAAATGTGTGTTATATGTTAGCATAACAAAGCAGTATATACTCGTAGAAATTAGATTAAGGCTCGACTAGATCTATTACTTGAGTGAAGGATTAGCATAAATTGCACCAGAAAAGAACAACGTTTCTTAGATTACATAGGCATTTAAATTACCTGCAGTAAAATACTATCTTTTAAAAATTACACACAAAAAAATCATATTCAATGAAATCACTTTTATTTTATATATATTCTAAGAATTTGGTAAGTAGCAGTAGATTCAACAGAACATTTAAATAAATTGAGATGAAACCATTATACAATTCATAAAAATTATGATTGGATAATAAATAACACTAGACAATCTAGAAGCGTAAAGCGAAAGAGAAAGTCAAGTAAAGTCTCTTCAAATAATTAGGAATCTTATGATTTTGGCTTTAGATGCACTTATTATTATAAAATCATCTCCTAATAGGTACACAATAATAACACCATTGCTCCACTTTAAGGCACACAATAATAACTTTAAGCTCTTATAATACAAGTATACTATAAGTGCGCTTTGCTGTGGCAAGATGTAAATTTGGGGAATTTAAAAAAAACCATCAATCTTACCGCCTTGATAATATCAGTACCCAGCCCGAAGTACGAAAATAAACCCAGTTTAGCAAAAGGCTTGCTCCTATTACCTGTTGGAAAATGGGTTTTAATGTGCCCCTGCCCACTTAATCGAGGTTAAGCTTGCCTTCTTCCTACGCTGTCAGTCGAGCGCACGGTCAGCAGCTTAAGAAGGCCGTAGTACACATATCAACTCGGAAACTGATCGTAACCATATCAACTCGAGCCGTTCAGTATTCTTTGTATTAAACTTCCTATACACTAATCAGAATAGTAACGTAAGAGATTTGTCTCGGCTAGCTCATGAACTGTGGTACAGCGTGTGGTCAACCGGCGGTTCTCGCACCAACGGCTTTTCGTGCACGCGTTTCACGTTCGGATTCAAACTAATCTGGTGCCAGCCAGGTCAAACAACGGTCGGCAAGCCATAAACGCGGCGTCGCGTCGCTTAGCCGTAGCCGAGTCGACGTTCGAAACTGCTGATCCACTTTGGTTACGTGCTTAAGTTAGTTTGACGCCTGTTTGACGGCGAGGGGTAAGGCGATGATGATCCCTTTCCGAGTTGATATGTGTGTTACGATTCTGACACAGAAAAGTACCAATAAATCTACCGTGGACATGAGCATCGCTGTGCGGTGTCTCATAGGATCGTGTTTTCTGTACTCGTCTGATGTACGCGCCCAACGTCAGCATAGGTGGAAATCAAGCCTAAAGGTGCATTTCCACACAGTGAAAACGCATCGTTAGAGTGACGCTATGATGATTTATATTACTCGTCAACGTTTAGGACTATGTGTATGGTAACTTTCTATTTGCTTCAAGTTACCATCATTTGTGAACTGTACTCGAGCCTTACAACCAAGCCTCTTCTGCGAACAATAGAAGTACCTGGTGTAGTTCTTCTGCCAATAAGTATAGTTGTCTAATAATAGCAACTGTTTGTGCCCTTTCGATGATGATATAAACTTATAGTTCAGTTCTGTAAAGAAAATTGTGAGTATTATATAAGGACTGTAAAGATGTAACAATGAAACATCATAGAAGGAAAGAGAGAAAGAAATCCAGCAGCGTAGAGGACATTTATGGCACAGATTAAGAAGAAAGTACAGATCAGCCAAACTCTTTTTGGCATTTACTCCACTCCACTGAAAGGTCGCAGCTTTTAAATCAAGATCTCTTTTATACTATCCAAGTGAACAGTGAACTCTTTTTAAAAACACTACTAATTAAAGACATCTAATACACAATACCACGCCTTTATTTCCCAGATTTGTAGACTCTGACGGTAATTGATTTAGAAACAGATAATTTAAACGTACTTCGATGTCTAATGAGTGTTTTTATTTTTGAATAACGACATCTCGAAACACATCATATGTTACGGAACAATTCGAAAACCGTCAGAAGCGGTTCTCATATTTCATATTATTAATATAAGATAAGATTCCGGAAAATTTTTAAGCACAAGCGCATACAGTCAGAGTAACCGCAACCTATCTGTTGGAGACATCTTGATCTCGACGTTTACTCGGTTAAATTATTAATAAAATAACACCAAATATTATATAAGTATTACAACGTCTAACAGTCAACAACTAACTTAAAAATTAAAATTTATACCTAGATATTTTAGTTTTAATGTTTTTATAAATAAATACTTAAAACGAAAACTACTATAAAAAACGTCTAGGACTGTATGTATGTGGTAACTTATCTTTTGTGAAGTGTACCCGAGCTTTGCATCCAAGCCTCTTCTGCAAACAATAGAAGTACCAAGTGTCGTTCTTCTGCCAATAAGAATAGTCATCTATTAAAAGCAACTATTTATACCCTGTCGATGATGATATAAATTATAGATAGTTCAGTTCTGTAAAGAAAATTATGTGTATTAATTTAAAAACCTCATATAACGAGAAGTAATGGTGTAGACCTTATTCCTACCTACACGTCTGGCCAGCGTGGTATAGTCGGCTAAATTCCCTTGACATTCTTTGGAGGAGACCCGTGTCCAGCAGTGGGACGTTTGTGGGTTGATATGATGAATGGTATAGAGAAATAGTACTAAATAGCTTTACATCAAGTCATAAAAACGTACTATTGATAGAGGCAAACCACAGATAGTGAGATAAGTTTGAACATATGTTTTAATAGATAGGTAGGTAATTCCTTTCCCCTCAGTGACGGTACCAACTGGTAGGTTATTGCTATGGAAAAGATTACAAGTTATTTAATTAAGCTAAGTCCTTACATTAATATAATAATAATAATATTCTACCACATTTACACAGCGCCATCTAGTCCCAAAGTAAGCAATTATATTTGCTTGTGTTGTGGGTACTAAACAACTGATATACTACTTAAATTTTTTTTTTTTTTTTTGTAAATACATACATATTATAGATAAATTACAACCAGACACAGAACAAACCTTTATGCTCATCACACAAAGATTTGTCCTGGGTGGGGATCGAACCCACGATCTCCGGTTTAGCAGTCAAGGTTACTAACCACTAGTCAACATTGCTCTCAAAGTATACTATAATTAATATATATTATTAGCTGCTACCCCCACCTGTCAGAACAAACGCCTATAAAAGGCCGAGTAATTGTTAGTTTGACACATTTGCTTGCGGTCTCTCTGCGCGGTTGGATCTCCTTACGGTTACGTGAGCCACTTTGTGTATTTCTTTTGCTAATTGTATTGTTGTATTTCATATGTGTTAACTCTTAGAATTGTGTCTGAAATTGTTATTTCGTTATTGAAAATGGTTTCATTGTTAAAATCCTAAATAAAAGGATTATAGGTTTAATTGTTTGTTTTTTTTTAAGTTTATATCACTTCTGATGCTAAAATCAGAAGTGGGATAAAGTACACTTGCCCACTATAACTAATAAACGAAATAACAAATTCATTGTTAGCATTTTGAGGTTATATCCACGTGTTGGTTATTGTTTTTGAAAAAAATTGATAATGGGACGTAATAGATTACGTATGTCTCGGTCTCGGAGTGGCTCGCGTACCCGAACGCGTCCTCGCGTACGCGGTAGCCCGCGGGATCGGGCTAGACGTGAATCGAGATCGTATTCGCGCAAAATTACGCGGTCACGGTCGAAGAGTTTCAGCACTGTTAGTACTCGATCATATCGTAGTAGGGTGCGCCGCGACTCGGGACGTCGCCATCATAACCGTGACCGTCACTATCATTCTCGTTACCCGTCACGACGCGAACGACACTCGCCAACGGTTAGTTCGCACTCTAGCAATAATAGTAGGTCAAAAAATCGGTCTAGAAGTGCCGTGCGCCGTCGTACTCATAAGGGCAGCCCTGTTGCTAGAAATCCTAGCCCTTTAACTCGTACTAACGATCAAAATATCGCGATGCCCACCGCGTCGACTCCAGTAAGGCAAATTAATGTCAATCCGCTAAATGACGTTACTCACAATAAACCGCAACACACTCGTTTGCCAACCACCGGTGACGTTGACTTGTCAAACTTGTCACACCGAGAAAGTGCCATTGATTCTGTAGCTCGTTGCTCTGAGGCGTCCACCCTTGCTCATGCTTTGTTGGAAGCCATTAAATCGACTCAACCCAATAAGTCACAAAATTACTTTGTGTCTAACTTTGACCCTTCCATACATAACATCGAGGTATGGTGCGAAGAGGTGGACCGCGCCAGAAAAGCCAATGGTTGGACTGACCACGAATGCCTATCACGTGTAGCATCCTGTCTAAAAGGCGATGCTAAGGTGTGGTTGAGTGAGTGGGTCACTAATGACAGAACATGGTCAAACTTTAAACAAGAGTTCAAACCACTATGTCCCAGCAAATTAGACTACGCCAATATCCTCTTTGACGCTATGAACCAGACATCAGATAAGTACCCGACTTACGCGGAGTATGCTCGTCGAACCTTGTTACGTCTAAGGATAGTTCAGGGAATCAGCGATGAGTTAAGAACACTTATTGTTATTCGCGGTATCGATAGTCCACAAATTCGGGCAGCGGCTGCAAACGCAAATCTTACTCACGAAAATATTGTTTCCTTCCTTTCTATTTATACGAAACCTAATCGTACAAAACACGACCCGCGCTCGTTTCATAAAAAGGCTGAACCTATTAAACATCCCGGTCGCGCCGAAATGAAATGTTTTTCTTGTAAACAGCGTGGTCACATGAGCCGTAATTGCCCTAAGAAAACTACCAAGTCCAACTCGGATCCAGGTCAGCCCGCGACTAGTAACACCTGTTCATTCTGTGGCAAACAGGGTCACACGGAGGCTGTGTGTTTCGCGAAGTCACGATCGGAAGACCGGAATCCACGGAAAGTTAACCTTTGCTCCAAGAGTATGAGGTCATCATCTACTAGTGACGTTGTTACCGCGGTAGTAGATGGTATTCCCGTGGATATTCTAATTGATAGTGGTGCCCTTAACGTGTCCCTCATATCGTCTGATGTTCTTAAACACCTCTCGTGCCAACCAAAGTCTAGGCGATGCGTGCTTAAGGGTATCAGCGAGAAAGAGATAATTGCCAATTCATACGTTACTACTACAATCGAATTTAGCCACATATCGGTCGAGGCAGATCTGGTAGTTGTTCCAGCATCGTATATGAACGCCCCAATAGTGGTTGGTACTGACATACTCAATCGAGAAGGTGTGACATACATTCGTACTAAGGATAGGCAATACCTCAGACACTCAGATGACGTACCGTTTTTTATAAACTCTGCCCAAAAAGACGTCGGGTTAGACATTAATTCACCCCTACAGAGCTTAGAACGTGATGTTTTACTCAAAGTTATTAGGACCTACTCGGACTTCTTGATCACTGGTACTGCCGCAACTACCGTCAAAACTGGACGTATGGAAATTAAATTGACTAGCCCAGAGCCTGTAGTTTACCGTCCGTATAGACTTTCCTACAGTGAAAAGCTGAAGGTTCGCGACATTACCAGAGATCTACTGGACAAAGGGGTGATTAGAAGGTCTCAGTCTGAATACGCGAGTCCCATCATATTAGTTAAGAAACGCGACGGATCCGATCGACTCTGCGTAGACTTCAGAGCTCTTAATCGAATTACGGTTAAGGATCGATATCCTCTTCCGCTCATTGACGATCATATTGATCGATTGGGGACTTATAGGTATTTTTCGAGTCTTGATATGGCCACAGGTTTTCACCAAATTCCAATAAAAGAGGAATGCATTCACTTAACTGGTTTCGTTACGCCCGAAGACCATTTTGAATATCTAAAAATGCCGTATGGGTTAGCTAATTCCCCTATTGTTTACCAACGCATAATTAATGATACGTTGCGTGACCTTATCGACACTGGGACCGTTTTAGTCTATGTTGATGATGTGCTTCTCATGAGCAATTCGGTACACGAAGGAATCGAATTGCTCAACAAGGTTTTAGGGACACTAACCGAGGCAGGATTTTCCGTAAACCTTAGAAAGTGTTCTTTTCTTGTGAACGAAGTAGAATACTTGGGCCGAGTAGTAGGTCAGGGTCAGGTTAGGCCGAGCCCACGTAAGGTTGAGGCTCTGGTGAATTCCACTCCACCGGAAAGCGTCAAACAGGTCCGACAGCTCCTGGGCCTTGCTGGATACTTCCGGCGGTACATTAGAGGGTACGCTGTCAAGACTGCCCCCATAGCACGCTTGACAAGAAAGGGAATCCTTTTCGATTGGAGTCCTGAATGTGAAGCAATCCGCCAGGACTTAATCCGGCAGCTTACTACAGAACCAGTACTCAAGATTTTCAACCCCGAATTGCCAACTGAGGTTCACACTGACGCGAGTAGTGTGGGCTACGGAGCAATCTTACTTCAGACCCACTCCGATGCAAGAAAGCACGTAGTAGCGTATTTTAGTAAGTTGACTCAGGGTGCGGAGAGTAAGTATCACTCGTACGAGCTGGAGACCCTAGCCGTGGTGAAGGGACTTCAACACTTCCGTCATTACCTTGTCGGACTTAAATTTGTAGTGGTTACCGACTGCAATGCTTTGAAGTCTACAGAACGGAAGAAAGATCTTTTACCACGTGTAGCCCGTTGGTGGATTTACTTGCAGGATTTCCAGTTCTCTATTGAATACCGAAAGGGCGTGATGATGCCACATGCTGACTACCTCAGCCGCAATGCAGTCAATACTATTAACCAGATCTCAAGACCTCGTAACTGGGCGCAGATCGCTCAGGCAGCTGATGAGGAGACCCAAAATCTGCTTGACAGGCTACGTGATGGTAACTTGGACGCCAATCGGTATGTAGCTCAAAATGATTTGCTCTACTACAGATACGTCGCCGTAGGTCAGGAACCTAGACTACTGTGTTACATACCCAAAGGTCATCGATTAAGTTTGCTTCGCGTGTTCCACGACGAACATGAACACATTGGCGTTGAAAAGACACTTGACCTGATACTTAAACACTTTTGGTTCCCTGGCTTAAAGCAGTTTGTCATGAAATACATCGGACATTGCTTGGTGTGTATGTCTATGAAGCGTGTTCCTCGGGCACCTCTGCAAGCCATCACATCTTGGGGGAAGCCTGACGTACCCTTCCACACGGTGCATATGGACGCATTAGGACCACTAGCCTCGTCCAACGAATATAAATTCGTCCTTATAATAGTCGACGCATTTTCTAAATTTTGCATGCTATCACCCATGCGTCGACAGGACACCGCTGAACTTAAGCGAGTGGTCACACATGCCATTTCCCTCTTCGGCGTGCCGAAGTTAATAATAACAGATAAAGGACGCATGTTTGAGTCAAATGAGTTTGTGTCGTGGATAAATGATTTGGGTTGCGACCTCCATCATATAACACCAGAAATGCACCATGCTAATGGTCAAGCTGAAAGGTACGTCAGGACGGTTCTCAATATGATCCGTATCGAGGTTAACCATAGGAATGCTTCGTGGGCAGATACGTTGTGGAAGTTGCAGCTGGTCTTGAACATGACAAAGCAAAAGACCATCCAAAGCTCTCCACTCAGCATTCTGATTGGTATTGAAGCAACCACGCCTGTCATCCGTACACTGGTCCGGGACGTGGCTCTCGATACAACAGCACCAAATCGGGAGGCACTCCGCGAGATATCCAGGAGTAGAACACGACAATTGCTTCAAGAAAATCAAGCTGCTCAGGATGACTATATAAACCAAAGGAGACAGCCTCCTCGACCGTTTCAACTAGATGATCTGGTTTTCGTCATCAAATTTTCGCAGGCAACTGGAAAACTTGATCCAGGCATGCGAGGTCCATACAAAGTGGTCAAGATCCTGCCAAGCGGCCGCTACGAACTTAGACTACTTGGCAGTCGATATGGAAAAGTGACCCAGGCTGCAGCCCAGTATATGGTGCCGTGGCGGGGCGAGTGGTGCCCTGAAACATGCGCTGCGTTCTTCGAGGGTAAGAACTGTTGATACACCCCTTTAATAGTGGGCGCCGACTTGCTCGTCATATCTCGCCTTGACCTATTTTTTTACAATCTGTTTTGCTTACCGACCTATCAAACCGACTTACCGAACTGACCATAATTAGTTCTTAATTTAGTTATCTTTACACCCTTAATGATCTTTCAAATTTAGTCCAAAGCTTCTCTTATTAGCCATATCCTCCTAAGGGCTGAGTGTTCACGGGTATAGGCGTGCGCTTGTTCAAGAGAGTGGATCGGTGTGGCCCATAAATAGGCGAATGATGGTAAGCAAAGGACGTTGTACGTGTGTCGTCCGTCCTGGACGTTGTACGTTTGTCGTCCGTCCGTGGGTGTTGTACGTGTGTCGTCCACCCCGTGCGTTGGCAAAATGATATGTCATGTCGCACTGGCACACATGGTTGCCATAAATGGTGGATACGATAACGGTATCGGCACCATCCCGTAGCGTATGTCGCTAGTCGGGCATTGTTACAGACTACCCCAAGCGGTGGAGTCCTGTGAGCGCGCAGGCGCTATGGTAATCATAACGAAGGAATTAAGGACCTATTATGAGTTACTATGTTGTGAATTACGAAAGAGTATGTTTGTATTGATTGAGAGATGATGGATGAATTGACTGATTGCCGTACGACAGTAGTATGAATGAAGAATGCCGAACTTTGATTTATTATGTAAAACCTAACCTTATGTGTGATCTATCTTTAGACAATGACGCGGTTGATGATGACGACCACCAACCGGAATCCACTCGGAGCTGCGACCCATCAATGCCTGAACTAGACGATGGGACACCAGCTGGACCCTCGACGGCAGCTCAATAAACATTAGATTTTTTTTCAAGAATTAGGCTGAGGACAACCTACCGTCAGGAGAGGCCGTATTAGCTGCTACCCCCACCTGTCAGAACAAACGCCTATAAAAGGCCGAGTAATTGTTAGTTTGACACATTTGCTTGCGGTCTCTCTGCGCGGTTGGATCTCCTTACGGTTACGTGAGCCACTTTGTGTATTTCTTTTGCTAATTGTATTGTTGTATTTCATATGTGTTAACTCTTAGAATTGTGTCTGAAATTGTTATTTCGTTATTGAAAATGGTTTCATTGTTAAAATCCTAAATAAAAGGATTATAGGTTTAATTGTTTGTTTTTTTTTAAGTTTATATCACTTCTGATGCTAAAAATATATACAAATATAACACTATTTCTTTATATCCAGCTATCTATGAAGTTTCTAAAGTTATATCGAGATGGTGTTATTTCTACGTGGCAATACCTACCTATATATGAAGATTTATTCCCACTTATGACTATCCCGTTAACACTTTTTGTCTTACAATAAAAATGCATTTTTTTGCTCATACGGAACCCTCAGTGCATTCTACATATTAAGCAAGTTATAATGCTGCGACCACACTGCAGTTATAAAATATTATTGAATATTTAAAAAAAACGTTGCAAACTGACCAAAAGTTTTCTTGTATGTATTTATTTATTAAAAAATACTTGATATTAACGTTCAATAGTGTTGACATTTCGTAACTCCAGTGTAAAAAAATCAACATAATATATTCGCTTCACTAAAATAAAATAATTTAGATTAATTAGTAAAATAATAGTAGAAACGGTTTCTATCGTCGCACCGCTCGCCATCGGCAGGGAGTACATCCCCACACCTTTGAGCCGAAATGGCCTCGCACCGCACGGTTTCAGAGGAATTTCCTCCCAACAACTATCAAGTTGTTGAATGAACTACCTATCGAGGTTTTCCAAAGGGACTACAGTATGGAGTTCTTCAAAAAAGGAGTTCTTAAGGGTCGGCAGTATGTTCGTGATGCCCCTGGTGTTGCAGGCACCCATAGGCTACGGTAACCGTAAAAGGCGGGCCGTATGTCTATTTGCCACCGTCGTGATATAAAAAGCAAATTATAGAAAATATCATTTATTTCTTTTTTTAAAGTACATAATATTTAATAAAATTGTAATTCTTGATATAAATTGTATAAATTCAATCAAATTTACGCCTAATAACATTCTTAAAACATATTATTAGCTCACTAACTAGCTTTATAATACCTATTAGTATTAGTACCTATAGATTATACTAGAAATATTCGTATGTATCGACAAAAATCATCGACCACCAGTACCACGAAGTTTAGTAAAAATTTTAGCGTTTAGCGTAATAGAAAATTTGATGTACTTTTTGTCCGTAAATGTTACGTTAATAGCTAGGCCCATTTATGATTTGCGGTTTTGCGATAACGTAGGTTTATGCCTATTGTACTAATTATATCCATCAAGCATTATTTCTTTCCTATAACCGCAAAAGATCATGATTTTAAATAATTTAGGTACGATTTGCAATAAGTACTATTATTATGACCAATTTTTTTTAGTGTTTTATTCTTTTTTTCTTTTTTTCACAATATCGCCAAACTGCAAGAAGCGTTCTTACTTACTAGACATATTAATATTACATTTATGTTAATTAATGTAACAGTTTGTTTGAAGGCTTCGTATTTTAAAAATATTTTTTTTATAACTATCTTTATCTTACTGGCATATAACAGTGATGACAAAGAGGTCTAATACTCGATACACGCAACGATATATCTTCGTATTTAATTTTACGTTATTTTGCATAAGGTTTCTATGACACGACTCTTTTGAGTTAGACTATGTTATTATACAACGTGAATCTTTAAAAATACTACGTATTCTATAGTTTCACATAGATGCCTTTATTGACCATATACCGAGGCGGCGGATGAAGGTGTTCTGGAATCGATGCAGGCAGTATTTCTCCATTACGTCCAAGCTTGATCTTAGCTCTACATCCGACGTCTTTCTTAGAACAATAGTAATTCCTTGTCTCGTGCTGCTGGGAGTACGTATAGCCTCGGTACATGAGGAGATGCTTCCCGCGTTTCGTTGGTATCATTTCATATGATGACCCACCTGTAATAAAAAAAACAAATGAGTTGCATATATTACACCGCCCGTACACTCTCGGATTCTCGGCGAGCGAGGTTAGATTTATCTTGTCGCGGTTGGTTAACTCGGTTTTACCCGACCTCTCGTGCAAATGCCCTCATCGAGACATGGTGAAAGCACTCCCTACACTGGAGACTGTATAGACGCCAATATACATGCATACAACTTTTAGTATCATATCCTGACCTCGCCTTGAACTAGATTTATAGCCATAAATATGTATAAGGTCATACAGTACCTGATATCCAGAATAAGAAAAACAAACGTATTGAAATCTGTAAAAGCGATAACAATTTTAAATTTGTCAAGGTAAAATCGGACGTATCTAGCGGTATTAAAATTTATTTTAAATTATTGTGTTTTCGTGTCGTGAAATTCTGTCTGGTTTTAGCTCGAAGTCAGGAAACAATTGTTCCCGATTGATGGCAATAGATTCGCCTAGCAATAGCTCACGCAATGTCGCTATGATGCACCGTAGGCCCTTAGGGGAAAAATTCGTTATTTTGTTAGGAATTAATAATAATAACAATTTATATCTAAACTTTTTAATAAAAGACATCTTATAATACTTCCTTCACATATTACACACAGGGCTTGTTCCATAGTGCGGGCGTTGTCTTTTTTTTTACAATATTGTATTTTACAATATTGCTAAACATCACACCAGAACGACTGAACGGATCGGTATGAAATTTAGCATACAGAGAGATTGTAGTCTGGAATAGCACACTTTTTATGCGGAAGCTAGTTACTTAGACTAAGTAATTTTAACATACTCTCCTGATGGAGACACTATGTACTCTAGACGGTCATGATTGTGTACAATATCCTTCAGGTTTTTCACTTTCCCATTAGGATCGAGCTTTACTTTGGCCTTACACCCCTTCATAAGCTTCGAACAATAGAACAAGTTCGATTTATTTCTCGTAAAAGTATAGCCATCCAACATTAGTAAACGTGCTCTTGGTGTTCTGATAAACTTATATACTAGAACATAAAAAAACATAATAGGTTTTAGAGAATTCTGAAATCAATCAAAAAATCTGAAATTGATATTTTTCCTTGGTAATCCAAGGAAAAATATCAATGAATCGCTAAATGTAGAAGATTTTCTAAATGTAAGTCAACTATTTCAAGATTTACTGCTGATATGTAAAACAATATTTCGTACAAAAATAATTATAATTAAATTTTTACACAACAGTATGACCCTCCTCGTTTTGACGGGGTTACAATTTGAAGATATTTCCATACAAATATTATAATTTCCTTGGATTTGCTAATAAAAAACATTAATATTATATGTATGCCATAAATCTTGTCCTGACAGCCACAAACAGCAAAATATCTAGGCAAATTCTCCAGAAATACGCCGTCATACATGTATTGTGGTAATTTTATAGAAACTTCTGAAGCTAAAGAAACTAGCATACGTGAATTACCCAAATAACTCTTAATCTTGACTTTCAGGAGTATCTCTCATGAAATTGTCTAATCATCACCAGCAACCCATTAAGTCCCACTGCTGGGCTCCGGTCTCCTCTCCTCTATCTAGAGAGCTGAGAGGGTTTTTAGGCCATAATCCACACACGCTGGCCTAATGGGGGTTAATGGATCAGATATAAACTTACAATTTCTTCTAGGGTATGTGGGTATCCTCACGATGTTTTCCTTCACCGTTAAGTCATATGACTAGTACATATAAATTCCACAAAGTGAAATCCACATTGGTACTGCCGGTCTGGTACTGGTCGGGATCGAACTCGGACCGCCTGTTTAGCACGCCGGTCTCTTATCCATTCAGCCACGATATTGTCTCATAATAAGATTCAATTATTTTTTTAATTCCACGACGATGACAAACAAATGGTGGCTGTAAGCTCGCCAGATGATAAGCAGGTATCGTATGGGCGCCTGCGCTTGCGCTTTACTGATCCGAAACTCCATTCCCTCCCTTATGGTCTCTGGATACCACTACTCACCAGCAAGAACACAATTTTACTGTGGTTGCTGTCTTCTGTTGGACTGAGGTACTCCCCAAGGCAGATATTTTTTTTTATTTTTCCTTCACAATCTATTATGAACGAATTCTCATATAACCATTTGCCGTCCACACGTAATATGGTCGATGGTGATTATGGCATATCACCTCATTGTTAACTACCTTCATATTATTATCCTTGTCAAGTTTGACTCTAGCTTTGCATCCCTTCTTCATTTTGGAACAATAATATAGGCCTCCACCGTAATTGGAGAATGTATAGCCGTCCAACATGAGCAAACTTTTCCCGTGAACCATGTTAATAATTTTGTATTCTGAAAAATAATTTGAACCTATATTTATTTTTATCTAAGTGGGATCATACTACTAATCATACTGGATCATACAATATGATGACTTGTACGTATTCGGACACCAACAAAGTGGAGAAGCGATTAGAAGAAAGGATTTTTTTTTGTATATTCTATTAGTTAATTTAATATACTATTTAGTTAAATTAGAGGTTAAAAGATGCTAAGAACATCACGTGATTAATGGACGACCCCTTATTGTTAAAATATTATACTCGTACGGGCCTCCGCGCACGGGAGAACAGTACAGTAGCGCCCGCAGTGCTCTAATAAAATGTTAGGGCGGAGATTTTATGCACTTCTATTGGATAATATATTCTCTCCATTTCTTCACTCTACAACCTCGCTCCGCAAATAGTCAGGCAGCCTAAAACGATGGCAGTCCGATACGAGCTTTACCCAGGATGAGTCTCGTACGTACAGACTAATCCGCATTACTATGAAATTATGTTCTGGCGTCGCACATATGCCTCATAGCTGTAAAATCAGCTTTAAGTTACTAAAATAAGTATTTTCTTTTTTGTTGATGAATTTTAATTGAAACATGAATGAAAAAAAATAATAAAACATAGAAAAAATCATGACAAAACTAACGGATTGACACAAATTTTCTGCAGAAATGACTAATGGCTTTTACTATAGCACAAAATACACAGAGCTTTCTTGCATTGGATACATTCAGTAACAGTTTTTTTAGCCTTATTTCGAGCGTCATATACAGAAAATCCATTTTCAATCATGCCTTTATAACAACCTCTGCAACGTTTTCTCTTTATTTTATTATTTTTTCTTGAGGGTGATGGGTGAGGCTGGGGGAAGTAGATGGTATAATTGATGGTCCTGTAGAAGAGACATAATAGGTTTCTTTTCGGCTTAAATAGGTCACAGAAAATACAAATGTTAGTGATTGACAATTCAATTCAGATGTTCACAGATAATAATGATTGCATACAGCAGAAGCACGGTAACGGGTTCCTTTCCCATGTGGTCCTTCCACTGCTAACGTATTAACGAATCCAATAGAAGTGTTCAAATTAAACTAAACCATAAATATATTCTATTTATTTATAATAAACATTCTTATATTTAATTTGTCGATTTAAAACAAAGGATATATTTTATTGTTATAACATAATTTGTAGTAATTACTTTAACAAGACGCGTTCGTAGTGTTCTCTGGTTCGAACTTCACCAAAGCTCCATGAAACGGTACAAGAGATATTTTGTAAACATCCAACAGAATTATAAAATTTACAATATATAAACCTTTTGAACCCCACTCGACAAGTACAACCTTTTCGAGCTTTTCAAGCGATACTGGCCTTTTTTATTATGTAGATAAAGTTTCAAATTATTTCACACTGAAAATGCTCGCCGTGTCACTGCCGGCTGCTACCATTCCAGTATGAATCGGCCTTACGCGCAGAACAAATGACGAGGCGGCCCTCATTTTCACCGCGTACCTACTTACTATTAACAAAGGTAATCGTATACCTACTGCTAAAGCACACGGCGGCAAAAAGAACGTGCCGTCAGTGCCCACCGCGGCATGACAGTAGCTGACCGCCGTGAATCGAACAAACCACTTTGTATGGACCAACGGAACCAGCACGGCGCGGCGGCGCGGGCAGCGCGTTGCGGGCAGCCGCTGATCGCGGAAGTGTATACCGATTTTGATGTTTCTGTTTTTTCTATAGATACACCATAATTGAAACCTAAGAAAACATTGTACAACGTCTATTATGTCTTATAAATAAGACTTACATAATTTAAACTCCCCAGTCGCAGTGACCTTGTACTGAGGTTTGGGATGGTTATGCATTATATCTAAATAGTTAGTAACCTCGTTATAGCGTCCAAGTTTCACTTTTGCTCTGCATCCCTTCTTTACTTTGGAACAATAGAACAACGTAGATGTATTCTTCGCAAATGTGTAACCATCTAACATTAATAGTATTCTCCCATTTGCAGTCTTGATGAATGTACAACCTGAAATTGTATTGGAAATATATTGCAATAAATCATTATGTAGGCACTTAGGCAGTACCAGACCTACTCAAAATATAGACATTCTTCGACTTTAAGAGAAAAAGAAAAGTCAAATATAGGTAAAAGGTAAGAAAAATCATTATTTAAATTTCGCCATTTCATTTAACGAAAATACACACACATTACAAACTAATAATGCTAGACTAGTCTGGGAGGAAGAAAGATTATAAAACAATTATTTTTTCTTCTCCGTAGTGACAAATTAAGAATACGTAATGTCACTTACCCATCTCAACCCGTGGGTGTCGTAAAAGGCAACTAAGGGATTATGCAAACAAGAGCACTGCGAGAAAAGATAAATTCGAAACAAACCCTATACCAACCTGTTTGGCCAGCGTGGTATAGTAGGCTGAATTCTTTCCACATTATTTGAAGGAGACCCATGCCCAGCAGTGGGACGTTTATGGGTTGAAAAGATGATTTTTTTCTTAAGTAAGATACAAACATTATTGGCATTAAAGCATAGCCTCTGCAAACTTGATGCCGTTGTGACAAGTACACAGCAACCTATAATTGTTATAATGATATAAATTACAATAATCTTAGTTTCTGATTCGACCTTACTATTTTTAATAAATAATATTTAGACAATAAATAAAAAACACGGTTTGTAATTCAGACAGTATACTTACACAATTTCATTGAAAAAGCTTGCGAGCTGTCTTGACTAATAAAAACATTCATTAATCGAAAATTGCCCGCACTCCGCATGCGAGCACTTTCGACTAATAAAAACGGTGGCACGTATGGGCTATTTATACATTAACTGAAAATTTCCCGCATTCACAAGCAAATATAATTGCTTAATTTGAGACTAGATGGCGCTATGTGAATGTGGTAGAATATTATATTATTATTATTATTCCGCAAAAGAGTTCGAATGACTAATAAAATGTGCCTCTTTAACTATTACGAAGAAATTTTTAAATATTCGCCACTGGCCGTAATCTTGTATACCGGACGATCATGGTTATGCTGTATTTCTTTTAAATTCTTGACTTTCATATATTTATCTAGTCTCACTCTAGCTCTGCAACCGAGAGACGTTTTCGAACAGTAATACAAAGTAGGCAATTTCTTTGCAAATGTGTAGCCGTCCAACATCATTATGTAACCACGATTTGGTATTTTGATGAATTTATATACTGAAACACAATTTCATCAATGTCAATACAAGTTGTGGCGAGAGCATGTTGATTAAACATCGGGGAATCGTCCGCCTGGTCATGATTTACCATAGCTTACCTGGAAATCTTTAGATAGACTTCGGACACAGGTTGATTTTACTAAGGATAATGTGGCCAGGTGGGGATTTTCTGATGCTACCAACTTGGGATTCAAGTGTGGTGCGATCCCTCAAACGATTGCTCACCTGATATCGTGCCCTGTGTGCCCAAACAACTGCACTCAAGTCCTCCTGAGTTTTTAAATATTTTTGGTGGACGGGGACAGGGATCTTATGAGGGCAGCTAACAGTGCGGTGGCTGTGGCCAATTTTTAGACTGATACAATTTATAAATTAAGTTTTATCAACCCAAAACTTGGCCACAGCCGACACGAAAAGAAAAATAAGGTCTAAAATATACAAATAAATTTGTTCTTAGAGAAATCAGATGGAGTTCGGAAATAAAAACAAACGCACATTTTTTTGTTTTTATTTATTTTATAAAAAAATTACCTTAATGTTTAACACATTGAAATTTGTATTGTTTGTCCGACAACGGTGTCCGCAAAATTGACGCTGGCATCAGAAGAATCTTAGCACCAGCATGTTTGTTCGAACCCCTGCTTTTTCGTTCCCCGTCCGCCAAAAATAAAATGAGTGAATAGATTTGTTCAGGCTATAGCTGTGCAACATGCGTACAAACTTTTGCTCAATGGAGACCAATCTTCTATCTAATATATACATAAACTTCTTCTTCTTAAGAAGTAATTTTGATGTAAAGCCCATTTTTCGCTATCTTATACAAAGGTCTTTCATGTTGATGTTGAATCTCATCATGATTTATTATCTTCATATTATTATCAAACCTCACTTTAGCTTTGCAACCTTTGTCTTTTTTAGAACAGTAGTATATGTAAGAGGAAGTCTTCTTTGAGAATGTGTAACCATCATACATGACCAATAGACCACCATAGTGAGTTTTAATAAACTTGTAATCTGAAATACAAATGAGAATTTTAGTTTTCCGTAGGTTATTTTATTTATTGCACCCAGCAGCACCCAGTGAATAGCACCTACGCGAATCGCACTTAACATGTTCCTCGAAGAGTACCTACCAATATTTTTGCAAGGTGCTGTTCGTAAAAAATAAACCAAATTTACAAAGAAAAATATTGGTTGGTGCTGTTTGAGGAATATGTTAAGTGCGATTCGCATAGGTGCTATTTGACTGGGTGCTGTTGAAAAATTTGTTAGTATGCCTATAGAGAAATAAAGCCATAAGTTTTTTGTTATGAAATCAGAATAGATTTGGGGAATAAAAAACACAAACACACACAATTTTATTAAATTTGTTTATTTTACTAAAATAAAACTACAATAGTTGGCAATTTTTTATTAGGTATTTAAAATACCTTCCAAATACCATCTCACACAGGAACTACTCCACACAAACTTAATCATTAAATTATAAATGTATTACTGTTAGGTACACGATTTCATTTACTCTGTATAAAATTCAATGATTAATATTAATACTGGGTGGCGCAAAAGTAGTGGCACTAAAGAAAATGCTTTTTTTTTTTTTATTATACATTTTCTGTCATTCTGTTGTTGAAAATTGTGTAGTGAACAAATGTAAAATACACTGAAAATAAACATGGACCGTTTTACTCCCCAAGAACGTGGAATATCAGTGATAAGAACACAACGTGAATTTCGTCGACGATTTCCCCACCGTCCGGCACCGATTGGTCGCACAATTCGACGCTTTGCCACACACCCACTAAAAGTTACTGTATGGTGTGGCATCTGTGTTGACAGAGTGATCGGACCCTATTTTTTCGAAGACGCTGGAGGCAATGCGATAACTGTCACTGGAGAACGCTACAGAACCATGTTACGTGAGTTTTTGATACCCAGTTTGGACGAATTGGGGCTGGAGCACATCTGGTTTCAACAAGACGGCGCTACGGCACACACAGCGCGCGACACTATGGACTTAGTGAGGGACGCTTTTCCAGGCCGAGTTATCTCTCGTTTTGGCGATTTGCCTTGGCCTGCAAGATCACCCGATCTGACCAGTCCAGACTTTTTTCTTTGGGGTTTTTTGAAATCTCGGGTGTATGTGAACAAGCCACAGACTCTCGCAGCTCTAAAAGAAAACATTCGTCAAGAAATAACGAACATATCGCAGGAAGTGTTACGGCAAGTTATGCAAAATGTCATAAATAGGGCTCAAATGTGTATCAACTCTGGAGGTCACCATTTAAAAGACATCATCTTTAAATCCTAATGGTACGAAATTTAATGGCACAAATATACATTTAAAAAAATCTAAATCTAGTTTTCTAATTTAGAAAAAATGTTATAGCTGAACCAAATAGGGTCTTTACTTTTGCGCCACCCGTTATAATTATTGTCATTCCTTTCGACCCATTTAAGAAAAGAAAAATAATGAGCAAGACCGCTTTGCATTGGATGTTAAGTTTTAGTACAATATGGATGATGATAATTAATTGGTATAGCCTGTTTTCTTCTACACCCCTCTTTATAATCCTATGTCCCCCAAAAATTGATGATTTTCACTGTATAATTTCAGGCTATAGCTGTGCTATGAGTATCAAACTTTTGCCCAAGGGGGACAAGTCTTCTGTGCTACGTAGCATAGTATACCTTCTCATATCTAAGAATTAAGTCTAATATACTGCCCACTCTTCGATATCCTATAAATAGGTCTTTGATGATAATGTTCAATCTCATCAAAGCTAATTATCTTCATATTTTTATCAAACTTTATTTTAGCTTTGCAACCTTTGTTTTTTTTAGAACAGTAGTATATGTGAGGTGAAGTCATCTTCGAGAAAGTGTAACCATCATACATGACCAATAGAGCACCGAGTTGAGTTTTAATGAATTTATAATCTGAAATACAAATAAGAATTTTATACCAATGATATTCACTTAAGCCTTATGGTGGCCATACACCATACTACCTATCGTTCAATCAGCTTGATCAAACCAAAAGAATTTAATTTCGATTGTTCCGTTAAGTACCTACTGTCATGCCAATTCACGCCCACACACGGTCAGTTTGGACGATATATATAAATTACGCGATCGGTAATTCAGTCAGTATACACTTTTACAGTGCACAATTTCATGGAAAACGCATGCGAGCAGTAAAAAAACAAATGAGCTATATTAATTAAATTTATTGTATTCTAAAACAAAACTAAGATAGTTAGTAGTAGCAACATTTTGCATTTAAAAATACCTACAACAATATATTTAAAAGGCGTTAATAATACTTTACACAAGGTGTCACTATAAAATTATTCTGACTTCCAATCTTTTGCCCAAGAGCGGTCATATCTACTATTTGGTAGACGATACGCCTAAAGAAGATTATTAATGAAAAAATTGTGTTAATTCACGTTTCTCAGCGCGGCAGATAGTGCCTTCTCTTAACTAAGAATTAATTTTAATATACCGCCCATCGTTCGTAACTTTATACAAAGGTCTTTCATGTTGATGTTCAATATCATCAAGATTTATTATCTTCATATTTTTATCAAACCTCACTTTAGCTTTGCAGCCTTTGTCTTTTTTAGAACAGTAGTATATGTAAGATGAAGTCATCTTTGAGAATGTGTAACCATCATACATGACCAATAGACCACCATAGTGAGTTTTAATAAACTTATAATCTGAAACACGAATGGAAATTTTAGTTTTATGTATGTAATTTAACGAAATAGATTCACACCCGATTGCTATACCAATGGAATTCATAATTTAGTAATGTAGTCTCCCGCATCGCACATGCGGTGGAGCCCGCATGTGCGGGGCGGTACACTGATGAAAACTTCATTGCATGTGAGTTTTCTGGTATGATTGAACAGAAATTTCTGACATTGCTCATTTAGTCCTGAAGAAAAGCCTTCATACGGATTTAATTATATTTATTTTATTTACTCTCCCGTTTATCTAAAATAACAATACTTGTAAAATAACATGAGATTACTTATTTTTCTTTAAATAAACAGATTATTTTACCAAAATAAGAGAAATACATTATGTTAATTTCCCGAAGACAGACGTACTTCCTTTTATAATCGAAATGTATAGCAGTAATCATTATTATCAAGTCACCTTATAATACGCCTAAAACAAATAAAATCTAACACAATTTATTGCCAATTCTGCAGAGTGCCTCAAGAGGCGTAAATATGAAAGTCTTGGTGAGACTTACATTTTTGAGCCTTTTGGGGTTGAAACTCTTGGACCTTGGGGGCCAAACGCTCACAAATTTTATCGTGAAATTTGTAAGCGTGTTTCTGAGGTATCACATGATCCAGGGGCTGGTCTCTACTGGGGCAACGCATTAGCCTTGCTATCCAACGTGGTAATGTGGCTAGCTTTTTGGGTACGTTTCCTCAGGAATCTGATCTTAATCAGATATTCTATTTATAGGAATTCCCTGTAAATAGAGTATCTGGTTCTTTTTTCTTTTAATAGGTTAACTGTGTATGTTTTTAAGTTATGTGTAAATATTTTATTGAATAAATGTTATAATCATTTAACGTAAAATGAGAAGCTGTTTGACAAAACAGAAAAAAAATTATTCAGTTGAACTATATTTCAACTGAAAAATTTTTTTGTGCGGATGATTATGTTGAATTTCTGCATAATTCGTAATTTTGAAATTGTGCTTACTAAGCTTCACTTTGGCTTTACACCCACTATTCCTTTTCGAACAGTAATAAATATAGGGAGAATTCGTTTGCCGAAAAGTATAGTCTTCTAACAACAACATAAGATTGTCGTGCACCGTTTTAATAAATTTGTAACCTGAAATAAAGTTATATGTAAATTAAAGCCATGATAACTCTAAATATACTCATGCACTGTTGGCATGAAAACTAGCCTCTTTAGACAGGAGACAAGCACTCCGTATAGACCGTATAGATACGGTTAATAATTACAAGTTAATCAGTACTTACTTAGGATCAATGGATCCTACAACAAACGACGGAGCGGGGCAGGCCGGGTGGGCCGGTAATTTTCACATTTGAGGAATAAACCCGGACTTATTGAAAATGAAAACTTACGTCATTTTTATTTGGATATCCATTATTTAAATGTTACTATTTTTTTTTTGTTTTTTTGTTCAACGTTTTTTATATTATATATTTTTTAACTTTATCGATAAGTTTATTGTATACGAGTTTTAAATATTGACGAAAATGTAATAGACAGTGTACACCATATTGAAGAAAATTCACCCATGCCAAAAGAAAACGATGTTACCATAGAACATTATAAAGAAAGCTGAAAATGTTACTGAAGTTTTATTTTATAAATAAAAGAAAAAGTGTATGTCTTAAATGTCTTTGGGTAAATTGTTGCACATTTTAGCATCTTCATGTTTAATATTCTTAGTACCATTGAATTTTTAGTTTATAGTTTTTATAGGCATATCTTATTTGCGTTTCTTTAGAATCGAGCGTGCATTTTTGGTGAAAATTATTTGGGATTGGGTTTCTTCAGTCGGTATCTTTCTAATAAGTAAACAGATGTGGAACTTATACAATTGTGCAATCATCATTATAATAGTTTGATACGTTTTCAACAGTTTCGCCTGAAATTTGACCATGCCATCGCTTAAGGTAATTACTATAGAAGATTATAGTCGGGGTACTCTCTACACAAGTAAAACCCATCTATGAAGTAAAATTGTATATTGTGTAAAGTCAGTTACAATACAATAAGTTCGAACACGTGTACAGTGATTTGAGAAGGAGGAGCGCCGAGGCAGCACGCGAGGCGCGTGAGTGTATACGCGTGCGCAGGCGCCACGGCGCGGCGGCGTATAGTACTAGTGTTGTAACCGTGCCGGCACACGACGTACTCTAGAAGTACGGGGAGTAGTTTTAGGGTTGTTACTATAAGATTAATTTAATGTAAACTTTTATACTTTCACGACTTATATGATACACATATTGAAATGTTAAAAAAGGGTCTACGTCACATATTATATTTTATCAGTAAGTACGTGACCACGATCAGTGCAATTCGATCGAAACGTCAAATAAATAGTAATTGAATGGCTTTATTTTGAGTTATACTGTAGGTTTTTTGTTTTTATTTTTTCGAAATTAAATGCAATCTCGTTTATTCATCTAGGTTACAAGGTAACACTTATGAAAGTCACAAGATAAGAATGTAACAGGTTATCCGAAAAGTAGTGTCAGCAAATTTGCCTACGACCAGTTCGCTGACGGGGTGGAGCTATGAGAAATTTCATTCTGGTTTCATTTCATTTTGGTTTTGGCAGATCTCTATACTTCAATAAAATTCGTTAGATGAGACTAACGTGGATTTAAACTTAGCATAATTAAAAGTTAGTAGCTGGAACCTCCCTATAAGCAAAAAATCCCTGTGTTGGGAGGCCCCGCTTTTCTAAAAGTTAGCATAAAATTAGCAATAACTTAAAAAAAAAAAACATTAAATATTAACATTACAATATCAAAATATACAATTAAATTTCAATTACGATAACTTACATAAGATTAAATTGAATTATTTGTTGGGTACTTAAATTATACTTAAATAATTATAATCAATAAATAAAGTATAGTAGGTCTATATTTACTTACTATTAACTACTTTGGTTAGTGGTTCCTTGTTTATTTGTTTTTTTTTTTTTATACCACGACGGTGGCAAACGGACGTACGGTTGGAGGACAATGTGGAAGTTTTATATTATTTAACATTAATTTTAACATTATAAATTACATTTATTTAATAAATTAAACATTTTCATTTCCATATTAACTTAGAACCATAATATTTATTAATTAAGTAATGTTATTAACAAGGGCGATCCCCCATGAGATGGACCAATGACCTATACAGTATACACAATCAACTTTTGATTCTCATTTTGACACTGCTGTGGTAAACAAACGCATATTACTATACCGTCGTATAAAATTACTAAATTTCAATAGTAGCAGTCAAAAGACTATATTTCCTGGTTAGTTTTTGCACGACTAAGGCGAATTATATTTTATTTATTTATCTTCTTCAATGGTTATTGATAAATATGATAAAGAACATTAAACATTATGTAAGTATATATACGTATTTATTGGAAGATATTGTTACTTTAATTGTAAATAATAACAAAGTATTTATTGATTATCTTATACATATAAGTATTATTTTTGATATATGGATTTCATATAAAACAAAAATAAAAAAATAGCGGCACATATATGTTTTATTTTTCAACATATTAATAAAAAAAAACAACAAAATTAAAAACCAAATATTAAATGCTTAGCTTACTTTAACTAAAGCATTACAAATATACATATATTAATATCACGAACAGAATCAGGCCTTATCTAATTTCCGCCACAGCGAGCGACATTGTGTCGCCCGACCAACGACTACCTACCTGCAACCTAATAGATCCACAGATCAGACAATCAGGTCGAACGAACAACCTATCTACTAATTTAATTTAATATATTCTCCAGAACTCGTGACCGTATATTCTGGTGGGGGGTGATTGTGGAGTGTATCCTCATAATTTGCCAATTCTTTATTCTTGCCAAGTTTCACTTTTGCTCTGCAACCCTTGGCTTTCTTAGAACAGTAATATAAAGTAGGTGATTTACTGGCAAACGTGTAGCCATCTAGCAGAATCAGCTGTTTCCCGTACCGCGTTTTCAAAAATTGGTAACCTGAAATTTTATAACAGAATTATTAAATTGGTAAAAATATTAGTGAATTTTATTTATACTTAACATAACTTAATATTACGAGCGAGGGTTCTATTTAGAGTGAAACACCAATGACATTTTTCTAGGATTTATTGATTCAGGGTCTCGTACTACACACACTCGCCGATGATCACACCAAAAAATCAAGATCACAGAATCCAATCGTGGTCCTTAATCCAAAGGGTAGGTCGTAGTTTAAAACCCTCGTAGATCGCTCTCTTTGCTGAGAAGTTATTGCACCGATAGCTCAAATTGAACTGAGCAGACGGCCGTATTATATGCACAAACAATATTACTAGAACATTCACGAAGAAGTGAGTCAACACGTAAACATTCTCCAAACAAAAGATTACCCTGTATTCATAAACAACTTGTTTACGTTAATAGCGTCACAAGCTAATTTGAACTTCGCTGTATAGACACAAGGTTCAGTATAAGTTGTATATCGATAATTAATCTTTGTTATTGCGCCGCGAGGTTTATCGAGTATTTCTTTTCCCGAACGTTCTGGTTTATCGACGACAATAACATAGCATCACGTCTTTTGCGCAAAGGGGTAGGCAGAGATGCATCTTCTTCATTACTATGTTTATTGATAGGTATACCTTATAGGTATTAAATTACTTAACAATAATAGTAAGTCAAGTAATTAAACAAAAATTTATAATAAACATAAATGCACTTATTTATTGGAAGATAATGTTACTATAATCATACATTTTAGAAATGTATTGTACATAATTATTGTTGAATCTTTTATATAAGTACTAGTACATTTATTATTATGATATAAACACTAAAAAACTGAACAATTCTTTTTCAACATCCAAAAAAAAAACAACAATCAAAAACAGATTTTATTTATAAAGGCACAAAAAGTTAAAAGCAAAAATTCAATACTTAGGCATTATTACTCGCGGTGCCGGACGGAGTGGTGGAGGCATTATGCGTCTTGACCGCTTAATATAAAGTCCATTTACCGTTGTAATATAGTTCGGAGGTGAGTGGTTATGTTCTAGCCTAGCACCGGTTATTCTGCCGTCGACTCCAAACTTGATATTAGATCTACAACTCTTATATTTGCTTGAACAGTAATAAGTATTCTTGGCTCTATTGTTTTCTGTATACGTAAACCCGTTGAACATCAATAAAGTTTTACCGCGAATCGTTTGAATGAATTTGTAGTTGGCAACACCTGGAATATGTGCAATATTAATATCAAGAATAACAGCTATATCTATACTTCTATCTATGCTAATATTATAAAGCTGAAGAGTTTCTTTGTACAGTTAAATGCGCTAATCTCAGGAAATAATCAACCGAATGAAAAATTATTTTAGTGGCTATATAAGATCATGCTACGACCATAAGGGATTGAGTAGTGGCCAACAAAGATCCCCGGGACAAAGCCCTGGGGCAACAGCTAGTTATTAATTTAAAAAAAAAGTTAACAGCATGTCGGGCCATGCTCAATGTAGGTTTCCGCAGCAAAAGAGCGTATCTTTATAGCGCTTACGTCCTTTTGTTAAGAAGCGCAATTTGTCGGTAATAACTCAAAAACGGTATATCTGAACATGTTCAAAATAATTTTGGTTGGAAGTAATTTATTAAGCTTTCTGATTTTCTTGATGATGATGATGAAAGATTCATCATGTGATTTCTTTTAAGATTTTTAAGTTTCACGGTTTAGGAAATAGAGGGGGCGGACACAATTTATGCTACTTTCGGAGCGTTTTTTCCGAAAATATTCACATAATCAAAAAAAAATCTATATATAAGCCCTCCTCGATGAACGGGCTATCAAACACTAAAATATTTTTTTCAAATCAAACCATTACTTGCCGTGATTAGTGTCTCCAACCAAACAGACAACCAAATCTCCAGCTTTTATATTAGTATAGATTACACATAAATTAAAAAAAAACATGGTCATGTGACGATTCAATAAGATATAGCACAATATAGACAAAGAAATAATATTTACGAGTAAATAAATTACACCTAAAACAAAGACAATTCTTCAGTCACACATATTTATTAATATCATGAGTAAATATACTCAAACATCATTAGTAATATCATATTATCAGCAGAGATAAACAACCTAAAGGTGCATGTTATTTTAAATATACCTCATTTTTTATTCTAGTACTTATAATAATATAAAATAATAAAAAATCTTATCTAATTCAATATCAATTACTGACTAATCGAGTTTATAACTTGCCATACAAATAGAGTAAAGCTTGTCTAAGTCATGGATTAAAATCACATTTAAATTTAAAAAAGAACAAGTGAGGTCTTAAAGAACAAGTAGTGTTAAAAAATAATACTTTCCTTAATTAAGGACGTAAAGTAGGTACATTAATTTATTGTTGCAACAGCTTTCCTTCTAAATAATTATAAAAAAAAAAATATTCTTTATATAAAAACGTAAATATTTTTGAGTTGAAGTTACAAAAAGTACATAAGGACACTAAACTTTTTGAACGCTAGAGACGTCTATACACGTAAAATGAAAATGTGCTCACCACGCCAATGACGGCATGGCACGTCAAAAATGTCCTGTATTTTAAAAGCTTCGCGCACAAGGCACGGCGATACCGATTTGACGTGGCGGTCAAAAGGTTAAATTATATAATTTTTTATACAAATATCAGATTATAACTATACATAGCTAAATGCAAAAATATAGAAAAGGCCATAAGAGAGCTTTCATCACATGCCTATTATGAGCTAACCAATTAACTAAGTTTAAGTTATATATATGCCTATATGTCCATAAAATTAAAACCATCATTCACTGTTGACTACACTAGATATTATTACATAACCTAAAAATCTGGTTTCAATATTGGAGCTAACTAAATCTAATATAAACTATTGCAAATCATTTAGATCTATGACACATAACATGTAAGATTAATTGTCGCACTCAGAGGCGTCAATTAGCAGTAGGTAATCTGTCATTAACACAATTTTTTCATTGAATAATAGTCTTTAGCCGTATAGACTTAAGTATTACACGTTTTTACTAAATAAACTTTAAAGTTAAGTAACGTCTCTGAGTACGGCAGTAATAATCTTTATTTATTCTTTCGTTTAAACGTTGCGTTTTATTTTTTATTTTTATTACTGTAACACACCGACACTACAGTTGCACAATTCTGTGCTGATTTCAATAGAACATGTGTCATTTTCTACCAGATTAGTTATATTACCTAAATTTTTCACTAAAGGTGCTTAGAAAACTATTCTGATGAGACTGCTACCGATATAGAATAGCTGTCTAACGTAGAGTAAAGACACTTTCCACGAACGGGTGTTAGTAGCAACAAAACTGAACTTGAAAATGCGCTCTTATTTATTGTAACAGTGAGTCACATTTTGATTTATCAACCACAATGACTTTTGCGACCAAAAGGTTAACACTTGCCCGCAAACGCAATAGCGGTCCAAAGATTAAAATATTGCAGAATGTTCAAAATAGGTTTTCGTTTTCTTATTACTACCATTTCTTATTCTAAAATATTTGCCACGGACTTCGCTATACACTGGCGGTGGATGGTTATGTTCCTCCTTCAAGAAAATTATCATTCCATCTTCGTTCAGTTTGACGCTGCTTCTGCAAGCTCGACGGGAACAATAGTAACATCTCTTCGATCTATTATTCTGCGTGTATGTGTAGCCGTTGACCATTAACAAAGTGTTTCCGAGGACAGTCTCAATGAATTTATATTGAGATACTTCTGAAATGGAATAACGGTTTAAGTTAAGTTGAAATTTGTATGCTTTTATGGCGGTTTGCCCTGGTTTGCATTAGGATTAATTAAAACTGAACATGAATTGAATATGTTTATTGTTTTAGATCATAATTAAGTATTTTATTGATTAGTTGTTTTTAATACATGCTAAGTCACATACACAAACACACAAAAATCACACATAAGTCTACATTAAATATTAATTAAGTATTATAAAATCACTTATCCATACGTAGTTACATAAACGCCAATCTTCTCTTATTTGTCAAGACTTTTACCTCCTTGGTCGACTCCAACATTACCTTTTCCTTAATATGTTCTTAAAAAAAAGTCCTCCTCGATCTCTCCTCTCTTGAATTTACATATTCTGTGCTTCACCCAAAATCGTGCTTTTGGTCAAGTTAGAAGTGTAACCCGTGGCTACCTTCATATATATACCATTCAACGATGTATATATAGGCGGTGGGTGATTATGTTCTTCTTTAATGAAAACAATAACTTGATCCTTATTTACTTTAACACAGCTAGGACATTGCGCCCGCTTTCTTCTAGAACAATAAAACCAATATTTGTTCTTCTTAGAATATGTATAGCCGTTAACCATTAATAACTGTAATCCGTCAATCGTAGAGATGAATTTACAATTAACACCTGAAATAGAAACACCTTTTAGTATTCGCTATAATTAACTGATGGCATTAATTTTACAAATCAGTGCTAATAAATTAAGTTCTAAAAATGCTTCAAAGTAGTCTTATAGCTATTTCTCGTCTCTTGGGAGACTTCAAGTGTTTGAATTTTGAAAGAAAAGTTGAATTTCGAGATTCCAAGTAGGCTCTCAGGTCAGGCTCACAGGCAACACAAGAAAAAAATATTCATCATGTACAATTCATACATTCAAATTCCTAAGCGTCTCCGCACTCCGCAGGCGCGTTGATAGAAGAAGATTGGATAAAAAACACTATTCAATAATAATCCATCAATATTATTATATTATTTATTTACTGCATCATTTACAAAATTAACTTAAAGTAAGTGACACATAAAATATAAATGAAAAACTAAATATATTTAACTCAAAACGGTATACGTCCATTACAGGTAACTTTTCACCCATCACACATTACCTTTTTACTATTCTACTATTTAAATATGATCTTGTTTGCATGAAAATAAGACACATTTTTATTTCCAGGACATGGTGAATTGTGCAGCAACAACTTAAAGTATATAAGTTGCAAGTAAACAGACTTATCACAGAATACAAACATAACTACAAAGGAAACAATGAAAATTAGATGCATAAAATTAACGAAAAATAAATAAAAATATAAATAAATAAAATTATATTTATTATAATAATATAAATAAAAATGTTTATTGCAATTTCACAAAATAACAGCTAGATTTACAATTTGGAAATCGCCTTTTAAGCAAGGGGTTGCTTGTGTTAGGCGACTCCGCTCCACTGATACCTATTACAGAAATATAACTTCATTATAATATATTACTTAATTATATTATAGTTTTTATTTGTAATTTTATATGTAGATATATCTATATAATAATAATAAGAAGATAGAATATTCTTTATTGTACACAACAAACGTAAATTACCGATTATAATGTATGTAGGTTTCTAATGGAAATTGAAAGTTACAAAATTATTAATTTGGATTACCTAATCAGAACTACAATCGAAAAAATATTTCTTATTTGTTTTTATACTTAAATAAATACCTTCGACAGACATTATATGATGAAATCGACGAAGGAGCTCTTTCTGGATACCTAAATATGCGTGGTGGCTGGGGGGTGGTAAAGAAGTAGTGAAAAACTCTTTATATCGGGATATAACATATTTTTGATCATCTAACTCGATTTTGGCAATGCGGCCTCTCCGGCGAGTTTTGTTTTGTTTGCCCTGATATTCATTTTTTTTCTTTGGCGTCGGAGTTTTCTTCACAGAAAGATCATCTGTATACAACAAAACACGGTTTACTTGTCGAATTCAACTGTTTACAAAAAAGCTCTAACTCTTATACTAATCACACTTAATTAATCTCTGATTCTAATGAAGCATACAAAACGTAATTTTCCATGTAAAATCTCAAAATTGTACATTTTAGTTTCATTAAAATATAGTCGTATAAGATAATTAAACTTTTTAATTTGGCAGAGACCCACACTAGCCAACAATAGAATGACATTATATATAGCTATGGTCTTTTGTCTGAACTTTAAGAGAGTCTGTTATTTTTGTTTTTTGGACAAGGCACAATTCATCTCAATTTAAGCGATTAAGATGATAGCTTCGCCTCTAACTTCATCGAGCCGAGTGACATGATTTCGATTCCCACGCGAGACAAATATTAGTGTGTCATAGATAATTATAACTGTTTCGATTCTGGGTTATTTTGTTTACATTATATGTCTCTGTAAAGTCCTTCAATAATGCTTACCAGGCTTCTGACGACTTCTTTTTACTTTTTCTGAATTCTTTCTTTCAACACTCCAGAGATTGTCCAAATTAATCGGTTCTATTAAACTATTTTCATGAATTAACTGCATACTCGTATCACGTGGTGTAGTTATAAAAATACTTTCCACTAAATTGCCTGGAATAAAAACTGACTTAAATTTTTTTTTCCTTGCTGTATTTACGAAAAAAAAAACGTACTTACAACTTTATTTTTAATCTTTATTAGCACAGTTTAAACCTTTGCGTGTTTTTGGACTTTTGAAGATACTTTTTTCTTTTTCTTTTTTGAAACTAAATAAATAAAAATTAATTATTAATACTTAAATGATAACGGCACTCGCAACATACATAAATACTACTTGGATGTTCGTTACACTCATCGGGGTTAAGCATCTTTCTGTAATACTAGTCCACAAAGGGCGACCGTTTGTGTCACTTTAATTATCTCCGGAAGGCACCTTAAAGACGTTGGTTTCGGTAATCAATTAATTTAAGTAAATCTGAAAAACTTCTGGGCGACTTAATAAATTCCAACTCTAGGAACTGTCTTTCGCTCACTCGATAAAAACTGATAAAAAAACACAATAAGCAATCAATGTATTATTTATTTACTACATAATTTATAGAATGAATTAAAATAACTAAAACATAACATAACTCTAATGAAAAATAAAATATATCTAAATCTGGTAACATCAATGACAAAAATCTTTTCACCCATTTTACTTTTTTCATTAGGTATTGGCTTATGAGAACTATTCGCTTTTAACGCGACAGAGTTTATCCACATTAAATGTCTCCAATAAACTATTCTCATCTTCCTTCCTACTCATATGACGTGCAAATAAAATGAAATCTCGTTTATTCATCTAGGTTACAAGGCAAAACTTATGAAAGTCACAAGATAAGAATGTAACAGGTTATCCGAAAAGTAGTGTCAGCAAATTTGCCTACGACCCGTTCGCTGACGGGGTGGAGCTATGAGAAGAACTGGCAAAAAACTCTGTGCTAAGTGCTGTTGGAATAAGTCTACATTACGTTCTTTTGTATGAACTGTAATAAAAATTTATAACATATTTGCTAGTAAAGGGTCTCTTATTTCACCAATTTCAGTGTCGTAATGTATCTCATTACGCACTAGTGCGGTAATGTAAAGTAAATTGCACGGCTTCTCATGCTCACATACTATATATAATCAAGGGGCTCCGTTTAAAACGAACGGTACCTACTTTTTTAAATCTTAGCAAAGAGTTTTTATGTCAGAAAAGTGGTCAATCAAAAATCAAAGGCGTTAACTTTGGGAGATAAAATAATTATGATATAATTATATAAAATAAACATTTAATTCTTTAATTTTAATAATTTAGACCATAAATTACAACCATTTATCTGTACTAAAACACAAAAATATTAATTTACTTTATAAAAGTCGTGTAGAAAGTCCGAATTTTATTTATTTCCTCGCAAATATGTTATAAAACGTCGTATGACTTTCGTGCGGTTTGATAATTACAGCCTCTGCTTACTTGTAGCCCTCGCCTGCGGCTCGGGCTAGCAATATCGCCTCGGCTGTAATTATCAACTTACCGCACTTATATCATAATGTACTATTACCTTATTATTCTGTTCCACTTTGCTGTACTTATAATTAATATTTATTTGCATACTTGCAATTGCACTGTATGAATGAAACCAAGTAGTTAGATGAGAGGATAATATAATTATTACTAATTTGGTATTCATATTAGTACATGTTAACAATGATTAAGGTAACAACAGCGAGCATGGTAACAAAAACAAACTTATACATGTCTATATCTATACACTATGACTATTGCCTTCTGTATCCAATCCCTCCCAGCGACCTTTTTCAGGTCATTGGTCCACCTAGCTGGGACCTATCCGACTACGCTTGCCAAGTCGTGGTCTCCACTCCAGGGATCCGATCCAGCTAACACAATCGTCGATAAGCCGATTGTCGCATTCGACAGCTGTGATTAACTTACTAAGTCAAACGCGCAACATTGGCGGCCTGTGATTGGTCGATATTAGTCCATCGGTCTACTATCGAAGTGTGTAATTTAGCAGGATCGGACCCTAGACTGGTTGGTTCTTTGTTGGATAACACCGTTATAATTTCATCCTTCAAAGAGATTACCAGTATTACATAGCTTTATTAGCGATTTTAGGTTTGTGGGCTAGTTCTACCATGAATGTCCACGACGCGGCACCGTATCTCATAACAGGTGGGACGTATTGGTGGAAGGCTTTACGCAAAGAGAAAATATTTACGCATTATTCCATGTAATTACATATATGGAAATCACTTATTTACAGAATCAATCGTAAGAACTAATTCTAATCCTAATTCTAAGACATACAACAATTAAATACTTAGGTGCTGGTGCAAAGTGTGCTCTAACTGCAAAAATCAATCAGACACTCCTAACAGTGTACATTATGGCAGTAAGGATCAAATGCAGATATGGCAATGGGTAATAGTTCCAGCATTAGTCACATACATTCATTGAAGGAGAATGTGGTAAGATAAGTAAAGGGCCTAGATAGTAACAAAGCCTCGGTACTTGATAAGATTCTCCCTATTCTTCTTGAAAATACTGCCGTAATCAATGGTATTAACATGCGATATCATTGGCCGTAATCATATCCAAACCTTTAGTTATAATATATTGTATAATAAATGTCGAGGGTATATGCCTAACAGTATGATAATCAGCAAGAATAACACCAACAAACAAACGAGGTTCAAAAGTTTACAATTACGTTATATATACTTTAAATATTATCCCACTTATCTAAGCTATAGGGATTTATTACTAAATTACAAGCTCTTACATTTAAAATCTAGGAGAATACAAATGCAAGCATTATTTATGTATGATGTATGCCATAAAAGGTACAACTCTATTATATAGGATATTGCCAACATTATTCACTACAGAGTACCCAATAAGTCACACGTGCGGGACTGTCGTGCGACACAACTATTTCAAAAACAAAAATCGCGCACGATTCAGGCAAGTGTGCACCTATACATCGTGTAACTGATGCTTACAACTGTTACATTAGTCACAGAAGGACCTAATGTACGCTACTGGCAATGTAGTCGCTGTCCGCATCGCTAAGTTCTGGGCCGATATAGTTCAAACGATTTGCTATCTACACGAAGAGAAGAAGTCACATTGATATATTTGCGAATAATATAAGTGCATCTAGAATATTTTTTTTATATAATAACACGCATCACTCAAATAAGGAAATCGGGACTGCCGACTCCTTACATGAGTGTCTACATCTCACGTGAGTTTTAATTAATTAATTAAATAACATTTAGAATTATTTAAAGAATTGGCTAAGAGTTAACTGTGTGCTACCTATGTAGTACTCGTACATTCTTATAAATTAGTATTATAACTCTGAAATGTGTATCTACGAGTACTGCTCTCAACCTATTTAATTAATGTGTTTATTGTACTTGTGATAATCGGTGTGGATAAAACAATTACCTAAAATATATTGCATCATATTTCTGTAACTATTTATTACTGTGATGTTGTTTGTTTACCCAATAAAGTTAAAATACAAAAAAAAGCTAAAATTACAAGCCAAAATAATACCTATTTTTCATAATGCTCGCGTAAATAGCTTCCTTAGACATTTCACATCTATAATAGCTACTAAGGTCTTTTTGTATAGCGTCGTAAACTGGATGCGTTGCGTCCGGAATGATTCCGGTAAAGTAGTACCTATAATTAGATATGACACATTTTTGGATCTTTAATTGTATTGTGCTCCTGTTTTTCTGAATTTTTGTTGTAGAAGTGGAAGGGTATACATCAGGTGGCTTGCTGCAACTTGCTGTAGGGTCCGTTAACTCTTGTATGCTGCGTATGCCAATATTTTGTTGTTTTGTTTGTGGATTGCCTGAAAAAAATAATATGTTGAATAAAAACCCTTTGGATACACCTTCGATCAAAAGCAATAGAAGATACAGGACCGCCCGATTTTACTGATTTATGACGGCCAATATACAAGTGCTAAAGTTGGGTAAAAATTTTACTCACTTTTCATAAAGTGAGTAAAGTTTTTACATAATTTTTCAGTACTATCAGACACTTTCTATAGCCGGTAACATTTTTTCATAACTAATGTAACTTAAAATTTGTTATCCTCTCCGTATTTTTATAGTAATATATGACAATATTTTTTGTAAGCAACCAGATCAATCGTAGAGTAGATAAATATCAAGGGATGCTTGGCCGAGATGTGTGCGTGATCATTGTTGAATGGTCTGGTTGCTTAGAAAAAACAGAGTAAAAAAATATGATGCGAATTTAAAAAATAAAACGAAGTTTTGTGTTATCTTTTTAATTACCCGACTGTCAGGACGGGTATTGTTTTTCAGGCGTATCTTGTATGTTTGTAAATTTCTTTATTCCCACAAATCTTCCAAACGGCTGGATGGATTTTGACAAGTAGTGTATCGTTAGATTCGTCTAGAAAACCCAAGTGTCCTTAGAAAGATTTTAAGAATAAAAAGACTTAAACGGCGGGTTTTTGACGCCAAATTGTAAGAAGTAAAATTTTTTTAAATAAAGAGAATCAAAAGGAAATTACATATATTCAAAAGGAGATTATACATAAATATTACAATAATTTTAAGGTCTTTTTCTCTCTCTGTTGATTTTTTGCAGTCGGGTTATTAATTTTTTTTAATTATATTTACTTGTTCAGGTCATTGGTCCACCTAGCTGGGACCTATCCGACTACGCTTGCCGAGTCGTGGTCTCCACTCCAGGCACCCGATCCAGCTAACACAATCGTAACACAATGGTAAACCGATTGTCGAATTCGACAGCTGTGATTGACTTACTAAGTCAATCGAGCCATATAGCCGGCCTGTGATTGGTCTATATTAGTCCATCGGCCTGCTATCGAAGTGTGTAATTTAGCAGGATCGGACCCTAGACTGGTTGGTTCTTTGTTGGATTACACCGTTATAATTTCATCCTTCAAAGAGACCACCAGTATTACATAGCTTTATGAGCGATTTTAGATTTGTGGGCTGGTTCTACCATGAATGTCCACGACACGGTACCGTATTTCATAACAGGTGGGACGTATTGGTGGAAGGCTTTACGCAAAGAGAAAATATTTACGCATTATTCCATGTAATTACATATGTATATGGAAATCACTTAATTACAGAATCAATCGTAAGAACTAATTCTAATCCTAATTCTAAGACATACAACAATTAAATACTTAGGTGCTGGTGCAAAGTGTGCTCTAACTGCAAAAATCAATCAGACACTCCTATCAGTGTACATTATGTCGGTAAGGAGCAAATGCAGATGTGGCAATGGGTAATAGTTCCAGCATTAGTCACATACATTCATTGAAGGAGAATGCGGTAAGATAAGTAAAGGGCCTAGATAGTAACAAAGCCTCGGTACTTGATAAGATTCTCCCTATTTTTCTTAAAAATACTTCCGTAATCAATGATATTATCATATGATATCATTGGCCGTAATCATATCCAAACCTTTAGTTATAATATATTGTATAATAAATGTCGAGGGTATATGCCTAACAGTATGATAATCAGCAAGAATAACACCAACAAACAAACGAGGTTCAAAAGTTTACAATTACGTTATATATACTTTAAATATTATCCCACTTATCTAAGCTATAGGGATTTATTACTAAATTACAAGCTCTTACATTTAAAATCTAGAATACAAATGCAAGCATTATTTATGTATGATGTATGCCATAATAGGTACAACTCTATTATATAGGATATTGCCAACATTATTCACTACAGAGTACCCAATAGGTCACACGTGCGGGACTGTCGTGCGACACCACTATTTCAAAAACAAAAATCGCGCACGATTAAGGCAAGTGTGCACCTATACATTGTGTAACTGATGCTTGCAACTGTTACATTAGTCACAGAAGGACCTAATGTACGCTACTGGCAATGTAGTCGCTGTCCGCATCGCTAAGTTCTGGGCCGATATAGTTCAAACGATTTGCTAACTACACGAAGAGAAGAAGTCACATTGATATATTTGCGAATAATATAAGTGCATCTAGAATATTTTTTTATATAATAACACGCATCACTCAAATAAGGAAATCGGGACTGCCGACTCCTTACGTGAGTGTCTACATCTCACGGGAGTTTTAATTAATTAATTAAATAACATTTAGAATTATTTAAAGAATTGGCTAAGAGTTAACTGTGTGCTACCTATGTAGTACTCGTACATTCTTATAAATTAGTATTATAACTCTGAAATGTGTATCTACGAGTACTGCTCTCAACCTATTTAATTAATGTGTTTATTGTACTTGTGATAATCGGTGTGGATATAACAATTACCTAAAATATATTGCATCATATTTCTGTAACTATTTATTACTGTGACGTTGTTTGTTTACCCAATAAAGTTGAAATATAAAAAAAGCTAAAATTACAAGCCAAAATAATACCTATTTTTCATAATGCTCGCGTAAATAGCTTCCTTAGACATTTCACATCTGTAATAGCTACTAAGGTCTTTTTGTATAGCGTCGTAAACTGGATGCGTTGCGTCCGGAATGTTTACGGTAAAGTAGTACCTATAATTAGATATGACACATTTTTGGATCTTTAATTGTATTGTGCTTCTGTTTTTCTGAATTTTTGTTGTAGAAGTGGAAGGGTATACATCAGGTGGCTTGCTGCAACTTGCTGTAGGGTCCGTTAACTCTTGTATGCTGCGTATGCCAATATTTTGTTGTTTTGTTTGTGGATTGCCTGAAAAAAATAATATGTTGAATAAAAACCCTTTGAATACACCTTCGATCAAAAGCAATAGAAGATACAGGACCGTCCGATTTTACTGATTTATGACGGCCAATATACAAGTGCTAAAGTTGGGTAAAAATTTTACTCACTTTTCATAAAGTGAATAAAGTTTTTACATCATTTTTCAGTACTATCAGACACTTTCTATAGCCGGTAAAATTTTTTCATAACTAACGTAACTTAAAATTTGTACCGTATTTTTATAATAATATATGACAATATTTTTTGTAAGCAGCCAGATCAATCGTAGAGTATCCAGCGATGCTTGGCCGAGATAGACATAAAGTTTTGTTATGCTGATTATAAAAACGTGTGCGTGATCATTGTTGAATGGTCTGGTTGCTTAGGAAAACCAGAGTAAAAAAATACGATGCGAATTTAAAAAATAAAACGAAGTATTGTGTTATCTTTTTAATTTATGTTTTTATTTGACAAAGAATTAACGTACGGCTCGCCTGATAGTAGGTAAGCGGTTACCGTAGCCTATGGGCGCATACAACACCAGGGGCATCACGAGCGCGTTGCCGACCCTTAAGAAATATATTCACTCGTTTTTTGAAGAATCCCATACTATTCTAACAAATGCTGTGGTTAAGTTCACAATACAATAATTAAATTTTATAGGTAGTTTCTTGATTGTTTTCCCCTTCCCTTTAAGTTCCCCCTCGATTTTAACTGAACATACATGCCCTTAATTATTTTATAAAGAGGTGGGGGATGTGTATGTTCCCCTTTCAAGTTCAAGACATATCCCGCTTCATCAACTTTGACACTACATTTACACTTTTTGGCATTCTGAGAACAATAGTATACTGTTTTACTGCTCGACTTCCAGTAAGTATAACCGTTGACCATCAATAATTTTGTTCCATTTCCAGTTTCTATATATTGATATTGTATTCGGCTATTATCTGAAATTTAAATACTACTTTTGATATTCCAAACCAGGCAGAGATTTCGGGTACAGATTTAAAACTTTAAGAGGCTGGGCAAATCAGATGCGTAAGCCTAGAGCACGTACCATTGCACAGTGGCCCACGCGCCGAACAAGGGCGTTCACAAATCTATAACTTTGTGGACAAAAAAAAACAGTTTTAAATCATTAATCAAGTTATATTTACTTGCTTACTTTCGACTGGCCTGTTGGTCTAGAGGTTAGTGACCCTGACTGCTAAGCCGGAGGTCGTGGGTTCGATCCCCACCCACGGACAAATCTTTGTGTGATGAGCATGAAGGTTTGTTCTGTGTCTGGGTGTAATTTATCTATAATATGTATATATTTACAAAAAAAAATGTATTTAAGTAGTATATCAGTAGTTTAGTACCCATAACACAAGCAAATATAATTGCTTACTTTGGGACTAGATGGCGCTGTGTGAATGTCTAAATTCCCTCCACATTCTTTGGAGGAGACCCGTGCCCAGCAACGGGACGTTTATGGGTTGAAATCATGATGATGATGATGTTTACATAACACAATGTATATATATTTAAAAGTTACCGTTTAAAAATGCCTCTAGCGATGATGGCTAGGATTTTTATCACGGAACTTCTTCCAGAAGTGACCGTGGATCATGGACCTGAATATACTGATCAGTACTTCCACGACTTCTAACTAGTTCGACAGTTTCAATTTGATTTAACCAATCCGAGTATTTATTTAAAAACCTAGAATTTGACTTGTACACATTTAACCAATATTTTTCAAACATTCTACACAAATTATTGATCTTCTTCAATAAACACGTAATATCTAAAGTGTCTTGATCCACGTATGCTAAAACCGTTTTTAATGCATACCGGCGTTTCTCTCCGACACTTCCTCTCAAGGATGACCAAATTTCAAATAAATGCAACCTTGAAAAGGTACATTTAATAACAAATCCTGAAAAGAAAGATTTAACTTATTATTTTTTTCATAACTAGTGCTACGCAACGCTTACACAGCCGTAGAGGCCTTATATTTTCCAAAAACAATAGCAGACGGCAATAGAACATTAATATTTTGAAAATAGATATTATTGCGTCTATTTTATATGATGTCTCATATGGTCTAAACCAGTCTAAACTATTTGTAGGACTACGCAAAGTTAAATAAGAAAATCTTTTATGTACGCATACGTAAAAAATATGTATAAGAGCCACGTAAGGGTAACAATTATATGGAATTAGTATTATACATATGTTATCCAGCTCGGTAGAAACAACTTCGAGAAAGAAATCGACCGCAGGATCCAACTGGGTTGGGCAGCGTTTGGCAAACTACGTCGGGTTTTCTCTTCGCCTATACCGCAATGCCTGAAGACCAAAGTCTTCGACCAATGCGTCCTACCTGTTATGACTTACGGTGCCGAGACGTGGACACTCACTGTAGGACTAGCCCACAAACTGAATGTCATTCAGCGAGCTATGGAACGAGCTATGCTCGGCGTCTCTTTGAACGACAAACTTCGTAACGAGGTAATCCGACAAAGGACCAAAGTTACCGACATAGCTATAATAATATAATACAGTTATTTAGAAGACGGTCAAGTTTATTGAGAAGGTCTGCATTCAGGTCAAAATAACACACATCACCATAGTCGATATGAGGCAGAATTAAAGTCTACACAAGCGTCACCTTGGTCCTGTAAGGAAATAAGTTTTTATAACGATAAAGAGCACGCAGGATACCTATAACTTTTTTAATTATAATTATAATTATGTATGAGGAAATAAATAAATCATCACATTACATTCTTCTATATTATAATATATTGTACAACTTTAATATTAATGCTTAGGTTAGGTAATTTTAATACAAGCTTACAATACCAAGGATTCGAAATACTACAAGGAATACTTAGTATGATGGAAGCTATAGCAGCTTTATTAAATTAAGTAGAACATAGTCACCGTTCTCGGACTAATTTGAGACAAGTAGTACTAAGGCATCATAGAATCATAGTAAAGGTATGATTCCGATACTCATATAAACCTACAGCATTGAGAATACAAAAGGACCAGTAATGCTGCCGTAGCAATGCTGCGTGCTGCCGAAATAGGAATCATACCTTAAAATATCTTTCACAAAGCGTAATTATGCGTATTATTATCATACAGAGCCGTCTACCAAGAACAACATCGTGCACGCCCATCTACCAAGATATCAACGCACGGCTCACTACCGCTATGGTATTGCACTGCGTTTCCATAGCGACACTGTTTCCATAGTTGCCGTTGGTGCGAGCTGATTGGCCTTCATAGATTTTTAGAATTATCTTACAAATTGGTCTGACATATCACCGTCGCTCCTCGCAAATCTACCCCACTATTTTCTTTAAACCAATAATATTAACAGTCAATTATTGACACCTAAATCATTTTATTTTAAAATATCTCCCATTAATGTTAGTGTAAACAGGCGGCAGATGATTATGTTCCTCTTTCAAATGTACTATTTCTCCATTACTGTCAAGTTTGACACTACTCTTGCAGTTATAAATCCTCTTTGAACAGTAGAACCAATTCTTCGCGTGATTATTTTGACCGAACGTGTAGCCGTTGACCATTAATAGCTGTGCCCCTTTTGATGTCTGGATAAACTGTTTTTTGTATGCTGGTTTTTTGTGACCTGAAATATAAGAAGAATTTTCATTATGAACTGCGAAAGATGTCAAAATGCGGATGCATGCGATACGTGAACAATAAGAATTATATAGGCCGAGTAGTGTGCGGGTATAGACTGATTATGATGAACTAATATAGAAATAATGATACTTTCAATCAAATGAAAACAGAAATGCATTGTAGTTTACGTTGTCACGATCGCACGCGTTTTGCTACTTGCAAAATCTGTATTATCTAGCTCGTAAGTTTGTTTAATTGTGCTTTGTAAATCTCTAATTTTATATATTTTCGGCTCGGACAAAATACGTTATTGGTTTTTCTCCACCAAGCCCTTAGGTGGATCATTGTCAGGTGTTTCAATGTAGGTACTAAATAAAACACCAATTCGATGACAGACACTTCCATTCGCCCGGCGGCAGACAGCGAGTGCGCATGCTCCCACCACAACACGCCACGCAATGTCATGTCTATTTATTTTTATACATATATTGCACTATTTACTTAAGCTATTAAAAATTATTAATTTAAGGAATTACGGTTAAGCTACGGCTTACCATCAGATGTGCCGTACGCCTGTATCCCACTATCGTGGTATAAAAAAAAAACATAATTTTCAATAAGGTCCCGTTTCACCAATGGTAGACAAGAATCTTGTAAACTATCTAAATCTTTTTTGACAAATTTTATATTAAAAATACGTCAAAAATCTGCCAACGAAGCTTTAGGCAATAGAAATTATTTGCGACTGGTGAAACGGGCCCTAAGTCTATATATTTACATATCAAATCTCATTCTTGTTTAAAATTATTGATGATACTGCACGTTGTACACCTTGCTATTAACTATAATAAGCGACAAGTATTTAAAAATAGCTATATCATAATATAGATATAATAAAAGCTTATTTATTCACTCTTATTCGGTGGTGATATGTTTGAAATAAATTCGTTAACATACAAAACAGAACAATTTCAATTCCTCTGACACACACTTAACTGTGACTCCTGTAAGACATGATTAACATGACACTTGACAAATCCAGAAAAAGCCTAAGCTACTTACGCACTAAGATGCAAACTGTAACATTTCATCTTCCAACTACAATTCATTCGTGCGAGATGAGCAACAATGCTAAATGCCACTCCTTAGTACTATAAGCCGCGGAACAGACGACGGGGCGACGCGGGCATTTTCACCGCTGCTAACGCACACGGTGGCATAAAGACCGCGCCGTCAGTGCCCGCCGCGGATGACCGTGGCTGACAGCCGTTAATCGAACGATAGTTTGTAAACAGATGGAGGCGCGGCGCGGGCAGTCGCGGGCAGCCACGGTCAATCACGGTCTTAATTGCCGAACCGTATTTTGCGAAGCCCCTAAATAGGCCAAAATATTGCTATTATTTCTTACTATACGTCCTAATTTTAATAAATTTCCCATTGCATACTCTATACACAGGCGGTGGATGATTGTGATTCTCTCTAAAACTAGTGATAAAACCATTTGTGTCAAATTGGACATTACTTTTACATGCATAAGTTCTTCTAGAACAATAGTAGGCCCTTCCATGTGGATTATTCTTGTAATACGTATACCCATTGATCATGAGTAACAGTGTTCCTTTGCTGGTTTCTATGAATTCGCATTTGATGTTGTCTGAAAAGGATTTTTTTGTGTGTAATAATTTGAAATGAGACTGTAGTTTATGTAAAGTAGTAGTAAGCATTCACAAAATAGTAATTTAAGGAAATTTATAGATGTTTATAATTATCTTAATAAATTGTATAGGTACCTATTGGAAAGTTTACACTTGTTTTTTACTTAATTCTTCCTTAACCTAATAAAATGCATAACTATAGTCACAAATGTATTTATTGATGCAAATAACCTTAACAATAGTTCTTAAAAACTACGGTACATCGTAATTACGGTGACACAGATTTCATACCATTTTACATCTTAGAACTAAGTCATTAGGGGTCAAATTAACATGATATTTACAATAATCATCTACAAACACTGTATTTAATTTAAATTCGCTTTCTACGGTGGACAATTTTGCGAATGAACGCTGACTTACCATTACCGAACCACCATGGAACGAGTGTTGTCAGTAGAAGTGTTGTCAACGGGAGTATTGTCAACTCCTTAGCGGAGGTATACGGTGTGCGACGCGACTGTTCGTCGTCATCGGGCGTGCGTTATAATGAACAGAATCACGCACTGTGGAGGACGTCTTAAAAAAACATTGCGCTCTTTTATTTACGCCTTTACTTTAACATACTTTCCCTGAATTACTCTATAAACAGGCGGCGGATGATTGTGAATCTCTTCTAATTTGCAAATCAATCCATTTTCATCAAGTTTCACTTTGCTCTTGCAAAGAAAAGACCTCCTGGAGCAATAGTAACAGCTTGCCGCACGAAAATTCTTGTAGTATGTAAAACCATTAACCATCAACAATTGCTTTCCATTACATGTCTCTATGAAGCTGTATTTTATATCTGAAAATAAGCATTGCTTGTATTATATAACTCATATTTGCCAAATGTAAGTTGTTCAAGAAAATGAAGACACCGCAACGGATTGAGAAGTTTAACTCGAATAATTATTATTAAATTAAAATTAAATTATAATTTATTATAAGGTTTTTAGAACTATCGCTATTGGTACATTCTCTCATCTAAATTACAAACACATAGTCAGTCCTCTAAGATGTATTCCATATTGGGCACCCGCTTTAAATGGAACCTGAGTTATTCCACTTACGGCACTTATCGATATTTTTTCCCAGGATATTCCACTTATAGCAGCTGCGTGCCCAGTGGCTTATATCAGGTGCCCAATCTCTTATAAAATACTTAGATATGCAATAAATATATATTTGTCTGTAGCGAATGGATTACCTTTTCACCACCAAAGCTGCCAGGTCTACAAATGAAAATATGACGTATTGTTCAGTTACTTGGAGCGCATTTTCAATTGTCAAGATCGTATATTGTCGACTAGAAATAGAAAAACATTTATTTACGAGAAATGTGGTTACAATGGTGTTACATATTAATAGTTCCAACACATTTTACCATAACAATGGTACGTAAATATTCAAATTAATGATTAAACAATTAGTGATACAAAAACTATAAATTAATACTAGATGTCAAAAGTTATTTTCCAGTGATACTTAATTAATTCATGTCATTCAATATTATATATCGTCGCTTATACAACAATACCACGCAAGTCAATTTTAACTAGCTTTCAGGAGGGACAATAATTAATAACTGTTTATATTTTATTCAATACATCGTTAATGTTTAATGAATGAAAAATATGTTTTTGTCTCTAATTTAAATCTATTTTTGCATTCATTAAACATTAACGATGTATTGAATGAAATATAAACAGTTGTTTGTCCCTCCTGAAAACTAGTCAAAATTGACTTGTGCGTGTACAAGCGACGATATGTCAAAGTTTGATGTCACGAATGTCATAGTAGTAATTTAATAGTGATTGATACTAATGAATTAAATTATGATTGTTACCAGCATCAATTAATTAAATGTCATGACTTTCTTTAAATTCCATAAATTCTTTCAAATTATAAAAACATTTCTCAATAAGCCATGAGGTTATTCTCTTTTAAAAATAGTAAGAGGCAAGTCTTTGAAACTATTAGGTAATTTGTTATACACTTCTATAGCTTTAATATATGAGTTACGTATATGTATGTCTGATTTGCACATTGGACGTTTAAGTTTGAATTTATTCCTATCACCTCTGACTTTTTTTTCTGGATATTTTTCAAAATAATATGAATGCATTTTAACAAAAACACGGAGTTCCTTGACATATGACGACGGAGGGGGAGACGCGCGGGGTGCGGTGTAAGCGCACGCCCCGCCGCCGCGCCGCCGTCACGCCGCGACAAGCCACTCCAATACTCACTTCATTAGCGCGCACACGTCACTTTAGTTTACCATAGTTGTACAGCTGATACATCGTAGTAAGCTACGATTCAGACCAACCGGCTCGCATCGGCCCGCGCCGGGCGGCATTTTACAATGCGTTAAAGAACATTGAAATGTATCAACAGTAATTACAGTTCATATTTGCATGCAACTTACGGTCGGAGCCGGTCGGCCGTCGCGACGCGTCGCGGGATGCCGACGGAGGTAACTATGCGTAAGTTGCATGCAAATATGAACTGTAATTACTGTTGATACATTTCAATGTTCTTTAACCCATTGTAAAATGCCGCCCGGCGCGGGCCGATGCGAGCCGGTTGGTCTGAATCGTAGCTAATATATTTTATAATACAGTCCACTGAAGTTTAACTAACACCAACCAGCAATCGAGGTCCCAACAATATAAAAGAACATATTATTTTTTTTTTCTAGACCATTTATTTTTAACATTATGTATTGTTGATGTACCTTTAAACAAACTGAAGTTTCCGAACGGAAATGTTCCGACATCTCAGAATTAGGGCCCAGGCATTGATTTTTGTTATTAATATTTAATTCCAAAATATCTCCCATCGATATCTTGATAGAACAAGGGTGGGTCGTGTGTATGCTCCCCTACAGTGCCTACGACTAACCTATTGTGATATTCACCAAGTATTCTAGCTCTACAACTGCATGGAAGTTTCTTCTTCGAACAGTAATAAGCCCTCGATCTATTATTCTTAGAAAACGTATAACCATTCACCATCAGCAGCTGAACTCCTTTGGAAGTTTCAATGAATTCACCGTAAACACCTTTAATAAAAATATTCGTATTATATATTTACACAAATAAACATGAACCTACTATTTTTTACTATTCCAACATTGAACAGGGGCATAAAGTAAAAGACACATCATCAGAAATATTCATCTTATTATAATAACAACAAGGTCCAAAATGGTTACGAAAAAAACTTAATGTTACCATTTATGCTATGGTTATACTACGCTACTATATATTACGCTAAAACCTCTATTATATCTGTATCTTGTATGTAAATTTCTTTATTACCACGTTTCATCCAAATGGCTGGATGGATTTCGACAATTAAGGTATCGTTAGATTCTTCTCATATACCCAAGTGTTCTTAGATAGGTATTAATAATAAAAAAAACAAAACGGTGGTCTTTTCGCGCCAAATTGTAAGTAGTTAGCATTTTTTTTTAACCAATCGTATCGTAGGGTATCAAAATAAAGAGAATCAAATGGAGATTATAAATATATTACATATGTTATGTATTTAAATTTAATCAGGAATAAAAATTACAACCATTTTGAATTTTGTACCCAACGTTGCTTATCTAATAATATAATAATATTTTTTTAATTATTTACTTGTTACATAAATATGAAAGTTAGTATGACCTACAGAAATATATGGCTAATCACTTCATTTAATTTCCTTTTTTCCTGAAAACCGTGTAATGTACCTAATGTACTTATGGATCAATAGTATATTACAATACATAGTGGTCAGGAGGTGCCTCAAAGGGACCTTGAATATCATGTACTGTAAGTTCTTAACACACAATGCTTCTTGTCTCGAAGTAAAACGATTTGTCGAAGTTCAGTTTGCAAGTCCATCTTTTGTCACGGCCAAGTTAAATAAAATAAAAATAAAAAGTCTTTATTTGTAATATCTTCCATTTAGTTCAATGTAAGTAATAGGCGGATGGTTATGTTCTTCTTTTAATTGTAAAATTTTGTTCTCATAGAATTTAAGCCTACTCGGACATTTCGTTTTAGGTGTTCTCCCAACGCAATAGTAACACATTGCGCTGTGTTTCCTATATGTGTACTTGTTGACCATTAATAGGGTTTTCCCATCGTGAGTCGTTATAAACTTCCATGGAATGCAATCTGAAAATATAAGTTGGATTCAGTTAAACATAATTATATCGGAAACCAGCCAATCCATTTTAAGAGCGTTTAAATTAGTGTCATATTTTGCGGTTTTCAATTTTTATTATTAAATCGGAGCTATATTTTAAAAATATGTTTAATACAATTTTTAGAACTATGCGAAAGTGTATTAAAAAGTAAGTTCACGTAATACTTACAGTTATTTTACTTTGAAATAACGCCCTGTAAGTTACAATGTTTAATTTACATTTAAATAGAACTGTAAACCCAATGATTTCTTACCTTTTACACACTTTTCACATAATTCGAAAAAGTGTATTATATATTTATTTAAAATATAGCTCCATTTAATTAATAAAGATTGAAAACCACGAAATATGACATTAAATTGCGACGTTGCCACAGACTGAGACTAAGATCGTTTATACTGAGATAAACGATCTTAATAAAATTTTGTGTTTCTCTACGATTGGAATAGTTTTAAACTCGATAAGTAGGGCGAGAGAGTATTTCCTTGACTTGTCCTCCGCATCTGCCGAGCCTACTTCCTTTGTACTGTACTCTGTAGAAGAACCTTAATTTCTCATCTAAAGTTATTCGTTCATCACTATTATCCTATTACTCCCACAACAACTGGCCTTGGGCCTTGGGCTTTATATCCCTCTCAGCTACTTTGATCAGGACACCTGTCCATAATCTGTAGTCGTTTCAATTACTTAGCACAAACTGTAGTATCTATTTATTAGCCAGGTTCCAACATATTTTTTTATATAAAATATAATAGTATGTATGTCAATATAATTTTGCGAAGAAAATTAAATAAGCAATAACTTTAGAAAACATTTATTTATATACATATAAACAGAATGTTTGAAGAAATAAATATTTCAAAATAATATTGGGATGTGTTACTAACTACAATTTTGTAATGTAACTTATGTTTATTATTATATTGTAAAATAATAATAATACACCAAACAAGCGATGAGACAAAATATGACAAAATCTGAATAATATTTACACCGTTCACCGTAATTAGACCATAGGCATAAAGATGATCAACCAGCCGTAGGACGTCCACTGTTAAACATAGGCCTCCTAAAGAGATTTTCAATAACCCGTTGTATGCGGCCTGCATCCACCGCGATCCTGCTGTTCGGATCAGATCATCTGTCCACCTTGTGGGTGGACGTCCCGACGTTCTTTCTGGTTCTGGTTTAAGATATTTATTTCTCAAAAAGAATATAAGGCATTCACTTACATGAGAAAGTAACTTATTTCTAGCAAACATATCACTAATATAATTCATAAGTACAGTATAAGTAAGAATACTAAAATGCTTAAATTGTTTTATCACTTACAAAAGAATAATAAACAAATTATGAGGTAACAAACATAAAAAAAAAAACAAAAAAAAAAAAACAGGAATTGATAACCTCCTCCTTTTTTTGAAGTCGGTTAAAAAGGAGGGTAATATTAAGAACTCCACACCGGATCGAGTCAACGCTGCGCTGCCGCTGTATGAACTACACAGATGTATAAAATTGTCCTTTAGATAGTAATTACTAGAATAGCCATTTTTGAAGTATTTTTGGTTTAATTTATTGTTGTTTTTAGGTATATTTATTTTTGTTTTAGTATACCTTTTATTTTTTTTCATATTTTCATTACAAAAAGGAGTGTAAAATTACAGAATGCACTTAAATATTTACATAAACACCATTAATAATTTTATATGAAGGCGGTGGATGATTGTGACCTTCTATCAGATCAAAGATAGTCCCGTCAACATTCACCTTCACTCTACTCTTGCAATTCCTATGTCTGTAGGTGCAATAATAACACCTGGGATGCTGTTGTCGGAATGTAAAACCATTTATCATCAAAAACGATTTACCGTTTATAGTTTTTATAAATTCCCATTTTATTTGATCTGTAAATAAAACATTAAGTTACTATGTAGTAGAAGTAAATGAGTTGCTAAGTTATCTCGTCATCTGAAAGTGGACCTTTTCCCTGGGGTAAAAGATTAAATTTTGGATGGACATGATTGTTTCAGATAATAGAATACAAAATTATATACAAATGTCTATATTTGTTCACTTCATAAGCAAGCACACTCAGTAATATTCACATTATAATATTATTAAGTTAAATGAACATAAAAATTTTAAAACTATAAAGCACACTCAGTCCCAGAAAATTCGTTAGAGTAGGAGTGGCCAACCTTCGCGACCGACTTGTCTATCTCAGCTATCGATCGTGTCGAAACTAACAATAATATAACTGTTAAAAAGGTAAGACAATGAAGAACTAATAACTAAATGAGTACAGGGTTATAATAATAATATTCTACCACATTCACACAGCGCCATCTAGTCCCAAAGTAAGCAATTATATTTGCTTGTGTTATGGGTACTAAACAACTGGTATACTACTTAAATACATTTTTTTTTTGTAAATACATACATATTATAGATAAATTACACCCAGACACAGAACAAACCTTTATGCTCATCACACAAAGATTTTTCTTGGGTGGGGATCGAACCCACGACCTCCGGCTTAGCAGTTAGGGTCACTAACCACTAGACGAACAGGCCAGTCTAAACACAGGTTGTTCACTAAAAAGACTAGAAAAGGCTACTTCTGTAAATATTGCGCTAAATATTGACTCGTATCCATCTATTGCTACTAATTTGTTTATACATCGGTGGAGGATGATTATGTACTTCTTTTAAGAACACAAGCATTCCATTATCATCAAGTTTGGCACTACTTTTACAGTTCTTCTTTTTTGAACAGTAGTAATACTTGCCACCGGCATGAGCAAACGTGTAACCATTGACCATTAGTAACTGCGAACCATAGACTGTTGTTATCATTTTACAATTGATGTCTGAAAATATGAACACATTAGTAGTCCTATCAGCAAGATGAGATTTCTAGGCCCACCCTTCAGGGACCTCAAATTAGTCCATCTGACCCTTAATTATCTATACTAAATATTATCTATTAATTATCTATATTATAAAGAGGAAATATTTGTATTTTTGTATGTAACGAATAAACTTAAAAAAACTGGACCGATTTCAAAAATTCTTTCACTGTTAGAAAGCTGCATTATCACTGTATAACATAACATCACGCTACGGCCAATAGGAGTTGAGCAATGGCCAAATAATGAAAGACGGGAGTAAAGCACCGTGCGACTTCTAGTATTTATTATATAAGCCAAGTTCAATGACAAAATTAAGAAAGAATTATATAAAAATTTGTACACACGCAACGCTGAAATCCATAAATTCTAAGTTTATATTTTAATATTTACACTTCTAGTTTAAGATTTGTACAGAATTCTCTTAAATCAAACTTAAATAAATAGTGTTAATAAAATACCCAATACATAGATTTTATAAACCGAGTTATTTTTATCCTTTAAGAAATACAGTCTAATCTAACATGAAACTCATTCCAAAATTTTACATGAAATGACGGTTTGTTTTTAAATTTATGTAAGTTAGATACAGGCAATCGATTTCGTGTGACATTCTCTAGCAAAAGCATAACTTACTGTAGGTGCTCAATTTTATGGGTATTTCGTCCTTGTATCGTAAGATACTTTTAAGAAAATATAAACCCGATTCACACCGTGAGGTGAACCGGTCTTGGTATGGAATCAACGAAAGACAAAATTTTTTTTAAACTTTGGAATTCGTTTCAAACTGGAGTCGGAATGTTTTCACAGAAAACAGTTTATCCAAGATAGCTAACGATTACGAACTTATTACTTCTTTAATACTAAATTAGATTATATTTTTCCCTAACGTTATTGTTTTTTTTATATGTATATGTTACAGTCGAAAAGTAGTTTTGACTGGCTATATCAATCAAAACTCTATGCCCGCATGCGAAATATACGATTTTTTGCGTCTGATATTAATTTTATTATTGTATTATAACTTCAACATCGAAACAAGAGAGATCCGAGCCCAGCAACAACATTAATGGTTTGTTGATGATGATGATGTTGATGATGAGTATCACTGGTCTATGTGTTGACAGCGTGCTTGACGAAATGGGCACCTAAGCAGATATCTTGCATGCATACGAAATAAGTATGCATATTATGTAGAAATTTATTTTTAAACATAATGATACGGAATGTTTGATTTAATATTTCGTAAATATTTTCTGTCAAGATAATTTTTCTGGACTTGACGCTTCTGTTCTTTCCATTGAGCATATTTTATAGGATCTTTGCGGATATTTTCCATTCTTTTACGTTCTATGAGTCGTTTCTTTTCAAGCTTTTCTTCTCTTAATTGGATTGCCTTGGCGTAGTAACCTAAAAAAAAAATATTTAAAAAAAATTGGCATAGGTACTTAAATATGAAAATACTTCGTGCCGCTCGCTGTGGCGGAAGTTAGGTGAGGCTTATGCCCAGCAGTCATTGGGCTGATATGATGATGATGTGTATACTGTATGACATTCTTATGATATTTACTACAATAAGGCATTTGATTGAGTTCAAACAGCAAAATAAAATATTGTGGCGGATTTTAAAAACAAATACTAAATTTACATGTACCGTTAATTTATTTTCTAAGTTCTTATGTGTTAAGCTTTACTTATAAAATTTACGCATGCATACATAATCTCCATATCTTTATTTGGTTAGACAAAGATTGTAAATAATAATTCGATTTTATGTTATTAACTAAAAGCATAAACATTGAGCATATAGGTGCTGGTTCGTAGCCGACTTCACGAAGCAGGTGACGACGTGTCGCCGTGTCATGTCGCAACTACACGTCGCGGCGTCATGTCACTGCAGTCATGATTCCGAACCCGACTGCAGGCAACAACTGCAGAGAGCGCCATAGCTATTAGGTTCATTCAAGGAAAAACTTTATTGTCGTGTTGTCGCTCTATACTGATCTGCGGTCGGGCGACAGTGTCATCTGCTGCAGCTCCGTGAAGTCGGCTACGAACCAGCACCTTATCGTAGCATTTACCCAACCAAATTATGTTAGTGTATTTTGTTTTAATTTTACGAAGTATACCTAATCTATTCTGATGTATCCATGAGGGGTTTTCTTGTACTGAGGACGAGCATGATTGTGTTCTTCAAACGAATAGCTGATAGCCTTCCCATCATCAGTTAATTTGACTTTACTCATACATTTAGAAGGTCTCTTAGAGCAATAGTACAAAGTCTTTGTGTTTCTTGTAAACGTGTAACCATTAACCATTAATATATTCTTTCCAGACAATGTTCGTATAAAGTTGCACGGAGTGGTAACTGAAATATAAAACAAGTAAATATAATTAAAAAAATTAATAACCCGACTTCGAATCATCAGCAGAGAGTAACGCACTAAAAAGACCTTAAAATTATTGTAATATTATTATACCTGATTAAATTTAAATACATAATATATGTATATATTTGTAATCTCCATTTGATTCCCTGTATTTTGATACTCTACTCGATAGGTTTGGTTAAAAAAAATAATAGAACTACTTACAATTTGGAATCATTCAATTATGTATAATCTCTTTTTGAATATATGTAATCTCTTTTTGATTCTCTTTATTTTGATACCCAACAATTTGGCGTTAATAGCCCGCCGTTTAAGTCTTTTTACTTAAAACCTATCTAAGGACACTTAGGTTTTCTAGACGAATCTAACGATACCCTAATTGTCAAAATCCATCCAGTCGTTTGGAAGATTCGTGGGAATAAAGAAATTTACAAACATACAAGATAAACCAAGAAAACCAATACCCGTCCTGACAGTCGGGTAAAAAACAAGAAAGGGTTTAATGAAAACTTTCGCAAATTATAGACATACATATTTAATTAATATAGGCCTATGTCCAGCAGTGGACTAGTACAGGCTGATGATGATGATGATGATATTCAATTAATTGTTTTTTCTCTTTATCTATACTTAATATGTATGTATTTACAAAAAAAAATGTATTTAAGTAGTATATCAGTTGTTTAGCGCCCATAACACAAGCAAATATAATTGCTTAATTTGGAACTAGATGGCGCTGTGTGAATGTGGTAGAATATTATATTATGTCTCTTTTCTCACGGCTATACTTGTCTCTAAGGTGAGAAGTATACCCGGTCCTTTTGGAAAGCTTACGCGGGGACACAGGTCCAACATGCAGAGGCCGCCTTTAAAGAATTTTAATTTAGAATAGGATGAAACACTTACCGCCGCCACATCACAGCTGCACTATTGTAGTACATCTATGATCTGTCACCGGTAGGTGTAGAGCTATTGCATGATATTATGGAGTTCAATAAAGTTGGGCTATGGGTTTGGGTGTTTGGTGGAATGGTGATATCTGGCATACGGGAACTACGTCGCCTGCTTGCCTCCTCCAGCGGTGAATATATGATGTTAAATGAGGATTTGGGCAGACGGTGACTCGCCTTACACTAGATGGGCCCCTTCCTCAACCGACATGGGCCGAAGTCCACGGGTCTCAGGGCAACACCGTAGTGGGCGGCTAGGGGTGTCGAGCGGTGCGGCGCCGATTTCGCCATCGCGGGTCCCAAGCGGAGACCCGGAGCGGGTTTCCTCGTAATTATGCCATTGAAAAATGACACTTCCACCCCCGAGCATATAGCTCTGGCAACCCCTCTCTGGTCAGCTGGTTAAGGCAAGCCAGAGTTGAGAGTCCTGTGGTCGCTCTTGGAGATTCACTCCAGTCAGCCAACAAAGACGTGCTGGAGACGAGGCCTAGACCGACTCTCAGGGGCATGCAGGACCGCAGTGTTGCCACTCACATTCAGCTCGCCACTAGCTGCCCTGCGGTTTGTGGGCTCTTCATTTAAACTTGCAGTACATTTTTTTTTTATATGGCAAGTGTTTGAAAAGCCACACTAATCTGCCCTCCAAGTGTACGTTAACCTTATGGGAAGATAACGACTGCCATATTATTATTATTATAATTAATAGACGAAGGATTTACGTCACGTAATATTAACTTAAAGTTTATAACTTTTTTACGTTTGCCAGGCGTTTCAAAGTAACGTGGCAAAGGTAGGCAGTGCGCTTTGTATAGTACGTCATAGCAGGTACTGGTAGTTCTAGTAGTGATTAAAATAATAAAGAACAAAAGAGTCCACTCGCTGCAAGCCGCAGGCAAATAAGTCTGCATTGACTTGATTTGCTTTCTTTCAACAATTAAAAACCTTAAGATGCTACATTTAACATTTTAACTTGCCAACTTTTGTCGTCTATTCTTCTTCCAAGCTCCTCTAGATAATCCTAAATATAACGAATAATTTAACAAAGAGCTGATTAATAAACAAAAATAATATTTGAAATATTTATTTTGGACAAGGCAATTTTGCATTCTAAATTTAATATAACGCAGGTAGCATTTTACCAAGTAGGTTGTTATTATTATTATTAGATTGAATTAAGATTGTATTGTTTTATTTGCTGCTTGTACAGCATACAATACAATAAAATGCTAATAATTTATATCAGTTATAGACTAGCTAGGATATAGGACACATTGAATGTCAAACTTTAAAACACAATGGTAAATCTATTGTTTAGGGGTCACCGGTAACCCACGCGGCTTTCAAACACTCAAATATGCCTAGACATTAAAAATACTTAAAAAATTTCGTCAACTATTAAAAGCCACGATGATGATGATGATTTTTGCAAAAACCAGGACATGGCTGTGTTCTTTTGGCATTCATTGCGAAGAAAACACAACCAAGCTCCGGCCTACAGAAAAAGAAAACGAAGAGGATTGTGATTTGTGCGGAGGAATTCCCTAACTTAGGGTAAGCCTAACCTCTTTTTTTTTTTCTTTTCTTTTTTTTTTTTTAAGAGGGGAAATGCATTACGCATACCGCCCCGTGCGGGGACACGGGACGGTTATGTGGGACTCGCCAGTCCGAAAAGGACCGGAATACCCACTATAACCCCTCTGTGCACCGTCGCTCCGCCGTAAGCCTAACCTACCCGAAGGTATCCATGACTCGTGTACTTGTATACCGGCCGAGGATGATTGTGCTGCTCAATCAAATGGCTGATAGACTCCCCATCATCAGTCAGTTTTACTTTACTCAGACATTTAGAAAGTTTCTTTGAACAATAATACAAATTCCTACTGTTCTTTGCAAACGTGTAACCGTTGACCATTAGTAAATTACTTCCATTCGCTGTTTTTATAAAGCGGCACTTTGTGGTAACTGAAATTAGATGAGACGATTTAATACTGTCACTAGATACGTTTGTAAGAAACTAATAAGGACATATATTTAAATAGGTGCTTCTACAGAAAATGGTAGTAGTTTGTTCCTAGTGATGACGGAGAAAAAATACAACGTGTGACGGGTTAGTTGCCCATGCTCTAGTTCCGCTATGCTCTACTTGTAAAATACGAAAAATAGACCATTGAAACTTTTTACCAAGTTCTAGACTAGAGCATAGCGGGATTAACCTCGTGTGCACAAGCCCAGTAAATCGTAAAAAGCCACCAAATGAACATATAACATAGCATAAAATTTCTTGCCGCGGTAGTCATACTTCCACTGCGCCATCGAGGCAATTAGGTATTGGTAAAAAATCATAATTAGTATATAATAGTAACAATTTTATTTTAAAAATAATTGTAGGAACAATTTCGCGCCAAATTAATTGGGACTGAAAAACCGAACCAGCCCCGCAAGTATCGCCGTCGCAGACAGTCACGTCGCTCGCCCACAACTTTCAATAACTTATACAATTACCAACTTTAGTTTTTCAGAGAAAAAAATAAGGGAATTAACTATAGTTCAACTTTTTATTAAAAAAAAAAATTATTAAAAGGATTAAAATGCTGATTGTAATATTTATTTTACAATTGATTATGTTAATAGCGGCAATACATTACTTATTACGTTAAACATGATTTTTGAATGCTATTCAAAATTAGCAATACTATAAATTACTTAAAAGACATGAGAAGTTTCGTTATTATTTGTGATACTGTGATTATTCTATTGCAACATAGATTTTCATGTCATGCGTATTTCACACATTCTGGTTTGGACCGCATGCGATTTAAGCTACTTGCAGTTCTAGATCGCATGCAGTCTTTGAGATCAATATTATATAATTTATATGTGAAATAAGCATACATAACGACCTCAAAAATACATTTGACAATGTTTTTCAACCAAGTCTAATAAGCTCACCGTTAGCCATAGTCAAATATTTTGGCGGTTTATGATCGTGCAAGGTATTCGTGTCACGAATTCTTCCTTGTTTGTCAAATTTGACATACGCCTTACACCCGCGGAGCTTCTTAGAACAGTAGTATGACCCACTGTAGTGATCTTGAGAGAACGTGTACTTGTTAAACATCAATAAGTGTTTTCTTCCGGTTTTTGAAGGAATAAAGTGATACTTGAAACCTAGAAATAAAATAGTATTAGTACAAATTTCAAGTAAAATATAAGTGACATAAAGTTGTATTAGATTCCATATGTCTGCAACTAGTCCACATGAATCGCTATTTTATAAATTATCCCCTTATTATAAAATACGGACTAAGTATTAAACCAGGTTTAAATTGACATAAGCCATTGTTTTAGTGTCAAAGTTGTCAATTTAAACCTGGTTTAATGCTTAGTCCGTATTTTACAATAAGGGGATAATTACCAGTGCAAAAAGCTATTACGCTCGTAACAATAAAACAAATAATACATATATTTAATACGTAACGTTTTACGTAACGAATTATATTTTAGGAATATTAAATTATCTATTTGAGTCGATCCATGACGTGAAACGTCGGGCAAGTAAATAAGATAATATATTTATTATGTCTTAAACTATAATACGTGAAGGAAAACATTGTGAGAATAGTCATATACCCTAGAAAAAAGTTTTAACGTGTGTGGATTAAGGCCTAAACCCTCTCAGCCCAGTAGTGGGATATAAATGGGTTGCTGATGATAATGATGATGTAACATTCGGCAAAGTCCGTTTGCGGCATTTTACTCTCGATCGTCTTTGTGCTTCGGAAGGCACGTAAAACCGTTGGACCGGGACCACTTAATGTGGTAGCCGCTAAGTTAAAAGCCTTCTGGGCGACTTGATAAATTCCAAAACCAGAAAAATAAAGTATGGGGTGCTTTAGGCAGAGCCTCTGCCTAAAGCACCTTTTTCTTATTCATAATGAGTTTAAATTACCAATTAAAAAAAAATACTATTTGAAATGTTTATTTATTGAATTGAATAGGACTAAGTATTTCATATTAATAGAGTGGCAATAATATATATACTACATCAAATATCGATTTTGAATGTTTTTCAAAATTTATTTCATATTAGGTAATATAAAAACACATTATACATAGATTTTATGATAAAAATTTATTTCATATTAGGTAATATAAAAACACATTATACATAGATTTTATGATACGAGTACATTCATCGTATTTCCCGCTCAGGCTTAGTTATACATTTTTACCTTTTAAAAGCTATGAAAAATTATAAAGTGTTGAAAAACATTATATTTTATTCTAATTGAACAATTTTCCCACTAGGCATAGTCATAAATTTTGGCGGACTATGATTGTGCAAGGCGTTTGTATCACGAATATTTCCTTCTTTATCAAATTTAACATATGCCTTGCAACCAAGACGAAGCTTCTTAGAACAATAGTATGATGTACTATAATGATCTTGAGAGAATGTGTGCTCGTTGAACATTAATAACTGTTTCCTTCCCTTTTTGGATGGTATAAAGTTATACTGTAGACCTAGAAACAATTATATAATACATACTTATTTATCTATGTAAAGTTAGTCAGGTATGACTGTAAATTCAAAACCATCACACTTAATAATACCTTAAAATTTTAAATAACAAGTTCAATTCAATCATTTATTTGTTTAGAAATGGTTCAAATGTTGTTATTACAATAATTGGTGCGTACTTACATCACGTTTCGAACACGTGAGTTTGTACGATGTCAATAAAACAAAAATTGTATACCATGGACTGCAAATGCAGAAAAACGGAAATTTGAAAATGTGCTTAACTAGATCTGAAATAAATTTATTTATTATATGTTCAGAAAGCTTACAGACCAATGGGATACATGTGTGGTTATAAATAAGTAACTTAAATTGCTAATAACAAGAAATTCACTAAATTAATTAAACCATAATTCTTTACGAAAACCATAAATTTAGAAGACGCATGCAGTCAGTTTCGGTGCAATAAACATTTTTAATGCAAACAGTGACACAACTAGTGTAACATCTGGGGCCCGATCCTGCTAACACAATGGTAACTCACCGGCCACTGCAAACTAAACCACCACATGTTTAAACTTAGCCTGAGCCAGTCCAAAATGTGCAGATTTTGCCTAGAGTCGGAGGAAACTGCAATCAGCAATACATGTCCTCTGCTCATGTGGACCACTCATGCACGAAAGAAGTATCCATTTAGGACAGCACCAAGTGCAGCCTGGTGAGATACAAAATCTCTCTGCTCAGAAAATCTGGAAGTTCCTAGTTTCTACAGGACTAAACAGAGAACTATAAATAACAAGGGCGCTACAAAAGATCAGTCCTGGTCGAGGAAGTAAAAGGGGCTGACGGCTCCATGCCCAATAGATAATAATAATAACACAATGGTAAGTCGATGCTCTCATTTGACAGCTGTGATTGGCTTATTATGTCAATCGCGCCATATTGCCGGCCTGTGATATTAGTCCATCGGTCTGCTATCGAAGTGTGGAATTTAGCAGGATCGAGACCCTAGTACCTAGCTGTGCTGAATAGGCTTTTAGACTGTCACTACGGCTGTATAGCGGTTAGGTTAGGTTAAACACAGGATAGTGTAATGAGTTCAATTACAATAAAAACAAAGTTTGTGTGATTATTACCTATTTGTTTCGAGTCTTTTTTTTATTTGTCATTATTATTGGTGGCAAACAGACTTGATGTACTCTATGTCGATTAATTGTATGTATGTTTGTAAGGCCCTGTCTGAGTCTGTTCATCTTTTGTATTTATATCCTTTCTTAAAGTTTTTGAATAAAGTTTCTTAGACTACTATTTGTGATTTCAGATCCTTACGTACTTCCCACTTGACAATTTGAAGAACTTATCCGGTGGATGAATGTGTTCACTGTTAATAAATCGTATTTTGTCCTCTTCATCAAGTTTTATGATGGCCATACAGCCCGGAATTTGTTTCGAACAAACATATATTTTTCTCGCTCTTTTCGAATATGTATAATTACGGAACAGGATCAATGGTTTGCCTTTTCGGGAGTTAATAAACGTGTATTCAAGGTTTTCTAAAAAAAGAAAAACATTAGAAACTTATGTCACAAACATAATTTTTTAGTGATATAAAAAAAAGTTCTGTTTAAATTTTTATGCGACTGTTTATTAAATGCTAATTCTGTTTTCATCTTTTCTTAACAGAATTTTATTTAATTTTACAAATTAAATAAACTAAGTATATTATTTATCTTAAAAAAAACACTTAGGTTGTCTGTCCTAATAAATTTTACACCCCGACTTATGTAATTTTATCTGTTTTCGAAATGCACAGTAATACGAGTAACTTTATACATTTCGTAAACAGTATCTAATCATTTATGGATACTCAATATTTCGATTAAAATAGTATCAAGCTATTAGTTATTTACATCCCAAAAAGATGAGATTTATTGGGTAACAAAAAAATAAGGAAATATATTTGAACACATGGACTGAATGCCGAAATACCAACAAGCGGAAATGTGCTTAACTCTAGTTTAACAATAAACTGCAAAATCAATTAATGCAAAAAAAAAATATATTATTTACAAATCAACTATATAAATTAATACAAAAACATAATATTTTAACCTTACTTATGTTATGTAATTATTTTGAGATCGTAGGTATAATTATTTTAATGACTTAACTTCTTTATAAAATTTCAATGAAATGGGTTCTTATTGTTATTTTTTTTTATTCTTATTATTTATTTTCTTATTTTATGAAATTAGAATAAGGGCAGACGAAAGATGATGATATTTTATTCTTCACCACTGGAATCATTTATGTTGCAACAACCATCACACATAAACACTTCTTGGTTATCGTATATAATTTGATTTTCGCATTTGACATGATAAGGATTAGTACAGAAAGAACATGTTATCCAATTAGCTCCATTTTGTAACTGAACATCCCGCGAGTATAATCCATTGCAAGTTTGGCATATCCAATCATCATCAAGTATTGAGGATCTTATTACCTTTGAGGTTTTAGAACATATTTTGACGTCAGTTTTTTTTTCCTTTACTTGTCCATTTGTCTTTAGCTTACTATTCTGCGGTGGGGGTAACGGTTGCTTTTTTTGTCTTCTTTTTTGATATTCTCCAAAGATACGTTCAAAGACGATGTTGTGGCAACTAGTGTTAGGCACTGAGCTTTGGGAACAGTTCTCTTTTGTCGTGTTTTAGTACTAGGCGTCCATTTTGGTAAAACTAATATGTCGTTTATATCAATTTTCTTTTTATTGTGAGGAACAGAGCTCGATACATCTTCACTTATTGAATGCGAAGCTTCTTCTAACTCGCATCCCATTTGTAATAAAATAATTCAAGAGGGACATCATTCACTCTTTGAACATCGACAAAAGACCTACAACTTGAGACAGAAGGTTTGCATGCGTCATTTTCTCTGTTATCTCCCTCGACAAGGGGATCGTTATCCACTTTATTTATTCCAGAATGTGTAATTTCGACGTCGTAGTCTAGGTCTATGATTATTTCTTCCGTTGACGTCGGTGTTGCAGAGAGGGGTTGGTCTGATAATGTGGAAGGTGCAATAGCATCTGAACATATAGCATTTTTATTTAATGGATATATTCCTGCTCTTCTAAATCCTGCTCGTATATTTGCCTGTGTGAAAGATTTTTCATAAACAGGTGTTAGAAATTTGTGAAAGTCAAATCTGGAGGGTACTACAGTGGGATGGTTTACTTTATAATTTTGCAACTCTGCTCTCCATGAAGCTTTAAGTGACCGAAATACTCCCACATGCAATGGCTGTAAATTGTGACTAGCGGGAGCTGGCATGGTAAATAGTATTATTTGGTGAGATTTAGCAAATTCAAGTACTTTTGGCCCTATATGACTTGCATGCGAATCCATAATCAAAAGTACGGGTCTACCAGGAGGAATATTATTCTCAAAAAATGTCAACCACTCATAGAATAAATCAGCATTTATCCAACCCTTTGGTGACAGTCGCGTCAAACTGTTTGGCATAGATCCATTTGATAATTCAGGGATATTTCTTATGCCTTTAAATATCACTAAAGGGGGAATAAAATACCCAGCCGCATTAATACAAGACAGAACGGTGGCTGTAGTGCCCTTTTCCACATATGCTCTATTGTAAACATATTTTTTTCCGATTTTGGTGACAATTTTATTGGGTTTATTTAGGTACATAAAACCTGTTTCATCACAGTTCCAAATTCTATCTGGACAGTCCATCAAGTTGTAAGAAACTAACGTTGCTTCTAACTTTTCATAAAAATCAGCTATGAATGTAGAATTTGCGCAAATAGCACGGCCAGATGAAAGATTTTCAGGAGTTCTTAAACTTAACTCATAACGTTCTTTGAAGCCAACCCACCAGTTCCAACCAGCACATTTTTTGTTGGGGTTAAAGTTATGTTTAATACCTGCCGTCTCTGCCAGTGAAAACGCCATTTGCCTAATCTGGTTAACATTAAGACCGAATCCCAGTTTCTGCATCTGTATTATATATGAGAGTAAATTTTGTTCCAGACCTAGTGACAATGAAAATGGTCTACCCACCTTGAGCATTTTAATTTGGGTAATGCCCTGCTTGCTTTCTTCTTTTACCCGTTCAATATTGGCTTTCAATGTACTCCATGGTACGTTATATTCTTTAGATGCTCTATACAGACTCATTTTTGATTCTAGAACACTTTCTATGGCTGATTTTAAAGTTGTTTCATTATATTTTCTATTGGATTTTTTTGAATTCCTATTTTCCTCCATGGCGTCTGAAATAATAATAATAATAAATTCCCTGTTGGACCCATATTTCCGCGTAAGCCTCCCAAAGGTCCGGGTATTTTTTTTACATATTGGAAAATACCCGTGCAATAGAGAAACATATTTTTTTTTGTAATAATTTTTATTTTATAGAGCCTTAAACAAATTCACTATACATCTTAACTAAACTTAAACTAATTACAAAGTTATTAATTATTGTAAACTCTTTTCTTTCTTCTCACTTTACTAAGACAATATTAATTTGTAAGAGTTCAGTCTAACATACATGAGTCAACACTAATGCTATGTATAGAAGAAGAAAAAATTAAAAAGAGAACTTATCCTATTCAACAGTTGGAGTATCTTCAAACATTACGAGTAAATAATATACATAATAATATATTAGTAATTACACATAAATCAATGTATATTAAGATAATAAAAAATTAAGAAAAAAGAATATATAAAATAAATATACTTAAATGTACATATTACTACATATACATACAGAATACATAGAATTAAATTTTCACACACACGTACCCAGTACCTATACTAATACTTATTTATTTAATGCCTGGATTGATACAAGTGACCGTGTTTCTAAAATATCTATGACCATTTTCCTATAAGTAGCCGTGCTATTACAGAATATGTCAATTTCGTTGAAGTTCTTGTTATATTCCTCAACCATTCGCTTGAGTGGAGAACGGATAACAGCGTTGGTTCTAGAGCGGATGGTTGCAAAAAGTGGACGAAATCTAATTGCTCGTATTTTTGCCCTAGTTGGAACCCTGAAGAAGATTTTATCAATTAAATCTAGACAGTCATATTTGTTATGCAAAATGTCAAACAAAAACATGGCTTCTAGTTGCACACGTCTAGAGTGAAGATCTAATATTTTATAGTCTGTCAACAATTTCTTATAAGAATTTTCTTCTTTCACCTGTGCATTTAAAATAATATAAAAAATAAATAATATAAGAAAAATTTTTTTAGGTGTATTCACACCGGAAATTTTTTTTTTTTAACCATCTCAATTTTTTTTTTGTATTTATCGTACAAGGGGTTCCAAACAGTGACAGCATACTCAAATTGTGATATAATTAGTAATTTAAAGAGGTAGGTAAAAGTTTGTTCGTTTTTGAAATTGGAACAAGCTCGCATTACAAAACCGTACATTTTAAAAGTTTTGACCGTGATATTTTCAATATGGATATCAAAATGTAATTTAGTGTCCAGGGTAATGCTAATGTCAAGATCTTTGACAATGAATACTTGTTTCAAAGAAATGCCACAGAGACCATAATTATAGTTACTAGTTTTTTTTTTAGTGAATTTTAAAAACATAATAACAATAATGTACGGAAATTTTTATACACAGCATCATCTAGTCCCAAGGTAAGCAAATTAATGATTGTAATATTATTATGGGTACTAGACAAACAGGTTAAACCTATAATCGTGGCCATCTCACAAAGATTTGTTCTAGGTAGGAGTCGAACCCACATCCTCTGTCTCAGCTCAGCAGTCAGGGTCACAACCACTGAGCCACGGAAGCTTCTAAATAGAATAACTCACTTAATTCCGTGATAAAAAAATGACAAAAATACTATAATTCAGTCGCTATTGTTCTAACTCAATAAAATTATGTTCTTAAACTCAAATGATTAATATTAAATTATTCATAGTGAAAACAATAAATAATACAAGTATTTGAAATATATCACATTTACCTTGTTTAACTTGGTGATACTGTTTCGTATTTAAATCTTGAAAATAGCAAATTTTTGAGCTCAGGAAATAGCGTTTTATGCAAAATCAGATTGAAATTAAGTAAAACCGATAACTATATTAACATAAACATTCTTTTGATAACTAACTGGCCAAGTTTTACGAAGCGTAGCGACAAATGACGTGATTGTTACTTTCTCTTTCTTCTTCTTTTCTTCTTTCGCACGATTGAACCAAGAATTTGCATACAAAAAGAAGCTTTATTGCTCTACAACAAGGTTGACATTAATGTAGTGAATTTTACTCGTATAAAGCTGTGGAAGTAAACAAATGTTCTATCACCGAATTATGTGAATGACACAATTGTGTGATTTTACCCTATAATACTTACAAAAGTATGTTTATTATTGTGTTTGCACTTATTTTATTGATCCTACAACATTATTGGAGAATGTATGACATAATATATGGTAATTCCTACGATTTACGATTATGTCAACATCAAAAGAAAAAAAAGCCCATGCGCATGTCTTTTCAAAACTGCTGAATGTTCAGTTGTTGACCACCTATACTATGTTATTCGGTTATTATACTGTTTTACTGTCGACTCGTTGGTGTAGGTACATGGACTGAACTTTGATTATCATGAGATATACGAAAACGTTTGAAAACTGGTCCAGCAGGCAGTTGTTGGCATTTTACAACACAATTTAACACACCTGACTAACGTAAATTATGTAAATATTATAAGTATTGTATTCTGCATTAATAAACTTATACACAGTAAGTTATCAAGGCATAATGATAATTAGGTACCTAATGAAAATCTGTTAAGTAAGTACTTCAGATTCTTATATACTCCCCACTTGACAATCTGACGTACTGATCGGGTGGGTGATTGTGCTCACTGTTAACAAATCGTATTTTGTGCTCTTCGTCCAATTTGATATTGGCAAAACAGCCCCGAAGTTTTTTTGAACAACCATATATTTTTTTCGCATTTTGCGAATATGTATAATTTCTGAACAAGATCAATGGTTTGCCCTTTTGAGAGGAGACAAACGTATATTCAAGGTTTTCTAAAAAATTAAAAAAGAATTACTAAAGTCACAAACTCAATGTTCTAATGTGAAAAAACTCGATCTGTTTCAATTTTGTGAGACTATTTATACTTTTTTCTATATTTTTACATGTTAACAACATTTTATAACATAACACATACCTACAGTTTTACTAAAGTCATACAATTATTTTACCAAAGTTATTCTAGGTACCTACATGTAAAAAAAGTTTAAACATATTTGTACAATATAATTTGTATTATAATTAAGTATATATGTATAATTATTAACAATGATAATAACCCAAAACAATAAAACACCATTTAGTTATTAAATTTATACTTTTATTTTATTAAATCGAACTAAATTATTTATTAAGGATTAAAAAAAATCTTAAAAAGCTATAAAAGTAAACTAATGACACAATTAATAAGATGAACATCATAAATGTTATATTTACGCAATATTGTATATATACCTACTTATTTTATTTATCATAACATAACGTAGCATCACGCTTGTTTTCCCGAAGGGGTAGGCAGAGGATTATCACACCCACATTTCGCCAGCTATGTTTGGTCCCATGAAATAGGGGCGGCGAGCCTATTGTCATCAATCGGCAACATTTGTTTTCCAAATGCCGGAAAAAACTGAATACTGGAATTTCATAATAGAAAAACCCAATACTATTTTCACCCGACCCGGGAGTCGAACCTGGGGCCTCTTGCACAACAGGCATATACACTTCCTGAAGCGCCACCGAGGTAGTTTTGAGAACAAAAAAATGGTAAAAAAGGACTTATGTCAAAATAGCAGAGCATAATATACGAGTATATATGATTAACATTTATCCTCAAAACCAAAAAAAAATATATGTCGCAGCCAACTGGTTAAATCAGCCATTCAGATAAATGCCTAGCCGTTTAAGTAAACGGCGGCGTTCAACTAACTAACTAGTTCCAAATAGTGGGGGCTGTCTTTAAAGAACATACCGAAGACAGCCCAGCCTCAAGCTACCGTAAAATGCCAAATTTAAGAAGCCAGCTCCTGCTGCCAGCTCAGTGATTGTTTCTTCGTCACTTCTGTATCCATTCTGTAGGTAGTCGAACAAGACTTCTCAATGACGAATAAGTATTTGTGATTTCAGACCCTTACGTACTCCCCACTTTCCAATCTGATATATTGATCGGGTGGATGATTGTGTTCACTGTTAACATATCGGATATTGTGCTCATGATCCAGCTTTATGTTAGCTAAACAGCCCGGAACTTTTTTCGAACACCCATATATTCTTTTATTGTTTTTCTTCGAATATGTATAATTTCTGAATAAAATCAATGGTTTCCCTTTTCGAGAGTCGATAAAGGTGTATTCAAGGTTTCCTAAAAAAAAAAGATAAATGTTATTAAAATCGTAAATCGTTTCGTTACGTCTGGTGAGTGTGGATCGTCAGAGACCTAATGCCTCCTCGCAATCCCCTTTGTTTTCCTTTTACTCAAGCCGCTTATCTTTTCGGTGCTTTCTTCACAATCAATGCTAAAACAGCCATATCCAATTATTAATGGCCACCAGTTACCACTTACCATCAGATGGGTGACATGCTCGCTTGCCACGTCGAAAAATAGAAAAAACGATTCATTTATTTTAAAGGCGAACTATTATTTATTTAGAATGTTGATAAAATATAGGTACATTAAATTGGGTATACTAAACTGAACAGAAAAAGATGGAATTATAACAATAAACACCCCAAAAAGGTGACACTATTACACGGCAATACAAAAACAGTTTAAAAATTTGTACACCATGAATTAAATGCCGAAACACCAACAATAGAAAATCTGCTGAATTACTTATACAATAGATTGCAAAATCAATTAAACTGTTAAATATGCTATGCACGCGTGTTGTCTTTAAAAAAACAGGCCTAAGAAAGCCGCCTCAAGGTGTCATAAAATAGAATGGCAGTTTAAGTAGCCACCAGCTGCAGCGTACCGACTGTATCTTCTTTTTTTTTATCCGATTACTAGGTTCTTCTGAATGTCAATTTGTGATTTCAGATCTTTACGTACTCCCCACTTTCCAATCTGACGTATTCATCGGGTGGATGGTTATGATTATTGTTAACAAATCTTATGTTTAACTCTTCATCCACTTTTATGCTGGCAAAACAGCCTGGAAGTTTCTTTGAACACCTATATATATATTTTTTGTTTTGCGAATATGTATAATTTTCGAATAAGATCATTGGTTTGCCTTTCCGGGACTTGATAAACGTATATTCAAAGTTTTCTAAAAAGGAAGAAAAATATTACTTAATGCTTGTGACAAGCATCATTTTGTAATAACTTAATATACAAAAAAAGGTCTAGGTATTTTAATTTTGTGAAACTATTTTTTTTTATTAAGTATTTAAATAAAAACAATAGATTTAAAATGTTCTAAAACAAAACAGTAAACGATTGAATAGTAATAATACTAGTAACTATTTTTAATATTGTAAAATTTAAAATGTATGTATTTATTTGTGTCCACAATATTTAGAGAAAAATATTGGTAAAAAAGGATTTCTCTATCAACTTGGCTGACCATAATTTGTGTCAATAAAAATTATAAAAAGTATGTATGATTGTTTTCCCTATATAAACTATTACAGCAGAATTTAACAGCAGGACTGTTACGTAAATAATGTAAATTGTACTTTTAAATAGCTAGGGACCAGCTATCATAGTCTACATTAACATATACAGTTAATAAAATTAATGAAAAATATTTGTGTGACTCAAACAAATTAGTTTCGAGCCTCTGTTTACTCTGTGCCAGTTAACTGCACTGTAGAGCCGGTGTTTTCTTTTAAAAATACGCAAAAGACAGCCAAGTCTAAAACTACCGTATAATTATATGACAGTTTAAGAAGTCAGACAGTGATTGTTTCTTCTTTAACTCTTCAATGGCGGATTTTAGACTTTTGCGTACTCCCCACTTGACAACCTGACGTACTTATCGGGTGGATGATTGTGCTCACTGTTAACAAACCGTATGTTCAATTCTTCATCCAGCTTTATATTGGCGAAACAGCCCGGAATTTTTTTTGAACAGCCATATATTTGTTTCTTGTTTTGTGAATATGTATAATTACGAAACAAAATCAATGGTTTGCCTTTTTGGGACCTGATAAACGTATATTTAAGTTTTCCTAAAAAAAGAATAATAATATTACTTAAGTCACAAACATCATAAAAAATATAAAACATTACATGAGTCACAAACATTATTTTCTAATAAAAATACCAAATCTATTTTAATATTTTGAGGTTATTTATGCCTGTCTATATTTAGTTATATATTATGTTAACAACATATTATTCAGTTTTACTACTATTAAACTATTTTTTCATACATTTTGTTCTAGGTTAACTATCTTGGTATATTTTTCAAAATAATGCAAAATCAAATTTTTTTTTGTAGAACAAAAAAATCAGTTTCAACGTTTAGAGATTATTTACCTTTTTACATTTTTTACATTTAACAACATTTTATTTATTTTTAGTAACTAGTCTAAGTAACTTGGTACATTTTTCTAAAGAATATTTAAACATATTACATACATACAATAATAACAACCACAACACAATCAAACACATTTTTTCATTTTGACTTTTATTTAAATCGAACTCAATTATTTATTTAGTATGATAATAACAAAAATAAAAAAGTTAAGTAGTAATAAGTACAAGTAAAAATTTAAAAAAAGTTGTAAACGTACACAGAACAGATAGAATCTTAACAATATCAGTAACAATTAGTAAAATTAACACATAACATTCAAAGATATTTGTTTGGATTTCAGTATACCCTGTGCCCATTAATTGTATAAGTGTATTAATAAAGACCTCCGCAATATAAGGCTTGTTCAGTATAATAGACTATGTCTTTAAAAACATAGCAAAGACAGCCAAGTCTAAATAAAGCCAAGTTTAAGAAACCACAAGCACAGTGATTGTTTCTTTTCATCCTTTCTATATATAATTGAACAAAATTTCTCAACGACTTTTAGTGATTTCAGACCTTTACGTATCTCCCGCTTTCCAATCTGACGTACCTATCTGGTGGATGGTTGTGCTCACTATTAACATATCGTATATTGAACTCTTTGTCCAATTTAATGTTGGCAAAGCAGCCCGGAAATCTTTTTGAGCACCCATATATTTCTTTCGCTTTTTTCGCATATGTATAATTTCGGAACAAAATCAAAGGCCTGCCTTTTTGGGAGTTGATGAACGTATATTCAAAGTTTGCTAAAAAATAAAAACATCACTTGAGTCACAAACATAATTTTCTAATAAAAATATCAAATCTGTTTTAATATTTTGAGCCTATTTATGCGTGTCTATATTTAGTTACATGTTACTAACATATTATTCAGTTTTACTACTATTAAACTAATTCATACATTTTATTCTCGGTGTACCTTGATATATTTTTCAAAAGAATGCACAATCACATTCTTTTAAAAAAAAGCTTGTCTTATGCTTATTTACCATAATAATAACCACAATATAATCAAACACGTTTGTCATTTTAAATTTTATATTCAAGTCAAATTGAATTATTTATTTAGAATGAGGATAACAAAAATAGTTATAAAATGTAACAGAAAAAGATGGAATATTTACAGAACTAGTAACATTTTGTAAAATTAATAATACATATAATAACTGTTGTATTTTGATATTTGATACATTATGTAGTATAAAAAAAATTAAAAAGCACCGTGACCGATTGATTGACAGAAAACGTACAGCCTAAATCGTTAAATTTAGAAACCTGAAATTTGGAGAATACATATAAGTAAGAAAAACAACCCCTAACGGGGTAAACACGCGATCTAAGTTAGTATTGACAACTTGTTTAAAATGTCTGTTTACTTCGAAACTCGGGTAAGTGGTTACCGCGGCCCATGGACGTTGGCAACGTAGGGGCACAGACACAACCAAGTCGCTGCCTACCTCGTGGGGGTAGCTCTCTTTAAACGTCATTTGAAGAAGGACATGTCATAGCACTCAGGAAATACCGCTGTAAGAAGTTCCCCTCAGAGCCGGCACATGAAATCTTGCGTTCCAACAGAGATGACCTTGGTGGAAGCTTGAATCCCATCCACGGATTCTGTATTTTCATAACCTGTCTCTAGGTCATGTAACAAAACTTCTCAATGACTATATGTATGTGATTTCAGATCCTTATGTACTCTCCATTTGACAATCTCATATACTGATCGGGTGGATGATTGTGTTCACTATTAACAAATCTTATGTTGAACTCTTCATCAAATTTGATGTTTGCAAAACAGCCCGGCACTCTTTTTGAACAACCATATATGTTTTTCGCTTTCTGCGAATATGTATAATTTCTGAACAAGATCAACGGCTTGCCTTTTCGGGAGTTGATGAACGCGTATTGAAGGTTTTCTAAAAAATAAAAAATAAATTTTATAAGTCACAAAAAAAAACAAACACTAATATTAAAAACAGATTTGTACAACATATATTGTCTTGAATGCATATCTATACAAAAATGCACACTGTACATAAAATATATTACAAAAGTTCTCGAATGGAGACCACGCACCGGCAAGCGAAGCGTAGGAGTTAGGACGTCCTGCAACAAGGTGGACATAGATCTGATCCCAACAGCAGGATTGCGCTGGATGCAGGCCGCATACACCCGGTCCTTTGAAAATCTCTTGAGGAGGGCTAATTCCAGCAATGGACGTCCTGCAGCTAATATGATGATAACTTACAATGTTAAATAACCACAATAAAATAAAACAGATTTTTCATTTTAACTTTTATTTTAAAGTGTAGGTAACTCAATTTTTTATTTAAAAAGACGATAGAAATTATAGTTACGTTAAAAAACTAAACTAAACAAAAAAGATGGAATAATAACAATACTAGTACAATTTATAAAATTAATACAAAAGGCACTGTTTCAACATGGCTATCTGCCTACCTACCTAGTACCTATTTTAGACTTAACTGACAGATTTTAGTTTCCGATATTATCAAATACTTATCTGCTAGTGCTGAAACAAAGCCTAAATATTTTATTTATGTGAAAATTTTGTATTTATTCATCTACTTACAATATTAGAGAAAAAATAGGGGTTATCAATTTATCGAATACGATTTACATTTATGTTAATATCGATAAAACAAAAATAAAAACTACCCTCTCTATAGAGGAGAGACCCGAGCCCAGCAGTGGGATATTAATGGGTTACTGTTATTGTTGTATACCTGGCCGTTTAAATTGAAATTGTGAATGCCACCCGCATTCACATTACGTAAACACAACATTTCAATTCAATTCACATTACGTAGGTACAACACCTTACGTAACTTTAGGATTATGAATAAGCCCCCATACAAAAATGACAATCACTCCATTTTTACTCTACATTCTACAATTTTCTAATACATTAATATTTTTGGCCGTGTAGTGAAGGATTAAGAATACATAATGTCACTACCCCATGTCAGCCCGTGGGTCTCGTAAAAGGCGACTGAGGGAGTCTCATGCAGACAAGAGCATTACAAGAAAAGAAAAATCGAAACAAACCCTATACCAACGCGTCTGGCCAGCGTAGTATAGGCTAAATTCTTCCACATTCTTTGGCGGAGACCCGTGCTCAGCAGTGGGACGTTTATGGGTTCAGATATGATGATGATGATTAATATTTTTGATCACAAGGCATGACACCTTAAGTATAAGTTCCATATTATATCACTTATTAATGTATTGATGTGACGTACAGAGTATACAATAAATATGGAGCGTTTGCCAATTTTCTAAGGTTAGGACCTCATCTAGCCGCACGAAATCGCATTTTCCTGTTTCTATCCCTATCTGTCACTTAAGAACGTCTTTGGGTACAGTCAGCAACAAAGGCAGCTGAACATATATAATATATTCATAATTTCAAAACGCATGTACAAGGTGTACATAAACTACTTAACAAGACTAGTGTCAGAATGGTTTTTTTTTTCCTGTAGTGGCAGACGATAGTAAGTGGTTACCGCCGCTCATGGACGTTGGCAATGTAAAAAATTATCATTGTTAATTAGTTTATGTATGCTACGGTATACGTGTTTTGAAATTATGGAAATGTTCAGTTACTTTTTTTGCCGACCGTACTAGAATCAGAACCAGAGCAGGGGTGCGGCTACTTGAGGCGAAATCCACGATGCGCTCGACTCTCACTCTCTACATGTGATACAATCCTTAACACTTGACAACAAAATCAAATATCGCGATTCTGGGTTGCTCTCACAGGGACAAACGAATTAAATTATAGTCTTATCTATTAGAAAGTTTAATCAAAGCTCCTGTAGGCATTTGTACATAGTTTGGTGGTTCATGTGTGTGGGTACAGTCAGCCGCTCTTATTTCACCACGTTTGTTGAATTTCACCGAAGCTCTGCATCCACCAGCTCTCTTGGAACAGTAAAACGTCAGATTATGGTGATCTTGCCAGAATGTATATCCGTTCACCATAAGTAATTGTTTACCCTTCTGCGTAGGAATAAACTTATATTCAAAACCTGAAAAATATAAAATACTGGGTGGCGCAAAAGTACTGGCACTAAAGAAAATACTTTTTTTTTTTTTATATGACATTTTCTGTCATTCTGTTGTTGAAAATTGTGTAGTGAACAAATGTAAAATACACTGAAAATAAACATGGACCGTTTTACTCCCCAAGAACGTGGAATAATTGTGTCAATGTTCTTACGGAATAATTCATCAGTGATAAGAACACAACGTGAATTTCGTCGACGATTTCCCCACCGTCCGGCACCGATTGGTCGCACAATTCGACGCTTTGCCACACGCCTTGAAGCAACTGGCTCAACATTGGATAGACCTAAGTCTGGGAGACCAAGAACAGGCCGTTCAGCTGAAAATATCGATGCTGTGCGCGAAGATGTGGAAGAGTGTCCAGAAACATCAACGAGGCGACGTGCCACGCAATTGGGCATTTCCAGACGGACCCTGCAGCGTATTTTGGTGAAAGACTTAAAGATGTTCCCGTATAAAACTCAAATGACTCATCAGCTGCTGCCTGCTGACCACCGAGCTCGTCTAGATTACTGCCAGCGCGTCATAAACCTCAACCTTGAAGAGGATGATTTTCCTTCAAAATTGGTTATGAGTGACGAAGCGCATTTCCATCTCTCAGGGCATGTCAATAAGCAGAATACTCGGTTCTGGGGCACTGATAATCCGCGCATTATTCAAGAAACACCTCTACACCCACTAAAAGTTACTGTATGGTGTGGCATCTGTGTTGACAGAGTGATCGGACCCTATTTTTTCGAAGACGCTGGAGGCAATGCGATAACTGTCACTGGAGAACGCTACAGAACCATGTTACGTGAGTTTTTGATACCCAGTTTGGACGAATTGGGGCTGGAGCACATCTGGTTTCAACAAGACGGCGCTACGGCACACACAGCGCGCGACACTATGGACTTAGTGAGGGACGCTTTTCCAGGCCGAGTTATCTCTCGTTTTGGCGATTTGCCTTGGCCTGCAAGATCACCCGATCTGACCAGTCCAGACTTTTTTCTTTGGGGTTTTTTGAAATCTCGGGTGTATGTGAACAAGCCACAGACTCTCGCAGCTCTAAAAGAAAACATTCGTCAAGAAATAACGAACATATCGCAGGAAGTGTTACGGCAAGTTATGCAAAATGTCATAAATAGGGCTCAAATGTGTATCAACTCTGGAGGTCACCATTTAAAAGACATCATCTTTAAATCCTAATGGTACGAAATTTAATGGCACAAATATACATTTAAAAAAATCTAAATCTAGTTTTCTAATTTAGAAAAAATGTTATAGCTGAACCAAATAGGGTCTTTACTTTTGCGCCACCCGTTATTATTCTGTATTAATATAATACATTTACTGTCACTCATAAATATATATCAAATAAAGGCTAAAATCGCAAAATCGCTCGCTGTGGCGGAAATTAGGTGAGGCCTATGTTCAACAGTGGACGTCATTGGGCTGATATGATGATGATGAAAGGCTAAAATGAACGTTAGGTTATGCCTGACGAGTATACACGTCTAATAACAACATACGTAGCAACCCATTAATGTCTCACTACTAGGTAAGGGTTGCCTCTTTTCTATCTAGAGAGCTGATGGTTTAAACTTCTACAAACGCGACCAGCCTTTGTGGAAATAAGGCCGTATGGTAGGTGAAGACATACCCTTACTACCAATTATCATTATTTTTAGAGAAGTATGACTTACTTTACCTCAAAAATATAAATACATTAGTTGTAATAATTAAATTATTTAATTCATAAGCAATAAAACACATGAGAGCTAATTTGCTTGCTACTAGTCTGTAATTGAACTCAGACCACTGATTTGAATGGCTGCAAATTTGATGACTGCAATTATTTCGATCCTTATATCAAAAACTTTCTCCTTGTCGGTCCAGATACGAATCAAATGGTATTTTCAGAGTATTTTTTTCTCATTACACAATTTGACTCTAGTAGTTTATCGAGTTGTCGATATACCTTCGTAATCGTTCCTTTTCTCAGAAATAGTAAGAAGATATTCCTGCATGACACTTTCCATCTTCTATTTATAAATATACGGTTCAAAATTGCGTAGAGGCATATTTGTTTTTTTACAACACTTTTCCTCTGTTCATAACAATAATTTCTTAGTCGATATCCTGTCTTCAACGATAAATTCTGATATATTCTCCAGAACTCCTCACTACGTAAACAGGCGGTTCATGTTGATGTTCACTATCGGCATTTACTATATTGCCTAGGAAATCCAACTTGATTGAAGCATTACAACCTGTGGTTGAACAATAATGCTTAAAACTACCACGTGTTTTTTGATAATACGTATATGAATTCCACATCAATAATTGCTTGCCTTTCCTTGAACGTATAAATTTGTATTCTGAAAATTAATTAGGAAATGATATTTCTATCCAAACTGAAAAATGAACAGTGAGAAGAAAAGAGATTTGTTATAAACAACTAATAGACGTACTAAATTGTAAATATTAATTCTAGTGGTTGTTGACAAGACATACACTTTCTTTTCTTCACTCTCTATTTCTCTCTTTTTTAGTGTAGCCAAGGCTTTCACACTTATTTTTCTTATTGACCAAAAATACTTACGATTCACAGACTTGTTAATTGGTGTTCATGGTCTAGTCAAGTCTAGTGATACAAAAAACAAACAATAATACATACAAAAACTTCTTGGAAAATTGATTTGATATGAAATACCAGAATTGTTGTGGTTCAAACTTTTACAGTACTTACAATAGATGAAATTTAATATACATAGTCATCATGTCGATAGTCAATGCTATTGCTTAAAATTATAATCTATCTGAAATTTCATAATTACCGACACAGAATGGCAATCAGTATGAAACTCATGGGCAAAGCTTTGCAATGAGCTGGTTAACAGAGTAACATTAAGGGCAACTAAACAAAGACAAAAGTGATGAAGACAATTTTATTAGTTACATTAATTGATATAGAAAGCATGAGTAGACCGCTTGACCCACAGTCCCACAGATCCATTGTCCCATAGACCCATACTCCCACAAACCCGTGGTCCAACGCACTCATGGTCTCAGAAATCCATGGTCCCACAGATCCATGGTCCCATAGATCCATGGTCCCACAGATCCATGGTCCCACCGACCTTAACAGACCCATGTTCTACATCCTAACATACTCTCCCGTCTCCAATAGTACGTAAGGTGGTGGTTCATGATTATGGGTACTCTTAGCACTTACTATTTTTCCCTTGCTATCTAACTTGACTGAAGCGTTACAATAAGCTTTAGAACAATAGTGCGATTTACGACCACGACATTTTGAATAATAAGTGTAGCTATTCCACAACAATAATTGTTTGCCTTGTCGGGAACGAATAAACTGGTAACCTGCAAAATAATAAACAATTTTGTATTTATTAAATATTATAGTTTCTTGTCAACTCATGAAAGTCTACGTATTTTTTGTAAAATATTTCCTAAGGTTTGACAAAAATTACAAAAGTAGAAAAATAACACTTTTACAATTGAACGAGTACTTCATGAAGTGATTTACTTTATTTTGACATATTATTAGACTTTGAAAACTGTGATTTTTGACTGTGATTCAAGCTTTTAAAGTATCAATTTGACACTATTATTGGTGTGAGCGACACTATCTAGGCTTGATACTTATAATAAAACATTTCCTAAATGCATTGAACTTTATTTACTTATGTATTGAGACATTAATGCAAATAATATTAACGAATGGCATAAGTGTAAAAAACTTATCAAAATAAAAACTAGGTAATATACAAATTACAAATTTCGGACTTATTTCACCACTGGTATATAATTAGTGTCTGTAAACTGATATTAAGTGACAGATTTTATATTAAACCATGTCAAAAATGTGGCACTCAAGTTTCAGATAGGTTATCAGAGCATTCAGAGCTTAAAATATTTAATATATGTATATACTAAAATTTAAAATTCAATGATGAAAATTTAAATTTAATATTTCATCATTCACATACATGTATACATACACTAAATTACATATAAACTTTATTACGGTCATAATTTTACTGACAATATTAACCTTACAAGAAATATTAAAACTAGGTCCACGAGGCCGTATTTTTATGGCTTGTACTTATGCATTCGGACCCGAACGTACTCCCCCGAATCTGATAGGACATAAGGAGCATCATGATTGTGTAAATTTTTACTTTCGACGATGTTGCCCTGGTCATTTAGCTTGATGGAAGCATGGCAGCCTGACACAGAACAGTAGTGCATATTGCTAGTATTCCATTTCTTATAGTATGTATACTTATTACACAGTAATAACTGCTTGCCTCTTTGAGAACGCACATAGATCAATCCTGAAAAGTAACGATTTTTCTTTTAGTGTTATAATCGCTCGAAAGTTTATAATATCGCTTTGTCAATACAGATACATACGAGTATAAAATTCTACGTCTAAATGTACGAAATACGGCAATACAGAGCAATTTATTGTTTTTGTCATACAAATGAATGAAATGTCAATAAAGGGCATTTATAAAGAAGGGTTCTTAATTATATTTCATTATTACACTTTTTTTTTTGTCGGCCGCTGACCGCTGCGCTACTCTTTCTGATATTCCGATATTTTTATACAATTGACTTTTATCTGTCTGACAGTTTGTTTTCTGCCTAATATTTTTAAGATTTGAAATTGCCCAAAAGCATTTCTCGTCTTATATACTATATTGCAATGTTATTGTAATTTATATTTCACCTGTATTAACTTAAATAATATTAGATTCTACATGCATAGCTTGTAATAAAATGAAACTGATTTATTGTTGTATTTACTTTATTACAATAAAATTAACACTTCTTCTGTTTTAAGGTCTGTAAGACCGCCTATAACAGATCAATAAATATATACTCGTAGGAATATATTATATAACTATCTATAAAAAATCATGAACGAGAAACATAATCACAAAAACAAAAGAAAGAATCTCTAAACTATGGTTGTGATGTGTGTGATGCAATTTTCTCACCAAAAACAAAAAAGGATATAAAAAAAAAATACACATACTTATAGCTCCATAACAATAAAAATTTATCGCACTAATGCGTTCTGATGTGAATTAAATGCGTTGAAAATGTTGTACATACCTACATAGATTGGTAAATATTAGGGCAACAAGAATTTATAAAGGAAAGAAGTTTTATAAATACTCTAATTTGGAATTTGGTCAGATGGACACGTCAATGTGACGTCAACAAGTAATTGACAAATTTGATTTTAGAGAAAACCAACCTGAGAGAGCTGAGTTTAAAGAGCACTGGACACCGTAGTAACAAATTTGTCCAATATTCTTTAGACTGTTTAATCAAAGTACAGGTATAAAAAAAGAATACAAACGAGATTACTCTAGTGTCAACAAAGTAATAAATATTACTATTAAATACTTAAAGTACTGTAATGATGCTAACAGTACTTTTGATACGTTCAATGACAATTTCTCTATGTTGTACGACATGTGTATTTCTTTAAAAAAAAATTAAGATTTACAATAAAGCAAAACCAAAATGGATCTCAAAAGGGTTAAAAATATGTAGTAAACGTAAATGTAGCCTCTTATGGCAATTTAGAAACAAACCAACTGTAGAAAATAAACAGATATTCAGGGCCTACGCTAAAAGGTTCAAAACAATAATATAATAAAACTAACGAAAAGAAGTCAAAATGATTACTTCATTAGCACTGCAGCAAACAAATGCAAAGCCTACGCCCGCACTAGGGAACAAGCCGGGAGCTTTACAAACATGCAACTAACGGACACAAAGTAAACCCAATTACAAATCTCAAAGACAAGAAATTATTTAATAATTATTTTCTTGACATTAATAATAAAACTATACCGACTAAATCAAGTAATAACAATTATTCCTTAAATAAATTGACTTTTAATTCTAATTCCATTTTTATGACACCAACTACCTCCAAAGACATAAATAATATTATAATAGATTTAAAAAACACTCACAGTGCTGGTTATGACGGTATTACAACAAGTATTATTAAGAGTGTTGCTGACTTTATAGACAAACCAATGAGCTATATTACAAACTTATGTATTGAAGAAGGCATATTCCCATACAGACTAAAAAAGGCTGTCATTAAACCAATATTTAAAAAAGCAATCATACCTATCTTTGCTAAAATATTAGAAAAAGTTATCTATAAATGCTTATACTCTTTTTTTGAAGCTTATAACATTCTATCACCTAGTCAATATGGTTTTAGGAAAAATAAATCAATAAATATTGCACTTTACAATTTTTTGGAAAAAGTAATAAGTAATTTAGATAAAGGGCTTCCGGCTGTAGTATATATGGATTTATCGAAAGCATTTGACCGCGTTAATCATGATATTCTACTTGAGAAAATGTATGCATATGGTGTGAGAGGTAAAGTTTTTAATCTCATTAAATCTTATCTATCTAATAGACTACAGGTCACAGAATTAAGAAGTGTAAATCCATTAACGTTAACTGAAGAGGTACACACTTCGCAGTCTGGAATTGCCAAATTTGGTGTGCCTCAAGGGAGCGTTTTAGGACCACTGTTTTTCCTTGTATATATCAATGACATACCTTCTATTATAAATCATAATGTAACTTTATTTGCTGATGATTGTACTGTGCTATTTACTAATAACAACACTATGACTTTAGAATCTGACATAAATCAATCCTTATTATTAATTGCGGACTGGCTTGACTTTCATAATTTAAGTATTAATACTGACAAAACTAAAATAATGAACTTTAAAATTAGAGTAGAACGCACAACAAAATTGGATATAAATTATGTTGATAATCCCATTTCCGAAACAGAGGTAACGAAATTTCTAGGGCTGCAAATAGATGAAAAAATTAATTGGAAAGTACACGTTGACTATGTATGCAAAAGACTAAGCCAGTTTTCGTTTGCACTTTACAGGCTTAGACTAGTAGCTAGTAGGAACACCTTAGTTACTGCTTATCATGGATACGTCAGCTCAACCCTTAGATACGGTGTGATATTCTGGGAAAATAGTACGGATAAGGAACGTGCATTTATTGCCCAAAAACGATGCATCAGAGCCATGTTTAACTTAAAGCAAACTGATTCTTGCATCCCTTTTTTTTAAATGTTGAAGATACTAACGTTACCTTTTCTGTACATATTTGAGGTCGCAGTGTTTACTAAAAGTAATATTGACTTATTTGAGTTCCATACGCGTAAACGTCTCTTAACCAAACTGCACGTTGTTCCTAGTAAGACACATATGAAGCATGAAAGTATATTTTGCCTAGCTCCTCGTATATACAATACCATACCGGAATCAATTAGGACTATCCCAAAAATTTAAATTTTTAAAACCAGACTTCATGAATTTCTAGCCAATAAATGTTATTACACGATAACACAATTTCTAACTGACAAGTCGCTGTAAGTCCATGCTCATTATGTGTTCAGTAATATACTTAGGATGTTCTATATGGATTGTTGTTGTTCCTTTAATTTAATTGTAATGTATTTTATTGCATGAATAATCATTTTTAAATATTGTATGCCTGAAAGGCGGGACATAGCTGGACACATTTATGTATATTGACATCTGTATTTTTTATACCTATGATCCACAATAAAATTTATTTGATATTTGAATACTTCCTCTGTTTAAGATCTGTGAGACCACATGTATAGTTGGTTAATATTAACTTTATTACTTGAACTTAACATAATCCCCTGAGATAGTCTTGATGTAATGAGGTGGCTGATGATTGTGTTCAAATTGTGGATTCTGTATGTATCCATCTTTATCCAATTTGACCGAAGCTTTACATTTACAAGAAGTGTTAGTCATCGTGCAGTAGAACCTTCTGCCAGCACGTCTTTGAAAATATGTGTAATTTTGCCACATTAATAACTGGTTGCCTTTTAGAGAACGAACGAACTTGTAATCTGAAATTTTCGTACATAATATGAACTTTACCTTGAAGGTTTTTTTATACCACAATGGTGGCAACGCTTACAGCCTAGCCTTGTGTTTTTATTCACATTGAGCCTTGGTTACATAGGGTTATATTCTGAGTACCTCGATCTCGGAGGATATTGGTCTGTCAGACCGACACCATCAAGATATTTAATTAAACTAGTGTTGGTTATAAAAAACAAAGCTGGTTTTAAAAACTAAAATGATGTATTCAAATAAATATACAATAACTTAAAATTATTCTTAGATCTGTAAGACCTATGTTACAAATAAATAGATGGTCACTCTCAAAGCAAGAGCATTTGCATGCTTACAAATTAAGTATAGACTAGCTCAAAATAAGTATTTTTTAGACAATATGCCTTAGGACGTACTAAACATAATAATAGAGTATTCATATACTAGTTAATACACACTGTTTCGCTTAAGTTTTACCAGAACCTAGATCATTTTTTAAAATTCATTTAGAATTGACACGTATGTAACAGACAAATAGATTTATTTTGCATAAAATTTATTTGAACAATTTCGTCCGCGGTTTCATCCGCTTGCTCCCTTGATTTATTAACCGGATAAATTAATGTGTATGTCCTCGCAAGTGCTTGACATTGATATTCTTTGGGAGGGTAGTACTTTCGGCATACTAGCGAGGAATTAGTAACAAAGAGGATCATAAGTTATGTGACATTACGTCTGTATAATAATCCACTACCTATAATATCCAGAGAGTGTTTTACCATACACTTTCATCAAAATCCATTAAATTTTTTGCTGGAATGAGTTAAAAGATCCATTCATCCACAATTAAAAATAAATAATAAAATTTTTATTCTACGGGAGTCTAATGAATTCTCCCGATGGCGTCTTGATGTAATTAGGTGGGTGATGATTATGTTGATATTGTGTTCTGTTAATACTTCCATTTTTATTCAACTTGACGGAGGCTTTACATCCCGCCTTCCTGTTCCTTGAACAGTAATATGTCCAACCATCGTTCCGTTTTTGTGAATATGTGTATTTGTTCCACATAAGCAATGGCTTTCCTCTCATGGAACGAATGAACATGTACTCTGAAATATAGAGATATGGATTATATCTATACTAATATTATAAAGCTAAAGAGTTTGTATGTTTGATTGAACGATAGTATCTCAGGAACTAGTCCGATTTGATAAATTCTTTCTGTGTTGGATAGCTCATTTATTGAGGAAGGTTATAGGCTATAGGCTTTATAGGCTATATAACATCATTACGGCCGATAGGAGCTGTGCAGTGGCCAAATAAAGAGCGACGGGAGCGAAGCCCCGCTGGACTTCTAGTAACAAATATGTATGTAAAAAGTAATATGAGTTCTGCAAAACACTTTGCCTGTCAATTAATGGCCCCTGTCACGGTGTCTGCCGACAAATTTCAAAAACTCCAGTCAAACATATACTATCTATAATAACATTAATATTTTGAGTAAAAGACCACCACAAAAAAAAAGAATAGAAAAAAAAAATTGTCAACAATGACTATTTTAACAATTAAAAAAAATATATATTTTCAATATTTATTTCTCCCGACAACAGCCCTAAAATTCCGGCAGTTTAAAAATATCTCTATGCCCAAGGCCTACGTGTTCTTGTGGTACTTTAGCAATGCCGGAAACATAGCCAAACCTCGGGCTACGATTTAAATGCTGTGCTAGCAGCTTAAAGCCTCTACTACTGCGAGCAACGATATTTTATCTTTCATCACCAAACAGCAAGTAACATGAAAAATGAGGTTTAAATATTACAAAATAAGATTCAGAATAGTAAACAAAAACCATGTACTATTTGAAGAATCATTCCCGGTTTTCTGAACACATATCTTCGTAATTTATAGGAAACTTTAACAACCAAAAACATTTGTTCATTTATATTTTTATTGTATTTAAAAATAATGCGTAAATAATATTTACACATCTTTACTTAACACAATAACTGTCGCACTCAGAGACGTAAATTTATAGCCGTATCGACTCTAGTATTACACGTTTTTACTAAATCAACATTAAAGTTAAATAACGTCTCTGAGTAACTACGGCAGAAATACCTATATTTAAAAGACTAGTTATTTTATCAGCCCATCTTTCATACCTAAATTATTATTATTTATATCACCATTATATATAAAGCTTTTATATTATAGGTTTAGCTTGATATGACTGATATGAACTACAGATTAATTTAATAATACTTGACATCTTTAACACTAAAATGGTATAGGAATGTTGATATGAATCACGTATTGCTTTCGAAATGTTTACACAAGTCGACAGTCGAAAAATATATTACTTATTTATAAATAAGAAAACAATAGTAAAAATAACAAATCCAAAGAGACATCTTTAGAATTTCACCCAGCTATTAATAATTGGCCCAAACTGACCTCAACCAATACTTTGTCAGTAATCTTTAAAACCAATATATTTGTCACATTGGACTTCCCCGCAACAACTATAGAGCTTTAACTCTCTCCGATATTATCGTAAAAGTTTATCAAAATTATTTTCATCCATATTTAAAGTTATAAATCAACAAAGTTTATTATCCCCTATTGTGACGCACCAGAGGCCATCGGCAAAACTACTAAGGCCGCAAATAGCATTCTTCATTTGAAGAAGACAAGACATATGTGGTTACACAACGGGTCGACAATATGATGCTCCTCGTAGGTATTGCAGGTGTCTACAGATCTGAGAAACGGAGAAATATTAACCAATAGGATTGCATTAAATCTCCGCGCTGAGATTCTATGCAATCCTATTGGTTAATACTTATTTCTCCGGTCCTCAGCGTCGCTCCGCGTTAATGGGCAGGTGGCCTTGGCAGGCTGTTCACTGGTTTGCCACATCGCGTCGTAGTGTTTATTTTAACCTAACATACAGTCCTGATGGAGACTTAACATAAAATGGTGGCTCATGATTATGTTCAATATTAGCTCTTTCAATATTTCCCATAGGATCCAACTTGATGGTAGCCCTGCATCCCGCTCTCGTATTCTTAGAACAATAGTACATTCCTTTACGTTTTAAGTAAAATGTATAATTCTTCCACATCAATAATATTTTCCCTCGTCGGGTGCGAATGTATGTGAAATCTGAAAAATACCCAAAGAATTAGGTGTCCCACGCAAAACAAGACCAAGTTAACAGAAATATCGCATCTAAGGTTAGATATCCAAAGGGTGATTTTTCTGTAGCTTTGCTTCATAATTTATGCAGTTCTTCCATAGTAGTTAAATAATATCATTTACTTTCTTTTTACTTGTATCACCTCAGTTGAAAACAGTTGAAAACAGGTGTAACGTATTACATAATAATTAAGGATACAATTTAGGAAACAGCGTTTGGAGAGTAGCACATCGTACGTAGCCTCCTGGCTGACGTGCGTTCCAATGAAAAATAACTGAACCTTACGGATACTTACTTTTTAATACACTTTCACGCAATTTTAAAAGGTGTAGTAAACAAATTTTTTGAATATAGCTCCGATTAAATTATAAAAATTGAAAAGCGCGAAATATTACACTGAATTAGTATGCAGACGATGTTACTACAGTAAGAAATCAAACAAAACATTAACATAAAAAAAAAACTTTAATATAATTCAGACTTATATGAGGAGATTCTTCATTATTGGGACGAATTTCTGTAGATCATCTATACAAATAAATAAAATTGGAGTGTCTGTTTGTAATATTAAAATAACCACACCAAAATAACAATTTTTATAATTTTTGTTTGTCTATCTGTTTTTTCCGGTTAATCAGTCAGATAGCTGATGTAATAAGGAGTTACTCCTTATTAAATCAGCTATCTGACTGATTTGGAAAATTCTAAAATTATTATAAATAAAGTAATGTTGCTTTTTTTAAATTTCACGCGGACGAAATCGCGGGCACTGCTCTCTATCATAGCTATATTAGAATCATTCAAATTAGATTAAAAGGAGGGAATTAATAAATGAAATTAGGTATTATTATTAAACACAGGACGCGCACACCCGGATGCGTTAACGTTAAATGATTGACACTAGAGGTACCACTAAGGGATGATTTATATTAGACTGGGCCGTGTCCGCACCGTGCACAACCGTGGTGTAGACTACCATTGTACGTTAGTAAACGGGCCCGGAAAGGACACAGATCATGCACTGTGTAATATAAACTGCTTCATACAAAATGTATTTAACGTTTCAAATCCGCGCCCCGTCCAAGCCACGCACATTGCACGCCCTGAACACGGCCCAGTCTAATCTAAATCTTCCCTAAGTTGTAATGTATGGAACTGTATGAGACATGACACACCGCTTGCGTAACTTTGACATAGTGAAAGCCCCAATTCCCTCAGTGGTATGTGCTCATCTACTACACATCCGCTGTGCCCGAGCCGATTGTTAGCTAGAAATTGCAGTTTTCACATTAGTCTGTTAAAACACCTCTCTCTCAGACCTTGCTTCTTAAGCTTCTACATTAAACGTAAAAGCCGACGTGACAATTAAAAGTATGTATGTACTAGATGGGTAAATAGTGCAATTAATATCTAAAACTATAATAATAAATGGTGCGGATATGTGCGTCTGTGTTGATGTGTTGAGTGGGGTGTATGTGTGTATGTGTATTGTTTATTTATTGATTTTAAACGGGAATTCACGCGATTATGATTTAGGTATAAATTTACATACCTTATGGTGCTTGACGTTTTGACTAGGTTACACCGGCCGTGGTCACAAGCTGACAGTCAGCTTGTGACCACGGCCGGTGTAACCGGTGTGCCGGTGTAATAAAGAAGAAACATAATATAACCAATCAGATTAGTTTTTGATACTAGTATAGTCTCCAGAAGAAGTTCTATAATAAATAGGGGGATCGTGATTATGAAAACAATTAACTCTTTTGATTTTTCCGTTGCTATCCAATTTTATGGAAGCCTTACACAAATGACTCCTATTTCTCGTACAATAGTAAATTTTTGCCGGACGATGTTCATAATAGGTGTAGTTTTGGTACAAAATTAGTGGTCTGCCTTGTTTAGAACGCACGAAACAGTATTCTGAAACATATTTTAAAAACACATAATGATTAACAAAGTGAACAAAGTGCAACGATGGCAAGGTGAGATAGAGGTCATCATTAGGGCTGAATTGGCCAAGCTAGTTTCTCTCAAGAAACCACTAACAACTATTATACAACTTGAGAAAAATGGAACAAAAGTGTCCAAATTGGTCAACTGGTTAAACTGTTCAATTGGAACAGAAGGAACGAGCATGAACTTGTCTCACCGCATAGGCGCGTACGCATTAAGAAAAACAATATTATTAAGAATAAAATTATTTATTTATTCAAAACTTACTTAATCTTTGCACATATTTATAATTACTAGCGACTAGTGTAAATTATTGGAACAAATATTTGAAGATATGCAAAAATTATAAAGATTATGGCAAAAATTCCGGTTAGAAACAGAGCCAACAGATTTAATCTAAACATGGCGCTTTTGACTACACCTTCCAACATTGCAATCCACATAATAGGTAATAATTATCACTTAAGAGGGAACGCGGCGCACGATTCTTCATACAAACGTATTCCCCTGTTTTCTCCCTGAATAATGTCTAAAAGGAAATTTTTTTTAGCTCAAAAATTCAAGTTCAGCTATAGGCATGTCCCTATCATTTCCTTTTTTTCAAAAACTTATTAATAAAGAAAATATGAGCCTCCAAATATTGCTAAAATTGCCGTATATTTACTGTCGTAATTAGTGGACTACCAGAGGAATTCTATTAGTTATTTCCATAAAAAAAAATGATAGGAACCTAGTCATACTCTTTCTGGAATTTTTCATGTAAAAAAGTATTGAATCCGCTCAGTTTTCGAGGAGAAAACAGGGGAATACGAAACGTCCATTTCGTAAAAAATTTTGTCTTAAAATCTGTCTGAGCTGTAGCTGTCTTTATCGCACTCTTCGGGGGTGACTTGAGGTATGGGGGGTTACTTACATGTATATGACTAGGGAAGTGGTATCTGTCGATATTTTTTTATCGATACTGTAGTGATGTCCATCAATGTCGATGTTGACGATTTACTGTTTTTATTTATTAAATTGTGAAACTGTAAGGTTTATTTCCGACTTTTTTATTAAGTTAATAAGATTATCAGATCAGGTCGCAACGATTTGATTTAGCTGCTCTAAAAGTAAGACTAGTCTTATCAAGTATATTTATATACACGCATTATAATGGATGCAAGAGAGGTGTAGGTTGTGGGTATTTTATTTAAAATAGCTGGCAAAATGCGAGTTGGATTCGCGCACCGAGGGTTCCGTACGATTATACATTTCTTTTTATTATTTGTGATTAAATTGTAAGATATTAGAAGGTAACGGGATAGCTATAAGTTACAATAAACATTCACGTAAAGTTTACATCAGTCCGGAATAAACTCTCTTTCTTATTCAATTTATTTACGAGTATCATCTTATACCCGTTCCAATAAAATTTTAATATATTCAGTGATAATAATATAACTACACGATTACGGTTTTCGGACTTTTTGCTTTACTTGTGCAACTTAATATTGCTTTTTGCCAAATTTCGTGATTCTAGGTCAAGGGGAAGTACCCTATAGGTTTTGACTTTTTTGATCGTCAAGATATGCAGCAAAAATGGAGCATAAACGGCTGTATCTTTTCATATCTTGCATTTACTTAGAACTCTGATCTTTCATTATATTCCAAGGGATTGCAGACCCGAGTATTTTTAGGGTTTCGTCCCAAAATTGATTGATACCTCTACGCATTCTTGAGAAAAATATTCTTGATAGACAGACGGACAACGGAGCGATCCTATAATGATTCGTTTTTTTTTTCTTTTGAAGTATAGATTATGGAACCCTAAAAAGAATTTAAAACAATAAATAGGACATTTATTCTATCGTCATTTCCGTCTTTTCGCTTACGGGTAAATTGTGTGATCCCGTAAATTATTTCAAGCAAAGGCCATTCGTGAAAAGAAATATCTAGTTTAGATAAGTTCGATCATCATCAGCAACCCATTAAGTCCCACTGCTGGTCTCGGTTCGATATTTTGCCAAAATAAGACATATTTTTTTAGTTTCTATTCCATTTTCGGGAGTTTTTCAGAAATGTTATACCGATATTTTATTTGTATATTTATTGAGCCATAATATTTTACAAGTTCATCAAGACTTGCAGCTTATAAACTTTTATTGTTGTTGACGAATAACCAAGTTGACGGACAATCTAGTTTCTTCTGAAAATTGTTTTCATGCTACCTCTTCTTTTACCATAATTATTCTCTTGCTGTATTAGGAGTGCCTTTGATTTACGAATACCACAATGATCTTAATTACCATTACAATGATATTAATAAAAACTAAAATTATATTAAAATTCGAACAGAACCCTCAGGACATTTTAGTTAGCGATAAAATATTTTATAAATCTTAAATAGAGATAAGGTAAGTACTACGATTTTTTCCATTATTTACATACACGTAAAAACAATAATAACAACGTGTAGGTAACTAAGTAACACGATGACATCAAATAGACCGATTTAAGCAAAAATGATCCAATCAACATAAACCTCATTTTGACAGCCAGAGAAATACTGCAATGAATTTTAAAGTCAAATATCTCAAAATGAGGTTTGTGTTGATTGGATCACTTTTGCTTAAATCGGTCCAAATTTCAAAAACCAAATAAATGCAAAATGTAGATTCGCCGACTCGCCGGTACACGGGCGCGGGGAAGATGCTAGTGGGGAGGAGGGGGGGAGGGAGCTACTACGCATGTGGACCATCCACTCACACATTTAAATCTCAGGCTCAACGCAACAGCAATAGCTACTTCAAATACCTACTTTTCAAATTTCTCGCAGACCGCGTCCCCTCTTAATAGTTAATCCAGCAGTGGACTGCAATAGGCTGAAATGATGATGATGATGATGAATAGTTAATATGATAATATCACTTATCGAGTAATATTAATATCATTAATGATATTTTAAGGGCTGAAAGTACTTACGTAACAAAATATTTTTACTATGACAATAACTTCAAATGTCGAAATGGTCTTCGTAGTTAAATAAATACTTTCTCCTTCTTTCTTCCCAAACCTAATCAATGAATTTAAGTTGATCCATTTTTATACATTAGAATTCACATTTAAATTGAAATATTAAAATCAGGAATGTGTCAGCATTCAGTTACAAGATAGGTATAAGGGAACAATCAAATAAACATCTCTATGGTTGCACAACTGTAATTTTAACACCTATCTCGTGTATGACTAGACACTGTGGGAACATAAAAGAATTGATTTGATAGTTAAGTAATATATTGAAAAAGTCTCACTCTCAATACTTGGATAATATATATGAAAGAGGGATTCAATCTATAGAAAAAACTTAAAGTTAATACAGCTATGACTGGCGGCAAACCATGACCATTCATGGTTTCCGTCTGTACATGGGTACAGACGGAGTTTTTAGATCTCCTTGGTATGTGTAGGGCGCGAACCACTCATAAACTTTCACAGGATCCAATTTTAGGATCATAACATGATCAGTGTTTATTTATTGGATGTGCACATGAACAGTGGACCTTGATGATGCACATGAAATATTACAAAATAAAGATGTTTCGCGGTAACAAACGATAGAATGCCAAATTAAGTAACGAAAATTTTGTTCTTTTCTATTTTTAAACGACTTCAAAAAAGGAGGAGGTTATATGTTCGACTGTATGTATTTTTTTTAGTAATTATATTATGTTAAAGTCAAAACCAGTCAAAAGTAGTTTTGACTGGCTATATCAGTCAAAGGTTCTCGAGTGGCAGCCACGTATTGGAAGGCGCAGCGTGGGACGGCCCCCCACTAGATGGACCGACGACCTGGTTAGGGTGGCGGGAGCCGTTGGTTGCAGGCGGCACAGGACCGTTCGCAGTGGCGTAAATTAGGTGAGGCCTATGTTCAGCAGTGGACGTCGTTGGGCTGATATGATGATGATGATGATGTCAGTCAAAACTCTTATGAAAGTAAGGAGGTCGAACCAGTTTTGAAAACTCGTTTAGTACCGACCTCTTTACTTTTTTAAGAGTTTTGACTGATATAGTCATTCAAAAATACTTTTGACTGGTTAAGAGTTTTGACTGTAACATTTATATAATATTCGGCCTCTATTTTTATTCCTCTTATTTAATAATACCCATGATTTAATTTAGGTTCAAAAAAAACTTTATTTACTTAAATATCTGTTGCATTGATTAATTTGCTACGAGATATTGGTTACATGCTGTTTTATTTGCATGCGAGTTGAGCCTGTAGTTTTTGGTGTATACAAAATATGTAATTGCAAAAGAAATGTTTCTCAATATCTAGTTAGATACTGGTTCATTGTGTTGAAATATGTTCCTGCAGCCGTGCAAGGGTTACCAGGAGGTTCGTGATTATGATCTGGTTGAATCCTCTGTATTTTCCCTTTTTTATCCAGCTTGACAAAGGCTCGACATCTTGCGCTTTTCTTCTTAGTGCAGTAAAACATTTTGGTATTGCTATTTTCGTAAAACGTATATTCATTTAATTTTAACAATGCTCTACCCCGTTGTGAGGCAACAAATGAATAATTGGTATTATAGGCGGAATAATCTGAAAAAATAATTGCTGTTAGAGAATCTAAACAAAATACTTAGAATTAAGAGGAAATACTTCTTATGCACATATCCGCGGCTAACTTTCTGATATAGACATTTTTTTTTATTTACTCTCAGCTGTTCATGTGCTCAATATTTTAATTTGTATTGACTGCGTATAAGACAGGTATTTTATTTATTTATTTATTATTATCAACATACAACTATTTTTACAGGTTTTTCCTAATGCAATAGTGTAGCTTATAAGCTAAAATATATAAAGTTACCCTTGTGAATTCACTCAGTGTACAATAAAATAAATCAATTTCCTCTGCTACGAGATTTAGAGTGTGAAACGCGCGCGCATAATCTGATCTATATCTATATAAATCTATAGCACAATTTAATCGTAATTCCAAAATTTATTATTTTTATTTACTTTTTAATTTTCGTGGTGTAGGATATTAATTGAAATATAAAACGGGAATTTACGCGATCAATTACATACTTACATAGTAATTACTTTATATTGCTTGACGTTTCGACCAGGTTACACCGGCCTTAGTCTGATGACGGATATATAATAATATGGCTGGTTTCAGAGCTGACCGTGCGGCTCGGCTCCCGGAACGGAGACATAATTATGTGAGGCGCTAGGTCATCGTTTCACGGTAACGCGAATTGGCTCTTACGGGCCTTTTCCGGGTAAAGCCCGTACATTGTATCATATTGAGACGGCTTGTTTCAGAGTACTTCCGTGCACGGACGGCTCGTATAGGTCACCTAGACAGCTGTGAAACCAGCCTATACCGGTAACTAACCTAACGCATGAGCGTCAATTCCCTTTTTAAAATTCAAATTTAAAACACATTATACATATACTTATATATATATAATGTTTTACACTGTAACACAGATTAGATAATAGTTACTACGTAACAGATAGATCACTCCTATACAAAAGCGAAAATACCTACGTTATATTAGCCTACAAAAACGAACGAACGACGCTGCAAGAAGAAACGTATTCTACGGACGCGCGCCGAGAGTCGAGATTCCCGCATACACCGCGTGAGTCCGTCATCAAGCAAAATCATTAGGGTTGTACAAATTACATTAATGAAAACATCTCTCGACTCAACTCGATCGTAATAGATAGAAAGACAAACTCGAAAACGACTCGATAATGTAGGTGACAAACTGCGTTTATTTCTGTAAGACCGCACGTCCGCACTAAACTTTCTCGTAAATTTTAAAGAAAGAGTACCTACACACCAGACGCATTTTAAAATTACTAGGTACTACTAACTAAAGCCAGCTGAATGCGTACCTACTTTCAAATAACGTAACGTACCTTTCTTCATCTTTCGGCAATAAAAAAAAATACAATTTTCTATTTGTCTTTTGACTATGACATCCAACAACTTCACAATAATTAACCATCGTGTCGTTAGTGAAAACTTAATAATAATAGTGTACGTAAATATCGTATGCATTTTGAGCGGTGCTGTGCGCGCTCTCAGTGTCGCGTGCGGCACCCCACTGGCGATTCGGCTCGGTTACGAGCTACATAGCGGTAGGCACATACCTTGAGTGAGTGACGGAGGCCTGACTGTAACTCAGACCAACAAAAAAGTAAAGACGGAGCATCACGAACATCAAAATGAAGCCACCTGTTTGTCTATGTGTTTGTTGGCAGGGTTGCCACTTGTTAAACATTTTCCCTATAATTTGGGAAATCATATTATATGTGTGGGATAAGTATGTATTTGTACGAGTAAGATATTGTTGTGTATGTATTGTATCTCAATTGTTTAGAATGGAAGTCAATCTAAACAATTATTGCGTTTATACGCATACATCATACATCGTTCATACATCGCAAAATAATTAAAAATCAAACAATTAGAAAGTTCTCTTACTTATCTGTTTAAATCCTAAAATAAGATAATTTATTAAATAAAATATTTACACATAACTTAAAAACATACACAGCTAACCTATTAAAAGAAAAAAGAACCAGATACTCTATTTACAGGAAATTCCTATAAATAGAATATCTGATTAAGATCAGATTCCTGAGGAAACGTACCTAAAAGGCTAGCCACATTACCGCGTTGGATAGCAAGGCTAATGCGTTGCCCCAGGTAATAAATGTTAAATATAATTTAAAGATCATGTTTAGGGAAGTCAAGGTAAGAGACTCCGCTATTTATTTTACTCTTACATTATATTCATTAATTTATTCATATTAATTTACATTTTAGGGTGAAAATATATAAAGGTAACTAATAATAGGTTAGTTTTAAATAATAGAGAAATCAAAATGACAGAGCATCGTACAGAGAAAAAAACGCGTATTTATCGAGTCATTACGACCAGCGGTTTAGGCTGTGCGTTGTCTGTCAGTCAGTCAGGACAAAGCCTTATAATATGTATGGATGGATGTTAGTAAAATAAAATAACTGATTTTGAAAAAAAAAAAAACCTATTTTTACTTTTTTGTATTGTTGTCAAAATAAATTATTTTTTATATCTAAGTATAAATAAATCGTTTTATTTGCAATGAATATTATTTACTCGAGATTAATTTAAATTATTTCGATTTATGTATTCTGAATCGTTTAAAAAATTATTGTAAAAAATTCGTAAATTTAAAATTAATTAATTATTTACTTAATATTTCATTTTTTTTATTATTCTAAATCGAATCATTAATTTGTGAGATCATTACAAATTTTACAAAAGAAAACGAATCGACAGAGTATAATCTGTGGTTTAATAAATGGGGAAATATCAAATCATAGCTATGGCCACATTATTATTTTTGTTTTGTTGGCAGTATTGGTACCAACTAACCTAAAAGTAACCTTAAATTTATAGTTTTATTAATTAAGAAATGATGTAAATTCAAGTACTTACAAGTGATAAGTGATTCCGTGGGATTTCTTTTGTATATTACTGTTGTTTTTGCAACCTTTCACAACACAGGTAGGCATTATCACTTCTTTTTATTTTAGTCATTTGTTTACGACGCGGCGACGACTCGTGACGTACTAAAAGAAATTGTCTCGGTTGTAGTGTAGGTATGTGCGTGAGGTTGTGTGTTTATTTGGAATGTCTTGGTCAAGTTGACTTCACTGCAATTGTTCGAGATGCTCTGTCTTTACTGTTTTGTTGGTTTGTGCACTCTAATATATGTACCTGATGTTGTCCGGACGTACCAAGGTGGTTCGTGATTATGATTGAGATCTACCCTCTCTATTTTTCCACTTTTACTTAATTTTACATAAGCTTTACATTGAATACTTCTCTTCTTAGTGCAATAGTACATTTTAGAATTGTTGTTTTCATAGAATGTGTAATCCAATAGCATCAATAAAGCTTTGCCTCTTTGAGAGGAAACGAATGAGTGTGTTAGCTCGCCTGAAATATAAAGATTATTTGTACTTGGAACAAAATCATACAAGCATAAGGCCATTGTCCAAATTACCAATAGTGTTAACTATGGATAAATTAGACATACTTTTCATAGAATTTATTCCATAAAATCAAAGTCTCAATGACGTTAAACATTCTATGAAAAATGTGTCGAATTTTAACTGTTTTACGGTTTTAATTACAGGTAGACTGAAGACTGTAAACGTGTGACGAGACTGTAAAATAGGTAGTCTATATATTTCACACTTCGGCTTCTAGATTTTGTCACATTATCACAAGTAGGTATTATTTAGAAATTAAACAACGGATTGAAAGTATACCAAATTAAATTTATTAGATCAAACATGCCTTTGAGGCAGTTCAATCAAATTTTTTACTAATACATTTCTAGAAATCACTCACACATACAACTTTCCGATAACATAATCAAACCGTAATAGGTTAACTCGACATACCTAAAACAAAAATGTTACTTGGCAATAAAAACAACTCAATGATTATTCAGTTTAACTTAGAATAAAATAACAGATTACTACAGTATTAATAGTAATTGTAAAACTTTAACTGTCAACGAGTAGAATATTTTGTCTCTAATGTGGCAATTAACGTACAAATAATTCATCTATCAAACGTATTCTCAACGTCTGTATAAAATACTATAAGGGCCTTATTACAAAATACGGTCTAAGCATTTAACCAGGTTTAAATTGACAACTTAGGCTTTAAAACAATTATGTCTTGCTTATGTCAATTTAAACCTTACTTTAAGTTAGTCCATATTTTGTAATAAGGAGGTAAGGGGGTAAGGGTTTTGTTTTTGCCATTTAGGCGACGGAACCCTAAAAATGGCGCATAAATCTCAGATCTTTATCATAATCGTCTGACACCACTAACCACCAATATTGAAATTAAGCCGTCAACTCTCCCTTATTTTGAGTCAAACGGAAACATTAGTCCAATGCCAGATGTTTCTCAGTCAAAATACTTCTTTCTTCTTGACGAGTACTTATAATGTACTCGATTTCACTACCGTATTTTCACATACTGTCCACTCGCAGTCTTCACGTACTGAGGTGGACCATGCGTGTGTTCGCCTAGAGCATCCATTATTTTCCCATAATTATTCAATTTAACCGTCGCTTTGCACCCAGTAAATCTTCTCGTACAATAGTACCTTGTAGTATTGTGGTTTTGATAATATGTGTGATTCTGCCATAGGAGCAACGGTTTTCCTTTTTGTGATGTGACGAATGTGTATTCTGAAAAAGATTAGCAGATAAGTAATATAATAAAAAAAAATTAAGAATACATAATGTCACTACCCCATTTTAACCGAGTGTTGTACAAGACGACGAAGAAAGAAAGAAGACAAGAGCACTGCGAGAAAAGGAAAATTCGATACAAAACCCTATACCAACCCGTCTGGCCAGTGTGGTATAGTAGGCTCCGCCAAAATGATTGGAGGAAACACTTGCGGAGCAGGGACTGAATTACCGCTACTTTTAAGGTAGCGTTATGGCTTACCGTTACGATAAAGATAAGTTAAGTATCCAAAAAAATAACGCTACTCAGACGAGAGGTAGCGTTAAATAGATACCAAAATTTATACCGCTAAAAGTAACATTCATTTACCGCTACTTCTTCATTAGAAAGAGAGAGGCATATTGATGAATCTGCCAATGCGATATTGTCCTTCTTGTGTTGATTCTGTCAACTCGTCGAGTCGGCTCGGCTATACAACAGTACGAATAGCTCATGATTGTAGGTACTTATATTTATGTGTCAAATATCTAAGTTTCTGTATATTATTCTATCTTCATTAAAATTATCCAAATACGAGTCATACCTAGGCACCTAGGACGCAGAATAGACTTGCTTGCTTATCGGACTCACTGGGCATAGGTAGGTGGGTACCTACATCAGATGCAACGGCGCATTTGGGTCTAATGACCTCGTTAGTTAAATACTGTAGAGTGGTAGTGGCATATATATATCTATTTATATTTAATATATGACTATAATACCTATTAACTATACCCGGGAATTGAACCAGCCAAAATCCAAAGAAATTACATTCTGTACTTTTATGGCATCCATCGATAGGGTCAACTATAAAGATCGAATGTCTATAACAAACGTGGTTAATAAAGTGTGGCAAGCAAATTTTTCGAAAATATTTTAATGCAGTTTTGTTACGCTGGTTCATAATATATTTGTTACACATCATCAAAGAAATAATCGTAGGTATGATTTTTAAATACTTACACATTTTCTTGCCGTTAAAAACTATATTTTAACACCCACAACACAGAAACTTAGATATTTGACACATAAATATAGGTACCTACATTCATGAGCTATTCGGTAAAAGCATGCGATTTATAAATATAATATGACTGAGATAAGAGATAAGTAGGTACAAGTAGGTGCTTATATAATATAGCAAAGAGTACTTATAAACTAGATAGGTATATTGTGATGTTTTTGTAAACACTCCATGTAACACAACATGTACCTACCTATTCATAATAAATATTTAATACCTATTTTATTCACAACAAATTGCACTTTTTAAATTGAGAAAATATAAATAATGATATTTACCTATAATCAGAAACCAAGAATGAAATTCAAATAGCCTACCTATACCTACTGTAGGCGACCCTATACCTATCTACCGTGTTAACGTACCGCGCGAGTACCTAAATAAATCACCGTAATGTTGACCGTGATGAATACAGTTTGATGATCTGGCAAAGCAATATTATATTTATATTTTGTTAGATTTCTTAGGAGTGTAGTCATAATATAGCCAATAGCGCCCGGTCACCATAAGCAAACTAACATGTGTATTAATGTTTAAAAATAAAAAGTAGGTATGATATTATTTCCAATTTAATGAAAGCTTAATAATAAATATCTACTGACTAGGTAGGAAGTTTAGGTACCTACGTAAAATACGTGAAGTAGTGCTGTTTGCGAATTACACAGTAGTTTGGAAATAACAAGTAAATACATTTAATGTTTTTTTTTGCATAAGTTGCAAGTGGATTTCTTGTTTTCTGTAAAAACATTGAAATAGGTGTACACTTTGTTCTCCTTTCGCCGACCCATTTTAGACAATACCATATACGTTCGACGTACGGAAAGATTAAACTAATTGTGTGGCGCAGAGTTCCGACGAGTGCGGGCGCGGGGCGCAGTGTTGCCAACAAGACGAATAAAAAATCTGTTAAAATTGTGTTAAAATTGCTAAAAATTACCTATGCTAAAATTTTTCAATCTCAAATAAAACATCATATTATTTAATTAATTAATAAAAATTACCTATGTTTTTATAATATGTTTTTATACATTCAATTTAATTAAGGGTTTTGTGCTGATGTCATATATCTCTATGTACTAATATTATGAAGCTAAAGAGTGTTTGCTTGTATGCTATATAACATCATGTTACGGCTAATAGGAACTGAGCAGTGGCTAAATAAAGAACGATGAGAGCGAAACCCGGCACGCCTTAGCATGATGTTGTTAGCCTACAAACAAATGCACTCGTTAGCTGTATAATATAGAGATTCGGGGATGAATACGAATATAACAACACCTTGCACTTCAAATTCGGTTAAGTTATTTAGGTTGTAAGAGACAAGTGAGAAAGAAGACAAGGAGAAGATGCAACATAAGGACCTTATTGCTATGGAAAACGGACACGTAATGGCGTCAAACTATTGGAATTAGCCTACGAAAACAACTTAACTATTCTAAATACGCACTACCAAGGCCGTGAATCAAATAGATGGACATGGACATCTCCTCATGGTCTATATAAGAACGAGATAGACTACATCCTAACAAATAAAAGCAAAGCCTTCAATGATTGCAGAGTTGTCAAAAATATAAACTTTAACAGCAACCACAGGATGGTTCGGGCAATTGCTACTTTAACATATCAAAACAAACATAGACCGTTTAAGGCGAGAATACAAAACAAATGCAATACTACAAAAACAGAAAACTGCAAGAAGAACTTGAAATTTTTGTAGAAACCACAAAGAATCAAAATATACAAAACAAATTCCACAAACTATACCAAATACTAAATACGAAAACCAAAAATAACACAAAAGACAGGCATAAAAACGGCATCTCAGAAACAACTTTAACATTAATAAAGAAAAGAGCAGAGTTATTATATATTAAAAACAAAACCAAAGCTGTTAGACTTGAGATAGCATGTCTAAGAAAGGAGATTAATAAAAACATGAGAAAAGATAGACAACAACATAGACTAAAAACTTTTGAAAACCACATAGCCAAGACTGGAGGTACAAAGAAAGCTTCGCGAGATCTAAACAACAAGAGGGAATGAATACTTAAGATACAAAGTATAGATGGAAGCCACAAAACAAAAAGAACAGATATAATTACTACAGCAACAGAATTTTATCGCAATCTTTACTCAAGTAAATGTACAATCGAAACCATAGATCTAGCAGGTGATAACTGAGTACCCGAAATCATGCCTAGGGAAATAGAAAAGGCCATCGAAACCCAGAAAAGAGACAAAACACCAGGACCTGATAATATCAGGAACGAACTTTTATTTGAGTGCAAAGAGCTAATCGTACTTACTCAACTGTTCAACGAAGTAATTATAAGTGAATCTATCCCTATCGAGTGGTCCACTTCAACTATCACACTACTCCATAAAAAAGGTGATAAGAGCGACATTAATAACTACCGACCTATTAGTCTTATGTCTAATATCTATAAAGTCTTTGCAAAAGTAATCTTAAATAGAATAACCAATACTCTAGACGAAAACCAGCCAAGTGAGCAAGCAGGTTTTCGAAGTGGATTTTCAATACTGGACCACATTCACGTCCTCAAGCAAATTATCGAGAGAAGCATTGAATACGATATGCCATTTTACTTTTGCTTTATAGACTACTGCAAAGCCTTTGACTCGATTGAACATAATAAAATCTGGGAAGCACTTAGAAACCAAGGCGTTGAAATGAAGTATATCCGAATAATAAGTAAATAAAAATAGCTCAGCGAAAATAAAACTAGAAAGAGAAGGGAAAGAAATACGAATAGAGAGAGATGTACGCCAAGGCGATCCTCTATCCCCTAAACTGTTTTCAGCTGTACTAGAAGACGTTTTCCGTCAATTGGAATGGGATAATTGCGGATTAAATATAAATGGCAAAAAACTGAGTCACTTACGATTTGCGGACGACGTTATCATTCTATCTTACACTAGAACCGAACTATCTAAGATGATACACGACCTAGATATTCATCATCATCATCATCTCAGCCTATTGCAGTCCACTGCTAGACATAGGCCTCTCCCAACACGTGGCATAACACTCGATCCTTACCTAGATATTGAAAGCCGTAAAATAGGGTTGTCAATGAACAAACTCAAGACAAAAGCTATGACGAATAGAACTGAAGAACAAATAATAATAAATAATCATCCGGTCGAGTATGTCCAAGAATACACATATCTAGGTCAAGTTATTTCTCCTACACAACAAACAACAAAAGAAATCGACACAAGAATAGGAAAAGCGTGGAAAAGATACTGGGCTTTTAAGGAGATAATGAAAAACAAGGAAATAAGTATAAATATAAAAAGAAAGCTTTATAATACGTGCGTGCTGCCCGTTCTAACTTATGGCTGCCAAACTTGGGCACTTACAAATAGGAGTGTTCGCAACGGCTATATATTAAAAACACGTTATTACACGTATTTTTTTTAAACCTGCTATTTTTACAGCTAAAATATATTAGTAATATATTTATATTAGTTTGAGGCCAACGGTTTTCAACGATGCGGTGCTAATCGTTTTAACGTAAAGCATACTGTTGTGTTATGGATTTATTTTAATAACAATTTATTCTAATAATTCGTAAATGATGTATACCTACCGTGAGTTTGTTGTGAGATTTGTAAGTGATTATTAGCGAATATTAGAGATCATTTAAAAGCGATTAGGTAAAACGGATCTATAATTTAAATAAACTTAATGAAATTTACTTCTAATATATAATACTTATACACTTTTATTTACAGTTTTAACCTATTAAACCTATTACCTAATTAATTATAGACCTATACTGACTAAACTTATTATAACAACGCAAACTAAAAGCTAACTGAAAGCTAAGAAAACGCAAACAAGAAACTCGCTCACGTCTGGCATAAAAATTGCATCCGCATTATTCAAATGATGCGTGCGTATTGATTTCAATATTGATTCAATATTATCCGTATTGAAAAATAATCGTTCAAACGTTGGTCGCCGAGTGCCGCAAAGAGGCGCGAGCCTTCTGACCTAACCTATCCAACTAAAAAGTAATTTCGTCATATCTCAGAAACGGTGCATCTGAGCGTAAAATTAATCGAAAATTTTACAATTTCAGTTTCCATACAAATTCGATCAAAATTATTCTAAGTCTCAACTCCTTATAAAAAGTGACGAAATTTTTCTAAGTGTTGGGACCCTCTTTGAAACACCCAAACCCAAACGTTTTTTTTGATTCGATTAATCAATCTAGTATCCAGTTACCTTACGATAAAGCATAATTTCGCATACCTAAAATGCAAATAACGTCCAACAATTTTCGAAACTAATATTTTTAGGCACAGTTGGAATTTTAACCTTATGGTCTTTATTTTAGAGCATAACTTGGCATGTAATAGAAATAATAAATCATTACGATTAAATTTGTTTCAATAAAACGTTGCCGAAAAAATATTAGTATTCAATTAAAATGAATATGTTATTTAATTGGATTAAGCAATGCAGTTCGTATGCAGTCAGGTTAAAGCTTAATTTCGCATAAAAAAAAAATACGAACAACTGGAAACTAATATTTTTTAGGTACAATTGGAATTTTAACCTTATTGCATTAAAAATAGAGCATAATTTGGCTTGTGACCTGAAATATTAAATATCGTTTGTCTTTCATTCATCGGTCGGTCGGTGGGATCGGGATGAGTTCGAAATTTGACCTCGAGTGACCTTAAAACGGCGTTCGTTCAGTGTTTGTTCGCAAAAATAATAGGATGACGTACTATGCGATTAGAATAAGTATGGGATTGCACGTGGTACTATTTGCCGCTAACTTCAGTCGAATGTGTACATTTTTGTACAGCTAGCAGAAACAAAATAGGCAAAAAAATTATAACTTGTAAATTAATTAATTTATGTTCTATTCTATTCTATTTTGATTATGTACATTTTCCTTGCACGTTTGACGAATTAGGAAGAATTAGGTTGGAAGAATTAGGACCTGACTAGATTTGCATTATATTTGCCTATTTGTTATAAAATCGAAGTTTGTTTTTTGTTTGGTTGAATGCTAGGATCCCAGGAACTAGGTACTGATTCAATTTTAAAAATTATTTTAGTGTTATAGGCTATATAACATCACGCTACGGCCAATAGGAACAGAGCAGTAGCCAAATAAAAAACGACGGGAGTGAAGCACCGCGTGACTTCTAGATAAAAAATACACAACAACCAACAAACACTAATTTCATATTCAATACTCACACATAATTTTTTTAAATACTATTAATAAAAACATGCATACCTATTTAGCTATGCCAGTTACCTACTATGTTCATATAAAATGAGTTTAGTGAACTATGTACCTAAATGTTCTTTCAGATAATAAAGATCTTACAACCGAAAAAGTATGTAGGTATGTACCTAATTGTAATGTGTTTCGTTTTTTCCTTTTTTCTTTGTACACCCTACTTGTAAGGTATGAAGTTGTCTTCAAATAGAAAACAAAATGGCGTCTTGATTTGACAGGCCCATACTTATTCTAATCGCATAGTAAATAGCTATATTAGTTTTTGTATTTAATAAATAATAGGTAATATGAGTATATTTTTTTATTAGGTTATTTATTCCGCTTTAAAATAAAACGAACACTCTTAATTATTATTATTATAAGAGACAAGTGGAGCCGCGGGCAATAGTTAGTGAACGAAGAAGGTCACAATGGAAGACATGCCCACTTACATACATATACAATACATACATACATAAAAACATTACATTTCTTTTTAGCAGCTGGGTAAAAAATACGTCACATACTCTGTGAATATGTAAGTGGGTACGATTGTGAATCAATGGGCATTTCTGAATAAAAAAAAATCTTGAAAATTAATAAAGTTTAGGCGGAACAGGACCGCTGGCAGTGGCGTAAATTAGGTGAGGCCTATATTATTATGTTCAGAAGTGGACGTCGTTGGGCTGATATGATGATGATGAATAAAGTTTATTTCGTGCCCATAATCGATTTATTATTGTTATTTAGGTATATCATTTAGATATTCAATCAATATTTCTTAACACGATTTTATCATCAGTATCTACATCACTACATCTTTAGTAACAACAAATATCAAAGGTACGGTGCGTACCCATGCCATGAAAATAACATGAATGGGTACATTCATGTTATTTTCATTGTGAAACAATATAAAAAATAATATACTAAATTCAATCTTATGTACCTACGATTCGAACCATAGCGCCGAGCGCGTGCGATGCGCGGCGAGTTGGCAACGTAGCATCGTACGAACAGTCCTCAAAGTTAACGTTAAAAGTAGCGATACTTTTTTAACACTAATTATCGATTAGTTATCGATAATCTTAACGATAATTAGTTAACGCATGGTAGCGGTAAGATTTTGGTAGTTTTACCGTTAAAAAATATGTAACGGTAACCGTCCCTGTTGCGGAGCAGTGGGACGCTTATGGCTTGAAATGATGATGATAGAAATCTGGTATTAAACAACACTCAATAAAAGACCACTTGGAAAGATTGCTGTACCAAGCCAAAGAAGCATTAATCAGGGTTTGGTTAGTCTTTAAAGTTCATAATAGTTAAAGCTTCATCAGAAGAAGAACCACCACCTTACAAGAAAACGACATTTAAAACATTATGGGTACCTGCTATCTAATATCGTAGTAACATCGTGTCTTAGGCCCTTCTCCCATTACGATACGCACAGGCGACTCAAGTATCCTGCATGTATCGGAGACTAGTCGCCACCAAGTATCTCACATACATTTGAATGCAGGCTCGCACATTACCCTACTGGTATCCTACGCGTCCGCGACTAGTATCGTGCGACTCGCCGTGTCGGTCGCTTGGGCGTCGCGTCTCTTCTCGTCTCTTCCGCGTCTCGACAAGATGGCGGCGGAGCAAGAAATGAATATTAAGTTTGTACAAGAAGTTGAAAAAAAATGCTTGTTTACGAGTAAATAACTTCAAATTACCAGAATACATGCGAAAAAATAAAATAGACAGGACTTGGGCAGAAATTGGGAACAAATTTCTAAAAAGATAAAAATTTATTATCATCATCTTGTTTCTTGTGCTGCTACAAAAAGTCTACAATTTATGTTTCTTTCAATACATGGATGAATCCAGTATTTTCTACTCTCGCGATGACGTCTTCTGCTTCTATAAAACAGAAAAATCGAAGGGCTTCTTCGTCACTGGAATCGCTTGATATAACGTCAGTCTACAAAAACGAGTTAGCACAAATGATGAATTTTTTCAGTAGCATAATATGCGAGCGTCAAATGGCGAACTAGTATCCAACCAGTATTCTACTCACGTATCGTATCCTACAAATATCGTAATGGGAGAAGGGCCTTACATATGTCACGTTGGTTTGAGATATTGTCGAAGTACAGTATTTCTGAGTATTGTGTCAAAATTGACTTATGTCGCACAAGCATTGTTGTCTCAGAAGAATGTCGTTAAACTCACATTATTAACCGACTTCAAAAAAAGGAGGAGGTTATCAATTCGACTGTATTTTTTTTTGTTAGTCAAGTCGTGTCGAAGAAACGCTTTGTCGGAGTACAGTAGTGTCGCGCTTAAATTGTTTTTAACTAAAATATTGTCGATATAAAGACGTGTCGGAGTTTCATGTTGTCGAAATAAAATGTTGTCGTAGAATGATTTGTCGAAATTCAGTTATTAGTACTCCTCGAAGATGGCTTCGATTTTTACGTAGCGTTGTCACATTTATAATTAAAAAAAAAACAAATGGCCACCATATTAAAACACAAAATAAAGTTACATTAAGTTTTATTAAACATTACACTTTAACATACATACCGGAAGCTGTCTTTACATAATTCGAAGGAGGGTGAGTGTGCTCATAGCTGGCTTCAACTATACCCCCAATTTCATTTAGCCTAACCTTAGCTCGACAGTTCCGTGATTGTTTTTTAGAACAATAATAATTATTTGTCTTATGCATCTGTGAGTACGTGTATCCGTTCATCATTAACAAGTGTTTGCCTCGATTTGTTGGGATAAATGAATAAGACACACCTGAAAAATAAATTAATTGTAAGAAAAAAAATACATGTAGTGCATTTTATTTTTCCCAAAATAGAATTAACAATACCACAGAGAGAAGGAATCTTAGTTAAAGAATGTCTCACGACGTCTCAATTTATGTTGACAAATTTAAAATACCCTGTCTTGCCATTCACCGGTTTGCTAGACTTTTAGGGGATTTTCATACCCTCGCAGCACTGTTGTGCGTGGCGGCGACTGGACACACGTCTACTGCTAATTCAAACTAAGTTTATGAAAAAATCTGTTGTTTTTCTATTTCTCTCTTCGAGTAGTCTATCTTTATAAAATATACCTTAGGTTACTCTATGACAAAACATAGGTAAATTATATTGAGCTACTGTCACCACCGGCATATTTTCTAAAATATTTTACAAAGGTTCGGTAAGGAAAACACAGGTTACTTACTAATAATACTTTATTAAAGCACACAGTGACATAAAGCTACTGACTATAACAAAATTATCCTAGTATTGCTTTTGTTAACAGGCATACCATTTATGTTTTAATACATTCAAACAAACAAGAAAGCCGCAACATTTCGCTAAATTCAATATTATACGTAAAATTACAGCTAAAAAAAAACTAAAACACTACATTAACTACTTCAAAATCTCTTTAAGGCACAAGGCAGAAAATAAAATTAAATGTTCTTGCTACTAGCAGATAATTATCAGATGAACTATAAGACTTTCGTTAAAATTTTTACATGAAAAATATGTTAAAACGTGACAACTTTACTAATTAAATCAATCATATAATCCAATGGTGTAACAGGGCTTAATGAAGGTAAACTAACATTATAAATTCAAATTAAAAAAAAAGGACTGTGCTCAGAATTGTTCATAAAAATTTATTAATGATAGTGGTATCAACAACTCTATGGCCCAGCCCAGTTACATCATTAGCCGATAATGGTCTGATAGCCTCTCTAAAACATAAATGACAGATTTGTGACTTATTTTTCATATTCTATAAAACCTATCACTTATGTTTTCAATATATAGACGGTATCGCGATAACACAATGCCTAAATACCCGTAGTTTAGAACAACATTAGATGACAGCTCTTCCTTTGCTAATCATCAATGCCCTGGTAGATAACCCATTTTAGTAAGAACTTTCATGAAAGTACCATTTGTCGAAAGCACACAATGTTCCTTACTATGATCGTGTTTACCAAAAACAGATTTTATAAACTTTAGGTCGGGCGTCAGTCGAAGTTTAGCTTTGCAGCCAATGGCGGAACGACGTGAACATGAATATAACGTTTTACTTGCTTTGCTGTACGTATACCCATCTTTGAATATCAGCAATGCGTTGCGATACTTTACAAACCTTGCCCGTCCTGAAAAATCGAAGTTCCTTATTTCGGAGTTCAACAAATTTATACCTTAAGACTAAGAATATGAGTGCAAAAAGGTATATCGATATGAAGTAGAAATTTGTCTACATATTTTGGAGGTAGAAATTAAGAAATATTGAAGAAATTTTATTGTATTAACGACAGGGAAATATGGAAATATAATAAAACAATAAAATGGCATAATAACATGTTTTATTAAATAATGGGAATGTATAACATTACAGTTAAGTAGGTACTTAATAGCAGTAACGTAATAATGAGACTAGTATCACCTAGTATTGACTACGTATTCGTCTTAAAATACCTTATATCTATACTTAATAATTAATATTATAAAGCTGAAGAGTTTGTTTGGTTAAATGCTAGGATCTTAGGAACCACAAGTCCGTGTTAATAAAATTATTTAGTGTTGGACAGCCCATTTATCGGGGCTATTAACATCACGCTACGGCCGATAGGTGTTTGAATCTTTCATAGTATTATTCATTCATAGTAGGTGACGTAAACCTGATCTCTGTAAAAATCGCAAATACGTTTTCATGGAAAGAAGAAGGTAAGTTCATAGCTTGTAGTCTTTAATTCCTATTCTTTTACTTTATTTCACAAAGCTGCGCCCACGACTTCGTTCGCGTGGACAAAGATTTCATAGTTTTTTTTTTCACGGAACCCTGATATTATTTCCAAAATCAAAGTTATTCTTTGTGGCACTAGCTGCAAGTAAAAGTCCTGAAATCGGTTCAGGCGTTTCGGAGTTTACCTCATACAAACAGACAGACAAAAATTCAAAAGAAATGTATTTTGTTCATAATGTAACGTACCTTACCTATACGTTAATTATGCTTACTCTATAATAATAATAATAATAATTTTGAGAGGATGACTTTTATATTATTTGTGTAACTTGCAAATTAAAAACATCCCACCAATATCAAGAATTCCATCCATGTGTAATTTCGTTACAAAAATTCAGTGTCATTTCGTTCCGCGCCATTGTAAATTGAGCCCTAATTAAAATTTGTATACCTAGGGGTAGGGGTGCCTTTTATAAAAAATACAATAAACAAGAATGCGCCCCATCTCAGGTATAGGACGTGAGTTTAGGCGAAATTGGGTTCAAACATCTGCTTGTAACGTAACAATACAAAGCTTTACAGGATACAATCTGGTAGGTAGACTATTGTTATTATTTTATACCATGCATCCATCCATCGGCACGCGTGCCAGGCAGGCAGGATAAAGTTAGTATTAAGTCAGTAACAAAAGTAGCTGAACGAAAAAATTTCAAAATGCATGTCAGCCGTAGCATACGAAGACTAGTTTCAGAATTGAATTTATATTAAAATTGAATTGAATTTATATATATGATGATCATTCAATTCAGGCACTAGTGTTGTTAACAAGACTATGTTGTATGCTACGGCATATGCGTTTTGAAATTATGCATATTTTCAGCTATGTACTTTTGTTGCTGAATGTACCGTTTCTTTGTCAACGTCTCATGCCTACAGTTTTAATAATAACATTTGTAACATATCAATTGAAAAAGAATTATGGCTAATCCAATAAAAGAAGTTTGAGACAATAATTGTCCAGCACTTCATTTATAAATAAATAAATTGCAGTGAGAAGCAGAGTTTTGACATACTATCAGACAACTTCTTGCGTGCTCGATCAGTTTCCAAACATGTTTCTTTTTTTTGTTCATGATGATGAAAATACAAGTCCATTTAACTCGCAAGAGTTGCCAGTAACTGTAAGGCTCAGAACAAACGGGGGAACAGACGGGACGGCGGCGCGGGCCATTATTATCGCGACCTATAGAACAAAGGGAATCCTACCTAACGCACACGGCGGCCCACCGCGCCGCCCCGTCGTTTGTTTTGGGCCTAAAGCGTTCAATCGTTCAAATATCAGCAGGCTAGTAATACGACAACAAATGTTTGGAAACTGGTCAAGCAGAAACTTCTCTGATTGTATATTACATGAAGTAAATTTATCACAAGCATAAGTTATTAAATAATTAAACCTATTTTTTATTGGTAACATAAATAACACATTAATAATGACATTCATATTGCATGTTAGGGCACATTATGTGTCAACACATTGCATAGTATTTAATTAATTAGTTTTAATTATGTTGATTATAATCAATAATCAAATATATTTTTTTTATAAATGTTAAAAAATTTTTAAATTTATAAATTCAATAAAATATTTACACATAACTTAAAAATTATACACAGGTTAGTTGTTTTTTTTTATTTAAAAAAATTGAACTAGATACTTTTCTATAATACATGAAATTCCTATAAATAGAATATCTGATTGAGATCAGATTCCTGAGGAAACATACCCAAAAGGCTTGCCACATTACCTTATATTAATTTTAAAAGAAATAATTGTTAAATAATGCTGAACACTTTTTGACATTAAGCGCCTGTTTCATCATTGGCAAATAAGTGCAAGAAAGCCTACATGAAACTTACATGACAGATTTTTGATGTATTTTTCATATAGAATCTATCAAAAAAGTCTCAGGTAGTTTATTAGACACTTATTTGAAACAGGCCCTAAGTATAACAAAAATTAACTAACTATAAATTATTATCTAACAATTTGTAATAAAAAACTTACTTAGCTTAGCCTTCGTTTATGATTATGCATCAATTGTGTTGCTAAGATTCGCTTCTGGCAATAATCCATCTTGACATATGCTCGACAATTCTTGTATCGTTTGCAACAGAACCATGTTACACAAAGCTTGCATCTTACATCCTTCCAGAAAGTGTAATAATCTATAACAAGTAGATGGCTTGTTCTTGTCGGAATATACTTAAAATGGACTGAAATTGTTCAAGAAAGTATATTATTTGTTATAATACATTATGAAGGTAAGCAATGCAAACATAGGTAAGTATATATTTTGATAAGAGAAATTGGTTCGTAAAAAATGTGATTTATTTATTTTAATGTTATGTTCTAACAATGAGAAGATGATAATGAAATTTAAGTAAGATGAAAAACTTTGCACTGAAAATAAATTGTTGTCTAATATTACTTAGATAGTTTTCAAATTGGATAGTAGATACATTACCTTTTGATAGATCATAAAACCTATTAGTAAATAACATCCAATAGCTATAGCGAAATTAATTTATTTCTGAAAAAAAAATGGGAATGAATAAAAATATCCAAAATTTATAAAAGTTTATTTAGGTAAATTTATAACATTTTAATATGGCCCGACTGGCCAGCGTCGTATAGAAAGCTATATTCCCTCCACAGTATTTGGAGGAGCCCCATGCCCAGCTGTGGGATGTCTCTGGGTTGTAATGATGATGATGATTACATAATTATGCTTTTGAAAAGAGATTATTGATCTCTTTTTTGGGTGAAAAATGAAAAACCATTTCGCTGAAATGTTAAAAACCTAAAAACAGCACATAAAGAATGGACACAATTTATGTAAAAACCTGAAAAAAACACACAAAAAGCAAGAACTTTTGTCTTACCCCAACAATCAAACTATAATTCACAGAAAATATTAAAAGTTTTGCAGGTTACGGATTGCTGTAATATGAAGTTTAGAAGAATTAGAAATTCAGCCTTATCACACTAGTGCTAATCCAAGAAATATCCCTAAAAATCCTAAAACTATGCTACTAAACATAGTCTTAAACATCCTATCAGTATTAAAAACAAAAACATACCTAGAACAAAACAGTACATTAGATTTTTGGATAAAATAAACACAATTTTACAAATATACGATAGAAGCACAATATATATACATGAAGGTACCGTAAATCCATTGAGTAATAGTATTAAATCTACCAGAAAACGTGTTAAATTCCTGTAAACAAAGTAAAAGTTGTTTTCAACTTTCAAACCTTAATAACTATTACTTACCGCCCTCGGCGAATATATACAGCCATCACGATCACACATAATCACTGTCACCATTTCACAAACACATCACCATAACATTATTCACTAAATTCTCTCACAACTCACCGAAAACAACAATTATTACACCAAACATTTTATAGGTTATAATCCCAAAAATCCGAAATAAATATTATTAAAATGTACCCACAACGTTCGTGTTTATTCACAATATTAATTTCGCGATACAATAAAACAGTTCAAAGCAATTTTTCAGCTTAAATCTCAATACAAACACGATTTGCATTGTAAATTTGTTTTGACGTTTGACAGAATCAAAATGTTTACAATGGACTAAGGCGCGTTTTGCAAAGTTAGCTTAAAGAATTGAGAGCGCCGAGCGTAGCAGTAGCCGAAGCAGGTACCTACGCAGGTGTACCGTGTACCTACTTCTCTAGCAGATTTTGAGTATGTCCTCAAATATTAAGGGCTAAAATATTATAGGTAGTAAAGTTTAAGGCAGACAGTTTAAGTAAAACATTGTTATTATTACAGGATTTCCTTTAATTAATTTTAATTTTGATATACTTTGAGCGCTATATCAGTAGGGATCGCAATGAATAAGTACCTAATAATGTTAGAAATCTATCCATGATAAAGCTTGGATAATAATTAAATGGTTTTGTCCCACTTGTCCCAGTAATAAACATAAAGTTGTTCAGCCTCCTGATTCCGAGCTGTCGGAAAATTTTCGGCCCGAAATATCAGTGTAATTAAAGTTAAAAAACTTATTGGTAAAGAAATAAATGGTTGTAGGAAAAAAATGTTCTTTACGTTCTATTTTCTAACATTAATTAAAATAAGCCGTAAAAATACGTCGTACTAAGATTCGTAAAAGTTTACGATCCGGGAACAATTCGACGAGTCAGAATCAGGGGGTTTTGGGTAATTAATATTATATAAAAAAGAATTGGGTAGTTAACACTAAAAAAAAATCTGTTCATTTTTTTTTTCAAATGAAGAAAATCTAATAAATTCACTAAAAGAATAATGATTAATTTAAATTATGAACAATGGGACATTGAACTTTAATCAGAGTGCTTAGGCTATAGGGTGGCTCTAGTGTCACTTGAATGCCATTATGGTACTTGCCGCGCACCCTGTTACGTCATTTGACGGTTTGGCCCTTTTTAGTGAGGATATTTCAAGCTCTAATGTAAAATAATTAAGCACAATAAAAACCACTTTTCCAGAAACAGTCACTACTGAATTATAAACATTATATCCCATAAATTCTATTTAAGAGCGTTTACACCAACTGAGTGGCAATGACGCAATTTAGTGTCATATTTCGTGGTTTAATTTTTTTATTATTAAATCGTCTTAGTAAACATGCACTGACCTGAATATTTAAACATGTTTCATTAATGTTTACAAAACTTTTTAGAATTAGATGAAAAGAAGGATAAAAAATCATTGCGTTTACAGTTCTATTTATATGCAAATATCACATTGGAAATTATTTTGAACATAATATAACGGATGTACCATTTTTGAGTTTGCCTAAAAACTGCGCTTACAACGACAACAGTAATCTAGAACGTAAGCGCTATGAAGATACGCTCTTTTGCTGCGTGTGCGTGACCACATAATAAGTATACATATTTTTTGATTAGATATATATATTTTGTAGTTTGTACTAAGTATGGTTCAACTTATTTGTTTGGAAAATTTCGTAAGATGTTCTCTTAAAATTTGATATATCTCATGAAAGAAATCTAGTTGACGTCTTATCCATCTTCAGTGTCATAATCGCGGAGAGTTTCACGGTTTTTAATAGTAGAGTGTGTTTAATTTTTTCCAAAAATGGCAGGAATAATAAATCATTATTAAATAAATATTTAATCACATAATAGTTGAGAATAATATATCTACTAATAAAGCACCATGTATTCTACGGTTAAATAAGAACCATCTTGTTAAATAAAAACGGAACGTGGATAAAATAGACTTCGAAAATGGAATGGAACTTTGACGTTTGACGTATTTTCGACGCTTTGAGATAAGTTTTAGATAACCTATAAAAATTTGTTTATTTCGATGAAAAAATTGTGTTTCGGATTTTCTATGAACTATTTTATTTGTTTGGTATATTTATTTTGAGTAACTTAATACGTTTGTCATGATACTAGTCCTCAAGATATGGATATTCCAAAGAACTTTAAGTATTGTTGCGTCGTAATTGGAACAAGTTGTTATTTACGTTTTCTGTATCTTCCTTCTCGTAGTTTTGAATAACTTTATTAAAAAGTGTTTTGTGGACAACAAATAGTGAAATATTTTACCATAGTGTTGCTTAAAAGTGTTTTAAACGCATTTAAAGTTGTTTATGTAAATGAAAAACTTTGACTGTCACCAGGTATTTATTATATTTTTAATTATTTATTAATATTCAAATGGTTCTTTTTTACATATCTTAAAATATTGTATATGAAGACTGGTGATATATAATAACGTTAAAAATATTTGATATCAAATTCCTACCTACAATAATTAAGATCTATTTATATATATTAGAGATATTTATATTAGAATCCTTAATATTCTAACACTGTATGTCTAGTCTTGTGATATGCAGAATTACACCATATATGTTGGATAATCATTATATATATGTAGAAGGCATCTTTGTGTACAGAGTGATGGAATATGTAGTACTTATGTTATTTTTTGTACCACAATGGTGGTTAGCGGCTACATAGTTCATAGCTCCATTCCTTCACCTCTACTCATCAGCAGGAACATATCAAGTGTTATTATGGCTATGATCTTCTGTAATGGAGAGGTACTTTCCCTGGTGGGCGGCTTAGCTTGAGCAGGGATTACTCGCTTTTCATTTTCAACCCATAAACATTCCACTGCTGGGCACTGGTTACCTTCAAAGAAGGTGGAGGGAATTTAGCATACTATACTACGCTGGCCAGACGAGTTGGTTTGATGTTTTGAATTTTCCATTTTTTTGCAGTGCTCTGGTCTGCATAAGATAGTCCTTAATCACCTTTTACGACACCTACGGGTTGAGATGGGGTGACATTATGTGTTCTGAATGGACACCTCTTAAATCTGCTTCAAAATTTGATTATAGACCTAACATGTTGAGTGCTATTAATTTTTTTTTCATTTTTGATGCAGGTAAGTCCTGTGTTTGCTGTTTCTGGTGAGTCTTTTTATAACCACTTATATTTAAATAAAATTATTGATTATTATTGATTTTCAAATTGTTTTCTAAATATATGTATTTTTTGTTTGGTTTATTATTCAATTCATTTATTCAAAGTCAACATCGTCCATGCAATAAAATTACAGATTCTAATAAAACATAATTAAAGTTTATTTAAAGTTTAAAAATATAAAACAAAAAGATCAAATTTCCATATCCACATCATTTTTCTAATTTACTTTTTGTTTGTTATTATTATAAGATACATGAAAATATTTTATACCTACTTTATTATTAACTCTTTCAATGTCATATGAAATATTGTATGACATTATTTTAAAAACACCTCCTTTTTTTAAACCTAACCTGGATTAAAAATGGAAAAATATGTAAAAGAAAAGTTATTTATTTTATTTATTACTCCTGATGTCCCTAGTGTGTCCGGCATCCATAGGCTACGGTAACTGCTTATCATCTGGCAGGCCTTACATGTGTTTGCTGCTATAGTTGTATAATAAAATACCTGGGTATTTTACTATGTGGTTATCATCATCAGCAACGCATTAAGTCCCACTGCTGGGTTCGAGTCTCCTCTCCTCTAACTAGAGAGTTGAGAGGGTTTAGGCCATAATCCACTCAAGCTGATCTAGTGCGGGTTGGTGGATCAGACATACTCATAGAATTTCTTCTAGGGTATGTGGGTTTCCTCACGATGTTTTCCTTCACCGTTAGCTGATGGTAAGTCACATGACTAGTACATATAAATTCCACAAAGTGGAATTCACATTGCACGCTGGTCCCTTATCTATTCAGCCGCCATTTCTTTGTGATGGTTTTAGATTATATTATAGTTGTGTATTGTTGGCAAATAAAAAATATTTTTTTAATTATTTTTATAATAGAAACATAATTTGTTAAAATTGAGAGTCTTAAATTATTATAGAGTCACAAGATAGTTATTACACATTGAAATGTACTTGGATACAATACAATGTATGTTTCTATGTATAGCATGCATACTCGTAGTACCGATATAGGAAATTTAATTAACGTATTCAATTGACATTTTTTGTTTGACTTAGAAGTGATGTTAAAAAAATAAATTACATTTCAACTGAAGTTTTGTTTATTATTTCGTTCCTTATATTATTCAGATATTTTAAATGTTTTAAAAATTTGGTAAATTAATAACTAAAAGAAGGCAAAAAACAACAACTAGTAAGAAGCGGTTTATAATTTAAAATACAGTTTAATCTTAAGAAAGGTAACGCTATCAACCCATTCATATAGCCTACTGGGCAAGGATCTTCTTTCCTCCGTCTTGTGAGCTAAATGGGTTCCATACACACGGAACCAATGTGGTTTGGTGTATCAGATGTACCCTACATTTTTTCTAAGCAAACAAAATAGATATTGCATGATATTACAGTTAGATATGAAACGAAGCATTGATAATTCAATTGATAATACCCTGAAGTATTTCCAGTTAACTTCTTAAGAACTACTCGGGGAGCACTCCTACTCCTGCACAACTGTTTTCTCTACAGACAACAATGCAAAGCGACAAGGGAAGGCTTCAAGACGTTGTACTGTGTCATGTATGCAAGGTACCAGTGCCCTGCAGTCATCAACCTGGACCCTTATGATAACATAGTGTCTATCAGATGCCAACATAGGCATCCCGCACCAACTATATGTTACACTCCTAGAGGTATTGTTCATAACCATGGAAATAAAAAAACTAAACATTGTAAGACTCGGATAAAAAAGCCTAAAGTTGAATGTATTTATTAATACAGTATTATTTTAATTGACATTTTATTTTATATTGGGAATGTACCCACAATAATGGAGTGAAGTATGCAGTCTGCACTAACTAACACTTCACTGTCATTTATTTGATGATTTAATAATGGTTTCGTATCGTCGTAGTAAATGGTGCAATGCTCTACATACTCATTCTTAACCCTCAATGGACCATGTGGAGTTTTATACGAGTAGGCTCCAGCAAAACATCAATGTATTTTTTGTAATTCACTATGTTTTATTCATATGTGATGCTGCTATGTGAAAGTACAGTATAAAATATATAATTACATACAAACAGTCGGAACGCGGGTCATACATGCGCGCGTCTACTTAATATCCGCCTAAGTATGCGACCATTCATCACTGCGACCATAATTTAACTCTGTTCACTGTGTTGCTGTGTGTGCTAATTTATACTGTGGTCAAAGGCTGTGTCCGCGTCTGGCAGTTTTAAACTTATTTAATTTACACTTTTGATTTTATTTGGACTTCAATTTGACCCACTTGGCTTCGTACTTGATATTTATTTTATTGTTCTTTTATTTGTGTTATTTTTAAATCAATGTGGATTTCTGGAAGAAAAGTACACAGATCTGTGTGGAATAATTCTAATTTATGAAAGTAGCTACATAATACACGACCAATTAAGTTCCAAACTTCCAGTGCTTGGGTCGGGTTTTCATTTCCCTGTTCTCTTGTTCCTTAGGGTTGGACCACATCTGGTCGCATCGAGTCGCACTTTTCTATGCATTAATCTTTTTGTCATTTAAAACCGACATTCACTACAGCTAGATAGTCAGTGGCAGCCAATCGCCTCGTCGCGTCGATTCGACCGGACACGCACTCTCTTTCTTGTTCGCTATTAATGACGGTTCTCAGTGACAAAAAGGGATAAAAACAGGTAAGTGCGATTCGATAAGTTCAGATAAGGTCAAACCCTTACTCATCTCTTAATCTTGGCATCCTAGGGTTGAAACTAAGTGGTGAATCATAATTGTATAGCTATTTATGCAATAATGTGCATGACCCGGGCAAATTATTATAATTATGTACATCTGAACTTGTGACGTCATATTATGGGCGCTCTGAGTACTGTGTGTATTTTGACCAAGTTGTTAAAAATGTTAAATTTAAGTGAACGAATAGGCTAAGGTAGGTTTAGGTGCAACATGAGAATATTAATGACGATTACCTAGTTACAATAGATCTCATAATTCGATTTGATCGACTTGTTTTCTAAATTTTTGAAGATGTTTACGCTTTTCTTTTGTGAACTGTTACTTTTTGTGATAATAATGTGCATTTTATTATAAAATCTTGGTGGAAATTATAATAAAATATAATATTGAAATACATAGATCTGAGTTTTATTTTAGTTCAAAGGTATAGTTACCTATATTTATAGTTGTTTAAGTTTGCATAATTATGGTCAATTCAATTACTTTTAACAAGTCATTGATACCTAAATTAATATTTTTTCTACAAAATGAGCAAATGTCTGAATTGATAAGTACTTTTGACGTTTCCACAACATATTCTATACATAAACGGCAGAAATTAATTGCGTATGTAAAACTATTTTTAATATTTACATATTATCAGGCAAAAAAAATATCGTTTCATCAATCTGGTTATAGTTTTTGGTCTTTTGCCTATCAGCATTTCATTCAGAACAATCATACCATTCTTGAAACACACTTATATATCTTTACTCACAAAATATATCTTTAGTAAGTAACTATAAATATTCAGTACTAGTTTAAATGACTTCGTAAAGTACTGCAGAAAGCTATTCAAATTAGAGATAGAAACAGGAAGTGCAACATAATTTATACGAATACTTTTTTGCAGAAGCGCTCATCATACCGTCTAGAAAGAGAAAAGGGCTGGGCATGTTGGTCTTCCGCGGCTACACATACTCGTGGCGTAATTGTAAAAAGAATGGTAATTACTGGACTTGCTCCAGCCATCATAAAAAAGGTTGCAAAGCAAATGTCACCACAAACGAATCCAAAATACCTTTTAGAATAACGAAATATCATGATAAGCATAATCACTCTCCCCCAAATATTCACATACCAACAGATATTGAGTATATTTGATTTAAATCAATTGTAGTATTTACAATTTTAAACAATAATTATGGTGCGAATTTCGACGAAACTTAAATGCCCGTTTTATGATCTCTTACGCATAACCATGATTTAACAGCTCAATTTTCTTAGAAGCTTTAAAGAAATGTCAATTTATTGGCGATAAGATTATTCATATTTTATTTGGGCTTTATAAAATAATTGAATTCGGAGCGTTTCGCTGCCAGCAGTCATTTTACCTATAATTGACGAACACAGAAACGCACTCTCGCAGACTTGTTAGTTGTCACGCCATCGACAAACATATCAACTGTCTGCAAATAGATTGTACACGGTTTAGACTATTCATTATAAAGATTTTATACTGACGTTAGTTACAAATCGACTGAAATTGATTCTATTAAATAAATTTTATGACTGTGTTAAACTGTCTTTCATTTAAAACCTCTGAAATATCCGCATTTATAACACAACTACGCTTATAATCAGAAGATTTTGCAGAAATACACTTCATCACATCGAAGAAAGGTCATAAATTGCTTGTATACCAACAGTATACTTTCGCAAAAAACTGTCAGAGCAAAAACCGGATTACTTGGACTTGTTCTTCTAGATGTTCCAAAAAGTGCAATGCGCAAGTCACTTTGAGTAATTGTGGCAAATTTGAGGTGTTGAAGGGTGAGCATACACACCCACCTCCAATATTTTACGTGAATGAGAAAGGTGAATACATGAGAATATCAGATAAACAGATGAGTATGTGGCATGAAAAGGATAATGATACAGAATATCTTATGGGTTTGGATGAATGAGTAGTATTTGTATCTAAAAAAGGGCCTATTGTGAGTTTTTCGAGTACATACCCAAACGGGTTCGATCGTGACAACCTTACGTTGTTTTTCAATGGACAAAAAGTATTAAAAATATTGCTACTAGAATGCGTACTACTCATTTCATACAAATTATAGTTTAAGTTATCACGATTGCACGTGTTGGGCCACTCGCAATAACTCCTACTAGACCCTGATACATAACACTTAACGCTGTTGATTTAAACGCAACGTTTTGTTTATTTTATTACTTTTATATTAATTTGATTTCATCACAATGTTTTAAAGAACAAAGGCTGAAGAGTTTTAATTTAATATTTTACAATTTAAGATAGGCTAAGACCCTGTTTTAAAACTGGCAGATAAGTGTCAGATAACCTATCCGAAACTACATCGACAGATTTTTGAAATATTTTTTATATAAAATCTGTTTGTTGAGTCTCAGATAGTTTATCAGATACTTATCTTTCAGTGGTTAAACAGAGCCTACATAAACGGTTTATTGTCAATGTGTAGTTTTAATTTGATGATACTTTAATAACTAATTGTGATTGTCCGTGATACTGATAATAATACTGTGTAATTATTCTTTAGAAATAATAATATTTTTTTATTAATACAAATGGTTTGATTATTGTCCTGTCGTCAAGGCTTCAGCAAAGTGAAGCCGGGAACAAATTGGACGCGTCCATATGACGGACGCGACTGAAAAATAGTCAAGTTTGGTCGGATGTGCGGACTTTTTCTCCAACCGCGGACGCAGCCAGATTCTATTCGGACGTCCGACGCTCCAAGACGGCACAAGGTCACATCAACGACATACGACTGACAGTGTGCACAATTTAGTGTATTTGTACTATCCAGATAAAAGCAAAGCCGCGGCTTACGGATGCGTCCAATAGATTGTTCTCGTCTGAAAAGAGCGTTTAAAGTGTGTTTTAAAGCGTTTTAAGTGTCGCGTCACTTGCAAAAACTGGCACTAGGCACTTGTAGCATGGCGTGGGGGTCTTGCTTACGCGAGTTAATTCTTTTGTAAACGCTCGATTCTGAATTTGCCGTGATCATATGATTTTTTATTTACTGTAGGTACTACACATATGAAGTATTTATTCTTTTAGAAGTTTGTTTTTCTTTACATGATAATAGCTATGTCCATATTCATGCAATTTCAACTTCTTGGCGCTTTACCTTTACGAATGCGTGTGATGATATAGGTAGTGCAGGAATGGAGAACTTTGAAAGATAGATGTGCTTTTTTGTTTTTAAATATGAAAATGTGGTCAAAACGTGACTTGAAGAGTCTTTATCCAGTCATTTAATGTACGAAAAAAATTTATTTTATCAAATACTTAAATTATAGGCGTGCCAAAAATGTCATCCCTAGATTGATGAAGAATAATTTTTTTTATTTATATGTACGAGATGTGTGCCAATGGTTCGCCATGCCTACAACGCAAGCTGAAAGTATTAGTATCAAACAACAGAATGCCCAAAACCTAAGTCAAATGAACGATAATTGAAGAATGCGTTTATCCGACGTAATTTTAAGTACACATACACTTGGTAAGTAACAGGCATTAATAACAGGCAACTATATAAATAACAGGCATAAATTTCAGGTACATTAGTAACATCGTCACGAGGCGAACCTTTGCTGCTATACAGGGATTACACATATAACAAAAGTTATCGTGCCAAAAAGGATCCAGTGACCAAATGGTATTGTTCATCAAGAAATTCAAGCGCAAAATGCAGAGTCAATGTTATGACTGATAGTAATAATGTGGTGCTTGATATGCAAGGCCAACATAGTCACTTGCCTAGAATGCCTAGATATAAGGATGGGAGTTTAGAATTTTATTTAAAAAACACGAAAAAGTAGATTAACATCCAATTTGCATGTATATTTATCGAAAACCGTAAATGAAAATGCGATGAAGTAAATAAAACAATAACTTATATAGGGAGAAAACTCCTCCACCAAAACGGAGTCTAGGAGATCAGTTCATCAGCCGATAGAATTTCAATTATGGAATATCATTTATTATAATATAGGTAGTCTGGCCAGACTCGTCCAGTGGAACTTAACGCTATCATATTCTTATAGGTACATAATGTCACATTCGACAGCATTTGCTCTTCTTGATACGCTATAACTGCACGAAAACCCCTGTACGACAATAATGACGATGTGTTTCAACAACCTATTGGCTTATGAAACACATAAGAAATTCGCTCGTCTATAAATGCTTTACGCCCCAGACTCTACAGACTAAAAGTCCATTTATATCCACAAATATTGAGTGTGAGAGACATGTGCCGTGTCAGACATTGATTGATTGTTTATGGTAAATCTCTTTATTCGTTCCGTCTCCTTTAGGAGTTAGGTAGGTCTTATGCTATTTTTTAGTTTTTATAGTAGATATAGCTAAGCGCAATTACATATACTCTCTGTAATCATTATTAGATAATCATCGACATCTATGAATGTCATGTTGTAATCTAATTTCATATTACGTAGCTGATCAAAAATTATTCTAATTATAATAAATATTAGTAATTTATGTGATGTTTTATTATTTGGTAACCGATTTTTTCTTGCAATCAACATATTTTACCATGAATTTTGGTATTTATTTGGTGTGACACGTGTTAAACTTATGAACACCACGAATATGACTTATTATGTATAGCCATCAAACCGAAAATTGAAAATGTGATATTATTATTTTAACAATAAGTCGCATATTCAATGGCGGCTATAATGGTTTTGAAGGTAAAAGGTTAACAGTGGGTATTATAATTATCTTTTAATGTCCTAAAATGTAGCTTATTATTATTTTAAAATTAAAAAACAATTTAAAATTCCATTCTTCTTTTCAGGTCCAGTTATAATAAAAGGTAAAAAGAAAGGTCAATATTTCCTTCTCTACAAATCTTTTACGTATTCCCGAAGTGCGACTTCAAAGAAAGGAAGAGTCTGGAAGTGTTCCTCCTCCAAAGCTGACGAGTGCAAAGCGAGGATCACAACGGATGATAATTTAAACGTCGTGGCAATTAAAGGTGATCATACTCATGATCCACCTAAACGGGAATCGAAGCCTAAGCATGTGTATTTTACTACTTAACACCTATTTTTTTTTTACACGTAGATTTAATTTACTAATTATACAAAAACCAATTGCTTTTTTTTTATAAACAATTTTGACATATTTTTCATAAACTTTAACTGTGCGCAAGTTAAACGGTTCAGTTTAGAACATAGTTATTTTTAGGGTTCCGTAGTTCTGACTAGAAACCCTTATAGTTTCGTTATGTCCGTCTGTCTGTCCGAGGTTTTGCTAAGAGACCGTTAGTACTAGAAAGCTGTAATTTTGTAGGAGTGTGTATATCAATTACGTCGACAAATTGGTAAAATAAAATTTTGGAAAATATTTTTTTTAAGGTAGCTCCCATACTTGTGAAGTGGGGATGAATATTTTTTTTGTCGTCTACCCCATCGTGTGGGGTATCGTTGAATAGTTCTTCTAAAATGACTTGGGGGTTACTAACATTATTTTTCGATTTAATGGTCCATTTACGAAATATTAAACTTTAAAGAGCAAATTTTTGTCCCTGTAGGACGTCTCCCCCCTTCTAAAAGCTAAACTGCTGGCTTGAAAAATCTGGAAAAATTCATGATGATAGTGCATTTCATGAACTTTAAATGAAAATTATAGCGGTTAAGATAATTTTATTAGTTTAGCAGTAATAGTCGTTGAACTTGGGTTTTGGATAATTTTGTACCAAATACAAAATCCTTAGCATTAATCTTTAATAGTGGCTAAGATAAAGTAGTTGCTTGTTTTGTTTTCTATAAATACTGCGCTTCTCAACAAAAGGACATAAGCGGTGTGTAGATAAGCTCTTTTGATGCGGAACCCTACATTCGTCACTCTTAACCGGTTTTTCTATTTTTAATTGTTGTTCTTTTTAATTTTGTTCCCAGTAATATCTACCTGAAAAATTTACTGCTTGCTATAAGGTAACTAAACCTGAGTATCACATTAACTCTTTAGCAAAATATTACTTACATTGATAATAGTAAATAGTTTACTTTTTTTAGGTAGATATTTGGTACAATTTTTCTATATAATATGGTGCATCAGCTGTTTTCCGGGGCTTCGCCACCGTCGATCTTTGTTTGAACACTGCTCAGCTCCGTTTTCTTAGCATAATGTTACATAGCCTATTAGCCTTCTTCTATAAATAGGCTATTCAACACTAATTTTTCAATTCGGTTCAGCATTTCCTGAGATTAATGCGTTCAATCAAACAAACAGACTTCAGCTTTATATTATTTGATAGATTATATTAAGTGTAGATTTTTTATATAGGTACATACTTGAAAAAATTATACCTAAATCTTTTTGAAAACTATGAAATACTTACGTAGTAAAATAAGCAATAATAAAGTACATAATTAACATTTAAGTAGTATTTAAGGTATTATAGCAATGTAAGATAAATATTTTGTTTAAAAACCTACAATACAATATCTATAGGATATAAATTAGATGTATTAAGTTTAAATGTAAAAAAAATTGCGGCGGGCATTGAAGATTTTAAGTGTATTTTAATGTTCATGACATAGCATGAGAATTTTTATTATAAACGAAGCAATTTATCCTTATATTGTTCGTGTATAACAGAAACAGAGCTATGTTGCTTTGCAAAATATGCATCGTGTAAAGGTCTTTATTTTCTCTATTGAGTCAATATGGTAGGTATTGTATAGTGTGTACTGGGGCAGAGCTACCGCCATTTTGCCCGTATCAATAATCAATATGCGCACTACCCTCCATAAAGGATTATAGTCTATGTTTAATTTTAAAAGCAGTTCTTTGGACTCGATAGTATATTGGAACGAATAAAAAGGGCTTTGCGAATTTTGACACAGAGCCCGTTTGTGACTACTTAGTTATGGTATTATGGTGTCTTTATAATGATTTAAACTAGGTTTTTTTCTTAGTTATAAGCTAAATGGTAGATAGAATAAACAATATTCTAACTGTATCTACCTCAAATAGTATTTAAATTTAGAATTATGATGTCGGTTTATCGACAAATAACTAAATTTTGTTTTGGAATAAAGTCTATTGCTCCATACTTTTGTTTTATTTATTCCAATTCTAACATATTAAGTTGTGTACTATGCACGTGGTGGTCCGTGGTTGTTATGACTTTATATAGAATACAATCATGTTAAGACTGTACGTATACTCGTTAGGCCTTGGGCTTAGAGGGCGAGAAAGTGAGAGGGCTTTCATGATAATTTGATGATTCTAGACTCTTAGAATCATCTATCAACATAGAAGCAATACAAGCCCTTAGCCTAGCCTTGTGTACAACCTGCTATAATTTGATAATTATCTAATACAAAAACAAAACATGAATATGCATTGATGTATTAAGTTTATTTTTCTTGATGATATGTAGAAAAGAGACATGGAAAAGATACACTTTTCAAAGATTATGAGTGCATAACTCATAGAGAATACACGCGATACACCAAGATGTTTCCAAAATTACGATAATCCACGTCTTGCCTGTAAATTCTTGCGATACATTACCGTTTTTTTACTATCCAGTTATCCAGTTTTCACCAAGTACCACTCAACTTGCAGTGTCAGTAGTCACAGCTATCGACGGCGCGACTCTTCTGATGCTAAACGGATATTCCTTCAGTAATCCTGCTCCAATAGCGGGTGGAGAACGATGGTACTGTTCTGGAAGAAGCCGATGGGAGTGTAATGTATGTCTCCACGTCAACGATGATTATGAACTTGTTTGTATATCAAATGAACACACACATAGTCCGCCTATTTATGAAAAGACGCCAGATGGATTGTATTTTGAAACTGTTCCTTAACTGAAAGTGTTTGTTGGGTATTATATTTTGTTTGCAAATGTCATGTGCTGGGTTGAAGAAGAACGTTTTAGGTAACAAACACTGGTGGTGATACTGGTGATCCTACTAATACCTACTTATTATAAATGCGAAAGTTAAGATGATAGGTGGGTGTTTGTTACTGAATCTCGCCCGAACGGCTAAAAAGATCTAAATGAAATTTAATAGATTATAATCTAGAATTGCATATAGGCTACTTATACTTTTTGCCGACATACCACGCAGTTAGAACCTAGTTTTTAAATAATGAGTTAGTTTATAAACAGCAGTGCGCAGTGGATTTCTTCATTGCTATTGATGCCGATAGTCAATATTATTTATCATTCCTTGTCACGAATCAGCAAATTTTGGAATAAAATAGGAGGAAATAAGGAAGTAAAGATATTTATTTTCTAATTATTACTTTACTAGTCTCCATGGTAACTAAACAAATTAGGACGTATTCTGCCTTTTGTGTTTAATTTCATCAAAATCCAATCAGTAGTTTTAGCTTTATAAGGCATTGTATCAGGTATCATCAGTATTGCTACCTCTTTGGTTGCCAGAAGCGCTCTTCCGTCCATTATAATGAAGTTAGGTAGGTATATAGGACAAGTTTGAAAATATTTGGTGTAACATAAAATACTAATATTTTATGGGCTAGTTCAGAAATACAAAGGACACGTTTAGTTCACAACTTAACAAGTCTCAATTTATAGGGGATTTGAATCTGCTCTTTAAGTCTCGACATCGAGTTGAAGTTGATATAACTGTCAAATGTTTAAAATTTGAATATTGTTGCTGTCATTTCCAATTATACAGTGACATTGAATCCGACTAAATCGATGTCGATAATTCGATATTAAAAGAGGGCCCTCAAAGGGAACACATCTTATTTTATACATGAAAGTCAAGTTTTCTTTTAATAAGTATGAAAGGCAGCTACGTATTGGAAGACTCAGTGTAGGACGGCCTCCCACCAGATGGACAGATGACCTGGTCAAGGTTGCGGGTGGCCGTTGGTTGCGGTACAAAACCGCTCGCAGGGGCGTAAATTAGATGAGAGTGGACGTCGTTGGGCTGATATGATGATGATGAAGTATGAATGATGAAGCATGTGATAAATATATGAGTATACCATGACTATAATAAAATATGGCTTGTTTTTACCAAAATTGTAGGTAGGTACTTTGTGTGAACTAGGCCAAATACGGAAGATTAAATACATGGTTAGTTGAATATTCTAAAATTAAGACAATGTTCAGGGTATTTGTAACTAAATAGATATAAATTGCATATCAGTAAGAGGCTATTTGTCGTATAAGAGCATTTAAATATAATTGTACATACAAATTATGGGGCTTAAGTTGTAATCGTTGTTATATTTCTGTTATAAAACTACGAGTGTGCATTTCAATGTACATATTTGGAGCCTTATTTTAATGAATAAATATTTTTATGGTTGTGTTGTGTAATGACTGATTTTGTGTAACTGATACATTAGGTGTCATCTTTCACTTTCTTCTGCCACATGTGAACACACGTGACAGAAGAAAGTGAATAATAACCTCCCCTATGAGTTTTCAATAGTTTTATGTGAAACATGTGATCTGATAAAACGATCACCTTGAACTTGTCTGATACGCTGTCGCTGGCCTTGATATAAGTCTTACCAAGTGAAAATATCAGTTTAATAAATTATATACTCGTAAATAGTTTCATCTGAATCTTATCAAAGATGTTTATGTGAACAAAACTTACTGGAACTTCCCGACGTACTTCTTAATTAAGTACTTAACTAATTAACTTACTAAAAAAGATATGAAATTGCGACCCCAACATTTGACACTCTGAACTGTATTTTAATTGGCATAAGATGAACATTTGTAAACAATATGTATTTCCTCTTACGTTCTTTTACGAAAAGTTTGAACGTCTAACGTTGACTAACAAGTCACAAGAGTCGGAGCGGAGGTGAAACGAAAATAGAGATGTTATGAACAATCAAAAGAAATTCAATATTTTTAATAATGCGTTGCTCACCACACTTTTTTGACTGTTTATAAGGTAGCTCTCTTGTTTCCATTAAACCCTTGCAAAAACAAGAAATCTAAGCTGCTCTAAGCTCTGTATGCCAAATAGGTAACGTAATATTTTGTTGCAGACATTTTGGAACGAAGAAGCCATATTTTTGCTGTAACTTTGGGAGCCAGGCAAAATGATAGACGAAGATGTGTTATGTGCTATAAGAGTTTTGCACTAATCTATGGATCTCGAAAAGCCAAAAACAAAGCTAAGAAAGTTACGACTTTCTGCGCGCAATGTCCCGGGAAACCTTTTTTTTGTTCAGAATGCTTTTCCAGGAAGCATTTTCTCTCAATTAAGAAGTAAAAAAGTAAGTAATAAGATGGAGAAAGCTTTTGCTAACGAATATGGAGCTCGTGATTTCTAATACCAAGTGCGGGATCACGAATAAGTTGAAGTGTCAATACTAATGAGAGGAAAATAAGATTCAATTTCATTTATGATTATCAAGTTATTTTTATCTTTTATCATGATATGAAATGCCTTATTAGATTAAATGATATAATAATTATTATGTGTGTTTTGTATTTTAATAAATATTATAGCAACGTTCGTAGTTGACTTTTGATAGTGCGGTAGTAGCCAATACCACACTATCAAAAGTTCACTCCGAGCGTTCTCCCTCTATCCATTTAGGCCCTTCGTACACAAGGACACACAAATTTCCGACACTCGACAATTTTAGTCCCTTCGCGACTACCGGAATACGGGCTCGTAGAGTTTCGTACGACATCATGGCTTTCGGCGACATTTTGTTTATTCATCGCCGACATTATGTCGCGTAATACTTGACGGTCACACTACAAATGCTGTCGCTATTTTGAACTGAAAATTGTAAATTCGTTTGAGCTGTCTAACCTATTCACCTATACTGGCCGAATACTCTCGGAATACGACTCGCGTCGCCATATGTGCGGATCGTACACTACAAGACGTAAGTATACAACATTGGTATCGCAGATTTACGTATCCTTGTGTACGAAGGGCCTTAGTCTAGTGTCAAGGGGTTTAATTTAGATTGAAATTTTAACTACTTTGGAACTTTGTTATAAGTATCGCTGTTTGTATACTAAACCATGCTGTAAATCAATTTAATTAAAACACGATTGCGAAAATAATTTATTTTACGTTCGTTTATAGATGATTAGAAATTAACATCTATTGGAACTAAGTCTTTGTAGCGGTGCTTGTAAAAGGCATCCTAATTGTTGAAGATACTGAATATAAAGAAATCTATTTCTGACAGAAAATGGTTCATAAGTAGTATGTATGTATATATTATTATAATTAAAAATTTAATGAATTTGTTTTACCTGTTCTTCCAATTAAGTTTTTATCGTCTTCCTAGGTAAGTGGCAATTTGTCCCTGGTGTTGCCAATGTTCACTGATGGCAGTTAACATTTTTCATCAGAAGGACCGCTGAATCTTCAGCCTCAGCAATAATTTTCGTTTTAAAGTTTGTATTTATGTTTTAATAAAAACTAATTTTCAGATTTGAAATACCACTTCATACCGTCAGGCCGAGGGAAGTATTCTCTGCTTATGCTGGACGACTATACTTTCAATCAAGTTAAGAAGGACGAAAGATATTGGAAATGTTCTCAAAGAACGACTAAAGGATGTAAGGCCATGGTCCATTTTGATAGAGACCGAAACATAGTCAGTTGTATTAGGGATCATAATCATAGTCCACCAAAATATTTTTTGAGACATGGTCGTTATTTTAAAATAAAATAAAGATACTTAAGTAAATTTTTTACAACAACGTACTCTTCTCTTCCTAGGAAAGCGAAATGGACTAAGACAAAATTTACCGAGAGTATTTAATATTAGATTCGTTCTTTCTAAACGTATAATAAACAGTTGTAAATACCTTACTGTTTTAGAAATTTTAGTATTAGTCATATTAATTTAAATCTAGTCCCGAGCCAGTGTTATCCAAAACATTATATAACTCTCATACTTTTACCAGTAAAACGATGAATGTAGTTTTATTTGTTGTTTACTTATTATGCTGGTATAACTTATATAGGTGTTCTATATGTAAGTAATAGTGTTTTAGATATCGTATGTGAGCATTCGTTACCGTTCTCAAATCAGAATCTCAAACAACCAGTCCTGTAAATAAAATTATTATGTGATAAATGATAAATAAGATCAAATTAATGTTTCAATTACTGAAAGGCTTATTATACTACCCGATATTTAAGGCATCTTCTGAACACCGTGTACCTAGTGTAATGTACTAATGGATCAATAGTATATTACACTATAATTATGGTATGGTGTGCGCGGTATAAATATACCACCCAGGTTGGCGTGTAGACAATGCCTTTGGCATTAAACCCACCATTGTACCATTTTTGTGCATAAAGGTTTAAAATAAAAAATATAATAGAAATAAATAAAAATGGTTGTTTATATGTTAGTTTAATTTTCAAACATTCGAAATTCTATTTTCTGTCAAAGTTAAAGTTAGTAAAATACTTATTAATAAGTGACATAGAACAAATTAAATTTTGATTTCAAATTTTTCAGAAATTATTATGGAGTTGGAACCAAAACTTGAAGTTGATCCAGATTATGCAAGAGTTTTAGATTTTGCTAATGAAGAACCTGAAGAAACTGTCGACGTTGCTCTCTTTGTTGAATCACGTCGTGGAAAGACAGTACTCCAGTACAAAGGTCATAGGTATAGGAAAGCCTACAAATCCAGGAATGGGACTCGGTGGAATTGCTCCTTGAACAAATACTGCGGTGCATTTATATATTTAAATGATAATGATGAGATCCTTATGTCTAATGAAGATCACGATCACCCACAGCCTACTAGTCGAATGGACAACCAAGTCGATGGTGATCAAAGTGGTAATTATATTTTTTGCAGCAATTTTGTGAATATGTTTGATGGTTCAAATAGTTAATGTGTTTATATCTTCTGTGCAGATACAGCAGTGGTCATTACATCTCGCAAGGGCAAAGAGATGCTTTTGTTCAGAAAATATACTTATCGAAAGCAGTATGATAAAGGGAATAAGTCTAGATGGATCTGCTCAACCCTCAAGAATTGCAGAGGCTGTGTCTTCACAGATACCAATAATTATATAATTTCTGCTTTCGAAGAACATTGCCACGATCCCCCAAAGTACTATCTTAAACCTGATCATGTCCTCAGTGCCTTAAGGGAACCCCTAATTATAGAAACTGATTGATACGTTGTATGTAATGAAGATAATATATTCATTTTGTAGCCTTATTATCTTGCTTTAACGGTGCTTGAATAAAATAATGTTCATTGAAATTTGGTTTTATTTTACTGCTTTACTTGTAAGGAACTGTTAGGGTATATTGCAAAAAAAAATATTCAAAAATCGTCGTCATTCGTACTGACTCTGAAATAAAATGCTATTATTATTATTACCTATTTAAAAATACACAAAGAATAATCACCTCACTTAATTATAACCCATTCAGTCAATGAATTTAAACACAATCACAATTATAATTGATACAATTTTATAATTTACAGCGTTCGAAATTACATCAAAACGCGGGAAACCTCTAATATTGTACAAAATGTATACGTACTCCCGATTCCCGCATCCTCTCAGGAATGGCTGGCGGTGGTACTGTTCAAGGGTAAAGAACTGCAGAGCATGCATCCTGACTACGAACGACAATGTCATTATAACAGCTTTGGGACAACATAATCACTTGCCACTGGGATATAAAACGTTGAAACAATAGTAATACACTGTTAAAAACAGTTAAAATGTCCGCCTCAGGCGCTCCTTGCCGTGAAGGCAATACGGCTAGTTTCTTTATTTACTGTCTGTGATTCTTTGCGGTAATTACTTATCTATCTTCTGCCTTTACATTATTTTTGTTAAATTTAATTAACCGGGTCGACCGATACCGAAGGACCCGCCGTGCTCAAATCGCGCGCGCCAAAGACGCGGTCGGTTTGGACGTGCTTCGCGCAACTCAAGCGTACGAGTTGGATGAAAAATGGATCGTCCAGTGTGGACCAGGCTATTAAGATCACTTCAATGGTTCAGCCGTAACAGACAGAAATATATTTACTTTTTCATTATTTACCCATTTTACAATCTCCGTTGTATCAAAATTTCATACGGTTCGACGGCGAACGTTAAAGACCATTCTGATTTGCAGGGTTGGTTTTGAAACATTTAAATGTACGGCGCGGCGCTTAGTTGACAATAGTATTTAAAACCTACACCGTTCATCAATGATTGACTGGCAATAAATCCTTCAAAATAATAATATATAAAAAACGAAATATGTAGGAATTACCAAGGTTTGGTTATTTTGATAAATATAAGTTGTGATGTCTAAATCTTATTCAAAATTATTATTGAGTTCGTTAAAAAAAGAATTAAATATAATATGAATCATGTGTTGGCTCTTAATACATTAAGATATTTAATATGACTATTTAATAGATTATCTATAAGTTAAAGGCATATATATATGTCCAGTAGGTCCTGGGTTAAACGAGTCTTCAAAATCATGTCTTCTTTTCTTAGAAACTTAATTTATAATTAAGATTCTTTAAGGCCTTTGCAACAATTTTAAATTTATTATGTTTATTAGGTATAGGTATACCTTATATTATTCATTTTAATTATATTATTATTAATGTGCCTTTCCAAAAGTCTCTGTGTAAAATTATATAGTAAGTTTATTTTAATAAATTCCATATGTAATGAAATTTGTAAGGGTTTTTATTAGAATACCACCGCTTTTTAGCTAATGGACACAGTTTCAATAAAAAAAACTCCTTTACAACTATATTGATTGTAGGTGACCGGTACCAGTCATGAATATGTCATAATAAGCAATTGATTTTCTGACCAGTAATTTGTGGATTTTTTAAATTTAAACTTAGCGAAATCTTTGATAGTGAATAGTTTCTAATAGTTATAATATAGAATATATAGAGTAGGAGTTAATATAGTAGTTCTCTTAATTTAAGAATAAAAAGGTTCATTTAAGAATCTTAAATGTAGGTAGGTACTTACCTTTTTTCATAATTAGTATCAACGTAAATATCTAATACCTACCCTACAATTATTGATAACAATGGGCGTCAGCGCAAAAAATTGTTTTGAATAAATCACCCATCCTACATTTTGTCAAAATTTGTTTTGTAATGTTTGGTAATGTGAATGTATTTAATTTTAGTACCTAGTTAATTTACATTATTTTTCTTTCAGGTGAACGTGACGGGTCCAGCAGAAATGAAGGTGAATGATTTATTGTTATGTAATAATAAATAAAGTTATTAAATAATTTCGGATATTCTCAGGTATAGTAAGTACAAATTACCCCAATATTGTTACAGAAAATGGAGCAACATCAAACAGCACAAGTAGCATACGCTCTTTACATTCCAAAGTTAATTCCTTAATCGAAAATATGAAGATTTTGACAGAAAAGGTTACGCTACAACAAAAAAAACAACAAAAAATGTATAATGCTCAGCAAAATACACTGCTATCGATTTCTAAAACACAGCGTGAGATAAAAAAAATTTTACGTACAGATATATGTTCAACACATACCGATACAGAGAAAAGAACAAATAAAGATACAGATTTTCAAATTATTTCGGATAAGGATAGTTTTGATTTATTTGAAGAAAGGCTACAAGATTCAATTTACCAAGAAGAACTACTCGAAAAAATGACTCTTATATGTGGCACTGGCAGAGGGAATGGATTAACTTGTGCATATGCATTAGCGGATGTAATGTTCAGTAGAACCTTTCTACTACAATGTTCCTGGTCTGGTGGTTCACGAAGTGATATAATCAAGGTACCTTTTAAAGTTTACAAAAATACCATACAATTCTTTTTTAAGGTTGTAAATAGAGCAGACAAAAATTTCACTGTCATTGACACAGAAAACTTCTTTAAACTGGTTTTAAAAAATTCCCGCAAGAGAACTGAGAGTCTGCAAATGCGCAGATCAACAGCCAAAACACGAATACGTCGTCGCCAGCAATTCCAGAATGTGAAAATTTCAAACATTGAACAAGTTCTGCCTTTTATTGAACCATCCCAAGTATTCTGTACTTCAGACTATGAAGAACAGTTGCAAGAGTTGCCACAATCTCCTTGTACCGAATCAGCAATCTAGAAGTATCAAATTGGAATAAATAGAACAAATCAGACAGCTATCCAGGTTTGGCCTAGGGATGGCAAACCGGGTAATTGCCCACAGCGGCAAAAATTAGGAACTGAATAATTCATTACTTTGTAAATTAAAAAGTATTTGTTTTATCTGGAGCGACGAAATAGTTGGATTAGATACTGTAGCTAACTATGCAATTAATTAAGGAAAGGTGGCAAAAACAAATATAGAAGGCAAATATGTGGGAATGTTGAAAGACAAAGAAGAACGTCCCATGACCAAATCGGGGACGTTATAAAGAAAGGGCAGCTCAAGGGTAACTACCCTAAACTGACAAGTCTGTTGGGAAAGAGGCGTGAATCATATGTGTATATAGCCTTGAAGTGGAACTACCTCTTGGGAAGCCAAGTCACGAAGAAATATCAATAAAATAAAATAATCTTTATTGCCACAACTACGTTACAAATTCTTTTTACATGGTGTTTAATAATTATTCATAATGTACATAGTTTTACAAGGTACAGGATATAAACTCTGTCTCTTTAACTAGGCAAAGTCGGCCATACAAGTATATATACATTTTATTTTAAATACATTAGTACTATTATTTTTTCTAAGATGTTGTTGTGTGCTAAGTTCATATGGTGCTTGTCGAAGATTTAATAGCTGTGTGATGGTTACACTAACTATTATAATTATGTAGTGTTTAGGTGTATGTGTGTATTTGTGTTGTTATGAAAGGTTGCAAGTAAGTCCTTATATTAAATATACAATATATAAGTTAAAAGTGATTCTGTGTCTTGAATTTTTCTTGTAAAAACCGTTTTGTTATTTAACATTTTAGGTTGTAGTTATTCAGATTGAGTATATTTAATTGTTTATGGTCATCTTTGTAGATATGTTGACCTTATTACATAAAATTGGTGTCTCGCAAATGAGGTTTTGTGTATGGTAGCTGGAATGATGACGTTACGTCTGTTCATCTTTGGGGCAAGATTATATGAGTCCTAGTACAGAGGACAAAAATTCAGAACTTTGCAGTCATCTTAAGTTGGCATGTGGGGATTAGTAGGGCTTCTTTTCTGTCTTTGAGTACAGCCCTTTGGGCTCTTTCTAATCTTCTTTAATTAGTAATAAAAATGTCCCAGGCTAGAATATCAATATAACGTATGTTGATTAGTTGTTTAATTAAGTCTTTTGTGTTTTTAGACGTGCCTGATTCTGTACCGATTCTTTCACTGGTATTAAATTATGTACTCATATACTCCCGTCGTTCTTTATTTGACCACTGCTCAGCTGCTACTGGTCGTAGCGTGATGTTATATAGCCCATAACCTTCCTTGATAAATGGGCTATCCAACTCTAAAAGAACTTTAATCGGACCATTAGTTCTATCCTAGCAAGCAACCGAACCAACTCTTTATCTTTATAATAATATAGTATAGAAACACGCATAGCGACACTTGTCTCTGCGGCGAATCGGGAGTGTTTTTCGGTTTACGGTTCCGTTTGCGAAGTATTAAGCCGAAAAGTGCTATTTTTCTTAGAGTCAAGTGTCCCCCTGCCATCTAAATGGTTGATTTTGCAAGATAAAAAAAAAGTAAATAAACATGTCTCAGTCAGGTTTATAAGTTTAGGCTGCGTTTCGACCAGAGATGTGAGAGACCAGAGATATGTGTGAGATGTGACCAATAGAATCGCATCCTCGCACATCTCTGATGGAAACGCAGCCTTACGAGTAATAGCTAGTCGATCAAATGATAAAAAATGTAGGTACTTGGAAAAGTAAGAATTGCGTACACATACCACTCAGAATATACTTATAAATTGTTGTTAGTTGGATAAAACGTGTAACGGTACACGTACGGTAGACATTAAAGACATTAAAAAAAAAATCTTAAAACAGATTTTTTTTTTACCCGGGCCCCCCCGGTATTGTAACGGTTGCACCCGTTGCAGGCTACGTCCTGCACGACTGCACCTCTTTTGACTAACTTTTGGATCTCTTTTGATTTCTTTTTAATTTAATAATTTAAAATTCAAAATCCTAAAGTTGGTCAAAAGAGGTGCAGTCGTGCAAGACGTAGCCTGCAACGGGTGCAACCGTTACAAACGGTAATAAATATAAGTTTATGGGCCATGAAAAACATTCAAAAATAAAATCAGATAAACTTTTGAAATAATCATAAATTAATTAATAATGTTTAAGCTAGAATAACGCGTGAAATGGGTGGCGAGCGGCCTTTGGCAGGCTCCATACGTTCCCGTGTGTAACTACATTAAAGTCTCTCTTATACTCGGTTTCTGAGCCCTCAGATTAAAGTTATACATTGGTTATAGTATAACCTGACTGAATATAAATGTAAAACAATAGAACTAGTTTTTTCATACTACTACTATACTAGTCATTTTTAATATGTTTTGTTTATGTTATGTTTTATCCTATCAATACTTAACTGCCATTTGACGGCTCAGAAACCGGGCATTAGCCTTCATTATTGTGCAATATATTGTGCGTGGGCACACCTTGGTCGATTTATTTTATTTAAGTACTCTTCTTGTTTCTCTTTTCCCATTATTTGGGGTCGGGTTTCCTCACTTTTCAGCACCATGACAATCTGTTTTGGGTAATCGGTAATTTTTCTATTCGCATTATTATCACAGTTAGAGAACGCTGATTATGGTATATTTTCTTTCAAGCAGTCACCAAATAACGTATCTATGTACAACATTTCCTTGCAGCATACATAACCAAGTCACTCAGAGGGAAGCCCATACTTCACGTCGATGGCTACAGCTATTACATAAGATTTCTGACGAAGACTTACACCCGATGGGTATGCTCCCACATCAGATCTAAGAAGTGTAAAGCTTATGCAGTCACATCGGGAACTGGCGAAATTAATAATTCCACGACTATAGAGATACTTGATGAACATAATCACCAAACGAAGAGAGGCCGTACCAAGTTTTATCGTTTTTGAGAGATTATTGATGAAGATTGTGTAATGAAAAGTTAAGGTTTAACTAAAACAAAAGTTAGTTACGGTGAATTTAGGTCTTTAAAAATAGAGTTGTCAGAGAAAATCTTAAATGTTTAATGGATAAGTCACTGAAATTCATGTTTTGCAACAGTCTTTCGCCAAAAATTTGACTAGGGTAATGTTTGTACATATTGACGAGACATCCTTGTCTGTGGGTTTACTTACAGACATTAGTTTTATAGGTTAAAAGTAAAAACAGGTTCGTTGAGTTAGTCTTGCGAGCACTAAATTTAATTAGTATTAAAAATTTTAACATCATTCTAATAATAAATACATACCCTATATATTATTCATTAGATGTACCTAATGTAGGTAGATAAAAATAAATAAAGAAGTGTAATAACACATTTCGGATATTCTCACGAATAGTAAATACATATAAACCTAATATTGTTGCAGAAAATGGAGCAACATCAAACAGCACAAGCAGCATAAGCTCTTTACAATCCAAAATTAATACGTTAATCAAAAATGTGAAGATTTTGTCCGCAAAGGTTACGCTACAACAAAAAAAGCTACAAAAAATGTATGATGCTCAGCAAAATACATTGCTTGACATAAAAAAATGCTTACGGACAGAAGAAACATTTTCAACAGTTACAGAAAAAAGAACAAATAAAGATACAGATTTTGAAATTATTTCGGATAAGGATAGTTTTGATTTATTTGAAGAAAGGCTACAAGATTCAATTTACCAAGAGGAACTACTCGGAAAAATGACTCTTATATGTGGCACTGGCAGAGGGAATGGATTAACTTGTGCATATGCATTAGCGGATGTAATGTTCAGTAGAACCTTTCTATTACAATGTTCCTGGGCTGGTGGTTCACGAAGTGATATAATCAAGGTACCTTTTAAAGTTTACAAAAATACCATACAATTCTTTTTTAAGGTTGTAAATCGAGCTGACAAAAATTTCACTGTCATTGACACAGAAAACTTCTTTAAAATGGTTTTAAGACATTCCCGCAAGAGAACTGAGAGCCTGCGAAAGCGCAGATCGACAGCCAAAATACGAATACGTCGGCAAGAGCAAGAACAAAATGTGCAAATTTCAGACATTAATCGAGAACTGTCTTTTGTGAAACCAGCTCAAGTGTTCTGCACTCCAGACTATCAAAAAGAGTTGCAAGAGTAGTTTTGGATATTAGCAATCTAGAAGTATCAAATTCAAAAAAAATTTGAAAAATTAGACACCTATACAGGTCTCTCCTAGGGAAAAATAGTGTCAGCTTTGCCTACGACCAGATCGCTGACAGGATGAAACTTGAAGAAGCGAAAGATGTATGCCAGAATCGTAGAAGGTGGAAGGAAACGGTCTCTGCCTACCCCTCTGTTGGGAAACTGCCGTGATCTATATTATGTAATATACTAGAAGTCGCACGGGGCTTCCCTCCTGTCGTTCTTTATTTGGCCAATGCTCAGCTTCTATTGGCCTTAGCGTATGTTATATAGCATATAACCTGCCTCGATAAATGGACTGGTCTGATTTGAAAAAATATTCTTTTGTCGGTTATAGGTGCAGAGCAGTGGCCAAAAAAAGAATGACGGGAGCGGAGCCCCGCGTGACTTCTAGTATTTATTATAAATATTAATGACTGTAGGTTCTCTCGATGCTGCTAGGTTCGCCTCTTAAAGTAGAACTACCACTTGGGAAGCCGAGCGAATACCGTAGAAAAAACAATGTTATTTAATAAGTAGACAATATAATATAACTTGCTTATGTCCTTACTTCTTTTGTTTTTTAGACATGCCTAAGTACTGATCTACCTAAGTACCCTCTCAGCTCTCTAGATAGAGAAGAGGAGACCCGAGTCCAGCAGTGGGACATTAATGGGTTGCTGATGAAGTACTGATTTTTTAATTCATATAAACCCCGTGTGGCCGTTGGATGCGGGCGGCACAAGATCGCTCGCTGTGGCGGAAATTAGGTGAGGCCTATGTTCAACAGTGGACGTCATTGGGCTGATATGATGATGATTACAAAATACGGACTAAGCATTAAACCAGGTTTAAATTGACAACTTTGACACTAAAACAATGGCTTATGTCAATTTAAACCTGGTTTAATACTCAGTCTATATATCTGAAAAATAATGGTACCTAAGTATTTTAAAGTTTAAATCGTAGAATAATTTACTTGTACATATAAAGCGACAACTGACTCGATGGCGTAGCAGGAATGTTTACGACTGATGTAGAAGAGGTCCTGGGTACGCTTCTCGGTTCGGGTAAAAACGGTATTGAGTTTTCTGCCCGGTAATTGGAAATGTGCCCAGTTGATGACATTTGGCTGCTTCCATACATGGTACCTTACACAGCTGGTGAAATGATAAATATTATTACCTATACTTGAAGCAGTCTATGAGACTTTTCAACAAAACGATTTTGTTGGTTGCTCATACCAATCTATTCAGTTTATTCCAATTAAATCAATAGATACTCTTTTACAGATAAAAACCAGCACCATTCAGGAGCCCGTAATTATAGAAATTACAAGGAAAAAATTTTAGAAGAATGTTTGGCAGCCGTTAAAAGCGGTGAATTATCGCAAACGAAAGCAAGTGAAAAGTACTGTATTCCCCGAAGAACCATTGGCTACCGGCCACAGCGCTTGCTATCCAATAAGCCATGTCGATCACCGGGTCGCCAGAGAACATTTTCGGATGCAGAAGAGAACTTATTTGTAGAATGTATCGAAAGACTAACCAATGACGGTTTCACATTTACGATCGACGATCTTCGCGTATTAATTCAGTCGTATTTAAAAATTAAAGACAGGCATGTACCGGACTTTACAAATAACTGTCCAAGCCAACGTTGGTTAAATCAGTTTATACATAGATACACCGCGTTGACAAAACTCGTGGTGGTTAGGGCGAAACGCAACAGACCTGATGAAGATACCATCGTCGCTTACATACAAAACTTAAAAGATGTAGATTTCGTTTCTATTTAAAATTATGATGAGACTGACTGACTGTTTGAAATGATGGTATGTTGTTTCATGTGTCCTATCGAAAGTTCAAACTATTTAAATAACAAAAGATAAGAACGGCAATTTTAGAACGTTACATTGGCTGAGAACGATGTGTGTCTCTAGAGCCAGGGCTAACCGTTTTGTCTTTAAGTGGGTACGCAAGTGTCGTTTACCGAATAATATTTTTTGCTAAGCAGATTTCATCTATAAACCGGTATCCGCTGAACCTACAACAACTGGATAATGCATGCCTTCATTTTTTTTAGCTTTGAACGTCGAGTCGTTTTAGTTTCCAAAATCAATAAGTATTAAATTAGAAATTGTTATAAATTATTCATTGCTTGCTTGCAGAAAGTAATTAAAAAAAATACTGTCGTTGGCTGCGCACGCAGAATTAACCGGTTAATAAGGGTTTTCAAAACGCTCTATAACCGTTTACAATCCGAACGAAATAATTGGGTAAAATCTCTGTTGATGGATTTTAACAGGTTAAAAATTAACCGGTTCCGAGCCTTATTAGAGCCAGTGTCAGCCACAAGAGAACAAATCAAAAGTCTTAAAAATTCTAGAAATCTAGTAATATTTTAAATTGACTCCACTTTTAGACTATAGACACTCATCTTACCTACCTTAGTCATGTTATTGAATACACTCGTGTATATAGGTATCTACTTTATTATATAATAAAACAATAAAATGGGATAAATTGTATCATTTAGTTATTCAAATTGGAATTTATTTGGATGTTTTAACTATCACTGTGGCGTTGTGGTTAAAGGGTCGCCAGCTCAATTCAACACGAGACAAATCTTATGACTCATTTATTTATTTCGATTCTGGGCGTACTGTGTCCTTTAATTGTGTTTATAAAGCCTCTGCGTCACAGGGCTTGTAAAAAATACTTAAATGGCTGTAAACTACAGGTAGGTACATACTTAACCTTTTGAATGCCAATGTCATTTATACTTGACAAGCGCAAGCGTGCCCTGAGCGCCGATGTCGTCTATAAATGACAAAACTCAACTCTATAAAAATACAACATAAAGATACTAAATCATTAGTTATGATATGTTTGTGTATTGTTATCAAATCTTAAAAACCGAATTTTATGGCTTGGCGTCCAGGGCACGGAGATACCGATTTGACGTGGCGGTCATAAGGTTAATTAGAGACAAAAGTGTCGTCACTATTCTGGTGTCTGAAATAGATGGCATGACGATGTCTCACGAGTAAGACATTACTTACGTAGTCATTATCTTGGAAAAAATACTTTTTACGCTACGGTAACCGCTTACCTTGAGGCGGGCCGTACCTAGATCTATTTGCCACCGTCGTGGTTACTATTAAGTACTGTCAGCCTACTTCATTCTACTGCTGGGCAAAGGCCTCCATTGATGGTTTGGCTCATTCATGATTAATATTTCACCAAGTTCACACAGCGCAATTAAACAAAATAGTCCCAAATTAAGCAATTATATTTGTTTGTGGTATGGGTACTAAACAACTGATATACTACTTATACATATTTTTTTGTAAATACATATATAATATAGATAAATTACACCCAGACACAGAACAATCATGCTCATCACACAAAGATTTGTCTTGGGTGGGGATTAAACCCACGACCTCCAGCTCAGCTGTCAACATCACTAATCACTAGACCAACAGGCCAGTCAATGATGAAATGATTTATGTGTAGATTGATTTTACGCCTTTATTTCCCGAAAATATAGGGCGTAAAGAAAGAAAGAAAATATCTTTATCTGAAGTCGTAGGCTGGCAGACATCCCGATGCCCGACCATATTTTCTCAATTACTTAAGGTCCCTCGGTTGATAGTACCTACCTACCTACTGATAGAAAAATCTAATAATCTATCTACTCGCATAACAGCGAGCAGCGTTAATATCCCGCCGCTGAGGTATTATGGTATTCCGCGCAGACGGCGTAGGTACCAAAGGTAAGAGTTCTAATCCCTTCGCAGGATCAATAGAATCGAATAGGTACTCAAATATCACCGGTGAACAAAAAAAGTGGTCAGTACTTTGACCAGACCTATCCAGGGTTATGCATTTCGATACACTGAATCGGAATTCGAAATTATTATTTAGCTCGTCTACCCTCAAAATGTATAGTACTTTGCAAAATGCTAAATCACCGTCAGATTCGAATTAAGCGACTACATAAGAAACATACTTGATCTACCTAGTTCATAAAATTTAATAAATGCATAACTGCATTTTATATAATAATAATAACCTTAGATGGGTCTAATCTCTCATAAGTCTAATCAAAAGTACCTACTGACCACTTTTTTACATAATGACTTACCTACCTAACCTTCTATAACCTCCATTTTTCCCATTATTTGTGATCGGATCTGCTCCCTTTACTGCGCCAAGACAATCTGTCTTAGGTAGTCGGTAATTATGACTTAGTATTAGCATTAATACCACAGTTTACAGAACACATTATGGTAAGTTTTTTTTTTCAAGCCGTCACCAAATAACGTATCTAATATCAACATTTCCTTGCAGCATACATATCTAAGTCACCCAGAGGGAACCCCATACTTCACGTCGATGGCTACAGCTATTACATAAGATTTTTAACCAAGAAACATACCCGATGGGTATGCTCCCACATCAGATCTAAGAAGTGTAAAGCTTATGCAGTCACTTCGGGAACTGGCGAAATTGATGATGGCACGACTATAGAGATACTTGAAGAACATAATCACAAAGTGATCAAGACAAAAACAAATGCTCAATCAAAGGATAAGAAAATGCTCTCGAAAGCGGAGGATAGTGATGATAATCTACACTAGTATTACTAAGCTGAAAAATTTGTTCTAAGTCTTAAAAATATTAGTATGTGTGTATGTGACATTTTAGAGAAGACCATTTAAAAACAATTACCTAATCCTGTACCATTGGGTGTGCTTTAGGTACTGTTACTGTTATTATAGTAGTAGCGACGGTTAAAAAGGTGTTACAAGCCGCCTTGTCTTATCAAACAAATAAAATAATACTTATTCTTACACAGACAGTTTATTATTATTATAAAAAGTATAAGTCATACAAACACATGTCATTGAGGTAGAAAATGAGTATTACACATCAGTCTTAATTTAACCAGTCCCAACATAACATAATTACTTATTTAAAAGTAACAAATTAATTCAGTCAACTTAATTCTAATAATAAGTACCCCATAAATTCCTACCATCATTCATTAAATGTACAATATTTTTTCTTCACCACTGCCAGATAAATGTCTGACTGAGACATATGTGTCAGACTTTATATGAAAAATATGTCAAAAACATCTTGCCAGTGGTGAAACAATGCCTAAATCTTTATTTAAAAAATAAATGTGATACAACAAACATGATAAACTGGCTGGCAAACAAAATTGCCATGTATAATAAAAACATGGATAAGTTTTTTTGATACTTGTATTTTTGAAATTTAAAGTAATAATAAACCTCAATACTTAACTAAATACAGTCAGAATAGTATAATTTACTAAATGTAATTAAAAATAGTATAAAAAATAAATTATTTTAAAAATGTATACATTGAGGTAGACAGTTCATAATCAGTCTTAAAAAAGAGAATTAAAGTCCTAATGATTTATTTTATTGTAAACTCATTTCATCAATAAATTCATACCTAAAATTAAAATACTAAATGTTTCAGTCAGAAGTTACATGTACATTGTTAATATACTTGAGGTATCAAATCACCTGTGCTAGAAAATTAAAACTACACTGTATTGTTTAAGAAACAAAACCCTTTTTTGATGTGTCAATTTGTCATATATATCGTCCCACTGTTAGAATAATGCTCTGTTTCATTGAATGTATTATAAAACTATATTATAATCCATTTAAATTTGTAATCTTTTTAGAAGTCATCAATTAATATATTTTTAATATTAAAAATAAGAGTTAAGTTACAGCAATCAATTACAAAGATGTAACTAAAATATACGTCTGTTTGCCACCGTCGTGGTATAAAAAAAAAAAATCCTCAAACTGTATTTTTACACATTTCACAAAATTCTATGTATGGGACGATAAATATAAGGTAGTGAGTGATGCTTAAAATTATTAAAGAAGAAAGAAAGAAAGAAAATTGTTTTATTTTCAGACCGTAGGCAGGTAATTTACATGGTACAGTACAAACATAATCTATAAATAAGACCTATTAGTCTAAAAAACGGCCCTGTCTCAGCATAATGCTATAACATAAATGTTATAGCGCTGGTTTTCAGACAGAGCCGGGTGATATGCCACTAAATTACACTTAACAAAAAAAAAACATACAAGTACAAATTACGAGAGATTAATAAAAAGTACATAAAATAATTATACATAAGAGGAATTAAATCATAAATAGGGTTTAACATAAAATATCATAAAAATAAAATAAAAAACAAATTAAAAACTTAAAAGGCTAGTGCTCCTTTACGTGAATGCCGTTCTGCGTCAAAAATGTCAGCTGTCATGTGACCAATGACAATGGATTTTGACACATCACCGCCACGCATTTGCCACGTAGCGCGTAGGTAATAAGTAAAGGAGAAATGAAATGACAACAAAAAAATAAAATAAAATACAAAATACAAGATGTTACAAACTCATACACAAGAACCGGATTTATATACTACTGTGTGCCTTTTGAGTAGATGTAAGTATGCGAAAGTGTGTGTGCCGGTCGCCGGATACCCAACTGTAATCAGTGTGTGTGAACTTGTTGATTACTTAATAAAATTCGTTTGAGCTTATCATGGAAAGTTTGTGATGTTCTTATGGAACGGAAGGGCGGAGGCAAGTCGTTCCAGCATTTAGTAGCGGCGAACCTAAAACTACCGCGAAAGGCAGTTGTCCTGTGCCTAGGAGTAACAAGGAGATAAGATGATGCCCTAGTATTATGTTGATTTATATCTCGAGACCAAGTAACTTTCTCATATAAATACTTTGGCTTCTTATATGTGACAATACCGAAGAGCAAAGTAGCAAAATGGAGATGTCTACGGGCTGACATTTTTAAAAGATTTCCCTGATTTAAGTATGGTGTGACATGCGCACGAGGTGGTACATTGAAGCAAAACCGCGCACATGAGTTTTGCACCCGTTGTATTAATTTTAGTGTTCTACCCAATATACATCCATCATACACAGCATCAACATAATTCAACTTAGACAAAATGAGAGACTCACACAATAGGATTCTTAAGTCAACACTGAGATATCGTCGAATTCTGTATAACAGTTTAAGACGATAGAAACAGTTTCTCACAGCCTCAATGACATGCTTCTCAAAGTGAAGTTCACTGTCCATCACCAAGCCAAGATTTCTTGCTTCTTGGACCTGCTCAATGGAACAACCACCCACCCTTATGTTTGGACTACATCTTTGGATAATTTTAGCGCATTCTTTAGAACCCAAAATCATGAATTTTGATTTATTTGGATTTAATACAAGAGAATTTTTATCTGCCCATACTGATATTCTATCCAAGTCGTCATTTATTTTATCCATAGCTTCATCACAGTCCTGAGGGTAAAAAGATAAGTATAACTGGAGATCGTCAGCATACAAATGAAATTTCGAATTGAGTATATGATTGGCAATATCGGCACTATATATGATGAAAAGGAGAGGGCCGAGAATTGAGCCCTGAGGCACACCTCGGTTTACCTGGCAACAAGAGGAGCAAACCTTATTGCCATCATTATGTTCCAGTTGAACAAATTGGGATCTGTCAGAAAGATAACTGTGGAACCATTTTATTGTTGCTGAGTCACAACCATAGTAAGTAAGTTTAGCCAGTAGCAAGGAAACATTTATACAGTCAAATGCACGGGAAAAATCAAGGAGAGTAAGGACAGTGCCCATTCCCTGGTCTCTTGTTTCTAGTACATCATCCACAACATCTAGAAGTGCAGTGGTTGTACTGTGACCCTGACGAAAGCCAGATTGCCTTGGAGGTAAGATGTTATTCTCCTCAATGAACTTTTTCAATTGGGCACATACTACTTTCTCCAGGACCTTAGAGAGACAAGGAAGTAAGCTAATGGGTCGCAGGTCTTTAGGGGTAGTTGGGTTATTGATTTTGGGAAGAGGCTTAACAAGTGCAACCTTCCATGAGTCAGGGAATATAGATGATGCTATAGATTTATTTATAATTTCAGTGATGGAAGGAAGACTGTAAGGAAGTGTCCTTATCAGCATCTCCAATGAGATATCATCTATACCCAGGGCATTAGACTTAAGACTGCGGATGTGCTTGAGTATCACGTCTTCACTTACCGTTACAAGACTAAAAGTATTACCATTATATCTATTGGACTCGAAGTAAATGATGTCATCCAAGTTAATTTTATCATTACCAGGTATGTTTAAAAAATGCTTGTTTAATTCTGCAGGGTTATTTAATGAAGGAGGTAATTCCATTTTTGCTTGTTTATTCATTAAAATATTTGTTTTTAAATTCTTCCATAGTTTTTTAGGCAACCTTATGTTTCCATTTATATATGTTTTAAAATATGCAATCTTTTCATTATCTATAGCTGTTTTTACTATATGTTTCAATGTTTTATAACTATCCCTGTGTACATCCAATTTACTAATTTTAAATCGTTGATGGTACTTGTCCCTCAGCTTTACCATTTCCCTAACTGTGTCTGTAATCCATGGAAAAGATTTTTCCTGGATTTTAATTTTACGGATTGGTGCATGTAAATTATATAAAGTAATAATGTATGTATTAAATATAGTGACCATGTCATTTACACTGTGCTGGTTCAATATGTGCTGCCAGTCCATACTACACAGATCCAATTTAAAAAGCTCTGGCAATATGTCATTAATTGGCCTGTAACAGATCCACCGGGGAACTGGCTTATGTACTCTAAATTGAAATTGTGCAGATATAATTGCATGGTGCCCCAAGTCAGGCTTATATATAACTGAAATATTGTTCACTTGAGCATCTGTAGATAGAATATCAATCAGAGTTTCGCTATGATCCGTGAAGTGTGTCGGCTGCTGTATAACTTGTCTTAGACCACAGTATTGAAAAAAGTTTTTTAACAAAATAAAATTATTGTCGGTGTTGTTAAGACAGTTTATGTTAAAATCTCCCAATAGTATAGTTTTGTCAACACCAGTGAAAGAAGTGAGTGAGTCTGTCAGTGCATCAAGAAAGATATTGACATCTACCCATTGGGGTCTATAAGCTGTACCAATAGCTATTGTCTGGGAATTTATTGTTAGCTTAAGCCACATTTGTTCCACATTGGGCGTGATAGGGTGTGCTAGAGATTGGACCCTGAGGTCACGGCGCACATAAAAACCGACACCACCACCCCGTCGTTTCGGTCCAGTCGACGATCGGGGCATGTGTCGCAATCGATAATTAGAGACTACTGGTGCACGACCCTCTTCACCATTCCGTAACCAAGTTTCGTTAATAGCCATAATGTCTACGTCAAGCTCCTCCATGACTATCAAAAATTCATCATGGCCAGTTCCCAGTGATCCAGCATTAAATAAACCAACTCTTAAGTGTTTAGTCCTTGTCATTTATGTAAAGTTTGTGAGTGTACCTATATATCTCTTCTTGGCATTGGCATGAAAAAAGGTATGTGTATATAGAAAAAAACGGTGTATATATTGTAATAGTTATGCTATAAATCTTTAACTTAATATTATGAACCCAGTCCCGGGAATGGTTGATATAATTTGACAATCTGTAATTAATGTAAATAGTGACTAGAGAGCATTGGTAAGGGGATGTATGTATAATCGAGTGAGCAGTGTAGTTGTAACATTTTGTATCTATATGGTTATGTAAATTTAGTATATTACAAGTAAGTAATATGTTTACACAATTAATCACATCAAGCAATGATATTGTATGTACAATATCATTGACATCAAGTAAATGAGATAATGGGTGAGTTTTGTAGATGATATGTCTCATATGTAGTTTTAAGTTCTGCATACAGTTATAAATTTTGACAGTAAGGAATGATGTAAACAGATGATTATTATTATTGGTGAGAGCAAAATTCGTTCATATTACTACAACATTTAATATTCTTAAAAATTGCAATATTTACAGTCTTATGTCTCTAAATTCACACTCTTTCATGAGCCTCATATTTTTTACCACTTAAGTGGCAGCTAAGTATATTTTATGGACTTAGTAGTTGGTTTGTTTTATTCATCAATTCCTGTCAAACATTGTTCTACAAGAAAATGTGTAAGCCACAATGGCAGTGTGAAGTTTTAGTACATGGATACATATTAAACAACTTTGAAAGATCCATCATTACGACGGTAGAATCCGTGAGCTGTGTGATTGTGAGTGTTACGTACCCTTTGAATGACTTGGCCAAGTCGGTGTACAACTGTTGTAACATCCACGGTGCATCCAGTCTTAGTTCGTGAAGTACAGTACCATTGTTTTTTTCCATATGCCAGTTTATTCTTCAAGCGAAATGCAAATCCTTCATGCACCAATAATAAGCTTCCTTTTCTCGTCGGAATGAAATTTGCCACTGAAATAATAAAGTTATGTTAGTAAATGCAGTTGTATAATAAAGTATATATATTATTCTAACAGATGTTTTACAAATAAAAAACAAGTTTCATGTCAAAATACCACATTTATTACAGAAAATTGACTAAGCTTATTACATAATTATTTCGGAATAGTTTCGAATAGATAAAGATTTCGAATGAAGTCAATATAAAACAATTAGGTACCTATCGTTTTTATTGACTTCATTCTAATTCTTTTCTCTCTTTATAAAAGCACGAACTATTTCTAATCGTACTCTTTTATTGGCTTTGACAAACAATACTAGGCTTTAGAAAACTAAATATAATTGCATTACAAGTAAATATAGACAAAGATAGGCTTTTATAACGAAAAACAAACTTTGTTTTAAAAGTATTCGCGCGCTTCTAACCTAAACCATTCAACAAGTTATAGTTCTAAACTCTAAATCTAATGTCATTCGGACACACTGTAACTTCTTCATTTAGTAACTTCTCATGTTGTACAAATTAGAACGAAATAGCAAAGAATTATGATAACACAAATAAACACTGCATTTAATTTAGTAAAACCGATAAAAATCTAAATTACAAACACAGCAAACGCTACGAAGCCAAGACCGAAGACGCTGTTTATTTTTTATCTGTGCTACAACTGAGATTGACTGACTTAATTTTTATGTTGGCAGCATTAAAATTTACGTTTCGTTCGACTCGTTTTTAATGGTTTAAAAATTACAAAATGTATATAGGCTGTGGTTTAACTGCTTACCAAATTTAGTAAAAAAAAAACCATTAAGAGCATGTCGGAGCATGCTTAATGTAGGGTTCCGCAGCAAAAGAACATAATAATATAATGTTCAATAAATTGTTCATTGCGCTGCTTACGTTTTTTTATTGAGAAACGCAGTTTTTTGGAAATAACTTAAAAACGAGTACTTACATCTGATCATGTTCAAAATAATTTTGGTTGGAACTATTTATTAAGCGTTATCTTTGCGATTTTTTTCAGATTATTAGATTTAACCATTTAGAAAATAGAGGATATTGGCATAGTTAGTTGTGATAGTGGACACAATTTATGCTACTTTCATAGCGTTTATTTCCGAAAATATTCACATAAAAAAGGAACCTTAAAAACCATAATAATGTACCTAGTGTGAATATGCACAATGTGTTGCTAAAAAAAAAAAATTCAACTGCTGTTAGATGGAGAGTTTCCCCTTTTTATCTATTTATTTTTGTTCTTTTATGAGCGTATTTACAAACAGAGTGGCAACTTCGCAATTTGGTGTCATATTTCGTGGTTTAATGGTTTTCAATTTGTATGAGGTGTTTAATCGAAGCTATATTTTAAAATTGTTTACTACATTTCTTAGAATTCGGTGAAAAGTGTGTAATAGGTAAGAAATCAATGCATTTACAGTTCTATTTTCAAGAAAATAACACATTGGAAACTTGCATTGCCCTATTAGTAAAATAACTGTAAGCATTACTACTTAATTTTCTACCTTCGCGTCGCCCCCGCCTCAGACAGCCATTTCCAACTTAAATTAGTAAAAAAAAAAGTAAAAAGAGTAAGTTTAACGTAATTTGGTGCACATTTACTTAATTTAGTGCACATTTACTAAATTTGGTTCACTCATTACCTAATCAGGATACACATATTTATTTGTTATTTTATAGATTAAACTATGAACATCTTTTCCGTTTCTCTCTTTCATTACCTGCACCAACTTTAATTTAATTTTATACTTACACTTTTTCATGAACTTAAAATTGGTGTAGGCATAATAATTTTTATAATTCTGATTTCTTTTCGTAGGACTATGATGTCTAAATATTTCTTTTATTTTAAATTATTATAAAACGGGTCTAGGTCACGTATTATATAGTAAATACCTTATTTATCCTAATAATATAATACGTGACCTAGACCCGTTTTATAATAATTTAATATGTGTACAAGTCGCGAAAGTTTAAAAGTTATTATTTGTTTGATAATGATCCACTGGTAATTTAAGTTTATTTACATGTCAAATTTATAGGAGGGCTAAAAACATGTAATTACAAGAAAATAAAAATCTGAATTAATAATTCACTTCACCATTTTATTATTAAAATTTACTTATTTATTTTTCGAAAAGTTAATTCAAACATTAGAAAGCAGATAAAATCAATATAGGTACTAGGTAGTACAACACGTTACAATAATGAATGACATTAAAGACAGACATGACGTGATTGTCATAATCACAACACAATTATTATTATGACAGTTTGACAAACGTGTTTCATCGGAAAGAAAACAGCTATTTGCATCGTATTAGTAATTTATTACACTGTATTATTCAATTTAGTTGATTAGTAAAAAGATTGTTAAATATAATGAGTAATATGTTTGAACATATTGTGACTAAGTTTTCAAAGTTATTTGCAAAGTTATAAAAGTTGAGTGATAACTAAAAAGTTTAGCTAGAAATAGTTATTTAAAGTGTCTAAAACTTATCTATAGTCAATAGTGTGTGGAAATAACATCGTGCAGTTAAAAGGGAATGTTATTCTTAATTAATTTTTGGGAAGATAAGCAGAAAGTTGTTTTTAATAGTGTCTCGTCATAGGGCGGCTGTTATTTTATTTCTCTGGTAAGGAGCAACACGATGTCAACAGTGACCACAAATTCTCGTAATTTTGAACATCGTTCAGTGATTAAATATTTGGTTAAAAAAGGTAAAACAACTAAAGAAATTTTTGAAGAATTGTCAGATGTTTATCAAGATTCTACACCTTCATTTGCATTGGTAGAAAAATGGACTCAGGAATTTAAACAAGAAGGAAAGACCGAGCAAAGTGTTCCTGCTCTAGAGTCTCCAGTGATGCCAGCAAACAAAGAAACTATTAAAAGTAAAAAAAAAAGTTGAACTAAAATTAGTACTGGCCATTTGTAAAGGTGATTATATGATACATTTGTAAAATAAGGTGTCAGTTTAGACCTGTAGAAATTTTAAATCTGCGTAAAAAGTATTGTTCTTACAAAAGTCCACATTATTCGGCTTAGTAGCTACAGAAAACAAACTTGATCCTAAGTCAAAACAAAAAATTATTTTTTTTATCTTTTACAACTTAATCCAATTTCACCTAAAAGAAAGGCAATTTTTTCACTAGTGATAGGCTAGATACTGTCATTAAGTTTATTTCAATATTAATATTCTTTAGAAACACCTACATATTTTATTACTTATTACATGTTATAAAATAGGGCTCCCCTACAAGTTTATATACTTTTCAATAATGACATGACACACATTCTACATGATGAAAATTAGTTCAATCTCATTCTACATGATGAAAATTAGTTCAATCTTACTGATATGTTGAGTTCTTTTATTCATTGAATTAGCCTTTATGTATGCCTAATATAACTCTATGTATCCTACTCCACCATAAGTGAACATGAGCATGCAGTTAACCCAATGCCATGATCTCACCAGCACGGTAACTGTTACCATTTGAAATATAAAATTGGAATTTATATGACATTATAACATATTTGGTATTTTAATACATGAGTTGAGGTCCATGGCAGGTGTAAACTGGTTGGAATGTCAAGCAAAATAAGCTATGTAAGAACCTAATGCATGATCATATTGACACTCCGAGGAATAAATCATAATTTACTGGATTTTTTACATCTGAGTCAAGATACCTACTATTTTTGTTAGATAATTATAATTTTACTATAACTCACGTAATTTTTATATTCTCTAGAACTCATGAAGCAGATATTTTTTGCTCATTACTTTTTTTTATTATGATTTTATTCCTTTAGTGTCAATATAAATCCCTGTTTTATCTACACTAATATTATAAAGAGGAAAGAATTGGTTTTTTTTTTGTATGTAATGAATAAACTTAAAACTATAAAACCAATTTTAAAAAATTGTTTTGCCATTAGAAAGTTACATTTTCACCAAGTAACATAGATTATATAACATCACGGTACAGCTAAAAGGAGCTGAGCAGTGGCCTAATAAAGTACGATGGGAGTGAAGCCCCGCGGGACTTCTAGTCATTATATTATTATAGGTATCATGATAAGCGAACATTTAGAATAAAAGCCGCACTAGTCTTATATTTATATTCTTTTTAATGAAGAGATACCAATGCCTGTGTATAGAATATAAAATAAATAACATAATCAAAACAGTTTTATTAACCATTGTTTAAAGTTTTCTGTATTGTAATACAATATTAATTTGTTAGTGTGTATATGTGAAGTGAAATGGTTACCTAAAGAGTTTAAGGAATGGAGCATGAATCATAGAATAATGTGCACATTGTCTATAATGTGCTTTATAATGTTAGTTTATACATATTTAACTAAGGCAGTTTAAATAGGGATTGGTAAAATATGCATTCATGTCTTTTTTGAATGAAATATGTATGGTTGATTTTTAGGCTCATCAGCAAAACTCCTTTCTTATATTTCCAATTTTATTACTAATGTGTTCCACAAGACATAATAATTACTTATATCAATTTCTCTCTGTGTTGTTGTACCTACTAAGTTACGAAAGAACATTTTTTTTTCTAAATTTTCTTTAGGTTTAGATTTATTATAACTTAAGTTTGTGATAATGAATTGATAGGTTGTTATATTATTAATTATTATTGTTCGTGAAAAAAGATTGTATTTTCAATATTTTTTAAATTAATTGCACTCTTAATTTTGTTCACCTTTAGACCAACAAACCAATGCTGGCCACTAAGCAAAAATTTGATAGTTTCAAATTATATACTTAGTTATGTTAAAAAAACAACAAAATCTCCAGCAAGTACATAAATTAATGTTAAATAAAAAATACAGGTATTTTTGGTCGCATTTCCTGTAACTATAGTTTTGTTAATGTTAATTGAACTGATAGCCACCTAATTAACATAATGCTAATAATAAATTTGAATCTCAAGCTCAAAGTCCAATTGTTATCTCGTATTATAAATATTTCTTTTATCTATGATAGTGCTTGATTGATGAGATAGTATAAATCAAAACTAAAATTATATCTTATTAACATTTTACTATTTAAGTCGAATGTATGAATATAAAACATCTCAGAATTGTATAAAGAACAAAATAATAAATTTATTGTATTTACTGTTTGTTTTACTATTATTATTAACCTTTGGTCTTAAGCTTCCTTTTCCTTAGTTAATATCTAAATTTCATATGTGTTGTTTTCATAAACTTGTACCACACAATACATACATTTATATTAAATTTTCCTTCCTGTTAGCTACTAAGCTGCTAAATTATTTTTTCATATTATGAGTTACAAAACATTTTTTTATTTCAGGGATATTTATAAACACGAGAGGGAATTCCAAACTATTTATATATCAGAATCACACGTTCCGGTTTATGTATAAGAAGGCATATGGGAGCCAGCTATGGTATTGTTGGTACTTCTTCAGTCGGTGCTGTCCAGCTAAACTACGGATAAACAACGCTGGCAAAGTCACAGAAAGCATCGGAAGACATAATCATGATCCTCCAACGTGTTGGATGACTCCTGATGGAAAGTCCTATAGTCTCCCCCCTCTTCCTGATAAAAACTCGCCTAATAATGATAAATAATGCTTAATTATTATTATATTAATAAAAAAGTATTTCGAAACATTTTAGTTTCACTGCCTTTCTTTGTTGTGAAATGAACAAACTGCCTCTTTTTCAATCAAGATGAGATTTAATTGTATTCTATGGAATGTTAAGTTTATGTCAAAAATAGTTTATTATATCTAGTTGTAATTATTGTACCTAAGTTTATTATTGTTTAATTTAGGCTATGTACAAACCTATAAATGTTTTTTTTAATAGATAGGTATACCTACCTACATAATATTTATATGTTAAAAAATAATATATACTTACCTACATATGTGTTTATGTAAAACAAAATTTATTTTGTGTTTTTTTGTTAAGCCACATTTTAGTGTAGGTAATAGTTATGTAGCTCGAACTTTCGATAACGAAAATTCGGAAGTAGGTAGGTAAGTAGTTCTGTCGATTATTAAATGTTTAATGTCACTAAAACATTTCAACGTTAGGTATAAGTAGGTAATTCAAATTTAACTGTCAAAATATGAACAGTAGGTACCACGTTAACACACAATATTTAAGTAGGTAAGTACCTAAATAGTACAAGCCGCGTGACTCACATCTGGAGATCAACGGTCAAGAGTGCCCGCTATGTAGGTACGTTTCAATTCAATTCCTCAGTCAAAGGTGGCCAGAGTGCAGTATTCGTTTTTCAGAAGATATCATTTTAAAAAATGTATAATCACAGGAATGTAGCTTAACAAAATAACACGCACAACATTAAAATGTTCTAAAAATATGGCGAGATTCTTTGTGTAAGTTAACAAACATTTCCAGTCAACGTTAATTTAGAGCTTCTACGTATACTTATTAAAATTCTATGTAGTTGTAAGTTAAAATGTGTCGTGTTTTGTTTCCTGGTCCTATGTACGCCTTTAAGGCACTACACAAAGTACTATGTAGGTAATTTCTACTTTGATTTGCAGTAAAAGTTGTACCCCATAGTAATTACAGCGTGCATGCTTTCTTACTAATTAGTTAGTAAGAACAACTTGAGCGAGATAGGAACATAAATGTTTGCACAAGATCGCACGCATCGTATGAGATTTTTACGGGCTGAAGAAAATAGACTTCTCTATTAGACATTTTTTTACATGAGTAGGAAGTTTATTAGACAAATGAATGTTTTATTGGTTAACCTTTTGACCACCTACGTCGTCATAACCGGCAAACAAAAATGTATCACACACCAAAGCAATATGGGTGCATTTGGTGCAAGGTTATTAGTGTGCAGTACAGTAATAGTGAAAAGTAAGCTCTGTAATGCTGCTTCAATGCGATAAAGTCATTTTATATATAAAACGACAATACGATATATGCTCAATATATGCCCGGTTGGTACTTGGTGTATGAAGATAGTTGATGAAAGCTTTTGTTTATTAATAGGTTAAGTAACAGCAAAAGTGGATTTAGTAAGTACCTAGTAGTATTTACAATTGTCTTCCTACCCTATCGGACCCTACTTGTAACTTGACGATTTTCTTCTCCTGTGGGGCCTACCGATATGGGTACGTTTTTAGCCTGACTGATTGCAATTTCTTCTTAAAAGGTTATGGACCCTGCAATAAGTATATAGCTTAAACAGTCCCTCTAAATAGATTATCACTAGTGTATCTGGCATATACATAGGTAGGTAGTTATAATTGTGTAAATTAAATGAAAAGCATTTATCAACTCTTATGCAAGTCATAAGTTATGGTTGTCCGGAAAAATCACTCTTGTGTGTGAGTGAGTTTCAGTGGGTAAACATCTTTTAGGCCAAATTAGTCAAGTACCAATAGGAAGATACTGTTTGTTGCCTTCGTCAATTATCTTTATATACCCTCACAAATGACAAGGTTTCAAACCTTTACAAAAGTCATATTATTTCTGCATCTTAATAACTACCCATCCCGCTTCCCACATTTTACTTTTCCTCGGTCCGTCCTGTCATTCGGCGAATAAGATCGCAATTTTATTTATATAGTAAGCCCCTTTTTCACCACTGGCTAATATTAACTTGCTAAGAAAAAAAGACGCAGTTGCATGAGCTACGGGAAAATCGCATGTAAAGTCACTATCTTAGGCGAATAACACACGGGCACCGCGCACCGCCGCGGTTGACGGTGCAGTAAGGCACCGAGAACACCGCTCGACCGCGCAGTTGGACGTGTGTTAGGTTTTTAGCGGATTTAGTAGAAGTCAATGTGTCATGAGATCCGCTTCACCGCCAACCGCGGCGGATCGCGGTGCCGTGTGTTAACCGCCTTAGATACAATTTTTCATGCGCTTGACATGTTGAGTTAAATTGCATAAGTCACGACTGTTATGTCGTTCTTTTTTGGTAGGGCAGAATAAATATCTGATCTGAAACATAAGTGACAGATTTCTTAGAGGCGAAATCTTCTTTCAAACTAAGTTAGTCGTTTGCCCGGGGAAGTACATCCACATAATAATATTCTGTTGCCTGTTGGTGAGGAATCATATCCAAAGCTCAATGGGGAGGCGAGGAAACGGGTTTAAAGGGTTTGCAAGGCGCTCGTTACGTCTCTGGAGTTGCAGGCGTCAATAGCTTTTCGGTAACAGCTATCAGAAGGGCTGTAGGTACAGTCAGCGTCAAATAGTTAGTGACACTCAAGGTATTCAAATTTATAGACGCAACCAAAAAGTCAATAATATCGGTACAAGCAAAGTTCGGTACAAGTTTCTAATGTGATCCACATTTTTGACCACTTGGATGCTTGGATACCATTGGCGGTATGACTGTAACCATATTTATGGCGGTTTGATTGAACCTATCTATATGACATTTTGAGCGTCTCGACTTATGAGCGCGTAAATTGTTGACAACAATATGGAAACTTTGCTTGTACCGATATTATTGACTTTTTGGTTGCGTCTATAAATTTGAATACCTTGAGTGTCACTAACTATTTTACGCTGACTGTACTTCTGTTTTTCTCTGACTAGGCATAAATAAATCTTTCACTTATGTTTTGGATAATTTATTTATCAACCAGTGATGAAGCAGGCTTTTAGGTTTTATAATCTCAGTAATTCTTTAGAAGGTGTTTGTTAGTAAGGTTCAGATATAATGTGACATAAATTACAATATTTAACAAAAACTTAAATTTTAAGTTAGTTTTAAAAAAGAAAGTTCCATTTGCATTTTAATTAGTTATTGTGCCTTTTAAAAGTTTTATGTAAAACCAAATATAAAAATATAGGTACATAATATAACTTTGGTTTGTTTTATTGGTTGAATTCCATCAATTAGGTCCTACCAGTTTATGGGTATATTATTTTTAGTAGAACAACATCCACGTATTAAAAAAAAACACCAGTCGTCTGCAGATATTTTCAATTGCAGATTACCAAGACTTGTGGAAACTATTTTGGATCTTTTTTTGTAAACGAAATCCCATTTCAAGTCTTCAAAGCCTGTTAGTTTTAATTCATCAGCAAACGACGCCGACGTGGTGGACCCTGTCAGTTTGAGCGGCAGTTACCTATTGCAAAGTTACCTATTGTAGTCAAAACACTACAATGCCCTGTTTGATAAGATCTCCTGAGGTCGCAAATAAAATCTGCTGACACGATTCATGATAAAACAATACCCACCACGTGCAATCTGCGGTCAAGTTGTAAGTCGTTCATTCAAAAATATATAATATATCTAGGAATATATAACTCAGATTTATATTTAAAATCAATCTAGGTACTTACATAACATGTCTAACAATAAAAAGTCTGAGATACGGCCACAGCATGCTGGTTCTAAACGCGTATTTTGATTGGAACCTTATCAAGATTTAAAATGTCTTTCAATAAAACCAGTCGAGACAACCGATTGATTAATAAAAGGAGATAAGTGACAATAGTTATTGAATTGACACGATCGCAAATATACCATCTATATTTTGTTAAATACGCAATTTGGATCTTAGACCTTGATGTTAAAGTTCAAAATTTAACAAAGGCTCTTGGAAGTTGTGGACACGTTTTGGATGAATGCTTTAGCGCAACGTGAGTAGATAGTGTGAGTAGTGATTTTTTTAAATCGATTATGTCTGAATATAATATATAATCACGCCTTTTTCTCCAAAGGGGTAGGCAGAGGTGCATCACGCCTATGTTTGGTTTCATGTAATAGGGGGCAAATCTATGGCCAATAACCGGAAATTGCCAGATTCTGCGCTGATACTGAGAAATGCACGTCAGAATAAAACTTAATACTGTTTTTCCCGAGTCGGGTAATGAACCTGGAACCTCTTGCGGAATATCGTAAACAATCCCACTGAAGCAGGATTAGACAAGTTTTACTCACTCATGTTCCACAGGCGCAGTTAATAAAAGTAACTCGGGTTCATGATAATTTCTTTATTCACATGTAAGTATAATCGTGAGTGTCGTAAAAGGCGACTAAGGGAGTATGCTTAAACAGAGAAGAGCACGGCTAGAAAAGGAAAATCCTACCTATCCGTCCAATAAATCTGGCCAGCGTATCATCATCATCAGCAACCCATTAAGTCCCACTGCTGGGCTTGGGCCTCCTCTCCTCTAACTGAGCTGAGAGGGTTTAGGCCATAATCCACTCACGCTGGCCTGGTGCGGGTTGGTGGATCAGATATACTCATAGAATTTCTTCTAGGGTATGTGGGTTTCCTCACGATGTTTTCCTTCACCGTTAGCAGATGGTAAGTCACTTGACTAGTACATATAAATTCCACAAAGTGGAATCCACATTGGCACTGCCGGTCGGGATCGAACTCGGACCGCGTGATTTGAACGCCGGTTCCTTAACCATTCAGCCGCTAATAGAAAAGAAAGTTCAGCGTGGTATAGTAGGCTTAATTATCTCCATAATCTTTTGAGGAGACCGGTGTCCAGCAGTGGATTTTATTGGGCTGATATGACGATTATATGGGGTTCCTCACGATGTTTCCTTCATCGTCAGCAGATGGTAAGACACTTTACCAATACATACATACAAAGTGAAAATACTAAAAACATTACAAGCCTGTTGCCGACCTTTTCCAACAACCCCCCACACCTCCAATGAGCACTGGATACGGGATACTACAACTCATCAGCAGACATCACACAACACTAGGTATGTAGGTACTGTATTTATAGAATGGTCTAAAAGGCCAACGGTTATCTATAAATTTTTTATAGGTATGATGATATGACGGGTCACAAAGAATCCTTACATTAAGTATATGTTATTAATTTAAAAATAATAAGTTCTCATTCTACGAGCGCGCCACTTGCGGACGATGCACGATGGTTCACTTCACTATTCCAACAAAGTATACATTCGAAGTGTAAATCGAATTATAATATATACTTACCTATTGACATCTATGTCGTTATTAGACATTTGCAAATGTAGGTTCAATTATGTTAAATATACTTGGATAGACTACCCGATTTCTATAAGGTCCCTTTGAGGCACCTTCTGAACACCATGTACCTAGTGTAATATACTATTGATCCATTAGTATATTACACTACATGGTGTTTAGGAGGTACCTTACAGGGTCCCTAGAAATTAGGTAGTCTAATAACCCTTTCACTCTGTTTACTCTGCAATACTTCAAAATACTTTAGGTAGGTAGGTATAAATATTTATCAGCGTTGACAAAGTAGGTACCTATACATGTCAAGCTGAATGGACCGCCTTATCTTTGGAACGTGGGCAAGGTTAAGGATTAGATTACATCAATTATTTTGCAAATCTGTGGTGAATTCAATGCGAATTGCCGTGACGTAGGTATCTATCAAGGAGAATATTTCGATTTTCCAAAAACAACTATACTTATTGCTATAAAGTAGTATAAACCATAAGGTTAGGAATAAAAACTGAGATAGTCCTGAGTTAATATCATTATTTTATTACTTACTAGATACTGCAGTGTAAGTACCTACTGCTAATTAATTATTGAGCACCAAAACCATCTTAGCTAAAGCTGTGCTTAGTTTAGATAATTGAAACCGTTAAATCCAAAAAATAAAAAACAGAAATTTATTTGTTTTTAACAAATTTACAAGGTTATCCAAAATTTGACCCATTTCCGCGTCGATATCGCAAATGGATGGCATAAACATTTTGACATACCTATCCATTATGTTATTTTAGAGATATTATTAAGTTATTTTACAAAATAATAGGTGCCGTTTGAGGTAGGTAGATACCTACAGTTTATGCTAATATATAATATACCTAACACTTACAACTTTGTTTTTTCCGATATCTAACGATAATAAACAAGTAGGTTCATATCTAGTACTTAGTTAAGAGAAGCTAATTAAACCATTCATTTTCCACATACCTATTTATAGAAATGTTAATATTTAACATGGTAACTACCTATCTAAAATGAATAAAATGTATTGTTTTTTCATATCCCTTATTTTATTTAATAGAAATGACAACCATTTTTTTTAACCGGTTACGCCAGGAGGAGGGTTATGTTTTTCATGAGTACCTATGTATGTAGTATGTATAATAAATTGTTTGGCACGCTCTGCAGCCTGAACGGCTCGTTGAATTTTAGCTTGAGAGGTGCCGTTAGTTTTTCCTTCACCGTTAGCAGATGGTAAGTCACATGACTAGTACATATAAATTCCATAAAATGAAATCTACCTGGTACCTACTACCTGATACTGAGCTGTAGGAATACTCCATGTTATCGTATAGAAAATTAAAAACTTATTAGTGATGTTTTTCTACAGCAATGTATTTATAAAAATTGTGTTTTTATTAACTTAAAAAACACTGATATTTCCGGCTGAAGTCTTTCCGACAGCTAAGAATCAGAATGGTCAGAATCGAACTCGAGCCGTGTGTTTAGCACGCCGGTCACTAATCCATTCAGCCACCATCGCTGTATCCCTTAAGAGAAGCACGTAGGGGTTTAATTTGAATTAAAACAACGAAATTAGTTTTACAACTTTGACATTTAAAGTTGGACACTATTATGGCTGACTAGGATAACTCCAATATCATAAATAGAGTTCTAAAGTGGACCAAACAACAACCAGTGTCTTAACTACCCTTACAGAAGTGCTACATAGCCTATATGAAACTTACTTGACAGTTTTTTGACGTATTTTTCATATAAAATCTGTCAAAACAGTCTCAGGTTTCAGGTTTCAGATAGTTTATTAGACACAAATAGGTGTCTAATAAACTACCTGAGACTGTTTTGAAGGTGGTGAATAAATGATAGCTGATCAAACAGCGTTTATTTCGTTAGGTACCTTATTGTTAGTAATAATAACATGCTTTTAACGTTTCAGGCGTTGCTATAATCAAGCCATACGAAATCGTTGTCGAAGGGCCGAACGAATTTGAAGGACATGTCCCGGTACAAATAAGTAGTTACAGAAGATGCAAGTTATGCAGTATACAGAAGAGGCAGAAACGATCCAAAATTATTTGTTCTAGTTGCGATGTGGCCTTGTGTCTCGAAGATTGTTTCAAAAATTTTCATTCAAGAATGTAACCAGCTTGTTAACTCCATTTTTGATTGTTGACAATGCCGTAACTAGGGCGGTGCCAACTGTGCTCAGGGGGTCACTTCAGGGGGTCAATTTTGACATTCAAATGTTCAGTTTTGATGTCGCTGTCAAATGTAAGGAAATTTAGTTGAAAAGTGGCAGCGACTGCCACTTTTCAACATTTGACAGCGACATCAAAACGTAACATTCGAATGTCAAAATTCAGAGTAAGTTCCCAGGCTCAGGGCGCAGAATCGATCAGACCGTGACCAAATTTTGGATCATACGTTACTTTCCAGCAGGTAGAGAAGCTCTTATAGGACACATTAAACGCTGACACTGGTTGTAATTTGTTCCACTTCAGAACTCTGTTTCTGATGCTGGAGTTATCCTAACCCTGCTTAATGGTGTCAAAAAAATTGAGTGAAAATTAATTTCCTTGTTTGAAATTCAAATTAAACAGTTTATCATTCAAAGTTCATCTCTTAATACAATATTATAAATAAATAAAAGATGTGTTACGTTCATTGTTAATTAATTCACCTTTTAGACGCTACTGTCATATATTATGTGAGGAAATAGTATTATGGTGTCGTTTCGACTTGCATTGAAACAAAAATATTGCTTAACCCTTTCCACTCTGAGGGTACTTCTAAGTACCGGTTGCTTTTTTGTTAAATATATTTCATCGGGATACACTCAGCTATTAGATTCACTGGTGATCCTTTTAAGTATTAGTTTCGTAAGCCAATCAGCGCGCTCAAATCGGCGGTACTTGATAAACAGCCAATCAATTTGAACTACAAGTCACAACCTGTCAGCTGTTCGCGCGTTCGTAAATGAAGAATGTTCAAAAAAGTTTTAAAAATAGAATAACAAAGGTAAGTGTTATTGTTTTTGTTTATTTAGCAACTTTATGCAATAAATTTGATAAATCGATAGTTGTATTGTTTATTTTTATATAATTATTTGCTAAAAATTTAGTAAAACCATTGAGGACTAGAAAGTACCGTCAGTAGCTATTTGTATCAAAATGTTATGCATGTAGTAGTGAATCTACTCTGTTTGTGGGTAGAATTGTACTTAGTTACTTTGAAATATACTATAAAATTGTTATTTTATTTGTTGTGTTTCAGTAGTTGTTATCGCAATGGATATTTAAAAAAAAATTACGCACTTATTGAGGCCCAATTGATGGAAGATCTGCCAGAGTGTGTCTGAAGTCGATTATTCGGATGGTAAAGCTGAGAATAATATTCAACTACCCACACCGTGTGGGTTTACATATAACACAACACGGTCACATACAACACGGTCTTCCAAGCCGAGTGTATGGGTATAACTCTGGCCGCCTCAGCGATCATGGCCAGAAGAGTGGAAGGTCACTCGATTCGCATACTCTCGGACAGCAGGGCCGTGCTACAGGCTCTAAACAGCCACACAGTGAACTCAGGACTAATACTGGAATGCCATCAGAACCTAAATCTGATAAGCCACACCAACAACATAATCTTGCAATGGATCAAGGGACACAGCGGATCTAGAGGTAACGATGCAGCGGATGAGCTCGCAAGAAGGGGATCAGAAACGAGTGTGATGGGACCTGAGCCCATTATACCCATCCCTTTCACATACCTTCGTACGATCGTGAACAAACGCACTAGTGATCTACACGGCAGAATCTGGACAAACCTAGAAGAGTGTAGACAGGCCAGGGAGGCCCTTCCTATGCTCGACCACAAACTAACTAGGCGTCTGAGACAGCTGTCCAAACGGCAATTGCGAACAGCCACAGCCGTTATCACAGGACATGGTTCCTTTAATAAACACCTTTTCGTTCTAGGCATCACTGACAGCCCTCTCTGCAGAGCCTGCATGCTAAGTACTTCAACAACACAGGTACACTCCGACAGATCGCCAGCAACGTCAATAGACTACTGGCGTTCTTCGGCGAGCTAGGGTGGATAGAGTGAGCTATCCACCCTCACGCAAAAACCGCGCCTTGACGTGGAGTTGCGGACAACAGCCCGCCAAACCATACCATACCATACCGTGTGGGTTTGATAAAATATTTGAAAGTACCTACTCTGGAAAGGATTTTAGAAGAAACTCACCCCGTATCACCAGGCAATAAAAATTACGATCGGCATCTCCTACAGAACAGGCACTATTTTGCCAGAGTTCCTAATAATGTGATACACGTAATGACTGACGGTACTTATAAGTCTAGGTCTTAGAATATGTACTTTTAGGTATAATAAAAATCTGAAAAAATTCTATATGTTCTATTTTACCGACCCTATTAATATTCTGTACAAAAATTTTCAAAAATCTTCGAAAATCACTAGTCCGTTAGGAAAGGGTTAAGGCGTAACTAGTCGCCAATGACCTTGAGAGTATGGGTGGAGCTTAGCTTATTTCACTGCATATCCCCGCTCCTTTGCCAACTCGCGCACACTATAATACAATGGTCACAGAATAAGCGTAAACGCAGACATGCGCTTCTAGCTCGGCATTTTTACCTACGATTCCGGAATAACAGTTTTAAAATTGGTATTTTATTTTGTATAGAGAGTTTAAAGGACTCGTGTACACAATTATTTGTTTGCCAATATTTTTATGTATTGAGATTTTTTTAATTTCAATGTTTTGCTTTCGGTATTTATGTAAGTACTTACATAGTTTTATTGGTACTTATTTATTATTAGTATCGAAGATAATTATTTTATCTTGTAAATTATAATTAAATAAATAACTATTTTAACTTACCTTTGTATTAAAAAAAAATTTACCTATTTTCATTGATGAATTTAATGTTTTGTTTACAACACTTACTTTGTAATTACGTTATAAACTACTATGATATGACTATGATGATGGGGCAAAAAGATTACTCCTTCTAAACGGTAAGGAGGAGTAGTCGTCAGAAAATTCAAAAAAAAATATTAAAGTTCATAAATATTTGCACAAAAGGTTTCGGCACACAGCGAGAAAGACGTGACGGCTCTGCGTGACACCTTAGATTTATTTACTCGTCCCGCCGCGCTCGCTGTTTGTGTGTATATTATACCTGTAAGCACTATATTCAGTCGATAGTAAAAATGGAGCAACGAGCGACACAGCCTTCCCGTCTGAAGGCTAACGCCTGTCTGCCGCCCGCGCCCGCGCAGAGCACCTTTGAATTTCTAACGTACAGAAATCGTATTATGGCCTATTTTCTTAAGAAAATATTGATCGATTTACATATGCTATGTTCAGATTAAAGTAAATTTTACCACCAATTTATCAGTGTAAAAATAATTTCAAACTATAAAGCCGTTTTAAAGTTTTAGGGATTTTAAGATAAAATATATCTCAACTTAAAATATTTTTTGAGGCAAAAGTATTAGTCGTACGAAAATTTCATATGTTGAAAATGTAGTAGATAGATCAATTATCAAAATATATTTTTTTCAAATTTTTCGAACAAGTCGTTTAGGAGGAGTAGGCTTCAGAAAAAAGCCGTTTTTGGTGCAAAACCGAGGGAAGGCCCTTAAAGCCGTGCCACATGTTTATAAACTTGCCTTCCACAGTGGTGCCCTTGGTGGATTCCAACCGTGTAGCCGGCTGTTGTAAACCAAATTTCATACATATTACGCGGATGTTGGAACGCAAGTTTATAACCGTGTAGAACACATATTAGACAATTGTTTCAGGACCAGGTATTCACCCAACATGGATATACTCACGTAGGTACCTAACTAAAGTGTTGGTGACAATTGTCTGATATCTATTGTATAGTTACTTACTTTTAAAAACGGAAAAACTTAGTTTGCATTTTGTATGTTCATCACATATTATATATGTTCATAACAGAATTAATACGATAAAAGCTTATTGTAAAAGTAGTTTAGACTGGCCTGTTGGTCTAGTGGTTAGTGACCCTGACTGCTAAGCCGGAGGTCGTGGGTTCGATCCCCACCCAGGACAAATCTTTGTGTGATGAGCATAAAGGTTTGTTCTGTGTCTGGTTGTAATTTATCTATAATATGTATGTATTTACAAAAAAAAATGTATTTAAGTAGTATATCAGTTGTTTAGTACCCATAACACAAGCAAATATAATTGCTTACTTTGGGACTAGATGGCGCTGTGTGAATGTGGTAGAATATTATATTATTATATTATATTATATATTATATTATAGTTTTATGTAAATAACCACTAATATTAGCATATGAACGTGATAAAGATGAAAGTTAGCAAAATTTATGTTGTACATGTTTTAGTAGATAGAATAGAACTGTTAACTATTTACCTGATTTTTCTGATTCACCAACCCGCACTAGGCCAGCGTAGCCTAAATCCTCTCAGCTCTCTTTATAGAGGAGAGAAGACCCGAGCCCAGCAGTGGGACATTACTAGGTTGCTGATGATGAAGAATATCAACTCACCAATGTCTCTTTAGAAAGGTTTTCGTCTCTATAATGAGAGCCCATAGTACAGTCGAGTTCATTAATATATTGTCACCATCATTAGATATTTTTGTTGAAAAGGGTGACTACAACTTATTGCATAATGTACAGCATATTTAATTGAACTATTCACATGAGGACATATATTTGATCCATAGGTTCTATAGTATTTATTGAGCTTTTCAACGCTCACAATATTTTGAATCCTTGATGGTTCCTATACAGGGTGTATACGACGATACGACATTAAATGAAACCACGTGTAGCATGTGATGTTAGAAGGCTATACCAAAAAAATTAAACAGAAATTTGCAATAGTTTAGACGCAAATGTACTTTCTTTATGTCACAGTTGTTCACAGTTTTAAACAACCTGTAGGTATTTACGTTGATCGTATGTTGTCATTACGTCATTCAATTCATTTAAATATCTCTGACTCTTTCATATTATCTTATCTCTTACTCTGTTCCGCACAGTTGTCGTCGTCATGCCGAAAACGACATGATTGAAAAATAATGTGTAGTTTTATACTCTTAAATTTTTCGACTTTAAATAATGTGGTTTTTTTTTTTTTTTTTTTTTTTTAATAATTTATATTAGAATATGTTTATAAGGGTTAACACTGGCTACCTTGTCATTTAATGTCGTATCGTCGTATACACCCTGTATATTAATGTTCCCTATTTCCTCAACACTCCGTCATTACTATTACTTGCGCCGGCGACCAATCGCCCGCCACCTCGTAGTATCTAAACTCCAATATTGTGCGGATACCCTCATCTATCCTGATATATTGTTAAATGTTTGTTAAAATATGTGTATTGACATAAAATGTTAAGTATACTCGTGTAGGTATATTGCTTAGCATGTTCATTAAAATGTATGGTGTATCAAGCCACGCATTAGTTGAAGTCATGATTTGACTTTCCATGTTTTAAATACTTAGTTATGGTGATCCATGTTATATGTTGAAAAGGGTGTATTAGCCCAACTAACAACCTATTTTACACTGTCTGCAATTAGAATAAGACCTTTTTGTAAGTTCTTAATTGTATATTATGCTTAAATAAAAAATAATAAAAATAATATATTAATGAACTCGACTGTACTTATTGCAAAGAAAAGAGATTCGTAATAACAAAGTTCATATCTTATATTTACACAGTTGTTATCAGACCCTGTGAATTGGGCACGTTATTTGAGTTCTTCCTACTTTCCGGTTATCACAACGCGGTTGGTGTGACGTCACTGATAACGTTTACAAAGCGATCGACCAAAGTCTAACTAAGTAGTACCCGAGTACGATATAGGACTATGTTTAGGTACAATTTGACATTGACTATAAATGATACTAGCTGACCCGGCGAACTTCGTACCGCCATCCATTTATTGAATTCATTTGTTACAAAAAATGTGATAAATGAAGAACCGCTCGACCGATTTTGTGCAAACTTTACATAAACCATCTACTAAATAACCGAACAAAGCCTAAACATTTTGGTTTGGATAGGTGAGCCCGTTCGTGAGTTATAAAATTACAACGAAAAGTGGCATTGATTTTTATATATATATAAATATATAAGAAGATAGAGATGGATTGTTATTTAGTTGCACAAATCAATCAATCAAATCATTTATTTATAAAACGTGTATAGGTACATAGGTACATTTTAAGGCATGCAAGTTGGAATAATAATAATAATAATGATCAGACATGTTTTAGCCTTTATCAAGGGCATACAAATATTTAAGATAATTTACATAATAAAATATAAAAATTTAACATAATTTACAATAACTGAACAACTCAGAAACTTGAAAAATTAAAAAAATTAAAAACAATGTCAGAAAATAATAATGATTGATGTCAGAAGAATTAAACGTCATCAATGTCAAAATTCAATATTAATATTTTGAATAATAACCATATTTCACAACAATAATAATAATTTAAATGTCAAACTTACATATGTGTATCGTGAAACAAATTTTCATAAAAAAAAAAACAAAATTAAAAATTTTGAAAAAACCCACGACGATAACATCTATACAAAATAAGAAACGTAACATATAAAAAGGTTTAAATAACTTTATTTTAAATCCCCGACGAAAAGATAATAAGTAGCGTAAAAACAATCCCAAGAAAATCCGTCGGGGGCTGCCATACCCTGACTTGAAATGAACAAAAGTATTGCAGTTTTATGTATTTGATACCTACCTAATTATTAACAATATTTAGTTTACAATATATATTTAATACTAGAAACAGTAATGATATTGGCAGCCCCCGACGAATTTTCTTGGGATTGTTTTTACGCTACTTATTATCTTTTCGTCGGGGATTTAAAATAAAGTTATTTAAACCTTTTTATATGTTACGTTTCTTATTTTGTATAGATGTTATCGTCGTGGGTTTTTTCAAAATTTTTAATTTTGTTTTTTTTTAAATATTTTCAAAGAGCGCCCTATCTTACTAACTGTAAGTAACTCGTATAAAATTTTAAGAACCTTGACAGATAAATAAAAGTTTTATACTAAGTTATAGCACAAACATATTTTTTTTTAATTTACTGTTGCAGTAAGTCTTATAACTTGAAATTATCATTTGAATTTTCTTATTTTAAACTTTTTAATGAGCGCCTTATCTTACCATGTAAGCTCTAGAATGAATGGAATTTGCATGGAGCTTCGACTATATTATATATATTTTATTTTTTGTTGGCTTGTGTGCTCATCCGTCGCACAAAGGTCACCGGAGCCCCGCTTTGCGGGGCTCCTACTTCTGGGTGGTTTGAAAAAAAAAAATAACCCTAACCTAACCAGTCCGATTCGGATTGCTCTGAATCGGGGGGGTGTTAAGTTTAACTATCGCACATTGATTGCCGTAGCCGGACTGCCTTCGGCGTTAGCGCAGATTTCCACCTATAATAGCTTGTATCTCGAAAACGGTGCGTGCTATCGCAAAAATGATGAAAATTTGGTTACACCCCGAGCACGGGATACCTATAAGTTAGAATAAATAAGGTAGGTAGGTGTTTATTTAACGTCAGTCAATAAATTCTCACTCTTACTAATTTTTTTTAGGCTTATCATTGTATACCTCCGTACAAATATTCAGTGATATAACAACACGAGATCGGTTTTCGGATTTTTTCCTTTATTTGTGCAACTTGTTATTGCTTCTGGCCAAATTTCATGATTCTAGGTCAACGGTAAGTTCCCTATAGATTATGATCGTCAAGATAAATCGTCGAAAATGGAGCATAAACAGCTGTATCTTTTGATTGCGTTAACTTAGAATTTTGATTTTTATTTTACGCCGAGGGTTTGCAGACCCAAGTAAATGATATTAATTTCAGCTTTATACCTCTATGCGTTCTTGAGAAAAATATTCTAGACAGACGGACAGACAGACATACAACGGAGTGATCCTATAAGGGTTCCGTTTTTTTCTTTTGAGGTACAGAACCCTAAAATTGCATAAACGGTCACCCATCTATGAACTGACCTTATCCGAAGTTGCTTAACCTCATGAGTGTAATCAATATCTCAGTACTACAATGCTACGTGCCTCTATACAGTAACAGGTCTAATTATTTTACAGATAACTGTAAATATAAGTTTGCTTAGTCTATTGCAGCGCCCCCTGGCGAAAAAATACAATATTGTGTATCCAAAAGTCATCCTCGATAAATCACAAATACATTACAGAAAACAGTATCGAAATCGGTTTAATCATTTTAAAGATAGGAGGGCACAAAGGTTTCAACGAAATCAACATAGGTTTGCCTAGTCTATTGCAGCGCCCCCTGGCGAAAAAATACAAAATCTTGAATCCAAAAACAATCCTCGATAAATCACAAATACATTACAGAAAACCGTATCGAAATCAGTCTAATCGTTTTAAAGATAGGAGGGCACAAAGGATTCAACGAAATCAGTGTATTGTAGCGCCCCCTGGCGAGCTATTAACATAAAACCTATCTAATAACCTGTCCCCCAGAGCCGCACACACTTTACAGAAAACCGCATCTAAATCGGTCAAACCGTTTCCGTGATATAAGGCATTATGTTGGAACACACAAACACACAGCCTCTCACCCCAAACGCATATACCGTCTCCGTTCCGTCGTGGGTAATAAATATTCAGAAAAACTGTAGTAAGCTTTACATTGCAAAGTTTCTTAATTTTCTTTTGAATGCATTATTGTCTAACTCTTTCCATTGTTTTGGTAATTTATTATAAATTAATGTAGCCATGCAGAAGATACCTACTCCTACGCATAAGTGTTGTGGATACACATGGCACGTAACTACTATGAGAAGTATTACTACGGTTAACTGATGATCAGTCACAGATTCCATACCAATATTATAAAGCTGAAGAGTGTATTTGTTTGGCTGAACGCCCTAGTCTCGGGAACTACTCGTCCGATTTGAAAAGTTCTTTTAGTGTTCGATAGCCCATTTATCGTAGCTTTCGCAAACAACTCGGTCGTAATTCGTATGTCGGTTAAACGTAGCCTATGTGTTATTCCAGACAAATTTTAAACAGGTGGCAAATTTCATACAGGTCCTTTCATCCGTTCTGCCCCCTAATTCTGACTCGTCGGATTGCTCTCGGATCGTAAACTTTTTCGAATTTTAGTACAACGTATTTTTACGGCTTAAGTTGTGTAATGTTACAAAATAGTCTGCCGTATAGAAAATTAAAAACTGATTAATTTAAGATTTGTTTCTACAACCATAATTTTTTTAAACATTATTTTTAACTTTAATTAAACTGACATTTCCGTCCGAAAATTTTCCGACAGCTTAGAATTAGGCTCAGCTGGCGTGATAGAGTGACAAACATCTGTTATATCATCATCATCTATCATAATAGTAAGTTAATAATAATTTCTATATTTAGGTACTAACTATTACTTGTACCTGTTTTCTCGTCCACAATACCCCAGTGTTTGAAGACAAAGGTCTTCAACCAATGTGTGTTACCAGTGATGACTTACGGAACTGAGACGTGGCCGCTAACTATTGGCCTTATTAGAAAGCTTACTGTCGCCCAGCGAGCCATGGAAAGAGCTATGCTCGGAGTTTCCCTGCGTGATCGAATCAGAAATGAGGAGATCCGCAGGAGAACTAAAGTTGTCGACATAGCTCACCGAATCGCATCGCTAAAGTGGCAGTGGGCAGGGCACATAGCTCGTAGAACTGATGGCCGATGGGGGGAAAAAGGTTCTCGAGTGGCGGCCACGTATTGGAAGGCGCAGTGTGGGACGGCCCCCCACCAGATGGACCGACGACCTGGTCAGGGTGGCGGGCGGCCGTTGGTTGCAGGCGGCACAGGACCGTTCCCAATGGCGTAAATTAGGTGAGGCCTATGTTCAGCAGTGGGCGTCGTTGGGCTGATATGATGATGATGATGAACTATTACTTTTCATAATAATATTTTATTATAATGCTGAAGAGTTTGTTTGCTGAACGCTAAGATCTCAGGAACTAATAGCCCATTTCGTCTAGTCCAGCCGCTAGATCAAAGGAGATATTTGACATTGACTTGAGTGATCTCAGACTATTTATTTTTATTATTAATTATATTATTTTATAGACGTTCCTACAAAAATTGAACCAAACGAAATGAATGAAGGACTGAACGAGTTTGACGGACATCTAGCGGTACATGTAAGTAGATACAGAAGATGTAAGTTTTGCAGTTTAATGAAGAAGAAGCGGAAACGATCCAAACTTATATGTTCAACTTGTAACGTGGCCTTATGTCGAAAAGATTGTTTTAAAAAATTTCATGGTTTATCAACTATTTAGACATTAAAATAAAAAACGTTAATACAAATTTTAATGTTTTTAATTCAAATCCGACGTACATTTCTTATTAAATGTTCATAATTGTTAGCAAAAATAAAATTCTCTGTTTACAGTCGTCCTCTTCAGCTGCCAATTCTTTTGTGATTGATCTTACATCGTCGATATCAAGTGAACTCAGCTTACGAGTATACATTTTAATAAACCTGTTAATTTTTGAAATACCACAAACAATTACTAATAAGAAACAGAGTAAACAAAGTTTGTATTGAATCATAGTAAATTTCCGAGTGGCCTTGACTTCTTTACGCGAAGTGCTAAAAATATAGAGTATAGCATAGTAAGTATTCATGAGTCATAATTATGGCATGATTATCATGCAGCTGTTGGTCTCAGGCTTATCTTGTTAAACGACTTGCTGCACATTACAAATGAAGATTTAATTGAAATATTCCGAACCTGACCCGCCCCTTCTGATTCAGACTCGTCGGATTACTCCCGGATCGTAAACATTTGAAATCTTATAACGAAGTATTTTTACAGCTTAAGTTTACCTAATGTTAGAAATAAAAAAAAATAACTTAAAAATTAATTAAATTATGATGTTTTGCATACCTACATCTATTTTTTTATGTTTTTACTTTAAATAAAATGACATTTCTGGCTGAAAATTTTCAGACAGTTTAGGGGCGAAAATCCTATCCCGGTCGCCGGTTAGGTTAGGAAATCTAAATAATAAGTTCTGAACGTAACCATTTTGCTAACTCAACCCGTTGCTTAGTTCGTATCATAACCAGAATTGTGATATCCTCTCTCCTATTTTTAAGAATAAAAAAATGTTATAACCTTTGTGTCAAATCAGAGTTTATTATAAACTAAGTTTTTTTTTATACCATGACGGTGGCAAACAGACATACGGTCCGCCTGATGGTAAGCGAAATGAATAAATATGTTAAGTTTTTATGTAAGTAGGTATTTAAAATATTAAAAGGGTTACGTTCGGAACTAATAAATTAATGAAAAAATATTATCACTTTTTTCAAAGCCGTGTAACACCATATTAATAGATTTGGAAAAGTTTACGATGCGGGGGCTTTCGAGTTCGGAGTTTCCGACGATTCAGAAGCAGGACCAATCTTAACATTACAGACATATGGGGGTGTAGGTATTAACATTATCTTCAGATGTAAATAAAACGGAATAGGTACATAGGTCGTGTTTGCTTAAAAAATAAGCAATTATTTTTTAATTAATTCGTTTCACTATTTGCTACTCAATCAAGATTAATATTCATCATACTTACTTATAAAGCAAAGGCAGCAGGCCATAGCGTTTTTTATAATAGGTACTCGTTTATCTTATTTAAAAGACTACTAATGCCATCTAGTAGCGGATTTGTTAAATTATAATATTTATCGAGGAAATTTTCATGTTGCTTTTATCTAAAAAGTGAGTAAAAATGATACTTATTTATGAAAAATTACGATGACAATTTATTTTAAAATTTCAAATTAATAGTTAGGTACCTACTCTCAGCAAATATATTTAGGTGACTTGCATATTTTATACTTCAGTCATGATAGTAGCCCTCGACTTTTCTCTTTCAATGTATTTATACTTTTTTAGTTCATATTTTTGAAGGGCAGCATTGAAGGCAAGTTATTTATTTAAATTTTCCAAATATATTTTACTTGGATACCATCTTAAAATACTGCTAGCGCCATCTAGTCAGTGTATGGGACAATACTTTTGGGGATACCCGTTTATATACCCAAGCGAACTCATAAAAAACAATAGGCAATCTCGTTATGGGTCGAACTTAGAAACTACATTAACTAAGATCCCAGAAAAGCTAGCTTTGAAACGGTAAAAATAAGTAAATATAAAATATGGGTTGCTGCTGTGTCCAAAGAAACGTTAATTCCGAAACGTCAATTTGACTTGACAGTTGACAGTTTTGTTGCGTCATTTACTAGTTTCATTTATTTTTACTGTTTTCCCACGTTTATTTTTATTTATAATAGCTCACATATCCTTTATTGATGTATTTAATTTAATTTCATTTTATATTCCTACTAAAACAAAGATTACAGTTGCATATTTTTTAAATGCGTCGCATAAAAGTTTTGTCGAACAAACATCTAAATATGTTCAGTTGTTTTGATGCTCGGATTATCAATATCAGTGTAAATAGATGTTATTCTTTGGATAGCATATGTTTAACAGTGTTTAAACCTTGCAGGTGACGACTTTGTGCAATGTGTACCGACAAAGAAAGGACACCAAATTCTGTTTAAAGGATATACTTACGTGTTTAAAAGTAGGTTGCAGTGCGGCGCCGAACAGTGGATATGCTCGTTTCGACAAAAAACTGGTTGCATCTCTGTCATTAATATGCAAACATACGGCGTCGAAGTTGTTAGGGATTTCCATAACCATAAGAAACCTATGTTCTCCGATTAGACTAATATAATCAATAAAATGAATATCAATTGACTGCTCTTTATTATTTTAGTTGTATATAGAAATGTATTTGTTGTTTAGCTAATCAATGTATAGGTTATGTTGTGATAATCAATGCAATATTAAAAAACCAAAATAATCTATAGTGAAAGACAATATTACCCTGTTTTTCCCAATTTATCCAAATAAACTACATTTAAGTGAGGCATTTATGGTAATATTAGATTAATGATAAAATGTAAACAAATAAATAATTTCTTGGATTAATAATTTTTCATTCACCTTTAGTTAGTTATATTAGAGAAATTTGTATTAATACTTATGTATTTATAATACTATTATTAATGAGATTACAATTATTTGTCTATAGGTGAAGAACAGCTGCCAGAATGGACTTCAATATACTACGTCAGACTTTCAGACAACGAAATGAAATGCAACTTATGTGACATCACATTACAAGTAGAAGAGAAGTCTCTGGAACTTTTAGAACACTTAAAAGTCGAACATAAAGATGTCTACGATCTCCATAAGGATAATCCAGAAGCAACGGTTGGCTTCCGTATAGAGTTCTTGTCTTTGAACATGTTGAAGGATGATGGGAATGATAATTCAAAAGCGGAGCCCATAATATTGGGACAAGTTTGTGAAGCTGCACCCGACACTTTGATTGAGAAGGATGAGACAATCATTGAGAAGGGTGTTAGTACTGATATGCAGCTTGTATTATTTGATAATAATAAAAAGAAATCAAGACGAGAGAGCACTAGTGAGTACTTTTAAATTTTAATTAATGCAAACTTAATAACATTTGACACTAGACTGACGTTTTGGTTGCTGTTTGACTAAACTTATTATTTGTGACACTTCAATCAAATTGGATTGGTTACTATGGAAGTTGTCGGGGGGTTATGATCAACGGTAGATGGTTTTCAAGCTGTGATGAATGATGATGAAGACAATGAGATATAATTTAAGTAGTTAATAGTTTAATACTCAGAACAGACAAAGTCTGCCTATTGGTATTTAGTTACCTAGGTAATGGATGAATCATGGACATAGCAAGGGTTTATTGGGGTTTAAACCCCCCTTGAAATGAAGATTATTCTCATGCTGTAGTCTCAGTAAAATCACCATGGAGTTATATCCATCTCCTTAAGGAAAAAGTTGCTAATTTAATATAACATTGACATTTATAGCTTCACACCCTCATACCTTGCAGTGTGGTATACCATATTGCGCCGGATATGTTGGGTCTCACGTAATAGAGGATAAACTTATTGGTATTCACCGGGCACAATCTAGACTAAAGATATAATATGATTGTCACCGTGATGTAGCGGTTAAATTGGTTGTTGTCACTAGTATTGCTGTGCTGAGAGATGTGGGTTCGTTTTCCATACAAGAGATATATTTGTGTGATTCAAAGATATTTGTTTTGAGTCGGGGTGTACTTTGTGTCTATTCATTGTATGTTTGTTAAGTCATCTGCGACATTGACATGAGATTTAGTGAGTTATAAATAAAAAAATACTTATATATTATTTGAAATGTATTATCATAAAATTACAGCGCCCCGCAAAAGAAGCTGGGTTTGGAAATACTTCGATAAGCTGAGCAACATTATTTACCGCTGCCGTCTCTGCAACGTGGTACTGTCTATCAAAGGCTGCAACTCCAACAATATGAACCGCCATGTCAGGACCCGGCATCCTATCGTGTTCAGGAGTGAAGTGAGCAAGCGGGACAGGATAGATACTGTTCATTTGATTACTAGTGAAGTGGACACACCTTACGCTATCAAGACAGAAGAGATATATGCCAGTGATAAAGATTTTGAAGAAATTACTGGAAAGACACTAGGTAAGAGTCAAATATGTTTCTAAGTTATAGGGCCATATAGCCTATACAACAGCCGGATACTGAGATTTTGTTAAAAGAAAAGCCTTAAGTCGTTTTGCCTACTAAATAAGCGATAGTAGCCGAATGGATAAGTGGACGGTGCTTTCAATTCCGACCGCGGCAGTACCAATGTGGAATTTATATGTACTAGTCAAGTGACTTATTATCTGATGACGGTGAAGAAAAACATTGTGAGGAAATTCACATACCTACCCTTTAAGTCTGAGCACCATGGGGTCACCGGTGTCCCCGAAACAATAGATTTTCCATTGTGTCTGGAAGCTTGTCATTCAGTGGGCGCTACAAGAGATCAGTAACTGGTCGACGTAGTAAAGAAGTAGTTCATGGTATCTAGCCCAAAAAAGTAAAAGTATATTGAGGGTTTCCTGCAAAACCTGCTGACCTACATTTTTGGCCAATATGGGTTAAATACTGTCTGTGTAGTGACAGATTAAAAATACATAATATCACTACTCTATTTCAACCAATGGGTGTCGGACAAGGCGACTAAAGCCTTACCTTAACCAACAAAAGCACTGGATAAGGAAAATCCGAAACAAATCCGTATACCCAGTCTGGTATAGTAGGCTAAATGCCCTCCAAAATGTTTGGAGGAGACCCGTGCCCAGCAGTGGGGCATTAATTTATGGCTTGTAATGATGATAGGCGCTCGTGGCAGATGTTTGTTACGATAATCGCGGTTAAGCAACGTTGAGCAAGGTCAGTCCATAGATAGGTGACCGCTTGTGGCAATTTCATACTCGAGCTTCTCTGTGCTTCGGAAGGCACGTAAAGCCGTTGGTCCCGGTTATCACTTAATGTGGTAGTTGTTAAGTCAAGTTGGAAGCCTTCTGGGCGACTTGATAAATTCCAACACCAGGGTCTGCCTCAAGACCATACGATAGGAAGAAGATAATGATGATGGGTTAAATACACTAAAATTTATATTGTTTTGAGTTCTATATATTGGTAAAACTGACTAAGTGCTATGTTACATACTTGATTACCAAACGATCCTAGTATAATTATAGCATCTTTATTAGGTATGAAACTTTAAAACGTAACAATAACAAATTTGACTGTCACCGTGGCGCAGTGGTTAAGGTGGTCGCCTCGCCACTACATCGCCGTGCTGGGTGACGTGGGTTCGATTCCCACACGAGACAAATATTTGTGTGATTCATAGATATTTGTTTCTAGTCTGGGTGTACTTTGTGTCCGTTAGTTTCATGTTTGTAAAGCTCCCCGCGACACAGGGCTTGTACCCTAGTGCGGGCGTTGTCTTTTAAAAACAAAAAAAAAAAAACTAAAATGTAACTTGATTGCACTTAGCTGGTTATGGCAGTAAACCCTTGATGTAACTTACGCTGTCGGAGAATGAAAACGGATATTTTTATAGTCATACAACCTATGGTGCTGGGTTAAGCTTTTAATCGCCGTGCCTTGAGCGCCAAGCTTTTAAAATACAGTACATTTTTGACGTGCCATGCCGTTATTGGCGTGGTGAGCACATTTTCATTTTACGTGTATAGACGTCTCTGGCGTTCAAAAGGTTAATATGTAACATTGTTGTCTAATAATCCCCTATATATAATTTCCAGAGAGTCCAAGCCAGAAGCTTCGACGCAGTTGGATCTGGTCTTACTTCGACCGCGTGTCGAGCACGCAGGCGCAGTGCAAGCTCTGCCAACGACACATCTGTCATGGAGGGAATGCCACAGGAAATATGAACCGACATCTCAAGATGATACATAATAAGACCTCTTGCTCCTGTAAGTATTCCTAGCTAATTATGCTAAGATATTATTATTTACTAGAAGTCGCGTAGGGCTTCGCTCCCTTCGTTCCTTATTGAGATACTGCTCAGCTCCTATTGGCCGTAGCGTGATGTTATATAACCTATAACCTTCCTCGATAAATGGGCTATCCAACAGAAAAAAAATTTTCAAATTGGACCAGTAGTTTCTGAGTTCCAAGCGTTCAACCAAACATACTAACAAACAAAATCTACAGCTGTATAATATTAGTATAGATTACCTTTGAACGCCACGCCATAATAGCATTCTGTGTCCTGAACACCAAGCCATGAAATTCGGTTGTTAAGGTGTAGCTATAAAACACAAAAATACTATCCGTGCAATTGACGGATTATGAGTACACAATGTCACTACCTCATTTTTACCCATGGGTGTCTTAAAAGGCGACTAAGGTAGTAACGTTAAGCAGACATGAGCACTGCGAGAAAATGAAAATTCGAAACAAACCCTATACCAACCCGTCTGGTCAGTGTGGTATAGTAGGCTAAATTCCCTTCATAATCATTAGAGAGCCATGCCCAGCAGTGAGACGCTTATGTGGCTCATAGTTCAACAGTAGTCACTAAGACAACACTACCAACAATTGACATTTTTTTTATTTTTTTTATTTTGTTTATTAGAACCTAATAAACAAAATAAAAAAAATTGACATACCTATGGGGTGACAGACCGGGCGAAATGAGACAGTTCCTCAGCCCTCAGACCGCGAAGTCTAGAAGACAGGAATACATTTATCCTTTACAATACCTAGATTGTTGTAAAACAAGTAAATTAAAATTTTGCATTTAATTTTTTTAAATCAAAGACACTGCTATGTTTACCAAAGCCAGTCTGACCCGGACTCTGGTCGTGGGTTTGATTCCCACCCAGGACAAATCGTTATGTGATGAGCCCAATTATTTGTTCTGTTTCGGTGTAATATATCTATAATATGTATCAGTTGTCTAGTATCCATATTTCAAGCATTAGCTTAGTTTGGGACTTTGGCGCTGTGTGTAAATGTGCAAACAAATATTATTAATCCTTGTTTATACCATGACGTGTCTGCCTGATGGTATGCTGTTACCATAGCCTATGGACGCTTGCTACACTAGGGGCATCACGATCAAGAGACCCCATTCCATGTTTTGACACACGCCTATTCTTCTTATCGTGTGGGCTTGAGGCAAAGGCAAAAAAAAAAAAGGCCTGGTGTTGGAATTTATCAAGTCGCCCAAAAGGCTTCCAACTTGACTTAACGACTACCACATTAAGTGATAACCGGGACCAACGGCTTTACGTGCCTTCCAAAGCACGGCACATGCTAACTATTATTATATTGGATCCGCAGGGCCTTATAGGCTCTCTGCGTATAATTGACCCATAGCCTGCATGTGTAAAAAGTTTGGCAGTATGCCCTGAATAGAGTTTTTACACAAGATGTACAACATGCAAACCTACGAGCCAACATATTGCTTCCAACCGATAATGCCCTACGTTCCCTTTCAATATCTTTATCATCATTCAGTTTATCAGTAACCCAGTGACCCAGATATTTAAACTCCTTAACCCAAGTCAATGGAGTTCCTCCAAGTGTTACAGATGGGACAGAATAGGTCTTATTACCTGCCTTAAAAAGTAAAAGTACGCTCTTTTTAGTGTTATATCTAAGCCCATGAGCCTCTGCATATGATTCACAGGCCTATGATCATTGACCTCTTTTTGTGTCATTTTGTTTAATATATAACCAACAATTCTTAATTTCCAGTCGACCAAAACACAACGACATGGGTGTGGAAAGTGTTTGAAGATACTGAAGATGATTTCTACAGCTGCAAGATATGTCAGTTCAAGTGTATGAAGTACAATGATCTAGAGAAGAGTATGACTGGTATACTCAGCCATCTTAAAGTTGAACACGGTGTGGTATCCGGTGATCAGATCATCACTGGAGCTGACGTTGAGGATGATGTATTGTAAGGTATTTCTGTTGGTGATAAGATTCTTTTGGGTGAGCATTCAGTGGACCTAGGACAGTGCCCGTAAAAAATTAACCAAAATTTTTTACGCAATTCCTCATAAGGAAAGCACCCTCGCGAATAAAGAAGAATTACACAGGTAAACAATGCTTTGAAATAACTCTGAAGGTTATGGAGTAACGCCATTTTGATGTATTGCATTTAGAGCTTGTCTAAACTGAAATGACGCGCCCACTTTACATAAATTTCTATTGAATGCGAAACCTAAAGTAGTTTTTTCAGAATCAGTAGCAAAATCGATTCCAGTATGTTATATTTTTTACCAAAAGTGTATTAGCATTTTGAAAACTTGGACCCTGTTGTTTGAAGTGTATCAATGGCCGCCTAACGCCTTGTTCAACACTGTGATGCACCTGGTGTTGCAGGCGCCCATAGGCTACGGTAACCGCTCATCATCACCATCAGAAACCCATTAAGTCCCACTGCTGGGCTCCGGTTTCCTCCCCTCTAACTAGTAACCTGAGAGGGTTTAGGCCATAATCCACTCACGCTGGCCTAGTGAGGGTTGGTGGATCAGACATACTCATAGAATTTCTTCTAGGTTTTCCCTTTCCTCTCGATGTTTTCCTTCACCATTAGCAGATGGTAAGTCACTTGACTAGTACATATTAATTTCTACCATTGGTACTGCCGGTCGGGATCGCACGCCGGTCCCTTATCCATTCAGCCACCAAGTGGTGTATATCATCATCATCATCATATCAGCCCAATGACGTCCACTGTTGAACATAGGCCTCACCTAATTTCCGCCACAGCGAGCGATTTTGTCATTTTTTTTGTTTTTTTTTTTTTTTTGAGTGGTGTATATAATAATAAATTAATTTAAATATTTTTTTTTATAATAATATTTGTATCTCTTTAAAATTTTAATAAATGATGTATTGTGTCCGTATTTTACGTGGGGCGCGTCAATTTGATTACACGAGTTCTACTAGGATCGCCACTGAATGCATTTTGTCATTGAAGTTGATAAGTTAATTCATTAATACAACAGATTTTGATGCGTAATCGATATATAGTATGACAAGTATACTAAGCCATCTCAAAATGGAACTTGGTGTGGTATTCGGTGTTGTAGTGTTAGATGCTTCTGTTGGTCTAAGGGCTTCTCTATGTAAGTTCCTTTAAGAGTTTATTTAGGGTTAAGTTAAATAATGGTGGAAAAGAGATTTAAAAAAATGGGTAGTTCTCATTTGTTCTATAGAACTGACGTCACCGGGACATAAAAAGAAAAAAAACATTCTCATTTTTTTTAGATATAGAACTGCATACTTGCCTCTCCACCCGGATTTACTCATTAATATAAATTGGGAATCGTTTTTTCCAAAACAGTTCCATACCATGTTTGTCACGAATTTTTGACAATTTACGAAAACGTCATGTTATCAGAAATCAGTTTGATAATCATCAAGGAGTCTTGTTATCTTGTTCTATAGAACAATTTGAGAAAAATAGATACTAAATGTTTTATAGAACAATTGAGAATGTTTTTTTCTTTTTTTGTCCCGGTAACGTTAGTTCTATAGAAGAAATGGGAACTACCCCAGAAAATGTACAAGGCTACGGCTATCTTGGTATATAAAAAAAGGCATAAATAAATATGAGACCTTTACAGTACAATCACCTGCTTTCTGCCATTATGTAATTTTATCTATAAATGGATGTGATTCTCGGGCAGAAATTTGCGTTAGTTGAGCAAATAAACTCTTATGGTCACCATACACGATAGCTAGAGTTTGCATGATAATTTTAACCTTGCATGCTTAACCGACAGCCAAATTATAGGGTACGGTTTTCTTACAAACAAGCTAGGGTTCTCCTTTCGGTTATGCATGCAAGGTTAAGAGTTAAAACCATCAAATCGTAACGTGTATGGTGGCACTTAGGGTAGTGCATTTATTAAAAATGTTTTGTTTCATCGAAGTTGTGATTTCTTTAGTACAACGGTTAGGAACGTGTTTATTGTATTACATGCATGTTAAATAGTATTACTAAAATTACTCTAAACATGCACCAACTTTGTCCCATCTCTGCATCACCCAAAGGTAGACTGGTTGATAATGCCTTGGGCATTAAGGCGCCGGCCACATATTGACATATATACTAAGTTCTAAGTACCGCGTTCCCATTAATCCAAGGGTTCCCAAACTTTTCAGACAGTGGAACACCCACAATAATCTTGATTTTATAGATCCCCAAGCTATCGCATAGATTACAGCAGCGATTCATAAATTGGGTTCCGCGAAACCTAAGGGTTCCGCAGGTTTCCGCCAAATCATTCAAATACCATAGTAATTATGTAGATGTTATTGTTCTTATTTAAATTACAGTGTCTTTCTTTGATTTGTAATCATTTGATATTGGGTTCCATAAAAAAAGGTATTTTGCGGGTGTTCCACTGTCTTAAAGTTTAGGAACCCCTGGATTACAGGAGCCCGATCCTGGGATCCTGTAATATTACGATTGTGTTACCAGTAACACAATCGTAACACGACAGCTGTGATTGGCTTACTAAGTCAATCTAGCCATATTGCCGGCCTGTGATTGGTCGATATTAGTCCATCGGTCTGCTATCGATGTGTGTAATTTAGCAAGATCGGGCCCCAGGGAACTCTAAGGCAGTCCTAATAGGCCGAGATCTCGTTACGCGCTCGTTAGTTCGTTCATGCGAGTGGGAAAGTGTGAAGTCACCCTATTACCGTCTTATTAGGACAACGTCTGACCGCTAGACTGCCGGCGGTGGTCGGCGCCGAAGTCCGCCTATATAATATATTACTTGTGTATGAAATTCAAATATGTGAAATCAATTAAAAAGCTATCAGTTGTCAATGGCCTTCTCGTTGATAAATATTGTCTCTGTTAGAGGTAATTTAATGTTAAGACAGACAGAGCCGTTGGTGTCCATGTATTCTGGATCACTGTGGACACCTTCAGTAGTATTTGTTTAATATTAATAATAATGAATCGTTATTGACTTCCTCGTTAGTCAGTGGTTGTAGTATACGGCAGCTGAATACGAGGTAACGGGTTCAACGCTCGTTTGTAACCATTAATTGAATGTCTCCAATATGGAGCTAGGTTCCCTTAAGGTATCATCGACTTTAAAATAGAATACGTGTCTCATCTAATACTATTTCATTTGTCAAATTGGATGAAATGAAAATTGAATAGTACATTAATTTATCTTTTTTCTCATAAAAGTTAATGGTCATTTCTAGATTTTCTTTCTAGTTCTATGTTTTTATAATAATAGTTTATATTAATTATCTTTAAGTATATTTTCGCGTATTCCAAACTGTAGTTTTAACAGGCGTGTACAAAATTTATTCGAAATTGTCTTTGAATTACCATTTTTGTGATTTCAATAGCTTTTTTAGTATAAATATAGTTTTGTGTAAATCTAGAAAGTAATTGAAAGTATTCGATCGAGTATACATTGTATATAAGGCATATTTTATTATGTAGTAAGTATAGAAATCTACTTACGGTTAAACATTGTGAGTTTTCGACCATTTAATGTCCGTTAACATATATCGGCTCGAAGAGCAGAGCAAATTTGTATTAAAAATAAATCCTTAAGACATTTGAATTACAGTCTATTTTTAATTGCATATAATATTTAAAAACAATGAATGCTTCAAATTTCAAATTATTTATCGTACATACATATTGTTGTCCATTTTAGTCCTGCCATGCATCAGGCGTACAAATTTGTTTACTTATGTTAAGAGCGTATTTACAAACAGAGTGGTAACGGCGCAATTTATTGTCATTTTTCTTGACTTCTATTTTTATTACTAAACTCTCCTGTTTGCTATATTTTAATAATATGGTTGGTACACTTTTTAGAATTGACTGGCCTGTTGGTCTAGTGGTTAGTGACCCTGACTGCTAAACCGGAGGTCGTGGTTTCGATTCCCACCCAGAACAAATCTTTGTGTGATGAGCATAAAGGTTTGATCTGTGTCTGGGTGTAATTTATCTATAATATGTATGTATTTAAAAAAAAAAAATGTATTTATGTAGTATATCAGTTGTTTAGTACCCATAACACAAGCACATATTATAGTTGCTTAATTTGGGACTAGATGGCGCTGTGTGAATGTGGTAGAATATTATTATTATTAATTACATGAAAGTATTAAAAGTAAGTATACCCGTAATGATTAACTGTAAGCATTATGGGTATACTTTTTACTATGAAAATGACGCCTTGCAAGTTTCCATCGTGTCATCTGCATAAGAACTGTAAACGCAATGATATCTTACCTTTTACACACCTTTTCATCTAATACTAAAAAGTAGCAAACATATTTTTTTAAATACATCTCCGATTAAATAATAAAATTGAAAACCACGAAATATGACAATTGCGACGTTGCCACTCTGTTTGTAAATACGCTCTTAATAAACAAATTTGTACGCCATATGAAAATACATGTTAAAATAATTGCAGTCTATGATGTGCATATTAACTCGCTTCGAAGCCAGTTCATTCATAAGGGTGCATCTTGAATACAGAGGCGGCCATCTTGATTAAGGCCATGTACATGCCATCTACTTCTACTGTCCACACTTTTTGAAATCTAGTAAGTATTTGTAACTATTGTTGTTCGTCTTTAACCTAACTTAAAATAAGGGGTATATTATATACCCAAAACCCATGCTGAAATCGAAAATTTTCAGTCACTCGCTACAAGAGCTGATGACTTTAGAACCAATTTTAAATTTTAACCTTATGACCGCCGTGTCAAATCAGCATCTCCGTGCCCTGGACGCCAAGCCATAAAATTTGGTTTTTAATATTTGGTAACAAAACACATAAAACTAATGATTTGGTATTTTTATCTTGTATTTTTATGGACCTGAGTTTTGTCATCTATAGACGACATCGGCGCTCAGGGCACGCTTGCGCTTGTCAAGTATAGATGACGTTGGCGTTCAAAAGGTTAATTAAACATGTCGAAGAACCGTGATGGATCATCAGATTAAAAAAAAAAAAACACTCCTCTTTTTGCGTCGGGGGTTATTAAAAGAAACAATATATAAGTGTTTAGTATAATTAGTAAGTTATACTTATTTTTCTTGGCAATTGCCATCTCTGCTATATAACCTTATGTATTAACTGGAATGAACTTACTTTTGCACGTTGCGACTAATATGGACAATTTGCGTTCTTATTAATTTAACAATAGATTAGATATTCGTTAGGGAACATTTGACTTTGGTGGTCAAAAGGTTAAGAAATGATAAAAATTATAACTTGAACTATTTTGTGAAATCAACTGTTATATTAAAAGGGGTATGAAAGTAAAGGTGATGTTATTTGAAATGTTTTTTGATAGCATTCTAGACTTGTTTGTCTGTTTTAACAGAGATAATAGCTAAATTTAAGTTTCTGTTAAGTGGATAAAGGTAGCATAATTCTTCTTTGTTTGATATAAGTATAGTGTACATATTTTACTGTTTACAAATAAATGTGGGTATAATGCGAGTTGATTTTATTTGATTCGAACTGTAGTTTATTTAATTGTTATTATTGCTTTCAAATTATGTTATCAAAACCTTTTTGTTTAAATACCTAGGTTTAAATGTAAACTTCGCAGTCTAAGGTTTTTGGTTTTTTAACCTATCTTTAAACTAAGGCAACATAACCTAACTTTAACCGTTTTATTTTATAATTTTAAATTTATATTCCACCTGACACCGTTTTGTATTCCTGATAAGGCGTATCACCCAATAGTCGCCTACATATATTTAGTTTAAAACATAAGGTAAAGGTACAAGAAATGAAATAAAACTAACAGTTATGACTAGTTTTATTTTCTTATACAAACATCGAGTTACATCAATAATATCTACACAATTTGGCAAGTATTCACTACCTTTATGTTTACAACACACAACCACTCTTAGACGATATAATATTGAGAGGTAGCCAATTATAAAGGCAATTATGATTAATATATTTTTACGGGTAATTTTCGTTTGTAGGTATATAATATACTTTCTTATATTTAAGAAACAATTGGCATCTACAAAATACGGGTAAGTATTTAAAATAAATTACATTTATGTGTGAATGATTATCGAAGCGAGTTACCTACTGTTTTTCTTGCTAGAATAAACAGAGACATAATGAAACTCGCTACAGATAATTATCCTCTTTTAGATTTGGTTTCATTGCTGGCGAATAAGTGCCTACTAAACTATCTGAGACTGAAGTTACAGATTTTACATGAAGGATAATCATCATCTTCTTACATCATTACAGGACAAATAAACAGCGTCCATTTGTATGGTTGCGCCTTTTTTTTTTCATTTACATTACGTAAGTGACTGATAAGGCCAATCCGGGAGCGACAGCATTAATATGTCAAAAATCTGCCAACTATGTTTCAGATATGTTATCAAACACTTATCTGTCAGTGACGAGTATTTGATAGCTTAAACCATAATTATACTTTAGTGATACGTTTCCACCACTGATTCAAAATTTCGTACTATACAAACAGTAGCACAAAAATATATCTCCTAAAACTATAAATCACAATTATTTACATTTTATTTTTCTGTGAATTTGATAAAATGCTTAGTGTGCAACAAACCCTGTATACGATCCTATGAGTAACATGCCCTTTAAAATACTTATGTAAGGTTTTTGCATACTTATGTTAATGTCATGATATATTTTTGTTATTAACCTTTTGACCACCTAAGCGCTATTATTTTTATTTTAGTTCTTATGGATTTTACAAGAGTTATTTTTAACTGAGATAAATATATGCAATTTCATTTAATTTTACTTATATATTTTTGATCTGAAAATCCGCTGTATTGTTACTGTATAAGAGCATATTTTCATTAGTATTTTATTCGCCTATAAGCCGTCTTTGGTGTTCAAAAGGTTAATTTTATGTTTAACCCTATAGTGGCTAGACAATAGATAAACAATTGCCAGTCATCGTATAACATAACACGTCGCAAGGGTAGCTTAAATAATAAATCTGTTATTTATGACTATTTCTGTTACAGTGTAATAAATTCAAAATTGCTTTAATTATTTTAAGTACATACTTCTATTTTGTTTGGTTACTAAATAAAATCACATTACATTTTATTGGTAATAAAATTGATTACGTCACTATATTAATAAACTGAGCACATTTAGGGTGAAAATACTGATAACTGTTCTATCTGTCCTGTTAAAAAACAAAGACTTTTTTTCGTATATAATTAAAATACAAGGACGTCTATTGGTACTTTCACCCTACTTTAAAAACCACACTAATCTATGAGGTAAAGTTTCTTAAATATTTATTAATCGGTACACCCTTCTACTTAAACCATAAATAATTTTATTTCAGGACGGTAACTAGGTATAGTTTTTTTATAAAATAAATTATTAATTTTTTGCTATGCTGTACTTGTTTAATGTTGATGTTGAGTTTTTCTGATTATATATTGTAACAAACTAACAAGTTATTACAATTCACGAAAATTAAAATAAAATTTAATTACTTAGCATTTTTTCCTTTCATAAATTTTGTTGATAAAAAAAATAGAATTGTTTTTTTTATAGAACCTAATCAAAATATTTTTTATCGTGACATCACTTTACTTACTATTAAGTAAAATGATGTCACTATAATTTAATAATACAAATTTAAGCGTGAATTGTAACAAACTTTACTTCCATAATAATTTATCCTATAGGTAATTAAATTTATTTACATCTCGCACACCACGACCTTTTGCAACGAAACAATGGCATTGTCGCCATTTTAGTGTCTTTGTATCGCCGCAAAAGTTTAACGTAGTGAATCCACTCTAATTGTAATATTTTCAAGGATATCTAGAAAAATTCTTGTTCGTATAACATCAAAATTTTGTACTATATATTCCTGCATTTTTAATAAAATATACTTTTAGCTGCTAATTACATCAAATGTGCTACTTAATTTTATTATCTAATTACATTCATAGTGTACACTTACTGTAACAAAGCCTAATACGAGAATTATCCTTTTTCAATTTCAACATTATGTAATAAACACAAAGTTAAATTTGCTAAAATAACACGTCTCACTCTTAGACTTTTTTTCAGAGTGTTCATTCACATTTTTCATAATGAATTAAAAAATTGCATTGATCATTTAGCTCTAAATAAATTACACATTTTCATCACAAATTAAATACTCCATTTTTTTTATAATATAATAAAACACCATAATATTTTCAACATTTTATAAAATAAACCTGTCACAATATTGTCGAAAACGTACGCTATTTTTTCTGCTAAAAATATTTTTTTTTATGAAACTGGGGGTTTAGGGCCGCAGTTATGTGTGCTCTGTATATAAACTATTCGTCCCCTGAAGGTATGAAGAGCTGCCTTGCACCAGGGTCCACGGGAGCATCGCCAGCGAATCTTCCCATTCCTCGCGCATCCATTAAACCTGAACCTGTACCCTCCAACGTTGATGCCCATCTTGCCTTGTTTGCTGAGGCAGTAGGACGCGAAGCAGTCGATGCCAGTGCCGATCAAACCGACTGTAACAAATTTATCATGTTAATTATAATATATTTGGTATTTAAATATTTGTTTTAAATTTTTAAGTCTACTTAGTACGATAGCAACATTCACGTCAAAATCAATACACTGTTGTGTAATTTTCCATGACTGAAAAGTGTCAGCAAAAATACAGGCTTTGTTCAACAGTCTACAATGTATCCACTTTGGATGTTTTCTTATGTGTCAAATAAATATTTTTTAAATTATATTTTATTTATTTCTCATGTTATGTTGTGATGGTGTAAAATAATAAAAAAATAAATTTGTTTTCACAAATTTTAATGTGTCTATTTTATTACCATAATTATAACAACTAAAAACTGTTGCAACCAATTCGAACATATGTCATGTTCGAATTGGTTGCCACAGTTTTTTGAATCTTCATAACAATAGTTTCAATTAAAAGAATAAATACATTGAATTTAAGTATTTTTTATTAATTTTCAGGTGACTTTTCTTTTAGTTGTTATTGATTTCATATTAAAAGATAATATTAATAATTTGGTATGTATTTTTTATTTTTACTTTCTTTTTTTTTTGTTTTTCTAACACAATCCTTACCTTTCAGTCCGCTTCGGGTTATCAAACCGTGGTCACATAGTTGTCCACGTGGGCGACCACAAGTTTATAAAACACGAGTCTTACAAGAAAAAAGTTAGATGGACCTGTAGCAAGAGGATACAGCTTGGATGCAGAGCGAGCATAACCACACGTGACTCAATCATCGTCAGGTCTTTCTTAGAACATAATCATTAAATTAGGTTAAGTAGGCACAGGCCTCTAAGAGATTTTCAGTAAGACCGGTCGTATACGGCTTGTAGAAGAACCAAAGTTAACCAAATTAGGAAGTTGAAGTGGCAGTAGGCAGGGCACATATTCCTCAGACTGGTGGCCGATGGGGCCGAGAAGTTCTCGAGTGGAGGTCACGCACTGGAAAGCGCAGCGTAGAATGTCTTCCCACAAGATGCATAGATGATTTGATCTGAATAACAGAAACACACTAGATGCAAGCCGAATACCGCCGGTCTTATGTCAGGTTTTCATCCCTAAAATCTGTCAACCATGGCCCGATTCTGAACCGCCGAAATGCTTCGAAGTGTATTTACTACTTAAGTTATATTATAGTACATAGAATATAGGTTATCGTATCAAAAGACTGATACGATTTTTTTTATTCAAGAACATGGATCTTCGTAAGACCGAAACTTATTTTAGCTGGAGTTAAAACCGAAAAGTTTTAAACTAACTTTAAAATCAGGAGTATAGTTAAAGCCCCTCTCGGACGATAAACTAAATAGATGATTCTAAAACCCCGACGTATGGCAATCCTGTCAAGGATCTGTTAAATAAGTATTGTTTGTGCATTAATGTTACGAAAGATACATTGTTAGTTATTAAAATAATAGTGTTCCAGACAGAGGTTGACAACTTTAAACAATATGAAAAAAGAAATAATAAACTTTATTTCCACCAAATTAGAAACAATATTATGAAATCAGCACAGTTGATATATGGTATTTTGCATTTCCACGGTTTTACCAATGCAATGTTAATTTAGGTACTATACTAGTATTAATTCAACTGTGAATCTTTTTTCTTAGTAACAATTTGAGTTGATTTCTACAAAAATAATTCAAACTTACCCTAATTGAAGAACGTGTGAATGAGTATACTTATTACTACAATATTTTTTTTTGAGATTGTTCTACTCTCGTTGTATGGTTATTTCTTAGTATTAGGACTTGTTAATTTTTAATTAAACCATTCCTGTCATGTTGAAATCAGGGTATTTTTAAGAATCAATGAAAATTATGTAGTTTGTAAGTCATATTTATACAAAAGATTTATCTTGTCCATTTATATTTGAAGTTAGGATTTGAATGTAAGTGCCTTGATATATTGTCCACGCGTGCCTTTGCAAAGGTGGCTTCCCACGGTGCTACGGATCACACATAACTGACGAACACGCACAGAGCTGTACCGCTTAAGACGTGCAGACGCGTCTTCAGACGACTCTTGATGTGAGGCAATCTGCAGACTGGTCCACGCCCGTTCGCAATACCACGCACCATGTGTAGCCGCCCTTAAAGTATCATGCATTTGATGCATTCATAATAAAACCAGCTTTAAAATAGTAAATACTTGTATAATTTTGAAATGACAATTAAGTCGTAATTACTCTTAACATTAATTTTGTGATGTTACATTTTGTTTGAAATTAAATATTTTTTTATAATGACATTTTTTATTCAAGCCTCTTTTAATTTAATACAAATTAAGTTAAGTTTAAGAACATCAGTTTGTAAATAAGAATATATATACAGAAAATCTACTAAGTATTGAAAGAAAAAGAACAAAACAATATCAAAAGTACATAATTATAAACAATTCACAACGATTTTTTATGAATGTGTATTTATTGAATGGGTGATGAATGAATGGGTATGATTTTATCGATCATATTATTAAATAATTGTGTTTTCAATGATCAAATAAATAATATTTGTGCCTAAAATAGTAGATTTGTCACCAAAATTGAATCACTAAATAATATCAAAATGGTAACCTAAATATCAATTCAGAATTACTTTGAATTTTAAAATAAAAATTTGTCACCAAATATTAATTAAATTGGGTTCCGAAATAATAGAAGTGTCACTAAAAGTTAATCACTAATTAATGTACATAGGTAAAGATATTTACTTAAATATGTATTTAATAACGCTGGGAAATACTATCGATTAGCAATTATTTTGCCTTGGTCTTCTAATCTAACTAATCCATGTCTGATTCTTCAAAACAGTAATTCAGTAATTCAAGGCTAAAAAAATAAGTAAACACAAAGGCACGGAAGCGAAGCAAAGTGATGCCTTCTAACCTACCTTATTTCTCTCATACTCATTTCAGATCTGCCCTAAAAACATTGTTTGGTGACAGATCTATCATTTTGGTGATAGATCTACTATTTTGGATACGAATCTATTTTCTAAGATACATATTGATATGACGATTGATACTAGGGACCGTTTTGATTAATATAGTGACAGATATATTTCTTGGGAACAGACTTATAATTATAGGGTATTGCAGATCAGTGACAACTCTAAATTTTGGTGACAGAAAATATATATACAAGATTCATATTAGGTACATTATTTTGATAATTCATTTCACTACACTACTTACTTTCTCTAAACATATGGCATCTAAGTAAATAATTAACTTATATATTTATACATTTCATAATATTATTGCTTATGCTTAAAAAAGGAACTTTTAATCACGGTTCTCCAGGTTCGGTCTCCTGGTGTTGGGCACATTTTAATGATAAATTACTACTGTCAAATTATAATTATTAAAAAAAAAAAATGTAATTATAATTTGATAGTATATCGACCACAATTTGAGAGCGTGACTTTAGCATGTGATTCTGCAATTAGGGGGTCTCCCCCCTAATTGCAGGTCGAGTTTTTGTATATTAATCATATTAACCCATTTATACCTATCTATTGTAACACGATCCCACAGACACGGGCTGTCAGATTTATAAAAAAAAAAAAAAAAATTCGTTCGGTTTTTTTATGCATACTGGGTAGTATTTAATTTACCTTAATTATCACAATACTTACTTATTATAAATACAAACGACTAGCAAAACTTTGACATTATATCGTTAAAGAAGATATGGAAGACATTTGCATGATATATAAAGCATCTATAACGGTTATAATTTTACAAACAAACTACGAAGAATATACATAGACAAGGTAGAAGTTAAGTGGGCTTGCAATCCTTTTTGGAGTCACATTCATCTGATACATTCATTTTGCATATATATATATACCCAATATGTATAAGTCAAAAAAAATAATCTATAAATGTATCTGTTATTTGTGCAATGATGAATGTATTGAACGTATTAATACCGTACAGTGTAGCTACCGTTTTTTTGTTTTTTATCTTTAATATATTATTATGCGAAATTGCCGTGTTATTATGACTCCGAAAAAGTTTGTAAATCCACTAAAATTTGCAAAAACACATTTTCGCAAAATTTACGCGCATTATTACTATTGATAATTATAATTTGCCTTCAAATCTAGATACTTCGGATATTTCTGTGACAGAAACTGTGGTTGGCGACATGAATGTCCGTAGCCTTCTGCCTGCCTGATTATATTTCCATCGATAGTTCTTACCATAGCCTTGCAATTTCTGCTACTTCGATATCTGCAGTACCACAGCTGCATCTTAGTCTGCCGATACGCGTTGTGAGGTCGGTAGAAGAACCCTTGGTAATATAACTTCGGATGTCCGGTATGGCTTTGTATGATAGTGGGTCTCACTAAAAATGTTCGCAAATATATTATTGATACCTGTTTATTACTACACATATGAGTACTTCTCCGTACGGTAGACACAAAGCCATGAAAAATTCATTCTATTCATGACCCGATTTTTGTCGACTATAGCCAACATCGGCGCTTAGCGCACACTTGCGGTTGCCGAGTAAAGCCAACGTTGGCGTTAAAAAGGTTAAAGGATATTTTGATGTATTTTACGAGTAAAAGCCTTTTCTTCTCGTATGGTTGTAAATTTGAATAATTTGAGTAAGAAATATGAGAAATATGATTATTCTCGTATCTATATAATTAAGACTAAAGGATATATTAGCGGAATTCGGGGTCTGGGTCTGGCGTACTTAAAATAAAGCAATTAATATACCTATTTTTTTTTAAATGTTTTATTATTCAAAAGATAAATCTACAATATCGTCTATTAAAACGACACATACGAAACAATTACAAATTAAAAGAGATACACTTATTTATATATTTCTAAACCATATACTTACAGGATAATAATATGTGAATATGCCATGTGCGTATGTATCGTGAAAAAGTAGTGATCAATTAACTGGAACACACATCTATTAAATATACCTACTAGATATAAATTTAATATTATTGCTTACATTGCAAGCCAATCAGAGAACTGGAGGTTGGGGACACGCGACTTATCTGCACACAACGCAATGGCGACTTCACGACCCGTTAACTCCGATACGCGGCCTTCATATTTCTCGTATATAATGTTATCAATATACTTAATTCGTTAAACTGGAGTTGGAGCTTCATATAACAATCCCGTTCCCCAACAATTATTAAGTGGAATAATTGTATAAAATATATGAAACTATTCAATTGAATTTAACAGTTTATTTGGATTTAATGATGGCTTCTTTAGAACACTCAATCCTCTGACGGTGTTCCAAAACTCTCCATCTCTGTCCATCCATCTCCATCTTTCTTAGCCTGTTTTATAATTGTAATTCAGAGTCAAATTGTGACACAAAGTAAAACATAATAGTTCGATGACAGATGACTAATGAGTCAAGATGTGTTTACAACATTTTAACATTTTTTTAAATATTTTACATAATAATTTCGTTTAAATGACGTAAAAAAAGCTTTCGGTGACATTTTTGCGTTGACTTCTTTAGACATGGTTAAGAAGATGGGATCTGTGGATTTAAGATCTTTTTTCTGTAATTCTTTATGATATTTTGTAAACAAACTCATTTGCTTATATCTCTCAATTAGTGGTTTCCGCCCTCTTCTAATTATATTCTCGCTTTCTGGAAAATTATTAAAATTTAAACCTTCATTGATAATATCAAAGTCACATTTTTTAATGGATCAAATAGATGATACTTATTAACGTCATACAAAGACAAAAGGTAAGTAAATATTCCTAAGGCCCTCAAGGATATAAATGATGGCGTTGCAAAAATTTAAAACGTTTTTTTAAACTTGTCAATAATTATTGAAGAAAAACCAAAAAACCCGGACTGCCTGAAAGGCTACTTTTTGGCAAGGCAATTGCCAAAAAGTAGCCTTTGTGAGTCAATATTATTAATTATTATGTATATTATAACTTTATGAATTTTGATAGTTCAAAATCGGTCAAGCTATTTAGGTTACAAGAGACAAGTGGAGTCGCGGGAAATAGTTAGTGCATATATAAATGAATTAGGCTATTAATTAGCTTTCATCTGATACCCATATTGCGATAGCACTAAAAAAACGTCTGCTTTGACAGTTTACGGCCGCCATATTGGTTTTTGCTGACGTCACATAGCCTATGACACTCGGGGGAAAAATACAAATCTAATAACACCTCACATTTTAAAATCAGCCAAGCCGTTTAGGCTACAGAAGGTCACAATGGAACAGAAATGCCCACATACATACATACGCGCGAAAAACATTACACTCCTTTTTAGCAGTCGCCTTAGGAAAAAAATACGGCATTTCTTTACCAATAAGAAACATCCAAAAAATAGAATCTATTTCGAAAAACAATAATATTTCTTGCAAAAACTTTAACTATCCCAGTAAAAAATAATAATAATAAGCCGTATTTATTTTAAAGAAGAAATAAAACGAAGTTATTCCTACAAAAACATTGAATTTAATTCATCAGTACATTACATATAACAAAAAGATACACGTAAATACTTAGTAGCTACATACAACTACAGTCTAAACTTAATACTAATACGATTTGCTGCCATGCCTTGCTAACGAAAAACGGTGTAAAGGTGTAACTGCATTTTATTTGAGTGAAAAACACGTCTAAAGTTATGAGGCTTACATGCGTTTTTCCGTGGCATGTAGATAATGAAATTACATCGTTAGGGCAGCATTGAACAAAGTAATTAACCTTAAAACAAAATTTATTAGAGAGAATTGGAATTGGAATTGTTATCTGCAGCAATTACCGTAACCTACAGACTCTATCGATTTGTGAGATACAGACCCTGTGTTATCTCTGACAGAAAACCTTTTGAAACTAACAATTTTGACCCAAGTATTTTTCAAATAAAATCTATCAGTTAACTTAGAAACTATATAAACAATACCTACATGCAAAAAATACTATAAAATTTAAAACTTTTCCTTTTTTAAGAGTAGGGTAGCAAACTGTAAAAATGTTAACAGATAATATAATTGGTATTCATGCCATAAAATAATACTTTGTAAAAAAAGTATTTACTCGTATGTTATGTTTAAAATTTAATTAATTATATTTTGTTTTATATTCGCTACTCGTATCTATTTCCGTCGTTCTCTGAAAAAACATTTTATTTTAATTGATTTTTATTTATATTTAGAAAGTACTCTAATTACTGGATAAAGATAATTTTACTGAAAGGAAACATTCCTTTATTTTTAATAAGAAACAAAACTGTATTCAATTATTTTCAGAAATTCGCTTGCCACACCCGGGAATAGAGCCAGCTAAAATCCAAAAAAAATAACATCTTGTACTTTTATGGCGTCGATCGTAAGTGAATTTCCGAAAATCTATAAATTCAGATTGGTTTCATTCTTAAAAAAAAAAATGTTTCCTTTGAGTAAAATGATCTATCTCCAATATTTCAAGTACTATCCCTCTAGGTGGCATCACAAAATTCCACTCTGTATAAATTTAATATTATTGCTTACGCTGCGAGCCAATCAGAGAACTGGAGGTGGGGACATGCGACTCATCGGCACACAACGCAGTGGTGACTTCAGTACCCGTTGTTTACTCCGATACCTTCACTTTCTCGATACTAAGCTAACAATTGTCGATTGTTGTAATAGTATCAATATACTTAATTCGTTTAACTGGAGTTGAAGTTTCATATAAAAATCCTGTTGACCAAAAATTATTATGTGGAATAATGTATGAAATTTTTGAAGACTTCACAAATATTCAATTGATTTTAACAGTTTATTTGGATTTAATGAAGGTTTATTTAGAACACTTAATCCTCCGACGGTATTCCAAAACTCTCCATCTTTGTCCATCCATCTCCATCTTTCTTAGCCTGTTTTATGATTGTAATTCAGAGTCAAATCGTGAAACAAAGACGTAAGACATAATAGTTCCATGATAAATGACACCGACTATCTTGACTCATGAGTTTAAATAAGATAGTCTGTGTTAACAACATTTTAACAATTGTTTTTATTATTTTAAATATTTTTCATAATAATGTCGTTTAAATGATATAAATAAAGCTTTCTGTGACATTTTTGCGTCGACTTCTTTAGACATGGTTAAGAAGATGGGATCCGAGGCTTTAAGATCTTTCTTCTGTAATTCTTTATGATATTTTTTAAACAAATTCATTTGCTTATATCTCTCAATTACTGGTTTTCGCCCGCTTCTAATTATATTCTCGCTTTCTGAAAAAATATTAAAATTAACTTCATTGATAATATCAGTCACATTTTTTAATGGATCAAATAGATGATACTTATTAACGTCATACAAAGACAAAAGGTTAGTAAATATTCCTAAAGACATCAAGGATATAAATGTAAGGCGATAGATGGCGCTGCGAAATCTTAAAACTTTTTTTTTAAACTTGTCGATAAAAAGTAATGGTAATTTCCTTAGGAAAAAAAATACGGCACATGTCACACAAAAGTTACTATCTCTATACCAATAAGAGACATCCAAAAAATAGAATCTATTTTGAAAAACAATAATGTTTCTTGAAAAAACTTAAAGTATCCCAGTAAATAATAATAATAATAAGTAATTTAAGTTTCGAAAATTCTACCAGTCTTATGAATAATTTTGTCGTCCACGGAAAAACCGTATTTATTTTAAAAAAGAAATAAAACGAAGTTATTCCTACAAAAATTTTGAATTTAATTCATCAGTACATTATATATAACATAAAGATACTCGTAAATACTTAGTAGCTACAAACAACTATAGTCTAAGCTTAATACTAATACGATTTGCTGCCTTTGCCAGAATTTGTGAAAACTATTCACAAATATTCAATTGATTTTAACAGCTTATTTGGATTTAATGAAGCTTTATTTAGAACACTTAATCCTTTGACGGTGTTCCATAACTCTCCATCTTTCTTAGCCTGTTTTATTATTGTAATTCAGAGTCAAATTGCGACACAAAGACGTAAGACATAATAGTTCCATGACAGATGACACCGACTATCTTGACTCATGAGTATATATAAGATAGTCTGTGTTTACAACATTTTAACAATTTTTTATTTTATACTAATATTTTTCATAATAATGTCGTTTAAATGATATAAATAAAGCTTTCGCTGACATTTTTTCGTTGACTTCTTTAGACATGGTTAAGAAGATGGGATCGTTGGATTTAAGATCTTTTTTCGGTAATTCTTTATGATATTTTTTAAACAAATCCATTTGCTTATGTCTATCAATTCGTGGTTTCGGCCCTCTTCTAATTATATTCTCGCTTTCTGGAAAATTATTAAAATTCAACTTTATTGAAGTCAAATTTTTTAATGGATCAAATAGATGATACTTATTAACGTCATACAAAGACAAAAGGTTAGTAAATATTTCTAAGGCCATCAAGGATATAAATGTAAGCCGATTGATGGCGCTGCGAAAGCTTAAAACGTTTTTTTTTTAATTTGTCTATAAAAAGTAATGGTCATTTCCTTAAGAAAAAAAAATACGACACATATCACAAAAAAGTGACTATTTCTTTACCAATATGAGACATCAAAAAAATAGAATCTATTTCGAAAAACAATAATGTTTCTTGCAAAAACTTTAAGTATCCCAGTAAAAAATTATAATAATAAGTAATTCAAATTTAGAAAATTTTACCCATCTTATGAATAGTTTACTCGTCCACGGAGAAACTGTATTTATTTTAAAGAAGAAAAAAAAAAGAAGTAATTCCTACAAAAACATTGAATTTAATTCATCAGTACATTACATATAACAAAAAGATACACGTAAATACTTAGTAGCTACATACAACTATAGTTTAAACTTAATACTAATACGATTTGCTGCCATGCCTTGCTAACGAAAAAGGGTGTAACTGCATTTTATTTGAGTGAAAAACACGCCTTAAGTTATGAGTCTTACGTGCGTTTTTTCCGTGGCATATACATAATGAAATTACATCGTTAAGGCAGCATTGAACAAAGTAATTAACCTTAAAACAAAATATACAAAATTTATTCGAGAGTAGTACCGTTGGAATTGTTATCTGCATCAATTACCGTAAACTACAGACTATATCTTTTGAAACTAAGAATTTTGACAGAAGTATTTTTCAATTAAAATCTATCAGTTAATCAGCAGGGCGTAAGGCCAGATTTCTATATTCAAACTAAGAATAGTGTTATCGATTGACAGTTGAATGTGATTAATATTTCATGGAATATAGTAATTTATCAAATCAACTTTAATCCCTAAAAGGACCTACGGCTAGAAAATAAAAATCTATACATTTGTAGCTAAAATTTGTTTCTAAGTATATGTGCACATATAGTTTTAGCACTTCGCTGCCTACCCTTCAAATCATAATATTTAAATAGTGTTCCTACTAAAGAATAACAATACTTGGCAGTGGTAGCACCGAGAGGGATTTTTAGAGACTGCAAAGGCACATCTTTTAAACAATAGAAGAGAACTTGTGTTGTGAATTGTGATGTGTGTATGTGTGAGTGCACAAAGTCAAACCTAAACTTAAGATAATATAATTGATAAAAGGATTTTATTAATTCGTTTCCTTAGAAACTATGAAAACAATAAAAAACTAAGTATTTACTCGTATGTTATGTTGAAAATTGAATGAATTATATTTTGTTTTATATTCGCTACTCGTATCTATTTTCGTCGTTCTCTAAAAAACAATTTTAATCGTAATGCCACCTGGAGGGAAAGTACTCTAAATACTGGAGATATATAATTTTACTCAAAGGAAACATTCCTTTATTTTTAATAAGAAACAAAACTGCATTCATTGATTTTCAGAAATTCGCTTGTCACACCCGGGAATTGAACCAGCTAAAATCCAAAAAATAACATCTTGTACTTTTATGGCGTCGACCATAAGGATCGAATCTCTCTAACAAACATGGTTAATTGAACAATTGTCGATTATTGTAATAGTATCATCAATATACTTAATTCGTTTAACTGGAGTTGGAGCTTCATATAAAAATCCTGTTGACCAAAAATTATTAAGTGGAATAATGTATGAAATTGGTGAAGACTTCACAAATATACAATTGATTTTAACAGTTTATTTCAATTTAATGAAGGTTTATTTAGAACACTTAATCCCCCGACGGTGTTCCAAAACTCTCCATCTCTATCCATCCATCCATCTCTATCTTTCTTAGCCTGTTTTATGAATGTAATTCAGAGTCAAATTGTAACACAGAGACGTAAGACATAATAGTTCCATGTGGACCATGACAGATGACACAGACTATCTTGACTCATGAGTTTAAATGAGATGAGAGATGAGAGAATTTTAACAATTTTTATATTATTTTAAATATTTTTCATAATAATGTCGTTTAAATGATATAAATAAAGCTTTCGGTGACATTTTTGCTTTGACTTCTTTAGACATGGTTAAGAAGATGGGATCCGTGGATTTAAGATCTTTTTTCTGTAATTCTTTATGATATTTTTTAAACAAATTCATTTGCTTAAATCTATCAATTAGTGGTTTCTGCCCTCTTCTAATTATATTCTCGCTTTCTGAAAAAATATTAAAATTCAACTTCATTGATAATATCTTTTGACTGGCCTGTTGGTCTAGTGGTTAGTGACCCTGACTGCTAAGCCGGAGGTCGTGGGTTCGATCCCTACCCAGGAAAAATCTTTGTGTGATGAGCATTAAGGTTTGTTGTGTCTGGGTGTAATTTATATATACTATGCATGTATTTACAAAAAAAAAAATGTATTTAAGTAGTATATCAGTTGTTTAGTACCCATAACACAAACAAATATAATTGCTTAGTTTGGGACTAGATAGCGCTGTGAGAATGTGGTAGAATATTATTATTAATATCGAAGTCACATTTTTTAATGGATCAAATAGATGATACTTATTAGCGTCATACAAAGACAAAAGGTAAGTAAATATTCCTTAGGCCATCAAGTGTATAAACGTAAACCGATAGATGGCACTGCGAAAGCTTAAAACGTTTTTTTTTAAACTTGTCAAAAAGTAAAAAAAAATACAATATAAAAAAGTGATTATCTCTGTACCAATATGAGACATCCAAAAAATAGAATCTATTACGAAAAACAATTGTTTCTTGTAAAAACTTTAAGAATCCCAGTAAAAAATCCAAAAGTAATCCAAATTTAGAAAATGTTACCAGTCTTATGAATAATTTTGTCGTCCAAGGAAAAACCGTATTTATTTTAAAGAAGAAATAAAACGAAGTCATTCCTACAAAAACATTGAATTTAATTCATCAGTACATTACATATAACAAAAACATACACGTAAATACTTAGTAGCTACATACAACTATAGTCAAAGCTTAATACTAATACGATTTGCTGTCATGCCTTGCTAACGAAAAACGGTGTAACTGTATTTTATTTGAGTGAAAAACACGCCTTAAGTTATGAGTCTTACGTGCGTTTTTTCCGTGGCATGTAGATCATGAAATTACATTCTTAAGGCAGCATTGGACAAAGTAATAAACTTTAAAACAAAATTTATTGGAGAGCGGTATTGTTGGAATTGTTATCTGCAGCAATTACCGTAAACTACAGACTATATCGATTTGTGAGATAGAAGGCCCTGTGTCATCACTGACAGAAAACCTTTACCACCTTATTACAAAATGTGGACTAAGTTTTAAACCAGGTTTAAATTGATATACCTAAGCCATTGTTTTAGTGTCAAAGTTGTCAAATTAAACTTGGTTTAATGCTTAGTCCGTATTTTGCAATAACGGAGTTTGAGACTAAGAATTTTGACAAAAGTGTTTTTCAAATAAAATCTATCAGTTAACTCTTAAATAGTTTATTAGTAAGCCAGGGATCAGCAGGACGTAAGGCCAGATTTCTATATTCAAACTAGGAATAGTGTTATCGATTGACAGTTGAATGAGATTAATTTTTCATGGAATATAGTAATTTGTCAAATCAACTTTAATCCCTAAAAGGACCTACGGCTAGAAAATAAAAATCTATACATTTGTAGCTAAAATTTGTTCTAAGTATATGTGCACATATAGTTTTAGTACTTCACTGCCTACCCTTCAAATCAAAATATTTCCATAGTGTAGGTACCTACTAAAGAATACCAATACTTGGCAGTGGTAGCACCGAGAGGGATTTTTAGAGACTGCAAAGGCATATCTTTTAAACAATAGAAGAGAACTTGTGTTGTGATAGCTGTGTGTGTGAGTGCACAAAGTCAAACCTAAACTAAAGATAAAATTAATGAAAATGATAAAAGGATTTTATTAATTCGTTTCCTTAGAAACTATGTAAACAATACCTACATGCAAAAAATACTATAAAATTGAGAACTTTTTTTTTTTAGAGTAGGGTAGCAGACTGTAAAAATATTAATAGATAATAGGTATTCATGCCATTAAAAAAATTAAGTATTTACTATGTTTACTGTATGTTGCAAAGTTGCAAATTTAATGAATTATGTTTTGTTTTATATTCGCTACTACTATTTTGAAAAACAATTTTAATTTTTTTTCAACAACTTTTTGTTATCCCTTTCCAAAGATGAAGATTATTAATATTGTATGATTGGGACATTGGAATTACTTTGACACAGAATAAGCCAAGTATTAACGTAACTATGATAATGTACTAAAAACTGTTATTTCGAATTAAACCAATAGAAAATATTACATTTTGCTACCAAATCTCAAATTCCACATATCCTTTGTAGACTGATGTTATGGATGGTTATGTTGAAAATTACATTTAACCACGGCTTCTTCAAGAGTCCAAACAACGGCTTTACAGTCTTGTCTGTTTCTTTGACAACGCCAGCGGATCATACCATTGCTGTTAACTAGGTGCCTGAGATAACAATGGCCTCTGAAAAACAGTAGAGGCCGCCCGTCACCCGACATTTGGACCTCAAAACCTGGAATTATAGATTTTATTGTAGTTGATGTTATGAGATTGCTTATATGTTCTGTTCTTAATATGGTACTGATACATTGTAGACACTGTATGGGCCATAGGATGACGTGCCTTGGCAACGAGGCACGTTTTTATAGCCTGTAGTAGCAGACGAGCCTACAACTCAACTTATCGTAAAAGATAAGCGCTGCTCATGGACGTTGGCAATGTTAAGGGGACAGCCTAGCCGCTGCCTATCTTGAAAAAATAGAGTAAAAAAAAAACAAAACAAACGAGTTTACAAGCGAGCTTTAAAGAAGGATATGTCATAGCGCTCAGGAAACTTCACTGCAGAAAGTTCATCCCGATTCCACGTTCATTTTACGTACAATTGTTCGTAGGCGCTTTACTTTGACTTTGTAATATAGTTTTGTTGCGCCAACGTCGTCCATTAAATCTATACTAATATCATAAAGCTGAAGAGTTTAGTTGAACGCCCGAATCTCGGGAACTTCAAAAATTCAAGTTTAAATTTAAAAATCTTTTTGTGTTGGATCGCCCATTTACCGAGGCAAGCTATAGGCTATAAAAATATATTTTTACTATAATTTCAAAAGACCTAACTAAACTTTAACTATAATAATAATAAAATCATTTTATTTTAGTAAAAAATATCATAATATATTGTTAGTAAACATAATAACTTAAATAACTATGTTAGTAAACATGTAAATACGACATCACATTCATTAATGGACAATCAAATTTGCCCGCAATGACATTCAGGAGACCGTTGGTGCTGCCCCGAACCCTCTGCAGCAGCGACGTGGCAGGTTTACGCCTGATCGCTGCGAAGCCATCAGTGCTAGCATCAGCGAACATGCCCGACGCGCTGCAGAAGCGTGGCAGCCCCAACAGCATCCTCAACGCATTGTTGTATTGGACTCGAAGAGCATTGATGGCTTTCTGCGTGCAGCTTGTCCATAGGCTGCACGTGTAAAATGTCTGACAGTATGCTTTGAAGTAAAACTATAACTATACTACGTAATAATAAGAAACAGGATTTAGACCACAACTTTGTATATTATTAAATGCAACACAAAGCTAACATTAGGGTATAAAATTATCTACAGTACAAGTATACCGGTGTATTTCAGTACTCTAGTGTTAATTATATTATTATGTAGGTACTATATACCTTTGCAATTTGTTCACAAACACTTAACTCACTAATATATTACATAAAAGAGTATAAATAAGATAGCAGTCATAATTTCAACAATAACAAGTTTAACTAAGTACCTATCAATGTAAAGAAAAATGATATTAAAACCGAATATTGGTATATTTTACTGGAAATATGTAAAATTAAGGAATTTTGTACAATTTTTAGGAAATTATAAGATGACAGAGTATTTAAAAAAAGAATTACGACTCGTATTTTCTAAAAAATGTATTTATTTCCTAGTTATTGTATGTATACAACTTCAAAATATTGGTAGGTATTGTGTACACTAATAGCCTTTCTACACGGTTATAAACTTGCGTTCCAACAGAGTGACCTTGGTGGGAGCTTGGTTGCTATCCGCGTAGTTTGTATGAAATTTGGTTTACAACAGCCGGCCACACGGTTGGAATCCACCAAGGGCACCTATGTGGAAGGCATGTTTATAACCATGTAACACAGCTTTAATCCATTGCCAAAAATGCTCTGTCATTATAATATACATTTCCGAGGAATTATTTAAACAATTTCTGAATGTTGTGTTATATTTAAATAAGTCATATAAATTATTAACGATTTTCACTTGTTTTTGTCGATCGGTAACATTTATTCTATTTTACATTCTGATTATAATTACATTTACGTTCATAATGCAATTTCTTGCAGAAAATCATCAGTTTTTAAATTCGACCGCTTAATTCCATGATTGATTGTGTTGCACACAGAATTAGGTTCGTTTTAATTCGAGAGTCGCTAGTATTACCACTCTAAGTGGTAATACTAACATCCATGTTTTCTAATTAGTGTTGTTAGTCATGAAATAGCATACTTATAAAATCTTTTTATAAATAATTCGGGACTCAGTACTATAACTAATATAATGCGTAGATCGGTGTAGGTAGAGCTACTCGTATTTTGGTTCATTTATCGCAATCATCCATACTAACAATATGGAATATGGATGCGCGGCTTGCCGGGATTGTTTTTTTTTAATTTCGTTTTAGCTTAAATTAAAATTATATTGTTTTTTTTCTTGTTTTAATTCTAAAATATCTCGTTAATTTTGCCGCAACGGATTAATAGACACAATCGCGCATTTTATTTTGTTAAATTTGAGAAAAGTTCTACATTTGAAAAAAACCTTTTTACCTTTCAAAGTGCCTTTAATGAATAAAATACAATTCACGCATCTCGGGATTCTGGGCATGTCCATGTTATGACTACAGGTCGCAAGTACCAAAAATAGTTCTACCTACTCCGATCACAATAACTTACCTGATATAATATTTTAATTTTACAATAATATTATATTTTACGTTTTCTAAAAACATGGCATGCACAATATTGACTATATATTTTAACAACGTATTTTCTAAATAAAATTATGTACAATTAAAAATGTCGTTATAATTGCAAAATAAGAAAACCAGATATAGATTGGAAGACTAGACTATCTACACTATTACATAAGCTAGTAATAATGACACGCAAAGCATCGTAATTCTTCATTAATAACAATATTATGCACTTATATCTACCTAATACCTATTTTATATTACTTTAAATGCCTAATAAAATAAAAAAATCTTAAAATTTGTGTCAAACATAATAAAATTAGTATTTCGTTAAAATCTGTAAGTGAAACTGATATAAAAATATAATAGTTTTAACCTGCGTTACAGTTCGTATACAATTCCAGTAACGTACTATTCCAATCTGGCATTGGAATGCAACTGTTATTATCTAAACAAAGATACACGATCCCATTAGTTCTGGAATGGATACTCTAGATTACTGGTGGTCTACTATAGAACAAATTCCGAAGCTTCGCTTGAAATTACGCATCATATTTAAACAGCCTATATCAAACAACTTCCTACTGGACCTGTATTCAAACATTTGCTTAGTATTACTGGACTGCTGGTCGACCAGTGCCCGTTAAATGGACTTGAACTCATCATGTACAGAAAGAGAAATATGTTTGGAAACTGGTCGAGAAGAACGTCATTTGATTGTACGTTAGATGGCCGCCTTTGAGGTCTATTTCGTCATAATAAGCCATATTTGCTTGCATGAATACTAAATTTACATCCACAACTATGGAGTTATTTTGTGGTAGGTCTCCAGAATATGAATAATGTAAAAAAAGTCTTAGTTGCTAGAACTTAAGGATGATTATGCAAGTCTGTAAGTTTGACAATCTGTGATCCGAATGTGATAGCAATAGCTCTGCACTTGTTGAAGGACTTGCAGCATCGCCAGCGGGTCCTGCCTCGCCTGCTGATGTAATGTCTCATGAACCTGTTGTGACCAATCATCAGGACTTGTCGACCGTTTGATTCCTCGAAACTCGCTTGCTGAGGCGCTCCTATTATCACCAAACCTATAAAAATTGGTTTATATTATTATAGATTCTAGTTTTATTATTATATTAACACATAACGTTACTTATTTTGCCGGAAGGTGTAAGCAGAGATGCATCATATTCACATTTTGCTAGTTTTGTTTAGTCCCATGAACGGGACGAGCCTATCACTTTTAACCGGACACATCTGCTGGCTCCGTGTTGGTAATATAATTTATTATAAATATTATATAGCTGAAGAGTTCGTTTGTTGAACGGGTTATTTTCACGAACTTCTACGTGTTAATTTTATCATCTATATTTTTTTTTGACTGGCCTGTTGGTCTAGTGGTTGGTGACCCTGACTGGTAAGCCGGAGGTCGTTGGTTCGATCCCCACCCAGGACAAATCTTTGTGTGATGAGCACAAAGGTTTGTTCTGTGTCTGGGTGTAATTTATCTATAATAAGTATTTACAAAAAAAAATGCTTTTAAGTAGTATATCAGTTGTTTAGTACCCATAACACAAGCAAATATAATTGCTTACTTTGGGACTAGATGGTGCTGTGTGAATGTGGTAGAATATTATATTATATTAATTTCACGAACTACTGATCTGATTTGAAAATTTATTTTAGTGTGCGATAGCCCATTTATCGAGGAAGGTTTAGTGTTGATTTAAGAAATGAAACACAGTATCAGTTTATTATGACAGATAATATACTTTTATTCCTTAAGGCTAGGTAGGTAACATATCTAAAATGTATCACAACATAGCATCACGCCTTTTACCCTGAAGGAGTAGGCAGAGGTGCATCCCACCCGCATTTCCGCAGCTATGTTTGGTCCCATGAAATGAGGGGCGAGCCTACTGACATTAACCAGATATATTTTAGGCTTATACTGACAATTTCTAGACAGAAGAACCTAGAAACTGTTTTATCCGAGCCGGAGATCGAAGCAGTTAGTCTAAGTAAAATAATAATTTAACTTGACCGACACTATCACTGCGTCATGGAGGTAATGACGTGAGTTCGATTCCCATTCCCCATTCCCATCGAGCTAAAAAAAGCCTTCTATTGTATGGACGACATAACTTTGGAACGTTGTACGTAGTTTTTGGAAATAATAACATTGATAAACGTGACCAATTTACATTCTATAGCATTTGAATAATATTACAATTATGTGCTCCCTATAAGCTCAAAACAAAATTAGAAATAAAATTGTACCCGGTAGAATAAACTTAAACAAAATTCTTAATCTGAAAACACAACATCAAATAAAAACGACAACTGCTTAATTCATTTACTAACACATAGGAAAATATAACACTAATTCTATTCAAAAACAGCCAAAGGTTATTTCAAAAGGATCGTTTTTGAAAGACTGCTTATTCTAACTAAAAAAACTGAAATACAAATTTGGATCGAAATCACCGTTTCGATACTGACAAGATTCTCCACAAAAATCTGCTTAATCTAATCAATCTATAAATAAATTAGAAGAGTATTTGATTGTTTTGAAATGGGTCTATGTTACGTTTATAAATACTTTCGCGGTGTAATTCAATCGAAACGATGGCATCGGTCAAATTAGTTATTGGTCGAAAAAAATTGCATCCATAATGATCATGAGCCGCCTGACTGCAATTCGATTGAAACGTCGGGCTAATTAAAAGGTATTTATTAACCCTTAAAATATAATACGTGACGTAGACTTCTCTGGGACTTTCACGTGTCATAACTCAGTGTTTGCAAGGGATCATCGCTATTAAAACCTGGCTGGACTGTCCCGAAAACTACCTATGGTGTGTTTATATCTACAGACATTGAACGTGTCAGACACGTGCTGTGGCAGACCAACGTTTTCTCTTACACAGTGTGTATTAACCCATTTATATCTATCGTACCACGGCCGCGCAGACACCGGCACGGGCTGACACATTCTACTAAAAAAAAAAAAAAAATTGTCTGCCATGGTACGTGTGTGGTAAGCACAATGTCTGTAGAAACGCACTTTCACGACAAAGCTTCACAAACATAATTATATATTGAAAAAATGGTATTTAGCAAAACATGGGTCAACACAGAGGTAGACTTTGCACGCTTTACACGTATATCGAGTGGCTTTCCTAAACTTTTCAGAAGCGCATTGTGCACATCGTTGGTATTTGAGCATCTGATGTGGCATGTGATCTGACACGCTGTGTGCTGACACATTGATGTGAAGCGACGCATCTAATCGAGCTAAAACAATTTAACAGTCACGCTTACAGACACAATGGTAAATCTGTTGCTTGGGAGACACCGGTGGCCCCCATGGCGTTCAAAGACTTTAGTTCAAAGATTAAATAAATAAAAAAATATTTGATCTTCGTTTATTGCCATTTTTACTTTTGTATTTTATTTATTTATATACAAAAATGTCTAAACTGTACACAGTAATTAAAAAAGTTCTTGAAGTTGTTTTCAATTCTAAATTTATTCATGTAGTTTTAACTACAATATAAAATCAAAACGATTGAATTGGAAACATGACACTTGGAACTTTCCAGAGATTTAGGGTATTTTATAATTTTATATATTAGGATTATATAAGGGTAATTCTGTAAATATTACTGAAATCCTATGAATTTACATTCACATAAGTCAATAGTCAAATTTAAAGAATGATATATAATATATCATCTTTACAATTCATAAATAAATAAAAATAAAATGTCATGTCATGTCTCATTGCTGGGTCATCTCCTAAGATTTTGGAGGGAATTTAGCCTACTATATCACGCTGGCCAGACTTATTGGTATAGAGTTTTGTTTTCAATTTTCCTTTTCTCGCAGTGCTCTTGTTTTACTACACCCACGGGTTGAAATGGGGTAGTGATGTTAATTTACATTGTACAGTACAGTAATTACGCGGTATATTAGTAGATGTAGTCGCTCAAGTCAATATGGGCCTTGTCATAGTAAAGTAAAGCGGCGTTAAGTGATACTATCTTCACTTCGGTCTTATGATATTTCGTAAAAACCATTACTTATATAAATGTTAAAATTTAATAGAAAAAAAAATACAACGGCGCGGCAGGACTTGATCTCATGACTCAGATAGTAGAGTGACTATGCAAGTACTAGTCTCAAAGATTGAATTTATCAATTACTTATTTACTTGCTGACGTCATAGTGACGTGAACTATTTTCATTTCCATTATTGTTTAAAATTGTCTAAAGCGTTCAATTAAAATAAAATATATATGTGTTACAAATAATTTGAAATCCATAACGTGGTAGTAACAATACACTTAAAAACTAAATTAATCATTGACAAAAAATTTGTGTCAAGTGAACAAATTTCAAATAAAAAACACAAACCATTACAAAAAAAATTGCTTAATATTTAATATAAAACAGTGTGTTTTGTCACATAAATAAATATTATAATCACTATCATATCAGCAGTAGGACGTCCACTATAGGGAAAACCACTCCAAGAGGCTAAAAGTTTACGCTATTTTATAATTTTGCTAATTAAACCAGTGTACTTGGTCACATTTAAAGAATGGTATTTAGCAAAACAGGGGGCAGCACAGAGGTTAACTTGGCACGTGTTACACGTGTATCGAGTCTCTTTCCTTAACTTCTCAGAGGCGCATTGTGCACATCGTTGGTATTTGGGCATCTGATGTGGCATGTGATCTGACACGTAAGCTGACAGCTTGAAGCGAAGAGACTCTTCTAATCGAGCTAAAACAATTAAACAGATTTTACTTCAAAATAAAACATACACTCTTAAATATAAATTAAATTAAAAAATAAATAAATTGGTTAATCATATTTTATTGCTATTTCTACTTTTAAATAACTTTTTTTATTAATTTACAAAAATGTCTCACTGTACACAGTAATTGAAGTAGTTAATCTAAAATAACTATAATTCAAATAAATATATCAATGAAATTAACAATGTATTTAAAAAAAGCATGAAATAACAGCCACAAGATAAAAACAAGACAATTGGAACTTTCCAAGGATTATATATTAGATATTTGATTGAAATCCCGCACTTGTTTACTCGCTGACATCACAGTGGTGTGTGCTACCTAGAACTTTCATTTTTGTTTAAAATTATCAAAAATATTCAACAAAAGCAAAGGTAAAGTTGCTTATCGTTTAAAGTAAACCAGTCTACAGTCAACAGTCATCATCATATCAACTGTAGAACGTCTGCTGTTCAATATAGACCTTCCAAGAGGCTAAAAAATAATTGCTATTATATTGTATAGATATGCTTTTTTACATTATCATAGTGTTTTAATAAAACAATAAATAATATTTCAATAACAATTTCTAAAAAACCCTTTATGTAAAATTTCTTATACATTTTTAATTTTTTTTTACATTATTTTTTTATGTTTCTAGGTGAATATATGTTATTTTCGGCTCTTAAATAAATTGGGAGCTACTACGTAGGCCAGCGCTGACAAGGAACCGGTCTAATTCCTTGACATCAGATATGTTGATAAGCTTCAACTTTCTTATCTAACTCCCAATTTATTTAAGAGCTGAAAGTAAACAAATAATATACAATGGTAAAAAATATTCACTTTTAACTTTTTTCATCGGAATCATTTTCTTCTTCGTGCGTATGATAGGTAGACTTGAGAAGTAATTTTTTCTTGGTGACAGCAGCTCCTTTACACCCGTTGTGTCTTCTGATACACCGCCAAGATATCCTTTCTCCATGTATATAATCTTGTCGGTATTTGTAACCTTCGTGAAGTAAGATAACAGCTCCTCGCCTGCTCTTTGTTAAAATAAATTGATTTTCCTCTGTAACAGATATATATATTTATTACGGTTTATTCACAGCAAATGTATAAAACATTGTCATACTCGTACAATTAGTCAAAGAGGTTAAGGCTACATACATTAGCTATGGTTAACCAGCATGCTTTTTATAACCTCTCGCGCTTTTTATAACATCACAAGCGTCCAGGCCAGATATTTTGCGGTACAGATCCTCAAATAAGAGGTTATCCATTCGACCTGCATGTATGATGTATTGGGGTAGTTTCCATGTGTTGTGAAAACTATTGAATGGATCTTGATGAAACCTTGCACATAGATAGGTAATACATGGCATATTTTCATCCAATAAGTTAAGAAAAAAAGTGGCAGTCGTATCGCATCAAGAAGTGAAAAACAAATAAAAATAGAGAATAATGGCGATTCCTTCAGCAAGAATAGAAGCTTTTAAATAAGAGAGAGAGAGAGAGAGAGATATAGACTTCACACAGTTACATTTGTCGGTTTAATAAAAAACAAGAAGACTTGCCTTGATACTTTATTGCACCAACTAAATATCAGTAACAAAAAACAACCAACCCGCATTATACCAGCCTGTCCATTATGGACTATTAGAGCAGAGGAAATCCGAGCCCGGCAGCCGGACTTTCATTGACTTTCATTTCATTTCATTATTGCTTATTCTGTTATAAACTTTGAAACCATTCAACAGATGTGCCCCAAACCGGTTTCATTAGATAATGCGAAGATGGCATAAGAAATTTATTAGAACAAAAAAGTTCACATTCGGTGAAGGTTATCGTATTCCAGGCGGAGCTGCGGGCAACAACTAGACATATTAAATATTAAGCAATTTCCATCGCTTTGGTTTAACATTTTTTATATAAATGTTGATGACGTCATGACATGTAGGTTTCTGTAACGAGCCCAGGTGATAAGTAGAAAAACGTTGTCATGACGTCATCATGTTGACAGGTAATGGATAAATTCGATCTCAGGGACGTCCACCCGCGTAGCTCAGATGGAAGAGCACTGCACACGGCATGGCAGGGTCGCGGGTTCAAGTCCCGTCGTGGGTTTGAATTTTTCCATTACTTGTTTAACATTTGTATAAAAAAACTAGACATATGTATATTAAAAACAAATGATAAATCATTAAAACTCAAAGTTCTCTCTCATGCGTATGTGACGATACTCTCAACATAATAGTTCCTAAAGTAGCAGCAGAACCTTTACATGTAAACCCAGGTCTTCTTCTGACACATCTCCAAGATACTCTTTTTCCGTGCGAATAGTCTTGATAATATTTATAGCCGTCGTGAATCATAATTACCGCGTTCCGTTTGGTCCTTCTAAGTGTAAAACTGCAATCTGAAATGAAATCATGTGGTAGATGACATTTTCCGTGCTGATTGCGTCAAGTTACACGCGTAAAAGTTATTATCGGGGACATTAACATATATTTACAACCTTTAAGCTAAGCTAATTATTTCGGCAGCGCAGCGGGATTGTATATAAAATTAAATGTAACACAATCGTCTTGGGTCAGCCTGTTTATCAGCATGGAGTTTGTAATCATCTATTCAACCCATAAACGTCCCACTGCTGGGCACGGGTCTTCTCCAAGCAAAGTGGAAGGAATTTTGTCGACTATTTCACGCTGACTAGATGGGTTGGTATAGGGTTTGTTTCGAATTTTTCTTTTCTCACAGTACTCTGTTCTGCTTAAGGTTATCTACTCCCTTAGTCGCCTTATACGACACCCACGGTTTGAGACGGGGTAGTGACATTATTCTTAATCCGTCATTATACGGAGTTTGTAAAGCGCGCGGTTAATGTCAAAAGGATTGTTCTCTATTACATAAGTATTAATATGAGTGTGATGCACCTGCCTATCCATTTATCTAAGGGTCTAATCAAAAGAACTGACCTGTTTTTACTTTAAAGGTGCCAGTGTTATTAATGAATATTCCATCTGTATCAAACGTGATAAAATTCGTGCTTTATTCTCACGAATAATTATATTTTACAAATACGTAATATTGCCACTATCCATATATGCTTTTATTCATAGAAAAGTTCTCAAAGTTCTTTAGGATGTGAATGCAGTCTAAACACATTAACAAATTCATTGCCTAATGTAGTAGCAACCCCTTTGCATTCCTTATCCTTTTGAGGGCATCTCCAGGAAACCCTGTCCCCGTGACTATAGTTCTGACGATATTTATAACCTCTATGAATCATAACTAAAGCTCCTCGTTTGCCCCTTATTATATCAAAACAGTATGAAAAAAAAACTCGTCATCACAATTAGGATAAGAAATTAGGGCAATATTTTCAGAAAATAAATAATAGACACCGTTTAATGTTAAGTACGATATATTTCAATAAACACAATAATTGCCTAATGATCTAATAATTAACTAAGTTCAGGGCGGACCCTTGGACACTGTAAGACAGTTTGTCACACAATTTTAATAACTTTTTGTGTAGTACAAGAAAATACAATAAAGTCATCTCAATAAGCTATAACTTTGTAAAATTGGTGTTCATCAATTTTATTATGCTATGAATTAGACACTTTATGGTTATCATCCGAAACAGTATATATATTATACTCTTACTGTTTAATGTCATACTAAAACTAAATTATATAAATCAAATCAGTAATAATAGTAATACAATTCCCTACGTAAATAAGAGAGCTCTAGAACTATACAATAACATATTAGCTACCTAAGCAATTAATTGAATATAAAGTAACAATAAGTATATATTATTTACTAACATTAACATTATCAATAGTTTTATCTTCAGGAACTAAATCATCTGGGTCTTTAACAGGAGAGTTAACTGGTGGAGGATTTGAAGTAACATTGTCAACAGCTGCATTGTTATCAACAGTCACATTATCAGTAGCTACATTATCCACTGGTAGGTTGTCCACTACTATGTTATCATCAATAACTAGATTTTCAGCAGTTGAATCATTAGAACTTTGATTATTTCCAACTTCACGAGATTCTTTTTGTTCTGGTTTGTTATAATCTGATAGAGTAGACCCGATTTCCTGATCTATTTTATTAATATCCGAATCACCACAACCTAGATTATCTAGGCCGGTGACTAATTTAGACCAAGTATCAGGCTGGTCCAAATCAGTTACGTTAATATAATGATTTTCATCACTATCGTCAAGGTTAGACTTTTCATCGTCAGCAGGATTTGAAGTTGAGTGTACAGGCGCAATGTTGTCGAAACGCGGTAGAGTTAGACCAAGAAGTTCACTAGCAAGACTCTCAGTATTAGTGAGTGGGTCGATTATACTATTATGTTGATTAACTTCTTGTAGTTTTTCGGAAGGTAATGATGTAAAGTGGAATTTCTCAACAATGCTATCCACCATTTTGTTTTGGTGAACTTGTTTCGCTTTCTCTAATTCCAACTCTTCACCATCCGATAATATCTCTATTGTAACTTCATCTCTCAGTACTTCTATTACATCATCGTCAGAAACATTTTCCACTTCGACTTCAGTTGCTACGTCATTTATGTGCAAATTTTCTAGGCTTTTTATCGAGCCTGAAACAATAAAACCCAACCATTTTATTTAAACATTAATTACTTTTATAACTTAAATTAAGACTGATTTAAATAAAACTACATGATAACTATTAAGCTTAAGTACTAATAATACCTCAGAAAGCATATCTTAAATACTAATTTTCAAGGATAGGATGTGTTAGAAATGCAAAGACATTATAAGTAAAAATATATTTGATTCACAATTTAGCGGGAACAGTTAATCAAATATATTATTAACAATTTAGTTTCGGGATTAATTAAAATCAAATCAAAATAATTTTATTATCTGGATAACAATTTCCCATAGATAAATACCTTATAAACTAACATACATTATTTTTAACACATTGAATGCCAGACTGCAGACACAATGGAAATTTAATTGTTTGTCGGACAACGGTGTCCGATATATGGCGTTCAAAGATTTTTTTTTCATTTCAATTTTTTTATGTTATTTTATCCAAAAAAATGTCCATGGAAAACAAATGGAAATTTTGTTTGACAGCTTATATTAATGGACCCAACTGATGGCGTATTGAGATATACCGACAATACACTTTCCTACAAGGTTATTGATTAGCATATTTGTTATGTATAATTGAAATCTAATAAGTAAAGAACTAAGAATAAAATGTAATAAGATAATATATTTCATAATTCATATTAAATTTGTCGCCAAACTCGCCAAGCTTAAGCAAAAGCGATATTCTGTTTATCTGATTTTTTTCAGTATTAGTTAAGAGTCTGGAAATGTGTTCGAATAATGCAGTGTAGTGACGGAGTAAGAATGCATGAGGGTGTCGTAAAAGGCGACTAAGGGATAATCCTATGCAGACAAGAGCATTACGATAAAAGGAAAATTCGATACAAACCCTATACCAACCTATCTGGCTAGCTTGGTATAATAGGCTATATTCCCTCCACATTGTTTGGAGGAGATATGTGCCCAGCAGTGGGACGTTTATGGGTTTAAATGGTGATGATGAATTACCATACTCTACGTTACTACTACTCGCCACTCATTACATGGGAACTAACAGCTGGCGATGTGTGGGTGTGATGCATCTCTGCCTACTTCAGGGATAAGGGCGTGAAGCTACGTTTGTGGAATACAATAATAACTTTTATAATATAATTTTTTCCATTGTACCTACTCCTTTTTCTACACATACAAATATGTCTTCTTATTCTTTGTTCTGTGGTTGTAAATAATTTTTTTTTCAAAATGTGACTATTATGATTGTTAAGCTGCGTTTATATCTACAAACATTAAACGTTTCAGACACGTGCCGTGTCAGACAGACAGAAGACAGAGAAATAAAGAGTACATTTTAACCCATTCGTGGCCGCGCAGACGAGGACAGACAAGAATTGTCAATAAAACTATATTTTGTCTGACACGGCACGCGTCTAATACGTTCAATGTCTTTAGAAATAAACACAGCTTTAAGATCCAGATAGACGTCAGATGTCTGTCAGTCTGCCTGAACACGTTCCTATGTAATACTATAGTATGTAATTAATTATGTCATATTACAAGTGCCTGTGCCTATAGTAACGATTATATTTCTTAAAAAATAATTTAACGAAAGTAAGTAAAACTTTAAAGTAAGTAAGTTTTACTATTGTATAACTAAAATTAATTTTAATGTGATATTCCATTTCTATTTATTAAATTAAGGTTGCTCATAACTATATTGTATACCAACTCTTAATAATTTAACATTTATAAAAATATATAATGACAAAGTTATATTGCATAGAGGCATTAGCAAACCGGCGATTTAACAAAGCAAGGCATTTTAGATTTTAAACATTACCATACAGAAATATCCTCAAACACAAATTCTTTAAATTCAAATTTCCTCTAATGCTCCATTGTTTTTTAATGAACTTATGACTTCAAATCTTATTACCAATACATAAGGGTGAATTTATATTCTTAAAATGCCCAGCATTGCCGACGCCCTGTTTTCGCTTTATTGAGTTATCTAATTTAAAAATAATTGAGACTTAAGTTGAAAACATACTTACGTGGTATATCGTGACACGCCATAAGCATATCGTTTTTATACATTTAATATGATTAGGGACATATTCGTATGTCGTGTCGACACGACAAGACATTTAAATATGTCTCTGGCGCGTCACAACACGCCACGACACTTATGTATATTTCCGCCTTTACAATTTCATAAAATTTGTTTAAACAGAAACATTGAGCAACTTATGAACAAGTTATTTTTTCATAGAATATTATAAACAAGTCGTTTATTACATGCAAACCTCCGTAGATATTTAAAAATGTGAACTCTTAACAAATACATTTTATATTTAATTACACGAAAATATTAGATGCTTATATTATTTCGCTATAAGACTTGTGTATACATAGAAAGCGAGTTACCAGCGCTGTGTATTTGTGGCTTTCGTAAGATTATGATATCAAATTCAAATGGACACGACGCTTACTGCAATTACGTAGTCCACGCTTTCGTTGACATCGGGCCTAAGGGTCCACACCTGACGGAAGATGCGTCGCGTATCATTGGTCGTGTTACGTAAGAACAGTCAACTCCATACAAAATCATTCAATCTTTCACATGTCCCCGTACTGAAATGGTTACGCCCAATGCATGTTCTTTCGGGTGTGAAAGGACCGTAAGGCTGCCTGTCCATTGACGCGGAGCTGAGGAACGGAGAAGTATTAACCAATAGGATTGTATAAAATCTTAGAACGAAGACTGTATGCAATCCTATTGGTTAATATTTCTCCGTTTGTCCGCTCCTCGTTAATGAACAGGCCGCCTTAAGTTCCACACGTTGAGCAAACTAAAGCCAATATAGAACACAGCATACATATCATATCTTTACTTAATTGAACTACAGTCAATTTGTGTTAACTTATCATTGAATTTGGGTACACTGTGGACATATTGGCGGCATAAGCTGACAACGTAGGCGACACATACATAATATAATATTTATATTATACGCGTCGAATCGCATCGCGTCGCATGAACGCTTTTGTCTACTATAACGGATATAGGTACTGATAACAGCTTAGCGTAGGTTTCCTGCTATCTACGTACTACATGCCAATTAAATCTAAACCTTCACCGTAGAAAACATTTACAAATTGATTTCTATAATAATTTTTACCAAAGAAGCTTTACTTACTCGCTTCTTCAATGCATAATTCCTAAATTCAGGTTCTGAGTCTTTCTCAGTGGTTGTGTTTTTGGGACCGCAAAATGTTTGTCTCTTGATCAATGATATTATAGACAAGATATGTTACGTTCATAGTAAACGACACTTAACATCTAGTCGCGCTGTATATACATACCGATATAGTGCACACATGTTGACAAGTAGCATTATGAATAGTACAAAAGATAGAATAAACACGTGAGAAAAAGTGTTAGCTATAATTGGAACGATTGCGTTTGCTAGACGCGAACTAAAAAACGTCCCAATTGGGACGTTTTCGAGTCCTCACGAGGCGGGCGCTAGAATCATTAAGTGCCTCTTTTTGTCTATAGTATCTATTGCTATTGACAAATTAGTACACAATCTTAAAACGTGAAAGAACACAACCTCTAAGAAATACCTAAAACTCATAGTTTTCATATCAACAGCTCTTTTTTTAAGCACCGCTTTCGTGTGTGTGTTGATTAAACACCAGCAACTTTCCGTTAATCATCCTGACTTTGCATTTACATCGCGAGGTGGCTCTTTTTGAGCAGCGCCAGTAACTCCTCGCCTCAGTGCCATATTCCTTGTGGAACCTGTATCCATTGAGGACCAGCACCTGCCCTCCCTTCATTGTTGTATATATGTGTCCTGATGGGTTAAGGTTTATTTCGTAAGGACCTGAAATTACAAATGTTGATTAGTGTATGTAGTAGGGATATTTTCGGCATATTTATATCAAAAGAAAATCAACTTTATCAAGATAATAGAAAGTTGATTTTGTACTGTACTTTAAAGTTAGATACGTAATTATGTACCTATTAGTTTACGAATAACAACATCAATGTTAATTTTCGAATCTGTAACATATTTAAGCGTGCACCTTATATAAGATATTATGTAGTCTTATTATTACATAACTGAATTTTGTTAGTTTGTTTGGTTGAACGCTTGGATCTCAAGAACTACTGGTCCGATTTGTAAAACTCTTTTAGTGTTGGATAGCCCATTTATCGAGGAAGATTATAGGCTATATATCATCACGCTACGGCAGGTAAGAGACGAGCAATGGCCAAATAAAGAACGACGGGATTCGTTCTAATTTATTTCATAGTAATATAAACAAGTTTGAAATATAAAATGTTTATTTACAAAACAAATTAGCTAAATATCGAACGCAGCACTTAAAACTATTTGTTGCATACCTAGAAATGAAAAGTGTATTTAACTCTAAAGATATAGCCGTCTTTAATTAATTATATTATTTAACAAGAGATTGTATACATCATTTCATAATATAACGAGTATTTTTGTAAAATTTCTATATTTTAACCACAGATTCTATTTTGGACTAACACAACTTCCAAAGACAATGTGTCAAAATTCAACTTTTAATCTTTAACACAATCTGTTGTTTTAATACAGAAATACAGAAAAAAATCCTAATATTATAAAGCTGAAGAGTGTGTTTGTTTGTTTCGTTGGTTGGATGAACACCTTAATCTTGGGAAATACTGTTTTAAATTAAAAAAATATTTCAGTGTTGGATAGTCCATTTATCGAGAAAGTTTTAGGCTATTTCTCTACGAGCATTAGGAGCTGAGAAAAAGATTCACGGGAGTAAAACTTCTGGATCTTCTCCTGAATTTAAATTTTGCAAACAGTAAATTACTTTGTTTCATATACTTACTCACTTAACCCATATTACTAGCCTGTAACTCTTATTATAAAGATAGATTGCATTTTTATTTTACTAGCTATAACGACTTTAGCAGTCAAAAGGTTAACATCCTATCATTAATCTGAATTTAGGCAAATTCTGACTTAAAATACTCAATACACAATCATTTATTGAATATTTAAAATAACATCTGAAAGCCCGTCATCAGACAATATATGTATGTATTTATTTTATTTATCAGATTTTACTAATGCTCATCCTATAATAAAATTATACATATTTTTAAAATAAATGAATTCTTTTGTTAAAAATAAATTAGTCATAAAGCATTATACGAGTGATGCATTAGTACTAAAATTAAGGAGCCTTGTACTAGAAAAAATCCTAAATTACAAAAAAATGTGTGTTAACATCGTCGCGATTCAATATCTTTTTAATGTGTATGAAAACCGTAGAATCCGATGATCCGCTTGCCTACAGTGTGAACCTTAGCCTTGCAGGGAGGGTTCCCGTAGTAAGAAGTACAATACCAAGTCACTTTATCGTCTGCAGTCCAACTCTTTTTGTTATAACTGTACTCTCCTAAGTGCATTATCACGCCACCACGTTGGGAGACTGAGAACTGGACGCCTGTAAATTTGATGAAGTAAATTGGTTAGGAGTTTGGTTGTACGAAGGTATAGAGGTTCTACAGCCTATTTATTATATCCAGAACCAGAGTTTATTAGTGTTATGCAATATTTTATACAATTTGTTTTAGCATATTACAAATATATACTTTGGAAAGAGCTACGTAGGTATAAAACTAAAATAAAGACGTTTTAAATATTTGCAATATTAGATTAACTCTTGGATCTTGGGAGCCAAACGCTCACAAATTTTATCGTGAAATTTGTAAGCGTGTTTCTGAGGTATCACATGACCCAAGGGCTGGCCTCTACCTGGGGCAACGCATTAGCCTTGCCATCCAAAGCGGTAATGTGGCTAGCCTTTTGGGTACGTTTCCTCAGGAATCTGATCTCAATCAGATATTCTATTTATAAGAATTTCTTGTATCTGGTTCTTTTAAGTTATGTGTAAATATTTTATTGAATAAATACAAATGTTCTTAAGGAACTCTAACAATAAGTATGGATAAGAATTTTTACTAAAGTTTTCTAATTGCCACATCTATCGCAAAATGATTTATTTAACTATCTACGAAAATTTGTTTAAGGTTGGAATAGATACATTTAGGGTATTTTATATTCAGTTCTGGATATAAGGAGCGATTTCAAGAAAATGATGACTACTATGTTATATATGATCAATATCATTTCAAGTTCTTCGAAATTGTTAGATGTCAATAACATCTCAAGACGACCAAAACGTATTACCGGGTAATAAAACCATTAAATTTAATAATAACACAACATTTAATTCCCAAACACAGACATCAATCAACTAGATCGAAATACGATTGTAGACGTAACAAATTCCATTTTAAAGCCACGGGATGATTGTGATCATTTTTTATTTTGACGATCTCGTCTTCTACCGTATGGACTTTGGCTAAGCATCCAGCGTGGGACGCACATTTCCAAGTCTTTTTTATATGTTTGAGACAATAACTCCTGCAGATGAATGCATAACCATCTACAATAAGATGGCGAGTGCCTCTAGCTGAAGTTCTGTAGTAAACTGGAAAAGAATTCAATATATTATTGTTACGCACCAAACTAAATCGGGTTATAGGAGATTTTTGTGAAATAATGCTATGTTTAGCGACATTATATATATTTGTCGTACTAAAACACATATCATAATAATATTAATTGATTTCATACATAATAGTTATTCTATGAACCTTACATATTCTATCGCTCCCAGCCACTTTAAATAAATCATCGTGCCACTCTAGAGACTTTGAGAGAGATCTATCTCCAGCAGTGGACCATAGCTTCTTAATCTCACATTCTGATCCAATATTCTTGTCTTGGTGGGTGAAGATGTTCAGGCTCTAAACTTTCTTCACAAATTTTATTATCGTACGTATAAACTTTAGCTTTGCACCCCTTCATTCTCTGAGAGCAGTACCACAGAATCTTTCCTTGTCTGGACTCTTTTGCCTTTTTAAAAGTATATCCCTGGTACTTCAGTATCTGGTTTTTCTTACCAGGCAAAAATGATACTGAGGAAAACGAAAGTGTGGTTAGTCAGTGCTTATTCAAGTGGTGGGTTTAAATCAAACTCACTATAGTCAACAAATGATAATGAATCCTATTGTCATAGCACCAAGGTTCTATTTTCATATTTTTAATTGTCGGATATTTATTTGACATAAGAGGTGTTCTAAAGATTAAGGAGCGAAGCTAGAAAAAAAAAACCAAGTATCAACAAAGTAACGGAAATTTATTTAAAGATAACACTCATATTTATATTCTTTTTTTTATACCATGATGGTGGCAAACTGGTTTACGGTCAGCCTGTTAGTAAGCGCTTACCGTAGACTATGAATGCCTACAACACCAGGGCCATCACGATAACTCTTGGGAGAATCTATTACTTCTATACATACAGTAAATATTATCTTTAATTTTTCTTTGTCTTATTCTTTTTCTTTTGGTATAATCCATCGTCCAGTCTTGGTTCTGCTTTTAGGTGGTTTGTGATTGTGGTCATCTCTGAGGTCCATGTCTTCCAAGCCCACGAGGCAGGAAGCCTTACACCCTTTGTGGGTCATAACACATCGCCACAGCACCTTACCAGAACGATTCTCTTTGACTCTTTTGTACACTTGTTTTTGAATTATCATGACCGGGTATTTTTTCCCCGTGGGTAAGTATTTGATTTCTAAAAAAAGATAGCAGGCGAGGTTAGCAAACCATAATATAAGCTAATGAATATTTCAGCTCTATTTCACAAGTGGCAGATAAGTGTCTTATAACTTAACCGAAACAGATTTTTGACATATTTTTTTATACATCTATCACTTAAGTCTCATATACTTTATTAGAAACAACTACCAGTGTTTAAAAAGGGCCTTAATTTTACATTTGAATTGAATTAAAACTCCGTATTGGAATTATTTATGATTTAAAAATTAATAAAAAAACTAATTCCACTTGTCAAAACTATAATATAGTATCGACAAATAATTCACTATTAAATTTAAGTTGATTTTAACTGGCCTGTTGGTCTAGTGGTTAGTGAAGCCGGATGTCGTGGGTTCGATCCCCACCCAGGGCAAATCTTTGTGAGATGAGCATAAAGGTTTGTTCTGTGTCTGGGTGTAATTTATCTATAATATGTATGTATTTACAATTCAAAATTAAGTTGTTTAGTACCCATAACACAAGCAAATATAATTGCTTACTTTGGGGCTAGATGCCGCTGTGTGAATGTGTTAGAATGTTATTTATTTTGACATATATATAATAAATTATGTACTTTGATATCTACAACATGATTTTACCTTAGGTACATACACCCCACCTACATTTGGTTAAAATGAGATCTTTTGTACAATTAATTTCCATTTGGTCTACGCTATAGGTATATAGGTTGTAAATCTAGGTTTTTCTTCGACTAGACTGGGTAGATGAGAATGATTATCATCCATGACAATTATCATATCCTTTTGATAGGAGGATGTCTTAACGTAAGCTTTGCATCCATGCGATTTCCTCCTAGTACAGTGCCACAACACGGTATGTGTTGACAAAAACCTGTGGTTAAACATGTATCCCTTGTATTTCAAGATAGGCTTCCCTCTCCTTGATTCGATGAAGGTGACTGGAACATACCAAATGCTTATAATACTGACAAAGGTGCGCAAATGAAAATGTGACTTATTGATAAAACGATGGAACAGATTTTCAATTGCCGGTTTGTTGGTTACGAATTTGATGAAAGCATTGTTTAATTACTAAACAAAGAAGGACAAGAAAGACAAGGCGATAAGAGAAATGTGTTGCAAACCAACCAATATAGAGGGTGGAATTTCGTAATGCCACCTGGAGGGAGAGTACTCTAAATACAAAGATAGATAATTTTTCTAAATTGAAACATTCCTTTGTATTAAAAAGAAACAAGACTACCTCCAGTCTTTAAAGTAGTGTCCCAGTGTACTGTTCCAGGTGGCATTACAAAAATCCACCCTGTATACATTTCGCCGCCAACTGGTTAAATCAGCCATTTAATTAACTGCCTAGCCGTTTTACTAAATGGCGGCGTTCAACTAACTGCCTGAACGATATTCACCATTCAATTAAATCGCTAGGCAACTGACTTCAATCGACAACGTTTAACCACTTGCCTAGCCTAGTCATTAAAATGTTATTAAACTAATGTAAATGTGTATTTTAATAAATAGATTCGTACCCAAAATAGTAGATTTATCACCATGTTTTAGGCGGATCCAAAATGGATAAGTTTAAAGGGCTGTTTAAAGGTTATTTTTTTTAGCCTTGCAATACCTTTTTAGTGCAAATCGGACATGAATTGGATAAGTTGGAAGGCTAGGGTAAACACTCTTCACTCTGTTAAATGAATGGCCTAAGCATTAGCCAGCCAGTTCATTAAATGTTGCATTTAACCATCCGGCTGAATTTCATTTAGGCCGTTAGTCGAACGCCGGCGCCGACGTAAACGGCTAGGCAGTTAATTGAATGGCTGATTTAACCAGTTGGCTGCGACATAAACATAACTTTTATTGGGACTATAGACTGTAAATATTTATATGTTTCTGATGCTTTAAGAGGTTAGGCACACCGCTTGCGTAACGTCGTAGTGTGTAGCCCCAGTTTCCTCAGTGGTATGGGCTCTACGCTAAGCCGGAGGTCGTGGGTTCGATTCCCATCAAGGACACTTTATGAGATGAGCATGATTGTTTGTAGTACCCTAGGACTAGAAGGCGCTGTGTGAATGTCGTAAAATATTATATTATATAGGTAATTGTTTGTCCCATTGTATCAGAAATAACGCTTCCAGCACTTTTTGAATAAAATTTCGCTGAACGGTATAACTAATATGATATTTAATTATTAAAAAAAATTAAGATTATATAAAATTTTCTCGTTTATTGTCTTTTTCAAGTACATCATTGAAAAATAACAAATTATATTACTATTCAAATACACCTTAATAAAAATATAGAGAGAGCTACTGTATTTAACATAATAATATCATTTCATAATAATATTATAATTAACATAAAGAAGTAATTGCAATTTAGTGAATCTTACATAATCTAATAAATTTATGTATTAAAAAATTGTCAACATTATTAATGCAAAATATTTTTTTGAACGCCAGTCACCATTTTTAACAATATCCTACAAACCAAAAGTTGAAAATGCGACCTTAACTTGTTAAAATTATGGTAGTATTTTAATTTGGCGGTCAAGGGGTTAACGACCTTACTTTTTTTTACTATATCCAAAAAGTTTCTATAAAATGCTTCTTATAATAGTTAATATTTTCATTCATAGTTTTTTTCATCATAGTTAATATTTAACTTCTTATAAAGTTAGTATAAAAGCTAGTTTAACTTTTTTTAATTAAAAATAGAACAGTAACTGTTCATAACACTGATCTGTAATACCTCTGGACAAGCGGCTGTCAAACTGATGTTGGTGCTGTTTGATTTTCGCCATTGTGTGCTGTAAGCAGTGGCGGTGAGGAATTGAACTAAAATTAGTGATGTTCAAAACTTTCTAGATTTAACACGTACCTATCGATAGATTTCATTTCAAGATTAAACATATAAACATATTCGAAAAAACGGAAAGTAATTTTTATTAATCCATTACGTTAATTTAGTGACATGATGCCCTAATTTTAAAAGCAGTATCTGTTCAAATTAATAAAATTGAAGTGTATGTTTGTAATATCAAAACATTGCTTTTAGAGGACTTATTCGTCCAATGTTTTGAACAAAGACGATTGCTTGCATTTGGAGTCCAAATAAGGGGCGTTTCATGTTGGCTAGCCATGATTTTTTAAACGCTGGATTAGTTGAAAATCCACAATGAAATAAAAATCTATTATTATAAATACATAGGTACCTAGATAATGTCTGAAAAAAAAATGGGCAGTCAGCTTTTATTTCATTTACTTAAATATATACATAGGTACCTAGATAATGTCTGAAAAAAAAATGGGCAGTCAGCTTTTATTTCATTTACTTAAATATATAGAGAATGAATAAAAATTTTGTTTGCAACCATAGATCACATCAGACCATGATCATGTTTATCGATATGACGATATGGACATCACTAACACTTTGTTTACAAAACGTATTATATACGTCAATATTATGTCATATTACTCGTATCGTAAAAATAGTTCCATTCCTCTCCTCTAGGTGGTCAAATACAAATTGTAAATTAGCTGTCATTTGTATAGAACAGCCAGTCCAGTGATATTAGGTATACAGGTCAGTGGTTCATAATTGTAACGTTAAAATTTGGTTTAAAATTAAAAATTCAGTAGAACCATTTAAATCGAAACCCGTAATGACACTTTAAAATTATTTATTAATTTATTGGAGGGTACTTGCACAAAATTATCACCGGAATCGTGACCTCGGTGTTGCCTGCTATCGCTTTTACTGGTATTATTATAGAATGGCAGTAACCCTTTCTGTCTTCCTAGATCGGCCTTTTGACACATAGTGCGTCCACCAAAATCGAAATTCTACCTACGTAAATTAATCTTCAACGATTTCCTTGAAGTTCGACTACAGAGATTCTACTGTATTTGTATTACGTGTAGTCATAACATGATATGTATTATATATTATATAATATGTATATATTCACCGTATGTAATACTGGCAGTTTAACGCGATAGCATCGATATTATTCATAAAAGTATTTAATGGAACAGTCAACAAATCCAGGTGTTAATCGTATAAGCAATAAATATCGACGAAAACATCGATATGTGTTTGATGTTATCAAATATTCTATAATTCGTTGCGTCTCTAATAAAATTTTGAAAATAGAATATGGAATCTTCACCACTTGCCTCAAGGGGCAGTAAAATATTTTTGTTTTTTAATTCACGCATTTGTAGCTCTTTTGCCCGTTTTCAGCATGTGTAACTTATTTGCAGTTATTGAGGCTCTTGGATCATGACAATGATGGTCGTAAGACGCAATAACCTTGTCCATCTGCTCAGGAGTAGTCTTCACAAATGCCTTGCAGCCAGTACTGGTCCTCCTCGAACAGTGCCAAAGAATTCCTGATCCTGATCGCACCTTGAAAGTGTACGTGAAAGTCTTATACAGCAGTAAAGGATGCTTGCCTTTGCCTGATGGTATCAAAACTCCTGAAAATTGACCAAAATTGACAAAAAAGAAAAAAATATTATTATTACTGAATAAAAAACTGATCATACAAAGGGTTAAGATATACCATTTTGAAACAAAACTTCATTTCAATTTAAAGCTTACAATCTTTAATATGATGCAAACTACATTTTATTAAAAATATCATTGATATCTTTATATATTAATATTATGAATAACATGCAACGTTATACAGTGAATATAAATAATACATGAACTTAATTTTAAATATGTACTAGGAACGATTATAAGGCAAAATATAGAAAATATCAAACTTACGCTAACGTAATTGAGAACAAAGTTGAACTATTGTTTAACATGTCTCTTAGTCTAACTTATGCTACATCTTATTGAGAATAGTATATATCAGGAATTTTACGAGGTTACTTGCAGCCTTTGATGATTGGAGGATAAGCCACTCTTTTGTAATATAAATTAAATTAAATGTTTAGGAAATATCGATATAAGAATACAGAAGTCTTCTTCTTATTGAATGAGCTTGAGGAAGACCCTGGTGTTGGAGTTTATCAAGTCGCCCAGAAGGATATCTAAACGACTAGTACCACATTAAATGGTAACCGGGACCAACGGCTTTACGTGCCTTTCTAAGCACGGAGACGTTCGTGAATGAAAGTTCCTCAACGGTCATCCATCTACAGACTGACTTTGCCGAATGTTGCTTAACCTCGATGATCGAAATCTCAGTACAACAATACTACGAGCGCCTCAATACAGAAGTAAGAATCAAACATATCGAAGGAGTTGACTTTAATCACTGTAGAAAACATTTTGACTGCATTATTCAATTCCTTAGTAAAATTTACTGAATACAAAATATTAGACATTAATTCATTTAAAAAAAAAAGATTGTAAAATATATAATTAAAACAAATTAAAAGTAAAATATAAATGAGTAATATAAGGACTATCGGAATACTTTCATATAAATGTTTCTTATTGGTAGTATACAGCGTACAAACCTACTTAAATAAACTTTTGAGTTACTAATTATTACAGTTTACAATGCATTGAATGAAACTATATAAATCCCGTATAAAATGTGTCATTAGGGACTAAGAAAATTATTAATATATTATTAATCGATAATTATTAATCGATTTGATTTTCGGGAAAAATATCTTGATAATAATTATTTATGAAGATCGACCGTATCTAAATCTTTTACCAAAGACCGCATGTCATTTCACTGCCAAAAAGGTTTACATATATATTGCACAATTTTCTAGTCAAAATTCAAAATACAAAGTTTTTTAAATAAAATGTTAATTTGAAGTCGACATCAAATATTTTTTTAACTTTCTTGAGATCACTACTGGAAGAAATCTAGATATCAGCAAAGGAACTTCTAAATTAATACTTATGATTTTTAAATAGCCTTAAGGATATATCACCAAAACAACTACGTCGCCGAAGGGCTAGGCACGATACAAAGCTAATAGCTAAATTTAAATATTATTATTTAAATGGTAATTTCGTCAATCCAATGGAATATATGTATAGGTTTTTAAAATAATTAAAATTATATAAATTAATTAAAATATTGTCATGTATCATCTGTAGTAGAAGTTTATGTTATATTTTACGTGAACTGTTATGAAGATGATTTGATAACTCCAATATGGGTGATATTAGACGAATTAATATTGCTGGCAAAAAAAGTAAGCTGTGGTTGTACAAAAAAAAATTACAGGTATCTTTGATTGTTGAAGTTGTTATTGTTATTAATTATCAGGTACAAAGGAAAATTTTAAATTGGTAATAATATAAATAATAAATTAAATTAGTCGATTCCAGCTAAATTAAATACTTTTAATAGGTATTTTAGTACCTTTCTTAATTTTTTTTAGTATATGTTTCCAAATTAAAGCCTACTTATTTTGAGTATAATTCTTATTTAGGTTTAGTTTTTGTTCAATAAATTTAATTCTTTTATCAACACTGCATATTTTTATAGTTTCGCAAGTTTTAAATTTTTTTTTCGAGTTTAGATAAAAAAGTATTTTTTTATTATTTAATATTATTGTTTTTCTATTTGATTTTTAAATGAAAATCATTTTAATGTAGGAGGCATTAAACCATTTCATAATTAAATATTTGAGTGCGACGCTACGTTGTGTGAAGAATTACGTTCACATCATTTACTAATTTACTAGGTATTGCCTATTGCCTAAATCTAAATATTTAGGTTCTGAAGCTTTTCAACATCGTTTGCGGCATTAACTATTTAGATCTATCATATCGAGAACATTTAACCTATTATATAGTTTGTAAACCCATTCCCTAAACCGATACAACGAACTAGACCTCCCCTATACACATTTAATCCCCCCCTAATATGTCTACGAATGTCTTACTATATAATTTTGTCCATAATACTATAATCGGCAATAACTGTACAAAAATATTGCATTTCCAGTAATCAATGCATTTATATATTGTGACATTGCACTCATTGCAGGATTCGCTGTAGCCATGCAAGGCTTATTTATTTATTTTATGATATTTTTGAGGCTACTATATTGAAAATTGCAATTATACGCATTCAAATTATTCACAAACTATTCTTACTTTCCTCTTTGATATGTGCGACGGAAAGCATTATACTGACGTTTTATATTTTAATATAGACTGCTACTTTGAACCAACATAGTCCAATGTTGGACAAGTTAAATTATAACCTGACCTTTGTTGGCCTAATATTGTAATGATTCCTTTACATAACATTATACAGAAACATTAAAACGGATTCGCTAATATGAGTACACATTTTAACTATTGCCACATACCGGCATAATTTTAGACTCTGGGCTGTTATTGTCGATAAACTTAATTCCACTTAATCAGATTACAAATTCGAGACTTCAATATGATCGTTATACACTACGTCTGTACCAATTCTGCAGTCCTATATATCTAAAAAGCGGCTAAGTGAAAAAAACCAATTTCGAACTACAGCCGAAAGGAAGATTTTAAAAACGAGTCATTTTCTGTTTATTTATTTATTAATACAATTTTATTATTAGTTTTTTTTTGTTTAAAATTATATAAGTTAATAATATATTAAAAACCACGTCTGACCGCGGTTACCCGCGCCGCGCCGTGTGTTGGTATTGGTACTTACATACAAACTGGTTTATTCGATTTACGGCGGTCAGCCACGGCGAGCATAGACGGCGCGGTCTTATTGCCGCCGTGTGCATTAGCATTATAAGATTCCTTTGCTCTATAGTTCGCGGTGAATGACAGGTCAACGTCGTCCTGTCATTTTTTCTATGCCTTAGCTGCTTTTTAGTTATAGGACGGCGCTTTTTAGATATACCTGTAGCTAGGGTAAAACCGGGATAGATGCCGCACTCGGATAGACGCCTCGATTTTAAAAAATCAACTTCTAACACACTTCACAGCAAGTGCATAGTTTAAACATGCGCCATGTGCACCCCTCACCTCAGGGATGCCTAAACTATTGTGCAGAGTGGACGTGTATCGCGTGTGTGCCCCAATATATCCGCAACGGACGCGACGAGCGCGAAACACTAAAAAACGTAAGTATTGACTGCTCCCTATTTTGTGAAGTAGTAATGTATTATATTTTATTTTAATTGTGTTATTACATTGGTTCATTGAAAACACATTTAGGAGTTAATCATTGATTTCTTACATTTACTTTAATTAAAATTCAAAAAGGCATCTATCCCTAGCGTAAAGGATAGTCGCCCCAAAATTTAGAAGGATAGACGCCCTTAGGGGCATCTATCCCTCTATACTGTAAAACCCGTGTTAAAGTATTGAAGAAGTGTATATATATTACATTATGATTGCCCTGTTGGTTAGAGACCCTGGATGCTAAGCCAGAGAGGGTTCGATTCCCATCCAGGACAAACTTTGTGTGATGACAATGATTTTATTTAGAGTTCTGTGTTTGACTGTAATGTATTTATAATATGTATGTATCTAAATACTATATAAGGATGTCAATTGATATGACATCCGCAGGACATCAGGACGAGGGTGCGTGTGTGTTTGTGTGTACGTGTGTGTGAGGGTGTGTGTATGTGTGATTATAAAGTGTTTAACCAAACCTACTTTGATTATTGTAGGTGATTCAAAGAAAATACAAAAGGAAGAAGGGTGTATAAGCTCGAGTGATATCATGGACTACGGAGCAGCTGCAGAAAGCATTTGAAGAAATGGAGAAAAGAACTGGGAATCAATGAAATAAAATAAAGATGCTACTATTTTGTTAGGGCTATTTCTATAAAAGTTGACTTAGTGATTAAAAATATTTTTGTTAAAGAGATGCATCTGTAATCTATATAATTAAGGGTCAACTTGTTTTCTTTTAGAATTTGTGTTATCTTTAATAGAAGAAAAATAAATGTTACATTGTGATAACTTATTCTTGTTTTTTTATTATAAAGGGCATCTATCCACCGTCATAGGCATCTATCCTTCCAAATGATTTTATAGTGAGGCATCTATCCAAGCCTGTAGGCATCTATCCCAAAAAACATGTCTCGCAAGAACTTAATTCCTGCTAACCCAGTGATAGTTACGTAAATAAATATACATTCTAAAGCTTTATGAATGATTAAACTAACTATATCATAAGGATATTCTCTGCGAATACGTTTGGTATTAAAGTTATAAGACTATTTCCTTAACTAGGGCATCTATCCCGGGTTTACCCTATATTATGAACTGTTAAAGCCACCAGTCACCATTTGATACTGAAGACGGGTCCAGGCATATAGTATCACTTGTCCGATCCGAACACCGTATCCGTATTTCCGTAATCGTATCAATGATGGAAGCCTTCATTTTACTCCGTATATATTTGATTAAAACTGTCTTGAAACGTAATAAAAGCAGCGTATCAAGAGTGCGTATCATGATCGCGTATTATGACCGCGTATCATGGCCCGTCCATACGCGACCTAGATACGTATCGACGATACGGATAGGTATAGAGATCGGATCAGGTAATTAATACCTACATAAGAAAACTCGCCTTAACACAACTTCTGACTGATGTTTGACTTTTTTGATAGCTAAAATATTAATAGAAATAAAATGTCTTAATACGATTTGCAATGAGGTTTTAGCATCACGATTAATCAATGCCCGGTTTTAATAATTTAAAATAAAGACTGATATTTTAACAATGCCATCAGGAAGAATTAATTATATACTTTGCAATAAACGGGTTATAGTCTCGTACTTGAATCATAAATCCATTCCAAATAACGTTATTAACTTACTACACACAATACTATTCTTGCGTATCTATAGAATAGGATAACGAGGTTTGTGGCTTTTCTCCCGCATTCCATGGAAGTTTTGGAGGTGGATGATCGTGTGGTTTGTGGGCAAATGCTCTAGTTCCAAAACTGATAGCGGAAGCTCTGCAACCTTTTAACCGTCTGGAACAGTACCAGGATATCCTTCCATCTACGTTCTGTTTCTGATAACTGTAGGTATATCCAGAGAGAAGGAGGAGAGGATGTTTCCCACCTCTTTTCGTCCACAGAAATGTCCCTGAAGAAAGATTAATAGTTAGTATTGTCTATTCAGACCTGGTTTGAGGAATATTCATGCATTAAATTAGTCATGCTATAAGGACTGCAAAATAAATATACAGTATCATAAACATTTAATATACAAATTTTAATGTTTGTAACAAAATGTATGTAATTACATACTTCAACAAAATTAAAATCTCAGTTCTCTAAAAAACAGAATTTTACATAGCAGGCGAATACTAATGAGTTATTTTAAGGTTATATTCTTATCAATAATATCAGCTACCTTAATCGTCACAATCAACTGGAATTTTAATTTGTAAAACCATTTTAAATTTCAATATACGAATATTGTATTAATTAATATTCCTCTTAACATATACACAAATTTAAGTCTTTTTTGTAAGCAGGACAACACCTACTTAGATGATAAATTTTGTTGAATTTTTTAATCAATTTTATCAATACCATTATATAAATTTTATTATTTTGTAATATTTAATATAATAATAATATTCTACCACATTCACACAGCGCCATCTAGTCCCGAAATAAGCAATTATATTTGCTTGTGTTATGGGTACTAAACAACTGATATATTACTAAAATATATTAATTACATATTTCTTGTGTAATAATATAGGTAAGGCCCCTATTCAGTCGTTTTATGTTACTTACAAACTATGATAACAAAGTAAAAATAAAAATGAAATCAAAATTTCTTTGGATTAGACAAACACTCATTTTATATTAATCTATTGACAAGTATAACAAAGAATTAAGGAAATATTTCTTGGAAATATTAAAAATATGCGAAATTATTATTGTGTGATCCTGATCACCAAGATCACCAGCATCATCCCATCACGCCTAGATAGAGGAGAGGAAACCTATCCTTCCTTTTATCGGGATCATGACGATATCAATAATTTAACTGAAACTTTTTGACCATATCAATATCGCCGTGCCCTGAGTGCCAAGTCACTAAACAGTTTTTTTAAAATTTAGTCTTAGAACACATAAAACCAATGATTTAATATCTTTATCGTGTACAAGAAGACGCGCGGGGCTTCACTTTTGTCGTTCTTTTTTCAGCTCCTATTGGCCTTAGCGTGATGTTATATAGCCTATAACCTTCCTCGATAAATGGACTATCCAACACTAAAATATTTTTTCAAATCGTACCAGTAGTTCCTGAGATACTAGCGTTCAACCATAGAAAATACTCTACAGCTTTAGCCTAATATTTAGTATAGATTTTTATGGACCTCAGTTTTGTCGACAGTAGCTGACATTGGCGATCAGAGCACGCTTGCGTTTGACGAGTCGACGTTGGCATTCAAAAGATTAATAAGCTCTAACCAAAACATTATTTCTCTTAACAAACTTCGGTTTCATATGGCTGTGATTACCAGAATGATCAAGTACTTCATATTGCATGGTAGTAAATAATCTAGCTGTACATCTTTTTGTCGTTCCTGGTTGGACCATAGTGCATCTCCATTGGGCCATCTCGTTTTTGTAAGTCTGCAAGCTATAGGAGTAGCTCTTGAAGATGAGAAGCTTACCTCCTCTTTGAGATCGGGCGAAAGTAACTGTAATGAATAGCATCAAGATATAAGAAGTTTATGATACTATAGGTATAGGTCTTTAATTATTTGTCGTATCAAGTGATTAATTAACTTCCATTCTATTTGTAGGAAAAATAGAATGAAAGAGAGGTGGGGTAGAGTTAGAAGAAGTTTCATCCAGCAAGTGAAAGAAAAAGTGGGAGTGTCGTAGCAAGAAGTAAAAAACAATTTAAAAAATAGAGAAGAATGGCGATTGCTTCACCCACAAGAGCGAGGCTCTTAAATAAGAGGAGGAGAAGAGAGGAGGTTTCACAATACATTTATAGTTTGCGCGATTGACAACCTTATTTCGCTTCGCGCAGCATTAGTCCTAAATATGCTCACTATGCACGCTTGTTATCTTTTCTATAACTTATCTTATACATAAATACTATAAGTTGATGATCCTCTTTCGCCGATCTCCTGACGCTGTTTGTGTGAACTATATACATAAACAAGTGAATTTTGCAAAAATAATCTTCCATACAAACCATATTCTGACAATTAAATTTCCAAATTGCTCGAGTCGTTCTCAAGAGATGTGTGTACATACAATGGGCAGCAGATTTTTAGTACAGATCTACCTATTACCACCTATTTAGGTGAGGCCTACGTTCAGCAGTGGACGTCATTAGGCTGATATGATGACAATGAAGTATAACAAACGGTAATGGGTTTTTACATAAGATTTGATCACGGTTGACGTCAAGCAAAATAAAGTATCATCACTTCAACCCATAAAAGTCCTACTGCTGGGCACGGGTCTAGTTTTTTTTTTTTTTTTTTTTTTTTTTTTTTTTTTTTTTTTTTTTTTTTTTTTTTTTAATTTAGCCTACTATACCTACGCTGGCCAGACGGGTTGGTATAGGGTTTGTTTCGAATTTTCCTTTTCTAGCAGTGCTGTTGTCTGCATAAGGTTACTCCCTCAGTCGCCTTTTACGACACCCACGGGTTGAAATGGTGTAGTGACATATGTATTTCCGTCACTACACGGACGACTTATAAAAATAAAGTAAGCTCCCTTGCAATTAAACTACTGAAACTCTTAGATTTGGAATAGAATAATTAAACAAAATTTGTAGTTTTTTTAGTTCAATCAACCGCTCTTTATTGAACTTAATCCATGATGGGAATAAAAAATCCACTAGTTCAGTTAATTTATTTGATAATTGAACCTCTGGGAATGTAGGGGAAATACCGAATGCACGATTCACATTTAATTTTTTCTGATATATTTCGGCCTTGTTATATTTATGTGAATAAAACCAGTAGTTTTTTTTTTCAAATATCTATATATCTAAAATATTTACAAGGGCATATTAACAACCGAGGCAAGTATCTTAAAAAATAACGGATACAATAAGAAAAAAGTTTTTACCCAAACCTGTCTTTTAAAATTATTGAACCAGTTAAATGAACCAATAAAATTCATATCGTATAGGTTTTTTTTAAGTAAACAAATTGTCTAAAATTAAATTAAAAAAATATACATATATAAAAAGAAACCGTATCCAAAAACTAAAGCTGAATTAAGAATATTAGTCGTATAAACCGTAACTATCCCATATTGAATAATGCGTAAACATAATAAAATATATTATTTTCAGGGTCACAGAAAACATGATCTCTTTTAAATACATACGAGTAGTTTCTTTATTAGAATTCAAAATTTTCCAGTATGACCTAATTGATAACACTAAAGGCATGTTTCACCACTGGCAAATAAAAGTAGCCAATTATGAAACTTAGTTGACAGAATTTTGACGTATTTTTCATATAAAATCTGTTAAAAAAGTCTCAAGTAGCATCTGCCAATGGTGAAACAGGCCCTAAATTTAATATGTACACATCATCTGTCAGACCAAATTGGTCCTTACACCTGCATTCTTAATGATCACGTTTCTTAGCCAACTGCCGGGGTATTAAAGTATCTCTAAAATAAATACCGTTAGCAGACAATAGGTAATGTGGACGTTCGTGGTTATGACCACTGACGCTCTTGACGTATTTCCCATCTTTAGTCAGGTATAGCCTTGCTTTGCAGCCTTGAGTGCATCTGTACCTAAGTTCATCGCGTGCCTTCACCGGAGCCCCGTATGTGTAACCATTGCACATCTTGAAGACCTTGCCGTTGTTCAACGGTATATCTATGACTGGAATAAAAATATTTATTATTTAATTAAGGAAATTGTATTTCTAGTTGATAATAGGAAAGTGTATGCGAATCCAAAATTTTAAGTGCTGCCAAACAGTTTCAATAGTGGCCTATCATGGAACAAAATCCGTAGTTTCTGATGAAATTAAGGATTGTTTTACATTATATTACATACTTTACATATTTTTTTTCAGAATAGATTTAGGTATAATGTATTTGTAAGCGTATTTCTGAGGTATTACACGACCCAAGGACCTGGGGCAACGCATTGGCCTTGCTATCCAACGCGGTTCTATGCGGATTTATGCGGTAGAATTCCAAAATTTCATCCAAAACTTGGCATATGTTACATTAAAGTTTCAAACATCGTATTCGATGGGAAGTAATGACGTAGTGATCGTAATACAAGTATGAATATATTATGTTATATATAGGCTTTTATAACATTACGCAATTTTTCCATACCTACCAGTATTGGCGTACACATCACAAGAGCTTAAACCGCACTTCGATATAAAATGTCATTCCTTATTATCACTCTGTCTCCGTGCTTCAGAAGGCACTTAATGTGGAAGTCTTTAAGTCAAGTTAAAAGCCTTCTGGGCGAATTGATGAATTCTAACATTAGAGTCGGCCTCCCTATTTAATATTATTATTTACATACAATAAGCCAATTTAATGCTCAACCAATTTTCAAACATTTGCTGTGTATAACTAGACCGCTGAATTTTCTTGAATAGACTAGATTTTTTTTTGCTATGTTATTCGTCTATTAACGCTTTACTCTTGACTCGTGCATGTTAAACGGACTTGAGCTTCATCATCATGAACAAAAACAGAAAGTGTTTGGAAACTTGGGTTTTTTTTAAGCTTATATGGCAAAACAATGTGTTCACAAAATGTTTTTACCGTTTTCAAATACATAGTTGGTACCAAGTGATGATCCCACATACCATACTTCTTGACGAAAACAAATTAAAGTTTGATTGCTTATTATTATTATTATTTTCTCATATCCAAATTTTATTGATTTTGATTTATTATGGCGTTTTGGTTCTGTACCTTTCTGTGATATTTCAAACTGTAACCAATTAAAATTGTAACAACAATTGTAAAATTTTTTGGCTTTGTATGACGTTCATAAGTATCATGTATGTGATCTAAATGAAATAAAAAGATTTGACTTTGAAACTGGTAGAGCAGGAGTTTGGCTGACTGTACATAAGATATTAAGTATAATCAGAATGAAAAACATAAATGTAAAAGATAATTCTAATGTGAATTTATTAAATATATAATAACGAATACCTGTAGTCGAATATACATAAATAACTTCATAAGGATGTTTTATACAAACAATACATAATTACACAAGTTCGTTACGAATGGAGCATACAATCGGTCCTATTGGAAATTTCTTGATGATGATGATGAATTACACAAATGAATTGAGAATTTAATACTTAATATTTTAAAAAGATTCTCGCGGAAAGCTAACTCTCAAATGGGCATTTATAAACAAAACACATCGAGAAACGGGATGAATAAGGATGCAGGGGCGACAACGCAGAAAATTAAACCTTAGTGTCCGTTTACTTCGGCTTTTAGAGCAGAGGACATTTTAATAGAATTGAAAATATATTTAAATTACCGTCTATTTTTGTATTGAACATAAAATTTTTTATATATAGGTATAGGTAAATGGCTTAAAGTTTTATTTTGAATACTTTACAAATTGGCAATGCTGTCTAAGGTTTATGTCATAGAACACTTAACGTACTATTTTATTAAAGTTTTTTTTGTGATATAATGAAAAATTTTTTTATATTCAAGAATTTCTTCTTTTTTATGTACCTATTCACCCCATTGACCCAGTGCTATTTATTCCTATTTACGCAATTGTAAATAAAGTTCTGATTTTTATTACTAAATACAAAATAAAATATTTGATCTATCTACGTATTTACATAAACAACAAGTCTACACAAATCTATGTATTCTTTAAACATCCTACATGAGGCAATAAAGAAGAATCAATCAGGTTGACACTACATTTAGTGTCCTTATCAGTCGTACATACTTCTCGCACTGTAAGAACGGGATGGAAATCTGTCGTATTGAAATCGTTGACCAAAGTAAACAGAGTAAACCTTTAATGAGAATGACGTCCAATTCGGCTGGTTGATTCTTTCTTCTTTCTTTTCTTTCTTTCTTTCATCTATTCAATCCTCATATAAGTTCCATTAGATGTCTTGAAGTATTTTGGAGGTGGATGAGTATGATCCCCTACTGCCTGTATAAAGTCTCCTTTCAAAGATATTAGAAGGTAGGCCTTGCATCCAGAACTTCTCGAACATCGCCAACGGCATGCAGTCTGTGTGTTGAACCAAAACCCATAAGTATACTGTTTATACATGTGGAACTTCTTCCCATTTACAAGAGTGATAAGTTTGAAATCTGCAATAAATTGTGTTCAATTATGAAAGAGAAAACCGAATATGCAACTATTTGTACTAAAATAAACATAGCTGACGAAATGTGGGTGTGAAACACCCCTGCCTATCCCTTCGGGGAAAAAGGCGTGATGCTATGTTTGTACTAAAATGGACCAAAAATATTCCCCATGGTTTTTAATTAGAAGCCATTTCTGCCCAGTATTCTTCTTAAAATATTTGTCTTATACGAATTACTTGATTTTTTTTGGCAGTTCCTGCACGTTGGATTTGAATAAGCTTTTCGAAAATGCATAGGACGACATAATTTTTGATAAATAATAAATCGTATCTTTATATATTACAGTGTAATAATACTATCATAGGTAAACATCGACAAAATTATAAACTAGTAGATACCTAACTGATATAATCTCTCCACGGAAATATTAATCTCATATTTCACAAAATTGTCATCAAATGCAGAACATTACAAGCATTCTATTACAATTGATTACATAAATATATCAGAACGCCTAAATTCCCGGAGGGATAGACAAAGCACACTCTTGGCGAGCTAATTTAGATCCAATGCCATTTATCCAACTATTTGAATGTATAGGTACCTGTTTTAACTATATATTTGTATGTACTTTTACCGCCTGTGATACAGGATTGCTCCTAGTACTCGTACATGCATTTGAAACTTGAGCACTTATTATTTTTAAGACTCTAATGAAATTGTACCTTCTTAAATTAATAAACATTTTAAGCCGAATATGGTATTTATGAACGGTTCCCTATTTAAGTCTTAAATATGCTCCTTTTGATGTTCGTATATAAGTAGGTGGTGGATGAGGATGTTCCCATACTGCCTTTATCAGCTCTCCCGAAGAAGACACCACCAAATAAGCTTTGCATCCAGAACTGCACTGCCAGCGACCTCCAACTTTTGTATTGAGATGGAAGCCGTATGTGTATTTTTTGTACATGTAGAAATGCTTGCCGTTAGTTAGTGTGATTAATTGTAAATCTGTAATCAAATATAACATCATCATCATATCAGCTCAAAGAAGTCCACTGCTGGACATAGGCCTCACGTATATAGATGGTAGTTAGCCGACTGTTACCACGCTGGCCTGACGGGTTGGTACAGGGTTTAGTTTCGACTTTTGGTGAAGAGGGAAAATGCACGGGATAAACGGGATGGATGTGGGTCTCGATAGTCTGAAGATATCAGAAGGCCATCATACCCACTAAATAAGCGACGGTAGGCTAATGTATAAGTGACCGGCATGCAAATCATGTGGTCAGAGTTGATTCCGACCAGCAGTACCAATGAGGATTTCAATTTGTGAAATTTATATGTACTAGTCAAGTGAGTTACCATCTTTTGATGGTGAAGGAAAAACATCGTAAGGAAACCCACATACCCTAGAAGAAATTCTAATTTTCTAATTCTAATTCTTTGTAGTATTTGTGGGAGCTACAATAGATTAGTAACTGGACGACGTAAAGCAGTAGCTGACGGGATCTAACCCAAATAAAAATTAATAATATCACCCACTAAACCCATTTGTGCTCCAACACTTAGCTTTGTGTGGTGGGCCGCCAGAACCTGGTACAAAAACAGCGACAAGGCAACATAAGCCTCATGTTACCTACTTCTTTTTCAAGGTAAGTATATTGCGATTGCGGTAAACATCAACACAACTGTGTTTATTTAGATGCATTACCTAAGGAAATCGACATCGACGAAATCGACTCTCTTCTTCTGTATTACCGTTCACGGTTCAACTATGTCTGGAGTCAAGTTTAATAAAGCCAAATTGATTATAAAGAATATTACAACCATCAACCAAGGTAGAAAAGGTTTCTGTATTGGACTCCATCCTTTCATTTATGTAAATACCTAATACCACTCGACACCTGTTCTTTATTCCCCGGCTCGACTCCACTCAGCATATAATTTCATGGATAGCAATATATATTATGTGAATAAAAAGCTTTTTTTTTATGAATACTTTATTATATTATATCTAGCACTAGTTTTATTAAAATGTAAATATTTAGATTAGGTTTTTTTTGTAAATGTACATCGGTGGGTAGTAGTATAAATATTAAAACTATTTTATATTTCTTTGTTCAAAAACATTACCCTCCTTTTTGGCAGTACGTAAAAAGGAATAAGAATCATTAAAATATAACACGCTTTTCGGTTTATAATTAAATTGACATAAAAATATCAACTGGATGCAGTCGGCAACATGAAATTACTCAATTGGAGTATCGAAGAAACTACCCGTCCGAATTTCGAATTATTATTGTGTTGGATAGCCCATTTATCGAGACAGGCAATAATTAAACAATATTACATCACGCTACGTCCAAAAGGAGCTGAGTAGTGACCAAACAAAAGTTTGTTTGGTCATGTTATATAGCTTATATTTTCTCGAAAATGGTTATGTTATGCAAAGATATTTTTAAATTCGATCCAGTAGTTTCTGCGATAAGCGCGTTCAAGCAAAAAATATTAGCAGCTTAAAAATTTTAGTATAGAAATAAATTCACACAAGGATATTGAAATATGTGAGAATAAGTTATAAGTAATTTACAAAATAAATTTAAAAAAAAATCTACTTATAGTTTAATATAATGTCCGTTTGATGTTTGATGGTATCTTGGATGTGAATGTGAATGTTTTCCAAAAGCTCTGACCAATTCACCGCTTCCAGACACCAATATATATGCTCTACAATTGGAAGGGGATGCGTGTGAGTTACACCTCCAACGGCCACCTTTCTTCGTGTTAATTTGGAAGCCGTAAGTATACTGTTGGTACATGAAGAACCGCTTCCCAGTATTCATCGTGATCAACTTCAAATCTGCAATCATATTTATTTGTATTTACCAAAATATTGAGTTTATACTGCATTTGTGAAGTATTTACTAATTTGTTTGTTGTACAACTTAACTACGTCTCCGTCCACACGTAACTTATAAAAGACTAGAAGTCGCGCTCCCATCGTTCTTTATTTGGCCACTGCTCAGTTCCTATTGGCCGTAGCGTGGTGTTTTATATATAGCCTATGTTACTCAGTGATAATGTAGCTTTTCAACGGCAAGAATTTTTGAAATCGGCCCAATAGTTTTTAAGTTAAATCATTACATACAAACGAACAAATCTTTTCTCTCTATAATATTAGTATAGAAGTATAATTATAGATTAATAAATTAAACCATGTTAGATATTTTATGAAAATATTATTTTTAAAAGCTCTCATTTTAAAAATAGTACAATCAATCTGCATACTTAAAAATCGCTATAAGTAATCAAATTTTCATCAGTGCAAAATTAACTTAATTAACTAAGTAGGTAGGTAGGTTTTAGATTTCAAATCAAATATATTCGTCTTTTCTTTGGCAAGGTGGTATTTATTAATCTTTTGAACGCCGTAAAGAATTACCAACACTATACCCAGTATTCCGTATATAAATACATGTTTTTATACTACGACAAATAACATAGGCCGTACGCCTATTTGCAAAACACAATTTGGCATCCTATGGATGCAATCAACATCAGGGGCATCAAAAGTGCGTGGTCGACTTTCAACAAAACCTTGAAGAACTTCATAAAAAATCCCTGGCCTGGTAGTTTAACTACAGTTTAACATATCCATTCGGTGTTTGATGGTACTTCGGATGTCGATGATGATGTTCTCCAGTAGCCTGGACAACTTCCCCTGGAGTTGAAACTGTTATAGTTGCTTTACATTTAACTCTGCACACATTTGAAGTAGCACTGCATCGCCAACGACCTCCTTTCTTCGTGTTAAAATGAAATCCATATGCATAGTTTTGGTATATGTAGAATTTTCTACCGTTTGTCATTGTGATAAGGTTTAGATCTGAAATTAATTTTAAATTGTCTATAGTAAGGAATCATATCGCACTCACAGTTCAAAACAGTTATAAAATGAAAAATGCTGCTGGACAATTTTGGACCTTACCTTAATACACAGAAGATAGAATTTGCAGAGTAGACACATCTCAACTTATATCTGTTTTGCATTGGTAGTGCGATATTATCATACTAATATTATAAAGCTGAAACGTTTGTTTGTTCAGTTCATCGCACTAATCTCTGTAAGTACTGGTCCGAATAGAAAAAATATTTTAGTGTATCCAACACTTACATTTCCATTGACACATTTCTCCATCGCCCAAACATAGACTGGTGATAATGCCTTATGTTTTAAGTTCAGCAGCTCATGAACAGATCAACTGATTTCAGTGCGATTTTTTTGTTAAAAATCAGATTTTCTACCGATGGTTCTTGGACAAGTTTTATCAAAATCGGTTCAGCTATTTTCAACAATTAAAAATAATGCAACAGTTCTTTTGTTAACTGCGGTTTTAGAAAGAATCCATTTGCGTCTGGTTTGGGGTTTTTAAATATTAATATCATTTTTTTAATTTATACGACGTACTTGTTAAGTCTGTTTAATTTGTTTTATATCCTAACTTAACATCCTCCGGAAGTACCAATGTATGTTTTAAACGGGTGTAAATGTTCCCCCACCGCTTACTTTTTACTTCCTACTAATATTATAAATGCGAAAGTTTGTAAGAATGTTTGGATGTTTAGATGTTTGGATGTTTGGATGTTTGTTACCAGTAAACGAAAAAACCACTGAATAGATTTCAATGAAACTTTGCAATAATTTACCTTATACATCAGAATAACATATAGGCTATATTTTATCTAGATATCGCGTAAATTGGCTAAACCATGAGAACAAATGTAAAGTAAGTCGGAGAAAAATCTGCCATCTTATAGCTATTTCTGATTTGTCTACGTAAACCGTTAGTTTTACATAAGGACAATGTATGGAGGAATTGTTACTCTTAAATAGTTATAAAAAAAAGTCCGCGACAGCATATACCTATCTTTTATGTGGAAGTCGATATAGAGAGAATAGTGAGCAAGAAATACATTTAAATCGGATACTGCATTTAAAGTGAAAAATTTCATGGTATTAAACTAATTCCTAGGAATGTAAATACCTTTATCACTTTTGTCATTTAATGTAGATAATTTTTGTCGTTTACACTAAGTTATTTCGACAAATAGTTTAAAAGTTATTACGATATTAAATGAAATATATATTAATCCCAAAAATCTTATAATAATACTGTATGTCACCCGTGACTTCGCTTACCTGTTATTTTGTTCCTGTGACCACAGCAACTTTTCACTTTTAGAGGGGAAATTTCGGCCAATATTTTCTAAGCACAGATAATTACTTCAGATTAAACATAACCAATATTACGTGATTGATTAGAATATTACTTATCTTTGTAAACATCCATCCCGTGTCTTTTTGGTTAAAATTATCAAATATACAAACAAACATTCATCCTTTCAACTTTGTGTATGTATATTATCAACGTCAGCCCTATCTAATGACAATTCAGTATGACAGATTAAAAAGAAATCAAAGATCTCTTTTTTCTTTTTGCTTACTATACAACCTCATTACTTGAATATATTACTAATTATTCACCAGTAAATTCAAAGAATATATTATGACAATTGTGTAGTAAAATTATCAAATAAAGTAAAATATGAAATAAAATATTTTTTGTAGAAAAGTAAATAAATAATTATATTGCAGTATCAAGGTAGTATAGTAGCAGAATACAAATACCATAGACCTAGGATCCGCGCGCCATTTTTATGTATTCGCGCCATTTATTTTCGGTCTAAAATTTGACATTTGACAGTGAATTATCATTGTATGTATTTATGGTCGCTAAAGTCATAAACTAATAAAAATAAATGGATATTGTAAAATATGAAATAAAATATTTTTCGTAGAAAAGTAAATACATTGCAGTATCAAGGTAGTATAGTAGCAGAATACAAAAATACCATAGACCTAGGATCCGCGCGCTTTTTTTTTATAACGATTTTTTATATTTATGGCGGTACGAAGTACGCCGGGTCAGCTAGTTATAATTATATGCAGGTTATTTAAAAAAAAACTTTTTTTTTAACTACATACTTTATTACATATATATTAAATAATATAATGTGATTTGTTTTAGTGCTATTATATTTATTATAATGTAAAATATTTGGTTTTGTTCTTTTTATAATTGTATAATAGGTAGTAGGTACATGAATTAAATATTATTATTAAAACCCTTTTTTTTTTAATTCACTGAGGAATAAAATTAATTGAAGTCTAACACGATTTCTAACACAAAAATAAATTATTTAAAAAAAAGTCCAACAAGAGAATAATCTCCAACAGCCGAACATGAACTCTTTCATTATAAAAAAATAAAAAACTGTATCGTTGAGAATTTTTCAAACATACAATTTTATTAATAGACACAAACTAAACTCAAGAGTCAGAACAAATTGTATAGATCGCAAACACATTTGTCATACGGACGAGACGAGTAATACCGCTAGACTAATGATGTAGTCAAATTGCTTTCTGCTGTAATGTAAGGTCTCGGTCACGGTGGCAAGCGGTGAGCGGAGCGGTTCACTCCAATCTGGTAACTTCATGTTGCCGACTGCGTCAAGGCGGTATATTTATTTATTTATACTTTATTGGGGTATCAACAGCCTAATTACAATAGATATTACTTATAACGTAAACTTACAGATATCCACTTTTTAAATGCTACTTGCATTGCTACAAACAGTATTAACGAGAGTATTAGTTAAAGTATTAGAGCTGCTATCTGTGAGACTAACTTTTGTACAACGGAAAAATTAGTTTTGCAGCTCTATAAATAATAATAATATTCTACCACATTCACACAGCGCCATCTAGTCCCAAATTAAGCAATTATATTTGCTTGTGTTATGGGTACTAAACAACTGATATATTACTTAAATACATTTTTTTTTGTAAATACACACATTATAGATAAATTACACCCAGACACAGAACAAACCTACATGCTCATCATACAAAGATTTGTCCTGGGTGGGGATCGAATCCACGACGTCCAGCGTAGCAGTCAGGGTCACTAACCACTAGACCAACAGGCCAGTCAAATAAATATGCACCTTGATGTAGTCGGCAACACAAAATTACCCGATCGGAGTGAACGGAGCCGCTGGCGCACCGCTCACCGCTTGCCACCGTGACCGAAGCCTTTTGAGTTGTTGATGATAATGATGATGATGATGATTACTAAACTAGATACCACCAGCAGTTGCGCCCGTGGGTCATGGACACGTGCGGTGAACCCATTATTGTACTCCTCTCGCCTTACCGAATGTCACATCGTGGGTTACATTACTATACGATACAAATATTTATGTAATTTTCATTTAATTGTATGTTTATAAAGTACTCCGTGCGTGACATAGGCTAGAATAAAAAAGAGGGCAGTGCTTTTAAAAAAAATGTGATATTCCCAACTATTCTTACATAAAATATAAATTTGTCCCGTTGCTTCCAATCAACACAAACCTCATTTTGAGATATTCGACTTTAAAATTAATTGCAGTATTTCTCTGGCTTTTAGTTAAGTGCATATACTCCTAGGATTACATAAAATTACAAAAACAAAATGTAGCATTACCAAGCCAGAGAAATACTGCTATGAATTATAAAGTGAAATATCTCAAAATGAGGTTTGTGTTGATTGGATCATTTTTGCTTAAATCGGTCCATTATTGCAACGTCAAAAAAGGATAAATATCTATACATTTGCTTTGCATTAAACTAGATATACTATGTATATAGTAATTATAATATAAATTTAACTTATAATATTATAAAACTAAAGAGTTTGTTTGTTCGTTTGTTTGGTTAAACGCACTAATCGCAAGAACTACTCGTCCGAATTGAATTTTTTTTTGTGTTGTATCGCCCATTTATAACATCACGTTTCAACCAATAGGAGCTGAGTAGTGGCCAAACAGCGATCTACGGAAGTGAATCTCCGGACAAGAGGAAGTATAGCTGTCGCCCGGGACTTGGCTCCCGTGTATCTTTGTTTGGTCTTGTTATATTATAGCTTTGTCTCGATAAATGATCTATCTCACATTCAAATATTTTTTTATGTGCATCAGTAGTTCCTGAGATTAGCGCTTTCAAACAAACAAACTCTTCAGCTTTATAATACTAGTATAGATGGAAGTATAAGGATTTCGAAACAAGTCTTCTTTAAACTCTAATATAATGTCCGTTGGCTGTTTGATGGTAATTAGGATGTGAATGTGGATGTTCTCCAAAAGCCTTGACCAATTCACCGTTTCCAGACACCAATATATACGCCTTACATTTACTAGTGGTTGCGTGTGAGTTGCACCTCCAACGGCCACCTTTTTTCGTATTAAAATGGAAGCCGTATGTATACTGTTGATACATGAAGAACCGCTTCCCAGTAGCCATTGTGATCAATTTCAAATCTGCAATCAGATTTATTTGTATTTAGCCAAAATATTAAGTTTTGTTGCATTTTTTAAGTATTTGCTGATAAGTTTGTTGTACATCAACACCTAGCAAAAATATTAGTAGGTGCTCTTCGAGGAATATGTTAGGTGCTATTCGCGTAGGTGCTATTCGACTGGATGCTCTTAGAGGAATTCATCAAACTTTATGTGGATTCATGTGGAACAAAGTCCACACGTAACTTATAAAAGATTTATAAATTAAACCATGTTAATATTTTTTAAATTATTTTTAATAGCTCTCATTTTAGAACTGGTATAACATGATAAAAATGGCTATATAGGCCGTACGCCTATTTGCAAAATACAACAGGCAATAGGCAAATAGGCGTATGGTCTGTCTGATGGTAAGCGGTTACCATAGCCTATGCCTGCAATATCAGGGACATCAAAAGTAGCCGACTCTCAACAAACCTATTCACTCCTTGAAGGACCCATAACGTCCATCGGCCTTGTTTAGCTTAGCTAAATTCTAATATATCCATTCGATGTCTGATGGTACCTACTTATAAAAGAAATTGTGAAGGAACAATTTCTCCGTGAGGTGAAACTATTATAGCCACTTTACATTCACACAAATACATATATACACAGCATCACTTTCCTCGAAGGAGTAGGCAGAAGTTCATCACACCCAAAATTCGCCAGCGTGATTAGTATAAGTTAAAATCCTGTATTGAATCCGTGTCTAAAGGCACAAGAATATCGCGAACTAAATCACAAAAAAAGCAAATTTGACACGACAATAACATTGTACGTCTCGTCTAAGACTGTCTGTTCCAGTAACCATATCTAATGGCTATGCCGTTGTATGTGATAAATGGTTAAATAGTCGTAAGTCATAACAGTTATTTTGTCTATCGTCCAAAGGTAGACTGGTGATAATGCCTTAGGTGTTGAGTCTAGTAGCTTATAAACACCGTGCACCGATTTGAGTGCGATTTTTTATTTAAAATAATAATAAAATTTCACCACATTCACACAGTGCCATCTAGTCCCAAATTAAGCAATTATATTTGCTTGTGTTATAGGTACTAAACAACTGATAAACTACTTACATACATTTTTTTTTTGTAAATACATACATATTATAGATAAATTACACCCAGACACAGAACAAACAATAATGCTCATCACACAAAGATTTGTCCTGGGTGGGGATCGAACCCACGACCTCCGGTTTAGCAGTCAGGGTCGCTAACCACTAGACCAACAGGCCAGTCAAAGCAGATTCCTAGCGACACATGTTTTATCAAAATCCATTATAAATTCTATAGTTTTTTTGTTAGCCACGGTTTTACACTCAAAGGAGGGTTGGGTTTTTTTAAATACCAATACCAATTTTTAAATTTATATTTTTCAAATTATTTTTATATCCTAACATAATATCCTTCAGAAGTAACAATATATGTTTTAGACGGGTGGGCATGTTCCCCCACCGCTTTTATCAGTTCTCCCTGATCAGACACGACTATATAGGCTTTGCATTGAGAACTGCATCTCCAGCGACAGCCAACCTTCGTTTTGAACCATCGACTGTAAGTATAGTTTCTATACATGTAGAACTTCTTTCCATTCAATAGCGTTATCAGTTTTAAATCTGTAACATTGAAAGTGTATAATAATTCAAAAGAAATAGCATAATTTATCTTTGTCAATAGCTGTACTTGTATACCTACCTTCCAATCTGCTTGCAATCTTTAGGTTGACAGGTTACTTACCTGACGAGTAAGTTTCATCGACCCTGGTTTAACGGGGTGGATGGCACAGACCGAGTATCATCTACCCAGATGTTTTTTTAACGGGGCGGATAGCACAGATTGAGTAGCATACGCTTCAGTAGTGTATTACTATGACTGGATATATTGTATATCTGATAACTATGAGTTAGACAATGGTTGTAGGACGATAAAAATCCAAGGTGAAAAAAAAACAGAGGTTAAACAGGTTATCATAATTTGTGGTATTTTTCAGTATATTTATGGCTTAGAAATTCTCAAGCGGGTGGAATAATACATATTTGTTGATAGGGTAATGGGTGGTAGGTACTAACAATGTCATAATGTATTGTGTAGAGTTGTAGAAATGGAATTGGGCAGCTTCTATCTCACATAAAATGTTTACCCTGAGATACGAGTATTCTGCTTCTTTGAGAAGAAAACATTAAAATAGGCTTAAACGCGGAAATAAAAAAAAACTATGTATGTTTTAATATCTTTACTTCTGCCAAATCATTATATATTTTTTTTTCCATTTCTTCTTCTGTATAATGTACTTTTAATGCTTTTAAGTGGTGGAATTTTCTGTATCAAGTCCAAGCCAGAGTCTTTGAGAGATTCAACTGCTGCATTATAGACTGAGCTAACAGTTGGGCATTCGGGTGATGATATGTCTTCTTTACATTTAGATATCTTCAAATCAATTACATTTTTAATAAAATCTGGTTGACATTTATGCTTCTTCTCCCTTAATACAAGTTGATTGTCCTACAAACAAGAAAAAAAATTATGAGTTATGCACAAATATCGTTATAGATGTGATTCTTTAAAATGTCTAACACAAATATTATGCTATTTAAGTGATTTACTAGGTAACTAGTGATATTTATATTTTTATTAAATACTAGTATAACTATAAGATATAGCGACTGGCCTGTTGGTCTAGTGGTTAGTGACCCTGACTGCTAAGCCGGAGGTCGTGGGTACGATCCCCACCCAGGACAAATCTTTGTGTGATGAGCATAAAGGTTTGTTCTGTGTCTGGGTGTAATTTATCTATAATATGTATGTATTTACAAAAAATATATATTTAAGCAGTATATCAGTTGTTTAGTACCCATAACACAAGCAAATATAATTGCTTAATTTGGGACTAGATGGCGCTGTGCGAATGTGGTAGAATATTATTATTATTATATTATAATACTAACCTTCAAAGTTATTTTTCCACCACATTTTAGTTTTCTTCTATTAATGCATTCCCACGACGCCGTCGTTCCATTTTTATATTTTCGTTTTATTATATATTGGTGCCCATCACGAAGAAGAACGTTGCCACCGTTTCTTTTTAGAAATTTTAGAGATGGTACGCTGATAGAGCAACTTGGGATTTCTTCGGCCATAATTATTACTGGAACCCAAAAATTTAGAATTTCACCATTGTTCTAAATCCCTTACATCTGCTAACCACTTCCAAGCGTTTGACGTCACTGGACAATACATTTAATTTTGTGACTCGCTTCCTATTGGTCGAACTATAGATAAGGATTTGAGTCTTAAGCGCCGATTGTTGTTTGATTTTTATGCTATAAAGACTGATCACACAACGAGGGTAGATGAGACTCGATCTTTGCCATCCACCCGGTTAAATTTCCCAACTGTCCCTTTACCGGCGAAGGACGACCGGGGTGGAATGGAACTTACTTGTACCTGACAAAGTCCATAATGCTCTTACATAGCCAAAAATTAATGAAGATGTAGCCAAAAATATTCCGTGCTAAAAAAATTGTTGTATGGCGTATTCGTGATTATTAAATACAAAATGAAAATAAAAGGACATTGTTACATTTATTGAGGTATATTTATATGAAAAATCAGCTAATTAAGTAATTATTAAAATTAGCACAATTTTTTTAACTAAGCTATTGATAAATAGCAAGAAGTAAAACGAATGGGATTGAGAGAAGGAATTAGTCCTTGGAGGAATTCTAGTTAAACTTTTATGTAAGTACCATCCTTCTTCTTATGATATTGTGGTGCCTTATGCGTATGATTACCAACGACGCTGTGAAGCTGTCCTTCTGTAGTCACGATGATATATGCCCTACATCCAGAAGTACTGGTGCATCTCCAACGAAGCAAGTCGCGAGTTTTAAAACCAAAAGTGTACGCGTAATTGTTATATAAGAAATATCTTCGTCCATTTGCCATGGTGATACACTGAAGTTTGCCTGAAATATTGCAGAATAAAATTATGAAGAAATAAGATATTGTAGTTTAATATAATAAGTGCAAGCGATGGTGGCTGAATGGACAAGTGACCGGCGTGCAAGTCACGCGGTCACACTCGTCCGAGGGGTGTTCGATCCCGACCTGCAGTACCAATGTGGATTCCACTTTGTGGAATTTATATGTACTAGTCAAGTGATTTACCATCTGTTAACGGTGAAGGATAACATCGTGAGGAAACCCCACATACCCTAGATGAAATTCTATGAGTATGTCTGATCCATCAACCAGCACCAGGCCAGCGTGAGTGGATTATGGCCTAAACCCTCTCAGCTCTCTAGATAGAGAAGAGACCCGAGCCCAACAGTGGGACTTATTGGGTTGCTGATGATGAATATAATAAGTTGTGGGTCGCCTAAGTTGAAAATTAACGGCGTGCGAAACATGGGGCACGAGTTTAATTCCGAAAGGCAGTACCAATGTAGATTTTACTTTCTGGAATTTACATGTTCTTGTCATGAGACTTAACATCTGCTAAAGGTGAAGGAAAACATCGTGTGGCAACACATATACTCTAGAAAAAATTCTAAAGGTATATTACCCACATTAGACCATCGTGTGTGATTTATGGCCTAATCTCTCTCAACTTGATACCTATATGAGAGGAGACCCGAGCCCAGCAGTGGGAAATTAGTGATTTATATTAAAAATGGTTTGAAAAACTTACAAATTTCATTTTTGAAAACGATAAAAGTAAAGTATTTTTTTCTTGTTTTTTCTTAACATAGACTGCCTTAGTATCCATAGATTAAATTAAACGTTAGGGCATACATCTTAATGACAATGACAGGCGAAACAAAGTTTCGCTTCTAATTAAAAAAAAAGATTAATGAAATGAAACAGCGATGATCGCAAAGCACTTTATTTTTAAACTATTACCTATTTTAAAACAAAAGACCTCGTGACTAAAACTAAACACAAATAATAATAATTTTAAGAGATGATAGTACAATTTTATATTCACAGAGTTTCCAGGGAGTTTCCAACATAATTAATTTGAATTACAAACATTACATTTTAAATATTTACCATAGACCCCGCTTTTTGAATTATAATTTATACCTAATTGAATTTTTTTTAGAATTAATTTTTTTGTATTATTTAAACTTCATTTCCATATTCTAACTGTGGATTAAGAAAGTTTAGTTTAGCGTACTTCAATTTTAAAAAAATGATTAGTCACAAGGTCAATAACCTCTTTACTTGGTTTTACGTGATAAACAAACGTAATGTATAAAACAATATACATTTTTATAATTATATATTATTATGATATGCTATGCTACTAAAGTCTTGTTTCACAACTGGTAGATAAGTGTCCGATAAAGTATCTGAAACTTAAGTGACAGATTTTATTGAAAAATAAGATCCACGCGCTAATATTAAACCTATGGTTTATTCTTTCATTGAGCATCTCTATTTCAGTCTAATATATTCTACACATTTTAAACATAATAATAGCACACATATCATTACGTCATTTATTCCCCAAGGGGTAGGCAGAGGTGTATGGATCCAGGAATTGCGACGTTGTCGACGTTGTAATTTAGGGTAATATTTCGTAGTTTTAAATTTTTATAGTCTAATCGAAGCTATATTTACAAAAAAATCTCAAGTGTGTTGAATAAACGCCATATGTATAAACGCTCTGAATATTTGTAAGAAAGATGGGCATACGATAGTGAAGCAAAGCATAGTTAATATCTTAACATTGATATATGTAAATTGCAAGTAAAGAGGTTATCTAAGAACTAAGCATGTAACATCTAAACCGAATGATTCGAATGTCGAAATTCAGAGAAAGCCCCCTGATTACGAAATGTTTAGCTTATTGGAATTTTACTATGTCATTCCTAATAAGCTACGATTCAGACCAACCGGCTCGCATCGGCCCGCGCCGGGTGGCATTTTACAATGCGTTAAAGAACATTGAAATGTATCAACAGTAATTACAGTTCATATTTGCATGCAACTTACGCATAGTTACCTCCGTCGGCACCCCGCGACGCGCGACGGCCGACCGGCTCCGACCGGCTCCGACCGGCTGCCGTCGGGTCCGCTCGGAGCCGGTCGGCCGTGTGTCGTACGGAGATTACGGTGCAGCAACAGCTAGCGAATCATTCAAGTTGTGTTCTTCAAGCGATATTTTAAATAATATTTCACTTTACGTCTACGCGGCGCAAAGAGAGCGGCACTTCTGGGCGCTTGCAGTGCGTACGGATTCCAGCGGACGCTGTCGGCTGCCGCGGCATGCGGACGGCTCCGTTCCGATGCGGCGCGACGCGAGCCGGTTGGTCTGAATCGTACCTAACACTTTCAAATGACAATGATAAAATAGTATTCGTATAAAAACTCGAAACACTTCAAACACAATTAAGGTACGGCTACACTCATCGCGATAATCCGAATATTTGCGTAATCGCCACAAGTGTAGCCACTACTTCGGCACTTCGGACGAAGCTTTGAGCACTTCGTTTAGCGTTTACCCCGGCCACACTCATCGCGATAACCCAGAGAGGAAGTTGTCGCGATGTGTATAGCCAAATGTTCGCGTATACTTCGGCACATTGGACGAAGCTTCAAGCACTTCGGCCGGCTCACGACAAACTTTTACAGAACACGGTAAAATAACAATAAGCCAATTACATTGTAAAGTTTAGCAAATCAAGTCCAAAACAGAAATTTATCGATATTCCATTAATCTAATGTATTTCCACACATTTTTAGTTTAACGTTTCTGTACCTACGCTTATTTACAAATCTTAAATACACACCTTGATAACGATTTTGTGTTTAAAAAAATACCTTAGAATGAATGCTGCTTTGAGTGCCACACTTTTACATGACTTGTTTAAAAAATAAAATATTATGCTAAACAAAGATTGAATTTGGTATATTTATTTTGACACGTGCCAAAAAACATCGCTACGTTGTATGTATGTCTGTGTTTAGCAATAGTGTAAGAAAACATTTTCAATCTCACATTTCCTAAAAATAACAACTAAAATACAACTTACGTTTATAATACTATTAAACTAAGAAACACACGCAATTTTAAATTAAAATCCAGAACGAAGAATAGTTAACCCCAATACCAATTCTAATTAATAAATCATACTTATACTATAAACTTATGTAACGAAATGAAGAAGAAAATATTAACCCTAAAATGTGATTGGAGAAGTAATTTAACTGACAGTTTATTATACTAGTCAAGCTTTTGGCAAAAATTTTGAGGCAAGGAAGAAAATCGCGTGCCGCGTCAGACGAAACAATATTTTTCTATTGAATTTGATAACTCTTGTCTGTGCGCGTCTGTGTAGCCACGTCACGGTATATAAACTCATTAATACTGTACTTATAGAAAATTATATTTTGTCTGATACGGCATGTGTCTGACACGTTCAATGTGTGTCAAGTCACTATTCCATGCTCGCTTATGTTATTGTCACCTTTAAAGTACTTATATACTTTAAAGATGTGTGGACGTCCATAGAAATATATATTTTAAACTTGGATACAACTGGCTTACAATTATGTCAATATTATTTACTTTCAAACTTTCGCATTGTATGATAATAGTTAGAAATATATAATAAATAATATATATAAGTAAAAATGTATTATTTTGTTTGAAGTTTTAAACAGTTTAACAGGTTGCACCAGCCGTGGTCACAGACTGACCTAATACCAAAAGTATTTGATTTACATTTGTCTTATAAAATTGTAAACAATAACTTTAAAAGCTTGACTAAGTACTTAGTGGAACTGTTAGAATCAATTGGTATTACTTCTGTTTTGAACATAATAGGTACATATGTTTACAATCATCTGTTAGTCCAAATCATGTAAAAATGACTTCACAATAACATGTTGATTATACAAATAATACGGCGATTTATCTATAAAGGTTGACTTACACGGAGACTTTTTCTCGAAATCACTCTATTTTATGATGAGTAAAAGTGATATAGCACAACGTATGTTTCAAGAAAATGTCTTCGAATCCGCCATTAGTACTCATAGACGATATAATCGCACGATTTATTAGAATTATCTTTAAGTAGCTTGTATCTTCCGTCTTTAGTTTCAACGTAAACTTTTGGAGGATGCAAATGTTCGCCGGGTTCCTTCTTGATAGAGAAGTCGTTATTCACGATGACTCCAATATAACAATTATTGGTATTGATGCACCGCCATCTTTTCTTCAAGTATGGAGTTTTGGAGTAATAATGGCCTTTGTATTTCAGAAGCAGTTTGTCTTGCACCGTGGTTATTAGTTGCACTGAAAAGATATAGCTTGCTTTACTACTGTTCAAGATAATGACGTCATTTGTACTTAAAAATAACGGAGTTTCATCGTATTAAATATTGTCATATTCCTTTATTCATAAATCAAACGCACTAATATAGTTATGAACAATTATACATTTCTAAAATATAAATTAAAAAGTCAGTTAAACTTTTTTGAGCTTCATATTCCGATGTCTGTCTAATACAGGGGGATGAAAATAAAAATTCTAAGTCTAAAGATAATTACTGATTTTTTATTCATTAAACTTGACTACAGCTACAATATTAAGTTACAACAAAGAATAATATGTAACACGATTCTAATACATTGATTAACAGTTAACTAGTATTAAAAACGAGATATAATTTTACGAATAATATTAATAAAAAATTTATACGATCCATTCATCTAGATTTAGGAATACATCAAGATAAATCTACGAGTACATAATTACCGTAAACGTCGCATCAAATCAGAATATCGGTTTTATACATTTAGTATGATTAAAAAATATATATAGCATGTTGCTGCGACACAACACACTATCAATGTGTTTCTAACCGTACTAAATACAATATACGAAATTATATTATGCTTTTAACACGACATGAATGACACAGTCGTGTATTTCAACTTTAAGAGTGACGTCACACAAGTGCTACTGACGATTATAGACTGTCTGACGATTAAAGTATCTATAGCGACTTATAGTCGTTCGATGCCACACATGAACTTTGCGCAAAAGAGCTTTAGAAGGAGCATCGGTTCATACATTTAGTATGGTTAGAAAACGTTCTACTACGACACAGAAGTTTATTTATTTTAGTCGCTGTGATGTCTTAGTAAACTCTCGCGTCCCACGTGTGGTGTGGCCTTAGTACATTATCGGACTGCGTTGCATCTTACTTAAACATTTAACAACAGTTAACGTCATCTTTCTGCTCATGTATCCAAAGGAATCTGTTGTCAGATACGTAAGTTCCATCGATAGTTTTTAAGTATATTTTTGGTGGATGTTTATGGGGCTTCGGCTCTCTTTTTATCGTAAGATCCGGACGTACAGAGATCGTCTTGAAGCAGTACTTTGTATGGATGCATCGCCAATTGAACTTTGTATTTGGTGTCCTTGCGTAGCAATAATTTTTATATCTGAATAAAATTTTGCCGTTCACCGTTTTTATTATTTCACCTGAAAATGTAGATTGTGTTAGGAAATGTTAATTACGAATTATTACCGGTATTAAGCTACGTCCACACTGGTATAATGCACCTTACCTTTTTAATTTTTTATATTCTGTCCTTTAGCTAGCATAGCTAATTAATAACTAAAAAAATAATATAGCTGTTATGTGGATATTTAGGCAATAGTCATTGAATCAATAAAACACAATTGTCCCTTTATGTTTTTACCAATTTAAAATAATGATTAACAAAATATCTTTAATCTGAACAGTAATTTATGGATAGCGCATCTATGTGGTGTCCATACGTATTATTGAGGCACAATATATTATACCGCAAACACATCTTATGGTAAATTTGAGACTGAGATTTGAGTCTATTGAAACGTGTGTGTTTTGTTGTTATTTGGCAATTTTATATAAACTGATTCACTCTGAGTTTGTAAAAGTTCGTATGATGTGACGGACTTTACATAATATCGTATATAGGGTTAGCCAATAAGAGGTTTCATTTTGAATAATCTGCTATTTGGGCAGCTGTCAACTTAGAAGCTGTCATCTTTTGACATTTGAAAAGTAAAAACTACGCAATTACTAAAATTGGTACGATAACTGCCTGGATGGCGCAGCGGAAAGTGTATACGACTGCTGTGCAATAGGTCCCGGGTTCGATTCCCGGGTGGGGTGAAAATGGTATTGGGCTTTTCTATCATGAAATTCCAGTATTGAGATTTTCCCCGGAGTTTGGTAAACAAATGTTCCCGGTAGATGACAATAGACTCGCCCCCTATTTTATGGGACCAAACATAGCTGGCGAAACGTGGGTGTGATACACCTCTGCCTACCCCTTAGGGGAAAAAGGCGTGATGATATGTTATGTTATATATTATATGGTAAGATACACGCTTCAACAACGCATTGAAAATGTTGAAAATTTTGCAGTCACAGTGCGCGCGTAAAATATATTTTACCTCTTTAAAAATGCCAATGGACGCCTGAACACTGAACGTATCACTAGTGCATTGCTTACCCTTCAAAAACCTATTTGTTATGGTCGAGTCGAGAAGACGCCGCGTTAGAGTCGAGTATACCTTCCATCGTGAGTCATAATTAATTGTTTCTTTTGATGACTATGTTCAGTAAAACTGCCATATATTGTTAATTTCTCGTCTGTCTGAAGGAACGCTCTACATTTGGGGAAGCTGGTGCAGTACCACTTTTGTCTTTTAAGGCCCTTATGCAGCATGTAATATGTGAAACCTTCGTATAATACGAGTTTCTTGCCGTTCACCATGTGGATGTATTGAGCTGCAAAATAAATATACGAATCTTTATTTTCAATTATAATTACAGTTTAGCAATCACCTGTTTTTATCTCAGACTTCAAAACAATGTTGATGGCATACAAAATCAAACTTGAAAGACATTTTCTTTTTCTTTAGTCAAATTGTCTGTCTGCAATATTTAAGATAATCCATGTAGTGACTGATTAATTACTAACCCATTTCAACCAAAGCCAGCGTGGTATAGCAGGTTAATTTCCCTCCAAAATATTTGGAGAGACCTGTGCCTAGCAGTGGGACATTAATAGGTTGTAATGCTGATGATGAATATTTAAGATACTTTCCCTCCATTAGGCATAGCCGCGGAACGCCCTGTATTAGCTTTTGCATTTAAGTTCGCCTTATAGATATATCAAGACAAAGCTGTAGTATGCATAAGCATGCATACTACATTTTTTAAATTTTATAATGAATTTTAAGTATATTATAAGATCGTTAGCTATAGGCGACACAAAGTCACAATTAGGTGAGATCTATGATGGCTGGACATATCCATCATCAGCCTCTAACAAGAGAGCTGAGGGTTTTAGGCTATAATCCACTCACGCTGGCCTAGTGCGGTTTGGTGACTTTAGAACCACTTTAGAATTTTTTCAGGGGTATGTGGGTTTCCTCACGATGTTTTCCTTCACCGTCAGCACATGGTAAGTCACTTGACTAGCACATATAAATTCCACAAAGTGGAATCCACATTGGTACTGCCGCTTATCCATTCAACCACCATCGCATAGGAGTATAGGACCCTATGTTATGATATAATTAGTCATTAAAAAACATATTATATTTGATTACAGACGATATATTTACTAACGTAGATTTGGTACAACATTGATAACAGTCAGTAACATATTGCTAACTGTGCTATATTATACTAAACAAATAAATGGTCTTTCCCCTTTGGGACCACGACACTTTGGGACTACGGTGTCAATCGCGGAACGGCCTTTTTTGAATTGGCTGTTTCACACCAAAACCAAACGGACCACGGTTTTGTCTTGGTGTAGTGGTCTTGGGAAGACCAAAATAAATAAGTCCACAACGTGCTTCTCTTCTCTATCTTTGTTGTAATGGACTAAAAATAAAAATTCGACTACATCAAATTACTTTTTCTATGAAATATATATAATTATTATTTAAAATATAGCCTTGGTCAAACACTGCCTCTTATGATACAGGTCTTGCCTAGTATAAGAGACAGGGTTCATAATTTTTCGAGACATTTTTAACTAATGTAACATCTAAAGTACCTATAACATGTCTGTAACTACTTCTGTAATTAGTTGTGATAATAAATAAATTATTATTATTATTACCTACATTTATTAAGTTAGTGTCATGTTATATCAATGACTTGCCAAAAGTGGTTAAGAACGCAAACTGTCTGTTATTTGCCGACGACCTTAAGCTGTCTCTCGCGATAGATGGCCATGATGATGTAATGTATGTGATAAGTGTATCCGATGAGAACTGGCGAGTAGTTTATATGTACCCACATATAACTTTATATTTGTAACGTTGCGATGAAACCATTTCAATAAACCAGTCCATTGTATGCCACAAGCGAGAGTGTTTGATTTACTGTTTCCCTATTTCCCGCATCTCTGGACTACTCAGGAATACTTCATTGGCGACGAGGTAAACTTATGGTGATATTGGTGTGCAAAAAGACAGTGAGAAAAGATGCCGGTGGGAAAATTAGAACAATTTAATGTAGAAACGGATAATTGGACTTTGTACATCGAACGTTTGGAACAATATTTTGTCGTGAACGATATTAAAGTGGAATTAAGAGTGCCGACCTTGATAACGGTCATGGGTAATGCCAGTTATGAACTTTTAGTAACGTTATGCACTCCGAAGAAACCATCCACGTTGGGATTTAGCGAAATTGTTCAAATATTGCAAAGTCATCTACAACCGAAACCAAATGTACTTGCCGAAAGGTACAAATTTAGACAAAGGAAACAGTTAAAGGGAGAAAGCATCGCTTCGTATGTAGCAGAACTAAAGAAATTGACGAAATTCTGCGAATTTGAGGGTGAATTGGACAGTAACCTAAGGGACCAATTCGTCTGTGGATTGGAGAGTGACGTCATTCGGCAACGTTTATTCACGGGAGATGTGCCGACGTTGATCAAGGCTTGCAAGTTGGCTGTGGCAATGGAAGCGGCAGAGGTGGATGCGGCAATGATGGAACCTCGTGCTCGTCAGCGGGACGGTTGTGAAGATATAACCCGTGACTCAGCACGTTCGACGAATACCCACAAGATAGCAGCGCCCGATCATGGGGACAGGCGCTCTGCTGGGCGAAGGACGGGGTACAGAGGACAGCAGCAGAGGCCAAGGACTAGACCAACTGGTGAAGGTGTGCAACAGGTACCGGGGGGGAGGTCTAAGGGAGGCCGGTGTGGTGCTTGTGGTGCCGAGCATGACGGTGGCTCCTGTCGGTTTAGGAGGTATACATGTCGAGTATGCAACCAGGAAGGGCATTTGAAAAAGGTATGCCCCCGACTGAATGACATAAAGTGGTGTCAAACCCGGGAGGAAGTGTTAGAGAACACCAGTGGAAGTGAGGGTGATGATTTACACCAGGTAAATTTTAATGTATTTAATTTAGATTGTATCGAACGGTATAGCCCTTATTTTATTACTCTTTCTGTAAATAATAAAAACCTCAAATTGGAGGTAGATACGGGCAGTAGAATATCTTGTATAAATTTTGATTGTTATAGGCAAATGTTTCATAATATTGCCTTAATACCATCTAATTTAGTATTGAATTATTATACGGGTGAAAAAGTGTGTCCCAGAGGCAAAATTAAACCCTATGTGCGGTATAGAAACCAATGTAAACAATTAGATTTGTATGTTATTGATAACGGAAAAAATCCTTTGTTAGGCCGAGAATGGTTATGTGATTTAAACATTAAATTACAAGATATTGATAAGCGAGCTAGCTTTAGTTGTAATAATATTAGTCGTACTCGACCATTCAATATTAATGACTTAATTTCCAGATTTGGTGAGGTATTTGCGGACGGGCTCGGATGTTTTACTGGTGGTGAAGTGAGCCTGCGAGTGCGGTCAGATGCGAGGCCGGTGTTCATGCGCGCACGGCCGCTCGCCTATGCGTTGCGGGAGCGTGTGGACCACGCGCTCGATCAGCTGATGCGAGACGGAGTTATATCGGCCGTCGAAACATCTGACTGGGCGACGCCGATCGTGCCAGTTATTAAAAAGGATGGTTCTTTAAGGTTATGTGGTGATTATAAGTTAACGTTAAATAAATGCTTAGAGGTTGACCGTTTTCCTTTACCGAGGATAGAAGATTTATTAGCTAAACTGCATTCAGGGCACAAGTACAGCAAAATTGATCTTTCACAAGCTTATGCTCAATTTTGTTTAGATGACAAGTCAAAAGCCTATACGGTGATTAATACTCATCGTGGTTTATTTAGATATAATCGATTAATTTATGGTTTATCGTCTAGCCCAGGTATTTTTCAGAGAAAAATTGAACAGATCTTTGGTGATATGCCGCAGGTGGGCATATTCCTTGATGACGTCATAATTACGGGTTCAGGGGAGGCGGAGCATATTGAGACATTGTATAGGGTATTTGAAAGGTTACAACGCTATGGTTTGAAAGTAAAGAAAGAAAAATGTACTTTTTTTGCAGATGAAGTAGCTTACTTAGGTTTTGTCATTAGTAAAGAGGGAGTGAAGACATGCCCAAGCAAAGTAGAAGCCATAGAAAAGGTGCCCATTCCAACCAATTTGTATCAGCTTAGATCATTTTTAGGTATGGTGATGTACTATGCGAAATTTGTTAAAAATATAAGCACGATTTTAGCGCCATTATACCAATTGCTTAGGAAGGATAATAAGTTTATTTGGACAGATCGTTGTACGAAAGTGTTTAATGAAATTAAATGTTTATTAACGTCAAGTGAGGTTCTCGCTCATTACGAACCTCTAAGCCCGGTGACCTTGACAACAGACGCTAGTGCCACTGGTATGGGAGCCGTCATAGCTCATGTTATGTCCGACGGGTCGGAACGACCCATAGCTTACGCTTCTCGGGTACTAAATGCTGCCGAAAAGAATTATTCTCAAATACAAAGAGAGGCGTTATCTATAGTATTTGGAGTTAAAAAATTTCACCAGTATTTATATGGACGTAGATTTAGTCTCAAGACGGACCATAAGCCCTTAGTTTCCATCTTTGGTGATAAGTCAGGTATACCCACCATGGCAGCGAGTAGGCTCCAAAGATGGGCCGTTATCCTGTCGGGTTATGAATACGATATTCAATACATTCCCACGGATAAAAATGGAGCAGATGCTTTATCTCGCTTGTCAGTAGGTAAAGAAGTAAGGAGTCAGCCAGAGACGACTTATGTTAAGTTTGTTCAGGATTTTTTGCCTATTAGAAGTGAAAACATTAGTAAGGAAACCAGTAACGATATTATATTAATGAAAGTAGTGTTATATTTAAGATCGGGTTGGCCATTGAACTGTCCGGACACTGAACTGCAACCATATTTTAGTAAGAAAAATGAATTATATATAGATTCAGGGTGTATTATGTGGGGTTATAAGATGATCATTCCAGAGGGTCTTCGCTTACATATATTAAAAGAATTACATATAGGTCATATGGGAGTAGTGAAAATGAAATCTTTAGCCCGGAGTTATGTTTGGTGGCCTGGTATTGATGCAGACATTGAACGGATGTGTAGAGAATGTATTACATGTAAATTAGAAGCAACTGCCCCACCAAAAGCGCCCCCTCAACCATGGCCGTATATAACAGAACCATGGAGCAGATTACACATAGATTTTCTAGGGCCATTCAACAGTAAGATGTTCTTTGTAGTTGTTGATTCATCATCTAAGTGGATAGAAGCGTTTGAGATGAAAACTACAACAGGAAAAGAAGTGGTAAAAATATTTAGGGATATATTTGCGCGATTTGGTCTACCAAGGGAGATTGTATCCGATAATGGGCCACCTTTCACCGGCGCGGACATTGCAAATTTTATTAAAATGAATGGGATTAAGCACACATTTACACCTGTATATCACCCTGCTTCTAATGGCGCTGCAGAAAGTGCAGTCAAACTCTGTAAGAGGGCATTAAAAAAGGCCATTAGAGATAAGTGTGATTTGGATATTGCGTTGAAATCATATCTTTTAATGTATAGAAATACGGTTCATAATACAACGGGGGAAACTCCGGCACGATTATTACAACATAGAACTTTGCGATCACGCTTGGACTTACTTCACGGTAACGAGCATAAAGTGGAGCAACGGGTTAGGGAGGTACAGAAAAAACAGACAGAAGAATGTAAAGGTAGGGTGCGATTCTTAGAAATAGGTGAAGAGGTTTGGGCTCGCGGTTTTGGAGGGGAGGAAAAGTGGATAGCGGGCAAGATTGACAAACGGGTAGGGTCTAGGTTCTATGTAGTGGTAAGAGAAAACGGTCCACCTTTGAAACGGCATATAGATCAGTTACGGAAACGGGTACCACGAGCTATTATAGCCAGTCCTTTTCCTGAACATAACATCATTGGCGAAGAAGTGAATCCGAGTGTAGTTACCGAACAGGCACGTACTCCAACACCAGTTACAACATCCGAACCCAGAAGTAAACGTGTTAGACGGCCGGTAATAAGGTATCCGGACTAAGGTTATAATATTTTGTATCTATACTATGTGTCTAGTTATATATCTAATTATAAGTACCTTTATTTAAGTGGTAGGGTGTAATGTATGTGATAAGTGTATCCGATGAGAACTGGCGAGTAGTTTATATGTACCCACATATAACTTTATATTTGTAACGTTGCGATGAAACCATTTCAATAAACCAGTCCATTGTATGCCACAAGCGAGAGTGTTTGATTTACTGTTTCCCTATTTCCCGCATCTCTGGACTACTCAGGAATACTTCATGTATTAGACTACAACAGGACATAGACCGAGTGGTAAGATGGAGCATTGAAAATCACTTACAGTTCAATGAATCAAAGTGTGTAACAATTACATTTTCTCGCGTCAAAACACCCTTAGTACATAGTTACAATATAAATAAGGTGCAGTTAACAAGGGTCAAAGAAGTCAAAGATTTAGGAGTCATTTTTAACACTGAGTTGACTTTTCGGGATCACATTATTCGCAGCTGTAAAAAAGCATATAGGTCGTTGGGTTTTATTCTGCGTACAGCTCGTGGGTTCACGAATACAAAAGCTATCATAGCTTTGTATAACGCATTGGTTAGAAGCCAACTAGAATGCAATGCAGTCATCTGGGCTCCGCATGAAACTAAGTATAGTCTCATGCTGGAGCGGGTACAAAATAAATTTGTAAGATATATATATATGAGGTACTATGGGGTGTATCCGTTTTATCCGTTGATGTATCCAACCTTATTTATTTTAGGTATGGTTGGATACAATGAACTTAGGGTTAGAAGAGAGCTTGCCCTTGTTTCATATTTATTTAAAATTTTAAGAGGCAAGGTGCATAATGCGGATATTCTGGAGCGGCTGAACCTAGATGTTCCAGATAAATATGTGTGGCGCAGACGGAAGCCCAATCTGTTTGTGGAGCCACGTGCTCGCACCAACTTACTGAACGAGGCGCCGCTGACTCGCGCACTCCGCACGCTCAACCTCATTGACAGTCAAACAGATCTTTTATCTTGTTCTCTGAGTGAATTCACAAGGAATGCATTATTTGTAATTAGTTACAAAAAGTTAAATAGATAAAATACTATTATTATTTAGCACACTATCGAATTAGGTTATAACCTGTAATGATAGATGTAAGTTGAAATAAATAAATAAATAAATAAATAAAAAATCTTTGGCAAGCGTTACGATACTTTTGTTATGACTAACTAGATCTTATTATGAAATTAAGTCTGAAGTTTAACATGAATAAGAATCATTTTGATGGCATTAAGTACTATATAACTATTGGAATTGTCTTTTAGTGTCGCTTTACTATATACTCGTATCAATAAATTAGATGTTGCCCGAGGCTTCGCTTCCGTCGTTCTTTGTTTGGCCACTGCTCAGTGCCTATTGGGCGTAGCGTGATGTTATTTTATAAATGGGATATTCAACACTATAACAACATAATAAACAAACTAACTTTTCATCTTTATAAATTCACCTGAAACTCCAGACTTCGTTTCATTTTAATCTTAGTGATTCACGTAGAAAATTACATTTTTTTAAAATAGGGTTGTAAATTTTGACATTCTAACCACATTGGACAAGTCGAAAAATATTTGCGTTTGAAGCTTTGGCAATAGTGTGCATTTTATGCTTGAGCACTTAATAGGTATATAATCTATTAACAATTATTTACTTATTATATTGCACAAATCCTTTACTCTTGAATAGAGACGATTATTATAATAATAACGGTACTCTTTCAAAGAGTGGTCACAACTCTATTAGTCATAGGATGACTGTATAAGGGAGCCAAGTCCAAACTCGCATTGAATTTAACTTAACTTTCAACTACCGCATAACATTGACTTCGTGAAAATCCCAATAATATATTATATTTACAAATAGCGTACAATCACATTTAATATTTATAACACTTACATCTAATAAAGCTAACACACAACGAATAAAATTTCAAAAGGCAAATTAACTTTATGTACTATAAGTAATTGATAAACAAACATATATATTTCTAAATACATACATACTCTTCATCGAAAACACCCAAACCTTAAATTGCAGTCATAAAAATATTTTGTTCTGACCCGGGGATCGAATCCGAGACCTCCAAAACCGAACCTAAAATATATAATGAAGGAAAATTAACTTTATGACTATTCTCTTGTATGCAGAAAAAGCTGTGTTCAAAAGAATGTTCAGAGCTTACTAGTAGCATTCTTTGTTGAGCGGTCCGATTTTTTTTTACACAATGGTTATAATAGGTAAGCTAAAAAAAGATTTTTTTAATTTTTTTTCTCCGCACTCACAAGCCCTACTGTGTCGCGAGGGACTTTACAAACATACATTTAACAGACACAAAGTACATCCAGACTCGAAGCAAATATATATGTATATAGATGTATTAAGAATAATATGTATGTATTTAGAAATATATTCGGTGTCCAAACAAATGGTACATAATTATATTGCAATATAATGTTGAGTAAACGTTAGTACACCCTATTTAGATTTTTTTTTATTTTTTTTTGCAACTAATTTTTCCAGCCATACTCTGCGATTTAAGCATGTAATTTATGTAACGAAAATTATACGATTAAATATAATAAAAAAAATATTATCAAATCTCAATGTCAATGCAATAATTAATTTGTGTTATGTCAAAATCAAGGCACAAAATCGCTCGCTGTGGCGGCAATTAGGTGAGGCCTATGTTCAACAGTGGACGTCATTGGGCTGATACGATGATGATGATGTCAAAATTAAGGTAAATTAATTAATAATAATTTGATTTTATTACATATTTGTCTTATAACATTAGGTACCTACTTGTACCCTTTTAAAAATATGTATTATATTACGTATATTTATCAGTTGTCTAAACTCACAAACACAAGGGCTAGATTTCACTGTGTAAAAAATGTCCCAAGTATATATATCATCATCATCATCATCATATCAGCCCAATGTCGTCCACTGTTGAACATAGGCCTCACCTAATTTCCGCCAGTATTATTATTTTTGATTTTCATTTTTATAAAGAATTTTTTTTTTTTTGTACAAGAGTGTATGTGACCTTAGATCATCTGTAGCACAGGTTTTAGTACCTATTACAGGCTAATCATAAATTTTGTTCCCTACATTAAGTTATTTTTAAGAGTTCTGTTTATACATATTTACCATAGTACTTCAAAAAACTTTACTTTACTTTTAGAAAATACTTCTACTAGATATTTTATTATTATTAATGAATTATTGTTATATTATTATTATTCCCAATATTTGTCGCGAATAGGAAGTGAATCCAAGACACTCGTCAGTCGGCACGATGGCGATGTTAGTTGCTAGGCGACAATTTTATTTTTCGACTTTAATGTGGTGTTTCATACAAAATAAGACATTGCAAACGTGACAACGAATAGGTAGTCTGCTATGGATCTTTTTACACACGTGGCATATCGTATTCTTAGGAGGATTGCATTTTGTATCTTCTTCCACCTTCACCTGTCTGTGAATTTTTACTGAAATTGTAAAACATTGATGTTAAAGACAGTAAGTACCCTTACAGTAAGTAACCTTACAATAAAAGCACAGATTTTTAGTGCCTACAGTTACCTAAATACTTATTTAAAAATATGAAACCTACAAAAATTACACGAAATAATAAAATAATGTAATAATAAATATAATAATATGTAAATATAATATAATATTTCTCAAATATTTTTTTTATTTTTTTATTAAAAAAATTATTCGAGTAGACCTATGCCCAGCAGTGGGACATTTATGGGTTGAAATGATGATGATGATTACAAAAGTTATAGTGGGGATAATAAAAGAGAAATATTAAAATAAATACTGTTGTTCCATACACATGTTTATATTAAAATGCAGTATTTATACATTCGAAACCTAAAGTAAGTAGCTAAGTACTAAAAAAATGGATTCAGAGTTATCTTGGCTTCCAAACTGACATTACATTGTACATTATTAGTACCTACTTCTTACGTAAGCCAAAATACAAAACTTTAATATTGTATAATATATTTATAAACAGTGAAGTTGTCAATACAAGACATTCAGCTTCTTTTCTATTGCTCAGTACCTATTTACACAGGTATTTAACTTTTCAGACTACGCTATTATTCCCTTACCTGTCAACGCTTCTGATCTTAAGCTGAAACTCATACAACAAGACTAATGGATCATCATATTTGCTGGTTTCCACACATTTCTCACGGAATATTGCGAAAACGATATGAGCCACCATGATATTATGGGCACCTATATCGTTACATTCGACAACATATATGTGAAGTGAAAATCGGAAAATTCACATTGAGGAATCATCGCATACAGACAGGGAAAATTGTCTTTCGCAACACCTCGTCCATACATCTGCCTAGCATTATAACACCGAAAGATATAATGAAATGAAAAACAATTAACTTGGACCAAATTGACATTGGAAATCTGCAGTTCTTATCCCATAATATGTTAAACAGTGAAAGCGTAGTGAAAACAAGTGAAAAACAACAGTTTTTAAACACTCAAAGCGTTATATAGTACTAGCTGACCCGGCATACTTCGTACCGCCATAAATAAAAAAATCGTTATAAAAAAAAGCGCGCGGATCCTAGGTCTATGGTATTTGTATTCTACTACTATACTACCTTGATACTGCAATGTATTTACTTTGCTACGAAAAATATTTTTCTTCATGTTTTACTTTATTTCATATTTTACAATATCCATTTATTTTTATTAGTTTATGACTTTAGCGACCATAAATACATACAATGATAATTCACTGTCAAATGTCAAATTTTAGACCGAAAATAAATGGCGCGAATACATAAAAATGGCGCGCGGATCCTAGGTCTATGGTATTTGTATTCTGCTACTATACTACCTTGATACTGCATTATATGTATTTACTTTTCTACAAAAAATATTTTATTTCATATTTTACTTTATTTGATAATTTTACTACACAATTGTCATAATATATTCTTTGAATTTACTGGTGAATAATTAGTAATATATTCAAGTAATGAGGTTGTATAGTAAGCAAAAAGTAAAAAGAGATCATTGATTTCTTTTTAATCTGTCATACTGAATTGTCATTAGGGCTGACGTTGATAATTATACATACACAAAGTTGAAAGGATGAATGTTTGTTTGTATATTTGATAATTTTAACCAAAAAGACACGGGATGGATGTTTACAAAGATAAGTACTATTCTAATCAATCACGTAATATTGGTTATGTTTAATCTGAAGTAATTATCTGTGCTTAGAAAATATTGGCCGAAATTTCCCCTCTAAAAGTGAAAAGTTGCTGTGGTCACAGGAACAAAATAACAGGTAAGCGAAGTCACGGGTGACATACAGTATTATTATAAGATTTTTGAGATTATATACATTTCATTTAATATCGTAATAACTTTTAAACTATTTGTCGAAATAACTTAGTGTAACGACAAAAATTATCTACATTAAATGACAAAAGTGATAAAGGTATTTACATTCCTAGGAATTAGTTTATTACCATGAAATTTTTCACTTTAAATGCAATATCCGATTTAAATGTATTTCTTGCTCACTATTCTCTCTATATCGACTTCCACATAAAAGATAGGCATATGCTGTCGCGGACTTTTTTTTTATAACTATTTAAGAGTAACAATTCCTCCATACATTGTCCTTATGTTAAACTAACGGTTTACGTAGAGAAATCAGAAATAGCTATAAGATGGCAGATTTTTCTCCGACTTACTTTACATTTGTTCTCATGATTTAGCCAATTTACGCGATATCTAGATAAAATATAGCCTATATGTTATTCTGATGTATAAGGTAAATTACTGCAAAGTTTCATTGAAATCTATTCAGTGGTTTTTTCGTTTACTGGTAACAAACATCCAAACATCTAAACATCCAAACATTCTTACAAACTTTCGCATTTATAATATTAGTAGGATTATAGCACAACGATATCGCGCATTATACATATTATGGACACGTTCACACTTAACTGTACCATAATATTATTGGCTTATTATACGGTATAAAATAAGCGATGCACTGAGTTCATACTATGCTATATCGTGCGCTGCCCTCTTCCTCCTCCCTCACCTCCGGCTATCCCGACAACTAGCTTGTGCAGTAAAGTGTGAACGTGTCCATAACAATCTATGGTGCGCGATATTGTTGTGTTATGAGCTATACTATATGCTATTATATTATAGCGTAGTCTGAAAGCAGCTTAATTCTAAAAAAACTATTTCAGTTCTTTGCTATTCTTTTCAATCGTATTGTTTTCGCGCAACATTCGAGAAGCATGATAATATTTAATAGTATCAAAATCGTTTATATAAGTACTATTTCTTACAATAAGATTTTTTTAATCAAAATGTTGGTAGTTTTAAAAAAGAATGATTTTCACAATTTTTTTTCGACGATTGTTTTAAATTCTAAATACATTTACTACAACAGCGATGTTACACTAACGTTTTTACCTGCATTTTTTTGTCATTAAATGTATGAGTAATCCAAATACAAATAACAAACAAAATCATCACTTTGAAACACTCTTACACTGAATCTATTTCCAAACTTTGGTTAAGACATCATTTCTTCTTAAACATGTATAAGCCTGCCATCACGTGCCCTAACCAGCGTCTTTTTACCATGCATGTGGTCACTCATAACTTGAAGAATATACGGACCTTCAGTTATTATATAAGAACTGCAGTTAGCATCGGAAGCACACATCCATTTGTCCCTTCCCTTCTTTTTTCCCTTTTTGTAGTAAGTAAATCCTTTGTGGACGATAAGTTTTTTGCCATTATCCATTATTACTATATCAGCTTTCATTTCTGAAAGAAGAAAAAACAATTAGTTCTGTTTTAAATTTGAGGAAGATTTAGGTAGCTCTTTGTGGCAGGGAAATAAAACGCGCTAATCCCAGGAGCTACTGGTCCGACTTAAAAAAATATTTTAGTGTTAGATAGCCCATTTATCAATGAAGACATATTACATGACGCTAAGGCCAAACGGAGTTGAGCAGTGGTCAAACAAAGTGCGAGCAAGCCCCGAGCAACAGCTAGTCTAACATACCTATATGCCAAAATTGTCGCTCCTATTGACTGTAGCGTAATGTTATCCCTTCAACTGTGGCGGCCATTTTGATAGAATTTGCGTATCTGTGGCGCTATATCCAGGTGAAATCGCGCGTAATCGGCGTGCTTGATTAAAATGACGATTTCTCTAAAGTTTTATATGGGGCCTATATAAACAACTTATGTTGTAGGTATCGTTATGAAATAAGCTTTCATTTGATTATTGATTAGTCCAGACTTGTTTTGTATTGTATTATTAATTTTAATTTCAAATCAGGATGAGCGATGCTTTTACAGTTTTTTGTAAAAAAATCGTTATAAATAAAAAAATAGTCAATACTACAAAAAGTTTTTATTTTATGTATATTAATATACATTTTGTTTATTAAACTAAACAAAAAAAAATATACCTCACCAAACATTTTTTCACCCCAGAAGCTTGACAAAAACATGCCTCATTATGGCGACCCGAACGCCCAAACAAAAAATAGGGTTACTTTATACATAAATTCTGAGAACACTGTAGGTCAAGTGGCTTAGAATGTTAACGCATACTTAAGTATGATATACTATTACATGCTGGAAAAATATTTACTGATGGGCTAGGCATATTATTACTAACAGTAGTAACACAATACTATTCCTATACCTATATGAAAAGGAGGAGGTTCTCAACCTTATGTCAAAGTCAAGTCAAAGTCAAAGTCAAATTCTTTATTTCATATAGATCACATACATGATACTTATGAACGTCATACAAAGCCAAAAAAGGGTGTCAGCAATTTGCTTACGGCCAGTTCACTGACAAGGTTGAGCTCTTAGAAGAACCTGGCAAGAAACTCAAGCCACTCTTTTTAAAATTGCTTAGTATCAAACTTAAATTGTTATCGTCGACCAATATGGTATGTGGGATCATCATTTGGTACCAACCGTGTATCTACCAATGGGTAAAGGCTTTTTGTGAACTCCTAGATTAGAAATGGTATGGGTAGAAAAACGGGATGATTCATTACAAGTTTTGTAGCAGCCCTACCCTAAAAATGTTATATTATGAATGTTATAGATAAACAAATGGATAGATAAATATCAAGAAATAAATATAGATAATAAATAAAAATGTGAAAACAAATAAAATAAAATTATGAATGGATGGTCACGAAACAGGGGTCCATACATACAGTTATGTTGCAACCTACACAGAATGTACGTACCTGTTTCTTGCAGGCCTTGCATGCCCGCCGCATGCGTTGGTGGTTTCCCATTGGGAACTCGGCCAAACGGTGTCTGATGTCTACGTTGTTCTGTGTAGGAGCAAGCGGAATTGGTGAAGGGGAAGAATGTTTGGCTAAAATAGACTTAATAAGTGAAATACGGAAGTTTCGATGAGACAGAGATGAAGAGTGGTTGTGAATGACGAAGGCGTTCAAAACGGAGACGTTTAAGAGCCTCTTAAACATTTTTTTATACCACACTCTACCACATTTCCTTTCCACTGGGTACATGGCCAGGAGCTGATCTTTCTTATCTACCCCACCCATCATAATATTGTAGTCCAATATTAGTGTGGGTTTGGTAGATCCATTAATAGTCTGTTGACTGTTCCCATGGTATGTAGAGATCATAGCTACCCTATTATTATCTCTCCATACCATGACATCAACGTCACCTGACGTCAAACCTGTGATCTGCCCCTTGCGCATGTCCCGTTTGGTGAGGCTATGCAGAGCCTGCGGGACAAACTTGCGATCAGTTCGCAAGGTTCCTACACAGTCAAAGCCCAAGGATTTCAGCCGTCGGGCTAGACACGGGGATTGATAAAAATTATCCATCCACAGTGTATAGCCCTTGTGCTCCAATCCTTGGACTAATCTCAAAACAATTGACTGTGTAGGAGCCTGCATTGGATCTAGTTGTGGCTGTGGGGTTGATTTATTATGAGCGTGAACCTCAAACCGCCATAGGTAGCCGGTTTGAGATTCACAAATCTCATATGTTTTTATTCCCCGACTTGCAGCTTTGTTGGGGATAAGCTGAGCGATCTCCAACCCGCCTTTCCATATCAGTAAACTTTCATCCAGCGAAATGTTTTGTGTTGGCGTGTACATATCTTGAAATTTTTTATTTAAATGTAATAATATTGGTTGAATTTTAAATAATTTTGCCTCGGCGTAATCGAGTTCTAGTGCACATATGTCATCGTTGTCATTAAAATGCAAGCATTTACTAAGTAATAAAAAACGATCGATAGACATGTGTGCACTAAAACCTGGTGTATAAAATACGTCCGGGCTATTGCTCCAGTACTCTTCCAATCTGGATTTTACCACAATCCCCATCGCCAGAACAATGCCCATATATACGTACAATTCGTCTGGCGTCGTATCTCGCCACTGAGTGATACGACTTCTGGGATGGAGATTGTGGTTCAACAGCATATGCGCAGCTACTTGCTGCGCATATTTGTTAGTTTCTTTAGAAATGTGCTCCATAATGTGCTGATCCCATATTTCAATGAAAATGTCATATGGGATAGCACATGGAGTTGTCGGTCCGACATTAATCTCGGAGAACGTTTCCCGCCTCAATTGAGCTGGAATCGGAGGGTTTGGAAACGCTCTCCAGTTAAAATCAAATGACATAAACGGCTGCTCCGTTATTGTCGAAGCGACATCGGCGGGATCAGGATCATTTTCCGAAATGTTAGTGGCAGCAACAGCATCCTGGTCCAAAGGTGTTTCCATTAAACTCCGAAACACCCTTGGAATTACAGGAACTGGAATCGCATCCTCGTCATCACTTTCGTCAGTGTCTTCTTCACTTCCTGTAACAAATCATATATGGTTTAAAATCTAGTAGGAACCATAAAGGACAATAGGCAAAAAAGCATGGAAGCTGCGACCGCCCTCTTATAGCCTTATGGCTAATAATAATCGTTGGATAGGTGTCCTCAATTGTTAGAGTTTTTTTACATAACAAATTTGAATTTATAAGCCTCATAACTCTTAACTTTGGCCATGCTCCAGGATCATATTTATGGTACCTACTATATTTGAAACAAAATAACAGGTTACAGTTACTGACCATGATTATTAATAATATTTAAAATTTCATCATTCATAAGATTTTTTTAATCAAAATGTGATTTTCACAAATTTTTTTCGACGATTGACTTAAATTCTAAATACATTTAACAGCGATGTCACACTAACGTTTTTACCTGCACTTTTTTTGTCATTAAATGTAGGAGTAATCCAATTTAAAATAACAAAAAAAATCATCACTTTGAAACATCTGAACAACTGAATCTATTTCCAAACTTTGGTTAAGACACATCATTTCTTCTTAAACATGTATGAGCCTGCCATCACGTGCCCTAACCAGCGTCTTTTTACCATGCATGTGGTCACTCATAACTTGAAGAATATACGAACCTTCAGTTATTATATAAGAACTGCAGTTAGCATCGGAAGCACACATCCATTTGTCCCTTCCCTTCTTTTTTCCCTTTCTGTAGTAAGTAAATCCTTTGTGGACGATAAATTTTTTGCCATTATCCATTATTACTATATCAGCTTTCATTTCTGAAAGAAGAAAAAACAATTAGTTCTGTTTTAAATTTGAGGAAGATTTAGGTAGCTCTTTGTGGCAGGGAAATAAAACGCGCTAATCCCAGGAACTACTGGTCCGACTTGAAAAAATATTTTAGTGTTAGATAGCCCATTTATCAATGAAGGCATATTACATGACGCTAAGGCCAAACGGAGTTGAGCAGTGGTCAAACAAAGTGCGAACAAGCCCCGAGCAACAGCTAGTCTAACATACCTATATGCCAAAATTGTCGCTCCTATTGACTGTAGCGTAATGTTATTATATACGCATTTCCTTAATTAATAGACTATCCAACATTAAAATATTTTTTCAAATCGGACCAGTAGTTTCTCTGATCTTAGCATTCAACCAAACAAACAAACTCTTCATCATCATCATCATCATCATATCAGCCTATCGACGTCCACTGCTGAACATAGGCCTCACCTAATTAAAAAAAAAAAATAAACAAACAAACAAAAAAACAAACTCTTCAGCTTTATAATATTATATAATATAGTATGGAATATATAGATTTTATTGAGCTTCTTTGCACGGTTGCAGCTCTTAACTAACCACCATTTCTTTACCATACAAATTTTGAATCCATAGAAAACACTCTTATAATAAAATAAGTAATATGCAAGTATTACGTTAATCTATTGTATTGTTAGAGACCGAACATCAATGATAACACCATAGTAGCAGTTTTATTCTTCATGATTTATTATGACACATACAAGAAAAAGGATATATAAATACATATTCAATAAAATTTTAATATTTACACATCAGAATCTTAATTATACATTACGGGAACGCAATTACGGTAGATACATTTGCAAAGCAGCAAGGCATGGTAATGAATCTAACGTCTGCGACTTACGTGTCCACGCATGGACAATATGGACATATGGCATGGACGACGGAGGGGGAGACGCGCGGGGTGCGGTGTGAGCGCACGCCCCTCCACCCGCCGCGCCGCCGTCACGACTCACGCCGCGACAAACCACTCCAAATAGTCACTTCGTAGCGAGCACACGTCATTTTAGTTTTACCATATTTGTACAGTTGATACATCGTTGTAATATATTTTATAATACAGTCCACTGCAGTTTAATTAACACAAACTAGCAATCGAGGTCCCAACAACAGCAGTCTTGTGAGACATCTTTTTACATTCGATAGATCAATAAAATTACGCTATTATATTGGATTAGCCTTTTAATATTGTCATGGACAGGCGTGCACTACAAGTTTTGTGAGAAAATTTGCTGGGGCATAATTTCATACAAAAAAAACTACAAGGGCACGTCTTACCTAAAACTTCATATATTATATTAATTATTATTACGAAAATAGATTCCTTAGCGGTACAATCACGTGAGAAATTTAATATAAATTTAACTTTCTGCAATTTTAACTATATTAAATCTCACACTTCTCCATTAATCTCCATACTTTACATTCTTTAAAAAGAAGTTCAGAGGTTTTCTCTTCACATTTTAATATATAGGTATAGGTACACAAATTCGTTACAAAATCTGAGTACTCGCTAATAGAAACCATTTCAACAAAATTTGTTAATCTCAATGATATTGTATGTTAAAAGAGTTGGTTAATCTAATTTTTGCCAGCCCTACTAGTTATTATAAAGACTTAAATACGAATATATTTCCCATCGTTAGTTTTAAACAGATTCTTCTTAACATGATGATGGTCGTTGTTTGCTTCGTGTATATACATGTTACTATCCGTCAAAACGTACGACTTGCAATGAGGGAAACTGGTACAGACCCACTTCACATATCCCTTCTTCTTACCTGCTCTGTAAAACGTAAAGCCTTCGTACAAGACTAGCGTCTTGTTATTCACCATTGTTATAAGCTGAGCTGAAATAACAAAATATGATAAAATATAATTGTTAATGAATTCACAGCTTGTTGGAGACTCCAAATTTGAAGTTCAAATGTGGTTAGGCCAAAACTCAATCAAAGTAAAAGATGACACGAGCAAATAGGGGCCCGAGTCTAACACAATCGTAACACAATGGTAAGCCGATGGTCTCATTCGACAGCTGTGATTGGCTTACTAAGTGAATTGCGCCATATTGCCGGCCTGTGATTGGTCAATATTAGTCCATTGGTGTAGACCTAAGCTAAATTATAAATATTAAAATACAACTACTAGTAGTATTTACTGTAGTAGTGTTGGTCCAGTGGTTAGTGACCCTGACTGCTAAGCCGGAGGTCGTGGGTTCGATTTACAAAAAAAAAATGTATTTAAGTAGTATATCAGTTGTTTAGTACCCATAACACAAGCAAATATAATTGCTTACTTTGGGACTAGATGGCGCCGTGTGAACGTGGTAGAATATTATTATTATTTAAATAATTTAATAAATACATGTCAATGTAATGTCAATAATAAAAAAACGGCTAAGGCTGCAAGCTATAAGAAATTACCACAATAAAAGGCATGCTTGCAAAACTTTCTTAAATTTATTATTTAGTTCATGGAAATTGCACAGAACAGTATTTCATTAGGTTCTTTGTTTATAAAATTATAAAACAATGTTCACTTACAATATTTGCCGTCTGCACACAAATGCAGTGTCTTCATCTCATGAGTATGTATGAGGGAACACTTAATTATATTAAGGTTATCATCGACGCAGAGGTATCCTTTACATCGTGGGAATCTTGTGCAAACCCATTTATGGCCGGTTCTCGTTAAATATCTGTAGAAAAATGTGTAGCCTTCGTAAAGTAGCCATTGCTTTCCATTTGCCATTGTGATTGGACGAGCTGAAAGAAAGAAATAAAAATATATTTTAATAGTTTTTTTATTTTCAACCTTTCTACACTGACTGTGGAATCACTCACCAATCGAGCCCAATTTCCTCTGTGTGCCCAAATCATGATGTACAATTTAGGCAGTTTTAAGCAAACAATAACGTAATATAATAAAATTATAGGGAACTTTTGTCTATCAACAAATTGCTGTACAGGCAGAAGAACTAAAAAATATAATTTTTAATTTAGAAAAAAAGATTTTTTTTTTCTTTTTTTTTTGTTAGTAATTGCCAGGGTTACGCAGCGGTAGTTAATACGGTTACGGTTTATGTTTTCTGAGGTCTTGAGACCGGTCCTGGGCTGGAGTAATAAATATTTGTATGATCTCCAATATCCCAAAATGTCCCAGATAAGCGCAAACAGCTACCGATAATTATACTTGTCCAACTGAAATGAGACTTTTTCAGTACTTCAGTAAGAAATTAAAACAAAATTTACACAAAATAGTTTAATAATATATGTACCTATTTACAACGTCTCAATACGTTACTAAATATTGCATTAATTTACAAATAAAATATTTTTTTAATATTTCATTCATCTATTTAAGTTTTTGTTTTTACAAAACATTCAAATAAAAACCACCGGCAACTACCAAGCGATATTCAGCCTAAGCGAGATTGCATCATCATCATCACAGTATAAAATGATCTGCACCGCGCTTCGCTACATTTACGCCGGCTCATAGCACACATACGTACATTTAACAGTTTTTTTTTTGTGTTTTTTATTACATAAGGACACATTTTTCCTTCAACAAACCATCATTGACTGTTCTTAACGAATTTTTTTTCTCTAAATACTCTAAATACTTAATAGGTAGGTTACCTATTAAGTATTGTTTAACGATTCCACAAACATCTACATTTTTATTACAATAAAATCATATTATCTCTTTCCTGCTTCGATTTGTGTCTGTGCTTATACAAAACGGTTTTCACGTTATCAAACGGCGGCATTTGTTTTGTTACATTCATACCCGTACTGTTAAATTCCTCTACAACTTGTGCGTATATAGAAGGTACTGAACCACTCTCAACTTGCACCCTCGCAATACATTTGTCGATATATTTAAGTATTTCATTTTCTACTTCGTCCGCTTCACATTTATGTTTATTCTGTCTAATTATTCTGATACCATCACTCACGATGCAAGTTCTACATATTTTTCTCTTTACACAACGCCAAACTATTAGTCCATTGGAATTAGTGCGTTGTTTTGTGTATCTATAGCCATTATGCAAGAGAATCTCACCACCTCTTTTAGACTTCCGTATAGTGAAATTAGTATCACCACAGTCACTTAGTGGTTTTGAAAGTAGACTTGTTATGTCTGTAATATTAATATTGATTAGTTTGTTAATATAAATGTAAAATATAATACATCCATTTCATACAACCTTTGTATTAGGTTTAAGAGATCCGCAGGAGAACTAAAGTTGCCGACATAGCTCACCGAGTCGAATCGCTTAAGTGGCAGTGGACAGGCCATATCGATCGTAGAACTGAATACTGACGGCCGATGCCGATGGGGGAAAAAGTTCTCGAGTGGCGGCCACGTGTTGGAAAGCGCAGTGTAGGGCCACCTCCCCACGAGACGGACTGACTCATTGGGTAGATTATATAATGATGTTGTCTTTAAATTAAGGGATACGAACATTCTGGCAGTTTTTAAGCAACACTTAGCATCAATATTATTTTATATCAATTTATTGTGTAACTAGTACTAATTGATATTGTAATTTATAAATTTCGATATTTTAGTAGAGTATTAACATTCTTGGTATTGTTACTGTGTAATTCCAAAGATTGTCTGCTAATAAATGACTTTGCCATGAAGTTCGCTTTGTTACAGTTGTAAATGCAAGTACGATAAATAAATTAATTATAAGTACCACAGGCGATAGAATCTAATAGCGATCGTGGTCAGCACATACAGCTAGCGATGATATTTTTTACGTGGTGCCAGGGCTTATGTCCAACTAAAGAGAGACTTTTTCAGTACTCGAGATTCTATGATTTGCTAATAAAATAAAACTAAAATTTACAGAAATTATTTTATTAATATATGTATTTACATGGGCTAAATACTTACCAAATATTACAGTAAATATGTATCGAATATTTTCAAAATGTTAGTTTGTAAATTTATCTAATTGATATATAGATATTGTTAAATACATGTGTTTGCTCAGAAAAACAAATAACAAACTGAAAAACAATAAAAAAATAGGATCCTTGACTTTATTATCTCAGTTTTTTTTGTCTGAACCCACCCAGTAAGTATTGTTTAAAGATTCCAGAAACATCTACATTTTTATTACAATAAAATCGTGTTATCTCTTTCCTGCTTCGATTTGTGTCTGTGCTTATAGAAAATATTTTTCACGCTAACAAACGGCGGCATTTGTTTTATTGCATTCATACCCGTACTGTTAAATTCCTCTACAACTTGTGCGTATATAGAAGGTATTGAACCACTCTCAACTTGCACCCTCGCAACACATTTATCGATATATTTTAATATTTCATTTTCCATTTCGTCCGCTTCACATTTATGTTTATTCTGTCTAATTATTCTGATACCATCACTCACTATACAAGTTGTGCATATTTTTCTCTTTACACAACGCCATACTATTAGTCCATTGGAATTAGTGCGTTGTTTTGTGTATTTATAGCCATTATGAAAGAGAATCTCACCACCTCTTATGGACTTCCGTATAGTGAAATTAGTATCACCATAGTCACTTAGTGTTTTTGAAAGTAGACTTGTTATGTCTGTAATATTAATATTGATTAGTTTGTTAATATAACTGTAAAATATAATACATCCATTTCCTATAATCTTTGTATTAGGTTTAACAGATCCGCAGGAGAACTAAAGTTGCCGACATAGCTCACCGAGTCGCATCGTTTAAGTGGCAGTGGACAGGCCATATCGATCGTAGAACTGAATACTGACGGCCGATGCCGATAAGGGAAAAAGGTCTCGAGTGGCGGCCACGTGTTGGAAAGCGCAGTGTAGGGCGACCCCCCACGAGATGGACTGAAAACCTGGTAAGGATTGCGGGTGATCGTTAATACATACAATACAAATATACACAAAAAGTATGTACAAAGGCGAGCTTAACTCAGAATTGAGTTCTTTTACAGCAAACCTTAGAGTGTAGAGGAGATAAGTGTAAAGAGGAGAGCATGAATGAAGTTCTCTCTGTTACAGTTGTAAATGCAAGTACCTACGATAAATAAAAAAACTGTTAGTACCACAGGCAATAGAATCTAACAGCGATCGTGTTCAGCACATACAGCTAGCGCTGATATATTTTACGTGGTGCCAGGGCTTATGTCCAACTAAAGAGAGACTTTTTCTGTACTCGAGATTCTATGATTTGCTAATAAAATAAAACTAAAATTCACAGACAATATTTTATTAATATATGTATTTACATGGGCTAAATACTTACCAAATATTACAGTAAATATGTATCAAATATTGTCAAAATGTTGGTTTGTAAATTTATCTAATTAATATATAGATATTGTTAAATACATGTGTTTGCTGAGAAAAACAAAGAACAAACTGAAAAACAAGGAAAAAAAGGATACTTGGCTCTTTATCTCATTTTTTTTTTCTCTGAACCACCCAGTAAGTATTATTTAACGATTCTAGAAACGCAACATTTTTATTACAATAAAATCGTGTTATCTCTTTCCTGCTTCGATTTGTGTCTGTGCTTATACAAAACGTTTTTCACGTTATGAAACGGCGGCATTTGTTTTATTGCATTCATACCCGTACTGTTAAATTCCTCTACAACTTGTGCGTATATAGAAGGTATTGAACCACTCTCTACTTGCACCCTCGCAATACATTTGTCGATATATTTTAATATTTCATTTTCTACTTCGTTCGGTTCACATTTATGTTTATTCTGTCTAACTACTCTGTTACCATCACTCACTATGCAGGTTTTACATACCTTTCTTTTTACACAAGTCCATACTATTTCTCCATTGGAATTAATACGCTTTTTTGTGTATCTATAGCCGTTATGTAGAAGAAGATCGCCGCCTCGCTTAGACTTCCGTATAGTAAAATTTGCATCATCAGTTTCACCTAGTGTTGTTGAAAGCATACTTGTTATGTCTGTAATAATAATAATAATTCTGATTAGTTTGTTAATAGAAAAGTTAAATAAAATATATCTAATTTAAAAAAAAATGAAAAGAAAGGAAAATATTACTTTACTTATTTTTTTTCCTTTATTTACCATTTAAACAGTTTTTACAATTTTACAATATTTTAACAATTCAGAATCGATATTATGAAAAATATTTTTTGTTTTGAGATGAACTATGATTTTTAAAATTCTTTATTGTAGCTTGTAAATAACGTCCAGGTAAGTTTTATACGTACGGCCGTAGCTGCTGAGTCCATATAGTATGTATGATTCAGTCAGTGCGTTATAAAGCATTAACTTGATTTTATAAGGAATACGTTTATTGTGAATGTTGCACTATGTTTGCTAGGAACCACCTCAGTTTTTTACAAACGCATTCGATATGATGCTTCCAATTAAAATGCATATCTATTATTTATCAATCCAAGGTACGTATGTTGTTTTACAACTTCTATCGCTGGACAAATACAAGGCGACTGAATAACGTGCATACAAGGTCTAAATACGTTACTAAATACTAAACTAAATATCAATCAAATATTGTCAAAATTATGTTGTAAATTTATCTATTCAAAACAGATTATTTATAATGTTGGCTGAGAAAACGATGGTTTTACAAAACTTTGACAAAATAGCCACCGCTAACTGAGCTAAATTCAGCCTAAACGAGATTGAAAGAAAGAATGAAAAATAATTTTGTGCACACACTGTACAAAAGTGCAAGAAATATAATTAAACGAACAAGAATTCAACTTATATACTTACAACAGCATATTTAATTATGAGAGACACAAAAATGGAGTAGTTTACAAGATCAAAATGTACATACAGAGGGAAGTGTAGTGTCTCACACAGGTGTTTGTCTCATCCATGCTTCCAACAAATACATCTTTAAATTATAACCTAAAAAATTTTTTTAATGTGCCTCCACCAAACCATTCTTAACTTTTCCTATGTTAGACAAAATCTATCTCAATTTTTTCTCTAACCCACCCAGTAACTATTGTTTAACAATTCCACAAACATCTACATTTATTTTCACAATAAAATCATGTTATCTCTTTCCTGCTTCGATTTGTGTCTGTGGGTATACAATCTAGTTTTCACGCTAGCAAACGGCGGCATTTGTTCTATTGCATTCAAACCCGTACTATTAAATTCCTGTACAACTTGTGCGTATATAGAAGGTATTGAACCACTCTCAACTTGCACCCTCGCAACACATTTGTCGATATATTTAAGTATTTCATTTTCTACTTCGTTCGCTTCACATTTATGTTTATTCTGTCTAATTATTTCGTTACCATAACTCACGATGCAAGTTCTACATATCTTAGTCTTTATACAACGCCACACTACTTGTCCATTATTATTAGTACGCTTTTTTGTGTATCTATAGCCATTATGCAAGAGAAGCTCACCGCCTCTGATAGACTTCTTTATAGTGAAATTTGTTTCACCACGGTCACTTTCAGTTGTTGAAAGTTGACTTGTGATTTCTGTAATAATAAAATATTATTGACTTATTTGTTAATAGAAAAGTAAACACTGGGTGTGTAGTCGTTGGCAAAATGTCCTTAAACATGGGGATTTTGTTTTAAGCCGGGTGTGTTTTTACCATACTTATTACTGGAATTAGTCTTAATAGGACCCGTTATTTTATTTTTGTCCGCACTGTTTTCTTTTTAATAAGATTAGACGTGAAACAGATTACTTTTGTCTCACACTTTGCAATGGAGTTTATTCCAACTCTTGCATTTCATTCTGATTAATTTGGTTACTGGTTCCAAGACACTACATCACCCTAAAGTTGACTAGTAGATAATCATTAAATCCTACTTTTCTAGTTGTTTATAACAGAATATTTTTATTTATTTTACAAAGGACGATAACGAAAAAAAAAGTTCAATACCACTGGTGACAGAATTTAACAGTGATCGTGTACAGCCTAGGGCTTCATCATCATATCAGCCCAATGCGACGCCCACTGCAGGATATTGCCCTAACCTAATTTCCGCCACAACAAGCGATTTTGTGCCACCTGCAACCAACGGCCGTCCTCAACCTTGACTGTCTTGAGCTAGGGCTTATGTCCAACTAAAGAGAGACTTTTCAGTACTTGCTTCTATGATTTGGTAATAAAAAATAACGATATTCATTTGTCATAAAACCATTATAATATATCTACATGTAAGTATATTTACAAGATCTAAATATTTGAGGCAATAAATAAAACAGAAACTGTGAATCAAATATTGATGCAGGCCGCAAACAACCGCCCTATTGGAAATCTCTTGAGGAGGCCTATGTTCAGCAGTGGACTTCCTGCGGCTGATATGATGATGATGATGAAGAAAATGCGATTTTATACATTACTCAGGTTTTTTGCAAAATAACAATCGCCAATTGCAGAGCGAAACTCTGCATCCACAAGATTACATACATATTTATATTTAATATGTTAAATTGCTGTTTGTGTCTTCTGTCTAACATCTGCATCTATAAATTAGATTCATGATCACCAAAACATCGCAGACTTATCCTACGTTTAAGGATAGTCTAAATTACTCCTGGGCTGTTTTTCTTTGTAACCAAGATTCATAAACATCATCTTTTTTATATTACAATAAAATTTTGTTTTATGTTTCTTGCCTTGATTTTTGTCTGTGCGTATACAATCTTTTTTTTACATTATCAAACGGTGGCATTTGCTTTCTAACATTCAAACCGGTACTATTATATTCCTCTACAACTTGTGCGTATATAGAAGATACTGAAGCACTCTCTTCTTGCACCCTTGTAAGGCATCTGTTCATATATTTGAGTATTTCATTTTCTGCTTCGTTCGCTTCACAAGTATGATTATCCTGTTTAAATATTGTCTTGTCTATGATTACGATTAATGCTTTACATATGTTTCTCTTTACACAACGCCAAACTATTCGTCCATTAGAATTAAAACGATGTTTGTGGTATCTATAGCCATTATGTAAGAGAAGATTACCACCTCTTTCAGATTTGTGTATACTGAAATTGCTATCACCAGTTTCACTTGGTGCTGTAGAAGGCTGATCTGCCATGTCTGTAATAAAAGTTAAACAAAATATATGTCTTCTTCATTTATTTGAATAGAAAGGAGTAGGTATTAAGTAAAATTGTTATTAAATTATACCTACTGAAAAGATTTTAGCGATATTTAGTTTGAAATATAGTGATTGGACGAGCTGAAAGAAAGCTATATAAATACACTTCCATAGTCATTTAATACGCATCAACCTTTCTTCTACTGACCATCAGCAATTGCTTACCAGTGTTGTCCTTATACTTCCAGGTGTCTTCAAATCAAGGGATACCAACATTGTGGCAGCTTTTAAGCTTTTAAGGAACACTAAGGGATCGCCTCCACTAAGGGAGCTAGAGAATTGCGGTGATTTTTACGTATTTCTATACATTCTCCCACCGCGATAATATCGCCGTGTGTATACAGTAGTATACACATTCTAAGAGTGTTTTTGTTCTAAGAATTACGCGGTACGACGATAATATCTCGTGGAGGTGATCCCTAGGCATCAGTTTATCTTGTGACTTGTAAGTAATTTCTGTTTGTAACTAGAACATGTGATATTGATACTGTTATTTATAAATTTCAACTTTGTTACAGTATGATCCAAATTGGTTTTGTATCTGCATTCTTGCATAGATTGTCTGGTCCTCTGGCAAAAAAAGTCATCATGCTAGTGTCCAACTAAAGATAAACTTTTCAAGTACTTGGATTCTATGATTTGATAATAAAATTAAAACATAATAAACTTAATTCACACAAAGTAGTTTATTGGTATATTTATTTATTAGGTCTAAATACGCTACTAAATACTAAAGTAAACATTGTTTTGGAATTGTATCTATTCAAAATAGATATGTTGGCTGAGAAAACACGTTCTTTTTTTACAAAAACTTTGACAAAATAGCCACCGCTAACTGAGCTAAATTCAGCCTAAACGAGATTGAAAGAAAGAGTGAAAAATAATTTTGTGCACAGACTGTACAAAAGTGCAAATATAATTATAAATTAAACGAACAAAAATGTTTGTGTCCCACATAAAAATTATTTAATTATGTGGGATACATAATAGGCCTCTCCCAACACGCGCCATAACACGTTTATAAATCGTTTTTATTATTATTAACACTCGGTCCTCCGTCTTCCGCATCCAGTCAGACCCAGCGACCTGCAGTGGACTGTAATAGGCTGAGATGATGATGTTGATGATGATGTGGGATACAAAAAATGGATTAGTTTAGAAGATCAAAAAGTATATACAGAGGGAAGTGATTTTATATTAAACTTCTGTAAGGATGTGTGTATTTCGCACAGTTGTTTAAATTAACTTTAACTTTAAATTATACTAGAACATTTTTTTATGTGCCCCCACCAAACCATGTCAGAGCAAGCTGAAAAGCAAAATCTATCTCAGTTTTTCTCTAAACCCACCCAGTAACTATTGTTTAACAATTCTACAAACATCTATATATTTTTACAATAAAATCATGTTATCTCTTTCCTGCTTCGATCTCTGTCTGTGTCTATACAAATTCGTTTTCACGCTAACAAACGGCGGCATTTGTTTTATTGCATTCATACCCGTACTGTTAAATTCTTCTACAACTTGTGCGTATATAGAAGCTATTGAACCACTCTCTACTTGCACCCTCGCAATACATTTGTCGATATATTTAAATATTTCATTTTCTACTTCGTTCGCTTCACATTTATGTTTATTCTGTCTAATTATTTTGTTGCCATCACTCACGATGCAAGTTCTACATTTCTTTGTCTTTACGCAAGTCCAAACTACTTGTCCATTGTTATTAGTACGTTTTTTTGTGTATCTATAGCCATTATGTAAGAGAAGCTCATGGCCTCTCTTAGACTTCTTTATAGTGAAATCACCACGGCCACTAACAGTTGTAGGAGATGGATTTCTTATTTCTGTAATAATAATATTATTTATTAATTTAAAGCTCCAATTTTAGCATTTCCTTCTGATTAATTTGGTTGTAAGTTTCAAGTTTTTACATCACCCTAAAGTTAACTGGTAGATAATGCCTCAGGCATTAAGTCCGCTTCTGTCTTTGTTTTGCGCAAAAAGTTTACTAAATGAGGTAGGTTAGGTATTCCTTTGTACTTTCGAATGTCAGAACCCAGTGATCGCAATTGCTAATAGCGTTGTTAACCCTGGCTTACAGGAGTTGCAGACGTGGGTGTGAGGGTCGGGATGTCCCATGACAATCAGCAATGCAAAACACTTAACAGTGGTGCCGGAATACCTCCGAGTGTCTCTACTTCCAGAGATACCAACATTCATTAAAATTATGAATTATTCATAATAATTATTAGTTCATTCCACAACCTGATAGTTCATAATAATTAATAATTATTATGAACTATCAGGTTGTGGAATGAACTCCCTAACGAGGTTTTCCCAAGGGACTACAGTATGGGATTCTTCAAAAAAGGAGTGAATATGTTTCTTAAGGGTCGGCAACGCGCTCGTGATGCCCCTGGTGTTGCAGGCGCCCATAGGCTACGGTAACCGCTTACCATCAGGCGGACCGTACGTCTGTTTGCCACCGTCGTCGTATAAAAAAAAAATTCTGGCAGATGTAAATCAAAACTAATAATCTTTTTTTTTTTTAATTCGTGTATTTCGTTGTATTTTTTTTTATATAAGATAACGCCCGCTCTATGGAACAAGTGGAACAAAACGCGGGGACAAACTCAATACAAAACAAATTCAAAATAAGTTTAATACAAAAAATGTTATATACAGAATTTTACAGCGATCGTGGTCATGTGCAGCTAAGGAGAAACTTTTTCAGTACTAGCGTCTCTATGATTTAGTAATAAAATCAAACTAAAATGAATTTGTCATAAGGCACTAAATAAAACAGAAACTGTAAATCAAGTATTGATAAGTGTTGTTGTGCACTATTTGATTCAAGCTTTAAGAAATCTGATGTTTTAGGGTCACCTGGTGTAACCCATGGTGTTCAAAGGCTTAATATGTTTATTAAGAAAACGCGATTTTTACATGACTCTGGTTTTTGGCAAAATAACAATCGCCAATTGCCACAAGATTAGTAGATTACATACATTATGTATATTTCTTATATTTTAAATTGTTGTCTTCTGTGCTTCTAACATCTGCATCTATAAATTGTATTCAAAGACACATTTTTTTAATGTGCCTTCAACAAAACAACATTAACATTTTTCTAAGTTTGAGGATTGTCTAAATTCCTCCTAATAAAATAATTAAATATACATAAAGATTGTAAAACATCATCATTTTTATATTACAATAAAATTTTGTTTTTTCTCTCTTGCCTTGATTTCTGTCTGTACTTATACAATTTTTTTTTAACGTTATCAAACGGCGGCATTTCTTTTTTCACATTCAAACCGCTTCTATTATATTCTTCTACAACTTGTGCATATATAGAAGTTATTGAAGCACTTTCTTCTTGCACCCTCGTAAGGCATCTGCTCATATATTTGAATATTTCATTTTCTACTTCGTTCGCTTCACATATATGTCTCTCCTGTTTAATTATTGTGTTGTCTAAGCTCACGATTAGTGTTTTACATATGTTTCTCTTTACACAACGCCAAACTACTTGTCCATTGGAATTAGTACGATGTTTTGTGTATCTATAGCCATTATGTAAGAGAAGATCACCACCTCTTTCGGATTTGTGTATACTGAAATTGCTATTACCAGTTTCACCTAGTGTTGCAAAAGGTTCTGCCATATCTGTAATTAAAGTTAAATAAAATATATCTTCTTAATGTATTTGAAAAAGGAAGGATTACTACTTACATTTAGGAAAAAAATAACACAAAATAGGTTATAAATGTATTTATTTACAAGGTCTAAATACGTTACTAAATATTACAGGAAATATATCTATTTGATATAAATTGTATTCAAGGTAAAAAGTAAACACACAGATTGTTTTGTGACTACCAAATTAAATGATATAGTACTTGAGTTATTTTTAATAGACAAAATATTCAATTGTAATTAATTAATAATAATTATAATACCATGTGTGGATAATGTAAAATATTTTGTATTTTGTTTAGACAAGTCGCTACTTTTAATGAACATATAAATGCAATCGCTTTGAAAACATCAAACATTTTAAACTCGTTAAGTTTTAACGGGTCCTTCTCGGGGGGTTCACCCCAAACATTAAAGTTGACTTTATTTATAACATTGTCGATTATGGATCTTTTTTATACGATACCAATGCAGTGTCATTTATATAAACTTGACACAATTTAAAATCAAGCGCTTAGACTACTCCCATTCATGTAATGGAGGTTGAGTTAGGTTTCCCTCCATTGTGTTTAAGAGAATGTATAGTGTATACATAATAATATGGTTATTAATTTTATATAAAGAGTATGTCCTGGTCGAATAATGTTACAACTGAACTTGTAGCCGATTTAACTGTACACAAAAGTTGTGACGTAAACGATGTATGTGTGTAACTATCGACCTATATCTGTACTACCTTCAATCTCAAAAAAAATTGTTAAACTTATTAATAAAAGCTTCATAAGCTATTTGCTTTATGCTTTTTTTTAAAAAAAAACGCTTTATGCTTTTTTTAAAAGACAACGCCCGCACTAGGGAACAAGCCCTGTGTCGCGGGGAGCTTTACAAACATGAAACTAACGGACACAAAGTACACCCAGACTAGAAACAAATATCTATGAATCACACAAATATTTGTCTTCTGTGGGAATCGAACCCACGTCACCCAGCACGGCGATGTAGTGGCGAGGCGACCACCTTAACCACTGCGCCACGGTGACAGTACAGACAGTTAACAAGTAAATATAAAATTTTATCAGAATTATAGTATGGATTTAGAAGTGGTCGTTCAACTCAAGACGCAGTTACAGCCATATCATCTGAGATTGTAAATAAAAATACTCACTTACACACACACACACCAACATACAAACACACATAAGTTTCAACACACCTTTTAAAAGCTGCTTATCAATAGCTACAGCCTGCTTATTTAATTTTATATAATTTAATTCCATACTTTGTTCATTATGTCACTTAATATTATCTCATAATTTTGTATGTACTAGCCTAAGGGAAGTGCTTCGGTAACTTAATGGAGCTGTCTCAATTTTTTTTATTTGAGATAAATATAGATTTTTATATTTTTATTATTATTTATAACTGTTCTTTGTCATCATCCGTATTGGCAGAATTAAAAGAAGACCCTAATTGTTAATATTTACAATGATTGTATGTCATAAGACATTAATGCTTGTTATCCTTTAGATATGTTCTTATTAGATGGACTACATGTATCAATGAGAACGAAGCAATTAACAAAACTGTAGAGTATAATAATAATAATATTCTACCACAATCATACAGCGCCATCTAGTCCCAAAGTAAGCAATTATATTTGCTTGTGATATGGGTACTAAACATGATATACTACTTAAATACTTTTTTTTTTTGTAAATACATACATATTATAGATAAATTACACCCAGACACAGAACAAACCTTTATGCTCATCACACAAAGATTTGTCCTGGGTGGGGATCGAACCCACGACCTCCGGCTTAGCAGTCAGGGTCACTAACCACTAGACCAACAGGCCTGTCATCTGCAGCTTTGAAAATAGTAATAAGGATCTAAGATTGCAATGGGTTCCGTCTCATATCGGGTTATCAGGTAACGAGGAGGCTGACAGGTTGGCCAATTTAGCTATAACAAAGGTTCTGATTATAAATTAAAATTGTTTGATACTGAAAATTTTGCTCAAATAAAAATTAGTTTTATATGATGGATTTACGGAATATTTTATTAGAAGAGAAAATAAAAATAAATATGGTACAAAACGATCCAATGTCAGCCTTCTTAGGGTGGAGTTGCACTAATTGGACCAGTTCGTAAATTGTACCGCATCAAAATCTACCAAACCGTAACCGTTAGTTTTAAATTGGCTACACTACAAAGCAGTGCTACCAACATGAAGCAATCGCTGCCATTTTGGATTCAATGACAAAAAAGAGTGAAGTGTAGTAAACAAAAATAATTATTACAGCGTTCTGATCGTATTTTATGGATGTTTACCTAAGGATTTCTTGTGGCAACGGTAAGTAAACCGCAGCTATTATATATGTGTTTGGAAAGTAGGCATATTAGTGTACTTTTTTGAGAATATACTTTTATGTTAAGCATTTCCAGGTTATGATGCCGGCTCACATAAAAATAAAACATAGTGTTGCCTAACTTGTACCAGGTAGGTTACTCCTAAAATGGACCGGTACAATTTGAGGTGTATGGTGGTTCTTCAACTTGATTGTTAACTAGATTGAAATGTTTTCAGATGCTTGGAGAGGATTAAACGTATTTATATTGACGCCAGATGACTTAGAAAAAGCCTTAGATTGTTTGAAAAGAAATCCATGGGAATTCACGAGTGTTCACGCATGTTCAATATACCTACCTACCTAAATCCACTTTAGAGACGTCTATCAAGTTTGAACAAGTATGTGAATGAATATACCATATCCAATGGTAGGCTAACTGTTTTTCACGATGAACTTGAACAAGAGCTTGTGTCACATTTGTTAAACATGGAAAAGCTTATGTTTGGACCCACAATAAAGATGTTTGAAAACTGGCTTATGACTAGTTATGACACTGCGGAAAAAATGGCATTTCAAACACTGTTAAACTACTCAATATTCAAACCTTTATGGATAATATTTTTTATAAATATGAACCTAAAACGGTAACGCTGATTTCAGATAATAAGAGGCACTTGAATCTCATTTCGACCATGAAGTACAATTTAGGATACCTGTGGTACAATTAAGGAAACCGGTTTCCCAAATTGTACTTTTTCAGACTTTTTTTAAAACTTGAATTGTCGTCTTTCTTTTTAAATTTCCTCATTTTCTAGTAATAAAAAAAGAACACCAATAGTACAACCTTTTTATTTCTAGTAATATAATCCTCTTAAGTTAAATAGTTTTTGTGATAGCTTGTAAAGTTTGTTAACTGGTACAATATAGGCAACCTTACCCTATATACCTTTGTTTAAGTTTCTTTTATATATTTTTTTATAAATATACATTTTAATATACTTAATATAAATAGGAATAGCATACCTAGTTATAGCTCATAGATCATAGATTGCGATCAAGGCATTAACCCACTAAGAAATTTGCTTATTTAATGAAAAAAGTTGAATCATCTAATTTTAAGGTTTGTGGTGTAGTAGAAGATGTAATGCATGTATTATGGATTATCAGGGATGGAGATAGGGTTGCCAGGTCGCCAAACCTAATAGCCGGACAGACCAGCCAGTTTGGCCGGACATTTGGGTAGAAAAGCCGGACACCCCATATTATTGCGGATTTTGTCTCAGTATTAATAACAAAAAAATTGTGCATGCGTGGCTGCGTGGGCGACCGACAGTCGACTCTCGTCGCCTGCACTCGGCGCTCGCTCGTTTGCGAAATGTAAAAAGCCTAACAAAAGCCGGACAAGAAGGACACCGTTTATTTTGGCCGGACACGCAATCAAAAAGCCTACCTATGTCCGGCTTTATCCGGACGCCTGGCTACGCTAGATGGAGATCATAGGATTATATTAAGTACCAGACGCAGAGAGAATTGTTTGTTAACAAATCTATATCTATACATATAATAAAATTCTAACGGGTCAATGTCTGTACATGGGAGATATATGAGATAAACTTTTACTGGGGGTCTTTATACACGTTATAGAACCCAAAAAATTATTGTCAGAATTTTTGTCTGTTTATCTGTGCGTTTATTCGCGATAATCTGCGAAATGGCTCAACCAATTTAAATGCGGTTTTCACTAATATATTGTGGTAAGCTCCACTTAACATTTAGTGTTCGTTTTAATCGAATCGGAAAAGGTGTATGTAAATATCGAAATCTACGCGAACGAAGTCGCGGACATAAGCTAGTTTAAAATAAATATGCAAAATCGGAGAGAGTCGGTACGTTTAATACAATAATATCGGATCCTAGATCAAATGCCGCTATATAATTATTTAAGATGGTGTACATTTATTAATGTAAGGTCTAATTAAATCGACATGTTCTTTAAGAATAAAAATTCCTTAAATCAAGATAAAAAAAGAATATGCTTTCACTTACTATCCATTACATTTTCTACGTTTGCGAAAAGTCAATATACAACATTGATTGTTTTTGACTCACGCCACACAATAAAAATTATATAACTATAATAATAATAATATAATATTTCACCACCTTCACACAGCGCCATCTAGTCCCAAATTAAACAATTATATTTGCTTGTGTTATGGGTACTAAACAACTGACATCATCATCATCATCGTCGACGTCCACTGTTGAACATAGGCCTCACCTAATTTCCGCCACAGCGAGCAACTTTGCGTCAACAACTAATATACTACTTAAATAATTTTGTTTTTGTAAATACATACATATTATAGATAAATAAATTACACCCAGACACAGAACAAACCTACATGCTCATCACACAAAGATTTGTCCTGGGTGGGGATCAAACCCACGACCTCCGGCTTAGCAGTCAGGATCACTAACCACTAGACCAACAGGCCAACAACTATTAAAATCATCTACATCTTTATTCCATATAAATCATGTTATTTCTTTCCTGCTTCGATTTTTGTCTGTGCCTATATAAAGTATTTTTCACGTTTTCAAACGGCGGCATCTGTTCTATTGCATTCATACCGGTACTATTAAATTCCTCTACAACTTGTGCGTATATAGAAGGTACTGAAGCACTCTCAACTTGCACCCTCTCAATACATTTGTTCATATATTTGAGTATTTCATTTTCTACTTCATTTGCTGTACATGTATGAATCTCTTCTTTGACTATTCTGTTGCCATAACTCACGATACAAGTTTTACATATCTTTGTCTTTGCACAACGCCATACTATATGTCCATTTAATTTTTCACGTTTTTTTGTGTATCTATAGCCATTATGTAAGAGAAGTTCACCACCTCTTTGTGATTTGTGTATAGTGAAGTTGCTGTCATTGGTTTCACTCAGTGTTATTGAAAGGTAACCTGCGATGTCTGAAATAATAAGAATACTGAATAATTTGTTCGAAAAAAGTTATAGAATATATCTATGTACTAAATGAATTTAAAAAGAAAGGATTATTACTTAACTTAAGGAAGATATGAATAAGATTTCAGATAAATGTTAAACCATTTTGATTCTCCATTTTTGTTAAGCATGTTTCTAAAATGTTTAAATTAAGATGTTAAGTTTAACTTTTATCTAAAGGAGTGATATTTTATCTTAAATAAAACAACATTCATTCAATCTTTATTACTTTAATGTAATACGTAAAATATATTTAATAATTAAATAGAGAATTTATAATAATTATAATATCACAATGTTTTTTAATAACTATAATTAATATGTATAGTAGAAATTAGTAAATCACAATACTTATTAAGGTAATAAACTATAATAAAATCTATTGTAAATCTAAAATGTATGAAATGCAGGGAATAAAAGGCTTTCTTATTTTTATTTTATTTATTTATGTAATATCTTGTTATATATTTTACATTACATAGCAATAATCGTTGACACGAAGATTTCCACAATAAATATAAAAGGAATTACTACTGGGCACAGGTCTCCTCCATCTAGAGAGTTGAGAGGGTTAAGGCCATAATTCACACTTGCTGGCCTTATACGGGCGGCCTTATTTATATTAATAGGACCATGAAACAACTAATAATTTATTTTTGATGATTCCAAAAATAAAATAGTATCTTTCTTATCGAGAGTGCCTCTTGCGTAAGGTTATTTCCCAGTTATTACACAGCGCCATCTACCCCAAAGTAAGCTAATATAGCTTGTGTTACGAAATCTAGATAGCTGATTTACATATCTATTTGTTTTTTAATACATACATATTATTGATGGAAAACCACCTAAACTAGAGAACAAACATTTGTAGTACATACAAATGGAGATTCAACTCGTTACCTCAGAAACCACAACCGTATACTCAACCGCGGCGCCACTGAGGCAATGTTATATCCATTCTCCACGTCGCAAGCTATAAATAGCTGAGCCTGTTACCATTAATAGGCATGCCGCATGCTCGACCCGGGAATCAAAACCAGGTGGTCGATTCTGCTAAATAACCCACGTCGATAGCAAACCGATGGACCAATCACAGGCCGGCAATATGGCGCGATTGACTTAGTAAGCCAATCACAGCTGTCGAATGAGACCATCGGCTTACGATTGTATTAGCAGAATTCGCCCTCAGGTGCAGCACACCGAGTGACAGTTGTTAACTTCGAACTAACGTTAAATGTGGTAAGACACGTATGACTGGCTTTTAGGTTTTAATATTGTAAGTTTAATATACGTTCCATCTGGACGACAGTAAAGTTCGCAAGACGGGTGGTTATGAGTATGTTTTTTGTCAAGTATATGGAATGTTTCATTGAGGAGTAAATTCGCTTTGCATTTCGGGAATAGAGTGCAGCACCAGCGGTGTCCTGCCGCACACTTGTAGCGGCAGAAGAATGTGTAACCATCGTGGTAAATACATTTCTTACCGCCTGACATCGTGATCAATTTTGCTACAATAAAAATAATGGGTTAATTTTCATTTAGGTACATTATGTTAGTTATAAGTAAAATGAATCAACATGTATGGCGTGCCATTGGCACGCATGCCACAAATATCATGCCGGATAAATTCTGGGCATACCAAAGTTTTAGGGATCTATATACTTCCATATTTTTTCATCCAACCATTTTTTTTTTAAAGAGTGGCTCGTTTTTCTTGCCTTCTTTAACTGCACTTTTGTATATTAAAATATAGTACATGTATATCAATTAAATAAAGAATATAAAATAATTTATGCGGTAATTTAAAGAAAAAGATGTCTACTAGTAAAATAATAATACTTGTATAGTATTCTAACTAAATTTCTTTATTGTATGCCTAAATATGCCAATGCAAAATTACACTTTAAGCCAACCGCAACCAGAACAATATATCATTTATTATACAAAACAAGTTATATAATTATATCAAAAACTTTAGTAAGTTTACAATTTGTATATAATTTAAATTAATTCAATCAACATTACATCAACAAACAAAATGTACGGTGTCAATAAAAATTACACCTTAACATCTGCCCAATAAGAAATATTATTACACTTTCACGTATTTCCCATCAGCCAATACATGATACCGAGGCTTAGGATGGGAATGTCTGTCCTCTACTTTAAAAACTATACCATCGTGTGATACAAGAAGGTAAGAAGAACAACCAGTACAGGCCCACCTAGCTCCTTCTTTAATAACGCCATGCTTGAAGTATGTGAAGCCATTTCTCATTATATACTGCTTACTATTCTTTTTCAATGTTATCATTTTCACTGGAACATAAAATACACAAATTACGTGGAACTCATCAAAATAACCACCAATATTTTAATTATAAAACATTATTTCGTGAGGAAACCCACATACCCTAGAAGAAATTCTGTGAGTATGTCTGATCCACCAACCCACACTAGGCCAGCGTGAGTGGATTATGGCCTAAATCCTCTCAGCTCTCTAGATAGAGGAGAGGAGACCCGAGCCCAGCAGTGGGACTTAATAGGTTGCTGATGATGATTTCGTGATATTTGCAACGAACAATTACTTCTAAACAATACTAAATTTGTGTCTTTTTAGCGCTTCACATCTTTAATTTGTTGGTCAGAAACCATAATTGGAACACAGAGACATGTTTTGCTAAAACAAAAAACTGTAGTTATGCAAAAGTAGGTTATTATTATGTAAGTGTTTTATTTTTCCTACTTCACCTAAGGTACCTAGTTTATTTAATTAATACACTATTATACACTGGTATCATTAATAAAAAAAATTTTATCTACATAATATGAACAAAACATAGCATCACGCCTTTTTCCGAAGAATTTTTTCTTTCGCCGAAGGGGTAGGCAGAGGTGTTTCACATCCACATTTCGCCAGATATGTTTGGTCCCATGAAATAGGGGGCGAGACTATTGTCATCAACCGGGAACATTTGTTTACCTCTAGGAAAATCTCAATACTGGAATTTCATGATAGAAAAACCCAATACCATTTTCACCCGACCCAGGAATCGAACCCGGGACCTCTTGCACAGCAGTCGTATACACTTCCCGCTGCGCCACCGAGGCAGTTATATAATATAGCATATAGTATTTCTTTAATTACGTGCAATATGTATTAATTTAAGTTTCAGAGATATATTTTATTCTTTGCTTAAATAGATACTTGCAAAATAATAAACTTATTAGATGTAATACACATTTAATAAGTTATAATAAATACATGATTGATAGAGAATCGTTTCAAACCACACAATTTATGATAATACAATACGCTTAATACAATGGTAATCCTCCTATTTCATAGCCTAGCCTAGCTAGGTGTCAAGTGGTTAAGGTACTGCCTACCTACTTGACTGGAGATGTGAAACTATATCTACCAACTTTTGGATATTATAATAGCCTCTAATTCTACACGGTTACAAACTTGCGTTCCAACAGTGACCTTGGTGAGAGCTTGGTTGCTATCCGCGTAGTTTGTATGAGATTTGGTTTACAACAGACGGCTACACGGTTGGAATCCACCAAGGGCATTTCTGTGGAAGGCAAGTTTATAACCATGTGGCACGGTTTTAAATTTCTAACTACGAAAACGAACGAACTACAATCTATTTTTTATAAGTAAATATATTATTATAATGAATAGTGTAATCTAGTAAAGATTTTTGCTAATAGGTATGATAATGAAAACGTGATGAAGCGTAAAATGAATAAAACTCATTTTCCTGTTTTTATTTTCCTGTCTATTGTGATTACAGCGCATATAATATAAGTATATAGGTACTTAGTAGTATGTAGTATTTAAGTTATTATTTTTTTGACTAGACTTAAGAGTAGGGCATGTAATACCGGAAGATTTTCAATTCCGATACTGATTTCCGATATTAGATCTCAATATTGGAATTCCGATATTAATATCGGAATTTCGTTATTACTTTAGAAATTGAAAATTTTATTTATTTATTGCATAAATTCGGTATGAGGTTGAGTTGGATTGAGTGTAATAATAGTACATTATGATATAAGTGCGGTAAGTTGAAAATTACAACGGAGGCGATATTGCTAGAGGCAGAGGCTGTAATTATATTATCAAAGCGCACGTAAGAAGAAAGAAAGAAAGAAAATACATTTATTTACCACAATTGTGACACAAGTTGGAGAACAAAAGTAAAAAATTAAGTAATATAAAGAAAAAAAATAGTACCTACGACGAAGAAGGAAAAATTATAAAAATAAAAAATTACCAGTTGCACCTACTGCATGTCACACCTGTAGGAATCTGGACTCTGCTCAGCATAATGCTGTGGCGCCAGCAACTAACAGCTGCTGGACACTCAACAGCGCTGATTTTCAGCAGAGCCCCAGGGACAGGATGGCGAGTCAACGACCCGTGTGTCGTGTGTGTGTGTGTTAGTGTATACTTTATAAATACAAAGTAATAAACGTATATGACGTTTAATAAAATATTTGCGAGGAAATAAATAAAACTCGGACTTTTTAATCACTTGTTAAAGCAGTTAGAAAAAACAATACAGCGAAAAGACAAAGCACGCGGAATAATTTTTACTTGTCACAAATTAACGATGAGCGGGCATCAGCGCTTTTTTTTAAGGCAAAGGCTCAAAAACAGCCTGTAACTAATAAAGTAAATTTTTTTTTGTGTTTTGTTACAGATAAATGGTTGTAATTTATGGTCAAAATAAATTAAATTAAATATTTATTTATTATATTTTATCTCCCAAAGTAAATTTTATTCATAAAATGTTGACCACTTTTCTGACCTAAAAAAGATTAAGCTAAGATTTAAAAAAGTACCGTTCGTTTTAGACGGAGCATTTTGATTATTAGTGATCTTGATAAACCGTGCGTTTTACATTACAATAACGCATAAGTGCGTAATGAGATACATTAAGATACTGAAATTGGTGAAATAAGAGCCCGAGATACCCTTTACTTTATATTATGTTATTATATGTATACCTTTGTGTAATAAAAACATTTTGAATTGTATACTTTTATTTGGTTTTAATTTTGGTCCTAAAATGGATCGCGTTAAGAGCTCGCGATCGGCCACCTGGGCCTGGAACAAACAAGAGATAGATGATATAGCAGCTAATATTAAATATTAACTGCTATATGTAGGTTTTATGACTCTCTCTATCTACGTAACTAAATATTAGTTTTATGTAATAATACAAACCAGCATCTTAAAAGTCTACGAACGAACGAAAACGTATTTTGTTTTATTTTAAACAAGCACAAGTATAAAACCTGATACCGAATTTATGCAATTTATGAATAAAATTTGCAATTTCTAAAGTAATAACCAAATTCCGATATTTCGATATTGGATCACTCAGTATCGGAATTGTAATATCGAAACTTGCGTTCCGAGATTCCGATATTGCGATATTCCGAGATTCCGAGATTCATGCCCTACTTAAGAGTTAGATTTATCAACTACATGCGTTTCGTGAAATGAACCTTCTAATGGATTCAGTTTCGGAGCCACTTCCTCATTATCTTCACGGTCACTTACTAAAGGTTACCCATCAATTTAAACACTCTACTTTGCTAATTACAATCAAGTATATATTAGTATATAGTATTTAAGTTATTATATTTTTGACTAGATTTAAGAGTTAGCTTTATGAACTACATGCGTTTCATGAAATGATCTTTCTAATGGATTCAGTTTCGGAGCCACGTCCTCATTATCTTCACGGTCACTTACTAAAGGTTAACCATCAATTTAAACACTCTACTTTGCTAATTACAATCAAGTATATATTAGTATATAGTATTTAAGTTATTATATTTTTGACTAGATTTAAGAGTTAGTTTTATGAACTACATGCGTTTCATGAAATGATCCTTCTAATGGATTCAGTTTCGGAGCCACTTCCTCATTATCTTCACGGTCACTTACTAAAGGTTAACCATCAATTTAAACACTCTACTTTGCTAATTACAATCAAGTATACCTATATTAGTATATAGTATTTAAGTTATTATATTTTTGACTAGATTTAAGAGTTAGTTTTATGAACTACATGCGTTTCATGAAATGATCCTTCTAATGGATTCAGTTTCGGAGCCACTTCCTCATTATCTTCACGGTCACTTACTAAAGGTTAACCATCAATTTAAACACTCTACTTTGCTAATTACAATCAAGTATACCTATATTAGTATATAGTATTTAAGTTATTATATTTTTGATAAGATTTAAGAGTTCGTTTTATGAACTACATGCGTTTCATGAAATGATCCTTCTAATGGATTCAGTTTCGGAGCCACGTCCTCATTATCTTCACGGTCACTTCCTAAAGGTTAACCATCAATTTAAACATTCTACTTTGCTAATTACAATCAAGTATATAGTGTTTAAATTAATATTTTTTTAAGAGATAGTTTTATCAAGTACATGCGTTTCATGAAATGATACTTCTAATGGATTCAGTTTCGGAGCCACGTCCTCATTATCTTCACGGTCACTTCCTAAAGGTTAACCATCAATTTAAACATTCTACTTTGCTAATTACAATCAAGTATATAGTATTTAAATTAATATTTTTTTAAGAGATAGTTTTATCAAGTACATGCGTTTTATGAAGTGATCCTTCTAATGGATTCAGTTTCGGAGCCACGTCTGCATTATCTTCACGGTCACTTACTGAAGTTGAAATCATTTTAAATGCTGTACGTTGCTATTTACTTTATTGTCTATGATATGACCGTCTGCTGTTTTCGCGCCATATTTTTCTTTGAATTTCCTTTTCTGCAGGTGTCATGTCGGCAATACTTTTAATTTTTTTCTGTTCTTTTTTTTTTAAATACCTCATTCTTTCTTTTTCTTTATATTTTGTATATTGTTGGGGATCATTTTTTATTTCTTCATATTTTCTTCTTCTTCTCAATCTATCTCGAACCATTTTCTTTTGACGATAACTATTAATAATGGCTGGTACGAATTCTATAACAGAATCTGTAAATAAATAAGTACACGTGAAAAAATGTCTACGCATTATCTACAACATACAATATTTTATGGATTTCCGGACACTCACAGGTAACTAAAAAATGTACCTATTGTTTTTTCTTTACAAATAAGCATGTCTTTGTAAAGAAAAACAATTAATGTTTTATATTATGCTAGTGTGATTCTTAACTGAATATATTAACTATAAATATAAAATATGACTTTAATTTCCCAAATATCAAAAATGTAATTAATTATATGAGTACATATAAAATGGCCATAAGATTATATAATCACCTAACTATTAACCATACTTAGACTTAAAATAATAGGGTAGAAATTATTTAAAACAAATTTCAAAAAGTGGTTAATTAATTCCGATTACATAAAGTTTGATACTGCAATGCCCGATAGGGTAGACAGTTGAAAACAATTTTTTTTCGAAAGGTACCTATATCTATAAATGAATAAAAAGGTTAACCATCAATTTAAACATTCTACTTTGCTACAATCAAGTATATATTAGTATATAGTATTTAAGTTATTATTTTTTTGACTAGACTAGAAGATGGGTAGAGAGAAGAGATAGTTTTATGAACTACATGCGTTTCATGAAATGATCCTTCTAATGGATTCAGTTTCGGAGCCACGTCCTCATTATCTTCACGGTCACTTACTAAAGGTTAACCATCAATTTAAACACTCTACTTTGCTAATTACAATCAAGTATACCTATATTAGTATATAGTATTTAAGTTATTATATTTTTGACTAGATTTAAGAGTTAGTTTTATGAACTACATGCGTTTCATGAAATGATCCTTCTAATGGATTCAGTTTCGGAGCCACTTCCTCATTATCTTCACGGTCACTTACTAAAGGTTAACCATCAATTTAAACACTCTACTTTGCTAATTACAATCAAGTATACCTATATTAGTATATAGTATTTAAGTTATTATATTTTTGATAAGATTTAAGAGTTCGTTTTATGAACTACATGCGTTTCATGAAATGATCCTTCTAATGGATTCAGTTTCGGAGCCACGTCCTCATTATCTTCACGGTCACTTCCTAAAGGTTAACCATCAATTTAAACATTCTACTTTGCTAATTACAATCAAGTATATAGTATTTAAATTAATATTTTTTTAAGAGATAGTTTTATCAAGTACGTGCGTTTCATGAAATGATCCTTCTAATGGATTCAGTTTCGGAGCCACGTCTGCATTATCTTCACGGTCACTTACTGAAGTTGAAATCAATTTAAATGCTGTACGTTGCTATTTACTTTATTGTCTATGATATGACCGTCTGCTGTTTTCGCGCCATATTTTTCTTTGAATTTCCTTTTCTGCAGGTGTCATGTCGGCAATACTTTTAATTTTTTTCTGTTCTTTTTTTTTTAAATACCTCATTCTTTGTTTTTCTTTATATTTTGTATATTGTTGGGGATCATTTTTTATTTCTTCATATTTTCTTCTTCTTCTCAATCTATCTCGAACCATTTTCTTTTGACGATAACTATTAATAATGGCTGGTACGAATTCTATAACAGAATCTGTAAATAAATAAGTACACGTGAAAAAATGTCTACGCATTATCTACAACATACAATATTTTATGGATTTCCGGACACTCACAGGTAACTAAAATATGTACCTATTGTTTTTTCTTTACAAATAAGCATGTCTTTGTAAAGAAAAACAATTAATGTTTTATATTATGCTAGTGTGATTCTTAACTGAATATATTAACTATAAATATAAAATATGACTTTAATTTCCCAAATATCAAAAATGTAATTAATTATATGAGTACATATAAAATGGCCATAAGATTATATAATCACCTAACTATTAACCATACTTAGACTTAAAACAATGGGGTAGAAATTATTTAAAACAAATTTCAAAAAGTGGTTAATTAATTCCGATTACATAAAGTATGATACTGCAATGCCCGATAGGGTAGACAGTTGAAACCAATTTTTTTTCGAAAGGTACCTATATCTATAAATGAATAAAAAGGTTAACCATCAATTTAAACATTCTACTTTGCTACAATCAAGTATATATTAGTATATAGTATTTAAGTTATATTTTTTTTGTCTAGACTAGAAGATGGGTAGAGAGAAGAGATAGTTTTATCAACTACATGCGTTTCATGAAATGATCCTTCTAATGGATTCAGTTTCGGAGCCACGTCTGCATTATCTTCACGGTCACTTACTGAAGTTGAAATCAATTTAAATGCTGTACGTTGCTATTTACTATATTTTCTATGATATAACCGTCTGCTGTTTTCGCGCCATTTTTTTCTTTGAATTTCCTGTTCTGCAGGTGTCATGTCGGCAATACTTTTAACTTTTTTCTGTTCTTTGTTTTTTAAATACCTCATTCTTTGTTTTTCTTTATATTTTGTATATTGTTGGGGATCATTTTTTATTTCTTCATATTTTCTTCTTCTCAATCTATCTGGAACCATTTTCTTTTGACGATAACTATTAATAATGGCTGGTACGAATTCTATATCAGAATCTGTAAATAAATAAGTACACGTGAAAAAATGTCTACGCATTATCTACAACATACAATATTTTATGGATTTTCGGACACTCACAGGTAACTAAAAAATGTACCTATTGTTTTTTCTTTACAAATAAGCATGTCTTTGTAAAGAAAAACAATTAATGTTTTATATTATGCTAGTGTGATTCTTAACTGAATATATTAACTATAAATATAAAATATGACTTTAATTTCCCAAATATCAAAAATGTAATTAATTATATGAGTACATATAAAATGGCCATAAGATTATATAATCACCTAACTATTAACCATACTTAGACTTAAAATAATAGGGTAGAAATTATTTAAAACAAATTTCAAAAAGTGGTTAATTAATTCCGATTACATAAAGTTTGATACTGCAATGCCCGATAGGGTAGACAGTTGAAAACAATTTTTTTTCGAAAGGTACCTATATCTATAAATGAATAAAAAGGTTAACCATCAATTTAAACATTCTACTTTGCTACAATCAAGTATATATTAGTATATAGTATTTAAGTTATTATTTTTTTGACTAGACTAGAAGATGGGTAGAGAGAAGAGATAGTTTTATCAACTACATGCGTTTCATGAACTGATCCTTCTAATGGATTCAGTTTCGGAGCCACGTCCTCATTATCTTCACGGTCACTTCCTAAAGGGTAACCATCAATTTAAACATTCTACTTTGCTAATTACAATCAAGTATATAGTATTTAAATTATTATTTTTTTAAGAGATAGTTTTATCAAGTACATGCGTTTCATGAAATGATCCTTCTAATGGATTCAGTTTCGGAGCCACGTCTGCATTATCTTCACGGTCACTTACTGAAGTTGAAATCAATTTAAATGCTGTACGTTGCTATTTACTTTATTGTCTATGATATGACCGTCTGCTGTTTTCGCGCCATATTTTTCTTTGAATTTCCTTTTCTGCAGGTGTCATGTCGGCAATACTTTTAATTTTTTTCTGTTCTTTTTTTTTTAAATACCTCATTCTTTCTTTTTCTTTATGTTTTGTATATTGTTGGGGATCATTTTTTATTTCTTCATATTTTCTTCTTCTTCTCAATCTATCTCGAACCATTTTCTTTTGACGATAACTATTAATAATGGCTGGTACGAATTCTATAACAGAATCTGTAAATAAATAAGTACACGTGAAAAAATGTCTACGCATTATCTACAACATATAATATTTTATGGATTTCCGGACACTCACAGGTAACTAAAAAATGTACCTATTGTTTTTTCTTTACAAATAAGCATGTCTTTGTAAAGAAAAACAATTAATGTTTTATATTATGCTAGTGTGATTCTTAACTGAATATATTAACTATAAATATAAAATATGACTTTAATTTCCCAAATATCAAAAATGTAATTAATAATATGAGTACATATAAAATGGCCATAAGATTATATAATCACCTAACTATTAACCATACTTAGACTTAAAATAATAGGGTAGAAATTATTTAAAACAAATTTCAAAAAGTGGTTAATTAATTCCGATTACATAAAGTTTGATACTGCAATGCCCGATAGGGTAGACAGTTGAAAACAATTTTTTTTCCAAAGGTATATCTATAAATGAATAAAGTTGAAACGTTTGTTTGTCAAATCAAAATTGAGTTTCTTTATTGTAATAAATTTTTATTGTGTTATTTTTTAATATTTATTATTATCATTACTAAGGAATCAAGAACATGACTATGAAAAAATTTAAAAACACATAATTACTTTCGAAAATAAATTTAAAATAGTACACCCTCTCCTCGGTGCTTGCTACATTGTTTACCTAATGAACACCTCTAATACAAATTAAATTACATCTTATAATATTTCCCATCTTCTCCAATATAATACTTAAGTTTATCATGCATATGATTTTCTGAAGATCTGATCACCTCGTTGCCCTTTCCAATGACAAGGAATGCTTTGCATTTGGAAGTTCTTGTACAGCTCCATCTGGTGCCAGTTTTAAGATCTAGATGTCTAAAGTAAGTGTACCCATTCTTTAATAGAACTTGATTCTTTGATGAACTTAAAGTTATAAGTTGCACTGAAAATAATAAACTTTTTGTTGGATTAATTAAAAAACAAAACATTTCTTGTTTATGGAGTTGTTGACGATTCGGACACAGTGTCTGAATGTCAACATTTTGATTTCAATGTTTTTTCACTGATAGTAAACTAGTCTCAATTACAGGAGATCACAACATGATAAAATAAGGGTAGGTACAGTTTACAAAAAAAATAAATGATAGTTTAAAAAATTAGACAGAAAATGGAACAAAAGGTATCTTGAAAATTAGGAAAAAATAATACAATAAATTATATTAAAATTCAGCATGTATTTGCGGTGGTGGCTGAAAAATGCGATGGTGGCTGAATAATGCGATGGTGGCTGAATGGATAAGGGACCGGCGCGGCGTGCAAATCACGTGGTCCGAGTTCAATCCTGACCGGCAGTACCAATGTGGATTCCACTTCGTGGAATTTATATGTACAAGTGACTTACCAGCTGCTAACGGTGAAGGAAAACATCGTGAGGAAACCCACATACCCTAAAAGAAATTCTATGAGTATGTCTGATCCACCAACCCGCACTAGGCCAGTGTGAGTGGATTAGGCCTAAACCCTCTCAGCTCTCTAGTTAGAGGAGAGGAGACCCGAGCCCAGCAGTTACTTACAGCCGGGACTTAATGGGTTGCTGATGATTATATTAAAATTAAGATTAAATAATTATAGAAATAGAAATTAATTAAAAAACAGAAGTTCAAATTAAATAATAGAAAGTGTTCTTATGTATGTATATATACTTCAGTACTCTGCTCCTATTAATCAAAATAAATTGCCCTAATCTATTCTTTACATACGAAGGAGCATCATGTTTATGAACAAAATTACCATCCAGGACTGTCTTATCACCATCAGTGACAACACAAGCTTTACAAATATACTGCACTTTCGACGAACTCGAACGACGACTCGACGACGAACGTACCTATCTTTTACTACCACCCTTTTTGGATGACCAGTGTAAACTGTATTTAAACTCTTGATGTCTAAAAAGATGACACTGACCAATGAAAAATGTCTTTGAAAATTATTATTTGAGTTTATAGTAGAGGAGATGTGGAAGAACGACTAGCACCCGTTTAATAACCAGATGGTACATATGTTTCATGAAATTTTATAGATTTACTAGCTATTGCCCGCGACTTCGTTCGTATAGATTTAGATGTTTAGTCAGATCTTTGTTTTAAGTGCAAATCTTGAAATTTCATGTATCATACACCACAGAGAGATTGATTTTTATATGATATCCGCTGTCCAATGTCAGGAATGTCAAAATAATATAATATACATAACATTTTCGTAACAAAGGACTCGATCTGACTCTTTCATGTCTTGACTGTTTTATACGAGGTTTATGTTAACTTTATTCACACAGCGCGTTTTGAGACTGACCCCCACAATAACAAATGATAATCACAAAAAAGAAGCAAAAAGATCTTTCAAACGACATAACTGTCTGTTCGTTTCACTCGTTCTCCTTAACGGATTTGTTTTAACAAAAATAATTTTTAAATAACGAGTCTTCAAAGTTGTCAACGGCCGGTTAGACACATACCCTTATAAATTAAAACAAATCACAAATATCTTTAATTATAATAAAAATAATAATTAGAATAAGTTATTTATTACACATTCACATATTACAAAGCCCATTATTTACAATCCAAAGTGAATTGTAAATAATTACACATTTACACGCATTGACATTATACATAAATTTTAATACATAACTTTGTTTACTTTAAAATTTCGCGCTACATGTTACTAACAATATTGTAATGTAGGATATAAATATGTACCATTAAATTTAATATAGATTGTTACTACAAATACGAGTATCTTAAGTTACACTGGGATGTGTGGTATTTGTATTAGATCTAAGTATTGTAAGTAATGTATTGACGAATATTATGACTCCTAAAAGTTTTTCTGGGTTTTTTTTATTGTTTAATTTTAAGTTTTAGTTTCTTTTTTTTTGTTTGTAATTATTTGTATCATTAATTAATATTTGAGTAGGTTAAATACCTTTTCATTATTATTGTTTTATCTGCGTAAATAAAAAAGTATTGTTATGTATTTTATTTAGATTATGTTAATAAATAAGGGTGGAGATGTAATGTATAATACTTCGTCACTACTATATAAATACGCCTTCCTGCGATACATAATTTATTATTTATTGAGAAGATAAAGTTATCTTATAAATATAAAAGTCAATACTAATAGTATATAGAGGTAAAAAGATGTAAGAGAGCTTGCCAACAGGGCCGCGGAGCGGTGCGGCGCGGTGCCGCACTTTTGTATAAATAAATAAGTAAGATTTTTTATAAAATAACATAATCATTCCAGACACGAGTTCACATAGTACACTTAAGTGACACTGTTATAAATTAATGACAATAAAAGTTAAAATATACTTTTTATGGGTTAATAGTTCAATAAATAGTTAATTATAATAAATGGCACAAAACATCCAAATTTTTCTTTAAATTAGCATTTTTTTTTAATATTTACACACACACAGCGCTATGAATAATGTTTCATTATTAATAAATATGTACGTATATATATAAATTACACCCAGACACAGAACAAAAAATTATGCTCATCACATAAAGATTTGTCCTGGGTGGGAGTCGAACCCACGACCTCCGGCTTAGCTGTCAGGGTCATTAACCACTACGCCAACCAGCCAGTTATTTCTATAAATATAACATATGGTTTGTTACTAGACGATTTTTATAGAAATTCGTAGATAGATCGATTTTTTAGAAGCCCGTGTATTTTACTTCGAGGCGGAGAATAATTATGCGATGATTATAATAAATTTATCCCAAGAACAACAAACATATAATATCCTAAGAACTCGGACACCGTTTAATTTAACCAGAAAGATACTAAAAGATATTGTCTGATTCTTCAGACGTCTAGAGACACTACTTAAATAAGAAATGTATACCTGTCTTTGGAAACAGGTCCGTAGCATAATCTAAGGTAAATCGCCCCGAACTATGGCATTTATATGTTGGAGCATCATGTTTATGAACAAAGTTACCAGCCAGCAATCTGTCATCACCGTCAAGGATAACATTAGCTCTGCAATCATGTTTCAGTCTGGATGAACATTTGTATCTCTTTTCGCCTTTTTTGTTTGTACTGAGAAGACTGTACGTAAATCCTTGATATCTATATAGTTTTGCGCCACTGACCAATTCGATGAATTCACCTGAAAAATGATATTGGAAATTATAGTTTTGCTGTCACATGATTCGTTTAACACACACACACTCATTATATTAAATAATAAAAAAAATTGACACTCTTTTTTTTGAAATATGCTTTTTTATTTGCTATTTTACCAGGTTAGGGAGTCCATTCCACACCTTGAGAATTCTCGGTAATAAATACCACTGGAATCGCGCGGTTCTAGACCATTTTGGACCATTTATATTATGGTTATTATAAAGCAAATTTATGGATGTGGACAAACAAAAGTAAGTTTAAGAACAGTACAGCCGATGATTTACTTTCATATAAATTAAAACAAAGCACATATCTGTAATTATAATAAAATACATTATAGGGAGAAAATGATTTATTATACATTTACATATTCTTATATATATTGCAAAGTTCATTATTTACAATCCACATTAAACACAAATTTTAATATTGTATCTCATAGTTTATTTACTTTTAAAATTTCGCGCTGTATGCTACTCAATATAAAAGTCAATATTAATATATAAAGAATATATAATATATCCATTCAGAAAAAAAATAGCTCTCTAGTTAGAGAAAAGGAGACCCGAGCCCAGCAGTGGGACTAAATGGGTTGCTGATGATGATATAGGTAATATATATTAATGGGACATTAATGGGTTGCTAATGATGATGACTCTTGTAAACTCATAACAAGAAAAGTTAAGTTATACCTTCAATATTTTAATAGTTCAATAAATGGTACAATACTACATTTTTTTGTAAATATAGTGCACACGCACAATATTACAAAAAATTCGAATTCTTCAAAATTCCGAAGGTCATATGTGATTAGGTGATGTTTATAAAAAATCGTAGATAGGTCGATTTATAGTAGCTCGTGTATTTTACTTGGAGGCGGATAATAATGATGCGATGATTATAATCTACTCCAAAAACATCAAATACGGAATATCCTAAATCCTAACAAGTCGGACACCGTTCAATACAGCCGGAAAGATAGGTACTAAAAGAAAAACCTTGTCCGATTTTGCCGAACGTCTTGAGACACTACTTAAATAAGTAATGTATTTCCTTTTGGTACAGTTTAGTAGTCAAATCTAAGCTAAATCGCCCCGAACTATGCCTTTTATACGTTGGAACATCATGTTTATGAACAAAGTCACCAGCCAGGATTGTGTTATGACCATCAGTGACGACATAAGCTCTGCAATCATGTTTCTGTCTGGATGAACATTTGTATCTCTTGCTGCCTTTTTTGGATGAGCCGTGAAAGCTGTATGTAAACCCGTGATATGTAAAAAGTTGAGCACCACTGACCAATTGTATGAATTTACCTGAAATTTTTAATCGGAAATTATTATATAATATATTGAAAGAAGAGGGACCCGAGCCCTGTAATTATGTATAATTAAACAAATTTTAGAATAAGAAACATATATTATTTATATACATTTAATATTGCAAAGCCAATTATTTATAATCCACATTAAACACAAATTTTAATATTGTATCTCATAGTTTTTTTACTTTTAAAATTTCATGCTGCATGCTACTAATTAATATAAAACTCTATGCTAATGTTATTAAGAGGTAATGTTTATGAGTTTCCGCCTGTCCACTCGGCCGCGGTGCGGTGCGTTGCGGTGCGTACTTTTGATTTAAATAAGTAAGAATTGTTATAAAATTACTTATTCATGCCAGACCCGAGTCACACCGTAAACTTAAGAGACACCAGTGTTGTAAACTCATACAAAAAAGGAAAATTTTACTTTTAAGATGGTTCATTAAATGGAACACAATATTTCATAAATCGCCCAGAACTATGCTTTATATACGAAGGAGTATCATGTTTATGAACAAAATTACCAGCCAGGACTGTCCTATGACAATCAGTGACAACGTAAGCTTTGCAATCATGCTTCATTCTCGATGAACATTTGTATCTCGTGGTGCCTTTTTTGGATGAGCCGTGAAAGCTGTATGTAAACCCGTGATATCTAAATAGTTGAGCACCACTGATCAATTTTATGAGTTCACCTGAAAAATGTCTTTGAAATTTATAGTTTGGTTTTATACATACATAATTAATTATACATACATAACTAATTATACATACATAATTATATACATATAGATCACGACTCTTTCCCAACAGAGGGGTAGGCAGAGTTTATTGCCTTCCACCTGCTACGATTCTGACATACCTATATCTTTCGCTTCTTCAACTTTCATAAATCTTTTCGTACATTCTTGCCCGTTTAGAGTAATATGAATGTGGATAAACAAAAGTAATATTAGGAAAAGTAAAATCGAAAGCCGACTAAGCATATAAATATGTATCTGTAAGTATAATAAAACAAATTTTAGGATAAGAATATTATAATCTACTATATATTTACATATTGCAACGCCCATTATTTACAATCCACAACACCAATTTTAAAATTGTATTTCATAGTTTATTTACTTTAAAATTTCACGCTGCATGCTACTTACAATATAAACCTCAAAACTAATAAATGATAAAGAGTTTTTGTCAATGAGTTTTAGCCTGTACACACGGTCGCGATGCGGTGCAGTGCCGCTGTGTGAGTGTGTGCTCACCACGATGTCATTCACACGACGCGGCAGCCGCTCGGTGCGGTACTGCAACTACGAGAATTGACGGCACCGCAGAGGCGACGAAAAATTGTTGACCATACAACACTGCTCCCTCTTACACCTTAGGGTAGGCGCAAACGGGCCACCGACCACGGCCACCGGTGGCTGTCTAGTTACTGCCACATTTGTAACAGTGTCAGAAGCGAGCGACAGCTACCGGTGTTCGGAAGCCGCCACAGTTTATAACTCATTATATGACAAAATAAAGTCGTATACAAGTTTATAGCTGAAATTCCGATGTTGACCTACCTGCTAATTTGACTGTGTCATAAAGCGGCCACTCACTTCAGCAGTGTCTGCGACCACCAGTGGCCAGTCGCGGACACTGCTGAAGTGAGTGGCTGCCACCAGCTATGGTCGTGTCTATACAAAATATATGAAAAATTGTGTTAAGAGTTAAGACGCTATCGCTGGCCACCGGTGGCTGTGGTCGGTGGCCCGTTTGCACCTAGTCTTTTCAGAATAAAGTATGTAAATAATTGATGCGTGAATGCTCATTTCTTATTTATAATATTCATAGTCTATTACAACAGTTTTATGCTTAATACTTTGGTCCAGGCTAAATGTGCCCGTTTCATTCATAACATACACAGGAATTGTATGGTTATGGTTCAGTTCACCAGCCTGTACCATACAATTATAGTCCACGATAACATAAGCTCTGCAGCCGTGTTTATTTTTTGATGAACATTTGTATCTTTTATTTCCACCTTTAGCTTCACAGTGGTAACTGTATGTAAAACCTTGGTACCTAAACACTTGAGCCCCACTGACTAGTTGTATAACTTCACCTGAAATGGTAGTAATAGATTGTGTTATAAAAATGTTTTAGATTTAACGAGATATGACTCCGTGTAAAAGGCCCACAAAATCTCAGTGTAATTATAACACAGTCACTGATTAACTAAATAAATAATTTATTTACGTAATATTATTATAATTTAATTTATTATTTTAATTAATTTATAGATAATTGGTAACTATGGTGACTTTTCTCACAATTTCGGTAGGTATTTCATTGGTCGATTTCCATCGCTTATAATGATGCACAACATATGGTTCGCTTATATTTTTTAATGTTAACGTCATGACTGACAATATTATTAATTCGAAACTAATACTTTTATTAAATTTTGCGATATGTTTTGGTTACGCTGACCATAATATTTTAGATGAACATTTCGTTTATTTGTTTGAAAGGGGGTAACTTAGGGAACTACTGCCTATATTAGATAATTCATTTTTTTCCCATAGTCTAATTTTAAAGAGGAAGGTTTCAGGATACAGCTTCTCGCTAGCTAAACTGTAGCTGACAGGTGAAACTTTCAAGGTTGGACCATATCTGGCCGCACGGAATCACATTTTTCTATGATTCTATCACTTTATTTCACTTAGAACTCTCATTTCATCATCAGCAACCCATTAAGTCCCACTGCTGGGTTCGGGTCTCCTCTCCTCTAACTAGAGAGCTGAGAGGGTTTAGGCCATAATCCATTCACGCGGGCCTAGTGCGGGTTGGTAGATTAGACATACTCATAGAATTTCTTCTAGGGTATATGGGTTTCCTCAAGATGTTTTCCTTCACCGTTAGCAGATGGTAAGTCACTTGACTAGTATATATAGTTTTTTTAAATTAACTACCAGCATTTTCATATTACCAGCTATATTAAGTACCTACTTTGAAATACGAGGCTATTGCTATCAACCGAACACATTACCAGACAGACTCCAAGCTGACGGAGAATTTCATAAGTAAATCCAATATCGTATATCCGGGGATTGAACCAGGTTATCTTGCGCAACAGTCATACGCACTCTTGTGCCACCAAGGCAGTCTATAGTCTTCACCATCATCATCATATAACCCATAAACGTCCCACTGCTAGGCACGAGTCTTCTCTCGAGAAGAATAAGGAGGGAATTTAGCCTACTATAACACGCTGGACGGGTTAGTATAGGGTTTGTTTCGAATATAAAGTCTACAGTCTTACTCATTTAAAGTTACATTTACTTACCTACATTTTTAATTTATTTCTCATATCATAATCTTTATTCAGTTGTTTAAAATGGCCAATCTTCGGTTTTAAGGGCGGATGGCTATGTGTGACATTCATTTCAAGAACATCACATATCTTTAACAATATATAGGCAGAACAATCCTTTTTCGTGCATTTCCATTTAATGATATTGTCAGGTCTTGTCTTTTCTTCGTTATAATAGTAGTTTTTGTGTATCAAGATTCTCTTGCCGCTCTCCGTTTGGAATATGCCACCGACTACCACACTTTTCTCTGTTAAAAAGTTTAAGGCAGCATTATTATGAGCTTATCAATTAAATACAAATAGAACAACATATACCGTCTTTCTTAGAATTAATCTAGTTAAACAATTAAAAAACATTTTCAAAAGGAACGTAAGTGAATCGACAATATAAACAAAATGATATATAAACATATATTTAAATACTTTGTCAAAAGTTAGAATTCTATAATTTTTGAGTTGTCAAGTGTATTTTAAATAAGTGTCGTATAAACCCTACTACAAATTCGGGCTTTGTGATCAACCTGTGTGCAAAATAACAAATGCAAATATTTAAACAACACAATATAATATTTTAAATTGTTTATTTTAATCTGTAATTCTAATAACATATTAATATATCTACATTATAATTGAGTATTGAGTATAAAACTTAAAATTACTGAATACATTATATTTTTAAGGGCAAATTTCACTAAATTGGCACAAAGTTTCAATCATGAGTATTCTCAAGAAGAGTTGTGTTGAACCTTTAAACACAGTTATTTTAGATCTACTCTTTTTAACCATCCCACCCTCACACATGTCACTGCAACTACAGTTAACTACGATCGACAGCGGTGAACCCTTGATGAAACACCGAAATAGGGCACTCCCAGCCTCCTAGGTACTACCTCTGTCTTGGAAACCTATTTTAAAATATTTATCAGAAGTGGGAAGAAATTGAGAATGTAAAAGGGAAAACCTACTGAATTTAGTGTAATCTGCCCTGAATTACAGAGTATCTCAAAAATAAGAGAGTAACTATAACACTTTCATCAATAAAGCTTGACTATTCTTGGTCTAGTCCTTTAATATTAGCGTTGGCCTCTGTAGAGTAAGCATAAAAACGACAACCCGCTTTCTTATTACGTCTATTCAATAATCAACTGGTAAAGTTACTACTTTGATCGTTCAGGCAAGATATCGCATTCAACTACGAGAGCCAAGTTGCTAACACAAAATCGGCAAACCAAAAATAGCAAAAGCGATATTGCCCATTATGCGGTCAGCCTTTATTTTCTAACCAGCTTAATCGCCTCACATTATTCCAGAATGGTCTAGAATTCTAGATGATCAATCCAGTAACAGGAATGAATTATTGTTTATTTCATTGTATATTTATATTATTATATTTGCATTCCGTTGGATCGGACAGGGCGTTTTTGGAATAATGTGAAATAGTTAATTACTGAGTACATGGGGCTTACTCTGAATTTCGACATTCGTAAGCACCCTTCTTTTTGTTACCGAAAACTGGCGAAAATACTGGTATAAATTGTAGGTATTCAGATATATTACAGGTTGCCGCACCATATGTCTTTATGAAAATAAAGACACATATTTAATATTCATAACATGACTGTAGCCAACAAGTTTGGGAGGTTCGTGCATATGCATGCCGGATGATCTTAGTATCATCGTCTCATTCTTGTCCAGTATAACGAAGCATTTGCATCCTCTTCCACGTGCTGAGCACCTCCATCGAGTGCCATCTGATTTGTGGAAGGTATATCGCCCGATCATTAACCGACGAACACCACTCGGCATCCTGATAAATCTAGCTGGAAAATAAAAGTAGAATTAAAAGTAGATATAAGGTTATACTCACAATAAATATTTTCAGAAGTTATATCATGCATAATAAAAATAATGGTTAATATATCATCACACAGTTTGGATCTTATAGACAACCAGCGTCACAGAGGTATGTAAGTCTGGAAATCGCTGGCGTGATGATTTAAATACTATTTGCAAAAATTGGCCCCATTTAAAGCCGTGTAGTGCCACATGGTTACAAACTTGCTTTCCACAGAGGTGTCCTTGGTGGATTCCAACCGTGTGGCCGGCTGTTGTAATCAAAATTTCATACAAACTACGCGGATAGCAACCAAGCTCCCACCAAGGTCACTTTGTTGGAACGCAAGTTTATAACCGTGTAGAACACCTATTAGTTTAAACGAGTGGAAGAATATGGGAGCATCTTTGACCAGCCACTGCTAGACGAAATAGAAACGGCAACGAAGTTAGGTATTCAAGGTACTACAGATACGATTTTGAGCAAAATGTTTTCGTATCATCAGCAACCCATTAATGTCCCACTGCTGGCCTCGGGTCTGCTCTCCTCTATATAGATGATGTTTACGTATATACGTGAGGAATTCGAAGTACTCGTAGGTAAAATGATTTTACTGCAGCACTCAGAGACGTCAATTGTAAATTACAAAAGATTGTAATTATCCATTTTTTTTAAAAGAGTGGCGTGAATTTCTTGCCAGTTCTTCTCATAGCTCCACCCCGTCAGCGACCTGGTCGTAGGCAAATTTGCTGACACTACTTTTCAGATAACCTGTTACATTTTTATCTTGTGACTTTCATAAGTGTTACCTTGTAACCTAGATGAATAAACGAGATTTCATTTCATTTCAATCTGTCATTAACAGAATTTTTTTATTGAATAATCGTCTTTAGGCGTATCGACTTAAGTATTACACCTTTTTACTAAATAATCTTAAGTAACGCCTCTAAGTACGGCGGTTAGTGTATTTGTCTGTTCTGAAGTTACGCGTCCAATATTTACGTTACGCGACGCATTTTCCGTCTAATATCTTCCATTGGACACATGAGTATAATTATGATGATACACTTCTGAAATTAGAATATAAGACCTCTCCGACCGCAACGAACCCAATTATTTCATTTTTTTTTAGAAGGAAGTATAAATAAAAAAACTAATTAAAAATATATTTTTTTTAATTCGCCTACTCCAAAACACACATGTAAAGTGATATGTTATTTAGATAGTTATATATATATATATATATATATGTAAATTTAGTGATATGTTAGTTCAACTTTTGCCGTCATTTGTGAACCGGTTTATATTATTTTGATGATATTTTTTGTTTCTTGTATTTAATTTAATTTCTTTTGAATTCATTCCTCTTAACCAATATGATGTTTTGATATTTAATCAAATTTATGACACTCATAATGCGCATTTGCGCATTATGAGTGTCATAAATTCGGTGTTTGCAAGGATTCATGCTGTTTATCCTACTTGAGTTCAACCAATCGGTGTGAGGATATATTTGTGCAAAATCTTATTAGAAAGTGATATGAAGAATGGTCCCAGTTTAATTTAATTTACCTACATTGAATTTTCATTACTTTAAACTCTGGCATATTGTCCATTTGGCAGTCGTTCATAGCGGGTAACCTCATGAGAACAATGTTTAGTGTTATGTCGAACAACGGTTCCATATTTGTCGAAGGCCATAAATGCTTTACACCCCTTATTCTTAGCTGAACATCGCCATCTATATTTGCTGCTTGTATCGCAGTGGAATGAATATCCTTTAACTATAAGTAACACCCGACCAGATGTAAGAGTGATGAACTCGTTAGCTGTGGAAAATAAACAAGCATTATTTGAAAACTAGTTGGGCTTGCAATTTCACATGCATGCTCTATAGTCTATACTCATCTCAGATAGGTTGCATCGTTGCATAGCATCATATAAAATAGCATCACGTCTTTTTCCCCGAAGGGGTAGGCAAAAGTGTTTCACACCCACATTTCGCCAGCTATGTTTGATCCCATGAAATAGAGGGCGAGCCTATTGTCATCAACCGGGAACATTTGTTTGCATCGTCTTCAATAAACAGTTTATCCAGTGCAAGATTATTTTAGGAAGGAGTACCCGTTATGATACTTCCAAACAAAGAGATAAGCTCTTCAGTTTGTAACTATTAGTGTAAATGAGCGCAACTGACGGTGCAGTGGCCGTGGCTAAATTTTGGGCTGATACAATTTAAGGCGATGCTGATGAGATGAAGATGGTGAACAGCTAAAGATAAATAAAAACTAGTATTTATTAGAACACAATAATCTTTTTATTTAATAAACAGGGAAGATATAATTTACTAAAAATGGCAGTATGTACATTGTTGGTGTGCATGTAAATCTGTTTGTATTTTCGCTTGCGTGAGCCTAAAGTATCTACTGCACTGTTTTGATAAGGTCTATCTGTGTATTTAGTTTAATTGGAACCCATTCGGCAGTGAAATTGTACAAATATGCATCCATACATAACCTTTCACTTTTGTTTAATTGAAGCCTTTTTTTATACATTACAATAACAATATAATTATATTTTTATATACTGTCCATTCGAAGTTATTTTATAAGAAAACTTATCATGTGGACAATGATTGAGATTACAACGGACAACAGTTTTCTCATCATAACTCAGAGTAATGAAAGCATGGCACTTTTTACTCTTAGCTGAACACCTCCATCTATTCCTGCTGACGCCCGTCCCTCTGTGGAAGGTGTACCCGTTAAGCATGAGCAACACTCGTCCGGATCTTAAAGTAATGAAGCGGGGTTCTACGAAAAAGATAATTCAACTTTACAGGAGATTCAACGCAAAAATGTAAGCAAAGTGGTACTCTTGAGGAGGCTCTACTCCAACAGTCCATACGGGAAGTCTTACGGATTTAAATAATATAGATAAGATAAGATAAATAGTTCCTCTACAATAGGGAAGAGAACGCTGTATCGGGGACTGTTTAAATATATTTTTTGACAAAAATGTACTGTTTGTGGGGACCCTACTGAATTTAACATTTGTAATGTCAGTGGCAATTGGCCACCACGATGACTGCGTTAAATATTATCTGTATTGAAGTGTGTTCTCACAGTATTTTGTTATAAGAGCCTCGGCCTTACAATTTTTTTTGGCTTCTGATACAAAGGAAGGCCAAACTAGCACCATCTGTGAAGATGGGTAAGGTTTAAATAAAAATATAATTGAAAATTATCATTTAATTCAAGCAGGTAACTCTCTATTTATACAATTTTAGTGTCTCAATCGAGAAATTGGTTGTCTAAATGTTTTTAATGTTTTAATAAGTAAAAGATTAAAATCTGTGAAGTCACTTAAAGAACTCAATGGCTTCAACGTCCCAAGGATAAATACCTGCAGCTCTAAATCTTTTTGCAACGGTTCCTGCTGTGATTGTATTCTTAATAGTTTTGTCTACGAGTGGTAAAAAATTGGTTTCAGTTACATTTTCATTCGGATGATCCCGCTGCCAATTCAAGACAGATTCCTGCCAGCCTGACTTAAGTGGCTTGAATGCTGATACATCTACTCGCTGCAATAATCTAGTACAGTTGGGATACAATGCAATAAGTATGATTCCCAATTTATTACACAACTTACTAACAGCATAAGTTAAGTGAGTTTTCTGTCCATCGACAAAAAGTAGTATTGGAAATTGAATTCCTTTTTGGACCAAGTGCGGATGTAATACGGCCTCTAAATAATCGTGAAAGTTATCTGCCATCATGCAGCCGTTGTCACTAAGGCCCATTTCCCAATTTAACGGAACTTTTGAGTTAATGTCATGCGACAGTCGTTTATTCGGAATGATTATCATAGGAGTTGTGAGATCTCCATTGGCAGAAAATGTAAGCATTACTGTCAAGAAGCTGTTTGGTAACGCATTGTTCACTTCAAGGCTATTATAAATTTTATCTCTAGGAGCCAACGCAACTCCTGTTTCCAGACTTATAAGAAATTTTGTTTCCTCGCCATTGTACACGCGGGAAGGGTCTGATAGCAGCTCAAATAAACCGTTCTCTTTGAGGTAAATTTCAATTTGATTGAACCACTCTTTCGTCTCATTTTTAAAAACTGCTGCAGTTGCGGCAATGGGTAACTTCGGTGTTCGAATGGATATATGTGGATGACGATTAATAAAAGACATGTACCATTTCCGTCCGTTTTTAAAAGTAGTGGCTCTACGACTAGTTTTTGCAATGTTTGTAACAGTACTGATTATATCATCTTTGCATTTTGGGAAGCCTGTTCTACGACAAAGTAATAACCAATTTACCAATTCTTCTTCTTGTTCATCTGATAGAAGTCTAGGAGCACCTCTTTGATATGGACGCGCAGGGTTAGCCATTCTATCTTGCAAAGTAGACCTGGCTACATTATAAGTCATTGCCGCTAACCTCACGCTCATTCCTGTTTCTTTAATGGCTTGCATTGCAGTATTCATATTTTCTCGACTGTACTTCATACGTGGGCGTTTAATTGTTGTTGTTTGTGTTTTTTTTCTAGAGATTTTAGTTAATTTTCTTGATTTCATATTGGGGATATATTGTACGTACACTGGAAAATTAAATGCTTACGTTAAACCAATTTATTAATAAGTTAAATCCCAAATATAATATTATTATGTTTCAATGTAAACTATTTAGATTGGGATTATCATGTTTGGTATTGAGTTGTAATTTAAGGCTCTAAGAGAAATCTTTGATTAGGTATTTATTAATTTATTATCTGTTTAATGCTTACAGAAGCAACTTAAATTATAATTAATTACTAATGTTAAAAATAAAATGTGAATATTTTTTCAAATGCTTCATCATCATCCTTATAACAGCCCAACGATGCCCACAGCTGGACATAAGCTTATCTAATCAAATCTCTATTTTAAATGCTTACAAGAAACTAAAGATACAATGTACTTATATTAGTAATGTTAGTATATAATTATGTATTTTTTCTTTTGTTGACATATTATCTAGGTATACTTCTATACAATTATTATAAAGAGGAAAGATTTGTATTTTTGTATGTAACGAGTAAACTTAAAAACTACTGGACCGATTTCAAAAATTCTTTTGCCGTTTGAAAGCTACATTATCGCTGAGTATCTGTATCTTATTGTTTTTAGATCTTGATATTAATAATAAATAGTTGCCATCAGAGTATCATAGGCTATATTATAACATCACGCGACGATCAATAGGAGCTGAGCAGCGGCCAAATAAAGAACGCGCGAAGCGAAGCCCCACGTGACTTCTAGTTATAATATGTATACAAAATAAAATACAAATATCTTATTCCCATGATAGGCTACATAATCATATAGGTGTTGTCGTAAATGTAGTACTTATTAATATTAAAACTTAAACAGCATGCAAATGTTATAGAAAATCTATCACTATCGCTATCCGTTGGAGATGTGCCCGTAGACCGAAGACCAAAATATAAAAAACCGGTAAAGTGCGAGTCGGATTCGCACACTAAGGGTTCCGTATCATCAAAAGGTCACTGGATCGAACTGCATGGCGGAAGATCGAGTGTTATGGCGCGTGTTGGGAAAAGCCTATGTCCAGTAGTGGATAGTCCAGTAGTGGAGCAATAGGCTGAAGATGATCGTCAAAATATGCGACAAAAATGGATCATAAACGGCTGTATCATTTGATTGCGTTTACTTAGAACTTAATTTTTTTATGCTCCAAGGGATTGCAGACCCGTTTATTGATATTAATTTCAGTCTTAGACCTCTACACGTTCTTGAGAATAATATTCTTGACAGATAGAAAGACAGACAGACGGATAACGAAGTGATGCTATAAGGGTTCTGTTTTTTGTTTTTGACGTATGGAACCCTAAAAAACGACGACCATAATGTAACTATATTAATAAAATATATTAATAGTTTGCTGTTTCGACTACACGTCATGTTAAAAAACCTTATCCCTTTCAGGGCAAAGAATTAACTCTGACATATTGCCCACTATTAAGAGCCGTATACAAATAACGATTGTGCTGAGAATGATTAAGGTTCTTATTCACAATGGTACCGCCATCTTCGCTAATAACAATATAGGCATTGCATCCTTTGTTCTTTGCGGAACATCGCCATCTGGTCGCAGAAGCTTTTCTGAAGGAGTAGCCGCCATGCAGAACCAGAACTGCACCAGATAGAAGCGTGATGTATTGAGGAACTGGGGAACACAAATAAATAAATTATAGCAAAAATTCCAAAAATAAAATAAAATACTCTTTGAAATAAAACCTTGTCCATTTTAAGGAACTATTTTCGGTAATTTTCCTAAAATTTAATTTAGGAAAATTACCGATTTTTTTATTTTATTTTTTATTATGTAATTGTTTCTGAAGTATTTAATCACAGTAAATTAATCACAATGTGTAGTGATAATGCTTATGTGATCTTTAGCACGGATTAGATCATTGTATTGTAATATAAAGAGCTTATTCACACCAAGTACTATAATATGCTATTGAACCGATAGTACATTTAACAGTGTTCAGGAGGTACCTTAAAGGGACCCTGAACATCGTGTAGTGTAATAACCCCTTTAATTGGCAGAGCTCAGAATGCCGGCATAAAGAGATATGCACTCGAAGACAAAGAAGAATGAACAAACGAAATGAAAAAAAAACAAATCAAAAATGTAAATAAGTATATTTATTTAAGTTATCACCTGTTAACGATTTATATAATCTTCAGGCTGTAATATACTTATATCTTTTTTGCATTGAGATCGATACTGAAAAATAATTTTTTTTCTCCAAGATTTTGTATTTTTAAAGGGAAATTATAACGCAACGATAAATGTTTTCGAAGTATCAGCAACCTAAAAATCTTTTTTATCCATATGCAACGGATTAATAGGACAGCATCTATTAAGCCAATAACTTTATTACATATCAGAATATTTAAAAAACCAACACCAATTTACTAACAACAATTAATAATAAAAAATATTTAAACAACTATAATAGCCAATTAAATAAATAATATAGTATAAAATATAGGTGCCTATTAAATTAGAAGTCGTAGAAATTATTTTATAGATGCAATTGGTACTTTTATTAGAAGCTGGCAATGAGCAAACATACTACAAATTTAGTTGTTAAAAATAATCAGGATGCAAAGTCTTATTAAGCTGTGTAGCATGTAGCTTGTATAATAATATATGGTCCCTTTTAAAGTATTTATTAGACGCCTAAGTTAGTCGCTGACCTCTTAATTCAATAAACAACCAAGTATTATTTAGTACCCATTTTTGAAGGCGTTAATCTCAACAATCACCAGTCCCATTCCAAAAAACGTTTTTTTCTCTGGATAGCCCGTTTATTGTGGCAAGCTTGAAGTTGAAAACATCAAACGTGGAGTAGCGGCCTATAACATTTCCATAGAGTCAAGGAATTTTCAAATATTTTCCATCTTCAAGTCGTCTGTACATCGGTCGTTTATGTGCGTTGTGATTAAGATTAGCACTTTTGATTCTATTATCATCAGTGAGAATTACAGAAGCAAGACAACCTTTATTTTTGGCTGAACATCGCCACCTGTTACGGTGTCCATGAAAACTGTAGCCGTCAATTAATAGAAGAACATGGCCTGACGTTATAGTGATGAATGCTGCATCTGAGGAATATAATGCACGATACTCAGTCTTATCAATTTATGTAAATTTTTATATAGTATTACGGGTCCCGCACGTAAGGAAGTCGGATTTGTCGCGACCTCTAAACTCTAAAGGAACTAAAACCAGGTCGGCAGTCGCGATTTCCTTACGTGAGTGACCTGTAATAAAATATAAAAATTATGTAAATTTTGTATGGATTTCGAAGTACAGTTCAAATTTAATTAAAAAAACTACTGGCACTACATTTTTTTTTATTCGATTCATCAAAATGTTCATATTTTGATATATTTTCCGTTTGGTATACGTTTGTAACTAGGTCTCGCGTGATAATGAATTAATTTAGAATAGTATACTGTTCTTCCATCATCACTTAGAACAACGAAGGCTCTGCATTTTTTTTTGGCTGAACACTGCCATCTGTTTCTTTTGCTTGAAGATCGCGAACATTTATGGAAACTGTACCCGTCAACTATGAGGAGAATGCTACCTGACTGCAGGTTAATGAATTTTGGAACTGCAATAGAAACGGACTATTAAATAAGCAAAGCAAGCAATACATGATAATACCAATCTCATTAGGGAAGAGTCAAAAGTTAATAGACTACAAATTAGAAAAGCCAATTAATTAATAAGAACATTGTATGAACAGAAGCAATAGGAATACTATAAAATTGTTTCCTTATTATAAAGCCGTGTAGTGACAGATTAAGAATACATATTGTCACTACCCCATCTCAACCCGTGGAGGTCGTAAAAGGCGACTAAGAGAAGTAACCTTATGCAGACAAGAGCACTGCGAGAAAAGGAAAATTCGAAACAAACACTATACTAACCCGTCTCGCCATCGTGTTATAGTAGGCTAAATTGCCTCTAAAGTTTTTGGAGACCCGTGCCCAGCTGTAGTACGTTTATGGGTTGAAAATAAATTTGATTACCTACCATTTTAAAGACAAGCATGATATAAAGCGATGGTGGCCGATAAGTGACCGGCCAGCAATCATGAAGAAGGTCACGCATCCTAGAAGAAATTCTATGGGTAAGTCTGATCCACCAATTTCCTCCGCATTAGGCCAGCGTGTGTGGATTATGGCCTAAAACCTCTCAGCTCTCTAGATAGAGGAGAGGAGACCTGAGCCCAGCAGTGAGGCATTAATGGGTTGCTGACTTGCTGATGATGATAAAAATTAAATCAAACACCTCTTGGCTATTATTTTTTTTTTTATTGTACTTATACTTAATATAATATAGGTTATGTTTTGAAATAAATGCATTTTAAATTATTTTTATTTTATATCACTAATTTTGACATATTTTCCATTACCAAGTCGTTTAAAGACAGGACGGCTATGTTTAGTATGATTTATTTTCTGTCTAACAATCGTCCCATCTTGTGCAGTGACGACAAACGAATAGCACCCTCTGTTTTTGGATGAACACATCCACCGAGTCGTGGTTTTGTTCCCAGCCCCGGTATTGATTCTACGGAAGCTGTATCCTTCAATCATCAGTAAAATTGCACCTGACATTAACGTGATCTGCTCAGGAACTGGAAATATACAATATTAGTTATTGGAACATTGTTTTCGAGTTCCTGGTTGTATTGCTAATAATTTTTTTTAAGGAAAAAGCTTAGTCTATACATATATATCTTTTCCAAAGTAAAATTAAACGTATATACCAGAAAAAACTGTAATTAAACTAAATATTATTAAAGTATTTTTAACAAATTACTCATACGAGTACAAAAAAATAAATGACTAGTTATTATCATAGAAAACAATAAAATTCAACATAACGCAAACGGACCAACATCTACACAAATCTAATACATAACATTGTTGTATTATACGGGATATTGTCTCACTTGTCTTAAAAATCCCCATCAATTCCTCTTGCACAAATCTGGTAGAAAAGTTCACAAATTCTCATGGATGGGGATTTTCAATGGGTATAAGTGTAATAAGCCATTTATACAACTATACTTCGTTACTACCTCATCACGAGAACGGTCATCGACGACGGTCAATAGGTGGATAGGCACTATTACAATGAGCAGAGAAAACAAATTCTGATGCAAAAGTGTCAGAAAGTGAGAACGAAAAGAAGAAATAAGTCAAGAAATATTTCTTGGCAATTGCTTGTTTCAATAAAATTAATAAATCATATCTTAGACGTTCAGAAATTATAATTATTACAGACCTAACCAGTGTATTTATAGCGTTGATAACCACGGAACAGGTGATAACAGTATAATAGGTTGTTATATTTATAAGAATAAATTAATAAACTCATTCGTATTTCAAATATCAATTTAGTGTTCCTAAATGTTTAATTTATTGCCTTTCTCCGTTCCCTTTGTTGTCGCTTCTTCATTCTCCAAATAATTCTCCGCTGGTGCAGTTCATCAGGTAGCATACTTGAAACAAGTTTTTTATTTCTATGATATTCTTCTTTCTTCCTCAATTTCCATGCAGCATATCTTACTGGATCCTGTTTAACTCTCTCTCGGTATAGTTTTGATCTATCTTTTTCTGTAAAATAAGCAACACAACGTAACGCGAATTATTTGAACATTTAGCAGAGGTGAAATATAAGACATTTTTTGTATAACTGGGCAAGATTAAGTGTGGGTAGTCTTTGCCAAATGGAGACCAAACCAATCATAAACTTTTTCGAATCATAGAATTAAGTTTATTTACTCTTTGTTTATTGGTTGAAATTGTAGTTTTACGATAACTTTATCGTATAGAAAATTAAGAACTGGTTAATATTAGATTTTTTACAACTATTATTTTTTAACATTAATTATTATTTCTAACTTTAAATAACTCACACAAAGGCCTTGTTATAGTAAGGTGTGTTTGGCCTGTACTGATCGGTGCGCGCGAGCGTTCGCAGGGCTCAATATTTGTCTATTTTTTTTTCCTAAAAAAGCTAATATTTAATCAAATTAAAACAACTTTAGTCAACCCTAGATATTCTAAAAACCTATCTTTTGTTATATATCTATAACGGTCTTACCACAGAAACTAAGAAAAAAATAGCTACGCAATAACGATCACTGCTATGTTTATGATTTTGTGCAGCCTGTAATGTCTATCAAGGGTGTAAACGTATGCACAATATAAGTTCTGCACTTCAGCAGTTTGCAATAGTTTAAAAATAAAAAAATGACTTAAAAACACTAACCTTAATGTTGAGTACGGCAAAATATTAACACAAACATTCATTAAGTTTTTATTATGTAACAATGAGATTTCACATTTCGGAGACTTTATTTGACACCAGCGCCTCTAGCGGCGAATTCAGACACGATTGCCTCCATTGAATTAAATTAAATAAAAATCACACTTTATAATAAATTTCTCCAGAGGTGATATACTTGGGTCGTTCATGATCATGTTCTCTTACAGTTCTAACTATAGTGTTAGTGTCTTCATTCAAAATTAATATCGACTTACACCCTTTCACTCTTTTAGAACAGAACCATCTTACTCCACCAGTTCTGTTTGCGCCATTCCTATGGTAAGTAAAGCCGTCGAGCATTAGTAGTTTTTTACGATTCCCCAATGTTATGTATTTTGCTGGAAATTAAAAACAGTAGAAATTTTAAAGCTATGTCAGATTGGTTCTCAAAAAATACACTCACTAGTAGTAGCAAAAAAAATTTTTATTCTAGATATTTATATTATGTATACTTACAAGGTGTGTATGACATAAATACAGATTAAGCCCCGATTCAGAGTAAGCCCCCTGAACTTACTCTGAATTTCGACATTCGATTGGTCGGTTTTGATGTCGCTGCCACATGTAAGGATATTTAAATATGGTCGGAGTCACTTTCAAATATTTGACAGCGACATTAAAACCGCTTAATCGAATGTCGAAATTCAGAGTAAGCCTCTATAAAACCACGTATAGTATGTAACCTTATGAGACTATACACAAGAAATCAGATAAAATTCTTCAATAGTTTAGCCACAGGACCATTTTTATTTTACACAATTTTGTTCACCCTTTATGTCACGTGAAATCACGTCAAAAAATCACCAATAAAAAATTTCAAGAGGTCACGTAATTTGAATATTGTACAGAAATATACAAGAATCTTTACCTCCAATAAATATCGCAGATCTTATTGAATTCAATAGCATGTCGTCAATGTACGCTAGTTATTTGGCTTTTATTTAAAGCGTTTTATTATAGATTACTGATAGATTACATTTTAAAATAAAACTCTCCGGAGAGTATATACTTTGGCCGTTCGTGATCATGTCCCCCTACTCTTTTGATAATAGTGTTGGTAACTTCATTCACTACCAACAGCGACTTACACCCTTTCTCTCTCTTCGAACAGAACCATCTTATTCCACCACTTAACTTTGCACCATTTCTATGGTAAGTAAAGCCGTCGAGCATTATAAGTTTTTTCCGATTTGCCAATGTTATGTATTTAGCTGGAAATAAAAAAAAAGTAGAAACTTTAAAGGCTTCCAACAAATACATTCTCATAAAGAACCAAAACTAGTTTTGATTCTATATATGTGGTACATCACTACTCAGCTCTTATTGGCCGTAGCGTGATATCATAAAGCCTTCCTCAACAAATGGGATATCCAACACTAAAATATTTTTTTAATTCGGTTTAGTAGTTTCTGATATTAGCGTGTTTAACCAATCAAACAAACCTTTCCGCTTTACAATATTAGTATAGATATGTATACAAAGTGTTTACGACATAAATACACAATACCAAAACCACGCATACTATGTAACCTTACGAGGCTGTACACAAGAAATACGCTAAATATCTTCAATACTTTAGCCTGAGGACCATTTTTTTACTTAACATAATTTTGATCACCCTTTATGTCACATGGTCACGTCAAAATATTCCGAAAAAAATATCAAGAGGTCATGACCTATGTCAAAGATTTTCGCGTCGCCATTTCGTTAATGTTCATTCATAATAATAGGTACTCATATGTATTATCTTCCAGATTACGGGTGTCATATCGACTTACAATTGATATAATTATCAAATAGGTACAGCAACTTTGAGATAACAGCAAATTGTATAGACTAGCTAGAATTACGCGTATTAAATTTTTTTTGAAAAACTACATACAAAATTTTCGTTTGAATTTACAGAATAAAAACTCTTTATTTTAAATATTTATTTATTTAAGCTTTTTTCCATACAAACACGTCACATCCATTGTGCCGTATGCAATTACAAAAAACACAAATTAAAAACAATTGTAGCGCATGTTAGAAGAGGCCTATGTCCAGCAGTGGACTGCAATAGGCTGAAATGATGATGAGTTAATATGAGATTATAGTTACGTTATATTATAATTAGATTTAAATAATGAGATTGTCAGCTGAGTGCTATCTTCTTAGATAAAGGCCTAGCCTAATTCAGCAGATTGAGTTATTGACTCAATCTGCTGAATTAGGCTGTTCTAAACCTCTCTTAACCACCACTCATACTGCTGTATATTATAATAATATATAGTACTTATACAAATTTCGTAATGTAAATGTTATTAAATGTTTGAGCCCTATTTTCTTTAAAAATATGTATCACGCTAACCTAGGCAAGTTATGTGTATCTACCCTCCTGCCGTGAAAACGAAAGAACGTGTTTAGTGTTTAGTCGTGTAATAAATAATATTGTATTATTATATTACGTATTGTAAATGGGGACAAAATGTAAGGGTTGTGATGGCGTGATCGTAGATGATGAATACATGAAATGTTCACAAGTATCTTGTGAAAAATTGTACCATCTGTCGTGTCTTGCTCTCACGATAGAAAAGGTTAAGGAGTTTACAGAAGCATACCGAAACCAGTGGAAGTGTCCTGAATGTATGTGCGCTATGCCGAGGAGAACTAATGCAGAAACACCAGCTCGGAGCCACGTTATTATGGAGACACCAGTTACACCAAGCAATTTTGTGAACAATGTGCGCGGTAGTCGAAACACAAATCACTCGTATGCTGTAGATAAACAAGACAAACTATGGGAAGAGCTTCGGGAGTTTCGTCTAGAAGTTACGTCACGGCTAGATGAACAAACAAAGGAATATAAACTGCTACAGAACAGATTTATTAACACGGAATTAGAATTACAAGAATTAAAAAAGGAAATGAAGGTACTTCAAGAGAAAGCAGATAAAGTTCAAGAGTTAGAGACGAAAATAGACGTATTATTACAAAAAAATGATTCACTGAAAGATAAAATAACTAAAGATAATATCAAATTAGGTAACATCGACACAACAAAAGAACCAAAACCAAAATCATTTGTCAATGTAGTTAAGAAAAATCAAAAGGAGGTAAACAAAAATAAAGCGCCAACAAAAGATAGTGTGGCCACAAAACCAGCAAACATAACCAGAAGTCAGGAAAAGGAACTAACTATAAACACAACAAAGTCTAGTCAACAATGTGAAGATAGCAATTTTAGTAAAGTTGTTGAAACGGAAAACACAAGTGGAAAAGAAGAGAAGGATACATGGACAATAGTTAATAGAAGAAAGAATAGATATCCATACAGTGAAGTGAAGAGAGGTGGTAGCACTACAGCAGTTAATATTCAAGGTACTGAGCGGAAAAAATATTTACATCTGTGGCGATTACAAAAGGACACTAAAAAAGAAAATTTGGAAGAATACGTAAAGGAGTTATGTGGCAAAGATGTGTCTGTTATTGTACAAAAAATTACACATAAAACAGAAAGAGACTACTCTTCATTTATTATAGGAGTACCTGAAAGTAAATACGAAACACTGTGTCAACCAGAAAACTGGGCAATAAATATAGAATTTTGCGAATGGGTGTGGTTTCGTAGACAATCTAACACACCAAAACAAAACACATAAATCTTTACTGGAGATATATTATCAAAATGTAAGAGGATTACGTACTAAATTGCATGAGTTCTTCGTTGGAATAGCATCATCTACTGCAGACTTGATAGCCATAACCGAAACAGGTTGCAACGAATCGATTTACGACTCGGAAATAATACCGCCTGGATACACTATATTACGTTGCGATCGCGCAGACGGTAGGAAACAAGGCGGCGCGTGTCTCGTGGCCACACCGCGTTATGAGCTGCGGCGAGCGGTCTTGCCCCGCGACGTCAATTTAAATAAACAAGTGTTCGAACTTGTTAGTGCCGGTATTTATTTGAAAAATAGATTGTTATTTTTATTGTGTGTGGTTTATATTCCTCCGAGTAGCAATGAAAACGATTATTTGTTATTATTTAGAATAATAGAACAATTTTGTGATAATTACAGGGATGTTATAGTAATTGGAGACTTTAATATGTATTCGTGTTCGACATATGTGTGTAATTACTATGAATATTTTGTGTCGTATTGTGGATTTACTCAGTGCAACTATGTAAATAACTGTAATGGTCGCTGTTTAGACCTAGTGTTGAGCACGCTGAAGGGAGATGAGAGTGTGCGTGTGCGACCGGCGGAGGAGCCACTCGTACCTGTAGATGCGTATCACCCGCCGCTCGAAGTATCAGTGGGATTGTGCGCGCGCCGGGGGGTGCATACCTCGGCGCCTGACACCCACACACAAACCTCACCATCAGTATCAGGTTGGAATTTTTATAAAGCTGATTATTTTAGACTTTATGCATCTTTAGCGTCAATAGACTGGAGTCCTATTTACAACTTAGATTTAGAGGCGAGTTTGAATTATTTTTATGAAATAATTAATGACATAATAGATAACTGTGTACCAAGAAAAAAGCGAAGTAGTGTAAGCTCGAGATACGTTTATCCTGAGTTTTATACTTTAGAAATAATTCGCAACATACGGTTAAAAGCAACCTTACACAAAAAATATAAGAGGAGTAAGAATAGGGCTGATTACGAGGCGTTCGCTCTGTGTAGGACTAAAGTTAAAAAACTGATAGTGCTTGCAGAAGCCGAGCAAAGGCAGCGTGTTCAAGACCAACTGCAAAAAGACCCAAAATCTTTTTGGAATTATGTGAACACCAAAAGAGTTGGCAGAGTTCCAAAACAAATAGTTAAAGATGGGGAAATACTGAACGATGAGCAGTGTGCGACAGAGTTTGCAAAGTACTTCCATTCGGTTTATAGTACGAATCGGGCGGAACTGAATGTTGGCGCGGCGGTAATGGGAGCGGGTAGTGAGAATGGGGCGGCGCGTATTCATTTAGACCAGTTACAGCCAAAGGACGTGCAGCGCGCTCTTGAACAGCTTAAGCCTAAACGCTCTGCTGGACCCGACGGGATTCCACCCTTCATATTTAGGGACTGTAGGTTAGCACTGATTGAGCCGCTACTTTATATATTCAACATATGCCTACAAACAGCTGTGTTCCCAGAGAGGTGGAAAATAACGCGCGTCGTTCCAGTACCCAAAGGTGGATCGGGAAATAAAGTAGACGAGTACAGACCGATAGCTGTACTGTCGTCGCTAGCAAAGGTATTTGAGTCTGCTATTTATAAGAGCGTATACACACAAGTTCGGTCACAACTCTCCAACGCCCAACATGGGTTTCAGCCACAGAAAAGCACAACAAGCAATTTACTTGAGCACATGATACAGGTGCTGCCTGCGGTGGATAGTGGGGGACAGGCGGACGCTGCCTACTTCGATTACAAAAAAGCATTTGACTTAGTCAATAATGACGTGTTGCTAATGAAGTTGGCAAGCGTTGGCTTTACCCCGCATCTACTGCAGTTCTTCGGCAGTTACATGAGAGATAGGCAGCAATATGTGGACTATGCAGGATACACATCAAACCCATATTTTACCTGGTCTGGTGTGAGCCAGGGCAGTAATCTTGGTCCGCTGCAGTTCCTGATCTTGATCAATGATTTGCCTAAGGTTGTAAAACACTCAAATTGCTTGTTGTTTGCAGACGACCTCAAGTTGTGTCTTACTGTAGCAAATGGTGATGACTGTAGGCGCTTACAGGAGGACATAGACAGTGTGGCGACATGGAGTAGGGAAAACTGTTTGCAATTTAACACCCAGAAATGCGTAACAATCACCTTCTCGCGCTCACGTAACCCCATTGTACATAATTATAATTTGGATGGGGTCCCAATGGTCAGGGTCACGGAGGTTAGGGACTTAGGTATTAGTCTCAATTCAGAGCTTACGTTTCGTGATCATATAGTGAGATGTTGTAAAAGAGCATACAGAAATCTAGGTTTTATACTTCGAACTGTAAACTCTTTTACAAACATTAAAGCTATAGTCGCCTTATATAATGCTTTAGTAAGGAGTCAATTAGAATTTAACGCAGTTATCTGGGCTCCACATGAGACTAAATATAGTCTCATGTTGGAGCGAGTACAGAACAAATTTGTTAGGTTCTTATATTTACGTATGTACGGGGTTTATCCATTTTACCCGCTCATGTATCCAACCCTATTTGTGTTAGGTATGGTTGGTTACAATGAGCTGGGTGTGAGAAGAGAGCTAGCACTTGCACTGTATTTATTTAAAATTATTAGAGGGGTCATACACAATCCCAACATATTAGGGCTCCTCGGTCTGAATGTCCCGGACAGGTATGTGTGGCGACGTCGGGCGCCGCCGCTGCTGGCGGTGCCGCGCGGGCGCACAAACCTACTGAACTTAGCGCCACTACCACGTGCACTGCGCACTCTCAACCTGGTGGCTGCTCACATAGACTTGTTTGGTTGTGCACTGAGTGAGTTCACAAAGGCAACTTTATATGCTACATGTTATACATAGTTTTAGAAAATTAATAAATATTACACATGTTGTTAGTTTGTTACACTATTGTATTGGGTATTGGTACCTGTAATGATAGATGTAAGCGTGGAAAATAAATAAATAAATAAATAAATAAATAAATAAATAAAAAAATAAAAATATAGCCTATACCATCGCCCGGTAGCCACTTGAGGTTGGGTTTCGGGACAACCTGTATATATATATATTATTTTGTATAATTATAATATTATAAGATTACAGTTTAAAGTAGAATTCTCTGGAGAGCATATACTTTGGCCGTTCGTGATTATGTCCCCCTACTTTTTTGATTATAGTGTCGGTGACTTCATCCATTACCAATAGCGACTTACACCCTTTCTTTTTCTGCGAACAAAACCATCTTGTTCCACCACTTAACCTTGCGCCATTTCTGTGGTAAGTGAAGCCATCAAGCATTATAAGTTTTTTAAGATTCTCCAATGTTATGTATTTTGCTGGAAATAAAAGAAAGTATAAATTTTGTATATGCCTATGTGGCCAGCAGTAGACGTCGTTGGGCTGGTATGATGATTGATGATGATGACGATAAATTTTAAGGTTATTTCGGATTGGCTCCAATATACTTCCTCCTTTATTAGATTAAGTGGGTAGGTAGAGTAGGAGCAAAACATATTTAAATTCTTTGTTTATAGATATACCTATTATCTACAAAATAAACCCACACTATCTTCACTAATATTATAAAGAGCGAAAGATTTTCTTTTTTGTATGTTTGTAACAATAAACTCAAAAACTAATGAATTGATTTCAAAACATGTTTCACTATTAAGATGGTACATTATTCCTGAATAAATGCCAACGGCCACACGCGAGGACAGGCGGCATAAAATCGCTCGCAGTGGCGGAAATTAGGTGAGCCCTATTGTCCAGCAGTGGCAGTCATTTGGCTGATATTATGAAGATGACGTTTTTGAATAAGAAATTACGGTTTCATTAAAGTTACCGATTACGAACATGTCGAACCCTTCTCAATGTAGGGTTTCGCAGCAAAAAGCGTATCTTCATGGTGCTTACCTCCTTACGTGCTTACGGCTGAGAAGCGCAGTTTTTCGGCAATTACTCAAAAACAATATGTATAACCGATCAAGTTGAAAACAAATAACCAAAATCCCTAGGAATTTGAGAAAATTGTGTTTAATTAATTACATTACATATTTAATTAATTTTCAATACCTACGTTAAATGAAATGATGGCACCGTACAACAATATATTTATGTGATGTTATATATTCAAATCAATTCAAATATTTTCATATAAAATCGGTCAACAAAGTCTCAAGTAGTTTATTAGACCCTTAATTGAAAAAATAACACTCTTTAAAACGATTTGTTCGTAACGTTGTAATTTATTTTTTAATTAAATTATAAAACATTAATCTTAAAGTACATTAGAATAACAAATAAAAATATTCCATTTTCAAATATAATGTACTATTTACAACCATTTCAATACGAATTGGAGACGATCTTAGTTCAACTTTGGAATCATTTCATTGTAAATTTGTTCTATAGAACACATTAGGCTCGGCACAAATAGGCCAAGAATAACCAACGGTGGCCAGCGACAGCCACTTCACAGATTTTTTCATACACTTTGTACGGATTCGCAGTACACGTGTGGCCAGTCGCCGCCACGCACAACAGTGCTCCAATGTATGAGAAATCTGTAAAGTGACTATCGCTGGCCACTGGTAGTTGTGGTCAGTGTTCCGTTTGCGCCGAGCCTTAAGCTATATTAACCCTTATGAACTTTCAAATGTATGTCCCCTCGCTGTATATATACAGGTCGGTCGTGGTTATGAGAACTAGCCAGTTTCAGAATAACAGCAGTCTGTTCGTCGAGTACCAGGGCCCCATGGCATCCCTTGTGGTTATTGGAACAGCACCACCGTATACCACCACTACGTAATTTCTGCCCGTTTCTGTGGAACGTGTATCCATCATACATAAGCAGTTGTTTGCGATTCGGCAGAGTGATGAATGTAGCTGAAAAACAAAATGGAAAATCGAAATATGTAATTTTTCTCTCGTCATTCTTTGTTAGGCTATTGTACAGCTTCTATTGGCCGTAGTGTGATGTTATATAGCCTATAAGTCTTTCTCAATAAATGGGCTATCCAACGCTAAAATATTTGTTCAAATCGGACCAGTATTTCTGAGATTTTCGCGATTATAATAAATTAAATAGTACAGATTATATCTACTAGTCTTACTTATACTAATATTTAGATGGATGGATAAATGGATGTATTGTTACTACTACAATCAAGCTAAAATATCTCATTAATTTAAAACTTAACTTAGAAAAACAGTAAACATTTGACCATTATAGGACTGCTGGTAAATACAATGTTATTCTTCAACGAAATGTCATAAATATGAATAAAAACGCCTGATTGTATCCTAAACCCAAAACACCGAAAGGGAATTGAACACGATAAATTAAATGAGATCTAAATGCTTATAATAATAAGATTAACCTTAAAGGTACAAAAACACTAGACCTATACAAGATTAAGTGTGATTTATAAAAAGCCCGTAATTTTTTTGTATAAAAATGTATTTTTATTAAGTATATAGATTTGTTTACAAATATATTCTTTTACATTTATTTACATAAAATAACAGAGATATATTTTGTTCATATTTCAAATGAAAGTATTTACAAAGCCCGTCATTTTTTGTACGAAAATGTATTTTATTATATAGGTAGATTTGTTTACAAAAATATATATAAAAAATAATATTTACATTTTGTTTACATAAAATAACAGAGATATATTTTGTTCATATTTGAAATATATATGGTTACACAAGGATTTTTCCGGCCGGCAACAATAGGTGGCATTTAGTCAGAACGATCAAATCTTTAGAAATATGATATATTTGTATTATTTTTATCAAAATAACGTCAGTCGTATTTTAAATTTAATAAATCTTTTACATATATCTAACAATAAAATATCTTATCACATATGGAGACCGTAAGGCACTTAGAATATAGGCATGAACATCAAGTCTAAAGAAAGCATTATTTTGTTCACACAAAAGTTAGAAACAGGCAAGTACTAATCGATGTAGAAACCTAGACGAATATAATACCGTCTTAGCTACATCGACTCCACCAAGCAGTGAGGAATCAAGAAATATGAAATTTCATTCTTTTTTTTAAAACACATCTCTAATTTTATATGATTTTAAAGTTCGAAATCCAGCAATCTAAAGCATGTGGATTCCGAGGCTTGAAATCGTTTGAAACAAGTTAGCAGGCTTTTTCAAATCGTCCCCGGATAAGAAATAATATGGGATTTTTTTGTTGTTTAATGATTTCGATCCATAAATGTCTTACTGCTGGGCACGGGTCTTCTGCAAAGAATGTTGTTGTTGCCAATGCTTTTGTCTAACCTAACCTTATATCCTATACTTAAAGAAATACCCATCGGAAGTAAACGTATATGTAGGAGGATCATGACTATGTTCTTTATCACATTTGAGCACTTCATGGTCCTTTGAAATATGCACAAAAGCACCACATCTTTTAGACAGTCGGCTACCGCAAGCGTATCTAATACCGCCGCCTCGTAACTTAGCATTCTTGCTGAAGATATATCCTTCTAATAACAAGAAGACAGTCCCGGTTCTGGTTTTCACGTATGTTGCTGAAATATAATTAGTAAAAAATAATAAGGGTTGGACCAAATTTGGCCGCAATAGGAACCGTCATTTACTAGATCGAGAAAGAGAGCTTGTGTGCGGTCCCACGCGGCAGAAGCCGACGCGGTTGGCTGTCACCGTCTATTAAATAACGGTTCTAAGTGACAGAAAAGGAAAGAAACTGCGATACGGTGCGGCCAGATGTGGACCATCCTTAAATTTCAACCAATTTTGTTTAAATAATACATTAATTGTAAATGTCACAAGATATACTAAACAAACCATATTTTCAAGAAGGGATACTTATCATTAATTAGCAAGTAAAACAAACATAATATAATATAATATATTAAAATATAATTTTAATTGTACAAGTTACAATAAGAGGCCGGACATATCGGATGCGTAAGCGTAGACGTAGACGTATATGTGTGGCAGAGCAAAATGAGGTATAAAAATAAAATAAAATAGTTCTATATTTCTAAACGTGTGCCCTGTCGAGTCTTTTATATGTAAGGCATTTTCTAGGTTCCGAGACAAAAATTATACATAATTATGTACCCAGTAAATAATAATGACGTTCTGAATTTAAAATGTACAAATAGTTTATCGTTTTGTACATTTTAAATTCAGAACGTCATTACAATCTTCTAAAAATAAATTATTTTTTTACATAATAACCCTGTTTAGTAATATAAAATTCTGGCGGTTCATGGTTATGAAACGTTTCAGCTTTGAGTATTTCCATATTGCATGAAATATGGACGAACGCTTTGCAGCATTTGGACCAGGAGTTTGAACAGGCGAACCTGGAGCCTCCTTTTCGTATGACAGCATTTTTGCTAAAAGAATAACCATCTAGTATCAAGAGAGTCGCCCCCTTTAGTGTTTTCACGAAGCGAGCCGGACCAGAAACTGATTGATCTAGGGATAATAAAAATTACCTTGCAATTTATTTGTCAAAATAATAACATTTCAAAATATCCTAAGGATCGGACCACAACTTCCCTATGTATCCAACTATTGGCAAGGGTTTATCGTTGTTAATTCAGTCTTACAGTAGTTGCAGTGGTGAGTGTGAAGGTGGGACTGTTTCGTATAAGTAAAGCTAGCAATTATAATGAAGGAAAGACACAAAACAAATTTACTAAAGAATTTAATCAAAAAACGTCAAATTCTGCATTAAGTATTTACATATTTTATTTTTGCTTAGCTTTACGACCGACGGCCGGTGTAAGGGTGTGGCCAAATCTGGTGAAGTCGCCACGAATCACTTACATTTACTGCGATTGTTGGTGAACGGCTTGCAAACTTGAAATGCACGTGAGCGGCGTATTCGTGGCACTTTCGCCAGATCTGGACACATCCTAACCTGGTCAAAAGATCAAAATGAGATATGTAAATACCTAATGCATGATTGTGTGAATTCCCGTTCTATAACTCAAAAGTAAGCGTATGCCTTACGGAGCCTTTTATATGTAAGGCAAGCATTCTAGGTTCTTAAACAGAAAATCAGATCCTGACTCAAAAAAATTCTTTATTTCTTAATATAACATCCCTGTTCAGTAATAAAAAATTCTGGCGGTTCATGGTTATGAAACGTATCAGCTTTGAGTATTTCATTATTGCTTGAAACATGGATGTACGCTTTGCAGCATTTGGACAAGGTGCTTGAACAGGCGAACCTGGAGCCCCCTTTTCGTATGCCAGTATTCTTGCTGAACGAATAACCATCTAGTATCAACAGGGTCGCTCCCTTTGGTGTTTTCACGAAGCGAGCCGGACCAGAAACGGATTGATCTAGGGGATAATAAATTTATTTGTCAAAATAATAACATTTCGAAATATTGCTAAAAACGTTATGGAGTTATAAATAAGAAACACTAGTTATCTTTTTTGATTTAGTAGTTTTCATATTTGTCTAATCAAATGTTAGGGAAGTTTATTTTTATATACCATGACGGTGGCAAACAGACGTACGGCCCGCCTGATGGTAAGCGGTTACCGTAGTCTATGGGCGCCTGCAACACCAGGGTATCAGGAGCGTGTTGCCGACACTTAAGAAACCTATTCACTTGTTTTTTGAAGAACCCCATACCATAGTCTCACTCATAGTCACTCATAGTTATTTTTGTTTGTTTAAAACTAGCTTCTAGCCACGTCATCATCATCATCATAATTACCATAGCATCATAGCATCACGCCTTTTTCCCGAAGGGATAGGCAGAGGTGTTTCACACCCACATATCGCCAGCTATATTTGGCCCCATGAAATAGGGGGCGAGCCTATTGTCATCAACCGGGAACATTTGTTTACCAAACTCCGGGAAAATCTTAACACTGGAATTTCATGATAGAAAAACCCAATACCATTTTCACCCGACCAGGAATCGAACCCGGGACCTCTTGCACAGCAGTCGTATACACTTCCCACTGCGCCACCGAGGCAGTTCATCATCATATCAGCCGCAGGAAGTCCTCCGTAGGATCCCGCGTGGTATGTAGGTAATAAAATTATCACAATAAGTTAAGCATTTCTTTGGACTCCCGAGTGCCTTAACTGTTTGCAAGGATTTATCGCTGTTAATTCAGATTTACAGGAGTTGCAGTAAAAGGTGTGGGACGGTCTCGTATAAGTACAGTCACAGTAATTATAATGAAAATAAGGTTTGATTATTTAAAAATATTTATTATAATGAACAATTTAATTAAAAAACAACAGATTTTATAAATCTATCCTATGTATACGTTCAATGTGTCTCAACAGACCGCTTGTATTCGAATCTTTGCAAGATATACGTTTCATACACACAAGGCACTCAGCATTTTTAGTTTCTTTGGACTTTTTAAAATATTTCCACACTTTTGAGCCTCTTCTATGAATTCTTCTGTCTGCTAAAACATGTTCTATGTGATTATTAATTATTAAGTTAAACTTGATCAGAAACAAGAAGTCTAGCAAAGTGGAGACGTGAAGGGAGCTGTGTTATAATGTTTATTGCTTATTATTGTTTCTAATATAAGCAAGTATAACAACCAATTTCCACCACAGCGAGCGACTTTCATTATTTGATTAAAAAAAGCTAAAATTTCAAACAAACGCATAAATATCCAGTTAAGTGACAGACCTAAAACCCTTTCACTAGGAATTTGAACCCTAACCCTGATAGGGGTAGAGTTATAATCCTATGACAAGTATAATATGTCTTAATGCCATCTTAATGGATATATATATATGCCCGACCATGTCAATGATTTTTACGCACTAGTGAATCAGAGGGATTAACCAAACATCGCAATTAATAGACACAAACTCAGATTGCGAATCTTTTAGTTTTGAACACAAATACCTATGTTCAGTAGTTGTATACATACTACGGTTAGACCAAAATCACAAAGGATTCATGCGTCGGCGTCGTTTATCCCAATATTCACTCCCATTATAAATAAAAAAATCTTTTTCGTCCCACTTGAACATTAAAGTCATCGTTCGTCTCGAGTTTCTAACGTCTTTAAAGTACAGTTAGCAATAAATAATAAAAACTCTATTTTAGTTTTAAACAAGATTATATATTAGTAAAATAAATAACTTTATAAGTAAACCTGTAAACATTCATCACATCACATTTAAAATTGGACAATCAATGGAAGAAAAATGGGGGTAAGTTAGATCATATTTGTACCTCTATTTATTGGTCTTATTAGGTTTGAATCCAAAATTTTCCTTCTTTTTTGCAGCGATAAATCACTTCTTTTATAGAATTTTTTGCTACGTTAGGTATACAAACGTTATGACGAAGTATTTTTTTCACACGATTATTAATAGTCACCATTCCTCCATGGCACTTTCTGTTAACACATCTCCAAACTATTGAGCCGTTTTTGTTCTCCCTCTTCTTCGTATGTTCATAACCGCCATAAAGAAGAATAGGCACACCTCTTCGTGATTCAATAAATGAGATTGTCTCTTGGGATGTTGAGGGCAGACTACAATCTGGCTCCATGTCTGCTGCAAACACAACGCGAGTCAAATTAATTAATAATACTGGGTGGCGCAAAAGTAGTGGCACTAAAGAAAATGCTTTTTTTTTTTTTATTATACATTTTCTGTCATTCTGTTGTTGAAAATTGTGTAGTGAACAAATGTAAAATACACTGAAAATAAACATGGACCGTTTTACTCCCCAAGAACGTGGAATATCAGTGATAAGAACACAACGTGAATTTCGTCGACGATTTCCCCACCGTCCGGCACCGATTGGTCGCACAATTCGACGCTTTGCCACACACCCACTAAAAGTTACTGTATGGTGTGGCATCTGTGTTGACAGAGTGATCGGACCCTATTTTTTCGAAGACGCTGGAGGCAATGCGATAACTGTCACTGGAGAACGCTACAGAACCATGTTACGTGAGTTTTTGATACCCAGTTTGGACGAATTGGGGCTGGAGCACATCTGGTTTCAACAAGACGGCGCTACGGCACACACAGCGCGCGACACTATGGACTTAGTGAGGGACGCTTTTCCAGGCCGAGTTATCTCTCGTTTTGGCGATTTGCCTTGGCCTGCAAGATCACCCGATCTGACCAGTCCAGACTTTTTTCTTTGGGGTTTTTTGAAATCTCGGGTGTATGTGAACAAGCCACAGACTCTCGCAGCTCTAAAAGAAAACATTCGTCAAGAAATAACGAACATATCGCAGGAAGTGTTACGGCAAGTTATGCAAAATGTCATAAATAGGGCTCAAATGTGTATCAACTCTGGAGGTCACCATTTAAAAGACATCATCTTTAAATCCTAATGGTACGAAATTTAATGGCACAAATATACATTTAAAAAAATCTAAATCTAGTTTTCTAATTTAGAAAAAATGTTATAGCTGAACCAAATAGGGTCTTTACTTTTGCGCCACCCGTTATATATAAAATTCCTTCATAATTTTATTAGACATAAATTAGTATTGAATAAAATTCTAACATTGTTAGAATACCAAAATAAGTTATTATAGTAGGTAATTGACAATATAACAAATATTTAAATTTATAATTTTAACTTACCCTTTAAAATTGATCCACCCTTTCGCAGCTAGCCCAGCGTAGGACGTCCACCCGTAAGGTGGACAGATATCTGATCTTAACAGCAGGATAGCGCTGGATGCAAGCCGCACACAACTGTTCTTATTGAAAAATTTTGGAGAGGTCTATGTTTAGCAGTGGACGTCATACGGCCGATATGATGATGATGATGATGAACCACTCTTTCAAAATACAATTTGTTACGTGTCCGATCGCTTAACTGATAACACAAATGTAGGTCATGGGCCAATTAGGTCGACACAAAGAAAGCTGCAAGCGAAAAGGAACACTATTACCAGCATTTCGAGGCGGTTACAATGCAATACTAATGCCATACACGATCAAAATAACTTGTTCTTAGTAATGATTTCATATGGGGCATACAAATTGGGTCGTTGGGAGATTTTTTTACGATAAAATTCAGTGAGACGAACGATGCACAAATCTAAGCTCATATTTTTCATCTTGATATAAAAAAGGTCGCCGGGTCTGACTGGATGCGGAAGGCGGAGGATCGAGTGTTATGGCACGTGTTGGGAGAGGCCTATGTCCAGCAGTGGACTGCAATAGGCTGAGATGATGATGATAAAAACTTCAGCTGTGTTTTGTTACATACCATGTATGAAGCACAGATAAGGTCGCAAGCGACTTTGTCTTATAGTTACATTATGATAGTATGAAAATAATACAATAATAAAAATACAATATTTATCCAATTAACTAAACAAACTAAAATTAATTGTAATTATTTAAATGTTTCAACAACTGGGACAGCAATTAACTATAACCGCTAAACTCTATAGTTCAACCCAAAAACAGTACAATGCATAACAGTACATAAATGCAATGTCGCGGGATCCGAGTTAATTGTGTTCTCAATTGCCAGAAACCAAAAAATCAAATATCTATTAATTTTAACCATGTTACTAAATAAATTCCAAATCTGTTTACCGAAAGTGCTTACGGGTATTTCGTCATTTCATACAAATTTTCATTTCATTTTCACATAGGTCCCATCACTTAACCTCATGTAGCAACAAGGTGAATGGTTGTGCTCTAAAAATGTCTTGATAATGAAGTCTTGAGCACTAACATGGACGAAAGCTTTGCATCCTTTCGAGACGGCACTGGAGCAGGAATAACGACTCCCTTTCTGTGCTACTGTACCACTTTTAGAAAACGTGTAACTATCCAATAATAGCAACTTGCGACCACGCACCGTTACGATGTAATTTGCTGAAAGTTTTTAACAAATAAATGATTCATAATTTTTAAATTTAAAATATTTACCTACCTAATAATAATGTTATTTTTAAATTAAAACTCAAAGTCAATAGGAATATGTAACGTTTAATTTTAAAATAATGAGATCACATTTAAAATTCTAAATAAAAACAAAAATAGCACGGCTACATTGTAATCTGCATTTAAAAATTTAATAAAATCTGTAATACTTGAACTGTTTGAGGAATATTAAAACTATTTAAATTCCAAGAAAATATCAAAGTGCTAATTGGTGATAGGTGTACTCTCGTCACTTAGTGAGGGGACATGATCGTGAATATTTGTAAGACGCTAGCAAGCCTGCGGAACTTTTTAAATTTACCAATGTAAATTTACTAAAATCCATATAATACCCGATGATATACCAATCGATTGCATATTTTTTTTATTTGTGAATCTAAACCATCTTCGAATCCACTTGAACACGTACACAAAAATTCATTCAAATCGGTTCAGCCGTTTAGGAGGAGCTCACTGTCAACACACGTACAGACGAATTATATATACTTATAAAGAAAGATAATAAAATATGAATTCTAAAGTTTTTTAATTAAAATACATAGTACCACCACGTAAATTTCACAGGTAGGCACACGTAATAGGATTAAATCTTATCACAACTACACACGTGTAATTTTACGCTGGCAAATTTTACACGGCCAGGCTTGCGGTCTCTCGGTCTATGTGCATCTACACACCTCGATTGCAGCTGACGTCACAACACGCTGACGTAATGTCACGCACGTTATGTCGCACTGACAATGTGAAATAATTTGAGTTGAGATTTGTCTGGCTATTTTTTATCTTCTTCGTATTATTATTAGGCTCAAAATTGCCCAACGACGTTTCTGATCTTATAACTTTTACATTGCGACTGCGATGTGACTTGAGCTTATTGTAACATTGCATTTCAGTGTACCTAGAATATAGACTAGAATTGATGTCTTAGTGCATAAAACTGTCTGTAAAATTAATTCGTGACTAAATTAAATATATTTATTGTCTAACAGTCACTTGTTACTATAATTATGTGTCGTGTGTCACTAGAGGCTTCTAGCCTTAAAAAATATCATCATGCATGCGGAATTGATTCACTTGCTTGACATGCTTAAATAATTTGCGCATGCGTATTGCAATTTATTGTACTCAAATAGAAGGCAGAATCAAATCTGCATGCGTTATGAAATTACTATTTTTTTATATTTAAAGTGAGATCAATGAGTCAATAGATAAATAGTAAACATAAGCAAGTGGACAGGACAACATTATTAAATGTATCTAATATATTAATGTTTGATATTAGTGATAATGGTATTCTCATTGTCCCAAGTTCATAATATTTTTACCAACATGTTATGGACTTGGGCCAAAATCAACGTTTGTAATAAGGTGGGTATTATAAGTGGCAATTTGGACTTTGAACAAGTGATGACACCGAGTGTTTACAATATTTATCTCGTCTATTATACTCTTTTAATGTCTTCATCATCATCATCATCATATCAGCCTATCGACGTCCACTGCTGAACATAGGCCTCACCTAATTTACGCCATTTATTTTTTTATTTGGAATAAAATACTAGAGTAATTTATTGACTAGACCTTCTTACAAATCACTTTTACACACAATTTCAAAAGCTGCAATCAAATTTATATTCGCTGTATAGTAATGATGGAATTTTATTTTATTTTATTTTATTTTATTTTATTTTATTTTATTTTATTTTATTTTATTTTGAATTTAGATTGTGTGTGTGTTTTTGTGTAAAATTTTAATTATTTTATTTCATTTTGTGTTCTTAAATTGTATTGTTTATATTATGGGTGTATGCCTGAAATAAATGATTTATTATTATTATTATAAATTGCAAGTACTCGTTCTTATTTAATATACTTAATACTAAATGCGCAATTTTATTGACTAGCTGATATTAGATCACTTTGAATTTGATTGCAACAGATATCTATTAATAGATTATGAACTAAATGAATGAACTATTTTATACAAAATTGTCAGATAAATTACGTACTTCATTTTCTTGCACACGACAACTTAAATTAGTAACATTAAAAACTGGGAGGGAACGACCTTTTTGCACCAACCACCTGCCGAGAAATGGTTAGTCTTTGTGATTCTGCATAAAAATATCGAAAGCTAATTGACCAGTGTTACATGCCTACAGAGCTAAAGGCGCAGAAATTGTGAGTCATTGAACTTTCTATTCACAAATCAGCTGAATTAGGTACATCAGAATTATACTAATATTATAAAGTTGAAGAGTTTGTTTGGTTAAACGCACTTATCTAAGGAACTACTGAGTCGAATTAAAAAATTAATAGTAGTATTGGGTACTAGACATATCATGCATTTATCGAGGAAGGCTAAGGCTATATATAACATCGCCTTACGACCAACAGAAGGTGAGAAGAGGTCAAGTAAAGTTCCACGGGAGCGAAGCCTCGGGCAACAGCTACTTCTAATAAAAAGAAGAAAGTTAAATAAAGATGCCAGCCATAATTTACATTTCATTATCTTAATATCACATGACGCGACATTCCTTTAAAATCACAATAACTATAATACATTTAACATTGAATCAGGTAATGGCAACAATTTCAACAAGTTTCGGTACAAAGAAGAATCTTCTCCCACACAGTGTAACCTCGAACGCAAATTTCTCTTCGTAAAAACAAGTACATTAATATAATATAAGCTCTATTACGTATGCCGTAAAATACATATCACACAAGTGTCTTTTGAGATCATTTATAAAGTTCGTATTAGAACCGGACGATAATATTAACTTTGTAAAAAACAACAGTAGTCCAGCTTTGTAACCCATCAACTAGCTTTACAACAACTTTCATTCTGTAACATTCTGTAACATACATAAACATAACGTTAATTATTTCATAAAATATATATATAATGATAACAGAACCCAACCCTTTGAAAACTGCTATCGAAGTTGCTAAAAACACGTATTCAATATGTGTTTTTTGAATTCTATATTGAAATTTAAAACATTATATGCCGTAGTAAATAAACCTATACTAGCTTTCAGCTCGCAGCTTTGTTAATTCAAGCGAATGCCTTAGGTTACCGGAGATTACACTGTACTTAATTATTTATACATATGTATCTCCATACAGTGTAATCTCCGGTGCTCCAAGCATTCTTGGACAAACAATCACATTGTTCTTTTGAAGGACCAACAGACACACTGAATCTATTATATTATCTAGCAAAATTCTACAGACTATTGAAATATTACGTTAAAATAAAGCTGGACTAGAAACAATATTATTCAATTAAGTTTCTTCAGGTCAGGTCCGAGCGGACTATGAGTATGGTGCAAATTGCTCCTGACTATGGTCATATCATCAGCTAGGTGCATGTAGGCCTTGCACTTATGCCACCGGTTCTTGGTACATCCCCACCTGAAGCCCATCTTCGTTTTACTTTGTTTATAATAGGTATAGTTGTGGTATATCAGTCGCTCTTTACCGCGTGCTGTCATGAATATATTCACTGGAACGATATCAAATTGGCAATTAAAATGTTATTGAGAAGTAGAATAATATAATAATATACAAGACTAAGTAAACATATACACATTAACTAAAGTGCATTTCTTATTTAGTTTATCGTTGTATAAATAAATATACATCACTAAACTAAATAAGAAATCGTTACACATGCAATTGTATACGTAACTGAATTAAACCCGTATTCTAACATGCTGAAATTTAATTTGATAGTTATGCATGCGGATCAATTCTGCATGCGTCACAAATATAAGTGATGAATACTAATGGTGTGGTGTATATATTATTATGAATGTGTTTATACCATTATATGTATCGACTTACTGCTATGATGAGAAGGGAAGAACAAAAATTAAATTCAAATATTTGGTAAAACTTGATTTTATTTTTAAAAAATGTACCTAATAATATCTTGGCACAACATCTGACCTTTAAATACATCTTTTGCTAAATCAGATGATAGTTACGTACCTATTTAATTTTTTTTCTATAAGTTTTGTATCAAACTGAATACATAATTTAGGTATTTATCGACGTTTTAAGAAACAAAAATACACGAAATTTTACCAATACTACGACATTCTAATAAAATGTTCTAGTTACAAATAAAACAATAGAAACCTTTAAAGATGATGTTAGGCTTGAAAACAAACTTCATATAAACAATCTTGATTTTTTTTTAAATATTCTACCACATTCACACAGCGCCATCTAGTCCCAAAGTAAGCAATTATATTTGCTTGTGTTATGGGTACTAAACAACTGATATACTACTTATATACATTTTTTTTTGTAAATACATACATTATTACAGATAAATTACACCCAGACACAGAACAAACCTTTGTGCTCATCACGCAAAGATTTGTCCTGGGTGGGGATCGAACCCACGACCTCCGGCTTAGCAGTCAGGGTCACTAACCACTAGACCAACAGGCCAGTCAATCAAAAAGATTAAACATAATGTACCTTATTATTTTTAAACCAATCCATGGCAACGTACACATTTCCAGTTCTAGTATATTTCGGTGGCGGATGGTCGTGGTCCTTGATCACTTTTCTTATATCAAGCTCCAAAGACACTTCAAGATATGCCCCACATGCCTTATCAGTGCATAACCAACGACAATATGATGTACCTTTATGTCTACCACTATTATAATATGTATGTTTTTTATACTTAATAAGCTTTTTTCCATTGGTCAACGTTATAAGGGTACCTGTAAAAATTACCAGAATTACATTTTGTAGTGTGATATAAGTACTTATCATTGATTTTAAATGTTAAAAAAACAAAACGTTAATAATATAGTATACATTTAATAAAATATATTATTTTATATTAATAGCCTAGACCTATGTATTTTATAATAATTTAATAATCAACAAACAATAACATTTTGAAATTTAAACGATATCTCCCTAGAAGTTTCAGGAATTGTTAATTCACAGCTGAAACAAAACATAAACCAAATGGACGGTAAAACATTAATCAACTTCTCACACAAATATTCCACAGACACGCGAAAATGCTAAGTGGTTCAAAATATTTGTTTTCAGTTAAAATTAATCAAAATATAAAATAATTAAACATCGACTAACAACAATGTCATTGACAAAATATTATTTTTTATATATTATATAGAAAAGTAACATAAAAGTTTCAGCTTGGCCATTCCCCCCATTAAAATCGCGTACAATTTTTTTGGGAAATATAAGAAAAAAAAGCATGTGGTCACAATCGTATGTAACAACCATCTGCAGCCTTCATGTAATGTCTTGGAGGATGACTATGATAACTCTCAGACATATTAATCACGTTCATGTGATTATCAAGGTGAAGGTAAGCTAAACATTTGGAGGAGTTGGTGCAGGGCCACCGTGACAAGCCTTTCTTCAGAACAGACTTCCTGTAGTAAGTGTAGCCGTCACGAAGGTACACTTGTTTCCCATTTACTAGTTGGACCAGTTCGCCTGAAGGAATATGTGAAGGATTAGAAAACTCTAGGCTTTTTAATTTGATATTTGCAATCTTCTTATGGCAGCCTTAAATTCAAATATTTGATAATTTAGTTATAATTTGACTTTATAAACCGTGAAAAATGTGGAAGCACTGTCCAGCGATTTTCCTTAAGGTGGATTTTAATTAGGCGTTACTTTACGGCAACTCCATTTTAATATAATTTTGCATAGAAATGGTCCAAGAAGTAGCATAGGTTAAATTTATCTCCATTATGTATACTTTAATCACACGGGCGAAGCACTGGGCGGAAACTAGTTTAAAATAAAAAGAATATATCGTACTTCTTCATGCAAGTAAATATTTTCATTCCCTTGATGAATTTGTAGTAGAAAATCAATTTAGAGCATGCAATACTAAGCCGCATGCGTGTTATGCATGTCTCCTCTCAATACCTAGACAAAATAAAAACAGCCACGTTATCTAACTTCGAGTTTATTGAGTGAATGTTATTTCTAAATAAACCTATTTACAGCAATTGTTAAACACCAGGATAATACTTAGATTTTTTACATATTATCTATTTCATTTGCTTAAAAGTAAATACCTTGAGTTGATTTACTTTTAAGAAAATGAAATATATAATTATATATAAGTTAGAAACAGCAATAATGTTTAATACAATAATCTTACAAGTTCTAAAAGTTCTAAGGAGGTTACATATAATAATAATTTATTTGCCTGATTAAATATAATACTAGAAATAAATTATAAACTTTTCAAATAAGATGTTCTAATAATATTAAAAATGTAGGTAAGTACCTAACTGTATAAAATTAGATAATGTAAGTACATTATCTAATTTTATACAGTTAATAATTATTTTCCATAACTAGTCAATTAACACTACTAAGCCTAAAAAGCTGAAATTTGGAACATAGTTGTGCATCATCATCATCATACCAGGAAGACCACTGCTGGGCATAGGCCTCTTCAAGAGATTTCCAATAGAGCCGGTTGTATGCGGTCTGCATCCTACACGATCTATTGTGCATATTATAATGCATCAATACTTTAAACAAAATTTTGGAAATTCTAATATTTAGGGGGAAAACGAAATGATTTTCTCTTAAAGCTACTAATAACAAGAAGCTTATTACTATGCGTCACTTAGCTCTTCTTATGTGGCACCAAATGTATTTTATTTCTCGACCATTTTTAAAGAAACATTTAAGTGTATTTGAGGATTCACTCAAATACACTTCGATGGTTTAAATTTACAATTGAACCTGATATAGAGTATTAAATCTGGTTGTAGGAAAAGACAAAAGACATTCAGTCGTTTCTGATTCCTATAGAATAATTACGAAAGCCTAATATATTTTCCATGAGCTCCAGCTTTACAAAACTTAGTAGGTGGGTGCACGTGAGTTTGGTTTCCATAAAGTATTTCAAAGTCATGGCTAACCCTCAAAAACGCATTGCAATAGGACTTGTTGCAGCACCAACGGAATCCACCCTTGGAGGGCTGCTTCTTATAGAAAGGGTATCCATTCACCAGGAGTAGGGTTCTACCATTAACCAATTCTATTAACTTCATTTCTGGCTGACCTGTAAAGTATAAAACGTTATTCAGAATTACCAATGTTTTAAGAAGAGCTTAATCCAAGAATTTGCTATGAACAGACCTAAAATTCTATAAATATTGTATTCTTATAGTTTTAGATCTGGGTGAACCTTCTGAAAATTTCTTGATAGCTGTTGCGAACATCTGGGGATCAAATCCATGTCGTAACTATTCATATATTGTCACGATTGCATACATTCCATCAAGTAATCAACTGTAAGATTCTGTAGTTGATTTATCTTTTTATTCATATAACACACTAATTTGTTAATCAATGGAATTTAATCTGTTTAACACTGACAAATAAATGTCTGATAAACTAGCTGAGATTTTATATGAACTGATATGTCAAAAATCTACACCAACATACGCTACCACCAATACAAGCTGGGTAGTGGCCAAACAAAGATCTACAGGAGCGAAGAGACAACAACTAGTCAATCATATAAGTTTCGGATAGGCTATCAGGCCTCCTATCTGGCTCTATCTACCATTTGTTAAACAGCGTCTAAATTAATTACAAAGTTCTAATTGCATTCTGGTTAGACAATTTCGTAAGAAATTTCATGTTCATATAAGTCTATACAATGAAGATACAAACAGATACAGCAAATTGAACAGAATCTTTTGAAAAGGACAGGAGATGGGAAATGGGTTAGTCAGTTATATGGTTCGTAAATAAGTAACTTAATATAGTTTAATGTTTAATCGAAATCAATGAAATACAGCAATTGGTGTGATAGCCAATAAAATGGTTGTAAAACACAAATATAATAAAACTAAACTTACAGTGATAGTAATAAATGCAAACATTTTGTTGTTACACAATTAAAAAATTACAATTAAAACAACGTTTCAGAATCATCACAAAAAATGGCTATTTCAAAAAAAGAAAAATTCCGAAGTTTCGCATGAAATGATCTATACTTTTTTATTATATTAGAGCGCCAAGTTTGGATCAATTTTGGCACAACCGTATTTATACTTCGAATTTTCATCCGATGCATCGGAATTGCACTGGAGGTCTTCTGGTGCAAATCTTGACCACTTTAGCCACATACAGAGAAACATGCAGATCCTAGCATTGCAGTGCTATGAAGTGGACTGACAGTAAGAGGATTACTATAGGTCCGAAATTTCATCCAAAACTTCGGTATTTGTTATTCAAAAATAATTACAACTAATCTCGTATACAAAGTGCTTAACAATTTTGAGGACAGTCTTTCAGTAAGTGAAGTTTAAAAAAACATGAGATCCAAATACAATAATGTAATATTATCACAAAAATAAGCATGCAGTCTTAATAATTAGTTTCACTACATTCAATGACATGAATGTCTTATACGTATACAATCTATCTTATAAGAATATAATTTAGGTATTAATAGTGCCTTGCTAGAACGACACAACTGCACTACACAAGCCACGGAACAAACACATTTTAGTCTAATATCATTAGGCGCATTTTTATCTAAACCTAGATGCAGTAGCGTTGCTCGTTTGCAGGCTGAATATGTACGATGATATTTTATGTAAAAATTAAAAGTAATAGGCAGCTTGGAGTTTCGTTCACTGCCAAGCAATTTTTGGTGGCCATTCAATTCGTCAATCATTTTGTTAATTTTCTGTATAAATGGTAACCTTATGTACGTGGTACTTTCTTTCTAATATATACTATATAGGTTGAATTAGTCTTCCACTATGCCATGGAGAGAAGTAGATAATTTCTTTCTAACTCCTCCATCTTATTTCTGAATAAATTCATTGTGAATTACTAGGCAGTAGGTTCCTGGGATTGCCTGGGACACTTGAGTGGCATAGCTCGAAGTCTTGGTTTCACTATTAATCTTCGCTTAAAAGAGTATTTTTAGAAGAAATTATCCCGAAAATTTTTCTGTTATTATTTTGTTATCATCATCAGTGTAAAAGACAAAGGTGATGAAAATGATGATAATATACTAACTTTTAATAGAGTGTCTATGGCACAACATCTAATACATCTACAAATATCTGTACTTATTACTGAAGTGAATTAGCGGTCACTATAAAAATACACGTGTAGACTCTACTACCTACGTATTTAAACACGAGAAATTACAAATCTCGGAAGTATCTAAATAAAAGGAGTGCACCACTCCATATTGGTAAAATATCTCGTCAGCTATAAGGATATAAAAATTACGGATATGTTATAAAAATAGACGTAATGTGCTAAATTTAAAACTATATCTATGTTCGGTAATGCACTACACAATAGATTCTTAAACTAAGGTTACATGTTTCTAATACTAAAAGATTGTTCAATCACAATGTATAATACTGGACACTTTAAATGCAAACGAAATATCACACAAGTTACTACAAAGAATATTAATGCCCTGTTTCACCACTAGCAGATTAGTGTTTGATCTGTAATCTATGTTTGATTAATTTTGTCTCCTGTTTTGCTATAGAGGGAAGTGGAAACTTTCTTTCTAACTTTGCCATCTTAATTCGGATAATTAAGACAGTCGATTATTTATTTCCCTGGGACTACTATGTGTCAGAGTTCAGTTTTCGCAAGGGTACAGGTGTAACTATCATCACTGATACTGTGGGCGGGTATTTCCCTTAAAATATCTGATATTTGATTGCGACAGATTTTAGAAAAATTAGCATATATCTGCCAATGGTGGTGGAAAGAGCTTAAATCTAATAAAGGTGTTACATCTAGTTTTTATAAAGACACATTTAGTAAAAAGGCACTTTTCAATGTTTTCGATAGATCATACGTTGATACAACTATGATTAAAAATTATGAACTAATTAAATCGATACGGATACCATAACGGTTAATGATTACAGCTGTAAAGATAAAAGGCTTAAGTAACGCTACGGATATTGTTACAAAATAGGAACGAATTTCACATCAAATCAGAGAGATCGTACATTTCACCAAAATAAAAAAGCTAATTCTGAATCTACCCAAAAGAAGTAAATTCAAAATCATTCATAATTCTAAGCAGTCGAATGATATCGCATTAGATATATTTGAGAGAGAGTAGGCAGTATAACCTAAATACGTACACAAAGCAGACACGGAAATCTACAAACACCGACATAATTTTCATTCTCTCTTCACAATTCTTAGACTTTTCTGGGGCTTAAGAAGAACAATCAGTTCAGGATTTAGATGATATGAAAAATATGGAATTAAAATATTCCTCAATCATTAAAATTAACAACACATACACAAAGACCAATATAAAATGGCATTTAACTAATAACTACCAAAGACACTATGAGCTGCCAAATAATTGTGAAACGGTGTCAAAGTACGATAGTACTCATTCATATCTTTTTTCTTCTGCAGAAGTGGTTTTGGCGTCTCCTGTTTGACTTCTTTCTTCACTTCTTTCAACAACGGTAGTTCTGGTTTTTTCTTTACGCTGGGAGGATGGCTGTGATTGATGTTGGCTTTCAGGACTTCAAGTCGATCAGTAATGATAAGGTGAGCCTTGCATTTCCATTTAGAGCCGTAGGCGGTGCAACTCCAACGATGAGCGTTACTTCTGGCTTTAAGATGCTTGTAAAAAGTGAAGTTGTTCAAGCGAAGATTGATTCTTCCATTTGGACGAAGGTAGAATTCGACTGTGGGAGAAACGTTCATGTAAGTAACAGTGAAGAGATACAAGGATTAAATGAAATAGTTCTAAGAGTTTCAGTCAGCAGATGTTTAGAAGTTTACAGTAAGACATTCAAAATAAGAGGTTTAGTAAAATAACTTAGTTTTCATAAATATAAAGGATCAAAACTCAACAACCAACAGTAAAAGAAAAATAGCGTTGTGTGGCATTTAATAAGCGATTAAATACAAAATATTGTTTACTTCATCACCTTACATTGTTATAATCTATATTAATTAATCACTTATAAGCTTATTTATTTCACGAGAAAACATCACATTTTTATTAAAAACCCTTTGATGGACCCCTGACTGTCTCAATCATAGCCGATATAAATCAATATTAACAAATGCTTTATTCGCACATAATATTATCGATTTTCCAATGCATAAAGTATAAATTTTCTTCTTAAAAACATAAAGGTGAACTTACACTAGACGTAAACTTATACTAAAGAAAAGAAACTTATACTAAAGAGCCAACGAATCCGCTGACCTGTCAAAAATTTTCGTCAATATACGCGCAACATGATATATGGCATATCACCGACTTAATCTATTTATGTAAAAAATTATTGCTGAATATTTGTAAGCGTATCACATCAGAACGGCTAGACCTTGTCAGGACGTTTGTATAAAAGATATTTTAGAATGACATATTATTTTCATTTACACCAATAATTGACCTATAGGTTAGTAGGCTCAATATTTTGACCTCAACAGCAATTGGTGATCAGAGTCAAATACAAAAGTTAAAAATATATATTACACTCAGGCCCTTCTTCACCACTGTATCTGATAACCTATCCAAAACTTTTCAAATAATTTTGAAATAAAATCTGTCACTTAAGTCTCAGATAGCTTATTAGACACACCTGCACCAGTGGTAAAATACGCAAAACTCGAAAAAAAGTTGCACAATCATGACGTAAGACATATTATGCATTGCACAAATTCCGAGTCTTAATAAAAATGCAATTACTCACTGACATGCATATTTTATTTAGTACACATTAGCCTAATTATTTTATTTTACAGTTTCTTGCAACTACCTACTGCTAATATTCAACAGTGACAACATCTTGACTTTTACGTACTGGCAACTTTTTGTTGTCATGTTTACGAATGTACTTACCATTGATAAATATCATCTCATATCATATATCTACATTTTATTTAATGACACGTTTTTTCCTGTCCTCTGTAACAAAAAGTTGCCAGTTTGAAAGATAAACAAAAATAATTAAATCTGAATGATTGTCTCCTTACAATATGTTGCATTAACCTAGCATAAAATTTATGAAAATATTGATTTTTCTTAATTCATATCTATTACTATAGTCGTAAAAATAATTTGTAAAAATAAAACTATAAAAACAAACATTATTACATAAGATATTTAAAATAAGTATTATTTTAAACAATGCGATTGCACGACGATTTTATTATTATAATAGAGGCACCACACGGACGTTGCGCTGCGTCAACGTTACGAAGACACTGCGTTACCGCTCCATCGATTACAATACAAATCTGAACTATAGGCCACACGGTTGTTGCCGGTTCATTGCGTCAACGCAACGCGTGCGTAACAGACAAGAAGCCGATACGAAGCGGGAAGGATGTGCTACTGTATGCACAGAAGTGTACATCGTAGGACACCATGGCAGAGACAGGAAGCGCAGCGCTCGTGTGGCACCCAGTCCGTTGCCTGTTGATGAACGTCACGCCCCAGTGCGTTGCTACAACGCCCGTGTGGCACCTCCGTTAAGCGAAAAGCGCTGTCCTAACTATAAAATAACATTCAACACAAAGATCTTAAAACCAATAATAATAAAAAACTGTAACACGATGTCTTAATATGGTCAAGTGGGACACTTTAGGACACATTTAATATCACGGAAATAAAGATCGGAAAACACTGAGATGATATTGCTTGGGATTGATAAAACTGTTGCAATCAGTTTATAAAGATGATAATTATACATACCAAAATAATTATGTCCTCAAGTGTACTACTTTTTATATCTACATTGAAACAATTAAAATTCACCTTAGTTCTTTTATCACTTTAAAACTCCATCAAATAAACGAAAAGCAAAAGGCAAGAAATGGTTATAAGTTAAACGACCATAGATCTAAAATGAACAATTGGAACCGCACCATCTTTATGTACAGACGTTGTAACGAATTTCGACTACAATATTATACTCGGAAAAATGTTACGATGCAAACGTACAGGATTCTTGATATGGATACCTGTTTCGAAAATCTTAATTCTTAAACATAACATTTTGAATTGAAAACACACACATCCGAAAGAAAAACCAGATGTAGTAGTAGAGTATACATGCAGGTGACTGAATCTGAATTCCGAATATGGAAACGATACGTTTAGTAACTTTCTTAAGGCGCAGATCTAACATGGTATATCGTTTCCAACCCTAAGATAACCCTGCCTAACGATGAAGAAAACTTATTAGGAAACCGTAGATATACTTACCTCACGAGACTATTTAGGAACTTAAGCTATTCAACAAGGCAGTTTTTGTAGTTAAACTGCACTTAGTCACTATAAAAACTACGTAATTCGTACAACTTGTCAAAGTTGCTGCAGTAAAAAAGACTTTAAAGCAAGGTAACAGGCGTCATAATAACGTAACATTTTAATTATTAATAAAATTTATATCAGTATTATGTCTATCATTAGTACGATAAATATAACTAGTTAATATTATGTGTCGAAGGAGCGCGAATTTTGACTCATAATAGAGATCAGACGCCCTCATCGCTAAGGTGGCTTTCTACGGTGCGTGATGTCGCAGACAGATACTATCTCGCACCGACACAATATAGAAGAAATGTCAAAAACAAAATCATTACCTAATAAATTTGCATCAACCGTCCTTAAAGACATTTTTAGGGATCAACGAAGTTAACCAAACTATCACGGAAAAACGGTTTAAAAATCCGATACTTTCATACAAACATAGAAAAATTTTCACTGAAATGTAAATATTGTAAAGCTCTCGAAATGCTGTAACCTAGAAATTAAGATATTTTTGCTTGAAATAAACTTATTTATAAACAGTCGTCAAGTTGTACATATTATATTATGTGCCTAATTAATTTACAATTCAATTAAATAGTTTGTGTCACAATGCCTGACTTTCATTTTCAACATATTAATCCTCAAGCCGCTTTATTAAGTATATATATTCGATCCAGAAAAACCTAGGAAAAAAATGCTGTGCTACTCTACCTAGAAATTCTGCCGTGCTAAACAAGAACATCGTAATTGCATTTCACAAGTCTCTGGAAAATGGTTCTAAGATTGATGTATTTAGACACATTTTTCTCTAAACTTAAGCACGCAGTTGAACTGTTTTTCATTGGTAAGGCAGAATTACTAAATTACATAAAAAGTTAACTTTACTTTCATTAAATAAGAATTAATTTGCAACAACATTTTATATATTTAGATTTATTCGTTCATTTTAGCGATGATGAAGAATGAAGAAAACATTGAATTAGTTTAAATAAAGATTAATTCTTTCCAAATCGTCAAATTCATCACGAAGAACAAATGAAAATGGACCATATCGTAATAAGGATTCAGACCAAATTTTCATATTTCGCCTTCAACAACAGTTCAGAATTTTTTCTCCAATTTTTCTGGAAAACATTTGTTCTACTACAATACGATTTACAATTCGAGACAGCTAGGCTTTAATATCAATATTAAGTAATCATATTTTAAGGCATTTTAAAAACTAGAACTTCCTTGAATACTGACTATTTTTACTGCCAGTGGATTTAAATTTACACTCTCGGAGTCCTTTTTTGCCTGTAACAAAGAAAAAAAATGTTAAGAATTAGCCTGGGAGTATTAATATAGTCTCCTTGACTGGCCTGTAGGCCTAGTTGGCTTCGATTCCCACCCAGGACAAATCTTTGCGTGATGATTGTTTGTTCTGTGTCTGGGTGTAATATATCTATAATATGTATGTATTTACAAAAAAAATGTATTTAAATAGTATATCAGTTGTTTAGTACTCACAACATAAGAGAAGATGGCGCTGTGTGAATGTGGTAAAATATTACATTATTATTAACCTACGCTAGCACGTTGCACAAAAAAAACATGTTTTCCTTCTATTTTACAGGTGTTTTGTGATTTGTTTGTTTAGTTCTGTCTTGCGATATTCAAGTGACAGTACAGAAGTGGACAAGGAACTTATTAGAAGTCATTGACACCAAGTATATTGCTATCCCTGTCTGACACGACGAGAAAAGCAAAGATGGCACGAGAAAACTTCGCATCTGCAAAATCTCTAAGGAACAAACCCTTTCCACTAAGCTTTCTTTACCTATGTAGCTTACTACAGCAATATCGTCAATAACATTTCCTTTTCGTCACATTACTCAGTCCACTGGGAAATGAAAATAGTCGAGCTTCTTGAAAATCAATACTTGGTACAAGTACGATAGAACTCACCTAAGCTCCTTTCATACTCAGCTATTCTAAGTCGTACCATTGGTAATCGTAAATATTACGTGTTCTATTGTGTTTGAATGCTTTTTTTAGTATTTTGAGATTTATAGTCACAATTGAGAATATAACCAGAGAATATTCTATTGGAGGTATCATGGGGATATAAAAATTTGTGGGTGTAATTTGCTGGTACCACAGAAAAGAACGACCAAAACAGATATATCGAAAAAATTATGTCTCGGTGAAGACAGGTCTGTGGAAAATGTTGTTTTCAGAAATAAGAAAAGAAAACGGAAAAGGCTATACTTTGAGACTACTGAGTCCTTCTTTCTCAATGCTGGGCCAACGTATACCAATAATATACCTATTGAACTACCAATATTATTACTATTGGAACATTAGGCTGTTATCACTTCCTGCAAATAGAACTATGGCCAATATTGGCGCCCAACGTGTGACATAAAAGATATGAATGAATACTTACATAACTATCCGACTTCTTTGCACCACCTTTTAATTTCGCCCGCTTTTGCATATAAGTTGACGGTTCATGAGTGTGTACAATAAACGCCCGAATCACCAACATCTCGTTAGTTACGTGAAGGAATCCGCGGCAAGATCTGGACCCCATTTGAGTGCAGCTCCAGCGGAATCCATCCCTCAGTATCTTATGCTTGTAGTAAGTGTAGCCATTCAGCATTAATAAGTTTTTTCCATTCCGACCTTTTACAAGAAGTACTGAAAACACTTTTGTTTTAATGTACTATTTTTGTTAGAGACAAGTGGCCTACCCTCTCCCCCAGTGTGCCAGCTAAATAATTGATTTTGGAAATGTGAAAAAATTCACATAGTATAATAATATATAATGAAATTAAAAGTACAATTATCACAGCTATGGTCGCTTTACAAGTTTACGAGTTGTAGTCGATGAACTGATAAAGTAAATGACACCTTAATTTACTTTATCAATTGATTGACTACTGGCGAAGTAAAAATTTCGTACAGATGCCATTGAGAATTTACTTATAAATCGTTGTTAGCCGAATAAATCAGTTAGTCAATATAAGTTTATGCGGCATGAAAAATATTCAAAAATAAAATCAGATCATCCTTGGGAAAAAATCATAAATATTAATAATGTTTACGCTAGAATAACGCGTTCAAGCGGGTGTCGAGTGACCCTTATCAGGCTGCATACGATTCCGCATGAAACAACATAAGCTCACTCTTAGTCCGCATTATTGTGCAGCAACAAAAACCTACATTGCGCGACTTGGTTGATTTATTATCTTTTCAGAATGTAGAAATAAAATTATTTAAAAAACAAATATGATGATTCAGACCAAATTTTCATATTTCGGTAAACAACAGCTCAAATTTTTTTCTCCGGTTTTCTGGAAAATATATCTCTAATCCTACTACCATAATACGATGTACAGATACAATTCGAGATAACTAGGCTGCAATATAATTATTAAGTGATCTTATTTTAAGGCATATTAAAAACTAGAACGTCCTTGAATACTGGCTATTTTTAATGCCAGTGGATTTAAAGCTTCACTCTCGGAGTGCTTCTTTGCCTGAAACAAAGAAAAAAAATGTTTAGGATTAGTATACTACCAATATAATATAGGAAAGTAAATAGTAGTAGGAACTTATTAAAAATCATTGGACCAAATATTATACTATCACTGTCTCACACGACGAGAAAAACAAAGATGACACGAGAAAACTTCGCATCAGCTAAACCTTTATGGAACAAACCCTTTCTACACTTCAATAAATAAGCTTTCTTTGCCTATGTATGTAGTTAACTATAACAATATCCTCAACAGCATTTCCTTTTCATCACATTACTCAGTCCACTGGAAAATGAGTAGTCGAGCTTCTTGAAAATCAATACTTGGTTTGTACCAAGTATTGATTACTTACTTTACTTACGTACTTATATAAGCCTTAAGGCGCCGAGGCACTTAAATACCTTTCAAACGAAGCTATGCATAGTTATACTATTGGCAATCGTATTAAACACATAACGTGTTCCTTTAAATGCTTGTGTGAGACAGGAAACCTGTAGACTTTTGAAACTATTTTGAGACTTATAACTACAATTGAGAGTGTGATGAGAGAAGTACTTCTATTGGAAGTGTCATGGGGATATAGGTATTACCATCGGTAGTGTAATTTGCCGTTACCAGAGAAAAGAACGACCAAAACAGAAATTCGAAGCCATGATAACCAAATTTTAGTGAGGCAACGTCTGTGCAGGTGAATTCACTATTCAGAAATAGGACCTGAATACTTTAGCCCTCTCTCAATGCTTGGCTGACTTCTAATGGTAGGTACTTAAACTATCAATATTATTACTATTAGAACTATTGTTCTGCCTTTGGCTGCAATCATTTTCAAACTTAACTATGGCTAATATTGGCGCCCAACGTGTAACATAAAAAACACGAATACTTACATCATTCGCACCGTGTTTTAATTTCGTTTGCTTTTTAGTGTTCTTCAGCATATAAGTAGACGGCGCATGAGTGTGTACAGTAAACGCTCGAACCACCAACATCTCCTTAGTTACGTGAAGGAATCCGCGGCAAGATCTGGACCCCATTTGAGTGCAGCTCCAACGGAATCCATCCCTCAGTATCTTATGCTGGTAGTAAGTGTAGCCATTCAGCATTAATAAGTCTTTTCCATTCCGACCTTTCACAAGAAGTACTGAAAACACATAAAATATATAGTGTTAGTAACTATAAGTGAAATTAAGTTTAATAGTCTAATTTCTAGTATAAGAGACGTAAAAGTATTAAGTACCTGTATTTCTATAAGTTGGAAGTTAATAGGATGGTATAAAAAGTATGGCCAATAAAGGAATAGGCCAGAAAATATGTCACTTTGTCAATAAGGAGTGCCACTAAATAAAACACTGCCGGACGCATGCAACCTATTGGCCGCAGATTAAATTAATTTACCTGATTTAGTTCATCTATTTGATATTTACTTATGAAACTCATATAAAATCAAAAAGATGACAGCCACTTTATTAACATCAGTTGGTATCAAAAAGAGTTGGAAACGAAGCGCTGTCTATCGAAACGTTAGAAAATGCGTAGCGGTATTTGATAACCTACAGAATCACGAACCGTAAGGAAACGAGATTGTGAAATTTAAGGGCTTTAAAATGTCATCGATCAGGAAGATAAAAAATTGTTCTTCTACTCAAAAGCAACATAAATGAACATGTTTCACCACTGGCAGATATTGCCTGATAACCGAAATCCGAAAAGATCCGAAACTTAGTTAAATCTCAGATACTTATGTGCCCGTGGAGAAAAGGTAAATCTCGTTGCTTTAATTTTATATACTTTGTCTGTACTATGTGTCAAAGTGAATTCAACTTATTTTAGTCACACTTTTTACTTGAATTCGTTATTTACTAATGACTAGTTTTAATACACTAATGACTAGTTTCAATACACTAGTACTACAGCAATATTGATAGCAAAATTGTAACATATTTTAAGTCGTAACTACCACAATACTATATACAATTCGAGGTAACTAGACTGTAATAATATCAATATTAAGTGATCTTATTTTAAGGAATATTAAAAACATTAAAAACGTCCTTGAATATTAGCTACTTTTATTAGCGGTCGTTTAAAAGTTTCACTCTCGGAATGCTTCTTTGCCTGAAACAAAGAAAAAAGAATATTTAGAAGCATACAATTTACTATAATATAATAGAGATAGTAGTAGAAACTCATTAGAAACAAACAACTTTTTAGAAACAAACCACTAAATATTGCACTACCACTGTCACACACGACGAAAAAAAAAGCCACAAGAAAAGTTTACCTGAGCAAAATCTAAGGAACAAACCCTTACAACAGGTCAAGCCTTCTCTTACTATACTTTTCTATATATACTATTGGCAATCGTATTAAACATATAACGTGTTACTTCGAAGGCTTGTGTCACGAAATCTGTAGATCTTTGAAACTTTTGTGATATTTATAGCTAAAATTGGGAGTGTGACGAAGGAAGTACTTAAATTGGAGGTGTCTTAAGGATATAGGTAATACCACCGTGTGTGTTATTTGCTGGTATTAGATAAAAGAGCGATCTAAAAGAAACTCGAAACCATAATAACCAAATTTTGGTAAAGACACGTCTGTGTAGGTGAACTCAGTATTCAGAAATAATAAGAAAAGACAATAAAAGCTACATTTGCGATATCAGAGTACTTTGCCTTATCCATCTCTCAATGCTGGGCCAACTTATACCAGTTTATAAATACTTAAACTATCAATATTATTACTATTAGATAATTAGAACATTAGGCTGCTTTAATTTTCTGCAAACTGAACTATAATCAATATTGGCGCCCAACGTGTGACTAAAAAAATACGAATACTTACATTATTTGCATCATTTTTTAATTGCGATTGCTTTTTAGTGTTCTTCAGCACAAAATTTGACCGTGAATGAGTGTGTACAGTAAATCCTCGAACCACTAACTTCTTGTTAGTTACGTCAAGGTATCCGCGGCAAGATCTGGAATCTATTTCAATGCAGCTCCATCGGAATCCATCCTTAACTATCTTATCCTGGTAGTAAGTGTAGCCATTCAGCATTAACAAGTCTTTTCCATTCGGAGCTTTCACAAAACGTACTGAAAACACATATAGTTAGTATAAATAAAATGAAGCTTAGTGGTCATATTTCTAGTCTAAGCGTTCATGTACACACTAAGAAATGTCGCTGGGTCGACGTAAGAATTAGTGCCGTTTCTACGCACGAAACCAATTTCATCATAACACGACAAGAATTTTGTCGGATCTAGCCACGAAAATGTTTCGTGAACTTTAGAGCTACTAAATTGCGATGTTTACACTCTGTTTGTATAGATACAAACAGTGGCAACGTCGCAATTTAGTGTCATATTTCGTGATTTAAATTTTTATTGGGTAAGTAATTGGTGCTATATTTAAAAATATGTTTGCTACACTTTTTAGAATTAAGAGAAAAGTGTATAAAGGGTAAGAATTCATTGCTTTTGCAATTCTATTTATATGCAAATAACACATTGGAAACTTACAGGGCGTTATTTTCATAGTAAAAAAACGGTAAGCATTACGGATACTTACTAGTTAATACACTTTCTCGTAATTCTAAAAATTATAGCAAACATTATTTTTACTATGTGTGGCGACATTTCTTTGCGTGTAGAAGAGCTCTAAGACTTAAAAGTATTACCTGAATTTCAATGTGTTGAAATTTAATAGGATAGTCAAGATCCATAAAGTTTGGGGAGTTTCGAGTCGATTAGTCGAAAAGAGTATTTAAATAATGAATGTAACATATTATGTATTTTAATTCTCTGTCACTATTTTATAAAAAATAACATCTGCCTTTCAGGCTACGATGAAAGGAACTAATAAATATATAAACAATGACAATAACGTTTTAAGAAACGGATATACTTTAGTGTTAATGTAAGAAGGTCGTGAGAAGGAAGGAAAAAGTAAGAAGTCCCAAGTCAGAATTTTGATAATCAGAGCAACACGTAACACAGAATTTTAAAATGGCGCGCACAAACATTTTTCTTACAAATCATACAAACTTTTGATGTCTTTACATCTTTAGACATCTCTTTTGACATCTCTTTCTTTTAACACTGTAATCAGTTATATCTCTTTAAAATTGCTCGTTAACGCGCCTTTTTGCTGACTTTTTAACATTAGAGCATAAAAGTTTTGCCTTTCTACGCTTGTTTGTATTTGCTACTGTTACAGCTGTTATAAACCTTGTCTTTGTTTATTTACTAATTAAATAAATATTATACTAACGACACGTATTTCATATAGTCCCTAAATCCATTCTGTGAAACAGTTACAAGGAAATTAGTATGTTGTGAACACACTTTAACTAGAAGAAGTTTTGAATGAAATTTTAGTGCTCGTTCTTCAGAATAGCCTCGAATGAGCCCTTAAGGATATTGGAAATAAAACACAAATACACGCATATCTAATATATTTTAAAATAAATACCGTCTATAGTCCTACTATACAAAGTGGGGGAATGAGTATGGTGGTCATTTTTCCTCAGAACATTGCCTCTCGCGTCCAGAATCAAGTGTGCACTGCAGCTTTGAGAGAAATGCTTCGTACACTGCCATCTAGAGTTCCCATTTTTCAGCATATAGTGTTTGAAATACGTAAACCGGTTAAGCATTGCGTATCTTTTACCTTGATCTGTATAGATGAATGTAGCTGAAAATTGTGTTGTATAAATATTGTGTTAAATACATAAACATCATTAACCAAGTACCTATTTTGTACGTGAATCGTTGACATCACGTTGTTACACGCTATATTTAAATAGGTCAAATTAAAATCTGAATCAAAAGCAAAGGGTTTGTTTTCTTTTATTTATTTTTTGTTTTGTTAAACAATTGTTTATATATTACAAAAAAAAACAAAAATAGCTGACTACATTTTCGTACCTATCACATAATAATATATTATTTTCACTGTCATTTTGTGTATCTTCGTGTAATGATGGGTCGAATTAAAAACGTAACAAGGTCATAGATATTTAGATACATATACTTTTTGTTTATGTGCCATTTAAGTGTTATTAATTCTGTTTTTTGGTTTATACATTAAGGTTCTGGTGTTTATACCACGGTTTCGAGATTAATGAATTCACTTGAATTCTTAGCTGATAATAATAGCCATTCTACACGGTTATAAACTTGCGTTCCAAAAGAGTAACCTTGGTGGGAGCTTGGTTGCCATCCGCGTGGTTTATATGAGTTACAACGACCGGCTACACGGTTGGAATTCACAAGGGCACCTCTGTGGAAGTGAAGTTTACAACCATGTAGCACAGCTTTAAGTTATTCTGGCGTATAACTTATATCACGTTCTGTATCTATGAAATGTATGTAATAAATGAGTTAGTAGGTTGTTTTATTTTTAATATCATAATTTTATGATTTTTTAGTTTCATTGTTATTTAACAATGAAAGTAAAAAATATTCGAATAAATCAAATAGGTATGTAAAAACCACTTTCGGTGATATAATGTAATGATGGTTCATGTGTATGCTGAGAATTTTCCTTCTGAACATAATTTAGAGAATCTATAATCAAATAAGCGTTGCATTTCTTCGAGTGCCTCCTTGTACACTGATAACGAACGCCACTCTTCAAAATGCATTGTTTCGAAAACGTGTAATCTTGATACATGGCTAAAGATACTCCAGCCATTGTGTTCACAAATGTTACTGAAAAAAAAAATATATTTATTAAACGGGGTTTCCAGACGAATGATTATATACCTACTTGAATGTAGCGTTTTGTTACGTTAATACCCCCTTTTTTCGTGATTATTTTTTTCTCATTTTTTTGAATAAATTAAATAATTTGCAACTGGAAAGTGTAAAATATTTAAAATGGAATTTAATTGATTTCAATATAAAATCTTTTATTTGTATGAAAAACAAGCCAAATCATGATGAAATTCCTGAACTGAAGTTATCTAATGAACGGATAGGTATTTTTCAAGAATTCTTTAAATAGTAGTTTTGAAACATTGGGTACTTGTACCCTTTTAAAAATGGATACCATTTGTTTGAACACCCAGTTTAAATAAAAAAATATTATAATGTCTTTTTATACAGACCGTATCTGATATATTCAACACAAAATATAAGGCAGCGGGTGGCCGTTGGTTGCAGGCGGGCGGCATAAATTCACTCGCTGTGGCGGAAATTAAGTCGCTCGGAGTGGACGTCATTGGGCTGATATGATTATGATGTTGAGTATTACGCAATTCTTCGAGGAAGAACTTCTTCGAGCATGCCGTGCAACCTGAACTTGACTAGCAAAGCTTAATTTTATACATAATATAATAAAATTGTAACTGGTCGATGTATGTACATTAAAGATATAGAAGAAAAAATAATATGGGGGGTCTTTTTTTACATTCTCAGAAGCTAAAACACCCATTTTAAAAATTTTGACTGTCTGTCCATCTTTGTATGCGCATCACGCAAAAACTACATCATGGTATTGAATGCGATTTTCACCAATGTATTGTTGAAGGTCTGACTTATTACCGATATGTGACATGCCACGCGGCGCCGCGGGCGGAAGCAGATAGCAAAAATCTAAATATACATAAAAGACAGTCAATAGTTAGAACATTTATATCTCAAGATCGACCGAATTAATTATTTGTGACTTTGTATGTGTTTTTTTTATTCTATGTAAAAACCGTTTTCTGTGACACAAAGTAAAGTTTGAGATTGTGAGTGTGGCAACTTTTCTTTCACTATATTATTTTGAGAATCTATAATTATATAAGCATTACATTTCATTGGTTTCCTCTTCGAACATTGATAACGAAAGCCAGCCTTCTTCAACTTGCATTGCCTCGAGAACGTGTAATCTTTATACAAAGCCAAAGTTGCCCCATGCTTGGTGCTTACAAATATTACTGAAAACAATAACCAAAATAATTTTACAAAGTTAATAGATACTTAAATATAAATTATAATGTTTTTTGTATACCTACAGACTGTACCTTAGAAATGACATATCTACGTTACGTTACATCAATAAACTATGCATTCGGGGAATGCATCAAATCAACAGCCATCAAAATAAAACACGTTAATTAAAACAGCTAAAATTGAATATGATAGGACCCAAATAAAAAATGCTAAGAACAACAACAAAAAACTTTGGCAAGCGATCAAAACCATTACCCACTCAACAAAACAAAAATCCCAGGCATGCGAGCTTCTCTCACCTGTTGACCCCCAACTTTCTGTGAACGAAGTCAACACCTACTTTGCCAATATTGGTGGATCACTAGCTGAGCTGCATTCTGAGCCCTCAGCATCACTTCAAAAGGTTAAGAGTCAATCTGATATATCAAGCCATACTTTCGTTCTATTTGAGACGGATTTATCAGAGATTGACTTAATCATAACGAATCTTAGGAGTGACTGTGCAGTTGGCCATGACAATATCTCAGGCTCGTTTCTCAAACGATTTAAACATATCCTAAGCCCACCTATTACTTGCATATGTAATTTGGCTTTCTCCTCAGGTTCATTTCCAAACGCATTTAAGATAGCAATCGTGCATCCGATCCACAAGGGTGGGGACAGAGGCTTGCCGGGAAACTACAGGCCAATATCTATACTGCCTACACTTTCTAAAATATTAGAAAGACTCATGAATAATAGGCTTACTAAATACCTTGAAAATTTCCATATACTCGCGCCTACACAATACGGCTTCCGTGCAGGTATGTCCACCAGCAACGCTGTGCTTGACCTAACAAATGAAATAGTCACTAAATTAGATCAGAAACAAAAGGTTATTGGGATTTTCCTGGATTTAGCAAAGGCGTTCGACACAGTCTCTGTCCCCATACTTGTGAATAAGCTTGAAGGCATCGGTATTAGAGGCAAACAGCTTTCGCTCTTCAGGAGCTATCTCAGTGGTAGAAGCCAACGCCTTAAAGTGGGTAACTGGATGAGTGATGAACTTTTTATCAACTACGGTGTTCCGCAAGGTAGTATAATCGGTCCTACCCTGTTTATCATTTACATAAATGATCTATGTTCCTTGCAGCTCTCTTACGGTTCCATATTCACCTATGCCGATGACACCGCCTTGATATTTCACGGCTCCTCCTGGGACTCAGTCTTCAGGCATGCTCAGTTGGGATTTAGCTCTGTCACCAACTGGCTGACACAAAATCTCCTAACATTAAACGTTGAGAAGACTAATTACATAACCTTTTCTTTATCCGCAATTGGTAGGTGTCCGTCTGCTCTTCATCACTTAACTGCACACTCCTGCTCAGCATCAGAAACAACATGCAACTGCCCTTCCCTAAGCAGCACAAACTGCATCAAATATTTAGGTGTACTAATAGACAATGTCCTCTCATTCCATTCTCATATTGACACACTCACCTCCCGCCTCAGAAAAATGATCTACATATTCTCAAACTTACGACATGTAGCAGACGAAAATGTTTTAAGACTTGTATATTTAACCCTCTGCCAATCTCTAACCCAATACTGCATAGTTGCTTGGGGTGGCTGTACCAAGACCTACTTAATTAAATTAGAGCGTGCACAAAGGGCGGTCCTGAAGGTCGGATGGAAACTTCCATACCGTTTCCCCACAGCCTCCCTTTATAAAACCTGCGGTGTACTCTCTGTCCGGGCTTTGTTCATACGTACCGTCACTATGACGACTCATGCGCACATACCATACAACCCAGACAAAAGTACCACTATTAGACGCAAACATGCCATCTGTCCACCTACGCCAGTAACCACCAGCCTCGCCCAAAGAAGTTTTTGTTTTTTAAGTAGTTTCCTATACAATAGAATCAATAAAATTATTTACATATATCCCTTAAATAATTTAAATTGCAAGAAAACTATTACTAACTGGCTAATAGAGCTAAACTATGATGAGACCGAAAGTCTTTTAAAAGTATTAAAATAAATGTCCAACGTAACCATTACGCACCCTCGCTTAACTTACACCACACGCTCACACACACTCACGCATATCGAACACACACACCTCGCATCCCACACACACACCTTGCATCTTACACACATTCTCACTATTATCCTTTCACAGGCAAATCTCGCACACGCGCTCAACTATTTACAATCATAATGAAGGTACAAAATTACTAACTTCGTTTATTTAGGTAAAATTATTGTTTTAATTAAGATATATTATAATAAGTGTCTTTTATATGTAGGGGGCCTGGAGATTTGTAATACAGGTCTTTGAACCTAGTACAGACTCCAGCTCTCATTAAGGTAAACCACTTTATAATATTTAATTTGTATTTTTTGGCTGTGCATTTCTTGTACCTAATGAGAGAAAATAAAAATAAATTATTATTATTATTATAATTATTATTAAATTATTATAAAACATAAAATTTGTGAAAATATTCGAAATTCTTTGAGGAGATACTTCTTCGAGCAAACTGTTGCAACGTGCCGTAAAAAACCAGTGTCCGTAGATAGGTATTATAAAAAAAAAGACAAAACGGCGGACTTTTGGCGCCAAATTGTAAGAAGTTAGATTTTTTTTTAACGTAACGTAGAGGGTATTACATAATATATTATTATATTCAAAAAGAGATTATACATAATTTAATGGTGTCAAATAGTTAGTAGTTAATTTTATTTTTTTACCAAACCTATCGAGTAGATTATAAAGTGAAAGTGTAAAATAAAGGGAATGAAATGGAGATTACAAATATATACATATGTTATATTTAAATTTAATCAAGAATAATAATTACAACAATTTTTCGGTCTTTTTAGTGCGTTGCTTATCTGTTGTTTTTTTTAATTATATTTACTTGTTAAAATCTATTATTCAATATTGAGATGACAGAATACTACTAAAACAAAAAAAAAACAGATAAATAACTGTCAGAAGAAAAAACAAAACAAGAGGAGGATCTCTTACGTAAAGTATTTCAAGTCACGCAAGAGAACTTTTGACTTTTAAGTCAAATGCAGAGACGACAACAGAAGCTCATCGAACAGGAAAATAAATCCCTTCCTTAGTGACTAAATACGGATCTGGCTCATGTGTATGCCATGAAACATTTTTCAAAAGAGTCCCAGAGTCATCTAAGACCAAAACCGCGTTGCATTTTCTTGTTTTCTTTTTAGTACAACAATAACGGTGACCTTTTTTGCATTTGCTATGTTTAGAGTAAGTGTAATTTCGCCACATAACTAAAGATGCCCCAGCCGCTGTGATCACGAATCTTACTGAAAAGAAGAACATTATAGAACAACATTATATAGAAATAATATCAGGGGGCTTACTCTGAATTTCGACATTCGATTGGTCGGTTTTGATGTCGCTGTCAAACTTAAGGAAATTTAGATATGGTCGCTGTCACTTTCAAATATTTAACAGCGACATCAAAACTGACTAATCGAATGTCGAAATTCAGAGTAAGCCCCCAGACCATTCCAAGCTACATTTCGTGAATGACCCTGTCCCACGGCTGGGCTCGGGTCTCCTCTCCTCTATCTAGAGAGCTGAGAGAAGTTTGGGATTTGCCAAAAGAGATCTTATAACGGGCGGATAAGCAACAGCTTAGTTTTAGCGCTTCCTCAAGAGTATATTCGCGGTTACGATCGGTTTATAAATGAAGGCATTATAGTGGAGATGAGACATCTCTAAGTTTACACTGGCCATCATGGAACTTAATGACATAATAATGACTGTACGTGCAAAGGTTTGACAAAGTCATTTTATAAAATAACAGCTGTTGTCCGGGACTTCGCTCCCGTGTATCTTTGTGTGAGTTGGATAGCCATTTATCGAGGAAGGTTGTAGGGTATATAACATCACGCTACGGCCAATAGGAGCTGAGCAGTGGCCAAATAAAGAACGACGGGAGCCGAGCCCCGCGCTACTCTTGGTGTACCATACATATGCATATTAAACCAAAGTTTATAAAAAACAAACTGGATGGCGCCTGTGGTTTTATTAATATAGAACCACTAGCGCCATCCAAACTATTTTTCATGAATTGGGTTTGAGAGTTGACAGAATTTCGGATCTCTACCTCTTTCATTTTAGTATAACAGCGTTTTGTTACTGACGTTTTTACGCTCGTATTTGTTATACGACTTATTGGAGCGCATGAAATCTGTTGAATGAATAAATAAAACAAAAATGTAGCTCACCGGGGTCAATACATTTATTATAATTAAATCCTACATGTGTGTAAATATGTAAAAAAGCTACTTTAAATTTTTATAATTATAAACTTTGCTTTTAAAGGATTAATTTGATTATACAGTGTTTTTGGAATGATTGCCAGATTGCCTTTTGTTTTATAATAATTTACGACTAAGCCTAAAGACGTCAGCGAACCAGAAGACGGCAAAGTAAGGCATTTTAAATCTATCAACGCAAATAAGCACGTTTGTAATGGTAATAAGATATAAAATCAAGTTCCGACACAAACTGCTGATGCTACGTGTATCAAAACTATACAATTAATATCTTATTACAACCACATACGTATGAATTTCTGTTGGCAAATTTTAATGCCCTATCTTGCGGTCCCTCAATGTTTCAGCCCCTTAATAAAATAATCACGAATACCAAAAATAAATACTAGTTTACAAGGACCGTCGAACCACTTAATATTAAGAGTCATAGTTCTATATTTTAAAATAAAATTAAGTTTATTCTTCACTTTACAAATAAAAACAACTTAACATGAGATACCTCTGTCAGGTAATTTACACCTTGTGCCATGAACTCAGTGTTCAAAATTGGCATTTGTTCCTCTGGGATACGACACTATAATTTAATTTAATTTAATGAGTGAACAAGATGCAATTTGCTTTATCTGACTGAGATGTAACTCACAATTAATTAAGTAACTTCAGCATTTCGTGACTAGGCATAACATTTTTGATAGCAAATAATTGCATAGAAATCAGTGATGCATCTGTTATCTATGTAATAGTAAATAGCTATGTTTGTCCACAATTATCTCAAAAATGAATAGACCAATTATGATTGTTTTAGCCAGAAGGGCTAGATTCGCTGCATTTGATAATGTGAACCTCAACCATTAGAAAATAGATTGAGTACCTAACCCTTAACTCAGTAAGTACAGTATAAAATAGCTAGCATTAATTATACCTACTACAAAATTTTGTAATAAATTATTATATTATAAGTAAGTACTGCAAGAAAGTTAAACCATACTATAATTGCCCGCGGTTTAAGATAAGTCTACTAGATATTCCCTCGAAAAATAATACAGTTTTCAGCCTGATACGTGTTCTACACGGTTATAAACTTGCGTTCCAACAGAGTGACCTTGGTGGGAGCTTGGTTGCTATCCGCGTAGTTTGTATGAAATTTGGTTTACAACAGCCGGCCACACGGTTGGAGAATCCACCAAGGGCACCTCTGTGGAAGGCAAGTTTATAACTATATAGCACAGCTTTGACTGACTTAATTCCGTTACACGAAAAAAAAATCTAGGAATGTAATTTTAAATGAACAAATTAGGTAAGCACATAAACCTCACACATAGTAGGTACTAATACTTAGGTACTCTTATTTTATTCTTAACATAAGTACCTACAATAATTTTAAGATGGAGGGCTAGGGGATAGGGCTTGGTTCGGCGATATCAACGAACAACAATGCATTACGCCGCTCACCCCATCGCGTATTAATTAAGCTGTTTATATTTACAGACGCGTAACGTGTCAGACTCATGCCGTAACAGACAAAAAATATTCTTCCGTACAGTTTATATAAGTACCAATATTTACATCTATCGCTACATGGCCGCACAGACGCGGACCGACAAAAGATATCAAATTCCATAGAATAAAATAACATTTTGTCTGAAACGGTACGTTCCGTGTCTGATATAAACGCATTTTTCATACGAATGTGTGTCCGACACCGCATGCCGCTGCGTTATGCGTTATATCGCCGAACCAAGCCTTTAGCGGAACATTTGTTTTATTTCAAATGCTTGTCAAATTTTTTAAGGTTTTCTATGTAAATTATACTTCATCTAAAGATTTACCATTCTTTTCCACAATGAACCTTTATAGGCGATTACGCAATAACCCATAAATGCTAGTTGCCACCATCAAAAAATGATAGATGATGATGAACCTAAGCCACAATAACACCTAGTCCTTCGATTCGAAAAAGTATACGGTGCAAGAGGTTTCTTACGGTTCAGATTCAGAGCCGAAACACGTATGAGCTATCACCCGTAATCGCTCATCATGACCCATTATCGAAGTAAGATTTAATTTTTTTATGCAAAAATTTGGCACAAATTTGTTTATGGAAGAGAAACATACATGACTAGCAAGATAAGTATAAGATCACTATATATACCCAAGTATATATTATTTAAGATACAAGACCATATTTATTAAATATACATTGTCAAAAAAACAAAATTCTAAATTAAACTTATTCTCTTTTCATTTGAGCAACCGTCAGTAATCTAGACTACTGACGCCATCTCCATTTTAATTAGAGAAACTAAAACGACATTGCTATAAATATTACTTCTAGTCGCCACTAGGTGGCGTTATATACAGAACCTAACAATATAATAATATAAAATTATTACATATAGTTTTCACAGCACTATAAACTTTATTACATACAATAATTTCACCTCTTGGAAAATCTACAAACATTAAAATACCAGCTATTACCTAGGTACTTATTGTAACAGTAGATTGGCTTCATACTAGTCTACCCTTAGAACAAGTTTTAAATAAATACCACATATTATTAGAATAAATGCAATACAGTAATTAACTAGAGAAATACAACATACATGCTATGACCAGCCAGTATTATTCTGTTGAGAAAATCCTTAAAACAAAAAAAATATGATCCTATTTTTCTCTTTTTGCCGCGTAATTCTAAATGGACTAACATCTGCCATAATGCATTAAAGGTAAAGTGAATACTCAAGTTTATGCTATAGACCCGACCCGAAAGTATCGAGGAACTTCTTATGTACTAGTGAATACTGCAGTTTATTATTAAGGCATCCTGTGATCAACGCTCAAGTTCGTACAGTCGTGTACAAAAGGCAAATTACTATGTAGATTGGTACTTGCTTATTTTGAGTAGGTACCGTCAGACGGAGTTTAGGGGTACCTAAATAGACACAAAATTATTTTATAAAATTCTTAAAAAAATATTTTACAAAACGCTCACAAATAAAAAATTATAAAATACCCACTACATTTTATTTACTAATATAAACCATAATTGAAAGTTACAGTAAAGTATTTTTTCATGAATCTGCAATAATTATTTCTCTCATTCACCACCCTGGTATGTGGTCTTCGGTTACAATAGTATGGCATAACTATAAAAAACATAAATTATATACTCTCAACAGAAGTAATGACTGGCCAAACAAAATACTGACATCAATCATTGAAATTATATTTAGTATAGTTGTCTGCGTGGTTGTGAAACCCTTTATGTTTTATATAACGTCCTTCGATGGTTGTCTGAACACAGCTGTTGCAACCAAGCCGCTTGCGGTCCCTACAGGTCCAGTTGATAGTATTCTGATATCTGTTGTTGATCCAATACTTGTTGTCTTTGTAAATCAACACCATACTCCCCGTTCTGTGTGATGGTAAGTAATATATACCTGGAATACAACCTTTTATCTCATTACCTGTGTTTATATATACTATAAAATTAGATATACTATTTACTATTAATATTATACAGGAAAGATTGTTTGTAATGGATAGGCTCCGAATCTAAAAGAGCGATTTAAAAAATTCTCTCACCAGTATAATGCACTGAGTGACATAGGCTACATTTTGCCGACATCGAAACGTCGGGCAGAAGCTAGTATATTATAAAAGTACATTTCCTATTATATTAGTTTAAAAAAATAAAAAAAGTTAGTAAAAAAAATTTTGTTTGTCTTATTGCAGTTATTGCTGGTTTTATTGTCACATTAAGTAAACAAGTATTTTTATTCTCAGCACTTTTTTTATAATTAACAGTTTTAAATACTTAACAGTCGCATTAGCTACTTAATTTAAGGCATACAATAAAACAATACAAGTTTATCAGAATACTGTATTTCCTAAAATAGTCACAAATAACTGTTCATATCTACCTACTTACTAGCTGCAGGTCCCTACATCAGAAACATCAGAAGAACACGATTTACAATAAGTACATCACATTTCTATAAAACAATTGCCTATAAAATAAAAATACATTAAAGAGTAAAAATAAAATATCACTTAAGTGATTGTCTATGCAAAAAATATTTTTCTCTTATAAATCTACCGTCTTGACACTGTCTCAAACGAGGTGGATCGTGTATGTGCCGGCCACGGAAAATTGATATATAATCTCTTCCGTCTGATCCTTTGTACGTTATGACGTCAGCACGGCAGCCGTGGACGTCTCTCGAAGAACAGTACCACTGCTTCTTGCCATGAGCTTGATGATTCTTCATATAAAACGTGAACCCATTGAGTATTAGTAGACCAGCGCCTGTCCTCCCCGGAATGAACTGGGCTGGAACTGTGAGCAAAACCTTTGTTAACCTTTACCTCCTTGGGGGAAATAAAACAACGGTTTATTTATTTTAAAACTACTTTATTTGCGATGGCACATGCTTTCTTAATTATTTTTAAATTATTCCATTAAGAAAACATGTAGTTTACCTTTTTTAAAATTAATGGAAAGGAATTGGATAGGACAGGTAAATAAATAGACAAGCCAACCCAAGCATATTTATTACTTTTTTTTGGGTCTGTATTATTTTTGGGTTTTATTCTTCCTCTCTTTATTTATTTATTAAAAAAAATGTTACAATATTTTCTTACAAACTTAGTTATCTAAATAATAATAAAATAAATAAATACTTAAATAAATCGCGATAAAATATTTCGGATTTTTTTGTTTGTAAACAAAATAAAATTAACATTACAATATAATGGCATCATGGTTATTAAATTAATAGTTTTGTACAAATTTAAATAATTCAGGAATGTGAAGGAAAACTAATAGCAGAACAGATCTGCATACAGCTGGTGTGTGCAAATGGTTATTATTCCAAATAAATAAATAAAGTATAGATCACTTCCATCAAAATAAACATCAATAAATACACATGAATAAAAATATGGGAATTGAACCCACAAAGTCAAATATTACCTATTGACTTTTTGTGATTTTAACTCAATTATATCAGAAAAATTCAAATATATTCATGAATAAAATCTTCTAAACTATATAATTATATTATAATAACTACAAAGAATATCACTACTTATTGTTTCAGCAATAGGAATTGAACCCATAACACTGACAACCATTTTGAATTAAAACATGGGATTTGAACCCATACTTGATTTGTTACCTATCATCATCACTATCATTGTCAAAATTATCATTTTCATCATCATCGCACACTGCTGCACACAGCCCTCTGATAATCAGTTTACGAGAGGCCTGAGATTATTATGTCAAACTGCCATCACCATCATTAACCCAAAACTATCCACAGAAGAACTTCAAACAAAGTTATTGCTGTTCTACATTCTGAAGCAGCAATCATAGTGGGGTTTGAACCCATTCATAAGTTCTCATACATACTTCAAGGGATTTGAACCCGTAAGTCAAGCATTACAATATAATAATATTGACCTGATCATATTTTTGGTCAAACATAAGTTGGAATTTAACCAACTTTTAGAGGACTAAATATTCATGATTGGATTTGAACCAATACATTGTTATACATTTATATATATTTAATTGCACTTGAGACAAGTTAAGCTGGGATTTAACCAACTTTATATCACTGTAATAGTATCCATTTATTCTCCATAATCATTTTTATCATCATCATTATCATCATCATCATCATTATTATTAGGTATCATCATTATCATTTCTGCTGGACACAGGCTTTTTAAAATGAAACAACATGTTAATCAAAAATATTAAGTTGGAATTGAACCAACTAATAATCTATAATGATAATCTATTTCAAAATCAATAATCAAGGTCTACTTGAAGTCGGAATTGAACCAACATCACTGAACCATTTGTCATTCGACATAGTCATTAACAACCCATTAGATCACACTACTGAGTACTAGTCTTTCCTCATTAGAAGAAACCATTAGCCTAATGCTAACACTGGGCGGACAGGTTAGTGTAAATGACTTCGTCGTCATTATCCTCATGATCAGTCTGCTGCTGGCTACTGAGAGATACAGGAATCTTTAAAGCGCACATTTTGCATGAATCTAAGCTTTAGCATCAATTATATATAAATTATATTTACATAATATTGAGATGCCCCATCACAAATGATAATTTAAGTTGGGATTTTACCAACATTCTATTTGATCTCAAAACTTGAAACTAGACTGTTTATAAAGTCTGTATTTTGATTAGAGAGACATTCATTAATCCCAATTATGCATCCGACCATTCATACCATCTCTATACAAAATTTCACACAAATCGGCTAATCAGTTTGACAACACATAATATTTTCATGAATATATGGAAAATGCACCATTATGACGTTTAAATAAATAAACAACTTCATCATCATCATCATCATTAAAGATAAAAGATAAAGATATTTAATCGCCTTTATCTCCATTTGGCCATTATCCCCAGCAAGCCATTAATGTCCCACTGCTGGGCTCCGGTCTCCTGTTTCTAGAGAGCTGGTAGGCCATAAACCACACACGCTGGCCTTGGATGGGTTGTTTATTATATTTTTTTGGTTGTATAATAAACTACTTAATTTGTTTAAAATTGTTTTTGAAGCAGTATAATATGTGAGACATAACTTCTCATTTTGTTTGTAAACCAAGTTGAAAAGGTTTTATGTGGTGTTTATTTCATTTATTTACATGGAAGGATTGGATACTTACATTAAGTTTATGTTATGCTATTCAATAGATGTTAACAATTTACTTTTTGTTTTGTTATGACTTGGACAATACTAAGAGAAATGAAATAGAAAAAGTCTATACAAACAAGTCATGTTTTTGCCTCGAAATTAATATTTATACGCCATTTACACACACAGGAGTCCAACTTAGACTCAATTATACACATCTGTGTCTGTTTATATTATCAACAAACTTTTTGTTTTAAGACTGATATTAATATTTATTTATAAACTTTAACTTACACAATTATATTAGGTATCCTTCTGTAGAAAACTTACGGGCTATTACTCACCGAACCGCAGCCAGGATACAGAACAGGAGCCTCATAATAGCGGGAACAAAAACTAACCTCACCAACACACTTCACAGCCTCATTTCTTCATTAACACAACATTTTTTACACTCATCTCGACTAATTATTAACCAAACACCCGGTAACAACGAATAGCAATAGTTTTAAGCGCGTTTTGAAACAAATATACACACAAAACACTAAAAAACAATTTGACACTTTCAAGAGTTCAGATTATCTGGTATTTTCGCGAAAGGATTACACGGCGAGGAAAGATGCACGTGTAGAAATTAGGAAAACGCGGTCGCGGTTTACTCGATCTCGATGCATTTGTGCGAAATAAACGGCATAACATTGTAAAAACAACAATAACTACCTACTTGGCATCGAGAGAGTTATTTTGACATTTATTTAGGAAAGGTTCCGTCACAGGCGCGATCCTTTGTAACATCTATAGCGTTAACTCGAATTCATGACTCTATCGCTAACCTCTTTTCACTTCGTATAGAATGATTTGACTTTAGAAAGAGATGCAACATAATGAAGTTACACATTGTTAAAATGTTGAAAAAGCGTCTAAACCGGATTAACTTTTTAGTTTGCAGGTATGGCTACTTTTTATGCTCATAGAGTCATAGACTTCACAGTCACCGTGTCTAGAATAAAGAGTTTTAAATGTTTGAATTCCTTGCGCTGCTGAATAACCACTACTGCATGAATGCCTTTAGCAATTTTCCTTACACATAATCTAATTAAAGACACATTGATACAATGTAAACGATAGCAGGTAAAACTATTATCTTTTACTTATGGACATTTTATATTATACCAAATCATCAATGGGTATTTTCAGGACACCTATGCCTTCAAATCTTTTTCTTATATTTTTTTTTACCTGTCTCTTTGTTCCGGCTAATCATCTAAACGGCTGGACCCATTTCTAGGCTTTTTTTTTAATATTCGTTGAATTCCGAGGAAGGATATAGCATAAGTTATATATATAACATAAGTTGGCGAAGAAATTGAAATAAAAAATCAGTCACGGGTAAACCCGCGGGCAACAGTTAGTGTTATATATCAATAGGTACAAATTTCGATCCATCCATAATTCCATACACATCAGAGTCCTGCCCGAGCGTTACAAGAACTGATGCGAACGTTATATCTCGTTAAAACCTAACTACATACAAATAAATAAACTCAAGTGTCTGTTAGTAATATCAAAATAACAGCATTTTAAAATACATGATGTTATACTTTGAAAAAGTCTGTCTGTCTTTTTGTTTGAGGTCAACTCCAAAACTACTAACTCAATTTCGACGGGACTTTATCTGGCAAAAAACTTGTATTACAGCTATTATGATTTTTAAAAAAAATCAAATTTACGTGTAAATTAAAAAAAAAACTCAAATCACACGAGAATGAAGTTGCGGGTTACTAGTGCTTGCTATTCAATCACTTTTAATGTGGACTTATTTCCAGAGTTATTCACTACCAGCACAGAATAAATATTAGCTACCAGTCAAAAATCTGGAATGTATTTAGATTTTCTTGCGTACGTGATAATGATGTGAGATATATAACTACAAAAATGTATCTTCTGCCTCTACTCTACAACGCAACAGTACAAAATAATTAAAAACCCATTAGTAACGCTTGGCACTGTGAAATTGCGGATACTGCTGCCATCTAGTATTTCATTTGAAAATCTTGTTACCAGAGATTTACTTTATTAGTTCTGTATGTAAGCGTTAGATGACGTTAATGACCTGAATGTTATAAAGTTGTTGAGGAGAGGTTCTCAAATCGTCACAATATTTATTTTTAGGGTTCTGTGGCCAAAATGGCAAAACCAAAACTTGTCCAATCGTAGTTCCTGGGGTCCTAGCGTTCAACCAAACAAACGAACTCTTCAGCTTTATTATTAAATAGTATAGATTTAAAATAGGTAAGTCTATGCACGATGCAATGTTGGCAGGTAAGTACGGTCTACAAGATGGTAAGCTACCATAGCATATGCATGCCTGCGCTCTTCTTTAGGGGGATGGTAATCGGTTACCATCTTGTAGACCGTGCGTATAACGAGGGATTAAGGGTGGGGCGGCTCGGTTTGAGCGGAATTTACCCGCTGACCTCTCTTACCAACCTAATTCCAGTCTAAGCTGAGTTGACTAGTTCATTATTTTAACAATCTAACTTTTATCAACTGGAAACGCTTTTATATGAAACGAGATTAGTTGACCAATTCAAAAATAGATTGGGTCAACTGACTCCGCGCCCTGTAGACTTGTACGAGCGTGATCAGTTGACTAAAGAGCCTAAAAATGTTGTAGGTAGAAAAAGTAAACTTTAAGGTAAATACATCTACCTACCTACCAAATTCAAACAATTCTAATCGCAAACAACGCAGCAGTCCACATTGGAAACTGTTTATTTTAATTAAAAAAAAATGAACTGGAGCCCCCTTGCGACCGGAACGCCAAATATCCGCTTCAATCAAACTCACTGGGAAAGTGCTCCACGGCCCGCGCACATTCAGTACCTATTTGTTTTTGTTAACTCGTCGAATTTTCACTATCGAACAGAATTGACCGACTGAATACCAATACTAAATAAAAACAAGAAATTTTAACATACTAGAACTTACATAATATCAAATACTTACTTATAATAGTACATTATGATACAAGTACGGTAAGTTGATAATTACAGCCGAGGCGATATTGCTAGCCCGAGCTGCAGGCGAGGGCTACAAGAAAGCAGAGGCTGTAATTATCAAACCGCACGTGTGTCATACGACGTTTTATAACATATTTGCGAGGAAATAAATAAAATTCGGACTTTCTTAGAAAAAAACAAATACAGCGAAAAGAAATAGCGCGCGGAATTATTTTTAGGTACTTGTCACAATTTATCGATGCGCGCGCATCAGCGCTTTTTTTTTAAGGCAAAAACACAAAAACAGCCAGTATTACTAATAAAGTAAACTAATATTTTTGTGTTTTAGTACAGATAAATGGTTGTAATTTATGGTCTAAATTAATTAAATTAAAGAATTAAATGTTTATTTTATATAATTATATCATAATTATTTTATCTACCAAAGTTAATTAATTTTATTCATAAAATTTTAATGTTGACCACTTTTTTGACATAAAAACTCTTTGCTAAGTTTTTAAAAAAGTACGGAGCCCCTTGATTATTAGTATGTGAGCATGAGAAGCCGTGCAATTTACTTTACATTACCGCACTAGTGCGTAATGAGATACATTACAACACTGAAATTGGTGAAATAAGAGACCCTTTACGAGCAAATATGTTATAAAATTCTTTAATATTTCATCCATATTATTATTTTAAGTATTATATTATATATATTAAGTACTTAAATTTTATTTTAAGTGTTTATTGATACATTATTGTTGCATGCTGTATAACGGCTAAATATGTGAAACCAGATTTTTTGTAACATCTCTAACCTACCATGTTTAAAGCAATAAACTATATTATTATTATTATAAATTATCTCAAGCACCTATTAAAAGTTTTATCTAAAATAGTATGATGATGATTAGTTGCTATTAAATTTCAGTAGGCGTTGTATTTTAATTTACAAATACAATACAATACAAAATACTTTTATTTGTTCTCTCACACAGTACATGAAATGTTTAAGATAACAAACAACGGGTCCATAATAGAAATTAGCGAATGTGTAGTCTGTGTGAGAGACTGGTCTCTGTACTTGGAGGTCCTGTATTAGAGATCACCAGCCTCTCCGTGCTCTGGATAGGTGGAATATGTGTGAATGGAGCTAGTATGTATGTTCGTTATACGACATGATTGTAGAATGCGTGAGTGGGTAAAGATATATATGTATATGTGTGTGTGTGTGTGTGTGAGAGAATTATTTCTAAGATAAAATTTAATCTAATGTGTGTGTGGATTCTGTAAAAAGTAACATGAGATACACATAAGATATTATGTTCTTAAATATTATTTTCGTTATAAATGTATATACCTATAATATTTAGTTACAATATGTATAGGTACAGTACTTGTAAATCATCTTATTACACAAATAAATTAAAAGCATGCAGCAAAAATGAGATTTGAGGATTTTATTAAATCCTTTCAATAAATCCGTTCTTTCATATAAATATTCAAGACATGTGGCTTACATATTCAATAGGAAAATATTTTATTGAAATTCCTGTAAAAGTGCGCTCAAATCTGATTCTGACCCACAAATTTTGTTGAACAGACACCTTAATTCAGTCGCGAATCGGTACAATTTTATTGGTTAGGTACGTCTTTGCATTTTGCATACGTTTCTTTATAGACTTTTATTTTCATAGCTAGTAGAGAGGTAAATGCCTACCAAAGTGATATGGTAAGAGCAAAATGGAAGTAAGTAGGTATGTGTGTACACGTTGCTAATCCAGCCTTTATGTAATATAGAAGTAGCGCGTGCCTTCGCTCCCGTCGCTCTTTATTTGGCCACTGCACAGCTCCTATTGGCGGTAGCGTGGTATTATATAGCCAATGTTACTCAGTCATGATGTAACTTTCTAACGACAAAAAAATTTTAGAAATTGGTGCAGTAGTTTGTAAGTTTATTCGTTGCATACAAAAACACGAATCTTTCCTCTTTTTAATATTAGTACCTACCTATAGATTGCACGTTCGTCGACCTTTTTTATGCCACTACGGTGGCAAACAAGGGTACAGTCCCCTATTGGTTAGCTAAACTCTTACTAGTATGCTTTAGACGCCTGCAACAGCATTACTTACCCCTTACTCTATTTTTTTTGTTGCCGACCCTTTAAAGCCCCTCCGCTCCGGCCGTTCCCTAATGAGCTCTCGATACTACTAAATCTTACTTGTTCAAATCAAGGATTTCTAGAAGTAAAAACTAAGTTTATAAGTTTAGTATGAAAGCTTCTCTGTCTTGTATCCTAATTTCTCAACATTAGGTCTTCAAAATGAATAAGTAGTTTCATTTGACTTTTTTTTGATTTGACTGGCCTGTTGGTCTAGTGGTTAGTGAACCTGACTGCTAAGCCGGAGGTCGTGGGTTCGATCCCCACCCAGGACAAATCTTTATGTGATGAGCATGAAGGTTTGTTCTGTGTCTGGGTGTAATTTATCTATAATATGTACCTATGTATTTACAAAAAAAAATGTATTTAAGTAGGTAGTATATCAGTTGTTTAGTACCCATAACACAAGCAAATAGAATTGCTTAGGTAATTTGGGACTAGATGGCGCTGTGTGAATGTGGTGAAATATTATTATTATTATTTATCATACTTGAACTATTTCTTCCAAAAGTAAATTAATCAACCCTTATAAGCATTTGACACTACACTATTTATGGTAAAAACATTCTAGGTATCTCTACTTTAACTGAGTCTGTATAAAATATATCGTCTATTCCAAGATCGTAATGCCTACAACCGAATAGTCTTGGCCATAAAAACTTAGGATGCTATAATTCTTCAAGGTATTATCTGAGCAAAGTTCGCAAGGCATATAGATTTGTGTCAGCATTAACCTACTTGTACGATTAGTATTAGTGGGATATAAAAATTAACCTCGTTCCTAAGCGACGCCTCTCAAAATGTTCAAAGTATTACCTACATTATATAATTTTGCAGTTTTTTTAACCCCCCTTCAAAACCCCACTTCAAAACCATAACTTCCTTGAACCCCTCCGAAAACTTAAACCTGGCCTATATTTGGGCAATAAATGAGCACGTGTCATTCATGACGTTGCCGGCTTATGCCGTGCGTGTGCGGAATCGACGCCGCACCGTGGCTGTCCCACTCACAGAACAGAGATAGGTTTTTTATTTTTATTGTTCTGTGGTCCTGCTAGTTTTGTATGAAAAAGAAAGATCGTCCGTTCGCGATGACTATTGTGCCGGTTCAGGACAGAAGCAGGACGACAACAAATGTCTAAATTTAAAGAGCCTTTACTCTAGATATTTCCAATAGAACCGGTTACGTGTGGCTTACATTAATCCAATATTTTACGTTAATTTTTAGTAGTTCTGACTAGGAACCCTTATAGTTTCGTTATGTCCGTCTGTCTGTCTGTCTGTCCGAGGTTTTGCTAAGAGACCGTTAGTACTAGAAAGCTGTAATTTTGTAGGAGTGTGTATATCAATTACATTGACAAAGTGGTAAAATAAAACTTTGAAATATATTTTTTTTAGGGTAGCTCCCATACATGTGAAGTGGGGATGAATTTTTTTTTTGTCGTCTACCCCATCGTGTGGGATATCGTTAAATAGGTCTTCTAAAATGACTTGGGGGTTACTAACATTATTTTTCGATTTAATGGTCCATTTACGCAATATTAAACTTTAAAGAGCAAATTTTTGTCCCTGGCTGGCTGGCTTGAAAAATCTGGAAAATTTCATGGTGATAGTGCATTTCGTGAACTTTAAATGAAAAGTATAGCGGTTAAGATAACTTTATTTGTTTAGCGGTAATAGTCGTTGAACTTGGGTGTTGGATAATTTTGTACCAAATACAAAATCCTTAGCATTAATCCTTTATAGTGACTAAGATAAAGTAGTTGCTTGTTTATAACGGGTAAAGACTTGCATTTAAAAACAAAATATCAAGTATATAATAAATCATAAGTTTTTCAATACTGCCGCTAATTACTTATATTCAGAATAAAGAACAACAGAATTGTACTATATTGTGAAAACGGGTTACTACGGAATCCTACACTGTGCGTGGGCCGACACGCACTTGGCCAGTTTTATGATTATCATTGTTTGTAGTTATTAAACTTCTTACCTAATGTTCTAACGTCTGTCTTGTCTAAAGAATACAGATAAACTGGTATCATTAGTACTTATGTGAAGACTAACTCGGTTTTATGATACTAGGTACTTAATTTCCCCCGCGTCTTATTACATTAGGTAATAAAGTTAATTGCATAAATAAGTGGGTAGGTAGTAGTAGGCACTTATATAGTGTTGATAAGCGAGCTGCCTTTTGTCTCGGCACAAAGAATAAACACTGCCATCCAATGTGATAATAATACTAAGAACTAGTTTCAGCTAGCGGCTCCACCCACGTGGTATATACCACAATTAAATTTCCTTAATCCGCGCATTCAATGAATTAGTTGTACTACGTAATAGTCGTTATCTTGCTTATGCACTTGGTGTCATGGTACGAGGGTACAAAACTGTGACAACTGTCACAAAATTTTTATTACCTGTGCTGTACATTGCTGGTAATTAAAATTTTGTTAGAAAGTTAATAAAGCCTGAATTTTAGTGTTGGTCATGGTTAAGTTATAGAATAATGATAAATTACTCTTCTTTTAAAAAGGGCTTATTTGCCGGTAACAGACTGTATAGTTACTATATTTAATCTTATTAGAAGGTTGTAGAAAAAAAACTCATACCTAATAATCAGTTTTCAATTTTCTTTTGGATAACATATTTTCTATAATATTATTAATGTAAGCCGTAAACTCACTTCGTTTTTAGATTCGAGATACCTTACGAAGTGGAAGCTTTCTAACGGTTCAGAATCAGAGCCCAGTTCGGGCCTTCAATCCTTGTAACAGTTGGAAGTCAACTCACGAACTTTGTAAGCAATTAAATTGTCGAGGTTGGGAGTTATATTGAGTAAGTTTGTAACGATGCAGAGATAACCGTGTGAGGCTATAGCCAAGATCTAATCATTATTATTACTGGCGTTCGCGTTTATATTGTGTTCTTTTGTGTGTCTTAGATGCCAAAGTCATAAATGATGACAGAAATACCCCCGAACACCCTTGAACATCTATAGCTCTATGTAGATCAATGATATTGTATGTTAAAAAAGGTGTAGATAGGTTGACGGCGAAGGTATTTTGACATTGCATTATTACGATATCTATGTGTGCGTTTGTGTGCCATTTCCAAAGATCGAACGCTATGTAGGTAACCTATCTACACATTTTTTAACAAACAATATCATTGATGTAGAGACATTATTCTCTGTGTATTTTTTTTTAACGCTTATGCAATGGAAAATTCTATGGGATATCTCTACACTGTGGAAATCACTTGTACTAAAAATATGGAATGGACTGCCGCCTCATGTCTTTCCTCCTTCCTACAATATGAGATTCTGCGGGCCAGCATCCCGTTGTCAGCTGACATGGCCCTTTGGTGTCCAGTCGGTTCCACTTTTAGCTTTTTATCAGGACACTATGCCGTGCTACTATAAAAATAAAATCCATGAAAATTTTAAGTAAAATAGGGATAATATAAGGGAAAAATTCCAACAATCAATCCAGAATCAGCCCATCTAATCAGTGTATTAGTGAAATAATATAATAGTCTTGAGAAAGAAGTCCGTGCTCAGCAGTGAGAGATCATTGATATGCGCTAAATTTTTAATAAACGCTCAGAGTTTTTTTTATACCATAGTTGCTAACAAGCTAACAGCCTGTTAAGTGGTAACCGTGGCTGTTGGACGCCTTTTTTAAGAGGGGAAATGCATTACACATACCGCCCCGTGCGGGGACACGGGACGGTTATGTGGGACTCGCGGGCCCAATGAGCCTAAAGAATCACAACGGACCAGAATACCCACAAAAACGCCTTGTCGGGTGGGCTCTGGAACTTGATATGTTGTCAGCAGCCCACCCAGCGACAGCCCTTTACGGGGCCACCCACACCCAGGCCCTTGCGGTCGCTAACTCCAAACGACAGCGTCCGGCTTCCGATATTTTAATGTGACTGAAATTCGATCTTCTGCAGTGTATTTAATACTTATGTACTTATTTAGTTATAGGTACATATGTAATCCTTTCAGCAATGCAATGGTGGCTGAATGTATAAGGGACCGGCGTGCAAAGGATACTCTGTCCGAGTTCGATCCCGACCGGCAGTACCAATGTGGATTCCACTTTGTGGAATTTATATGTACTAGTCAAGTGACTTACCATCTGTTGACGGTGAAGGAAAACATCGTGAGGAAACCCACATATCGTATAAGAAATTCTATGAGTATATCTGATCCACCAACCCGCACTAGGCCAGCGTGAGTGGATTATGGCCTAAACCCTCTCAGCTCTCTAGTTAGAAGAGAGGAGATCCGATCCCAGCAATGAGACTTAATGGGTTGCTGATGTAATTCTATCAGAACGTTGGTTATAATTTAAAACAGTATTTTCGATGGTTATTTATCTTACACTACACAAATTTTCTGGTTTTAAATAATATCTAGCCTTATTTCATCTTTTGTTCAACATTTTTATTATCTCATTTTATAATTGCATCTTAATCCTCGTGGGAAATATGGGGCTTGATGGAAATAAAATAAGATTATAATTTTATTCTGAAAGCGAAGAACCAAGTAACATCTAACTATAGACGCGCCTTGTGTACAATGCTAGCCAGTATATTTTGTGACTTAGCGTTACTGCTCACTCTATCCGACTGCGACCAAAGGAAAGGCGTATCTTTATTGAAGTTGTATATAAAATATATAATTTAAGTAATTAATTTACTCGTTCATTACTTTTTTAATTGACGTCATCGATGAAACATTTGTTTTCTGTTATTATTAAACACTAAAATGATGGTTATTATTATCGTCCTATAAATTAAATACTTACACAAAGATGCAGTTTAGGGCGTGAGGAATTTTAATTATAATATTGTGAGCCTCAGCAGCAGCGTATTGCAAGTGTAGCTTAGTGCACATGTGACTAGTCCACTAGCAGTCCAATGGCCCTTCTATCGTTATTATCTACTGCATCGAAGCTGGGAGATTCCTCGTGAGAGTAACACAATACTCTAGAATTAGTTAATTCTGTTCTGACATTTTATGGACTACTAGAAGTCGCGCGGGGCTTCTCTCCTGTAGTTCTTTATTTGGCCACTGCTCAGCTCTTATAAGCCGTAGCGTGGTGTTATTTAGCCTATGTTACTCAGTGATAATGTAGTTTTTTAACTACAAAAATTTTTGATATCGGTCCAGTAGTTTTTATTTGTAAATACAATTTTTTTTGTAGATGTAGATTTAGGAGTATAATAATATAATATTTCAACACATTAACACAGAGCCACCTAGTCCCAAATTAAGCAATTATATTTGTTTGTGTTATGGGTACTAAACAGCTGATATACCTACTACTTAAATATTTTTTTGTAAATGCATACATATTATAGATAAATTACACCCAGAATTACACAATCATGCTCATCACAAGATTTGTCCTGGGTGGGGATCGAACCCTCGACATCCGGCTTAGCAGTCAGGGTCACTAACCACTAGACCAACAGGCTAGTCTTATCAGTATAGAATAAAATGTAAGATATTCAATAAATAGTGTTCAATCTCTATTAGTGTTGGACGTGGGTGTATTCGAGTCGTATGTTATCGATCATGATTACGTCCTTTTGTGAACATTTATTCAGATTTGTGGACAAATAACGGATATACTGGATATAATTAATTTAATGGGAGTTACGTCTGCCAACAAACTGTTGTGCAGTCAGTGTTGCCACCCTCTTCTGCCCGTGGCTTCGCTCGCTGGACTTTTCCATACCTAATTAGCGAATATTTAGATTTGTAACATTTAAAACAATACTTCATTAAATATTAAGTACTAACAAAGTGGAATTAATATTAATATGTACACAGCTGTGCTCAACACAATAGGTATCACAATTAAGATATATTGTACCATATTTTTGGTCAATCAGGGTCTAGTTGTTCTTTAAATTTTAATTATGTTAAATTATAAGGGATAGTAAATACCTTATTTATTTGCCCGACGTTTCGATCGAATTGCACCGATCGTGGTCACGGGCTGACTGAATATAATACGTGACGTAGACCCGTTTTATAATAATTTAATATAAAAGTCGCGAAAGTTTAGGACTGGCCTGTTGGTCTAGTGGTTAGTGACCCTGACTGCTAAGCCGGAGGTCGTGGGTTCGATCCCCACCCAGGACAAATCTTTGTGTGATGAGCATAAACGTTTGTTCTGTGTCTGGGTGGAATTTATTTATAATATGTATGTATTTACAAAAAAAAAAAGTATTTAAGTATTATATCAGTTGTTTAGTACCCATAACACAAGCAAAATTAATTGCTTACTTTGGGACTAGATGGCGCTGTGTGAATGTGGTAGAATATTATTATTATTATTATTTTATGTTATATTACAGTTTTTCTTTTGCAATTATTTGTGCTGACCATGATGTTCTTGGTAGTTTATATCAGTTTAAGAATATATACATAATTAGTTATAGGTAAGGATAGTCTAGTATATAGATGTAGTAGTAGCGATGGTGGTGGCGTGCAAATCACGCGGTCCGAGTTCGATCCCGACCGGCATCGGCAGTACCAATGTAGATTCCACTTCGTGGAGCTTATACGTACTAGTCAAGTGACTCACCATCTGCTAACGGTGAAGGAAAACATCGCGAGGAAACCCACATACCCTTGAAGAAATTCTATGAGTATGCCTGATCCACCAATCCGCACTAGGCCAGCGTGAGTGGATTATGGCCTAAACCCTCTCAGCTCCCCAATTAGAGGAGAGGAGACCCAAGCCCAGCAGTGGGACTTAATGGGTTGTTGATGAATGAATGAAAAAAACTATAGTCTCTGAGAAATAGAGGGGAATGTTATTGATAACTAGTTTCGTAGTACTCATCACTTCAACCCATAAACGTCCCACTGCTGGGCACGGGTCTCCTCCAAAGAATGTGGAGGAAATTTAGCCTACAACACCACGCTGGCCAGATGGGTTGGTATGTTTGTTTCGAATTTTCCTTTTCCTGCAGCGCTCTTGTCTGCATAAGGTTACTCGCTTAGTCGCCTTTTACGACACCCACGGGTTGAGATGGGGTAGTGACATGTCATTATGTATTCTTAATCCGTCACTACACGGACTCACGTACTACTACTGAAGAAATATATAACATGGCCAATGTATGCCTATCTATTCTAGGCAACAATAAAGTAATTATATTGCAAATAAATATAGATAATTAATTATATTCAAATATAAAAATTATACAAAAAGGTTTATTGCATCGGCCGGGAATCGAACCCGGGCCGCCCGCGTGGCAGGCGAGCATTCTACCACTGAACCACCGATGCTTATACTAAAAGATTCGAATGTTATTACTACTACGTCAAGACTGTACAGTCGGCAAAGAAAATAAACGTCATTGACTTTACGTAATCTACAAATACAGAAATACGTGCGTTAGGAAACGAATGCTGTGATAATATTTGGATTCAATTATTGCCAGTTGTATGAAATGACGACAATGTATTGAAAATTGTGAAATAACCGCTTCATAAGGCCATCGCTGAAAATTGGAATATTTTTTTTTTTTTTTTTTTTTTTTTTTTTAAAGAATTTCATGTACCTACTACTTCAGAATCGAATCCAGAATATTTTGCACATTAGATGTACCTCTGCTGCGACATCGAACAGTATCTAATTGACATTTTGAAATTAATTTTGCAATATCTACTAATCTTGTATTCATTGCAATTTTATTTCTTAATTCTAAGTGTATGTCTGATCGATCAACCGGCATTAGGACAGCGCGTCTCTGTGTGTCTCTCAGCTTTATAGATAGAGAAGAGACCCGAGCCCAGAAGTGGAATATTAATGGATTGCTTATAATTATGACTATTCTACCAATCTGTTAGAGGTGAAAGGTATGGATATGTTACTGTGCATCTTCACTTCAACAACCTGTTTACTTCCAATATTCTCGCCCATTCACTTTTAACTATGTTACTCAATACATATGAATCAGTATTCAGTTGTTTTGCTGACGCTACTAATATTGTACCTACTTACTATATTTGGAATGTAGGTATGAAGCATCGGTGGTTCAGTGGTAGAATGCTCGCCTGCCACGCGGGCGGCCCGGGTTCGATTCCCGGCCGATGCAACCTATTTTTTGTTTTTATTTTGCATTTTCGTGATTATTTTCATATTTTTTTTATTTATACTTTAATACGCAGCCCAATTGAAAAGTAATTAAAATATATTTTTTATTAAGAATTGAAAAAAAAAACGTTTATTATGTACCTATGTAAGTAAAGCTTTAGCTTAAAGTTTAGCGATAAATATAATTATATTATTAATTTATTATATCCATGCTTATTGATCGATCTGGGAATTTAAACTGGGAAATTTTGAGGAGCTGTTCGCTTCCTGCTTTCATACATCACCGATATCTTCTTTATAGACACAACACGGGCCGGGCGCAGGCCTACTGTGGTCTCTTCCCATAGTCACTTGAAAAACAAAATATATCGAGCATGTTAATCTAGGTAATTGAAAAAAATATTTACTGTATTGTAAAATCGTATATTTGACTTCTTTCTCTTCTTTCTAGCTTCTGTGGTATGTATTTTATACCTATAAACCTTCCTCTTGAATCACTCTTCTATTTAAAAAAACCGCTTCAAAATCCGTTGTGTAGTTTTAAAGATTTAAGCATACATAGGGACGGATAGACAGCGACAGCGACTTTGTTTTATACTATGTAGCTGATGGAATTTTGTAATGCCACCTCGAGCGAAAGTACACTAAATATAGGAGATAGATAATTTTACACGAAAAATATCTCCAGTATTTAGGTGGTATTACAAAATTCCACCCTTACTTACGCTGATGATGATGATACAACCCATTAATGTCCCACTGCTGGGCTCGGCCGTCCGCTCCTCTATCTGGAGATATACCTTATACCTACATGTATATTTCCTTATAATTTACAAGCTAATAATATTATAATTATTGAAATATAAAAGAAAAAAAAGGTAATAAAATTATTCGAAGGAAAACAATGAAAAAATGTAAATGAGTGCGGTGGCAATAAAATTATAATTTTAATTAATTTCTCCAAAATTTCTTATTTGGGACGGAAGCACAGTATACTAAAATATGGTAATTAGAACATTAAACCGGTCCATTACCTATTATTAATTCAGATAATGCTTAATTCACAAAGTTATTACATTGCTAAAAAATATTTCTCGATGCAGGTATTCATTCTACAAACAAAGGTTTGAAAAAACGCTAACTCTAATAACTCTAATAAAATTTGCTGTGGAGATAGATACCCAGTTTACCCAGGGTAAGGACATAGAATAGTTATGAAAACAAGGATGTTAGAAATTTGTATAGAATTTATGCCTATATATAATATTTCTGGACTTAGAACTTTAATGAATTTGACTTAGAATGTATGACAATTGATACTGATTTGGCATTCCTAAAATTTCAGCTCTAAGGTAAGTAGACATGTTTGAAAGGAATATGTTTTAATTTTAGGCGAATTTATTTGAATTCCGGTGACCGACTCACTCCTCAGATCCTCTATTTTTAAGATACAAAAAGATATTTGCATCGGCCGGGAATCGAACCCGGGCCGCCCGCGTGGCAGGCGAGCATTCTACCACTGAACCACCGATGCTTCATACCTGAATCATCTATTCAATAAGTATATTAAAGTTAGTACGGTCAGCAAAAACATCTGCCTTTCACTATTTACTTAAACGTAAGCAATTGTATGCGCAAGCGTAAGACGGTTTCGTAAAAGTGAATGGAAATTATATTGCTTTAATAAATAGAGATGTTTAAACGATTTTATGTTAGTACATATAAGTATAAGCATCGGTGGTTCAGTGGTAGAATGCTCGCCTGCCACGCGGGCGGCCCGGGTTCGATTCCCGGCCGATGCATAAACATTTTTTATTTTTCTGCTTTTTTTATGTGAGGATTTGGAATATTAAAAAGCTCTGTCACTTCTTTTAATGTCAGGATATATAATAATAGTTTTTAAAATTGTCATGGTCATTAAATTTAACTTATCCATAAAAATGTTCTGGATATTTACCATGTCAATTATTGTTTTCTAAATATATAAGTCAATCGTTTATTGCCACATCTAAGACACGTAACAATAAAAATAAGAGTAAAACACAATAACAAAAAGCATGACATAGAGTTAAACATACATTTAGCAACTAAAAACAGAACACAGTGACAGACAAAAACAGAAAGCAAGCTAAAGAAAGGTTTGTGAAGTATTTAAAATAAAGTTGAATATTTTGTTTACAATTAATTTTATTCTCTAACCACAAAAGAAATAAATAAAGGCTATTTTTGTTACAATCAAGCGAACGCGCCGCTTGAGGGTAAGCGGTATCTGGCGGCTATGGACGCCTATTGCAATACCAGAAAATCACATGTGCAGCTACTCTTAAAAACGGCATTCAAGATTTGCAAATCTTGAATGCATGCTTCTAGGTGCACCTAAAAGCATGCATCAATCAATTCTTTGCCTTTTTTCAACCTTCAAAAACCTGTTCACTTGCTTTTTGAATAATCCCTTCCCAGAGAAAATCACCTTTGAAAGATTTAAAGTATGTAAGAAACTGGAAAATCATAAAGGAAGTCAGGTCACTACTACAAATAAAATTCTGATATACAATTTCAAGGAACCACCCAAAACGTAAAGCCAAAATTTATATAATTTTCAAAAACCGATTTAAAATGGCACGTTCAAAAACTGACCACAAATTTTCAAACACCATTTTAAAATGGCACGTTCAAAAATGCCCACAAATTTTCCAACACAATTTTCAAACGTTCAAAAATGGCGTCTATAGCAACTTATCACAATATTCCTTGATCCCTTTCGACGAACATTAACCGTGCATGCCCTAAGCCTCACAAAGTCCAATAGAGATAAATTTCATGTCGTTCCCACCCCGAGGCTGCCGGGGCTTTACCGAACAAATATAGAACTCATATTGATCTTCAGATATGAGGACACGTAGGCTATGGTGCCTTATTGTCCATTCTGTGACATCATTGTCTGGCTTTTATTAAATTGTGCGGGGAATAAAGTATAGGTAGCATTTCTAAAAGGTCACTAGAGAGTAAATAGGTTTTTCAATGGTCTAACATGCATGTGATGCACTTCGTTTTGCAAAGAAATAAAAACGAAAAATCATTTATTACCCGACTGCCAAAAAGAAGGGTAATGTTTTTTAATTCGTTGTCTCTGGATATAAGAAGCTTTGGTCACAGATTAGATAATAGTTATCTTTGGTACTTGATAACATATATAGCCTAAAAACGCGTTTGTAATTTTATACGTTATCTTTCAAATAACGAAACCATGTTACGTTCTCAAGTAGGATAAGGAATTGTTTTTTTTCGTTTTGAGACCTTGAGTATCTTTAATTATTTTTTCTCTGAAACTATTTCAGATAGACAATGAGTTGGTTTAGAATTTTGCTAAGAATGGCTTGTTGTCAACAAAAAATTTCCGCTCCCAAGCGATTTTAAAAGACTGTGCGACAGGCAAGGCTACGTTTCGATTGATGGGCTGATATTAGGAATTTGAAAACGGAAAAATTCATACCGACCTGACCTACTACACTACCCAAACCCACTCAACAGTCGAATACTACTCCTGTTGCGCGACCGAGCCAGATTACCAATAAAATACTATACAACAAATGTTTTTATGAGCCAACCAATCGTACTACCTACCGTCAATTGTATCCGAATGACCCTAGGATCCCTTGTCAAGATTTATGGCAACCCTGGAAGACAGATAGTGACAGTTTGACTGTAGTTACTAGTTCTGTGGATGTAACAGGTCCACTTAACATAGAGATAGCTATATCGTAGCTATACCGTGGTATTGTCTGCGTTACAATTTTCGGGAGAAGATTTCTATGAAAGTATTTGTAAATTTTTATTTGAAATTATTGAAAAGAACTGCATCAATCCAAGGAGTACGTTCGATTACTGGGTTCAGACAAAAATCGTACTGGGTTTTTCTTAGCACGAAGTTAATCGGCCTTATAACAATAAATAAATCTAAAAAAATAACCGGGGATATTTATAAGAAGTGATATATTTTTATATTCCAATTCCTCACATAAAAAATCCTGATAAATAAAAAATGTTTGATGCATCGGCCGGGAATCGAACCCGGGCCGCCCGCGTGGCAGGCGAGCATTCTACCACTGAACCACCGATGCTATATCTATAATATATAAATATAGCTATACTAGAAACAGTAATAAGTGAGAGTGAAGACGGTACGTGCGTAATCGCACCTTTCACCTTGACATGACCTTGGCACTAATATTGAAATAAACATTAGATTGGCATGTACAATATATAATATATAAACTGATTGTAACGTTTTTTGTACGAAGTTTTAGACATAATTATAAAATAGATTGATAACTTTTAAAGTCTTAACAAAAAAACCGGTGAAGTGCGAGTCAGAACCGTATACTGAGGGTTACTTACTATGAGTGACATGGCAAAGTATTAATAAGGTAAAAAAGACCATGATGTCAAACAAATTTAGTTATGCGTTCAGGCTTTTTTGGTGATTACAAAACAAGGCTGCTAGTTAAAAACATCGTTTTAATTTTCCTGTAATATTTACATAATCTCGGTATTGCAACGGTCTAGGTGGAGTGAGGATCTTCGCAGGGTGGCTGGCAAACGCTGGATGAGAGTCGCTGCAAATCGTACTCAGTGGCGTGCAATTGGAGAGGCCTATGTCCAGCAGTGGACTAGTACAGGCTGATGATGATGATGATGATGATTTACATAAACATGTATCAACTGGATTATTCCACATTTTTCTCATCACAAACTTTCTGAGATAAGGGGGGGAAAGGTACTTTATCCCAATATTTAACCCTAACTCACAAACTGTGAGGCGTAAAATAAATAAAAATTGGTTTTCGAATGTCAAAATAATAACAAAAGACCTTTCATTTGATAGTCCGGAGAATGGATTTTTTTTATTGCCAGATGTGGCAGATGAGCCGGGGTCCCACCTGAAAGTAAGCAGTAACCGCCGTTCATCAATAGGGGCCCAGCCAAGCCACTGCCTACCTACAGAGGATAGCTCACTTTCAACTTCGGTTGAAGAAAGACATGTCATAGAGCTCAGGAAACACCGCTACAAGAAGTTCGCCACAGAGCCAGCACGGACGAGGTAGGAATGATCACTGGAACCTTACCATACTAGACGATATCGGCTCCAGTTACTGTGGGTGAAGCCTACTGCGGCGTCGAGTGGTTCGCTGGTAGAAAGGCGACGGTGGCATGAAATCATGATGTTTATCGGAACACTCGAAAGAGCACACAGAGTGACTCAAAGTCTGTCTGTTGCTATAGCAATTCCAATTTGTCCGTAAGATTGGGACATGGGAACAAACATAGCTGGTGAAATTTGGGTTTCATAAACCTCTGTCTACCCTTTCGGGGAAAAAGGCGTGATGCGTAAATTTAGGTTTATATTGTATATTTTTCGTCCTTGGTAACTTTTCTAAACCTCTCATCTAAGTCTGTTATTTGGCTAATTTTATATCTTATGGCATTTTCTTCTAAAAGTTGAAAGAATCCTAAACACACAAAACTTTGTTTTACTTTTATTCATCTCTCAACTAAGATGGAGCCTAATATTTGAAGATAGAAGTTAATAAAAGTGTTCTTGAAACTGTTTTTTTTAAATATCTTTTTTTTTTGTTTTGAGAGATAGTTGTCCAAGTCAAAGGTTGTCTGGAAGTTATTGGCTATTCTCACTGGTTAAACAACAACTGAACTGTTGACAACGTATTGTTAAATATATAATATATAGAATATCAAAATACACTTTTTTAACATGTCCTTCGCTTCTAGTACCTAACGCTCTGTGTCAGGGAGGACTTTTCAAACATACAATTAACGTACACAGTACACTTAGGCTCAAAATAAATGTCTAAGAAAGAAAATACAAATATTTTCTCGTGTGAAATTGACGAACAAGACTCGACGTGGTGACGTTAGTGGCGAGGCGACCACCTTACCAACAGCGAGTTTTGACACTCAGTAGTCCCCGCGATGAAATTAATCAGAAGTAAATAGAGGAGTTGGAAAGAAATCGTATATATATACAGCTAGTATTAATGGATGTAGTGAGGCTACAAAGGAAACGATAGTAGTAATGTGTGTTCGCTCGTTTGACGCACAAATGTCTTTATTGTAATGTGGTGAACGTGCATTATCTCGAAGACGTCGTCGGTGTGCTAACGTTATGTTCACATGAAGCGGTTTTTTTTACTATTCGAATAGTTTTTTCACAAATCAGTCTTAAAAGTATTAATAACGAGGTCTACTCACTTCATCATTCATCATTTTAACCCATAAATGTCCCACTGCTGGGCTCGTGTCTCCTCCAAAGATTTTGGAAGGTATTTAGTCTATTATACCACGCTGGCCAGATGGGTTCGTATAGGTTTGTTTCGACATCGTTTCCTTGTAGTGACGGATTTAGAATACATAATGTCACTACCCCATTTTAACCCGTGGGAGCATTGCGAGAAAAGGAAAATTCGAAACAAAACAATTACAAAAAAACAATTGATATTACCTCTATCTACTTCTTAAAACTTTTTTTATTCTCTCTGGAAAATTAGGTATAGAGTCGAGCTATTGTGATTTCGAGCGAGTGCCTATGCTTTATTATATAAATATAAATATTTTTGGTGAGAAAAAAACTTATGTAATAGTGAAAATCAGCCTATGGTTTGGCCGTTTCTATCTTTCTATGGATTTGCTACAAAAAATTAAAATTTTGACATAAGCACCATATAAAATATGTCAAAATTATTGAAAACGGTCGTTAAAAATTATTGAACAAAAGGAGAAAGATACCTACAGTTTCTGTTACATTAATATTTTTATAGAAGGCACTCTGCCCCCTATAAAAATGTTTATTTTTATTATTTAATTAACAAACCTATTACACTAGCGGCCAAAATCTATTCTCAAAATTTCATTAATAAACATTAAGTAATTTTTGAGTTTTTGAGGACGTACGAACGGGCATGACGAAACTATATGTTTTCTCTTTTGGCCATTTCGGCTACGAAAACCTAAAAAGGACAAAGAACAAAAAAGGACTTTCAAAATATTTCATTTCATGCACTGCACTCAATGTTTTGACGTCACGTCTGCACCCATTCTCACAGATTTAGATACAGGGGAAGTTTGTCTTTGAAATACGTTTTAAAATGGGTCGTCTTTCGTTTGAGCCTTTGTGTATTTCGCTTTTGTTTCCATCTCCTAAATGTTTCATATTTTTCAGCAAATGTTTTCTTTAAAATCCATCCCATCTTTTTAATGACAATAATAATTTATTTTAGGGTACCTCAACATAAAAATAGGGGCCCTCTAAGGACTCACATTTTATGGCCGTCTGTCTGTAAATATTTAGCATCTAATATTTTGTAAATGAAAACAATATCAGTATTAGTTTTACATTAAATTGGTTAAGAATAATTAAATTCTTCATGAAGTAAAGTCAGAAAACAATCCGTAGTTGGAAACAACTAACATTTGCAGCTGTTATGTATTGGAGATTACGCATTACACATGCAACAATAACTTTGTTTTTGAACAAACATTATATGACTTTTATTAGCTATATTAGGACTAGCCCACAAACTTAAAGTCACTCAGCGTAGCGAGCTATGGAACAAGCTATACTCGGCGTCTCTTTGAAGGACAAACTTCGTAACGAGGTAATCCGACAAAGAACCAAAGTTACCGACATAGCTCGAAGAATAACTAAGTTGAAGTGGCAGTGGGCTGGTCATATCTGCAGAAGGACCGATGGACGGTGGGGCAAGCGTGTCCAGGAGTGGAGACCGCGACTCGGCAAGCGTAGAGTAGGACGCCCTCCAGCTAGATGGTTCGACGACCTAAAAAAGGTCGCTGGATCTGACTGGATGCGAAAGGCGAGGTCTACGTCCAACAGTGGACTGCAATAGGCTGAAATTATGATAATGATGGAAATGATATTTATTTATCATAGAGAACCATGAGATATCATAGAGTACATGAAAGTAGTGCTCTAAAAATCTGTCTCTGTTCCATGTATAGAACCTTCTGTAGTTTATTTTAACTCGTACGTGGCAAGTTTTTATACCGAAAGGGATGAATTTACATAAAGTCTTTGACACTGCTACAGAATAATTTGACACTGTTTTCTGGTGTCAAAAGCAGGTGCTTACTTATTTATAGTTTGGGGTTTGTTTTTCGTATAATTTATGACGTCATAACGTGTAATATTTTAAGTTTCTTCTGACAGTATGGTAAACAACATACTCATTAATATTTATTAGATTTTTGCGAGCTCTTGACGTAAAGCTACGTAGATCTTGAAAACCACGTAATAGAAGTGTTTGGCTCAGTGAAATGTCTCATTCGATTTATTTATTCGAAGGTACTTCATGAATTTCGTGTATGTACTCATGAATCCTATTATTTATTTATATTTATTAGCACAACCACTTCATACATATAATAACATTTATTAGTAATAATAAGTACATAATATTACATCTGATTTGTATGACAATTTCGGTGTACATAGCAATTACTATAACGTAGCAGAGCTAATAAAATTATTTATTTATACCTACTATCTTAACTAAACTATAACTTAAAGTCTGCTAACACACGTAATACAATGGTAAGCCAATGGTCATTCGACAGCTGTGATTGGCTTACTAAGTCAATCGCGCCATATTGCCGGCCTGTGATTGGAAGATATTAGTCCATTGGTCTGCTATTGACGTGTAATTTAGCAGAATCGGCTGTATTGTTAGCTTGGGGTTTATTTTGAATTTCGACATTCGATTGGTCGGTTTTGATGTCGCTGTCAAATGTAAGGAAATTTTGATATGGTCGCTGTCACTTTCAAATATTTGACAGCGACAATTAAAATCGAGTAATCGAATGTCGAAATTCAGAGTAAGCCCCCTGATCTCAATAAATTATTATTTTAGCTAACTGAGAGCTTACAACATAGTATTGTAACTGACAATACATATTTCCCTCTTCAATCGATCCTCACGTAACTTGTATAACCTGTACGTGTCTTCGAGCCAGGATATGAGTCAGCTATTCCCAAACTTGTCCGCTCCAGCCAAATTGGAAGAAGCATTCACCGTACAATCGGTTCGGTCAAGTTGGGCTCCGATAGTCTCTGATACCTTTGATTTTGGGGTCATAGAAAAAGCGGCTGGGCATGACACTTAGAAGTCTCCAATAGCAGTAGATACAGCTCAATATTGTAATATTTAGTTTGTTATCTATATTGTAATTAAAAATTATTATAATTTATTTAATGAATTTTGAATTCTGCTAATTCTAAATCAGTCGATTAAAAGGCGTGGCTTGAGTTTCTTGCCAGTTCTCTTCATGACTCTATCCTATCCTACATTCATATCTGACTTTTATAAGAGTTTTACCTACATAATAGTTTATTTCCAATTGATGTTTCGACGAACTTACAGCGACACAGTCCTCTTGTGACCACGGGTGGTGTCAAGCAAAATAAAGTATTTAAATATCAAATCCATGACTGTATTAATTCTCGATCTTTCACATGCAACGAATAAATAAGTATTTAAATAAAACCTACTTATCCGTGTAGTGACGGATAAAGGATACAATATAGTCACTATCCCATCTCAACCCGTGGGTGTCGTACAAGGCGACTTAGGGACCTTATGCAGACAAGAACACTGTGAGAAAAGGAAAATTCGAAACAAACCCTATAACCAACCCGTCTGGCCCGCGTGGTATAGTAGGCTAAATTCAATCCACATTCTTTGGAGGGGACCCGTGCCCAGCAGTGGGACGTTTATGGGTTGAAATGATGATGAATGATGAAAACCTACTAATCTAATACTTTTTTACCTGGAGTGGTAAAGTTAATTAAATTTATTAGCCATTTTTTTATCCAAAATAAAACTGCTTTAAAAAACAACTGCCTCGATTTGCTTACTCCGCCATTTTAGTAGCTCCACATTTAGAGCGGACTTATTGAATAATGTATGATGTGTATCGGTTCTGTGAACTTCCTTCATTCGTACAGTTTTGCTCCGGCTCTATCCTGAGCTCGTAACTTTAATATTTCTACCGAAATACATTTTATAATCAATTCTTTTGAAGACAGTTTATTGTACAACAGCTGCAAAAATATGAGACTAGAACTAATAACATTATAGCATCACGCCTTTTTCCCGGAAGGGGTAGGCAGAGGTGTATCACACCCAAATTTTACCAGCTATGTTTGATCCCATGAGATAGGGGGGGGGGGGGGATAGCCTATTGTCATCAACCGGAAACATTTGTTTACCAAGCCCGGGTTTTCCCGGCCTGCCTCTCCTCCAAATACTGGTATTTCCTGATAGAAAATAATAATATTCTACCACATCACACAGCGCCATCTAGTCCCAAAGTACTAGGTAGTAAGTACTAAACAACAGATATACTACTTAAATACATTTTTTTTTGTAAATAGATACATATTAGGTACAGATAAATTATACCCAGACACAGAACAAACCTTTATGCTCATCACACACAGATTTGTCCTGGGTGGGGATCCAACCCACGACCTCCGGCTTAGCAGTCAGGGTCACTAACCACTAGACCAACAGGACAGTCCGCCCAATACCATTTTTACCCAAAAAACCCAATACCATTTTTACCCGATCTGGGAATCGAACCCGGGACCTCTTGCACAGCAGTCGTATACACTTCCCGCTGCGCCACGGAGGCAGTGAAACATCCATTGATTTTGTATTATTTAGTTTTGTAGAAATTATTTTCTACAACATAAAATCTTTCTGAACGTTTATTGCTCTTAGCAAGATTATATTAGATTAGACAAGCCGGAATATCATATGAACATAAATAAATATATATTATACACTGTGTCGGTCAACCCGTGGCGCGTGGGTGTCGTATACGATGACTAAGGGGCAACAAGAGCACTGCGACAAAAGGAAAATTCAAAACAAAATCATATACCAACCCGTCTAGCCCGCGTGTAGGCTAAATTCCCTCCTAAATCTTTGGAGGATGCCCGTGCCCAGCAGTTGGACATTAATTTATGGGTTCTAATGATGATGATGACGATACACTTTGAGGTTTTCAAGTATACTCGTACTGTAAAGATGACGTACTAAGTTCCGTCATCACCATCATATCAGCCAAATGACGCCCACTGCTGGACTTAGCGTTCACCTAATTTCCGTCAGTGAGCGATTTTGTGCCGTCTGCACCCAAAGACGTAGGTCGTCCGTCTGGGGGGCCGACCCATGCGGCGCTTACCAATACGAATAATATTTAAGTGGTAGTAAACCTGCGTATGAGTTTCTGAAATGAGCGTATTCAAATAGTCCTTTATTTTTATTTGTAGCACATTTTAGTTTATCCCAAGAAAAATCGTAGCGTTTTTCAAATAAATGTCTGTACTAAACGTAATATATTTCGCTGGTGTTTCACAATGGCAAATGCTAGGTGAATTCCGTTAAATAGATGAGGTCATATGCTAGCTGGCTAAAGCTAACCGAAGGATCAGGCAGGCTAGATAGTCTCTATATTTCTAGAAAGCTATTCGCTTAAGATACGAAAGACAAGAAATTTGTCTTAAACTTACTAATATTATTTAAAAAAAATGGTAGCGCGCCTTTTTTTCCGAAGGGGTAGGCAGCCCAAATTTCGCCAGCTATGTTAGGTTCCCTGGCAGGCGGCGAGCTTAATGCAATTAGCCAGATAAAACTCCAGGTATCGCGGGACAGCGGCGGTTTCCGAACCCGAGACCCAGGGATAAAATTCAGGACCTCTAGCAAAGCAGTCGTACACAATACCTTTGCGCTACTAAAGCAACTATCTATACTAATATTATAAAGCTGAATAAAATGTTGTTCCGACTCGGGAATCGAACCCGAGAAACCGCCACCTTATACACTAAGTACTGCTGGACCACCGAAGCCGTCAGCTATGAATTTAAATGCTCTTAAATATCCCAATACCAGTAAAATGTATTTGTTTACATATATTTCAGCTACACAGATAGAATTATACTAGATACACAAAACTTCAATTTACTGCAGCGAGTAGTGCAACAAACAAATAAAGCTATTTCTCCAAGGATAAAGTAAACATCCAGGAATACTTGCGTTAGAAATGGTGAACTGAAAATGTATTTTAACTTTCTTACCTATTTGTGTTTTACTACACAAATAAACGTTAGGTATACGTAATAGTTAGGAGAAAATTCTTTTTTTTTTTGGTGTTCTTTGTATGATGTACATCATAATTATACATTTATTCAATAAAACATTTACACATAACTTAAAAATTATACACAGTTAACCTATTTAAAAAAAAAAGAACCATTTACTCTATTTACAGGAAATTCCTAGAAATAGATAGATTTCTGAGGAAACGTACTCAAAAGGCTAGCCACATAACCGCTTTGGATAGCAAGGCTAATGCGTTGCGTTATGCGTAGAATGGATAAATTTTCTATTAAAAAAAATACGAAATTTACCGGAAAAATCTTCATCACCATCATCGTCATTTTAACTCACAAACGTCCCATTGCTGGGCACAGGTCTCCTCCAAATATTATGCAAGGAAACGGGTTGGTATAGGGTTTGTTTCGAATTTTCCTTTTAATGCAGAGCTATTGTTTGCTTAAGGTTACTCCCTAAGTTGCCTTTTATGACATCCACGGGTAGAAATGGGGTAGTGACATCATGTATTCTTATTTTAAAAAATCATTCATACTCGTATAAAACAATAAAACTATTTGATGTTTACACCTCATTACAGCGAAACAATTGTTCGACAGTTGAACTCTTTTTGAGCGCCGTATTTTGATGGCTGAGTGTATATATGTAATAATATAATAAAAATAATATTCTACTACATTCACACAGCGCCATCTAGTCCCAAAGTAAGCAATTATATTTGCTTGTGTTATGGGTACTAAACAACTGATATGCTACTTAAATACATTTTTTTTTTGTAAATAAATACATATATTAGATAAATTACACCCAGACACAGAAAAAATTTTATGCTACCTTTATGCTCATCACACAAAGATTTATCCTGGATGGGGATCGAACCCAAGACCTCTGGCTTAGCAGTCTGGGTCACTAACCACTAGACCAACAGGCCAGTCAGTGCGTCTTGGATTTTTTTTAATTAAATGCTTAAAAAACAATTTGATAACTATTTTGAGAGTGATTTCTTTACAAACATTCTACATTTAAATTGGCACGAGTTTATGAGCCTTGTACCTTTGTACTGTATTTAAATAACTCAGTAGATGTTTAAAAATTGGTAAAAAAATACGGTTTATATTAGCCATTTTCCACCTACGAGAGCCTTTATAACATGCTACTTAAATATTCATTTATTTCGTCACAATATGCAACGAAAAGGTTAAATTTAAAATGAACTTTCCATAAAATAAAGTAGTTTGTTTTATATGAAGTCAGTAATTAGTTAAGTGAGCGTAAAACATGTTTTTGAGAGCACGACTCAGGAGTTATTTCATGCAAATTTTTGTTCATAACTCGAAATATGCGAATGGTTTGATTGAATTAAAATATAATTCATATTTTGAATGTAAAGTCTTCAGGTTTGAAAGAATTATGTATGAATAATTGGATTATTATTATTGAAAGCACTGCAATAAAAAGAAAATTCGAAAAAAAAAACCCTATACCAACCCGTCGGGCCAACATAGTATAGTAGGCTAAATGGACCGATTTAAGCAACAATGATCCAATCAACACAAACTTAATTTTGAGATATTTGACTTTAAAATTCATTGCCTGTTGGTCTAGTGGTTAGTGACCCTGACTGCTAAGCCGGAGGTCGTGGGTTCGATCCCCACCCAGGACAAATCTTTGTGTGATGAGCATAAAGGTTTATTCTGTGTCTGGGTGTAATTTATCTATAATATGTATGTATTTACAAAAAAAAAAAGCATTTAAGTAGTATATCAGTTGTTTAGTACCCATAACACAAGCAAATATAATTGCTTACTTTGGGACTAGATGGCGCTGTGTGAATGTGGTAGAATATTATTATTATTATTATTATTATTGCAGTATTTCTCTGGCTTTTAGTTAAGTTCATATAGAATTATATAAAATTACAAAAACAATGCTGGATGCAGGCCGCATACAACCGGTCCTATTCCTCTCTTGAGGAGGCCTATGTCCAGCAGTGGACGTCCTACGGCTGATATAATGATGATGATGATGACAAAATCAAAATTTAGCATTACAAAGCCAGAGAAATACTGCAATGAATTTTAAAGGCAAATTTCTCAAAATGAGGTTTGAGTTGATTGGATAATTTTTGAAAGAAAGAAAGAAAGAAAAAAATATTTATTTTGTTCTCACAGTAGGTACAAAAAAATATAATAAAAATATAATATCTATTGTATGTTAACAAATTAATTACTAAAACTACTACAAGCTACTGACATAATAAATACAATAAAATTAAACATGTGTGTGAGACAAAAATGGTCTTAGCTCAGTTTTATAGCTGTCTTGAAACAAATCAAGACAGCGCTGGTATTCTGCTAAGACCATACGAGTGAGACGGACGGACGCACACTGTCGACTATAGGTGCGGGAAAAATTTTGAATAAATTATATATATACATTTACAAAAAACACAATATGTATAAATAAAAAAAAAATAAAAAATATATAAAAACAATAAATAAAATTATAATAGTTGAAACGTGGAACAAGAACCTCACATTAAAGTATGACAATCATGACATTTATTTGACAGTTGACATTGACAGATCTAGTCAACTGCAAATGCAATGCAACGTTCTAATAAAACTATACCTAATGAAAAACTTAATCTAAACAAAATTTAAATTCTTTTCGCAACAAACAAGTGAAGTGTTCGGTGTAATTTATTAATTTTATGCTACCTTATAATAAACTTAGTTTATATCGTTTATATAAAGAGTAAATATTATTGGCACATCAACGCATACCGCCATTTTCAATCCTACCGTTTCTGATGATTAAGTAAATGTAGTTTGAATTTTTTCCTACAAGTTTGGACAGATGTTAATTTGCGGAAAGGAGGCGGTAGGTCATTCCAGCAGCGAGTGGCGGCCAGCCTAAAACTCCCTCGGAAGGCAGCAGTGTTATGCCTGGGTGCAATCAGCAGGTACGCGACAGCACGTGTGTTGTAATTGTTGACGTCACTCGACCAAGCAAGTTTTTTATACAAATACTCAGGCTTTCCAGTTCGTATGATACCGAAGAGTAATTTTTGCTTAAATCGGTCCAAATTCCCTACAAATTCTAAGGGTAACTTAATGACGTAAAATGAAATTCAACTCCTGTAGTGGGGTGTTGTGGAATTAATGAATTGCACTTAAAACAAAGACCTATGTAATATCGAAATCTACGCGGACGAAGTCGCGGGCAAAAGCTAGTAAGACTTATAACATCACGCTACAGCCAATAGGAGCGAGCATTGGCCACATAATGAACGACGGGAGCGAAACCCCGTGCGACTTCTAGTTCATATATAAATCTAGAATAAAAATGTACAAGAGGTTCCTTATTTTATCCGAGCTACAAATTTTTACTCCAGATTTTTTGTTCACGAAACAAATATAAAAATAAAAATACACGAGAAAATGGTTCATCCAAATATTGTATTTTATTTACTTTGACCGGGTAGATTGGAAAATCTACTAGCAAGCTGAAATACGGTCGTCCGTTTTGTTATATAGACATCGTTTTTTCTAACTAGAAGTTGTTCAATTTCGTATTTCGTTTAACATAAAATAACTTTTGGATGCGGTAGATACTGTTTTACAGGTTACTTTAGTATATGTTTTAGTGATCACTTTTGTTGCGTATCTAAATAAATAAATCATCATCCTCATCATCAGCAACCCATTAAGTCCCACTGCAGGGCTCTGGTCTTTTCTCCTCTATCTAGAGAGCTGAGAGGGTATAGGCCATAATCACTCACGCTGGCCTGGTGCGGGTTGGTTGATCAGACATACTCATAGAATTTCTTCTAGGGTATGTGGGTTTCCTCACGATGTTTTCCTTCACCGTTAGCAGATGGTAAGACACTTGACTAGTGGAATTTATATATAAATTCCACAAAGTGGAATCCGCATTGGTACTGCCGGTCGGGATCGAACTCGGACCGCGTGATTTGCACGCCGCGGCGCCGGTCCCTTATCCATTTAGCCACCATCGCTTCAATAAATAAATATTAAAAATTTATTCAAAGGCATTTAAACAATTCAGATCTTAAATATAACTAAGGGTATATATATTATAGTTTTGGGTGCCTAATACTAGGTAGTAAAACCTGTGCTACAGGCGGTTACTGTGCAAGTCGCAACTATATTTATACTAGTATTATAAAATTGAATCATAGCGTCACACTTTTTGTCCTAAACACGGGTAGGCAGAGGTGCATCACACACTCATGTCGCTGTTGATCGTCATCGCTCGTTAACTGTCCTTCGTTGCTCGCTGAAAAGTGAAAGCCATTTACGAATTTGTTTTATATTCGTGGCGTGGCGCAGCGGAAATGTGTACTGCGTTTGATGCCTAGTTCGGGCAAACATAGCTATCTTCACCTCTGCTAACCTCATCGGGAGAAATACTCGACATAATTCTTTTAGAATGTAATAGATTGTCTGTTTATTCATTAAGACTTTAGGATTCAAAACATTGAGCAGAATTAGTCGTAGTTGTTGTTTTTACCCGACTGCCAAAAAGGAGGGTAATGTTTTTTAAAGCCAGATTAGTCTCGAGCCTTTTAATTAACGAAGCTGTGTTTGTTGTTGTAGGTATTCTCACAACACATGTCACATTGTGTTCTTTGGTGAATTTACTGCTAATGGATGCCTTTTAGGAATCAACAACGTAGTTTAATTACGGTATTTATTTTAAGCATCTGTGGTAATAAATTAAAAAAAACATTTATATTTAAAAATATTTTATTTCTAAAGTATAATCATGATTTAATGAAAATAGAATATAATATGGCAGATCTGTCACTAAATCTTGATTCTGACATCGTGAACTAAATCACCATGAAGATTTTAGAAAATTGCGACAGCATTGCCGGGCCTCTTAAAACATATTAATGTTATTTTATTGTTCTAAAATGGGTTCGTGTTTATGTTTTAAATTTTAAGTATTACTCAATACCTTTTTTAATTGCCTTTTTTTAATTGATCGTGTTATTTCTTCGTGAATTCTGTTCTAAGAAATATTGCGTATTTCACTGTAAACATCTGATTTTATTACTTAAGTCATATCCTCAACAGATACACGTTTAATAAAATAAACTTCGAATAGACAACTTAAACTTGAGTAGTACTCAGGAGTAGAGACTTAGAGACCACATCTTCGCTCTTCTCTAAGTCAAACAAGTGCATGTCGAGTGCTCGGTTTCAAACCAACTTACTGAAGTACACAACACAAAATGAATAAGTAAAACATTTGTGAAATAAAACAGAGTTTCGGAGACTGGAGTGCAAATTTAACCTAAAAGCAAAGACAAGATTTATATTTTATCAGCAGTTCTTGGTGTAGAAATAGAGAAAAATTAATCTATATAAATAAAAGTGGATCGGCGAAAAGTGTGTGATGGATTCACGTTAGAACGACTGGACCGATTCGGCTAATTCTTTTTTTTTAAATTTGCTATTGGTGAGACAAAGCATGTATGTAAAATAATATTCAAAAAATTGAGCGAGCCTAATTAAAATGTTGGGTTTTAAAATCGCCAAATAAACATTTGAAAATGGAACATGACAATGACAACTCTTAAGAAAGAATAAAAATTTCAGGTCTTACAGGATCTTTGAAAATTATCACAAATAATAAAATATGGATTAACGAAGTTCGCCGGTAATTTATATAAAAATACTTCAGTCTCTAACCAATCTCAACAATGTATGATTACGAGACTTTGGTTTCCAGATTACTGCAGTCTTATGTAACTGCATATAAACTGACGAGTGCAAAATAACATTCAGCTTTTTATCCTAATAATTGACTAAAACAAAAAGGTTTAAAAAATAAAAACTATTCTACGAGTGAAGTGTCCATTCTATCTTAAATTGAAATGGAAAATTAAATGGCAAAATAAAAATGTGGAAAATTAAATGGCTAGAGTCTAAAAATAAAAATGTAGGTACATGGCAGCTGTATTTTAGGAAGTTAAAGGCTTTACGGGTGAAAAACATGACTATACACTCAAAACCCTGGTTTTTGTTTGCAACAACTCTATTTGAATGTTTTGTGAAGTTACCGTCGCTTAGAAAATGTTTTTTAATCTCGTATTTTGGATTTAAAACTAACATCAGTCGGAACTTACTAGTTTTGTATTTTATTGTTTTTTTTTTGTAAAGATATCGGCAATTTACTAATTTATTGGAGTAATAAAATTTATTTTATTTTCTACGTAGCCTTTAGATTATTTAGGAAAAAGCAAATAATTTAATGTACGTAGGAAAGCATGGAAAGCCATGGAGGTAGTATGGAGTAGAAATAGTAGATGGCTCACACACATTTTATTTAAAAATATCAAATCTAGCGTCACGTATCATTGAAATACGGGTGATCAAAAGTCATATTAATAATGATTACTTTTTCAACCAGAATTTTAATTTTTAATAGGCGAGTTCTGTGCACTTTATAAAATTATAATGCGACCCCAATCTGTAATTATAAAAATAACTGTGAAAATTTTGCTTCATAAAATATTGTACAAAATATTATAATTATTAGATAAATCATTTACGTCACGTATCCTATAAATACAAAACACATGGTCCCAATACTCGCGACGTTAAGCTAATGACGTTACAGAATTTATGCCCTCATTAGGGTTCCGTAGTCAACTAGGAACCCTTATAGTTTCGCCATGTCTGTCTGTCTGTCTGTCCGTCCTCGCTTAATCTCTGTGACCGTTAGCACTAGAAAGCTGAAATTTGGGACCAATATGTGTATCAATCACGCCGACAAAGTGCTAAAATAAAAATTGGAAAAAAATGTTTTATTAGGGTAGCCCCCCTATATGTAAAGTGGGAAGTGTTTTTTTTTTTAATTTTAACCCTAATGTGTGATATATTGTTGGAAAGGTATTTAAAAATGAATAGGGGTTTACTAAAATCATTTTTTGATAATGTCAATAATTTCGGAAATAATCGCTCCAAAAGTAAAAAACAAAGCGTCCCCCCCCCTCTAACTTTTGAACCATAAGTTTAGAAAATACGAAAAAAATCTGAAAAGTAGAACTTTATAAGGACTTTCTAGGAAAATTATTTTGAACTTGGATGGAAACAACAGATGGAAACTGCAGTTAACCAATATAATTTGGTCCCTGAATCGTATGAGCGCCTATACAATCCAGAGGTCAAGTTTCATTTGCCCGTATTTTTTTTTTAACTTCGTTTACATAATATTTTATTATCCTGAACGTATCTTTTTTTAGGGTTCCGTAGTCAACTAGGAACCCTTATAATCGCGATCGCGAACATAATGGATAGTATGGATACCCACCTTTAAACTCATAAGTGGGAACACTTATTGTGACGGACGGGAAACTACGGAACCCTACACTGAGCGTGGCCCGACACGCTCTTGGCCGGTTTTTTTAGTTTTAGTAAAGTTGTGCCCAAGCTTACCGCAACGAACTAACTTGTTCCTGATGCTGCTCCACTCCTCTATCTGATATATATTTAGCTGTACTTATATAATATATATTTATACTATAAGGACAGGTTTACATGAAGATATTATTAGACACCAGTTTTTTTTTGGGTTAGATGCCATGAGCGGCATATTTGCTACGTCGACTAGTTGGTGTTGCCCGCACGTACATTTAGAATTTCTTCTAAGTTATGTGTGTTGTACAAGAAAATGCAGAAATGATGGCCACAAGCAATCGATACAACTCCTGCATTCAATTTTGATTATCGAAATTCCTTATTACTTATACTCACTTACAGCAGTTGCAGTAGTGGGTGTAAGGGTGGATCTGTCCCGATAACCAGAAGTATCACAGGTAAAACAAGTGCTGGCTAGTTTGTAGGGCTGGCGTCAGTGCACTGGTTTTCGTGTGAACCTTTCTTTATAGTGGACTGAGTAAGTTTCTGATAAGGGTTTTAATGTTCATAGGATGACGAATAAGATTGCGAGGGTTTTGTTTTACACTTTGGGTAGAACTCCCGTAATAGTGTCGATGGTAGCTTTGGGATATGGGTTTTGATTGAGGATTGGGGCTGAAGGTGACATATTTGAGATATAAGAAATTTATTATATATTTCAATTATAATAATTTAACTAGCTGTTGCCCCGATGAATGTTTTTCTAAAATGAGGCTCTGAAACTGGGGGCAAAAGTTCATCATCATCATCATTTCAACCCATAAACGTCCCACTGCTAGGCACTAATAGTCCTCCACATGATGTTGAGGAAGTTTAGTCTGTACCTCGCTGGCCAGGCGGATTGGTATAGGGTTTGTTTCGAATTTTCCTTTTCTCGCAGTGCTGTTGTCTGCATAAAGTAGGTAGGTACTCCATTAGTCGCCTTTTACGGCACCCATGGGTTGAAATGGGGTAGTGACATTATGTATTCTTAGTCCGTCACTAGACGAGCAAAAGTTAGTTGGAAATAAGAAAAGAAAAACAACAGCAAATAAAATAAAATAATACATAATTTTGTAGCAGACAGTGAGTTGTAATTGGTACTGCTCTAGGCGAAAGTAACCCAATTAGAGAGTGTCCTAACACCCGCGTCTTGTACAAGTGATTTTATTACGTTTTCACTCTGTTTCATTCGTGTTAATTTTATTATTGCGTAGCTTTATTTATGTTGTTTTGGTTTTTATAAACGTACTCTTTTATTATACAACTGTCGTATAAAAGGTAAGCAGGTTTGGTTTATTATGTTGGGTAAAGATTTTTTATTAAAGTCATTTCCCACATTAGGGAGCAAGTTCTGTGTGGCGGAGGTCTTTACAAACATACAATTAACGGAGACAAAGTACGCCCATTCTCGAAACAAACATTTATGGATCATATTTATCTGGTGTGGGAATCGAACCCATGTTGCTCGGTACGGCGATATTAGTGGCGAGGCGACTACATTCGCATATAATATAAATATTAGTAGAGATAAGATGAATATTTTAGAACCATCTAATAAAAAGTTTCATGCGGATAACGTTGGGTGCGAGAAATATTTGAAGTACGTATTGGCAAGTTGCAAGTAAGCTCGGTAGCAGCCTCTAAGCTGTTAAATCCTTCGCTTACCAAGTTTACTGCTACATCTGTTACCATTGAAACTCACGTATATATCGAACTTAAAGTACCATGAATGATTGTCATTAAGTCATAAGACATTGTGAGTTTAGACCTTATGATAAATATAAATATATGATAGTTTTTTTAGTTTAATTGTTTAAGTAGTTTTCGTTTATTTTTAATACATAAATTGCATGCTTAAATGGCTGAATATGGCTGCACAAAATGTTTGCTCTCAAACATAGAATATAAACACCTGTTAATTACCTACCTCTATTCGCAATAAATGATTTGAATGTTTAAATCCTTACTCGAAAATAAATAAAGAAAATGTCAAAGAGTGTCAATGGCAAACCATTGTTTTTCATTGACTCTGTGTAAATTGCTCACGATAGCTCGATGTCATTTTATTTTCTGGTCTTTTTCATGATTCAGTTTACGCGGTCTAGTTACCAATCTGATTCTTTAAAAAAAAAATAAGATATCGACACCTTTCACTTAGACTACTTTACATGTAAAAGAGGTCGATGTCATTAGTGCGTTGTTTCATTTTTTCATGACAAAAAAATCTTTCCTAACCCTGAAGTCTCTAATTTGTGAAAAACAAGTGAGATATCTTCGAGTTACAATAGTAAAACTCTTATCAAATAACGCATCTGTGCGCGTACATCTATTGTCAAAATTATTCCTCCTTCAGTAGAAATGTGTCGGAACATGGATCGCGCTAATGCTCTACATCAGTCTCCCTGAGGGCTTTGGCACTTTGGTGTTTGATAATCATTAGAGTGAAACAGAACAGACGTAATTCGCTTTGTAGGTTATGACCTGGTTTGGCAACGTGCCGTGTCAATGTTTTAGGTTGGGCTTTCGTATTGATAATACTCAATGTCTTAGGCTTCTAAACCTATCTATGAGAGAACGCTCAGCTGAGTTATACTACTGAGAAAAAAAAACTCACTAGATAACGGTTTCTTCTTCTTATCGTATGGACTTGTGGCAAACCCTAGTGTTGGAATGTATCGAGTCGCCTAGGCTTCCAACTTGACTTAACGACTAGCACATTAAGTGATAACCGGGATCAACGGCTTTACGTGCCGATGCACGGAGATGCTCGAGAGTGAAATTGCTACAAACGGTCACCCATCATGGATTGACCTTACCGAACGTTGCTTAACCTCAATGATCGTAACAAATATAATAATAATAATAGTAATCATTTATTGCCACAGAAATTTCATGTTACAGTTCAGTTTATAGAACAATCAAAGTTTGTCATCAAAACATGTTAAACACACATAATATCTCAATACCACAATGCTACGAGCGCCTAATGACGTAGGTTCAGACACATCTCATCTCATCTTAGTCGACAGACGTCCTTTGCTGACGTTAACCTCTTTTGCAAATACATTAAGCTTCAAAATCATATAAAATATTTTTCATCAACTCTTGTTCACAAAAATATAAACTCCCGACTTATTTTTACCGACTCTGGTTTTTATTTTAAGTGAGAGGCTTTCTGTGTCGGCTATAGATTTAAATTGTGTCCTCTCAGTATGGAAATCCCTTGATTGATTGTGGTTGCCAGTTAGAAATAAAATCTATTGTTCCCATGGGAGGTCAGTGACTAATGGAATGGAACGGAACCTATCTCTTTTGTTTTTTTTTTGATTGCAGTTAATGTTTGACAATTTGATTTTTGTGGATATGATTCCTGATTTTTATTATATTTATTAGATTCAGTATATTGAAATACCGTGGTTGACTGTCGATGTTATTTCAACCTTTGACAAGGATACCTATATAAATTCACCACCCAAATATTGAGATTGCGATTAGAGATGCCTGAAGCGGTAAGAATAGGGGTAGGAATTTTGCTTTATTTGTGTTTGTTTAGTACAGTCTGGGGACTTTTCAAACATAGGTATGTACAAATAGCTGTGCCCGCGACTTCGTTCGCGTGGATGTCGGAACGTATTTGTAATGTAATTTTTAGTGCGAAGCACTGTTGGAGGATACCGATACAAATATATATTTTTAATTTTATAAATAACATTAGTTGTCGAACCATCTGGAGCGTACACAAAAAGTTTAATGGGGTTGTTTAGAGCTACGTATAGTTGACCATTGACCATTTATAATTATTTGCAAAGTTTGTCATGAACAAACCGAAAAAATGTTAGTTGTAATCAAATAAGCTGTTACATATTTATAATTGAATTGTAGTTTAATTGTTTGTTTAGTTTTATTATGATTTTTTTTTATATAGTTTTTACACAATTCTTGTTCTCTCTACATTGTAAGGAGTACAAGAGTGTTTGACCTAAGACAGCCTGTAGCACAGGTTTTACTACCTAGTACAGGCTAATCATAATTTTTTGTTCCCTACATTAAGTTATTTTTAAGAGTTCTGTTTACTTATACATACCTTATTACTTGAATAAATTTTACTTACTTACCATGGGAAAAGCATACAATACTTAGGTCCACCCCCGCAACATATTTTACTTCGGAAACACTATTATAATTTTATTCAATACCGCACACAATTGATCTCTAGACATAGTCCAGTCTAAGTTCGATAGATGGCGCTGTTTTTATATTTTATTTGGAAAACACTTATAATTTTATTAATTTGACTTCTGGAACACTTTAAATTAAAATATCTTTTGATAGACTGAACCGATTGCAATGAAACAAAAACTAAATGTTACTTTAAGTTAAGCTCAACCGTTGTGTTTAAAAGTTATCTACATTGCTTTCGTAAATTTTACGTGATGCTCGAACAAATAAACAGACAAACAGATAAAAATTAGAAATATGGTGGAAATGGGTTCTATTTTTTTTGATGTACAAAAACGACTTTCTGATAGTTTTATTATATGTAATATAGATATAGATTATCAGTCGTAACAAAAATATTTAATTTTGTCTCATGTGAAAATCGAACCTAAACTACTCGGCACGGCAATGCTAGCGGCGAGGCGACCACCTTAACCAGTTTATTTTTCATGACATAATAATGTTTTTTTTTTTTTTAGATAAATTATACTCAGACACAGAACACTTTATGCTTATCACACAAAGATTTGTCCTGGGTGGGGATCGAACCCACGACCTCCAGCTTAGCAGTCAGGGTCACCAACCACTAGACCAACGGGCCTGTAACCTGTCTCTGTCGCTGATATAAAAACATATTTTAAAGCGTGATATCACCTTTACCTTTACGCTTATAAAGACGACCTTTATATATAATCCACCACGTTGCGTGTAACAGATTTGTACCACAAATGTGGAGGACGTGACCTGTGACTTATATAAATGTGGAGAAGATGCGGGGAGGGTTTTGTCACAGGTGGCAAGCTAGGTGGGTATAATATAACCCATACAGAGTTGTTAATTATCTTGCTTTTTTTGTCTTTCTGAATTGGAGAAAGTGTTTAAGGAATTGTCAGTCGAACGCAAGTAGTAGGTTTCCCAGGTTATCATAGTGGAATAATCCATATAAAACGAGCTGTTCGCGGCTTCGATCGTGTAGAATTCAATTCAATATAGCCAATTATATAATATTATATATATAGTTAATAATAATACTGTAATTTTTTTTTTTTTGTATAAAAAAAAAACAACGCCCGCACTAGAAACTTTACAAACATGCAACTAACGAACACTAAGTGCACCCAGACTAGAAACAAATATCTATGAATCACACAAATATTATATTTATCTCCTGGGGAATCGAACCCACGTCACCCAGCACGGCGATGTAGTGGCGAGGCGACCACCTTAACCACTGCGCCACGGTGACAGGTAAATAAATATTTATATATTTGTAAAAAAAATATCTGACGATCTGAGGCCCGATCACGAACTTCTAATGTAAACGTAATCGTATCGCCATCGAGCAAAAATGTATGGCAATTTGTACAGCGCCTCTATCGTACGTAAGATGCACCAAAATTGGTAGCACGAACTTTTGACAACTACTTTCGTCTGGTAATCGTATCGAGCTCGTCTGGTATTTCCATACAAATTAATTTGAATTGCGATCACGAACTCAATTTTGACATACGCTACGTAAAATTCGAAAGCTGGCTAACGTATTCGTCGAAACCTTCCGTCACTTAAAATTTCTCAGTGAGTAAAGTTTTGAAACGGGTTTAAACTAATTTTTCAACATTTATGTACATATAGAATGCATGTATAATCAATATTAATAATATTTAACATATTTTATATTAGTTATTAGAGCAATAAATGGCCTAAATTCATATAACAATATTTTCTCAAGTTTCACATTGTGAACCGCCAGGTGGCGTCCTTCCATTTGGTTGTTAAATTATTGTATCAATTTGGTATAAATTATTCCAATATAATATTCTTAACGTAATTAAATACGTTTCCTATAATTTTTGCATAATATTTAGAGAAAAAATAAGCAAATAATACGCCGATAAAAAAATATAAAATGCGCCATTTTAAATTTTTTGACATTTAATTCAATGACATTACTACTATCGAGTAGGGTAGTGTGCCCAGTGTACCGGCTGCAACAAATGCCTTTAACCTAACCAAAAATATTAAAAAAATGGTATAATAAGCATTCTAAATTAATTAATAACTATTTTATATGTAAATTTACGGTTTTAATACACTATATTTATACTTTTTTTTACTCGGAAGTTTAGATATAAATAAAATAAGTCAGCTGTAATCTTGTAACGCCGACAACTGGGCATGTTTACCTAAATTCCTAATGTAATGGTATCGACAAATGTTTCGAGCCCTCGATAGTCGATAGTAAGAGTTCGTGATGCCGACTCACGTAAACGTATCGAGCCCTCGATACGTTTACGTTACGATTACGCATATATTTTGTGATTGGGCTACTGATCCGAATAGTAGGATCGCGCTGGATGCAGGCCGCATACAACCGGCCCTATTGGAAATCTCTTGAGGAGGCCTATGTCCTGCAGTGGACTCTCTGCGGCAGATATGATGATGATGATGAAAAAAAAAATATAGCCTCTATGTCAGTGGATGTAGCAATTAATTTGTGAACTTTTAAATCATTGTTCAATTCCACGATGGTGGCAAATAAGGGCTGCATCACTTTACACGCTACTCAAATTGTAAATTACAAAAGATTGTAACTATATTTTTTTTTTGAAAAGAGTTGCGTGAGTTTCTTGCCAGGTCTTCTCATAGCTCCACCCCGTCAGCGAACTGGTCGTAGGCAAATTTGCTGACACTACTTTTCCGATAACCTGTTACATTCTTTACTTGTGACTTTCATAAGTGTTACCTTGTAACCTAGATGAATAAACGAGATATCATTTCAAGTTTTCGGCCCGCGGTAAGCGGTTATCGTAGCCTATTATAATTATTTGATTAGATGCCTATTGTCCGATGCCGTAAATCCTTAATTAGTTGCAAGACTAGATAATTAGCAAAATTGTAAAATTTAATAGCTATATCATAGCGCGAACTTTGAGCATAGTCCAATAAATTCACACTTTCATTTGTTAAAATAATTTCATTTTACCAAAAAACTTCAAATAAAAGCTGCCATTTTCATACCCAAGCTCTTAACTCATTCAAAAGAGGTCCATATTATCATAACATGCATGGTTACCGATATTTTTATGCAAAACTCGCGATTTACATGAATATCGATCACAACATGAATTATGCAGTACCTACTTCCTTATATACACGATTTTGTCTGAATATTAAGGATGGCTATATGGGTTTATATCTCTCGTTAATAAAATTTGATTTGTTAGTACGTTTTGAAGTTGGTAAGTTATGTTTTGTTTATTGTTTACTAGCTTCCGCCCGCTGCTCCGCCCGCGTGGTATGTATTTTATACCTATAAACGTTCCTCTTGAATCAGTCTATCTATTAAAAAAACCGCATCAAAATCCGTTGCGTAGTTTTAAAGATTTAAGCATACATATGGATATAGGGCTAGAGAAAGTGACTTTGCTTTATACTAAGTAGTGATGAAAAACAAACATATTTTTTCTATAAGTTTGTTTTTAACCCCCGACGCAAAAAGAGGGATGTTATAAGTTTGACGTGTCTGTATAACTGTGTGTCTGTTATTTCACCACTGTAGCTTCTAGGTTTTAATACAATTATAATGTAGAATCGGGGGACCCTAAATTTTTGATTTAGTTATTATTTACTTTTAGAGTGTTATTAATTTAGATTATAAAACGAAAACAACGAATGTAACAGTTGTGTGAATGTCATTTTTAAACATTGCTCTCAGAGAACACTTATGTACAGGCGCTAGTTTTTTAATTTATATTTAAAAAAACACTTTTGAACATAGAACGATCTCCTTTTTTAAAAATCGAATACAGTAAAAGTATTTCATGGCACATTCAAACAATTTCTGTTACATACTCATGTACATTTTTTTGTATTTTGTGGACGTAATGAGGTCGGGGCTTAAAGTATTTGCCAGAAATTTCGAATTCACATATGAATTATAATTTGGATTTAAATACTAATTGCCTTTAAATACTGTTTTGATTATGGCTTGACCAATATTATTTGGTGGATTAATAAATCAACTTTATTGTAATGTTTCGATATTTAACAATTAAATCAATTAAGTAATCCTCGTTCAATCTGTTAGCTTTGAAAAGGAAGCCTTACTGTTTTTTTTGGTAAGTATTACTTGTAATACAACTGTTATTTTAAATACGCTTGCCTTTTATTATATGAGATTAAAACATTGCTGGCAGAATGTCGATGGGATGCACTATGCCTATCTTATGGGAAAATAGGCTTGATATAAAATAAGTTAAAATTAATATAATCTAAGCTAAAACCACAGATGTAGTATTACACCACATATATGTAGTTTTAGCTAAGATAAGTTTACAAAAGATAGGTTTTAATTTGTTCCTTTTATTCCTTATTATCTGTTTTTTGTATTAAAAACTTTTCTTTGTTTCATATATTGATAAAGAGAATTAGTTTATTAATACAAAATTGACAATTTTAATTTGTTTAAGTTACGAGTATCATTTATCATATTAATAACTTTTATCTGATGATCCAGAAACGGGAAACCAGTGACTAAATGAACTATTAATATCCAGCAAAGTACTTATTCTGCAACATGTTTTATCTGAGTCTACTGGGAGAACATTAAGACGAACAAATTCCCAGGTTTAAAGACCAAGATTTCTGTTGATACGAGTTTCCATTTAGCACCAAGTTTTTGTCGCCATTTGAACGGTCGAGTTCCAGTGCTGTGTCAGAGAATTATTCTAATAAAAACTTCTAATGCTGTTCAATATAATGTGGTAGAATCATATTTCAAAGATTGCTGTCTTTTTTGAGACATCAAGTACTTTTTATATTGTTCTCTTATCAAAGATTTTATGATTTATTAGTAAAGGATCAAGAAGGAACTATCACTCGGAAACGACACAAACCTTTGATAATTAAAACTTATACACACATTAAACACGGCGTTGATTGAATTGACACATACAGGTATTCATTTTTAATTGAAATACAGCTGTTAAAAAAAATATATTATTATGTAATATATTAAACGATTATATGTAATAATAAATTAACTACCCAATCATTCGACTCACTTATTTCAGACCCAAAAATTTCAAACAAAACATAGTACAGGTAAAAACCTGGTCCCTTGTGTAAAATTGTCATAAACTATGGGCCATGGGTGGTCCGATGTACGTAACGTACCCTAATAATTTACACGTAGGAATATAATGTAAACACACGATGTGATATTGCGTCCAATCGGTTGATACGATTAAACTTAGGGATCGGATTTTGAGCAAAATGATTGCACTAGGACAACCCATGGTCTCCACTGCTATAGGCATGAAATAATGCCTGGGCAGCAGGGTGTTCTAAAAAATAAAATGAAGGATTTGTAATTAGAGTTTCGAGTGTTCGGAGTTCATATTAAAGACTACATGATACCCTTTTGGTTGTTTATAGTTCAGATCAGATTATTTATTTATCATAATTATATGACATTAGTGTCAAATATCCAGATAACATAATAATACCGATAATGCTCATATTACTGAATATGAGCGACTTAAAATAGTGTTATTGAAAGAAGATGGGCTTTCTGTTGCAGAAATTGCTAGAGAAAAAGGCAACTTAATACTATTTCGTACTTAACTTTACTTAATAAATATCTTTGATGAAATCGTTTATTTATTGCGTCTCCAACGGTTACACTAACGCCGAGGCCGGGACTGATGTCGATACCGAGGCCGACAGAGACGGAGCGCCAACACTTACGCCGAGTTCGAGTCCGACGCCGACTGTACCACGTAACAATTCACTCATTTTTCCAACCCGATAATCGGGTGAAATATGCCCTCGTGTATCCCTACACGTATGCCTAAAACTATAATGCGGACTAAACAGCAAGTGGAAACTCATAAAAAAAGCCCGCAGATGGCGCCACTTTATTCGCTATAACTTTAGACCGTAAATTACTTCAGTGCGGAAGGGGAAAATCGATTTGTGTATATTGTTTTTACGTTTTATTTTGTGGTGCCATTGAAAATGATTTCTTTTACTGACTTTTTAAGCGTAGCACTATTTTTTTGTTAATCCTATAAGAAGAAATGGTCCTAAAAAGGCGACTATGGGCGATTCTGAATTTCGATCTTCAATTTGTGGTTGCAATATCGTTGTATCTATAGTTGGGTAGACCATCAATGCTATAATGCAGTGTGCGGTATTTCCGTCTGTTTTGTGTACAGATCAATTAAGCTTTTACCAAATTATTTCTATTTTCATTTCATATTAATGAAAATAGAATAGTAGGTACGTTTAGAAATAAATATTTAAATTATATGTCTATTCGTCTTAACGATAAGCTTAATTAAATTTATTATTGGAAAATATTTACATAATAATTTATTGTCTACAAGAAAATAATATTTACAACTAAAACTAAATACTAAACAAAACAAAAATAAGTTGAATGATAAGCAAATTTGAAAAAATGATAAGCTAAATTTGATTCGAAATGTAAAAAAATGTGGACATTTGTTAATATTATGTTTTTTTTATTAAAAATTCCATTTGAAGTATGAGTTAATTCACAACATTTTATTCATTTCATAGAAGTGTGACCATTTTTCATCTGTTTTTTTTTGTTTGACCAAATCAACACTGTGACCATATTTCACCAACCCGTTACAACCAGACATGGTATTAAAAATGTTTAAATTTTTATTTAATTTTTTATGTCGTACATACTTACTCAAGAATTTTTAATTAAAGTGACGGTCGATTTTTTACAAAAAATTCCGCCCTGCAATTCACCTGTATGGTATGTTAGTATAAAGTAGCTTAGGTGCTATTCCAGACTAATTTTATTTCCTGCATTACAAAAAGTAATGTATTATAATGTAATTAATTATTAATTTTAAAATATTTGTTTAAATTTTTGGACAAGAGCTAAAGTCGAAGCTCTTGCTTTATGATACTTTTAGCCTTTTACACTGGTATCTTATACGGTTGTAATTAAAAAAAATTAAATAAATAAGGTGAGTCCTATATACAGCAGTGGACGTCATTGGGCTGATAATGATGATGATGAAAATAAATAAATAAATAAAAATATATTCATAATAAATCTATATAACAGTTTCCTATTGCTAATTATTGCGAAACCTGAAAGTAGTCTGTTCAGAATCAGTAGCTGAATTTATTCCAATAGTTTTTGTACCATGTTAAATTTTTTGTCAAAAATATATAAACATTTTGAATGCATGGCCGCCTAACGCCTTATGTAGTACAAGATCCCATTAAGAAATATATACCCTCATCTGTTATTTATTAGTGATAAGAAATAAATTATAGATAATATTCACATTGACTTATTGCAAATATGTTGCCTAGTTAAATCGCACCCGGATACATACAATGCGAATGAGAGACTTCCAGCATGGTGGAATGAGATTGGAGTCCATACCTTTTTTTTTTCATAAAGTACTCTCAGCGATAAATAAGTACTAAATAGGTACTGATGTTCCGCATTATACGGTCAGCGCGCGACAAAAATAAACATGAAAAATGGTGTAGGAAGCCAGCCATACTAAAACGACGCCGAAGACAGACATCTAACATAATATAATTAAAAATATTTCTTCACCTTAACCTTCCTTCATTCGAATCTTTGAAATTTTTACGATAAGCTTTTAATAAATCGACAAATCCCACAACATCTATTTTAATAACCTAATTCAAAACGCCATTCTATCTTTAACCCGAATCTCACGTACACCTTTGAACTTAGAGTTGTGAAGGGAATATTTTGCGAAGGGATATATAGGATCTACGATCAACCCGTATTGTCGCCTTAACTTTACCTTTTCCTAACAAAAAAACATGTTAAGGGAACCTCTTGCGGGTTTTTCAATAGATTTTTTCAAAGAAAATTGTGAGACGCATTTTTTCGTGTGTAGCATTATGCCGTATAGGATTATATAATTTCAGCATCTTTAGCCTTTTATACAAGACCTTTATTCTTTGTTTATACAAAAAGCTGAAACACCACAAACATCTTTTTATTTGCAGAATCAGAATACATAATCTAAATTTAAAAAGAATTAAACCTCATGAAGTTATAACATTTTTCATGCTTATTTTTACCGCGCGCCTGCCCAATATCAGTAGTTTATGTACGTATTTAGTACTTATTTATTTATAGATAGGAGTAGACGGTGCGGCACAAGGCGTTCAATGTAATTGATACACTTCAAACAACGGTGTTCAAGCTTTCATAATTTTAATACTTTTTTGACAAAAAATATAACATGTTATACATAAAAACTATTGGAATTGATTCTGCCACTGATTCTGAAAACTACTTTCAGATTTTGCATTAAGTAAGAATAAAGGTGTAGATCCTAATTGACACTCCACTTTGTTCGGTACAAAGACGCCATCGCCTAAGCCTGCAGCTCCGCTGTAGTCATTATAGAACGTCATATAACTGTGTCGGTACACAGGACACAGTATTTTAAATATTAAGTTTGCGAACGACCACTTGGCTGGTACAAAATGCTTGTAGCATTAAGCCCGCCTTTTGTACACAAATTTTTGTGCAATGCTAATAAAATTTTATTTTCTTGTGTATTTCCTTCAGCTGAACACACAAAATTTTGAAATAAAACAAATGTGTAACAATTAAATATATGTAATCAAATATATTTCATGATTTATTAATACAAAGACAAGCATTCTGAGCTAGATCTACACATTCTAAATATAACTAATAATAATTTAAAATCATCACTCGAATAACCCAAAATAAGGGTCGGGTAATCGAGGTAGACCCGTTTTAAAAACAATTATTTAAAATAAAGTTTATATCTAAGTACAATTATACATTTACCGAAAAAATACGTCCCACTGCTAGGCACGGGACTCCTCCAGGCATCTTGGTGTGTAATTGTGAATTTAGCTTACTATACCATGCTGGCCAGACGGGTTGATATAGGGTTTTGTTTCTCTGAATTCTCTGAATTTTCCTTTTCTCGCAGTGCTCTTGTTTGCTTAAGGTTACTCCCTTAGGCGCCTTTTACGACACCCATGGGTTGAGATGCGGTAGTGACAATAAGTATTCTTAATCCGTCACTACACGGATAATCTAAATATTTAATATCTAGCCTTTTTTTTGACTTCGTAAACCGACTCACCATGAAGTTGTTTAAATTTATCAACAGGGTTGCCGCGTTTACAGCCATCATCACAGTTGCAACCGAAAATGTTGCATTCTCCTCGTCCACAATAAGGCGTTGGTTCTGTAAGGTCTGCACATATAGGTCCTACTTTACACATGTATGGTATACTGTAGTCGTCTAATGTCTCAGCATTACTGTAGTCACCACAGCTTTCCCCATGATGATTAAAATATAAAACGTAATCGATGCGACAGCATTCCGAGTAGACGAGAGGTAAGATAATACAAAGAACTAGTAGCACTTTCATTTTGAAATACGTAGAACTGTTAGATTAAAGCTTTGTAATAGTAGCTCGAATAGAAATATACTGAAATAAACAATTAGTAGTGCGTTTATATATAATAATATTGGAGGAAAAATAATTAATATAAGACTGAATCGTAATTATATGCTTATCTTTGGTTGGTTTTACCGATATTATTATAATGTTGGTAAAACCATAAATTTAATAAACACATTATCAAGAACCAGTCACACAGAAAGCGAGCTAGAGAAGCGGTTAAGGAGCATGCCGCTACGTGAATATTTATTTCACGCATCCTTTTTTCAATACAATAATACAATATTCTACCACATTCAAACAGCGCCATCTAGTCCCAAAATAAGCAATTATGTTTGCTTGTGTTTTGGGTACTAAACAACTGATATACTACTTAAATACATTTTTTTATTGTAATTACATACATATTATAGTATAGGATTATATAATTTCAGCATCTTTAGCCTTTTATACAAGACCTTTATTCTTTGGTTATTAAAAAAGCTGAAACACCTCAAACATCTTTTTATTTGCAGAATGAGAATAAATAATCTAAATTTAAAAAGAATTAAACCTCATGAAGTTATAACATTTTTCATGCTTATTTTTACCGCGCGCCTGCCCAATATCAGTAGTTTATTACACACACTTAGTGTGTGTAGACGGTGCGGCACAAGGCGTTAGGCGGTCATTGTAATTGATACACGTCAAACAACGGTGTTCAAGCTTTCATAATTTTAATACTTTTTTGACAAAAAATATAACATGGTACCTATAAAAACTATTGGAATTGATTCTGCCACTGATTCTAAAAAAACTACTTTCAGATTTTGCATTAAGTAAGAATAAAGGTGTAGATCCTAATTGACACTCCACTTTGTTCGGTACAAAGACGCCATCGCCTAAGCCTGCAGCTCCGCTGTAGTCATTATAGAACGCCATATAACTGTGTCGGTACACAGGACACAGTATTTTAAATATTAAGTTTGCGAACGACCACTTGGCTGGTACAAAATGCTTGTAGCATTAAGCCCGCCTTTTGTACACAAATTTTTGTGCAATGCTAATAAAATTTTATTTTCTTGTGTATTTCCTTCAGCTGAACACACAAAATTTTGAAATAAAACAAATTTGTAACAATCAAATATATATAATCAAATGTATTCCATGATTTATTAATACAAAGACAAGCATTCTGAGCTAGATCTACACATTCTAAATATAACTAATAATAATTTAAAATCATCACTCGAATAACCCAAAATAATACTCGAGGTAGACCCGTTTTAAAAACAATTATTTAAAATAAAGTTTATATCTAAGTACAATTATACATTTACCGAAAAAATACGTCCCACTGCTAGGCACGGGACTCCTCCAGGCATCTTGATGTGAAATTGTGAATTTAGCTTACTATACCACGCTGGCCAGACGAGTTGGTATAGGGTTTTGTTTCGAATTTTCCTTTTCTCGCAGTGCTCTTGTTTGCTTAAGGTTACTCCCTTAGTCGCCTTTTACGACACCCATGGGTTGAGATGCGGTAGTGACAATAAGTATTCTTAATCCGTCACTACACGGATAATCTGAATATCTAATATCTAACCTTTTTTTTGACTTCGTAAACCGACTCACCATGAAGTTGTTTAAATTTATCAACAGGGTTGCCGTGTTTACAGCCATCATCACAGTGGCACCCGAAAATGTTGCATTCTCCTCGTCCACAATAAGGCGTTGGTTCTGTCAGGTCTGCACATATAGGTCCTACTTTACACATGTATGGTATATGGAAGTCGTCTAATGTCTCAGCATTACTGTAGTCACCACAGCTTTCCCCATGATGATTAAAATATAAAACGTAATTGATGCGACAGCATTCCGAGTAGACGAGAGGTAAGATAATACAAAGAACTAGTAGCACTTTCATTTTGAAATACGTAGAACTGTTAGATTAAAGCTTTGTAATAGTAGCTCGGATAGAAATATACTGAAATAAACAATTAGTAGTGCGTTTATATATAATAATATTGGAGGAAAAATAATTAATATAAGACTGAATCGTAATTATATGCTTATCTTTGGTTGGATTTACCGATATTATTATAATGTTGGTAAAACCATAAATTTAATAAACACATTATCAAGAACCAGTCACACAGAAAGCGAGCTAGAGAAGCGGTTAAGGAGCATGCCGCTACGTGAATATTTATTTCACGCATCCTTTTTTCAATACAATAATACAATATTCTACCACATTCAAACAGCGCCATCTAGTCCCAAAATAAGCAATTATGTTTGCTTGTGTTTTGGGTACTAAACAACTGATATACTACTTAAATACATTTTTTTATTGTAATTACATACATATTATAGATAAATTACACCCAGACACAGAACAAACCTTTATGCTCATCACACAAAGATTTGTCCTGTGTGGGGCTCGAACCTACGACCTCCGGCTTAGTAGTCAGGGTCACTAACCACTAGACCAACAGGCCAGTCTAAAGTCTTTGAGGAATGCGATGTGATGATGATGATAATAACGAAAATAGCGACCCATTTACGTCCCCCTACTGGACACGGGTCTCCTCTCCTGGTAATATTTTTATTTTATTTTATTTATTAGGTACAGACACAGGATACAGATTAATATGTACTTATAAATAGTAAATGTGTTGAGATATACCTACAATGTTGAATCTGAAGCCCATTTAAGACTTGTACATGGTGATTAAGACTGAATATGTGGGTGTGATTCAGGTTTGCTTACCCTTTCGTGGTTAAAAGTTGTGAAGTTTGTTGTATTTATAATTTTATAATGTTACTGGGTACCGGTGTGAAGTCTACAAAAATATTTTTTTAGATGGGACTCTTTCCTGCCCGCTAGATAAGTGACAAACGCTCAATGTCTGAGATTAGAACGTGCTACAAACACATATTATAAACATAGTACAGGGGTCATCATACGATTGTTTTTCTGTGCTCATTGGTACTAAGATAAAGTAATAATTATGTATGACATGGATAAACCCAATACTCGTATGATATTCACATTGACTTTGCCTGTGCGTTGTTCGATTTCCGTAATCTCTGGACTTTTCCCTTTTCATAATTATAGATTCAAAGTTACAACCCATTAATGTCGCACTGCTGGGCTCGGATCTCCTCACCTCTATTTAGATAGAGGTGAGGAGATCCGAGCCCATTGCCCAAGCCAATTGCCAAGCCGATAGGGTTATATGGGTAGCTTTTTTTAATAATCCTTTTAATTTTATGTCAGATTCTCGTTTTATATGTTGTAAAAAATATTTTTTGTTTAGTTTAAATATACATTTAAGTAATTAAATGTCTGTTATAGAAAGGTTTATTTAAAGTTTGAACATCGCATTTGTGGGTCACCATGCTGTCATGAATTTAGTCTAATGGATTGTTTTATAGTGAGAATGTAAAATTTATTTAATTGGAAAGAATTAATCGAATAACAGAATGACAAAATTAATTTATACGGCAAGTATGAATAGGAACGTTGGAAATGACCTAAAATATTATGATAAATATTTTTGGGACATCTTTTTTATACAGCACTCTCTAGTCCATATTAAACTAATATTATAAGCTTGTTTTATGAGATCTAGATTTGGACTATAACATAGCTGGCGAAATGTGGGTGTGAAACACCTCTGCCTACGTCTTCGGGGAAAAAGGCGTGATCCTATGTTATGTAGAGTATATTTTGGATTTAATAAAAAGAGTTTCTTGAACTATTATACTTGGTAGCATATTGATTTCGAAATTGTCAGTTTAAATTTTATATTCGGAAGTATTTTATTCTTTTTTCATTTTTTACTTTTTTAGCCAGCACTTTCGTAAAACAAAACGTTTTAAACTAATCAAAAACAAAATCTCATGACGCATTCCCCATAAAAACTGGTTGAACAAAGTTTAATTAAATTTAAAACTAAACTTTATTTTGTTACAGAAGCGATGCCACCGCCATCGATTGCTTTCTTTATACAATTTCGATGTCCCTTTCTGTTACTTGTAGAGGAAAGAGATGGTATGATACCACTTGCTTGGCGTAACAGGGCTTTTGTAAAATAGGGTTTTGGTATAGGGTTTTTGAATTATTGTTTTCAACGGTTAAATAGTTATTTTTGTAAATATTTTTGACATTAATCTCTGGTCATTATTTACTATTAAAATTTATTGGACGTTTCATAATAACTTAATTTTTATGAATTTTATATAGAAATTATTTTTTTGACTTCATAATTACTAATTTCTTGACATTGCAATATTTTCAATATAAATTCAACTATGTAGATAGCCTGTAAATTTTTCAAGACATCAACAAATCTGATATTTTTTTTTTTACATTTATATGTTGGTATTTTAACGATTTTTTTGTTTGAACATTGAAAGTAGAAGGGCTATTAAGTAAATTTTGTTACCATGTTCCTTTCCTATATTACCTAAATTAGAAACTAAAACTACCGTGCCTCAATAAGGGCTTACATTGTCTTACATTACGTAAAAAAATAGTATATATCTCAATATTAACACAACGGGTGCTTTTTGTTTGCACCATACATTTTATCTTTCAAAATTCACCCATTACTGACTATCTACATTTCTTCCCATTATGTAGTAGAATAATGTTTTCTCATCACATAAATCAAACATGATATTAATGTAAATTACGCATTTAATTATTAAACTATCGATTGTTCTAATTTGTATAAAGTATTTTGTATTTGACAATAGAAAAAATACATTTTTTTTTCTTTTTTTTACGAGTAGGTAGTTAGTCTGCTGTTTTCGACACCGTTGTCAAAAAGGCTCTAAACAAAAAAAAAATTTTTTGTTGTTGAAAATCAGCACATGGCACTTTCGTGCCATGTATTTTAAGCTGAACTGGAGCCTATTTATATGTTAATCTGTGTTCTGTTTGTGTATTGTGTTTTTTGGTCACCAAATAAAATATTTTTTTTTCTTTCTATTATATACGATAAAACATTATTCTAATAATGGGACGATTTATTGTTAGGTATACACTATACGGTAAACTCTAGTCCGTTTAATCCAAGGATCAGACAAAGGTAGCCACGCTTCAACGACCCAATAATACGTTTCGATGAAAGTTCTCAGTTTTGTACGACTCAGTTTTGTTTTTAGCGTAAATGTTATTGTATACGACGCTTTGTTTATATTTATTTATTTGGTAAATTGAAAATATACGGTTCACGAATTGTATCAATTGTATTTATATGTATCTAAACACACAGGACGTCGTCCCTGAGCTTTTTTGTCAGACTTTCATGCATTAAACATTCAGTCGATCATCATGTCATTTTACGTACAGAACATTGATATACAAAAGTCCCTAGATGCACAATCATTACCAAAGTCACGCTCAAAACTGACGCCAATATATCTACTGTTGAATTATAATTACATTCTTAGAAAATAGTTTTTGTAAAATCTGATCATCCTTCTTAAGGCATGGCAGAATTATAATCCGTCCGGCCAATCGCTCGTACGCCAGATGTCGTTGCAGATGTCGTGCAATGCTACAATTCTTCGGTCTCTTGAGGCCTTTAGGTTTTCTGCCGTAACGAGATCAGCACCTGATGCTTTACCATTTTTAGTGTCTTATTTAATACACATTAGAATTGCTTTTAAAAACATAACTTATAAAGCAGTAACACTTTTTGTCGTTCACACCTCACGACAGCGAGACAATTATTATAAGACAATTGAACTCCTTTTGAAAGCCGTTTTATATAAATCAATGGTAGAGATATTTATTTTTATAAAAAAAATTCGCCATGGAAAAGGAAAAAACTCTCGCCCATAAAATAAAAATTCAAATTACGATCACAGTTACAAAGTCCCATGAATTATTTAACCTATAAAACAACAAACTCATATACCCTTTTGTAAACTTAGAACATTATTATTTCCATAGTCACTGTTATTTATCATTAGAATTCAGAACATAAACTTTCGTTAGAGAAACTTCTTTATGTACCATGTAGATAAACTTTAAAAACGGCTAGAGGATTTTGTGTTCCTGCAGAACATTTAATTCTGCTTTATTAACTTGACTAGCTGATGATCGGAGCTTCATTCCCGTGGATCCTTGTTTGGCTACTGTTCAGCTCCTATTAGTCGCAGGGTGATGTTATTTAGCTTATAGCCTTCCTCGATAAATGGGCTACTCAACAGTAAAGAAGCTTTTAAATCGGACCAGTAGTTCCAAGGATTAGTGCGTTCAACAAAATAAATAAATTCTTTAGTATAAACATAATATGTATTGTAAAAAAAGTAAAGCTGAAGAGTATGTTTGATAGTTGAATGCTAGGATCTCAAGACCTACTGGTCCGATTAATTTAAATCTCTTAGTGTTGGATAGCCCATTTATCGAGGAAGATTTTAAATTATATAACATTAAGCTACGGCTAATAGGAGCTGAGCAGTGACCAAGTAAAGAACGATGGGAGTGTGTGCAAGAGTAAATTAAAGTAGAGTGAAACGTCTTTAATTTGATAATATTTTCGTTATATATTTGCGTTTAATACTAGTTTGTTTATAACCTTGCGCGTCTGTGATATTATGAAGCCTCATGTTCACTTCAGATGCTCAACTGCTGTATGTAGGAAAACATTATTTACATAGTGCAGATCAAAATATCGGACGTAGCGCGTAGTAGGGCGAGGCACAGTGGTGCGCAGTGACTATGGCTGCCGAATATTGTGCTTATCTAAATAAAACAAATGCAAATAGGTAACTTTGCTTTTTCTCTGGCTCTGTCTGAAAACCAGCTTTATATGTACTAGTCAAGTGACTTACCATCTGTTAACGGTGAAGGAAAACATCGTGAGGAAACCCACATACCCCAGAAAATTTCTATGAGTATGTGTGTCACCACCAACCCGCACTAGGCCAGCGTGAGTGGATTATGGCCTAAACCCTCTTAGCTCTCTAGATAGAGTAGAGAAGACCCGAGCCCAACAGTGGGACTTAATGGGTTGTTGATGATGATGAACCTTGCTTACTATTACAATGTTTCTTACCTTAGCCACATAATAAATATAAAATTAATCCTTTTTATCACACCTCGTACGATAAGGCTAGCCTAACAGCCAACAACAAAAGTTATTCATTAACTTTGTATAAAAATAACATAAACAGAATAAGTTTGGACACGCAACAGTAATCACTCCGGGGTGCATTAGGACAAACTTTTTCGTCCAAAAACACGATAAAATCATTTCTCTACCCAAATGAAAGTATTAAGTTAATGAGGGAACATTTTTTCGAAGCCTGTTTACGTTTTTGGACGAAAGATGAGAGTATTTTGTGTTTACTCATAAGCCTAATGAGTAAGTGTGCTAGTTATATTTTTATGCTTGTCTGAATTTTAGTATCACTTTAGTTGAGATAGACTTACATGATTGAGTGATGGCTGATATTGCTATGAAACAACGACATTCGAAAGTTCGGTTTTGATGTCGCTGTCAAATGTAAGGAAATTTAGTTAAGATCGCTGTTACTATCAAACATTTGACAGTGATATCAAAACCGCACATTCGATTGTCGAAATTCAGAGTAAGCCCCCAAGGATAAAATGGAGGCTAGTGCCAATGATTTCGAAATTCCTCCTTCCTCAATTAATTCTACAGATCTCTGCGCAACACCCCGTCCACAACGATGCAAGCGATTGTGGCTGAATGGATTTAATAAGTGACCGGCATGAAAGTCTTTTCTTCTTCTTTTAAGCTTTTAATTTGTTTTTTTTTTATGAAAATAATAATTATACTGAATGTTGTGTAAATGTAGTACTTACTGAATATAGAAATAGAAATTACCTACTTGTATTTATGATTCCTTTCCTCGTATGTATAATTGTTTTGTGTACTTTGGCTTGTATGTTTCACTTGTGTGATTTAATTTTAGTTACCACAATTAATTTAATTGGCATAGTGAGTTAGGTCGCACTCCGGCTCTGTCTGAAAACCAGCGCTATAACATTTCTGTTGTGTGCTGTATTCTGTAAATTGGTGTCTGAAAAGAAATTGATTTTCTTTCTTTCTTTCAAAAACGGAAAACATCGTAAGAAAACCCACATACCCTAGATTTCAGTCTAAGAATATGTCTGATCCAGCAACCCGCATTAGGCGAGCGTGTGAGGATTATGGCCTAAATCTCAGCTTTCTAAATACAGGAGAAGAGACCCGAGCCCAACAGTGGGTAATAGGTTGCGGATGATGTGAATCGGAGCTCACAAATAAGACTTATAATATTATTGAATGCGGTATCAAATCTACGTACCTTAACGTGACTCAACAGATTTTTCCGCAGTTTATTTATTCCGGTCGCCAAAGAACCTGCGCAGTATTGTGAGAGGCTTCTATCGGTGCTCGTTGCAGATCTGTATAGGAATCGAGTTTGAAATGAGCTCGAGCTGAGATAACCTCGTTATTGACTACAGACTACGGTTCAACTAGTTTTTAAGTAGTTGTAATCCAAGTTTGTTGGTAGTTGAATGTTTTAATTAAAGATTTTCAAGTTTCACTGAAATATTAGTTTTTTAATCGGTTATAATTATCACTTTTTAGTACTTTAGTTTTTTACCGGTCCTATTAGAAATCTCTTGAGGAGGCCTATGTCCAGCAATGGACGTCCTCTGGCTGATATGATGATGATGTTGATGAGTATTTTAGAAATTCTGGAATATAAATTACAGATTAAGAAAATGTCTGTAGACCATACAATGTTTTACCTGTTTTAAAAAATTGCCGCCTTGCCGAGTGACGTAGACTCGATTGGCACACGAGACATTTTTTCATATAATTTTTTTCTGTGTCCGTTAATGAGGCCGCGTGATACCGGGCTTGTTCCTTAGAGCGGGTGTATTCTTCATTCAAAAAATTTAATTCCTTTACTTCTAGTCTCGCGGGGCTCCGCTCCCGTCTCTCTTTATTTGGCCACTGATTGACTCCTATTGGCCGAAGGGTGAATGTTATAATATAGCCTATTTATTACCTTCCTCGATAAATGGGCTATCCAATACAGTATATCCCGAGATTACTCCCTAAAACGGCACTAACTCACAAACTTTACCTCTAGGAATATTATATAGTATATACAGCGTGTATACGACGATACGACATTAAATGAAACTACGTGTAGCATGTGATGTTAGAAGGTTTTACCAAAAAAATTAAATAGAAAATTGCAATAGTTTAGACGCAAAATATACTTTCTTTATTTCACAGTTTTTCACAGTTTTAAACAACGTTGATCATATGTTGTCATTATGTCATTCAATTCATTTAAATATCTCTGACTCTTTTATATTATCTTATCTCTTACTCTGTTCCGCACCTTTGTCGTCGTCATGTCGAAAACGTCATGATAGAAAAACAATGTGTAGTTTTATATTTTTAAATTTTTCGACTTTAAATAATGTGTTTTTTTTTCTTTTTTCTTTAAAGATTATTATTAGAATATGTTTATAAGGGTTAACACTGGCTGCCTTATCATTTAATGTCGTATCGTCGTATACACCCTGATGACTTCCGTACTTTTGTCTTTCGAGATCGATCTCTCTACGTGTGGTAAAGTTAGATTTTAAGGTCACAGGGAATTTTATCGTGTAGTCGAATATTGTATTTTCTCGTAAGTTACTATTTTCTTAGCTCAGTTCACCGTTGCATTCAATATTTCATTTCACATGTCCCAGAGCAATATTATGTTTGATCTTCTTTCAGTATTCTCTCTCAGCATTTTATTTCGCTTAGATGGAGAAAATAGTTTCTAAAATATATTATTTTTCGATTTGTAAAATGTAAACGTCATTCTATTGCTTACTAAGTTTTACCAATTCTTGTGTTAACAACAATAAGGTTTAAAGAGGCTTATATCCCAACTATAGTGAACTAAAGAGTCGAATCTTTTCGACAGTTTTGGATGATGAGTACTTAGTGAAACTGAACTAAATTTCACATTAAACACAAAGCTTGTTTAGAAAGACCCTAACATTTAGTTAAGTACATTTAAAAAAACACAATTGAATAAGTCACACCCGACAAGAGCACATGCCTAAAAACCATCAGGAATTTATCAGATTTCAAACGAAAAAACTGCATCAAATTTTTTTCACATTTATTTAAGAGCCAAGGTGCCACAGATATACACATTGACACACAGATTCATAGACACAGCCACGTCAATCTTATAACACTCAACTTTTTGCATCGGTGGTTAAAAATTCAAATACCTACATTACAACAGCATTCCCTACTTAAAACTATAGTAGTTTCAACAATTTTATTCAACTTCTATTTCGCTTTCAGAGAGATCAAAACTATTTCATAATGTCGCCGGATGAAAGGGGTCCGGAATGAAAAAAGTTTTCCAGTAATGAATTAAAGCCCCGATGGGTTTCTTCTCGTGATTGGGAATTTCTGTTTCAAGCAAAACGAATGGTGTATTTCGACTGTGTATTTTTAGAGAGCTTTATAACAAAATATTCGATTAGAATTCAATTAATTATTATTTTAAAAGTAAAAAAATTACATAATTATACCAGTTACTAGACGTCGCGCGTGGATTCACTCTCGTCTTTCTTTATTTGGCCACTGCTCCGCTCCTATTGGGCATAGCGTGATGATATATAACCTAGACTCTTATCGATAAATGGGCTATCCAACAAAGAATTTTGAAAATCGGTTCAGTAGATCCCGAGATTACCTCCTACTTTATTTCAGCCTATTGCAGTCCACTGCTGAACATAGGTCTCTCCGAACATGTGCCATAACATTCGGTCGTCCACTTTCCAAATCCAGTCCGACCAAGCGATCTATTTCAGGTCGTCCTTCCACCGAGCTGGGGGGCGTCCTACTCTATGTTTGCCGCGTCGTGGTCTTCGCTCCAGGACTCACTTGCTGTAACAACCACACTATTAACTATATCAACACAATTTTTTTTATAGTAGCCAATCATAATGGCTCCTTTTCGCCTGATGGAAAGCTGAAAGAGGAAGTCAAGTTGCTTTGCCAGCTGACAGGAGACCCAAGTGTCCTGTCAACCGGCATCGCCATGCTGGCCCGCAAGGTGCTTCTTCACGCTTCGCTTGAAGGATCCCATATTGTAGGAAGGAGGAAAGACATGAGCCGGCAGGCAGTGCGTTCCACATTTTGATGGTACGGCAATTTTCCACAGTGTAGGGATGGCAACGCAAGCCAGCACTATTAATTATATTGTAACAACAATAATATTATGTATTATGCTTTTATTAAGATAATTAATAAATCAACAGGTCAATAAGTGTTTATATGTAGATAGCTACTCGAGGGGATCAAAGGGTAAAATGTTTATATGCAGCTGCCACATCACATTGTGGTTATCAGAGCTACGGTACTTTTGATAAAATTAATAAATAACAATATAGTAAATAAATACTAGCTATTGGCCGTGGCTTCGCCTGTAGTGTTTTAACGTTCTTTTGTGAAACTTTTCCAATTTTCTCTTCAAAAGTATCAACTTCGAATTTTAAAATTAGACAAGCCAAGACTAGTGCTTTTAGAAACACGAAGTCACTTTATCTTCCATCTCTTAATAATATATCTAATTAAAAATAATAAATAATAGGTATATATATATAACATGCATAATTATATTTATTTATTTAACCAAGACAATACCACAGAGACAATCTAAAGGTATCCCTCCGATTTCGGCAACGTTGCCGCGCAGCAATGCTGCTGCAGCAGGCGGTGCCACGGCTCCGAATGACATCTCATATAAACCTATAAAGAAAGTATAGGGACCGGTGGTGCTACGAAGCACAGACTGCTGCCGCAGCAGTGCTGCGTGCTGCTTAGGTCAGAACGGTACCTTAATTGTAACATAAGTTGCAACTAAAGCTGAATGGCAATCGTCACATTTTAATTTAGATTTTTTTTTTTTACCACATTCACACAGCGCCATGTAGTCCCAAAGTAAGCAATAATATTTGCTTGTGTTATGGGTACTAAACAACTGATATACTACTTAAATACTTTTTTTTTTGTAAATACATACATATCCTACTAATATCCTACTAATCCTACTAATATTATAAATGCGAAAGTTTGTAAGAATGTTTGGATGTTTGGATGTTTGTTACCAGTAAACGAAAAAACCACTGAATAGATTTCAATGAATCTTTGCAGTAATGTACCTTAAACATCAGAATAACATATAGGCTATATTTTATATAGATATCGCGTAAATTGGCTAAACCATGAGAACAAATGTAAAGTAAGTCGGAGAAAAATCTGCCATCTTATAGCTATTTCTGCTTCCTCTACCTAAACCGTTAGTTTTACATGAAGACAATGTATCGAGGAATTGTTACTCTTAAATAGTTATATAAAAAAGTCCGCGACAGCATATGCCTATCTTTTATGTGGAAGTCGATATAGAGAGAATAGTGAGCCAGAAATACATTCAAATCGGATTCTGCATTTAAAGTGAAAAATTTCATGGTATTAAACTAATTCCTAGGAATGTAAATACCTTTATCACTTTTGTCATTTAATGTAGATATTTTTTGTCGTTTACACTAAGTTATTTCGACAAATAGTTTAAAAGTTATTACGATATTAAATGAAATGTATATAATCCCAAAAATCTTATAATAATACTGTATGTCACCCGTGACTTCGCTTACCTGTTATTTTGTTCCTGTGACCACAGCAACTTTTCACTTTTAGAGGGGAAATTTCGGCCAATGTTTTCTAAGCACAGATATTACTTCAGATTAAACATAACCAATATTACGTGATTGATTAGAATAGTATTTATCTTTGTGAAACATCCATCCCGTGTCTTTTTGGTTAAACATTCATCCTTTCAACTTTGTGTGTGTATATTACTATATTTATCAACGTCAGCCCTAATGACAGATTAAAAAGAAATCAAAGATCTCTATTTTCTTTTTGCTTACTATACAACCTCATCACTTGAATATATTACTAATCATTCATCAGTACATTCAAAGAGTATATTATGACAATTGTGTAGTAAAATTATGAAATAAAGTAAAATATGAAATAAAATATTTTTCGTAGAAATAAATAAAATAAGTAAATATATTGCAGTATCAAGGTAATAGTAGCAGAATACAAATACCATAGACCTAGGATCCGCGCGCCATTTGTTTTCGGTCTATCATTTGACATTTGACAGTGAATTATCATTGTATGTATTGGTGCCATTTATTTTCGGTCTATCCTTTGACAGTGAATTATCATTTTATGTATTTATGGTCGCTAAAGTCATAAACTAATAAAAATAAAACAATTGTGGATATTGTAAAATATGAAATAAAGTAAAATATGAAACAAAATATTTTTCGTAGAAAAGTAAATACATACATTGCAGTATCAAGGTAGTATAGTAGCAGAATACAAATACCATAGACCTAGGATCCGCGCGCTTTTTGTTTTTATTACGATGTTTTTTTTTATATTTGGCGGTACGAAGTTCGCCGGGTCAGCTAGTTATAGATAAATTACACCCAGACACAGAACAAACCTTTATGCTCATCACACAAAGTTTTGTCCTGGGTGGGGATCGAACCCACGACCTCCGGCTTAGCAGTCAGGGTCACTAACCACTAGACCAACAGGCCAGTCAATTTATTTTCAATTATGGAAATAATAGAGGTATATTAATAAAATTGTCAACCAACGTGACAGTGTTGCCCTTCTGCTGGGTCCCGTAGTTATCGAGAACGTGAATAAAATTAAAAAATAAACGTTTTGAAAACAAACGACCCATTTATGGCATCAGAACTGGGACATCTTCTGTATTCTCAATAAAGAAATGTCAGCTGTCGAACCCTGAAATGTAGGTCTCGCTTCCGCTGACAATATAATGTCAACGGACTATTATGCGCTTTCATTTTCGTGAAACAACCTTCGATACACCAATAGACATGTCAAACACAAGGCGCTGTTTACCATTTGAAACTTTAGTGACAGTATTTTGACATACTTTTCATTTAAAATATTTTATGTCAAAGTTCTGTCAAATAAACTGTACTCGCGAATACAAAAAATTAACAACATTTGTCTTTTTGTAATGTCTGTTTTGGTAAAACCAATTAAATTAATAACAACTTACGATGCTTAATGCTGCTAATATCGGCAAGAAAATGAATAAATGAAATCTCATTTAATCATCTAGGTTACTTTTATGAAAGTCACAAGTTAAAAATGTAACAGGTTATCCTATAAACAGTGTCAGCAAATTTGCCTACGACCAGTTCGTTGACAGGGTGAAGCTATGAGAAATATCATCATCATCAACCCATAAACGTCCCACTGCTGGGCACGGGTCTCCTCCAAAGAATGTGGAGGGAATTTAGCCTACTATAACACGCTGATCGGTCGGGTTGGTATAGGGTTTGTTTCGAATTTTCTTTTTCTCGCAGTGCTCATGTCTGCACACTTCCTTAGTCGCTTTTTATGAAACCCACGGGTTGAGATGTCACTACACGGATTAGTTTTGTTTGAGTGATTTGTTTACTAAAATTCTATACACAATGGACCTGAAGTGTTACTTTGACATCGTAAATAGAACTACCAATAGCTATCCCTTCTCGTTATCAAACTGAACGAAAAAATAAAAGAACAGTTTCACTTAATTACTTGTGATCAAAAGGCTAGTAATGAAGCCAATTTGTTCATCTACCCTCATTTCGTTTTTATACTCATTACGATCGGCTTTACGCCTGAAAATTAGTTTTTAATACGATGTTAGAGACATCAAATTGTGTCCTAAACGTAAGGACTTTTTACGATCCGCTCGTTTTAGCCTGTATTTAAATTTTTTTTAGGTCCACGATATTTTGGTGACGTAATTGGACAATCGTCATGTCTTTTTTTTCAAAGGGATAAGCTGAGGTACATCTGAATATGTCATTACAAAATAACACATTAAATTACTTTAGTGTACAACTTGATATTCTCACTAAACGAACATATTTCTTCTCATAAAGCAGATGGATATGCAAAGCAGTATATTCTAATATTGTCCTTGCTGTTTACAAAGATAACTTGTTGGTGCACAAGTACTGAAAAATGAATATTTATCGTCGGGATGTAGCCGAGTGAAGGTTCTATTTTACGGATAGTTACAGCGAGCCAGCACGCACGCGATAAACCCTAACATATATATCAACGTTGTTTTGTGAAATCGCCAAATAATATTACAATAATAATATTCTTACACTTGTATTTATTATTTACCAATTTACAGTATTATTATTAACTAACTTAATTTTTAAAAAAACAATATTTACAACCTAACACAAAAAAAACAAAAAATAAAAAAGGGGTGAAATAATTAAAAAATGGCATCATAAAATACTTCAGTATCGCTGCCACTGTCTACCGGAAAAGTGCCCAGCAGGCTGGCAGCATTGCCACCTTGTATGGCAATGCTTATTCTTTGTGAGAGAAAATATCCAGACTGCTGGTCACGGGAAGCGTCGGACAAACGATTTGATAACTCTTTAAAAAGAGCGCGAGCACTTGAACCCCACGACCCAAGTGTTTCGAGTTTATTTTACTTGTGGTGATAAGCAGATCACAATCTTAATACAATGGTGAGCCGATGGTCTCATTTGACAGTTGTGATTGGTTTACTTAATCAATCGCGTCATATTGCTGGCCTGTGATTGGTCGATATTAGTCCATGCATCCGTCTGCTATCGACGTGTGTAATTTAGCAGGATCGGGCCCCTGATGGTAAGTGGTTACCGTAACCTTAACACGTCTAGGGGCATCACGACAGTAAGAAACCTTTTTACTCCTTTTTGAAGAACTCCATACTGTAGTAGTTAGTTTGGTTTCATGTAAAAGTGAGAGAACCTATTGCCAATAACTGATACTGATAATTTCAAGACAGGAAACCCCAATACCCTATTTGCCCGACCCGGAAATCGAACCCAGGCCCTTTGTGCACAGCACATAATCCAGCTGTGTAGTAAGCCTATCCATTTTATGAAAAAAAATAAAAGTATACATATAAGCATCTCATCACACCGAAAGTGGGCTATAATTTATCATGGCGAAATTGAGGCTATATTTATAATGTTCACACACATCAAAGTGTGTGATCGTGTACGTAATAAATTATAATGACGTCACTCTCTGAGATGCTGAAAAGTAATGGCCGGTCGTGACTAAAGCCGTTCTTGTAGGACGAGCGAGAAATTATTTTACAATATTTAGAGATATCTTTTGACATAATTGGCAGACAGATGGGTTAACAATTTTGAACGCATATTATTATTTTATATTTATTAACCTTAACATGTAATTTTATTGTTATTTGTATGTATTTCTATGTAATGTTTTTCTAATTTTATGTGTTTGAATTTGTGTACTGTATTTTGGGTCTTGCGTGTTCAAATAAACGTTTTTTCTTTCTTTCTTTAACAATTTCTGAAAGGCTGGTCTATTATTTAATCTAGGATAAAATATACACGAAGGATTTTCAATTATAATTAAAATTAAAAAATGAACAACTAAGTACCTAAAAAAACAACAGTTGAAATAATAAAAGGAGGAAAACAAATTAAAATATGGCATCATATAATTCTTTGATTGGTAAAAACAGTTTCTCTTGCTATAAAAAATAGCATATTAAATACGTTAAACACTAAATTCTTATAATTATATAAGTACACATTTCAAATGCGTCCACAGAAAAATTTAAAAGACCTCAAATATTATGGTAGAAAGTGCTGTGCTGCATATTTTTTTAAATTGTTTTCTTCTTCTTGCACCTACCATGCTCTTCTCTGCATCACCGTAAGGTTGGTTGGTAAGCAATGCCTTTGGCATTAAGCCCTCCTTTGTACTTTATTGTGCACTAGCTTTTGCCCGCGTTCGCTTAGCTTTCAGTGGAAGCTAGTATTTACATCTGCAAGAGAGGTTCGGGTCCAGTATTATGCGATATAATATTTATGTATATCCCTTGGATTAGTCCCGCTGTTTGTGTTGTAGAAACCTTTGGGCCTATTTTGAGAGCGAAGGATTTTCAGGCGCCGGTTATTGTATCTATTAATATTTGGGACAGCAATAGCTTCGTGTATTGTTCGTTTAATTTTATATAAAATATGCTTTTATTCTTCTATAGTTCTGTATTAGTTTTTATTTCGATAAAGTGCCTTTTAGTAAAATTAGCACTTATAACACGTAAATAATCCTCATCCATAAGACATATTAGTATAGTAGTGAATTGAAACATTTTTTTATTACCATGTTTCTTTTCAAATTATAAAATCTACTTTTCAGTGCTTTATAACTAGCGTTTAAAAAAAATTGTGTACATCTTTGGAGATTTTCTTTTCCTTAACTTTTAGTCTCATTTCACTCATTTCTTCAGAACCTGCGTTTAGCCATCTTATTTGCAATAATCAATAATTGAGTTTTTATATTACGATATCTAAAAAAAAAGAAATAGCATTTATCTATCTCATCTCGCTATATAAAAACGCTCTTCTAGGAACCTAAATCCATTACAGTATAGAAACGTAATAGTTGTCACAAATGGAACGTAAATAAATCATATTTCGTATTACTATTTACAGTGTTGCTAGATTCATACCGTTTTGGGTCAATTCGATCAAAATAGATTCAGTTGAAAAGGTCAGAACTCAATACAAATACAACGTTTTTACCGCACAAGCGCCCAGCAAATTTACCAGTCAAATATATCTTGTGGTATTGCATTTTATACTCTAAATTGTAGACATAAAGTTTGTTTTCCTTTGTAGAATATTATGTATTTTACTATAGGATACAATAGGTGACAGAACACTGTCTTTGAACAAAGATGTCAATGCCAAATGCTATTTCTACCGAAGTTCAAACAAACCGTTTTCAAAATAATTAGTTTCTTGCGTCAGGAAAATATGGAATTGGGATTCCATCTTGTAATTCTCATTACTACTTTGAAGCCGGTTAGAATGTCCGGGCTCGCCCGTATATACAGGCTGGAATTTTGTAATGCCACCTGCGGCATTCCATCGCTGTTTGTAGCACCCATAATTCATTTATGACTGACCTGTTGGTCTAGTGGTTAGTGACCCTGACTGCAGCCGGAGGTCGTGGGTTCGATCCCCACCTAGGACAAATATTTGTGTGATGAGCATAAAGATTTGTTCTGTGTGTGGGTGTAATTTATCTATAATATGTATGTATTTACAAAAAAAATGTATTTAAGTAGTATATCAGTTGTTTAGTTCCCATAACACAAGCAAATATAATTGCTTACTTTGGGACTAGATGGCGCTGTGTGAATGTGGTAGAATATTTCAAATTTGGCTTTGAGAGTTTGTCAAGGTTTGCCTTTACACTTTTCTGCATTCGCCATGGCTATGGACGGCCACCTGCAGCAGTACTAGAAGGAGACAATAACATCCCAACATAACCTTAACAGCACAGTTATCATTGAACTAATTACCATATCATAAAGTGATGCTTCTCGATGTTATTATACGGCTATAATATTATATTAAATAGCCCAAAGGTAATAAGTTTTGAATGGGGACGTCCGGAATCGTGGCCCCGAATACATTAGGCGACGTATATTATTATGCAGTGTGGTTTACCCGGACCTATTCAAATAATATTATGAGTATTAGTTTAGAATCTAATGTTTTTGTTTACTGTTGGTGTTATTTAGTCCATAAATCTTCGGTTTAGTGCATAAGAAAGCTTCTGAAAGAGGGTTGTTTTAAGAGCGCATATACAAACAGAGTGGCAAAGTCTCATTTTAGTGTCATAATTGTATTACAATTTAGGACATAATAATTTTTTAATAATTTAATAATCTACAATATACAATTTTTACAGCTTACAATAATTTATAATTAAAAAATATTAGGATAAATTTATATTGTGGGAGACTGGTGCCTGAACTATGCTCATAAATTTTTTGGAGCTATATTTTAAAAATATGTTTACAGTTTTAGAGAAAGTATATTAAAAAGTAAGTATCTGTATGCTTACAGTTATATTACTATGAAAATAACGCGCTGCAAGTTTCCATTACGATATTTGCATATCAATTCAGCTGTAAATGCAATGATTTCTTACCTTTTACATAACTTTGTAAATACGCTCTTAAGTTACTTGATATGACAGAAAAATTATAAAAAATAGCTTATAAACAGCATAGCTCGTAGAGTAAGTGCCCAATGCCTAATAGGGGAAAAAAGACTCGAATAGCGGCCACGTATTGGCAAGCACTGCGGGGAACGATCTCCCACCAGATTGGCCAACGACCTAGTGAAGGTTGCGGGTGGCCATTGGTTGCAGGACTAACGGCCATCCACAGCTTCTTAAGTAAAAATTAAGTCACAATAATGCAATACCTAATTCTACAAAACAGCCAAGCAGCTCACTTAATTAAGATGTCAGTGAGCTTACAATCAGCATAATACAGTTTAAAGGAGCACCGGGTAAAGCAGTCTGCAGTTTAATTTTACTTAGACTCATCGAGGCAACAAAGCGGTTCTATTCGCTAACGAGGTGGTAATCTCTGAATGATACCTGACTAAGGACTTGCTTTTGCTATGAATGTTCGTAAATTTTTAAACCACGCTGTGGTTATTCCATGTAGTGACGGATTAAGAACACATAAGGTCACTACCCCATCTTAACCCGTGGGTGTCGTAAAAGGCGACTAAGGAAGTACCCTTACGCAGACAAAAAGGAAAATTCGAAATAAACTCTATACCAACCCGTTTGGCCAGCGTGGTATACTACTCTGCAGTCAGCTCTGCAGTGGGACGTTTATGGGTTAAATTGATGACGTTATGATTATATGAGAACTCCTTACCATTTAGGACTTAGATGATGACTATCAGACGCAAATACCTGAATAACTTTTGAAAATGTACCTACTTTCTTTCCTTAATTTGTTGCCCTCGGTTTCCCTGAGATTCCATCATCAGATTTTGACCTAATGATCATCGGACCACCAATTACCACCATTCAAACAAAAAAAGAATTTTCCAAATCTCTTTAGGCACATTTGAATCGGAGAACATATATAAAAAAAAGATTCCGACAATTTGTGAACCTAGGTACTCCGATTTTGAAGTTGATTTAACAGCAATTATCTATTCTAATGCACATATACATAATTACGTTACAATTCATTCAGTTTTGATGGCGTAGGTAATGAAGACATGATATTAGGACGCTCGTAGCATTGTGGTACTGAGATGTTTCTACGATCATCGAGGTAAAGCAACACTCGGCAAGGTCAGTCCATGATGGGTGACCGTTTGTGGCAATTTCATTCTCAAACGTCTCCGTGCTTCGGAAGGCACGTAAAGCCGTTGGTCCCGGTTATCACTTAATGTGGTAGTCGTTACGTCAAGTTGGAAGCCTTCTGGGCGACTTGATAAATTCCAACACCAGGGTCTGCTTCAAGCCCACACGATAAGAAGAAGATGAAGACATAACGTTAATGATACAGGTTTATAATACAAATCTAACTTAAAAAAACGTTGACCAAACCACACTAATTTACATTATAACACTAATGTATTTTTTTTTCTTAGTTCCTAGTGGCTTACAGCTTTGATATAGAAACAGACTTCTTGAGTAACAATTTTCACACGTTCGTGGCCCTCCTATTGGTGCCGTATAAGGGGTGTGCCTTCCACCATTTATAACCCACACCTTTAATCTACATTACAGGTTACAGCTGAAAGGAAATCCGATTGCACTAGAAAACATGACTTTTGAAACAGTTTTAATTAACTTTAGTTTAGAAGTTAAAAGTCTGAGTAAGGCTAAGGTAGATACTGTAATTGAAATAATCTTGGTAATATAGTAAATAACAGTATTATCTAGGTATTAGAAAATAGTATTTTATTTACTCTCTAAGGTTTGAGAATGCTAATTAATTAAAAAAAAAATACAAATTTTAAAAATACACAAGCGAATTGTTAAAATTTAAATTTTATTTCAAAATATAGGTTCCAGAATTTGTCTGACCTACTCAGTAATGAATAATAACGAAGGGCAGAGTTACAAAACAAGATTTATTAATACTCTTGAGGGCGCGTATTGACACCAAAATTTATTGTTCTGTAAAGTAAATGAAAAAACTCTCGACTATTGGGAAATGAAACAAATCTAACTTTGTATTGAAAAATGTTTGACTCATCAATTTATTGTAAGAAAATTGTTTATTTTTGGGGTTCTTTGTTTTGCGTTAGAATGGTAAACATTTTTATGTTAAATATTTTGAGAATAGAAAAGTATTTTTACCCGACTGCCAAAAAGGAGGATAATATTTTTTATGATGCTTTCCTTTCAGATGGAGTAATTTTTATAAGAAAACTCTAACGTTACAAAAAGTTGACAGACGATCTTTGTTTCGGGACTTTAATGATTTGAGGGTTGGTGTACGGGTGCAACCCAATCAACTCTCGCACGTGCTACACCTAAACCTACCTACGTACGGTATAGAGTGGACACCGTAGTGTACTAATACTCGTACGTAACCTAGGCCAAAATCCCTACTTTCCCTAGCTCCCTAGCCCTACTATACGAATCCCACAGTGAGAATATATAATATATATTCTCACTGTGGGATTCGTGTACCTATATGCGTATATTGTTTTTCAAATAAAATCATATCATTTATTTAGAAATTAAAATAGTACTTACATATTGCCAATAGTCTTATAAAATTTTACATGAAGTCTAGAATCTAAGATGCCTGTACTAGGAAAGATCCTGACAAGTGATATCTAGTTCTAACTGTTTAATAATATTGGTATGTAATTTATCTGATCATGAACAGCATTACTTAACCTAATTTAAATACGTAACCTAATTTGGATCTTTTTCGGAGCTAAGAATAAAATTGTCGTGAAAACCACGCGTAAATCTAGTTTAATTTATATCTACATCATACAAAGAAAACTGTCGCGCTAAGCTAACTGGACAAAAAGTAAAAAACTTGATGCTTCCAAAAGCTTACAGGGTTAGAAAGAAAGGGTCTCTGATAGTAGATAAGAAACTTTGTAAAATTCTCGAATGTTCGCCATTTTTTTACTTCTTTATCTTACACCGAGTTGGACAAAGTTTAATAAGTTGTTTTCATATCACTAACACGGTGAACTGGTCTGATCATAATCTGTTTTTAGGGTTTCGCAAACGAAACAAAAATGTGTACCTATTTAAAATTTATGAACTGAAAATGTAATTCAGCTAATAACTGTCGACTGCAGAAGATAGGCTACACTTAATGTATTTTTATTTATTTATACTTTTTATAAACAACGCTCTTACTAGGGAACAAGCCCTTTCGTGGGAGACTTTCATCATCATCATCATTTCAACCCATAAACGTCCCTCTGCTGGGCACGGGTCTCCTCCAAAGAATGTGGCGAGAATTTAGCCTACTACCTATACCACGCTGGCCAGACCAGAGTTGTTTCGAATTTTCCTTTTCTTGGAGTGTTCTTGTCTGCATAAGTCATAAGTATATAGTCTTAGTCTTCTTTTACGACATCCACGGGTTGTTTGACATTATGTATTCTGAATCCTTCACTACACGGATTAAGAGACGGTACAAATAGATAATTAAAGGTCACAAAGCACACTCAGACTGGACACATATATCTATATTATACGGGACTTAAAATAGCTGGTGAAATTTGCATGTGATTGTTTTCTGCCTACTCTTTCGACAATAATGTCGTATTGCTAAGTTTGTTTAATAAATGAATTAAAAATATAATATTAAATAACTCAAGAGACTTTGCTATAACAATTAATTGTCTGAAACATTAAATTCATATATTTTCTTTCCCCGCCCTTTGACCGTTTCATTGAGTTTACGTAGCGCCGCATCGTGAGGGTAGAAAGGGTAGATCCGATTTATAGCGTAAGGGTGGAACGGGGACCTTGAAATATTTCTGTAGCGTAAATCCAAATTTATTCGGAAAACTCTTAATAAAGGTAGCAATTGAATTGTTTCTGCCTTTTCGGTTGTATTTCATTTCTTTGTTTTTGTTGCAATTTTTCAACTATCCAAGAATACCACCTATAATAATTGGTACTCATTTCAACTTGTACAATTAGTTAGAAATAGAAATTCTCTTAAGATCTCATTCAAGTCTCAGTAAATTTTTTACAAACTATATATTTTAATTTCGATTAATTTCTACGTTTAGTAATCGTAATATCACTTCGCTCTTAATAAAATTGCACTGTATAGGTATATAAGATGTAGACTGGACGAACGGCGACTCATCGCTGTGGCCACTTAGATACGACGTAGAAGCAGCATAGACTTGTTATAGACGAGACAATTTGCCGTAGATATGGCCGCTGATCTTATTTAGCTAAGTTATATAACAAAAGTTCCGTTTTCAAGCAATTAAATAACAAAAAGCGAATGCGGTGTTGCCCGAATGGCTGTCTCTGGCGTGCAAAACCGAGTCGAGTTCAATTCTAGGCGTCATGCGGCAGTACCAATGAGGATTTCATTTAGTGGAACTTATATGTCCAGTACATAAGACGTACGATCTGTTGTCGGTAAAGGAAAACATCGTAAGGAAACCGGCATACCCTAGAATCCTAGACTTAATTGTAAGGGTATGCCTGATCCACCAACTCGCAATAGGCGAATTAATGTCCAAAATCCGTTCATTTCTCTAGATAGAGGAGAGGCGACCCGTACCCAGCAGTGGGAAATTAATGGGTTGCTAATTGCTATTACAAATATCAAAATTATTTTCAAAAATGTTGCCAATTTATGCCAAATAACTTACCTTATGAATCTTCGCTATGTTAGCAACGTCATTTTAGAAACTGAATAGTTACCATACTGATGTAATGGACTTTAAAGGTTGACCTTACTTCAATTTTACGAGCATGTACAGATTTAATCAAGTCAAATTGCGCTACTACTGACTGGTACCGTTAAGTACTGGTATTCACAGCATTGTTGAACTATATAAATCTGTTGTTAGTAAGAGTTTTGACTAGAAATAACAGGATTAAAGTTAAATGTATAGATTATTTCAATTTTCAGTAAGAACACAGTGAAAATATGTAGTTTTGCATGTATTTGAAAATCAGCTTTGTTAGATATTGTCGCAGTGCAAAATTATTTGAATTTTGCTTTCGGTAAGACCATTTATTTTTGTGTACTGATATTCAGTTGAAATAATGCGGTCTGCAAGGAATTTGAAAGATAGTTATTCAGAGAAACTAGCAATCGGGGTCGATTTGAGGTATCTAATATTCAAGGGGGCGAGTTACAACATTAAAGTAATCGGGGGCATGATCCACGGGGCGAGCGGAGCCTAAGCCGCTTCGCCCTTACCTCAAGTCTGCAACGGTAAAGTGCGGTAGAAAACAGGGGAATACGAAACGTCAATCTCGTCATGAGCTACAGTTGTTTTGTAGCTCATGACGAGATTGACGTTTCGTATTCCCCTGTTTTCTCTTCGAAAACCTAAACGTGCAAGTGGCTATATGACTATTGCCTACCGCTGGTTGGCGACTGTTGCTCTAAGGGCAGTAAGTTCTAAAACATATTTATTTTACCACAACGATAATTAAATGGTCACATACTCTACTATACTACCAGTAGTATAATTTAATTGTTCATAACACTAAAACTACATAGTTTTAATTGGTCTCTTATGGCTCGTTCAGAAACCGCAAACGTACTTGACGTGTAGAATTTCTGTGAATAATATTTGTATTTGTATTCACTGCTGTATGAGAACGACTACAATTCCGAATGGATTGAAAACATGTCGCTACTATAAAAGTATCGCATATTATAGATCAGCAAGTAATGGTCTTCAGAGTGCTCAAATGCGTCCGATCACATACCCTAGTGACATATTTTGAGATACAGTTTATAAAACAGTTTACTATGGCGATTATCCGTGTAGCGATGGATTAAAAATACAGTCATAATGTTGCTGCCAAACCATACATGTCTCAACCCGTGGGTGTCGTAAAAGGCAACTGAGGGAGTAACCTTATGCAGACAAAAGCACTGCGAGAAAAGGAAAATTTATACCAAATATAATACCAAAATATAATACCAAACCGTCTAGCCAGCTTGGTAATATAGTAGGCTAAATACCCTCCACATTCTTTGGAGAAGACCATTGTCCAGCAGTGGGACGCTTATGGGTTGAAATGACGATGATGATGACTTTATGACGATCGAACGCGTTTGGTCAATAATAAAAACTTACATCGTCAATGACAGAGTAAAAAAATTTGTATTGATCCAAAAACTAAAATTAAATACTGCATTAAACTACGGTAAACTACAGCAAAAATATCTTTATGAAATTCATTTCAAATGATTCAAAGTGTCTTCTTTCATTTCCTTGCCTTACTTTATTCATTATACCAGCCGGACTTTATAACGAATCAGTATTAAAACTTGCATCTGCATAAAGTTGCTTTTAGTGCCAGAGAGTTCCTAGAAACATTGAGTTTGAGACTCGATGATTTATTCAAAGAAAAAATCTGAAGATGTGAAGATTCTTGTACGTGTTTCCTAGTTCTACACTGGCTTACAATGTTTTTACTAACAAATTCGTGATGTTGAATAAACTGTCATTTCCGGCAGAAAATATTCTACAGCTACATACAAACACACAACTTTATACTATTAGTATAGAAGTATAGATTATATTATAAACACTCGACCCAATTTCAATTCTGACTGATAATACCAATGTGGATTTAAAATTGTGGAATTTGCATGTGACTTACCATCTGCAAACAGTGAAGGAAAACATCATGAGAAATCCCACATACCCTAGAAGATATTGTAAGTGTATGTCTGATCCACGACCCCGTATAACACCTGCCCCCTGATTCTGAACTGTCGGAAAATATGCGGCCCGAAACGTCAGTGTAATTAAAGTTAAAAAACATATTGTTAAAGAAATAAATGGTTGTAGAAAAAACCTTAAATTAATCAGTTTTTAATTTTTCTATACGTTAGACTATTTTCTAACATTAATTAACATAAGCCGTAAATATACGTCGTATTAAGATTCGTAAAAGTTTACGATCCGGGAGCAATCCGACGAGTCAGAATCAGGGGGCAGAATTAATGATGGCTTAATGGCTTAAACTGTTTTAGATCAACTCTAGCGCTTTAGATAGAGGAGAAGAGACCCCTGCAGTGGGACATTAATCTAGTCTACAGTTCTTAATTTATTTAGTTTTGATTTCAATATAATTTGATAGTTTTTTGGTAGCAAATCATGTGCACGTAACGAGACTGTCAGCATAGTCGCCCGAGCCAGATGAATAGCACACTTCAACCCCGGTACCCAAATCCATGTTTATTACTACCACACGAACATGTGTAGACGGGAAACTTTTTGTTGATTCGTAAAATACACTGAATTGTCTGTGCGATCGACACACTAGAGACAAATTTTATTTATGTAGTCCACAAATGGAGTTAGTACCGAGTCGTCACCTGGTCCGCTTCGTCATCAAAAATTTTGTCCATAGTAAAAATCCCGACTCGTCACTATTAAAACAGATATAAATTTTTATTAAATATTCATGTCCCGAATCGTCACCATTACAAAATTTCTAAATAAACGGTACAGTTTGCAAGAAAAGCTTATGGGGATATAGGTACTAGGTACGTTAAATATAATAGTGGTTTGATTTTTAGAAGTATTAAATTTGTAAGTAATCTATCACATGCACACAAATAAAAAAGTATAGAATATAAATTTACAGACACTCAAAAAATACCTTGGACATGATGTCACCGAAGTCCTCCCATGGAGGAACGCAGGGCAATGGTGGTGAGGTGTAACATGCTAGCTCGCAGGTTTGCACGCTGAAGTAAGGAAGTTAAAATTACACTATTCAAGGCATACTGCCAGAACTTTTATACGAGCAGCCTGTGGGTGTGCTATACGCAGAAAACGTTAAAATGCCCTGCGTGTTCAATATAAGAATGCTTTTAGTATGCTGTTGGGGATGTCACCCTTTTGCAGAGCATCCAACATGTTCGCAGAAGTGAGGGTCAATGGGTTTTATGCAGCCAGGGGAAAAACATCGGTTTCGTCTATTGTACCGGATAAGCTTAAGCTGATCGGTATCAGTCACCCGTAATGAGGCACATTGATGAGGATGATGATGTCCTCCATGTCGATTGCGACTGCTACTGCGTATTGTTAATTGAGCATGATACTGCAGTAACAATCAGATGCGCATGATATATCTTAGTGCATAAGCTATTGCGCTAAAACAGATACTCTCTCGTTCAAAACCCCACAGAGCCCAATGCACAATGGAACGGTAATCACTGGGTACAATTAGAGTGGAGCTGGATACAGTGTACTGGGCGGCACTAAATTATCGACTTCTACCGTCGCCATAGGCCATACACAAGACCATATTAAGTATATTACATAAATGAGAATAAAAGAGAAAATAATTATAAAATAAATCTTAGAAATGCAATTTGACGTGCGAGGTACATTATTATTAATAAAGTGACGCCTTGCATGGTCACCTACATAAATTAAATAATTGAAAATCATTAATTACATAGTGATTCCATGAATTTAATAATTATATTTTATGTAAACTGTATGAATTCTATATCTTCTTATGACTTAAAAATCTATTGTTAGTAACAATACATTTTTGACTGTTGGTCTAGTGGTTAGTGACCCTGGCTGCTAACCCAGAGGTCGTGGGTTCGATCCCCACGCAGGACAAATCTTTATGTGATGAGCATAAAGGTTTATTCTGTGTCTGGGTGTAATTTATGCATAATATGTATGTATTTACAAAAAAATATGTATTTAAGTAGTATATCAGTTGTTTAGTACCACATAACACAAGCAAATATAATTGCTTAATTTGAATGTGTGAATGTGGTAGAATATTATTATTATTTGTAAGTTAAAATTGTCTACTAAAGACATCACAATTGTTACATATTTCAGTTAATACGCGATTTATATTATTATCTAGTTTACCGACGTTTATAGTGCACTTGATATGCCTACTTTCGTTTATAAGGACTTTTAATATAACTAGGAATTTATAGTTGCTTTTCGTTCTGTCTGTACTTTGACTAAAATGAGATGGTGACGAGCCGGGACTTGATTTTTTAAAATAAATGATACGGGGACGAGTCGGGATATGTTTTTTTATGGTGACGAGCCGGGATCGTGACGAGCCGGGCCTGACTCCACAAATGGTTTTTCTTGAGTATTCGCGTACTTTGTACTCAATAATTAATTTATTTGTACCTGTTAAAAAGAGCAGTATTTTGTGATAAAAATAAAATCATTATTTTGGCAACTTTAGAATTTAACATAACAACAACGTTCACCCCTTTCGTCTTCGAAAGAGGTTAGTTACATTTGGCGATCATGGGACCTAATAGAGCAGGCATATTATGTTAAGTTCCATTATGTATTATAATATAGTGCAAGCACTTTGTGTTGTCATCAGCCGGGTTCATTTTCAAACACCGTAAACGAGAATAACAAAAAAAATAATCGACCCGAGAATCTATCACAAATCTGAGCGATTCAGTTCCGTAAATATCTGCCTGTGATAATACTTAATCTATACTAATATTATAAGGCTAAAGAGTAAGTTTGTTTGTTTATTAGTTTGTTTGGTTGACCGTGCGAATCTCAAGAATCTAATTGAAAAAATCTTTAAGACAGGCAATTTATTGAGGAAGGCTATCGTAACATCACGCTATGAATAGGAGCTGATTAATGACAAAAAGATCCACGGAAGCAGAGCCCCAGGCAACTAACTGTTAACTATGCTAGTTAATTTAATGTAACAATTAAAAATAAAAGTTGCTCGTCTGTATATATCATATCATATAACTACAGAAGCTGTTTCATTTTAGTTCGCAAATTAAATGTTCACGTTGAAGAGTAGATTTACCTGAATTTTGTATTGAATAACTCTTAATAGAACTTTGTGTTTCAATACGTTTTCTGTTTTATTCATTGTTCAAATTTTATCATTTAATGCAAACTGTATCTTTATAAACGGGAAAAGACAATAACTCGGTATCTTTTTCAATTATTTTCGTCAATCGATTTCCTTTTTTTTATTTAGTAGTTTGGAGATTCGATAGCTCAATGGATGAGAAATAATACGAGCGGACTGTATAATATGTAGTATATAATGATGATTGCCAAACTTTTATAAAAAGATTATGTTGTGAAGTTACGTTATACAATGGTATGTCTAGAATAAAAGGAGCGCAAGCGCAGGCGTATGTTGTGACGTGTAACAGCTGACTGGTTGACGGCTGGTGGAGGCGCGCGGTGGGCGCGCTGACGATCCCGCCGAGTAGCCTCGAGCGGGCCAGAATTGAGGCGATGACTCAAGATTCTCTCTCGGTTGAAAGTTTCTCCAAGTACAGGAAAGTAGAGGGGTACCAACCATTTGGATTTCATTAAAAGATTTACCTGATGAAGTACGAGCAGAAGCGTCAAAAAACAACTCTAAGCTTGGTTGTAGACTTACACTCATTTTCGGCATTAAAATATATTTATTACGCCAATTTTTACACAAATATGATAACAACAAGTTTTGACAATCTACGACAGAATACGTTTTGACGTAATTGCAGCAATGAAATTAGTACCATTAGCTACGATTCAGACCAACCGGCTCGCATCGGCCCGCACCGGGCGGCATTTTACAATGCGTTAAAGAACATTGAAATGTATCAACAGTAATTACAGTTCATATTTGCATGCAACTTACGCGACGCGTCGCGACGGCCGACCGGCTCCGACCGGCTGCCGCGGCATGCGTACGGCTGCCGCGGTAGCCGTACGGGTGCCGCGGCAGCCGGTCGGAGCCGGTCGGAGCCGGTCGGAGCCGGTCGGCCGTGTGTCGTACGGAGATTACGGTGCAGCAACAGCTAGCGAATCATTCAAGTTGTGTTCTTCAAGCGATATTTTAAATAATATTTCACTTTACGTCTACGCGGCGCAAAGAGAGCGGCACTTCTAGGCGCTTGGAGTGCGTACGGATTCCAGCGGACGCTGTCGGCTGCCGCGGCACCCGTACGGCTACCGCGGCAGCCGTACGCATGCCGCGGCAGCCGGTCGGAGCCGGTCGGCTCCGTTCCGATGCGGCGCGACGCGAGCCGGTTGGTCTGAATCGTACCTTACCGTAATATGGCGAGATTTTTTATTTTCCCGGTCTATAACGCAATTACAGGGTTGTTTTGGCAAAGTTTAAGAATTATTTTTTTATCATGCAATTTTGACCTTTTGGAAATCTGTTTTGAGAAGGCCTATGTACAGCAGTGGACTTCTGTGTGGCTGATATGATGATTATAATAACAAATTTTACCCCTCCTACGAAACTCATATACCTAAGTTCTCAATAAATTATATGAAGATACAGTAGTTTAAATATGAGGGGTCGATTTTTTGAATTCAAAAAGCTTTGGTACTGTTATAAAATAAAAAAGTTAGTACGAACATGACAATAAAAATAATTTATTACTGCCGTATCATTTTAAACACTTACATTCAAAGTCAAAGTCAAAGTCAAATCTTTTTATTTCATTTGGATCACATACATGATACTTATGAACGTCATACAAAGCCAGAAAAAGTGTCAGTAAATTTGCCTACGGCCAGTTCACTGACAAGGTTGAGCTCTGAGAAGAACTTGGCAAGAAACTCAGGCCACTCTTTTCGATCGCCATAGTTGTTACAATTTTAATTGGTTACAGTTTGAAATTTCACAGAAAGTACAGAACCAAAACACCATACTAAATCACTCAATTAATAATAATGTTTTTATAATGCCTAAGTGTCATAAATCGGCACTTTTAGCAGCATCTTTTGAAGGCATAATTCATCATCATCATCATATCAGCCGCAGGAAGTCCACTGCTGAACATAGGCCTCCTCAAGAGATGGCCAATAGTAGGATCGCACTGGATGCAGGCCGCAAACAACCGGCCGGAAATCTTTTGAGGAGGCCTATGTTCATGTATAATTATTAACAATAAATTAATTAATAAAAATTCATAGTTTCATCATCATCATCATCCTCATCTCAGCCTATTGCAGTCCACTGCTGGACATAGGCCTCTCCCAACACTTATTAAGTTAGTTAGTAGTTGTATGTAGTTTATGTCTAAACAATTAATTTAAATTAGTAGCAGCGGAGTAGTGTGGGGGGTGCTCCAGCAGAGTTCACCAATCGTAGTAGACGAATCAAAAGATGGAAATAAATTTGTTAACAAATTTAGTTAATACTGTATACAAGAAAAGATATAGAGTGTTTATAAAATCTTATGTCGTAAATAAGAAGAAGAGAATTTAAATTATTATGGCCAGTTATAATATGACCAGCTATATTAATATACACACAATAAAATCTAATATGCCCCCTTAATGCGTATATTATTAATATAATAAAAACAATTGCAAATCGCAGTAAACTATAACTAACAACTTAAACCTAAGCCAGTCATGCACATACCTATTGACTGGCCTGTTGGTCTAGTGGTTAGTTACCCTGACTGCTAAGCCGGAGGTCGTGGGTTCGATCCCCACCCAGGACATATCTTTGTGTGATGAATATGAAGGTTTGTTCTGTGTCTGGGTGTAATTTATCTATAATATGTATGTATTTACAAAAAAAATGTATTTAAGTAGTATATCAGTTGTTTAGTAGCCATAACACAAGCAAATATAATTGCTTAATTTGGGACTAGATGGCGCTGTGTAAATGTGGTAGAATATTATTATTATTATATAGTGCTTTGTTTTAGGCAAAGCCTTGGTTAAAACATCTGCTAACATCAAGTCAGTCGGTAAGCTCGTCATCAAGTAGGTAAGCTCACTTGATATTATCATTATCTTTTAATACACTTCGTATAAAATGATATAGTCGATGCCAAATCTTTTGAACAAAAAGGTAAACAAAGGGGTTATTCAACCTACCATTGACAGTTTAATGATGTCCAGCTACCATGAAACTTTGATTAAAATGCGAATCAATTTAGTACTCGATTTGATTATTATAATTGAATTAGTAACTGTTGATTTGTTTATCTAAATAAATAAATAAATTACAATGCCTTTGGCATTAAGTCCACCATTGTATCATTATTGTGCATTAACTTTTAAAATAAATAAATACATAATAAAGATAAATAAGACCCGGTCACTAAACAAACAATCATGCTCATCTCACAAAGATTCGCCCTGGGTGGGAATCGAACCAACGACCTCCGTCTTAGCAGTCTGGATTACCACTACGCCAACAGGCCAGTCTAATAATAATTAATTTATAATACTTTCTTGTTCTAAAAAAATCTTTCTTATTCTTGTTAATCTTAAATAATAGTTAATTAGATATTACAAACAGCCACTAAAATTTTATTTATTTGTATAGATTTAATATTACTACTTTTGACTTTAAGAGTCTCGGGATCTGGTAATGTATCCCTGGATTCTATTGCCCACCTGAAATTCTCAAAGCTCGGTGGTAGACTATACAGCAGCATTATGGATCCAATAATTTGCTTTTCACGTCAAAAAATCGCATGACATGTTCACGAACGTCACCGTCTTCCGCCATTTTGTGTATCAATAGCTCCTTCAAAAGTGTAGCTTTCTTAGCAGGTCCTTTGGAGGCGTGAATGCCCTCCAATTTTAAACACACGTCTCATGACGTTTTGGATCCACGAAGATGCGAGGTCGGACTTAGCTTTCGTGTCTTCGCTGTCCCGTTGTTGTGCTTCTTCAGGCTCGGCCGGTCAACGCTTGTTTCCATTGACATAGCTCCAAGCATCGTTCTTTACAAGAACAGCTTCGGCCTGAATCTTCCAAGTTTCGTAATTGTCCTGGATAAGTAGTTCTATTATTACAGGACTCATTTCGTTAACTCTTTTACGTCAACCTTCTTCGCCTTGTCTATCCGTACTCAGTTAATTACCTTAAATATTGACTGACCGTGAAATAAAATTGGCTTCAAATTTAATTCTTCTCGTCTAATCTAACTGGGCTCATAACCATTGTAGCGGGGTGCTCCAACAGAGTACACCGATCGTAGTAGGCGAAACAAAAGAAGGAAATAAATTTGTTAACAACTACTAATTCATAATGTATACAAATAAGAAGAAGAGAATTTAAATTATTATGGCCAGTTATAATATGGCCAACTATATTAATAAACTCACAATCATTTAAGCCTAATAAGTAGACTCCGCAAGGCCCCACAATTTTTGTAGGCATAGTGCCATCTGTAGGGGCACTATCGTAATCTATATAAATAAAAATGGATCGCCAAAAAGTATGTGATGGATTTACGTGAGAACGGCTCGATCTATTTGGCTAATTCTTTTTTGTTGTATTTGCTATCGTTGAGGCAAGGCATGTATGTAAGAAATTATACAAAAAATTGAGTGTAAAATTTAAAACTTTGGGTTTTAAAATCTCCATATAAACATTTGAAAAAGGAACATTATCACGAATAATAAAATATGGAGGTACGAAGTTCGCTGGATCAGTTAGTTTATAGTTAATATTCTTAACTAGAAGTCACGCAGGTCTCGTCGTTTTTTGACCACCGCTCAGGTCCTTTGAGCTATCCAACACTTCCTTTCCACTTCCGTTCCGGAGATTTTCGCATTCAATCAAACAAAGTCATAAATTCATCTAACATCTTATAATTTTATTTTTATTTTATAATTAACAATTAATAAAATGTTAATGTATATTTTAAATCATGAATTACAATGAAAATTAATATTACAACTTACTAATATAACAACATAATTATTTATAACCTAAAAAAATATTTGAAATAAGAGCATGGATCGTGCTCAATATAGGGTTCTACAACAATAGAGCGTATCTTCATAGTACTTACGTCCTTTTGTTTACTACGCTGTTTTTCAGCATTAACTTTTTATATCCGATCATGTTCAAAATACTTTTCATTGAAGGTATTTATTAATCGTTAACTTTGTATTGCTTTTTCATATTTTTAGGTTGTTCGGTTTAGAAGATAGAGCCCCCTCTATCTTCTAAACCAAACAACCTAAAAACGCAATTTATGCAAATGCAATCAGAGTGTTTATTTCCATTAATATTCATATAATGAAAAACTTTCTTAGAGACCTTAGTGTTTTTAAAAGAACTATCAAAGTATTTGCCAACTGTACAGATCTCTGAAAAAAAAAAATCTGCTTCTATTACAGGTATGTCATGATATGGTCATTATTATGGTATGTTTATGTATGTATTATTAAATTTCATCAATATACATCGAGTAGTTTTTGAGGAAAATGCCTGTGACATATAGACAGGCGAATCTATAAGGGTTCCGTTTTTGCCATTTTGGCTACGAGACCCTAAAAAGGGGGAAGACAAATTAAAATGACATTTATTGTAAACCGATACTGGTTTATGATACACTGCGAATGTAATATTTTAAGAAGCTATTTTTATTAATATTAAATAAATAATAAAAAAAAAACATATTAAAATCTCTGCTAGTGATGAAACAAGGACAGTAGGTAAAATAAAAAATAAGATGAGTACTAAATAATAGTTAGTGGCGAGTTGAATCTGAGTGGCGACACTGCGGTCCTGAATGCCTCTGAGAGTCGATCTACGCCTCGTCTCCAGCACGTCTTTTTTGGTTGACTGGAGTGGATCTCTAAGAGCTACCACAGGACTCTCAACTCTGGCTTGCCTTAACCAGCTGACCAGAAAGGGGTCGCCAGTTTCTCGGGAGTGGAAGTGTCATTTATCAATGGCATAATTACGAGGAAACTCGCTTCGGGTTTCCGCTTAGGACCTGCGATGGCGAAATCGGCGCCACACCGCTCGACACCCCTACCTGCGCACTACGCTGTTGCCTTGAGACCCGTGGACTTCGGCCCATGTCGGTTATGTAAGGGGCCCATCTAGTGTAAGGCGATTCACCCAACTTTATTTGACTCCATAACATCATACAATAGCATTACACTTACCAGTGAAAATCATCACTGTACTACAATAGTGCAGCTGTGATATGGCAGCGGTAAGCGTCTCATCCCATTCTAAATTATAATTCTTTAAGGGCATGTTGGACCTGTGTCTCCGCGTAAGCCTTCCAAAAGGACCGGGTATACTTCTCATCATTTCAACACATAAACGTCCCACAGCATGGCACGGGTCTCCTCCAAAGAATGTGAAGGGAATTTAACCTACTATACCACGCTGGCTAGACGGGTTGGTATACGGTTTTTTTCGAATTTTCCTTTTCTCGCAGTGCTCTGAACTGCATAAGATTACTCCCTTAGTCGCCTTTTACGACACCCATGGGTTAAGATGGGGTGGTGACATTATGTATTCTTAACGTATACTTCTCACCTTAGAGAGAAGTATGTATATCCTTGAAAAAAGGGACTTAATAATAAAAACCTGGTAACAAAACATCAAACACATTTTACTCTCAAATATTTTTTGCAATAATTAAATTTTAATACAAATTTATAATCAATTTATCTGCTCTTCATTTAACTTAAAGCAAAAATCAAGCATCATCAAAATCTTTTTACATTTATTTAGACAGCATAAAATCAAAATATATACAATAACAATAGTGATCTCTCTAGAAAATCAAGAAGAAAAACAACAAAACTCTAATATACTCTAAAACTATGAAGAAAAATGTGTAAAAGATGCTAATACGGGCTAGAAAGAAACAACTTGCACAAATACTACCCCCGGACTCGTCGCTCAGCCCCACCTCGCAGACGCCAGACTCCGAGTCATCGACACCGCCAGCTGCCGAGGCGTCGAGCTCCAGCGAGGAGTATTTCTCCCCGCCGACGTCGCCAACACCTGTACGTCGGCGTGGGAGAGGCCAGCCGCCGATCTGCTTACCCCGTAAGCCCCCGTTACCAGTGGTAACGTGCGCGTGGTAATAGACTTGTGAAATAAACGAGAACGTCATGCGGGCATATTTTGTGGGTACAGAGGGGGAACCAACTTCACGATGTATCGTGATCGGATACTGCCTTTGTTTCAGGCCCTTGAACCGTCCACCAAACGATTCGACACAAAGATTGTTGGATCAGGTGCTCGTGTCCAGCGTCGTTATCCAGCGTGCTCATATGCTGGACGACGCTGCACTTTAAAAGGCTGCGACTTGAAGTATGGAGTAGCCGGACCATCGCTTCTTCAACGCAAGTTGTGACTGAGGTGGCAGACAATTTGCCACAGTCACATCCAACACTAGCGTGGCCTTTTGGTCCCAGCACTTGACAGCCATTTGACAGCGTTACTAAAGGTAACAGAAACATTTAAGTAGTAATTCTATCAAGATGGATTTTGATGTGGATAAATGTTACGTTACGTTAGGTATAACGAACTCAGGCGTGAAACAAGTGCTGAGGGAAACGCTTCCTTGGCCGCCTGAAAAAAGTTATTTTATCGGGTGTAATAAGGTGCGAGCCTTTAACAGCTAAGTCAGGCCTGTTCTATCCTACTCCTTTGGGATACTCAGATGGACTCAGACTGAACTTGACGCTTTGGATAGAAAGGTCCGTACCCAACTTACTGCATTCCGCATGCATCATCCACGATCATCAGTAATGTTATGTGCCAAGACCCTACACAACTGCGAAGTGTGCAATCTCTGAGAATATTTTCTGAATGCTGGAAATCTTGCTCGGTCCGCTCGGTCTAGCTAAGGAGAACTGGCGCAAACCGATAATACTCTTAGTACTGATGACCGGAGGGAAGTGTGGAAAGGCAAAGAGCTGCATGGACGATTTTACGGGGCTCTACATGGGCCCAATGTCAATTTATTAACATCTGTATCCTGGCTCTGTTTCGGTAATCTATTTGGGGAAACCGAAAGCTTTGTCTGTGCAATTATGGATGAATGTATCATGACGAACAACTTTAATCGGTTGACATTTAATTTGTCGGGCATGCCATCGTCCCGGAGAATCTCTCAGACATATTGTCTCTGGCTGTTATCGTCTTGAAAACGGGGAGTGTTTGCATAGGCGCAACCAAGTAGCCAGGATTGTCCATTAGCAACTTGCCCTGAAGTACAACTTTGTGGACTCAGAGGTGCCGTATTACATTACATGTATGTGCCCGACCATCATCACACTATCATCACTGACCGGACTATTGTTGCCAAACCAACAAAACCCAATATAGTAGTGATAGATCCATTAGAGCGCCTTGCAGTGATCATCGATGTCACCATTCCTCATGACGAAAATCTCGTGAAAGTAGAAAAAGACAAAGAAGAAAAATATTTTGACATTGCTTACGAGATTGTCGACATTTGGGATGTAGATTCGGCGATCATTGTTCCGATAGTCGTCTCAGTCAATGGTCAGGTTACCAAGAGCCTCCATCGACACCTGAAGAGGCTCGCGTTAGGTTGATGGATCGTGGGCCAGATGCAAAAGGCAGTACTTCTGGACACGGCACGCATTGTGAGAAGGTTCCTCTCTCTGGAGCCCTAACCACCGGTAGCTTGATCCATGTACCCAAAACCGGTGAGTCTCCAAATTTTTATATTTTTAAATGTATTTTTAATATTATATATATTTAAAAATGTAATTTTTTGAGAATTTATCGAAATAAAGAGGTAACAATGATATTCTACCACATTCACACAGCGTCATCTAGTCCCAAATTAAACAATTACATTAGTTTAATTATATTAGTTTGTAGTTATGGGTACTAAACAACTGAAATACAGCTTAAATACATTTTTTTTGTAGACCCAGACACAGAATAAACCTTCATGCTCATCACACAAAGATTTGTCCTAGGTGGGGATCGAACCCACGACCTCCGGCTTAGCAGTCAGGGTCACTAACCACCAGACCAACAGGCCAGTCAATATTAATTATTTTAAAAATAATAGCAAACATCTTAGTATTTTTTTTAGATTGGGCGTAGAAGTGTGCATTTTATATTCATGTTATTTTCATTGGTCGTTAACTGAGTCGTATTTAATAAATAACGCATGCGGCCACTATCGATATATGAAAAGAGTTATCATATGAGGATCATACGGCATCCTTAGTCAGAAATTACCCGCAACTTGTATGCTGGTCCCATTGAATAGTTAATAAATTTGTCACATGCGGGCAGTATTGCAAGCTTAATTAGAAATTTATTGCACCTTTCATTCGGGCCCCATCTCTAGACCCTTTGGCATAAATTAGAAATCTATATTATCTATACTAATATTATGAATAATTAGAATTAGTTGGTTCTTTAAACAGTTATCAAATGCGGACTATACGGCATGCTTAGTCTGAACTCACCCGTCACTCCATATACTAACGAAAACAATTATCACACGCGGGTCCTACAGCATGCGTAAACAGGAATGTCCCTGCAATACGCATGCCACAATTTTCGACCAACGGAAATGGGTCCTAAGTGTCGCTACAAACATAACTTACCAATTATTTAACATGATATAAGACGACCGGTGTTATCACTTGGTTCTTTAAACTGTTCTAGTGCAAGATTGATTTCGTTTGTTTTCGGTACGTACTTTTCTTTTCTGAAGACCACAACATCACCAGTATCACAATCCCTCATTACTAGAAGATTCTTTAGAAGCAGCCACTCATCTGGACTTTCCTTTGCTAACACCGGAGATGATTTACCCTCTGAAAATTAAATATATCAATCTCTAATAAGAGTAGCAGACTGACGTCAGTTTTGAGCGTGGTCCCGTAAATAAAACACGTTGTATACAATAAAAACTTTTAAACTTTGCGACTTGTACACATAATTATTAATTTATTATAAAACGGGTCTACGTCACGTATTATATTATAAAGAATAGTAAATACCTTATTTATTTGCCCGACGTTTCGATCGAATTGCACCGATCGTGGTCACGGGCTGACTGAGGTGGCTGCCGAGCGTTGCCCGATGCGCGCGGTTTTCTGCGACTACCCTCACTTTTGTCAATATTTTCATCAGAACTTTCGGTACTTCGACACACTATCCTAATGACAAAGTAAATACCTTATTTGTTACAAATAAATAAGGTATTTACTATTCCTTATAATTTTATACGTAACGTAGACCCGTTTTATAATAATGTAATACGTTGTATGCGCCAGTCTATAGCGGTCTCCACCTCCCCTCAGCTAGGGTTACCAGATGTAAAAATCTAAAGACCGGAGAAAAGGCCTAAAGTTGTAGGCCATAATCCACTCACGCTGGCCTAGTGCGGGTTGGTGGATCAGACATACTCATAGAATTTCTTCTAGAGTATGTGGCTTTCATCACGATGTTTTCCTTCACCGTTAGCAGATGGTATGTCACTTGACTAGTACATATAAATTCCACAAAGTGGAATCCACATTGGTACTGCTGGTCCGGATCGAACTCAGACCGCGTGATTTGAACGCTGGTCTCTTATCCATTCAGCCACCATCGCTTATTAAAACCTGTATACGGCTTCAAATTGTCATAATTATATTATGTATGGCGGGTTATGTTACAAATGTGGCGGTAGCTTGCGCCAGCCACCGGTGGCTGTGGTTGGTGGCTGTCGCCGTCGTTTGCGCCAAGCATTAGTCTCCGTTTTTGCCACATATTTTAACATTCGTAAGTCAGACATCGCAGTTGGGGGACTCAACGGTATAGTTTCTTATCTACATAGTATAAAACAAAGTCACTGTCGCTGTCTGTCTGTCCATATGTATTGTATGCTTAAATCTTTGAAACTAATCAACGGATTTTGAAGCGGTTTTTTTTAATAGATAGAGTGATTCAAGAGGAAGGTTTATAGGTATAAAATACATACCATGCGGGCGAAGCAGCGGGCGGAAGCTAGTATCTAATAAGTTCCTTTAGTTCTTTTTGTCAAGCCAGATGTGATTTTTTAATTATAATTATTTTTTATTTGTTATATGTTTTTGTTTATTTTTAAACTTTCGCGTCGCATGATAATATTTATTGATTTTAAACGGGAATTCACGCGATTATGATTTAGGTATTTCCATACCTTATGGTGCTTAACGTTTCGACCAGGTTACACCGGCCGTGGTCACAAGCTGACTGTGATGTCATTGTTTGTGTGTGTGTGTGACGCGATTATGATTTAGGTATGTAAATTGTGAAACGCGTGGATTCCCGTTTTAAATCAATAAATATATGTTTTTGTCTAACGAACACACCCAAAAACGTCGAAAATGAATATTAAAAAAAAAGAATACTACTTAAGTAGTAAATTATTATTAAGTATATTAGATGTATTTTTTAAAACTTAGTTTTAATTAAGTGTGTTTAAAATCTTGAATTCTTTCGTAATTGTGGTAATTATTATTGTTGCTGATTTAATAAATATCGATGTTGTAAATACTTACCCACGTAATCTTCATCAAAAATAATGTTATCCATAATAGATTCGTTATCCAGGTGGACTTGAAGAAAGTGTTTCCTCTTTAAAACCGAATCATTTGACAAAATTTCTAGATGTATTTTATCCCAATGTACTGTCTGGTTGAAATTTCCATATGTTTCTGAATAACGCAATCGATCCTGAAAATGTAATTAATTTCAGACAAAAATAAAAGTAATACAAAGTATTACGCCATTTTCCCGAAGGGTTAGGCAGATATAAAAAAAAATATAAAATGACATTAAAAGTAATTTTTCAAAGACATAAAATTAGATATCTACGGGACGTCAAGGGCGCGGGGGGGGGGCACACTCTTGCGCGCCCTTACCTTCACCCGCCAAAATTCATAATACGTCGCATTTATTCACAATACCTGTATTACATTTTTTATAAATATGTATTTTTAATATATTTTTTTAAATACTTCTGATGCATTTTTGGAATTACTCAAAATGTTTTATTTTCTACAAACAAATAGTATTATAGAAATAAGTATATATTTAAGTAACTAATAATTATGAATTTGAAGAATATTATGACATGACCATCGACCATCGACTGTAGCTAGAAGCAGACATATTACAAGTTTTTTAAATTATTATGCAACGTGCACACGGAATGGCAGGGTCACGGGTTCAAGTCCCGTCGTGGGTTTGAATTTTTCGATTACTTGTTTAGCATTTATATAAAATGTTAAACCAAAGCGATGGAAATTGCTTAATATTTAATGTAAATATTGAGTTTCTACTTTCATTACGATATTAACCTATTTGCAATGGAGGAATATCGTCCGTAGGTTTGTGTAACGAGCCACGGTGATAAGTAGAAAAACCGGTTAAGAGCATGTCGGATCATGCTCAACGTAGGGTTCCGCAGCAAAAGAGCTACGATGTTCATCATATATACACTAGTATTTGAAAATAATCCAACCGATTTTAATGAAATTTCATGAGTCTGTTAAATTGTTTCAGCTTGAAAGATTGGATCATTTCGAGAGAGATATGTGGCGCTGTTGGTAGGATAACGACCACATACAGAGTGGAATTTTGGTTTTATTCTTATTTATTTTAACACATTTATTAGATAATTCAATACTTATGGTTGAACCTTTCTACAACACCCCACTACAGGCGTTGAATTTCATTTTACGTCAATATAGATAACATTTTCGTAATCAGCGTCCCTGAAAACCTTGAAAACGACATCCATATCAATTTCTAATATTTTTCACACCTATTTCATCCCTTAGGGTAAGTTTTTCAAACACCAAAAACAACCCATTAACTCACATCTTAACTGAAGTTCTAATTGCGTATTACCAAAAATATAACTTGAAAAACAAAGAACTGTCTATTTAATATTTCACCCCCTATCAAAAACATTAAAAACAACATTTTAAGTTCCTATCCCAATACTAATTTGCAAAACGTTAACTTCAAAACAAAGATCTTTTCATACAACGTTTCATCCCCAATTTCACCCTTCCAAAGCCACCCTTGTCAAAAATATTGATGAGGGTATTTTTTATTTTGATAGTAGTACCCCATAACAAATTTTCAAATCTTTAAGTTAAAAAACAAAGAAGTTTCATACAATCGTTTTTATCCCTTTTCAGCCCTTAGGGGTTGAATTTTAAAAAACCATTTCTTAGTACACCTCTAGACATTAGGACAAATGCACCCTCCAAATTTCTAGTCGCTACGACCAGCGGTTTAGGCTGTGCGTTGTCTGTCAGTCAGTCAGTCAGTCAGGCAGGACAAAGCCTTTTATAATATGTATGGATGTATTATTTACTTGATATTTTGTTTTTAAATGCAAGTCTTTACCCGTTACAAACAAGCAACTACTTTATCTTAGTCACTTTAAAGGATTAATGCTAAGGATTTTGTATTTGGTACAAAATTATCCAACACCCAAGTTCAACGACTATTACGGCTAAACTAATAAAGTTATCTTAACCGCTATAGTTTTCATTTAAAGTTCATAAAATGCACTATCATCATGAATTTTTCCAGATTTTTCAAGCCAGCAGTTTAGATTTTAGAGAGGGGGGGGACGCTAAAAAAAAATATTTTCCAAAATTTTATTTTACCACTTTGTCGACGTAATTGATATGCACACTCCTACAAAATTACAGATTTCTAGTACTAACGGTCTCTTAGCAAAACCTCGGACAGACAGACAGACAGACAGACGGACATAACGAAACTATAAGGGTTCCTAGTCAGAACTACGGAACCCTAAAAACGTTGTCATGACGTCATCATGTTAACAGGTAATGGATAAATTCGATCTCAGGGACGTCCACCCGCGTAGCTCAGATGGAAGAGCACTGCACACGGAATGGCAGGGTCGCGGGTTCAAGTCCCGTCGTGGGTTTGAATTTTTCCATTCAAACATTTTTGCATTTATATAAAATGTTAAACCAAAGCGATAGAAATTGCTTAATATTTAATGTAATTATGCAACGTATTATATTTAAAGGAATATGAAATATCTACCTTATTTATTTGCCTTTTTTTATAGGGCAAATAAATAAGGTATTTCATATTCCCTAACCTTTAAGTACCGACGTGCCATTTTTGTTACACGTGACGTGTGGTCTGCTGGACTACCATAGTTAATTTTGTTTTAAAACTATATTTCTTCGTATTTTTCAAAAAGTATTTATTTCTGTGTCTATTTCTGTATAAATAAAACAATATTTAAATTATTTATCATTTTTTACATACTTACATACATTATTAAATAACAAGATTAAAAACACAGACTTCGATTTTCTTAAAAAAAATGTACTACGCCCAAAACTATTCATATTTATCAATTTTACAGTATTTATTCAACTAAAACAAATTATTATTACTGCCCCAAAGCAAAATACCATAGGACATGACGCTGTGAAAATAACTAAAATCAACTAATCTCACGGTTTCCACATCAGTAATTTGTCGTACTTATCTGACTGCAAAAGCCGCAGAGACACGATATATGGGCTCCCCACTGAAGTTTACAATCTAGAGTTATACCCAAAAAAACGGTTTTGTCAACAAGGGTGAGAGTTTTATTGTTTAAATTAAGCTTAATACTTTTAACATTTGGCATTGTAAATCTGATACATTTTGTTTTTTTTGGACTTTACCAATAGATTGTTTGCCGTAAACCAGTCCAGGACTTTCGCAAGAGAACCATTTACACCGTCAAAATTTGTTGAATTACGGTCAACTTTGAAAATTAGAGACGTATCATCTGCAAATAGCACTACGTCGCAAAAATCCGTGCCTTGTTACCAGGTACAGAGACCTGCTGGAAAGTTCACGGCACACTTTTAAAAAGTGTATTGTCGAGAGAATTCACAACATGATCCAAGACTGTCTTTTGATACTGTATCAAGAGACAGAAGTTTTCACACCTTTTTCACAAAAAAATGTAGCTTTGTGACGCCTTGATAAGACGTGCCCTTCCAAACCATCGCTGACGATGATGGCCGATGGATGATGACCACGTTATACCTTTCCGATCACTTGAGCAGCTTCTTTAGAAAATTGTGAGCGTAAAGTTTATCATTATGCTTTAGTGCTCTTCAATCGATATTTCAATCAATTTTTTTTCATCGATAAAGAGGATATTTCTGTGCCTTTGACCTGCGTATTGCGACAGAAAGCGTTTTGATCGATCCTGACCTCAAATCGTGACAAAAATAAATTACGGGCATTTATTTTTCCTCTTTTTTATTAACATTTCCTTACTTTTGTTTGCGGTTTCATGCTGTTCCGATTTTATTCCTCAAACAAATAATTGGCCCGGTCTAATGATAAAATAAGTGAAATAGCGCGGATTCGAAAGAAGTTTTTAAAATAACAAATGCGTTCGAAATTCAAAATAATTAAAAAGTTGACAAAAAGAAAAGTTTTTATGTTACAGTATTTATGGCCAGACTAAATAAAAGTGTTTTTTTCCTGGGTCACGGCATTACGTGTGAACGGCTGGACCGATTTCGGACTTTTACTGGCGGACAGCTAATTTCACAAGGTCACACAATTTTAAAATTTATACTTTGAGTTTGGAAAATAATATCAGGGTTCCGTGAAAAAATAATAATAATACTATGAAATCGAAGGCGAACAAGTCGCGCGCAAAGCTAGTAAAAAATAAAGTAAACAACATACTTACACTATTTGATATATATTTTATGTGTAGCTTGAAACAACGTAATGGTTGAGACATTGTGTAATATGTGATTTTCCAAATATCTGCCATTTTTCTAGGCTCTGATTTTATTGTACTTTTGGACTTTGCACAAAAAGACATATTCTTTTGTGTCGTCTCCGGTTCTTCTGTAGAAGTAACCGGTGCTTCAGTTATTTTCTTCCTCGGTCTATAGCCTGATTTCTTTTCCAAAGTATTAGGCTCTGCTTTTGATGTAACTGCTTTTTCTTTTCGTTCATAATATCCTAGTGAAAAGTCATTGAAGACAGACATATCGCCTGATTCAAAACTTGTGTTTATTTCTGAACTTTCATTTATTTCAGGATATGAAACATCTGTAGGGGCCGCCAGCAAGATGGATCGACGACCTACCAAAGTTTGCGGGTGGCCGTGAGTTACATTCAGTACAAAATGTCTCGCTGTGGTAGAAATTAGGCGAGGCTTATGTCCAACAGTGGACGTCTTTGGGTAGATATAAAAATCTGGTAATGTATTATATTCTGAAGTAAGGTGAACATATGGTATTTTCTTCTTTTTTACTACTGAATTGGAATTTATTGTTTTTCTATTTTCTGCAATTGTATCCGTATAGCTTTCTGCAGTCCTGGCTTTATTTATTTCTTTAGTTGTATTCATGTTTAGATCAACAGGTTCTGGAAAACTACCGTTTTCTGTAGCGTTACTATATATTTCTGTTGTTATTTCAAATGAATCTTTATCGAATATATTTGATGTACTTTGCATCAGATCAATATCTGTCATATTAGTGACTTTGAATGTTTCTGAATCAGAATTTAAATTATTGTAATTTTCTCCATGGAGTTGCCGTTTTCCTTTTTCATCCAAGAAATCGCCAGTTTCACCTTTTTTATTAGGATGAGCATTATAATCAGCACCAACACGACTGTTTTGCAATAAGATTAAGATATATAAATACACTAAGGAGCAATGCCACATAATTGACACCCGCGACGGTCTAACGAGTAATGAGATTTGTTCATCTAGTTTTATATATATATTATAATTGTCATTGTTATGATAACCATTGAAATTAGGGCTGTGTTTACGTCAAAAAATATGAACGTGCTATACGGTTTTTGTAAACATTACCATTGTTTCTTATATATATATATATCTCTAGTACTATAATAATTATGGTAGTCTGCAGGACAATTATAATTATCTTCAGACATATTTTGGGTATGATAGCTTAAGGTATAAAAGTAGATTGCTTTTGTCAGAATGGCGATAGAATTTAGGTATTTGGGTTTTTCAAATATGGGATTAGTCGTTCTGAAGCTTAAGAATAAAAATTGTTATGTTATATATTTTTAATCTATGTATAATGATGAATAATGACTGGCCTGTTGGTCTAGTGGTTAGTGACCCTGACTGCTAAGCCGGAGGTCGTGGGTTCGTTCCCCACCCAGGACAAATCTTTGTGTGATGAGCATAATAAAGGTTTGTTCTGTGTCTGGGTGTAAATTATCTATAATATGTATGTATTTACAAAAAAAAAATGTATTTAAGTAGTTTATCAGTTGTTTAGTACCCATAACACAAGCAAATATAATTGCTTACTTTGGGACTAGATGGCGCTGTGTGAATGTGGTAGAATATTATATTATTATTATTATTATTATTGTCAGCAACCCATTACTGTCCCACAGCTAGGCTCGGGTCTCCTCTCCTCTCTATAGAGAGTTTAGGTCATAATCAATCCGTTAGCAGATGGCAAGTCTCTTGACTAGTACATAATTATAAATTCCACGAAATGAAATCCACGTTTGTACTGCCGCCGTTCGGAATCGAACTCGGATGAATAAGTGACCGGCATGGTCACTTATTCATTCGGCCACCATTATAATTTAATAATATTCGAATGGCTTAAAATATTCTGAAAATCTTAGTTAAATAATTAGTTGGTAGTTAAATAATTTTAGTAATGCATAGCAAATTTTTATGAATTTTGTGTTTACCTAATAAGAAATAATACATTTAGACCTAAGTAAAAGTTAAACTGTACGTGTCTTTAAACAACGTTAAGTTTTTTGAATGTTAAGAAGAACCTGCTTTGTATAGGTATGTGACAAAATTTTAGTTAATAATAATAAGTATAACTTGAAAATAAAGTCAAAAAGGCTCTAGTTGAAAATCAGCACTTGGCACTTTTGTGCCATGTATTTTAAGCTGAACTGGAGCCTATTTTGGTGACTGTAATATAAATATGTTAGTCTGTGTTCTGTGTTTTTTTTGGTCACCAAATAAAATATTTTTCTTTCTTTCAAAATACTCTTTTTCCTTGTAAAAAAATCGTCGAATCCCAGTGAAGTAAACGTCAAGTTTATGACGTCACGTAAAATAACGAACAATAAAAGTTGTCACAAGTAAACGATGACTTATAGAGTTTCCTGTCTCTTCCCGAATCCTTGCGTAAGTAAGTATCCAAATTATATAAAAAAGTCATCATCATCATCATATCAGCCCAACGACGTCCACTGCTGAACATAGGCCTCACCTAATTTACGCCACTGCGAACGGTCCTGTGCCGCCTGCAACCAACGGCCGCCCGCCACCCTGACCAGGTCGTCGGTCCATCTGGTGGGGGGCCGTCCCACGCTGCGCCTTCCAATACGTGGCCGCCACTCGAGAACCTTTTTCATCGGTCATCAGTTCAGTTTTATAAAACAGTACCGTGAACTAACTGACTAATAGACCATGCATAGCCTAAACCGGTAGACTTAGAAAACTAGTATTTAGACTAATTAACTCTTTAAGAATCCAAGATGTTAGTGTCACGTTAAGTTTCAGCGGTCATTCCTCCCACGTACGTGCCGGCTCTGGGGTGAACTTCCTACAGCGGTGTTTCCTGAGCGCTATGACATGTCCTTCTTCAAACGAGGTTTAAAGAGAGCTATCCTCTCAAGGTAGGCAGCGGCCTGGCTGTGCCCCTAGCATTGCCAACGTCCATGAGCGGCGGTAACCACTTACCATCAGGTGGGCCGTCTGTTCGTCTGCCACTTTAGGCAATAAAAAAAATAAAAAAAAATGTTAGTGTGTCGTCTTGGGTAGGATTATTCAAAGGGGTTTTCTAAAGAGATTAAACATGTCTAGTCATACCAATTTTTGACTTTCTTCTTCTTTTTTTACTTCGAAACTCCGTGCTTCGGAAGGCACGTCAAGCCGTTGGTCCCGGTTATAACTTAATGTGTAAGTCGTTAAGTCAAGTTCCTCAAGCTCATTCGATAAGAAAAAAACATCGACACTTTGAACAAGTAATCATCATTTCAAAACACTAAACATAATAGACCTAAATAAAAATGAAGTGAAATCCAAAGTCACTGAATGGCTTCTCAAACAGGACTACCAAAAAACAGAAACTTTGCTTACGTACATCGCCTAACGTTAAATCGTCTCTCACACCGCACATATACTTACACATAATACAGACACACACAACACACCACATACCACACACACACACACACACACACACATATTTGTTATTGCATTACGATAAAATGTAGTGGTAGAACGTCACAGTCTACAACTTGTGACATTAATTGTAAAACGTTTCGTAGCCGATCACTGTCCCTTAAGATACAGGTTACCCTAGTTTAAGGGACAGGGTCCATACTAATATATAAACAGATCCAAGTTGTCCTTAAGTATATTTTCTTTTATTCTTTTACTTAACAGAAATTACTTTATTATATTTTGTACAAAATCTGTTACTTTTTTGGCACAATAAAACTTATTATTATTATTATTATCATTATAACAACCCATAAACGTCCCGTACTCGGCACGGGTCTCCTCCAAAGAATGTGGAGGGAATTTAGCCTTCTGTACCACGCTGCCCGGACGGCTTGGGTTTGTTTCGAATTTTCCTTTTCTTGCAGTGCTCTTGTCTGCATGTTACTTCCTTTAATCACCTTTTACGACAACCACGGGTTGAGATGGGGTAGTGACATTATGTATTCTCAATCCGTCACTACTCGGTTAATTTGCATAAGTGCTTAGAAATAATTTAAAGCGGAGACGTGTTAATTTGTAAGTGAAGTTAAATTGTTCCAATTTTTATACAATACGGGAGAGTAATACTGTCTTGCTAACGAAAAACGAAACAACAACAACCTAAGTCCTGAGAATAATACATCTTAAGTGATTTGCCTTACATGCGTTTTTCTGTGACCAGTTTAATGAAAATGTGTCGTTCTTTCTTAGCTAGACAGAATAATATAAATCATATGTGGGCGTAGTTTAACCGCTTTGTCATAAACGCTAGCATAAATGAAAAAATACATATTAAGTGTAAATATGTGTACCAACTTGTAGCGAAACTTTAAAAGTATTATTTTTGTTCTCCACCATAAGAAGGTATCACGTGACCCAAATGCTGGCCTCAATTGGGCAACGCATTAACCTTGCCATCCAACGCGGTAATGTGGCTAGCCTTTTGGGCAAGCTTCCTCAGGAATCTTACCTCAATCAGATATTCTATTTATAGGAAGAGAGAGAGTATCAGGTTCTTTTTTTGAGATAGGTTAGTTGTGTATTTTTATGATATGATGTAAATATTTTATTCAACGAAAGTATATTTAAACTGCAAATAAAACTATAAAAAAAAACAAAAAGTTCCATAAAGTTTGACCGTGCGCAATAAAAAGGTATGTGTAACCATATGTGCGTGTGTTCCTAGAGCGCATATTGCAAATATAACGTTATTGTTTATAACTCGTATAAGTCCCTTTATAAAACTTTATTACTGAATGATTTTGTATTTAGGAGACGCACGTGAAAAAAAATGTTTTTGAAAGTGTTTTCTAACTTCAATTAAGTACGTATGAAAGAAAAAACTAGTTAAATCAAGTTTTTTTTTCATCATCATATCAGCCCAATGACGTCCACTGCTAAAGATAAGCCTCACCTAATTTCTACTACAGCGAGCGATTTTATTATAATAATAATTTTCTAATAGTTTTCTTTATTTAACAAATTTGACTGGCCTGTTGGTCTAGTGGTTAGTGAGCCTGACTGCTAAGGCGAAGGTCGTGGGTTCGATCCCCACCCAGGACAAATCTTTGTGTGATGAGCATAAAGGTTTGTTCTGTGTCTGTGTGTAATTTATCTATAATATGTATGTATTTACAAAAAAAAAAGTTTTTAATTAGTATATCAGTTGTTTAGTACCCATAACACAAGCAAATATAATTGCTTAATTTGGGACTAGATGGCGCTGTGTAAATGTGGTAGAATATTGTTATTATATTATTATAATTCTTCTGTACGTGTGTTGACAGTGAACTCCTCCTAAACGGCTGAACCAATTTGAATGATTTTTTGTGTATGTGTTCAAGTGGATTGGAAAAATAAAATACAATCGATTGGTATATCATGCAGGACAACGTCTGTCGGGTCCACTAGTACATTATATATTTCTACATCACATAAAAGAAATATAGCGTCATACCTATTATTCCTGAAGCTAGCCCTTACGCTCCATATTTTTACCCGACCCTGCTATCTAACCCAGGATTTCTTGATTAAAGCAGTATAAAATATAGTTCTAATTTTCACTGTAGAACACATTTAAAAAAATATTTATTATAATATCTCGGAGATTTCATAGAGTATAAAGTCTTTCTTATTTCGTGTCATAAACAACTTCGTTAGAATGGCGCCAAACATTGTTGTTTATTTGCTGTCAAAACGGAAAGGTAAACTGTGCAAATAAAACTTATTTTATAACTTTAAAGTGTTTATATAAAATATTTTTCTGAAACAACATGTTAGCAATTGTAGGTATGTTATAGTCATATCGTAAAGTTGGTCGTTTTGAGTTACGTCTAATATCTTTATAAATAGAATTGCTTCAAGAAACATTTCTTGTAGATCACTTGTAGATTCACTGTACAAATATGCTGTTTCGTCTAAAACAATCTCACGATTGGAAAACTATTGCCATTTGAAACGTGAGTCGAACGAGTGTCATATCTATAAATTCGATTCAACATACGCCGACTCAAGGTGTAGTTGAGTATTTCCATGTAACTTAATAATGAAAGAAAACACAAGCAAAAGATAAATAAAAACAAGTTTCCACCTAAAATATTGCGTTGAAAATAATGCGCATACAGAGAATAAGTCTACAAGATTCCATTGCAACAAAACATGGAGTGGAACAAGATGCTGCCAGCTAATTTTAATCATTGTTCCATATTTGATAAATAACCAGACATTTTATAACTATTCGGAATTTTAATTTTATTTGTTCATTTATTCAATAAAATGTTTACACATAACTTAAAAACATACACAGCTAACCTATTAAAAGAAAAAAGAACCAGTTACTATATTTACAGGAAATTCCTATAAATAGAATATATTATTATGATTAAGATCAGATTTCTGAGGAAACGTACCCAAAAGGCTAGCCACATTACCGCGTTGGATAGCAAGGCTAATGCGTTGCCCCAGGTAGAGGCCAGCCCTTGGATCATGTGATACCTCAGAAACACGCTTACAAATTTCACGATAAAATTTGTGAGCGTTTGGCCCCCAAGGTCCAAGAGTTTCAACCCCAAAAGGCTCAAAAATGTAAGTCTCACCAAGACTTTCATATTTACGCCTCTTGAGGCACTCTGCAGAATTGGCAGCAGAACCCGCTTTAATACCAGTCCGTCAGTTGACTGCCACACAAACATTGTATGATCTTCAAATTGTAAACTGTACGAGTGGCAACTGTACAGATGAAACATGGATTATAAAAATGACAAAGTAAAACACGTTTCCACGTTCTGATATTAAAACAGAACTACCTTCAGTCGGATGCTTTGTCCTAGTTCTTAGGTACTGCTGGTTAGAATCACACTCGGACCGCGTGTTTAGCACGCCAGTCACTTATCCATTCAGCCACCGTCGCTTTATCCATCTTAATTTATACAAAAGGAGAAACTGACGGAATGAATTATTATTGACTGGCTATTATATCCACGAACAGCCCAAACCGCTGGAAACTTGAAATTTCGTACATAGATTCCTTTTACATTACTAAGAATGGAATTCTGACGGGACAGTGAATATACCTACAGTACTAGCTTTTGCCCGCAACTTCATCCGCGTAGATTTCGATATTACATATATCTTTGTTTTAATTTCACAACACCCCACTACAGTACACAACAATTTCAATATAGATAACATTTTCGTAATCAGCGTCCCTGAAAACCTTGAAAACGACATCCATATCAATTTCTAATAATTTTCACACCTATTTCATCCCTTAGGGTAAGTTTTTCAAACACCAAAAACAACCCATCACCTCACTTCTTAACTGGAGTTCACATATAACTTGAAAAACAAAGAACTGTCTTTTTAATATTTCACCCCTGAACCCATCCCTATTAAAAATATTAAAAACAACATTTTAAGTTCCTATCCCAATACTAATTTGCAAAACGTTAACTTCAAAACAAAGATCTTTTCATACGTTTTATCCCTAATTTCACCCTTCCAAAGCCACCCTTGTCAAAAATATTGATGAGTTTATTTTTTTATTTTGATAGTGGTACCCCAAAACAAATTTTCAAATCTAAAAGTTAAGAAACAAAGAAGTTTCATACAATCGGTTATATCAATTTTCACCCTCTTAGGGGTCGAATTTTAAAAACCCTTTCTTAGTACACCTCTAGACATTAGGACAAACACACCCTCCAAATTTCAAGTCGCTACGATCAGCGGTTTAGGCTGTGTGTTGTCTGTCAGTCAGTCAGTCAGTCAGTCAGGACAAAGCCATTTATAATATGTATGAATTTATATTAAATAAATTTTTGCTTTAACAGTAACCATAGTTACGATAGTGCAATGGAACGCGCCGGTAGTTCCCATTTGTCCCATGGAACATGACGTCATTGGACAAAATAAGACATTTTTTTTCGTTTTTGTTACATAGAACTACATACTCTTCTGGGAATCATTTAATATTCCCAAAATCACACAAGTGACACTATAAATAATTATTTTCTAGTGGCCAGTAGATAAGCGGTTAAAGAGGTCTCATTATCCTTTTTCCATAGAACAATTTGAGAAATATAAGTATAATAATAATAATATTCTACCACGTTTACACAGCGCCATCTAGTCCCAAATTAAGCAATTATAATTGCTTGTGTTATGGGTACTAAACAATTTATATACTACTTAAATACTTTTTTTTTGTAAATACATACATATTATAGATAAATTACACCCAGACACAGAACAAACATTTATGCTCATCACACAAAGATTTGTCCTGGGTGGGGTTCGAACCCACGACCTCCGGTTTAGCAGTCAGGGTCACTAACCACTAGACCAACAGGCTAGTCAAATTATTACATTATTATACACAAACAGTATTTAATGTTCTATAGTACAAAATAGGAAAAAAATGTTCCATTATGTCCAATGACGTCATGTTCCATAGAACAAATGGGAACTACCGGAATGCGCCGCTGCGCTGCAGCGCTGCCCTGCAGCTGCATCTTGACACGGTGACCGAAGCCTTAGAAATTCAGATTTGTTTGAAATTCCCCTGAACAAGGGAAATAGATACGAAATAGATAAGAACAGTTTTATTGATATACCAAACCGATGAAGCCATAGACAGAAGTGTACAACTGTGTACATAAATGAACATAAACATTATAATATTTAATTTGAATGAGGAACTATTTTAACAACAATCTATGAACCAAATCATAACTACATGTGTTTTATAATAATATGTAAGAAACAAATTGATTCATGGTAGGTCATTAATTTATCTTCTATATATTAAATGTTTTGAGAGACTTAAACAGGAATTACTATTGAAATATTAATATTATTTAAACTAACATGAGATGTAGGCATAATTCTTTATTTCTCGCTTACGTGAGTGACCCGTAATAATGGAATGTAAAATATTATTAAACATAGAAATACCTATTATGAAATATCAATAAACACCAAAGCTAGTGTTCTGATTGACCTGTTCATAATATCAGGCATTCACCATTGTTATCGAACCAAGTGATGATCCCACATACCATACTTCTTGACGAAAACAAATTAAAGTTTGATTGCATAATACCTATATTTTTTTTATATCCATATTTTATTTTATTTGATTTAGTATGGTGTTTTGGTTCAGTACCTTTCTGTGAGATTTCAAACTGTAACCAATTAAAATTATAACTACTATGGCGATTAAAAAGAGTGGCCTTTTCTTCTTCCAGTTTCTTGCCAAGTTCTTCTCAGAGCGCAACCTTGTCAGTGAACTGGCCGTTGGCAAATTTGCTGACATCATTTTTTTTGCTTTGTATGACTCATAAGTGTCATGTATGTGATCCAAGTGAAATAAAAATATTTGAGTTTGACTTTGAACGTCTTATAGAGTCGCAAACGAACCTACAAATATACTACATACCCTGTAATGTAAATTTTTTCTAATAATCTAATTTATTATATTATTATTCGAAAGATTTAATGAAGGAAGAGTGACAAAACAAATATATGAGGCGAATGTGAAAGGAAACGTTGGAAGGGGAAGATCTAGAAGAACGTACCATGACCAAATAGGAGACGTTCTAAAGAAGGGACAGATCAGGAGTACCCTCAACCGGCGAGAATGCATGAAAAGACTGATGAACGTTGAAGAAGCCTAAGATATATGTCAGAACCGTAGCGAGTGGAAGGAAATAGTCTCTGCCGGGGTAGGCAGAGACTATTGGGAAACAGGCGTGATCTACATAATTATATGTATGTTTTATCGTTTTTGTAAAAACAACTTATTACTTTCTTCCTCTTGAAATAATAAATTGTTTACCTAACTTTTCAATGGCTTTATTTCCAAATATCGTAACAGTAGCTCACTGATGTGGAACTACAGGCTTTGAAAATGTACAAAGCAAATTTAATATTATGGTTCAAAATTGCAACATGCAAAATAAGTTTCTATTTTTACAAGAACGAGGAAAATAGGGTTAACATTTTGTTAAAGGTTTTATTGTTTTTTTTTTTGGTGAGCAATAGAATGTTGAAATTAATATCAAATAATTCCTTGAAGTAGTAAAAAATTCAGAGTTCATAGTAAACGTAATTATAATCAAAAGATACAGCCGTTTATGCTCCATTTTTGTCGCATATTTTGACGATCGCAACCTAAGGGAATTAAAACTAAAGGGTACTTCCCGTTGATTATGAAATTTGGCAAGAAGCAATGTCAAGTTGCAAAAGTAAAGGAAAAAATCCGAAAAGCGTTAATGATGTCGGATAAGCATCTTACTAAACTATTGTGTAACTAACAACCTAAGTGAATAAATACAAGTTGTTTCTGAAGCGTTGTTTGGTGTCAACTCATCCACACCTCGACCCTCTAGACCATACATTCGTAGTTATATCACTGCAACATATATGAGGGGTTATAAAATGATATACTTACGTAAAAAAATTGAGTAAGAGTGACAGTTTATTCCGGACTGACGATATATAAAGATTGTGCACCTCACGAGCTATACTTACATGAATATTTAATCTAACTTAAAGCTATCCCGTTATCTACTAATATTTTACATTTCAATCACAAAAAAACAATCTAAAAAAAATGTCTGATTACACGGAATCCTCAATGCGCGACTCCAACTTGCACTTGACCGGCTTTTTTTTGTCACAAATTCTATTATAAGGAATAGTAAATACCTTATTTATTCGCCCGACGTTTCATGGTTATGGGCTGACAGACAAGCCCCTCTAGACAAGTGGCAATCGATTAGTCAATCTATTCTATCGACATGTCAAATTAGTACATTGATCACGTGATATGTCGATAGCTTATGTCAGAGATGTGTTCAAATGTATTGAAGTGACATGTCGTTTAGAATAGATAGATTTACGATTGCTACTTGTGTAGGGGGGCAGATTATTTGAATTTCACGTCAGCTGTGCTTACATTTAATAAAGACCCGTTTATGTTATATTTTAATATTGCATGAGACGCAAACAGAATATTAATTCGAGCAAAACTAATTTGGGAAGGTCAGCGTCAGCACCATAAGTTTGAAATATGATCTTGTTTGTTAAAATTTAGAATTGGAATATTTTAGAACATGACTTTGAATCTGATAATTGAATTATTATTCTTGAGAAGGTATTTTACAAATACTGTAAATGCGACGTTAGGTTGGATGGATGTACTTATATTACTTAATCACCCGAGTACAGCTGAAACAATCTGTATGAAATTAAGCACTGATTCTGGAATGAATGAATGAATGAATGAATAGTCTGGAATAGCACCTAGGCTACTTTTTACCAATTCACCACGCGGACCGAAGGTAGTAATTCTATAAATCAAACAAAACAATTAAATGAAAACGACTATGTTTATTTTAATTGTGATCATTATCATCTTTATAACATTCGCCATAATGCTCAATTTTGCATATTCTGTCATAAACGTGATGGTTTTACATAAGCGAGGCTCATTTCTTGTCAGTCGAGTAGATAATTACGACAATAACACGAACGCAGGTGCAGTATACCGCTTCTCGTCTCAACATAATGTATAATAGCAGTCACTCAAATAGAGTGTTGATCGTTTGATTTATAAGCTACTCGCCGTGCACTTTAATATCATCATCCTCACTAGAACCCAAAAACGTCCCACTGTCTCATGGGTCTCCTCCATTAATATAGCATCACGCCTTTTTCCCCGAAGGGGCAGGCAGAGATGTTTTACACCCACATTTCGCCAGCTAAGCTTTCATGATAGAAAAGCCCAATACCATTTTCACCCGCCCCGGGAACCCGGGATCTCTTGCACAGCAATCGTACATACTTCCAGCTGCGCCACTGAGGCAGTTCCTCCAAAGATTATGTATATCTATACTAATAATATGAAGAGGAAAATTTTGTATTTTTGTATGTAACGAGTAAATTTAAAAACTACTGGACCGCTTGCTTTTTTTGTTGCATTTTCACTGAGTTATATGTTACTCAGTGAAAATGCAGCTTTCTTACAGTACATAAAATCACGCTACGGCTATATAACATCATGCTAGGGCCAAATAACATCACACTACGGCCAATAGGAACTGAGCAGTCGCCAAATAAAGAACGACGTGAAACCCCGCGCGACTTCTAGTATAAGTATAATAATTAATTAACGTAGTGTTAATAAGATCAGTTCATTTTTTTAAGAAAAGAAATGTTAATAATCTCTTCTTCTTTAGTATCAAGTATTTCTGCGTTGATCTGTCTTCTACGCGAAAATATTTTTTCGTGCGGTGTTATCTATAATTTGGGGAACTTTCATGAGTACCTACTGAATCTCTTTCTCTCATATATATTATTATACATTTTCATCTTATTTAAACTGAAGAACAACCCGTACATGAATGCAACTTGTAATTCTCATTTCCCAGACGTACTTAACTCAGTTCTCAGAGATTCCACTCGTAATTCTAAAGAGCTGCGGGCTTCCCGCAAAATTGAAAATTTCGAGCCACTTCACATAAGGAGATTACCTCAGTATTGTTTAGTGCTCAAGTACTTGAGACTAATATTCGCGGTACCAGGTATTTAGTAGTACTTAGAAACTGTATGGAGGCTTTGCAAAGTTGGGCAGTACCTATCTTTGGTTTGGGTATAACTTGCTGCATGATGGCAGAGATTTAAGTTTGAGCGTCACTTTGGTCGCTACTCAAATTGTAACTCTCAAATGCTTGTAACTATCTGACAAAAAAATATGAACATGGACACGTGGTACAGAATGCTGAACTTGTTATAAATCATCATCATCATCATATCAGCCGCAGGAAGTCCACTGCTGAACATAGGCCTCCTTAAGAGATTTCCAATAGGGCCGGTTGTTTGCGGCCTGCATCCAGCGCGATCCTGCTATTCGGATCAGATCGTCTGTCCACCTTGTGCGTGGTCTCCATTCGAGAACTTTTCGGCCCCATCGGCCATCAGTTCTACGTGAGCTGTGTCCTGCCCACTGCCACTTCAGCTTGCTAATCCGGTGGGCAATGTCGGTAACTTCGGCTCTTCTGCGGATTTCCTCATTCCTGATTCGATCACGCAGAGAGACACCGAGCATTGCCCTCTCCATAGCTCGCTGGGCTATTTTGAGCTTTTTAATGAGGCCTATATTCAAAGACCACGTTTCAGTGCCATACGTCATCACTGGTAACACACATTGATCGAATACTTTCGATTTGAGGCACTGAGGTATGTCGGACGAGAAGACGTTTCGTAATTTTCCAACCGCTGCTGCTTGTTATAAACGACAGTAAATATTGACAATGATTTACGTGCAAGCAATTCTATGAGTGTTCAATGAAAGGGGATTAATTTCTCAATAAAAAGAGTGTCGTGAATTTCTTACCGGTTCTTCTTACGGCTTTATCCTGTCAATGAAATGACAGTCGTACGCGAATTGGTTGACACATTGTTTTTACATTCTTCAATTATGACTTTCCTAAAATTAATAACCTGGATTGAAGACAATGGATGTCCTCTAAAACATAAACTCACAAATCGAAACAAATAACAGCTTGTAAATTTTTTTTTTTGTTTATTTTTATTTAAAAGACAACGCCCGTACTAAGGAAGTAGCCCTGTGTCGCGGGGAGCTTTACAAACATGGAATTAACGGACACAAAGTACACCCAGACTCGAAACAAATATCTATGAATCACACAAATATTTGTCTCGTGTGGGCATCGAACCCACGTCACCCAGCACGGCGATGTAGTGGCAAGGCGACCTTAACCACTGCGCCACGGTGATAGTCAAAATTATAATAGAACGTACAAATATTATTTTTCAAAATTAAATTTTAACCATTTCAAACGGACAACACGGTGAGAACACGCGAAGAGAACACGCGAATTCTACAATACGAATAAAAATAACATACTCTATTCGAATTTTATTAAAGTAAGTAAAAAGAGAAGAACTTTTTATCAAAACATAACGCAGACAAAATCACAGCGAAAGCCTGTTTTATAAAGGAAGGATCCTAGCAGAATGTAATAATAACACGGAGTAGAACTAACGAAGCAAATTCTTCGAGTTGATTTTAAGGAAACGTACTTAAACCAATTTGGCGAATTTTTAGAGATTGTTTTGGACAAAATTGTGGTTCGAAATATTTCTAAAAATGGTCTTAGTTGTATAAAAATTTAATTTGCTAATGCGGTTACTTGTGAAATTTTTCTTGGAGTAATTAAATCATAATTATTGTTTGGTTTGTACATAAATTTATTAGTGTGTCTAAACCCACATTCATAATTATGGGGACCTAATTAAAAATATCATGGTTTCGCCTTCATAAAAACCATGATTTAGATTTTTATATGTAGCTTTCTACGCAGAAGTCGGTACGTATTTCATAAGAATCGATAAACATTGTCGTTTTAGGTTGTTTTCTGACAATGTCAAAATCATGATTTTTTTGTTCATCATTTCAATCCATAAACGTCCCACTGCTGAACATGGGTCACCTCCAAATAATGTGGAGGGAATTCAGCCTACTAAACCACGCTGGCCAGACGGGTTGGTAAAGGCTTTGTTTCGAATTTTCTTTTTTTTGCAGTGCTCATATTTGCATAAGGTTTAGTTTTTGCCTTTAGTCACCCTTTACGACCCACAGATTGAGACGGGGCAGTGACATTAGTTAGTTCCCTATAATTTGAGAGGTGATGCTATCTACTATTGTTTTAATATTTTAAATAAATGCGTTGAACATTTCTGAAAACCATGAACCGCCAACCATTGTTTCCTAATCTTCTAAATTAATATATTTATTTATGATTTATCCGAAAAAACCGACTTTATAAATATTATAAATTAAAAAAAATTTGATTATATACTTTCACGTTGCAACGACTAATATGCGATTTGCGCTGTAATTTGATTTATATTTCTCGCAGGTAAAGTGTTGCCAAAAGTTAGTTACATTATATAGAAGATTACAATTTCGCCTTTAAAGGTTTAAATAAATGGTCGTAAAGATAAAATGATACAAAATTACGAGCTAACTTAGGTCATAATTTTAAGTACTCAAAATTTATCATTGAGACCAGGCGGTTTGGAATTATGTTGTTTTGTTAATTATACTGCCTTTATACAGACGGCTTTGTAGAGAAGCTATTTTAGATTACATAACCATCCGTATCAAAATAAAATCTTAACCAAAAGGAGTATCTACTCGTATGTACTTAATTATCTAGGTGTTATACATGGGGTTATACGATGTGTGTGTTATATACTCGGAAACGTTTTGATGAAATTTTAATCAAATTACATCGACATTTTCAAACTATATTATATATTTCCACAAAAAAATATTGTGAACTAGATTGACCGTGACTTCGACCGCTTAGATTTCAATATTTACACATAATAATATTTTTTACTAAACACAATACATGTCATATTTTCTTAGTTTTTGCCTTGGGTACCTAACGGAATTGAATCTCTAAATTTCAGGGTTCTAAGTTTCGGCTGTATGTTGCTTGTCAGTCTTTCAGTCATGGAACTGTTTTATGTAATTAAAAAAGTTTAATTAAAGATTGTGATTTGATAAATATTTACCAAAAAAAATGTAGTTATTTTTTTTTATTGTATTTAAAAAAAGACCAACACAACATTTTGTTGAGAGTCGTGAAATTTGCCATCTTTTTAACCATTTTCTTCATAATATTGCTCTCATCCGACACAAAAGTTAATTGGAACAGAGCGTATAATTTCCCTCTTACTTTTAATTTAGTACTACAAATCTGCTTAACATGTTAATCCTAACAAAACCTCTCCAGCTCTTGTAGCATACGTATAATTCACTTATCGTTCTCTCCGTAAGCGTGGTACATTGAATGTCTTATTATTGTGGGACAAGTCATTCCAAGTGGAACTTTGTTAACCTCCCTCACATCCTTTCAAGCGAAAAATCACCTTTTGTGGAACATAATAGAGTAGATTTTCATCTGGTGTATTGTCAAGAGCTTTTAATAAAAACAAAATTACATACAATGCAGAGCAATAAGGGACTCATAATGTGGACTGTCTGTTATGTGGCTAAAGTGTGGAAGCGAACAATTTGGGTGATAAGGAAACTACAGTAACGTTTGCTTCAATAGTCGAGGGAGCAAATATTATCTTTATTTTGATTGTATTAAGGTTTAAAATTAGAGGGTGATAATATGCTATTGTTAATACAACAACTGTTATGATAGCGAATGCGGTAATTGTCAATATTATTATTTGCAATGGCATCTTTAATATTTGATTTCGATATGAACGGATTGATTTATATGAATCGATTCATTTAAAAAAAATAAAATTGGTTGATAATATTTTATTTTTGTTTGATTGCTCATTAAAAAAATATTATTTTTTTACACAAATGGAACTGAAAAATAATAGGCCTTAAAAATTTTCTTTCAACTCTTTAACAAATATTGTTTTGTATAGAGAAATATCTATTTTTTGTGATAATGATTATTAACGATTTTAATAATGATATTGTCATTATTAGTTCCATCGCCTGTCACGATGCACTAGTACTATCTAACATCCAAGACTTAGAAAGTAGGGGTAAGCTTAGGTTGTAGGATTACCCACAATGCACTTGCGAACATTTAAAAAAATATAATTATAAATAGGTATACATTACAGAGTTACTTACTCGTACTTCTTACCAAAATAGCTCTTTTAATGACTTTCTGTCAAACTTAGAGCTAATCTAGAAGTAAACGTGTATTCTAGCTCGAACATAAAACGGCAAGTGCACTCGTAAAACTAAAACTAGCTAGCAATTACGGTGAACTGGTTTTTTGTCCGTGTGCTTGACATGATATTGTTACAAATGAAACATTGTAAGACTAATGACTAGAATTTAGATGTTTATTACCTACTGGGTATGTTTTGTATTGTGTTTATTATATTTCTTATAAATGTGTTTTCGTCTATTTTTTATTTTTACAGACACTAGAATTAGCAATTTGTGTTTATGGTATAATGATACTCGGGAATTGGAAATGACTGTCACCGTGGCGCAGTGGTTAAGGTGGTCGCCTCGCCACTACATCGCGGTGCTGGGTGACGTGGGTTCGATTCCCACACGAGACAAATATTTGTGTGATTCATAGATATTTGTTTCTAGTCTGGGTGTACTTTGTGTCCGTTAGTTTCATGTTTGTAAAGCTCCCCGCGACACAGGGCTTGTTCCCTAGTGCGGGCGTTGTCTTTTAAAAAGATAAAAAAAAAAAGATAGATAAAGATAATTCCGTGGAAAGCCTACCTATTATCCTGGAAATTGCAACAATATAAATCAGGTGTTAATGAAGGAGTTAGCAAGAAATTATCCCCATTATTGTCATTAATAAGCTATCTAAGTATGTCAAAATCTTGGGCACGCATCACGGTTGTACTAAAAGAACACGAGCGATCAGAGGGGCTTGTATAGAGATTTCGGTTGAGTTTTTTTCTTCTATTACTCAAATGTATTGTGTTTTAACTACACATTCGTGTTAAATTATTTTTTTCTAGTGAGAGAGCAGCATCAGTTCGTCGAATTAAATAGTATTGCGTTTTTTAGTCTTGAAATCCTCAGTATCAGTACTTGCTCCTTTAACATATGGAAGCAAAATATTTTTAAAATGGTATGCCACAAAACAAAACGACATCGGCGTCCAAAAAGAGACCACAAACAATTCCTTTTTCAAAAATATCAATTTTATAAATGGACAAAAATCGTTTCAGTGCAATTCGAAAGCAATTTCTTTTGACTTTATTTCCCTGATTGGAGATGGGCCGGCGTTTTGATATAAAAATATAACGAGACTACACCCCCGGCCTTGTTCACTGAGATTACTTTTTTACCGGCTATTAAAATGTAAATAATCGCACCTTTGCTTTGTAAACGTCTTACTATTTATTCAGGCTAAATGGAAGTCTGAATTTTAAAAGAAAGTGAGAGGTTTTAAGATAATTATTCTGTGTTCTTCGTTAGAAGTTAATATGCTCTCTTCAAAATTTCAAACCAATTTGTTTTATTAACAGGCTTTTATGTTAGTTTCTTTATAGAATGCTAGCTGCCGCCCATGGCACCGCTCACGTGGTAAGTAAGTATATCGGTAAAGTGGCGTATGTTCTATTTCAGACAATCATCTTCTTAAAACAATATTTTATACAGAACCTTTCAGCCGTTCTGATGTGATTGAGTAATAAACAATTACATACGAGTACATCCATCCTAACTTTCACATTTTTAGTATCAGTTAGATATTTGTCTTAAAAACTTTTAATCTTTCGCGACTTGTACACATATTAAATTATTATAAAACGGGTGTACGTCACGTATTATATTTAAAGGAATAGTAAATACCTTATTTATTTTTTATATCAATGCTAAACAAGTAATGGAAAAATTCCAACCCACGACGGGACTTGAACCCGCGACCCTGCCATTCCGTGTGCAGTGCTCTTCCATCTGAGCTACGCGGGTGGACCTCCCTGAGATCGAATTTATCCATTACCTGTTATTACTCATTTGCCCGACGACGTTTCTATTGAATTGCATCGATCATGCCACGGGCTGTCTGTCAGACCGTGATCACGATCGATGCAATTCGATTTAAAATAATTTAATATATATATTTGACTGTCAGATAAAACAATCCGTATTTGATATTGCCCTTTTACCAAAACAAAATTCAATACTCGAATAAGTTCATAACAATATATCAGTTTCCAGTTATTATAGAAGACAACACAGAGATTGATAAACTCAATACACCTAGTGACAGATGTGGGAACTATCTATTTATCTTACACTTGGCAGAAGGCGAATTGGGTGAGGCAAGGATCAGTACACACTACGGTAATGCAAACGTACGTGCCTATTGCTATACGGTGGACTGCAATAGGCTGAAATGATGTTGATGATGATGACGGTAAACTACTTTCATTGTAAATTATTTCCTAAGCAGACGATCTAGAATCTCCACGCAAGAAATACGAGTTTCAGACGTGAATAAGGCGAAAGGAGAAATAAAAATTCTGGTAGTAGTGAGGACTTTGGCGAAAAATAAAGGTTGGAGTCGCGACATTAGACGAATTTTAAAACCGTTTGTGTTGCGGTGCCGACTCACTAAGTAGAAATTTTCCTCAAAAAAGAGTTTGACCGTCGTCGAAACGTCGATACTAACCCTACGGTGTTGTATCGATGTTTTTTTGAGAATGATTACTCAACACCGCGCTGCGTTACATGAAGCCAAAATAAACATGTATCGTGTTTTATTTATTTTATAGTTATCTAGTAGTATAAAATGACTTGGTTGTGTTCATGAAACTGTATGATTATAATATACTCGTGTATTGGTAGCGATTACCGAGCATTAGATGTGCTGCTAGCTCAAAAAGATCTTTATGAAAGAGTTTGATATAAAAGAACAAAAAAAATACACTGATGCAATTAAAATCAAACAGAAAACTTTGCACAATCGTTTACGTTAAGTTAGACGTTAAGTTATATTTTCCCACATTTTTTTTTCAATATCTTGAGCAAAACTATTCCATAAAACTAATACAAGTGAATCTAATATCGCCTTTATGACTTGTTAGATCCGTTCTCCGAAGCGCGACGGATTAGTATTCTACCTTTGTTCTTCGTACGATACTCGCTAACAATAGCTTTATATATCATAGCTTGCTGTAGTCTATCGCCTTTGTGATGCAATCCCGTATTGATAATGCAGCGCTAATCTGAGATATGAGAAATTGATGGGGGCTTTGTATGTGTTGGTATGTGATTGTGGGGAATATTGATGTGTGTGCAATATGTTACATGGGAGTTTTATTTAGATATTAATTCCTAATGGCGAACTTAGCGGTTCATCTCAGTGGTGATTAGCCAACTGCGGCGAATAGTGCGTATAAGTGCGCAAATTGCAAAAAATATTGCACTACATGTTTTTATTTTCTTGACGGATGAATTGTTTGATAAATTGCTATTAGCCATGCTATTGTCATATAATAATATGTTGACTGACGGCGAGTACTAACGCATCGAGTGGACCTCACATTTAGCAGCCGCACTATACAAATCCGAATCAATTCTGTATACAGACGTATATTACAGGTAATGAAAACGAATATATAGGTGTAATTTAACGTATTATTAATTATTAAAAGTTTAATAGCGTAATAAGTATTATAACTACTTTTATAGAACTGCCTTGACAACCTGGCTTAGAATTAGCCGTGGCCGTATATGCATTATAAATTCAGACAGCGCAATAATTTTAACAAGCTAACGTATTTAAATGAAATTGAAAATCCAAATTGACACGCCCGAGGTACTCTTTACCTTCAACGAAAGGCAAAGAGGTTACTTTTTCCACCGTTTGGATATTCTGGCACTCAGCCAAAAGCACAAGTTGTGAAATGGTATTAACAATATTTTTCGCACAATTTACAAGACGTCTTTCTTAAAAATTATACTCGAGGTACTTAATATAAAACATTTGACTGTCACGGCCATTTCTGAGGACTCGCGTTCGATTCCTGAGTTGGTAGAAATATTTGTATAATCTGCAAATATTTGTTTCAAAAAGTGTGTTTAGAAATTAATACATATAATTTTTAAACACATATTTTATCAGTTGTGTGATAAAACAAGCTTAGAAAGACGTTCATTGGGCTAAATGGCGCTTTGTTAAAAATAATTTTCCAAATATTATACATACAGAAATAAAACTTTTTGTAATGGATTTGGCGCAGTGAGAGGATGTATCACTGCTCAATACTCAATGTTCGAGTCCAGAAAAAACGTTATTGGGTTTTCTAGTATCAGCCCGGCAACTGGAAAACTGCTGGCTTACTGGTCAACCCTAGCTAGTGGAATATGGCTCATGTCTAACTATGCAGGGAAAAAGGTACAAGTATGATGCAAAATTTAAAACTTCTTGGAGTTAATATTCTACGGTAGCACATCCCTGGAAGTGTCGAACCGTTCATGCTGCATGCAAGCATGCCAGCGTGGCACTTTTACTACATTATTTCTTTCTTTCTTGTGAAATCTGTATTATTAGCATGATTTATGTAGATTAAATTACAGGTTTTCCTTTTTACGACACAATAACCGTAAACACTCCGTGTAAAGCTACTTAAAAATAATTGGGGGTACTTTTGAATCTTTATGAATACTAAGTGAATGAAAAAAACATGAATTATACTTTTACAAGGCTTTCAATATTATGATGAGTAAAATTTATACATGAATTAAAAAAAAAAAATCAGGTTGGTGGTATTTAGTGCTTTTAATTCTGGATGCAGTAATTAAAGTTGTAGAAATATGTATGATTGGCTCTCTCACAGAAAGACGTCCTGTATTCTATTCTTTTTTCTAAAATTTTCAGTATCAGTGAGTGAAATGACGAACCTGTAACTATAATTCAAGTTATTATTGTTCTAAAGTGTGTTTTTATGGAGATTAAAGAATCTTCAACTAAACCCAGTCCGGAGTCAATAATAATAATATAAATTAATATCAAAAGTCTCACCTCCTATTATTTAGAACTAAATATAGTTGGCATCTCAAATCTCTGTCTAACCCAGGGCTAAAAGATGTGTCCTTTTGTAATATGTAGGTATTATTAATTCAATTGTTAGCACTTCTTTCACGTTGCGTTGCAATAAAGCAACGTATAGAGAATTTTTTTCCTTCAGCAAATACAATATCTACTTATGGAGTTTGTAAACAATAATAAATTAAATTCTTTTTTTTTTGTCTGTACTTTTTTAATAGTGCACGACTTTTACTCTTTTTTTTCGAAGTACCTACTATCTTGCATCTGCCCCCTGATTCTGACTTGTCAGTTTGCTCCCGGATCGTAACTTTTTCGAATCTTAGTACGATGTACTTTTACGGCATAAGTTATTTAATGTTATAAAATTGTTTACCGTATAGAAAATTAAAAACTGATTAATATAAGAATTTTTTCTACATCTATCTATTTCTTTAACGTTATGTTTTTTAACTTTAATTAAACGGATATTTAAAAAATATTCCGACAGCTTAGAATCAGGTGGCAGACTATGATGTTTCCGGATGATGCATTTCTAAGGAGCATGTAAGCGAAACCGCTGGAGGAAAATAGTTTTTATGTAATTTGATTTAGCGTCTCTTCCTTGTTATGTTTCCATCAAAATCTTGAAGATAAAATGTGTAGCGAGAAACTCGCTCAAAGTAACTCTTGTGTAAGGGATGCCAAAATATAGACATATCTAAGACTTCGGAGTGTTATTTATAACCTTGTTAGGTCTAAAAGGTTGCTTAGAAAGCCCCACGAGCGAAATGGTGATAAGTTTGCCGTAATCTTGGCATAATTTACGAGTTATGGGTTATGTGAAGAAGGACTTTTTCTTTTATTTAATATACGTCTTTTTGAAGTATCAGATTTTGGTGTTTATTCTACAGATTTTGTGAGGAATTGTGTTTATACTTTGGTTAAAAGGTTCTTATATTTACTTGACTGGATTTGGGTGGATTGTGACTCAAAGCCTTTTAGCTCTGTTGATAGAGGAGGGGAGATCCCTGGTCAGTAACTTAGGTTTTCAGGCAATGAACTCGGCAAATAGTAGTTTCAGGAAAATATTTCTACTTCTGCAAACAACGAGCGAAAATGTCTCCCAAATATATATCTTTTCAGCAATCAATGGAAATAAATTTCGCGCAGTTAGCCCGGTCTATAACTAGCGTAAACAAACCACAACTGAAAATATTTTTCAAAGCATATAAGGTCTTATGAAGCTTACATATCACAGTAGGAATTCTCTATGTTAAAACACAGAATGTGGATTTGTACTCATTTCCCTGCTATTCTGAAAGGGTTTCCTCCCCTAACGCCTTTCTTTAGAACATCTGCGCTACGTATTCAGAGGCTACTTTATTGTACATATTTTCACATTGTATGTGCCTGTTTTTATTATAACAGGAAGGTTTTACAGAGAAAACTTTTTGTGCGAGAAATTTAGTTGTTTTTTTTGGTGCCAGAATTAAGTATGTCAAGCTTTACAGTAGTCCCTATGCTTTTAAATGGCATTTTTGTATAATAATGCTGTACACCTAGCATTGGGGTTGTAAATTCTACTACATAAAGAAAAAAGCCACCAAGTTTTTGTAAATTCTTTCGTCAAAGCTCTAGTCTTGTCTGTTCAATTAGTGAATTTCAGGTAACTTGTACAAATATAACACATAAAACTTAATATACCCATTTACAAAAGAAAATGTGATATAAAAATAAAATTATTTTTTATGTCTCCTGAGGAATTGTGTTGTAAAGACTGGCCACATTACTATATTATCCTAAGCAAAAGCCAGTTTTTGAACATCACTAGACCAATTTTGAAATACTTTGGTATGGAGGTAGCTGATCTCTTGTGTTATTATTTATTTAGTTATCATCACGGGGTACAGGTATATCCAAAGATTGAAAAATGTATACAAGATTTTAAAAAATCGATTATAAAATTCTTGTAAAACATAAACTTTGCTTCAAGAACTGTCGTGACTCTTTATATAATTTAGCATAAAGTTAAGTCAGAGGCGAGGTGGAACGTAATTTGAACGTAGACAGATGGCCGAGCATCTGCGACTCAAACGACTTTATATCTTTAGGCCGAGGCTGCACTGGTGCCACAACAGCGACGCAAAGGCTAAAATACCAAAACAAATTTTGATAATTAAGGCCCCGTAGACGAAATACTTTTAGCATTAGAAGTTAAATGCAGTGTGCCTGTGAATAGGTATTTCGCCGATCAGCGATACATGATTTTGTTATGACTCGCTGGCCTAATACCTTTGTAATGCAGCCCCCTTTTTTTCGCGTCGCTGTCACCTGTTAATATTACTAGAAAATAATTTGGAAACTTTTAACTGTGTAGGTATGACTGCTGCTTCAAAGGTCCAGAGTTCGATTCTGGGAGGATAACAACAGTTTTGGGTTTTTCTGTCTTGACAATCTCAGTAACAGTTCAGATTCTGGATATATGCCTGGTTTTTGGCAATAAGGTTGCACCTATCATCCATATCATAGGTGGAACAATTTTGCCAACCATAGCGAACCCATGTCCAACCATAGCTCGCAAAATGTGTATTTATGCAATTCGAGAACTTTTATTTTGGCAAAATATTACAAATTATGAATTTGAATTTACAATGCCTTAGTAAAATAAATTGGAGGAGATTAACGAAAAGTACACTTTTTCTTCTTCTTATCGTATGGACTTGAGGCATACCCTGGTGTTCAAAAGGCTTCTAACTTGACTTAACGACTACCACATTAAGTGATAACCGGGACCAACGGCTTTACGTGCATTCCGAAGCACGGAGACGCTCGAGAATGAAATTGTCACAAACGGTCACCCATCATGGACTGACCTTGCCGAATATTGCTTAACCTCGATGATCATAACGAACATCTAATGCTACGAGCGCCTCACACTCACAAAAGGACACTCGCACAATAACAAACAGGACAGTGAATAGATCGAGTACTACCTAGATCTAGCAGAACGTTATCATAACATAAAATCATTAAAATTTATAAACAATAAATGTTTTTAGCGTCGCATTGCACCAAAATGACAATAGTTTTTTTTTCCACAAACGTCTTTGAGAAATCTTCTAAGAAATGGTGAGAATCAATTTAAAAATCTCCTGGATGCAAATGGACTGACGGCTGACACCTGTCAGTCAACTAGAAGGGGAGTTCAGAAAGAAAAAACCAATAATATATTTCAAAAAAATGTTTAGGAAGCGGTAAGAAAACCACAAAAGAGATTTCGTTACTTCGGATGACATTTCAGAATTATATTAGAGTAAACCTGTAAGTACCTGATAGTTTTACTAAAACAAAAATCAACCCATTAATGTCCTATTAGTGCTTTTTGTTGATGTTTTTGTTCAATTCCCATCCGATTTTCAGACTAGACAAGTACCTATATGACATGAGTGATTAATAAAAAATAGTTTCTAGTCACGGTGTAGGTATTTTGTGCCCATTAAATGAAAGTTTATTAAGGCTTGTACCTTATTGCGGTCGTTGTTTTTAAAAATAAAATCTTGGCTTCGTCAGTAAAATAAAATACCGTTTTGCCGAATCTGCGCGAGCTTAGGCATATGCCTGGTCAATGATAATGATACATAGCAATATATTATGCCGAGGATAAGAAGGAGCCTATTCTTTTGAGGATTAAAGTGTTAAATTAAACAACTAGCTATCATCATTATCTTCATAATCATATCAGCCCAATGACTTCCACTGCTGGACATAGGCCTCAGCTAATTTACGCCATCGCGAGCGAGTTCTCGAGTAACGGCCACGTATTGGAAGGCACAGCGTGGGACGGCCCCCTCCAGATGGACCGATGACCTGGTCAAGGTTGCGGGTGGCCGTTGGTTGCAGGCGGCACAAGTAGGTATGTTTGAATATAATTGAATAATGTTAGCAGATGTAGAGCATAATTCTGCCCTACTAATGAAGAACAGTTCAACTGCATGTCCAAGTTTAGAGAAAAATGTGTCTAAAATCATCAATCTTAGATACCATTTTTGCAAGGCTTGTGCAATACAATTTTGTCGTTCTTGTATAGCACGGCAGAATTTAGGTAATAACATAATTGATGTAGATGATAAAGATATAACTCGTACATAACACATATAATATCGAAGATAAATGGTCCTCTCACACCATCTGTGGCATTTCGACAGCTTTATGTGTCTTTGCTATAGGGCTGACCATTTCTACACTAGTCGAATAATAGATCATATATTTTATTTATAGTGAATTTTAAATATTGTTTTGGAAAGGTATATAGGTTTTCAATAGGCTATTGATAGAAGGAAACCTTTTTAAGTAATCTTTATGATGATTAAGTAAATGCTATCACAATTGTGTCGTTGTATACAGCATCCATATCCCCTGATCGGCTATACTAGCCTAATGTTGAGAGAAATAGTTTTACAAATTTATTTGCTTAAAATGTACTTACAACATATATATATATATTTTGGCAACTCCGATTAAGATTTACCGCGCAAGAGAAAACGCGCATCGACGCGTGCCGTTGCATGCATGCCGTTAGCTGGCTATAATCAGTGTTTGAAAAATATAGTGATCAAAGCAACAAGTATTCAGTTTTTCTCTTCACATCCCGTTTGCTGGCTATAATTTATATTAAAGAAAATTAAGAAACAGTGAATAAGTAGTAACGCGCAAAAGCGATGGTGGCTGAATGGATAAGGGACCGGTGGCGTGCAAATCACGCGGTCCGAGTTCGATCCTGACCGGCAGTACTAATGTGGATTTCACTTTGTGGAATTTATAATATGTACTAGTCAAGTGACTTACCATCTGCTAACGATGAAGGAAAAACATCGTGAGGAAACCCACATACCTTAGAAGAAATCCATCAACCAGCACTAGGCCAGCGTGAGTGGATTATGGCCTAAACCCTCTCAGCTCTCTAGATAGAGGAGGGGAGACTCGAGCCCAGCAGTGGGATTTAATGGGTTGCTGATGAATAGTAGCGCGCAAGTAACAGTCTGATTTGTTATTGTTTCATGGCCTAATGAATCAACTGATTATAAATAAAAAATTACCTAAAGATAATCTTTTTACCGACGCAGGTAAACCCACTGGTGTACTTATAGTTGCTTAGTTTCAATGTTGTCTAACAGTGACAGCCCTAAAAATGAAGAATGTACTCTGAACAACTAATAACTGTATGTCGGCGAACATTTCCCGTCACGCTGTCCTTATTACATCTATTTCTTTACCGTTAAATATTTAATCACGAAGATAATGGTCACGACATTGGGTATAGGCTTCGTAGCGTAGATAAAACAAAAGAACGTTTAGAACATGGCAGCTTAATAACTGACGAGAATACATGAAAAGACTGATGAATTTTGAAGAAGCCAAAAATATATATGTCAGAATCGTAGCAAGTGAAAGGAAATAGTTTCTGCCTATCCCTCTGTTGGGAAAGAGGCGTGATCTATATGTACGTATGTATGTCTTAATTGCATTAGTTTAATTATAATATGCGATGTATGTTTGTTTTGACCGTTAAAATCGAGAGGATTCGGTTATACATAATTATTATTATATCGAACCGTGGACCTTTTGCAAAACAGTCTTAATCACTCACTGCTACCAACTTTGGCAATAAAAAAATTAAATTGAATTGATTTGCATTTAATTTTGTTCACAAAAAGGTTCAAACCATCTAATCCCACATTCCCTCATACATCTTTGTAAACAAAACCTAACGTCAAATGTTTGTACAGCGATATCTCAACAAATACTTGAACAAACATTGGCTCCACTTTTATGTATAGAAGTGGGTGTATCGTGTTTCAATTTCCATCGAACCGTAGACTAGAATCAACAGAAGGCGAAATAATGTGTGTGCGACGCGTGATACGAATAGGGAAGTGTGGATTTTTTGGAGAATATCCTATCTATGTCTGTATAGGCTTAGGTAGTAAGAAAATAGTTTGGGGCTAAAGCCTTTTCTAAAAGTGTAAAAGCTCTTTAAAAAAAATATCCAAAGAAAAATAAAGGCTCTGCACTCGATTCACAGACGAAAATTCAGAAGATGAAAAAAGCATCTATTATTTCTCTACATGTAAGGGATTTTTTAAAAACAAACATCATATTCATACTCGTCTCATACGGGCTTACTCTGAATCTCGATTCGATCAGGTAAATATAATAGGAAATTTAAATATGATCGCTGTCACTTTCAAACATTTGACAGCGACATCAAAACCAACCAATCAATAGTCGAAATTCAGAAGAAGACCCTAGTCTCCGCCCGAGCACTGTAGAGACGGTATATTGTAATGTACGTAACAAGTAAATAAATGTTAATTAAATATTAAATTGATTATTATTTAATTCACCATCCCGAACACTACCTACTTGTGTTTACTCTTCTTTGCTACGGCGCCCGCACAGAATTTCTTCAAGGGGATGCGGGTTTTCCCACGATGTTTTTTTATACCGTAAGCAGATTTTAGGTCGTCGAAGTGAAATCCACATTCTTACTGCTGCTATGCTTCGGAATCGAAGTGGGACCGCATGATTTTCAAGCTGGTAAATTATCCATTCAGCCGTTCACTTCCTAGTCATCCTAGTCCATCGTCCTCAATAAATGTGTAAGGTGATCTGTTATTATTGAGTGTGAGTGACATTGTGTCAGCAATCTCTATTTTCGTGAATGTTCCTTTCATGTTCAATATTGTTTTCTTTACCATTTTCCTGAACATCTCTGGTCAATTTTTTCGAATAAAACAGCAAAAGAAAAACGACGAATTAAATCGGAATGAATTTCGTTTCTTAACCGATCTTGCGGAGAGACCTTTCAAATCGGACTTCAAAAGAATAAAATAGAACGTTAGTAGATTAATACGGAGGTACTATCGGAGTTTTAATTTTCATCGCAATCGCAACGCCTAAGTCTACTGCAGGAATTTTGTGATATACATTTTTTTATTCAATAATAATAAGTACATACTCGTACAAATCAAACAATATAGTTCTTAACAATAACTTAGGGTAAACATAATGTCTGGGTGCCTATACTAGGTTGTAAAACCTGTGCTATAAGCGGTTATAGTGCTAGATTTATCTATATTTATTTATTTTATTTATTTATTTATTTAAACTTTATGCACTATATAAGTAGTACAAAGGTGGGCTTAATGCCAAAGGCATTGTCTACCAGCCAACCTTAGGGTGATGCAGAGAAGAGCATGGTAGGTGCAAGTAGAAGAGAATGATTTGAAGAAGCTAGGTTGAATTTATATAATAAATACCTATCATATATATACTATAACAACATAAAAAATAAATATCTATATAAAAATTAGATATACAGGGTGTATACGACGATACGACATTAAATGAAACCACGTGTAGCATGTGATGTTAGAAGACTATACCAAAAATATTTAACAGAAATTTGCAATAGTTTAGACGCAAATGTACTTTCTTTATGTCACAGTTGTTCACAGTTTTAAACAACCTGTAGGTATTTACGTTGATCGTATGTTGTCATTACGTCATTCAATTCATTTAAATATCTCTGACTCTTTCATATTATCTTATCTCTTACTCTGTTCCGCACTGTTGTCATCGTCATGTCGAAAACGTCATGATAGAAAAATTATGTGTGGTTGTATATTCTTAAATTTTTCGACTTTAAATAATGTGTAAGTAGCTTTTTTTTTTTTTTTTTTTTTTTTTTTTTTCTTTTTTTTTTAATAATTTATATTAGAATATGTTTATAAGGGTTAACACTGGCTGCCTTGTCATTTAATGTCGTATCGTCGTATACACCCTGTATATATATATATATTATTTAAATATATAGGAATAGATGATATATATACATAAATACGAATAAGTCACTGATGTGCTGATGCTGCCAGCCTATCGAAAAGAATGCTTCGTACTTTCATTTTAAACGTATACCGATTTGTAGCCATCCTGACTTCAGGAGGGAGCCCGTTCCAGAGGAGAATAGATTGTATAAAGAAGGAAGAGTGGACAAAATCAGTGGTATGAGCAGGACAGGCAAGAAGAAGGTTATTAGAAGAGCGAAGGTCTCTGTTGTGAGTAGAGGATAAAGGTAGAAAGTAGGGAATTAAGTAACTAGGTGGAGTGGGGGAGTGAAGGATTGAGAAAAGAGTCGTAAGAGCTCGCATATTACGACGCTGCCGTATAGGCAGCCATTTCAACTCCAAACGACAAGAAGAGACGTGATCATATTTACGAAGGTTATAAATGAATCGAATGCAGTTATTGAGAAGACGGTCATATTTATTGAGAAGATCTGCATTCAGGTCAAAATAACACACATCACCATAATCGAATAAAGGAAAGATTAGGGACTGCACAATCATTACCTTGGTCTTCACTGGCAGGAAGTTCTTCAAGCGATACAAGGCACGAAGGGTACCAGTAACTCTTTGGCTGACACTGGTTGCCTGAGCTTGCCAGTTAAAGTTCGTGTCTATAATAAGCCCTAGATCTTTTACAGTCTTTTACAGTATTTACCCACCCATGATGAGTTTAGGTAAAATATAAATACACAATTAATAACATTAGGTGACTAAACTAATAATTATACTACATTTAAGGTAAGAAAAATAATATAAGGCCTATTTTAGAATAAGTAACATATTTTCTGTTTACTCGTAGGTAAAAGACTGTAAATAACTAAATAAAACTAACTTACAATTATAGTGATTAAGGTGGAATATAGACAAGGCCTTATTTAATTTATTATAAAGAAAGGGACCAAGAAATGAATAGAATTTTTTGTGAAAGCAAATCTCGATATATTTGTAAAATACTTTTTAATTTTTTATCGAAATAAAACAGCTAAACAATATTGTTACTTTAGTTTTTGCCAGATTGCTTCGAGTGCTGCTGAGAAAATGGTTCTCTTAGTAGTTATTTGATATTTCTTTGTTTCCGTTTTAAATGGAACGCGTTTATACGAAATTGAAAATAGTTTCTCAAAGAAAACGGTTCGTATATATTCGTTGCAAATGTATTGTATTCGTTATTTTGCAGTGTAATATGTTTGGATGCTATTGCTAGGCCAATGTGTAGTGATTGTTCAATGTTAAAAGAATTTATTATACCTACACATTACAGATCTATTTATTTTTATTAAAACTTACTTTTGATCCAAATCCTTTAAATCGTTTCTTTAGTACCTATAAAGTTACAATACGAATTATTCGCGCAGTAGCAAATGGCTTGTTTATTTTTAGAAAAAAACATTACCCTCCTCTTTGGCAGTCGGGTAAATACAAGATGTCACGTGGGTCTTGGCTACCGTCATTCTTTATTTGGCCACTGCTCAGCTCCTTTTGACCGTATATACTTAGCCTACGTTAGGTATTCAGTGATAATGTAGCTTTGATACGGCAAAAGAATTTTTGAAACCGGTCCATTATTTTTTAAGTTTACTCGTTACATACAAGAATACAAATCTTTCCTCTTCATAATCTTAGTGTAGATGTAGAAATGTAGACTAGTCACTGATCATTAGTTGTTGTTTGTCTGTTTGCTGTATAGAAATGAGTCTAATACCTATAGTTCTGAGATTTTGTAATTTTTTGTGCAGAAATAAAACTTTAGTGTCTACGATAACATCAAATTAAAATAATCTTAGAGACAAGCAAAGTAGTTAGTGCTTGAATTCCGTACCATTAGTAGAATAATATTACAATATCTGGGAGAACGAGCTAAGCTCGACAAAGCAAGGAGTAGTTAGTAGTTATTTTTTAGAAGACATTCTGCAGATTATACAGATTGTACAGGTAATCCTAAAAGGGAGTACTTTTTAACGTTCAAATTTTACAAAAGTGTAAAAAGCGTTACGTAGATACCAGGGATTCATGTTTACAAAATTGTGACGTGGCATCGTTTCAAGTAAATGCAATATAAATTGTTAGTATTATTAAATATCTCAGTCATAGGTCTCAGCTATAATCTTATTATGTACCTTTAAAATATTGCTTTGTTGTAAACTCGTAGTCCATGCTGTGGTCTCCTGTAAGTGAAGGAGTACACTGGATACAATCTGTGTGTACATTCTTTGTTGGAGGTCCTTATTAAATAAATAAAAAAAATAATTAAATTAAAAAAAAATCTTTCCAACAAGCAGTTTTGTCCTCTAAAACACAACCTCTGTTCTGTTCTTTCGACCAATTTCACTTTGTGAAAAGACTTCAGAACTGCAGAAGAAATACATCGTCAGAAAACCCACATATCCTAGAAAAAATAATTTGGCGTGAGTTTCTTGCCAGCTCTTCTCATACTCGTAGCTCCACCCCGTCAGTGAACTGGTCGTAGGCAAATTTGCTGATACTACTTTTTGGATAACCTGTTACATTCTTAACTTGTGACTTTCAAAAGTGTTGTGAATAAACGAGATTTCATTTCATTTCATTTTTTCTAAAATTTCAACTCAATCAGAAACAGAGGGGTTTGCCAAATGAACTTGCGAAATTTCATTACAGACTCACAACGTAACAGGTGAAACTAAATAAATATACAAGCTTAGAGACTAGTAGTTATCTCATAATTCCCGATTCTAGGATGCTAGCAACTTCCACTGCTAAAGAACTTGTAGTTTTCACACTACCATCCTAATGTAAAACGAGCTACTACTGCATCTCTTTCCAACTCGTCATATCTTCGGACCTCTCCTTCTAACACAGACAGGAACTATTTGTAGTTAGTGCAGATATTTACTTCCTTGGTTTAGCAGAACGAGACAGCAACATCTAAACTTTGTAATGAAATCTAAATACTCTCAGCGGCCGAAGTGTTTGAAAATCGCTTCCACACAGGCTGGGCTTAACTAATTTGCAACTGTAGCAGCGGCGAACTGAAGAGTAACTACTGGAGCAGACATCAGCTGTAACTAAGTTAGCAACGCATTTCAGAAGAGTAGGCTCAACAATTCTTGACAACGTCCAATTTATATAAGAATTTTGTAAAAATCCCAAAAGTCCAACAAGAAATATCTTTATTTAATTTTAAGTATTATTTACATTCGTATAGTGACGGATTAAAAAAGCTTATTACCACTACCCCATCTCAATCCGTGGGTGTCGTAAGAGGTGACTAAGGGAGTAACCTTATGCAGACAAGAGCACTGCAAGAAAAGGAAAATTTGAAACAAACCCTAAATCAACCCGTCTGCCCAGCGTGTTATAGTAGGCTAAATTACCCCACAATTTTTTGGAGATGCCCGTGCCCAGTAGTGGGCATTTATGGATTGAAACGATGATGATAATTTACATTAGATTTGAGAAATCTGGGTTAAATCAGCTGGTTCGCGAGTTTGAAGGTCAATGACCTGTACTTTTTATAGGTACCCACTTTTGATCTCTAACACTATTCCCAGCAAGAGTTAGAATTATCCTGCCACCTATTATTATATTACTAGCTGTTTCGGCGAACTTCGTATTTATGATTTTATGAAAGTATATCTACCTACCCTACCTACCTACATACCTACCCTACCTACCTACCTACCCTACCTTTGTACTCTACCTACCTACCCTACATAAAAAAAAACACGTAAAAACCATCCTTGAACTTCAACGAACATTTAAGAAAAGAATTGGCCAAATTGGTCCAGGCGTTGTTGAGTTAGGCGCTTACCAACACATTTAGCGATTCATTTTATATTATAGATTATACAATAAATTTGTTATTATTATTATTAATGATAATCATGTTTTATATAATTTATTTATCTATTTAAGTAGTTTACATTCACAATAAATTATCACGTACAACAACCTGTCCTCTTTCAAGCAGTTTAACTGCTGCACGTGAAATAAAAAAAAATAAAAATTCACCATCAGCATATCAACCCAATGACATCCATTGCTGAACATAGGCGAGGCCGTAATACGTGGCTGCCAGTTGGGAATTTTTCTGCCCTATCGGCCATTAATTCTGTGAGCTATGTGGCCTGCTCACTGCCACTTCAGCGATGCGATTCATCATCATCATCATCATCATCATTTCAGCCTATTGCAGTCCACTGGGGTCTTTCCCGTCTTTTTTTTACACTTTGGGACTATGGTGCCAATCGCGGAACGGCCTTTTTTGAATTGGCTGTTTCACACCAAGACCAAACCGTGGTCCGTTTGGTTTTAGTGTGAAACAGCCAATTCAAAAAAGGCCGTTCCGCGATTGGCACCATAGTCCCAAAGTGTCGTGGTCCCAAAGGGAAAGACCCACTGCTGGACGATAATTAAAAATTCGGAAAATAAAAACGAATATGATGTAAAATGACAAAGGACTAAACCGTACAGAGTAAATGGATTTCAGAATTCTAGTATACTCGCAGCTCAATGTTCTAAACAGAGCACCACTAACGACATTAGCTTGGATAGTCGACTCTCATTATTACGTACGCGGTCTGTTTCCGAATTGACTTGCAAATGAGTTGTCACATTTGCCGCTATTGTCGTCTAAATAAAGTGAATAATATTACAACTGTTATATTTTTCTTCGGAAACTCTAGGGAGTCCGTCTTAAGATGTTCTTTGTGATAGCAAAATGTATGTTACGTTATTTTTGCCATCGGAAAGTGTGTTTTTTTTGTATACCACGAAAAAATTGGTGTACAGCCAGCTTGACGGTAAGTGGTTAGCTTAACTTACGGATGCCATAGTTCCTCAAAATTCATTCATTCATTTAACAGAATATTTGAATTATTTACAGTAATTGGTGTCAACCGTTGTAAGTAAATAAATAAAAATAAATAAATAAATAAATCAGTAGGTACTTCTGGCTAAGTTTCATCAAAAAGGTATAAAGGTTTTAAATAGGTTTTAAAGACGGCCAATAGAGGAATTTCTTTTTTTTTTTATTAATGCATGCAAACCTGCTATGTAATTGGCCATAATAATAAATATTATAATACATTTATCTGCGTAAAATGTGTTAAATACAAAAGATGGTAATGTAAAAAAACTTAAGCACTAAGACCATTTTTTTAAAGTTATGCAGAATTTGTTATATGGTAGATTTATTATGTTCTCAGGTCATCATTTCAACCCATTTACGTCCCACTGCTGGGCACGGATCTCCTCCAAAGATTGTGGAGGGAATTTAGCCTACTATACCACGCTGGGCAGACGGGTTGGTATAGGGTTTGTTTCGAATTTTCCTTTTCTCGCAGTGCTCTTGTCTGCATAACATTACTCCCTTAGTCGCCTTTTACGACACCCACGGGTTGAGATGGGGTAGTGGCATTATGTATTCTTAATCCGTCACTACACGGATTATAGAGAAGTGGTGCCATATATTCACAGCTCTATCTAAACATTTCTAAGTGATGCACCGGCATTTCTAACTGAAAATGAGTAACTTTGCGTCTATTTGTGTTATCTTTAGCAGTAAATTAATTAGTATTGTATTTTACAAATTTAGCCTCTTCATAAATATAAATACCATGATGAACGATAATAAATATGTGGAGGACTTTAAACACCTGATAGGTGATAATCGCAATTGTTATTGCATTGGTGGTTGTAGCAATCATGGCTCATTAGGTAAACAGCTATTGTGTCGAGTAGCGATTAGGGTTCAGTCACGGCCCAACTATTTAGCTTATTGATGCTGGTATGAACCCGGTATGGGCTGTGTCTAATAAATACATCAAAAGTATAGTAGAAAGAAAGTAAGATAAGTTTAACATCTTATAAAATTGGCTAGTATCTAATCTACTATTAGGTCTGCTACAACACGGTCATATAATCTTAAGTAGTGTTTTCATGCTTCCCCAATAACATCTTATACGCCTGTGAACAGAGGAGAAATTTGGTTACTTGCCATTCGAAACTCGATTTTGACATCGTTGTTAAATCGTTGAAATGACAGCGACCATGTTTAAATTATGACATCGATTTGAAAATCTAATAAGCCGAATATTGTTTAGAGTAGGCCTTCAGATTCATTGAGAGCATCGTGGAGATGGCATGAGGTAGGTGTATGTCGTAGGATGATTTGAATTCGATTTTTCGCGAAAAACACGCATAATTAGACAATGGTGAAAGGATCTCTCAATTTTACTGCAAAAAGATTATATTTGTTGCTTTTTAGGGCGGATAAGTTAGGGTAGAAAGCCACAGTCTTCGAGGTTATTAAATTTCTTTTTTATGCATTTTCCCCACTGTCTAAATATTATCCGTGTTTTTGCAAAACAACTACGAATTTCGCAAACAATCGAATTATCAAATAAATCTTACGACATATTATAATGTGACTGTGTTAAAGTCTGCTACAATTTCTTTGCAGACAGAGAATGTGATCCTAAGGCAAAACTCTAGTACCCTGGGATTGGTTCATTTGTCAAGGGCATGGTACCAAAAACTTCGAGGTTAACTTGATCATTTGCATTCAGATCTGAAAAAATATTATCAGCCTTCGTTCTGATATTACGAAAGTAAGGAAAACGGTTTATGTTATTGCTTTTAAGCGGCTTTGGTATTTAATACTGTAATAATCTTATCGAAAGATACGTGTATTAAGTATGTAGGGAATGTTAATAAATCTGTTTGAAAATTGTATGATCTCATTAAGGAAAAATCCTATGTTATATATATGGTCCTATATAAAAAATGCAAGCAAAAGCAGTCGGACCATGCGGTCAGAGGGCAATTAACAGCCACAATTACACACATTATCTGTGTAGTGACGGATTAAGAATACATATTATCACTACCCCATTTCAAAAGGGAGAAAACTTAAACTGACAAGAGCACTGCAACAAAAGGAAAATTTGATACAATCCCTATACCAACCCGTCTGGCCAGCGTGGCTAAATTTCCACCAAAATCTTTGGAGGAGACCCGTGCCGTCTGAGGGTTTTTGGAATGGTATTTGGAATCTAAATTTATGACTCGTCGGATTTTGATATCCCTGTTTGCTGTTGGTCCAGCGGTTTTCATTGTCAAACACTTCACAACAATATTAATATTGACATACAAATGTCGAGCTTTCGAGAGGGTCCCCAAATTCAGACATGACTGGCCTGTTGGCGTAGTGGTTTGTGACCCTGACTGCTAAGCCAGAGGTCGTGGGTTCAATTCCCACCCAGGACAAATCTTTGTATGATGAGCATGATGGTTTGTTCTGTATCTGGGTATAATTTATCTATTGTATGTATCTGTTTCATCATCATATCAGCCCAACGACGTCCACTGCTGAACATAGGCCTCACCTAATTTACGCCACTGTGAACGGTCCTGTCCTGTTTACAAAAATATAAATATTTAAGAAGTATATCAGTTGTCTAGTACCCATAACTAGATGGCGCTGTGTGAATGTGTGAAAATATTATTATTGTTAACTCTCTTTATACAAAATCTCTTTGACCTCCATACACTTACTTAGCATTACAAAGTGAATCAAGATCCCTCATATACTTAACAGGTGTACTAAGTAGAAACTTTAAGCCGAACCCTTCAGATCGATAAGGAACATGTGGAGCAACAGAACTTCGTAATATAGGGTAATTAGGTCAAGCATAGTTTACGTGTACAGTGGTGCCGGGTTTTGTAAAGGGGTAAGCAGAGCATGTTAATGAAGGTGCTTTATTTTAATCTCACTAGATTTGTATGTATATTGTATGACTGGCCTGTTGGTCTAGTGGTTAGTGACCCTGACTGCTAAGCCGGAGGTCGTGGGTTCGATCCCCACCCAGGACAAATCTTTGTGTGATGAGCATAAAGGTTTGTTCTGTGTCTGGGTGTAATTGATCTATAATATGTATGTATTTACAAAAAAAAATGTATTTAAGTAGTATATCAGTTGTTTAGTACTCATAACACAAGCTAATATAATTGCTTACTTTGGGACTAGATGGCGCTGTGTGAATGTGATAGAATATTATTATTATATTATTATTATTGTATTTAAGCCTACTGTTTTGCATTCGTATTGTGATTTATTAAAATATTAGGTATGTAATTATTTTATTTATTATTTTAAAAATGAACTATTTATGACAATAAAACAAATAAATCTGTATCAAATCTACTTATAACAAACCAATTGCCTATTATACTTCTGCGTAATTATGTGAACGATAACTTCAGAAAATATTTTTAATTATTTTTTGTGTATGTGATTGTATTACATGGTTTGTATGTAAGAAAACTTGTGGTGAATCCATTTCATAAGTCGGAAATCTGCATCCGTTTAAATTTGAATTTCTTTTAGTAGTTTTTTAGTAAGAAAATGTACGTATTTTTTATTATTATATATTTTATTTACTCATCACAAAGGTTTCTTACACTTAATTTACACTATGGCCGTCAGAACCAACTTTGTAACTGGAGCCTGTGGTAGGTTAGTTTTAAAAAAAAGCAGTGGGCTGGGTCGATAGTAGATGTTATGATGTATCGTTTTGATGCAACTGTTGACAACCCTTTTGCAGCAAAAATAATAATATAATAGTAAGAATTTATGGTGTTTTGAAAAGAAGTCAAATATTCAAAGCAAATTCAATTTAACAGTATCTTATGGGACAATGATTTGCAAATATTACCCAGTCACTAATCTACTGTAGTACTTACAGAGGCAAAGGACTTTTTGTTTGATTCTCAAATATACTTAAGAAACTCTTGTTTTATTCAAATATTTATTATTATAATAGCAAGTTTGTAATTATGAAATGCTGAGGTTGAAAATTTAAATAATTATGATTATTAAATATAATTATTCTGCCTAAAAAGGGACTCGTAGTCGTGGCATTGCGGTACTGAAATATTCTTTATGATCTTTGCGTTAAGTAAGTTTTTGCAAGGTTGGTACGTATATGGGTGATCGTTTATTACATTATTTTTTATACTAGAGCATAAAGGTAGATACGTCAAAAGGGAAATTAAATGACTGTCTTAATTTAATCTGCTTTCTGAAGCACTTAGACAAATATTTTTAATATGGAAGCTGTTCTTATATTTACTTAAATTTTGGCGTATGTGTCATTTAAAAAATTAAAAACCAGATAAATTTGTTGCCAATTAAAAAAAGTAATTTCCGTTTACAATATCTATCTATTTTCTTTGTTATTTTAGTAATTTAATCCATGATTTGCAGCTAGCTGTGTTTGTACCATAGGTAAATATTGGAAACTGAATTTAATAATGCCAATGACAGCCAAATGTCTAAATAAATTAAAATATGGAGACAGTGTTCAAAACAAAATTTGTAAATTATCGTGGTACATGGCTCGTGTAATTTGTTTTTGGTAGATTTCTCAATAAACTTTTCATATTACGAATGGGTAGAAGTAATCAGACTGTTGTTATTACTTGAAAGTATATTTCCAAATTGACATCTGACTTTTGATTAAAACCTCATAGCCGGGGGACAGTTAGCTAACCTACCATGTTCCAATTTCATGCTACCAACATTAAATCTTCAAATAACTCTAATTTCAAAATTTTGGTGAAATTACTTTCTAGAGGTAGTCAGATGGTTAATACATTATCTCTTTAGGCTATTTCGAATAAGTTGGTTATTTTGAGTGATATTACCTTACATAATTACACCTTTTCTTGCCTGAAGTGTAGACGAGGCATCTAAACCAAAAATAATAATAAATAAAAAATTAAATACCCTGAATAGTAACGTAATTACATGTTACTGTCTTTAAATCAAATTATTATAACTATGTTTTATAGAAATTATCTGCTATTTTACTATCAGATTTATTTTTGATATCTTTATAATGCATGCTGTAACAATTGTAAATATCGCTGAAAATGTACGGTCGAACGTGGATTGTGTCGCTTAAATTTGAAGTAAAATATCGACAGTGCTCGGGTGTGTGCCACTAACTCTTAACGGGCCACTTCGGTAACAAAATCTTATTTGATATTCTGTAGCATGTTTAATCCTATATTTACTGATGCGTTCGTTAGAAGCATGGATGGATATTTTTTTTTATTAACCTATCACGACTGAACCGAATGCATCTGTGTGAAATTTGGCGCACAGGTAGATTGGACTGAATATCACAAAGGTTACTTTTTACCGATATAACACAAGCCCCTTTATAAAATTAACTCTGGAGGTTCTTTAAACTTTTCCTAGTTTTTTTCCAGAAGTCGTCGTAACTCGGCTCAAAGGCGATTATGTCTAACGAACTGGGACAAAGGTCCAGACACTAATTATATAAGTAAGTCTGCTTCAGGTGCATCTCACTAATGAAATTTATTTGAATCCAAGGTTTTATCTAGTGTAATGAATAGTGATTTCAGAGAACATCTTCTATCGTAATAAAACCTTATAATAAGGTTTATGAAACTGATATGCCAATTACTTTTTTATTTGATAGATAAGATAAAAAGTTTATTTGTTTGTTTTTTATCAGGCTAGCTAGAGCAATTAAATTATGTTTTAATGGCAAAAAAACTTACTAACAGATTCGCTGACTTATCTATTAGGCTGTGTTTATTTTACTGTGTACATTTATTAAGTGTTTATTGCGCAGAACGCCCTTAAGTTTTCAACCGAAGAGAATTTCAAAGACACTAGACACCTATTTCTTTCGATCTCCAGTTGACGTAGAATCCAGTTTATACTTTCAATTCATGCTTGTGCTATTATATTATTTGTGATCATAATATCATATAAGTTACAAGACTCTGTGTGTGTGTGTGTGTGTGTGTTTTAACCCTAACCTAAATCAAATTTCTGATACACAATTAGCGGCCTCAAACATGAATTTTGTAATTAATAGTTTGATATTAATTAAAACAACTTCAAAAGCTTTGAGCTAGTAAAGCCATTAATTGGACTAAATCTGTATACAACTTCAAACTTTACTAAAGCTTACCAAGTAAACGATTTTAATTTAATCTTTCATATTTTGAGAGGCTAAAAGCATTTTCGTGGAAACTAATAACAGTTTGAAAGGTAAGATTAATACTAAAAGGAATAAAACAGTAACTAAAGTTTCTTAGGGTTTCTTTCCGAGTAGGCAAATAATTTGCAACGTAGTAACTCTTTTTTTTCCAATTAGTTAATCGCAGGTACCCCTATAAGCCTACGAGCCAAGATTCCAGAATAAATCGTTGCACACGTTGCAGGAAATCAATGTGATTTATCAACACACCATAAAAGCGAAGTCACAGGCAAAACCTTATATAATATACAACATTAAAAAGAAACTAAAAGGAAAATGTACTGAAAGAAAGTCGTTCCTTTGGGATTATGAGACTTAGGAAACGTGTGAACGGGTCTTTACAAGGTTGGGACAGAGCACAGTAATCTCTAGAGCATCACAAATATACGCATGACGGAAGATACTCAACGTTTTCAGAACAAATTGCCCTTTCAATAGTGTTGCCAAAAAATATAGTAAGTAAGTAAAGAAAAATGTGTTTCGAAACCGTACAAGGTAAAAATATAAATACTTGTATATGTGTGTTCATAAAAAACGAGTGCATCGCTTGCATCAAATGTTTGATTCAATGATTTATAATGCTGTATTTGCTGAAAGCCACGTGTTATACAAAGGTTCAATCCTATAAAATGGACCCAGTCTTAGATGGTTGAAAATAGAAAACTATATTATTATGACATTCTTTAAATAGTTATGACAAAAATCGCTCACTGTGGCCGTCATAAGGAGAATAATAGATTTTCCTATTCATATTTTTCTTTGTTATTATACGTATATTAAATTCCTCATTATGTTTTGAATGCGGAAGTATATTATAACAATATATTTCTGAACTCTTTTGTGAATTAGGTCACATAATTTTATTTTCCTTCGTTACAGACAGTCAACATACTAAGAATTTTTTGGATTTTTCTGTAGTGACGGATTAAGAATACATAATGTCATTACCCCATCTCAAACCATGGGTGTCGTAAAAGGTGACTCAGTAGTAGACGAGTAGTAATCTTATGCAGACAAGAACACTGCAAGAAAATGAAAATTGGAAACATACCCTATACCAACCAATACTAAATGAACACAGGCATATTCTTTATTATCCATGGGCGGCGGTTACCATCAGACATCAGATGAGCCGAATATTGGTCTACCACATCGGGCAATATAAAAAAATCTATTTCCCTTTTTTTAGCTGTGGTATCATCATCAACTTATCAGCCTAATGACGTCCATTGCTTGAAAAGGGACTTACGACTGCCATCTGCACCAACGTCCACCTGAAACCTTGACTAGGTCTTTGCTCCATCTAATGGAGGGCCGTAGCTGTGTATTGTCATACTAGCAAACAATTTATCAGACTGATGTTAAGCTATTATTCGCTATATAATATCAAGGCGATGGTGGCTAAATGGATAAGGGGCCGGCGTGCAAATCACGCGGTCCGAAATCGATCCCGACCGGCAGTTCCAATGTGGATTCCACTTTGTGGAATTTATATGTACTAGTCAAATGACTTACTGCTAACGGTAAAGGAAAACATCGTGAGGAATCCCATATACCCTAGAAGAAATTCTATGAGTATGTCTGATCCACCAACCCGCACTAGGTCAGCGTGAGTGGATTATGGCCTAAAACCCTCTCAGCTGTGGGACTTAATGGGTTGCTGACGAAATATCAAGCTAAATTATAATACAGAGCTTGTATTTTCACTGACATGGGACATAGTATCCATCTGTGTTCATTCATTACTCACCCGTTCATCCATCTACCTGTCAAGCTGGTTAGTCAGCAACTGTTCAAACATAATGCTATTTAATTGTTCACTAATAAGCAGTTTTTGAAATACGGTGTTTGATGTAAAACAATATTCAATATGATTTTCTTGTGAACTCTTACTGCATAGAAACTTGAAAATTGGTTTCATCGGCTGTTTCTGAATACTGGTGCCATGAGTTAGATTTATGATTTAGTTTCAAGGTGGCTAATGTAATTTCATTGCGTGTTACTAGTCTAAAATTAAGCTAGAAAATAGATCACGACAGTTCGACGATCACCACAGTTGGCATTATTTTTCCACATTTTTATTAATCCTTATGTCATCATCATCTCAATTCATAAACGTACCACTGCTGGGCACAGTTCTCCTCCAAAAAATGTGAAAGGCATTTAGCCTACTATAGCACGCTGGCCAGACGGGTTGGTATAGGGTATGTTTCCAATTTTCATTTTCTTGCAGTGTTCTTGTCTGCATAAGATTACTACTCGTCTACTACTTAGTCATAAGATCTTATCGTAATAAGATCTAGATCTAAGAATGAGATCTAGGTGTAAAATTCTGCCAAGACTAGCGCTCAAACAAAATTAGAATATGATTATTTAGTAGGTACGTAATACATGATTTATGCTTTATTTTAAGACCTAGAGTATTGGGTTGTAGGTTTATGTTTGGAGCTTTTTATCGGCTAACCTTGATCTACAGAAAGCCAAAAATATTTTGCGTGTAGGTTGACGTTGAATAATTATAATAATATGTAAGTATAATAATAAATTAATTGGTTTATTTCTTATAGCCGAGGAAAGTATTAAACCTATGCTAGTTATGATTCGTTTCAAAAGGATTTATTTAATGCAAACAAAAATATATTTCACCCGTATAAATATAATATATAAGTATATATATAAATATATGTATCATCATCATCATATCAGCCCAACGACGTCCACTGCTGAACATAGGCCTCACCTAATTTACGCCACTGCGAACGGTCCTGTGTCGCCTGCAACCAACGGCCGCCCGCCACCATGACCAGGTCGTCGGTCCATCTGGTGGGAGGCCGTCCCACGCTGCGCCTTCCAATACGTGGCCGTGGCGAACCTTTTTCCCCCATCGGCCATCAGTTCTACGAGCTATGTGCCCTGCCCACTGCCACTTTAGCGATGCGATTCGGTGAGTTGGGTGGTTACTATAATAATACTAATACTAATACTATTCTACCACATTCACACAGCGCCATCTAGTCCCAAAGTAAGCAATTATATGTGCTTGTGTTATGGGTACTAAACAGCTGATATACCTGCTACTTAAATATTTTTTTTTTGTAAATACATACATATTATAAATAAATTACACCCAGACACAGAACAAACCTTTATGCTCATCACACAAAGATTTGTCCTGGGTGGGGATCGAACCCACGACCTCGAGCTATGTCGACAACTTTAGTTTTCGACATAGCTCACCGAATCGCATCGCATATTGTATCATCATCGCATGTATATTGTAGGTATATTAAGTCAAAACATTCAACAGATATTCTATATTCTGAACTCTTGTGTGAATTATTACCATTTTTATTTCCTTATATAGAATGTCCGTTTTTTTTTATAACTAGATTAGCTGTAAATAGATTTGGTATAACCTACAACCTTCTTGGTTTGTACTGGCTATCGTGTAAGTAATAATTCCACCAACGAATTCTAGTCTTAAGTTCTATACACATTACGTCACTGGTCAAGGCGAACGAGGAACAAGGAGGGAGGACAACGGGAGAAGGGCGAAGGTTACCATAAGGTGCCACAGATTAATGTGACCACGTGTAGCAAGGATGGGAAAGGCTTCAAAAAGGAATAACGTGTGTATGTATATAGCGTAATGCCTTTATTACAAAAGGCATAGATGTAACAGACCCATATTACGTCAGTTATGTTGGGTCCCGTGTAATGGGGGGCGAGCCCATTTCGATTAACCGGACACAATAGCAAACGCCGACAGACACTGAGAATTTTTTGAAATAACCCGCCCTGGATGTTTATCCCAGGACTTCTCCCACGCGTTCGCTGTGCATTGAAGCATTTTTATTATGATCATTTTGCGTCGTAATTTATGGATAACCCTTTAATCGTTTTAATTGCACTCTTCAACACTCTAATTGCTTTCTTGTTGAGAAAAAATAAAAACTCAATTTGTTATATCCAAAGAGGAACTCGTTACACAGAAATATTCATTGAAAAAGTTGAAACCCCTTAATCTTATCCACTTATCCTCTCTCTTTAACTTAAAACTAGAAGGTAGCCTAGTGATAATGTAGCTTCCTAATGGCAAAAAATATTAATCAGTCCAGTAGTTTTTAAGTTTTTAGTTACATACAAAGATACAAACGTACAAAAATACAAATCTTTCCTGTTTATAATATTAGTATCATCATTATCATAAATTTTGACTGGCCTGTTGGTCTAGTGGTTAGTGACCCTGACTGCTAAACCGGAGGTCGTGGGTTCGATCCCCACCCAGAACAAATCTTTGTGTGATGAACATAAAGGTTTGTTCTGTGTCTGGTTGTAATTTATCTATAATATGTATGTATTTACAAAAAAAAATATATTTAAGTAGTATATCAGCTGTTTAGTACCCATAACACAAGCAAATATAATAGCTTACTTTGGGACTAGATGGCGCTATGTAAATGTGGTAGAATATATATTATTATTATTATAATCAGCAACCCGTTAAGTCTCACTGCTGGGATCGGGTCTCCTCTTCTCTAACCAGAGAGCTGAGAGGGTTTAGGCCATAATCCACTCACGCTGGCCTAGTGCTGGTTGGTGGATAAGACATACTCATAGAATTTCTTCTAGGGTATGTGGGTTTCCTCACGATGTTTTCCTTCACCGTTAGCAGATGGTAAGACACTTGACTAGTACATATAAATTCCACAAAGTGGAATCCACATTAGTACTGCTGGTCGGAATTGAGCTCGGACCGCGTGTTTAGCACGCCGCGCCGCGGCGCCGCACTGTGGTTCAAAAGCCAGTTCTAGCGCGAATAAACTCTGAAATACGAAAGTTGTGCTAATACTTTTAAACTATGCTTAAATGACTTATAGATAAACGTACTTTATATTAATAAACTAAATTATGTAGGTACTTCAATAATTAATTAGAGACAACTCTGTGCATATAGCACTACCAGCTTATATTTTTATTGAGTGCTTAAGACGTAGTTAGTGAATGATTTATTTTCGCAATTATTTGTCTAAAGTTATAAATTTTATTGTTGTTATCGTGTTGTTTAATAGTTGTTTATCATGTCAGCTTATGAAAATGGTGTGTTTATAGTTTAGTTTAATTATTCTGGGCATTTGATTTGATCCTATTATTTTTACAAGAAACGTCAAAAGTAACAAGGGTTTTAAAAAAGTGCAGAAGAGTGCAGGCTTCAGATGTGTTTTGATTTAAAAGCTTATTTAGTCAGTTTTCAGTCATAAATAAAATCTTTTTCCCCTCTTGGACGTAGATATTTTTTTTGTATTTTACAGTTATGGAGCCCGTAGTCATTCGTGTAGAGTTGTTTGAACAATTTTATATAAACATAGGAATTTAAAGAGAAGAATGTGGCAATACCTTATTATTGCATCGTGTTTTTTTCATACGAAATATAAAAAGTCCGCAATTACGTGATGTCCTGTCAAAATTTGTGAAAAACTTAGGATTTCGAAGGAAGATTTTTGTCGGAAAATAAAGACTGGCTAAATGAAAATTTTGTTTTGCCTATTACTCCTTTAGATGAACAATTACAAACTGGATCTTTAGGTATAGGGAAACCACAAAAAAATGATGAATGTGGTACTCGACCTAAGCAAAAGAAATTACAACATTTTTTGCCTCGACATATTCTATGCAAGAACTTTCTTTTGCTGATTAGTCTACCCTACGTAAGCGGAGTGCAGTTAATATAGTTGAAAATATTACTGCACCTAGCACATCGGAAGTCATAAAAGTTTAAAAAAGCTATTTCTGCTGCAAGTACGGAGTGTTAAACTACATCTTTGGCGCTTATAATCAATACGAACTTGAATACATAAAACAACATATTATTTAGCTTGCCTATATATATCAGTTGCTAAAAACTGTAACGCCAATATATATATCCATCGTGGCACAAAGTAATAGAAGCGAAACGTGCTTGCTAATAATGATTTCGTAACACTAAGTGAACTTGGTGTATCTATTAATTTAAAAGATTTGCTTAATTTGACAGCATACAGGATATGCAAATTTCAATCAAAAAAAAAAAACACTCCAGACTAATTATTATAATCTGATATTAAAATTGGGGATAGATAGGATCTCTGGTCAAAGTATTATTAACAAATGGTTAATGTAGAACAAGGTGATTCTAATAGCTAATAGCTGAAGGAAATTAGTCCCTGAAGCTATGGAAATGTTAAAATCAGTTCATTAACACTATAGCATTGAGGACTGATGTTCACAATATCGAGGACCAGACTTGTGATACTGAATAATGATTTATTTCTATAAAAATAATAAATAGTTGCTATTAGTTATAATTTATTTTTGCTAAATAATTAAATAAATACACCTGAACACAAACATACATGTAAATAATACGAGTTACGAGTAAATAAAGACTTTTAAGTTAGAACGGAATTTATTCGCGCTAGAACTGGCTTCTGAACCACAGTGCGCCGTGCCGGTCTCTTATCCATTCAGTCACCATTGCTTATAAACGTACAAAAATACAAATCTTTCCTGTTTATAGTAGGTGTTAGTATAGATATACAGATATGGATGAAATATACCTACCTGATGATTGGTACTTTTTTATAACTCTGCGAGTTGTAAAACGTGTTAGTAATAAAATATTGATTATCACGTTATGTTTCATGTTTGTTATTTAAGTTTTTTATACTTGCTTTGGAAAACGAAATGAGAACTATTTCTCGGGTTTATGACCGTGTTTATGTGTTTAATAAAGTGATTTATATAATGAAATAGCTACCCACTCTGGCTTCGCACATTTGATTATATTTTCATGCGTTAACTTTTCTGAGTTTTTTTTTACCTCGAATTCAAAACAAAATCTGCCACACCTTGTCCTGTCTATGACGTAATAACGTATTCCTTGTGGTGCTTGTCACTTTTTAATGTAATGCTCCGGTCCCACGGCCTGTCGAAAGCACAGTCTACGCCAAGCCGCACCACGCCTGTCAAGGTTTTTGCTTACATTTGCGCCACGTGCCGAACCGTTCCCACGGCGTGTGTTACCACCGTTACCGCCATTCTAATATGTTAAGAGACACGGAACACATGGCTGCATGCGCAGCCGTACGTACACGGTCGAAAATGAAATAAACGAAAACCGACGTGCCGCTTTCGGACGCGCGACGACACGCCACCACAGGCCAGGCCGACCGGTCACTAAGGCTTCCAATTTTGTTGTATTTTCGAGTCCCGGGAAAAAATATCGAGACTCGCTCCAGTCTCGAAATTCCCGAGAAAAACGAGACTTTCGAGACTATTTTAAAAATTGGTTTCATACTCATGGGCTAGGCATTTAGACAATCAATACAAGTTATTTTAATAAGTTCTTTAGTAATAATGTTGTTGTTGAAACAAATGTTAATATTTAAAAACAATATGTGAAAGATTATGAAATTTACAATTATTGTTTTTCATTTTTAAAGTGGGCTCGTAAGAAACAAAGATCATTTAGTATCTTTTCAGACAGAGAAGATCTAATTTTGTTACAAAAGTAACCCGCGTTAGAAAAAGCTCTCTCTGCTTCAACGCTAGTAGGAGGGATAGACAATAAATAATTATAGCACTGGCTTAAATATTTCCCTCTGTCACCACCATTTTCAAAGAGAGCTTTTTCCACGTGCCAGTTTGTTTGTAAGTCCACCAACACTAAAGCATTATTGTTTGCTATGTCTCGTTGAGGTTTAAATAAATTATTTAGCTCATATTCTAACTGCTCTTTTGTCGTTAAACTGGTCACCTCCGCAATCGTCACATCATTCGAATGTCTAGTACTTATGGGATAACTGGCAACTGGTACTGTCAGCGAGCTTTCAATTGTAGATTTATTTAATCTTTCCCACAATATTTTTAAGGATACTGTAATTTCTTCATTGTTGAATGATTGAAAGGCACTTGCATCAAACTTTTTTTCAAAAAATTGTGACGGATTGTGTAAGTATTGTAAAATACTCGCCTCGATCAGTCTATTTTCCCTAATACGAACACGCAGTGAATTGACGAGGCTCATGCTCAAAGAACTTTGCTCTGAATCTAATTTTACATGACAGAAATTGAGTGCAGTATCTGCTGTCAAAAGAGTTGCATCTCGCCTACATAGTGCTTCTAAGGTCACTCTTATGATACCAAGTGAATTCGAAATCGCCTCGAGTGAATAGGCTATACTCTGATGCAGTAAACTCTATTCCAGACCCTACATCAATCAAAGCTTTTCGAACGCACGCTTTTAATTTAAGAAAACGCTCAAGCATTTCAGCTAAACTGGACCATCTTGTCTTGCAATCAACTATTAATTTTAGTTCCCTGTTAAAGTCTGCCTCTACGTATTTCTTTAGTACAGTTTGTTTTGTTTTGTTTGTCTCGATAGTCTCGTTATTCCCGGGACTGGCAGTAGTCAATATCGAGTCTCGAAATTACGAAAAAACGTCGAGATTCTCGAAATTTTCGAGACCGAGACTCCCGGGATGGAAGCCCTACCGGTCACACGGCGCGTTGGCTTGTCCTGGCGCAGCCGTCATAAAACAGGCCGTGGGACCCGAACATTAGATACATGATGGTATACGCTGCCCCCTCCCCAATGCGCTTTGAATTCTACTACTCACCTATATTAAGTCCTTTTTACTCTCAAAATAGTTTTTATTTTATTCCCTTAGGTGTAAATATTTGCCACCTTTGATGATAAAAGTTGCTTATTCAGTAATTAAACACTCACATATGCAGTCCTTCATCTATTTTAAAACCTACCGTTTCTGACGACGACATTCTCTAAGATGACATTCGTATTAATTACTTACTCTCAGAGCTCAGAGAAGCCTTTCATCCCATTAATGCATTCAACGGACTGCGCTACAGAATGATGCGGTTTCAACCCTCTATTTGTTTACATAAGAAAAAATGGGAGCTTAAAATAAAAAAAATGAGTTCCAATTGAATTTAATGACCTGGGGCTGTACGAGTGACTTGTTTATAAACTGCCGTTTTTTATCTGATAGGTAGATTATAGAGGATTTTAGAGCTTTAAAATCTAATTTGGAGTGACCGATAATCGACGGACAACGGAAGCGATACTCCTACTGGCAATAAAATGTCACTAGGAAAGTTTACATATTAATTTTTTTTTTTTTTTTTTTTATATTCATTTGGGTAAAAAAAATATTTTTGGCATTATGTGGGAACACAAAAACTCTAACCCCAAACGCATACACCGTCTCCGTTCCGTCGTGGATAATAAAGCAACGCTTGCAAAGTACAAAGTCTCATTCAAATTGTTCCAGCCGTTTCTGAGATAATTGTAAATAAATTAATATCATAAATGCTTCGAATACCTGTTTGTTTAATGATTTCGCACACACATTTTATTACTTTGACGCTATGTATTATGTTATGTATTATTGTAAAACAACGTCATAATAAATGACTCACAGATGTAGATGTATAATATAAGTGAGTCCCTCTCCCTTTGCCGCGTCTGTTTGTCTACATATTAAACGCGATAAACTCAAAAACGACTAGAATGAACTTTGAATGACTAAGAATGAATGAATTGATGAAGGTTATACTTATCATGTAAATTGGCTTAGCTAACCGTGCCAAACTAGGGTGGGTCGCTAGTAGCATATAATTAATTTTAAGATCCTATATCTATACTTACCCATAATCCTTGTTTTTCCATTGTTATTTATTTACCCATTATACAATCATTTTAGGCACAAATCGTACAAATAAACACGCAGTTACACTTTTCACTATTGTATTATTAAGCAATCAGTTGCCTCGGTTTTGTCTGACGCACTTTAAGGATGTCGATGAAAATGCGCTGCCGCTGTAGAGGTGCAATTCCATTCAGACTTGAGACTTAGCTGATCGACAATTTTATTTGTCTTGATGAACGCGACACGTAGGCATGATAATGCAATATTTTTTGTTTAATCTGTCTGCCACATTGCAAACACAGAACACATTGCGTCATAAAAAATTATAAAACACTAGCGGACCCGACAGACGTTGTCCTGCATGACATACCAATCGATTGCATTTTTTTTATATGTGAATCTAAACCATCCTCGAATCCACTAGAATACATACACAAAAATTCATTCAAATCGGTTCAGCCGTTTAGGAGGAGTTCACTGTCAACACACGTACAGAAGAATTATATATATAAAGATAAACAAAGATTATGCAATGATGTTGTCTGTGGTCTACTCTGTGATGTAAAACTGAAACATACGAGTAGTGCATTAGGTATACACGACCACAAACAAAAATTGGTCAGTTTCTGTTTTGTTCTGTTCTCTCTGTCCACTACTTTAAATCTTATTTTGTTTTTTCTTCTTATTGTCTTCTTTAGTCTGTTGTGTTTTTTATTTTTAGGTTATTAGTTTAATTACGTGTAATATAGTTTGTTTAGTGGTAGCGGAATTTTTTTATTTTTGACTGTTATAGGTATGTGTAATCAAGACAAATAAAATGGTTTTCTTTCTTTTCTTAAGTCTGAATAAATTGTTACAACTAAAAAGTCTTACAACTTTACATTACATCAATAAAGTCCTTGACACACTGCGTCTTTACGCCTTATTTGTTCGTTCCCATTCATGCAAATGTGCGTGTGTTTCCGCCTTGTAATCGTGAACTTTCATTGGTTATACGTAATTTTGATCGGTTGACAAAACGGTCGGCATGTTTTGGTTCACGTTACAATATAGATTGGTGCATGACGTAGATTTATGAAAGTTATGATTGAAACAGCTATTTTGCCGGTTATTTCCTGATTTACAACATATTTATTGTTATTACCTAGTGAATAGTAAATGTTATGTTTTGCAGAAATATCCGAAATTGGAATTATCCGAGGATATAGTTTTGTTGATAGCTTTTATATGATGGATGATTGCTTGTATTACTATTTATGTTGTTATGTATATAAATTGGTTGACTGGAAAACAGGGGAATACGTTTGTAATAATAATAATAAAATAATAAAAACATTTATTTGTCAGAATATTGTTACAGTGATGTTACAATTAATATTATTAGTTCATAATATTCTGCCGTTTCCAGCGTACAAATATTTATTTTAAATGTATCATGCACTCAACTGTAATAAAATGTCATCAAGTAAAAAAATAAAATAAAAAATAAAAAATCGACTTAATGTAATGTCAGAATAAATTAAAAGAATTATAAGTCATATCATCAGTTATCAAATTTATCAATTAAAAAGTCAGTAATAGAGTAATAACATTTGTGTATTAGAAGGGCAAACAATTTGTTCTTGAAAGTAACCAGATTAAGTCTTCTAAAAATATCGGGCAATTTATTATAAATGCGAATTGCCATACAGTACACGTTTTTGGGAAATACATTAATTTTCTGTTGAGGTACACATAGTTTGTGGGTTTTTCGGCTTTTTCGAGTTACTACATCATTATGTATGAAGTATGAAGAATCGTGCGCCGCGTTCCCTCTTAATTACGTGTAATATAGTTTGTTTAGTGGTAGCGGGAATTTTTTATTTTTAACTGTTATTATCTAAACTGTTATATATATAAACTGTTATTGACTGGCCTGTTGGTCTAGTGGTTAGTGACCCTGACTGCTACGTCTGAGGTCGTGGGTTCGATCCCCACCCAGGACAAATCTTTACATGATGAGCATAAAGGTTTGTTCTGTGTCTAGGTGTAATTTATCAATATAAAGTATATTTAAATTTAGATTTAAAAAAAAATATATATTTAAGTAGTATATCAGTTGTTTAGTACCCATAACACAAGCAAATATAATTGCTTAATTTGGAGTCCCAAATTTCCACATTCACACAGCGCCATCTGGTCAGATGGCGCTGTGTGAATGTGGTAAAATATTATATATTCGTGAACTTTATTTTTTATTAGCTTTCGGCCGCGGGAAAGTCCACTTTGGTACTGTGCATTTTCTCAATCAGCCATCCGTAATACTTACATTATAAATTATTCAAAATGAAATCTGAAAAAGCGCAACCCTTGTCTAGATTCGGATCACTACGTTGTCCGTCTGTCAAGAATAATTATATCAAGAACGCGTAGAGGTACCAAGCTGAAATGAATACCAAATAGGTACTCGCGTCTGCGGTCCCTTAGCGCAATAAAAATATCAGAGTTTTAAGTTAACGCAATCAAAAGATCTATTTTGCTGTTGACCTAGAATCCCGAAATTTGGCAGGAAACAATAGCAAGTTACACAAGTAAAGGAAAAAATCGGAAAATCGTACTCGTTGTAGTTATATCACCGAATATTAGCATTGTATTGGAAAGGGTATATAATTATAATGATATGCCTAAAAAAATTAAAATAAGAGTGAAAGTCATTCCAGACTGACGTTACATAAAGATGGTGCACCTACTTTCACATAAATAGTTAATCTATCTTATAACTTATAGCTATCCCGTTACTTACAACAATCCCTCCCGTACTGAACCCTCAGTGCTCGAGTCCGACTCGCACTTGGCTGTTTTTTTTTCTACGCTACCGTTTACATGAAGGTTTTGTATATACATACATAGCATCACACCTTTTTCCCCGAAGGGGTAGGCAGAGGTGTATCACACCCATTTCGCCAGCTATGTTTGGTCCCATGAAATAGGGGGCGAGCCTATTGTCATCAACCGGGAGCATTTGTTTACCAAACTCCGGGAAAATCTTAATACTGGAATTTCATGAGAGAAAAAACCCAATACCATTTTTACCCGACCCGGGAATCGAACCCAGGACCTCTTGCACAGCAGTCGTATACACTTTCCGCTGCGCCACCGAGGCAGTCTGAAGGTTTTGTGACCTTACTAGTATAGTCAGCCATGTAGCTGTCCCTTATTTTATCGACTGAAGTTTTACGCATGGAAGAAAAGTATAGTAGATAGATAGGTATATAAAAGTTCGACAAAAATGCAGATAGGGATCTTCAATTTGAAGTTAGTGCGTCTCAGGGGTACTGTGCGCGATGAAACAGAACTGGATTGAGGAAACTTCACTCCAATCCTCCGGAACACTGCCTTACCTATGGGGAACGATGAATATAGAAACGACATTTTCTTGTTAAGTTAACTACAATTAATGTTAATAAAAATAAATGGGTGTACATTGTGTACGTTAATTGTGTATGTTGGTAAAGTACCCGTGAGGCAGGGCTTGTTCCCTTGTGCGAGCGTTTTCATCTTCTATACATATAAAATGCTTTGTCCTGAATGACTGACTGCCGGATCAACGCACAGCCTAAACCGCTGATTGTAGGATCTGAAAATTGGAAAGTATGTTCTTTGAATGACGTAGGCATCCAATAAGAAAGGAATTTCCGAAATTTTAGGCCTAAGGGGGTTAAAATGGGGGGTAAAGTTTGTATGGGACAACGAGATTTCTATGTCCAATCTACTTCAAATTTTGCATAAACAATCTTTAACTTTATGTAAAATCGAAATCTACGCGGACGAAGTCGCGGGCAAAAGCTAGTTTATGTATAAACAAAAATAAAACGAAGGCTGTGCAAGAGGTCCCGGGTTCGATTCCCGGGTCGGGTGAAAATGGTATTGGGCTTATCTAACATGAAATTCCAGTATTGAGATTTTCCCGGAGTTTGTTAAACAAATGTTCCCGGTTGATGACAATAGGCTCGCCCCCTATTTCATGCGACCAAACATAGCTGGCGAAATGTGGGTGGAAACACCTCTGCCTACCCCTTCGGGGAAAAAGGCGTGATGCTATGTATGTACCTATGTATGCCGATGCAAATATATTTTAAAATTTTATTCAGATGCCGTTTTTTCATCTCTATACTAGCGGAGTATCAAACATATTTTTCATCAGCGATCATACATCAAAACTACACTAAGTACTTTGCTATTGATTGACACAATTTAATATACCGGGCTGGTAAATTACCGTTTCATCTAACCCTTGGGAGCTCTAAATAGTAAATATATTAAAAAAAAAATATTAATAACAAAGTTCCAATAATATTCCAAGTTTAGTCAAATCATTTTTTACATTCACAGCTAAACCCCATAACGTGATCCAGCACCTGGCACAGAAAGCGCAGATCCACTTACAAATAAGGCTTTTTACCACAAATTCCATAAGCCATCTATTCACCGGCCCCTTACAATTTGCCAAGTGATTTATTTGAGGAGTTTTATACCACAGCCGCAGGGTTAGCAAATTGTCATCTGTCAACTTTTATAGGATTTTTTGCTGCAATATCGAAATATTTTGCCTTTTGAATTGGGTGTTTGGAATTTTAGGAAGGATTTATGTTGTTGGAAAAAGTTATAGAGAGGCTTTCAGCATGATTGATAACATGAATGTATTGACGTCTATAAACTAAATTAACTATTTAATGTTGATATGACTGAGCGTTTCTTGCTGGACAAAACAGGCGGTCATGAGTTACTAGACAAAGTGACAAGAAAAAAATTTAATGATATGACACAGACCTCGAAGTTGCTTTTGATTTCAATGTCAAATGTTTGAAAAATTTTAAGTTGTGATTTTAAAACAGTTGACAATGACATCAGAATCGACTGTCAAGGTTCCCAATAGGTCGTATAGTCGGTATGTTTTTTTGATTTTCTACCCTTCTTCTTCTATGTACTTGCCTAAAAATTCTCGTATTCTCAACTCTCAGTGAGAATAATACCACAATCTTCCACATCTTTGTAATAGACTTTGACAACGACGAGAAGCTTAGTCATAATATTAACGTTCTAAAATGCACGGTATAAAGGCAAGGGTTATGGTTGACAGCTGTCATTATTTAACGTCACTGCAACTGAAGGCGTAAATTGTGGGAAAAACTTAGGATGGTTGGTGATTTACAAACTTTGTGCAGAATGCTCTGTCACTGTTTGTATGGAGCGTACCACTCTACTATGTTTTATTCGTATTCAATACTCAATCATTTATTGCTTCCATAATGTACAAATAGGTAGTAGGTATAATGTAGGTTACAATTATGGACCCTGTCGGGCACAGCACAATAATTAGGAGAGAGGAAGAGGGCTAAATTTAAAAGTAGCTATTTTCATAACAATAACGTACTAGTTATTAGTTGTATAGGTAGTAATATTGCAAAGTATCTAGTTTTATGCTAGAAATACACTTATTCATACGTCACAATGCCAAAGTCAGGTAGGGTCCGGTTAATGGATCCACTATACCTAGTACATGGTTCAAAACATAAATGGTGTAACATGATGGTGTGAAGCACTTCTGCTTACTTCTTCAGAGATAAAAGGAATGACGCTATTATTTTTATTTTCAGCCTAAAGCACTTTCGTGTTTTAAACGGAAAGAAGAAGTCTGAAGAGTCTGCTTTTTATTATTTTTTTATTTTTATTCATCAAGTCATACAATGACTAAGTCAATCCCGTAACACAAAACAAATAACAACATGCTATAATACTAAATTCATAAACTAGGTAGGTTCTGACGGATAATTATATTATCTTGAGTAGCAGGCTTCTTGGCTTCAGCTGATAATGGCGCGGCCAAAATATTAATCGTTGGAGCAGTATACGACTTTTAAAGAAATTTAATGAACCAAAAATTTATTTAAAATATTTCTCATGTGTTACAATGAAAAATAAACAAATCCAATAATACCTCCATTTTTTTTTAATCATTTATTTGTTTAACATGAGTATTACATAATTATACAGATAAGTTATGCAGGATGTACAGTAAAGTATGGTAGTTTCATCATGTTTGGCCTTTTCAGCATACAAAATAATATTTCAATAATAATTATGATTCATTACAATTTTATACATTAAAAATTAGAAGTAAATTGTTTATGAGTAATGTCAATATATAAATTAAAATAATAATTATAATGAGCACTAAAAAGAAAAAAATAAAAAACAATGTCAAGGCAATAGAAAAAATAAGGTATATAAGTCAAAAATAAGTATGTCAAAAATAATAGTCAAAATATAATATAGCATGTCAAACCAAAATAATACATAATCAAAAGTGAATTCACAATTTGTCATTTAAAAAGTCTGATATATTATAATACACTTTGTTTAAGAGCAAAATTTTCAGCTTATTTTTAAAATTTTGAATATTTAGGCCTTTCCAGCATTTTGGTATTTTATTATAAATCCTAGGGCCCATACATATTATACTTTTGTGCATAAGTGCTGTTTTTGAGCTATGGATACATAGTTGAGTGTCATCGCGTCGATTGCGTGTTACAAACTCTGATAATTTTGGAAAAATACTAGGGTTTGACTTCACAAAAGTTGCTACTTCCAGGATATATAATGACGGAAAAGTGAGTAATCCATATTTCCTAAAGTATGGTGCACAGCTTTCAGTTTGATTTAGTCCAAACATGGATCTTATACATCTCTTTTGCGATTTAAAGACTGCTTCCCTATCTGTGGAGTTACCCCAAAAGATGACGCCATATCGTAGATTGCATGTAACCAGACCATGATATGCAGTTAACAGTGCATCAGTGTTCAGGACAGGTGCTAATTTATACAAAGCATATGCTGATGTACTTATTTTTTTACAAAGGGATTCTATGTGGGGCTTCCAATTTAATTTGCTATCTATTATGATACCGAGAAATTTTGCTGTATTAACTTCATTAATAGGTTTATCATTGTATTCAATTTTTAAGTTTGATGGATTCGATACCCTTTGATTGAAATGCATTACATTTGTTTTGTTCACATTAATTTTTAAATTATTATTATCTAACCATTCTATTACTGATTTAACAGATTCATTAATATCAGTTTCATATTTGATAATGTCATTTAGATTATTATGTATTGTGATAGTACTATCATCAGCAAAAAGTGTAATGGCCTGCTTTGTACTTTTTGGTAAATCGTTTATATAAATTATAAAGAGAAGCGGTCCTAAGACACTCCCTTGGGGCACACCGTACCTAACCAATCTCTCGTCAGAACGAGAAATTTGGTCACACAAATTTGTTTTGTCTATATATGAAATCTCTGTATATTGTTTTCTATGACTTAAATATGACTCAATAAGCTTTGAAGCGTTGCCCCTAATACCGTAGGCTTCTAATTTTTTTATTAGTATGTCATGTCGAACATAATCGAAAGCCTGGGTCATATCACAGAATATTGTGCAAATCGGCACTCTATTATCTACACTGAGCATTACTTTATGCAGGAAATCATAGATTGCCATGTTTATGGTTTTATTTTTTCTAAACCCTTTCTGTTCGTTCACCAAAATATTATTTTTTTCGAAATAAGAGTAAAGTTCTGAGTAGATGTGTTTCTCAAATATTTTAGAAAATATACTAATAAGAGATATAGGCCTATAGAACTCCATGATTTCCTTGTTTTCTTTTTTGAATATTGGTCTTACTCTTGAAATTTTTAACAATTCTGGAAATGTGCCTTGACCTATACTAAGATTGAATAAGTAACTTAAAGGATAGGAGATGATTCTGGCAACTAATTTCACTATTTTTGTAGCTATTTCGTCATATCCTACACTGTTGGTATTTCTAAGGGAGTTAATTATTTTGTATACATCTTGAGGCAGGCAAGGAGCTAGAAAGAATGAATTTAGTCTCTGTGTGATCAGTGATGTTACATTATTACCTGCGTCTGGTATTGGAGTAACTTTGTCTACAAAATAATTATTAAAAGCACTAGCAATGTCTTTAGGATTAGTTATGGGTTTATTATCAACATATATTTGATTTATGGCATTAACAGGGGTATTATGTCTAGATTGATTTATGATTTGCCAAGTTGCCTTCGATTGCATTAATTTGGCTTAGATGGTATCAAAGTTGCTGTTCAATAAATTATTACTTTCTGCTTGTATTTAGGTAATAGGAACGCGATCTGACCCCATACATACAAATCGCTTTGCAACGATAAGCCCCGATCAAAACGGACTATAAATTATGTTGGTCCCGTATTCGTATGTTTTAAATCGACAGAGTTTGACTTATGGCTGTGTTTATATTTATTGTTTATTACAGCTTCATTGGCTGTATGTGACTGTTGAATACGGTACGGGACGGGAGGATATCATAATATAATACGTACGTACGGTACGTGAGGCGTGACCACGTTCACTTGGATTAATTTTTCCACCCAATCTGAACGCAATGCAAGAACGAAAGAAAAAACATTTATGTGACATTAGTAGGAACAAAAGTACTTAAGATTAAAAAAAAAAAACAGAGAAAGATATACCTAATAATTATTGTACCTACTGCATGTCACAACTACGGGAATCTGGATCTAATGCTGCGGCGCCAGCATTAACAGCTGCTGGGCACTCAACAGCGCTGATTTTCAGCAGAGCCCCAGGGACAGAATGACGAGTCAACGACCCGTGTGGCGTGTGTGTGTGTTAATGTATTTGTATATATAAAAACAAATTAATAAATAGTACAAATATATAAATAATTAGATGAAACCCAAAAGATTACCTAAGAATACAAAAAATAAGAGAAAAAGGAAAGTTGTGTATTTTTATTGTTGGTAACATCATCAGGACGCCGATGCAGCGGTGACGCAACACGCAACACAAGCCATTGTTTTTATGGCACACTCATAGGATACAGTTGTCACGTCACCTTGCCGCACTGCATCGGATCGCTCCGTTTGTGTTTGCTTTGCATCGGCCGTAAAACTGCGCGTTACTTAAGTTGGGGCATAGCAAATACTTTAGTACAAGGTTGTTTTTTAAATAAAAAGAGTGTTTAAAGCAATAAGCACAATTAAAATATGTTCGAGCGACGACAAAAGGCAAACATTAAACATAATGTGTAAAACATGTAATTATATTTTAATTGGGACATTAATTTCATTAAACGACAATTTTATTATACCAACCCTCCAGTTACAGACAAAATACAAGACCGCAATAAATCTAGAAAATGAATTTCGACGACGAAGTTATTGACCGTGAAAAGTATCAATAAATTTATATATTCATTATCATCAGCAACTCATTAATGTCCCACTGCTGGGCTTGGGTCTCCTCTCCTCTATCTAGAGAGCTTAGGCCTTAATCCACACACGCCTGGTCTAATGCGGGTTGTTGGATCAGATATACACTTAGTATTTATATATTATATTATTATATAGTATATTATTCTAGGGTTTCCTTATGATGTTTTCCTTCACTGTTAGCAGATAGTAAGTCACTTGTCTATATTAATATTATAAAACTTTGTTTGTTTGAATCGAAACAAAGCGTTAAGACTTATTCCTTGAAGGACTACATCATCATCATCATGGGCCTCCTCTCCTCTAATAATCCACACACTCACTAATGGTAAAATGCACTGAGTGACCCTATTGCCAGGCACATTTTCAAACTCCTGGCTTACGGGATACCTACTGCAAATTTCATGACAGAAAAACCCAGAGCCATTTTTGCCCCGGCCAGAAATCAGTGCACCACCGGTCACACATAGGCAATGTTTGATTTATCTCGAGCTTTATCTCCCCCTCCTTATTCCACTCTGGTTAGAGTGTATTCATGGATCTGTTTCTACTTTTTGTCTCACTTTAACCCGTCGTTCTGATACTGCACTTCTGAAAGTCACGCGATTGAATGATTTAATTTTGACAAAACATAGTGTTGAAACTTTTCTTATAATAATATATCGGTTAAAGTTATAGCAACCTATGAGAAAGGCGCTTCTGCGCTATCTACTCTGCTGTGAGAATTTAAGCCATAAGTCACACCCGCTGGTCTAATACGAGTTGGTGGATCAGACATACTCGAAAGTCATTTATCAGGTCCCTACACATAAATCCCACAAAGTGAAATTCACATTGGTACTGTTGGTCGGGTTCTTTTATAACAAATTTATATAATTTGTCTTCTTGAAAACAGACTAGACCTGTCATTGTTGACAAGCTTGTTGCCGTGATGTTGTAGAATGTATTGCAGCAATTTGTTACCGTTGCATTGTCGAAATAAATTAGTTGGCCTAATTTAGGACAGCCTTGGAGGGTTGAAAGTTATTTTTCGAAGTTGAAAAATGGATTCAGGTAAATTGAAATGTCTGCTTTAATAATATTTTGGCTTTTTTTTATTTATATGATAATATATAACAATGTTTTTGTACTATTCCAGAATTAATACCCAGTGACGTAAAATCGGAGTTGCATCGCGTGTACCTGTCGGGCGGGGAGCTGCTACGGGAATTGTGGCGATGCTTCCCGCAGCCCGGCTCTAACACTGAGGCCGAAGACAACGCTGCCAGGGCTGAGAAGTTCTATGAGGCGCTGTTAAGGTTTAGGAATGTTAAACTGAGGCCGTTTGAAGTAAGTGTACATTGAAAACTGTAATTCATACAGCATCAAGCCGTGGTGACGTGCGCACGCGTTATTACTTTGTGTTACTTTATCGCTACTTGTTAATTGCTTACGAATATGGTTACCGGGGATAACGATGATGACGAGGATTGTAATGATTCAAATATAATTCGGACAAGTGAACAACAACAAGAAATAAATAACATGGATTCCGGAAGTAATAATACGAGTGGAAAAAGAAAAATAGATTCTGAAAGTGAAGGTAGTAGTGAAAAAGAAGAATTTATAAAGGTAATAAGAAAGAAGAATCATCCTAAAAGAAGACTTTTGAGATATGATTCTGTTGAAACTGATAATCAAAATGTAACGAAACAATCAGAAAATGAGGGTAGTATGGAAATTAATGAACTTTGTTTGACTTCATTGGAAAAATTACCTAAACAAATGGCGTTAGCAAAATTACTGCAAAACGAAAAGATTCAAGGTATTACAAGAATTAAATATAAATCTGCCTACCGAGTTTTCATTCAATTTGATAATAGGAAACAAGCTGAAACATGTTTCAATTGTCCAAAATTTAAAGAATTGAATTTTCGTATGCAGTTTACCAACGAAGTTATGAGGTCTTATGGAATTATTAAAGGAGTCGACTTAGAGATGTCGGAAGAGGAAATATTGACTTGTTTACAAAGTTCGTATGAAATAATATCAGTTAAAAGATTAAAACGGATGGATTTTCATGGAAAGTGGGTAGATAGCGAATCAGTGAGAGTATGTTTCAAGAACTCGTTTTGTCCTTTGTATGTACATGCGTTTGGTTGCCGATTTTCCGTAGATCGGTATATTTTTCCAGCTTCTCAATGTTCTTTTTGTTGGAAATTTGGTCATATAAAGAAATTTTGCCCATCTAAAGTTCCTGTTTGCCCAAAATGCGGCGAGAATCACGAAAATTGCAATGCGGAAAGATTTGTTTGTCCTAACTGTAAGGGTGACCATATTGCACTGGACAAATCGTGTCCTAGATATATTAAAGAAAGAAATATAAGAATTATTATGAGTGAATTAAATTTACCCTACAAATTAGCACTAGAACGAATTTTGGTTAATGAAAAAGAACAAAATATGATATCTCATACGACTCCTACTAGGGTTGAGTCCTTAGAGATGGTTCACTCATTGGATGTTGCAACTTCCACAAGCTTAATGGATGAAGACAGAACTAATAATTCTGATAAGAAAAAAGATAAAACTATAAAATCTAAAAGCTACAGTAACGCCGTCAAGAAGAACAATAAAACAAAGGAAGACAGAGCAAAGACGCCGCTGAAGATTGACTGTAAGATACAGGAATTTGGAGAACAATCAAGCGATGATTCAAGTGAAAAAAGTAGCCAAGAGAATAGAAAAGAAAGGCATTCGATTATTCAGGGGTGCATACAAAGAATGAAAATTATTATTTTTGAACAAAATAAGTCATTTGAAGATAAAATTGTGGAGATTTTGAAATTAGTTTTTGAAGTATGTAAGTCATTTGTTTTAAGTTTATTTTGCGGGAATGATATTTTTAAGGGTTTTTTCAATTTAAGTAATGGATAGAACATATAAAAATAGTGTAATTAACATTCTGCAATGGAATGCACAAAGTTTATTAAGTAAATTACTAAGTTTTGAAACTTTATTAACTCAGGAAAAAATACATGTAGCATTAGTCAGTGAAACATGGTTACAAGCGGACCGTGAAGTGTATATCAGAGGTTATAATGTCTATAGACAAGATAGAACTGATGGTTATGGGGGGGTTGCTATTTGTGTACATAAATCACTAAAGTCTAAAATGCGTCATATCTTATTGAATAATCGTAGCATTGAAGTTTTGCATGTAGAAATTTTTAATTGTAACGAATTACAAAATATATTATCTGTTTATTGTCCACCTAATGTACGGACCACACAGTGTGATTGGGACAACCTTTTCTCAGTAGCATTTACCAAGACTTTGATCGCGGGTGACTTCAATGGTCATCATACCAACTGGTCGCAAAAAATTGACCAAAGAGGCTCGCAATTATTGGATTCTTCTCTCGATCATGGTTTTATATCTATGAATAATGGTGATCCGACTAGAATAAAAATGGTCAACGGTATCTTGCAGAGCTCGTCGCCTGACATTTCATTCACGTCTTCGGATATAGTCACCAGTTTTGACTGGAAGGTGCTTAATGAAACCCTTGGTAGTGATCACTTGTTTATCCGTATAAGTATAAATTATAACAGTCAGAATTACTTGGAAAATTTTGAAAAATTTAATTTTAAAAAAGCAAATTGGAGAAAATATTCTATTGAGCTAGAGAAATTATTTAATGATTATAGCGGGTTGGATAATAACGATGTGCAAAAATTATATGATTTTTTGGAAGGTCAAATTAATGTATGTACTATTAATAATGTTCCTAGGATTAAATTATGTTCTAATCCCTTAGCCAATTTTAAACCAAAAGAGTATTGGTCTCCGGCCTTATCTAGAGCGGTAGCTTGTCGACGACTAGCTCTTAAAGAATTTAGGAAAAATCCTATTCCAGATAATCTGAGAAAAGTGCAAGAAAAAACTAAGGAGGCGCAATCGTTAATTTTTAAAGCTAAATCTGACAATTGGAAACAATTTTGTACAGGCATTAATGAAAAGGTACCCGCCTCAGAAATGTGGCATAAAATGCGTTGGATGAAAAATCATCGTAAACCGGATACATATATTTCTGAATGCAAACAAAAAGAATTGTTGTACTCCCTTACTCCAGACTCTGTCTTAAACTGTAAGCCTTCTATTGAATCCACTAACGATCTACTGGAAATACCATTTTCAATTCAAGAACTTAAAATTTGTATAAAGAAAAAAGATACTGCTCCGGGTAGTGACGGGATTACATATTCAATGATTTACTATGCCCCTACTAATGTCAAAAAATTTATAATTAATTTATATAATCTCATATTTTCAACTGGTATTGTTCCGAGGCAGTGGCGCACAGTAGTAATTGTCCCTATTCCAAAGGCCTCTAGCATAAATAATTCAGATATAAAATTAAGACCCATCTCTTTGCTATCTTGTTTGTGTAAAATATTTCATAATATGATATGTAAAAGAATAGAGTGGTATATAGAAAAAAACAAAATCTTATCTTCCCACACGACGGGATTTCGTAAGGGTCAATCAACATTAGACAATTTAGTAAGAATCGTTTCATACATTCAGACTGGGTTTTCTAATAACTTGCCTACGGTAGCGTGTTTTATCGACATAGGAAATGCTTATAACAATATTTTAGTAGACAAAATGATTAGTATACTGGATAATTTGGGATTAGGGTTCAAAATTTGTAATTATTTATGGTATTTCCTATGTTCTAGGTGTCTTGTTATCAAAAATCGTTATAATAAAATTATTGAAACAAGATGGACAGGCGTTGGTTTAGCCCAAGGTGATCCCCTTTCACCCCTTCTATTTAATTTATCCACATTTGATATATGTCGTTTTGTTTATGATGAAGAATTTTTAGTCTCGCAATACGCTGACGATTTCGTTTTTTATGTTAGTCACGACAATTTAGATATTTGTCAAACTAGGCTACAGTCGGTATTAAATATCTTTGTATTTAATTTGAATAATATTGGATTAGAAATCGCTCCCAATAAATCCAAAATATGTATTTTCAGTAGAGGTCGAAAGAAATTAAACATCAATATTAAAATAAATAACAATCAGATTTCTTGTGTTGATTATTATAAATATTTAGGTTTTTGGTTGGATCTGAAATTGTTGTGGAGCAAGCATATAAATGAACTCTGCCAGAAAATTGTGAAGTCATTAAATTTACTGAAAATTTTAACTGGACCTACTTGGGGCATTCACCCCAGACATCTACGTATTCTTTATATTTCCTTAATAAGAAGCAGGCTTGATTATGGAAGCTTTTTGTACGACAATAGTGCAAAAATTCATTTATTGAAGATTGATAAAATTCAAAATCAGGCATTAAGGATTATTGGTGGATTTATTAGAAGTACACCCATTCATGTAATGCAGGCGGAATTGGCTTTACCACCACTATATATTAGAAGATCATATCTTGCTTATAAATACTGTATAAAGAGTTTGTCCTGGTCAGATAATGTTGGTATCAAGTTATTAGAAGACCTATACAATCAACGAAATAATCCATTTTGGCGCTTTAAGAAAATTCCCTTGTTGATTACTGCCTATAATGTTTGTAAATTTTATAATATTCACTCATCCAATCCACTAGAAATGTTCTCCTTAGACGTATGGACTAGTTATATAGAATTGGATAAAATTGTTCGAATTAATTTGGACGCTGTCGTTGAAGCTAAGAGACACATTGAACCTACAATACTTAAGTTTGAAATAATAAAAGAATTACAAGATAAATATGGTGGATGGCATCTTTTCTTCACCGACGGTTCTAAAACCGACATTGGTCAGGGGGCTGCATACTTTGATGCAAGCTTATCAACATCAGCCATGTTTAAAATAAATATTAATACCTCAATTATGATGTTGGAGCTAGTTGCAGTTTCAGAGGCCCTTAGTGAAGCTATTCATCTTAACAGTGAGAAAATAGTTATTTTATCGGACAGTAGGAGTGCTTTGCAGCATATAGCTCGATGTGCCTCTGCTTTCAGAGGTGCACCGATTGCTTATGTTATCTTAAAACAAATAATAAATTTGAATAACAATGGGAAGACTTTGAGGCTGCAATGGGTTCCCTCTCATATTGGACTAACAGGTAATGAGAGGGCTGATAGGTTGGCTAAATTAGCTTCCAGGGAAGGGATTGAGCGACATTTACAGTTGACGTATCGCGATCATCTTTCCGTTGCCAAAGATATTTCTTTCGATAAATTTAAAGAGTATTTTGATTTACGTAGTAGAGAAAAAGGAATTTGGTTCAAGACCATCCAAAGCCAGCCCTCTCGTTCACCCTGGTTTATCAATAGTTGTAATTTAGGTAAAAAATTAATTAAAATAGCAAATAGGTTACGCTCTGGTCACTATCCATCAAGGAAATTCAGCTACCTGATGAAAAAAGTGGATTCCCCTAATTGTGACATATGTGGTACTCTTGATGATGTTCAACATTTACTTATGGATTGTGTCAAATATAAGAGACAGAGAGACTCATTGCTGTCTAAATATGACCTAAACATGAACGACGTCGGAGTGTTCACTAGTATATTAGCGAGCCCGACTTCAGATATTGCATCTGACTTATTTGCTATATTTATACAGCAGTGAGGTATCTCTTAGTATGTAAGTAGAGATAACATGTAGAAGGTACGATGGGGGTGACATATTACTTAGTAATAAAACCCCTAAACAAATAAAGATTAAAAAAAAAAAAAAAAAAAAAACTGTAATTAATGGGCATTAACTTTGTGAGGCGTTTAGGAGGGCCAGTCGAGCAAATCTCACGTCATATCAGGAGAATTGACAAAATCGCCTCACGTAATTAATGGGAGCCCTCTAAAATAAAATATTTTCATCCCTAAATTTATCCATTCAAGATTAATGGTTTGTTTCAGTTTAGGTGTTGCATGTAATTTTTTCAACCACATAAAACAGAGTATCATAATTTTTTCTTCAAAATAGTTAGTCAGAGGATCAAAGCAATTGGCGCAAAGAATAAGCATTGCCATCCAACGTGGCAATGCTGCCAGTCTGCTGGGCACGTTTCCGGCGGACAGCGGCATTGATGCTGAGAAATTCTTTGACGCATTTTAATTTAAGTTATTTTTCGTATTTTTATTTTTGTTTTGTTTAGTACTTAGTTTTAGCTGTAAATTTTATTTTATTGTAGATATAATATGTAAATATTTTTAATCTCCAAATATAGTCTTCAACAAACTGACTAGCTTTATAATATTAGTAAGTATAGATAGATATACATCGGTTGATGATAGATACAAGGAGTGGTTATTACTACGATATGTTACTGCGGATCAATATCCGGTATTATAGTCTTACCCCTACATTACCATATTGTAAATGTTTCAGCGGTGACGCAACACTTTTTGTGTACGTGGAATGTTCCAGATTATAAAGTTAAGTGAGGAATATAATGATACGCCTGATTTGGCTTATGGTGGAAAAAAATTGCAAGTCAAGAAAAGATAACTATTCTTTTTGACCTTATGTTAATTGACATTAAGATGAAAATTGCTCCACAGAAAAGGAACATAAATATCTTCTTACTTTGAAGGTGTGATTATACGTACGGTAAGAGTTGGCTCCTGATAAACTAGGCCATGTAAGGACGTGTCGTTCTAACCACCTCTACCGACAATACCCCTATCAATGGCGATCACGGCCAATCATTATCATTTATGGCTGTGTCCAGGGGGCTTACTTTGAATTTCAACTTTCGATTAGTCTATTTTGATGTCGCTGTCAAATGTTTGAAAGTGACAGCGACCATATCTAAATTACATACATTTGACAGCGACATCAAAACCGACCAATCGAATGACGAAATTCAGAGTAGTCCTCCAGCTACGTGATCGCGCGATAAAAAATAAAAAATAATGTCTCATATATTAATTAATTTATTTATTGTTGGCATAACTTACCGTGTAGGTAACCGCTGACGATCGGGTGGGTTGTAATCTTTGCGACAATTTTGGTATTATTAATTTATTTTGTAGTATCATTGCTAAAGTGTTGTAAATAATTATTTTGAATTTCAGCATGTTCTATTGTTTACATTACCTTAATTTACGATTAAAATAATTGTTATTAGTACTCATGTTAATTGAACTTTTCATCCAAACGTTGTTGTTTTGTTTTTAGGTAGTTGTCCACATTTTAGGCCTTAGCTTCAAAACGTTTAAATCAACCCGCCAATTCTACCAATTCACGAACTTCGTTAACGTACACCACATAGATCGTATATCACAGATATCAGATTTTCCCGCGTCATGTGATTTCCCTCACGAAATAGAAATCAGCTTATCTCTTAGATAATCCCACGTTCGAGCCTTTCCAATTTGTAGTGGCTATGAAACTGTCATGGCACTAGTTCGCTATAGTCAGCACAAAATCATGACAAGTTCAATGTATATTGATTATTATTTTTGGGAGTCTTGGCGGGGCCAGATACATATCTCAGTGATCAAACCCTGGGAATTATTGTTATTAAATAATTGTAGTTTTAAATTTTGACTGGCCTATTGGTCTAGTGGTTAGTGACCCTGACTGCTAAGCCGGAGGTCGTGGGTTCGATCCCCACCCAGGACAAATCTTTGTGTGATGAGCATAAAGGTTTGTTCTGTGTCTGGGTGTAATTTATCTATAATATGTATGTAGATATTTACAAAAAAAAATGTATATAAGTAGTACATCAGTTGTTTAGTACCCATAACACAAGCAAATATAATTGCTTACTTTGGGACTAGATGGCGCTGTGTAAATGTGGTTGAATATTATTATTATTATTATTATAAATTATGGTGATTGCACAATAATATAAAAATGTCGAAAAATCAGAGTCCCTCTTTTAATTAGTAAATTTATTAAAACTGTCCACTGCTTTGGTGGTTTTTATTTATCAGATTGGTCAGGTATCAGGTGGATTACAAATTCTCCAGACACCTTCTGCAGTAAAACAAATCATGTAAGCCTTTTCAAAACTGAAACCATTATTTATCGTAAGACAAGTAGGAATAATTAATATTTAATTTTATTTTACCAAGTAAAACAAATTATCTGTGAGTTTAAGAACTAAACGGATTAAGAATGTCACTACCCCATCTCAACCCGTGAGTGTCGTAGAAGTCAACTAATGGAGTAACCTTATGCAGACAAGAGCACTGCGAGAAAAGGAAAATTCGAAACAAACCCTATACCAACCCGTTTGGCCAGTGTGGTATTGTAGGCTAAATTCTCACTTTGGAGGAAATCCGTGCCCAGCAGTGGGTTTATGGGTTGTAATGATGAAAAGTAATAGTGAATATAACAAAAGAGGAATTCTCAAATAATACCCATAAGTTAGCATATCCAAAATTTAATTTGTCTCATCATTAATACCTCTGATGTTGATCAATATGTATTCTCAACTTTAAATTCACGTCCAATAAGGTCTACATTCGTTCGACTATGTATTTAAATATGGTATTCATTAGCAGTAACCATAATACAATTAGATTACCTAGTAAATCGATCTAATTAACTGACAAAGCCTATTTGGTTTGACTAAATCTAATTTAACTCATTTACTCGCAATTGTGAACTTATAGAGGCATTGTTTGTTCATTAGTTTATCAGTATAAACTGTGAACTACTTAATCATCAATTATTTATTAGAACATTTCGAATTAATAAAGGAACGTTATTAAACGAGTGTCTGTTTGTAATGTCTGTGTCTCTGCTATCTGTGTGCTGCCTGAAGACATTAAAAAATAAAAAATAAAAATGTATTTAGCAGAAAACTCAGAAAATATTATTTAAGTACTTTATATTAAAAAGTGTGATCTCAATTTGTATTTAGTATAATATTATTAAGACAAGTTCAAGATAGTTATATAAGATTACTTGTACGGAGACTCCATCCCACAGTCAAACCACTAAATGGTTTTGTGGGGAAAAATGAATACTATATTTTAAGTATGCAATAAATAAATAAATATGAAACTATAGGTCTAAAACTATGTTTAATTTTTATTATTAAGCTCTTTTTGTATATGACTATTTGTTTCTAAATATAATAAATTAATAAATAATAAATAAAATATTAAAATAACCGCTTTTTACTACATGCATATGGATGTATATACGGTACATATACCAAAATAACATTTTTTACAATTTTTGTCTGTCTGTCTATCTGTTCCGGCTTATCTCTGAAATGGCTGGACGGATTTTGACGGGACTTTCACTGGCAGATAGCTGATGTAATAAGGAGTAACTTAGGCTACTTTGAAAAAAGTAATGTTGCTTTTGTTAAGCTCCACGCGGACGAAGCCGCGGGCACAGCTAGTTATTTAATAGGTTGTTAATATTTTGTCTCACATGGATAGTTTTCTCAAATTTACACAGGAGACAAGTGATCTTTTCCACTAATTAAAAGCGTCATTGCACACACTTGTAATTACCTAGCGAAAAAACCAATTGTAAAAGCTTTTTGGTGCAATGAAATTTTCTATTATTTAATTGCATACCACCCCGGATTTGAAGGTAAATTTAATTTTCTTCACCTTATATTTTATTAAAAAATATGTATTAAGGTCGCGTAAAGCGATGGTGGCTGAATGGATAAGGGACCGGCGTGCGAATCACGTGGTCCGAGTTCGATCCCGACCGGCAGTACCAGTGTGGATTCCACTTTGTGGAATTTATATGTACTAGTCAAGTGACTTACCATCTGCTAACAGTGAAGGAACCAACTCGTGAGGAAACCAACATACCGTAAAAAAAATTCTATGAGTATGTCTGATCCACCAACCCGCACTAGGCCAGCGTGAGTGGATTATAGCCTAAAACCTCTCAGCTCTCTAGATAAAGGAGAGGAGACCCGAGCCCAGCAGTGGGACTTAATAGGTTGCTGATCATGATGATGAAGGTCGCGTACATAAATACATATATTGTTGTATGTATACACTATGTTAAGATACTTTAAGGACCTAGATTCTTTGTAAAAGCCTTATTATCTAATTAAATCATTATCTTATCTCCATAATAGCAAATCAAAATAATTTATCAATAACAAAGCTTTTGTAAAAGCTATATTGTTCGTAAAATACGGTTAACGGACAACAGTTAGTTCAATCCGATAAAAGGCTTCAATAATTAATGTGACCTATTAACTATCGCCCTTCCGCCATTAGTCCTAAATCTCATAATTAATTAATAAATTAAACGTGCATCTTGAGCTGTTTTGTCAAGAAAGTCAATTTCGTATAACAACATCGTATATTAGCCTATTAGCTTTTCCAGTATAGTTTACTAAAAATAACTCTTATTATTATTATTAGGTCCTAGACACTATTTCGAAAAATAAATTCATTTTCGCATTTGTAATTAAGAGACTGAACTTAGTACCATTACATAACACTTGGCTCGACAAGTTTTACGAAATCAAAGCTATGATGAGATTAAAAGAGACAAGCTTCTGCCCGCGGCTCCGCCCGCGTGATATGTCAGTGAAAATTAGCATATAGCTATTCCAGACTATAAATCTATCTGTGTGCTAAATTTAATACAGATAATTTCAGTAATATGGGTGTGATTGATTAAAAGTTTATTTAAGCAACTACTACTGTCATTTCTCTTCATTACCTAATGATTGACTGGTAAAATTTTGTATGAAGTAAATAATAATAATAATAATTCACACATTTCTCTCTACAAGTAAACCATTGTTATTCGTTCTTCTCGACTTGTCTGCTCTACAAAAATACTTGCGGTTTCACGAGTCTTTTAGTTTTCAAAAAGAACCCCACAATAATTCAATTCATTTTTTCATTCTCCATAAATTTCCCATAGAGTCGATGGGTCCCCTGAGCGATCTTAAGAAATTATTACTCTCTGCAGATACCGATATACAATTTTTGATAATAAAACTATGAATAGCCCTTGGAAATTCTCTTTGTGGTGTTTTTATGAATGCAATACAAGAATATTTTTAAAGTTGGCAACGCACCACATACAATACTTTTGTGTTGAAGGCGTCTGTAGACTACGCACTGCTTGCCATGAGGCGGGCAGTAAATTTTTTCGATAACATCGTGATAGAAAAATAAATATCATGCAAGTTTTATCGAGTAAGGGTGTGATTAGTTCTTGTAAATTGTAAAATAATAATAATATTCTACCACATTCATACAGCGCCATCTAGTCCCAAAGTAAGTAATTTTATTTGCTTATGGGTACTAAAAAAAAAAAAAAAATTTTGCGGCACAAAATCGCTCGTTTTGGCGGAAATTAGGTGAGGCCTATGTTCAGCAGTGGACGTCGGGCTGATATATGATAATGGGTACTAAACAACTGATATACTACTTAAATACATTTTTTTGTATATACATACATATTATCAATCAATTTATTTAAAGACATATGGGAAGGTATGAATAACAAGAAACGCTGCACTGCTCTATTTCTCGATATGTCCAAAGCCTTCGATTGCGTTAATTTTGATATCCTTCTGAATCAATTAGAGGGCATGGGTATTCGAGGCATAGCACTAAATCTCATGAAATCTTACCTAAAAAATAGAGTTCAAGCCACTGTTATTGATACTTACGATAAAACGAACAAAACAATAGTTCCTGTGCATTCAACATTCGAAGAGGTATTGTTAGGTGTGCCTCAAGGAAGCATATTAGGCCCACTACTGTTTTTAATTTATGTAAACAACCTACCCAATATAATTAATCATTTATGTGTAATGTATGCTGATGATGCAACAATTTTTATTTGTAACGATATACTAAATGACTTTGAATACCAGTTGGAGATAGAAAACACTTTGAAGACGGTAGCCAATTTTCTTAAATCTATAAATTTAAAAGTAAATCTTGCCAAAACCAAACTAATGCAATTCCAAAATTATAAAAATAAACCATCATTATTAAATATATCGGAATCAAACACAGTAATTGAAGAGGTTCAATCAATAAACTTTCTCGGAGTTACGATAGACTGCCATTTAAATTGGAAAGGTCATATAGAAAAAATAAATAAAAAAATATCTAGCTACAATTACGCCCTATCAATACTCATTGAAACTACTAACATAAATACAGCCAAATCAGCTTACTTTGGTTATGTCTACCCTTTATTAATGTACGGAGTTATCTTCTGGGGAAATTCTTGTGAGGTAAAATCGACGTTTATTCTTCAGAAAAAATGCTTACGATCTATTTTCAGTATGCACAAGACTGATTCCTTAAGACAAGTTTTTAAAGAAAATGATTTCCTTACCCTCACAGGCATTTATATATTGGAACTTTGCCTATTTGTAAAAAATAACATTTCATTTTTTGATCTCAAGCGCGATTCAAAGCCTAATGCACGATTGAAATATAAATATAATTTGAATTTGCCAAATATAAACAATATGATACATTACAAAAGTACATTCATTACTGCAATTAGAGTTTTCAATCACTTACCAGTAGACTTAAAAAAACTAGAAGGCAAATTATTTAAAAAGGTTTTGAAAAAATGGTTGATCCAAAGTGTATTTTATAATCTAAATGAATTCTTTGCTAAAAATAATTAATTATGATATTTATATTAATGTGTAATAATAATGAATTTATATTGTATTCCAGCTATTATAATTTGAAAACTGAATATGTATAATGATTGTATGTAAATAAATTTGATATTCATAATTTTTAAATTTTGATGGCATGTATAATTTAGATTTGAGTCTGTATATTCTAATGTTCATTGCAACGCCCGACTGGGCAGGCTGTTGAGACCATTAATGTAAAACCATCCTTGTACACAGCATACGCAATAAATATCTTTATCTTTATCTTTATAGATAAAGTATGAAGACACAGAGGTTCAAAGTATGAAGATGGCAAACAGACGTATAGCCCGTTGATGGTAAGCGGTTACCATAGCTTATGGACGCCTGAAACATCAGGGGCATCACGAGCGCGTTGCCGACCCTTAAGAAACCCATTCACTCCTTGTTTTGAAGAACCCTATACTGCTGTCCCTATCCCTAGGTCAAGGTCTTGTCAGAGAGTGTTAGAACACAGAATATGAAATGTGTTATCGGTATAAGGCCCTTCCCTTGTTCATCATCATCATCATCACTACATTTCATTAATACCCCACTGCTGGGCAAGGATCTCCTTCAAACATTTTCGAGGGAATTTACCCAACCCCCACTATAATATATTTAGTTAGCTAGCCAGATGGATTGGTATAGGGTTTGGTGTCAAATTTTGCTCTACTCACAGTGATCTTGAATCTTGATCTGAACAAGGTTGCTCTTCTTGTGCTTATGTAAGTGGTGTCCAATCATTTGACAAAAACAAATGACAAATTTTAATTTATAAAACAAATTTTGACAAAATTATACTTGATAAATTTATCATTTTACAAACTAGGTATTTTTTAACAAACTACTCATTTGACAAATTATTTACCAGACAAAATTTTGTTATATCAAAACTTCATTTCATATAATGGATTATTTTTTAAATATGTAGTAGGCAAAATAACGTATAACATAAATAACATTTGACAAAATAGCTAGGTTAGGTTAGGTTAGAACTGCGACCACAACGAACCAGAACCGAATTTTACTTATTTCGCTTAGTTAATCAGGCAGAGTGTATTTTTTTAAATTGACTTCTACGACGATACTTCAGTAAAATTATCCAAAATACCTCCTTTTGTAACATACAAAAGGCGTTTGTTTTTTACTAATAAGTTATCTTCTGTTATTTTGTAAAAACACCAATTAGACAAACGAATTATTTAGTCAAATTAATATTTTAACAAGTGGAATATTTGCGTAGTAAAACATTTGCGAAACCTGTATTTTGTCACACGGTTGTTTTTAAAGTAATATGTTTTAGAAATGAAAGTTTGTCAAATGATTAGTTTTTCTAACGTTGTTTTTAAAATGATAATTTGTCTACGTTTTTTATCAAACAATAGTAAACCTAATTATGTAAGTACTAAAAATCTAAATATCATAACTGTTTTCAAATTTTAATGGATTTTAATGAAATTTGACACATATTTGATATACCCAATCTGGTAATATATTCTAGTGAGCGATACTGGCGAGGAAAATTATAATAAATAAAAAACATTTCATTATTTACATACATTTAATCATTGCCTATTATATCTATAGTACAGCGACTTAACAAGATGAAACCTTGATTAGAATCTGAGAGCACAAAACATTTGACTAGAATAATATAATTATATTAAAATCTTTTATTCAGAAACACAATAATCTCTACCTCCGTACTAGATATTATAAGGGTTACTGCAGACTAAAGACCGATAACTTTTTGACATCGGACATAAGGACTTGCATACAAGTATACTGTGCAGCAACCCTATAATCTAGGATTAACAATATAAATTTATATCTAAAGGTGAGTACTCACTAGTGTCGCGCACAAATTCCAATTCCACGCATATTAATGTAGTTCTGGATTGCTCGGAGCTCGGAGACTTATCCAATATAAAGGAACAAGTTTGCGAGGATAGTGAGTACGCAGCTTAAGCGATTATTCTTGTCGTAATTCGGTCGAACATGCCAGAGAAACTTGAATATTCATTAGATATGACTACTAGATATGCTATATAATAATGATTAAGTGAAACTTGTTCGTTGTAAGAATCTAAAGATTGAAAAGTACTAGTAAACTTGAGCCATAGTCATAAAATGTACGTGAATTTCAAATTGTTCCGCTATTAAAGAGAAATATGTAAGAATTATTCTAATATGAACACATACACACGTAAAATGAAAATTTTTATTCAGAAGCCACTGATCCATTAGCGAGCTTTAACTTCCAAAATTTTGGATAAGTCTAGCCAAAATTTTGCAAAACTGCAGCCACATTTCGAATAAATCTAGCGAGGAATTGTGATAAATCGAATAAATTCAGCGATGTTAAATCGATTCTATAAACATTATTGGTTGTCAATAAGCTGAATCAATCACAATTGCAGCTCGTAAATGGATCAAAAGCCGAGATATTGACACATAAGAAGGGCCGTGTGGCATAAGAAGTAAACTTCTCCATTGTAAATGCCACCTTATGACGCCTTCGTTAAATCTATATTGGAATGTTAAGACGGTTTGCAAATCTTCATTCTTCCACTGTTTAGTGGTTCATGTGATGTGAACATCAGCTGTGATGTTTAGAAGCTGGTTCTACCAAATATAAAGTTTCCGGGCGCGTTCGGGTCCTCAGTAGAGAAGTACTCTTTCCAAAGCTCCTGGAACTCTTCCCATGAGACGCTACTCTTACCCTGATGGAGAAAATACACATTAAATTTATAACAGAACGGATATCATGTTTACTTTAAGAATTAAGTTAAGACAGGATGATTTAAAAATCTTTTGAAAGTTTACGTCTACTTCAAATCAAGTCATTTAGCTACAAGAGGTCACAATGAAAGGGTATATAAGACATAATAACATGTGCATATGCACCCTTGTACATAATATGTGTGTAATAAATCCGACAATATATATATGTATATCACACACACACACACACACACATGTGCTTCGTCATGTTTGTTTCTCAGGCTTGTATTTGGCTTAATTTTATTATAATCAACCCTTGCTATGAAGAGCAGTGGCTCCTAACACAGGAAATTTATTTTACCTAAAAGGAGTCACCAAAACCGGCACTGTAACCTAGATATAAGTTAAAGTCAAATAAAGATTTTGTATTTTTTGTATTTGTATGTAGGAGACAACATATGTATGTGTTAGCAGATAAATCTTAAGACCTAAGTATAGTAACATACAGAAGTAACAAAGTTATATTACGTTTAAAATATAATATATTATACATTATACAATTGTTATTGAACGGCAAACAGTAAACAAACTGTATCATTTTACCCTCCAATAAACATATTGTATCAACAATTTCGAATAGTTGTTGATACAAAGCCGTGTTTCAACGAATAATAAAATGTGCTCGCCCAATTTATTTTATGCCGAATCAAAAGCTGTTTACTCTATGAAAATTGAAGTTGAAAATATTGTTTCATAAGTTCAGTGATTTTATGGGTCAAGTTTTCAATACTGTTACATCGCAATCAAAATAAATATTCATATAATATTTCATATTTATTCAGTATTATAATATTAAACTAAATTTAAAAATAATATTTACAAATAAAAACTAACTAAATGTATCATTAAAATAAAAAAGGGGGGAGGAAATTACAAATTAAAATACGGCATCATAAAATTCCTCCGCATCGCTGCCATTGTCTGTGGGAAAAGTGCCCAACAGACTGGCAGCATTGCCACGCTGGATGGCAATGCTTATTCTTTGTGCAAGAAAATAGCCAGCTTGTCAATCATATAATTGATTGCTTTTTGTTCAAGTGGCCATAATAGGCACTTAAATGGGACAATCCCACCCACATGCCCACCACTGCATCTCCTGTAAGCAAGGATTAACATCCCTTGCGAACACCAAGTTTTTACATTCGGGAGTGTCTGGGTACAACCTACTGTCTTGGAACCTACAACGAAATTAATCAGAAGTAAATGGAGGAGTTGGAAATAAATTATCTACTTCAACTTAATACACACTTAAGACATAAACATAACAACACAACTTTTGTATATAGGGGTAAGCAGAGATGCTTCACATCCACATTTTGCTAGCGATGTTAAGTCCCTTGTAATAATTATGTGCCGAAGCTATTGCCATTAAACAGGTACATTTCTGAACTCCAGACTAGTAAATTTGTGTCGGGAAAACCGGTTATGTACATTCGGGGATCGAAGTGGGGACTCCCCACTGTGCCACCAAGTAGTCACAATTAATAAACAATGATCCACTGTTGGATGCGGGCGGCACAAAATCTCTCGCTGTGGCGGAAATTAAGTGAGGCCTATGTTCAACAGTGGACGTCATTGGGCTGATATGATGATGATGATCGACTGTATTTCGCCATATATCTAATCAAGTCCTTAGATCAGAACATTCCAATTTACCCTTTGAAACTTTTTCCATGTCCTAATCTAATCGACTATGATTTACGTATCTAAAAGGGTATAACCTCATAGAAGAATACATACAACAATCATCCTTATTACTATGACAAAAGAATCTGGTTTGCATTACTGCGACGAAAATCTGTATCAGTCTCGTGACAGACGATCATCAATTTGCTGGAGCAATTCCTAAGTGATCAGAATCAATGTAGGAGTTACACACAATGTTTATGGGGCATAATAAAACTGAAATGTGGATGAGACTCACGCTATTGGCATTATTTTTGTCAAGTAATTATTTTTTCGCAAAAATATTTGCATTACTGCGGCCTTGCTACTAGCAGATGTTTCTTGTAAATTATCTAAAACTAGAAGTCTGTCTCACTGCTCAGCTTCTATTAGCCGTAGCGTAATGTTAAATAGTCTCTTTATAATATTAGTATAGATATAGATTTAAGTGACAGATTTTTAAACATAAAGGGAAAATTTTGTAAGTAAATAAGTTATAGATATGATATAGATAAATAGGTTATCTGGCGTTTATCTGCCAGTTTTATTAACCTCAATAAACGTCGTAGCAAAACAATTCGTAGGCCATCTACGCCGTAGCATTACGTAGACACCAGAACATTAATTTGGCCTACAGTAAAATGGAATTCTTCATATTTCTACCTACAACTGATTGTACGCTCGTTCGTGCTATAAAGAATACTGTACCGACGTAGTTTAATAGGTAGTACAATAAATTACAGTTTTTGTCTTCAAATTACAGCATTATTACAAAAAATAGTACCAATATACTTCACAAATATAAGTCAACGTGAAATACGAGTTTCTGCAAAATAGAATCTCTACATAATGGCCTGTATAAAATATTGAGACAACTTTCAGTTTAATTAAATTAATATGGAATTTATTATTATAAGAAAATTCAGAGAATTATTTATTATGCTGCGAGTGAAGTTTGTATTATGCAATAAGCTGGTCCCCTATAACAAGGGACCAAACAGGCTAGCAAAATGTGGGTGTCATAGATCTCTGTCTACCCCTTCGGGGCTAGTGTATAGTAGAATTATTGAATTTTGAGATGAACCTATAACTTATACAAAAAAAAAAATTGATGTGAGTAGCTACAAACAGAAACAAAACAAAACCGGTTGATAATTAGACAAAAACAAGGTATCCTGGAAGATCTTGGTGGCCGTCCCACGCGGCGATTGTGCTTAGTTTCCATTCGAAAACTTTTCGGTCCCATCGGCCATTATTTTTAGGTCATCTTGTGTCATCAGTAAGGTAGTACCAAATCTATCGATTTACCATCAATCACTTTACCCCTACTAATTAAATGATTAAGTATTCTATTGGTAGTAGTTCTATAGTATATTATTATCGACAATAGATCGTTATGGAAGTAACAATAATTGCCTTGGTGTTACCATAATTAAATAAAGATTTATAGTGGAAATTTTAGACTTTATACGGCGATATGTTGTTGTCCTTTTCATTCGAAGCGCAAATAAAATGTGAGAGAGTGAGATAGAAATAAATTTATACTTTAAAGTTGTTCGTTCTGAAAACCACGCAAGTGTGTAATGCTATTAACTAAGTTGAAATATGTTATTAAATTTAAGTTTTATAATGAAAGGGTTTCAATAATTATATAGAGCGTTTCTTGTAATTATATATTAATTATATTAATAATTACATATTGACTATTATTTAAAAAGTGTTATTAAGAATGATGAGATCTTGAATCACACATTTTTGAATGTTGTAGCCACTATTAAAAAAGCAACATTGTAGACCTATCCCGGCAGTGAGATAGGGGTGTCTGACAGACACAAAAATAAGTTCTTAAAATAATAAAGGATGTGTGTTCATATAGCAACAGAATTAAGTAGGCGGCACTAACACACAAATATGTAGGTGTTGTATTTTATGTGTAATGAAAACGAATTTGTTATTTCACATTTAAAAATAATTGGACTTCGTGCATTCTACACACACACATTTGCAAATTGTAATCAATCTAACCATTTTGCTCTTAATAGTTCATTGCAATGAAGTTTTTTTTAATTTGCGACATCCAATTTTTTATTATCGTGGAAAATTCAAAACTTTCGATATTCGATTAATCAATCACGATGACAAAATTATCGCTTAGAAATGTCTGTAAATTTAAATATTGTCACTGTCATTTTCAAACATTTCAGGATATTAAAATGGTCCAATCATATAAGGTCCTTGCACACTTCTCCGTGGCCGAGATAGCCCAATAACTTTCTATATTTACCTGTCCATTGCCGCATTCCACAAACTAAAATACTAAATTACATAAATATAGCAAATTCTCACCTTAGCCATCTTAGTGAACGCCACCTTGCACTCCTGAGGGTCGATGCCATACGAAGAACAGACGGTGGTGAACTCATCATTGTCGATGGTGCCATCAGCACTGGCGTCTTCCAGTTGGAACATGAACTGGGCATACAGCTGCTGCCATTTTAAGGCAGCTGATGGATTCTGGGCGTAGTCGTTCCACATGGAGACCCATTCTTCGACGGAGACCTGGTGGAGAAAAGTTTGTAAAGTTTCTTTGGTTAACGTATAAGAAAAATAAAAATTCTGAAGTGTTGCCCGTTGGAACTTTTTTCTCAACGCCCAATCCAAGTTTAATTGTAAGTTATTTTGTCTATGTACCAGTTAATGTTACTACAGGTACTAAAAGGTAAGTATAATAAGTGAACTTTTGAGACAATTGGTCTCAAAAGTCTTCATATCTTCACTATTATTGTGCATACTGTAATCACACATGGCTGTATTGTGACCTTATTGCACAAGAATGTATCTAGATAATTTCAATATATTTTTAAGGTGAATTTTTTTTTATTAGCACTAAAAATTCTTTAAAATTTTTTTTTCCAGCCAAATTTGTTTTGACTCTATCTTTCATCTAGGTTTTCGATTTTCACTAAAGAATTTCATTAACTGAAGTAGTTTTAGGAATTTCCTCGCTATAATGTAGTAAAATTTCACTAACATTAAAAAAGATTGGCTTGCCTCAATAATAAAACTGAAGCGAGCTCATGGCGGTTCTAAAAATAAACTACAGATCTTTGCTTTTATTAAATTTCCTCTCGAATATTTTTAATCAGTGTTTGGTTCACAATATTAAAACACCTTACACACGAAAAAATAACATCAAAAGCATAAAAAATAATGTTTTTATTCCAATAAATTTACCCAAAGCTTAATACAATTTTTGCTTCGTGATTCAGCCTTTATAAACCGTAAGCTTTGAGTTCGTTACGAAGGCATTGTTTGATGAGCTATGGAGTATGTAAATTGTCGCGCCAAATTCTTGTGAAGGTCGAGCTGAAAACGGTTTAATCATGTGCCACCTCTGTTATGAAATTCTGTGATCTTTGTCAATTTACTTCAATAGACCTTGCCTTTGTAGTGGAGAGATTTTGATTAACTGATCGTTAATAAAAGATGATTAACTGTAAGCAATCTCTGTTGCTGTTTGAATAACGCCTGGGATTTAATAACCATGTTATTATAATATTAGATGACTTAATTATGTAGCTGTCTTGATTAATATAATTTTGGATAGATGAGCTTTGTAATACTTAATATGTTTGTTAAAGGTACGTAGCGATAAATACAATTTTATTGATCACTGAAGCCCTAAATACGTAAAATAGCTGACATTGGAATTGATTTTTGGAATAAAATTAATAATTAATAAGTGTTTATAAAATAATTATATAATTAATAATGAGAATCCGTGAAAAAAAGAGACATAATAAGTGTTTATAAAATAATTATATAATTAATAATGAGAATTTTATTCAAATTATGTTTTGCAGTCAGTAGGTTCGAAACTTCATCCAAAATTTCATCAAAATTTGTTCATTAGTACGTCTTTTTACCCGACTAGACTGTCAGAAAGGGTAATGTTTTTCACGCCTATCTTGTATCTTTGTAAATTTCTTTATTTCCACGTTTCTTCCAAATGGCTGGGTGGATTTCGACAATTAAGGTATCATTAGATTTTTCTCAAAAACCCAAGTATCCTTAGATAGGAATTCATTTAAAAAAAATCAAAACTGTGGACTTTTGGCGCCAAATTGTTAGTAGTTCAATTTCTTTTTTAATCAAACGTATCGTGTAGGGAATGAAAATAAAGGGAATCAAATGGAGATTCCAAATATATACATATGTTATGTTTTTTTTAATCAGGAATAATAATTATAACCATTTTTCGGTCTTTTTAGTGCGTTGCTTATCTGTTGATTTTTTGCAGTCGGGTTATTTTAATTTTTTTAATAATTTACTTGTTGACATGTAGTGCGTTTGAAAAATAATATTTCACCAATAATTTTCTAACTAAGAAAATATTACAAAAAGTTTTTATATAAAACATAGTCTAGATCATTTACCTGTCCATCTTTGTTGGAGTCGGCTCTCTTTCGGAGTCCATCCCAGATCTTGATCATGGTTTCATGTGTCTCCGAGTTCTTTGGGTCACCTGGTTTCCATCCTCGGAGGTGGCAGATTTTCTGAACAAACATAATTAAAATACTTTAATGAATTATATTGCCGTGTAGTGACGGATTTAGAGTACATAATATCACTACCCTATTTCAACCCGTGAGTGTCGTACAAGGCGACTAATGGAGTACCTTAAGCAGACAAGATCACTGCGAGAATAAGTAAATTCGATACAAAACCTTTAATTCGATACCAACACGTCTCGACAACGTGGTATAGTAGGCTAAATTCCCTCTAAAAGGTTTGGAGGAGACCCGTGCCCGTACAAAAAAGTATAAATAAATAAAAAAAAACCTTTAATGTTTATTTAGTAAAAACGTGTAATACTTAAGTCTATACGCCTAAAGACGATTATTCAATGAAAAAATTGTGTTAATGACAGATTACTGCTAATTGACGTCTCTGCGTGCGGTAGTAAGATAGATTAGTTAATGGACAAAGGTTTTTTAGGTTTTTTACAGGCCCATATCAAAGAGGCTTAAACCAGAATTATTCAGAACTATTTCACTATCCACTATCGCACCAAACCAACAATGGACATAAAAATCGTTCGGAAATCAAACAAGGCTAACGTTCGGTTGAGTTCTATATTCTTCAGTCCTTGTATAACTGTTGGTTAGTCACCGCAGAACATTCGTTACTGGTTCAATTGTCACTGTAAATGTGGTTTGGATTTGACTGTGTGGTTTAGGTGTGACTGGAATAGAGGTTGGGATTATATAAAATTGTGATAAATGCGTGTCTAACGAGATTAAATACGCACAATTAACTTCGTTGGCGCTTCTCATTTACCGATGAACAATTAATAATATAAATAAATAATCAATCATGAAACATCTGTGATTTACCTTGTTTTGTTATTGCCCTAATGAGTTGAATGTCGGGCTGATTAACAACATTTCAAAACTTTATAATTACGAATATAATTTATAAAGAATATTGTTTTGAATAGAATATCTATAAAAATAGTAATATACCTAGATCTTATTATTATATACTTTTCTATACCTCTATAATAAATCAATTAAGATCAATTTTAACCCCAAGAAGCATTGGGAGTTGAGTAAATTAACTGGAGTTCGTTATTGTTTTATATAATATCAATAAACATATTTTTTGCCAATCATCTTAAATTTTCAAACCAACCGGACAATTTATAAAGTCATACACTTACTTTCAAAACCGCTTCGTTAATTTTATACACAATAAAAGAAAACGTCTTAACAATAAAATATAAAAAAAAACAAACTCACTTCAATCGCCAATTCGAAGTCTTTTCTCTCTATCGTGCCGCTCTGATTCACATCTGAAACAAGGAGCTAACTTTTAACAAGCCATAAAACTTCTCCTTAGAACGAACCCACAAAAATATTCATACAAACTTGAGCATACACTTATGTATATTTTCAAGTAATTGGAAGGTTATTGAAGTATATTTACATTTATTTTTCTAACTATACTTATACTGAGAGCCTAATTGAATCTCAAAGTACGACTTAGTTGATACACAGCAACTGCAGTCTGACTTTCTTTATGTGTGTAGGATTCTTCACATAGATTATAATGCACTCGAAACGCAGAACTCGGAACTCTAGACCGCTAGACCGCGTAAAGTCGGCGCCAAATATTTGAATTTAATTGGTCGCTGTCACGTACCATCTCTATTGTTCGTCTGGAGAACGTTTAAAGATTTTTGATTATTTAACATATTTTTTTGGTTCGTTTATCGGGTGAGATCAAGAAGCGAACAATGGATACTGGGTACCAAATTTTATTTTAGATTATAAAATTACGTCTTAAGTATTTATATATTTACCTCCCTTATTTTAAATAGAGGCAAATAATATCATGCAACGCGAAAGTTTATATTTAAATATAAACCAGAAAACTTCTTATTATTATATATTATATTTCTCTTCTTATTATAGATATTATTATGAACTTAGTGTTCGATTTAAAAAAGTAATTAATATTTTTTTAAGTGTATTATTTTTTAGGCCATAATCCACTCACGCTGGCCTAGTGCGGGTTGGTGGATCAGACATACTCATAGAATTTCTTCTAGGGTATGTGGGTTTCCTCACGATGTTTTCCTAAACCTAATTATGGCCTAAACCCTCTCAGCTCTCTAGTTAGAGGAGAGGAGACCCGAGCCCAGCAGTGGGACTAAATGGGTTGCTGATGATGATTATTTTTTAACTTACCAAAGAATACGTTGAACACGTAGAGGAGCTTCTTCCGCCGGAATTCAGAGACAGACATATTGATCTGAGGACAAGAATTTAAATTAGCCATTTTATATAACAATCCTATAATTATATATATTATCTAATACTAGCTTCCGCCCGCTGCTTCACCCGCGTGGTATGTATTTTTTACCTATAAACCTTCCTCTTAAATCAGTCTATCTATTAAAAAAAATCGTATCAAAATCCGTTGCGTAGTTTTAAAGATTTAAGCATACATAGGGATATAAGGACAAAGAAAGCGACTTTGTTTTATACTAAGTAGTGAAGTAACTTTTTCTAATGTACAAATTTTATGACACGCTAGCTGTAGCCAGCTTGGTTTTGCCCATGACCACAGAATTATTTTAACTGAATAATATTCGGTACTATTATTTACAATATTTAGTTAATTAAATTATTTACAATTTATCTAAGCTATATATATCTAATATATATTACGATAAAGTAAAAATATATTTTACTTTATCGTAATAAAATGAATTGCTTTTCCTCCATTTTATACTTTACTAAATGTGCCCTAAGCGCCTGTGCACATTATACAGACGCGATGCTAACGCGCGTGTGTATCGATACAAACGATTTTATAGGATAAAAACGCGCCGACAACAACGTTCCTAAAAAACACAGTGTGCACGGGCTCTAGATACAGTGTAATTTCGCTAAAGTTTTATAAGTATAGACTCAAATATTGTCAAAGAGAAAAATATATAGTCAGACAGAGAGGTAATATTAACAAATCGAGCATGTCCAATCTATCGATGTTGGCTAACTCCCAACCAATATCGATGTAGCCCACAAAATGCCATTATTTCAACCGATTGAACAACATCGAAATAATTTGCTAACCATTCAATTGCTGTCCTCTATGTCAAAGAAAAGTTATCTTTATTTCTGCAGAAATAACGACTAATATTACTCTAAATATACATCATCATAATAACTGAAATAAATAATTTCTCAAAAGAATATAAAATTTGATGGGCACTGCTTAAATGAAAACCTTTTAGCTTTTCAGTAATAGTTAAAAGCAAATTTTAATTTAATATTTAAGATTAAAACTGCCAAGTTCAGGTATTAAATATTTAATTATAAAAGCATGTCTTTACCTACTTAATATATAAAGAGGTGTGTTAATATATAAATGCTCGTGAGTTTGTGAGTTTGAATGTAGGTATGGGTTTATTTTCGAAACTACTCAACCAATTTTCATGAAAGCTCACATAGAGATAGTCTAACACTTGGAAAATAAATAAAAATGAAATATACAGGGTAATGGTTACTACTAGCTTTCGGCCGCAGCTACACCCGCAGGTAACTCGGTTTGTGGAAAGTTAGATCTTGAGCAATATATTGATTAAAAACAAATTCATGCAGTAATTTTTGCGTGATGTGCATAATAATAATAAATCTAAAAATGTATGTGTTGGCTACTGTGGCTCTGAAAAGACCTCAATACTATTTTTTCTTCAATATCTATAATGTACAAACATCGGATGTATAAGTGTATGCTTTATTGGTTGTATTTAAGTAAATAAAGAATAATAAAAAAATAATAATATAATAATAATGTTTGGACAATCACACACAATTACGTCACTAGTACACGACAACTGCGACTTGCTATGTTTGACGACAATGTTTAAATTACAAAGTTTTTATTATTCTATAATAATAATTATAATGTATTTAGTTAGTAAGAGCGCCTCTTTCGCGATTCTTTGGCGATTTTGTATAAAATATAAAAAAAAATATATTTGAAAATGAAAAAAAAAAAAAACTTAATTGGTTTACAATAAATTCCAGTTTATTTTTTGGCAACGAATTGTTAATACAACATAATAATTATGTATAGTTTAAAATATTGATACTAGCACTACAGTTCAAAATGAATAAAAATAGCCTTCGGGTTCGGATATCTGAATCGTTATCTCAATTTCAAACGATACGGTCTCTCGCACACTGTATATCAGAGCCGGAATGGAATATATATTTAGTTCACACTAGACGAAGCGAAACGACGCATTTCATGTATTGTAACTATAGGATAACAGACCTTGTGTGTTAGTTTATAAGGTAGAGTTTATTTTCATTTTTTTTTTGTTTTAGCTCAGATAAATTTGTTTTAAATTCATGGACTGTTTGAATCGAATTATAAAAATTTATACGAAACTGATTTCTCCGTGATGTGAGAATGTTTATTATTTCGTAAACTGCATAAATATTGTTTTGAGATTAAATTAAAGAACATAATTTATTTTTATTCTTAATACTTATCCATTTTTAATCAATATTTTTTTTATTAACAAGATAGTATGGCTTATATAAATACTAGTAAAGTTTGCAAGGATCATTATCCGGTTATATCACTCTTAATAACTTAGACCCTCGGTTTCACGCTAATTCAGTTAATTCTAGAATTAACACGTGAAAGGACGGAGCTAACTATACCCCGACCCATGTCAAATAGACTGACAGATGACGTCACAGATTTGATTTTTTGAAGCCATAAAATTTTGATGAAGTAACGTATTGGATGAAACGGAAAAAATGTAAATGAACCTTTTGAATTATTTAAAAAGTATACGATCTCTTCGGTTTTTACTGGCTGGTTATGTTATATTCATAAATTTTTATAACGTGTAACAGTTTAAATTTAGAATTTGAGAAGAATCGAGTATATTTAAACTACTGTACTAAAACACGCTACTTACTAAGTGTTCCTTTATTTTAATTGTGAAATCGTAGAATAGAAATCCTTAATTCGTTTTAATGAATTCAATAATTATCTTAAAATTTTTGAATGATAAAAAACAATTATAACTAAGAAACTAAACAATTAATATAGTAGAAAACAAATATATGATACCAACAAATGTAGAAAAGATTAATTCAATTCAAAAAAAATATTTTTGCCTTATATTGATTTACAAAATTTTTATATTCAATATCTTTTAAAAACTAATATATTATTTCCAAAAGTATATTTACTAAAGTAAGTAATATAGTCATTTCATTAATCTAAATAGTTTAAATTTATACCTCTTTGCAAAGCCAAGAGACCTTTCCATCTAATAATTGAGACCCTAAAGGTAATTGGTGCGACTCCATTACAGTAATTTACGATCTGTATGCTGTCAAAGGGACCTTTGTGATTCCGACTATGTTATCATATCTCACTAATTGCTATGTACATTAATAAAATTATTTAACTGTTTGAATATTTATTAAATCTTGTTACAAGATTGAGCGAAATAATTCTCTTTAAACTATTTTAACATTCAAGTTATTTTCACAATGACAGTTACACTGTGTCATCGTGGGATGACACAGTGTAACTGTCATTGTATTTTATTGGACAAAGGCCTTCCCAATGAATTAGGTAAGTATTTAGTTCGGTCTGTAGCGATTTTGGACCAGTCTTTGGAGTATTAGTCCAACTCATCTCGCCATCTCTTACACTAGTACGACGTGACGTCGATTAAAAAGAAAGAAAATTATGACATATAACTTTTAACCGAAATATGTATTCTTTTTTTGAATGTTTTTTGGTTCACTCTGGTGGGACGCAGCTTATTTATAGCCTGAAGTCTGTCATAAAACATGCTAATAAATTGTAAAAAAGAATCTAGATCGGACTTTATTATTGTAGTTATCTTTCAAAGACAATACGTATATAAATATATAGGTATTCCAAATGCATTCGTCTATACTTTATAGTTACTAATATAATTTAATATACAATACATTCGTGCTTAGTGCAAGAAGGTACAGACTAATTTTACAGTAGGTAAAATTTTAATAAACAATTTTTTTAAATCTTTTAATTGAAATGCATCTGCTGTACTTCCAAAAAGAGCTACAGTACCGATAATGATTTTATAAACGAACCCTACGAGGCATCTGCCTGGAATTTACGTTAGCTAGCCATCTGGCTAGCTAACGTAAATTCCAGAAATTTCTAGATTTGTTCCAGACCTACGTAATATATGTTATTGCACAACCTTTTCTATATATTTCCAGAACTACTTTTTTAGATTTACTTCATTTGATTTATGAACTACTTCCATATCTTGCGTGGCAATATCAAGTCGAGTGGCGTCAGCAGTTCCATGGCAGACGTAAAATAAAGGGAGCAACTTCTACTAAGCTATGGGCGTCATATGGTGACTGTAATAACATAGGTTATTGAGAAAGGTTTCCTGATTTCTTTCCTAAGAATATGATTGGAATATTTACTTACGGAATTTTATTTATTTATTTTTGAAAAAAGCTCAATTCAAATTTCAATTAAAATCGTATGCTATTTTTATGATATTTTTTGTCAGAGTCGCGCTGTACGTAAGCACCTTGGGGAGGTCTATATTCAACAGTCGATGTCTTACGGCTGATATGATAATGAAATTCTGTGTACAATATTATAAATAAAATTGAGAATTACGAATTAATTAAAAATATAATTATATATTTATTTATTATTAATCCATGTAGTGACGGATTAAGATAAGATACATAATGTCACTACCCCATCTCAACCCGTGAGTGTTGTAAAAGGTGACTGAGGAAATAACCCAAAAGCAATGCAAGAAAAGGAAAATTCGAAACAGACCCAAACTAACCCGTCTGGCCAGCGTGGCTAAATTCTCTCCACATTCTTTGGAAGACACCCGTACCCAGCAGTGGGACGTCTCGTCATTATCATTATCATATGATGATGATGATGTTAATGATGATAAACCTAATATAGTCTTTAAAGAAAATATTTTATCAACCTATCATCTAACTTTTATATTTTCTAACATAATATGAGACGTGGGCAATTGAAAATTTTTGAACGAAAAATTTGTGAAGCCGAGGATAGAGTTATGAAGGTTGTAGACGAATAAAGTTTAAAGATAGCGTACCTTTTACGTCGTCTAGAATTTTGTACCGGTTTGTGTAAGAAAGTTATTGGTAGTGATATTTTTAGTCTATATTTTTGGAGACGAGATACTTTTATAAAGTTATATTCGGGCTATGCATCTGCGTCAGTTCTTCTGCTATCTGTAAAATATTTTTGAAATACTGTTGCTTCTTAAAATTCTTATGTGGTTTAGTTAGTGTGAGCAGCAGTAGCATATTTTTCTTTAGTTTTATGTTAAAAAATATTTATTATTATACTAATTTGATTTAAACAACTATAATTAGTTGTTTAAATCAATTTGCAGAAAATTTAAGAAAATGGTATATTTTTTACTGTAATATATATAAGTTTTTCTTTATCCTTTTTATAGCTGGCAGCAATACGACGATAACATATTTTTTTTATTTTATAAAACATTAATAATCATCAGCATATCAGCCCAATGACGTACACTACTAGAGACAAGAGATTTTATGCCGTTCGCATTCAACGGCCACCCGCAACCTTTACTAGGTCGTTGGTCGATCCAAAACTATAATGTTCAAACTAAATCGTTCCAATACAAACTAACAATACTTAGCCTGCTAGCTAATCTCAAGTCTACAATCTTGAATCCTATCTATCTATCGATTTGGTTGAAAGTTCTGTCTGCAGCTTAAGCGCATTGAAATATAAGTTAGAAGATTTAGTAGCTATAGAGGGCTTCTCATAAATATCCGATTGGTCAACTTCGGTGCCGTTCTCAACAGTTTGAGAATTACATAACCATATTTGTATTTTGTAACATTTGACAATTATATTGAAATCGATCAATTGAATGTCGAGGTTTCAAGTAAGATCACATATATCTTGAGCCATTTTTCTGGTGTAGAGTTGGATGAAATAAATTCGTCTATATGTAGAGTTTTTTTATAATTATAAAAAAATACTCTAAGATTTTTTTTTTATTAAATAATTACCTACACATTTATTTCCATTTTAATGTAAGCCATCGATTGATATCTGATCTCTTCTGAGAAAAAGGTATGACGTCTTGTATGTATGTACCAATTCATGATTTTACGATACACAAACCTATTTTCAAATGCGTGATTGTGGTATATACTCTATGATGAAACTAGAGAAAAGGGATGTAGGTATTGTAGTCTCGTCTTCATTTTGGGGTAACCAGGCCTTAAAATTTGCACGTAAGAAGTTTTATTTTCTGTCAGTTTTGTTACATCATCTTTCATAACGTCAAAAGCAAAATCATAAATTCGAAAGCCATATTACCGTAGAACGAACACATCAACCTCGATGTTCATACCAAAGAAACTGTAATTTCTTATGTAAATATTTGATACCGCAGCCGGCTTACATTCGACTTTCGTTTTACACGCCTAAAGTAAACCGTATTTGGTTATGTTACATTTATTTTGTAAATAATGAAACAGGAGTGCTTTAGGTTTATTTTTATTAAATAAGTATTGTTTTTAAATTAATTTTTTTGGTAATTGCGTACGTTGAATAAGGTCTTTGGCAGCATAATTTTGGTCAATGATACTTTGAAGCTATAAAAAATTTACCATAAAACAGCACTTCAATAGTCCGGTTATAAATTTCCATTAGTGTCTGAAAGGAATTTTTATTATCGTGTAGTTTTATCCAGCGTATTTAAAAACAATAAAATAGTTCGCTGAAATACAAATAGTGTTAATAACTGTGTTTTTAAGTATTCTGATAATACCAATGACTTCAATAAAGCTTCAAAGCATGTAAATTGACTAATCTTTCGTAACTGTTTTATGTGTTCAAAAATAAATTGTTTTCTTCAATATCTTTTAACAACTATGCCAACAAAATTAAGCTACCAATATACAAGTTTTTAGAGAAGCTAAGTGGAACAACAAAATGTAATGTCTACGCTAAAGATTGAATAATTTACATGAACGAAATCCCTAACGATCAATCTATATTTGTGAGAGTAATTTTGTACATATTCTGATTCTGACACTGTTTTTCTTTGTTCGTATTGAGCGCTAATAATCTTGGTAATCTCTTTCTGTAGGTCAAATATGAAAGTTATTGGTTTTTTCACATGATTTATTGATGTTTACTCTCTGTTAGACATGATTTATATGTGATAATACAACAAATATGGGTGCTATGTTGAATTATTAGGGTTTTTGAAGATTACACTATAGTTACTCATGGTTCTTGAAGTTCACGGCTCATTTTTACAGTTGAAAACGTTCAGAAATAATGAACCTAGAATTAGTTTCAAATAAAGCTTTGTATTTACGATAATACTCCCTTAAAACACTATTCTGTTTAGACTAATATTTGATACGATTTTCTGTTGAAGCCCGGCTGAAAAAGTATTTTCTTAAATGTAATTTTACCATCCTACTGAAAACAAAGCATCTGCTATTGCTAAGCAGTTAATGGTTTTATAATAATACATTTCAAGCTACCGGCAAAATCTTAGCTATTTTAAAAACTACGCCTGGTGCCCGCACTAATGACCAATTGGCACACTAGCGCCACTCCTACCTTAACGACTCTTTCAAGTATCGTAACTCGGTGTTTGCTAGGGTTAATTTTTGTTGATTCATTCCTGTTTATTCTTGTCTAAACTCTAAAGGAATTGCATTGTTGGGACTAGAGTATAGCTGTCCTAAAAACACCATTCTATCTAATGAAACAAAACTTAATTGTGCCGTTTCAAACCACCAATTAAAAGTATAATACCAGTAATAAAAGATAAGCTTACTCACAGCAACAATACATTCAATTTCGAACCAAAAGAACTTTTTAATAAGAATCAAACTTCGTGATCGCTATCTATAATTGGTTCTATTGAAAAATTCAGCGCAGTTCAGTCTGAGTTGAAATAGCTTGCGTTATTAGGCCATGGACAAATGCTGGTGTTAATTCTGGAAATTTATTACTTTATTTAGAGGTTTATACCGTTTTAGTATTTGTTCGAAGTTAGTGAGAGAATTAGTTAAAGTTGTAAGTCTATTTTAATAGGCATGTAAGTTAATATTGCCACAATATTTACCAAGCACAATAATTCTATGAAAATAGAGCCTACGCTCTATTTATTATTTTTACTATATAATACCTATGTAATATACTAAAAATAATAATATATTTATATGTATATTTAAAACTAGGCATCGAAATCGGCTTCATTTGCCCAGAATAAATACTACGCTTTATAAAAGAAATTGCTATCCTATGATCATAAACATATGATAAATTGACTAATAATCTTAAAAATCTCCCACTTACTATGTTTCGTAAGAAACTACATTCATGGTTAGCAGAGAAATGTTAATGTGTTTATATAATATTTGTAATTACGCAGAATAATATAAAATAATAATTTTTTAAATTAATTATAGTTATATGGATTATCTTGTATTTAATAATATTGTATAAGTTGTAGTAAGTAATTGTTGTGTTGTGTACCTACTCGTAGATTATAAATTGTGAGTGAAATGTATAGTCAAAGTAAATTTTCGCATACCAGCAATGGTTAACATGAGGCTACAGATTAATTATTTCCAGCACATTTTTTACCCATGTTTTTTTGGGAATAAAATATGATTTTTGATTTTTTGGTTTTTTTTTTATTTAGAGGTTTTATCAATATAAATTCTTTACCACGTTTATATATAAAACATTTTATTTTTAGGGTGGCCGAGGGGGCCATATTATATTATATAAAAAATAGTAAAAAAATATTTAAAAAAACAAAAAACTCAATCATTACTCCAGTGGCCGACGACATTCAATATTTGAATGATATTCATTCATATTGAGTATTATAGAACATTAGCTAATAAAATTAGTAAGTGCTAAGTGCCTTTCAGCAACATGCTTCTTTTTTCTTATTTAATTTACATAACTTTCCTTTTTGTAATCAACTATAAGCAAAGAAATGCTTAAGTTTTAATTTCAATACAATATCTAGTAAAATGAATTTAGTGTCCTATCTGAACTCAATTTTTTTTTTATTGGTAAGTATCGTGTACAAAACAGGTATGGTTATTTTCTACAAAATCGCGTGTTTAGGTACATATATAACAAATGATTGCGGGGTACCTTTTGGGATTACCTCCGTATCTCTGTTATCTTCTTATGATTTATTGTTTTAAGTATACTTTTTTATTTTCTGTGAATTTCCTTACCCAGGGTATTTCGTTTATTCTTTCTTATACGTACGAATCTTTACTACATTATTAATTATATTTGAGTGAAAGTAACTCTGTTTGTTTGTTACGATTAGAAGCTTTAGAACTAAACTTGTCTTGGTGAAAATTGACTTAAAAAAATATTAGATCTGTCTCTCTCTTCATTTAAGAGCTGTGCTCTTGTCGGTGGAGTAAATTCCAATCCTCTCTTTCTTCTGCTAATTCGTTCACCTTCTGGTTCGAAACCATCGAAACCAAAGTCCTCCTCAGTCTACCTATTATCTTGCCTTCAGTATTTTATTCTTTATTGTCTTTTATAAATAAATCTTGTCGTATCAGGATTATTAGACCTGGAGAACGACATAGCTATTTGCAGAAACTAGTAGGTTTATTATATTTGTTTTTTGATTCATCATCATCTTCATCATATCACCCTAGAAAGTTGTTGAACTGTTGAACATACCTCTTGAAGAGATTTTAAATAGGACCGGTTGTATGCGGCCTGCTACCAGCATGATCCTGCTGTTCAGATCAGATCATCTGTCTACCTTGTGGGTGAACGTAACGTCCTATTTGATTATAATCTGTTAATTGTTTATTCCTAAATGGCACCCAATATTGCCACTGACTAGGTTCATATTACTAAGTCCTTTCACTTATTTATTCTACGAGTAGGTACTTTGTGCACCCAGGTGAACAAAGTTAAGTCTTTGATTCTGTCATATTATAATCAGACTGATTTCACCTAGTTAAAGTAATTGAAGATATACAGGGTGTCCCGAAACTCAACGTCAAGCGGCTACCGGGCGATGGTATAGGCTGTACCTGTTCTGAGAAAAATATAAAAAAAAATCCAAGTCATATGGTTCAGTCATAAAAATTAGTTTTTTGAAAATGATGAAAATCCAGAACTCTGTATACATTTTTAGGTACTACTATGACATAGTGCCAGATATTGCCAAGATTTTTTTTTAAATGAACAAGTACAACCTAAACCATCGCCCGATAGCCGCTTGACGTTGAGTTTCGGGACACCCTGTATACAGGAACAAAGTCTATTATTATACCTATAACACCGGAAAAAGCATTTCAAATATCGAGCGATATAGTAACTTTATGACTGCATTCTTTATCTAGTAATTTAAATAGCTTACATAGTTAGTACCTATTCAAAATTAAACAGTCAAAATGTAGAATACATAAAGTCTACCTACTTGCAATTTAGTCACATACTTTGACTTCTACTTTCTATGCTAAACAAACGTAAATGTCCTAATACTAAGGCTATCTAAACTAACTTAAGCTCTTTATATTCTGTCTACATAAAAAATAAAAGAAACGGTCTGAATGAGAATAAGATGGGCTTAAAGTGCTTAAGAAAGGATGCGATGTACAACACATGGAATACTAAATTCTTCAGACATTTGTTTTTAATCTTTAACTTTCGGGAGTGTTAAAGGAAAACGAATATAAGATTGAGTTGTAATATATATTATTTCTATTATTATACCAATTGACCCAGAAACAGTAGTTCTGCCAGAAATTTATCAAAGATTTTTTTTAAAATCGCGATGAGAAAATCTTTACAAACTTTTCTCTTATCTAACCTACAAAAGAAATCGGTCGAGTCGTTTCGTAGGAGAACGATCACAAACACCGTGACACGAGATCCATATTTTTTATTCCACGTTATTTACGATATAATTAAGATTTTATCGGTTGAAGAATAAGGCGGTTAATATGCATTGAAAGTAATTGCATAAAATCGTATTCTGGGCTAAAAAGGTATACTCGAACTTTTATAATTGTGTATCGTAATTCTAATGTGTATTGTATGTGATCAAGAATCAAACACAAATCAAGAATTTCAAACAAAAGAACAGATTTAGGTCTAGTCCGGGGATCAAATTCAGAACATCATTCAGACCGTTCCTAATGCGCCATAAATAGGCAATAAACATTTATACATACATACAGATCACGCCTCTTTCCCAACAGAGGGGTAACCAGAGACTATTTTCTACCACTTGCTACGCATCGACAAACGTGGCTTCTTCAACATTCATCAGTCTTTTCATGTATTCTCGCTGGTTTAGGGTACTCCTGATCTGTCCCTTATTTAGAACGTTTATAATTATTTTAATTACTCTTCACATTATAACTTTAAATTGTACCCCATAGTCCCATAGGACCACCATATAGCTACATTCGCGAACATTCCATTAGTAGCCTCAACTCAAAGAAACTTATTTTAACGTGTTATTAGGGCGTAAAATGACGTCATTTGGCAAAAGGGACGCAGTAATAAAAAAGCAATTTTAGACAAGATAAATATTTATGTTATCTGGTATGAGAGGTTGATGTTACCTTCTTAAGTTGAGCAAAGACTTCGATAACACTTTATTTTGCTTCCAAGATGTTTTTATAAGGTCTTAAATGTGATAAAAATTATTAGATATTTATTAATGTTAACAATTATTACATTGACTTATTTTTCTTTTTTACAATTTTACATACTGCGCTTTCCAATACGTGGAAGAAGAATGAAAGCGCAGCGGGGAAGGCATCCCGTCAGATAGACCGACGACCTAGTACAGGTTGCGGGTGGCCGTTCGTTGATTGAAAGCGGCACAAAATCGCTCACTGTGGCGGAAATTAGGTAAGGCCTAATTTGATCCTTTGGCCTAAAAAATTGGGCTGATATGATGATGATTTCTCCATGTATGAAATATCATTACTTGAGAATGGCTACACTATTTTTTTGTTTATTCGTAATGGTTCGGATAAAGATATTCTTTTGAGAATAAAATGAGGTAAATTGACGCTACGAGCCCATACGACTCTCAACCGAACCTTGCCGAAAATTAGTTACCTACCCATATTCGTGCTGGGACGCGCTCCGGGAGTCACTATTTAAATCTAATTCTTTACATAGACGATAGTTGTTTATTAGTAAGTTATAAGATTCAAATTTCAATAAATACTGAATAATGTTAGTATTAGGAGTTAATAATAATTAACGTTAGTAGGTGTTAATTATTTATACAAATACAATTTTTGTAGTTTGATATCCAAAGTTGATTTAATTATTTAGATAATAATAATAATATTTTACCACAATCACAGCGCCATTTAGTCCCAAATTAAGCAATTATATTTGCTTGTTTTATGGGTAGGTTATAAACAACTGATTTACTCATATACATTTTTTTTTGTAAATACATACATATTATAGATAAATTATACCCAGACACAGAACAAAAAATCACGCTCATCACACAAAGATTTATCCTGGATGGGGATCGAACCCACGACTTCGGGTCTAGCAGTCAACCACTAGACCAACAGACCAGTGAAAAATTAAAATAGATATATTTTTTCAGCTGATAAATAAGTAAAAAGAATATGAGCTTGTTTAAAAGGATGTTTGAAGCAAACTCAACGAACAAACAAACTGTTCTCTTACCCATTTTACCTACTTCGAAGACATCCTCTTTGCGAGCATTAAATAAATTTTTCTGCTCACAAACACATTGTTATCTGAAGCACGAAGTTTGTATTTTTCTTACTATTTCCATATCATTAGAGAAAATGTAAGAGTTTGAGAACACTTCAGGTCATTAGGCGTTTCCGCTTCACCTAGAATCTAGATATATTATCTACTATCTTTAAATATAGTTTTGTTTTGTTATTTGTATGTTTATGTGTACTCGTTGCGCAACGAGAGTGGAGTCTTAGATCGGAATAAAACAGTTTTTTTATACCACGACGGTGGCAAACAGACGTACGGTCCACCTGATGGTTTTATAAGCGGTTACCGTAGCCTATGGGCGCCTGCAACACCAGGGGCATCACGAGCGCGTTGCCGACCCTTAAGAAACCTATTCACTCCTTTTATGAAGAACCCCATACTGTAGTCCCTCTATCTACAAAACCTCGTTAGGAAGTTCATTCCACAACTTTATAGTTCTTGGGTATTTACAGTATTGAATTTTTCTATAATGTAAATCTAAGTCACAGTCCAGATTGGTTTTTGTGCCAAGTTAATAATAATAGGCTGACCCCATATTTCATGGGACCTATGGGCAGGTGACGTCATTGGGCTAATGTGATTATTATTATGGGCAAAATGTAGATATGCTGCACCTCAGCCTATCATTTTGAGGCCAAAGGCGTGACGCTATGTTATATTTATTTTAGACAATAACAAAATAAATGAATAATATTTTGGTAAAGTCAAAACGCTTAACCCAAACAAAATTTTGTCATACCTATACAAAAAAGAAGCAATTTTTTATTCAATATATACATTCACAATAAATAACATTGTAGGTATATATTTTTACCAACGAAATAAACTTTGACAAACAAGTAAAAATAAATGACATCGGTACAAAGTCTTTCTAGTTTCTAAGATGGGCGTTACACGACTTGTAAATGAAAACATCGAAGAAAGGAACACAAAGGAAACAAAGGCGTTTATTACATAAAATATTTTCCACTTTGTAACAAAAAATATAACGACGAGGAAATGAATTATAGCACGATAAGAAAATCTATTTTGCGTGTGTGACAAGCCTTTTGTATAGAATATTTATGCTTTGAAAATAGGGTTAGGAAAAAATAAATAGCTATGTGGCAACGGGTTTTGAGGGTGACATTGTCCTATTTTCTCACTTTTGAGGACTATACTTACTACATAAAATACTTATATTATTTTCATATGTTGTCTATATATTTATGTAATAATTATATTGATACCTGCAGTAAATGAGAAATTATGAAACAATAAAAAGGGTTATAAATTTTCAACCTCTGTAACAAATTAGTAAAAATTGTATGCATTTCTACGAGTCCCACAAAAGCTATTTTAATTTGAACTTGACTTCGTAATTTACTTTATAAAACTGAATGTAATATTAAATTAGATAAAAATCTAACAAAATTATAGAGAATCATCGAAATATCTAAATGTTTTCACAAGAACTACGCTATCCATAACCTAAAAATTTTATTGTAAAAAAAGTTAAAAATGAAAATGGCCGCCTGTCACGGATCAAGTATTCGAAATATTCAAAAAAAGAACCTGGCATTGTCAACTGAGTTATCGCTGTAGGAACAAAAGGCGGAAACTATTGAATAAAGCAAAATGAAAAATTGTCCAGAGTCATTCACTTGTGAAACGGTCAATCGTTAAAGCGGCATAGTGTGGATTGTTTGGACAAAATGTACACGTTCCTTTTTGTTATATTCGAACATTTTGTTAACCAAATGAACTTTCGATGTCTATGAGCAGCAGGAAAGAAGGGACGTGTGTTGGAGACAATAGAATAGCAATAAGTAGATATAGATGAGCAGGCTAGTCTGTCATGATCAACAGTAAAAAACCTTTATGTATTTTATACAAAAAGGAGGCAGAGGTGCATCATATCCAGATTTCACCAGCTATGTTAGGTCCCATATATCAATATAATTCCATTAGAACGCGAATTTTTTGCCGTTATATCGAACTCATATTTTCAAGACTCAAGACTGAGAAAGAATTTCAAGACAGAAAAACGCAATACCATTTTTGCCTGACTGGTATCAAACGTAGAATTTCTTGAGTAGCAGTCGTTCATCGTCGCACCAACGTGGCAGTCAATAAATAATAAAAAATATGTAGTATTACAATAGGCACATATTTCAAAAACCATACCAAACAAGGCTCCAAGTCTGCTAATCACGATTGCCATATGAAAAAATACAATAGAACAATAATCCGAGGCCCTGAGTCTGCTAACTACAAATGGATCAATTGAATAATAAAATTGGATCTCAATAGCAGTTTTCAAATATATTTTCTTAAATTAGTAGCAGAATACCTAAATTGTTTAAAATTGCTGACTGATTGAGACCCAATTACGATTCAATTGACCCATTTGTAAGGGCCCAGTATTATTGTTCTGTTCTATTTTTTTGTCATCAATCCGAGGAAAAGCAAGTGTTGTAATAATATTGTTCGCCAACAACCGATATGATGTCAAACTAGTTTCTAAGTGACAAATTACTTCGTACAGTCGTGTAGATAACAATATACACATAAACATAAATTATATTGTACTCGGATGTACACAAGTTCAAGTTTCGCAATAAATGTCACTGGGTTGTAAATTTGTACGTAATTAAGTTTTAATATTAGTTACACTAAGATAGTTTGTTGTTTTCTTGAGGATTCTATAGTAGAATAGCTGGGTATGATATCTTAAATATGTGCTAAGAGAACATACATCTTTCGGCTAGTAAACATATTTATTTATTTTACGGGTCTAAGTTACTTTTTATATTTTATAACACATTTGCTCGTAAAGGGTCTCTTATTTCACCAATTTCAGTGTCGTAATGTATCTCATTACGCACTTGTGCGGTAATGTACTGTAAAACGCACGGTTTATCAAGATCAAGACTAATAATCAAGATGCTCCGTCTAAAACGAACGGTACTTTTTTAAATCTTAGCAAAGAGTTTTTATGTCAGAAAAGTGGTCAACATATTATTTTGAATAAAATTAACTTTGAGAGATAATATAATTATTATATATATAAAATAAACATTTGATTCTCTAACTTAATTAATTTAGACCATAAATTACAAGCATCTGTAATAAAACACAAAAATATTAATTTACTTTATTAGTAATACTGGGTGCTTTTGTGCCTTTAACTTAAAAAAAAAAGCGCTAAAGCGTGCGCATGGATAATTTGTGACAAGTAAAAATTATTCCGCGCGCTTTTACTTTTCGCTGTATTGTTTTTTCTAAGAAAGTCCGAGTTTTATTTATTTCCTCACAAATATGTTATTAAAATTAAATTACAGCCTCTACTTTCTTCTAGCAATATCGCCTCGGCCGTAATTATCAACTTACTGCACTTATATCATTATGTACTATTAAAAGGTATTATTTAATTTAAGTTTTAGGAACAGTAATCATATAACAGTAATCATTTAAAAGATATTAACGATGAGTCAATGTATGGCTATATTTATACAGAACATTTTCCCAAAAGAACCAACAAATACACCCCCATAATACTCTATTTCCCTTACTTTGTCCATTTATCTCTTCACAAACGATTAAGTTGCCTCACTCATTAGACCTTATATCTTCTAATCTTTTATTTTTTTCGTATCATTACCTTTTTGTTAGGCATAATACATTGTATACCTTTGCCTGGTTTAATTGTAGCACAAAGTAGTTGTGTCATTTTTATTATTTATTTATTTTTGTTCTTGGATTTGAAGTCAAATGCTTTGGATTTAGAATTATATAGTTAAAGAGAAATACTTATTATACATATTTTAACTGGTTGAGTGTCATGTAAAACGTCTTATTTGGTATTCGTCCTAAATAGCTAATAAAAGTAACTATTAAAACAAAAATTAATTAATTAATTTACTTAGGTAGAACAATGAGTCAGCTTGTGAGCATGTCATTAGCAACCCAATAATATCCCACTGCTGGGCTCGGGTCTCCTCTCCTCTATCTAGAGAGCTGAGAGGGTTTAGGCCATAATCCACTCACGCTGGCCCAGTGGACATACACGTTTTCAAGCAAGCTTAGTGCGGGTTGGTGGATCAGACATACACTTAGAATTTCGTCTAGGGTATGTCGGTTTTCTCATGATGTTTTACCGATAGAAGATGATAAGTCATTTGAATAGTGCATATAAATACAAAGTGAAATTTATATTGATACTGCCGGTTGAAATCGAACTCGGACCGCATGATTCGCATGCCAGTCACTTATCCATTTGGCCACCATTGCTTCAGCTAAGGTCTAACGCGTGAATTTGCATTTATTTGCTGGTTATAGGGGTATAGGCCTTAGTAAACACACTCGCACTGCTCAATATTTCTATGTTTCTTTTGGTAAACCCACTTAATTTGTTTTTTTTTGGTTTTGTTACTTCCTAAGCAAATCAATAGCAAGCAATATCTGTATTCATCATTCATTCATTCATCAGCAACCCATTAATGTCCCACTGCCGGGCTCGGGTCTCCTCTCCTCTATCTAGAGAGCTGAGAGGGATTAGGCCTTAATCCACTCACGCTGGCCTAGTGCGGGTTGGTGGATCAGACATACTCATAGAATTTCTTCTAGGGTATGTGGGTTTCCTCGCGATGTTTTCCTTCACCGTTTGCAGATGGTAAGTCGGTTGACTAGTACATATAATGGGTGGTATTTAGTGTAATTTATCTATAATAATGTATGTATTTACAAAAAAAAAATGTATTTAAGTAGTATATCCGTTGTTTAGTACCCATAACACAAGCAAATATAATTGCTTACTTTGGGACTAGATGGCGCTGTGTGAATGTGGTACAATATTATTATTATATAAATTCCACAACCATATTTATTAATATTCAAACATGTCACATGGACGTATATCACCAGCTTTACAAGGCGACATGTAGCTGTAATAAATATTCATGAAGCGAAAACTTTCGCTAACTATTCATGCCGTCCAATAACTGACCTCCATTTATCAAGTGACCTCTGGTTAATATTGAACAAACCCTCGTTATTACGGGAGATTTAACTAATTGTTAAATACATCCGTAGATTGTAGTAGAGGGAGGAGCGATACGCGTGTTTTGAGGCTTCGTTTATATATCTTTAGTAATGAAGATTTCGTTTAAATACGTTTTATTATTTTACTACCAAACCTGGTAGCGGCACAGACATGACACGTATTCTCCAAATTTCATCAATAATATAATTATATCGAGTAGTTTTTGAATAAAATGCCTGTGAGATACGGAAGACTGCCGGACGGATGGACAATACATGATGAAACTATAAGCGTTCTGTTTTTGCTAATTTGGTTAAGGATATAAATGAATTCTCTTTGTAAGTTTTGCTAAAACTCGAAAACGGCAAATTTGATTTGACTAATTTCGGTTTTTAAATATTTGAGTTAAAACGGTGAGAAAATATTGGAAAATAACTATTTTATTTTACCATACAAACTGCTCTTACAGTTCAAAAGCTTTTATGTCAGGTAAGTTAGTTAATCAATAAAAAATCATACATCAGCTTAGCAGTAGGTATCTTTGAACACTAATCGCTTGGCGCTTCCAACATCTCACTTTACCCAAACCTACTCAATATACACTAATCAGTAAGACCAAATTTACATTTAAAATTGGTCCCTTGTTTGATAGAATTCGGAATTTAAGAGAGAGTTCAGAGAGATCTATATAATATGTTTTATTTATCCAGTTTCATTCGCTCTTTTGTGGGCATAGTATGTGCAATTGGACTTTTAATATGCGATTAATTAAAAAGATTCTGAACCCTTATCTGTTGGGGCGTTCACGACAGTGTAATTAAAACTTTTTAAACTGTTGCATTATATTATATATACATTATATGGTAATGGCGTACGTCGAAATAAAGATAAATCGAAAATTTGAACTTTTTTCGTTTATTTAGTTAGATGCGCTAAGTAATCTCAATAATCGAATCTACACTTAATACTATAAAGCTGAAAAGCTGTTTGGTTGAATGCTAGGATCTCAGGAACTACTGGTCTGATTTGAAAAATTATTTTAGTATTGGATAGCTCATTTATCGAGCATGTTAATAAGATATATATAATATCAAGCTACGGCCAATAGGAGCTGAGCAGTAGCCAAATAAATAACGACGAGATTGAAGCCCTGCGCGACTTCTAGTTATGTATAATAGATAACTTGAATAGAGAGTCCTCGCAAATTTTTTATACAAGTTTTATGGATATAATACAGGTATTTTTGTCGTTTATTCGTGTGCCTTTGCAGGAAGTTGTATATATAGCTGTAACAAAATGACTATGATATACCGTTTTCTCACAAAAAACTCAAGAACGGCTGGACGAATTCAGCATTTTTTCCAAGACAGAATTTTATGAAAAGATTATACAATTGGAAAATCCAAATGGAAGAAGCTAATTCTATGCCGCAAGAAATCGCTAGATAATGATAAATAATTATCACTGACAATTCCACTAGAACATTCTAAATTACGCCTTGAAATTAGTCACGTGGCATCGTTACACTCACATAATTACAGTAATTGTATCATTAGGAACGAATATCACAAAGGAATTAATTTAGTTCGTTGGCTATTATACTCGAGGAATTACAAGATAGGCAGTTTAATTATAGTGGATAACGACCAATGTTCTAAGGGCAATTAATTGATTATATACCTATATTATTCATTAGAAATGCGTTGGGTAAAAATTGTCGACAATATGGCGTTTCTTTTTGTGAAGTCAGTGATATATAAGCGAAACTGCACTGTAGGGAAGAGATGAGAGTGTAGAGAGGGAAAAGAAGAGACTGGTGCTGATCACGCCATCTCTATAAGTCAATGGTTTAGCTTTGAACCCAACCAAAATATAGTTATTCGAAACCGAATGGTTGACAATCTAACAATCTCTGTCAAGCTTCTTGAGACAAAGAGGTAGTCACGCTTTTGGCCTGGTCTGCAAAAAAACATGGCAAAGCCTTCTGAAAACATATACATACTAAAGAATATATAAGTTATATTATTTGATAACTAAGTCACTTTCCGATACTTAAATCCGATACAAAAATAGAATTATCTGATCCATTTCAAAAGAAAATAATTAATAAAAACTCCGAATGTAATTTAAAATTTATCCGATATTATACAAAAGGTACAAAAAATTATCTTCGTTAATCCTACAAAGTAAAAGAATAATAAATAGGCTCTTAAACATAACTGACAAGTATCTTAATTAACAGTGTTTTAACATTTTTTTATTAGAATCGCTTCTTTTTGAGCAGATTATGTAAAAACATTTTCGGGATAGATATTTAGCAGGCATTTTTTTATTTTCTTAACGAAAACAATGCCTTTAACAGAGGATGGAGCTGTTTAATACAGCCTAACATTACTAAACAGCTTCAATAATTTGATAGTGTTCGAAATGTCAGTGAAAATAATATTGAAATTATAAAGTGTCATTTCGGGCACTGTGGCCGAACATAATTGTGGTCGAAACATCAGCAAGCCAGCCCCTAATGTGGGTGTAAAGGTATAGCGAGAAATCAGAGAGCAAGTGTAGATGTTTTAATTAATATAGTTTGCGTAAAATCTGATACACCCAACTAACCCTTCGTAACAAAGGTCGAAGCTACAAAAGTGCTATATTATTATTCCAACTCCACGAAAACACTGTATTATCTTACTTAATAACCGCCCTTAGTAATACCAATAGTATTCTACTATTCATGTATCTAACACTTACAATAAATTCCCAGGCATTATAGTTCTATCTGAGTTCAGTAGTGACGATAAAGATGCGGGTAATGTGAGAAAATTTTATCGTGCGATGTTCAGAGCAATTTGCGTGACCCGAAGACGTTTAGCACAGAAGTATATATTATTATGTACGATAAAAATGTTGATATTACTGCAGTAATAGTTATGCTAATCTTACGAGTGGCATTTCAATTGTTTTAGCAACTGGTCTATAAGTGGCCGTTCGATATTCGGTTTCAGTAGCAGTTATATTTTATTGGCGAGAGGTTCGCGTTTCGGATGATCTAAGCCGAACGGCATTATCCGTGTAATGACGGATTACGAATACATTTTTTTATACCACGACGGTGGCAAACAGACGTACGGTCCACCTGATGGTAAGCGGTTACCGTAGCCTATGGGCGCCTGCAACACCAGGGGCATCAAGAGCGCGTTGCCGACCCTTAAGAAACCTATTCACTCCTTTTTTGAAGAACCCCATGCTGTAGTCCCTTGGGAAAACCTCGTTAGGGAGTTCATTCCACAACCTGATGGTTTTTGGGAGGAAATTCCTCTGGAACCGCGCGGTACGAGACCATTTCGGTTCTAAGGTGTGGGGATGAACTCCCTGCCGATGGCGAACGGTACGATGGTAGAATGTGGCCGTGGGCATCATCTCAAACAGTTCTTCAGAGCACAATAATGTCACTACCCCATCTCAAATCCTGGGTGACTAAATAAAGGAGTAAATTTCATTATGCAGACATGAGCACTACGAGAAATGGAAAATTCGAAACAAACCCTATACCAAAAGCCGGCCAGCGTGCTATAGTAGGATAAATTTCCTTCACATTCTTTGGAGGAAACCCTTGCCCAGCAATGGGACGTATATGAGTTGAAATTATGATGAAGCCGAACATCGTGCTGGAAATGTAATGAATTGAAATCTCGCTTATTCATCTAGCCTACAAAGTAACTCTTACAAGTCACAAGAATGTAACAGGTTATCCGAAAAATTGTATCAGCAAATTTACATACGACCAGTTCGCATACAACTGAGTATATTGAAATTATTTTGAGGCAGTGTTAAACCAACTTAACCCTTTGCATGTCCATGGCACGATCTATCATTCCATAAGTAACAGAGGGTCAACTGTCAACGTTTTTTCTTGGACAGTTTAACACAAAACTGCCAAGTTGCCAACACGTATTTATAAGAGAAATAGTACATATATATATATAGATCATTGTTTTAATGAAGACAGAAGCAAAACGTGACAGACATAATTAACAAGCGTGAACTCTTTGATACGTGACACTTATTGAGAGAAAATAGTCCCAAGAACAAAAACATTTAATCGAGATGCGGTTTCCAATAGCTCGACTTATGGCGCTGACCGAATATCTATGTGTCTTTTATATAATTATTACTGGCTTCCGTGTCTACACTAATATTATAAAGCTGAAGGGTTTGGTTGGTTGAACGCGCGTATCTCAGAAACTGCTGAACAGAATTGAGAAATATTTTTGTGTTGGATAGCCCATTTATCAAGGAAGGCTGTGTAATTTCACGCTACATATTAATAGGAGCTGAATAGTGGCCAAACTATAAAAAAGCCACGGGAGCGAAGCTGTTGGTAAATGAGAACGCACCATTAGTTTATAATTAGCTATTAAGAAGTACTGTACTGTGAGCTGGCAACACTTTTTCTTCCTTCTTTTTTCCTGTGACTGTTACTGTAACGTCTCAGTATACTCTGCATTATAAAGTTCTACGTTATTTTATTTTATTAACCCAAAATTATCAGAAGCCCCGCGGTCATTCATTCATCAGTCACAGTCGAAGATCACTTGATCAAACAGAAGAGTATGACCATATACTTTACTAATATAATGTAAAAAAGAAATCTTAAAATTAAAACACATTAAACAAAATCTAATTATTTATACTTAGTATTATATATATATATATATATATATATAAGCAATGTGTCAGCATTTTCTTCTTTCTGCGTATTCTATAAAACAGATAAAATATAAAACAGAAAAAACTGTTACACTAAGCAGTTTTTTAATAATGTTGTGTATATATATATATATATAATTGAATCTCAGATTTGTAATAGTGTGTATTGATACTAAAATTTGTGTAATTGTTAATCTGTTACCTGGTACAGTACCTTTTTATTAAAATAAAATAAAATAAACGCTATCCCGCTACTCCAACTCTTCTCATATTTAAATAAAACATAAGTACATAATTCGTGACGTAGGAGTTTGAAATCGATATGAATAAAATAAAAGCTAACAAAATACACAAATGTTTCGTCTGAGGACTTTCATGTAAACATGAAATATTCAAGATAAATAAAATTTTTCCTGAAAGATATTTATGTCAATATTCAACTCGTATATCGAGAGAACATTAAACATTTGACTTTAAGCAATATTCGATCTTATCTATAGAAGGTATAGCGATCTTTTTGGTGAACGCTGAAAAGTCTCAGGTAGTTTATTAGAAATAATACATATGTACATACATATACATATAGATCACGCCTCTTTCCCAACCGAGGGTAGACCATTTCCACTTACTACGATTCTGACACACATCTTTGGTTTCTTCAACATTCATCAGTCTTTTTATGTATTCTCGCCGGTTGAAGGTACTCCTGATCTGTCACTTCTTTAGATCGTCACCTATTTGGTCATGGTACGTTCTTCTAGGTCTTCCCCTTCCAACGTTTCCTTTCACATTCACCTCATATATTTGTTTTGTCACTCTTCCTTCACTCATTCTCTCGACATGTCCAAACCAGCTTAACATTCCTTTCTCTATTCATTAGTTTTCTCTATTAGAAATAAGTGTCTAATAGACTACCTAATACTTTTTTGACATATTTTATAAGAAAAATACATCAAAAATCTGTCAAGTATGTTTCATATAGGCTATCTAGCACTTATTTGCCATTAGTGAAACCGGCGCTAAAACTTATATAATATATTATACCATTAAATAAATTACTTTTTACCCTTTAAAATAACACGACCCAACGTCAAGCTACCTGCCAGTAATAACCTCTTTAATTAACACAAGCACTCGAAATACTAACATCTAGAGTTTCTGAATTAATACCGAATTGGGAATTGAGACACAAATTGGAAGTCCTAGCTTTGAAACTGAATAGTTCGTTAACCACAATAAGTACAGCTTTTCTGTTGACATTTTAGTACGATAGGATACTGAGTGTTTGCTAAACTAAATTATAGAACATTTGGGAACTGGAATACAGAATGTATTACTTAATTATCCTGCTTAGATGGCTTACTCTGAATATCAATATTCGATTAGTCAGTTTTGATGTCGCTGTCAAATACCTGAAAGTGACAGAGACCATATCTAAATTACATTTGACAGCGACATCAAAACCGACAATGTCGAAATTAAATTAAGAGTAAACTCCTAGGTAACGCAGGGAGTGTATACGACTTCTGCGCATAACATCAGAAGAACAGAACAGAAGTGAAATAAAATTATTACCCGACTGTCACTGGTACTGTTTTTCGCGTGTATCTTGTATGTTTGTAAATTTCTTTATTCCCACGAATCTTCCAAACGGCTGGATGGATTTTGACAATTAGGGTATCGTTAGATTCGTCTAGAAAATCCAAGTTTCCTTAGATAGGTTTTAAGAATAAAAAGAATTAAACGGCGCGCTTTTGACGCCAAATTGTAAGAAGTTCAATTTTTTTTTAACCAAACCTAACGATTTGGGTAACAAAATAAAGAGAATCAAAAGGAGATTACATATATTCAAAAAGAGATTATACATAATTGAATGGTTCCAAATTGTACTTAAGTAGTTTTTTTTTTTTTTTTTTAACCAAACCAACCTTTATTTTGATAATCTACTCAATAAGATTATCAAAATAAAGGGAATCAAATGGAGATTACAAATATAATATATATATTTTAAATTCATTTAAAATTTAATCAGGTATAATAATATTACAATAATTTTACGGTATTTTTAGTGCGTTGCTCTCTGTTGATTTTTTGCAGTCGGGTTATTATGTAAGCCCCGGGCAACGGCTAGCATACTTATAAAATAAGACAGTATGTAATGGCGCAAGTACCCTTTAACTCTTTAATTTATTGTACACAAAATTTACAAACAATAAAATAGCATAAGAGATAAAACATGTACAGGCGAGCTTAAGTCAAATTTGAGTTTTATACCAGCAAACTTAAAGAGTAGAGTCCAGAACCCTATTAAGATTTATCTTTTGTTAAGTAACTGTAAGTTAATAACACTTTCAGAACATTATAATTTCTCTAATTATATCAGCTCACTGAAATATACTAAGTGGGAAAGCTGCTCTCCCCGTCAGCTGCAAATTTACCATAATCATAAACATTTAGCAGTTTATATTTAGCTGACAAGTCTAACTGTAAGCTTCTTATCTGTTGGCTTATTTCCAGGGTTTGTGGTTACTTCTTTCGTACATATTTCACGTGTAACGTAAAGGTTCTATTTGCATAGGGTAGTAGGCAAACGTGTTTTTGAACCCGACTGACGACATTCTCTTAGATAACAGTAATGTATATTTAATGGGTGAATCTTTGTCTTGTTACGTTTCAGAGAGTGTTTGCTAATCTTTTAGTATAAAGGATTTATGTTCTGCATTGATGAACTACAGTTGCAAAGTTTATAATTGGACGTTTTATTTGCATATTGATGTGTCAGATTGCAGGCTTAAAGTGAGGGAATGAATGATTGAATGTATAAAATTAATTTGTTACCAAAGTAGTTTTACCGTGTAATATAATTATCCTAAAAACCACACCAAGTCTTAAAAGTCTTTCCCCAAGGTTTTCTATTCGTTATACTCTAGTGTCTACTCAGTTGATGAAGAAAGCATCCAATTGAATAACTTATTATACACACCTTGAAATTGATCTTTTAATTACGATAACCAAAAGAATTTTTGGATAAACATTGTTTACGTATACGAAAGTATCTATATATTCATATATGCGATATGTAAAATTCATTTATTTATTTAACTCATCCAACCATTTGAAATGTAATGGGTGAAACATGGTTCATTTTACCCACAACAGTTGAGACTTAGTAGTTGGAATATCAACAGTCTTGTATTTTGTATTTGCATTTTACATCTAATGGACAATAAATTATAGTAGGTACCCACAATCTATTTTCACATCTGTACTTACAAATGGTTATAATAACTATTTCGCGTGGTAATTGCTTTCAAATTGAGTGGCGGGACAACCAAAATATAAGTGAGTTTTTCTTTTTTTATTACAGCTTACTGATTACGTCAGCAGTCAAGGGGTGTTACGCCTTGACTATTGACGCCTGTATTTTGCATCCGATTGAATACGACTGCTTTCTTTCGAAAGGAAAATATGAAAGACCTCTTACAGTTTATTTGTATCTTTTTTAAATCATTTTTCCTCGCAAGTTTCGATCTACGTAGCCACGTACTACGTACACTTACTGGTCAAAGAAATAAATTCTACATTAGAATAACATTATAGTAACACGACGCTGGAAAATTTTTCAGCGCTCTAAATAGAGACTTATAAAATTATATTTGCTTATATTAGCTTATGTTGGTGAAGATGTAGCTTTCTTACGGTGAAAGAATTAAATTTTTTAAATCGGTCTTGTTTTTGAAAAAGTTGAAAGTTGAAGTATGAAAAAGTTTTTAAGTTAAATCGAAACAAACAAATAAATCTTTCCTCTTTTTATTAATAAATATAAATATTTCGATTCGGTTCGATCCCCACCCAGGACAAATCTTTGTGTGATGAACATAAAGGTTTGTTCTGTATCTGGGTGTAATTTATCTATAATATGTAGTTATGTAATTACATAAAAAATGTATTTAAGTAGTATATCAGTTGTTTAGTACCCATAACACAAGCGAATATAATTGCTTACTTTGGGACTAGATGGCGCTGTGTGAATGTGGTAGACTATTAGTATTATTTATTTTATATGTACTTTTGTTAAATGGTATTTTTATACCGTTTCTGTATTTATATTTCTTTCTATTTCAATTCTTTATATTCAAATTATAGTTCAGCTCGCCTAAGTAACTACATGTTTTTTCTGTATTAATGGAATATAATATGTTTTTATTTTGTGTACAATAAAGAGAGGACAAGACGGAACACAATTTGGTAGATACTTATTATTATTTATTATTTTATGTTACATGTCTAGCAGTGGGTCAATACTACAATTACGAAAATTTCTTCTAAATTACTCAAATAAGCACAAAAATAATGCTGTAGTTAGTTTGTCTAGGCCTCGAATGAAAGCCGGAGCTTATTGACATTGTTGGTAACAAAGTTTAAATTAAACAAACTTCCAGTAATTAATCAAGCCGCAGTATCTGAAGCTATTTTCTCTATTTACAAATTATAAACTTTTGAGCATTAAATTTCAGGCCAGTCACATTATTCTAACTTCTTCTTTTATTTTATGTAAATAATGTTTTTAATATTGGTAACATAAATAATTACTTTATTTTTTTTTCTATGATTATTTTTTTTACTTAGACATTTCAGTGTAATAGGTAAATTCTCAGTGTGTGTACAGAAGTAGAATTTAAAATTACTGTGTTACAACATTTGACATAATTGAATTATCTTATTTGCAAATCTACTCGTTTGTTTTATAAGTCCATTATAATCTCTCTCAATACTCAATAATTAATTGCTTCCATAATGTACAAATAGGTGGTAGGTATAATGTAGGTTACAATTATGGACCCTGTCGGGCACAGCACAATAATTAGGAGAGAGGAAGAGAGCTAAATTTAAAAGTACACTTTCTGCTACTGATAAAAAATACACATAATATCTATTTCATCGCTTTTTATTTAAGAAAAATAAAATCTATTTTATCTTTAATTACTAGCAATAACAATACGTGTGTGTGTACACAGTATTTCTGTATTTATTGTAATACGCAGATAATTATGGATTGTACATTTACCTATTGTTATTGCTATTAATTAAATAGAAAAATAGATGTTATTTAAAAGCGAAAAAAAAATTAAATAAAAAGCGATGAAATACATATTTTAAGAATTGAAATACGTAAATAAGCAACCTCACTATTTAATTTATAAGAATTTATATTATCTATGCCTACATTTTTCAATTTAGCTACTACATAACCGTAATTTTTAAGTGAGCAGATAATTTATTATTATTATTATTATTATATTTAGAAACAAACAGTCTTATACAAAAAAGAGCTTAATACTAAAAATTAAACATAGTTTTAGACCTATAGTTTCATATCTAGGGCACTTAAATGGAAAAATAATGAGTTTTCTCGAAATTATATAAAAACCAGATAATTAATTATAACATTATATACAGGTGCATACACACAAACACACGTATATACACATATACATATACCTATACATACACCCGTATACATACATACACACACATACCTATGCAATACCTAAATAATGTAATAAATATACCTACCTATATCCATATGTATATGTATATTAATTGTAAACAATATCTATAATACTAACATACAATAATAAGATACAACTATTAAAATATAAACACCACAGTTAAGACGAGGCAAGTAATTGCAAAGATTTTTTCTTAAAACAATTTAAACTTTCACTAAAAATGTCAACATCTATGAGTTTATCATTATACAGCCTGCAAGATCTTCTGATAAAACTATTATTAGCATAACACGTTCTACAAATACGGATAACAAATAAATGCTTCTTGCGGCAAGCTCGTTCACTTCGATATGGCACTCTAAATGATATTTCATGAAGCAATGCAGGGGCATCTATTTGGTTATTAATTATTTTATAAAGGCATGCAACATCAGCCAATTCGCGACGGTGACACAATTGAGTAATGTTATGTGCTACAGAGGAAGTCTCATAATCCGAATACCAATGACCAGTACGGTAGCAGAGAGCCCTTACAAACTTTTTCTGAACTCCCTCTATATTATCAATATGTTTTTTAAAGAAGGGATGCCAAACAGAGCTTGCAAACTCTAAGTGGCTTCTTACATAACAGTTATATAATATTTTATAAGTTAATAAGTTACGAAATGGTTTACAGATACGCAATATAAATCCCAGTTGCCTATACGACTTATTTATCATTGCATCTATATGTGGAACAAAAGAAAGTTTAGAGTCTAATATAACACCCAAGTCACGAATTTCAGTAACTCGCGTTAAGTCCTTATTACAGAGTCTATAAGTGAACTTTAGTAGAGATTTTTTTCTGGAAAAACTTATAACAGAACATTTCTCAGAATTCAAAATTAAACTATTGGAATTACAAAATGATTCAAAAACCAAAAGATCCTTTTGCAATAATTTACAATCATCTATGTTTCTTACAATTCGAAAGATTTTTGTGTCGTCAGCATATAATAATTGACTAGAATTTAACATATTTTTACTAATATCGTTAATGTACAAAATAAATAACAGGGGCCCTAAATGGGACCCCTGTGGGACCCCAGAACTTATATATTTATAATGTGAGATGTAACCTCCTAAAGCTACAGCTTGAGATCGATTTTCTACATATGATTTTATCCAGCGGAGTAGATCACCACGTATTCCCAACCGCCAGAGCTTCAATAGCAACGTACTATGACAAATTTTGTCAAAAGCTTTGGCAAAATCTGTGTAAACAGCATCTACTTGTGCATTACTATTCATGGCTTCCAAAACAATTTCAGTAAAAGATAAAAGATTTGTATCAACACTGCGTCCCTTAAAGAAACCGTGCTGGTTAGGTATAATATGACGATTGACAGTGTTAGAAATTTGAATGGTGACAATTTTTTCCAATATTTTACCAAATTGGCAAAGCTTAGATATAGGACGGTATTTCATAATATCTTGACTAACTTGTCCCTTGGGTATTGGGGTCACGAGTGCGCGTTTCCAAATGCTAGGAACGCAGCCCTCCTCAAGAGATTTCTCAAAAAGTAATTTTAGAGGTGTTGTCAAAGTAGCTGCACACTGTTTGATCAACAATGGAGGAATACCATCTGGTCCTGCACCCTTATTAATATCAACCGATTTAAGGTAATTATGTACCAGATCATTGCTAAAGAAAATATTGCTCATGTCAAGGACAGTATTCATACTCAGTGGTAAATTCTGTAAATCAAAGGAAGCGATACTAGATTCAACGAAAACCGAGTGAAAATATTTATTGAACAAATTACAAATGTGATGACCATCAGTAGCTGATACCCCATTATAGGACATATGCTGTGGGAGACCGCTATTCGACTTAATTGACTTAACGTATGTCCACAAATATTTTGGATGAGTTTTGATTCTAGATTCAGTAAAATTCATATAATTATTATAACATTCCCTTTCTAATGTAGCTACCCTTTTTCTAAGAAATTTAAAACTATCATAATCTAAAGGGTTACCATATGTCTTCCACAACTTATGAAATCTACGTTTCTCATTCATTAATCTTCTAAGTGGCTGGGTGTGCCATGGAGGTTTACAATTTGAAATACGCTGAGGGCGTCGGGGCACGAATTTATCGATCAAATCATTTAATAAAATATAAAACTTTTCTAAACATTGTTCAACAGGGAGTTCCGAGAAAAAGTCATACCAGTCAATCATAGATAGCTGTATGTTAATCTCATTGTAATTTGCATTATGAAAACAATAGGTAAGAGTAGGCGCCGGTTTTAGAATAGGTATATAAGACAAATTGAGTTCTATTTGAAGCGCCTTATGATGACAATCCTCAGGTGTCAGTGGACTATCACTAGCTATTACCACACAATTAGTATTGGAGAGTATTAGGTCAAGAATACGATTATTACTATTTACTATTGAGTTATACTGATTTAGGCTAGAAAAAGACATGAATTCACGTAATAATTTAACTAAGGAACAATTACTATTGCCCAATAAACAGAATGAATTATCGGACGTTGACCATTGAGCCTCAGGAATATTAAAGTCGCCAGTTACTAAAAAAGTATCATCAGGATTATCAATTACGATTTGACCACATAACTCGAAAAAATTTACTAAAGTATCGCTAAATAATGGACCACGCGGAATATAAATACAACAAATGTTTAGATAGTTTCTTACACTATTTAGATGTGATAAAGGAATAGAAATCCAAACGCATTCGCAGGACGAAGCGGGGGGCCTCGGCCAGTCCCGACGCACGGACCGAAGGTCACACCGTACGGCCACAGCGACACCCCCCCCGCGCTCCGCGCCACTCAAAACTGCACATCGGTCGTCCCTATATACATCATACCTACTATCGAAGAATTCACGATTGTAAAAGTTTGAGGTTAACCAACTCTCTGCAATGCAGATAAAATCGAAATTTGATTGTGAGACTTCAAAAAGGAAACTATGAGACTTCGTACGAAGACCCCTTACATTTTGAAAGTAGCAACTAAAAGTTGTATTAGTCATTGAAAAACCATGTAATTATTGTAAGAATTACATATTTGTATGTTACAAAAATTACAATATTGATGTGAACGAGCCCAAAATATACCTTTTGTTGACAAAGATACAAATATTTTGTTATTGAAATAAATTTACAATAGTAATAATAATAGCAGCAGAACTGTAATATAATAACGACAGAATTAGGTATTTTTATTATATTAATAGCAATATATAACGTGTTATAGCGACTTTTTTGGTATTTATTTAATATTTTACACATGTTGACATGAAATAATAATGTTTTTAACAAAAAGATTAGTACGAAAATAAACATTAATAGGCATAATATATATATATAATATATAATTTAGTTATCTTTTGTAATTATGGCAGTATAATGGTTGCCTCGAACCTCTTAAAGATACCCGGATTAAATATAACTCAAGTTGCCTAAAATATTGCAGAATAATTAAGTGTTTTATAATTACATTCACAAAATGGCAGCCGTACTAAATTATTCATTAAATTAGACGATGCTTAATTTTTTCAAAAAGTTATTCTTGTTAAATTTACTTTTAAATTTTTGGGATGGAATACAGTTATGTTTATTCTAAAAACAAATAGATTAATAATATAATACTTATAATAGAACAATTGTTTAATAGATTATGAGAGAATAATTTATAATAATTAAATAATAATAATAAGTAAAAGGCCCTAACTGTTTACATTTATGTACAAATCATTTATTTCCTAGCCGATGATATGAATGATAACAATAAAAATCACTTACTTGGTAGTTCTGAAACGTTTGAAGACAGTCAAAACCTGAAACAAACCAATAGAATCAATTAAAGGCTCTGACCAATTAATTCAGTGACAATGCAATTGCATGCCTATTGGACTATTCACATTTATAGCTTCGGACTAGTAGGCATTTGGCAGGCTTAACTAGACTTAGAACATAGATGAAAATGTTTCGAAACAATTTAATACGTGGTAAATTTCTATTGGAAAGCGTTTGATAAACCTGAAATTGGATATGTAGCCAAATTTTCCTATGACTATTATTTTGCTAAAGCAAATGATTTTCATTACGAATTACGTATTTAACGTAAGTAAAAAGTAGCCTTTGTGCTATTTTAGACTATAACCTATCTGTGTACCAAATTTTATACAGATAATTTCAGCCGTTCTTGGACGATTGAGTATCATACATCCATCTATCTATCCATCCAATATAACTTTCGCATTAATAATCATCAAAGTGAAATCCACATTGGTACAGCTGGGCCCTGATTCTGACTCATCGGATTGCTCCCGGATCGTAAACTTTTTCGAATCTTAGAACGACGTATTTTTACAGCTTAAGTTATTAAGTGTTAGAAATTATTTTACCGTATAGAAAATTAAAAACTGATTAATATAGGATTTTTTTCTACATCCATCAATTTTTTTAACATTCTGGTTTTTAACTTTAAATAAACTGACAGTTCTGGCCGAAAGTATTCCGACAGCTCAGAATCAGGGGGCTGGTCGGAATAGAAGTCGACCGCGTGTTTAGCACGCCGGTCTCTTATCCATTCAGCCACCATCACTTGCACTAAATTACTAGTAGATATTATAAATTATATAAATTGAAATTTATATTAGTACTGCCGGTCGGAATCGAACTCGATCCGCATGACTTGCATGCAGGTCCTTATCCGTTTGGCCACCATAGCTTCAATTCTAGTAACGATAGTTGATCTTTTATTTCCCCATATATTTATTTTTGAGTATATAGAATATAGAATAGACCTATTATATCGTAGTTAACTATCAACCTATCATCTCTGTCTACCCTAATGGAAAACAAGTATACATAGGCCTGTAACCACAAGATCCATTTCCACTAAAGTTACGATCTAGATTAACTAGAATTGTCCATTAGTGCTGAACCATTGTGACGAAGTTTCTTATGATTGAGGTTTTACACTAAAAGTTAAAGTCTGAAACAGCCATCATTATAAGTTAGTGTAAACAGTTTATTGTAAATAAAATATTATAAGGACCTTTGTTTGCTGAAACATTACAAAAGTTTTATTAAATGTTTTACCGAGTTGGATTCTTGAAACATGATTTATATTCCTGTTTTTCATTCAGACTTTAACAAGATTTTAGTATTATTTTGTGGAAAACATAATATTATCAAAAATAAAAGCATTAACGTCAAGTAGGTTTTAGTAAAAACTAATTTCTGCCCGTGTGGCATGTCGGTTGCGTCTGTGCTACTACAGACTATAAAGTCTATCTGTGTGCTAAATTCACATAACATTTCAGCCGCTCTGATGTAATTGAGTAAAAAATATCCTACTCATCTAAACAAAAGCACTAGGCATTTTCTTTTTCAATTCCAGTAGCCAGTAACAGAACTATTTATGACATAGCTGGCTTTAAATCACCAATTATAATGTGGAAAATGGATAATGCCAGTGTAATCAGAACATACTTTTTTGAAATAAACATGTTTGTTCGACTCTTGTACTGAAATACACTGAATTTATACATTGTAAGATAGCTTCTTAATATTTTCCTATACAGTCTAGTGTTCACGTGAGTTTGACAGATCATAAGTTACGATGACAAACATGTTATCTTTTTCGATCTCTTGTGTTATTGCTCGAGAGGTTGACTTTTTCAGTATTATACGAAGACCTCGAATTTATCAACTTCGAGTAATATTTCACGCTGGCCTTTTTTCCTTTCTGATAAATTATCCTGCTTTTAATGGGTATGATGTGAAATATTTGGACGTTTGCGAAAATGAATAGGGCACTTAAGGTGTTTTTGATTACAGTAGGTTATGTTTTTATGAGATTCTGAGTTAGTGAAGTAGAAAATATACTTTGAGTGTTTTCTTAAAAGCAAGAAAAGAAATTTAAATCCAGCTATAGCAACTGTTCATTCATAATTAATGATAATTATAATTTACTTCATTCGTGTAGTGATGGATTAAGATACAATACATAGTGTCACTACCTCATCTCAACCCGTGGGTTAGGCGACTAAGGGAGTATCCTTATGTAGGCAAAAGCACAGCGAAAAAAGGAAAATTCGAAACAAACTCTATACCAACCTGATAAATTATTATATTCTTATCTCTATGCACGTATCTATGTAACAATTGTGAATAAATAGAATAAAAATAAAATAACTAAAAGAAGATATACCTATTTTGATTTTTAATTTCCTTGTCATTGTTAAACGTTTGAAAATGATATTTGATAAAATGAAATTTTTCGAACATTAGACAACGATATTCAAATTATTATTAATTTATTTAGAATTATATTATAATGTTCTTATCTATTATTATTATTTTTTGTAAATTTTATGACATCTTATGTATTTATATTATGACATTTTATTTTGTATTATTATGTGTGTGTACGTTTTTCTGTAATTGAGCCTCAGTTGCTTTATAAATAAATGATTATTATTATTAAATTAACCAATAGAATTTCGAGGTTCGGGTTGGGTTCTTAGTTTAAACATGATTTTTAAACGAAACTGAGAGAAAGACAAAATATCACTTAAGAAAATATCACTAGGTTGCTCTAATTTTCTTAGTAAAGCAGCTTAATTTGCACAAAAAATTCTCGTTACGTACCTCTCTTTAGACGGTCTAATTACGTAAAACATTCTTAACGAGGAACCGGTGATACTAACTAAAACGGTAAAATTATGAAAGGATAGAAGGCATCATTAATGAAAACACGAGAAATTGAACGAAAACCTTTCAAAGCAATTGAAGTTGTAATTAAATCTGTTTGAAACAATATTATTTCATTCATCGCGTCGCTTATTTCTACAGATAGCGTGTTTGGTGAACATGAATAATATAATAATTAAGCTTCAGTTTTCCAGTATGTGAAAGTTATAAAGGAAAATACAAATAATACGAGCGTACGTAGGTAACGAAGGCATAGAGTAAATTGGGTGGATGCAAAAAACTCATTCTGAAGCCGAGAGATTTCAACGAATATTGAATAGGAAGCTGAATGTAAAGCGAATTTTGAAAATATTACCATATTTTATGTGGATATAGAAGGGAATTTGCAATTCCGTTCGCTCGTGGATGATGCTCCAACATTTAGAAGATTAAATGGAAGTTCTATTAAATAAATTTTAAGTATACATTAAGAATTTCAATTTTCTATATTACACGTTTATATGATCACGCATAATATAGACATACTCATGGTTTGAAAGAAAAACGTCAAAATACTATACCACGCTGGTCAGATGGATCGGTACAGGTTTATGTTTCGAATTTTCCTTTCCTCTCAGTCTCTTGCCTGCATAAGGTCTATTAGTCACCTTTTACGACACCCACGGGTTGAACTGGGGTAGTGACTTTATGCATTCTTAATCGGATAAATGGTGGGGTGATAATTTAATAATAATAATGCTTGAAAAGTTATAGTTATAATTGCAGGAGAGGTTAATTTACCAAAACCGGAGAATTTTATCCTAAAATTCAAAATTACTATGCAGTTAACCACCACAAAAAAAAAATGGCGCCTTCATTACTGAAAACTTTTAAAATAAGGAACCCACTAACTGAGAAACGAGCTCTTTGGGAATTCTTAAGTTTTTAAACGATATTCATGAAGCTTTAAAAGATTTTTATGGAGAAATTACTCGTATTCAGCTAAAATTTATAATAATCTTTTATTTATAGTAAAACTTTATTATGTAAATTCTGTATTTAGGTATTATGGCTACATTTAAAACAGCTAATGAAATAAAAGTATTCACCACGTTCAACAGTGGACGTCATCGGGCTGATAATATGATGATGATGATGCACAATATGTTACAAAGGTGGGCTTAAGAGCGTTTTTACTTATGAATTGAAATATCGCGAATTAATTTAATATTTCGTTATTTTCCATTTTTATTATCGGAACTATATTTACTAAATATATTTAATAAACTTTTTAGAATTGTGTGATAAGTGAGTAAAGGATAAAAAATCATTGCGTTTTTATATGCAAATAAAACATTGGAACTTACAGGGCGTTATTTTCATAGTAAAATAACTGTAAATACCTATTACGGATACTTAGATACCTAATTCTAAAAAGTTTATTAAACATGTTTTTGAAATGTAGCTCTGATTCATCATCATCATAATCATATCAGCCCAACGACGTCCACTGTTGAACATAGGCCTGATTAAATTCCTAATTAAATAATAAAAATTGAAAACCGTGAAATTGGACACTAAATCGCAAAGTCACCACGCCTAAGTATAAACGACCTTAATGCCACAGGAATTATCTACCAGCCAACCTTTAATAAGCTAGCGTAACAACTGACAAAGTGACTAAACCCTTATGGATTAATTAAACTGCACAATTCTTGTTTAAGTATTTCAATATTCAGAGCTGTGAAAATTGTAGTCACATTTTGTTCAGCTATGCAAGTATGCAACTAGTCGATAAAAGCAACGGACCAGATGTGCAATAAAGATATTATCATGCACCAGCTGCAGGCTGACGTCCTCTCAAATTTGTGAAATTTGATCAGAGCATTTTGTTTTATAAAATTCAGCGATAGTTTTAAAGCTAGTGCCCAATATACTGTCCAGTACTTAAACGTACGTGCCGCTCTATTGAGTGTTATTGTTTTATATAAAATTGTATTTTTTATATTTTATTTTATAAAACTATGATCTCTGTCTTACATACTATAAATGATGTATTTAATTTTTTTTCCAGTATGTAAGTATTTAGTTTGTATTGACTTTATTAATAATAAATTCAAATAACCACATTACTCAATTTATTTACATTTTATTTGAACAATAAATGAATTTAAATGTAGCATTTCTGTGACAAATAAGTCCAAATCAAATATACACCATTTCAAAGGACAGTTTGGGATTTAGGTTGAATCCAAACTGATGGGTGGGCCCTTTAGAGGTCGCTTCATTATATTAAGTCCGGGAATTACTTTAGAAGCTAATATATTCCAATGTCACTAAAATATATTTGTAAGTACGTAAGGTTAACTGTACTGGAAATAAATGGTACATTGCGACACTGAGAAATGGCTAGACACAGGAAAATACATTTTAAGCACTAGTTAAACTGCACAAAAAATTGTACTTGTGTAACTGACTTAAATTTTACGTAATAACTCAAGTGACAGCGTTATATACCTACTACGGAACTACCTAATTAATTAATGAATTAAATACATAAAATTCCTAGTCAACATTCAAAATATAAACAGATTTTTGCCTTTACTATTCCCCAACTAGGAAAAAATACCCCATATGATCTATCACACTTTACACTTACGAGAATACTGCAATTGAAAAAAACGAATCGATTTTTATTTTTCTATCATAAAATCGACGGTAAAATATAACAAGCGCGTTATTACGTCGAATAGCTCGTTAGTAGCTGGATAAGCACGTCCTCAATAATAAATTCGACACCATATTTCAAAATACAATTCAATAAACACGTATTCAACCCTACCTCGCCCAATTAGCGCTAATGATATCGCGTTTCATTTAAATTGAACAGTATTTATCACTTTAAATGTAAATGCAAACGAAAATAACGCTTTGAAGAAATCCCATCGTGGAATTTAAAGGAATTTGTTTTAAAATAATAAATTAGATAAAATCGGGGTACAAAGGTTTAGAGACAAATAAAAACGGCAATGAAACCTTTTGGTTGTAATAAAGTTGATTGGGAAGGGTCGATTGTTATTTGGAGCGATCAACGCTGATCAAATGAGTTATCTGATACGGGATTGACAATTTGACTTGGAATTGTTACACGTACCAATATACCGTGTAATATTTTAGCTATTCGTTTTTTATACTCGTGTGATTGAAAAGTAATTCTGTTTGACAATGTTTGTAATTTTGTTAAAAAAAATTGTTCAATTTTTAGCCTTTTGTAAAATTTAAATGAGATAAATATTATGTTTCGATTTCATTTTTATTATTTTGTTATTTTTGTAATTTTTATCTAGAGAACACTGTAATATTTTGTATTGAATTACATATATACTTAATATGCTTTGTAAAATATTCAATTCATTTATTCAAAAAGTCAGCAACAATAAAATATTATAATAGAATATTTGTAACCGATTGTAACAGTCAGTCACGAATCAGTAATCCAACCATGAAATAGTTTCCGAAGTGTCAAATTAAAAAGAATCGTTTTGAAATATGTTACTTTATAGACGTCTTCAAGATCGTTTCAGAACGAATAAAATTTTATTTAATAGAACGAATAGTAGCTTCAGCCAAAATTGACGGAATATCTGTATTTTGGTATAGATTTCATATTAACGGAAAACCGAAATATCATTCGTAATTATGAAATCTGTTTCATGGTAGGCATCTACTAATAAATGCTTGCCACTCACAGATATTGGTATCACCAAAATTAATCAAGCTAACCTACCTTATTATAAGCAAATTTATATAATACTTTTAATTATTTTGTTTTATTATTTTTTCACGTAATTAATAAGGTTTTGCTTTCTTTCTTTCTAATTGTCATATACGTAATCAATGGATAATGTAATAAATAAATGAAGTATTTGTTTTATTGTAAATTACACCACACAAAAGTATTTCATTATATAAAATAACTATCCAAACCAAACGTAATTTTAATTACGTAAATATTAATATTGTTTAATCGCATAAATAATTAAAGTCTAAGGTTAACTGTTGAGCAAAAGATACATCAAATAACAAAATGAATTATTTACAAAAGCTGTAAAGTAAACACAATGTCTCAAACATTATAAGGTACAGACAAACATAATACATCACGTCAGATATTTTATTGCCGCATAAATTTAAAAAAATGCGCAAAACGAAAATATTTTGCGTATATACAACCTATTTCAAAACGTAACAATACCACAAAGACATAAATTTCGACACCCCACCCTTATAATCTCTCTTTCCTACCTTAAATTTAAATATTAACTGAGCTTGAAACAAAAGCGAACACCGAATGAACACTCCTAAAACTCCCTATAATAAAATCCTTTCTCTGTCTTGTATTCTGTCCTAGCTATAAAAAAATGTTCCGTACATTCTTGCGTAATCCCACCCTACATACGGATGCATTGCGAAGTACCACGCGGTTAGAATTTCGGTCCCTTGGGCCTTAAGTTTGCGTTTAGAAACGTGTTTCTAGCTTTCACGCGACCTTTAATAAGTTATATATCGTATAACGCTATTTCAGAACGGTATTTTGTCATAAAGTTACGTGTAATTTTAACTCATTAAAAATGTATCGAGCATCGTAAGTAGTTCAAATGTAACAAGTAAAATATAAATTAACTACGTCTTTTTTTTCATTCTCTTTCTGAGCTAAATTGGATTCGAAAAGATATAAATGGCGAAGGGTGTGTCCGTCATGATTTTATATTCATTATTCATTTTTATTACACATTTACATTGATAAACTTTTGTTTTAGAAAACGCACGTATTTGCCGACGGATTGCCCGTTTAAAAACCCCGGGGAAAAGTTTACCAGAGCATTATACTGTTGTGTAACTTTCGTAACACTTTGTGACAAATTTGATTTAATATATTACACAGCTTTTTTAACTTTTGATTTCGATTAGCACTGTCTACGTAATAAATGAACACTTCTACTTATCATTTTATGTAAACTCACTAATTTCAAGTAAAAAATAATTTCTAAAAAAAAAAAAATTAAAAAATTCTACATTCCAATTTAGCGATTTGTTGCGTTTTCAAAATTGGAAATAGAATATTCACTTTTTAAATAAAATTCGTTAAAGTACACAAGTTGTGAAGGGTACCTGGTTTGGCGGGTTGCGGCGATGAAGGCCCGACGTTGAATGCCGTACGGCGGGCCGCGCTTGAACTCCTATACTTGTATCGCTGCAGTTGCAAAGAATCTCAGGCCCCAGGATTGATCGCCAGCTCCCCGGTGTTCTGCACCTCCGATTCACACACCAAATTGACTCTTTGGCAACTTCAAACAATGTTTGCACACGATTACACCGAATGACTTGTAAATTTTGATTAATATTGTTCAATTAATTTCGGGGGTAGAAACGACTTATATTAGCACGTTCTGGTTTTGTTATGAATACGTTCAAAAGCATTTAGAACATTAAAGTTTTAAAAATAATATATTTGAAACTTGGAATTCTCGCTGATCTATTTGTAATTTATAACTTAGTAAACTTTTTTAATAGAGGAGAGGAGACCTGATCCCAGCCGTGGGCGTGGGACATTAATGGGTTGCTGATGATGATGATGAAATTTTATTGTTTGATCATGATTTCTATACATTGTTAGTTCTGTATAGCGGGTTCGATTCACACATGAAACTAAAAGTATTTGTGTGATTCGTAGATATTTGTTTCGAGTCTTGGTGTAGTTTGTGTTTGATAATTGTATGTTTATAAAGTCCCCTGTGACACAGGACTTGTCTCATGTGCAGGCGTTGTCTTTTCACAAAATCTAAAATAGACGTTATACAACTTTGGTGCGGTAAATTTATGGATGGGTGATCGTTAGTAATAGCATCGGTGGTAACATAGTCGCGTAATTATGCAAAGGAAATGATTGAAGCCGCCCGAGACGTAAATATCGACCAAATGACCAAAGCGCTAAACCAAACCAAATTAAAAATACATGGAATCGATTTTCATATACCTATGAATAGATTGGCGAATGTGAAGGAAGCTATTATACCTATACTTTTTACCATATTTTTGTTCTTGTTTACCTATTGGATAAAGGTGTGGGTTATATTCGCATTTAAAGTCAGTACCTATAGTTTTTAATATAGGAATCGTCAAACAGAGCAATATTGTTCATATTATTATATTCGTGACGGGTTTTGAGCCAAAATTACCACATTATATTAAATCGTCTAGTGGTCACTTTACAGACTTAAAAAAAAAGATGACGGCAGAAAAGAGATTGATTTACATAGAGTGTCATTAGACATTAACCGAAAATTATGGAAATCATAGGATGGGCCTTTATAAAGTACACTAGAAATAACAGTCTTTAAAAAATATGACCTCCAATTTCCGATACATGGTAATTTATAAAATGGTAACATTTGGTTTTCTCGCCTCTGGTGTGGTTTAACGGTAACTTCAGTTTCAAAGCGAAGCTATGTATACATGTGTATATCGTTTCATGTGGTGGAAGCGTTTGCGGTTTACATTGGTTAGATGAAAGTAGGTAAATAGATGCATGGATATCTACATCTGATTTTTTAACTCGCTACGTAAAAAGAGGGTTGCCATGTATATGTTTCTGTATGTATGTATATGGTGTGGTAGCTCCTAAACGAACAGGCCAATTTTGGTGTGGTATATCTTGTTTGAAAGCTGACATGATTATTATGGTTCTTAGATATTTTTTATAAAAATTAGAAAAGCCGTTTCAAAGTCAGCAGCTCTTGTAGGGGATTACTTAAAATTTTAAATTTGGTTTTTATTTACGGATATTGGCTATGTTTGCTATTTAATATGAGTAAGGATAAGTACCTAAGGTGTATATTAAGAATGAGCCGACAGCCGATACAATAAAGTTTCGGATTCGGAAGCTAGGATCATAAAATAAAATATAATAATGCGAGAATTTGATAAAGCTTGTGTCAATATTCTAGAGTGGTCGCAATATCCCCGTTCTCCGTCAATGTCAACCGATATTTTTAAAATAATATCCTTCCATCTACCAGCCCGTCATGCGATTATGAACATTCATTTACAATGTTGCCATATTAATATCTTTAGATCAAGAAAAAAACAATAACAAAACAGGAAATTGACGTTACAAAATTATGTGATCAAAATACTTAACATAACATAACATAGCATCACGCCTTTTTCCCCGAAGGGGTAGGCAGAGGTGTTTCACACCCACATTTCGCCAGCTATGTTTGGTCCCATGAAATAGGGGGCGAGCCTATTGTCATCTACCAGGAACATTTGTTTACCAAACTCCGGGAAAATCTCAATACTGAAATTTCATGATAGAAAACCCAATACCATTTTCACCCGACCCGGGAATTGAACCCGGGACCTCTTGCACAGCAGTCATATACACTTTTTACTGCGCCACCGAGGCAGTCTCTAAAACTTAACAACAGTCTAAAAACATAAAAAGATACTTGGTTGTAATCACAATTTTTTTTTTATAAAATTTAAAAAACGAAATAGAGCTCGCGAAACTAAATTCAACATTAATTATTCAAAATTATTAGAATCTTATCAACCCTGTATTAATATTAAAACAATGGTAGTTAATTAACCGGTCAAGGTGCGGACCGGTCATTAAGAAAATGTACCGTACATAAAGGTGGTTCAAACGGACAGTGAAGTACCATTATCGGTATTTCTACGGTTTGTACACCAATTATTTCCGTTTTATCTTTGTGGAGAAAAAGAGCCTTTCCTTTAGTTGTAAGGATAAAAGGAAAATATATGGCCACCGATAATGCTTTGTTGTCTCGTTTCAGATAAAAATAATATTTACAAGGATTTTGTTTGAAGTTGTATTGATCGTTTTTTTTTTAGTGAAGACCAGTATTTGTAATTTGTGTTTGGTGTAATTTATCTATAATATGTAAGTATTTCCAAAAAAAAAAAAAATATTTAAGTAGTATATCAGTTGTTTAGTACCCATAACACAAGCAAATATAATTGCTTACTTTGGGACTAGATGGCGCTGTGTGAATGTGGTAGAATATTATTATTATTTCAAAAAGTAATGTATTCAGTGAAGTTCCTGCTATATTTATCGTTTGCTAGTTTCTTGTCTAGCCTATATATACATTTCAACTTAAGTTAAAAGAAAAAGTATTATATGTTAAGAGACATGTTTCTAGAATTTATCCGTGGGCAAAGATTTGCTAGACTACACCGCAATGGGTACTGAAAACGGATATCATCGTCGAGACAGGCTTAGAAAACAATGGTTTGTTAATTTGGATGCCTTTGGACGAATATATGTATAGCTTTGTAGGTGTGATAAATGTTTACTGTTAGTGTTAGTGTGATAGAAATACAAACTGTCATTATTATTATCATCACTAGATAAAAATAATCACCACTGTGATAGTCACACTGAGAGGAATGGAATGGAATGGATGGCCATTCCATTCCATTCTTCTCCAAGACATGGGTCTCTCTTGACGTAATGAGATTATTAGCCTGCCGTTACCATGACGGGAGATGGGCTGGTTTAATTTCAAGTTTTCTTTCTCTTGCACAGGTTACAAGGCTTACTCGGAATCTGGGCATTCGACAATTTTGAAATTGTCATTGTTGAAAAATTATAGCAACCCTGTTTAAATTTTCAAAGATCTAACAACGATATCAGAATCAACTTAGTCGGAAATCAAAAACAATTCGAGAGTTTGAGTTTCTGTGACATAAAACTACATTTCTTATCAGTTACCACACATTAATTTTACATACTGTCATTGAAAACAACAATAAGAAACAACAAAAAATATCTTAAAATTTAATGCAACAATGACTTACTTAATACCATGAGAATTGAATCACCTGTCGTCTCGATCGATTGTGGCGTGCGTGATCGAAATTAAGCGAAAATATTGTTGTAAATAACTTAATTTCTCGTAAAAGCATGGCGCCGATACATCGGCGTGTAATTTGAATGATTTTGTATTCGATATGTTGTTCGTTCCGTAAATGTAATATTCGTGTTTGATGTTTGAACCTGTAATTATGATGTATTCCTCTAGTCAATAAACGGATGTGTCTGCTTGTATTCAGAGGGGTGAATTTGATACTGGCAAATAATAGTGTGGGTGATGTAGTTAAATTTGTATGTATTGTTAGGTATCTTCTCGGTGTAGATAAGAATACATCATGTCACTACCTCGTCTCAACCCGTGGGTGTCGTAAAAGGTGACTATGCAGACCAGAGCACTGAAAATAAAGGAAAATTTTAAACAAGCCCTATATCAACCCGTTTGGTCAGCGAGGTATATAGTAGGCTAAATTCCCTCTATATTCTTTGAAAGAGACCCGTGCCCAGCAGTGAAACGTTTATGGGTTGAAATGATGATATATTCTTTATATATGTAAAGAGTATAGATTGGATCAGTTACTCGGAACAAATATTCAAACCGCTGATGATTCTCATTTTCCATGAGTACTCCACCAAAATATTGTAGGTACTACATAGAAACTTTTTTTCACATTTTTTACTACATAGAAGCTTCTTTATGTATTATTCATACGAATGATAGACATTGAAATGTTCCAGAAAATTCTTTAATCTACTCACGTTTAAACGAGCAATTTTAATATGAATTTAAACATAAACAAATTTGGAATCTGGTACATCTCAGAAAGACCATTTAAAAATAATTATATAAATCTCAAAATATTACACGTTCACTAGTTCTGTATAGAACTGTGACGTGTACGTATACATGGCGCCCAACTAACCTGTCGTTAATCAGCAGTAAAACAGACCCACCAGTATACTACATCCTTTCTGTAACAACGTTTGAACAATATAACCGTACTACAAAACATCGACAAGTACCATCCCTAGCCGTAGTTAAGAGTTTAGGAACTACTTTGTCGATAAAGGGGCAATTAGCGGTGAGAACTGTTCGCAGCCAACGTTCATCCACATAAATCTTAAGCTATATATAGCTCCCTGCTTTATACTGTCCTATATATATTTAGTGTACTGTGTATACTTGTTAGAGCGAGGTTTTTTTTTCTTTTTTTAATAGAGGTCACAATTTGTAACCCTGGCCTAAAAATATAATTAAAATTCACTAAAAGAAAATACTATAAACTAGGAAAGGGTGAGTGTGGGACAATGTGCAATGTGTACTTTTTTTTAATAAAATATATGTAAGTTCTACATTCCATAGGGATTCACTAATCACTTCAGAATATGGAACTGTTTTTTTTATAGAATGTGAGATTGTATCTGTTTGATGTCGTTTGGCAGTTAAATAAATGAAAGTGCTTCTTTTTAAAAATATGTTTCTTTTGTCCTACTTAGTTCGAGTATATTTTAAAACCAAATAATATTGTTCATGCGCCTGCTTACACGTTTTTGTGTCGGGCGTTTAGTTGTAAACGATAATTTATTGTGAATGTTTTTATAATAATAATAATATTCTACCACATTCACACAGCGCCATTTAGTCTCAAAGTAAGCAATTATATTTGCTTGTGTTATGAGTACTAAACAACTGATATACTACTTAAATACATTTTCTTTTTTTGTAAATACATACATATTATAGATAAATTACACGTATATTAATAATTTTTAATAATTTTAATATAATAATAATTTTGTTGAGGTTCTTTCGTATATATAGTAGTCAAATGTCTTGAGGACACCTATATCCCACAGTGGACATTTACGGCTGATAATTACGATGATGAATTGAACTGTGTATACTAATAGCAGAACAATAGTCTTTCAAAAACCAAAGCATAAGTTCTCTTGAGCTGAGTTCTTAATAATCTACGAGCTATTAAATAGTTCTTTGAAGGTTCTTTCTGAATCAGCTTATAAAAAGTTGACATGTAAAACAAACATTATTGTAAACGTTAAAACACTTTTTATTGAATTTTAATGGTTCTTTTTAAAGAAATGTATAGTTTGCTTGTATAAAGCATCAAATATGTATTTGTATACTACTAATAGTTCGTTCATTTATTCTATTCACTGGAATACTCCGAGTATTCAGACTGTCGGATGAATTATTCACCGTATTTAGTTAGTGAATACATTTCTGTTATGCTTTCCCTGCGATCGGCAGAATTTAATTCAGGTTGGTTTAATTCGACGTGTATTTAAATGCCAAATATTATTTGTTAGTGAATCAGTTTAATTTTGTTTTGAGATAAGTACATAATATATTTTGTTCAAAGCTTCACCTGAGACTTGGCTGATGGGAGCCTTAAAAGTAAATATGGAGACTTAAAAATAAAATATGTTAGGTCTTATGTAACAGAGGGCCTGTAGCCATTAACAAGGTACATTCCCTGACTACGTTTGAACTGATATCGATCATCTGTATTACAGAAATGAAAATAATAACACAAAATTTTATTTTTTGCCACTTATGTGAAACATGACACAGATTGACAGACAAGTTTTATTTTAATCTCAAAGTTATGAATTTAATTATCAAATTTATTTTTTAATTTCAAACAGCCAGTACCTATGTTAACTTTTTTAATAAAATCGGCGACGTTACCATCTGTTGCTGTCGTAATGAGCAAACAAAGACAATTTAATAATTTAAACGAAACGTTTTTAATACTTGAGCTTTTAGAAAATATTTTTGATTGTTATTTTTTTTAGTGTAGATTACTAACACACAGATAAGGTAATAGGTATAGGCTGTATTTCAATATTTGAAACTCTACTACCTACCAAAGGATTTATTTTACCATTTTATTCATAGTACTGCCTAATGGCCAATCTATCAAAAATAAATCTCGCAACTCACTCAAGTCTAACGAGCTGAAAATCTGAACTTGCAGAGATGTTAAACCAATTTTCCTGCACACCGACATATTGCTTTTTCTCCAAAATATAACGCACCCAAATAGCCTCCAGCTTACCCTACCATAACTCTCCCATGAGGTTTGTAGCTCAAGGATATGCGTTATCGTGTTCCCAAGCCAAAATAGCTAAGCATTGAATATCCCTTCGTCTCTGTTAGCAATCATGGCACGTAAACGTTATATTTATTCCCAGTACAAGGATGTAGAGTGTGTGGAAGACGGTACGCTTTGATATCCCATACTCTAGACGCCAAAGACTACCCGTAATTTTAAATTATAGAAATCGATACAGTTCACGCACTTTCTATCGCACAATATTTACGTAGCTTCTATAGTTTACATAATCGCTGCGAGAATTGAATTTGAGTTTTTGAAGACCTGTATATTTTATGTTAAATACCGAAATTTGGATAGGGTAATGGGATAGTGCCGTGAAAATCAAATTTTAAGATTGATAAAATATTACCGTTTAAACACAAAATTAAATGTAGTATTAAAACAGATACACTTTTACACGACTACCTAAAAAGAAATTGTTAGGTTTTCAGGATTCATGTATGCATGTTACTCTTAAAAAACCTATTCACTCCTTTTATGAAGAACCCCATACTGTAATCCCTTGTCAAAATCTCGTAAGGGAGTTCATTCAACAACCTGATAGTTCTTGGGAGGAAATTTCTCCGAAACCGAGCATTGCGAGACCATTTCGGTTCCAAGGTGTGAGGATGAACTCCCTGCCGATGGCGAGAAAGACTCAGCCGTGGGCATAATCCCCAACAGTTCGTCAAAGCACAAGCATTGCTAAATTTGGTTTGTTTTTACCATTTATCGGGCACAAAACCTTTAAGAAAACTCACATAAGTACATATATATCTTCTCAGTAAATGGATACCGAAATAAATAGTTACAACGGCTAAGGAAACAAATAGTTGTATCAACATTGCAGAAAACTCATCAAGACTATACGTAGGAAGCATTAATCATGTTGCTACTAAACTGACAAACAAAGCAACTGTTATTCTTGTACAAATAGTGTTATTTAATATTGTGCTATCGCACTTTAAAACGAAGTAAACTTAACTGGAGCGCACGTTTTTGTTTATAAAATATTCCTCCTAGACAAATATGGTAATTTATTTTAGTACAACAAAAGGTAGTCGGGTTTCGTAGTTAGAAATATAAAAGAAGCTATGCATTATAGTGAAAGGAACAGAATTTTATAAAATGTTCGTAATTTTACACCCGTACTGTTAGAAATAACTTTCATTTCACATAAAAGAAAAATAACAGAACAAAATAATTTACCAAAAGTTAGTGAAAATGACAAAAGTTAGTAACAAAAGTTAGTGAATATTCGGTTTTTCTGTGATAATATTAGCCAAAATATGACAGTTTGATGGAAATCGGCTCCCGGTTATTTTTAATAGGTACCGCGGGGAACAAAATACCGCACACTTAAGTATAACCTGACGAAACTTCATTAAAATAATTAACACTTAACAAAACAAAATGAAACACGCGAGATATTTAACTTTGGCACGATATTATTACGAACTATAAATTTCTAAATACCGATATAAAAGATTAATTTCTTCTAAATGTTGTGTGCCATGTTTAACTCGTTACTAATTCACGTGTTAAATAAAAGAATATGAATATAATATACTCACCTACCTAATAGTAACGTACCTGACTAAGATGATGTATATTATAAGGGGCCCTGGTCCCATAACACAAGTTAAATAAGGTACCAGTGATTTTTACGAAAATAAAATTGTATTCAATTCTAGTTAAACATACAAGTACAAACAAATCATACAAGTTTATCACAAATTAAAAATAAGTATTCGTGTAGCCCAACAATTTTTGGTTAAAATTGTGACTGATATACCATTTCAGTTTAAAAAATTAATCTTCTGCATAACACCACGAAATTAATATCGTAAAAATGTCAAAGACATATCTAGCAATCTACTTCTATGTAAGAATATGCGATCGATGTCAACATGAATAGCAGTTTCACCAAGAGTACGTGTCAAGGCGTTATAAGTACAATTATACCGCATGCAGACGGGTTGTATCTAATTGTATAGAGATTCCTTCTTATTATTCTACTGCTGAAAGGATTTTGTTGCGCCATTTTTAGAACAGAACGTTCTTAGTATTTTATTTTTGAAGTGTGTTCGAGCAATGGTTTTTGTTTAGAAATATAAAAATGTAACCAGAAATTAAAATATCGTCAGTCCACCTAGCCGGTGGGTGTCCTACTCTACGTTTGCCGAGTCGAGGTCGAGAGTGTGGAGTCTCTCGATGCGGAAGGCGGTGGACCGAGTGTTATGGCGCGTGTTAGGAGAGACCTTTGTCCAGCAGTGAACTGCAATAGGCTGAGATGATGATGATAATATTATAAAGAAGCAGTTTTATATATTTCTCAATGTTTTTGTTGGGTTTTGATAGGTGTAGTTGCTAAGTTTTTTGAAGAAGAGCCACTATTGTACACATTTTGTCAGCAATGTGGTATATAATAGCACATTTAGTCACCGGTAAATCGTTACATCATCATATCAGCCCAAAAACGCCCACTGCTGGACATAGGCCTCACCTAATTTCCACAACGGCCCTGAGTTATTATTGGAAATAAAATACTATTTGGTTGGTACTGGTTTTAAAAAATAGCATCCTATATTTACATGAAAAGCAAAATCAACGAAATTTTATTTACAAATAACTTTGTCGTGTCCAAATTTGACTTGTAAATGTTTTATCACATTCATAAAATATGAAAAGGAAAGTACTTACAGAATAAAAAGGAAGAATTCGGTCATAAATTTAGTTGATTCAATTTATGGAAACGACTGTCAGCATGAAGAGGCGACATGAAATGCTATAATGTAGCCGATTTAGGATGGGGCGCGTATTCCGCGTATTGTGAATAATTGGACGCATAAAAAAACTACATTACTTTTGTTGTATAATACTTGTTAGTGCTTAGATTACAAAATAATAGCAGTTTGAGCATATGAAACAAAAAAGTTAAAACAAACTGGTAATACAAATAGCAAAGTAAATATATACAATAGGTTTTTCTTTTTGGTCAGGTACACTTCGGTGTTTTGTCCACCTGTCTAATAGTGTGAGAAGTGTGAGTGCTTTTTTCTCGTCTTGCTTCCATTTTAGTTTAATTCAGAAGGTACCTGCCTCAAAATCTCGACATTCAACTCAGTCAATTGAGTGAGCCAAACACGGTCGCTGTCATTTTCAAACATTTAAGAACGAGACCAAATTTAATTAAGATAAATGTTGAGATCTCTTTTTTTGTATTACGATAGTGGCAAACAAGATAATGACCCGCCTGGCGGTAAGTGTTTACCGTTGCCTATTGTATTCAGATAAAAAACTGATTCCAATTAAGCCTTCTTAATAAATTATCTCACTGCAACTCTCCAACACAGCTACATAAAAACTTACAGAAACAAGGAGAAAAACAAACGAAATTGAACCAACCAGTATTAAATTATTATAACATTTGCAGCAGCCATTACGGAAGTGTTCAATCGATTAATCAAAACCTCCTTTTCATCGCCTCTTAATCATGAATAACCACTATGTTTAGCAGCCGGCTACTAATATTATTTAGATACCTATGTTTTCGTCATAATTATGTATTTGACAGCAAAGAGGGAGGGTATTATAGTTTCTTGCTCTAAATAACTGAATAACCAAAGCTATCAATACAAAAATGAAGATAAAACACAAAGAGAAATTAGCTATGCTAATATTCCATTCCTTAGTATATCCTTAGTAATCCAAGAATTAAATAATATTAAATTCCATATTTTTATAAACATTTTCAACTCGCTACATTTTTACAGAATAGTACAGATATGACATAACCATTTAATAGTCCACCGTTCCTTTTGTAGGACAAACCAACCACTTTGCGGGATTGCAATGAATTGAAAGTTGGATTGGAACGTGGTTTTGAAACGTACAGACTAATCCTTTAAAGTGGACACGTGTGGGTGAATTCTTTTTACAAAAAAACTATTGTTATACTTTGGTGACGGATTTCGGAAATTGATTTGGGCGAAAAAAATGGAGTTGGTGAATATTGGAGATTCTGTACAAATACACTTGTTTGTGAATGAAACAAAGTTAGATTAAGCAACGAATGGAGCAGCCCAATTATTTATTTCTGTTTCATTTTATTTTTTTTGTAACCTAAATGAGTAATTGATTTAAGTTTGAGGTGGACTGAGAAAACTGGTACCTAGTCCATCAAATGTATTAGTCTCTTTGGGCAACTCGTACGAATTGCACCAACACAGACTTGCGTAACTTGCCAACAATATGAAATTGCGCAAACTTTCTCCCACAGACGTTACTATACACTAGATCAAGTCTAAAATTGCGTAACTATACGTGAAAATGTGTGCTTAATGCTTTTTCTATCACCGAAATAACTAATACTTCTTATAGCAGTGATATATAAAACCATGGTCACTCAGAATACACCCGTAGATATGTTACTCAAGTTAACGTACAAATTTCAAATAATATTTTTTGTAAAAAAAATTACATCAAGTGTATATATATATATATTTTGAAACTCAACACTTTCAAAATCTTGCGTAATTAGACGCCGACATTTAGCGCATCACTTCCCTCCGGCTTTAAATATAGAGCCACATCAAAACATGCCTTTGTTCACGTAATTATAGAACCTAATTCATTCTGGCTCGACTTTATTGTATTATATATCCCCCAACCTGTTGTGATGATGGGACGATACTTTGACGTCTGATATATCAGCAATGTCTTATGATGCTGGTTGCTAATTAACTGAGTCTCATACGGAAAACAATTTGAGTTAGATCAAAAATAAGCAACTGTTCAAATCAGTAAATATTTGCCAATCGAACTACGACTGGATCACTATCAGAGGCATTAGTATGATTGCAAATGAATCAGTAACACCTGTAGCAGTATCATCATCATCGAATTTTCGAAGGTGACTTGTATTCACCAGATGACAATACAGACTGATTTCTTTAGTGGTCTTCTGGTGAATATAAATCTCTTACAAGAATTACCGAAGACCAATCCTAGGCGATCTGCATTCATTAGCATATACTATCTTTTTTTTATATAGCCCGTTAATTTAATTCGTTAGTTTTATATCCACTGATTATTATTAGGTAATATTTATTGTGGGAGCTATACTGCTTGTCCATTTAATGTTATTTCTTGAGTTTTATATGTAACTTTGGTTGTGCTTATATAACTTGGCGGTATCTTCTTCAGTCAGTCAATCTGATGTTATTTTAATCCACGAACGAATTTGTATACTTACTGTGGTGTTTTAACTAATAATTGAAATGGACGCTATGTAACTTAAATAGTAAGAAAAGCAAGCCATTATTTATTATACGACCAAAGGTACTCAAACAAAACTTTTAAGTTTCAACACTAAGACACCTTTTTCTTTAATCTGGTGAGACGCAATTAGGTTGTTTTTCGTTAACAGGGTATACTCTCAAAAACTTTGATTACGTACAAAGTTGGGTGGTACGTTAGGCTTTCTAATTCTCACGTATGCGAAAGATAAATTTGATTACACGTACCCTTTACATACACACCTTGAGAGAGTGAAGTTCCTCAAAATGTGCGCGTCTCTCATTTTGTGAGGTAATCTAACAAATTGATGAAATGTGTTTAACGTTAATTTTGTTGGTGATGAGTTTCATCAAGATTTCGTTTAATATTCACACTTTGTTAAATACATCAGTTTTGCTATTTAGACGAGGAGATCGAAATATAATAATTAAATATACCTATATTATAAAAACTTTTAAACTTTCGCGACTTGTTATTAAATTATTATAAAACGGGTCTAGGTCAGGTATATATTATATTATAAAGAATAGTAATATACCTTATTTATTTGCCCGATGTTTCGATCGAATTACACTGATCGTGGTCACGGGCTAACTGAGGTGGCTGCCGAGCGTTGCGAGCAAGAACCGTCAAACAAACAAGTCGGCGATAGCTAAACACTTGCTGGAGTCACAATATGCATTGTTAATTAATTTACGTTGGTCACAAATAGAATAATTATATTGACTGCTGATGATAGAATAGAGATAATTGGTGAAGGCTCATACTCCATTAAAAAGAAGAAAAGAAGAGAGGAGATTGATATACTAGTGAGTCTCTCAATAAATGAAAGAAAAAATGAAGGGTCTTACGTTTTATCGTAAGACCTTTTATTTATCTAGAACAATCATCAGCATTATCAGCCCAATGACGATCATTGCTGGGCTTATATAATTTCCACTACAGTGAAGGCCTTTGTTCCGTCTGCATTCAACGACCACCCGCAACTCTTACCAGGTCGTCAGTCTATTTTTTGGGGTCGTCTAATTCGTGGCCGCCACTCGAAAACCTTTTTCCCCCATCGGTAAACAGTTCAGAGAGCTATGTGGTATGTGGCTCTCTAAAATTTTCTATTCCGAAAGAAATTCTTCTTTAATTTTGTTTCTACACACCAACAAAAAGACACCACAATACTTTATTTAAACCGTATAACTTTGGCCACTAAATCCACCTCAAGATCCTAAAGTAAACGCACTTCGACAGAAAGTAGAATAACTGGGCAACCAACTTACGTGCAATCGTCTACACGTACACAAGTAATGGGCTACGTGGCTTTACACATTGCACTTTGTGAGACGCTTTAGATCAAATCTTCGAGTGGAAAATTGTAGGTATAGATTATATCATGAGATTCGCACAATGAGAGAAAAACTGATACAGATTCTTTGAAAAAAAAAATGGTTATAAAGACCCTATTGCAGCATTAGACGGACGTGCTAATATCCCAGCTGACTGTAGTTGGTACCCTTTTATGGATATCAGTAGTGTTAAGGGCATAGTCAATCCCATTTCCCTCATCCCCATTGATAGAGTTTGGGAGATCACTACTCCTTATATTCTGCAAAAACCTCATAATTATCATCATCATCAGCAATGTCCACAATGGGATCAAGTAATGAGAATCCTCGCCCTTTTATTTAATTTGACACATCCTCTGGCTAAAGTAAGCAAAATACTTTGATCATGCACATACAATTTTAAGAATTACATATTTCCCGACTTTGAATAAAATCTGGTCGTGGATTTAATTTGCTCAATTAAATACACTTTTTATAAATTCAATTTTCAATTGTTTTTCTGAATACGAATGCTGTCATTGTTAGTTCCGCTATCACTCACAATATCAGTAGCATCGTCGGTAGCATCTACTGACTACTCCGTACGTGATAACAACAAAACTCATATTTCACAAGGTCCAATCTGACAAGCTCGTATATTTCAGCCACCCTTCTTGGCTACCTCAGCATCTATCTACTTGTAAAATTGACTGAACGTAGCGTTTAAAATTTGGAACAGTCTTGAATGTACCATAGTTTTGTAACTCTCTTTGTTAGTATTGTGATTAGAAAGTGAGTTCTTAGTGAAAAATATTTTCTACAGAATCACCATCTTTATAAATCCACTACTGGTAATCATCGTTCTCTTCACAATAGAAAAATAATATTTTACCATTACATTGCTTAACGTGACGGCTTCCAGTGGTGTACCACTGTATGTGTAAAGGTTTGTTTCGACTTGTCATCTTCTACAATTTTTTTAAAGAATTGGTTGTTTTTTGTTTATTCTGAAAGTCACTATGTCAAATTTGTAATCAGTAGATTTATAACAATGTCAATTCACAAAAAAAGCTAAGTTTTTTTTAATTAATAATTAAATGAAATTTCAATAAACTGTTATTTCATCTTCAATATTATTATGAGACGATTACACAAAATTCAGTCAATTCGGTATATAATGAAACAAAGTATAAAGATTTTTATTTCAAAATTGATTTTAAGCCTACATTAAAACACATTATTGAGCATCATCAATAAACAGAAAATATTTTTCATGAGAATGTTTCGAGTTAAGTTGATAGCCATGTTTTTGTGTCGGATTCACGTCTATCGACTGCAATGCAGTTGACGTGCCTTCCTTCCTTCAACAGGAAAATATAGTAGGATGAAATACTGAAAATATCTTTTTCGCAAAACTACACTTTATGACGCATTTCCTTGATATTATGTCACCTTTTCAAACTTGGTACCAAGTTCTTTATCTGATTTTATATAGCACTTATTTTAGCAGCACAGATAAGTAAAACCTACTTCTCCTGTTAAATGTATAATTAATTCAAAATCTATTAAATTAAATTGAATGATACATAAAGCGAGAGTAAGTAATTTTTTTTATCTACTTATTACCTACATTCTACTTGTTTATTTTAAAGCTGTTGCAGTCGAGGCCTGAAAGGAAGGATCCAAACAATTACTTAAAGAAAATTTGGAGGGGAAAAAGAAAATCGGGTTTAGGCATGCATAACCAATATCTAGGGCCATATGGACCCTTTTGAGGACAAAGGGAGTTCGTTCTTAGTCAAACAAAAATTAAGACCACCTAGAAATCGTACAAAATATTGTAACTTTACTCCAATTACAAAATCTTAACATGATTTATTTAGCATAGCAGCTCATCATTTTGTCGAAGCCAATGCAGACAATCTAGGAACTTGCCTTTTAGATTGCCTGCTCAGCGATTTTATTTTCATTCACTCAAATTATAACTAATTTGTCTTCTTTGCTAGTCAACATATAAAAAAATTGGTATGGTAAAACGGAAATATAGCTTTCACATTTGTTCTGTTCTAGATTCCAACATATCAAAGACCCACAAAGTGGTGACTGGTCCAATTTCCGCTGCCACTCCAACAGATAGCTAATCCACACAGAATGCACAATTGCACACTCGGGTAGTGTTGACAATCTAATTTATGTGCCACTAATACTCTGTCTGTCTGTCTGTTCGCACTTAATAGTTTGCGGCTTTTGTTTAACATGTTGTTTATTGGATTTGTTGCTTTATTTAAAGATTTATTTGGTAGAGAATATGGAACACTAGTTTTTGTTAGTTGCCTTCATTGGGAAGCTGATCATCAGCTGATCGTCAATCTATAAACGTCCCAGTGCTGGACACGGGTGTCCTCCAAATAATGTGGAGGGAATCCAAATAATAAAATAGGAAGCTAATACATATAATATTATAGATAAACTTAGATTGTTTTTAAACAAAATATTGGTGTTTATTCACCATTTACATATGGATTTAATATCTGCTTCTTAGTCCAGAAGTGGTCCAGGAAGATTATTGTTATGTTGTAGCTCGATTCAAGAAAAACTGCCCCTATCAATATTACTTGAATACTATAGTGTTTCTACTTGTGATTTGAGGTGGTCTTCATAACTCTATGTGGGGGGGGGGGGAGGCTGGTAGTAGAGAGACTTTCTTAATTAAATAATTATATTTTTTTATTTTAATTACTGTTATTTTTTTGCATCTTTAATTGCCAAAATGCCAACCCAGTAATTTTGTGTTAAGACCGTCGGTTGTGTGTGTGTGCAGCAGTTACCATTTACTAGTAAAAAAAAATCAGTAATCAAAATATAAAACAGCATGTATGGTCATATTATCCGTCAAAAATAATACAGAAAAATCCTTAGATCCAGTAATATCCAGCAGAAAATTTAACAACTTTTTATTATAACAATACTTTTCACCAATCAAAAATCCAGACTCATGGACAAAATCTGATAAGAAGTCAGTCGTTAGACATTTTCGAGACGCCCAACCATCGTCACTGGTCACTGTTCAGCTATTTACGTAACGGTTATCGCTTTAGTGTCCAATTCTAGGTCTGAATAGGTCGTCCGCGCATTGAGAGTCAATAAAATAAAAATGAACTGTGAAAAATAAATGAAAATGGAATATGGAGTATTACTTTTTATTTGCGTCGATAAAGGGTTGATTTAGACATAATATGGTTTTTAACTATCATGAAAACGGTAATATTTATGGATATAATAGCGTCTGGTAATAGAGAAAGATCGTTTTTGGTTGTTGTAAAATTCACTAGGATACCTACACAACCAATTAAAAAGAAATAATTTAGATTTATTCATTCCATTACAGCCTTACAGCATTATAATATCAAACATTTAATTAGTATAGAAATATATTAATTGGGTAATTATTAAATTGCTTTAGATTTACATTCCTCATTATTTAATAATTAGTTTGCTGAATGGACCCCTCGCGGATAAAAGCCTTCTCCAAAGTTTTCTGTATAGATATCTCCTTTGATACTGCTATTCAATCTTTGCACCAAAATTTAACGAAATTATTATAATATACATATTTCACACAATATAAAAATATTTCAAAGAATTTTGTACTAATCCGTTAGTGTGGTAAGAGTAAGTTATAAACGTCAACGTCAAATAAAATTTTGACTAAATAAAATGAAAAATTGAAAAATTAAACAACATTTTGTTGAAACTTAGAGAATTTCCATAAATGTAGCAAAAATCCTATATTGTTATCTTTAGGCAATGATCCAAACTGTAACTTTTAGTTAGTAGACGTATGCGAATTCGTTGCGCTTACAAAAGTTTTAATAGCAAAAGAAGAATATATTGCTAACCAATGTTTGTAGTATACGAGTATACTTATACTGTCATACTTTTTCTACAAACATTGGTATTTTTTATTTTTATTATAATTATTCACATCCGAGAATATCGTTTAAAAATATTAATACAAAATATTACATTTTATTTGTGTTTGTCTTATTGTAGATCTGATATTTCAAATTGTAACGAGTGCCTAGTGCTTAAAAACATATTGCTTTGAACAGGCACTAAAAAAAGATTCTAGCTAAAATTAGACACTATTATATTCATCATTCATCATTTCAGCCTATTGCAGTCCACTGCTGGACGTAGGCCTCTCCTAACACGCGCCATAGCACTCTGTCCTCCGCCTTCCGCATCCAGTCAGACCCAGCGACCTTTTTTAGGTCGTCGGACCATCTAGCTGGAGGGCGTCCTACTCTACGCTTGCCGAGTCGCGGTCTCCACTCTAGGACACGCTTGCTCCACCGTCCATCGGTCCTTCTGCATATATGACCAGCCCACTGCCACTTCAACTTACTTATTCTTCGAGCTATGTCGGTAACTTTGGTCCTTTGTCGGATTACTTCGTTGCGAAGTTTGTCCTTCAAAGAGACGCCGAGCATAGCTCGTTCCATAGCTCGCTGAGTGACTTTCAGTTTGTGGGCTAGTCCTACAGTGAGTGTCCACGTCTCGGCACCGTAAGTCATGACAGGTAGGACGCATTGGTCGAAGACTTTGGTCTTCAGGCATTGCGGTAAAGGCGAAGAGAAAACCCGACGTAGTTTGCCAAACGCTGCCCAACCCAGTTGGATCCTGCGGTCGATTTCTTTCTCGAAGTTGTTTCTACCGAGCTGGATAACTTGTCCAAGGTAAACGTACTCTTGAACAACTTCGAGAACCGATCCGTCGACATAAATCGGCCCCGGCATGACATGTTCGTTGAACATAATCTTGGTTTTATCCAAGTTCATGCCGAGACCAACACGTCGAGAGGCTCCATCTAGGCTGCGCAGCATTCCGCTCAACTGTTCCAGTGACTCTGCCACGATGACGATATCGTCGGCAAACCGAAGGTGTGAGATGTACTCGCCATTGATGTTAATACCCCGTCCAGTCCAGTCCAGCGTCTTGAAGACGTCTTCGAGCGCGTTGGTGAAGAGCTTGGGGGATATAACATCCCCCTGTCTCACCCCTCGACGCAACTCGATAGGGTTGGTCTTTTGGTCCTGGAGCTGGACGGTCATGGTGGCGGTTTCATAAAGACTTCTCAACACCTCGATATAGCGCCAACTATTATATTGAAAACCACAAATAAAATCCTAAAATCCGTTGCTTAGTTGGCGCCCAAACTGGGACCATCAGTTACCTGCCATTCTTCAGGTACCCAAATTTTACTTGTCTTTTATTGCCAAATAACAATAGCGTCGAGTGTTTTTAGGGTTTAACGATTAAATTAGCAACAAGGGAACGCTTGTACCGGTGTTATTTCAGATTGAATGTGGACCTTTTGTTAGGCAAATGTGGGTAGTACGATAAGGAAAAGTTTTTTTTTTGTAATGAATGTAGCTGGCCTTGCAATTTGTACTTGTTGTGTCAGTTTTGACTAATAGCCCACTTATAGTTGTATTTAACTTACTTGCTACAATATAAAAGTTATGTTTCTCGCTTGTAATATTTATTGGATATTGATTTTTTTACTGATTGTGGTTCCATGCTATTAGGATTGTTAGTGGTATCAGGTTCATTGGTAAATGACAAGTATTTAACATTAGAACCAAATAATACAGAATTCAATACATTTATTATTTTTGGTTAGTATGCCTTGTACCTTCAGACAGTACACTTCTCCTTACACGATTTACGCAAAAGTTCCCTTTAGATATGCTATCTTCATTTCTAAAATATCATTCGTTATAGTCATATCAGTCGATTAGTTCTATAAAAAGCTTAAAAATTAGGTCTTTGGGCCTATTATTACCCAGTTAATTTATAGGCATTTGAGCTAGTTTCATATCGAAGTGTTTACAAACAAATTGAGCACTAATTCGATTTATGTGCAGTCTATCAGACTGTCAATACTAATTGCATTCGCGCTCCAAATCGATCTTTACAAACAAATGAATCGTATGTTTATATTGCTAACTTAGTACGACCAATTTTGTGTCTTAATTGTGTCATAATTGAACTTAATTTTCATATTCCTTTTTATTCTAACAGGAAATGTATTGTTCTCAAATTTTAATATCCGCAGATTCTACTGATTTCAGTGATCGTATCAATAAATTGTTTTGATGTGTGTTCGAGAAATAGTTATGCAAAGGAACAGACTCTATCTAAGCCGAGGTGACAACGAGAAGTGAGGAAGATGTATTGTAAACAATAATAATATAAAATATATAATGCAGTAGCGTACTTTTAGATTTTCTAATATAAAAATGTTATTACCTGTAGCCGACTCTTTAGCTAAAATCAAATCAAATCAAATGTCTTTATTGTGAATCATAGGTAAGTAATAAAGATGTTACAAATTTTAAGATTGTTCAGCTACGTTCAGCCTAAACGGCATACAATATTTGTCATTATTTTATGATGACACAGATACAGATATTAATTCGCAAACACAATTCACTATCAATTACAATTTAAGTACAATAGGTAATACATATTTCAATTCAGTATCAATAACAGTTTACAAGTTGCAATTTAAATTAGAACATAAATTAAAATAACATAATTAGCTGATGAGTCATTATAATTTATTTATTTATCTCATAAGTATTTTAATATTTTGCATGCCTTACAGGTAGAATGTACAATTCGATATTAGTCTGTAAGACCTTATTGTAATACGTATATATACGTTCTTAGCAAATAAATAGTTTTGAAATTAACTGAAATTAAGTCTCGTTTATTCATCTAGGTTACAAGGTAACACTTATGAAAGTCACAAGTTAAGAATGTAACAGGATATCCGAAAAGTAGTGTCAGCAAATTTCCCGACGACCAGTTCGCCGATGGGGTGGAGCTATGAGAAGAACTGGCAACAAGCTCACGCCACTCTTTTTTAAATAAGTTTCTATTCTATTCACAAAAACTTAAAAGTAAATAATAAGAGTAAAAGTTCCAGTGAACTGGTTGTCATGCCAGCTAACCATGGAATGACAGCTAAATGACAGGAGGAGCACGATTGCCAACAATTACTGGCTACGTCTGGCATAGCGCCAGAACGTGAGTGGAACAACGTGCCAAATGCAGCACAATATGTTATTGCACTTGGAACTAAAAAGGTGAACGTTATTTGAATTGGAGTATCATTCTGGCATTTTTGTTTACAAAGCTGTTGGACATGTTCAACTGTTTTATCATAATTTATATTATTATATAAGCATGTAAGAACATCTCGCCTGAAACACAGCTTTTACCAAGTTCAGGCAATTATGTATTTCTTTATTTTATCATATTTGTACTTTTTACATAAATAAACAATTTATTAATATTTATTATTATTTCAACCCATAAACGACCCACTTCTGGACACGGGTCTCCTCCAAAGAAAGTGGAGGGAATTTAGCCTACTACGCTGGCTTGACGGGTTGGTATAGAGTTTGTTTCAAATTTGCCTTTTCTTGCAGTGCTCTTGTCTGCATAAGGTAGCCCCTTAGTTTTTTACGACACCTACGGGTAGAGATGGGGTAGCGACATTATGTATTCTTAATCCATCACTACACGGAGAAACTTCAATAAAAAGCTTAAAAACCTTTTCCGCTGATTTGAATTGACTATTACCGGTGATTACATTACCACTAATATTGTCATTCCGAGTAATGAGGGTTCGAGTTTCACAAGAGACAAACATTTGTGTGATTCGTAGATATTTGTTTTGAGTCTGGGTGTACTTTGTGCCCGTTAATTGTATGTGTGTCAAGGCCCGTGACGCGAGGCTTTTGCTAGTACGGGCGTTGTCTTTAAAAATATAGAATTACTTTTTGTAATGCGTTTCTTTGTTTTACTGTCAGGTACAGTATGATTGCTATGTTTGTTCATCAAATTATAATAATTGCTGATTGAGCCCAATTAAAATACTAAAAATTGTAGTCGCTGAATAAAAATATGTACCACACAAAATTAATATTTCTTCATTCGTTCAAGTATACTATGTTTGCTAACGTATTTCAATTAAATAATAATCTTTAAATAATAATCTTTATTTCAGCCTTTTCTACAATTTGAGTTCTTATTATTAAATATCCTTATGTATTAAACTAGGCTATAGGTGCAAGTTTGTAAGTTACCTCTGACTCTCAAACTAGGTGCGAACCTGTGTTTTGAATTATTTTATAAACATATTTATATATACATACATACATATAGATCACGCCTCTGTCCCAACAGAGGGATAGGCAGAGACAATTTCTTTCCACTTGCTACGATTCTGACATACATCTTTGGCTTCTTCAACATTCATCAGTCTTTTCATGTATTCTCGCCGGTTGAGGGTACTCCTGATCTGTCCCTTCTTTAGAACGTCACGTCATGGTCATGATACGTTCTTTTAGGTCTTACTCTTCCAACGTTATTTATATATATTATTATAATAAACATATTATACACAAGCAAAGTATTTCCGTTGACGATGTGCACTATAAAGCAGCAAATCGTTACAATGTTTTCGTCCAACAAATTCACACAACCCCATATCCTACTCCTTCCAATGTTCGTAAGAACGTAAGAAACTTCTAAATCTGCTCAAGAAAAGACACCAACAACTAATTACAACTTTCCCGAAAATAATTTTCTTTCCACATGCCGCATACATAACTCAGGTGGTGACGTCACAGTTCCCTATCTCTGCTCATGATTAGCAAAGTACACACGTACACATTTTAATTTAGCTGACTGTACGCACTTTATTGGTTTGTTTTATTCGCAAGCGCTGCGTGAGCGAGATGCTAAAATATTTGGTGGTAAAAGGATAAATAAAACCGTTAGGATATTGGGTAAGTGTCGGCGAATATCTTGCATCGGCGTTATTTGCGATGAAAATAAGTATTAAAACCACTTACTTTCTGCATCCAGCATGTCATGGAAATTAGACCTAATTTACTTTTGTTTTGAACGCCATTGTTCTAAGGCCCTTCGTCCACAAGGATACGCAAGTCTCCGATACCCGTATACTTTCGTACACTGTCGCGTCGCGTGATGGTCACATCGCCATGTATACGGAAGTATACGAATTTGTATTACCGATGTCGCGAAGAGACTAAAATCGTCGGGTGTCGGACACTTGCGTATCCTTGTGGACGAAGGGCCTAATTCAGCATCTGTCATTGAAGTTAGAACTTACTATGAATCTTATGTAAGTTATAATATAATTTCAACTACACTCTTTGCGCTGTAGCATGGTGCGGGTGACAGTTGTCTGTATTCTTGGTTTTTTTTAAAAAACAACGTCCGCACTAGGGAACAAGCCCTGTGTCGCGGGGAGCTTTACAAACATGCAACTAACGAACACAAAGTACACCCAGACTAGAAACAAATATCTATGAATCACACAAATATTTGTCTCGTGTGGAAATCGAACCCACGTCACCCAGCACGGCGATGTAGTGGCAAGGCGACCACCTTAACCACTGCGCCACGGTGACAGTCAAAATGTGTATGACTAGACTAGAACATTCTGGTTGGGTTTAAATTAATTTACTACAGTTATTAATGATTTAATATATTACGAATGTGGTACAGCTGAAATACTAAGTCATAATTTGTAAATCGCGGCTACTTTCATGAGTGAAACGAAATGTTAGTGAAACTGTCACCCGCACCATGCTACAGTGCAAAGAGTGTATAGTATGTTCGTAATTTTTTTTATCTTGGCAGAGTTTATTTATTAATCTATTAACACTCTAAGTGTAAAGCTATAGCAAAGATTGGAAATCAAATAGCTAAGCATAAACATCACGATAACGACTCACACATGCCACTAGTTACTTGTGGTATTGTTCTATGCTAAAGATATTATTTCTTTATATAAGTTACCTATAATTTAGTTTCTAGGCCAGGACTATTTAAAAATTAATTTTCAATCTTGAAATTCGACTTAGTCGATATGGCAGTCAAATGTTGGTAAATTATAATTAATTATCTATAGTTGTTGTCATTTTCAAACGTTTAGTAACGATTTTAAAACTCTCGAAGTTGTACACTGCTACCAATTAACTAGAACTTCTGAGAGGTCACTCAAATATCCGTTGAAATCAAAAGCTATTTAAATTGTACCGTAGGGTACTATAATCTTCGATAAAACAAAAAACTCTTTTCTCTCTGATCCCAAAATAAACTTCCTAAAAAAATAATGCAATAACAGCTCAAGGGTAAACGCGTCCAATATCGGTTAAAGGGCTCATTCAGAATAGCGTTTTTCCGGTATTTAAGTGTTAGATAAACGTATACTTAGATATATTACGTTGGATCACAATACGGCAACACATTGTGTTGCAACGTTGCATTGTTGAGATCATGATGTTTGCAACACGATGCTATATTTTTATATAAATGCTAAACAAATAATGGAAAAATTCAAACCCACGACGGGACTTGAACCCGCAACCCTCTAATTCCGTGTGTAGTGCTCTGCCATTTGAGCTACGCGAGCGGACGTCTCTGAGATTGAATTTAGCCATTATCTGTTAACATGATGTCGTCATGCTATATTGCAAACAGAGTCTAAGATAGTTTTATGAAATAATCCCAATCTTACACCCACAACTATGTACTTTCTATCTTCTGAAGACCAGGATTAAAAGCGATGAACATGGCAAGCACCGAATTTGGAGACTCGGGATTTCCAAGCCTAGTCTTTTTTTATACACTGGTTTTTCTTATTAGTCATACATAGCATCATCATCACGCTTTTTTCCCCAAAGGGGTAGGCAGAGGTGTTTCACACCACCAGCACATTTCACCAGCTATGTTTGGTCCCATGAAATATGGGGCGAGCCTATTGTCATCAACCGGGAACATTTGTTTTTACCAAACTCCGGGAAAATCTTAATACTGGAATTACATGATAGAAAAGCCCAATACCATTTTCACCCGACCCGGGAATCGAACCCGGGACCTCTTGCACAGCAGTCGTATACACTTCCCATTGCGCCACCGAGGCAGTTCTTATTATCATTATTACCTATTTGGTTGAGTTGAAAAGTAATTGCACAATTATTTACTGAACCTTTACAAAACGCTAGTGCGAAGGGGTTCGTATTGTCACTTGTGAATAATTCCGTCAATAGCTCTGCGAATTGTTTTCCCCGCGCGTGCCCAATATCATGTCTGAAATATTAAAAGTGACTTACAGCAAAACACAGAGGATTTCTGTATCAAATCCCCGAATCCCGATTTCATGGCAATGAACTGGTGGATGAAAATTATATTTACTTGCAAAATTATTTTTAAAATTGGCTAAACAAAATAAGCTTATAAATACTGTTGACTGGGTACCAACCGGAAATTTATGTACCATGAGACTGGAGTTTAAAATAATAATAATAATAATATTTTTAAATGTATCTTTTTTTTATATTTATATTTGAAAATGTAAGAATGGGGAATTTAATTTAAATAAAGGGAATAATAATAATAATATTCTACCACATTCACACAGCGCCATCTAGTCCCAAAGTAAGCAATTATATTTGCTTGTATTATGGGTACTAAACAACTGATATACTACTTAAATAAATTTTTTTTTGTAAATACGTACATATTTTTTATGCTCATTACACAAAAATTTGTCCTTAAAATCGAACCCACGACCACAGGCTTAGCAGTCAGGGTCACTAATCACTAGACCAACAGGCCCGTCAAAAAATAATTATATCAAATATCTAGTTTTGTGATAGGTTTTTCTATTGAGATCCTATCACTTTTTTGTATGTACGTGTAGAACGCATTCGTATCAACATTTGTCATTCAAACGGCTACTTTATTTATTAATCAGAAAACCCAATCCTAAGACTAGACTTTCGGATACTAAAAAAAAACCGGCCAAGTGCGAGTAGGACTCACGCACCGAGAGCTCCGTACGATTATGCAACTTTTTGAACAACAACGTGTTGAGGTCGGGTAGTGATATTATATATTCTAACACCGTCCGTGTAGTGATGGATTTATTGATAATACCGAATCAAAACTAGTACCTATCTTTGATATAATCTCATATTTACAAAGATTTTGCATTCAAATTATCCTACCTACCAACCTGAATGCCTCAATTCACTACAAGAACTTTGTTTTAGGTCGGGTTTTGTAGCCTCAAACCTTTAAATTAAATTTAAATCATGTCCAACACTGGCCACCGAGCCTTCACTTACCACGAAACTTGAACTAAATCGAATCGACATCTCATTTGGTCTCCTGCCAGACGACTTGGTCTACAAAATTTCGTACTATTTTGAATAAATTTGATTTGAACTTTATAATATAATATTGAAGGTAGAATTTTAATGAACACCATTTAATAAGAATATTCACAAATCTTATATATTGGTAAAGCTTCTGATTATAATACGTAATTGTATACGCTGTTGGTTTTCTAAATAAATAAATTCTAAATTTAATCATTTTGATTCACAAAGTTAAACTCTTTGCAATGTAAAATAAGGTTCAAAATTCTATCAATTCCTGTAAGTTAAAATGGGTTGTTCACCAACTCGACACGAGAGATCATTTTCACAATTCCCAATCAGACTGGGATTATTTTTAAGGAAATAAAATTTGCATTTCTGACCCGAAGTGAAATCATATTAGTTATGAAATATTGATATTCGTCAATCGTCATGATATTATTTTAAATTACATCTTTTCACCGGGATTTTCCACAACTTTCCTTTCTAAATTTCGAATTGAGAATTTTGTTACGAACGCATCAAAAAATAATTAGCCGTTCTGAAATACGTAAAATAAGTGAAGTTAACAATTTTACTAAATAAAAGTTTAGTATGTCGTAATATCTCGAACACAAAAATTGGCTAAAATAATGCTTTCAACCTAAAATAAGCCTTGTTTAAAGAAAACAAAGTTTATTATAAAACAGCAAAAAGGTAGGTAAACGTAAAATATTATTTAAGTCAATTATCTCATATGCAGGCCGTGCATGCATGCGGCGACTAGGCGATTAACAAGGTGACGTCACAATATACAGCAAGTCAGTGCAGTGTCACTGCTGATGCATTTTTAATGAGACTTCTTAGTCCGATTAAAGGTTGCTATACATCAGGTTTGATGAATCATTCCTTTATTCATGAGGCCGCGCACCACCGCACCCGACCCGCATCACGGGTAACACGTGCCACAATTGTTACCCATGCCTAAGATGGTGGGTTAGATTTATAATAGGTAATTGGTTACAGAAAAATTTAACTTGATATTAATTACAGATGAAGCACTTAATTAAGTCCAGCTAAAAATTGTTAGTTGATTAAAAAAAAATTGCAATATTTATGTAGCTGTCAACGATTTTGAAACGCACCGTTTTACGTTGATGAAGTCGTTCGTGGTGATATAGACAAGTCATAACTGGAGTTAATGCAGTAAAATCACGTACGTTTCACCATAGTAAACATTAACCTTTACCTTAGTTTAATATGAATGCATAAAGTCGCAGAGCATGTTGGATCATAAAATGTATGCCCCATAATACAATGCGCATACAAATACGTTTTTGATATGAAAATGTTGTGTGACTTTCAGTGCACGGTACCTATTTTAAAACTTTATTTTTAAAATAGGTACCTGTTACTATTGGTATATATACATATTTTTTTATTAGGATGGTGGAGTGATTTTATTTAAAGCATTTGAAGAACGCCTTTGGCTTAAAAAACTGCCTCGGTGTGTATATGACGCGCAAGAAATCCTAGATTCAATGCCTGAGTCGTGCAAAAATTGTATTGGATTTTTCTGTCTTTTAATTTATTTGGATTAGATTGTTACTGAGAATTTAAAGACAGAAAAATCTGGTTTTATGCACCATTTGCCATTGAAATAGAAATATGCCCGGTTGCAAATGGTTGCAATGGCAAATGGCTTCCTCATACATGGGACATAACACAGCTAGCAAAATTTGGATGTAATGCACGTCTACCATCTTATCATCGAAAGCCTCACCTAATTTCTTGAGAGGCTTTGGGCCGCCTGGAACCAACAACCACCCGTAAGATTTACCAGATCGTCGATAAATCTGATGGAGGCCGCCCCAGGTAAGTTTTCAATACTGGTAACACTACAGGGAAAAAGGTATGATGGAAATGAAAGAAATGTGTTTAATGTGAGTTTCATTTTCTTTCCGCAGTTTTACGAGTGTCTCCTGTTTCGTCTCTGACAGTAATTACCGAGACTGGTCGCAGCAAAACTTTCTTATTACATTTGCATCGTTCTCATTTAAAGGCTACTTTAAAGATCGTAAATTTGTCGCAAATGTATTTTGAAATTTTACGTTTCTGTATTTAAATTAATTATGGTACTTACAGATTAGTTTATAAGTTAAAAAAATATTTAGCAATTGAAAAAAGTGAATATTTAAAATGAAAGAAAAGATTTACAGGAAAGATTGGGCACGATTCAACAAAATTACCTATGTTATCATATTAATAAAAGATCCTGTTTCTTCGCTGGCTGATGTATGCTTAATTTAATAATCGGTTTCTACCAGAATAGATAAAAAGACCTATCTGAAACTTAATTAAAAAAAAGTACGTTTACATATTTTCTCTCTCTTTTAGATAGTTTATTAGACACATATCTGCAAGTGAAGCTAGTTAAACCTAAGTAGAGCAGGTAGCTATTTTCTCCATAAACATTCTCCTAAAGCCATTCAGCGATCAATGAAATATGTTTTCTTCACCTAAAACAAGAGGTCGCTGTACCTACAAGGCAATTTCTTGGTTCGTAGCTACATTGCTACGAACTTGTATGTTGTGTAGCTTCAAACCCCTCGTAGATATTCGTAGCACATGTTTAATGTTCATAGTAGATGGAGCTTTGGCAAGTTCAAAACTAGCGCCTCCATGCGTAGACGGTAAAAGTACTGAAACTAACTGCATGTGTAGACAATTATGAGGACAAGTGTTTTATATAATGTTCGATAGATGGAGCTAGTGACAATACTTTTCTAGTACTATATTTATTTTAATATAAATTTGGTTTTAACAAGCCACAAATTCTCTTGACATTTAATGACATTACACCATTGATGCATAAAAATTAGGCGTTGTAACACGCATATTTATTCAAAGTCCTCTAATACTACTCTTCTAAACAGTCATAAATTAGCAGTTGTAGTTTCTGGGTTGCCAAATTTTTAAATGAGCCTTCTAAGGGGGTAATTTAATCGCGAGTTATTTTGACAACACGAAATAATGTTCGCATTTTTTCTTTATATAAAAAAATAACAAAAGTGTTGAAATCTATATACATACATACAAATAAATAAAATTGGTGTGTTTGTTTGTAATAATAAAATAACCGCTTTTTACTACATGCATTTGAATGTGTATTCGGTACATATACCAATTTTTTTTTTAATTTTTTCTGTCTGTTTGTTCCAGCTAATCTTTGGAACAGCTGGACCGATTTCGACGGGACTTTCATTGGCGGATAGCTAATATCACAAGGAGTAACTAGGCTACTTTGGTTTTCAAAAAATATCAGGGTTCCGTAAAAAAAATTGAAACTCCATGAATGCGGGATAAGTTGTCCATGCAAACGAAGTTGCGGGCACAGCTTGTAGTAGTAGTTACTTTAGTTAAATTACTATTAAATTTGTTCTTTATAGGGAGATATGATTCAATAGTTGGCTGCACAAGAACCCATAGTTCTGAATACGGACTGGTGTCGTAAAATCGATTGTCCAACAAATTGGCTCATCATTACGTTGGAGTGTTTGATCTGCCAGTTTATATGGCTATTAATGGCAAGCCAGAGTGTGATTTTTAGACGTTAATTTACCACTTTACACGGGAAATCGTTTATATATTCAAAGTATTTTAGGTTTTAACTTGTTTTTGAAATAAAACGTAGATACACATAGTCCGACGAACCTAAGTCTTTTCTTTAAAAATATCTGACCCAACAGTTGTCGTTCAGTCAAAAGCTATTGACGTCTAAGAACAGTTCCAATGTGAGAAAGAAAAATTATTTTTACGTTGTTCAGGGTACTTTTTAAATTTTCATAAAAACCGATTCGTGAAAAAGTGTGAAGCTATATTATTATTATTATTTGTTAAATAAGCCATTATCTAGCGCATTACAAAATAATGTAAGTACCGTATCATTTCCCAAAAAGAGCTCGACGTACATTCTCCTATTGAACGCTGATTAAATCTATTGTAATGTTTTTCCATACAAATTACATCTTTTACGAGTAAATTATTTATTGATTCGATTTTTTAACATAATTAAGTTTCGCCATTTTAAGATTTATAATATATCTACAAATTAAGGTTGTTACATTTTAGGGCTTGACTCTTATGAACTTACAAGCATACCAAATCTTTATCGTTAGTTTCCTTTTGTTCTATAAAACATGACTGTGCCTTTTCTTCCTTTCAACCCATAAACCTCCTACTACTGGGCACGGGTCTCCTCCAAAGAATGTGGAGTGAATTTACACCATGCTGCCTGGCCAGACGAGTTGGTATAGGGTTTGTTTCGAATTTTCGTTTTCTCGCAGTGCTCTTGTCTGCATAAGATTACTTCCTCAGTCACCTTTTACGACACACGGGTTGAGATGGGGTAGTGACATTATGTATTCTTTATCCTAAAGCTCCCGAATCAAACCTACTACCTAAATTTAAAACAACACTCATTAAAATAAAACAATACAGCGATCATTTATAATCAGACTATTGTTTTAATTACCCACTGCAAAGAACTCGAGCTCTCTTATTCATCATGTCAGTCAATGGCCACACTCAATTTATTGTATTAATAAATATATATTAATGCGAACAATTCTGTACGTAATTCACAAGTATCTTTTTGTTTCGACAGATGAGCCTACTTATAAAATTGGTAACAGTTTTGAGGTAAAATTAAATATAATTGATAGCTGAAGGTATTTCCTGAGGTACGTGCGTACCTCAGGAAAAAATACGTATAGATCACAACTCTTCCTCATTATATCGATTCTCCACTCCTCTATCTAGAGAGCTGACGTGAGTCGATGTTAATAAATTTTAAAATAATTGGACAAGTTTGATAGTTAAACTCCATTAATACTCATCACACAAAGATTTGTCCTGGGTGGGGATCGAACCCACGAACTCTGGCCTAGCAGTCAGGGTCACTAACCACTAAAGTTCACTAGACCAACAGGCCAGTCAAATAATAATATTATAAACAATAATATTAATGCCATAAATCGTAATAAATCACTTCTTGACAAATTAAATTATTGGCTTTTATGGCTTTAATCAAGAACGATAGTTTGACGACCTCCTTTGATGCTGCTCTTACAACTAGTTGAGAAAAGCTAATAACTTGAACTTTCGTACATTAATAATATTACAATTGCAAATCAGCTGAGACTACTTTGAATTCATTTTCAATCGGTCTGTTTAGTGAAATTCTATTAGAAACAATAATATTGTTGTTATTATTTTATCATTGGAACTTATGTTTAGGTATACAAAAGGGAGTATTAATTTTTGTTATTCATAATTATGATACAAAACATATACAATCATCACGCCCTATTTCTGAGAGACTAAGAATGGTATGTATTTACTTACTATACTATATAATACTTTTAAGAAAATAATATTCATCATCATCATTTCAACCCATAAACGTCCCACTGCTGGGCACGGGTCTCCTCCAAAGAATGTGGAGAGAATTTAGCCTACTATACCACGCTGGCCGAAAATATATTAAACATTTATATCACAATTGCTTTTCAAAATTTGTATTAAGTACTTACATATTTTGCATGCTTAAAATTCAGATCACCAACAAATTTCTAGCTTAAAATATTATCAATAAAATTGAAGCTCATTCTAAAAGGTTGTATTTTTAAACTTTGAATTTTTATCAAAGTTCTGTTTTTCAAGTTATATAAGGACACTTACTATTATTGTAGCGCAACTCAAAATGTCTTTTTTTTTCAGGCATAGAAAAAAATGTTTTACTCTATTTGTATTTCGATGTACTTATTAAAAATATTCCTTATATTTTTGCATAATATATTATTAATAGAAAATTTTATGCGGGTATCTTTGGGGTTAATGAAGTTTTAAACGCAATTATATGTAATAGACCGTGTCTATTTTGAATTATTTTTAGTTGTGCTACTTTTTATTACCCGACTGTCAAAAAGGAGGGTAATATTTTTCGCACGTATTATGTATGTATGTATGTGGGCATTTCTGTTCCGTCGTGACCTTCTGTAGCCTAAACGGCTTGGCTGATTTTAAACTGTGAGGTATCATCAGATTTGTATTTTTCCCGCGAGTGTCATAGGATATGTGACGTCAACAAAAAATCAATATGGCGGCCGTAAACTGTCAAAACAGACGTTTTTTAGTGCTATCGCAATATGGGTATCAGATGAAAGCTAATTAATAACCTAATTGAATTATATATGCACTAACTATTGCCCGCGACTCCACTTGTCTCTAGTAACCTAAATAGATGACCGATTTTGAACCATCAAAAATCACAAAGTTATAATATACATAATAATTAATAATATTGACTGAAGAAGGCTACTTTTTGGCAAGGCAAGGCAGTCGGGTTTTTTGTTTTTTTCTAATAAACACTTGTATAAGTGAGCGAATACATCATAACAATAAGAAACAAAAACAAATAGGTCAGTAGATAAGAATAAATTAAAGTTCATATATAAACTATTTAGAACTACAAGTATAGAGACATAAACGAATATATTTGAATAAAGGCCCTCACCATTTTTGTTTAGCACCATGGCGTTATATGGTCGTATAACGGGCAGTTAAAAGGTTTTATATTCGAGCCATAGTGGGCGGTATTGTCCACTTAATTTGTTTTATTAACCCTACAGTGACTGTGTAGAATATTTTTTAGATATCCTGTCTAATGAGATTAAATTGAAAGTTTGGGGAGCATATTAAATGTTTAGTAAGCCCAGAGGCCCAATTTTACCATTCGTAGAACAGTGTAATTATGCTATATTCGGGTCGATTTAAGGTCTATCTTTTAATGTCGATTATTAATCTTATCTTATCGTATGGGCTTGAGGCAGACCCTGATGTTGGAATTTATCAAGTCGCCCATAAGGCTTCCAACTTGGTTTAACGGCTACCACATTAAGTGGTAATCGGGACCAACGGCTTTACGTGCCTTTTGAAGCACGGAGACGCTCGAGAATGAATTTGTAACAAACGGTCACCCATCATGGACTGACCTTGCTGAGTGTCGCTTAACCTCGATGATCGTAACGAACATCTCAGTACTACAATGCTACGAGCGCCCCCTATTTAATCTATACTACTAGTTTTGACTGGCCTGTTGGTCTAGTGGTTAGTGACCCTGACTGCTAAGCCGGAGGTCGTGGGTTCGATCCCCACCCAGGACAAATCTTTGTGTTATGAGCATAAAGGTTTGTTCTGTGTCTGGGTGTAATTTAATATGTATGTATTTACAAAAATGTATATAAGTAGTATATCAGTTGTTTAGTACCCATAACACAAGCAAATATAATTGCTTACTTTGGGACTAGATGGCGCTGTGTGAATGTGGTAGAATATTATTATTATATTATTATTATACTAATATTACGAAGCTAAAGAGTTTGTTTGTTGGTTGAACGGACTAATCACAGTAAAAACAAGTTTGAATTGAAAAATTATTATTAGTGTTGGATAGTCCATTTATCGTGGACGGCTATATGGTATATAATATCACGCTACGACCAATAAGGTTTGAGCAGTGACCAAACAAAGAGCCACCAGCTAGTACTAAATAAGTCGGACAGGCCGTTCGTAACTTTATAACTGTAATTATAAATACATCAGAGATAGTTATTGATCATCGATAGTAATTACTTTAAAAAATAAAAGTGCTTTTTTATTATTCGAGAAAATTAATGTAAGGGTTAGTTTTCACATTAAGTTTTGCTGTAGGAGCGAACATATTACATCTGGCTGACCCCACATTAGGACCGAAAACGCGACGCCAGGCGTTTTGCTGCCCTGCGGCGTGTGTGGCGAGTGCACGCGGCGGGCACGCTTAGCTCGCGTCGCTTACACGCCCGAGGAACGTGTACGCCTAATAAATAACCCAAATAGAAATATCGTTATATGTATATTTTGACAACCAGACTTGAAACAAATATCTATAAATAACACATAAAGATATATATATGTCGTGTGGGAAATAGAACCCACGTCAGCACGGCGATGTCAGCGGTGAGGCGACCGCCTAAAACTCTACGCTATGGTGAAGTCGAAGACCGAGGCAGTCATTTTGTTTTATATTGTTTTGCTATTATATTCTACTTACTTCTGCTATTCTTTGACTGCCTTAATGGAGTAACAGGAGTGTGCAAGACTGAAACTATCAGCATCACCCTGGAATCTAGAAATGTGTCCGGTTAATTGAAACAGGCGGCTTACTTTGAATTTCGACATTCGATTGGTTGGTTTTGATGTCGCTGTCAAATGTAAGGAAATTTAGATATGGCGCTGACATGAAAACCGACTAATTTATTGAATGTCAAAATCCAGAGTAAGCCCCCAGGCTTGACCTTTATTACATGAGACCAAACATGGCTGCCGAATTATTGGTATGATGCACGTAAGCTATCAATTCGAGTAAAAAATTGACGACAACTTCTGGCCTCAAAATATTCTGACGCTTCCGCGGACAAGTACATTTATATGTATATTTTCTTTAATATGTTAGTTTAAAAGGTATTTAATATGAGCTTTAATAGTATCAGCCCAATGACGTCAGCCCGCTGCTGGACACTCGCCTCAGCCAACGTAAGATAGTCTGATGACCTGGTAGGGGTTGCGGGTGGTCGTTGGATGCAGGCGGCACAAAGTCCTTCGCTGTGGCGTCTGAAGTTATGTGCGTATGCGTTTTGAAGTTATGTTTCTATCTATTCTACCCACATACACAATTTTTTTCTCTCTTTGACGTTGGTAGAATCTGAACCCTTACTGTATTAAGTAATCAGATACGGTTATCCCTTTCCGTAACAGATAAATTGCCCATAATTATAGTTCTATTTACCATAATTTTATTAATCGCGTACTTACTATTCAATCGGAGTAAACCAATAAAATTGTATTGCGGTTTCTTACGTGATATACTTAATAACAAAATGCCTGTTTTCGTTTTAATAAAAAGTTCAATGATCCTTAGAGGATCGCTGGACCTAGATATCAGCTTCTAGGGCTAAACCCTGTTATTTTTAAATAATTTGATAATATAAACAACTTCATACTAAAAAAAAATATTCAAACACCCCTTAACTCCGACTTGCACCTTAGCCGCTGACGTCATATCGGGTCAATTCATTTATTGTCCCACAGATGCTCAAGGGTCTCCACTCCTCTATCTAGAGAGAGGGTTTGGCCGCAATCCACACACGCTGGCCGTATACGGATTGGTGTATCAAACACACCAATATAATGCTCCTAAAGTATATTTTGTCAGGAAATTTTCCTTCAGCGTTAGCAGATGGGAAGACATTTGACTAGTGCATACAAATACCGCAGTGAATACATTTTAAACCAATATTTGTGACCAAGTTTGGTTCGTAACACACATTAGAATGATTGCGTAGCTTTTGAGTAGTTTAGATGAAATTGTGATTATTATACAATTCGCTGTTTACTTTAGCAAAGTCAACGAATATGTCAATATTATTATGTTATAATGTTTTGTCATAGTTTGTTTGATGTTAACGTTGCTCATGAATAGGAAAACTTACAGGTGTATTTGTTTTGTTTTCAGTGGTTGTAAACCATAGATAACTTTCTGGGTCTAGATTTAATAGTAAATCTTTCTCTCTTTCCTTCAATCTTTTTTCTTCTATTATGTTTTTTTTTTCAAAAGAACTGTGTCTTATCATTTAGTTATCACCTGATAGCACACGGGCACACGGCACGTTTTGGTTTATTGCTACACGACCAATTTCTTACAAATAAAATATATATACATACGCAGCGTGGCGCGTGAGTTGAGCTGCAGAAGTTTGATTCATGTCAAATAGGCTCGCTCATTCTTAGGTGGGACTGGGCAAAATGCGTTGCACCGAAACTTATATAACTTTTGTATAACGAAAACAAGGATTGTGTCATGAACCGTTAATTTTAATATTTCGTTTATTTCATAATTTATGTGTAAATGACTTACACAATTTTTAAATTTATGTTACTAACACAATTTTAAATAAAAATATCCGAAATAAAACTTATAATACTTATTTTTTTAAATCTATCTATCTGCTATCGGAGGGTTGACAGTCGATGCCTCTACTCTAGTTTAAGTTTACCTAGTTTGTAAACGTTTGCTTTTGAAATAAGTGGTGTAGTCAATTCAAAGGGATTTGGATCGTTCGGAAATGATACTAAAAAGGTTCCTTCTCATTTTCAATTTAGGAACAGTTCTGAAAACTTATGTCAAGTGTCATTCTATAAATAGACGATTAGGAGTAAAAATTAGAAGAAATTACCGGTGCTTCAATTTAGTGTCGCCAGTACAAAATTTCTTTATAAATCTGAATCCCATCGACAAATTAATTCAGTAAGGTATCATCGCTCCGCGTTAATGGTCCAGAGTCTTGTATACGGACAGTTTTGCCTTCAGTTCTAACTGACCAGCTTTCAAAATAACTGGCAAATCGCTGATTTTATTACAAGTAAAACCCCATCAGTGCAAATCGGTGGAGATAGATGGAGAAAACGATTCCAAATATCCCTACCGGTAGCTTTAATTGGAAAAAAAATCCAAGTATCCCTACCAGTAGGGATAAGCTAGTAGAGATAGATGGAACAGGGGAAATATTTTAACGTTACTTCAATACATTTGAACCAAGGAACTATAAGATATGTAAGTTTCTTGATTTGAACACATTCATGACATAAGCTAAAGACATGTCACGTAATCAATGTACTAATCTGACATGTTGTTAGAACAGATTGATAGAATAGATACATACATAATATATACGTGTATTTGATGTAAGTATGTTCAAGATCTATTTTCAAACAAAATTCTCTTAATACGGACTCGCAACATGCAGCCTAATTAATTAAAAAACGTATATTCAAAAGTAATATTCCTAGAAAGTCCTTCTGATATATTTACAAACAAGCATAAAGAAGTTGTGCAATGAAAACGTACAGTCAAGAACGTCTTTTTTATTAGAACTTTCAGTAAGTTCCGTAGATTTTAACTATTTTTTAAATAATTTTGTATTCAATTTTAAATACAAAGTGAAGCTTAAAGAGGTATGCAATATTATTTACATTATATGTTTGGCAAGTTAATAAATTTAACTTGTAAACAGATTAATTTATTTTATTACATAACAATTTAGTAGAATCTTTTTCAAGTGTTGCATTTCCCGTCTGAAAAGTCTTTAATTCCAGATTTTTTCGTATGTATTCCATTTTATTTATCTCAGTGTGGTGACGGATTAAAAATACATAATGTACGCCGCCAGCCTTCTAGGTAGGCTTCCAGTTAACAGTAATGCTGACAAATACTATGACACCTAAACAATTTTTTTGGGGCTTTTAATAGTTTTTTTTAAACTTTTAGTTTCGTTTTTGTTTTGTTGATAGATTTGTTTTGATAGAGCCTCGGTGGCGCAGTGGAAAGTGTATACGACTTCTATGCCAGAGGTCCCGGGTTCGATTGGTCGGGTCCTGGTCCCTGGTCGGGTGTAAATGGTTTTGGGCTTTTCTATCATGAAATTCCAGTATTGAGATTTTCCCGAAGTTTGGTAAACAAATGTTCCCGGTTGATGACAATATTGACAATAGGCTCGCCACCTATTTCATGGGACTAAACATAGCTGGCGAAATGTGGGTGTGAAATACCTCTGCCTACACCTTCGGGGAAAAAGGCGTGATGGTATGTTTATGTTATGTTTTTTATAGTCATTTAATTTAGTTAATTTTAAAGTGTAAATATCTTATTATAATATAATATAAATTTAATACTTTTTGAATACTTTTTTAACCGAAATATAGATTATATATAATATTATATTCTGCTTTTAAGTCTTTACATTATGTAATTAAGATGTTGTAATAATTTATTAGTAGGTACCTAAGTTTGTTGTCTCGAATTTTAACTTGAGTTTACAGTTATTCAATGACATGCATGCCTCTTATCTGTGCATTTACTATATAATGGCACCTTTGTTTATGAATATATTTATGTATGTGTACTGTTGGTGTGCTAAATAAAATAAAATAAAAGAAAATATATTTTATTATTTTATCATGTAACCCTAAAATATATTCCCGCAAGCCTTTGGCGCAAGACGGAACTAATCAGTTGTGACGTATAAAGGATGTGTGGGACAGAAAATATTCCCTTTACCGATGCATCGTTATTTATCAATATTTCAATGCACAGACTCTAATGAAAAAGCTTCAGAGCTTCGACGACATTTCAACTTCTTTGATGTTTATAAAATTAATTATGGTATGTGGGATTGGATAATACTGAGATTTTTATGCTTTTTAATAGTATTTGTCAGGTGTGACATGCAGTAGGTGCAATTGGTTATTTTTATTTTTTATATTTTCATTTTTGGCGTTGTATTATTATTATTTTTTTTCTTTGTATTATTTTATTTTTATTTTTTATTCTTATCCCTACTTGTGTCACACAAATGTGGTGAATAAATGTATTTTCTTTCTTCTTTCTTTCTTTCTTTGTGAAGGTTTAGAAATGGCATTTGCGTATAATACCATCTCATCATTACAACCTATGGGTTGTCAACCACCCACTACTGGACACAATTATGTCTCCTCCAAACATTGCCAGTGTGTAGTGTAGTAATGGATTCGTCATCTCAACCCATAAACGTCCCACTAATGGGCACGGGCCTCCTCCAAAGAATGTGGAAGAAGGAAAGCAAATAAGTAACGGATTAAGAATACATAATATCACTACCCCATCTCAACCCGTGGATGTCGTAAAAGGCGAGTAACCTTATCCAGACAAGAGCACTGTGAGAAAAGGAAAATTCGAAACAAAACCCTATACCAACCCGTCTGGCCAGTGTGGTATAGTAGGCTAAACTCATTTCACATTCTCTAGAGAAGGCTTGTGCCCAGCAGTGGCACGTTTATGGGTTGAAATGATGATGATTGTAAGAATAGGTAAAAGTGTGTCATATCAGTCCCATTAATAGTATAATTATTATAATAATAGATAAATATAAACACAATATTATTGTAAATATTAGGCGAGGTCTATGTTCAACAGTGGACATACTGGACATCATTGGGCTAATATGTTACATTTTTTTTTAATATTCTACCACATTCACACAGCGCCATCTAGTCCCAAAGAAAGCTATTTTTTTTTTTTTTTTACCACATTCACACAACGCCATCTAGTCCCAAAGTAAGCAATTATATTTGCTTGTGTTATGGGTACTAAACAACTGATATACTACTTAAATACATTTTTTTTTTGTAAATACATACATATTATAGATAAATTACACGCAGACACAGAACAAACCTTTATGCTTATCACACAAAGATTTGTCCCGGGTGGGGATCGAACCCATGACCTCCGGCTTAGCAGTCAGGGTCACTAACCAATAGACCAAGAGGCCAGTCAATGATGGTGATGATTAACACTATGATGGATACTTACTGTACTGCATTTTGCAGACGTGTACAAAACGTAAAGCTATTAATACACAGATGCATTTATTTTTATTGAGCAATTTGTACAATTGTTTCTCCAAGAAACGTTCGCCATTAAAATTTATTGCTATCAAAGTTTCAAACGGTATTTTAAGATGGTTTCAACTAATATTTGTTTATATATACAAAGATAGTTAATAAACTTATTGGTAAGTAGTTACCGGCATTGTGTGCATTACCGGCTAAGTAAATTGCTTTGGGTTTCATATGCAAGTCAGGCAAAAAGTTATTGAGACTTTTCTGCAGTACTACTACCAGCCCGGAATCAAGAAGTACGGCAGATGATATCAAGACATACGCCTTAAAATTGCTTACAAACTTTCTATATGATACATGACATGATACATACACGATGATGACTGGCCTGTTGGTCTAGTGGTTAGTGACCCTGACTGCTAAGCCGGAGGTCGTAGGTTCGATCCCCACCCAGGACAAATCTTTGTGTGATGAGCATAAAGGTTTGTTCTGTGTCTGGGTGTAATTTATCTATAATATGTATGTATTTACAAAAAAAAATGTATTTAAGTAGTATATCAGTTGTACCCATAACACAAGCAAACATAATTGCTTACTTTGGGACTAGATGGCGCTGTGTGAAAGTGGTAGAAAATTATAAAAAAAAAAACTCTGCCTATACTTCGCAGAAATTGAGCATGATGTTATGTGATTGTTGAGTAAAGTCATGAAATAAAAGTTATTCATGTCATAAAACTGACATAAACTTGTAATTCAATCAGACCTCTATTCAGAAATATCTCAGTATAAAAACTGCCTATTGAACAGCCTACGCGCTACGAGGTGCTACGCCATTGGTTACGGAAATCCGTAGGCCGGGCGCGCGCCTACGCAACCTCTACATCTCTCCGCCTACAAGTCCTATGAACTTTGATAGCTTATAAATAGAAGCTTAGGTATTTTGAGATTTAAGTGAATCTTTTATAATATTCTAAATCTATATTTAAAAAGGCTAAAGCTAAATAATTAAAAACATATTTAAAAAAAAATGCATCGTACAATTTTAAATCGTATAAGAACATGTTTTTGATCGCCAAATATTTACCGCAAATTCAATTTTATATCCTACGTCATTTTATACTTTTGTTTCCAAAACTAATAATTTATTCAATATCTAACAAATTTAAATGTTACAATTCTTAACTTCAACTCAATATTTTCTTCAATAATGCAAGTGGGTGAAACTGGGTTTCATTATTGTACAAGAAACAATATTCTGTAACAGCAATCAAAATTTAATTTCGCTAAATATACATTTATTAATAAAATTACATGTAACTTTATAGCGAAACCGTAAATATGCCCAACATTGGGTTATTAGGTTGTTATAAGTACCTATCTATGTTAAATTAATCTGTTACAGTATGGGGTTCTTCAAAAAAGAGTGAATATGTTTCTTAAGGGTCGGCAACGCGTTCGTGATGCCCCTGGTGTTGCAGGCGCCCATAGGCTACGGTAACCGCTTACCATCAGGCGGACCATACGTCTGTTTGCCACCGTTGTGGTATAAAAAAGAATTATCAATAAGGTAAAGATGCATACGTAAAATACGGTGTTCGTGTTTACATTTATAACTCGTTATTTCTTTATTTTTTGTTAATATGTATTTGGTAAAAAAAGCGATGGTGGCTGAATGGATAAAGGACCGGCATGGCGTGCAAATTAAGCGGTCCAAGTTCGATCCCGACCGGCAGGATATCAAGGTGGATTCCACTTTGTGGAATTTATATGTACTAGTCAAGTGACTTACCATCTGCTAACGGTGATGGACAACATCGTGAAGAAACCAACATACCCTAGAAGAAATTCTATGAGTATGTCTGATCCACCAACCCGCACTAGGCCAGCGTGAGTGGATTATGGCCTAAACTCTCTTAGCTCTCTAGTTAGAGGAGATGTGACCCGAGCAGCAGTGGGACTTAATGGGTTGCTGATGATGATATGAAATATTTGGAGTTCTTTTTTTTAACACTGTGCCATTTATCCCAAACTTAGCTTCTGTAGCTCTAGTGTAAAGAGGTTAAGTTGAAAAGTTGATACATAATATAGGAAAATAATTAGTGAAAAAGGTATAGTGTTGATTCTAAATGGAATCAATATATTTTTATAGACATAAATGAACTCTTCGAATATTTCATTGCTCTTGCGGCGGAATTCACAAACGCTATGAAATGTCAGATGCCCAGCGCCCCTTGCTGCGTGACAGAAAGGTAACAAGCGACATAGGAAACCATAGACAATATAAGTATGTTGTAGTTTATGATCTTGAAATGGCAGGTTCATATGCAGCTTCTTCATTATAAACGCTGTGTGTTTCCAGTAGGCAAATAATATAGGATATATACATAATACTAGTGTCTTGAATTACTAAATCTAATAAATAAAAAACTTTATGAGAGTTTATACATAAACGAATGTTGAAGAAGCCAAAGATGTATGTATGTCAGAATCGTAGCAAGTGGAAATAGTCTCTGCCTACCCCTCTGTTGGCTTAATTATAATTAATCTTGGACTGCCTCGGTGGCGCAGCGGGAAGTGTATACGATTGCTATGCAAGAGGTCCCGGGTTCGATTCCCGGGTCGGGTGAAAATGGTATTGGGTTTTTCTATCATGAAATTCCAGTATTAAAATTTTCCCGGAGTTTGGTAAACAAATGTTCCCGGTTGATAACAATAGGCTCGCACCCTATTTCATGGGACCAAACATAGCTGGCGAAATGTGGGTGTACTACACCTCTGCCTACCCCTTCGGGGAAAAAGGCGTGATGCTATGTTATGTTATGTTACATAAACGAATGTTGAAGAAGCCAAAGATGTGTGTATGTCAGAAACGTAGCAAGTGGAAATAGTCTCTGGCTACCCCTACATACGCAGCCAGTACAGTGGACGAGTGTTTAAAACAATTTTGTCGGAGATATACACCTACTTGTCCTGCTAACGTAGGTTTGGTGTGGAATACCCTTTATGAGTTCAAAGCGCAATTAGAGACAGTGCGGGGTACGATTTCAAAAAAAACATTTTTTTTTATTATTTATTATGTTTTTACAAAATTAAAACTATATTTTTATTCACAGACTGCCCCTAACGGCTGTATAGCAATGTGTAAAGTGATGCAACCGCATAGCCTAACTTTTTATTTTTTGTCTATTATTTATTTTATAAACATTCATTTTAACTTGTTAATCTAACGGTGTGGTGCTCTGCTGCATCACTTTACACGCTACCCAAATTGTAAAATTACAAAAGATTGTAGCTATCCTGTAACACTTTCTACAGGTGAATAAAAAAATATTTGAAGTGTACAAAGAATATAATAATATTAAATAAATTTATAAACTCGGGTTCACACACTGAGTAGTTAGTCTAAAGAACACACGCTACTATCCTTGGGAAAGAGGCCTTGGTCTTCAGATGAAGGACAGCGGGGGCTTCTGACACGCTCGCCAGCTCCAATCACGTCCCAAGTCCGTGCGGCTAAGGTAGTCCACTAAGGGAGTACAAGGACCCTGGAAGATCAATCCAGACATTTTACATATCGCCCGACTTCGGCGACTTGACTACCACATTTCATGTCTGCGTAATACCAAGCAAAGGAAATAGTAGCGGCGTAAGCAGTGAACGAAATGTGGCAGATCAAGTCTTATATAAAACATACACAATATTCACATAGATTTAACAATAGAACTATAGTGAAAATGAATGGCAGTTAAGCACTATTTTTACAATAAGTGGGTAGTAGACTAGTTAAAAACAACTGCCATGATTACAAGAAGAAGGTTGTTTTATGGAGTATTAATTACATATCTCAACAATCACAGTGCAGAGTACTATACAGTTAAGCAGTGCACAAGCTACATAATGACTACAAAATATTCTATGAAAGCACTGGTACACCAACATCACTAAATAATATTTATAATATCTTACAACACTTACCCAGTATAATGTGGGGTAACACACACACAATTAATTAGTGCTCTATAAAATTTATCCGTAGGTACAGGTACAGACTTAGTATTTAAATATATTTAAGAAGTTTCGTCGCAACAGAACCAGGTGAGTAGATAACTCAAAAACAGGTACGCGACTGAAGTCAGCGCGGCGGGCGGCGCGGGCGCAGCTCAGAGACCGACCCCGCGCGGGACGCGGGACGCAGGGCACGGTAAGTATGTCGCAGGCAGTAATACACAATTGGACATTTTATAAAATGACTAAATAGAGGATCCACTTATTATAAATATTTATATTTATTTTCAATGTAATGTGTAATATGTAACTAAATAAGTTTATATAGCGTTACATACCCCCCCTTTTAGGTTAGGATTTTTCCTAGTAAAATCCGCTGAAAGAAAATCTCTTCAAATTGGTTCAACTATATTTTATAATATTTTTTTTTTATTTTATTATTCTTTGTAATTGTTAAGTTTTAAATCTTTTATGTGCCAAGACCCCAAGTTATTACCAGTACCGTCAATCAATTCATATACCAATGGTGACTTTTTAGAAATTATTTTACATTTAATAAATTTAGGTGCAAGTTTCTTTGCAAAACGACTGTCTTTATCACTTTGATAGTAAGTTCTTTTCCACACTGTATCACCTACGTTAAATTCAGCCTGTTTACGACGCAGATTATAATTAGTACAATTTCGAGAGTGAGCCTTCAGCAATAAAGACTGAACATTATCGAAATATTTGTGTAGTACACCTAGATTCTCTGCGTACTCATCACGTGGCGCAAATATCAAGTCCGTAGAAAAATCTTTATTAGTATAATGAGAACCACAATTAACCAGTTCACGACCATAAACGAGAAAAGCCGGCGTGAAGCCAGTTACTTCATTTACCGAGGAATTAAGAGCAAACTGTATTTTAGGTATATTCATGTCCCATGACCGATGGTCATCGGCAACATAGGAAGCCACTGCAATCATTATAGTTTTATTATACCGTTCCACTGTATTTACTTGAGGAGTGTATTTAGGAGTAAAACGGATGTCAGGTATTTTGTAACGACAAAGCAAATTTTTAAAAATATTGCTCGTAAACTGTTTACCGTTATCCATTAATACCGTGTATGGAATCCCATGTACAAGGAAAATGTTATCCTCTAAAATACGGATTAAAATCTCAGAAGTTGCACGCCTAATAGGAAAGAGCAAGGTGTATTTGGAAAAGCAACAAGTAATTACAAACAAGAAAGTATTTTGTTTACGTGACACAGGAAGTGGTCCGACAAGGTCTATGCTAATCATTTCAAATGGTCTTGAACATTCCTTAGGCTTGCCCATAGTACCTAAAGTTGAATGATTAGAATATTTATATGCATGGCAAGTATCGCAATTAAAAATAAATTTCGTGACATCCCTATGCATACCTGGCCAATAATAGTTGAGACAAAGTTTTTTATACGTTTTAAATATTCCGAAGTGACCACATGTAGGGTCAGAGTGATTTTTGTGAATTATGTCCTGTCTTTGTTCGATAGGTACAACTTGCTTCCATTCAAACTCTCTCACAAGGGGATTGAGTGTTTTTACATAGCGATACAACGTGTTATTCTTAAGCCTATAATTTAAACAAGATCCCGGGGAATTAAGACAGCTATTATAAATATCAAGGAACCAAGCATCCTTGGTTATAGGAGATTGAGTAGTAACATTGACCTCAGTAGTTGCGATAGGAACCGAACGTGAAAGACTATCAGGAACGACATTATCTTTCCCACGCCGATGTTTAATTTCAAAATTGTACGCAGATAACCGCAAACTCCACCGAGCTAAACGCCCTGTTGGATTATTAAGGTTCAAAAACCACTTAAGAGAAGCATGATCAGTGTATACAATAAATTTTAACCCATTTTCCAAATAACAACGCCAGTGCTCAATTGCCGTAAGAACTGCTAAAGCTTCCCTTTCGGTTGCACTGTAGTTCCGTTCTTGATCACTTAGGGACTTACTCATATAAGCAACTACTTTTTCTTTGCCGTCTAGAGTTTGAGTAAGTACCGCACCTATGCCAAAATCACTAGCATCCGTGTGTAACTCAAATGGCTTAGAATAATTTGGACAAGAAAGTACCGGAGCGGATATTAGAGCCTTTTTTAAACTTTGGAACGCGTTTTCAGCTTCAGCTGTCCACAAAAAGGGGGGAGACGCTTTCCCTTGTGAAGTTAATTTATTTAAAGGTGCAGCTAATGTGCTAAAATTTGGAATAAAACGTCTATACCATGACGCTGTACCTAAAAAACGACGCACATCTTTACGATTTTGAGGAGTTTTGTAATTTACCATGGCTTCTATTTTAGAAGGATCCGCTCGAAGACCACGAGAATCTACTATATAGCCAAGATACTTAATCTGGTGTCTAAAAAATTGGCTTTTTTCAAGATTAATAGTCAAATTAGCAGTCTTAAGCCTTTCGAGCACCCGTTCCAACAAGGATATGTGCTCCTCAAAGCTAGAAGATATGATACAAATATCATCTATAAACACATATACCTTGTTTTCAAATTCTGGACCATAGAATAGGAGGTCCACCAGTCTTTGCTGGGTAGCAGGAGCATTAGTAAGACCGAAAGGCATTGATTTAAATTGAAAGGTTCCGCGAGTTGGGACATAAAACGCGGTTTTACAGCGATCTTCTTCTTTAATTGGAATTTGCCAAAAACTCTTTGACAAATCCAGGCTAGACAGAAATTTTGCGTCCCTAAGATTATCTAGAATCTCTGTTATATAAGGAAGGCTGTAAGCATCTTTTCTAGTGATAGAATTTAATTTTCTACTGTCAAGGCAGAACCTTAGGTCGCCGTTTTTCTTAGGAGTCAATAAAATTGGGGAAGACCATGGACTTTCACAAGGCTCAACAACATCGTCCTGAAGCATTGCATCAAGTTGTTCAATAAGAACACGCTGTTTTACTGGCGACATCCTATAATACCTTTGTCGGATTGGCAAGGAGTCTCCCGTATCAATAGCATGGGATATTAGTGTCGTTCTCCCTAAGCCGCGTTCCTCGTAGGATATGCCTCTAAATTGTGCAATGATATTGTCAGCAATATCCTGTTGACTCTTACTCAAGTGGTCATAAGGACAGACGTGCTCCTCTTCTACCATTCCTATTGAAGCTGCTTGAGATGCATTTAGTAAAGTAATAGATTTAAGATGCCGTGGAAAAATATTAAAAGATTTCCAAAAATCCATACCTAAAATTAGAGAATTTTGAATTGTAGGAACAATATGAATTGGTATAACCTCAGTTTTATCTTGAAAGGTAACAGGTAAATTCAGTAGGCCTATTGATTTTAATTTCTGACCTCCTGCAGCCACAAATTGCACATTATCATTATGCTTCATTATGGGAAAAGTAAGGGCTAAAAATTCATGGGCATTGTTTCCAAGCAAAGATACCGAAGAGCCCGTATCAAGTAAACCCAAAAGTTTTGTCTCACCTATCTGTATATTAGCATAAGGTCTAGAGTAATTGGTTTCTTTTTGACGGATAGAGGAGACAGTGTAACAAGTGAAAAACTTGGTAATGTAAGATAACCAATCTTGCCACTCCGAGCCATTAAAGTTAGACGTATTATTTGATACACGATCTCGACAATCCGTCAAAATTAGTTTTTTGATTCAGAGTTACAATCGGGACATTCTGTCGAACGAACATCCTTTTTCCCGCACTTAAAACATACTATAATACGTGGTTTGTCACACTGACGAAGAGAGTGCGTATCTGAGCGGCATCTTGGACAATAAACACGTTTAGACTTGCTCGAAGGCTCATGATTAACAGCATCAACCTTCAGAGACTTATTTGAGTAATTTTTATTGAAATTTGATTTATAATTAGTAGAACTATTATCAGGTTTAACATCAGTTGGCTTATAGGCAAATTCAGGAGCTACAGTATCGACAGTAACCTTAGGGGGTTCTTGGAATTGATTTTGACGTGATTGAATATTCTCATAATTACGGCAAAGAGATTTTAATTTATCTATAGAGTTTATCACATCGGACGATGCCAAAATATTAGTGTAACAAGGCCGGATATTATGTAACAATATTTCCAATTTGTCTTCCTCACCCAGAGGTTTATCAAGCCTAGAAAACATACCATGCATAATAGATAGGTATATAATAATGTTCTCATTCTCGCCCTGAGTACGCGAACGAATCTCAGATAAAAGCCTATAGTCATAGTTTTTAATGCTGAAGTCCTCCTTTAAGCGTTGTACCAATGCCGGCCAAGTTTTTACATTATCTTTAACGCAACGATACCAGTGGAGTGCTTCATCTGTGAAAATTTCGTAAGCAAAAGAAAGAATTCTATCATGAGTGATTCCTCGGGAGATCACGAACTCCTCAACTCTTTGTATAAACGCTCGGACGCACGTTTTTCCAGAATATTTCAGTTTATTCAATTCTGAAGTCAAACTACGCTCACAAGAAACAGTTATAGGACCACCAGAAGCTTCAGCATGTGTATCTGCTGCAGCAGATTTAATACTAGAAGGCCTCATTACAGCTAAATCTTTCATTAATGTTTTGAAAATAGCAAAACTTTTCCTAAATTGATCAACAGTACCGGCAGAAGTAGATATTCTATTAAATCTATGATATAAGTGATTAAGAATATTTTCTGTTCTCAAATATATATTCAAATCAAACTTAGTCTTTAGAGACTGTATGTTATTTTGAGCCTTTAATAATGTTTCATTAATACCCTCAAGATCTTTACCAGCCTCGAGATGTGATTCTAAAACATCTCCTGATGGTAAATCTTTAGATATTTGGACTATTTGTCTACGGAGTTCCTGAACTGTATCACCCGGATCTAAACCGCGGACTGCTACTTCATACTCCAGCTCCGATTTTTGTAACGACAAAAATTTTATAATATGACCAGACATTTTTCAGAGTAAGTGTTGTAAGATTTGCTTAGCTAATAGAATGCTATACAATAATACATTAAAAAAAATCACAACAAAAACAACACCATAACGAATAAAGCTAAGAAATACTTGAGAGCTACCATCACCCGAACACTACAACTAGAACTACTCAGTGTGTTGCTTATTTATTGGGCGCCACTGTAACACTTTCTACAGGTGAATAAAAAAATATTTGAAGTGTACAAAGAATATAATAATATTAAATAAATTTATAAACTCGGGTTCACACACTGAGTAGTTAGTCTAAAGAACACACGCTACTATCCTTGGGAAAGAGGCCTTGGTCTTCAGATGAAGGACAGCGGGGGCTTCTGACACGCTCGCCAGCTCCAATCACGTCCCAAGTCCGTGCGGCTAAGGTAGTCCACTAAGGGAGTACAAGGACCCTGGAAGATCAATCCAGACATTTTACATATCGCCCGACTTCGGCGACTTGACTACCACATTTCATGTCTGCGTAATACCAAGCAAAGGAAATAGTAGCGGCGTAAGCAGTGAACGAAATGTGGCAGATCAAGTCTTATATAAAACATACACAATATTCACATAGATTTAACAATAGAACTATAGTGAAAATGAATGGCAGTTAAGCACTATTTTTACAATAAGTGGGTAGTAGACTAGTTAAAAACAACTGCCATGATTACAAGAAGAAGGTTGTTTTATGGAGTATTAATTACATATCTCAACAATCACAGTGCAGAGTACTATACAGTTAAGCAGTGCACAAGCTACATAATGACTACAAAATATTCTATGAAAGCACTGGTACACCAACATCACTAAATAATATTTATAATATCTTACAACACTTACCCAGTATAATGTGGGGTAACACACACACAATTAATTAGTGCTCTATAAAATTTATCCGTAGGTACAGGTACAGACTTAGTATTTAAATATATTTAAGAAGTTTCGTCGCAACAGAACCAGGTGAGTAGATAACTCAAAAACAGGTACGCGACTGAAGTCAGCGCGGCGGGCGGCGCGGGCGCAGCTCAGAGACCGACCCCGCGCGGGACGCGGGACGCAGGGCACGGTAAGTATGTCGCAGGCAGTAATACACAATTGGACATTTTATAAAATGACTAAATAGAGGATCCACTTATTATAAATATTTATATTTATTTTCAATGTAATGTGTAATATGTAACTAAATAAGTTTATATAGCGTTACAATCCATTTTTTTAAAAAGAGTGGCGTGAGTTTCTTCTTCTTCTTCTCATAGCTCCACCCCGTCAGCGAACTGGTCGTAGGCAAATCTGCTGACACTACTTTTCAGATAACCTGTTACATTCTTGTGACTTTCATAAGTGTTACCTTGTAACCTAGATGAATAAACGAGATTTCATTTCATTTCAACATACGGTAGAGACCAAAACCCTTTATACCTACCTACCTACCTTCTCTAAATAAAATATATACGTGGTTCTTCCCTTCTAATTCTTTTGTGGATGTTTTTTCGCTCACCTTTGAACTGTAACAACAACATGATCTTCGTTTCGACTTTTTCTTTTATATTTATGTCAACAAAGTAAACAGTCAAAACCGGACGATGAACAACTAGATACAGTACCTACATGCTGACCTTACATGTAAGTCGTTGATACAAATTTCTTTTAAAATTAGAACAGCTGTCTGCGCACGCAACTATTTTTAAAATTGTCCTCGTAAGGAAATTAAAACCTGGCGGAATAATCTTTGAAGGAGACCTGTACCCAGCAGTGGGGCGTTTCTGGGTTGTAGTGATGATGAACCTGGTGGTTTTAATAGCAACCGTTCATTTTAACCGCTGCACTATGTGTGGTTACATTGATTAATTATTTTGTTATTTTTAAACGTGTTTATTGTTAGTTAAGTAAGTTAAATTATAGAAAAAATAAATTTAGAATGTTACCAATATTAGATAATCTAAGTAAATCTAATCATATGAATAGTTTGTTTGTATAATTACGCGTCACGTTAAAGCGCTAAATTCAGGAAAAATTTCAAATCGGTATCTAGTAGTAGACTAGATACCGATTTGAAATTTTTTTAAATGTTTTATAGCTCATTTATTGAGGAAGGCTTTATAACATCACGCTACGGCTAATAGGAGCTGAGCAGTGAGCAAACAAAGAACGACGGCAGTGAAGCAACTCGCAACAGCTACAACATTATTTAAGATCACACCATTAGTTCTCCAAAGGGCTAAGATATAGTGTATAATACCCATATTTCACTATGCTAGTCCCATGTATAAATAACCTATTACAATTTACCCACACGAATACTGAACTATCACTTCACTAAATTCTTTATATAACCCGAGCAACGAATATAAGACTAAACTTATATCTAAGAGCAGTCGTATACATTTTAATTAATTGGTTACGGTATAATACCTCTTTACTTAAAACTTAATCATAGTTCAGACTGCAATTCCAGTAAATTATCTTACGTATAATATATTTTACACAAGACCAATATGGGGTAATAATTGTGACGTCACGAGTCGTTAGAAAACACATAATACTTTTTAATCTTCGCGCGGCCGTCCGCCAACCGGTATATAAGGAGGGACGCCGTATTGCCTTCAGTAGACACCTGTTTGGCGCGGTTACAGACATACGGGTTTAATGTGAGTATTTATTTGTGTATTTTTTATATTTATATTCATGCGGAATAGTGTTGTTAGTATAAGTGTTGAAAAAATATTAATTTTAAAATAAAATAAAACTAATTTCCGGGTTTTAAAAATATTTTTTTTTTATAAAATAAAATTAATACCTAATATTTTTTTATGAAAGTGTCTATCAATTATTATAATATTTCAAAATAAGTATTTTTTTTTAAATTATATATACTTTACTCAAATAATAAATAACACTTTATCATGTTAAAAAATATATTTTCACGGGTAATGAAAAAATAGGTTAATAATTATATTATAATAAACTGTTACTTTTATTTAAACAAAAGGTTATAGTGGTTATAGTGACTCTTATTTAATTATTATAATTATATTATGAAACAATTTTGTTAAATTTTGAGGCTTTTGTCCCTCAGTGGGATAGCATTACATTTACAACTTATAAATAATAAATATGTTGTTTAATTGTTTTAATTAACAAAAACATATTCGGTAACGGTTCAGATTAGCAAAAAATAGTTTATCGAATATGAGACTTATAAATTACAGTTGAGAGAGCCGCCTTTATTAAACTTTCAACTTTAACAAAATGTGTGTTTTTGTCATCCCTCTCTAATAATACAAATGAAAGCTTAGTTTAGATCAAGAAAAAAATATTGTTTAAAATAATCAAAACATGTTTGAAACAAAAATAAACTTAATTTTTCTTAAAATGCATGTCAGAACTTTTCTTATAAGAAACGAGAAAAATATTTGTGAATTTACTTTTAAAAATATATTTTATTTAGAGTTGTCTACATTTAAGAAGCTTAAACAGTTTTTTAAATATTTGTTTTTTTTTTTTTTATAATGTTGCTTAATTAGGCATTGACATCTTTTAAATGTCAAAAATAGGTTAATAATTATAGTATTATAATAAACTGATACTTATATTTAAACAAAAGGTTATAGTGACTCTTATTTAATTATTATAATTATATTATGAAACAATTTTGTTAAATTTTGAGGCTTTTGTTCCTCAGTGGGATAGCATAGGCTAACATAACTATAAATTTGTACACAATTTTCATAATTTAAATAAATAAATCCGAAAATGAAAAATATTTATTAAAATATGAATGTTTATAAATAGTCATGCGAACCGCTTCCTATACGTTTCTACTAAAAGAGATTCTACTTATTTCCAAATTCAAATTATTCACGGACACAGTACGTTCTATATATAAAAAAGAAATATGTTGCAACCACTCGTCAAGTTCAATAAAAATTGCGTTTCAAGTTCATATTTAAGAAGCGAAGCACCCGCCTCTTTGTGGTTATTTATTTTTGAGACGTTGTCACCATTGTCTTCTCATCTTCACAAAATCCAAAGTTTTCAAACCAGCCTAAGACATCTTTAATACTAGAAGTCGCGAAGGGCTACGCTCCCATCGTTCTTTATTTGGCCACTGCTCACTGAGCAATAGGAGCACTGCTCAGCTCCTATTGACCGTAGCTTATTTATAAGCTTATATATATACTTTTTCGATAAATAATCTATCCAACACTAAAATATTTTTTCAAATCGGACCAGTAGTGCCTGAAAACCTAGTGTTCAACCAAACATACTGCTCAGCTTTTAAGTATTAGTTCTTCCCCACATATTATTTTATTGTATACCTTCACCATATTGTAAATCTATCTTCCTACTTTTTGTCAGATGTACTAAGAGACCGTACCATTATCGTGGTGGATTTACAAACATAATTAACGGTTAAATACTCCCAATAAATATTCCCAGTACGCAATAAAAAAAAAATCCCAAATCAGGAACAAATATCGGTATAACAAATAATTAACCCTTACTGGGATCAAAGACAAACCCACAACAAGCTGTATTGTAAGTGACCACTATTTTATTGGTATAGAAGAAGAATAGGGTATAATTAAGTTTAGTAAAGCTATTTAGATTTAATTGTTAACTAACGACGCATCTATCTTGGCAGCAGTTACAATTTACTAGTGAAAAAATGTACTCTTTTAATTCCAACCTAAGAAAAAATTCAATACCGTTTGTGTCCGACCTGGAAACCAAACCCAGAATTTCTTGTGCAGCAATTGTGTAAAGCTACGTCATCGAGGATATTACTAATATTACCAAACAATATAAGTACGAAATAAAATCCATTGTTCTAAACATATTTTAAACAATGTACTTCATGTACTCTTTGACTGGCCTGTTGGTCTAGTGGTTAGTGACCCTGACTGCTAAGCCGGAGGTCGTGGGTTCGATCCCCACCTAGGACAAATCTTTGTGTGATGAGCATTAAGATTTGTTCTATGTCTAGGTGTAATTTATCTATAATATGTATGTAGTTACAAAAAAAAAATGTATGTAAGTAGTATATCAGTTGTTTAGTACCCATAACACAAGCAAATATAATTGCTTACTTTGGGACTAGTTGACGCTGTGTGAATGTGGTAGAATATTATTATAATGTATAGGTAATATCCTTAACACCATCGTCCATCAACAGGGTTGAATTTAATTATAACAGATAGCAGTTTGTAAACTAGGAAGACAGACGTGGGAAACACTTTCAGTAATGATACAGAACTAGCTGGTTTTAACTGTATTTGTATAGACGACAATTCTATTTCTTAACCACCCTTAGTTTGCATATCACAAAACAATTATGTCTATTTTTGCTTGCAAGTGACATCAGTACAGTGACAGTTGTCATAAATTTAAATAATTTAACTTTTTTTTACAATATTTAAAAAAATATATATTTATCTTTTTTACAACCAAAAAAGCTAAACGGACATTTTATCTTTCAATTTTTAATATAACAAAAAAAACATGATTACACAAAATCACTTGTTTGAGACACTAGAACTAAATACATAAAAATATCTTCACTTTTAGTACATGTTTAATAAAAAATTCAATCAGTACCTATTTCAAAGGTTCAATTAACCCTTGAAGAGTCGTAACACTCGCAAGTTTTGGTCAAAACTCAACTATACCCAAGAGTAATAAGTCCGAATTATATGTATATTATTTAATATTTCGTGGCAAAGATCTAGACACCCTTGCGATTTGCATAGGTGTGTGTATCTGTATTTATATATATGGAATGTAAACAGTTTTTCCCTTGTATTTGCTTTTACACAATGAGTAACAAGTAGGATATCTACAGCATAAGATATTATATAAAGGTATACTTTTAAATTTAAAATAAACGGTTTGGTTACAAAAATTATCTGATTTCATATTTACAGGATGTTACTTTATACATATTAAATATCTGATTGATATCGGGCTCTAGATACATACCCAAAATATTGGCTAAATTGGCACGCTGAATCGCAAAGCAAATGCGTTATTCCAGGCGTCTTAGATTAAATTTACATGACGGTATGAAAACTCGTCTCAATAATGGTGTTTACAAAACAATTAAAATTATATCTTTTTAAGACGACCTGGGAATCCAACTCGCGACCTCGTGCTGTAGTCGTAGACACTAGAGCCGCAGCGCCAAGGCAGTCAAATGTACAATCAACAAACATTTGAGCATTCATTTGCGAACATTCTCGTGAATGTAACATTACAGCAAAATAAACGCAAGCTTTTTAGCGAATATTCTAGCGAATCTTCAAATAAGACATCTTAGTGAACTATCTAATTTATTTAAAAAAAATATACTCTTACAATATATTATGTATTTAGCGAGTAATTAAATTATATTTCATAATTATTGTTAAATTCTAATTCTAATTAATAGTTATTTTATTTCCAATTGTTGTTAACTGAAATATAAGAACTTAACCAGCAGATAATTTTAATAATGTATCGTATGTATATTGTTGATGTACCTAATGATACCTTAATAACCTAATGATACCACAATGAAACCCTCTCAGCTCTCTAGTTAGAGGAGAGGAGACCCGAGCCCAGCAGTGGGACTTAATGGGTTGATGATGATCTAATGATAAATAAATAACTATCACCAGAGCGTTCGGTAGAATGCTCGTGAAAATGTTCGCGTCTCTGTTCGTGGCTCTGTTCGACGTTCGTTAACACGGCGAATGTTCAATGTTACACCTTATACATCCAGACTCAGATCAATATTATAGACTCGTAAATTTGGCATTTATGAATATCGAATGGACAATTTCCTTACGTTAAAAATAATAACTTTTAGTACATGCAGTTTCTGTTTGCTATTTTTTAAACCAATTAGTTACTGCATACCAATGCAACGGTATAAGTTGCAGGTTTTGTGACAGCGCGCAAATGTAGATTCTCTTTGACAGCTAGAAAGTGTAATTTAGCTTTTAAGATCTTTGATAAGAACAAAACCTTGTTTCTTGGCTATATAAGTGGTCTCATGTCTAGCTTTGAGGCGTATCAAAGCTATGTTTTGTATTATAAAGTCTTTAGTCTTCTTCTATGCACATTTCTTGTCTATACTTAGGTATATCGAATTTAGACAATTTGTAATGCTAGCGTTTTCTTCGCTCAGAGAATAAGTAACAAACAGGCGGAGCCGTGGGTGCATGCTAGTTCTGTATAATTTCTAGACAGATTCTTACAGCAAACATTTGTATTCATAACTAGAAGTCACACGGGGCTTCTCTCCATCGTTCTTTAGTTGGCTACTGCTCAGCTCCTATAAGCTGTAGCGTGATGTTATGATAGCCTATAGCTTTTCTCAATAAATGGACTATCCGACACTAAAAGATTTTTCAAATCGGACCAGTAGTTCCCGAGATCCTAGCGTTCAACCAAACAAAGATTTTGAGCCGCCCGCATCCAACGGCCACCCGCAACCTTTACTAGGCCTTCGGTCCATCTGGCGGGGGGTCCCATGCATAGTTCATATAGATACCTAATAGTTAATACAGATAATAGTTCACATTAATATATGTTTAAAATAATGGTTAACACATTACATGCTTCCGTAAGAGACCATAAATGATTCTTACCTTAGCTAATACTGCAGCAATAAATTTTCCATAGCGCTGATATTCTGGTAGACCTAATTAATTATTAAATAATTACATTTTGAGATTTAAACAATGAAAACTATTTCAAAATCTAAAGCAAGCAAGACGAAATCCAAAACTTTCCATAAACAAAATTTGAAGTACAGAAACAAAATACTAACAAATCAATAAGAATCTGTTATCTTAAATTATTGTTGTTATAATGAGGAAACGGGATTGTATCTTTTGTTTATGTTCTGTAAACGCTTTTGGTGTAGGCAGAGAAGGTAGGTTTGATAAAATAACACACAGATAAATTTATAACCAAAGTATTGTTGGTCAAGTAATTTCTAAGTTCTAAAGAATAACAGATTCTGTTTTAGTTATCCAATCAATAGCTGGTGATGAATTTGTAAAGGTACAATTATTCAATAAAATATACAATGTAAATTTATATTAAATTCCAAATTCTTTTTTTTACTAACACATCTCAGGATGTATGATAGTCTAAGGATTCTAGTCGAAGGATTTACTAGCAATGAAACATCTGATTCAGAGCTGACTTCAGAGGAAAGTTTTTTTACGCATCTAAATACATAGTAAGGCTTTGTAGACCAGCTTTCGGATCGTGCGATGTTTTAGTAATACGTTTACAAACGATAAAGTCTGTGGGCATTTTGTCTCCACGGTACTGTAGTTTCAACTTCAAACGGCTCAATAATCTGCCGGATTTTTCGAAAGTATCTACTTTAGAACTACTACTATTAGGAAAATGTTTTTGTCCCATTATCCTTCCAATACAGTGGGCGGTATTTTTCTATCTTTTCCCAAAATCTTTAAATGCTTTCCAATCCAATCTAAAAAAAATCGATGGTGGCTGAATGGATAAGGAACCGACGTACAAATCACGCGGTCCGAGTTCAATCCCGACCGGCAGTACCAATGTGGATTCCACTTTGTGGAATTTATATGTACTAGTCAAGTGACTTACCATCTGCTGATGGTGAAGGAAAACATTGTGAGGAAACCCACATACCCTAGAAGAAATTCTATGAGTATGTCTGATCCACCAACCCGCACTAGGCCAGCGTGAGTGGACTATGGCCTAAACCCTCTCAGCTCTCTAGTAAGGGTGAGGAGACCTGAGCCCAGCAGTGGGACTTAATGGGTTGCTTTGCATAAATGCTTTCCACATTAATTTAAAGTATATTACTTATTTCAAAAAGCAATCAAATTTACATAACGTCAAAATGCTTTAACTCACATAAACTTTCAATGAACTGAAAAGTTTAAATGAAACTATAATAAAATTAATTAATGAACTCAAGCCAGTTTACCTTTTGCCACAGTTTACATTTCAAAGATTTGATCGTGCTGGTTTCGTAAACAAAGCGATTACATCTTTATTAAAACACGGAATCGATACTACCCTGTACTTTAGCGAATTTTGTCTACAAGTTATAGGATAAGACTTTGTATTGAATGGGTATTTTGCTAAATATTTGTCGCCTCAAAATACCATCCATACATCCATACATATTATAAAAGGCTTTGTCCTGACTGACTGACTGACATATAGACAACGCACAGCCTAAACCGCTGGTCGTAGCAACTTGAAATTTGGAGGGTGTGTTTGTCCTAATGTCTAGAGGTGTATTAAGATTCTTTAATGTATAGGTTATCCCTTTAATTACAAATAATACTTTAGAATAATCACAATTAATAGTTTACACATTTACACAAGATGAATAAGTAGATTAGGATTATTATAATCTTACTCCCAGGAATATACTTATGACTGCTCACTCAACGGTGTCTTGAAGCAAAGAGAGAGCATGTTCTACTAAACAGTGGCTTTTATAGCCTTATTTTTGAACTGTCATTCTTCATTGACAGCCGCAGAACGTGACGTCAGTTAGTGTTGCTGTTTCATTTACCTAGAAATAAATCGGCGATAACATTACTTACTGTGAATGAAACTAGTAAGCACACCACTACTATTTAAAAAAAAAATGTATTATCAAAGTAGTCCCATTTGTTATTAAGTGGACCCAGTCTAAGGTACGTTATTTTTTCTGAATATTGTCCGTTTAAGGGATTAAATATACATTATTTGTCCCTTTTTATACACACACGTAATATTCCTTATATGTATAAATATATCATATTGTGATCAATCCGCTAAGCTAAATATAATCTCATAAAGTAAAACAAAAAGGTAAGAAAAAAATATAGGATCAAACTGAATAGTCTATTCGTAGAAAAACTGGTAGGTATAAGTCGCGTAAACAAATCTATAATAGGTAATGGGAGAAATACTATGTATACTATATAATATATAATAATATAATATAATATTCTACCACATTCACACAGCGCCATCTAGTCCCACAGTAAGCAATTATATTTGCTTGTGTTATGGGTACTAAACAACTGATATACTACTTAAATACATTTTTTTTTTTTGTAAATACATACATATTATAGATAAATTACACCCAGACACAGAACAAACCTTCATGTTCATCACACAAAGATTTGTCCTGGGTGGGGATCGAACCCACGACCTCCGGCTTAGCAGTCAGGGTCACTAACCACTAGACCAACAGGCCAGTCATACTATCTCACACTATCATACATACTTTGCCTAAGTCATAGTAATCAAACATAGAATTTATTTTATATATTTATATTTGAAATTTTAAAATTGTAACAAGCATCGCAATAGAAACACGAGAAGTGTAAAGAAAATTTTCAAAAATTGTTTTTTTTTCATATTTGTTTAAAATGTCTAGATGTACTGTATCTGATTACTATGGCCTAGACAAAGTTAAATAAAAATGAGTTAAGAGGTAACGGGCCTGCGGATTTTGATACAAAAGCATTCCCTTGTTTTCGTCCTGAGTAATGCCACTAGTACCTACCAACCTAATTTTAAATTTATTTCGTAAAATTAAGGTCTGCAATAGGTATGTCCCTGTAATTTCCTTTATTCAAAAACTTTTACTTATTAGAAGTAACTACTAATTAACGAAAATATGACCTGCTAAATATTGCAAAAAATCCTAATCTTTACTGTCGTAATTAGAGGAGTATCAGACAATTCGAGAAGCTATTCACATAAAAAAACCGGTCAAGTGCGAGTCGGACTCGCGCACTGAGGATTCTGTACGGATAAGTATTTTTTTTGTGATTCAAATGTAAAATATTTGTAGGTAACGGGATATAAGTTATAATAAATATTTACGTATAGGTAGGTAGGTGCTTTATCTATAACGTCGATCCGGAATAAACTTTGACTCTGACTCAGCAGAGCAAAAGCAATTTACCGATGCAAGGGAAGGAATAATCAAAATAAATACCATATGCCAACAAGTGCGGTCTCTGTTCCTCCAGTAAAGAGAGTCCCGAGTCTCAATTTGCTCTATAAACTTGTGTGAGATTGTCTCATTTGTTTATTGACGTATAGCCAATGATATTGTATATACAATCTCATTGCGTATAGCCAAGAAAGTCAAGTCAATTGAGGCGAATAGAATCTTGGTAGGCAATTATATATGATACATAATTTTGTTTTTCGAGTTTAATGACTGCAATTATCGACATCGCTGTCTATAATTAATTAATCTTGAATAACATAACACAACATAGCATCACGCCTTTTTCTCCGAAGGGGTAGGCAGAGGTGTTTCATACCCATATTTCGCCAGCTATGTTTGGTCCGGGGGCGAGTCTATTGTCATCTACCGGGAACATTTGTTTACCAAACTCCGGGAAAATCTCAATACTGGAATTACATGATAGAAAAGCCCAATACCATTTTCATCCGGCCCGGGAATCGAACCCGGGACCTCTTGCACAGCAGCCGTATACACTTCTTTATTTACTTTTGATTAACTATTTTTAGTCAAATAAATTAGTGACTCACATATTCCGTTAACGTTATTTTGTGCCTATCTTATTTATGTGAAAGTACCGTAACTGACGAAAACTAGTTAACCATAAAGTATTTATCTTCTAGATGCTATATCACAACTTTTTATAATGTCGGATTTAAATGCAAAAAAAAAGAAAATTTTCACGACAATTTCAATATTATAAAATACAAAACGGCTACCAGCTGCTATTGCTCAATAAAATAAGGTCAAAAAGAACTAAGTACATAAAAACTTTCACCTCAAACAATTATGTATATTATTTGTGATTAACAAAATACTTATACCCATTAAAATCAATGACTTAACAGAAAAATAGTTCAATTCAGACTAACAACATTTATGTTAGAATTCAAACTAAATTATACAGTAGTGACAGTTGCGGTAGTGCTGAAATTAGTCGAGTCCCCTGTGGATGAGTGAGCACTATATGGTACGCAGCTTTATAATAACAGAAGCTACTCTGAGCCACTTCTCGTGTGGTATTTTGATGAACAATAGTTGTGACCTGAAAGCTTAACTTGCAGATCATCTATGAATGCAAAGAACCAAAAAATCAAACATAATTAATTAAAAACTTTGAAACTTCCTTGACTTGTACACATATTAAATTATTATTATAAAACGGGTCTAGGTCACGTATTATATTATAAGGAATAGTAAATACCTTAGCCCGTGACCACGATCGGTGCAATGCGATCGAAACGTCGGGCAAATAAATAAGGTATTTACTATTCCTTATAATATAATTAGAGATGGGTAAATAGCCGGATGCTTTGGGTTATTATCAGTTATAATCCATAAGTAGCCATTAATAGCCTTGCAATGGATAATAACCCTGCTATTAATATTTTGATGAAAAAATAAATGTTTTTCTTTGTGTTACTCTAAAATCTGTATGTGTAAACATAAATTGGGTGAGTGTACGCAGTGATATTGCTATTCTTTTTATTTATTTTCACTTTTTATATGGGCAAACGTGTTAAGAGGGCTCATACAGAAATACATGAAATCACGAGATTTCAACGTTCGCTTCTTAATATGACTTAATATGTAGCTAAGTAATTCTTGGCATATATGAACAACTGTTTTCTTGTCTAAAAAGTGTGAGAAAAACTGACTATTTATTATTAATATTTTAGTTAGAACAGTTCTTTCGCACAGTGTTTTAAGAAATTCTACGAAACAAACCCACTTTGCGATTCAATAGGCACTAATGTAATTGATATTCATAGAAAAAAAAGATTATTTTAAGGTCTACATATTATAGTCCTTTAGTCGCTCTATTGAGAAAATATTACAAAAATATATTTTTTTACAACTAAAACTACTAAACTTTGTTGTTTTTGGGCTGACTGACACCAAAATTGATATCTGACGAAGTGACGATCCCATTGATCACTGGGCATAGTTCTGAAGTCAAAGTTGTAAAACTGCCCGCCATCTTAAACTTTGTTGTTTTTGGGCTGACTGACACCAAAATTTATATCTGATGAAGTAACGTTCCCATTAATCACTGGGCATAGTTCTGAAGTCAAAGTTGTAAAACTGCCCGCCATCTTAAAATTTGTTGTTTTTGGGCTGACTGACACCAAAATTAATATCTGACGAAGTGACGATCCCATTGATCACTGGGCATAGTTCTGAAGTCAAAGTTGTAAAACTGCCCGCCATCTTAAACTTTGTTGTTTTTGGGCTGACTGACACCAAAATTGATATCTGACGAAGTGACGATTCCATTGATCACTGGGCATAGTTCTGAAGTCAAAGTTGTAAAACTGCCCGCTATCTTAAACTTTGTTGTTTTTGGGCTGACTGACACCAAAATTGATATCTGACGAAGTGACAATCCCATTGATCACTGGGCATAGTTCTGAAGTCAAAGTTGTAAAACTGCCCGCCATCTTAAACTTTGTTGTTTTTGGGCTGACTGACACCAAAATTGATATCTGACGAAGTGACGATCCCATTGATAACTGAGCATAGTTCTGAAGTCAAAGTTATAAAACTGCCCGCCATCTTAAACTTTGTTGTTTTTGGGCAGACTGGCACCAAAATTGATATCTGACGAAGTGACGATCCCATTGATCACTGGGCATAGTTCTGAAGTCAAAGTTGTAAAACTGCCCGCCATCTTAAACTTTGTTGTTTTTGTGCTGATTGACACCAAAATCGATACCTCCTTACATAGCAGCAGCTACGGAAAGAATCTTTAGTAGTCAAGCTGATGTACATACAAAAAAAAGTAACAAAATAAATACTGAATGAGCAGGAAAAATAACTTACATATCCCACAACTGGAATTTGGAAAACAGACCATCAAGAGTAGTTAGTGTAGTAGAAAGTGATTTCCACGTGAATTATTGAATTATTCGGAACCTTTCGCTCCAATCAATATCAGGAATCGGTGAAATATCCTGTGACAGTAATCAACCTGTACATCTAAATACACCAGAAATAGATCGATTAGCGTCCGAGCCAATCGATTTACTAGAAGAATCCAGTGTTTCTAGCAGTAATTAGGCTGAAGATTATTTTTGATCAAACAAACAAAAACAAAAAAAAACGAAAACAAAAAAAAACTACAATTTTGATATAAATGACTGATTAAGAATTTAAAAAAAGTAAACCTAAGTACAAACTAACTACTAAAAATGATGTAAATAGCTGATTGAAAAAATTTTATATGGGCCAGATTAGTTTTAAATTGCACATAAATTTACGACAAATTAATATAATGAAAATAAAGTCTAATCTGACAGTCCTAAGCCTGAAAACCATGAAGGGAAATTTTCAATCACTAAAATAACATTAACAGCAGGGTTATTAGCCATAATTGGCTATTAATGGCTATTAACTGCTTTTAATCGATTATTATCAAAATGATATTAACCGGATTATTAGCATTACCCAACACTAAATATAATACGTGACGTATACCGTACCTATACCCGTTTTATAATAATACATAATACATACATAGCATCACGCCTTTTTTCCCCGAAGGGGTAGGCAGAGGTGTATCACACCCACATTTAATTAATTTATTGATTGATGATAATTATAATATTGTATTTAATCTACGTTTAATTATTATTATTATTGCATATCTGAATCAGGATAAACTGTTGGAACCTGTAACACAGATTAGATAATAGTTACTACGTAACAGATACATCACTCCTATACAAAAGCGAAAATACCTACGTTATATTAGCCTACAAAAACGAACGAACGACGCTGCAAGAAGAAACGTATTCTACGGACGCGCGCTGAGAGTCGAGATTCCCGCGTACACCGCGTGAGTCCGTCATTGAGCAAAATCATTAGGGTTGTACAAAGAACATTAATGAAAACAACATGGCTGAAGTGAAACTTAAATTTTATTATTTAAGTTTAGTTTAGGTATATATTTTGTTACTATTTTTACTTATATTGGTTTGTTAAATATGTATATTCAATGTACAGACAATCAAACAAATAAAAAAAATCAGGTTTGTTTTAAGAACTCCACGCCACGCGAACTCGGTCGTAATAGACAGATAGACAAACTCGCAAACGGCTCGATAATGTAGGTAATGAAACACAAACTGCATTTATTTCTGTAAGACCGCACGTTCGCACTAAACTTTCTCGTAAATTTTAAAGAAAGAGTAGATACCTACACACAAGTCGCATTTTAAAATTAAATTTTCAAATAACGTAACGTACCTTTCTTCATCTTTCGGCAATGAATTAAAATACAATTTTTTATTTGTCTTTTGACTATGACATCCAACAACTTCACAATAATTAACCATCGTGTCGTTAGTCAAAACATAATAATAATAACTTAAAATACGTAGTGTACGTAAATATCGTTAGTATCGTATCTCTCAGTGTCGCGTGTGGCAGCCCTCTAGCGATTTGGTTCAGTTGCGAGCTACATAGCGGTAGGCACATAGCGCGTGACCTTGAGCGAGTGACGGAGGCCTGCCTGTAATTATTTTGTTAACAACCTATGTACACAGTTACGCAATAAATGATCTTTATCTTTATCTTCGCCAGCTATGTTTGGTCGCATGAAATAGGTGGCGAACCGGGAACATTTGTTTACCAAACTCCGGGAAAATCTCAATACTAGAATTTCATGATAGAAAAGCCCAATACCACCACAATTTTACCCGACCCAGGAATCGAACCCGGGACCTCTTGCACAGCAGTCGTATACACTTCCCGCTGCGCCACCGAGGCAGTTTTTACAATAATAAGGAAGAGAAAAGGTCTGTAGTAAACTAAACCAATATGCATTTGTACTACGCAAATTAAATAAAACTGTGAATCGGGACACAGTCCTTACCGCTTATCATGGACTGGTTGCTTCAACATTGAGATATGGTATTGTATTTTGGGGCAATGCGAATGGTAAAGATATAGATTTAGTTTTCAAATCACAAAAACGCTGTATCAGAGCAATATGTAATATTTCCTCTCTTGACTCATGTAAACCGCATTTTATTACGTTAAATATACTAACTATGCCATCAATGTATATATTTGAAACCGCATTGTTTGTTAAACGGAACTGGCCAAAATTCTCAGAGGTCACTAGTAACCGCAGATCTGATAAGCTACATCTAGTTTCAGCTAAAACTACCTTGTATCACAAAAGTATATTCGTGATGGCACCAAAAATTTACAATAATCTGCCCAAATGTATAAAATCTGCAGGGAATTTACACTCATTTAAAAGTAAATTAAAAGTTTTTTTAATAAATAAAGCTTACTACTCTGTTAATGAATATTTAAATGACAAAATGACATAATTTATTGATAATTGATTCATAATTATTGATTGACATTAATGAATTTTTTTTTTTTTTTTTTTTTTTTTTTTTTATTGACATTAATTAATATTTTTGACATAAATTCATATCTGTTTGACTTTAATTTCATATTTTTCATCAACATATTTACAATTAATTGACATTTAAGTATTCATAATTTAATTACATTACCTTAATCATAAAAATCTATTGGCATTCTATGTATCACAAATGTTGATGTTTCTAACTTAATTCGCTGTTAGGTATTTTGGACAGCCATAAAACATGTAATATACTTAATAACTATTTGATTGACATTAATTTTAATTATTACTTACTATTTTATCTGACATGAACTGATTTTGCTGTATTAGTCTTACTACCAATAGCTGTATTACCGTTATTTTGTTTTCATTAAATTAGAATGTATTCTGTTTTTAAGATTATCTATTATATAATGTAATTAATACCTACTCATTTTAAACAAAACCTAAGAAACACTATTTGTACATCACAATGTGGTAGGACATAGTAAAGCACTAACATAATATTAAGATCTGTATATAACCTATGATCCACAAATAAAGATTATGATTATGATTATGATTAATTAAATATATTTAAAATAGTTTATATTAATTATTTGAATAATCTTATTCTTCTCCTTATACGTAAATCTTTTATCATTTCTAGTCCGCAAGATGCATTACTGACTGAAATAATAGAAGATTTTAATGCCAATTTGTTTTCTTTTCTTCTTAGGTTATATAGGTAGGTAAATTTGTTAATTCTTCATCATTCCATGACAAGTTTTCATTTTTCAACGATATAATACACTATTCATAAACAAAACTATACCTAAATGAAACGCTTCCCACACATTTACCAGAATGTAACGCGAAAAAATATTTTTACGAATCATCCCCTAGGGGTGCGAAGGTTCAACAAAACTATTGGACTTATATAATTTGTAACATCACGCGTAAATTTTATCGACAATACCGCGGGCTATACGTATATGACATACAAATCATAAAAACTGTTATACTCGTAATATGATGTGTATTCAATATATTTTTTTAAATGTCAACTTTTGCCTGGAGATTTTCAGGATATAGTAGTTTTAGGGTTCGGTATATTCGCAAATACGTATAATAATATGAGCATTATCAAAGTACTTACTGAAACCTACAAGCTGGTGTTGAAACAACTAAACGTAGGACAACATGATGCCCATAAAATGAGGAGTGACTTTCCGAAAGGGTTTATTTCGGGTTTCGATAGATTTCGTTTTTTTGATGCAAATCGATTTTTTGTATATAAACACATCGTATCATCGAAGTTTCCGGTGATAACCGGTTCCGGTTTGACTGGCCTGTTGGTCTAGTGGTTAGTGACCCTGACTGCTAAGCCGGAGGTCGTGGGTTCGATCCCCACCCAGGACAAATCTTTGTGTGATGAGCATAAAGGTTTGTTCTGTGTCTGGGTGTAATTTATCTATAATATGTATTTACAAAAAAAAAAAGTATTTAAGTAGTATATAAGTTGTTTAGTACCCATAACACAAGCATATATAATTGCTTAATTTGGGACTAGATGGCGCTGTGTGAATGTTGTAGAATATTTATTTATTTATTATTTATTTATAAAACGTTTGAAGCAAAAAATACTCATTTCTGGTTAATGGGTTTTTTTTCCAAAAACTGAGAAACTATTTAATTAACCACAATAGCTAGAATAGGTACATAAATATTACATAGTTAGAATATTAATAACTATATGATAAGTTATCAGTTTTTACCAGTTTCTGAAAAAAACTGTTTAAGTATACTGAAATCTTTTTGGAAAGTCATTCCTCAAATAAAATATACATCAAAATAAAAATGAAAATAAACGATATTCTCTTGTATAGCGAATATAATTCCAACCTTTGTAAGCTGTCATCACTTTTTGATGTAAGCTAACTCGTCTAAACTGACAGACACACAGATTTTGGCAAGGAAGTAAACAATTTAAAATGGATAAATCATACAAGTAACGTTATAGGAAATAATAGGTATATTATCTTATCTGTGCTAATGTCACAAATTATCTTGAAAATTATGGTCTTAGCTATAATATTATTCGTAGGATTAAATATATTTCAGCCCGCGGTGCCGCTCACTTGGTGAGTCGGTAAAAGATAGCCTATGTACTATTCCAGACATCCATCTATCCAGTCATTTATACTTTCACATTTATAATATTAGTAAGACTTATGCCAATTTATTTGAGCCGACAATTTCTCGAATGAAGACCGCGCACCGGCAAGCGCAGCGTAGAACGTCCACTCACAATATGGACAGACGATCTGATCCCAACAGCAGGATCACTCTGGATGCTGGCCGCATATAATCGTTCCTATTGGAAATCTCTTAAGAAGGTATAATATTTCCAGCAGTGGACGTCCTACAGCTATGATGCTGATAATGTGCCAACAATACTTTGCAATTTGTGTCATGGAATTGTCCTCTGCTATTATATAATATTGGTTTCTTAAAATATTTTTTTCCCTCACTCAGAGACAAAAAGACTTTAGTAGTATTTGGAGGTATGTCAAATGTTTTATGTAATAATATGCGAATTTGTAATATAACCTTTCAATAAATACGTTTAAAACAAATTATAATTCATAATTAATTATATTGTGAGTCCATTTGAGTCCACAAATATTTAATCGTTTGTCAATCATCTGTATACGGGAAGGCATTAACAACTGAATGATATATGAACCTGTCAACATGAATGTCGATAGTGGTGTATTTATGGTATACTTAAAGGTTTTGCAAACTCACGTTTTTCCGCGTTTATATGCCGCTATAGATAAACGATAACGCAATGCACTAGTGGAGCATGGCTCTAATACAACACGCAGAACGTAAACGCTGACCGCATTAAAGGTCTCAGCACACACATGGGATCGGAAAGGGATCGTCACCTTATCGCCTTTCGCCTCGCTGTCAACCAGGCGTCAACCTAACGTACGCACGTAACGTAAGCGTATCAGCAGCGCCTGTACGTCAACTCGGCTACGGCTAGGCGACACCGCGCTTGGCCGACAGAGGCAAGGGTGGACGAAGAGACGTGAGCTCGGGTACGGAGAGACGTAAGCGCGGGGAAAACGAGCCGTAAGCGCGGGAATTGCAAGTTCGAAGCCTGGAGGCGAGGCGATTACGTTACGATTCCGATTAGTGTGCGTTGCAGTAGGGAGTTTAATACAAACAATTCTGAACGGCTCGAGGCTATACGGTGACGATCCCTTTCCGATCCCATATGTGTGCTGAGACCTTTACGCGTGAACTAGTTCTGAGTAACAGGTCCCTTACAGTGACTAAATACAAATAAAACTCGATTTATATTTACTATTTCACTTATCAATTATAGACATTCATTGTAATCTGAGTAAATGCCCAAATTAATTATTGTATAGGCCTCCTCAAGTCATATTATATTTATCAATAATGTTATTTATACCAATTTAACCTAACGAACCTAACTCATAGGTAGGCTGCCCTTAATTATTGACGTCGACAATAAACCGACTTGTACTGGCATTTATTTTTATTACTAATAATTACAGATATACGATATCTAGTTGGACTCAGTCCATTATGATTGGATTCTAGACATTATTGGTATGTGATAGAATTGAGTATTGTGTATTGTATTTTTTCCAAAATACTTTGTTGTACTTTACCCGAAAGAGTTATTTCGTATTACTATAAATAAGTAACTACAATGATATTAATAGTACCTATAGATACTTAATATCGTATAGTTATTGGAAAATAATAATAATAATATTCTAAAATAGACTCAATATATAGATAGCTCAGAATTATGTTACGTGCAGAAACAGGCTTATGTTAGCACCATCTACCATCGTATACGTATCATACGTTCAAAAGACAAGCATCCATGATTTATTAATTATAATATAATCTGTGTTAATTTTATGGGTCAATAATTAGGATGAATCTTCATAGCAAGATCTTCTTTTTTTCAACTAGTATAATAGTACCAAAATAATAGTAACCCATTAATATCCTGCTTGTAGACAAGGGTCACTTATCCTCTATCTAGATAGCTGAGAGGGTTAGGGATATAATCCACACACGCTGGCCTAATGCCGGCTCCATACGTTGGCCAAACATGCGCCAATATCGTCAACAGTATAACCACATTACCCAAAATAAGCTTATACAAATTGACAGTAGTACAATGTTTTAAAGATAAATTTAGTATACTATGGCTTACATTGGCTTAAGCTAGCCCAACGTGTGGAGCCGGCATAATGCGACATAAAAACCAAAAAAAAGCAACCGCAAACAATTGGCATATATTTATTATATTGCTATTTAATACCAATATTCGCGCGCTAGCATTAAATTACTACATGTCACGCGGGGCCTCGTTCCCGTCGTTCATTATTTGGCCACTGCTGAGCTCCTATTCGTCGTAGCGTGGTGTTATATACCCTGTGTTTATTAGTGATAATGTAGCTTTCTAACAGCAAAAGAATTTTTGAAATCGGTCCAGTAGTATTGAAGTTTATTCGTTACATACAAAAAACTAATCTTTCTTCTTTATAATATTAGTATAGATAAAAATATTTATGTCTGACCTAAAAAACTTCCACCACACAACGGTAAATAAAAGAACTAATTTTTAATAAACAGACGGGCTTGAAAATAAATGATAGTAATAAAGTTTTGTTAACACTAAGAGAAGAGACACATGTCACGCTGTTTAATTTTAATTTTTCCTTTGTTAAAGCTAATACTTTATATGAAAGCATGGTGTATGTTGTTGGTAACTCTTTCCCGCATTAATCACTTAACTGATTTTATGAATTTTCGCATAGAGATAGTCTGGAAAAGGTCATAGGCTACTTTTTACCGACTAGTTTGATATAAAAAAGTTTTAATTCTCACTCGCTAACTGAATTAATACCTATCACAGTGATAAATAAACTTTACGTGGCGGTGGTAACTACTTACCATCAGGTGGGCCGCTTGCTCGTCTGCCACTTCAGGCAATAAAAAAAATACAAGTGTACGGCATAAAATGAGTTAATCAGTTTTTTTTTTATCTTGAATGGTTCAACTACAACTGCTTGCAAAACTAACATAACAAAATTAATATAATTTCTTGCATCCTTAATGCAACAGTTTCTTACATATAAGAACCACATACGCTACTCTGAGATATCAGAATAAAATTGATTCAAAATTATTCGAATCACTTTTAGTATTGTATGTTTAACATTATTTACTGACTGACTTTTGACTTTGACTGTCACCGTGGCGCAGTGGTTAAGGTGGTCGCCTCCCCACTACATTGCCGTGCTGGGTGACTTGGGTTCGATTCCCACACGAGACAAATATTTGTGTAATTCATAGATATTTGTTTCTGGTCTGGGTGTACTTTGTGTCCGTTAGTTCCATGTTTGTAAAGCTCCCCGCGACACAGGGCTTGTTCCCTAGTGCGGGCGTTGTATTTTTACATACAATTTAATATGTTATTTTATAAGAAATTTGTTAAAAAAATTGTGAAAAGCAAAAAAAGGTAGGTATATAAAAAAAAAATGTAAACCCGACCGAAATTGAACCCACACTTGCGCCACTGCTACCGAATCAGTTATGAATAACTACAGCAATTCACAAGACGGCCTTAACACTAGACCAATTTCTTATAGGCGTTACAACAGATATTTAGACAGGGAAGGATTACATAGAATACCCTCGGGAAATACAAAAGAGATAATGAAGACAGTGCATTTATTATGTGAAAATTAAACTACAACTTGAGTAACATAATGACACTTATGAGCATTAAATGCGATACTCATTAACATGACTATGACGCTAAAGTCCAAGGGGGCTAGACAAGTGGCAAAATCTAGGGGGACACAAAACAATAACGGGGATACCTTGAGTAGAGGTGAAATACGTATAAAAAAGATAACTACTTAAAATTTTGTTTAGAGTAGGACCCACCTGGGTCCTACGCTGCGCTTTCCAATATGTGACCGCCACTTGAGAAACTTTTTAACGCATCGGCCATCAGTTCTGCGAGCTATGGACTGACGACCTGGTCATGGTTGCGGGTGGCCGTTGGTTGTAGGTTCGCAGTGGCTGAAATTAGGTGAGCCCTATGTCCAGCAGTGGGCGTCATTGGGCTTATATGATGATGATGATGATATAAGACCCGGAGCCCACGCTACTTTGGTCATTCTTAGAAGTTTGGTATTCGATTCGGCTTCGCTCGCGTAGAATGTCAATATAATGTTGCTTAAATTACTGTCCAGTCTTAAAATTACTCCGTTGCTTCATTTAAATGTGAAAATATAATTAATAAATACACTTTTATATTTATAATTTCTGTAAAGAACATTTAATTAATTGTAATTTCATATAAACAAAATTGTCTGATAAAATACAAAAACTGATCTTAACGCCCGGGCACCTGAAACTCGACTAAAAACGAATGAAACCATTTTATAAATAACTGTCAGCGACATAGGCTCTGTAACTAGTACAAGAGACTTCCTACGCGTGCATTAAAATTAAATCTATGCAGCAAGATGGCAGTAGCAGCGACCGGAGACATGCAAATGCATTGTTGAGATAAACACTACTGTTCTAAAGAGGACGGCCAAGTTATAAGCGGCGAGTATTCAATTTTTATTTTTTGCATTCCCATTGCCTTTTAGGTTAATATCGATGTATAAAAATGGCATGTTATGACTTAAACCCATGGAATACTAAATAAATATAACATGTAAATTGTAAAAGTTTTTATAAATATAGGTAAAATCAAAATTGCCTCTTTAGTATAATGTTCCTCATCATAGATGTCACTTATCGTTGTGACCGCTAAACACACTATGTGCATTCTGAACGTTTTGGTTCACGATAATACCGAGTATTTAGTATATGAATCACACATTTTTATATGTTTGAACAAGCGATGGTACAAGCGATGGTGGCTGAATGGATAAGGGACCGGCGTGCAAATTACGCGGTCCGAGTTCGATCCCGACCAGGAGTACCAATTTATATGTACTAGTCAAGTGACTTACCATCTGCTAACGGTGAAGGAAAAACATCGTGAGGAAACCCACATACCCTAGAAGAAATTCTATGAGTATGTCTGATCCACCAACCCGCACTAGGCCAGCGTGAGTGGCCTAAACCATCTCAGCTCTCTAGTTAGAGGAGAGGAGACCAGAGCCCAACAGTGGTACTCAATGGGTTGCTGATGATGATGATGAAAATATCCCGCCCCGCTAGTCTTATTCTCGGGTGCTGACATTATATAAAAAAAAAATGTTTAACGCGCATTTCTTTCAAACTCGCTATTTCTTAAAACTTGTGCCACTTCCTCCGCTTACTGATTATCATCTAGCATTTTTCTATCTTGATACATTCAGATTAAAGAACTACATTGCCAAGATCTACTGTATAAAACACTTTTACAAAACTTTTGCAAAGAGAACAATAAGTTTTATAAATTAATTACGATAAGGAGTTACCATGGGTTTAATTTATTTAAAGTAGAACCATGTCCTAGTAATCTTTTAGTTAGTAATTTTGATGACACAGAAGTTTTTTCTAAGGGAAAAGGGTGATGTTGGCAATAGGTAAGATAAACACTTAATTTTTTTATTTTATTATATCGATTACTTTGATTAACCCACTACTAAGTCAAGAAAGACAAAAACCCAGACTCGTACTAACGTGGCGATGTGTTGAGAGACGCATAGCAAGCTTCCAAATTTGTATTTTACTGTAATATTACAAAATCGTATAGGATCTAGCTAGTATTAAACATGTTCATGTCGTAGACAAATTTGCTTACACTACTTTTCGAATAACATGTTACATTCTTATCTTGTGACTTTCATAAGTGTTGCCTTGTAACCCAGACGAATAAGCGAGATTTCATTTCATTTCAGATTTCATTTAATTTCGTTCTACGAATATTTGTTTTTATTTAATAGACAGGAATGACGACACAGTGAAACTAGGTGTTTCTTGTTGACGACAAAATCCAAAAAACAATAAAAACAATGTTTTTAATGGCCACAAATCAAAAGAAATAAATTAATGAGTAAAGTTCAGAGTTCTTGCTGCAGGTAACGTCTGCAAAGCAACTTACGAACTTGGACAGTTAGTGGTTTGCATTATAATTAGTTCCAATTGGACTGCTTCTGAGAAACTGCTGTTATTGTTACAGAGCAGTTCATTAACTTTACTACGGGTGGACAGGTAAATTAAAAAATCATTGGATATTATTCTTGATGAAATTTCTTTGTGGAAATATAATAATTTGGTTGAAATTCTTATAATAATAAAAACAGGTATTGTTATTATTATTACTTCATTAAACGTTTCATTAAAATGTTTTATATGGCTGAAAAAAAAACGTTTAAGGTATAATATAGATGACAAAAAAATAGGAATACAGATTATTGTTCAACTAGGTATATTCAATATTTTTTCCCATATTTATTTTATTTGCTAACGTCAAACGTATAAATCAAATTAAAAATAAAAGAAAAATATAGCAATACACCCTTTTTCGGAAGCATTATGCAGATAACCTTTCCGTATCATCATTATCAGCCCAATGAAGTCCACTGGTGGACATAAGCCTCATCTAACTTCCACCAGTATTTTTTTATTTGTGTCTTAACCGTTGTGTTCCATCCATGACAAGGCGAGTGCTAACCGTCTCTTCTTTCAATAGACACAATAAAACAAAGTATGTTTAGTTGTAATAGGGGTCATTGCACTTAACAGGTCATATATTTTATTCTATTAAATTTTATAAAATCATAATTAAAGACGAATCCATTCACAAACTTTACTAACCACTCATTTGTATCAAATCAAAATTCTACTAAATACTTCAACCGAGAATATTTAACAATAGATAAATGGAAATTCAGAATAATTTATTGCGAATCGACTTATAATAGCACTTACATTTCAAAATAGCTTCATAAATACCTTGTTGAAACTACGAGGAACATTCGCAAACAATAATATCAATCTACAATAGAATGTAAGCACAATTATATTATAAGTGGTTGTCTTCCATTGATTGTATTTTTTCGGTAAATAATGCCCTAATTGTTTGGTAATGGTTATAATTGAAACAATGTTTGTTAAAGTCAAGTCAACTCCAACGATTTTGTGTTTATATGTTGTGATATTATTTTGTGTTGATGCATTATCCAAGTAGATAATTATAATGCACTGATTTAGAATGTTATTTTAAAGTTATTATATGAAAAAACGTGCAGTTTCGCCGATTTGGTAGATACGTATTTATTGTATGTTCAATATTGTCGGAACAAGATTTGCAGCGAGTATTTTTTTTTAGAAAATCCATAAATAAAATTCTGATAATTAAAACTAGTTTTTGGATAAATCTCAAAGCCAGTTTGAATAATACTTAAAGGCATTCCCAATATAGATATAATATACTTACTCGAATGTGTGCGATAAAACAAATCAAATTTGATTTTGGCTGTAACACTACTTTGTGTGTATGTTATTTCATATAGATTGCGTGTTACAATAGTCTACGAGTAATTAATACGAAATGAGAGGTGAAAGGTTAAGTTACTAGTTTAGGTACTTGAACGCAGTTTGGCAATAAAATTTGTATCTTGAACTTATTTGCCGTCCACTAACTAAAAAGACGTTAAGCCATACACAGCCCCTATGGCTTAACGACCTTTTAGTTCGTTGACGGCAATGGCTTAACGACCTTTTAGTTAGTGGACGGCAAATAAGTTAAAGATACAAATTTTATTGCCAAACTGCGTTCAAGTATCTAAACTAGTAACTTAACCTTTCACCTCTCATTTCGTATTAATTACTCGTAGACTATTAGTAGTAGTGTAGTGGACGGCAGTTATTGACATCGATTTGGGATATTCCAAATCGATGTTCACTATTATATAAGTTTGCAATTAAAAGTGCACTATATTTACTATCTTCTAGTACGATATATATACATTCTTTTCTAGCACATTGAATGCTGAAAACACAACGTATGTGTTTTCAAAATCCGTAACGCATGTGCGGCCAAAACACACCGCGTGTTTTGACCTTACGACAGTGCAGAAAACACGCATGCATGTTTAGTTAAGAGTGTCAAATATATACGTTATCAAACAACATTTTTATTTAGATACAATAAAATTATTTTTATAGGTACGTAGTTATAACATCTATTGTCATTTTACTATTTTCATTACAAAAATAAAAAATCATATTTATAATCACTGAGCCTGCCTGCCGCCTGAGCCTCAGCCTGAGTTTTTGCCAAATTTTTTTCGTTATTTAAGTCTTTGAGCGCCACGGGGGTCACCGGTGACCCCCAAACAATAGATTTTCTATTGTGTCTGGAATCTCGGCGTTCAACCTGTCAGCAAATTGGCCTTAGAAAAATTGGTTGATAATATTTTTTTGATTCTGTACGACGTTCGATATTATTCGTCTATAGTCTTAATGAATTATAGTTTTTTTTTAAATAGGTAATAACGATGATTAATACTACAATTTTTGTTGCAGCATCTACCACAATCGCTATGGATCGCAAAGGCAACAGGACGAGCCGGTCGGGGAGTGTCGTGACCAAGATCTTTGCTCTGCTGCTAGTCATATGTCTCGTGGAATGTGCTACAGGTACCTCTCTCTGCTTACACGACGGATATCGAAGGATTTAGATTTATTTAATTGTTTTGGTACAGGTTTACCCTATTCATTTTCCCGATACAATTCAACAAATTTACATAGTAGCCCCGATGCAAAATTATTAAATATGTGTGGTTGCCAAAGTTCAAAGATTTAGATTAATTGGCAACCCAAAGCAATATCTTGTTAATAAAATTGAAATCTTTCGGTGTCCATTCTTTTAATGACAATAAAATAAATGAGCATCTTGAAGCTGACCTCATGATGGAACTACAGAGGAAAATAAACCTTTTTGGTGGCTCCTAGTTTGAAGTTTGGGAAATATAAATTTTTTAAATAGATAGACTCATTTCTAGTTTTGTCCTCCTAAAAACATGGTTACCGTAACCACCAACTTTAGAAGTTGTTGTAAAACTAAACTAATATTATAAACTGGACGTCCGCCCGCGTAGCTCAGTAGGCAGAGCACTGCACACGGAATGGCAGGGTCGCGGGTTCAAGTCTCGTCGCAGGTTTGAATTTTTCTATAACTTGTTTTGCATTTATATATGTTAAACCAAAGAAAATAAATTACTTAATATTTAATGTTAATATTATAAAGCTGAAGAGTTTTTTGATTTATTTGTTTGTTTGGTTGAACGCTACAATCTCAGGAACTACTGGTCCGATTAGAAAAATTATTTTAGTGTTGGATAGCCCATTTATCGAGAAAGGCTATAAACTATTTAACATTACGCTACGGCTAATAAGAGAAGACCAGTGGCCAAATAAAAAACGACGGAAGCGAAGCCGCGCGCGTCTTCTAGTACTACTAGTACTAAATATAAACTTCTATATGTTTTCTATATTTTTAGACTGGCCTGTTGGTCTAGTGGTTAGTGACCCTGACTGCTAAGCCGGAGGTCGTGGGTTCGATCCACACCCAGGACAAATCTTTGTGTGATGAGCATAAAGGTTTGTTATGTCTCTGGGTGTAATTTATCTATAATATGTATGTATTTACAAAAAAATATATATTTAAGTAGTATATCAGTTGTTTAGTACCCATAACACACTACTTTACACACTACTTTGGGACTAGATGGCGCTGTGTAAATATGGTAGAATATTATTATTATTATATGTAAAGAAACACAATTCAATCTTAGTCACACCTACGCAAAAGCCTACCACTATCCCACTTACTACGTAAAAGGCTTCACAAAATGAGATGAAAGATTACACGATACATTGCACGTTTTTCATCAATTTTATGGGATTACTCAAAGATTCCAAGTTGTGTGTATTTAGGTGCTGTGTAAATTTAAATATACTCCACCATACTATTAGGGCAGGGCTTTATCAAAGTGGAGTCGTGTTTTAACAACTAAGTGATGTGCGTTGCATTAAAAAATATTGTCAAATTGAACTTAGATTGTCATTGTGGCGTGGGTACGGACGTTCGATTCGCACACGAGACAAATATTTGTGAGACTCTCAGTCTAAATGTATTTTGTGTCCGATGTTTGCGTATTTGTAGGGTCCACCGTGATACTGGCTTGAGTTTGGTTGTTAAAAAAAACTATTGCTGTTGAAGTTTGGTGGAGTTTGGATCTTATTTATTTATTCTTTATTGTACATACACCACTTAGATATTAATAGCATAAATCACAAAATTAAATTAATGTACATACAATGGGCGGCCTCATCGCTAAGAGCGATCTCTTCCAGGCAACCTTTGGATGGATTTTTTGGAAAAGTAATAGTATTCTGGTGTAGGTATGCTATGAAATAGTAAAATAATAATCTTACTGTATGAACGCTACCCTTTTTGATTAGAGAACGCGAGAACCAAATATTTGCAACAGTCACCATTTTATTTACACACTACACTGCTCTGTGTGAGGACGCAGGAAGAATTTAATATTTAATGTGACAGCACTCTTTATCCCGAAATAGTATAAAGGACATCTTAGACAACAAATCGCAATATGTTTGTGTAAAAGACGTGAAACAATATGCAACAGCTAATTCATCATCATCATCATCATCATCATCATATCAGCCCAATGACGTCCACTGTTGAACATAGGCCTTACCTAATTTCCGCCACATCGAGCGATTTTTACTAATTCATTTAAAAAATATTAACGTGATTCATAGATATTTGTTTCAAGTTTGGTTGTACTGTGAGTTAATTGTACGTACGTTTGTATACAATCCGTAGTTTCAGTGTCTTTTATGTTAGTAGAAAATGTGCTATTGTAGACCAAAATCTCAAATCTGTGTGTCAATTTCATACAGATCCTAAGAGCCGTACGTGAGTGATTGAATAGCAAACATCAATTCATACATCCATATATCCATCCATCCATCCTAAGTTACGCATTTGAGGCTCTTGAAAGGAAAATTGCAAAAAAACTGTTACTAAAAAGTATTCATCATCATCATCATTTAAACCCACGAACGTCCCATTGCTGTGTACGAGTCTTCTCCAAAACATGTGGAGGGTACTTAGCCTACTATACCATACGGCGTCTTAATTGATATAGGGTTTATTTCGAATTTTCAAGTTCTTGCAGTGCTCTTGTCTGCATAAGGTTACTCCCTTAGTCGCCTTTTAGGACACTCAGGGTTGGTATAGGATTTGTTTCGAATTTTCCTTTTCTTGCAGTGTTGTCTGCTTAAGGTTACTCTTTTAGTTGCCTTGTACAACACCCATAGTGGATATTATGGGCTAGAGACATTATGTATTCTGGATCCGTCACTACACGGACACGAAATAATTATTTAAATCTTTATATACAGGGTGTATACGACGATACGACATTAAATGAAACCACGTGTAGCATGTGATGTTAGAAGGCTATACCAAAAAAATTAAACAGAAATTTGCAATAGTTTAGACGCAAATGTACTTTCTTTATGTCACAGTTGTTCACAGTTTTAAACAACCTGTAGGTATTTACGTTGATCGTATGTTGTCATTACGTCATTCAATTCATTTAAATGTCTCTGACTCTTTCATATTATCTTATCTCTTACTCTGTTCCGCACAGTTGTCGTCGTCATGCCGAAAACGACATGATAGAAAAATAATGTGTAGTTTTATATTCTTAAATTTTTCGACTTTAAATAATGTGTAGCTTTTTTTTTTTTATTTATTTATTTTTTTTTTTTTCTTTTTTTTTTATAATTTATATTAGAATATGTTTATAAGGGTTAACACTGGCTACCTTGTCATTTAATGTCGTATCGTCGTATACACCCTGTATACATTTAATTCTTCTGTACGTGTGTTGACAGTGAACTCTTCCTAAACGGCTGAACCGATTTGAATGAATTTTTGTGTATGTGTTCAAATAGATTCGGGGATGGTTAAATTCACAAAAAAAAATGCAATCGATTGGTATTTTATTATCATAAAGGACAACGTCTGTCGGGTCCGCTAGTATTTTATATTATTTAATTGGGCTCTTGAACTGACAATCGTCTGTTCAAAAGCAAAATATTGTAGAATAGTTAATAGAACATAATCATAAAGCATAAGTGCAAGGAATAGTTCCACTATTATGTGCACAATAATATAAAATGAGCTAAAAGGAGTATAAAAGCATCATTTGTAAACTGCAGCTATACTAGCTACACTGTCATAAAATGTTTACAGCATTCATTTTAAGTGGGTGAAATATTATATAAAAACTTTAGTAGGTGCATTAGGCAAGTGAATGATAGTTATCATTGTCTTATGTAGGTATATCAGTGACCGACTTTTTTTAAATCTAATTTCATCATCATATCAGCCCAATGACGTACACTGCAGGTATTGATTTACCTAAGTCCCGTGCAGTGAGTGATTTTATGCCTCCGCAACCTATTATTATAACCAATTATAACCCAATTATTTTTACCTAATACTATAATCATCATTATCATTTCAACCCATAAACGTCCCACTGCTGGGCACGGGTCTCCTCCAAATAATGTGAGGTAATGTAATACTTTATTTAACAAAAATATAAAAAAAATATTAATCAGACCCATTTCGTTTGTTTTATATTGTGTATTGGGCCAGCGTGTGTTCTGATAGCCAAGAAGAGATACCTGCTTAGCTGTAGGACATAGATTGATATTATAAAATATTATCATTAAAATATAAAGATAATTTTGGAAAGCAAAAAAAAAAACTGGCCTGTTTGTCTTGTGGTTAGTGACCCTGACTACTAAGCCGGAGGTCGTGGGTTCGATCCACCCAGGACAAATCTTTGTGTGATGAGCATAAAAGTTTGTTCTGTGTCTGGGTGTAATTATTTACCTATATATGTATGTATTTACAAAAAAAATGTATTTATGTAGTATTTCAGTTGTTTAGTACCCATAACACAAGCAAATATAATTGCTTACTTCGGGACTAGATGGCGCTGTGTGAATATTATATATAAAGCGCTGCTTGAGGCGGCCCCCCACCCGATGAACTGACGACCTAGTAAGAGATTGCAGGTGGCCGTTGGATCCGCGTGGCAGAAAATCGCTCGCTGTGGTGGAAAATAGGTGAGGCCTATGTTCAGCAGTGGACGTCATTGGGCTGATATGATGATGATGATAAAGATAATACTGGCACCATTCTATTTCTTACTTTTGGACAAAAAATACATATTAAGATATATTGCCGGTGTGTCTTATATACTTTTATGTGATATTCTTAATGTACGAACACGTGTTTTTATTGCATAAGCAAATTGTTACATTGTTAATGTACGCAATAAATTCAAATAACATGATCTATATACATCTTAGTGCTCCTACCATATGAATGGACGGCTTATAATGTTATGTAGGGATTACTGAAATGACGAACTGAAAGACGTGAATGAAATAACAGGTTATCGATAATTTTTTCCATAAAAATTGCTTAAAATATATGCATAACATTTTTAAAGGAAATATTTACAATATGATTGAAAACGTGTACGTAAACCTAAGATATTTATTTGCTATTCTAAGAACAACAAACACTAACAAAAGATTTGCTACATTACCTCACGAGATAGCCTTCAGACCATGCAATGAAAATTATAATGTGAAATTAAATTATATATATATCAATCCAAAGCCCTAATCCAAACCTATATATAATATAATATGACACAAAACCACAAAGAGATTACTTGGTGACAAGCTTATCCGTGAAATCTGCGTCTAATCTCATACACACATATTTTTTGTATGAAAAATTACATACAACTGACGAAAATGGGTAAAAGTTTGTTACCATTAGGTAGGACAATGTATGTAATAATATGTTTCTTTTATTGTATTACCTACGTGTTATAAAAGGTTGTTTGATGTAATGATGATGATAATGATCATGGGGACGGGAATTGATATAAGGAAGTACATTCATCGTGTCTTGAAAGAAAATAGAAACGAAATCTTAAATTTGAGTTGAGAAAAAACAATACCACTTTATCTTTTGACCCTGTCTAGTAAAATACCTGTGTCACTCAGTATCAATATGCTGCTCGCTATAATATAGTATAATTTTCAACGACCGATATAATTGGACTAGTATTAGTATTATTTAGCACGTGGGAAACTCCTGGACCATCAATTGATAAACATAAAATAAATTTTAGTTTACCAGTCATTGTTCTCTCACTCTTTTTGTTCAACTCATCTCGCCATCTATTGTGATTTATCTTATATCGATACTAAATATATAAAATCCTCAGAGGAATCAAAGTTTCATAAACAGTTTTATCATATAAAACTCAAACTGTTTAGAAACAAACGTGATCAAACAACATGTTGATTAAATTTAACAGTTTTGTGAGAGCTAAGACATTTGACATTTTTTGGATGATTAGATTTAAGTAGTTAAGTATGGTAATAGTTTTTATTATTGTATATTTTTTTTACAAGTCTTTGTCTAAATAATGTACCTACTACTCTTAGTAGAAAGCTGATATCATTCATTTATTTATCAGCTCTTTGCACTGCCTTTAAAAGGTTCTATTTTTAAACAACATAGCGTCACACTTTTTTTAGGGTTTCGTACCTCAAAAGGAATTGAATTGAAAAATTGATTTTTTTTGGACTCCGCTCAGCATAATTCTGCAACTTAATAGCTGCGAGTCACTCAACTGCGCTGATTTCAGAGAGAAAGACTGGATGACGTCTCAATTCCAGGCTCTTGTCTAACACACTCGGACTATATCTAGGCAGTCTAATCATGCTTATAAACTGACATAGGTATTCGATTTAAATTTTACTTATCATTGTATTACTCTTTGTAGTGACGGATTAAGAATACATACTGTCACTACCCATCTCAACCCGTGGGTGTCGCAAAAGGCGACTAAGGGAGTAACCTTATGCAGACAAGAACACTACGAGAAAAGGAAAATTCAAAACAAAATACCAACCCGTCTGGCCAGCGTGGTATAGTAGGCTAAATTTCCTCCACATTCTTTGAAAGAGACCCGTGTCCCACAGTGGGACGTTAATAGGTTGAAATGATGATTGTATTACTTAGGCTTTAAACCTTAGGTTTTAACTTCAAGCCATACCTCCTCTATCATCTAAATCTTATACAGTTATTTGCATTTCATTTTGAGGTAACCCTAATTAAGTAAGTTAATGAAGGTATTATTAACAGTGAACAAGGATATAAAGAGCAAATCTGTCAAATTTTATGATCACAGAATTTATCACTATCGAAATGGATGTGTGATAGACGTCTACTTCGACGTACGCTCGTTAATCCAATGTTTGTAAAAGATATTAAATCAGCCTTTTAATGTACTCGTAAATATTACAAACAGAGTTATATGTGATTGATTGTACACAGTGAGGCTTTTATGACTGAAGTATATCTTATTACGCACGTGGGGTACATTCAAACACATGTTATACGCGCACAAGGAATTTGAACTCAAATAATTGACTGGCCTGTTGGTCTAGTGGTTTGTGACCCTGACTGCTAAACCGGAGGTCGTGGGTTCGAGCATAATTGTTTGTTCTGTGTCTGGGTGTAATTTATCTATAATATTTATGTATTTTCAAAAACAATGTAAATACATACATATTGTGTGTATTTAAGTAGTATATCAGTTGTTTAGTACCCATAACACAAGCAAATATAATTGCTTAATTTGGGACTAGATGGCGTTGTGTAAATGTGGTAGAAAAAAATAATAAAAATAATTTATAGTTTAAGCTCCTTCTTTTTAATATAAAAGTAGCTCATAATGCACACATTACAGGAAAGAAAAGTATTTTAAGTGTTTATCCAAGTTACAGTCTATGACTGTGTGTCCAGTTTTTTCAAAATTAATTCAGTAAAATGATTCCCAAGAAACAAACTAACAAACCTTCGCATCGATTAAATAAAAAAATTGCCTCGGTGACGCAATGGATGTGTATAAGACTGCTGCGCAAGAAGTCGAAGCTTTGGATCCTGGTTGGACAAAAAAGTATTGGGCTTTTCTGTCTCGAAATGAATCCGTCTACTTTTTAGCTTTATAATAGTAGGTAATATAGATAAGGTTTTCTAGAAAAGTTACATAATATTATTATTATTATTCGTAGTTTCAGTTGCTGACTATTGCAAACAAAAGAAGTTGTAAAATTGACCCGCATAAGTAATACAATTTATCAGTATAAAGATATTCATTCAATACCCACCTAGAGATAATAATGATAAGTTTTATAACCTAACTAGGTCTATTTTATAACTTGTATTGTTTTTACCGTTATAAAATATGGAGGAGAGGAGTCATACATCAAGAAGATAGTCATAATTATAAATTTTTATAGATGTAGTCATGTCGAGCCAGCATTTCTTTGAATGGAGACCGCGATTCGGCCGGTGCGTAGTGTAGGACACCCTCTAGCTAGGTGGACCGACAACGATCTAAAAAAGTCGCTGAGACAGACTGGATGCGGAAAACGGAGGATTGAGTGTTATCGCGCGGAGAGGCCTATGTCCAACAGTGGACTGTAATAGGCTGCAATGATGATACACGTCGTCAATGATCAACTCAGATATAAATACTTTTACGTGATATAACATATGATATAAAATAAATTTGTGACTTTTTTACTGGATGTTCAAATAAATGGGACATATTTTTTATGAGAAAAGGAAATATTATTTTTTTGAAAATACATCTATTTATAAGTTATGACTACCTACAATTTAAGAAATTCAACAAAATTTGGCATATCTTTACATCTTAATAAGGAGGTGTGCCGAGCCGTGCGCTGTCTGTGTTGGTGCACACAAACTGGTTTGCCACCGTGTGCGTTAACAGTATACCTACGATTCCCTTTGCTATATAGTTTGCGGTGAAAATAACTTACCCGCGCCAACCCGTCACTCGTCTTCTCTGCAGCTAAAAGATTTTAAATGGCAATCAATAACTTTTCACTTAAAATGGTTTTACTTTACACGAAAAACCATTACATACCTACCTACTAATGTTACACGACGTTATATTTAAATATATGTCTCATTTCTTTAGAGAAATGAGAGATATATTTAATTACGGGGTATTTAGATACCCCGTAATTAAATATGATATTCCGAATTTCAATGATATCAAAGCTATCGACTAGTTCAAAGGAATAGCCGTTTGAAGTGGCAGTGAGCGCACTACATTTGCTACAAACTGATCATGTAACCATTTTAAGTGGATACATAATATAGGATATAATAATATACAGATACAAAATACTAGTGTCCCTATTCACCCCACTAAAGGAGTTACTAAAGTACTACTTGAAGTTTATTACTAAAACTAGTTAAATGACTAAAGTTTCTAAAATAGTTTTGTAAAATTTACTTTGATAATAACTTGTAACTATACTTTTTTTATATTTTTCTAATAAGGCCTATGTTCAAAAGTGAACGTCATTGGGCTGATATGATGATGATGATACTTTTTATTAGCAATTTTAACCTTACAATGTTTTATTTCCCAGTGGCGAAATGCATTTATTTACAAGAACTATTAGATGTAGTGTGACAAAGGTCGTGAACTTCCCCGTAGTAGCGGTAATTAGAACAATTATTAATTAATATCATATGGGAAACGTTGGGGTAGGTCTGCACGACAACATAGAGTAATTTGTTAATTTAGAGATTTATATTTTTATGGCTTTTTTTCTAGAAGAAGAAGAAAAGTTTGAGAGTCTCTCTTTTAAATTTGTGTCTAACTTTACATCTGTTAATTGTATTTTATACACTATTTGACTGGCCTGTTGGTCTAGTGGTTAGTGACCCTGACTGCTAAACCGGAGGTCGTGGGTTCGATCCCCACCCAGGACAAATCTTTGTGTGATGAGCATAAAGGTTTGTTCTGTGTCTGGGTGTAATTTATCTATAATATGTATGTATTTACAAAAAAAAAAAAATTAAGTAGTATATCAGTTGTTTAGTACCCATAACACAAGCAAATATAATTGCTAACTTTGGGACTAGATGGAGCTGTGTGAATGTGGTAGAATATTATTATTATTATTGCTTAAGTTTTAGGCAAACATATATAATTATATCAATAAATGACAGAAAAGTAATTCATGTTTAAAAAAATATTACAAACAAGGCTACGTTCACCACACCTAAACGGTTTTTAATCAACAGCTCACAGATTAAAAGTGGCATTTAAGTTGCATTGTAGTCGTCTCGTTCGGAAATGGCCAGTCCCCTGTGACGGCAGACGAGAGACATGCGGCGTTATTACCTTTATGGTGATATTCTATTGTAAATGTTGGCTGTTGGCTAGTAAAATTAGATTCGAATTGGTACAAGTTGTTATTGAGAGAGTTTTAGTAATAGTTTTGGAAATCAGACAACAGTACCAGTTCTTTTTCCTATTTTAAATGTATTTATTAAAAAAGACATTTATTATTGTTTTATATTTTATATAATAATATATATTATCAATTGAATGGTACATAAATGCACCAAAATTTTTAATCATTGTCGTGTTAAACTATTTCCACAACAAATAAAACCCATTTGCTAACATCAAATTTAGCAAAAAAACTGTAGCCATCCTTTTTAATTACACGATTATTTGAATCTTAGTAAGTTATAGTATACAGAATATTTTAATTACTTCATTGTTTTTGTACACCTAACTTAATGAATATGCTGAAAATTAGCCTTTTTTTTTTCATTTATTCGGGTACAAACAGTCATTATAACTAATGTAATGTTCTTGATTAAAGACAAAGGAGTACCCAAAATTAACTAAAATAAGTAAATTAAATAAATTGAATTAGTGGTACTTAGTTATAATTTTATTAGAAACTTAATCAAATCAGAGCTAACATAGCTGGCAAAATAGTACCCCTCTGGAAAAAAGACGCGAAGCTAGTATTTTTTTTTTTATAATGACCTCAAATATAGATCGAAAAATTATCAACATCTTAAGCCATCTTCTAATAACTAATAAAATTTATTTTATCCACAGAGCAGAGAATTAACAGTAGAGGTAGCAAATCCACGAACCTTATAGAGAAGGTCAACGGATGGCGAAGTCAGCGCGGAGGTATGTCGGAAAACAAAACAAAAGCATGCGCTTTGCCTGTACATTTCGCAACGTAGAATAGGCCTGGGAGTTGATACAATGATATTGGCCTTCCTTTCGCACACTGTACGAAAATAGTACGAATAAAAGAGATAGCTTTTGCGACACTGTCCTATCAAAAATAAAATCGTAAAATTTATCGGATGTTTAAGTAATATGACAGATGGTTTGCACTTCAGGCAAATTTGACAGCGCATGTATTGTAGGTTGTATTTATAGCGAGTTAAGATGGCATGAAACATGATTATTTGAGGAAGCTTAGAAATTTTTGATGTTTTCTGCACGTAATTATTCTTGAATGTTTGAATAAAAGATTTATATCGCATGACGTTACTATGAACGTTTTAAAATGTGGAATTATTTTCCATTGTTTTGGAATTAAACTAATTGGCTGTTAATTGAAGCATTCGAGTACTTTTTACATTTTGTTCGAATACAATAAGAGTACTCGGTCTTTCAACAGTTATGTAAAATTGTTTAGATATTCTATTGTCTTTGAATTGCCAAAAATAGTACCTACAGAATTAAGATATTATTTTTGTTAATAGATACAATAAAGGTAAATTGAATGTTGTGAATGCATGAAAATATCTATTATGATATAGAAATTAGAATTAGAAATGCTACCTCTGCTTGGGTTCTCTACTCTGTGTAATTCTAGGAGTTTATTAGTTTTATATGTAAATTGACAACTTTTTACATGTTTATGGTTTTATTCTATACACGCTATGGTTAACCATGGCAGGCTGTTACTATGCATAGTGCATAATTCGTTTATTTCCATTAATTTTTCCATGGAATAGTTGTTTACTTAGAATATTGAACAATTAACGGTCTTCATCGAAGTACATTGTCAAGGCTAAGTTCGTGGTATACAAGCTGAATTTAGATTCCAACGAAGTCACCATTTAATTGTAATTTGTTTATCGTTATCCCTTTAATAAGATAAAGCTGAAGAATTCGTTTGTTTCGTTGAACGCGCTAATCTGTGGAACTATTGATTCGAAATGAAAAATTCCTAGATAAGCCATTTATCTAGAAACATAAATATGAAATCACGCTATGACTAAGGAGTTACTCAAAAGAAAAGGAACTGCTCGCTGCGTAAATTCTTTGGTAAATTGGTAAAGGGTTTTGATCTATCTTTTTCTTATAAAAAAAGAAAAATATGAAATTTCAAATAAAATTAAAGATACTTTTTTTACAAAATGTTATGTCCTATATCAATACAAATCGCGTATAAGGTAGTACGAATTTTCAAAAATCTTAGCTAACCCTCCTCTTGTACCCGAGGGTAACAATTACGGTCTTCCAAAATTCTAAAATAGTTCTATCAACATAGTTTTATCCGTGTAGTGACGGAATAAGAATACATAACTGTCACTACCCCATCTCAACCCGTGGGTTTTGTAAAAGGTGATTAAGGAAGTAAACCTTAAGCAGAAACGAGCACTGCGAGAAAAGGAAAATTCGAAACAAACCCTATACAAACCCGTCTGGCCAGCGTGGTATAGTAGGCTAATTCTCTACATTCTTTGAAGGAGACCCGTGTCCTGTAATAGGACGTTTATGGGTTGAAATGATGATGAATGAACATAGTTCTAAGGTTGAATTACTTATACGTCACTATCTAATAAAATTCATGCAAACACACTTGAACAGAAGGCAAAGCATCAAAACTTATACGGAAAAGTTATTCGCTCTTATCAAAAACGTATGTTTGAGTAGAACCATTTTATTGAATCATTTGGAAAACTTATTGTCTAGCCGTCAACATAATGTTAATGCCCATAACTTCTATGGAATGTAGGGAAAATGAGCTGTAAGTCCATTTACATTGCATTAAAAAAACAATAAAAAATGTATGGCATCATCATCAGCAACGCAAAAGTAATATCTGAGAGTCTCAGTTAGACGTATAAACGTCTGAACCCCTGCATCTTAGTTTTGATTAAACTCGTTAAGGGTTTCAAGACACTAGGTTAGTTTAGTTAGGCGTTTTGCGGTTATGCGTTTGTCATAGGTATTAATAATAATATAATAATATTCTACCACATTCACACAGCGCCACCTAGTTCCAAATTAGACAATTATATTTGCTTGTGTTATGGGTACTAAACAACTGATATACTATTGAATAAATAATATAATATTATAGATAAATTACACCCAGACACAGAACAAACCTTTATGCTCATCACACAAAGATTTGTCCTGGGTGGGGATCGAACCCACGACCTCCGGCTTAGCAGTCAGGGTCACTAACCACTGGACTAACAGGCAGTCAAAAAAATAGGTATTTTCAAAGGTTCATCATTATTAAAACTAGTTAACATTAGTCAAAGCGGCGGCTTGTTCTGTACGCTAGCCAGGCGAGTTCATATAGGAGGTTTTATTCTTAAACGAATGACTTAACATTCTGAGAATAAAAAGGGTGTTTGTTGTATTATATACCTTCAGCAGACGGAGAACTTCCGTGTTCTTATTCCTACCATATTCTCCTTCGTCTAATACACTACCATCCGGCTTTTGAAGGAGTTTTGGTAAAAAGAATCGTCGCGTCAAAATACAAAATAAAAATATATTTATTAGAATTGATTGTAACCTTACCGTAATTTATGTAATCATTCTATCAATTTAACTCGTTGAATCTATTGAACAATTACTCAGAATTTGTAAGTAATTCATCATGGTATGGTGAAAAGAAATCAAGATTTATAAGTGGTTTGTTATTCGGTAACGCTGCCCAATTATTTTATTGGCCTTTATTCGTATAAAAATATTTCCCCTTAGTCATTTTATAGATTCATTGAACATTTCAAATGATAGACACACATTCAAAGGAAAATTGTTATTATAGGTCTACTGGGAAATCTTACACAGCCACAGGAAGGATTTACGTCATGTTGTGTTGAACCAACCGATTGGAGCCCACTCAATTGATATGCGAACGTTTTAAAGCTCTTTTGTGTAAAATAAATGTTATATAAAGCTTCTAAAAGGAAATATTAAGATGGATATGTTTGTGACGGTTTAAAAAATGGAATAATCTACTAGTACCTAGTAAGAAAATATTATAAGGCAACCCTAGAATAAATTCTAAAGGTGTATCTGATCCAGCAACCAACACTAGGCCAGCGTGTGTGAGTTATGGCCTAAACCCTCTCAGCTCTTTAGAAAGAGGAGAGGAGACCTTTAGCTAATACTTGGACATTAATTTTTTTTTTTTTCCGTTTTTTTAAAAAGACAACGCCCGCACTACGGAACGAGCCCTGTGTCGCGGGGAGCTTTACAAACATGAAACTAACGGACACAAAGTACACCCAGACCAGAAACAAATATCTATGAATCACACAAATATTTGTCTCGTGTGGGAATCGAACCCACGTCACCCAGCACGGCGATGTAGTGGCGAGGCGACCACCTTAACCACTGCGCCACGGTGACAGTCAAGGTGACAGTTAATGTATTGCTATCATTTATTGCGCTGTTAATGATATATTATATACTTCGTGTAGTAGCGGATTAAGAATACATAATGTCACTACCCCATTTCAACCCGTGGGTGTCCCACAAGGCGATAACGGGACAGCAACAAGAGTACTGTTAGAAAAGGGAAATTTAAAACAAAACCCTATACCAACCTGTCTAGCCAACATGGTATAGTAGGCTTAAAATTCCCCCTAAAATTCCAAAATGTTTGGAGGAGACTCGTGCCCAGCAGTGGGGCATTAATTTATGGGTTATAATGATTATGATGACATATTCGTACAAATGAATCAGTACCATGTGTTGGCTTTGTATTGGTACGTATGCGGTTATCGGACATTGAGTGTACGATGATCATATTATAGAGTCACTCAGAGCTAATGCATCGCAAGAGGTTTGTGAAGACATTACGTTGAAGTGCTGGAAGAAGGCTGTCACAAATGACAAATGGATTTGCATTTGTACTTGTATTTAGTACAGAATGATCGCTGTTAAATCATTTTCTGTTTATATTGTATTAGTTCACTTGAATTTAAATTCAGAACTCTGAAGATTCGCTATTCAACAAGTACAAATGTGTACGTCCGCGTTTTTCTTAAAATTTATTGAATCAATTCATTACCTACTTATTGTTATTTAATAAATATAATTATGTTTTCTTGCAGTAATTAGCTAATAAATAATAAAAGCACACAAGTTGCCTAACTACAGCATTATTACATGTGCATTTTGCTTAAGAAATAATATTTTTAAATAAGCTATTTATGAGGTTGTCTATAACAATCGGTGTTGTTTTAAGCGAAATTCATACAACAATTTGTAATCACAATCACAGTTAGGTAAAAATACATGCGAAAAATTGTGATAACCCTATGCAAATTCATTGCACTCATCAAAGGTCACAGCAGACAAAGTGCATTCTCATCCTTTATGGTATTTGCTAAACGCTAAAGTGAAAACAAAAGTTTTCTCAATAACAAAATACACGATTGCCTGTTTCACCACAAACCTAGAATATGAAAATGAAATGGTGTTATTTCATTTTGATCTGATTTAAAATTAAGCTATCCAAATTCCAAAAACACCCTATACTTACGCGTATATATTAATCATTTTATTTTAATGCAATGTTACGATTCTCTTTGTAAATATTATGTATTTTCCGTAACCATCATCACCAACAACCCGATTTTTTATATATTGATCATCAATGCCGTCAACTTACAAATCTATATACAAATAAATAAAATTGGAGTATCTGTTTGTAATATTAATATAACCATAGACCTAGAATCCGCGGAATATAACCACTTTTTACTACATGCATATAAATGTATACACAGTACATAATACCAAAATAACATTTTTAAAATTTTTGTCTGTCTTTCTGTCTGTCTGTTTGTTCCGGCTAATCTCAGGAACGGTTGGACCAATTTTGATGGGACTTCCACTAGCAGATAGCTGATGAAATAAGGAGTAACTTAGGCTACTTTTATTTTAGAAAAATTCTAAAATTTATATAAAAAAGTAATGTTGGTTTTGTTTAATTCTACGCGGACGAAGTCGCGGGCACAGCTAGTATTAAATAAAACTTTTTTTTTTATTTTATTTTTTTTATTGCCGAAGTGGCAGACGAGCAAGCGGCCCACCTGATGGTAAGTGGTTACCGCCGCTCATGGACGTTGGCAATGTTAGGGGCACAGCCAAGCCGCTGCCTACCTTTGGAGAATAGCTCTCTTTAAACCTCGTTTGAAGAAGGACATGTCATAGCGCTCAGGAAACACCGCTGTGGGAAGTTCACCCCAGAGCCTGCACGTACGTGGGAGGAATGATCGCTGGAACCTTACCGTTTTTGACGGTATGGGCTCCAGGTAGTGCGGGTGAAGCCTACAGCGGCTTCGAGTGGTGCGATGATAGAAAGGCGACGATGGCACCAAATCTAGAAGTTCATCGGAGCACTCCCCATGAAATAATCGATAGAGCACGCAGAGTGACCCAAAGTCTCTCCGTTTTTAATAAATTTTTATTTAGTTTCACTGAGTATGGTTGGTTCTACCGTTCTATGATTTTCAAATTGTAAGCAATTGAAATATGTATTTGTTAATTAGAAAGAATGGTCTGACTTTCTTTCCATCTCCTCACCAGACCTAACCTTGTCAGCGATCTGGCCTAAGGATAGTTTGTTTGGAACTTTTAGGCATTTCATGAGGTTAAATTTTACGACAAAAATAGTTAAAGGCGGGAAGGTGATGTACAATACCGCGCGCAAAGGAAAGGTTATTAAGAAAAAGGGATTCACTTTGTCGGAAAATTTAGTATAAAGTCATAATATAAATGTAACATTATGTTTCAGGTTCGTGTCTGAGTTACGGACATTCCTGCTGGGGAGGTAAGTTGACACTTATATTATTATTTTATTCGTAATCGTATTCAATCGTGTCAAAATTCGTACGCAACATTTCATAAAAATTGTTTCAATTTCAACAATTACTGAAAGTTAATCTGAACCTATTTGTGTCTGTTAATTGTGAGTGTATTGTGAAAATTTATGAAAAATCAATTACATTTACCGAGCATCAAGGCAACAATGCTATAACTTGACATTAGTCTCAAATGACGTCATAAAAGCTTGATGGATATTTGTCATTACCGATTATAATTTAATATTATATTATTAATTATTTTTTATTCAACGAAAACACGAAGAAGATTTTCATATTAACTCATAAGCTATTTTCGTTTCTAAATATCACATTTTAAAATAAGAACAAAAAAGATTCTCTGAGATATTTTAAGATAAGAACTGTACAATAATCTGTGATTGTTTATGAAAACAAATGAAATCATCGTAACTTGTTGACACTAGTTAGTGTATAATCTATGGACCTAACCGTAACTTAGTTGTAGCAATATTTTTCCACTACTAACTCCGACAATTTTTATAGCACATTGTCGGTACACTTTTATCATGAATATTGGTTCAGTTTTAATCCTCGGGATTACCACATGACAATATTGCAGCGGTTCCCATAATATTGTTCTCATGGTGCTGGTAATATAGACTCTTATCTAGTTTTGAGGTATCGAATAATCTTAGGGGCTCTGAATCAAATCATTTTGCGTGTCATTCAACATTGTGCTGAGTTTTGGTGTAATGAAAATAATTGTTTGCGTAATATATTTCAAACGCGGTCTTCGCTTGAAGTAGGTACTTAGATAGCTTATAAGCTTCGCTTACAATACATTCCAATAATTTAAATGTATAGTAAATAAAGGTATCATAAAATCCAAATTCCAATAACGAAAAGAAAAGACTACTTGAATCTTTTTGTATTGAAAATGATCTGTAATTTCATTAGACTTCCTATTTACCTCTTGTTTTGGCACAAAATTGTTCGCTTTGTCAGAAATTAGGTGAGGCGCAATGACGTGGACTGTGTGCAGCAGTGGACATCATTGCGCTGTATGATGATGATGGTGATGAAACGTTTTGTTCAAGGCCTTACTGCCTTAAGTTATTAAAGCCATACTAACCTGCTCCCAGTGAACTTACGAATACCTAAATAAATACACCTACTCCAGTATTTTACTTTTTCACACCAAGGCATAACATCTAAACGTTTTTCCAGCATATCATCATTCTCAATCCAATATGATAAAGATATTTTCAAACACAAATAATATATTGTGAATAACATATGTACTACAGAAATGGATCGATCCCGTGAGAAGGATCAACCATATTCTGTGGCGTTTTTATATCTATGGAAAATATTATGAAGACTCAAAAAAAACGACGATATCTAATCATTAGCTCTCTTCTTCTCAGATTAAGCGTCATCGAGGCCGTTTACCTTCTATTTTGTCGGGCATAGTCAGCTTTAAATCGCCATTTTGTTTCTTTGTTATCCGGCTGTTATAACTACTCTTTTATCACCTTTATTTCTTTTCAACTCCTCCATTTACTTCTGATTTATTTCGTTGTGGATTCCCAAATAGTAGGTTAGGCATACCCTAGGACTTTCGAGTGTCAAAACTCAGTGTTCGTCCTGGATGACAGGAGTGATCTGATGACCCGTAATACAGGTGTATTTTTAAACTACTCTTATACTCTAGACTCTTATAAAATTGGTTCTGACTGTAATAGTATAAATCTAGTGTATGAAAACTTATTGATGACTGATTGGTGATGAGTAAATATTTTAAATTTTTAAATTTTAAACATATAACAAATCAAAAGCATAAAACATATTTTATTAACATATAACATTTTTTGTGTGGGCTGATATGATGATAATAATATAATAATATAATATTCTACCACATTCACACAGCGCCATCTAGTCCCAAAGTAAGCAATTATATTTGCTTGTGTTATGGGTACTAAACAACTGATATACTACTTAAATACATTTTTTTTTTTATAAATACATACATATTATAGATAAATTACACCCAGACACAGAACAAACCTTTATGCTCATCACACAAAGATTTGTCCTGGGTGGGAATCGAACCCACGACTCCCGGCTTAGCAGTCAGGGTCACTAACCACTAGACCAACAGGCCAGTCAAATGATGATGTCAGATGATGATGATGATGATTTATTTTAGTTACAGTGGTGGGCATGAGAGTGGGATTGTCCCGTACTCTTTTATCCTTACAATATTATAAATTCTTTTGAAGTCTTCAGAATGTTATTAACCCCTGAACAATATTATTATATTTTAATCAAAAATCCGGACTCAAAATACCCCTGTTTAAAATTCAACCGCCATAATCGATAATTTTTAAACGTTATAGAATTAATATTCGTATCGTACCTGTACACATGCGGTGGTAACCCTTTATTACTTGGGTCACAGATTAGAAACATTATGGTACAGATTAAATGTCGACAGGTGACTTGTATTGGACCTTTAATATTATACATATTAATTATGTTACAGTATTATTACACTGTTTTTAAGGATTGACAGGGATTTGGTACATAAAAGCGAAATTTGCATTATGTGGCATTAATTTTATAATAACTAATTTGGGGAAATTGGATTGTTGTGAATATTTTTAAGGCGATAATTTTGAAATAATTGCAGAAAGCTAAGTCTCAGAAGTCCAACTTATGATTTATAGTGATAGAACGCAGCATCTTGGCTATCAGGCTCAGCGACAGAGTTCGCAATACCGACATTCGCAGACGAGGGTTACGGACATTGGCAATAAGTCTGCTAAGTTGAAATGAGAGTGGGTGGATCACATAAATCACATTCCACGAAGGCATACTGATAAGTGGGCACCACGAGTTCCAGTCGGTCCGTAAAATCGGTCCGCCTTGTGATTGTCCATCGATAGAGGTTGTAAAACAACATACGTATCTTGGATTGATAATAGATATGCATTTTAATTGGAAGCATCATATCGAACGCGTTTGTAATAAACTGAGGCAGTTTTTAGCTAATATAGTAATTCTCAATAAACGTATTCCTTATAAAATCAAGTTAATGCTTTACAACGCGCTGGCTGAATCATATATACAATATGGTCTCAGCAGCTACGGCCGCACATATAAAACTTACTTAAACGATATTTACAAGCTACAATTACGAATTTTAAAAGTCATAGTTCCTATCAAAATAAAATGTCTTTATTATAATAACGATTCTGAGTTGTTTAAATATTGCAATGTTTTACCCGTACACACTCAGGTACATAATTTGCTGTATAAACTGTTTATTTGTTACATAAATAAAAAAAAAAAAGCTGGTGTGACAACTTAAATACCTTTAAGAAGGACATAGGAATAGGGCTGGAGATAGCAGCGAAAAGTTTAGGGGAAGGTTTTTGGTCATCAGTGCAAGGATACAGGCTAAATAAAAATAAAATTAAAGCGTTCCAACAATCCAACTTTTTTATTTTTCATTAATTTCTAGCTAGCTGATCCGGTGAACTTTGTACTGCCATATTTATTATTCGTGATAATGCTGCTTTTTTCAATATTTTTATGGAGATTTTAAAATCCAAAGTTTTAAATTTTACACTAAATTTTTTTTATAATTTCTTACATACATGCCTCGACAATAGCAAATACAACAAAAAAAGAATTAGCCAAATCGGTCGAGCCGTTCTCACGTGAATCCATCACATACTTTTCGGCGATCCATTTTTATTTATATAGATTACAATTAATTATATCATGAGATTATGTAGGCACCAATTTAGTTATCTTTAGTTATCTCAATCCTTCATAATTATTACTGGGCTGGTTAATACTAATAATAGTTTATATTAAAATTAACGATGTATCCAAATTAAAATTTAGTCATTATATTTCTTCTCTTTTTACTAACGTTGAGTGAAAGAGAACACTATATGGGACGAAAGTTAGGACAATAAACGGGATATTGAAGGATTGGAAGGTAAATGTCATGTCCGGCCGTTAGAAATTAGTTTTAATTGAAACTAGTGACCCGTCCCGGCTTTGTACGGGTGCAATATATATATAATGTCGTGAATATGCATGTATATAAACTATATAAACCATTCGGAAGAAATTATTAAAATATTAGAGAAAACTGCATCATAATCTTTTGTGTAAATTAGAAGATCTAAGCGTACAGAATGACAGACAGCGGGAATAACTTGGTTTTATAATCTGTACAGTCCGCATCTTCTGATCAGTCAAACAACCCGAAATAAAGTCCGTGTTTTCCGATCAGTAGATCGAACCGGCCCTACGCAGAAGTATGTCATATCCTTAGCTTAACAGTAATTTAAGGTTCCGTTAAAAATCGCCTCAGTTTTTAGTTACAGAATACAATGTATTCCGTTGGTCACATAATGTATTGCTTACAATCAGGTTGAATAAAATACTTACTTATGTTTTATTTAATTTCAGCTCACGGGAAGCGGTCAGGCAAGCCTCCAGGATCTGCTCCTGACTGGTATCTCACTAGACTGTTGCGACGCATGGCAGCAAGTGCTGAACTGGTAAGAAACAGATATATTTTAGAGCTACATTAAATTCATCATAATTGCTTTCTTACAAATGTTTATGAACACAAAAAGATTACAAAAACATACATGTTGCAAAATAGAAAGTTTAGAGAGAGATTTACCGTGAACATGTAAAATGTAACAATAAATTTTTATTATGTCTTAACTTTTAAAATATTTACACAAAATAATATTAATAACAACATTTGATGACTTAGATACTTAAACTAACTAAACTAACTTAACTATAAAAACATTACTTTCGATTTATCTCCCAATAGGACAAATTAAATGGCGAAATGTGGGTACTATGGAAAAGCATGAATCTATTTTTGTGTACTTACCTAATAATTTTTAAACCATCTAACGCCATCTTCATGTCAATTGTTAAACTTCCAGAACCGTGTGAAGCAGCAGCTGGCCACTAAGAACGACGACATTAACGCCATCTATCAACTGAACATGCCAGACGACTCGTCAAACAAACTCATGTAAGTTAATATGTTCTCAATCAACATATAGATGTCGCACCGTTACTATTGTACCCTAAAAGCCGTAAAATTTGTTGTTCATTAACAAAAAACATGCAATGAGTTTATAAAGTGCATAGTTATAATATTATTCTTTGCAAGGAAAGGCCAATATTTTAAAAAAATTGAAAAGTTAACGCACACATAGGTATAGATTATAATGCTTCTAAACAAAAAAAAACTTTAAATAAATACCTACTATAGGTAAGCGTGTGTGGATATTAGTCTATCTAAACCCTCTCAGCTCTTTAGATAGAGGAGAGAAGTAAGCCTAGTAGTGAGACATAAATAGGTTTTTATTAATATTTTTATACCTATTAATTATATTAACTGACTGGATAACTGAACAACACACAGCCGCAACTAAAATATTATTTTTGGAATAGGAAAAAGTTGCAGAAGTTAGAAATAAATCCCAAAATATTGTTTTTACTTATGGTTTCCTGATGTTCTTCCAGGGTTGATAGTGATGAAGGTCCCGTAGAACTGCCTCTGAGTGGCAACATGGAAGCCAAGCCGATGCTGGACGACGAGCTGTTATCGAAGATGAAATTGTGGCAAATCATGGTAACTATTCAAAGGGCCTCATAAAATTAGAGTATTATCTTCTTGTATATTTAAGAAGAAGCTGGACAAACTGTTGTGATGGCAAACACAGTAGGTTCCTGAGAGAGAGACAAGAGCGAGCAGGCGTAGCTGAGTCATAGCAAATGATTAAAATTTGGCGATTTCAATAAATTCAATTGCAACACTTGGGCCAGAATGCTCTCATTCTGGCCCGAATGGTGTCTTAAATAGACATCCTTATGACTCACCTATGCTCAGAAGTGGGTTGGAAATCATGTGTGAAGATGATATAATGTAAAAAAACGTAACACGCAAATGTTGGTAGTTCGAATTTTCTTCAAATAGAAAAGAGACTAGAAGAAAAGAATTTTATATGAATCTATATTTTGCGAAGACCCTTACACATTGTTACCTACATTAAATTGACAATATTTCACGTGCAAACTCACGTGATCACCCTTTCTGACTATATAACTTGACGAATATTCTTATAGCTCAGGTGCTTTATAATAGTCACAATAGAATTATTACTTACATTCAATGATATTCATGAATTCAGTCTTCGTAACCTTACTATGTATTATCAGTTTATTGACTATATAAAAATGTTGTAAAAGTTTGATACATAGTGCCTTTTTCGGCCGAGATGTTTCACACCCATTTCGCCAGCTATGTTTGGTCCCATGAAATAGGGGGCGAGCCTATTGTCATCAACCGGGAACATTTGTTTACCAAAATCCGGGAAAATCTCAATACTAGAATTTTCAAGAAAGAAAAGCCATTTTCACCCGACCCGGGAATCGAACTCAGGACCTCTTGCACAGCAGTCGTATATATACTTTCCGCTGCGCCACTGAGGCAGTAAAAGTTTGATTTCTTAAAGTTACTTCGAAGTCATCTTAGAAGACTCAGTCGGGAGACCTTAACTATAGTATTAGTAATAATTACTATTCATGAAATAAAACGCATAAGTAAAAGTTGCTACGCAAATTATTTTGCAATCATCCCTCCCTTTAATTAATGATTTTAAAACGCAATTGCATCATCAAAAAGATGCACTTGTTCCCTTTTTCCTTGAAGTTCAAGACCATCATCATCATATCAGCCCAATGTCGTCCACTGTTGAACATAGGGCTCACCTAATTTCCGCCACTGTGAGCGATTTTGTGCCACCCGCATCCAACGGCCACCCGCCTAGCCACCTTTACTAGGTCGTCGGTCCATCTGGTGGGAAGCCGACCCACGCCGCGCTTTCCAATAGGTGGCCGCCAATCGAGAACTTTTTTTCCCCATCAACATACAATATCATTGCGGTGAGCTATGTCGGCAACTTTAGTTCTCCTGCGGATCTCCTCGGTTTTGATTCGATCACGCAGGGTAACTCCGAGCATAGTCCTTTCCATGGCTCGCTGAGCGACAGTCAGCTTTCTAATGAGCCCCAAGTTATTTCAACATAAACATCACATACCTATACATCGTCGCGTTTTATCGCCGAATGTAGGCAGAAGTATATACTCGTAGCACCCACATTTCACCAAATATAACATAATTTCTGTTTCATTTTCAGAGAGAATCACCTGAAGAGAAATAAAAAAAAAAAGTTATAACAAATACCAAAGATTGACTGACGTTATTTTCCAAGTTTATTTTCTTATATTTATTACGTATATTTTATATTTTATTCCATATATATTGTATAATTCAATACTCTAATTTAATATTATTTATGTAGATCTGTCAATTGTAAGGCTGGGTTACAATTGACTAATTAAAGTTGTATAGAATAGACTGTAAGTATAAAATGTGCCATTTAAATACATAAATATATTAAGAGATTTATTTCCTACCTTACAAATCTGTTAACTCTGATTCTGAGAAAATAATGACTTAAATATTTAATAATTATTCACATTAAAACGGAAAAGATAATTTAAGCTAAAATATCATCGTGTGAAGATTACAAGAGATTTATAATTATAATTTTATGTGTATTCTGGGCACTTTTTATTGGTAACTGTTTTAATATTGTATGACATACTTATTTATAATTAAAATATTATTTTATTTTTATGTCTACATCTATTCTTATTAATCGATGTTACTTAATTACTTAGTCTAAGTTAAAATAATAATATATATATCATTAAAATTTATTATAAAAATGTTATAACAATATTTGTTACGTTATGTTAAACAATTTTATGAAGTTAACACATACATATTTTATGTACTTACTTATTATTAAAAACTATGTTACTTTTTTGACATAATCGTGGATGCAAATTTATTTATAAAGTTCTAAATTCATAAACAAAGATCTTGTATACGAAAATGAAACTTTTGAAATACCCAAAAAGTAATATTTACGTATTTATTTGTAAAGTAGAAACACAACTGTTCATAATAATTGTTGGTGTTATTATATAAAATGAAACTGTAAAATATAAGGCAGATTCATCTTGAGTACGTTGTTTCTTTTATATACCTTTAAAGACCTGACTGGCCTGTTGGTCTAGTGGTTAGTGACCCTGACTGCTAAACCGGAGGTTGTGGGTTCGATCCCCACCCAGGACAAATCTTTGTGTGATGAGCATGTACCCTATTTATGGCAAATAAAGTATTTGATTTGATTTGATAAGATGTGAAAAACAAACAAACGAGATCACGGGAAAAGCTAGTTAGTTTGTAATTAACTCAAAACATTTTATTTCATTCTATGAAAATTGCAGTTGCTATTAACAAACTTTTGTCTAAAAATGGTTAATATGGACAATGGCTAGTTTTGACCCCTCAAATGTAAGTTTGCACTAAAAGCATTGTTCATATTATATCTCCTTAGGGATTGAAGGATAAAGGTTTATTCTGCCTACTCTTAGGAATGTGTGGTCTAAGTTACGAGTTATCGGTGATAAATGGCATTCACAAGCAAAATAGAAGATTGCATGCTTTGCTTAGTGTTTATTATGGAACTGATGCCTCTAAATAATTGCGATTGAAATGAAATGAAATCTCGTTTATTCATCTAGGTTACAAGGTAACACTTATGAAAGTCACAAGAATGTAACAGGTTATCCGAAAAGTAGTGTCAGTAAATTTGCCTACGACCAGTTCGCTGACGGGGTGGAGCTATGAAAAGAACTGGCAAGAAACATACGCCACTCTTTTTAAAAAAATGGATTTTAATAATAATAATAAATTTTTTTGCTCCTCCTGTTTAGAATAGAACTGTGCCCATTAGTAGGACGTTTATGGATTGAAATGATGATGAATGATAATGATTATCAGGAATTCAGAACTGAGTCCAAAACATGGCCTCTTCTGTCTGCTCTGTCCCGTGTAATGGACCTAACAGCAAACTGTGCACTCGTTGCACCTTTGTCTACCCATTTGGGACTGCTTTGTTTACTCACATAAATTCCCATTAGTAAAGAATACATACATACATATAGACCACGCCTCTTTCCCAACAGAGGGGTAGTCAGAGACCATTTCCTTCCACTTGCTACGATTCTGATATACATCTTTGTCTTCTTCAACATTCATCAGTATTTTCATGCATTCTCGGCGGTTGAGGGTACTCCTGATCTGTCCCTTCTTTAGAACGTCACTTATTTGGTCATGGTACGTTCTTCTAGGTCTTCCCCTTCCAACGTTTCCTTTCACATTCGCCTCATATATTTGTTTTGTCACTCTTCCTTGTTATAAAACTTGTTTATTTCTTTTACTTTGCACCACAAATGAAACAGGTACAGAAAGGTGAAACACATGATATTTAGTAGTACTTTTAGTGTGAGTTGCAATGTATTATCATTATTACTTACAATTAACATTAACAATTACTGTTTCACTCTATTTTAGTTTCGTATTTATTATATTTACTTTAATCGTGGTTAGACTAAACGTAATCGGAGTGTAGAATGTAATGAAGTCAAGTTTATAGTATGCCTACATCAAATATAAAGCAATGTATCTATTCTTTGGCTAAACTATATAATATTCTATTATATATAAAAATATTCTACCACATTGACACAGCTCCATCTAGTCCCAAAATAAGCAATTATATTTGCTATACTACTTGTTATGGGTACTAAACAACTGATATACTACTTAAATACATTTTTTTTTGTAAATACATACATATTATAGATAAATTACACCCAGACACAGAACAAACCTTTATGCTCATCACACAAAGATTTTTCCTGGGTGGGGATCGAACCCACGAACTCCGGCTTCGCAGTCAGGGTCACTAACCACTAGACCAACAGGCCAGTTAATCAGAATATTTTACAATGACATGATTTTAACAATAGTGTCTTTGCGATACAAAGGCCTCCTTCAGATCTTTCCAGTCTGCTCTACTTTGAGTTGTTCTGTGCCATAGTTGACCACCAATCTTTTTGATCTTATTAGACCAACGTTTTCTTTGTCTTCCCCTTTTCTCATTGTATGGAATCTAGGAGACCATTCTACATGCAAATCATGAAGTCCGAGTTCGATTCCGAACGGTAGTACCAATGTGGATTTCACTTTGTGGAATTATATGTACTAGTAAAGTGATGGTGAAGAAATACATCGTGAAGAAACCCACATACCCTAGAAGAAATTCTAAGAGTATTACCGGTATTCAAGTGGAGAGTAGGAGGTATGTTCTACCAAACAAATAATGACAACGACAAAGCGGTAGTTACCTTATACTCATACATACAAAGACACGTGTCGTAACGTCTTTCTACACAAGTTATTTAAGTGCGAACACGCTGGTCTATTGTCCGGCACACGTGAAAAATCACCGGCTCCCCGTCCATTTTCCATTTAACAGAAATAACTCGTCTTGAATATAAGATAAATTGTCTGCTATTAAAACGTAACTAGGTTGTCGCTGCACTGAAAAAGTATCCCTTTTTAGGTCTTTTGTAGTGCGTCTATTATTATATCTCACGTTATTCTATTATTATCTATTAAATGAAAAACTCTTAGACATTTCCATTTTTACCTACGGAACAAACATGCTCTTTAACAAGCCACCGAAAATCATCACTATTTAAAAATAGAGAGAGCCCAGATTACACTACATAATTAGATACTACACCAAAAAATTCTTTATGGCACCCTACGACACCGCGGCAGACCTCAAAAAGAGAAATATATTTTGGTGCCAAGACCTAGGATACGGATATTACAATTCTTCAGATACTTAAAAAAATCCTTCGAGTTTTAATAATACAATAATTATTCATTTATGGAAAGGAAAAGGATAATCCGAAACAAACCCTATACCAACCCATCTAGCCGGCGGCCGTGGTATAGTATGCTAAATTTCCTCTACATTTTTTGGAGAAAACCCCGTGCCTAGCAGTAAGATATTTATCGGTTGAGATGATGAATTAATTTATGAGTAAGTGTGTGTTAAAACAATCTAACTGGAACCATCCGCCTACCGAATTTCGTATCTCAATTTCAACACCCACACGTAAATCAAAATCTATAGAGACTTCCCATTGACCTAGTTTTAAACGACGTCCACCGGGGATCAAAAACAGGAATGCTGTTTACGTACAATAACCAAAAATGAACTCACGAATAGAAAACAGAAAGAACACTGTGATTGAACTTGTATTTAGTAGTAGGTGCGGCGGTTATAATTAAATTGCTGGTAAACAACTTTTCTCTCTTTTCTTTTTTATTAGCATTTAAGTATTGAATTTAAAATTTTCCTACACAACTTTTGTTCATATTTTTTAATCGTATCGCAGAAAATTATTTTCTCAAATTATTGTAAACACACCCTAATTCAATCTAAAGTAATATTATAAAGTTGAAAAGTTTGTTTGGTTGATTGAACGTTAGGATCTCAGGAACTGGTACGATTTGAAAAATGTTTTAGTGTTGAATAACCCATTTATGGAGGAAGGTTCTACGTTATATAACATCATGCTACGACCAATACAATCAGTATATTACGATAATGTATCGCTAAAATTAATCCAGTAGTTTTGTGTCAAAATGTAAGAAACAACCTTGATAGACTTTTGAAAATTAAAATGTTTCATCTACTATCACACTTAATTATGATACGCTAAGGGCTGCCTGTTCATTGACGCGAAGCGAGGTTGCAAAGCAGAGAAACGCAGAAATTTCTCAGCGTGGAGATTTTATGCAATCCTATTTGTTTATATAATATATATATCCGTTTCTCCGCTCTGCAGCCTCGCTCCACAATGGACAGGCAGCCTTAAATGTTGCTAAATTGAAACGTCAATACTCGCGATCGACGTAAAGCCTCGTCAATATTTAGAAGTCATTTGCAGACTATCACTGCAACACTCGTAAGATTTGAGTTTCATGCACGATCGGGGCGAGGTAAGGAAACATCTACTTGAAATTTCGGTACTCGGTTGATGGATATTAATATCATTATCAAATATATTAAAATAACAGCGGCAAATTTATGATTTTCAAACTTTTGACTTGATTGCAGTTAGTTCCTATACCATAGGTACTAACTGCAATCAAGTCTTACATCATGCTGGGGACAAAAAAAATGATAAATTGTATTCTCACTTTAGTTCTTCAGACTAGAAGACAGCGTAAATCACATCTCAAGATTCTATGCCAAAAATACATAGTAAGATTTGCCTATGATTTTTTAATACCTATCAATAACAGCTTTTTTGTATTTTAAACTTTATTAAAATTATTATAAAACATTATTTCTTATCCCAAATTGAGATATTAATCAACTCCTATTCACATAACGCACGTCCATCCCACTCGTTAGCAGTTAGCACATAATATATCTGAGCTAAGCTCTTCACTAAATTGAATTTTTCATGTGTCGTCGGATTAACCTCAATCGGTGCAAATGGAGCTGCAATAGAACCTACACTAGTTTGATCATAGAATACCAATGAGTTACGGTAGGATTAATGATGTGCAATTTGTAGCTTTATATCAATATTAGAAGAAAATGAAAAAAAATACGACGGATGATAAATAGAAAAGGATAAATTTATATTTGGTAGACGAAGGCTTGAAATAAAACGTAACCATATTTTAATGCGACTAGTTTAAGCGATGCGCTCGCGGATGTCATCGTCATTTGAAAAGTGGATGTTGAGGTGTGTACATCAATTTTTAAAAGTTACGTGAGTGCTATTTGCTTCTGTCAATCAGCAACACAGACTGAACGATCTACAGGTAGGTATGTGGTCTACTGAAGTATTTGTCGATGTCCACTGACGCATCTGCCGACGCGCACAGCAGGTATATGGATTTTAATAATTTACTTTACAAAAAATTTATATTTTTTGGATGGTAAATGGATTATTCTTTGTATTAAAAATCGTGGATAGTTCAAGTGATATTTCTAGTGACTACATAGTACATAATTATCAATACAGCTGCAATCGTAGAAAACGCGCGAAAGTTTAATGACTCATTAAACTTTTAACCCATAAACTAGCTGAGTTTCTTCTGGTTTGATGAAATGCTAGAAGAGTACTAAAATTTAAATAAAAAAAAAATTAATTAAAAATTGTAAGTTAAATTTCTTTCTTCCACCATTGTCTTTTTCTACAGAAAAGCAAAATGCGTTAGCATTTGAAAGGTTAATAATAATAATAATATTCTACCACATTTACACAGCGTCATCTAGTCCCAAAGTAGGTAAGCAATTATATTTGCTTGTGTTATGGGTACTAAACAACTGATATACTACTTAAATACATTTTTTTTTGTAAATACATACATATTATAGATAAAGATTAGTTTTAAGTATCTCATTTTTTCTAGTTAGAACGTATCATCAGCACTATAAACACTTTTCGGTGTCAAGAGATTTCCTCATTCACACAGCGTTAAGTAATTAACCCAAGTTTGTTTAATAATTTATGCCGAGAGGGTCCATTATGTCATTAGGCTGGTCGCATACTAGTTTGCAACTTTCATCGCAAAAAAATCTCTCCGGTCCCTTTTACCTTTGCGTAGTTACCCCATAAAAGTTAGAGTTGCAGTATCGTTAGCGAGCTCATTTCCTTATTCACTCGTATAGTCTCATTGGGCAGTAAACACCGGAAAATGAGCCTACGTCCCACGCAATGTATAGTGCAATATGTCGTTTTAACATTGACTACGTTTTATACTGTCCTTTATTTTTTGCCAGCAATATATATTAAGTAGACGAAAATAAACTTCGAGTTGGCTCTCTGATTCCAATATTACGAATGCACTGCATTCGAAGTCTCGAAATATGATAATATTATGGCGATTTCGAAATCACTGTCAAAAATACAATGGTTGTCATTTTTATACATGTACCACCAATATCAACATTCCATTCTTTGTGGTCACAATGAGGAAATAGGGCGTAACGGTATCACAAGTTCATATTAAATATTCGAAAAAGCTCATTCAAAAAATTTCAGTGTACTGTGAGTAAAATAATCTAAACTTAACTCTTTTCGTTTGGGACTAAGAGTAGTGTGCTTTTACGAGTTGTATTAATAAGTACTAAGTTTTATTCTGTAACAGCTTCGTATTTCATTTGGAATTCATTTATTAAGGTGGTTGTTCCGATATGCGCGACCTCCTTCATACATTTAACTGACTCTATTGGGCATACACACCTTTTTATTGAAAAAAAAAAATATTTGGCTCTGATAATACGCGGGCCAACAACGGGCCAATTGGTTGCAGGCGGCACAGAAACACTCGCTATGGCGGAAATTAGGTGGGTCTATGTCCAGCAGTGGTCGTCATTGGGCTGATATGATGATGGTGATATCAGAAAACATAGTTAACTATTCAACCTTCAAGTCCAGCCTATAATAAAAATTAAGACGGAAAATATTTTGGCTCAAACCTTCTCTTCTCTATTTAATGCTGCTGTTTCGAGGGTCCTTGTCGCCATGATGTTCGCCAACCTACAATAGAAGATATCACCCAAAGAAGAAGAAATTTTATAAAAACAGTTTGTTCAATATTTATTCAATAGTGAAAATTTTAATATAAGTCCTCTCTCTCTAGAGAGACAGGAACATCGCAGTAATATGAGCTCATGCGCTCTGAAATATTTGACCGCTGCTGTCAAATATTCTGGCATTATTATGAAATTTCCAGTGACAAGCTTAGTTTTATGTAAGTGGTCGAACAAAAATATTTGTGAATAAATTCAATTAATTTAATTTAATGATCAAATTACATTGTTAAAATGTATTTATTTATTACTATTCAGAAAGCTTACAGACTAATAGGATACATGTGTGGTTATAAATAAGTAACTTAAATTTATAACCACACATGTATCCTATTAGTTCCGTTTAAATATTTTTATCCGTCCGTATTTTTATCCGCATTATCCGTTTAAATATTTTTATCCGTCCGTATTTTTATCCGCATTATCCGTTTAAATATTTTTATCCGTCCGTATTTTTATCCGCATTATCCGTTTAAATATTTTTATCCGTCCGTATTTTTATCCGCATTATCCGTTTAAATATTTTTATCCGTCCGTATTTTTATCCGCATTATCCGTTTAAATATTTTTATCCGTCCGTATTTTTATCCGCATTATCCGTTTAAATATTTTTATCCGTCCGTATTTTTATCCGCATTATCCGTTTAAATATTTTTATCCGTCCGTATTTTTATCCGCATTATCCGTTTAAATATTTTTATCCGTCCGTATTTTTATCCGCATTATCCGTTTAAATATTTTTATCCGTCCGTATTTTTATCCGCATTATCCGTTTAAATATTTTTATCCGTCCGTATTTTTATCCGCATTATCCGTTTAAATATTTTTATCCGTCCGTATTTTTATCCGCATTATCCGTTTAAATATTTTTAGTTTACCCACATTTTTGTTACTTTGTTTTGTTTATTAGTTATACGTTCTCTGTGCGCTCTAAATGTTAATTTTAAGTGAATTATGTTTCTCAGTAAGTGAATTTTGTATGCAATTCTTTATGAGAAATAAAGTTATTCTTAAACCTTAATTGCTAATAACAAGCTTTCACATATTGAAATAACAAGCTTTCACATATTGATGAAAATAACTAAGTAATATAGAAGATACTTTTTTATGTTATACACAAAATAAAATTAAGAGTTATCGAGTTACAAAAATGCTCCAGTTGGTCTTTACCTTGGGCAACGCACTAGCACCCAGCTTAGTAATGTTGTCTGCCTTTTGAGACCTCAATCACAACCGTTCTGTCGAGTCTATTAGCACTAGCACTTCAGCCTACCACTTTGAAGGTAAAAGGCATGACACCATGTGATATTATGTTATTATAAGGTTATTCATCATCATCATCAGCAACCCATTAATGTCCCACTGCTGGGCTCGGGTCTCCTCTCCTCTATCTAGACAGCTGAGAGGGTTTAGGCCATAATCCACACACGCTGGCCTAGTGCGGGTTGGTGGATCAGACATACCCATAGAATTTCTTCTAGAGTATGTGGGTTTCCTCACGATGTTTTCCTTCACCGTTAGCAGATGGTAAGTCACATGACTAGTACATATAAATTCCACAAAGTGAAATCCACATTGGTACTGCTGGTCGGAATCGAACTCGGACCGCGTGTTTAACACGCCGGTCTCTTATCCATTCAGCCACCATCGCTTCTTTCTTTCTTCATAAGGTTATTATAATTATAATTATCCAGTGGACAATTTTTAACGAATACTTGTCATATAATAAAACATTGACAGCATTGTTGCAGCCAAATAGGTATTTTTATCCGACTGCATCTACTCATACATACCCAAAATACAATAATTTCCACAATGTTAACTCTTTACAAAGTAACACGAATATTAACTAGTATGTACTGTGTGCGGCGGTTGGCGACAACTTTTGTAAGGAACAACTTATAATTGCTTACGACTGTGTCGTATTCGAAGAGTATGTTGTTGTGGAAGTTCCAAATTCTGCATAAAAACTTGCGAACAATATAACTTTTAACAATAAATATTTAAACCTTTCTCCTCAGCTATCATAATAGAAGAGAGGAAACCCTTGCCCGTCTAGCGACTGTGGAACTTATTATATCGAATTAATGGTCATACATTCACGTTTGAAGTGTTTTATAATATCAAAATGTATCAAGGACATAATAATATCATCATCATTAAAACCCATAAACGCCCCACTACTGGGCACGGGTCTCCGCCAAACAATGTGAAGGGAATTTAGCCTACTGTACCACACTGGCCAGACGGGTTGGTATAGGGTTTTATTTTGAATTATCTTTTTCTTGCAGTGCTCTTGTCTGCAGCTTATGGTTTCCCTTTACTCAAAATAATAATTAAATAACTATGTTTCACAATATTCCACGAATTATGTTATAAGATAACTTCTAGATACTCGATAAATGAGCAGACTATCTCAAGCACTTTAAGTTAGATTGCTTAAAGCTCCCGAAAGCCGTGTTAAACAAGTTCCTTTGTATACTTACTAGTTACTATGTAGGTGGCAACACTGCTTATACTTTGCCTTAGGTAATAATGTTTCTAATGCTGGCCGCTAAATCGTATTTACAAACATTAAATATGGTTGTTTTATATTAATTTTGAATACCATTAACACTGCAAGCTTTTGAAAAACTCCGTAATAAAGACAAATATTTTCCTTTATGATAATCGAATTCTAAAACTTTGGCTTTTAGAAGTCTGATATTGACCAAATCGATTTTCCTCTTTTATATTGTATTTTATAACCAGCTTAAATAAAAAGAAGGTAGGTATCGACCTCAAAAAAAATAGTTCTTCTTTATAAATAGGTACTTATAATATAATACATAACACAACTTAAATATTTATTTTTCCTTTTCAGTTAGGTATTGTTTACTCCGTTGTGATGATGAAATCTGTTCAGTTTTTTTACTCACTTTACTAAATTATCCTAGTTATGTACTACTAATTTTTAAAGTCAACGGGCAATACAGGGATATCAGTTTAATTTCCTCAATAAGTACATATCCAACTTTATTGATTCCAAGACAAATGAATGTTATATATTTTATGTCAACATTTGAAGACATGTTTTCGTAACAATGCAATGACATTCTAAAGCATGACATTCAGAGTTGATTTAAAAGTATATACTTAGGTACATTGATTCGCTAAAACTACATGAAAATCCTGATTACTCAAGCCCCGGTCAACCTTCGAAACCAGATTTACATAACTCTGGACGTTCAAAAGATTTTTTATGCACTCCCTGAGTTTTTATAGTTGTTGTCTCCTCTCATTCTTAAATCGTCTCTAAAATAATAGTTGTTTTAATGATCAATTAAATTGTATGTACCTACCATGTATTTTGACATTCTTTATTCAACGCCTCCACAAGTGTACATCAAGCATTATAAATCGATTTTTACGCTTTGGAGTACTAAATAAAACAATTTATTTATCACCCTGAGAGTAATTTTGAAAAGTTTGTCACTTATAATTTTTAAGTGATAATAAAGCGGTTTTATTTGGCTCATGGGCTTTTTATAATCTAGTAATTTATTGATATAAATGTGCACAAGGGTATATAATTATATGTATTAAGAATTACGAATTCATCATGCCCTCGCAATTGGTAGAAAGGGGGCGTTCATTTTGAACGCGCTTGCGTAACTACAAATAAGATCATATTTAAACGCCGAATGTGAAAATTTAATTTTAAACATATATTATGCCAAAAAATAACAATTAAAATAAACCGCTTCAAAGTCAGTCTATAACTACATAATTATTTAGTGTTATGCAATAATCTCGTTGATCCGTTGCTAATGAAAAAAAAATGCTAAAATAAAAAAATCTGCTGGTTAGTAATAATTTATGATGACCTCGTTATCGATACAAGTTTGAAGGGTCCTTTTATAAAACCATTGATTTTGTAGGACCATATTTTTTTTACTTACTTTATATTTATGTGATTGAACAGTCATATTGTCCTACAAATTGCGTGGTACGTTATCCCGGTATTTCCTTCCCGGTCCGGTATACCCTTGCTACGTCTGTTAGCTACCACAATCAAACTTTTGGAATACGAAATTGTTGGGCGTCTCATCGAAATGAAGCTTCTCACGAAAAATTAGCTTGATAGTAATAAAAAAAATTTGGACCAGGGATCGCGGAATACTACTTTTTAACCATTTATGAAAAATATATGTCACCTGTGAGAGCGAGATAGAAATAACTAATTTAATAGCTCTTGGAATTATTGATAACATATTAGAATATCAAATCACACATTTAGGTATTACCAACTAAAACAAACAACAGTCGGATATACTCGTCACTAAATCTGAACAATTCTCTTTCTTAAGACTTATCAGATAGGGGAATGAATTGTCCTAAAACCATTTAAGATAACAGTAGATTGATACGTTTGTAAATCGTCTATTGTTAACTAGTATTTATTGTATTAACATTACACTTCATTAACTTCATATAACTTCAATTTGATTCTGTTTATTTAAGGATAAATTATCTCTTATGAAAATACATATCTTATTGTGAATTATTGATAAATTTAATATTAGAGTTGATATAAAAATTGAATGATTTGTGTCTAACTCCTTTCAAGGTGCACTAGGGCAACGAAGAAAGATAAAACATGAACTGTCAATATTAGAATTTTCGAATAGGGGCTTTTGAGTTTCGTAATTAACTTGCAAATAGAAGAAAATGCATTGAACATATATACGCTGAAAGTTCAAACAGTCCACCATATCCCTTCGTCTTGTTTAAAAACGTAGCTAGTTAAACGCGAAAATAATATTTTTGAAATCTTCAGATTTGGTCACAGTCAAAACTGATAGTTTTTATTTTTGAGAGCGGATTTTTTTTACGCATGCCGACTCGTGAAAAAGTCTTGACTCTTAGATAACATTTTTTAGTTTTATTATGTTATTAGTATGTTTATGAAAACTTTATTATAATTGGGAAACTAAGGAAAACCGTAATAGCGTATTTTATTTTTCTCGATGATAAATTTATCATAAAGTAGCCTCTATTTTAACTTTCTTTTGAATTCATTTTAGCATTCATATTATAAAATCTACAAATCTGAACTATGCGTGTATTTGTTGTAATAACAATATAATTTACTTAGACTTCTTATTTTGTGAGCTGACGGCTTGTAACAGCGCGGTGCGCCATATGTTTGAACCGATGGAAAGGTCAGCAGATATATCTTTTATAATGTTTGTCTATGCCCAACCGTGGGATAGGCTTAAAGCAACCAGGATTAAAGTAACAAAACATAAAGAAACATTTTATTATGGATCGCCTTTTTACTTGATTCTATACCTATGATAACAAGACAAAATATTATACATTATGTAGGTAGATAATACATCTTTCAAGAGATATCGCTCACTGAGTCCGGAAGTCTTAGTCCTGATTACAAAGTAAGGTCCCAGAATCAACGTTGGTCAATTTCGATACTCACATTTGAACTTTCGTGATCCATGATTTTTTTAACCCATGACGTAAAGAGGGGTGTTAATTTGAAGTGACTGTATATCTATGTGTCTGCTGTGACATCGTGGCTCTTAATATGCATGGATAAATTTTTTTGTTTAAAATCTGTCTGAAACTCATTACTATCCCACTGCTGAACTTGGGTTTCCGCTCCTCTATGTAGAGACTTAAGAGGGTTTAGGCCATAATCCACACACGCTGGCCTAGTGCGGGTTGGTGGATCAGGCGTCATACCCTTAGATAGAAAAGTTTTAGATTATTACTCCCTTATTACAAAATATGGTCTAAGTATTAAACGAGGTTTAAATGGCATAAGCCATTGTTTTTGTGTCAAAGTTGTCAATTTAAACCTAGCATAATGTTTTTGCAATTTTAACCTAGCATCTGTACCTATACTAATATTATAAAGCTGTTGTTGAGTTCGTTTGTTTGGTTAAACTACTGGTCTGCTTTGAATATTTTTTTTTTATATTTAATAGCCTATTTATCAAGGAAGGTAATAGGCTATATAACATCATGCTACGAGCAATAGGATCTGAGCAGTGGCCAAATCAAGAATAATGGCAGCGAAGCCTTGCGAGACTTCTAGTTTTGTAATAATGAGGTGTAAGTTTATTTAATTAAAGGAAAATTAATAAAATAAAAAAGCAATGCACTTTGTAGTTATCTAACTATTTAATAAATACACAAAACATTCTTATATTATAGAGACAGTCACTTTTCTACTATTATAATAAGGTTTATAATCCGTTGTCTCGGTAGTAAACTTATGTCAACATAGTACATTATATAAGTATGATTATAAATCGATTAATGACTTTAAGTATTGAACTTCGGTACCTTAAAATACATTCCGAAAATTAATGTTTATTAAAGATTTAATATACAAATTTTAAACAAATAAAGACAGATTTATACATTTTTAACAATTTAAAATAATAGACATGCCAGCCTTTTGAAAAAAATAGTTAATAGCTCTTTAAAACATTAATAATTCTTTGAAAATTTATAATTGACAAGATATTTTATGTATAATGTACCTACTAAAAGATGATAGGGTCTTAAATTGAATAACTTGAAAAGCTTCATTTTCATTTATTATAATAAAATAACATTCTTTCTGTAATCTTGATAAATATTAATTGAAAATTTTTATTTAGAAAAATTATAATAATGAAATTAAATGCAAGTACTTATAAGAGTCACTTTTAATTTATAATATTTATCTTTTTTATAGGTATATTCGATCATTTATGTATTTGAAAATCGAGTTAAGGTATTTGTGTACATAGATTTGTTAGATAGTGGTTGATATAATATGTCAAATATGTTATAGATAGGTATAATTTACAGATTTTCAATGTAGTAACCTTCGTCAATGTTCTGTTGTCGCCTGTAGTTATCCATCTGTGGAGAAATCAATCGTTATTTTTTTTTTATGTAGGATGCACGAAACATTACAATCGTAAATAAACAGAGAAATAAAAACAGAAAAACACTGAGCTGGATTACAACGTAAACACATGCATACAGTGACAATATTATTAATATTAGAACTATGTATAAATTAAATTTTTACCCCCATATTACAAAACATGGACTAAGCATTAAACCAGGTTTAAATTGACAACTTTGACACTAAAACAATAGCTTATGTCAATTTAAACCTGGTTTAATATTTAGTCCATATTCTGATAAGGGGGTTTAGAACAGTTTCGTTATTTGTACTATTAATTAATCATTATGGAGGATGCCAATAAAAGTTGTAATAATTTTATGAAAGTTATTATCAAATACAAGAATTGCAATATTGTTTTTAGCCAAATCATTGTATTGACGAGCCATTTTATATGAGTAACTGAAATTGAAACTCGTAGTAACGCGCGTGCGACGTGAGAGTGTGCGCCGTGTGCAGCGGAGGTGTGTCGCTCATTGCTGGCATGTGCGTTGCGTTTGGACGGTTGTGTCGGCCTCGCTGTGATTTTCGCGCGCAATATGGATGAGAAAGAAATTTTACGAAAAGCAGTTGCAATATATGAAAGTAACCGATTATTATGGGATCCATAACATCATTAATATTACAACAAAAACAAAAGCTGCTGTGTGAGTTGGATCAAAAATTAAACTGCGTTTGCTCGGGCCAATCAACGCGCAGCGCATGCTCGGCCCGAGCAAACGCAGTTTCATTTACTCAGTCGAGGCGTACGTGGATATCGTACGCGGCGCACACCTCGAACGTGCATGCGCGACTACGTCCACAAATAATTTAATGCTCGCACTGAGGCACTTTGATCTTGAAGCATTTGCCGACGTACGTTAGCTCACCCTCGCACGTGTGTGGCACATGCCTCACCACGAATATAAAGATGCACACACCTTGCGAGGCATGCGCTGTGCGCCGTTCGTGGTGCATGCCTCGCAAAGTCTGTATCCACCTCAACAGTCACTAATAAATAAATTGGTGACTGTTAACAAAGTTGGATATGAGTGAATAAGTCTTACCCAATGTTTGAAGATGTTCCGAAGTTTCATCTTCATAACCTCTCGAGCGGCGACGTCATCTCGATCGTACACACCTGGACATGAAACAGAATTATTTGTATGAGAATATACGTGTATACTGGCTAACTGCCTTCGTACTAGTAGTAGTAGAATATTACCTCATTTAAGCATAAGCGCTCTTGTACGATATACTTATACGATTGTACTTTTACTACTACTACTTGATAAGCGATGGTGGCTGAATGGATATGGGACCGAGACGTGCAAATCACGCGGTCCGAATTCGATTCTGACCAGCAGTACCAATATGGATTTCACTTTGTGGAATTTATATGTACTATTCATGTGACTTACCATCTGCTAACGGTGAAGGAAAACATCGTGAGGAAACCCACATATACTAGAAGAAATTCTATGAGTATGATCCACCAACTCGAATTAGGCCAGCGTGTGTGGATTATGGCCTAAACCCTCTCAGTTCTCTAGATAGAGGAGAGGAGACCCAAGCCCAGCAGTGGGACATTAATGGGTTGCTGATGATGATGCTCTTGTACCCATTGATTAATTGCTCTGTCGCTAAGCAAGAAAAAATCTTGTCTGCGCTAATCACGGCGCGCCCTGTATTAACGTTCACTCGTTCACGTTCATTCATAAATTTATATTCCATACCTCCATCCCTGACGGGTATGATATCGTCTCCGGCAGGCAGGATGCCACTGAAGCCGGAGTGAGGGTATCCAGGGTGAGGAGGAGTTTCCTCCTGGCCGAGTTGGTGACGAGCCACCAGTTCATTGCTTGATATTTGCTAACAAACAAATATTTGTTATAAGTTAAGGCTAGTATTTTACAATTAAATAAATTTATTAATATCAAAACCGGTTTTACGTTATTTTAACGCTTTTTTCCTTATGAATTTACGTATAAGTATTTCTCTTGTGGTGTCAGTGGACATTCTATGAGTATGACATCTGTCGAAGTGAAGTTTTGTATAATATTTTACTGTTTATATTTTTAATTTCATCCTTAAAGTCTTATGATTTCAGTTTATATTTCTTGTATCCCAAATATTGGTTAAGAATGCATTGTTTCATCCAACAAGTGGACGAGTGAAGATCCAATCAAATCAATCAAAACCCTTTAAATTGTGTACTTAGTTGATTTATCCATTTTAATTAAAGTAAAATAAATAAACAAAATAACGTAATCCTTAGCACCATATTTTATTAAACTTAAGGTTTTTATCCGACTGCCAAAAAGGAAGGTAATGTTTTTCACGCGTATGTATGTATGTATGTGGGCATTTCTGTTCCATTGTGACCTTCTGTAGCCTAAACGGCATTTTAAAGTGTGAGGTGTCATTAGATTTGTATTTTTCCCCCGAGTGTCATAGGCTATGTGACGTCAACAAAAAACCAATATGGCGGCCGTAAACTGTCAAACCTGACGTTTTTTTAGTGCTATATCAGATGAAAGCTAATTAATAGCCTAATTCAATTATATATGCACTAACTATTGCCCGTGACTCCACTTGTCTCTTGTAACCTAAATAGCTTGACCGATTTTGAACTATCAAAATTAATAATATTGACTGACAAAGCCTACTTTTTGGAAAGGCAGTCGGTTTTTTGGTTTTTTTTTTAAATAAACACTTGTTGTCCAACGATGTCTAACAAGAAATGAAATAGCAACATTTTTTAAGTGGCTTTACTTTTCACTAATGCAGTATAAACTTTATATAACAAAACAATACCTGTGATGAGGGAAATGAATTAGTTATGTTAGAAGCGCCCCCCGACGGACATTCTTCACAACTTTACTAAAAGCAACTTTAACTTATTAATTAGGAAATATTACGTTTTAGGTCAAGTTTACACTATTGTCGTTATGTTTTAAACTAAGTGCGTAATTTAAGTGCAACTTGCGAAGTGTCACTTATAAGTTCTAATTTTACAAATTATTGTATTAGTTTTTTTTTTTTTTTTCATAATTCACCGTCATAGCCATGTATATCTAGGAATTTGTTAGCTCATTTCATTAAGAAATTATTTTATGTAATAACAAGTAAATTTTGAATTGTAATCCTCCACTGCTGTACAAGTAGTCAACTATTTTACGTCACCGCGAGCGGTCCTGTCCCCTTATTCTGAGCTGTCGGAATATTTTCGGCCAGAACTGTCATTTTATTTAAAGTTAAAAAACAGAATGTTAAACAAATAGATGGATGTAAAAAAAATCCTATATTAATCTTTTTTTTTTTCTAATTAATTTTCTATTCCGTACACCAATGATATTGTATGTTAAAAAAGGTGTAAGTTATTTTTATTATAAAGTTTATAAGCGCTCGAAAAGTGGCACACTAAAAATAGTCTTATTAGCAAACTTCATCTCAATGTCCCGTTGACGGCAAAGGTATTTTGACATTGCATTATTACGATATCTATGTGTGCGTTTATGTGCCATTTCCAAAGATCGAACGCTATGTAACCTATCTACACCTTTTTAACATACAATATCATTGCCGTAAACCAATTTCTAACACTTAATAATTTAAAGCTGAAAAAATTGGTCGTTCTACGATTCGAAAAAGTTTACGATCCGGGAGCAATCCGATGAGTCAGAATCAGGGCCCTGTGTCGCCTGCAACCTTTATCCTTTAATGTAAGAAAATTATTTTATAGTTTAACTGCCCAGAGTAAAAAGATAACCTATTTATAGAATGAATCGACCATGAAGTATTATGTGAATATATACAAAATAGAATTGAAAATAGAATTGATTATTGAATAACAAAAGAATATAATATATCATACTTTACTCAATCCCACACATTACTCGTATAAATAAAAAGTCGTTACATTTCTAACTACCCTCTAATATCTAGAGTCATTAGTTTAATATGCGGTCATTATTGGGTATGCTATACCCGTAATGCTCACAGATATACACGCAATACAGGAATGATATTAATGTCTAGGTGTATTATGCCACTATTATTCGCCATTGATATGCTCATTAAAAGCGGAAAATGAATGAAACGCGAGAGAATGCGAAGTAATGGCTCATTTGCAATAATAATAGCTTAGTTTTTATATACACCTTAGGAAACAGAAATAGAAAAGAATGCCGATGTATAATAATCGGCTTGTGCCCAACATTAGAGTCAGCGAGAATTAAGATTAATCTTAACTTATTATCCGTGTAGTGACGGATTAAGAATACATAATGTCACTATCCTATTTCAACCCGTGTGTGTCGTAAAAGTCGATTATGGGAGTAACCTTATCCAGACAAGAGTGCTGAGAGAAAAGGAAAATTCGAAACAAACCCTATACAAACCCAGCGTGGTGTAGTATTGTTGCTTTTAAAAGACAACGCCCGCACTAGGGAACAAGCCCTGTGTCGCGGGGAGCTTTACAAACATGAAACTAACGGACACAAAGTACACCCAGACTAGAAACAAATATCTATGAATCACACAAATATTTATTTCGTGTGGGAATCGAACCCACGTCACCCAGCACGGCGATGAAGTGGCGAGTCGACCACCTTAACCAATGCGCCACGGTGACAGTAGGCTAAATTCCCTCTGCATTTTTAGAGGAGACCCGAGCGCAGCAGTGTGGCGTTTATGGGTTGAAATGATAACTCATAATCTGATACATACAGTGTAAACTCACCCTTTCAACTTAGTGATCATCATAGAATTACATACCGAACCCTAATTAATGCTGCAAACTATTGGACAACTTGCGCATAGTTTTGGTTAATAAACATACTTAATATATTTAATTATGCCTAATAACTTTCTATCATGTATAAGAATCTCGCTTTATAACTATATACATACATACATACATATAGATCACGCCTCTTTCCCAACAGAGGGGTAGGCAGAGACCATTTCCTTCCACTTGCTACGATTCTGACATTTATAACTATTATTTTATGAAAAAGTTTAACTAAATTAAACCATTATAAAATTCAGTTATTAATGACTTAGCGATGTGTAGGATGTCCACCCACATCCTCAAGGTGGACAGATCAGATCATCTGATCCAAACGGTAGAATGCATGTCTAGATCTGGATGCAAGCCTCATACAACTGTCCTATTGGTAATCTCTTGGGGAAACCTATGTCCAACAGTGGACATCCTAAGGTTGATATGATGATAATGATAATAAATAAAACGAAAATTAAATAAATAATTTGAAAGTCAACTAAATAATAATACTAGACATATATTAAACAAAGATGAAACTGACTTGAACAGTTAGATAGGTACAATTTAGTCATGAGACTCATTAAGAAAATACATGCGGTTGGCAAACGGCTTGGGGAAGGTATATCGACATATCGAAAATTGAATTGATGACGTTCAAATTTCATAATTAACTAACGCAAAGATGCTTAACGGATAAACGACAAATTAGTTAAAGCATTATGCGATGGTGGCTGAATGGATAAAGGACCGGCGTGCAAATCACGCGGTCCGAGTTCGATCCCAACCGGCAGTACCAATGTGGATTCCACTTTGTGGAATTTATATGTACTAGTCAAGTGACTTACCATCTGTTAACGGTGAAGGAAAATATCGTGAGGAAACCCACATAACGTAGAAGAAATTATATGAGTAAGTCTGATCCACCAACCAGCACAAGGCCAGCGTGTGTGGATTATGGCCTAAACCCTCTCAGCTCTCTAGATAGAGGAGAGGAGACCCGAGCCCAGCAGTGGGACTTAATGGGTTGCTGATGATGATGATGCTCAATTTTAAATTAAACTTGAATCGTTGTACATACTTATGAAAAATTTAAAAACATTAATCTAGATATAATAAATCGACTTTGTCATTGTTACACGACTTTATATGTGGTTGAAAGTTTAAAAGTACACAACTGATTAACACTGATTAAATCTAAAACTAAATTAATTCTGCATATTATTTAGCACTTTTATATCGTTATTATCTTTCCAAACTTCTAAAATAGAGTGAGAAAAGTTTGCCTGTATGCAATTCACATCAATTTTTTAAGCACTAATTGCTGAACAATTAAAGGCTTTTACGTGTGTTTTAAACGATGTAACAGGTAATGGTTTAGTTTAATGTTCTCGTATAGAATTGTAAATGTTTTGTACAATTTCGTTTGAAACGGGCTAAAGCTAAAGAATTATTTAAAGAATTCTCTTCAATATTAATTAATGCAACTCAGTGTTCGAAGTTGTTGTGTTTTTCATTGTGGCAAGTGCATTTCGTTATGCGACAAAAAAAAATACTGAAAAACGTCAATATTATGTTACTAATATAAATATATAGGAACGTTAATATGGAGGGATTTTTTTACTGAATCACGCCAGAATAGCTGAATATATCTGTATGAAATTTGGCACACAGATAGACTAATTAGTCTCGGGTTCAGTTCCCAGGTCGGACAAAAAATGGTAATTAGCTTGTTCTGTCATGAAATTCTAAGTATCGTCGTATTTACCAACATACTACGTGAGCGGTGCCGCAGGTGGATTATATTTAACTATATTTAACATTTCGATAAACAAATACAAAACAAAAAACCGTTAAAACATTGATTAACGTTATATCAGTTTTGTTGATTGCTGCAATGTCAAAAGCCCATGTTAATATAAAATTAAATTTGCCTTACATCGATAGAATTATCTCCAGATCTCTTGCCGTGACCGCCGAAGCATGAATGACCGAAGGCGGAACACCCACCTGTGGACAACATAAATTAATACAATTATTACCTTTCAACTAAAAATCGTATTCATCAATATTATAATTCGTAGAGTTCTCGTAGTCGTTGTGCTACGGCGTAGCATCGTAGTAGAAATAATAATAATAATAATATTATACCACATTCACACAGCGCCATCTAGTCCCAAAGTAAGCAATTATATTTGCTTGTGTTATGGGTACTAAACAATATATACTACTTAAATGCTTTTTTATTTTTTGTAAATACATACATATTATAGATAAATTACACTCAGACACAGAACAAACCTTCATGCTCATCACACAAAGATTTAATTTTGTCCTGGGTGGGGATCGAACCCACGACCTCCGGCTTAGCAGTCAGGGTCACTAACCACTAGACCAACAGGCCAGTCAAGAAATTATTTTAACTTGGAACAAAAGTGTTTATTTTTCAATCGTTAATACAGAACATTGGCTTTTGGTAAAACGTCACAATAAAACCTATAGCTGTGGTCACAAGTGAACTGTTGAGATGATGTCATGATTCCGTTAGTGAAGTATCTTTACGTGGCAGGGTCCAGCGAATTATCCTTGAAATTAATGCCAAATCGTCAAGTCATTTTCAAGTTATGCGCGTAAAATTTGGCAATGGTTTTATCTAAAGATACGAAAGTTTGTATAAAAAATTAGGACGTTTGTTACCCTTTCTTGCAAAAACTATTGAATGGATTGTGACAAAACTTTGCATACGTTTTAGATTTACTTACCTAAATGATACTTTTTCATTTTGTTATTGTGTTCTGATGGATTACGCGTGTGAAGCCCCGTACGCTACTTTTCTAGTATAGTCTGTCATACAAGATTTTCTTTGTACAGGCACCTTAAGCCCTAGTTCGTTTAGTTCTTACATTTTGAAGTTTTTATCAGCACACATGTTTTTTGTGTCAATTTCAAATAAAATTCATTTACTACTAATCTAAAACATGACCTCATAACTTGGCCCAATTCTCCGAATCGACGTAATAGTATCAATATAAGTATAAAGTGAACAATTAACACAATGTTTACAAAAGTCGAACAAAACGTCGGCTTCTTTACAAACGGACTATTGTGGCTACTTCTTTTTAGATATCAAATTGATTCATGACGTCATTTGTTGTCATGTAGGCTAGGTATGTTTTACTTAATTGAGGTTGTTACTGGAAAATTTATATTTGTCGTTATTATTAAATTTGTCGCACTCGGTAACCATAAACTAAGGGGAATTAAGGGACATAAGACTGCAGTCATCTAGGTATCTAAAGTAATATTTACTGATTGAAAAAAGTAATCTTCAAAGCTTATTAGGCAGTTAAAGAATTGTTATAATAACAACGTATCCATATATTCTAAATGATTTAACCATATTCGTTATCGTTATCATTTGTAGGTGAAATATCAAAAACAATAGTGAAATAAAAAGCATTAAGTAAATAATTTGTACTCAATCACGCAAAAGCGATTCTGGCTGAATGGATAAGTGACCGGCGTACAAATCACGCGGTCCGAGTTCGATCCTGACCAGCAGGACCAATCTGGATTTATATGTACTAGTCAAGTGACTTACCATCTGCTAACGGTGAAGGAAAACATCGTGAGGAAACCCACATACCCTAGAAGAAATTCTATGATTATGTCTGATCCATCAACCCGCACTAGGCCAGCGTGAGTGGATTATGGCCTAAACCCTCTCAGCTCTCTAGTTAGGGGAGAGGAGACCCGAGCCCAGCAGTGGGACTTAATGGGTTGCTTTGTAATCACGCAAAGATAGTTATAGGATACTTTTGATCACAGAACTGAGATAGGTTTTTTTACTTTTGACCAACATACTGTGCGGGCGGAGCCGAACGGACGCTAGTAATCTAAACATTAAAAAATATTACATTCTTTGAAATCTCTCCAAAAATGAAGACATTTAAATTTGATACACCAATACTTTATTTAGTTTGTTTATTTCCAACTTATCTTGTGTCTACTTCAATAAGCAACTACGTATCAATCTAAAACACTAAAACTCTGCAGTTGGAGGTAAACATGGATATTCACGCTCGACCAGAGCTCGGAGCTCTGACGAACCCCGTCGGGCGGTCAGTTTACATACTGGTTCGAACCACCAAAGTTCTCTTTTTCAGTTTATTTTAACATCACAGTGAAGCCACGAAGTGTATTTTTAGATGTCGTTGTTTCTTTTCGTTGGGGTAAAGGAATACCATTTTGTGGCAGGCTATTTTTTTTTATCTATAGTATAATTTAATATCAAACGTAATAGGTAATTACTTTACTGCTATTATAATATGGGAAATAATAATGGTTCCGAAAAACAAATTAATCTCCAGCGATCTGTGGCCGACTATTATTCTAATTAACCAGCGTTATAATGAATTACCGACAAAATACCCAAAACATAAACGAAAAAAAATATCCAATTTAACAAACAAATAAGAGCACGTTCGAATTACATTTTCTCCTAAAAAAAAATGGATTTTCGAATAACAAAACTAAACTTCCGAATAGAATACTGAACCTCCGACAAAATTACTAAGTTACCGACAACAGAGGTTTTGTCAAAATAATCATATTTTTACAACTTGCATTAACTGTTTTAATTTCTATTGTTGGTTATCAAATTTATGTTCCAACTCTCAGTAATGATGAAAATACCTCAACTGTTCGGCCCGCGCGATCGCGTTCGGTCGCATTCGGCTGTTTTCGCGTGCGAGTTCGAAAGCTCCGAGCGCAGTGTGCTTGCAACGACCGTTGCAAAAACGTTTCTATCGTTGTAACAAGGTAAAATCCAAGGTAGGTTAGGTTAGGTTAGAACTGCGACCATACAAAGCCAGCCAACTAGTCAGTTAACTAGTTTACTCAAACATAGGTAAAGCATACCCGTGGTAAGTAAAATTCATGATATATGATGCAAGTAAAAGTTATTGTTACAAGTACAATTTTATTTTTTTATAAGTTTCTGTATAATCACTCAGAATAATATTTTCAGTATAATGTTACAGTTAAAATAGCACCACAGTCTATGAAATATGAAAGGTAATTTATAAATTAATAGTAGGCAAGAAGAGATAAAAATTACAAAGCATAGTTTTCAGTAGAACGTAATTTATGCTGGTAGAAAAATATTATAGCAATAAACAGTCATGTTTATTTTTCGAAGATTTCAGTATCTCATTCGGTCGTTTCGTTATTTTTATTCGGACAAAAGTAGTCGGAAAGTTAGTATTTTAGGTAGTAGATTTAATATTTTGAGTAAGAAAAATTCTTATTTTTTTGTCGGAGCTTTTATTACTATCCTTATAATATATCGACGCAGAACCCTAGAGTTCAGGTAAGTATCTTATATTAAATCTGCTCATAGCCAGAGGGACTAAAAAAGCTTTTATGTAATACAAATAATGTCTAACTATTTATTATGACCGGCAAAAGATGCATCATTGTTTTGGTGGCTATATTAAACTACTTTATTTTACTTTTGTTCATAATAATTACATAATCAATGCGCCACAAATAGGCATACATCCAAAAATGTGAAAATGTGGTCCGTGTATCAATTTAATTTGCGTGAATCACGTGCTTGTAAAAACCCCTTGACTCAATCAGTTCCAAATCATTTCCGAAGTAATCTTTATTTTTCAATCATCACGTCAACTTAATAAACTTAATCAATAAACGATAAAACATTGAGGAAAGCTTGCAAAATGTTGTCACAATAAAAAAACATTTAAACAGCAACATTGTATTGGCAATCACGAACGAAGTATAAGTGGTTGAAACGCAACAAACAAACGGTACCTCGTAAACAGGAACCTGCTAATACTGTTGTGTATAGTTTTATTGTTACACCGCGTTCTGATAAGACTCTAGTACACAAACAGTGGGAGTAATGTGTTTGCGAACAAATGTACACAAATTATCTCTATTAATTATTGTAAATATTTTATCTTTTTATTAAAGAACTAGCTGTTACCTTGGCCAGCTCCTATTAGTCATAACGTGATGTTATTTGATCAACAGCCTTCCTTGATAAATGGGCTATCCAACACTAAAAGAAAGTTTTATTTTGAGACAGTAGTTTCTGAGATATGAGAGAAAAACGTACTATACAGTAAAATTAATATTTAACTGATAAATAGCTTCCATTCTACATTAAAATTTTAATATTGTTTTACTACCTACTAATGCTACTATGTTCTTACTGTATACGACTGACCTGTTCGTCTAGTGGTTAGTGATCCTGACTGCTAAGCCGGAGGTCGTGGGTTCGATCCCCACCCTAGACAAATCTTTGTGTGATGAGCATAAAGGTTTGTTCTGTGTCTGGGTGTAATTTATCTATAATATGTAAATATTTACAAGAAAAAAAAAATAAGTATCATCATCAGTTGTTTAGTACCCTTAACTTAAGCAAATATAATTGCTTACTTTGGGACTAGATGGCGTTGTGTGAATGTGGTAGAATTTTATATGTTATATTTGTACGCCAATGATGGCTAGACATAGCGATCCATATATTATAATTTAATTTAGAGAACATCTGTATTATACCTATGATCTACAAATAAATGATTTTGATTTTGATTAATTTAAAAAATTACTATTACAATTACAATTAAAATTGTAACAACTATGGCGATTGAAAAGAGTGGGTCTGAGTTTCTTGCTAAGTTCTTCTCAGAGCTCAACCTTGTCAGTGAACTGGCCTTAGGCAAATTTACTGACACCTTTTCTGGCTTTGTATGACGTTCATAAGTATCATGTATGTGATCCAAATGAAATAAAAAGATTTGACTTTGACTTTGATTTTGCGATTAGCGCGTTCAACCAAAGAAACAATCAAACAAACTATTAATCTTTATAATATTTTAGGGTTAACAGAGACACTAATGAAAACTTGGTGAGAAAGTTACCGATGCAATATACTGAGGTATGAATTAGATTCCAATCGGGAGTGCAAATACATACATTCATAGCGCTATGTCGTTTATCATGGAAGTGTAGACAGGTGTATCACACAATAATTTAGATCTCTTGTAATAAACTTATTGTCATTAACAGGGCAAATTGAATAAACTCCCTAACGAGGTTTTCCCATGGAACTACAATAGAACTTAAAAAAAGGAGTTAATAGGTTTCTTGAATCGGCAACGCGCTCGTAATGCCCCTGGTGTTGCAGGCGCCCATAGGCTACGGTAACCGCTTACCATCAGCGGGCCGAGCATCTGTTTGCCACCGTTTTGGTATAAAAAAAATACCTAGTATACGGATATCATCATCGTCATCATTTCAACCCATAAACGGCACAGCTAGGCACGGGTCTCCTCCAAAGATTGTGGAGGGAATTTTTGATTACTATACCACGTTGGCCAAACGGGTTGATATAGGGTTAGTTTCGAATTTTCCTTTTCTCGCAGTTCTCTTGTCTACATAAGGTTACTGTTTGTCGCCTTTTACGACACCCACAGGTTGAGATTGGGTAGTGACATTATGTATTCTTAATCCGTCACTACACAGAAAATACGGATATATTGAGACTTTACTATAACAAAACATAATAAACTTTGCCTGACCATTAGTATGACATGTATACAGTTTTTTTAATACCTCGATGTCAATTAGCACAGCTATCTATTGCCAGTTAATCCATGGGACAGAGTAGGTCAGCATTCATACGATGCATGTCATAACATAGCTAAACTGGATCAGCTTTCACTAACGAGCTCGAAGCCGTGAGGAAAGCTGCGTCGTCACAGTGCTTACGTTACTCACTAGTGGTTAATATTCATCGTACATATTATTATATATATAGGCATTAACATTAGGTAGCTTAAAGGCATTTACAATATATATATATAATACAAATATATATTAAGAAGGATAATTATGTTTATGAAGTGGATATTATGAGCGTTTGAATACTTGGACACCAAAACAACCATTGGTGTCTTAAGCTATTTTATGCAATCTACAAAGTTTACTGTATATTTATAAATATTATATAATATGTAAGAGCTATTCTTTTTTGTTTCTGCATAGTATATATTATATTTTCATATAATATACATCATCATGTCAGCCCAATGACGTTCACTACTGAACACAGGACTTATACACAGCGGATGACTTTTCAAATGAAGGAACGCATTAAAAATATATAGGAACAAACAGAATATAACCACTGCGTTTTATCTTGGTATGTCAACTATCATTATTGTCAACATATTATGTTACAATTTTAAACATGGCAATATTATCACCAATGTTTGAGAATGTTTAATTAATCGCGCTGACAGCTGTCATATAACATGACGCATCTTTGTCACATGACGTCAATTAATAAAATATCAAGTGTTGTAAATTAGGGAACGTTGAAATGTTATACGGGACAGTCCCACTCTCATACCCAGCAATGAACCCTTGCAAAAACTGAGTTGTAACTCTCGGTAGTCCCAAGAATACTCAACTTACTGTCTTGGAACCTATAACTACATTAATCAGAAGTAAATGACAGATGACGACCTAGAACGCTGGATGAGAGTAGCTGCAAATAGTACTCAGTGGCGTGCAATTGGAGAGGCCTATGTCCAGCAGTGGACTAGTACAGGCTGATGATGATGATGATGAAATGACAGACTTCGGTAAAAATTATCCACTTTCCTCCATAACAAAATGGGAGACAAGAGCATCTGTATTGGACTTTAACCTATTAAAAAAAAAACACTAGGTACAAAAAACAAATTTACGTAACCTACTGAATCTTTTTTTTTTTTTTAAACATGACATTTAATAGAACATCACTATAATTACGATCTAGTCTATATACAGACTAATAAGTAATTTTAATTTGACCTAATTTAATACGTAAACTATTCTAAGATTGTGTCCATTAACACTAATCTTATAGTCTCTATTAATATGAAGACACTTTGTTCTTGTGTTCTTAAGTAGGAACACTACATTATTACGATTGTAACCTACTGAATCTGATTCCGTAAAAAGTACGGCAAAACGCCTAAACGCCTCAGAATTCACACGAGTCGACTCGTCATCATCATGAGCAACCCTTTAATGTGTGTGAAATTTAGTGAATAATGAAAAATGGTATGAAACGAGGACTTCAAAAATTATCCTTCCCGATTCATACCGTGGGGTGAACAGCTCGGTATGAATTGAAGCTCTTGGTATTTTAATATACAAGAATCTATCTTCGCTAGTAAGTGTCGATAAAGTTTTGATGTAATCAAATCCGCTTTAAATAAGCTTGTGTATCTGTTGTCCGGGATGTCATATTACTCATTCATGGGGACTCGTCACAATCCGATTGGATCTAACTATAGAAATTTATGATGATTTTCTTTTTTTATTGCTGATCAGTGGCGTAGCATAAATATGTACGTCTGCGGCTCATGAGTAAAAATAAATAGATTTTCAGTATCAGGTCGCACTCTGCAAATATGATTATGGGATTGTCGACCAAACGTTGCTGGCGATATATTGATGTGATGTACCTTTTTCTAAACCTTCGGGGAACAAGAAGCTTCGTTTTTTTTTAATTTATTTTAGGAATTAAAAACTTCAGACTTGTTTCAGTCTTATATAATTAAGGTCAATATAACAAGTCCGTGTAAATCTATCGCTTTAACAATATTTTTATTACAATACCTAGGCATAATAAGAAGTTCACCTTCATGATATTATGTAGGAAGCAATTTGACACATATAATAAACCTATCTCTGTTCTGTGTTGATAATAATTGATGTTATAAATCCAGTTACATAATGAAGTTATAAAAAATAAAAATTGACATAGAGTTCAAATTAATATTATATTCTTGTACAACGAAATTTACGCTGGAACCAGAACTCAGCAACAATTTATAATTTGTGTATCTGAAACCTATTGATTTTCACACAGTTCAGAAATATATTGATTACATTAACTTTAAATTATATTTTAACACAATTTCGATCACATTGTATCTCAATAAAATGGTTTAACGTCCCTCTAATCCAGTCTCTCAGTAATTTATGTTAGAAATTAAATTAAAACCCATTAAGGCGAATACGGTGTGAAAACAATTAAACAAAAGTGTCCATACACCCACACATAATTACGTTATTGTACATACTCACACACTTCTAGTCAGCTAAGAAAGATCGATGTAACTCTATGAAATACGTTAAGGGAAATAAGTATCTAAACTAGTTGAATTTAGAGGTGATTTTCCCGGGAGTTCGTATGTCTACTTAAGTTGTTCTTCGTTATCAGTTTAAATTCAATAGTCAAGTCTATGTGTTACGTAAAATACGTTTAATTTGAAAACAAGTAGGTATATAATTTTATAGTACATTAAATAGGTAGAGGATTTGCAACTTTAGGAAAGATAAAGTTTCGCATTTGCAAAAGTGTGCTAGCAAATTGAAGGATTTGTTTTTTTTGTTATGTAACAAATAAAATTATTTATAAGTGAATTGCAAGTCTCCAAAGACTGAAGAAAAGTTTCAGTTCAATTGTTTTTAATAGTTAATTCTAATGTTGAACATAGTATAGGTTTTTTTTAAATTTGTTTTTAATTGTATAATTATTGTTATAATAATAATTTATTTAAATTTAGTACATGATTATAAATTATGTCATTCATTAAAAACAAAATTAATATTGTTTACAAAATTTCAAAATGACACTTGAACCAAACAAAAATTATGTTAAAATCTGTGTTCATAAATTAAAACACATTCGGGCCTTTCAGTGGCTTATAGCCTTCTAAGTAAAAAGCAGACGCGCTTGTTTCTATATTTCGTTAGAAAGATTTTAAGCGCAACATAAAATGTAATTAATTATAAGTAATGCAAATTATCGTCGCCTTAAAAACCCGCGGCGGAAAAATAACGTCAGTAATTTTTTCACTAAGTTGTACGTACGTACCTTGCTTTTATAAACTAAAATCATTTAACTATTTATAAATTTATGCCATAATATTATTTTTCTATAATTTTAGAAATATTTGTACGCCACGTTATGTTTAAAATGTTCGCTTCTTACTTACATCGCCATGCCCAGTGACGTGGGTTCGATTCTCACACGAGATAGAAAGAAGGAGAACACCCAGACTTAAAACAAATTTTATTTAAAAGTAGCGCAGTGGAAGCCTGCTGTACCCATAATCTATTAAAACCTGTTATATTCGGTATACAACCGACATTTATTCAAAATTCAAATTTAAACATTACTTAAACCAAAGATACGATAGATGGCGTAAGTAGTAATAATTTGTTACTAAAATATAACATTTTTTGTGTCCGTTAATTGTAGGTTTGTATAGTTACTCGCTGTACAGATTTAACACACCAGTACGAGCGTTTTCTTTAAAAAATAAATCTTATGTTAGGTTACACGAGATACCCGTGCCCAGTAGTGGAAGGTTTATGGGTTGCAATTATGATGATGATGACACGAGATAAATTGGCGTAATTTAAAACTACACATACTCTACAAAAATTTAAACATTGTACAATTTACACCTGAGATAAATACGTAGGTATTGCGATAACAGCATACCTACTACTCGCTTGTCAATTAAGTACCAAGCTCGTGTTCTCCATGAATGACAAATTAAGACAATCTCGAAACGTTATGGACGAAGACACCACAGGATTTCTCAGAGGGTATCCTATAATTACAACAATATACAATTTAGTTAGTGTAGTTTCCAGACACCACCTTGTGCATGTCATAGTCAAATCCACACTAAGTAACTTTTGCCTACGGCATATTCACCGGTAATTTCTCTGTCTCTGATTTAATTTTGTAGCGTCCGAACGATATTCCTAGACGCAATTTTAGTTGATTACCGCCTTCATTTTACAGCTTCTTTTATGTTTTATTTTATACCTTCTATATAAAAAATCGAAATACAATATATTTTTTTGTGTTGGATGTCTATAGATTACGATGCAGGCACAAAAAAAAATTGGTTTAAGAAGCCGTCCCATCAACACACTCTGTCAATATAACACATTGATAGAGCTACACATTGATAGGCCTTATAAATTTCCAAAAGAATATTGCCGGCGACTAATTTGTCCATCCCGCCAACTACATATATTATGTTGCCGACAAAAATATTGACAGATTGGCTTTAGTGTGTAGATTTTCAACCCTTTCAGTAGACAGGCACTTACATATTCGCTATATCTGTGTTTATCATCATCCAGAAATTTCCAATAGGACCGCGTGTATGCGGCTAGCATCCAGCGCGCTCCTGAAATTATAGTTATCTCATCCATTTTTCAGAAACGTTTAAACACACGGGATTTCAAGTCAACAGCTTTTACAATTTCAAAAAGCAGTCTTAATTCTTACTATGAACAAAAGTATGAAGAAATGCATGATACGTGTATTCCCCCAGGGTGGACGTGCAATGTATCTAGATGTAATACAAAGTTGATTTAAAGTGTTGTACACGTAAGATATCTGTAAGTTTCAGTTATTTATGATTCTTCGTAGGAAGTGAGACAACGGCTTCACAACTTGGCTTTAAACTATCGTATGTGATAGTTTACTGAGTTTCTGCTTTGACATGCAGAGTTATGTTGGATAAGTAAAAAAAAATATTTTAAATAGTGGAATTTTATGGCGTAAATGATGAATTAGCGCAGTCCCCTGAATAATCCATAAGACAAACATGTGGTTTTAAATAAATTTGCGAAACTAAAGAAGACCTTGATCAAAAAGTAGCCAAGCTCTTTAACATAGTAAAATAATCTATATAAATTATAACAAAAGCTATAACTTAATTCCAAATTTCTCAGACAGTTATTATATGTATAAGATTACTTTGGACTCAACAATAGTCGAACTAGTTGTAAACAGATTGTTAGCTAACACGATCAACTTAATGTTACTTGACAAATTTTATGTGGGTAGGTACTCGTACGTGACTTAGACTATAACTTTACGTGTCTGAAAAATCATGAAGTAAATATACTAGGTACCCAATTGTTCTGAGTTAACAATACAGCTCTTAAAAATATATAGGCACCTACATCTCGACAATCATTTGACCATTGGTAACATAATTATAAAATGAAAAATGTTTCTTAGAGCAACAAAAGCAATTAATGTAAGAGCAGCGTAAGCGTTTAAGGAAAAATATAGGTACTAACGCATATTTTCTTATACCTGTAATATTTTAGCGGATTCATAAATGAAACAACATTTTAAAACAGCCGCTTTATTTTACAATCGTTTTACAAATTTTATTATAAAACAATTTTATTGCAAACTTTTGTTTTCAATATCAAAGGTATCAGTGATTCATGGTGTCCCTCACAACTTTGCGGTCGGAACCCAAGTTTACTTCGCTTTGAACAATCCACTGTTTCATTTGTTCCTATAAATATTTAAAATATTTATCTTTTGCTTAATTTATTGTAATACTCAAGTATTTGTAGGTTTAATTTTAGATTTTCGCAACATCAAGAAGACAAGAGACAAGAAGGAATATTTTTTAATAAATATGTACCTTCTGATTGAAAGTTGTACCTCCAAAAAATCTACAGATTATATAACTCATGAAGCAGACACACTCAACCATTCAGCCAAGATTGTCATCTGAACACATGTACGAGCAAGTAAAAACCTCTGGGCTCGAAACTTTTTGAATAAGGAACGGAAAGTAAACATTGTTTATGGTAGGCGTAAGAAAGATGGAAGATTGCTCACGCATTTACTCTTGACGCTTGTAAGATAATAAACAATATGTCGTATAGAAATAATATTAATATATTATTATCTGCTTATTCAAGTTATCTAAGATTGTTTGGATTTAACGTAAAGAGAAATCAGAAGAGAGATTTAACGTAAAGAGTATCTAGATTATCGGTTCTTGTAAATTGTAATCGTTGATAGGTTTGATATAAAGGTAGATCAAATCATATTAGACTGTTGTCTAAAGTCCACACTTCGCCAGCTATGTTTGCTGCACCTCTCCGTACCCAAAAGTCTAGCCTTTTCAAACGGGTTTCATCAATTCTTTAGTACCTATGTGAAATTGGTAATTAATAAATTAATACAAAATCCATTTTTTTTTAAATGAATATAAAGTAAGTCGTGACGCACAATAATTCCTTGATTTAACAAGAAAAGGTATTGTAAAACGAAGCAAGGTTATAAAAATATTTTTGTAAAATATACTATATAATATAACTCTTTGGAAAACGTCTCGGACTATTGACGCGCATGAATCTTTTCAATGCCTTCGGCAACGAGCTGCCTACCCCTGATTTTTGCGCGGTAAATAATCGCAGCACCGAATCTTTTACTTCATTATGATTCACTTTTTTCTAAATTAATTTTATTAATCTGGAATTTTTAGCGCACCGCTAGGTAAGTGTTGTCGTTGTGGCTATGGGTACTATCGAGATTTACCTACTACGAAACTACAGAAGATTGGCTCAAATTAAGGGAACAAAAATTGAAGAAAAAGTTTCTAGCCTAAATATTCTTTGGCAACATATTGACGCTATTTTGCTAAACAATACTTAGTTGGTATGTTATAGAATAAAATAAGTTTTAATTAATCCCGAAAATAAATAATATTTAATGTTCCTGTGAGTAGTACAGGCGAAGCAACGGGCGCGGAATCTTATATTACCATACAACAATCATATATTAAAATTTTTTTCATAATTAAAATTCAAATCGAAAATTATTATGCCAATATTCAATATTCTGTGTCATTTCGACATTCATGGACATAAAATTTACCTAATATTACTGTTTGTGAAAATGATTTGTGTAGTAATAAAGATCGCAATTTTATATTTCATTTATATTGCATTATTAGGTAGGTACATATTTTGATAAATGTATTATTTGTTTTTTATTTTAGAAATTATATTACTACCTTTTAACTCAATTTTTGAACAATAAAAATTAATGAAAGGAAAGATATTAAAGTAAATAATAAAATAAATAAAAAATTATAAATATAAATACCTGAGTATTTATAGATAGTTATCATCACAATTGTCCAATAGGTCAAAAAAGGTCATTTAGATATTGTACTAATATTATTATGCTTTTGAGTTTTAATTTAGATATTCCAAATGAGATAAATAGCACCTGTATTATATTTAATTTTATAGCAGTATTTTAACTCGTTTAATTAACAAGCTGTTATTTCAACAAATCCAAACGTTTTGGACGTTTTACGAGTATGTAAAAAGGAATTTGAAAAGAGTATGGTAGCTATCATTTCACTAATTTAATTGGATCTAAAATGAGATTTATTATAGAATGTGAAATTTCAACTGCAGTTTTTTAAATCAAATAATTTTTCAGGATTGGATACCCAAGTTTTCTAAAGAAAATAAATGTTTCATAGCTGTAAATTTAAAATAGTCCTAATACAATATTTATTCTTTTATTATCTAATAACTTGCAATGTTTGTCTTAACTTTTTTATGAGACCTTTAGAAATACGTAATTGTATTTGTAGTCTGTGACAGTGTCTCACGGGCCCCATAGACAATGCGAAACTTGGCTCATTTATGGTGTAGCATGTTCAAGTTAGGATTGTATCTGGTGATAGACGAGTCTCATATATTTGACTCCTTTTTCTTAATGTACTTTGGTACGTGTTATTTTTTTGTTGTTTTTCCTTATTGTTGGTATTTTAACGTTTTGAGGAATATAGCCAATTGTTATATTGATAGCCGTGTGTCACGTTCTTAGATTTCAGAAATATCATCATATGAACAGTATGATATCCACTGTTGGACATAATCCTCCCGAAATAGATATCGAATAGTGCCGGTTGAGCCAATGCGGATGTGGCTTGCATATTTTATCAAAATTTGTCGAAAGTTAAAAAAATGATAATTTTCTCTTTTTTTATTGCCTGAAGTAGCAGAATAATAAGCGGCCCACCTGCTGGTAATTAATAACCACCGCAAATGGACGTAGGCAATATTAGGGGCACAGTCTGTCACTACTTAGAAAGGATAGCTTTCTTTAAACCTCGTTGCATCAATTTCATAGGGCCCAGGAAAAACCTCCAGAAAGTTCATAATGTCAAGTATAATCAACAGGAGCCCCCAGGTTCAGCATATACGAAGAAGTAAATAACGTTATTTATTACAAATTTTATGAAAAAAAAATAGGTAATTATAAATTATAATAAATAAATAAAAAAGAAAAAAATATTTTATGACATTAATTGGAGCTAAAAGTTTTTATTCTAAAACTAATTTTAGACAGGCCACTATGTGTCAAAAAATTATAAAATGCCACTAAAAAGTAAAAAATAATTTATTCTTTTTTTAAATCAAAAGGCATTCTACACTTTTTTACTTAATCAAATGCCAGTACAGGAACAATTAAAACAAAGAAGTTTATTTAAAATATAATAATATTCTTTATCAAAGCCTTTTGTTCATGAATAATAACATAAATATAAGTGTAAATTGAATACTCGTTTTTGTTTTCTTTTTCCAAAATATAAATTTATTGTTATTTTTTTATGTAATGATGTCAAAAAAAAAATAATGCTATCGTGAAACGTTTCACCCAAAATAATTAAATATTACGTAATCAGATTTAAGATAAGTACTTAATTTTATTTAAAATATTATTATTTATAATAAAAATTGAAACTTAAATAAATATCAATACTTTCAAATATTTGTCAAAGTAGGTGTCGCTACAAACTGATTATAATTAAATTACTGGTAACCTTTTTTTTAATTTTTTAATTGAAAGGAGTCCACATAATAATACGAAAATTATTTATGTACGCGCCAAAACAAGCTACAATAAATAAATGTTATGCGCCATGTTGCCTTATGTGTAACAGCAAATTTACTTTCTTCGCGAGTTTTCACATTTGTTCAGGATCTTAGGCTTCAAGTTAGCTAACTTTGTGTGAACTTTAGTCAAGTTAAACATTACCTTTTACTTATGGCGACCGGTAAGACGTGTTTATTTTAAACTTGTAGTGTTATAAAATTATTAAGGTAAGGTAGTATATAAACATTTATGACGAAACATTTAAGAAACAAACAACAAGAAGTTTGGTTGGTCAAAATTACACAACATTGCTGCAATACCTAACTCATTCCTAACGTTTACAGGAAAATAACCGAACCTCAATAGTGTTAACTGTTGCGTAGTGATATCTGAATTGTATCTAACCTTAATATTGGTTACAAACTGTTAATGTAAGCTCACATCATACCAATAATAGGCACAGCCTCTTCCTTAATTAATGTCTATGTTTTTCGATTAGTGATCAAACCACCAGATTTGTATTTTTTTTTTCTATTTTTAACACGCAATTTTTTGAGCGTCTGCCGCAGCGCCCGTTGGGCACTTCATGATTTAATAAATAGGTAGTTTAAACTTGTTTTATAATGAAAATGTACACATAAAGCTGATGTGTAGAAGATTTTATTTAATGTAGAAAGTTTTCTAATAAATTTTAAATATAAAAGTACTAATTTACTTAAATAAACATGTTGGTAACACTAAAACAAACAAGTACAAGCTAACCCGTTCAAAAAGCTCTTTTATAAGTATCATATTGAGCCCTTAGTGAATCCCTTATCAGAACATACAAAGGGTGGAGCTTAAAACCTTTTTGATTAAACAAGTAATTTGCACTGAAGTGGAAGGGACCAATCGTTCATACTGTTTTGTTAGTAAAAAAATATACACGGATTTTATTATTATATACATAATATGTAAAAGTATACGATCTAAATGATTGAAAAGAAACATAGTTAAGTACAGTTGTAGAGTAGAATGGATCATGTAATTTCAATTAAATTACTCTCATGCACACGCTAATATTTCATTCCTTAAGTTCCAACGAGCAATGGAGTTTGCAAGGCATGACATCTCCTCAAATACCCATAACACATCATTTAACATCTCAAGGCGAACGCCATCTTTATAATAAACATGACATGTATCGTGTTAATTTGCACAAAGAATAAGCAAGGCCATCCGATGAGGCAATGCTGCCAGCCTGCTGGGCATTTTTCCGGCAGACAGCGGCAGCGTTGTGGCAGAATTTTATGATGTTATATTTTAATTTGTTTTCCCATTTATTATATTATTTTTGTATTTTAAATATGTAGTATGTCATCTTAATCATGTTCATTATTCGTTAATGTGTAATTGTAGATACTCACGTTTTGCGCTGACTCCATGCGAGATGGCCAGTAGCGTGATGATGGTGACAGCTAAATACATTTGAGCCATTGTTCCTGTAACAAACAGACAAAAATCTATATGTATACAACACAAAATTTTGATCCACATCTGCAGTTCCTGAAACCCTGTTTGTTACAGATTCTGAAACTATCCAACTGGTTTCATTAGAAAGACAATAACACGAACGTGGTTTTAGAACAATAAAACAAAAAGACGTCATGAATTCCACGAGACCGCTCTCCGCGATCGCGGGCTTCAGATAGTTCTTAATAAGAACGAAATATCATCAGTTCATCACCATCATTAAAACTTGTAGACGTACTCTAACCTCACCTAACTATTTTTAAATATTCTTTTGTTTCTTTTTCAGCTTAATCTTTTACGTTGAATTTTAATAATAAGCATGTACTTTTATGCTATTGTTTACTTGAGAGGAGCCGATTTTTCCTTATTTTTAAATTTCGACGAATTTTTAAGTAATATTAAAATTTGTAAAACCATCGTATAGTCAAAATGTTTACGTTCTTCATTCCAAACGTGAGCATTTAAACGGGAAATCTTTACAAATACTTTTTTTAAGCTTTGAAGCGCAGGGTTTCTGCAAATAATAAAATGATTTATAATTTGAATCAAAGGAAATCATTGGTCCGTTCACTTTTGTTTTATTTTAGAAGCGTTCTATTGTTTTTATAAGTATTGATTAATGATATCAAAACAATTTTGCTATTGGTGACTAAACATGGTGGTATTCCAAAATTATAATATAGATACCTTTTAACATAATTCTTGCATTATTAATACATAATTAATGCAAAAGTCTTGATTACAATTACATTTTTGATTATAACCTAATATAAAATACTGTAAAGTACACATCACTGCTTAATCAAAGGTTTCTTCTTCTATATTTGAATTTAAATTATCTTAATATTTAGATAAAAAATATTTTTATGTCAACACTGGCCAAATAAAACCAAAATGGATTAAAAATATTTTCGGTTTCATTTTTAAAACAAATTTTTAAAATGGTTTCATGTAACCTAAATGGTACGAGTAATTTTACATATCCTTACCATTTAAAATGACGCCTAACTACACGTGGACGTACAGATCCATATAGAAATGTAATCAGAACGTTCCCACCGGGAAAACAACTAAGTTACCTATGAACGGTCGTCCGGAGACACCCGTTATCATAACTGGTATATTTTGAACTCTATCCACACCTTCACACGACAATATTGAGGCAGAAACGTGTGTAACGTTCATGCATGAAAGGTCTCAGTATTATGGTCAAGTGGGCACATGCGAGAATCTGATTTGCTGTGGTACGTCTGTTTGAAATCGTGTAGAATGTGCGAATGCATTCATTTTGCCGGTTAAATTGATTTTATCGTTAGAAAGTTTCAAGACCTTCAACAGTTTGTAATCGTTTTATTATTTTGCAGACTTCATTTGGTAAAAATAATAAAAAAATACTTATTTGAATACAAAATTTATTTTTTTAATGTCGTAGCCGAATGACTCAGCTATATTGCTCGGGTTAGTTTCATTGTTAATTATCTACTGCTCATAGCATTAATTTACCATTTTAATTAGAGACACTCTAGAGAGAAATTATGTGTTTGCATCTATACCTAATTATTAATTGTTATATTCTAAATTAATTAGGCCTTTACACAGCAATGGAGTGATATAGGCTAAATAATAAAATAATTATTATTATTATATTTGTACGCCAATCATGGCAAAACATGTTGATACGTAAAATTGTTGTTTTAAACTACCTGTGTTATTTATTATCTTTACTTTATCTTTATATTATATCCTACAGAAAATAACGTTAATTCAGAGTGCATTTGTGTTTAATGTTTCTAATCATGAATAAAATAAAAACAAAATCCAAATATTCTAAATTAAGAAATAATAATTTTATTTCTAACAAATTTATCTGTCAATTAATGTCTTTGTTAGTGGCGCCTCTAACGATGAAACTCGCAACTAATATCATTACAGAGGTTACATTACGTTAACTACCAATCACGTGGCGTTATATTAAATAAATCATATTATTAAGTTATGTTGAAGCACGTCAAAAAGTTAGACCAGCGGTCAGCGGTGATGAGTGACTTACCAACTGATGTTAACTTATTGATGAATTGTGTTATACTGTTTACGCTTTTACTCAGATATTTGTAAGATATAGACATATTTCAAAAGAGATAGGGTTTAGAATTTTTTCGCTTAAATTGTAAAGTAACATAGCCACCCAAAAGATGATCGTTGGAGAATATTTTTTCCGGTTACCTAGTTTACATTATCGCCGATCACCATGGTGACTGCCATTTAACTATGACATAGGCAATTAATAGTTAATTTTTCACTTAAAAACAAGACAATTATTACCTTTCAAAAAGAGATCGTATTTCGAAGGAAATAAATCCTAACCACTTAAGCCACGGTGAATAACAAAGCTAATGCCAAACGAAATCTGCCATGAAATAAATTCCGAATTCATGAAACTTCTAATTCATTTAATGAAAATTTTACTCAAAATCAAATAACAAACACTTCCCTGCAGAAGTCTTAGCAAATGCACTTTAAAATATATCAAAACATCTACAAATTGCACTGGTAATGAGTTAAAGTTGCAACTACACCACCCACAATTTCTTCGTCTAAACTTATCTAACTTTTAACTCCGTATACTGATTGCTAAGGTTATGAAACAAGCTTTGCAGCTTACCTTCTGACGAATATGGGAGATATTGGACTCACATTGGAAAAGAGTTAAGACGAGTAAAACGCTGAGCAAATTTGAATTTTATAGAAAGACTCAGAAGATAAAAATTGCTAAGCAGACAAATCTCAACATAAATCTGTTTTACATTGATACAATGATAGGTGTTGAACCAAATCCGATTCACTTCTGTTTGATGTCCGAATTGCTCTGAATATAAGATTGTAGTTTGGGGAAGATTTAGCACTATCTTTATATTGTGTTCCTTGTGGTGAGTTGTGGAAAATACTATTATGTTTTGTGGATCATAATGCTGACAGACAAAATTAATTTAAAAAAAAAACAACTTTCTAGAAGATGTATTTTATATACTCACTGTCTTTATTTCAAGTATAAAAAATATAGTTCTAGTGATTTCGTTCTGTTAGTTTATATTTTTACTTGTTGCCCGGCGCTTCGCTTCCGTGGATCTTTGTATGGCCACTACTTAACTCCTCAGAAAACATTAAAAGATTTATTCAATTCGAATCAGTAGTTCGTGAGATTAGCGCGTTCATCTAAATCAACAAACGATTAAACACAACTGTTTAGAGATTTAAAAGAGTTGCCTGAGTTTATCGCCGGCACTTTTTTAAGTTTCGATCATGTCAGCGAAGAAACTTCTTATGATGTCCATAAATATCAAGTACCCAAATTATAATAATACCTAAATAAATAACCAATGCACTAATTTACTCCAAAAAAATTATTTTTTTTTGGTTACCTTTTTGGTGGATTACCTTTTTGCTTAAACTTTGGTTTGATAAATACATATTTATCGGTATCAGTTATTTAGAACAATATCTTAGGGTGCACTACATAATATCGTTACGTCACAACAAACACAACATAAGGATCCGTTCTTGTCAGTGTGTTTATATTTAGTATAAATTAATTACAACAATGTTTGACTATCGCAAATCCGTTGTACGAAGAACATGTTACAATATCAACAAGTTTAGAATATGGTGAGGTTAAAACATCATACCGAACCCCTGTTGGATAAAGGAGTTATATGATAATGAATCAATTAAGCAATTTTCACCTTTTAAAGCTAGCGATAAGATTCATTATTATGAAGTGGAATAAATTGTCTTGTAATGTTTCGTCCTCTGAAACAGCCATGTAATTATATTAAATTAATATCGATAATTAAGTTTTTGTTTTACACGTCATACAGTTTATTTTCTGCGATAACTTTTTGTCAGTAATTTACATAGTTCTGTAAATATAACAACGATATGCGTTAACGTTTAGCAGTAATAATAGCAATGACTTGTAATATTGAAAAGTAGTTCAAAGAACCAAGGAATGTATACTTCCTAATAAAATTATTATCATATCTTTCGAAAACTTTATGTTATAATCAAAAATGGCTGGACCAGTTTTAATTAAATATAGATATATAAAATCCATCATCCATTCAAACGCATTAAAATATACGAGCTGCGATTCCACAGACACGTCAAACTTGTAACACTCCTTTTTCATTAGGGATTAAAAAATATTGGAAATGTATTTTTTTCATTATTTAAACAAGCAAAAATAATTTATATCTTCGTAGCGATGCTTATGAATGCGCAATAAAGCATAAACAATCGTATAAATAAGCAATTTATTTCACAATAAAATTCGGTACTAACTGTATTGAGTATTGATGAATAAATTCTTATTACATTGTGTCTATTTTTTGTTACTTAGTGGCGTAAGACGGTTCCGTGGAAGGTTCCGTGGCTTCATTACCTTACATGCTTAAAAAGGTTTAACAATCATAACGTTATTAAGTAATAAAATTAATAGTTCAATTCAAAAGTTTTTAAAGTCAAAAGTCTATCACAACATAACAATGAAATTGAAATCTTTGAATTAAGGATTCGCGTTCGTCACGAAAATTTATTTTAAAACGACATAAAAAAAATTAAAGAGCGTGGTAACACACGAGATAGTGCTACTTTTTTTAATTTACCGTTTCTTTATAATGATATGATTTTTACAGACTAACAGTTACTTCTAAAGTAGGTACTCCGTACTATCTCTATATATCATTTATTAAATTCGCAATACGCAAAAAAAAAACCCAAAAAAAGCAGCCAATATAAAAACGTGAATCAGTTTTATGTTATCATAAAAATATTCACCGTGTTATTACAAACACCACTTAAGGTTATTGTCTGTATACCCTCGCACAATAAATTTACATTGAATTCACTTATGTTTCCATAATGAACCTGAAATGACAATCTATTACCTACATATCGTATCGAGTTCGTAGATGATATTTGAAAATATTCTTTATTGACTGCCTAAATAACAAATTAGGCATGTTAAAATGAAAGAGCTCCCTCTCAACAATAGTATCTACACCAATACTGGCTGGTTAAATTTTCTAAAGTTTCTAAATAAATTCAGTTAAGGGTACGCAAAGTACCTCTCTGAACTTTATTTTTAGACAGGAAAAATAAATAATATAAAAATAAAAAAAATATAAATTACGGACCATTGAGTAAAAGTGCTTTACATTAAATTTATAAGTTAAGATTTTATGGTTTTGTTTTTATTTAATTTACCAATTTTGTTAGAGAGATTCGGTCCTTATAATTGACCCTATCGGTGAACGCCATAAACGAACAGGATGTTATTTTTTGGAATTTTAGCTGGTTCGATTCCTGGGTATGGCAAGCAAATTTCCGGAAATCACTAAATGCAGTTCTGTTTCTTTTAAAAAACAAAGGAATGTTTATTTTGAATAAAATGATCTATCTCCAGTATTTAAAGGACTTTCCCTCCAGGTGGCATTACAAAATTCCACCCTGTATATCATGAACATTAAGATTATTTATTAATCTTCGCCTATCCGTCATCGACAGAATATCTTTCAGATTACATTGTTGACTAAAAATATAATTGATGATGTTAGGAGCTACTATCACAGGGTACCGCTTATCAATAACAATTATAATGATTACAAATTACAACCCATTTATCACTTTCAAGTTTGACGTTTTGACTTGGAAACTTTGTCCACCTTCCCGAAGTGTATATTCAAAATTTTACTGTACAAATTGTGGGTATTTACAAGTAGGTTTCTCAAACGAGTTTGATAACAAAAGTAGGGTTTTTCTGTTAGTAACCCATTGCAATTATTAATAAATTTAATACTAAATTGGGAAAATAATACGGTGGGATTGAAGATTGAAGAGTCACTCACAAATTCGACCTAATGAAGCTGAGGAAATCTGGGTGTGAAACAGTTCTGCTGCATACAAGATAAAAGCCGTAATGCTATAATGACATATTTTTATTAAAAGCTCATAAATAACTAGCAATGTTTGTATGTACATATGTATGAAATGAAATGAAATCTCGTTTATTCATCTAGGTTACAAGGTAACACTTATGAAAGTCACAAGATAAGAATGTAACAGGTTATCCGAAAAGTAGTGTCAGCAAATTTGCCTACGACTATGTTCGTTTAGATCATATTTTAAAAGCTGAATTTTTCCTCTCTTGGTCTCCGATTTTGAGCGGTGATTTTTCTCACATATGCCAATTGGATAATAGAGGAATATTATTTTAAATGAAGCTCATCTGATGAAGGAGTTGAATGCACCAAGAACTCGGATTAAAATACCGGTTTTATTCAATTCGTCTTGAGAAAGTCTTTGGTAATTTTAAACTGAATGTTAAAGCTTGTTCTATTTTTAAAGTAAAAACTTGTTAACTATTTTCTTTTGTTTTAATTATATTGCTCAGTTTTCAGCAATAGTTGCTCATAAACCAGCAGTTGTGTCCACAGTTTAAAAAATACAGACAATTTCTATTGTGAAAATGCTGTTTCAAATCGACGGTAAAACTAAAATTAATTCACAACGGATTATAAGCGACGAGTTGGCTTGCAGTCCACGTTTACGAGCGCGGTCATTGCAATGCTAGAACTTAACTGAAATAATTAATTAATCTAATGGGACTCCTTTTCAAGTATTTTCCTTAAAGTCCCGTGGCTCCGTACATTCAAAATTTATTGTAATCTTTGTTCTTTTACGTGTAAATTTAGGATTTTCGTACTAGACATTATTGTATTTAAATAAATAAAATGAAGTAAAGCCAATGATAACAATCACTCCGAATAAAATAATTTTTCATCTAGCTTTTGAAAAATAATTCTAAATGCAATTTAATTGCGATATTAATATTCCTATAAGATTATAGAGATATATAACCTAGAGATTATATAACTTATCAATACACTGATAATTCGAAAAGTTAAAGATTATGAGTGAATCGTACAATTCTAAAACTAGATACGAAGAATTTGACACGATCAACACAGTTACACGTTGTATAAGGTTACAAGTTCCGGAATGATTACCAGACAGCTTACAAACAACTTACTCCTAGACCAAGATGCTATTTGATTTTTATTTTAAAGCCTTATATAACTTGGCATCTAATAGATAGTATTGCATTTGGTAAGAATGAAAAACAAATGACTATCAAGTATCATGTCATTGTATGTCATTGGCATTAATCAGAATAGTTAAATAATCATCATCATCATATCAGCTCACAGCATACACAATGTCCTTCAGCTAATTTCGGCCAGAGCTAGTGAATACTACGAATACCCAGTACCATTTTTACTCAACCCGAGTGTCCAACCCAAGAGATCTTGTGTAGCAGTCTCACTTACTCCCGCTACGTTACTAAGCCAGTCTATATTTTAAATATAAAACTAATGGAGTAGGTAGCATTTATAGTCGTTTATAACCGGATCATTTCACCGAAATGTGTTCACTATGATAAATCAAAAACATAAAAATCTATTAGTTTCCGTATAAGCTAGAAAAATGTTATTATATCAGTATATTTTCCTAACCATTATATATAGCTTTCATTTATCTGGTTTTAGACCAAAATATTTTTTATCTTACAGTACTTTATTTATGTTAGTTAGGATGATGTATAGGCAAACTCTACTATCGACATTTTAACAACAAAAATACCCAGATTAAAACAACCCGATCACTGGATATTTGGAAAAGGACGTTATCGTTAATTCGGTGTTTAAGAATTTAATAAAAACATGATTTAAGTACTATAAGCATAGCAATAACTTAATTTTAATTTTAACTCAAATGACATAGTAAAAATAAACAGCATTTCGTCATGAATTTTATTATCAAAGAGGTTGTTATAGGTGCATGCAGCAATGCCATTAAGTGGACATATTTCCAAAGGTTGGGCTCAAAATAAAACTTACATTTCAGAAAAAAACAAGACTGTTTCTGCCTGATCCAGGAATCAAACCCTGGCCAGAATAGCTATATACACTTCTGCTCCACCATAAAAACAATTATCATTAATATTTTATTTATTGGATATGGAAAATATTTACATTATTAAACAAAATTGTCATAATATTTAAAACACTATTTAATTGACAGTAGAGAAATGCAAGATAATTAGAAAAGGTTTTAAATTTTAAGCGCAACTAACTATGGCGGACGTGCTTAAAATTTAAAGCTGTAGCGATCGGTCAAATAGATAAAAATTTACAGCTTGACCTCAATATACTTATATATTATCGTCATAAACAAAGTAAGGGTCGAATCTAGTTATAATCCTTAATAATATTTCACATAAATAAAGTGTATCCGTATGTACATTCTCGTTGTATATCTCCATGATTTTACTGTGTAGAAATTTCTGAAGCTACTAGTGAAATCTCAACATCATCATGATGACGGAGATGGAGAAAGTCTACTTTTGGATATATGCCTCATCAAGAGGTTTAAAATAGAAACACGATGCTAGTATTCTATAAATATTACTAAGTTAAAATATTCTTTATTGAATGAATAACAAAATAATAGAAAATCCTTTATAGATCAAAATAAACTGTCATCTGTCACTCGTAATATTCGCGGCATTTCAAATTGAATGGATAATTATATATTTTACTTGCTCAATAATTTAAAGCTTAACAAGAAAATCTTCACTTGAATAATTTATTAATAATTAACAATAATTTGTGAAAATATTACCGCGTGGTAATAAGGAAATAAGGGTTGACGTTGTACTGTCTTTGATAAAATTAACGGTCCGTGTGGAGCTAAGTATATTGTTCGTAGAAACTTTTTAAGGTTTTAGTAAAACGCTTTGCGAAAGAAAAAACTGAGTAACATGTAAAACAAATTTCAATGTTTCGGAATAAATTACGTGTTGTTTATAGTTAAACCTCACTTTTCGGGATGGATCGACGCGATACGTAGTTACATGATATTTTCTTAAAAAATAAATTGTAAATATTTTTCGTAGTCGGTTTTCGTTCGATATTTCGAAACTTCTTTCAACGTAAATCTGCTAACTATATTCAATTACAGACAGAAATATCAATTTTTTTGTTTCAAAGACGGATTGGTAATATATTATATTCGGTGCTATATTCTGAACTACGATATTATGAAATGTCGTGAATATATTAATACCGCTACATCCAAGGAGTAAGGCAGACACAAAGGGGTTACACGCTTCGTTCAATTATATTATTGAAGGAAATATTGTGTAATATATGTGGTTATGAAAACTACCAACACTTTTCGTATAATTTCTCGAAATTCAGTATCAAAATGGATTTTTTCCTGTTATTGAAATATTCCTTATAAGATAAGGTATATTTTTTTATGCAAATTTAATCTGATAAATTTGAATAAACCAATATTGATATGAAACCAAAACGTTTGTACGGTAAAAGTTTATTTTTAGTAAATTTTTAAAACTTATGAAATTTAATCAATTATTAAGATACAGTCTATTAGGTATTTATTTACTTATTATTTTTACATAATTTACTCGTATTTAAATGAATACAATTTTGATCACAAAAACGTTGATACTCTAATTTAATTGCCTGCAAATTTATTTCTTGATTATAATTAATCTTCATAAATTATAATTTTTATATCAATATCTGTGTTTTAATTAAGTACTTTTTCACATAAAAATAAATTCGTACCAATTATAAAACAAGGAAAGAGTTTGAAATACCAAATAAATCTTACCTTTTTGTGTGTTTTCTTCTCGTAAGTTACACAATAGTTTGGACTAGGCTGATCAGTGCATGGCCTGTACTGTACCCCTAAACTTCAGCTATGGAGTGTGCTTGGGCGGGAAACGCGCGAGCTTTTAAACGCCGAACACAGACCCACGAAATGTATAGACAGGTATAGCGATTACTGCTACAACTGTGTGGGATGTGTGACGTAATTCCGGTTAGGTATTTAATATTTTGTTTATAGTAGGTCGAATAATAGCTGCGTGCATGAATCACTGTTAATCATACTTATTAGTGATTTTATATTTGTTTTTTTATCGCTTTTGTATTAACTTATTCAATTAAAATATGTCAAGGTGATTTCCCATTAAAAATTAAACTGTTACTGAAAAGTAACAACTCATCGATTGAATTATATATCAAATAGAAGTGTATTCGATTACCAAAACTTATAACTGTTTACGATATTACAATAACTAAAGATATTTTGAAATACTGTTAGGTATGAATAATGTTTTGTTTAAACAAGTACAATAATATTATTGTATATTAATATTGCCTATTGCAATGTTTTTGTAATTATGTTGAGGGTTTTTAGTCACTTAAACCACAGAGTCTAAAGACAAAGGTATTAACCAGTGCGTCCTACACGCGATGACATACGGCGCCGTAACCTGGACTCGCAGTTGGACCTATCCACTACTTTAAAGTTGTGCAGTAGGCTATGAAAAGAGCTATGCTCGGAGTTTTATTAATGGATCAAATGTGAAACGAAGTGATCTGGCAGAGACCGAAAGTCATCGACAAATCTTATTGTATGAACATACTGAACTAGCAGTGGGAAGACAATATTGCTCGTAAAACCGATAACCGCCGTGGTAAAGGGGTTTTTCACTCTACAGTGGGTATCGTGTATCTGCATGCGTATTGGACGTCCATAGACTAGGTGGAGTGATCTTTGCTGGGTAGCTAGCAACTGGGTGAATTTCAACAGGTCCATTAAAATATTCATTTCCGTGGATTTTTTTATCTTTAGTTTTATATAAAAAAAAAATAGCGTTTCTTAAAGTTTTTTAATTTACGTGTCTTTTTTTTCATTGCCATAGCTAATTTTGGCCACGGAAACCATAGCAATGAGAACATAGCGATGAAAATCAAGGCAAAAATATAAAATAACAAAAAGTCGAAGTAAACAAATAAATAAACAAATAAACAAAAGAAATGGCGTTTTATCGAATGTATAATCAAGACGACAAACTTATTCAATAGAATGTTATATCTATCCATAGCGATGAAAATTTCATCGATGCCACGCAATTTTTGGTCCCGGGAAATTCACCCAACTGTATCCGTAAACCGTGCTCAGTGGCGTGCAATTAGAGAGTACTTAGCTCTACCGCAGTAAACAGCACAGGTGGATGATGATAATTTTTTTCTTAGCGTATAATGATCTGTTAGTAAACGGGTGTAGGTAAATAAGATATGTTCGTTGTTAATTTTAATTATTTTAGTTTTTTCTAACATGAGGTCTTATCGACAGTAGTAGTAGCAGTTACTATGGAAACAATTTATAATTAGTAGATATTTAATTCGGATTGCCACAAACATAAGATGTATTTATACAATAATATAATCTATTTATTTCAAACAAACAAATTTTCCCAACGTTTGCAAAATCATGTAATAAATTATAGTCTGTAAGTAAATCCTCTTCGATGAAGATGAAGTTAACAATCGGGTGTTGGTATTTTGTTGGGTGTTCGTAGATTCTGCCAGCCTGTGATATCCGTTTAGTTTTGGTGACATCTTTCAAATATTTTATTTATTTTTCAGTTACTTATGCCAAATTACCATGCCAATTTTCACAATTGAAGAACTCAAACTCAAATGATTATTATTGCCTATTTTATTGCGTGCATCGGAAAACTATGTTGCTGAGTAATTAAACTTTGAAATAATTATAATATAAATTCAAATAAAAACTTTGCCATCAAATTTTTTTTATAATTTTGCGACTAGTATATATAATATAAAACGAGTATACATTTTATAACACTTTAATTTAAAAAAACCTAGTTTAAAGAAAAAAAAATCTGCTGTTGAATCTAAATTTGAAGTACCTATGTTATGCTTCAAATGTTGATGCTCAAAACCAAACACACACAATAAAAAATAGTTTTAAGTTTCATTACATTTTGCATAACACATTAAATTACAAAAAACAAGTAAACTCATGCCAGCTCTATTCATACTCAGATCTACGTTCCCGCCCAACGTTCGCTGGCCACTAGCAACACAGATTTCAAACTCACTCCTGCGTAAAAGAGACGGTGATATGAAAAGATAGCTCTGTCTCTCTCATAACCAAACTTCAAGCAAAGTTATTAACACATGCAATCAGTTGATTGTAGTTTTTACCTCTTTATTAGACGAGGAAGCACTCGACCGGCTTTTTAATTACAAAGTTGTTATGGGAACAGACACATATTGTAGCTATGTAAGTAGATACGTGCTGTTAGTTAAACAAGTTATTAAATGAATAGACGTCATTACATAATGTTTTAGGATGGTTATAGTAATTTTAAGGTTTTTGAAGCTATTTATCTCTTAGGTAATATGTAGTTATAACTTAAATCGAAAAACACAGTAAGAAAGTTGAACATTCTGTTCTAGCGCTGATTTAAAGCAGAAAAGTAATTACTACGTATTTGCACGACAAAATAAATGGTAAACATAGCACCGGTCGTTATTTAATAGCTGTTCTTAAAGTTGCTATGGTAAGAGCATACATATACCAAAACTAAAAAAATTAAAAAAAAGACAGAATCGAGCCCTACGAACGTTCACGTGGATCGATCAGTACATCAGTACAAAAAACTACTATAACCGACCCTGAATATGAACTGGTGGAATAGGGCTACGGAAAAACAGGTTGAAAGTTAAGGAGGTTATACCAGTTGGGCGATACAGGCTGAATACAAAAGCATTTAAATAGTTTTTGATTTTAACCGTATAATTATAAAATGTGTTTAAGAATATTTTGAAATACCTAAACTCAATAAGATCAGAATTCTTTTCTAACGCTGAGGTACAGACGATGGCTGAAAATTTCTAGCTAGTCGATTGAAAATATTTTTACAATGCATGACATACAAAAGTGACAAAATATTTTTAATCTAATTATGTGACAACGTTCCTACCATGTCCATGGTTTTATACTATACCTACACACCATCTTAAGAATCATCCCATGCAATCAGGTCAGCTTGATGGTAAATACGAAACTATAGGTATGTAACATTGTGGGTGTTGCTACTTTACAAAAACTTTTGAATTAAGATAAGACACGTTCGTCAATTCGCCTCGTGTTATAAAAAAGAAACATTTATTTCCAATTTTTTCTCTACCCCTTCCCTTATTATCATCATTTCAACCCATAAACATCCCACTGCTGGGCACAGGTCTCTTCCAGAGAATGTAGAGGGAATTTAGACCTATACATACTATACCTCGCTGACCTGACAGGCTGGTATAGGGTTTGTTGCGAATTTTCCTTTTGTCGCGTGCTCTTGACTGCATAAGAATACTCCCTTAGTCGCCTTTTACGACACCCATGGGTTGAGATGGGGTAGTGACACTATGTATTCACAATCCGTCACTAAACGAAGTACCCTTTATACAAAACCCGATTTATATAACGATTTCCTTATTTTTCATTTCATTAGACTTGTAACGGTTGCACCCGTTGCAGGCTACGTCCTGCACGACTGCACCTCTTTCGACCAACTTTTGGATCTCTTTTGATTTCTTTTTAATTTACTTTTAATAATTTAAAATTCAAAATCCTAAATTAATTCAAATTCGATTCGACTACAACGACGTGCTACGACGCTGACTACAACGACGCCGTCCATCATAAAATTTATTTTTAACAAAAAACTATAATTGTGTTCATTTATTTATTACTTTTTAATCTTATTATACTATTCCTTCAATGTGTTTTTCCTTCCGTATCCTAGCGCATCTTTGGCTTTCGTAAGAACTATCTGGAAAATTATATTACACTCATTAACATTCAGTACATTAAACATCACCTACTTTACCAATAGACTTTACAATACACAAATTTTACTCACACCCATACATACAGCATCGATACAGCACCTATTCTCTGAATAGAGACACGACTCCTTCGACTTGTGGTTTAAACTGGTCTTCAGATTGGTTATCACCTGTTCGGGGGACGGGTACTATACGACTTGCTGGAGGAGAATATCCTCTGGTATAGGTTGTTACATATTACATACCTCAACGACTGTACTCGATACCCGTTTAAAATATTATATTTATATATTAATCTAAATTTATTCTAAAATTCTCCTCACGCTATATTTTAACTAGCATTTTTCTATATTGACATAATATATAGAAAAATTTCAACTGACATTTTCTGTCAACCAATCAATTTGTTTTTTTCTTTTCATAAATTGAGCCAATATTTCTTATATACAAAAAGTTTGTATACTTAACTTATTCATTTTACATATTTTATAAAATCTATTTATATTTTTGATTTTTACCCATTACTACCTACTACCGGTCGCTAATGTCGGTCATTAGGTACTTATTACTTATCTTACCCGTACCTATCTTATAATATTAATCTTAACTTTCTCGATTAAATACCACGAAATTTATTATCCTTTAAATATACATACCTACTCATCGCCATTATATATTTCGGCATCATTACTTATACGCTTGTTGTAGCATGTCATTTTTATCTTACACTTTATGTGTTTCTCATACAATGAACTAGAAGCTGAAGCTCTGTTCAGTTTTGCTACTTATTACCTTACCTTACCTTATTTGCTACTTAGACTATTCGTAATGTCTTTGGGCTAATTACGAGATTATTCGTAATGTCTTTGGGCTAATTACGAGACTATTCGTAATGTCTTGTGCTAAATAAGCTATTACTTTTATCATCGTGCGGGTTTAGCGACACTTTAAATAAAGCCTTAAGCTATTAATATCATCGTGCGGGTTTAGCGACACTTTAAATAAGCCTTAAGCTATTAGTATCTTTGTAGGTATCTTACCTGCAGCCCTTCTTAAGTTCCATTCATGAGAAAACTATATATTAAAATAGTTTCCTCTATTATGTATGTTGTCTTCAATCCTTGAGGGATTATAGACTTTGCTAGTGGATGGATGACAGGTTGCATGAACTTTTATGATTGAGGGATGGTCTTAAGTGTAAATACTCATCCTCTAAATTATTATCATCCATTACCCATTAATATTTGGCTTATTAATTCTAAATTAACCTATTTTATATTATATCGATGTATTTTTTAAATATATTCTATAAAAAAAAAAGAAATCTTTATAGCAGATTTTTTTTTTTTACCCGGGCCCCCCCGGTATTGTAACGGTTGCACCCGTTGCAGGCTACGTCCTGCACGACTGCACCTCTTTCGACCAACTTTTGGATCTCTTTTGATTTCTTTTTAATTTACTTTTAATAATTTAAAATTCAAAATCCTAAATTAATTCAAATTCGAACCGAGTCTTCGTCGGACCACCCGTCGAAGACTAAAGGCTCACTATTATTCCGATTTCTTGTACAGTGCACGCACTTGTTGACATTTTAAATTAATACTATCAGTACGTATTTATCAGTTGTTTTATTGTGAGGGCCCCACGCCCTTCCCCATATATTATAGCCGGATCCTACTACATATTCTTGCCTAGCGCCCACTGGAGGGGACGGTGGAGACGCTAGAGACTTACACATTAATACACAATGACGTATAATATATAATAATAACAATAATATTCTACCACATTCACACAGCGCTATCTAGTCCCAAAGTAAGCAATTATATTTGCTTGTGTTATGGGTACTAAACAACTGATATACTACTTAAATACATTTTTTTTTTGTAAATACATACATATTATAGATAAATTACACCCAGACACAGAACAAACCTTTATGCTCATCACACAAAGATTTGTCCTGGGTGGGGATCGAACCCACGACCTCCGGCTTAGCAGTCAGGGTCACTAACCACTAGACCAACAGGCCAATCAAATATGTATGTGCTCATAATACTGTCATTGTTTACTACTTTACTACTAATGTGAATGAATATAAAATTGCTTCAAATAAACAATGATAGTTTTAATTCTAAAAGCAAAAGTTTAAAAAAAATTGCTATTTGTGTATTTTCAGGTAGAACGGTTAAATTTTTCCCAATTACTATCCGTAAACTAACGTGGCTTATACTTAAAAATTCGGTTGACCGTGGTTTTTATTTGTACCTACTGTTCTTAACCTGTATGTTTAGAGATCAGCTGGTAATTTAATGTTATGGTAAGTAAGATTACACATTGTAAGCGTTCACATCTTTAGAAAATAATTCATCATCAGCAACCCACTAATTTCCCACTGCTGGGCTCGGGTCTCCTCTCCTCTATCTAGAGAGCTGAGAGGATTAAGGCCATAATCCACTCACGCTGGCCTAATGCGGGTTGGTGGATCAGACATACACTTTGAATTACTTTTAGGGTATGTGGGTTTCCTCACGATGTTTTCCTTCACCGTCAGCAGATGGTAAGTCACGTGACTAGTACATATAAATTCCACAAAGTGAAATTCCCATTGATACTGCTGGACGAAATCGAACTCAGACCGCGTTTTTAGCACACCGGTCACTTATCCATTCAACCACCATTGCTTCATTCAGCCACCATTGCTTCATGAAAATAATTACTTTATTTGATTGCAGGACGTGACCAAAACTACGGTTCACCTGGTAAAGTGGGCCAGTGGCATGGGTACTGTAAGGGATTGGGAAATCCCAGTTCGGGATGGATTGGTTTTTCTTGTAATATGTGGAATTAAACACTTTTGTAACTTTTTATATTTACCTTTATTTGGTTTTATTATCGCGGGTAGACTATTAAGAACGGTAGTAAAAATACACACAGCTATTATCATGGGCCTCCTGCCCACACCCAAGTTCACATTCCACCCTTTTCTTCGAGAATCTCCTCGAAGCTCTTACTTTTAATTCCGATCAGAATTCAAAAAGTGTCAGCGCGAGCGTAAAAAGGTTTGCCATATTAACAGAAAAGGTTATATGCATGGCAAAACTCCACTGTACAGCCAATAGCTATAGATATATCTTAACTATAGCTTATCTAAGTATATATCTTAGAAACGAAGTCCATCCTTCTACAAATAAAGCATCAACTCACGTCTGCTCATTGTTTTCTGAAGACCTCATTCTGCTTAAAATAAACAACTCTCACATTACGGAACTAAGTCCTGTGTCGCTAGGCACTGCTCAACCATACAGTTAATATTTTTATCTCCATTCAAAATTAGAAAATTTTCATATATATATAATATATATTTCATATACTCTATATTATATTATACTAACGGACTCGTCAGACATTGTCCTGCATGATATACCAATCGATTGCATTTTTTTATTTTTTTTATTTGTGAATCTAAACCATCCTCGAGTCCACTTGAACACATACACAAAAATTTATTCAAATCGGTTCAGCCGTTTAGGAGGAGTTCACTGTCAACACACGTACAGAAGAATTATATATATAAAGATTAACTCTTAAATACGCCATCAGCTGCCGAAAGATTATTCTTCATCATATATCGATCAAAAGGGTGATAAGTTCTATAAAATATTTTAATTTATATTTATGGTGTGAAATAAAGAGTATTTTATCTATCTATTGAACACAAAGTATACCCTGACTCGAAACAAATGAATCAAGCAGGTATATCTCGTGTGGTAATCAAATCCAGACTACAAGGCTTGACAAAAAGTTTCGATACAGTATCTGACATCAATGATCATTTATGTAAAAGAGGAATGGTATCTGTAGAATCCTTGTTAATACTAGCTTTTACTATCACTGGCTCACCTACACACCAAGCTCTGGGAATGTACACAGACATCTGATGGCTCTGTCATGTCATTACCCAATCAACTTGTATGCGAGAGACATTGTATTGCATGCAAAATATCTAGCGATATCAAAATCGGTCTGGTCAATTTTAGCATAAATTCAAGAAACATCGATACTAGGTATTGGCTCTCAAGGAATCCTGAAGTCAAGACTTCGATGACAGTCTAGTTTTCTTGTAACTGAACAACAGTTTTAAAGTTATCCGTACAAAAATAGAAATAAGCACTAAATGTAAATGGCGTCCCGAAGGGTAGAAACACTTACTATGTATTACTTATGCAAATATTTTCAGTTTTCGAGGCGCCGCCGTGTGGTACAAAATCTAAACATTTGAAATGTTTTTGTTCCAAAAATTCTTATATTGGTTTGCGCTCTCAGAAAGGTCAATAATAATATGAATATATTCGACTTGTTCACACTATTGCACTAAAATCGAATGCGATTTTTTATTAGTTGTAGTTGAATTCAACTATCTTTTGCAATTGAATTTGAATTGATTTGAAATCTTATTAGTTTGAGAAATTATAAATAAAAAATAACTTAAAAATTGAAAGGATTATACGTCTTTTCGGTTTTAGTTTTTTTTATTGCCTGAAGTGACAGACGAGCAGGCGGACGATTCTCGACGACGATAATCACCGATTATCCGAACAGCTCCAATAGGTAGCCCGCGCAAAGGTGAGAACAGTACTCCAAATGATTATACCCGCACTAAGAAAGAAACCAATGAATGTAAACAAAGTACACTAAGAGTCGAAACAAATATTTGTTAATCACAAAAATGTGTCTCTAGTGGGAATCAAACTCATGACACTCGGCAAGCTGCTGCCAGTAGCTAGATGATCATCTTAACCACAACACCACAGTGAAAATCATTCATATTTGATTGTGCTATATTATTATTCCAAATTCAGACTCAATAAAACAAGGACACTCTGGACTTAAATTTAACTGTGCTTACTTACCGTTGAACCATATACATTACTAACATTTAGCAGCTTGTTAAATTTTGTAAATCTTGTACTTAAATGTTGGTGTAAACAACTTACAAGACAATAAAGGCTTATTCACATAACGCTAATAATATATGGCACAGGTCTTCTCCAAGTATGTGAAGGGAATTTGGTCTACTATACCATGCTGGCCAGACGGGTTAGTATAGGGTTTGTTGCAGGGCTCTTGTCTGTTAAGGTCCCTTAGTCGCCTTTTGACGGGTTAAGAATACATAATTCCATTACTCCATATCTATATTTGTATAACAAAAAGTAATTTTTCCTGTCAGCTGGCACTGCAATTGGACTTCTCTTTTAGTTTTCCATCCAACGAAGAGGCGCTATGCTGTTCAAACAAACAAAAATAGTGAAGAATTTTCTTTATATTTGTTTTCTATTATATAATTTCTAGCCTAACAATCAATCGGCCACAAACCCTTGGCCTGACGAGACTACAACTAAAGTTATTGTTGCACTTTCTGTGGTAATATTACGTCAACAAGTAGTGTTCAGTTTGAGACTTATAGGTCTAACGTTATGTACGTATACCTCACGTGTAGGCGTTCATAACTAGGAGAGACACGTAATGTTTGTTTTGAAACATTTTAGACTTATTAGGAAAACTGGTCTGCAATAATAATGTACTAAATACAATTTTACCTATATTTTTATATAGTCGACTGGCCTGTTGGTCTAGTGGTTAGTGACCCTGACTGCTAAGCCGGAGGTCGTGGGTTCGATCCCCACCCAGGACAAATCTTTGTGTGATGAGCATAAAGTTTTGTTCTGTGTCTGGATGTAATTTATCTATAATATGTATATAAGTAATTACAAAAAAAAAAAAATTAAGTAGTATATCAGTTGTTTAGTACCCATAACACAAGAAATGAAATCTTATGAAAGTCACAAGAATGTAACAGGTTATCCGAAAAGTAGTGTCAGCAAATTTGCCTAGATGGATGTGGTAGAATATTATTATTATTATAGTACAAGAAGTTGCGCAGGGCTACGCTATCGTCGGCATCGTTCTTTATTTGGCCACTCCTCAGCGTGATCTTATATAGCCTTTATCCTTCCTCAATAAATGGACTATTCAACACTAAAAAAAAAAATCAAAATCGGGTCAGTAGATCCCGAGATTACCCCCTAAAACGTCACAAACGTCACAAACTTTACTTCTAGTGAAGCTCTTTGATTGATGTCATTTTCATACATTTGACAATGATGTCAAAATCGACCAATCGAATAAAGAAATTGTGAGAGTGGTCCCTAAAAGCGATGGTGGCTGAATGGATAAAGGACCGGCGCAATCACGCGGTCAGAGTTCGATCCCGACCAGCAGTACCAATGTGGATTCCACATTGTGGAATTTATATGTACTAGTCAAGTGACTTACCATCTGCTAACGGTGAAGGAAAACATCGTGAGGAAACCCACATACCCTAGAAGAAATTCTATGAGTATGTCTGATCTACCAATCCGCACTAGGCCAGCGTGAGTGGATTATGGCCTAAACCCTCTCAGCTCTCTAGTTAGAGGAGAGGAGACCCGAGCCCAGCAGTGGGACTTAATGGGTTGCTGATGGAGAGTGGTCCCTAGTTCTTAATATGTTTGGCTGTAATTTCATTTCCTTCCCCTCGATATTTTTCTTTTTTAATTAAGTACCTACTTTGTAATGTGCAGTTACAGTTTATAAAATCTTTCTTTGCCTGTTTATTATGTCCATTAATATGTAATAGTGCTATTATTATATCTAGTTCTATGACGCACACGAAGTAGTTCATCTGAATGAATGAAAAACGAGTATTTCAAATCGTTCTATACGTTGTTTCATTCTTCTTGTATCGTTCTGAAACGTGCTCGATAGCTAGTTTAAGATTTCCGATCATAAAACTTAGCAAATACTGATTCAATTTTGTATGTTTGAATCATATATTGTTCCATGTTCAATGATATACATCTTCACGACTATCTTTTCAAATCAAAACAAATAAATAAGTTTGCATGAAAATATTTTATGGGTTGTAATTATGATACAATGGTGGATGAATGGATAACGGACCGGGGCGTGCAAATCACGCAGTCCGAGTTCGATCCCAACCGGCAGTACCAATGTGGATTCCACTTTGTGGCATTTATATGTATTACTCAAGTGACTTACCATCTGCTAACGATGAAGGAAAACATCGTGAGGAAACCCACATACCCTAGAAGAAATTCTATGAGTATGTCTGATCCACCAACCCTCACTAGGCCAGCGTGAGTGGATTATGGCCTAAACCCTCTCAGCTCTCTAGTTAGAGAAGAGGGGACCCGATCCCAGCAGTGGGACTAAATGGGTTGCTGATGATGATGATGATGATGATACGTCGATCTACTTTTTCTTTGTGTCTCTTTGTTGAGTTTGTTTTGATTATAAGAGTGCCAAAATAAATAATAAATAATAATAATAATGATTTATTTGTGAGAATATTGTAGTTACAAGTTGTTATACATAATAATGTTCATAATATTCTACCGTTGCCGGCGTACAAATTTTAAAACTATAATAATCAGGAATTTTAATCTAAATTAACAAACCAATTTATGAGAAAAAAAAAATGTCAATTATAGGTACAGTCAATATCTAATAAAAGTTTTGTGTCAACTTTTTCTTTCAAAAAGTCATCAAGTGAGTAGTAACATTTGTCTAATAAGAAGTCAAATAATTTATTTTTAAATGTCGTCAGACTAAATTTTTTAAAGATGTCAGGTAATTTATTGTATACACGAATAGCCATGCAGAAAACATTATTGGAAAATAGTTTTTTCTTTGTTGAGGGATGCATAGTTTGTGAACTTTACGACTCTTTCTAGTGACTACGTCATTATGTTTTTCAAATAAAGATGTATGTTTATGTACAAAGATACAAATTTCGAATATATATAGGGCTGGGAGAGATAATATTTTAAACTTTTTGAACAGAGGGACACAGCTATCTAACGGTTGGGCCCTAGCTATAGCGCGAACACATTTTTTTTGACTTCGAAATACCTTGATATTATCTACGGAATTGCCCCATAATAAATTAAGTACGTAGTTATTTATTGTGTCTATGAGTTGTTATGGCTTTTCTATTCTTAGTCACCCTAAGAATTAATCTGTTTATCCGTTTGTTTGTTCTTAAAGGCCCAAAAGTATGTCACATAGAAATGTAGGAATATGATAAGTTTACAAACAACTAGTTATGTATGTTAAAAATAACATTTTAATATATTACTTCAAACATACCGACCTTGTTGTTTTAACTTAACTTTCCTGTTTACAGTCCCTATTCTGACAACAAAATAAAAAAAATTCACTTTGAACCGTTGAGTATTTATAATATATTATATGGTGTAGTTAATTAATGTAAGTATATTTTCAAGAAATAAAATTTACTATTTTCCTCTCTGCATCACCCTAAGGTTGGCTGGAAGATAATGACTTTGGCATTAAGCTCACCTCTGTACTTTTGTGTATGAAAGTCTTAAGCGTCTAAACAACTAAAATGCCTACAGAAAATATCCGAGCTCCTGTATTTCAGATAATAATTTGCATCGCATTACGAAACAAGATGGCGCTTGCCTACAGGATAATACATGATAATTGTTAACAAAAGTTCCTTTCGACCATTTTTGTTTAATTCCACGTGAGGATACCGGGAGTTTCGAACTGGTGTAATAGAATTTTAAATATTTTAACAGAGTTTTAGCTCTTTTGGAGGCACATTTTGTTTTAAAACATTTTGGTTTATAAAGCATTTATTTTATTATAATATTTGCCTATTTTACTTTTTCTCCATATTTTTCTTTTCCTCTCTGTTTTCTTTTTCTTCTATATTTCCCTTTTCCTGCCTTTTTAGGGTTCCGTACATCAAGAGTAAAAAAGGGAACCGTTTTAGGATCACTCCGTTGTTCGTCTGTCTGTCTGTTCGTCTTTCAAGAATATTTTAATTTCAAGAACGCGTAGAGGTATCAAGCTGATATATAATTAATATCTATTACTCGGGTGAATACCTTGTTGAAATAAAAAAATAAAAAACAGATTTCTTAGTAAACGCAATCAAAAGATCCAGCCGTTTATGCTCCATTTTAGTCGCATAATATCTTGACGATCAAAAAATCAAAACCTAGCCAATTTTGACTCTTTTGTTCGTCAAGCCAACTTCCGTGGAGCAATATAAAGTTGTACAAGTACTTTATATTCATCATCATCATGATGATGATGAATATAAAAGGAAAACCGTACTCGTGTAGTTATATCTATGACTATTAGTGCTATATTAGAAGGAGTATCCAAACTTAAATAACTCACCCAATTAATCAATCAATGATAAATTAATAAACTGAATTATAATCAAATTCAAGCTTTCCAAAGTATTATTTAATTAAAATTGTATGGGTACTTTCAGGTTTCACCTGAGTCAAGGGGATTCAATGTTCTTTTCGACCATTATAGGTAATGGTATATCCATAGAAATGTTAATCAACATCTGACAAACGATTCGATGCTTTGTAAGCACTGTGGAGACAAACGTTTTTCTATTATCCTGAAACTACCAGATTAAATATTGGGATGCATTAGCATCATTGTTGCGTTTTTCTGGTTGGTGAACCAATTACTGGTTCCCTAGACAGGTAATAATATGATAAATTGTGTTTTGGTGAGACAGAATCACATGACGTATGTATGTATCTATCAACCAATATACATAAGTCGTCACAAAATCACTACATAGTATAAAACAAAGTCGCTGTCGCTGTCTGTCCGTCCCTATGTATGCTTAAATCTTTAAAACTACGCAACGGATTTTGATGCAGTTTTTTTTAATAGATAGACTGATTCAAGAGGAAGGTTTATAAAAATACATTCCACGTGGGCGAAGCAGCGGGCGGAAGCTAGTGATCAATAAAATAAAATTTTGGTGTCCACCACTAAGCCTCAGAGAGATTAAAGATGTCTACATTTGCTGTCAAATGTTTGAAAATTTTGATACGGAATTGACGACATCTATATTAACCAATCAAATTTCAAAATTGCGATTAGTATCATAGACAACGCGGGCTTTGATCGGACTACATGTTTTACCGTGTTTAAATATGAATCGAAACTAATCAATAAATAAACATTATTGGATTCATTACATATTTTTATTCTAAACATTTAAATAATTCATACTAAACAAAACACTCTCAAAAATATATACAAAACCAGAGGTCCGTGTAGAGCAATAATGACTTGGGATACAGCTAATATGCAAATAGAATCAGCAACAGTTCCGAGCAACGATCACACAGCCAAAATCATTTGCACTAAAACAATTCATAATCAATGCCTGTTGCATAGCTATTTTACGCCTTATGGATTAACTAGAACTTTTGCTGTAATACACATTTTATTTAAATTAATTGAACATATCAGTCAGTAATCTCATCGTACTCTTCATTTGCTGGAGTCGTAGAACTACTTAGCATCTCATTTTCATATCCATAATTATAATTCTGCGGTTGATCACCTTCTAAATTCACCTTCTGCATTGTCACTCTCACTAAATCCTTCAATATGGTTTTAATATCATTATCTTGACTTATTAAGCTCTTGATTTTCTCTTTCGTAAATCCGAAATTTCTTCTCGTGTTCATTGGTAGCGGGCCCTGGCCTAGATGTGGGAACTGTATCTTTTTTCTTTTCCTTAATTGTGACTGGAGTGGTAACATATTAGGATTAGATATTGGTTGCATCATATGATGGAACGGTGCATTTCCTTGTCGTAAAACAGGGCTTACTGGCTCCATTGGCCTGTTCATAAAGGGTAAGTTGTTCCCTCCTCCACATTCGTTCCCGCAAGTCATTGCGCAACACATTTTAGGAAAAGGACAGTCATTTTTTGGAGGTTCTGTTGGAGGTGGTCTCGCTAGATGTACAACAGGAGATGGTGTTTCCTTTGGTTTTCGCTGACAGTCTTTAAAATACAATAAGTTTTCTATTGATTCTTCTTCTGATGTTGTTTCGTGGTGTTTTCTTGATTTCGTAACTACGTGCATGATGTGCAAGGCTATCGTTATCTGGAAGTAGAAATTTAAATTATAGGTAAGTTTAAATAGTTGAAATCGTTCTGTAGCACGTGGTGGAAGTACCTGAAGAAATCAAGCAATTTAATAATATTATAATACATAGTAATATTTTTTTTGTTATGCCCGCTTCGGCCTCATACGTTACATTCACTTATAATGACAGAAAAATAATTGATCCATTCGTAAATTAGCAGGCCTCTAATAGTAAGCAGCTACCATAGCCTGTAAACGTCAGCGGTAGCAGTATCACGAACGCGTAGGGTCACCTGCAGAACAGGAACCAGAACACACTGGATGGCGCCGGTGGTATTATTAACAGTTAATAAAACCACTGGCACCATCCAGCCCATTTTTTATGACCTTGGTATGGTTTTAAAGAAGTATTACGGATCCTGTGCTGTCCATGCAATTCTGCAGATGATTGTACCTACGGTTTTCTTCGATCCCAAAAAAATCATTAGACCCACTACTCACTAAGAGAAATACAACAGTATGGAGACAATTTTCAAATACCAGAAGCTTCCATAAAAAATATAATTTCTTTCATTTTGGCAGTGTACATATAGCAATATCGGCATACGTACATAAATTACGTTTGACATACATTATTTTAAGATATAATTCATCAGCATTTGTTAAAGTGGCTCTGCAGCAGAACAGGACACATTTTGGTGTGTATTAAGTCGCAATAACATTAAATAAAAAAGATTAAGTAAAAAAACACTCACAATTTGTAGAAAATCCATTATACAAGTTATATTCACAATACTGGGTAACACTCGCGTTATCGGAGCTATAATGGTGAAGGAAATCGTTTCTGTATGTTTTGTAAATAATGTTGGGAGCACTTTTTTGTCATACGTGCTAGGAGCCCACGTCACATGTTGGCTACATTTCGTTTAATACAAGCGCAGTTAAGAGTTGTGGGTACTAACTAACACAGGGTGTATTTTTGTTGGAAAAGTGCAAATCGAACTGAATATTACCTTATCAATTGTTTTATAATAGGTCTACGTCATGTATTATATTTTAAGGATTAAGAATGATCGTGTTTACAACGCTTGGTGCATTTCAATCTAAATAAATAAGGTATTTATTCATCCCAAAAATACATAATTATCCGTTTTATATGTGTAAATTAGTTGTGAAAGTTTAAAATATTTTATGATACTCGAAAGAAGCATACATTGTAACATGAATACCGGACTTTGAACTTTGAATTATAATAATAATTTTAGGTACGTATACATATACTCGTATATAGAGCGCCTTCTCGGAATCTCGACATACGACTTAGTCGATTACTTACATTGGTATCAAGTGTTTGAACCACTTGGTCACTCTAATTTAAATTTTGCGCGATATTAAATACTTAAGTAAAATAAAAATTTGACTGACGTAACATTCTTTTTTCCGGTAGATTTTCCGGCAAAATCAACCTAAACCTAAAAATTTTTTACTACAAATAAACATATTATAGACTATCTTTTTATTTTGATATTTATTATGTTGATTTAGATTTTCTATTGCCACTTCACCGAATAATGACGAATACTTCTAAGACATAATTACGATTTCATGTCTTAAAAATTTTAAGTTAATCTTAACTCTAAATGCATTGACACATAGTTCCTATGAAAATATTACAGATATTCCTATATAAAAAGAAATAAATTTTAAAACTATTTTTTTTTCTTCTGCCTTGTCGTGTGAACCTTAATTAGAACCTTATTTTATCTGTACCTACTCTGTCATAGATTGCCTGTCATTGCATTTCTAGTGTCATCTCCTTCCGCGCTCTGGGGGTTTACTCTAAATTTTGACATTCGATTGGTCGCTATCAAATGTAAGAAAATTTAGATATGGTCACTGTCATTTTCAAACATTTGACAACGACATATCAAAACCGACTAATGGAATGTCGGAATTCAGAGTAAGCCCCGTGATTCGATACCTGTCAATTTTGCAAACGCTCCTCTAAACATATAGCGTAGAAACACATATCACGTTAAATATAATAATATGTACAGTTGATAAACAAACGTTATCTAGTTCATTATGTCTCACTTTACTCAATAAGTAGCCACTTGTAATGTATTCATTAGGACTTTGATAACACCTTGTTTTTCTATCTACCTACTAGAAGTCGCGTGGGGCTTCGCTCCCAACGGATTTATTTGGCCACTGCTCAGCTTCTATTGTCCGTTGCGTGATGTTATATAGCCTATAACCTTCCTCAATTAATGGGCTATCTGACACTAAAAGAGTTTTTCAAATCGGATCAGTAGTTCCTGAGATCCTAGCGTTCAAACAAACACACTCTTTGGCTTTATAATATAGTATAGATTGTTTTTTATTGCATTGAAGCGATATAAAGGAGACAATCAAGATTTGTATATACACATTTATTAAATAAATTGTTATTAAAAACTAAAAATAAAAACGATTGCCCCCTTATTAAAAATACGGACTAAGCATTAAACCAGGTTTAAATTGACAACTTTGACACTAAAACAATGGCTTATGTCAATTTAAACCTGGTTTAATACTTAGTCCATATTTTGTAATAAAGGGGTGTTTAATACAGATTCGGTTAGAGATTATGCCTCACTTAATAAGCAATAAATTATTTACATAACATTTCAAAATCAATGTTAGTGCTATGACATGTCCTTCTTCAAACGAGGTTTAAAGAGAGCTATCCTCTCAAGGTTCCACTTACCAATGTTGTAGCCAACACTTCAGGCAATTAAAAAATTATTAGATATATGTTAATATGTGGTAAATGTCGCTGGTGCCACAATTATTTAAAATAGTTAAGTTATTACTTATAAGGTATATATTGTATTGTGGCATTGTTTTTTTCATCATTATCATATCAGCCCAATGACGTCCACTGCTGAACATAGGCCTCACCTAATTTCCGCCACAGGCGAGCGATTTTGAGCCGCCCGCATCCAACGGCCACCCGCAACCTTTACCAGGTCGTCGGTCGTCGTCGTTGTTTGTTTACCTCAATAAATAATAAAAAAATATTATACAGTATCGCCCATCGGTATGTCATTGTCACCGCCCGAATATTTCTAAATACTCATGAACAATCCTGTAAAATTAACTTTAAAAGGGCGGGTCTGTCTATAATATTTTTCGTGTTACTCGTTTTTGAGTAGTGTGTGTGACCTTGCTTTACATTTGTTTATATATCTCCGAAGTTATTGGCGCGATTTGGATTCTGTTTATTATTTCTAAGAGCATAAGAGTTACGTTAACGGACGTACAAACCTTTTCTACTAACGTTATTGACTATGCAGAGAAAAACGGACTTTACAAAATAAAAACAGTACTTTTTTCTGTATGTCCGTTAAAGTAAGTTAAAGCTTTTTACCACTCGCAGATAGCTGATGTAATTAGGAGCAACTAAGGCTACTTTTATTTTAGAAAAATTCTAAAATGATTACAAAGAAGTAATGTTGCTTTTGTCAAATTCAGACGAAGTCGCGGGCACAGCTTGTAGTAAATAAATATAACGCACACATTCACTTACTAAACGTTAATGTGTTTTATTCGACGATATGTCTGTGATTTTCATACGAATCATAGCAATTCAATTATTTTTTACATATTTTTTGTTTTTTATTTACTTACAGGTACTACTATATTTTACAATGCACCAACTCACTATTATCTGAGCATCTAGGTTGAGTAATCATGCTCTATTCACACGTACCGCAACTACATCACAAGCGCAACCACGTGGTCTGGCGCTAATTTGTATAAAAATCAATATAGCTCAAATTATACGGACCACATTTTGCCGTCGCCGTTTACAATACCGACCAAATCACCGGCACGTTGCAACCACAGCGCAACCGCCAGTAATACCGTGAGCTAGCAACCAGCCTCATCGCAAACACTAGTGACAGCACAAACACAACCATATACGTATGGTGGTTACCGCAACGCAACCGCTTGAACGCATTTTCTCACAATGTTGCGGTGTGGTTGTGATGCGTATAAAATATATTCTTCTAATTTTCAAAACCTTAAATACTTACATAAAATATGTTTACCAATATTTTAATAGAAACCAAAAAAAAATATTTACAAGACACAACTAAACTATTATATAAAAATAATGTATGCGATAAAATAAAATATAACTATTATATAAACATTTTAGTGGGCATATTTCGAATTTCTTGTATTGCAAGATTTGTTTTTCATAATAGACCTCTAGAATCCTTGTACTCGTATTGTAAGAAATATTATAATATTTACATAATTTATGGCTTTTTTTACATCCCACTTAAAACATTATGGATCATGTAATTTTTTATAAGTCTTTGCTTTTTATATGCCTGAATTTGTCTTAATATAGACAAGTAATTTGGTTTTGGATCGTTTATAGTTTTTAGATTTCTGCAGTAGTTGTACCACCAAGGGATATTCCCTTCGTATTTATTATGTAGATTTATATCCTGTTTTTCGCAGAATTCTGGAGTTGCTACTTTGAACTGGCTTATGAAGTCACCGTCATTTAGCAATTGCTTTGGGATGAAGATAGTAGATTTTGGATGCCAGTATCCAAGTGTAGTTTTCGGCATGAAGCGGCAGTGAATTGTTGTTATCACGGCCAAGAAGAAAAACAGCTATGAACAAATAATATTGCTATGATAAATAATCCATTTGTTTTAGAAAGATAAAGTTACAGCTATGATACCTTATATATCTAAGGTTAGAAAATATAATCTTCAGTAATGTAATCCCTTTGGGAAGAAGTTTTATTTGTTTAGATTGTAACAGAAAATTATTTATTTTTAAGGTTATTCTTACGCATAAATAAATAAAGTAGAAATCAGATAGATGTCATATTTTTATGAGACTAAGAATACAGTTACAGTTCGCCTGTATCATCCTAGTTGAGGGTAAAGACCTCCCTTCATGACTTCCAAGAAAAATTAGAAGCATATTTTAATATTTTTTTTATATTCTAAAATGGCGCCGGCGAGAAGTAATCGCCATTTTATTTCTAATCACTATAATTTGTTTAGGAAATTCCTGATATTAAATTTTGTTGCTTATTATGTTATCTATCAAATTCCAAGCTGATTATGAACTTTTTATTACAAACGCGAATGAAAGATAAATTTCTAATCTAAAGTCTACCTATGATGTTTAACATCAAATTATTAGTCAATGTATAACATCATCTTTACGTTTCTACCTTATTTAATTAAAACTTAAAGCACGTGTATCTGCAATAATTTACCTTCATCATTATTTCACAGTATTTTTCACCAAAACTGTTATCAACAAAATGAAATTCTACCTAATACGTTTTTTGTGAAATAAATCGTACACAGGTTAGCGAAATTTATCAACTGTTAAACTCATAAAAAGATTGCAATGATGTAAAAATAAATCATATTCAATGTACTAAAAAGTATAATACCAAGTTTGAAATAGGACTTGTAAAATAATATTAAATGGCTCTAACAATATCGATGCCTGTATTAGGATAATTCTGTATCACATGCTATACGAGAGCTAACAGAAATAAAATCTTCAAAAAATAAAACAAAACCGACTTAAAGTCCATATTTAGGTAGATGTACAAATTTAAACTAAAAGAGCAGAAAATAATACTTTAATAACATTAATTTAAAATTAAACAAAATTACAGTTTATAAACAGTTATTTTTGAAGTCGGTGCCGGCCAAGAAATACAGTTTAATTCTGCCTTAGCTCCACAACCTTTCAAATGGTACGGAGCGACGCACGACGCAATGGCGCGCGCATCGGTGGTCGGCTGTGATGTGCCTGAGTGAATTATACAAACGCGGGCAAACTCTTGAGGGCAGTCGTCGTTGATGGTTGTGTCTTTATGCATAACATTTATGATGCACTTCTTTGCAATTCGGTCTTCGTTCGTTTGGGCATTCATGTATTATAATATCTATTCAGGTTATTTTTGCTTTGGCTGGCACCGACTCCAAAAATAATTGTATATAAATTGTAAATACTTATTTGTGAATATAAGTAAGATACATGTAATATATGTTGACTGGCCTGTTGGTCTAGTGGTTAGTGACCCGGACTGCTAAGCCGGAGGTCGTGGGTTCGATCCCCACCCAGGACAAATCTTTGTGTGATGAGCATGAAGGTTTGTTCTGTGTCTGGGTGTAATTTATCTATAATATGTATGTATTTACAAAAAAAAATGTATTTAAGTAGTATATCAGTTGTTTAGTACCCATAACACAAGCAAATATAATTGCTTACTTTGGGACTAGATGGCGCTGTGTGAATGTGGTAGAATATTATTATTATTATTATATGTGTAAACATAATTTCGTTTATTGTACATTAATAATAATAAATAATAATAGTTTTATCTGCTGCTGCTATCTGCGGCTGTGGTTTTACTGTGTACCAAATTTAGTAAAATTGATACCCAAAAAAAATTGTTTGCCGCCTTACCTAACCTAACTTATCCATGTCGGATTCGCCCAAAACTGAGTAGAGGACATAACCACCCGCGAGTATTACTTAATTTGGTCCAAATTTACTAAATTTGGCGCACATTTACTAACTCGTCTACTAAATTAGATACACATACTTATTTATTTGATATGCGAATTTATTGATTCAGGCATATGATTTTTGGTACACGTTTCCTATTTTGATAAACATTATATTTTGTGGGTAACATTAATTGGTAGACAAAAAATTTTGGTGAACAAAGTATTTGTTCCCATTTATTTTTATTCACAAATAGTAGTAGTATTCTGACCTCATTTTATATATTTTTACTACCTTATCCCCATCATTAATTAATTTAACAAACCAAAGATATTGTCAATATGCTGGTTTGTCTATGGTCACCACACATCTGACGAATGATGCGTCGGGCGTATTTTCAGTGGTGTTTATTTGGTTAAATTAGACCTTTCACATGAGATAAGACTTGTTTATTCTGACCTAACACGACCGACAATATGGGACGCATCTTCTGTCTGCTATGTGGCGACCTTTACCACAACCGCGTCGTGCTATTAAATTGACTGATTAAACTGGTTTTTGTTGATTTTCTCAAATATCGCTGAATCAATTTCAATAAAATTTATATCGGACCAATATTGAAATATGATCTACCGAACAAAAACAAATGATCGGCGGAGAAATCGCTTAACATCCATACAAAAACATGCGTGTCGAATTGAGAACCTCCTCCTTTTGTTTTAGAAGTCGGTTTAAAAGGGAGGTATAACTTTTACACCTTATTACAATATTTACTTACGTACACCTAAGACAAATTTGTTTACTATGAATTTATAAGGCTACAGTACATAAAATATTTTAAAACTTTTTTACGACACCCACGGATTGATATGGGTCTCAACAATTACTTCATCTAAATAAAGGAACCTTGCTTATTTGTGAAAAAAAGATAGATAAAGTATGTTGCAGCTAATGTAACAATTAAAAAGAGATAGGTAGTGTGATTATATCCAATTAGAAAGAGACAGATCTCAGACCATATTGTAAGACCATTTAGATTTTGTTAAATATTATCAGTACGTGGAGTAAGAGAAAGAGTTTCGTTCATGTAAATTACTACTTACTGACTTTTTTGCTTGTATTTATCTATCTTTGGATATTTGGACGTAATTTGACCTTTCCCCCATAGCCGGATTATCGTTACGTTTTGGGATACCCTGTATAACCTATAGCCTTCCACGATGAATGGGCTTTCCATATAAAAAAGAAGATGTTTTCATCTTTTTATTGTTGGTAAACCTATAGCTACAGAATGTATTATAAAAATTGGCCAAAAATATTTCCTCGAAAATATAAAGAAATCTAATATAAATATTACGTGGGGAAGAAAACACGTGCAAATTGTGATATTACTACCAACATTGTGTGTAACAAGATGTTTTAGGGCTGGCCGTATGAGGCATTGCCACTGTTTCCCTTCGACATGTTGGCACGTAATAAATTTCAAAAAGAAAAAAAAAATGGTATGACTGATAACCGTTTCATGTGCCATTTTTATACGGAAACTTTTTTAACAAATTCACACTTCTTTTTTCAATTTCACAAGAACAAAAATAAAACAACAAAAAAATAACCTTAAAAAGTTGAAAAATTTCATCCATTTACAAATAAATTACAATGAACACCTTTTCAACCATACAGCGTCAGCTAAAAACTGACATACCTAACTATACTTTTCGGTAATATATATTTTATTGTCTTAAGCATAAGGTTCAAAACTCTTGGTACTTTTAATTGCATTAACATTAATTTGGCATACAGCGATCACTAGATACTGAACCTATAATAAATTGTTGAGCTATTGTGAGTACGTCACATTATGTATAGTAATAATAATTAATGAATTGATGGAGGCTATGAAACCCAAAGGACTTCGTCTGAGTAGAAGCTATTAATTAATTTAAGGAGTCTAAGTAATAAAGTAACATTCATTTCAGTAGATAATACCTAATGATAAATAGATATTTCTTAGTACATTATTTTGTTATGCAATATGAAAATTATGTAAGATATACTTAATTTAAAAAGTATTTACTAAAAGGGTAAACAAAAACACACACAACACTGTATATTGAAACATTTGAAATACAAGTAAATAGGTACCTATGTTACTTAAGGCCCAGAACATACCGGTGGAGGTGCAGCGCAGCGCATTTCCTTGAGCAGCGCGCACAGTGTCAGTTAGAATAGAATAGAATAGAATTTTATTTCGTAAAAAATACAACCTTTTATCGCAACACAAAAGCAGACTATACATGAATCATCATCATCATCATCAGCAACCCATTAAGTCCCACTGCTGGGCTCGGGTCTCCTCTCCTCAAACTAGAGAATTGAGAGGGTTTAGGCCATAATCCACTCACGCTAGCCTTGTGCGGGTTGGTGGATCAGACATACTCATAGAATTTATCCAGGGTATGTGGGTTTCCTCACGATGTTTTCCTTCACCGTTAGCAGATGGTAAGTCACTTGACTAATACATATAAATTCCACAAAGTGGAATCCACATTGGTACTGCCGGTCGGGATCGAACTCGGACCGCGTGATTTGCACGCCGGTCCCTTGTCCATTCAGCCACCATCGCTCCTATACATGAATACATGACACAAATAGTTATTGAACACTGGTACCCAAAATAATATTTTAACTTGTGTTATGGGTACCAGGCCCCTTACAACATACATCATCTTAGTCAGGTACATCACTATTAGGTAGGTGAGTACCTATATTATATTCATATTATTGTATACACAATTAATAAAGTTAGGACAATAAATTAAATCAGAAAGATATTAATAAAAATAAGGTTGACCCCGAGCGGGGCTAAAAGCCCTTGAGAATATTGTTCTAGCTTGAGGACGCTACGAACGCTGCGTGTAAATTTATCCTTTTTATACAATTATTGACCAAATGGATAAAGGTTTATATTAAATTGTTGTTTTCATTTGCGCTGCGCCACGCCTCCAGCAGTGTGCGCTGGGCATTAGTCATTTAGAGAGCGCAATAAGATTCTAAGGAGCAGGTTCCTTCGATTACCTTCATGATTGAATGACTTGGTGCTCATTTTAACCTTAAGAGCGTTTATACTTATAAACGGCAATGTCGCAATGTAGTGGCATATTTCGATAATTTATTATTTAATTAGAGCTACTAGAGATACTGTACGGAAGTGGAGGAGGCCTTCGCTAGCTGTGGGATGACGCAACTGTTATTGTAAAGAAACAAATCACTTTAAACATAATTTTTAATTGCATTAATCTTTGACAATGTCTTTTTGTAATCATAAAACTTAGCTAATTCTTTCTTGAAATATGGATGAACAGTTCTAGGAGTAGTTTTTTCAGTGAACGGCCTCCAGGTTACTACCCATTGACAATAGAAGTACCACCACGGCACTGGGAAACAATAAGGGTCATAAGGACCCATGTGTTTCGCTGTCTCGAGTCTTTCTCGACAGATCTGTTTCGTAGGGATCTCTAGACAGGCATGATTTGCAGTTTCTGTGCAATTCGTAGTTATAGTCACATCTTGAGGTGGAAAGTATCCAAAGAGCGGACCATAATCTCGACGATATGAGCTCACTAATGATACTAATGATAAAAGTAATATCGTGAATATCTGCAATTGGATTATACTAATATAGGGTAAAATCTAAAATGATGACATGCCACTGCTGGGCTCGGTCTCCTCCAAATATGTGGAGAGAATTTAGCCTATCATACCACGCTGGCTAGACGGGTTGGTATAGGGTTTCTTTCGAATTTTAGTTTTCTTGCAGTGCCCTTGTCTGTATAAGGTTACTTCCCTTGACGAATAATCCTATTATGTACCTAAAAATCGGGGAATTAAGCGTATATATGCGTTGAATACACTAAGGAGTAAGTAATTAAAACAAATTTTTCATTACTACATAATATACTACCCATAAATATCCCACGGCTGGGCACGGGTCTCCTCCAAATATTTTCCCGGGAATTTAGCCGAATTTATTTTTTAAATACTTAATTTCATTAAAAATACTTTCTTGTTTAGTATACTTACCTAAAGACTAATAGAATACTCACAAAGATCGATCGAATCGAATTTAAAAGTATTACTTTTTTGTCAACTAAATTTTATATACAATCAAAATCTAGTTCTTGCACAAAAAGACACTAAACCGCATACTTTTTTGGGTTTTGTCCTGAGTAGGTACTCCGATAATTGATGCCCCCGTCCCAGAGAACCTCGAATACGATAACTATGATTTCATTTAATAGCTTATTTTTTTACCTTAAATACTTTATTTATTTACCTTACATAATAGCTGATGACAATTAATTATTTTCCAATACATTATACGGTATAGTGTCACAAAATCACAGCAGCCTGAATAAAACTGGTTGGCACTGACATGCACAGTTATAAATAAACGATCATACATACTTACATACATTCATTCGTTCATGTAACGGAAACTCTATACTAATAAAAACAGTTATAAATAAAATAAAAATATTACACAACTACAAAATAAAATAGGAGTATAAGTATTTTTATACCTATTTGTAATATAAAAATATCACGTTCTTTCGCGCAATCACAACTTAATATTTGAATTACATTTTCCTAATATACACATATTTTATAAATACCTAGGTATATCTAAATAAATACTGAATACATTCAGTTAAAATTATCTTTCTAATTGCTAAATGGCACAAATTTAAATAAATGGGCACAAATATTGGAAATAAATACTAAGGGCCTGTTCCACCATTGTTTCACATAAAAGTTAATGCTGAGACATCCAAACATTTGTTTTACTAGGAGTAAGAAAATATAAAATTTTGTGATTCTTATTTTAAAAATGACCAACTTTTGTAGTTATCTATATATACAACCGTTCAACTCTTATATCTTAAGTTGTATAAAAATGACAAATATCTTTAAAACTCTTTATTTCAACTTACTGGAATCAACTACTAGGAAACTTTGTGATTTTTACTTTGAAAATGATGATGTATGTCAGATACAACCATTCAACCATTATTTAAGTCGCATAGAAATGTCAAATACCTACTTATAATACTTTATAACTAAACAAATAGTACTAAAAATATTTATATTATTGTAATTGACTCAAGAAAAGTATCAACTTGTTTCTTATTCATAAAGAGACTATACCATACCGCTCCGTGAAATGTATTCATTACCCGGTTGCGATGCGGTGGACCGCGCTGTCAAATACCTTAAGGTAGTTTTTCGGTCAATAAGTTAACCGTAGGGAACTGGTTGAGGAGGCATAAACATCGAAGGAGGCTGGACCATTGGGACAACTATAATCCTTCTGGTTTCGGGCTGTTTTTTCATCATCTTTCTTTTTAATTTCGCCCATAAATACTTGCAATAGTGCTGGCAGCGTTGTTTGTCATCGGGAGTGCTTTCATCTTCACTGGCAGTGCATTCACCATTAGAACAACCGGCAGTGCATTCATCTCCTTCTGAACTGCTACTTTCATCATAACATGTCACGAAAAGAGTTTTTAAAATTACAATCACTGTCAAAATTTGTAAGTTATTCATGCCTGAAAATAGTATAATAATATTAGGCTCACAGTCATAGCTAAATTAAACAATTGAGATCTTGAAAAAATATTTTCTATTCAACTTTGGATGAACAATATAAAACTTTCGCGACTGGTACACATATTTAATTATCATGACATGCAACTGGTCTACGTCACGTATTTGATGGAAACGCCTGGCAATTATATAAATTATTTTACTATTTCTTAAACTGAAATACATGAGGAAGACCAGTTGCATAAAACTCCAAAAGTACTTTTGAAACAATATTTTTAAATATAATTCAAATGTTATAATAATTTCAACCTCCTAAAATTATTAAGAAAATTTTATTAATTTTATTACCTTGGCCATGTAAATTACATTCATATTAATTGACATTATAAATTAAAAACTAGAATACTACAAACGATATAACATCTTACACGAGTACCTCGCATTATTTAGTGCATTATTATACTCGTAATGCACAAATAAAAAAATAAAAAATAAACAAAAAAAAATAATCTAAATTTAATGCCTTGCTTTGCCATTATACCGTGAAATTTGTATAAATCATTTATATATAGTACCTATGTTTATATTCTAAAGTGCTATATATTTTCACTCATAAAAATATACTTAAATCGCCCTGCATTTAGCTGCTAAATATTTCTATAGAAGCGCCTGGCATACAGTTAAACAAGTTTCTGTCAAGTTAAAACTTGACAATGCCATTATGCCACACACCAAATAAAAAAATATATCGTCCATTTTTACCATTAAACTAGCTGTGCTTGCAATTTCATTTGCGTGGAAAACTAATATTGCATTCTATTCACGGAATATTATATATTATATTTTAAATATTTCTATATTCTAATATCTAATTTTTTCCTTAAATTAAGTATAGATATTATCACTTACTAGAAATCGAGCGGGGCTTCGTTTCCGTCGTTCTTTATTTAACCACTGCTCAGCTCCTATTGGCCGTAGCACGATGATAAATTACCTATAACCTTATAATTGATAAATGGGCTATCCAACACTAAAATATTTTTTCAAGCGTGATGTTATACAGCCCATAGCCTTCTTCGATAAATATAAGTTCACAAGACTAAAATAATTTTTAAAACAGACCAATAGTTCCTGAGATTATCTCGTTCAACGGAACAAACAAAGAAACTCTACGGCTTTTTAATAATATATAGTATAGACGCACAAAGCGAGCGAAGTCGGTCGAACCTATGGAAATAAATATAAGAATGTATACCTACGTAACATAAAATAAGGTTAACAATAAGAATATTTTGTAGCGAAAACTTTTTATCCTGGACAAACCTCGGCGAGGTTTTTAGAGGATAATTATTAAAACACACTGTAAAACTACTTTAGAAATAAATAAATTTCATTTCATCAAAATCTAATACATACATTTTTTAATCTAAAAATCAAAGAGGTTTTTTTTCTTTCACAGGCCTTTACTAGGTAAAAATATAAAACACCAAAATATAAGTATAAAATGTTTTTTATTTAAAAACATAGAAGTCTTTTTAAGCTAACTTAAATATTTTTTTTAAGTACGTACACTGAAATACACGTACATGTTTTTTTTTTGTTTTTTTGTAAGTATAGGTACATACGTCTTTTTAAGGTTCCATACCTCAAAAGGAAAACCGGTTAAAAGCATGTCGGACCATGCTCAATGTAGGGTTCATCGCACTTACATCCTTTTGTTGAGAAGCGCAGTTTTTCGGCAATTAGGTACTCAAAAATGGTACATCTGATAGAGCATAAAAAGTAAATCAGTATCATTATTAATCCACAAATAGTAAGACATTATCTGTAGGGATTTTGAGGTAGTACCATTTGTGGTGCTGGTGGTGCAAACATAGGTGGTGGTGGTGGTGGTGGTACTCCAACTACAGGTCCTGGCATATAAGGCCCTGGAGGCATTAAAACAGGTAGAACTAGAGTTTTTTTCGGCTGAGGAGGTGGATTAGCCTTATCTTCCTTTTTCGTTTTATCCCAAATTCCCATACAATAGTTGTGACAGTATTCATCCTCGTGACTCTCTTCTGATGAACATTTTCCATAATCTGAACTACTTAACACAGAAACAGAGAAATATTGCACTGTTATAATTACTGCCACTGTTAATGTCGTATATACTTTCATTTTTATTTCATGTTTATCTTGATCTTAAATTACCATTATTAATTTATTATTTTATTTTAGTTTTTACATTATCTTAATATTATATGCTCGTTTTCATGTTGACTTCATAAAAACAGTCTAGAACTCTCTTACGATACCGATAAACATGAATGCATACACAATTTCTAGATATTTTGTTATGTAATGGCACTTTTAAGGCTATCCAATAATTGGAAATCAATCTTGAACGATCGGCTTTGCCATGAAAATGTGAAAACCTATAAATCACATAAGCAATGGTGCTTATGAAATAGTACTCATAGAAATAAACAACTGCAGTTTTATTATATTTAAATACTAGCTGATCCAGCGAACTTCGTACCGCCATATTTTATTTTTCGTGAATATTTTCGAAAACCCTGTTAACTATTTATGCCCGCCTCGGCTTCACACGTTACATACTTACTACTTTCTTTGCAATTTCTTTATATTTTCTCACCTTTTAAACCTTCTGTTAACTTCTACAAATATTTAAAAACCAAAATTAGTCAAATCGGCTCAGCCTCTCTCAAGTTCTAGTCACTCTTACAAAGTCAATTCATTTTTATATAAGTATAGAAAATTATAAGATACACAGTATGAATTACATCTTATGATACCTTTCAGCCTTTCGTTAAAGTTTTTAGTTACAGTGAGTCCACTTTGTATATAACTCACGTTGGTCCCTCGCAACAAGGCATTGAAAGACAGCTTTATAGGTAGTTTGCAAAAACAGTATTTTTATATTAAATACCCAACAATGTCGCAAGCAAAGTTGTATCAATGTATATTTCTCATCACAATAATGGTTGCATTAATATAAAGTATAAACAATGAGACAGGCCTCGTGGACTAAGCCTTTTGTCTACAATATAAGTAGGTCTTCCCGCCACTACTGCATTGCACTGTTCCAATAAGGCGATGCGTGTAAAGGTTAAGAAGAAATTAATGAAATTGTGTTTTTTAATTATGTTTGTGTGTTATACTGTGTTTGTCATCATTACAACCCATAAACGTCAGGTGGGCACGGATCTCCTCCAAGGAATATAGCCTAGTAGGTATACCTCGCTGGCCAGACGGATTGGTATAGGGTTCGTTTCGAATTTTCCTTTTCTTGCGTTACTGTTGTCTACATAAGGTTACTCTGGGGTAGTGACATTATGTATTCTTAATCCGTCACTACACGGACTATTTAGTACAATCTTATTGCCTACTACTGTGCCCTCAGCTTCGCATTGGTGTGACTCTTGTTAGCCAAGAGTTATTCCTTAACGCATGAGACAAGAAGATTGGAGCTGAGCTATAAACAACTAACAGTTAGCCAAATAATAGTACCCATAAACATGGGCATCGTTCGTAAAATTGCGAAACGTCTTCTCGTCCGACATAGGTACATCAGGATCTGCCTCAAGCCCACACGATAAGATAAGAAGTGTCTCAAGTCGAAAGTTCGATCAAAGGCAATGCTCGGACAGGAATAAGGAAATGCGCAAAAGAACCAAAGTTAGCGATGTTGCTCAAAGGATTAGCAAGTTAAAATGGCAGAGGGCAGGGCATAAGCACGCAGAATAGCATGGCTGACGAGGCCGAAAAGTTCTCTTTTTTTTTCCGAAGAGACCTCGCACCGACAAGCGCAGCTTGGACAAATGATCTTATCCGAACAGTAGAATCGTGCTGGATGCAGGCCGCATACTGCCAGCCCTCTTCGAAATTTCTTTAGGAGGCCTATGCCCAGTAGTACAGTTGAAGATGAAAGACAAACAAGCCGTGTATTATTTCAAAGAGTTCTTTTCTTGTCTCGTATCTGCTTTGGTGGAACCAAGGGTTAAATTTAAAGAAGTAAGTTAAACAAATCTAGTGAAAGGCTTATTTAATTTAATTAAAAATTTACATACAAATCATTTAAAGTAAGTTCACATTTGTAAATTACTCAACTTTGTTTATGCTTATACTTGCCTTATACTACACCCACGAGTTGAGATGGGGTAGTGACAATAGGTATGTATTCTTAATCCGTACACAGATAATTTAAATAAATTAACGGATATAAAAACGAATTTTAGAAATTCGTCCACTAAAAACGAACGTTTGATGTCACTGAAACAAAATTTCACTTGAACTTTATACGTCGTTACCAAAATACTCCATAGAAGTATTAGCCGAAAGAAAACACCGGTGGAGGTGGTATTTGCATAGGCGGCATAGGAATTGGTAGAACTACAACGTCTCTAGGTGGAGTGGTTCTCCTTTTTCTCTCTTCTTTTCTCAACTGAGCCCACAGATGTAAGCAATAGTGGTGACAGTGTTCGGCTTTATTAATCTCATTACAATCATTACTGTCTTCGTCTTTATCTGTTTGTATTCCTATTTCACTACACGCATCAAAATGTTTTAGAATTACGATCACTGTCATATAGTGTAAGGTTTTCATTCCTGAAATCTTTAATTTCTTTAAACTCTCATAGGTAAGATAGATTTTAGAACGAAACTTCAAGATAGTGTTTATATGAGGTGTCCACTGGATTAAAAATGGTTGCTTTATTTTGGACTTGGGAAATTATTACAAAAGTATTCCCACTTAAATAGCATCTTTCTTTTTGGCTCAATAGAGCCTTTTGCTATTAATTCACATTGCCAGATTTGGGGATCATTATGATAATTTCATAGCAGATAAAGGAAAGCCAATACCAATATTGCACAAGTACTCTCGCTGCACAAGTCACTGCAAGCGATGGCAAGTCCAAAATAAAACTGCCTCGCAGTTTTATTGACTTGAAATTAATTTAGAAAATATGTAATCAATCTTAAAAATGTTTAAGTAAACATAATCAACGACTCTCACCTGTTTTACGGGTTAATACAAGTTATTTATACATATATATATTTTATTTAATTTCTAATTATTTTATGTACCTTTTATATACTTGCCATAAATTAAAATCTAGAAAGCTAAAATGATAACAGCTTACAAGAATTACGAAACACAATTTAAAATAAGACATAAAATATGTTATCCAATAATTGGCAATCAATTTCGAATGATCGGTTTGACCATTCTTCAGTTAAAATCTAATCAATAGGAAGGATACAGTGGCTAAGAAATTTGTTGTCATACAAAATAAATATTGGCATAATGTAAATCGAATTTAGATATTGAATAATTTGACAATTGAGTGTGCTTGTAATCTCTTTATTTTATCATATCGTTTAACATCTAACACAGACAGCAATATTGTAAGTCATCATCATCATCATCATATCATCCCAATGACGTCCACTGTTGAACATAGGCTTCACCTAATTTCCGCCACATATTATAAGTAGTTAATTTCTGAAAAATGTCGTGGTCATTACATTTATCCAACTAAGAAAAAAATAATAGTGTTGGATAGCTTATATTTTCCTCGAAAAATAAGCTATCCAATACTAGAAAAATACAGATTTTTCAGCCGTTATAGCGTAGTAACAAACATCCATTGCTTAATTTATAATAATAATAATAATATTCTACCACATTCACACAGCGCCATCTAGTCCCAAAGTAAGCAATTATATTTGTTTGTGTTATGGGTACTAAACAACTGATATACTACTTAAATACATTTTTTTTTGTAAATGCATACATATTATATATAAATTACACCCAGACACAGAACAAACCTTTATGCTCATCACACAAAGATTTGTCTTGGGTGGGGATCGAACCCACGACCTCCGGCTTAGCAGTCAGGGTCACTAACCACTAGACCAACAGGCCAGTCTAATAGATTTTGAATTTGAGACTAGATGGCGCTGTGTGAATGTGATAAAATATGATATTATTCTTATTATTGTCCCCTCCACCATAACTTTCGCATTTATATTATTAGTAAGAAGTAGAATATTACAATAATGATTGTACTAATGCTTATCCAATAAACAGTGGCGGGGGTGGTGGTGGTGCTGGCGGCAAGAAGACAGGTGGTGGTTGTGCCACATACACTGGTTGTGGTTGGGGGGCCATATACACAGGTGCTGGTGGGTACAAGGGAGGCGGCAACATACCACCTGGAGGGTACGCGTAGTAAACTACTTGCCCCTCTTTATCCTCCTTACGAGCTTTCTTCTTAGGGCGGTGATGTTCCTTAGGGCTCTGCCCATCGTAGCGTTTGCCCCACTTCTCACAATAATATTCTGTTTTACTCCTCGATATATGTGGAACGTGTTCTGAACTTTGGGTTAGGTAATATTGGAAGATTACTATAAATATTATAAGATGTAGTGAGTAGTTCATTCCTGGAAAATTTAAATGGAATTTAATGTAGAAGCCGAGCAGAGGTTAAACTTCCATACTCAGCACATGATGGCCTAATGCTGGGTGAATGAAATAATGGGTTGGTGGATCAGACATACCCTTAGAATTTCTTCTAGGGTATGTATATTATATATCTTCACGATGTTTACTTCAGCAAATGGTAAGTCACTTGACTAGCACATATAAATTCCACAAACTGAAATCAACAATGGTATTGCCAGTTGGAAATGAACTCGAACCGCGTACTTAGCACGCTGGTCACTTATCAATTCGGCCACCATCGCTTTTAAGCTTAGCCTAACTAGACAAAATAATTAAAAAAACGACCGATGTATTTGAAAACGGCAAAAGCATTTTGTGAACACATTGTTATGAAATAGATATAAAAAAGAAAAATTTGTATTGAATTTTTTTTAAAGCAAAGTATGCGAGGACTGACTGTTCAGCTCAAATAGCGCCGATTCACGGACATGACGCACAGGCCAGCCGTCATACTCTTCAACCATATTAAGGAAGATAATGACCCGGCCAATACGTCACCACAAGCAAATGACAGTTTAGTGAGCATGACAATCGAACGCATATGCTTATAAAAATCTTCACATTATTATGAATGAGCAAGAATAAAATAATTGTGATTCCTGCTATTTTAAAGAAAACTATTTTTACAAAATGAGTTAAATTTCATTAAAATCTTTTGAATAAATAAGCCATGAAAGCAAACAAACATACAGAATTTACAAAGTTACAGTTTAAGTATATTATTATTATTGGCACTAAACGATAAGATCAAATAAAAACTTAACTTACTTGTAATAAATAAATTTTAGAAGCTTTATAAACGACGACAATTTTTCAAGATGTCTGAAGATTACGTGACATATTTAGAGTCTTCAAAGTTAGGCGAAGTGTAAATTTTTAAATTAATTATTTATTATAAATTGCTGTTATTGAAAAACAAAACAAGGTAATAGAAGTCAAATGTAAATTATAACGTCCTTCCCTTGATTTTGATCACGCAGGTTTATTATGCAGTTATATGTAATGCAGCACTATATTGTATAATAAATTCTCTAAAGAAATAGAGAAAAGTAGCAATTCTTTTTTAATAAATAAATACGTTACGCAATAAAATACCATTACCTTCTTTTTTATTGTTTCAAAATGTCGTTTTATTCGCTATATCAAAAAAATAATCTTCTAAAAGAAACATTTACATAACTTACACATAAAATCAGCCTTGTCTAAACAGTCTCAGTTGAAAAGATCATTCGTCTATTCGTAATTTTAGGAATACTGCTGAGAATACTTGGGCTTACAGAAAAATCAAGGCTTTTAAGAGGTACCCAACTTTCAGTAATGGACCCACTATAGACTGATAATGATTTTGTTTTCCTTGAACATTAAAGATATTCACACACATCAGGGCCGTGCCCGGAACGTGACCAGGTCTTGTGCATGGCACCACTGCTGCACTGGTATACTTAGGTATCTACTACTTCTGTTGTGTGATCGCGTCGCCCGGCCCGGACACAGACTTGTCTGTACGAGTACACAGCATGGACATGACTGTGTGGTTCGAGTTTAATTTTGAATATTATTCGGATAAAAAATAAAACACTATGTAATTAAGTTGAAAACAGGTAAGAACGTTTTTGGAAAAAATATATTAATGACATATGGCATCCTTACAGAGCCAAGGTGGGGTCAGTAGTGACTTTTGAAGGTTAAAGTTATAATCACCTCAGGTAGGTACGACAAAAACATTAATATAAACTAATCATAAATTCCAGTCAGATAGCAATCAAAACTACAAGAAACTAAAATTCATAGTGGGAGTTAGTCACTATCATTTCCCAATATTGGGCAATGAATGAAAATTAAGCTCATATTTAGTTCACCCATTAATTATTGTTACATAAATAATATAGGAATTCAAAAAGGAATTCCGTAACTTTTTTTACTCAAAAAAGAACATTAATTTAAAAAATACGTGAAATATAATTATTTACTTAAACTTAATAAAATTGATTTGTAAAGAAAGTAAGTAATACTTAGTTAAAAAATATATCATTTTTCTTTAATCAATTAAAGATATGCTCATTACTTGCAATATCATACTTTTGTTGTATGTACCTAGTAGTTCTATAATATTTATGCAAAATAATAAAAAATATGAAGGTTGGCACAATATTTTTGCAATACTTTTCATAATATTAATTTAATCAAATAAGTACTTCAAGAACAAAACAGAATCTTGCTTCCGCACGCATGCAGAGAAATAAATTGAACAAGATACTTGTTAAAAAATCACTCTCATCCAAAGGCTCAATAGCGGGAGGTCTGTGCTTGTAGAAAAAAATGACAGATCATTGTACGAACACCGCGCATGCCTTGCGCGCGTATTCCCGCGCTTTTTTAAGCGCGTCTTTTGAACATAGACAATTGATTCATATATTTTTAAAGAATAATTCAATGTAATAAATAAAATAAATATTTCAAGTTAAATGATTTTGAAACTGTAAATAAATATTTTAAATACGTATGTAAGTGATCATTGTGATGTAGTATCTGATTATATTAATAAAACAGTTTTTTTATATAAAAATGGACTGTAAAAAGATATATTGGAACCCTGGTGTAAATAGGCTGATTTCGTGTGTTATCAGTGTGTATCGAAAACTTAACAGTTTGGAAACTATTTATGCGGGTTTTATTGTGTTTTTAGTGCCATCAGTGTTTTGTGATTCAGGTAAGAACACTTAGTATTATTATTTTAAATTCTGTACCATCGACCTAGTACTAAGTTATTTCTTAGTTTAACTACCTAAATAAGAAAAACTTAAGAACAAAAAACTTTATACACATTTAGTGATGACGAATTTTTTTTTTGTCTAATAAAATCCTTCCTTTGTGTAAAACTAAATGAAATATTTAAATGAAATCCCACACGCAATCATTAAATCCTTTACGGCAAATTCCAATTTATGCTAACACTGTCCTCAAAAACCGTAATTAAGTATGGGACGCTATTTAACTTTTACAAGGATACATTGAGTTTGGCTTTTAATTGAATTTTTAATTTATACTGTAGCAAAACTTGTAGGTCTAATCCAAATTGGATACCTTTGGATATCTTTCATTGAACATACTTGCGATAACTATGTAAGTTGTGTTTGTATAAGGTATTTTTTTGGACTTTTTACAGATAGTTCAGAATTTAAATATACCTAGTCTCGTGCGTGTTATTTTGGCAAAACATAAATTCAGTTGTAAAACTTTTATATAGTTGTTGCACTGCTAAGTATTAATTCAAAAGCAGTAATCAGCGATGGTGGTTGAATGGATAAGTGACCGGGGCGTGCTAAACACGCGGTCCGAGTTCAATTCCTACCAGTAGTACCAATGTGGAATTTATATGTACTAGTCATGTGACTTACCATCTACGGATGGTGAAGGAAAACATCGTGAGGAAACTCACATACCCTAGAAGAAATTCTATGAGTATGTCTGATCCAACAACCCGCATTAGGCCAGCGTGTGTGGATTATGGCCTATACCCTCTCAGCTCTCTAGATAGAGAAGAGGAAACCCGAGCCCAGCAGTGGGTCGCTGATGATGAATCAGCATTACTAAATAAAGCAATGTCAGCGTATTATATAAATTTTGAAATTTGCAGCTACTTTTGGTAAGCAGTACTAACTGTACGCATTGTAGGTACACTTCACCATTTTATATCTGCAAATATTTGTTATTTACCACAACACCTCAAGTACCACACTATTATATTTTAAAACAATGTCAAGAGTCGTGCCTAAGGTTTCCGCGGAATAAGCATGGCGGTACGCAACGGAACGTCGACTCCGATAATCGATATAACCATTAGGTCGTTTACTCGATTATGTAATGCATTTCCGATGCGATTGTTCGTAACAGACGCAGACACAGAGTCACCGAGTTACTTATTTTATAGAATACTAGCTCCAGTCCGCGTGTCCTCGTCTAGGTCCAAACTATTTCTATATGAAAATTCATGAAAATAGATTGAGTAGTTATTAACAACCAATATAACAAATAATTAGTGCTTAGTATGGATTGTCATTGTATTTTTTTAATAATACAAAAGTCACACTTACATCTTATGAATACAATCGGGCCAAACTGACCTGAAATAAATTCAACCTAGGATTTTCGTGGTAGGCTAGCTGCCTACGTTTCTTACTTTCAATAAATACATTTTGAACCCGACAATGAGTTTCGTAATATTACATTTGAGGATCAGTCTGTTACCTGTAGGTAATATATATTGTACTCGATTATACGATAATTGTCGACTAAGTCTAAATTAAAATATAAAATCACATTATTATACAATTTGAAAACACTAGTATTATTAAATATATGTATGATACAGATACGGTTATATTATTTGCATAGCCTCCGTTAACCTTTTATGTTTTAAACTTTTCATTCTTATTTTGAACTCACACCACCTACTTATAATATTATTTTTATAATCAGAATCACCAATGTCATTGATACTTGTTTAGGCAGGGTTATTATTATTACTGTACCTGCCTGCTCACTACAAATTTAAATTGGAATAACCCATCGAAGGGTCAATAACCACAACTTGTACATGTAACCAAAACGTAGGCAGGTAACATATCTTATTTTGCATTAATATTATGTATATATAACTCGATCACACTATAATTATAATGGAAACTATAAATAAAAGAATACTGATCGGGGGATTTCCATTTCTTTATCATGTTCCTATATCATACAACAAAACCCATGTCTTTTTTTTTACAAATGCTGCTCTCGTAAGCAAGACCTGTGTAGAAGAACTTTACAGACAAGTATGCATCTAACAAATGTGTGTATCGTTTTCTCGACACTCGTGGACGATGTTAGTTTTACCGACACTTTTACCACTGCGGCACAATGACAGACTTCTGGAACAGAAGCTTTTTATATTTTATTACAAAATTTTATTGTATACATGAGCGTATTCTATTGTAGTTTTGCTTAATCATTCTACAGAAAATTTATAATCAAATAAAGTTTTAAAAAACGTAAAACACTATCCCCCTTATTATAACATACGAACTAAGCATGAAACCAAGTTTAAATTGACAACTTTGTCATTAAAACAATGGGTTATGTTGATTTAAACCTGGTTTAATGCTGAGTCCATATTTTGTAATAAGGGGGTGTAAATCTATAGAACAATGAGTTTCGTAATATTAAATTTGAGGATCAATCTGTTACTTGTAAATTGTAATATATATTGTACTCGATTATACGACAATTTACGTCTAAGTCCAATCTAAATAAAATATAAAATCACACTACTAAACAATTTGAAAACACTAGTATTATTAGATACTAGTTGACCCAGCGAACTTCGTACAGCCATATTTTATGTCTTTTTTGTATATTTTTTTTACATACATATGCCTTACCTCGACAGTAGCAAATACAATAAAAAAAGAATTAACCAAATCGGTCATTACTGATTATATGAAACCATAGATAAGAAAACCTTCATCAGCCTAAGATATATTATTTAACTCTTCTAATGTCGTAGTAATATAAATTTTGATCAAAAACTTTGTCGTCATCAAAATTTTCTGTATAATTCAATTGCAAATTGACAAAACTTGAAAACTTATAACTTCACAAAAGGTTCATAGTCAACGTGAGCAATCAGTCCAATGAAAGGCTTAAATTAATTTATCGAGATGTTTAAAACTACCAGTTGACGTAGTTTTACTGTATCAACTGGTCTAAAGAGGTTTCTGGTGTCTATTTCAGTATCATCATCATCATTTCAACCCATAAATTAATGTCCTAGTTACTGCTGGGCACCTCCAAATATTTTGGAGGGAATTTAGCCTACTATACTACGCTGGCTAGACCGGTTGGTATAGGGTTTTGTTTAGAATTTTCTTTTTCTCACAGTGCTCTTGTTGCTTAAGATTACTTTACTAGTCACCTTGTACGACACCCACAAGATGAAATGGGGTAGTGACTTTATGTATTCTTAATCCGCCAGAGTCACGGATTTCAGTAGGTACATAATATTCTAATATCAGCCTGGAATCAGAAATTAAGCGAGCCTTGGCGTCTAGAATTACGACCGGCAGTACAAGACCCGCGAAGTAAACGTAGGTCCTAACATATCTGACGAAGTGTTGGTTTGATACACCACCTGTGCGCTTGGTGCCTATTCTTTAAGAAAACATCATAATGATCTTGTATTTACGAACTAATGTTAATTAACTGGGCCCATGATTCCGTTCCCGTGCGATTTCATAGTTTTATTTTACTTTTAGGTACACGGAACCCTGATTCAAAATCAAAGTACCTAGCCTTATTTACTTCTATGACATGTGACATTAGATAACTACCAGTAAAAGTCCTGTCGAAATTGGTTCAGTAGTTTCAAAGTTTACCTCTACAAATAGATAGACAGAAATTTGACAAAGTGTGTTCTTGTTATAAGAACGTACATACTTTCATATACAAACGGACACCTCAATTTTATTTATTTATATAGACAAAAATTTCACTTAAAATTCATATGGTAAAACGGTTATCTCTTTATTTCAAGGTAGAAGGTAGATAAACTAAGTTCAATGAGACAATTACGATGCATGTCAGAACTAATAAAATGATCATGATGACGATTTATTGCACTTCCTTAACGTGTCGTACTAGGAAACGTTATACTATAATACTGGTAGACTACAAACCATAGAAATGTTCTGACATTTTTGTTGGAAGTAATTAAGGGAGCATAAATAAAATTGTTGTTTTTATATCTTTTAAAATATACGAGTATTTTATACCTATAGAAGTAGCGCGGGGCTTCACTCCCGTCGTTCTTTATTTGGGTACTGCTCAGCTGCTTTTGGGCGTAGCGTGATGTTATATAGCCTATAACCTTCCTCGATAAATGTGTTATCCAACAATAAAAGAATTTTGAAAATCAGTTCAGTAGATATCGAGATTATCCCATAAAACGTCACAAACTCGCAAACTTTATCTTTATATTAGGATAGATAGATGAAGCGACGCGACGCGACGAGACTGTAGAAGTTAGCATTATAATTTATACCTATATTTTATTTATCTCAAACATTTATATTTAATATTTTAGTAGGTATAAGTGTTTTAATTAATTGTTTTGTAAATTTATATAACAAATTTAATAGTGGTGTTGGAATATAGGCAAAATACAAACTAAAAGAACAACAATCTTCCATCTAAAATACAGTACTTGTAACGATAAAATGGTGCACAGGTGGGTCTTTTATCGATATAAAAATCCCATCTATGGCTCGTAAAAAATAACAAACACACTCGTAGGTCTGACAATATGATTAAAGCATAACAAAAACATAGTACATAATTATGTACCGCTAAGTTACTTAGAAGTAACCTTAAAAGCTTTTAAGATTTAATGACCAAATTGATCTTAGTACAGCCGATAATGAATCTGTCGTTTTTAGTTAACAATTTAATAGTAGCCAAAATATTGTTTGCTTAACCGAAAATATAGCTAAAAACACAAAGATAATGTGAGTAAACAAGTTTAACTTATTTGGCTGACATCGAGATTTCCCTTTGAACACGTTAAGTTATTGGTTCTGCGCCTAGGCTCTCTCTCTGTCGGTGTCGAAGTGCCGTTTATGAGGTTAAGAATAGATTGCATTCTATTTTGCACTAAAAATGTCCATAGAACCATAGTCCATAGACAGCGATATCGACTTCAAGCCGATGTCGAAATTCATAGTAGTCTCTGCACAGTTGGCTGGCCTCCGTAGAGATCAGCCATTGTAAAACAGAAATTGGATTTTTTTTTAATAGGAATTCCTAGTTGGCTGGAAGAGGAATGTTTTTATGCCTTTTTTAATTCAACCTGATTATCCTGGCATTCTTTATCCTAATTTGATGATTTCTCAAATTATTAAATTAACTCGTTCGCCCATGTTTTGCAATGTTATAATCAAGTAAGTTTACCTACCTTGCAATATATGACTTTCTTTCTCTCATATGATGCTTATTATTGTAATATTACGTTATAATAAAACAACTCTAACATCACCTAAATATTCCAAACGGTTTTTAAATCAACGTTATGTTTTTTAAGTCCATAGCAATCCACCATTATACGAAAACACTATTGTAGATCGTATAGTATACGAATAAATTATCGCTAATGTGTTTTGTTTTGGCGAATCGCACCAAATTACATATAAGAAGGTCATAACTAAACTTATTACCGTGTATGCATAACCTTAATCACCTCCAAATGACACTGACCTCTATTTATAATGTCATAATAATCATACATAGAACAGTTGCATTCAGTTTATTAAATGTGTTACAGTCAAATCTCTTAATCAGTCAAAAGTAGTTTTGACTGGTTATGTCAGGCTATAATATGTGGTTTAATCACAATCGACTAAGCTAAATGTCGAAATGCCGACAATATTATATCAGAGTAAAATTACTTTGGTGGATTAAAGTTATTTTTTTTTTGCCACATATCTGTTCGGAAATCCATCGATCGCTCAATACCCACGGAACAGAAATAACATATCAATACCAATTATATTATTATGGCGGCGTAAAGAAATTCAACATAATAAGATGAATGTGCACTGTCACCTTATCACTTTCTAAGTAGAAAATCTTCGAGCGAAGTTGTTGAAAACGAGATCTGAATTCAACTAAAATATCACTACTGATTTGATATTAATTTATGTAACTAAGTACATTGATTAAAATATTTGATTAAATGTCTTGTCAAACCATTGCGTCGTACCGACAGCTTGATGTCAATTACCAATGTATTAAAATTACACATCGCCCGATTCGATGTGTACGATCCGATTTTAATACATAATATTGACATCCTCCATTCATGGACAGCTTGAAGCTGTTCGATCTAACTGATCACTTTCTTTTGGGATGGGAGCAGTCGGTCTCGGCTGCTCTAAGCTGCCCGTGTATGGCGGCTCTAACCACAGAATAAGTAATAGTACCTACTACCTACTATCGTACTCTAACTGACGATGAAAACCGCATCATAATAATCCGTTGAGTCATTGAGTGGTATATAGAAGTCAGCGCATATAGACAGTCAGACGCGGAAAAATACTTTGTTTTATACTATTTATTTAGAGGTCACATTCTTACTTTTTTTTTACAATACCATCCAGTACATGTTATTCCTTGAGTTAGCTTTATAATTATGCACTCAAAAGTAATCTTGAGTGCTTGAGACTTCAGGATCAATTACGAGTCATTTTATTATTTTTTATTGACCTCCAAGCTGTTTAAAAACTAATAATCTAAATAAAGGTACTTATTAAATAGTTCTTTTATAAAGTTAATCGTGGGAATATAATTTTAACTTAAGTATAGTCATTACAGTCAGTATTATTTCCGTCACAGAACACATGAAAAAACCTATCTCTGTTTTGTGATTTCCGTGTATAAATATTTCATACAATGCAGCAATGTCGCGATATTTTTTTTATTTCGAAAATATACAATATGATTGTACCTACATAAAATAAGAGTTCAAAATCTTTTTTGCTAAAATTTTGCAAAATTAATTGTTATCGAAGTTCAACCTTGGGAGTTATATAAAAGGATAAAATAATAAAGTAAGGGTATAATAATTTTCGAAATTAATTATGTGCTTGTGCCTTATTTATGTCACAAAGAGAAGTAGGTGATTTTCATGTGTTCCAACAACCAATGGACGTGTGATGACCGGCGTGTGCATAATATGACATTGAATTCTATTGACTCTTGAAACAGATTTAGTCCGAGTCTGGGCCTTACTATTCGGTTCTAAGATGCACAAATAGTGAATGTAAATTATCTGTTATAGTCAGGGATACATCTGCAGTCTAATTTGAACCTTGAATGTTTGAATGTAATCGCTATAATGCATCTGATTATACAGAGCAGGTAATTTGTGCACAATAAGGTTTACAAGTTTCGAAATACGCTTATACGCAGAGGTTATATTCACGTATTAAACCAATATCAATATCAGCAATTCCAAGAATTCATATAGGTACTATACTAGGTCCTGCCCGCGACTTCTCTCGCATGATGTGATAATTAAATGTAGCCGTTGTATTCTTCTGGACGTATATTAACTATAATAAGTACATATATGAACGGAAACATAATATAGTTTGTTTCCAGTTCTTGTCATAGCTCCACCCTATCAGCGAAGGATCGAGGAAGGTAGGCTTTGCTGACACTATTTTTCGGATAACCTGTTACATTCTTAACTTGTGACTTTCAAAACATTTACTTTGTAACTTAGATGACTACACAAGGTTTCATTTAATTTCAATTACGCATTTTACCTAATATTAGTTAGGATACTAACATATATATGTATATACCTATCACAGGTATATAGATGTGTTAAACCTATGACTAATTTATTTTATTTTTTTTATTTAAAAAACTTTATTGCACTAAATACAAAGTAATTTGTACATTTACTTTGTATTTTGTGCAATAAAGTTTTTTAGGAGGGCTTAATGCTAAAAATTTAGAAATTATGTAGAAAACCAATTTTGGCTTAGTATGTAGTTTTATCTAAATTCCACATGACCTAAACTGGAATATGAGAGTTATTTAGTCTTTGTAATAATCTTCTTGTAAATATCGTTGTGATATTTAAACAAATTAAATATATATTTTTTTTACTACTTCGTTTTTACATTTTTTCAGAATCTGTATTTTATTTTTTAAACATACTTTTTCTTAAAGGTCTTGAATTCCTAGAGTTGTGCGCTGTTTTACCTCAAATTAAAACTTCAACCGTCATTATTTTCAAAAATAACAAAACAGAATTAAAGTATTTTAATTATATTTTGCCGGAATATCGTAATAGTATATAATGGAAACGCACCGAACCACTTTCGTTGACGGTCAACGAGTCAAGCTACCGAGCAATCAGCAGAACGGTAAAATTACCGCAGTTGGTTAATATAACGCGCTTTCACTTATGTAACAGCCGAATTATATCTGATCCAAATTCATGCTTGTAGCGCCACTGAGCCGCCTGGTAACACGAACCATAATGCATCAACATTTTTATTTAATACTAGTTATTTCCCACGGCATCGCCCACATGGGTTCGTTTCCCATGGTAACAAAAACTTTTGCTCTGTTATTAAAGTTTTATGTTTTTCATCACAATTTTTAATTTTATATCTTGATAAAAACCTTCCTCGTGATTTTTAACAAATAAAAAGAGCCAATTTGATCCAGCCTTTCTCGAGTTTTAAGCTTCGCAGCACTTGTATTAAAGTGGTTTATTTTTATAAAAGATGAACTTCGTAAACTAACTCTCTGGGTCAGTATGTCACATAAGGCAAAGAGCGTGAAGCGGAATAATATATATTATATGTTTCTTGTAATATATTATTATTAAGAATAATATAATATTTACTAAATTCGTAGTTTAAAACAGCAAATTTTATCGTATTAATAGATATACATTCATAATATAAAAGTTATTATGTAAGTATTTACTGATGCTACTAGACATAGGTACGTCGTCAAATCTAACTGTAATTTACGAGTAATTTACATGTAATTTAAGAGTTGCTGTTTAAGAAGTAAATTGCTTTATATTTCTTGATTCTGTTTAAAACGTTTAGTTAGTTTAGTTATTACACGCTCAAATTTGAAGAGTGCACTAATGGTAGTATGCTTACTTTTCATTTCTTAGCCCATCAATGTCCTCTCCTCTACCTGTAGAGACCATAATACACGCTGGCTTAATGCGGACTGATGGCTCAGATATTCCCATAAATATTTTTCTAAAATAATATGTCGGTAACCTCACGATCGTTTTCTTCACCATTAGCAGATGACCAGTTCATATAAACTCCACAAAGTGATACCCACATTAGTACTATCTCTCGGAATCGAACTCGGACCCGCATGATTGGCATGCCATCACTTATCTATTCGCCCATCATCGCGTTCATGGTAGTAAGCGTAGAATTAAACCCGCTCTTCATGAAGTGTCATTTAAACTAGACATTCGTGGTATAGAGCATGATTTCCATTTTGTTCAACAAATACCGATATTGCTTTCTCAATGCTCGCCAAATATTATCAGAATTACAAACAGTTTTTAGGTCAAGATCTAAAGTATTTATTGGCCATGTACCAACTTCAAGATGATCAACATTGGGTAATGAGCCATGAATTATGTTCTCCAAGTCGAATGTCTGGTTTAAACTAATAATTAAGTTGGCACTAAAAGTCATTCAATTCTATCTTCTATCTATTAACTATACTAATATTATAAGCTAAAGAGTTTGTTATGGCGCGTGTTAGGAGAGGCCTATGTCCAGCAGTGGACTGCAATAGGCTGAGATGATGATGAGGATGAAAGTGTTTGTTTGTTTGGTTAGTGCAAAATGAAAAATTATTTTAGTTATGAATAGCCCACTTTTTAACGAAGGATATAGGCTATAACATCATGCTACGACCAAGATTTGAGTTGTGGCCACACAAGTATCTATCAGAGCGAACTTCGTGCAAAATGAAAATAATAACCATTTATGGGCACATAGCTCGTAACACTGATGGCCGATGGGGGAAAAAAGGTTCTCGAGTGGCGGCTACGTATTGGAAGGTGCAGTGTGGGACGGCCCCCCACCAGATGGACCGACGACCTGGTCAGGGTGGCGGGGGGCGGTTGCAGGCGGCACAGGACCGCTCGCATAGGCGTAAATTAGGTGAGGCCTATGTTCAGCAGTGGACGTCGTTGGGCTGATATGATGATGACGATGGTGTACCTAAAATTAATAAATTACATTATTATTCATACATAAAAGAAACTTAGACTTATATTTGTCCCATTTCATTTCTGTCTCGTTTCTTGCACTTAGCAAAGCCATTTGACAAAGATAAAATTATCATAACCTCTTGATATCTCTCATTTTTATTTTTACAGTATCTCATAACTAAGGAGTACATATCTACATATACCTATTCAAATGCTGGTTTAACAAATGTAGCTTTTGTCAAAGTAAAAGTATAGGTATACCTACCTATCTGTAATATCTCCTCTAAAAAAACCTATCTCTGTTCCGTGGAAGTATTATACACCCATAACATAAACAATTTCATTAATTTTTTTTGACTGTGACACGTAAAACGTCTGTCTAAATTCTTATCTAAATCAAAGTCAAAACTTCTGAACCAACATCTAAAGTTTTAAACAGTTGTTTACGTTAATGTACATAATATAATTTTCATATAATACAATACGTTTCAACCCATAAACGTCCCACTGCTGGGCACGGGTCTCTTCCAAAGATTGTAAAGGAAATTTAACCTACTATACCCTGCTGGCCAGACGGGTTATTATAGGGTTTGTTTCCAATTTTCCTTTTCTCACAGTGGTCATGTCTGCTTATCGTTAGTCCCTTAGTCGCCTTTTACGACACCCACTGGTAGAAATGGGGTAGTGATATTATGTACTCTTAATCCGTCACTACACGGACAAGTTAGTTCAGTTACATGTATTTTGTTTTCAAATAACTTTATAAACGCTACTTTTATAATTATATACTCTAGGTTTCTTTACGGACCTGAGGACTTGATTACTAGTTAGGTACCTATTCAAGATTGTGAAATTATTGAAAATGGGTGCCAGTCTTAATAACCTTTTCTCCTAAATGTGTATCGTAGAAGATAGAATTATGATAATTTTTACTGCCTCGGTGGCGCAGCGGGAAGTGTATACGACTACTGTGCAAGAGGTCCCGGGTTCGATTCCCGGGTCGGGTGAAAATGGTATTGGACTTTTCTATCATGAAATTCCAGTATTGAGATTTTCCCGGAGTTTGGTAAACAAATGTTCCCGGTTGATGACAATAGGCTCGCCCCCTATTTCATGGGACCAAACATAGCTGGCGAAATGTGGGTGTGAAACACCTCTGCCTACCCCTTCGAGGAAAAAAGCGTGATGCTATGTTATGTTATGTTAGTTTTTAGATAGATTTCAAGTTACAAATTATAAAGGTTAGTTAAGAACTACCTCCTTCCTACTAAAAATTACATATTTACCTGCATTCACAACTACTTACATTGATTTATTATAAACAGATATTTCCTTATTTAAAAAATGGTTTCCTTATAGACCTTAACAGAGAATATACAGTAGGTACTAGTGTTAACATAATTATTTGTAGTGTACAAGTTCCTTTTATAGATATGTTAATAGACTGCCTATAGTTAGCGTGCCAATACTCCAAAGGCAATACTGAACTATCCAGGTAGCATTATTATGGCTCCAGTCTTTAAGAGGGCCAAATCTCTTTGTCCTTCTTCACAAAAAAATGTTTACATATATAGCGAACAATGTTATTTGTAGTAAAAACAGCGTAATGGATGAATCAGTGTCCGTTGAAAAGTTTACGTTGTGTAACAGTGAGAAATCAAGTGCTACGTACAATGGGATATATGATCCAGATTTGGACCGTAAGCCCACTTGTTGGGCCACAATAACAACTTTTCCATTGGGTAATTTGGACATCGTACTAGTTTTTGTATGACTACAGTATTGAAATTGAGGTCGTAACCTGACAGTATTAAGTTATTAACTAAAGTATGCGTAACACTGACACCTGACGACATAAGGGCCCTGATTCTGACTCATCGGATTGCTCCCGGATCGTTAACTTTTTCGAATCTTAGAATGACGTATTTTTACAGCTTAAGTTATTAAGTGTTAGAAATTAGTTTACCGTATAGAAAATAAAAAACTGATTAATATAGCATATTTTCTACATCCATCTATTTGTTTTAACATTCTGTTTTTTTACTTTAAATAAACTGACAGTTCTGGCCGAAAATATTCCAACAGCTCAGAATCAGGGGGCAGGCCCTTTATACTCAATTGCCGAAGGAGAAAAATGTTTTTTATTTGTAGTTACAATTGCAGAGAGATACTTCGTTAATTGGCTCGCCCCCTATTACATGGGACCAAATATTTCTGGAGTGATGCTATAATTATCTACACTAATATTACTAAGCTGAAGAGTTTGTTTGTTTGCTAGGATCTCGGGAACTACTGATCCGATTTGAAAAATGATTTTAGTATTGGATAGCTCATTCATCGAGGAAGGCTATAGACTAGACTATAACATCACGCTACAGCTAATAGAAGTTGAGCTGCAGCCAAATAAAGAACGACAGGAGTGAAGCCTCGCGTGCCTTCTAGTTTTTTATATGTTTTTGTGACTATGATGGTTAATATATGTACATTATTAATAGAAACATCTATGTCAGCCAAATTCCTGCTCCACAAGTTTCGAAACACTTTTCTATGGTTTTGTTTATGTTGATGAAAGTTCAATTTAACATGTAGTTACGAGTCGACAGAAAAGTGTTCAATAGTCCGAATAACACAGCACAGATCTATACAGCGGTCCAGTAATACACAGCAAATGTTTGGAAGCTGCTCAAGCAGGAACTTGGCTGATTGTACCTATACCGCAAGAAGTACACAGATATAAAAATATACTATTTAAGTTACAATTTGACTAGTACCCCCAACACAGGCGACATTAAGTAACTATACCCAAAACAACTAAAACAAGTAACGTCTCCTCAAAATGCTTTTTTGTTACCTTTACAAACTCATAATCATGATATTTATAGGGACATAAAACAGTTTCATGCTTTATAGGAATACAGTTTATACAGTGTATTCTATTACTAAAAAACACACAAATATCCGCGAATTTTCCGCGTATAATGTTTGCTGCGTATTGATATATATAATTATCTAATTAAACCAAGTTTAATAAGATAAATATATTTCTAGCATAAAACTAGATAATTTGCAATATTACTACCTATACAACTAATAACTAGTACATTATTGTTATGAAAACAGCTACTTTTAAAATTAGCCCCCTTCCTCTCTCCTAATTATTGTGCTGTGCCCGACAGGGTCCATAATTGTAACCTACATTATACCTACCACCTATTTGTACATTATGGAAGCAATAAATGATTGAGTATTGAGTATTGATAGATTTATAATGTACATATTATGCATAGATAGGTGCATAGAAGCTTCCTCCTAGGACTTTGTCTGCTTGCTATGTCGTTAAAAGTAGCTTTAGTCCTTTTCTAGATCCTCTCTCTTCAGGTTCTTTGAAAAATTTCACAAAAATCTGTTGAAGTTGTTCTAAAAGTGGGAATTTACGCGATTATGATTTAGGTATTTACATACCTTATAGTGCTTGACGTTTCGACCAGGTTACACCCGCCGTGGTCACAAGCTGACTCGCGTAATTTTATCATGAAACGCGAAAGTTTAAAAGTAAATATTGTTCTAAAAGCGTTAACAGACAAAAAAACAAGAACAAACAGGGTTACAAACGGTTACTCTCGATTTATAATATAATATTAGTAAGGATGTTTGCTAACATGTCGTGTTGCATTTTAATATAAATGATATGTCATTATGATTAGGTGCGGTCAGACGTGAAAGTGGTTACAACAAAACTAGTTTAAAAAGAATGTGACTGACGGGATGGACGATAAGTTTTTATAAATTTGCCAACTATGCTATACTGCTTCAATAGCGCCAGAAAAAATTATGCCAGCCAGCTAGCCGATGTATCAGTAAGTTAATTCCTTCATGGTTCCTTATTGATTGTTAGCTAGCTGTAATAATGAGTAAGATTCTTCGGCAACTCGCCAGCCAGTTATGTCTTTTCTGAGTTACTAAGGGAAGATTTATATTAGACCGGGTCCGACCCGACGGGTCACGGATTTGAAACGTTAAATACATTTTGTATGAAGCAGGTTATATAACACAGTGTATTGCCCGTTTACTAACATGGGACGCTCGTGTACACCACGGTTGTGCACGGCCCGGACAGGGCCCGGTCTAATATAAATCATCCCAAATAGTCAGTTGGCCTGACTGAGCAACAAAGCAAGAGAACAACAAGTTTTAGAAATCCTTACTTACGTGTATACGACTAATTATGTCGACTCGCTGCGGTCGACCAGCATATGTCGGCCTGGGCAGAATATCCCCTCGTATAAAATTGGAAAATCTCTGTCTTCTGTCCGCCTGTCCTCTCACCGTCGTGAATAAGGCTAGGAACTCCAATTCCAGATTTGCCAAGTCCAATCCTGCACCGATGTGCAGCGGGAGGTCCATTTAGGCAAAAATGATGTTTGCACATTGGTATTTCACCCTGCACATCGGTGCAGAGTTCGGTCAATATAAATAAAGAAGAGAGAAAAGTGAGGGAAAATAAAGCAATATATATAAAATACATATACCTACTAAATAGAATTTAAATTGGCAAACCCCCAAAAATAAATATATAAATTTAAATAAATAAAAAACCCCAAAAAAGGTCTTGGATCCACTCCTACGTGGAGGACACAGAATGTGTACTCACATAAAAAAAAAAAAAAAAAAGAATTATGTCGACTGGCCTGTTGGTCTAGTGGTTAGTGACCCTGACTGCTAAGCTGGAGGTGGGTTCGATCCCCACCCAGGACAAATCTTTGTGTGAGGAGCATGATTGTTTGTTCTGTGTCTGGGTGTTATTTATCTATAATATTATGTAGGTATGTATTTACAAAAAAATATATTTAAGTAGTTTATTACCATTACAAGCAAATATAATTGCTTAATTTGGGACTAGATGGCGCTGTGTGAAAGTGGTGAAATATTAATAACATTATTATTATATACGTTGCGTAAAGTTTTTTTTAGATGCATATCTAGCCGTGCCTTATCCTATAAGTCCGCATCCATGGATGGCCAACATATTGCAAGGTTTTTACCTTTAACTCGCTGCTATCAGCAACCAGACTTGAAATTTTTGTTGTCGTATTGATACATTGCCTTTTTCTTTTTTATGTCATGTTGAAGCTAAAGAGAATACAAAAGGTCAACCTTCGAACATAACACTAACCGCCTACGTCTAGACCATTCGATATAAACTAGGTTACACTACATACAAAAGGTATTATAGGCTATGCCACATAATTTATATAACTACTAATTTGTTAATGTCAAGTCAATACCTAAATAACAACCTTGACCTTATGAATATTGGGCACAAAATTGCAAGTCAATATTGCCTAAATGTTATTGTAAGGATAGAGGTTTAAAACATAACATAGTATCGTACGACATTGCCTGTCAACGATGATTTGTAATAAATAGATAGATATTGTTTAGTATTTGGCAATAAATAGCTCTCGAATATATTTCACAACTTATTGACTTATAAGCAATGACTCATAGATGCATCAGAGTCAAAACTGTGCGCAGTTTTATCTTTGTATCATTGACACATCTATAATACCTTATAATACTAATATAACAAAACTAAAGAGTTTTGAACGCGCTAATCTCAGCAGCTACTGGTTGGAATTATAAAAACATTTTAGTGTTGGATAGCCTATAAGCTATATAACATCCCGCTACGGCTAATAGGAGTCATCTCCTACCCTTCCAGACTATCTATACTAATATTATAAAGCCGAACAATTTGTTTGTTTGTTTGGTTGAACGCTAGGATCTCAGGAACTACTGGTGTGAAAATTCTATAAGCATTGAATAGCCCATTTATCGAGGAAGGTTATATAAGGCTATATAACATCACGCCACGACCAATTGGAGCTGAGCAGTGAACAAATAAAGAACGGTGGGAGCAAAGCCCCGCGTCACTACTTCTAGACTTATAAAAACACAACGCTAATAAAAACCACACTAAGTCAAGGTCAGGTCAAGCGTTCATAAACAATACTCTTATTGAAGTATAATGAGATTCAATATCGTGTGATAAGTCATTATCACGTCACAATAGCCTGCGTAACTAACACAATGTATGTATAATGAGATATAACTATTGTTTATTTAAATTAATGTATAATGTGATAGAACTTAGAGAATGATTGTTTATTTAAATCATGTGTTCAGTTTGCATGTTGTACGTCTTTACCTATTGGTGTTAACAAAACTGAATATTGATTAACTTTGCTCAAAGATCTTCTGCAGAATTGTGGTCATGGCTGCTAATATCACTGGAGACTAACTTTCAGCGATGAAGATAGCGTCTTTTCTTTTTGCATTAAATTATGTCGATGAAATGGCAGTCTGACGTAACAAAATACCAGAGAGAAGTGCAAGACGAATTTATGAACTATTTAGCCTTAACATTTGAAGCCTGAACATCAATCAATAATTTCGATAGAACCAAATATTGCCAATCTTATCCGCGTAGTAATAGATTAAGAATACATGATGTCACTACCCCATTTCATTTCATTTCATGGTAAACAAATACCAACCCGTCTGGCCAGCGTACTATAGTAAACTAAATTCCCTTCACAATATTTGGAGGAGAGCCGTGCCCAGCAGTGGGACGTTTATGGGCTGAAATCATAATTATGATGATTGCGAATCTTGTTCATGAATAGATGAAAACACGCAAAAGGGCACGGACTGCTACGTATCGAAATAGTATTTAAGAACACCACTACAGAATCGACTAAGAAATTCGCTTTTAATACATATTATGTGAATATATATAAACATATGTTTAGACTGCTATGGCACCATATTATAGATACATATCTATAACCTAACTGTTCGTTACATTATTTTTGCAGTTGCAAATAACGAACAAGGGCTTTCACTTTTTGAAATCTCTTTTGAAATGAAATATTAATTACGCTTTTACTCACAAAGTTAAATTAAAAATCTTATCTCTATGAAATGCTAATGTTTTAATAAATTCTTTGTATAATTTTATTGCATAACATCTAGCTAATTAATCTCGATTGCTATGTAATTATTTATGTAAGTACTATGTATTTAATTTAGTTTATATATAATATTACTCTAAATACTTAGTTTTATTACCTCATATCTATTAAATTAAGTAAATAAGGTTTCTTAAAAGTGAAATGCATTAATTTTTGAAATATTTAACCCGGTCATGTGAAGTAACATGACCAAGTAAATTAATAAAGGTTCACTTAATGCTACGTACAGCTGCGCCTCTTATAAAAGCCTTTTAAAGACTGCCTCGGTGGCGCAGTGAGAGTTTTGACTGCTGCGTACTACGTGCGACGTCCTGAAGTTGACTCCCAGTTCGGGCAAAAGTGGTACTGAGAATTCTGTCTTGATATTCTGTGTATCAGCCGGAAATGTGCCCGGTTAATATTCAAACTATTTTATAAACATTAAATGTTAATACAAAACTCTTGGCAAGTATTTTCGATGGCAATGTCAAGGATATTGTTTTAACGAAATGACTTAACAATTATTTAAAGACATTTTTTTTCAATACGTCATATAACATACAATACAACGCGATATAAAAGTCTAGATGTGCAATCATTGATCTACCAAGTATTTTGTTGGCGCTTACATCTTCTATTAATAGGCCTTAGAAGGAAAAGGTAATAATTTGTTAATGAAACAACAAAGAATGTAAGTCCAAAAAAAAACGCTTAAAAAACCGAGCAATTTAGGGTATCATTTATATAACTTGACCTTTTCAATAGTAACAATCCTTTATAAATGTTGAATACGTAATCGAACCATTTCTTTATTAATATCTCAGGCGGTGCTCACCCACGCACTCGGGAGTCTCACAAAACATTTAAATTACGAAACCTTGGGGTCTGCGCAGATGAAGAACAATTTTTGGCGTATTCTTTTTTCTTCAAAGTATATCGCCTACTAATATATCGAAAAATGTACACGATGGTTCCGCAACGTATATATACGTGAATTGTTTTTCAAGGATTCGATAAAACCCGAAGACCGTCGCTATCAGTTGCTATCGTCGCAGACAAACTACTATATTTGTGAATACAATGTAATACTTCTTACTTTCATCATTATTTAAATAGGGCTGTCACTTATTCGAAATAAATAATACAACTCAATGTTATGTAATATTATTTTAGATGATTTTTTGTTTCAATTCATAATAAGATAGTTTTAAACAAACTTGAGCTATGCGTCCTAAAACATTGAATCTATTTTGCTTTAGCCTTTGGGGAAGTTTATTCTTTATTGCAAATACAACTACGAAATCAGAAATTCGTATTTAGTTTTTATAGAGACCAGCCAAACTCTTTCACGTTTGATAAAAACAATATTATTATGTGACCTTTTCAGGAGTGTCCAGGACACAGTACAGAATTAAATTCTACATACTCAAAATTCCTACTGTTTCCTCACGCGGAAAAAGGGCTATAAGTATAATTTCTCCATTTGTATCCCACAATGATGTATAGTAATAACAAAACCATAATAATGACAACGCGACAGCCCTTGCCATTACATAACTCATGATAGCGAAGTGGTCTCTTTTGACAGTAACGACCTTTGTAAATAAATTAACATTATTTTTAAATCTAATTGGCTATCTGTTACTTTTATTCACTTCTAGCTTTTTAATGTACTTACATAATTTATGTTTTCTTCAAATTGTTAATTAATAGTTACTGCTTAGAAATATTCAGTTTCTTAAAATAGTGATAATATTAATTTGTAATTTAATCTACCAGAGACAAATATAAATTACAAGAAGTCGTTTAAATATAGATTACACGGTAACAGTTCTTTTAAATTAGTTCATCAGACGTCCCACTGTTGGGCACGGGTCTCCTCCAAAGGATACTCAGGGAATTTCGTCTACTATATCACGCTAGCTAGTCGAGTTGGTAGGGTATAGGGCTTGTTTCGAATTTTCCTTTTCTCGCAGTGCTTTTGTCTGCATAAGGTCTGCTCTAGGCTTATAACCCTTCTTAGTCATCTTTCACGAGACTCAATTGTTCTAAATGTTCAACAACTGATTCAAATCATGAGTAAATCCCATCACATACTTTGGCTCTCATGCTAAATAGTTTGCAAATGTCTGGAGCGGTATAGTAAGGGGATCTTGTATCGATCCGGGGGAACATTTGCTTTATTAACGACATAAGATATTTATGCGGACGAAATAGTACCAGTTTTGTATAACTACAGTATATACAGAGTGGAATTTTGTAATGCCACCTGGAGGGAAAGTACTTTTAATACTAAAAATGATCCTTTTACTCAAAGGAAACATTCCTTTGTTTTTAAAAAGAAATAAAACTGCATTCAAAATTTTTCGGAAATTCGCTTGCCACACCCGGGAATTGAACCAGTTAAAATAAAAAAAAATAACAACCTGAACTTTTATGGCATTGATAGGGTTAACCATAAGTATCGAATCTTTCTAACAAACATGGTTTATTAAATAAGAATAAAAACACCAAAATTGCACCCTGTATATAGCTATACTTACTATATGAATGGGACATTTACCTATGAACTAAAAGTAGACCTTAATTAAGAACCTAACATATCAAAAGAGCTATTAGAATCCCGAGATAGACTTGAAAAATAGATGTATACAGAGTCATTCGAATCAACCCTTCTTTGTAATTTACCACAACGCGGAACATTTTACTGAAGGTCTAATCACACTATTCAGGCATTTTCAATTCATGAAGTACTTTAAATTGAAGGAAATAGAGTCTCAAATTGTGGGGCAGTAATTTTTTGATCGTCAGTTTCGGAGCATTGACCTTTTGAATTGAAATTAAGTTACCAGCGTTCAACATATGAATGGTCTAACTGGATTTGGTGACGGAATAACAAGTATACGAATAATAAATTTACAAACTGCCTCGGTGGCGCAGCGGGAAGTGTATACGACTGCTGTGCAAGAGGTCTCGGGTTCGATTCCCGGGTCGGGTGAAAATGGCACTGGGTTTTTCTATCACGAAATTCCAGTATTAAGATTTTCCCGGAGTTTGGTAAACAAATGTTCCCGGTTGATGACAATAGGCTCGCCCCCTATTTCATGGGACCAAACATAGCTGGCGAAATGTGGGTGTGAAACACCTCTGCCTACCCCTTTGAGGATAAAGGCGTGATGCTATGTTATGTTATGTTAAATTTACAAATGTAAGTCATTATTCTGTATAAAAACCTTTCTTATTACATGGTAGGTACCATGAAATTTTACAAATAAACTTTCGTAGAATTTGTCTATTGGGTTTATACTGAGATAGAGCTATCAATCTATCTATATGTTAGGAGTAAAGATCGTTTTGTTTGGTACTCTAAGTAAAGTATAATATATAAGGAAGTAAGTATATTTGTAAACTTCAAGAAAACACGGTAGGTAGTTAATATTTACTACTATTTGTAAATCACTTAGAATTGTCATGTCTGTACTCTGTACATACAAATACACATAATAATCTTGTTGTATTTACTCCATTTATGATAATATTTGCTTAATGTCGGATTTTCCGCGGCTTATAATGAATTTAATTAGAGGAAAACATTATTATATTTAATAGAAAGAGAATGTATGTCAATTAGTACTTAATACTTTATCTAACTTTTAAATGTTTATAAACAATTATAACATAACCCTAATATTGGAGGGTACAATTAAACCATTTCTATGGTTACCTTAATTGAGCTTTTTTGTTTTCGCAATTACTACTAAATCGGTGATTTTTATCATAATTATTATGGTGTAGTAAAATCACTCGCTGTGCGGAAATTATGTGAGGTCTATGTCCAGCAGTGGACGTCAATGGGCTGATATGCAATGACGGATTAAGACTACTTGATGCCCTAAGCAATCCATGCCCGTGGGCCCCCCTATCCGTATGTTAACTAGAATCGGTCTTTAAACCTTTACTGCCTAAAAACATTAGTTTTTTGTAAAATAAGAAAGAGTTGTTTGTGATTGGCTGATCGCAATTCCGAGGCATTTGAATTGTCGAATGCACTAGCGGGTAGCGAGTGGGCAAGCGGGAGTGGGTGATTGACTCTAGGTGGTGAAAATTCGCGCGTTTTAAGTTGACATAGAGTCCGTATGTCAACTTCAAAACGCGGGAATTTTCAAATTAGTGTTAGAAACTTTTTTTGGTGTGGTTTTTGGTGACGCGATGCCCTAAGAACGGATTTTTTTTGTGCTTCTTCTGGTGGGCACAAAAAAATCCGTGATGCCCTAGGCAATTGCTTAATTTGATTAAGGGTTAATCCGTTACTGCTGATATGATAATGATGATGAGTACGTATATATTCAGTATGGTGTAGAACGGGCCTTAACTTGCAAAAGTACATTAAAAGCACATACTTGGGTAACTGTAAATACCATGAAAACTACCTAGATTACCAGATGATAGAACATTACTATATTACACAGTATATTAGCTTTACAAATACACATTTTCATAGTCTAGTGACTTTCCACCATTGTGGCTATCAGCCCATCTCTATTGTATTGTATCTATTGAATTAATAAACAATGTTTTGAACAATCAGGCCGTGACAACTAGGCTCTTTATTTGCATTGTTTTCTGAATTTGCTGATATTTAGGTCGTGGGATTGTAACCTGTGTTTATCTTGTTGATATCACGGAATACACCGACAACGCCAACATACCATGCTCAGGACACATGCCTGTTGAAAAATAGATTAAAAAATACAAAAACTATCATATTAGGCTCCAGATTCCACAAAAGTGGAGACTGAGAGATGTCAATAATATTTAAATTCAATTGGTTGATGAAACATATCTTTTCTCTTATCCGACTTGTTGGAGCTCGGGCCTAAATTATCTACACCTGATTATAGAAAAAAAATTGTATGAACGCAGAGAAAACAAAATTATATTTAAATAAAAGCAATTAACGGACACATTACTCAGATACTCTATTTATTTTATTTGCTTTTTTCTTTACACAGCATGTACGCCACGAAGGCAGTAAGTATATGATACTTACTACCTTGGTGGTGTACATGTAAAATGGGAAAAAGTACGTGTAAAATGGAACTAAACGTAGCTATCGAAAGGTGGGCATGATGCCCCCTTGCCTACCCCTTCGGAAAAAAAGCGGGGGGATGCTAATTTATAACTTTTCTGTTCCAGAATGGCCAAGCGAGCTAACATTCGACAAGATATACAACAGCACGAACTATGCGCAGCTACAGAGTTTGTCGCGGCCATATCCCTCAGTCATAAGTAGTTATAATACCAACCACAATAGCCATAAAGACCTTAATAATACCAGGTTTAACGAGGTGGATGGACCTGTACGACAGAAAGATGCGAGTGGACCTCTGCTGGTGGGGTTTGCGAGAGATCCCTTCCGGTATTCTGTACCTGAAGATGATTATTTGAAGGGCGTCAGGTACGTAGTTAGGTGAAGTTGCCTAGTTTGCGCTCCGTTTCATGCTTTAATGTTAACCGTGGCTCGTGGACATTTGCAATACTAAGCTAACACAGAAAAATTGCTGCTACCACTAAATGAAATCGTTGTGTTTATTGATTAATTCTACACTAATCTTGAAAAAAAAATAAGTAGGGAAACTGTAATGTTTTGATGCATGTTTCAAGGAAAAATAAATTCAAACTGTAGAACAAATGTGAACAATATACAAAAATGCTTTTTGGTGACAAATTAGCGTTTAAAAATCTCATTTTGAATTAAGAATGAGCATTCAGTGTAAAGAAAACAATCATAACAAATGCGGTGGTGCAAATGATTGCCTTAACTCAACTACATTTCTTATCTTATTCCCTGACTATAACAAGAGCTCGATAGTGGTTTAAAAGCTATATTTTTGCTCAGGAACATTGACCCTCAAGTGTATATGAGTAAGAACGAGAACCGTGGAAAGCGCGGAGTTTTCCACCTGTACAACATGATGTACTGTGCCACTGGCTGCGACCCACTCTCCTACAAGGGATATGGGTGTTACTGCGGCTTCTTGGGCGCCGGTAGACCTACCGACGGCATTGACAGGTGACGTGCTTATGGAACACACATTTATCACGAATAGTAAATTTCGAACTACATAATTATGTTGATCATCACTGCCATAACACTTTCCTCCGAAAATTAATATATTTTTCTCTCAATCGTAACTAATAGTTGAGATTAATTAATTGGACCAAACGTATTAATTTTCAGGATGTAAATGTTAAGAAAGTAACTTTCTCTTTATTTCCATGCAATTTATTAGACATTTAAAACATCACATAGGATATTTAATTGTTTGCCTATTTATTCGAGACATTTTTTTTTAATTCTTCACAAATAAATCGACTGTCTTTTCCACCTAGATGTTGTAAGCTCCACGACCAATGTTACGAGAACATCTACTGTCCGTTCTACACGGTATACCTCCAGCCGTACTTCTGGAAGTGCTACCACGGCCAGCCTTTGTGCGCGCTCGAGAACTTCGACTCGCAGTATCAGTTCATTAACGGCTGTGCTGGCAGACTATGTGAATGTGATCGGTGAGTTCACTTTTTTTTTTTAAATTAGGTGTTATTATTATTATTAATTGTTGGGCAACAAGGCGTCAGCGGCCTCTTTGCCACCTCGACCAGAATTGATCTATTGTAGCGCTCTTGTTATTTATAGCTCTCAGCTTAGTCCTATAAAGTCTAGTAACTTCCAGATTGTCTGAGCAAGAAGAGTCTGTATCTCATCTGGTTGCACAAGTGCTGTCCTAAATGGATACTTCTTTTGTGCATGAGTGGCCCACATGAGCACAGGTGTGTTACGTGCTACTTTGAATGTGTGACGCGATGAAATATTTTTTTTTAACAGTAGACTGACTATAAGTTTTAATACACATAGCGAACTATAGTACTTTAGAAACTACATTTCATGTTTGTTCATGAAAATTTCGAAAAGTTATGCTAAATTTTATGTTGTATGAAACATTTGGCATATACTACTATACTACTACTATACTTGAACGCATTGTATTAAATTAAAAATTCAAGGAAGTGTGGTGGCATTTCTATAATATTGTCAACGAAAAACCATGTTTAAATTTTCAAACAATTTGCCAACAATATCGAATCGACAAATAATATGTCGAGACTACGATTAGTCCCATTACAGTTGGATTTACTATTTTAGCCGTCTGTACTAAATATTACAAATAAGTCTAATTATACTAGCTCTTCCCAATTTAATCACCATATTATTACTTTTAGACAATTCGCGATGTGTGTGCAAAGATACCGGTGTCCGCGGCGGCGCGCTCTCTGCCACTCGTCACCGATACGACTGCTACAAAATCTACTCATGTTCAGGTGATCGACACTACAGAGGTACCATAGTTTTGATTAAAGGTATCCTACAGCTCTTTTGTGGCTGAAGAAATGGTCGTGTTCTGTTTAGACTAGTTTACCATAATACTATCGACTCATATCTGTACCTATTACTCGTAGCCCGCGACTAACTGCAATATCGTAACTGCAGCATCGCAGTTTAGCGTTGAACAGGAGTGAACTTATGAGCTGCTTAATTCCTTACAATTAATTTATCTATAACACATCCAGCTTCTGAAAATAGTTTTGTGGGAGAGGGCAGGTAAGCCCTAAAGTAGGGGTAGCCCAGTACTACAACAAATCCGCAATCCGCTTTTGTCGATTATTGCACCTATTTAATTTCCGTCATCAGTAAGTCCTGATCGTATTGTATTTTTTTAAATTAAGTAATTCCTGTGGAATGTTTACCATTAAAATATTTTTAACGTGTTTTGTAAATAAACTGTTTAAAATAAAAATAGTTTCATTTAATCCTTTAACAAATACCAATTAATGCTCTAAATGATATAACTTTGCTAAAACGTGTAGGTACGTTATAGTTAACAGTTTTGCGAAAAATAACAAACTTTCCATTTCTGCGTACGATCACGCACCGATATAATAATAACAAACAAAACCTACATACGAATACAATGGGTCAAATTAAACAGTATTTGAATATTCGTTCACAAAAATTGTCGTTATACTTTCCCCAGATTACACAAAATGGTGGTTGTATGGTATAACATTGTAATGGCGAGTGCACGCACGAGTGGTTTATCTTTAAATCTATACTGAATTACAACTAACTATTGTATTAAAACACAATGTATCTCACGGTACAGTCACACTTCGCTGTTGCACCGATTATACAACAAGAGAAATTAAGACCCTACGGCTTTTCAAGTTTCCATAATATTTTGATAGTTTAACGTTCGGAAATTAATGTCCTGTTTCATCACTGACAGGTATGTGTCTTATAAACTATCTGAGAGTTAAGTGACAGATTTTATATTAAGGTGTGCCAAAAATCTTTCAGACAAACCCTTAAACACTTCTTCAGCAGTTGTGAAATAGAGCCTTACTGCCGTACTCAGAGACGTTACTTATCTTTAAAGTTTATTTAGTAAAACGTGTAATACTTAAGTCTATACGGCTAAAGACGATTATTCAATGAAAAAATTACAGATTACTGCTAATTGACGTCTCTGAGTGCGGCTGATTTTATTTTATTTTTATTTTCATTTGAGAAACACACAGTTACAATAAATACTTAATAATAAATTTAATAAACTACACATAAACCAAAGACTGTTTCCACTAATAAATTTAACTTAATTGAGCGCCAAACAAATATTTATATAAATAAATGAATATAAATACAATCTAATAAAAGCGAAGAAAAGAGAAGATAGTATTGCTTTAACCGTTCTCAAAAAGGTGTAATAACAAAATTTCTAACTTCTAACTATTGTTTTCTATATTTTTTTAGTGTTTTTTGAGTTAATACAGACCAGCAGAAGTACTTTAACCAGCCAACATAAGATCTACCGAAGTATTATAATTTAGTTTCACAGACGGTCTTAATTTGAATTTTAAACCTTTTCGAAACTAAGATAATTTTGAATTCTGTTAACGACGCATTGAACAACCCTACAAAGTACTAGTTAATTAGCTACCCATGGAAGCTAGGGCAGGTCATGTCTTCATAAGAGTTTATTGAGTAACAACAATGATTGTCAGCAGTCAACACTCCGTAATTCAAGCCATTGTTCCGATACCATCTGGCGTGACATCGTGACCTATCACCTCGAATGCTTCTCACTCATGTTACATACTTGAAAGTAGATGTTGGTTCACATCATTTTGGAATCTATATAAGTTGAAACTTATTCTCATCTCTGACGTTGCCTTGTTTCGTCTAGTCTTTCATGCCACCTTCTCATCAATCATCTAACTAATGTATCTTATACTGTAGAATTGTGATAAAACATCGTTGCAACTTTTAACTACTAAATAATGTACCATACATTTGTTTTTTATGTACCAAAGTTTGTAAGTTCTGGTGAATACCTACATATATATTCTGGCAATTTATAATTAAACTAAAATTACAATGATAAATTACAGGGGAAATACTGACTAGTTAGCCTAGTTAGCCAGCGTACCAATTAATATTATTGAAAAGACATTTCCAATAATCCATCGTTTTGTAACCAATGAGCTAAAATATATAAAAGAAAAATACACGTTCCTAAAAACACACACGATTTTTATTGATTTTATAGTAAGATTTTATCACTTAATTGCCGAGTGTGAGTTTTGCCGATCTTACGTACTGTAGGATTAACATGTCGATCACTAGATCCCTGATCCCCGCATACTTAATTTTCCTAGTTCCTATTTCGTTTACAAGCTTTTCTTTTTCTCAACTTTAATACCTAAAGCCACGCAACTAAAAAAAATAGTATAATTTTTTTAAATATACAATCTTTTTATATTCATCATTAGAATGAGCTTTCACATTAGCGTTTACGAGTGTTGGTATTTGTAATTGCTATAACGTATTCGGTTGAGAATGCAATCGTAAATGAATCAAAAAGAGTGGTTTAACAGACCGTATTACATTTTTATTTTGTGGTATAACATCCCAATTTGAAAGCATAAACGGATCAGAAATTGCAAACACTGAGACACTGATGTAATAATAATATGCATTTTGAAGTTCACAGGTAATAACTTGATCAGCCTAGCTAACATCATATTTATGTAACGAAGATGTCCCCTTGTTAAGTCTTATGTCACAACAATCAGTCACAGACAAGGCACATCAAAATTTAGATTAGAAATTACATCTTCGTATTCAATTACGTGCATAGTTGCATAGCTAGTCGCATAGTGTTGATCATGGTTGTCACGGATATTCAGTTAGTACCTACAGAATTAATGGGGCTGTGCAATGTTAGAGTAAGTAAAATAAATTTAATTCAAAGTCAAAGTCCAATCTTTTTATTTCATTTGAATCACATACATGATACTTATAGCGTCATACAAAGCCAAAAAAAAACATATTTAGAGGCACCTGCAAAATTGACAATAGGCTGGATTTATAGGCGCCATATTGTTAGTTTTTTATGAACTTGGGTTTGAGTGTTGATAGAATTACGGATCCTGTGGTTTCCTATGCAAGTACCTGTACCTACTCATACTCTCATCACAGATAGCTTATTACACACAACATAAAAAATAAACATAATAAAGCACCGGTCAACACCGCTATAGGGATTCATCCATACTGGAACCGATTGCGTCTAACACGGTAAGGTTAGTCTTATCAGCCATTCCTCCCAGGTACTTGCCGGCTCTGGGGTGAACTTCCTGTAGCGATGTTTCCTGAGCGCAATTACATGCCCTTCTTCAAACGTCCCCAAGGACAGATCTTCGTATGTCTTGTAATTACCCATACTCCCCGGTCCTAATGTTACACCTTGTATCATCATCCTCAGCAACCCATTAATGTCCCACGGCTGGGCTCGGGTCTCCTCTCCTCTATCTAGAGAGCGGAGAGAGTTTAGGCCATAATCCACACACGCTAGCCTAATGAGGGGTTGGTGAATCAGACATACACTTAGAATTACTTCTAGAGTAGGGTATGTGGGTTTCCTCACGATGTTTTCCTTCACCCGTTAGCAGATAGTAAGTCACTTGACTAGTACATATAAAGTCCACAAAGTGAAATCCACATTGGTACTGCTGATCGGAATCGAACTCGGACCGCGTGTTTAGCACGCCGGTGTTTTATCCATTCAGCCACCATCGCTTCACTCTGTATATACCTAATATTTTCTTACCCACATTATAGGCCTAATTCTAGTAACATTATGCTTTTACTATTTAATTAAAGAATAAAATCACATCACGTGATGAAGCATGTGAGGGTAATATTGTTTCTTGGATTGCTATAATTACTTAATAGTAAAAGTGTGCAGTAATTTTTAACGACACATTATTATAAAACGTGCGTGAACTCTTATCACAAATAATAAATTAAAAAATACTTTACTCATTGTTAATCCTCTCAGCTGACTCAATAGAGAGGAAACCCTTGTCCAGCAGTGGACGTTAAAGGGTTACTATTATTATTATTAAACAAACATTTGAACAAATAGTACCTACTTACAATATTTTATGAATAGTGTCAGTAATGTCACATGGAAATTGTTTTTGTTTGAATTTTTTCAAATGTGTTTCCCGGAACAATAAGGTACGTAATCCTGGAATCCACTAAGGCGAGACAAAGGGAGATAATGTTGGAAACAACTTCTTTGTTGTTTTCAACATTATCTCCCTTTGTCTTGGCAAAGACTTGAAGTATTTTCTCCGATTTTGGTGGAATTGTTGGACCGTGGATATTGTATAGAATGTCCCCATGTCATCTAGTATATGTTAGGAGTCTATCGCGACAGTATCTACCTAGCTTCTATTCAAACATGCCTAATTAACTTCTACATTACCATGCTAGAGTCAGTTTCGAATATGTAGATTCCTTCTTTTGATTCCCTTGGGCTCGGGGGACTGCCAACGCGCCATTAAATTAATTGGGTTTAATAATAGTTTATTGATTGTTTTCTAATCTTTTTCGATGTTTCATTTTCCTGGTCTTGTAATAAGGCACAAGAATGCAAAATGCGTAATAGCTTTCTCTGCAATAGGCTTTCAAGTCATAGCCGATTACGGAATAGGTCATGATTCCACTACACCATCACGATATCGAGGACAATGATCAATCATCACCGATATCATCCGTCGTAACGAAGCACCTAGTAAAGAGGAGCATTGGCAATATATTATAGGTGTATTGGAATATGTAGCTACTGCAGTATCGTGCTGGTTGTAGGCCGCATAGAACTAGCCCTATTGGAAATCTCTTGATTGAACCCTATGTCCAACAGTGGACGTCCTACGGGTGATATGATGATGATGATGATGCACCAACCTACAAAATTACAATTTGCAATATATTTTATTCAGAGCATAGCTTTATCATCAGCAACCCTTTAATGTCCCATTGCTGGACTTTTGTCTACTTTTCTCTATCTAGAGAGTTGAGAGTTTAGGCCATAATCCACACACGCTGGCCTAGTGTGGGCTGGTGGATCAGACGTACCTACCCTTAGAATAATATTGTTTCTATTGTATATGAGTTCCGTCAGGAAGTTTTCCTTCACCGTTAACAGACGGTAAGTCAGTTGACTAGACATACAAATTTCACAAAGCAAAATCCACATCGGTACTGCCGGTCGGAATCGAACTAGTACCGCTTGATTTGCATGCCACTTATCTATTCGGCCACCATCGCTGTTGATAGGTTATTAGTATACATTTAATATTATAATCATATTCTTTTTATTTCAGACACTACGTAACTTAATAGTTATAATTATAATCTTAAGTTTATTGAGTACGGGAAAGAGCGAAGAGACAAAACCGGAATGTTTACCTGGTGGTGCACCTGCTAGTGCGCCTGCTAGTGCGCCGGCACCACCTGACACGAAAGTGGCGTGTGTCATATACTGGCCATATTACTATCCTCTCTATACTTATTGGTATTATCCTTATCCCGTCTACAATTATTATTATCCTTACGTCTATTTTTATGGTTAGGTAAGTTTTCGAAATAGATTTTTTGTTAATACAATGTTTGTTTTTTTTAGCACTTTAAATTTAAGTACGTTGTGCATCTAGGGGTGAGACTCCGAATTTTTGTAGATACATCAATGAGGCGCAGACACCGACAGACGCGGGTGGTCAAATTCTATAAAAATCTATATTTCGTCTAACACGGTACGTGTCTGACACGCTCAATATCTGTAGATATAAACTACTAAAGTAACCCTAATACTGTTTGGAAATATTCTAGGATCGAGGATTACAGTGGACATAAAAGTGTAAAAAGATCCAAATGGAACCTAGTGGACCACTTTAGTTCTAAAAAATCCCTACGATTAAACTGGACATAAAAGTGTAAAAAGTACCGAATGGATGTTAGTGGACCACGTTGGTTCTAAAAAATCCATTTTGGTAATATTCTAGGATCGAGGATAAAAGTGGACATAAAAGTGTAAAAAGATCCATCAATGGATTTTTGAAATGATGATGATCTTAGTGGATTACTCACCCATCTACCACTTACCTAAGTCAGTCGTTGACAAGGTACTTGTGTAGTATACCTACTTCGTCGGCTCAGAAATCACAAGCTGCCGTAAACAAACATACGGAGGTTAAATTACATAAGCAAGTATAAAATGACCCTGATATTGTTTGATTAACGTAAAGGTTCTGCAAAACAAATATTGGTTTGTTTCAATGGCAGTAGCTTGACACTGCTTATTGTGATGTTTTATTTTTATATTTACCTATCTGCCTTGTTACTTCAAAATAAGTTCAATTGCCATTAAGCTGGCTGGTAGAGAAGAGCTCATGGTAGAGGAAACTGGGATTTATTGATTCATTCGTCATTCAATAACTTGATCGAGACGTCTTAAAGCGTCCATCGCTTCAACTTTTAGTGACGGATAAAAATTATAACTGTTCATATTATTTATTGCTTGGCGTAAGGAACACACTAGTTCCGCCACGGAACTACTGGGAATAAAGGGTGTTTCGTTATTAGCGTGGCGGTCAAAGGGTTAAGGGTTGCAGCACACCTAGCCACATTGCACAGCCCCAGTTGGCGCTGTCTCGCCGGTCGTTGCTGCGGCGCACTCGCCTCCTCCCGTTCTACTTCTGATGCCGGTACAGCCATGTTCAACGTCCTGTAGCCGCTGGCTGTACCGGCATCAGACTTCAGCCTCCAGAGTCACAGGGCCTACGAGGAATTTCAGATTCGATTTCTCTGCTCGTCTCTTCGCCCCCACACCACGCTCATCCTCGTGCAAGCCAGGCCAGATACCAACATGTAGCAGCAGCAGCCCGGAGGCGCTTTTGGCTCACGTTGTTTTCGTGGCTCCAACATGGGTTATGGAAAACGAGTGCAGTTTCTTTTTCTTTTATTATTAATAATTAAGTTTCTTGATTTGAATCATCTGCAAGTTATTATGTAAGTGGTGGAGGGATAGTTATAAGTATATAACACAGTAGTTATAAGAAGTAATTTCAACTACTTTATCCATTTTGCCATAGAAATAGTTCAGTCAACAGATCAGTCGTGTGTGTAAGATCGCTTCTATAGAAATAAGTACATTATAATTATTTAGCTTAGTAAGTACGTTTGAGGCAACATTTTCCTGTTAGATAATTGTAGAAATGTAAGTTAATTATTTAGTTTTAGTATGTTTTATTATCTACATGTTTATTAGTGTTTATCTACCCAACATTCGGCCGATCGGACCGGTAGCTCTTGAGATCCTAGCGTTCAGCCAAACAATCAAACTCAACCGCTTTATAATATTAAGTATAGATTCGTTGAAGTCTGAGGAAGATTCGGCGGTAGGCCGCTTGCTCGTCTGCCGCTACAGGCAATAAAAAAAAAAAAAAAAGATTCAAATCAGGAGAATAATTAAAAAAAGCTACTACACTAATGGCGTAAATAGAAAAATATCTGTGGTCACCGAAATAGAATACCGCGCGGGCACAACCACGGGCTACAATCACAATAAAAGACAAAAAATAAAATAAAAAACTATATTTTTATTATTATTTGATGAACGTAAGATATATATAATTATTTATATGAGAGGTCAACAATAAACATAATATACAAGTTAGTATACAGATGTTCTATAAGAACTTGACGCCACCGATTACATTGACAGGCCTTCCTTTGTACTTCTTAGAAATGTCACTTTCAATCTGAAACAATTTCAATCATTATTATTTACGGCTAAAGTAGCAAGTATCTATTCTAAACTACCTTAATATGCGAACAATTTTTTGAGGTTGGCGCCAACCTTCGGTCGGTTAACAAAATGAATCTTGAAAATCCTTGAGAAAACATGTCAAATTCTAGATAATCTATATAGAGATGTCTCTATTGCGGGAGAATAGCCTCCCAGCCTGTCATCCCGTCACGATATAATAATATTCTACCACATTCACACAGCGCCATCTAGTCCCAAATTAAGCAATTATAATATGCTTGTGTTAGGGGTACTAAACAACTGATATATACTACTTAAATATATTTTCTTTTTTTTGGAAATACATACATATTATAGATAAATTACACCTAGACACAAAACAAACCTTCATGCTAATCACACAAAGATTTGTCCTGGGTGGGAATCGAACTCACGACCTCCGGCTTAGCAGTCAGGGTCACTAACCACTAGACCAACAGGCCAGTCATATGCGTGGCCCATAATCGAGTACTCGGTGTAGTATCGAGTAGATTACCTGTGCCTGCAGCTCCTTGGTCCTGTCGATGATCCTGACGAGCACGGGGCGCAGGTCGGCGGCGCGCTGTACCGCGGCGGCGCGCTGCTCGGCGGCGCGCGACGCGAGCCGAGACAACTTGTCACAGAGCGTCAACTTCTGATTCAGCTGTGCTGTTAGTACGTCTACGTATCTGTTGGTAGAAGTGGATTTACATTAAGTTCCTTTTGGGGTTGAAACTCTTGAACCTTGGGAGCTAAACGCTCACAAATTTTATCGTGAAATTTGTAAGCGTGTTTCTGAGGTATCACATGACCCAAGGGCTGGCCTTTACCTGGGGCAACGCATTAGCCTTGCTATCCAACGCGGTAATGTGGCTAGCCTTTTGGGTACGTTTCCTCAGGAATCTGATTTTAATCAGATATTCTATTTATAGGAATATCCTCTAAATAGAGAATCTGCTTCTTTTTTTTTTAATAGGTTAGCTGTGTATATTTTTAAGGTATGTGTAAATATTTTATTGAACAAATGAATAAATGGGAAAAGAAAAAATTAAGTTCATTAAGTCCTTGATAAGTCGTTACTGCAATCGTTAGCTTATCCGTTCCTGTTAATCCTGCAGTAAGGACAATTTTTATATCAGAGCGATTTGCAAAAAAAAAAAACATTTAGAACGATGCTAAAGTCCTGAAATATCACTATGTGTTGTAAGCTAATTTAGCCTTCTTCTTCTTATAGTGTGGGCTCAAGGCAGACCCTGGTGTTGGAATTTATCATGTCGCCCAGAAGACTTCCAACTTGACTTAACGACTACCACATTAAGTGGTAACCGGGACCAACGGCTTTACCTGCTTTCCGAAGCAAGGAGACGCTCGAGAATGAAATTGCCATAAACGGTCACCCATCACGGACTGACCTTACCGAGTGTAAACAACTGTGCAACTTTGATGATCGTAACGAACATCTCAGTGCTACAATACTACGAGAGCCTGTCTCATATTATCATCATCATCATCATATCAGCCCAATGACGTCCACTTTTGAACATAGGCCTCACCTAATTTCCGCCACTTATTCATATTATAACATAGCTGTTTATTACGCGGAGCTTCGCTCCCGTGAATCTTTGATTGACCACTAGTCAGCTCCTGTTGGTCGTAGCGTGATGTTTTATAGCCAGAAATGTTAAATTCTCTGACTGTCACCGTGGCACAGTGGTTAAGGTGGTCGCCTCGCCACTACATCGCCGTGTGTGATTCATAGATATTTGTTTCTAGTCTGGGTGTACTTTGTGTCCGTTAGTTTCATGTTTGTAAAGCTCCCCGCGACACAGGGCTTGTTCCCTAGTGCGGGCGTTGTTTTAAAAAGAAGAGAAAAAAAAAAAAAAAAATTTGGACACGTAATTCTTGAAAATAGCGCTTTCAAACGAAAAAACTCTTCAGCCTTATAATATTAGTGCAGATTGTCAGAATTAAAGGAGTCTCACTATTTAGTTTTAAAGAAGCCGGTGAAAACAAAATGCTACTCCACAAAAAAACTTAACATGTAGATTTCCAAAATCTAGATTTTCCAAAATTCTAAATTCCTGTACCTACCTAGGTGAATGTTTAACATTGTGCAGATGGTTGATCTCTGTGGCGGTGAGCCTGGCGGCGGCGAGGTGCACGGCGTCCAGCATGGCGGTGAGCGAGGCGCTGCTCTCGGTGGGCAGCTGCTGCAGCAGGCTGAAGCTGTGGCTGTCGCCGCTCGTGTTCGTCTCGTATAGACGCATCTTCAGGAATGATTCCAACTTGACAAACAAATTGCTTTTTGAGTTTCGTATTTGGATTAGTGATTTCGGAGATAGTTTTAAAATAATCGAGTTTTTTAATATCGATTATTATGACTATTTATTATTATTATATTATTTTATGGGGAAGGCAACCCCATAAAAGCGGAACTATTGAACTGCATTCAATATTTAACCGTTTGTCACTATTCGCCGCTGTAAATAGACGTTAAAACGAATCATGTCACAATGCGTTCTAAACATTTAAAACATAACATAACATAGCATCACGCCTTTTTCCCGGAAGGGATAGGCAGAGGTGTATCACACCCACATTTCACCAGCTATATTTGGTCCCATGAAATAGGGGGCGAGCCTATTGTCATCAACCGCGAACATTTGTTTACCAAACTCCGGGAAAATCTCAATACTGGAATTTCATGTTAGAAAAGCCCAATACCATTTTCACCCGACCCGGGAATCGAACCCGGAACCTCTTGCACAGCAGTCGTATACACTTCCCGCTGCGCCACTGAGGCAGTTAAACATTAAAACATTTAAAAGCCCAGAAATAAGTTTCTATTTATAGTTTTTTTTTTAATTTGGTTTACCAACAATTTTTTACATTTAAATATTTACTTACAATGTAATAACTATTCATTTAAGCTCCAATCTATGTTCATTACCTCGACTAACTGATCAATTATCTGATTCCTAGTGGTGGGGTTATCTAACAGGGTGAGCGCATCTTTTCCTCTCGCTATTCCTCCGCACACTCCCTGCTCCTCCACTACGATGCCGGACTCCTCCAGGGAGACGTGAGCCAGGTCTGCTGACAGATCCTAAGATAAAAATATATAAAGCAATCAAATTACTACTATACTAATATATACATAACATAAAGCTGAAGAATTAATTGATTAATGTACAATTAATTGATAATATTTATCCCTGAAAACCTTATATAAGCAACCATTTCGAAACCACAACATAATAATACTTATTCCATACACATAATGTTCAAATTAGCCTGTATAAACATAGCTGTTAGAACATGTACTTACAACATTGTCAGCGGGTGCCACATCGATGTTCCCCCAGTCGATCTCAGCGCCGCCGTCGCCGTCACAAAAGTCGATATCGGCTGTGCTCGCGTCTATCGAGCCGAAGTTTATCACGTTGCCGTCGCCGAAGTCTATCTGGAAGTATTATGATTAACCTTAAAGAGAGGTTTTCCCAGCTCAGTAGTACGGGGCTGAGAGATGCGTGAACGCACGTTAGCTAAAAATTTAAAAAAACATAAATATTTTTTTGAAACTTGGTGTACGCCGCCAGCGTGTACCAAACTTAATTCGACTATCTAGGAACGCTAGGACTCTTCACTCCGCTGAAGAGTGAGGGGAGAACGCGGCCGCCGGCGCAAGCAGCGCACGCTGCCGTTCGGTCTACAAGAGCGTATGGAATCCGCCATATTAATGTAAAAAGTGCCTTCTCATCATGTTGGTTTGAGTGTTTAAATTCTCATCCCCAACACTTTGACTAAAAATTTATACGCATTAGATGTAAATTAGACAAATTACTTTCATAATTCTTAAAGATTAGATAGTCATAATCATAAGGTCACTGTGGCAGCGGGGCGGTGTCACTCCATTCCGGTAACATTATGTTGCCGACTGCGTACCACCTTGACGCAGTCGGCAACACAAAGATACCCGATTGTGGCGCCACCGCCGCCACCGTGACTGAGGTCTAACTTATGAATGGTAAAGTATTTCTTAAAATATCTTCCAATAGTAGTGTAATAGTCTTAGAATATAATGTTCAGTTACAATAACTACTTTTGAAATAAAAGTGACCTCTCTGTTACAATGATGAAAGTTTCCTACCTGATCTCCAGCCCCCTGCTCCTCATCATCCAACTCTATATGTATCGGGTCCGGTTCAACACTGAGTGGTGGTTCTCCGTAACTCCACTCGTACACTGTGGTGTTGCCATGCTCCACCACGTATTGTAACAGTGGCAACACCTCGCCCGCTTTGTTGCCTAGAATGTACTTTGTGAACGCAGAGTATAGGGCAATGCCTGGGAGGAGCGGCTTCAGGGATTTACTTATCTGTGGAATATAGAAAGTGTATTGAGTATAAAGCTGGTAAATTTTGTGATAATAATTTTCAGTATATAATTTTTATAAATAGTGTTCATACTAGAGTCTGGCTACCGGTTCTCTGCACTGGACTGTTTTTTAAAATCTATACATGGCAATATTTTTGAACTGTCATGTCACTGTCTTTTTAGTGTTTTTCAATCAATATTCTTTTGAAATTATTGAAAAATAATGCCGAAAGCTATCAAAGGCGTAGTTAGAAAGTTGATATTTACTTAAGTTGAGATAATAGTATCAAACGCATTTTTTCAGTCTATAGTCGGTGTTGTCACCCCTTGTTTTTTTGAATTTACCGCTCTTTTCTTGTGCAAAGAATGGATGGCCAGACTCTACCTTACAAATTGTGTGCAATGAAAGTATGTTACACAAGTTACAGAAGAAGAAAAAAATATTCACTAAAGAAGATTTTTCATTACTAACCAAAAGAATTCAACATCAAGTTATGTTACCCGTTAGCCTAGGTGAGCGACAAAAGTGGCAATGCGATGCAGCGCGATGTGAAAATATCAAATAGTCGTTGTATGTACTTATGTCCTACGTTGCCGCATGCAACGAAAAGCGAAAAGTGCAAAACTTGTTTTTAACGCGACGAGCCGCGACGTAGCGTGAAGTGACAAGTTGAAGATACATAACAAGGAAGGCGTTACAGTGCAGTACAGTGTCGTCACTCACGTAGGACAACAGCTGGTAGGACACACGTTGCGTGAAGTATTGGTCGCATTACGTAATTACGTCGCGTCGTCACCTAGGACAACTGTAACAGGTATGTTGAGTTTTGGCGTACCTTAAGGAAGTGTTTTAGGTCCACTTCAACTATTAGGAGGCAATGTTTTCTTGTGGTTATATCATAATCTGTTTTATTTACTTCTACTTTTAAAATAGGTGCATACCTTATCATATATGTCAGGTAGCTCCTGCAGCCTATCAACCAGCTCCTTCTTGATTCTATCTCCTTGGATACCAAGTTGTTTGCACAGAGTAAGGAACTCTGACTTACTGGAAGCTTCATTCTTCAGAAAATCTGTGTGCTTTTTCTCACATTCCTGTAATTTTCATCATTCATTAATTTCAATTCTGTACATATATATAATATACTTAAGGTAATGGTGTAAATAATATAATACTCACAACTTGCAATTGATCCTCCTTAGCTATCTGTTTCTTGAGTCCAGGTATCTCATAGTTGATGTTCCTCACTAAGATCTGTGCCGCCTCTGCTAAGTAAAGGTTCTCCTTCTCATAGCTCCGAGCGATGTCCTGCCAGTCTTTCATTCTTTGTGACCCGTACCTAATAGATACCATAAAAATAGTTACCAAATTTTATCATATTGATTCTCCTGGTGTTTCAGACATCCATAGACTAAGGTAACCGCTTACCATCACCACAGTTTGTCACCAACCATTGTGGTTATATTTTTTAATGTATCTTAGATTCTAAAATAATTTCACATATTTTTTCCATTTTCTATTTACAATCAGTTATTCGGCTACACATTATAAATTTTTTCACTTTATAAATTTCACACCTCAAATGTCATCATCATCATCTCAACCCATAAACGTCCGACTGCTAGGCACGGGTCTCTTCCAAAGAATGTGGAGAGAATTTAGCCTACTTTGCAACATTGGCCAGATAACTTGGTATGAAGTTTGTTTCGAATTTTCCTTTTCCTGCAGTGCTCTTGTGTACATAAGGTTACTCCCTGAGACGCCTTTTACGATACCCACAGGTTAAGATGGGGCAGGCAGTGAAATTATGATGTATTCTCAATCCGTGATTTGTTCATTCAACATTCATCAATCTTTTAACACATTCTCGGCGGTTTAGGGTTCAAATTTAATAGAAAATATGTTAATTCATTTTTTAAGAATAATAAAGCCATGTGACCTAAAGGATAGCAGGACCTCAATTAGTTAAAACTATTGATAGGAAATTCTTGTAATCTAGTTTATTTTGTTTAATAGGTTAGTTGTGTATGTATATTATTTAATAAGTTATGTAAACATTTTATTGATTTAATGTATAATAATTTTATAAAATAAATAATAAGTTGATAGACTATACATGCCTTCCGAACAAATTCTTCGTATCTGCCTCCGTCTCCTTCAGTATCTCGACGATCTTTAAGCAGTGGAAGTAGTTTATGTAGCTGCCAGTCAGTAAGCTGGCTATGTCGTCGTGTGCAGGCATGTCTTGTAAAGCGTTGTTAATCTTCTCCCGCACCCCCGGAATGGTCTTCATCCATTCTTTGTTCACATGCCGACGGCTCACCAGCCAGTCTTGCAGTTTACCAATATTTATGTCTATGGGAATGTTGCTTTCCTACAAAATAGGTTTTATTTATTCATGTGATATGCATGTAATGGAGTTGTTTGGAATGTTTAGTACTTACGTCCATGTTTTCGCTTATGTTTAATTGAGGTATTTGCTATTTATATTTGCTATTTATTTTGTCTCACTTGCTTACACTAGCCAGCTGTTCAGCTGTTGTCAACATTCAACTTATTATCATGTCATATAAATGACGTGTCAACAAGCGATGACGTTTACGATAATAATGTTACCAGTATCTAATTTATAAATCCTACCATACTCTATTTGGATTAAAATGTGGTACTTATTCTTTAATATTTTATTGGTTTTACTTGTGTATGAGTTGAGGTCTCCTTTTGCAGATTATTCAAAGTTGTACCGTTCAAGTTCAAGTTATCTAGATTGTAATCCTAAAACAAATTATAAGATAAATAGATAGTCATGGTAATATGTATTAAAGTAGTATATCAGTTGTTTAGTACTCATAACACAAGCAAATATAATTGCTTACTTTGGGACTACATGGCACTGTGTGAATGTGGTAGAATATTATATATTATATAAATATCAATTGAATGGTGAATAATTTTACTGTCATCATCATCATTTCAATCCATAAAAGTCGCACTGCTGGGCACGGGTGTCCTCCAAATTGTACTATATCTAATAGATAAAAAGTCTTAAAACTAAAATTATAGACATTGTCGTGAGCAGGTCATGTTTATATAGAATAAACAATCTTAAGGGACAATGCCGTAGAGCTACTGAATTAGAACCATTTCGCCATATATCTTCAATTTCAAAAATGATCTGTTAAGCCGCATAGTAATTTACAAAGCGCCATTTTATATCAACCGACCATTTAATATGAAAATTTTACCTTAAAATAAAATTTGTATTATGTTTCCTAAGACGTCCGAAGTCCATTATGAGAGAGTACATCATCTTTTTCATCCGATTCGTCACTAGATGTCGCTATTTCCGTCACGTGACCTGACCGCAGCGCCACCCCAGGCATAATCTGTAACTACTTATTACCACAGAGCAAGCCGCCATATTCGTGTCATTGTTCGTCTCATAATGATAATGATGAAGGTATACACCAGGAAGAAATTATTTGGACTTCGGACGTCTTAGGAAACATAATACAAATTTTATTTTAAGGTAAAATTTTCATATTATGTGTTCCGTTTGACGTCCGAAGTCCATTATGAGAGATCTGTTTGTTATCTCCTGGTGGCTTGCATAATAAAACGCAACAATGTGATGAATAAAAGTAAACTTATATTGAAAAAGTAAATATAACCAACAATTAACATTGCTTATTTAATATCTTGCGACAAAAAATAAAATAAAATTATGTAGTATAATTTAAAAAGTAAATAAGACAAACAATCAACTTCGTATATTAATTAAACCCTTTGTAAACTATTTATTATTATTGGCTTCAAAGTACTGAGACAACGACTTTTCTGATTTAGTATTATTGATTTTACCCAAGTTTTCAACACTTCTACAGTAAAATTTTTTAAAAGTACTTTCATGGCGCCAGTTGGCCTTAGCTAGAATATCATTAACCGGATAGTTTTCTAAGAAATTAAGGGAAGAAACTGCTGACCTGCAGCTACCCGGTGAGGCCTTTATTCCGGCTTCAGATAGAATTCGTCTTATCCATCCGCCAATGATTACGGCGCTGGCTGGTTTACAAGGTCCTCTTGTGGTGACAAACAAATTTGTCAGGTGACCTCTAAATTTTTGTGAAACGTCTAATAATGTTCTTAACCAAAATAAGGGATTGGTATTTTTGTCTGGTGAAGCTAGCAACGTCCAACTCGACTGTTGGTATGACGCCAAATCCGTCTTTGAGCCAAATGTAGGATGTAAAGTTATCGAATCTATGTTATCCTGGAAATGTTTGTTATCACAATGTAAGAGAGTCAAATCGTGTACTCTACGCCCCGAAGCCAATAACAATATAATTGCTGTACGTCTGGAAACATCATATAAGCTTTGCAAATTAACATCTGTGTTTTTTAGGTGTCCAATTACAATTCTTGCATCCCATATGACTAATTTTGGTGGAATTGATCTTGCTAAGGATATAGCTTTTAAAATATGCCTAACTAAATGATTTGATGAAATTTTTATATCCGACACTGTCTCACAAATAGACGCTATAACCGATTTATGAACTAAGATAGTACGATACGCTAATTTGTCTGTTAGAAAAAGTTTTGCCAAATACCGTGCCACCTCGGTCGGTGCCGGATACCGACAATTTATGTTATTTTGACCACACCACACTATCCATTTGTTCCATATGGGTGTATAAGTTTTAAGCGTCGAAGCTCTCCAGCACTGTAACAAAAGATTCTTCTCCTCTGATGACCAAGACTGTGTTAAGGAATCCCAGCCGAAATGAGCCAGGCTTCCAGCTGTAAGTTGTGTACCTGAGCTGGTGGACGCCCGGTCACCGTGTCCACTAACAATGCTTCCAGGTGTCTGATTTTCATGGGACGTGCTAGGGCACGAGTCTTCAAATCTGGGCGCCAGAAGGGCTTCTTCCACCTGGGTGCTATTATTATATACCTTCCTTTTGCCGAGTTGAGGTGGTATAAGACTCGTGGCAGCAGAGCTGGTGGTGGAAAGATCCATGCTAGTTCGTAACTCCAGTATCTGCTGAAAGCGTCGTGAAAGCAAGCGTTCCAGTCTGTCAAGTCTAGAGAAACATACTTGCATACGACGTGAGCATCTTGCGAGGCGAACAGGTCTATGACTGGAGTTCCCCATTGACCGAATATTTTGTTGGTCGCTTCGCTCAGTAGATGCCATTCGGAAGTGATTTGGTCTCGGGAGAGATGATCGGCTTCCGTGTTGTACAGTCCTGGAAGGTAATGAGGGACAAGTACCACGTTCAACATTTCCGTCAGTGCCAGTAATTGTTTTGTCAATTTTAGGAGCTTCTGGGACTTTGTCCCGCCTTCGTTCTTTATGTACGACACTACCGTTCTGTTGTCGCTTTGTAAGACTACGGTTGAATTTCTTAGCAGCTTTGTTTCTGACGTTATTGCTGCTATGACTGCATACATCTCTTTTAGGTTGCAGTGCCACGACATTTGATGTTGATTCCAAGTGCCTCTTAGTCTTTTGTTGTTTACCATGGCTCCCCACCGAATATCGGACGCGTCTGTGACAAGATAGTTGACTCGAGACATTCTGGGATGAATATCCGATATCTGTCTGACGTTCTCGAGCCACCATTGGAGCTCTTCTCGTACCTCGTCTTCGAACGGGATCGGAAGGTGAGGGTTTATCTGCAGACGAGGGCTGTGGCGCTGCAGCGTACGGCAATGCAACCTTCCCCGTGGGGTGATGAAGGTCGCAAAATTGAGATACCCTAAGAGGCGTTGCGCCTGCTTGAGGGTCCAACTGCCGGCTGTTAAGCGAGACAAAAGGCACTGACGGATCTTGGCAATTTTGTCTGGAGGCAAGCTTTTCGTGTTGGACTGTGTATCCCAGACAATTCCCAGGAATTCTATACGTCTTGTTGGGGTTCGTATAGACTTTTCCATATTGATATTCCAACCTAGAGAGGTGAGGAATTCCATTGCCAACTGGAGATGTGACTGTAACGTCTCCCTGCATTGGTGGACTAATAAATAATCGTCTAGAAATAGAACCAGGCGAAGACCCTTGCTGCGTAACACCTCGGCAGTCCAGTTGGTGACTGATGCAAACATCTTCGGAGCTGAGGCGAGACCAAAGGGTAGACATGTCATTTGAAACAACCGACCTTCGTAGCTTATGCGCAGGAAGCAACGATGCCGCTGAGAAATTCGTAGGTGGTAGTACGCCTGGCTCAAGTCTAGCTTTACCATCCAGTCGCCCGTTTGTAAGAAATCGGGCATTTTGTGATGATGAAAAAGATGGAAATGTTTTGGCCGTAGAAATTGATTCAATGCCTTCAGATTGAAGATAACTCTTTTCTTGCCACTGCTTTTTCTTATAACGAAAAGAGGGGATATAAATGATGGGGTTATTGGTGCTGGTTCGAGAATACGGCTCTGAATCATTGATTGAATTTCTACCGACATTGCTATGGATTGGGGAGTTTGAAATTTTTTCATAACATTCGGTGTTGGGAAGATAAGCGGTGGTGTCTGAATAAATGGAATTCGAGCTGCTGAAATTAATCTGAGAATTATTTTGGGTGCCCCGAATTGAGACCATACTTCCCGATACAGCATCAGACAACCTCCCGTGAACACCGAGTCATTTACCCCTACCTTTGGTCGCTTCTCCTCTACGGCCCCCCCTTTTGTTTGGTTCATTAAAATTTCGCTTTTTGTTTTTATTATGTTTAAATTGCTCTTGCTGTTGAACACGAAAGGGCTTTTCCCGTGAAGTAGACGCGACCGGAGACTTAGGAGGCATCGATGAGCCGTTACGTCCAGAATGTTTCTTACTAGACACCGTACCTTTGTCTAATTTATCAATCCCACCTATTTTTTGAATATAAACCGATAAACTTTGAGGGTTGAACATATATTCAGATGATGGGGGTATTTTATCAATATCTTCGCGAATATATTTCCCTTTTAAACCTTTAAGCAGTGCTTTACGACGAAGTTCTAAAACTTCCGCACGCTTCCCGCATATCATTTGTAAAATATCATGTGAAATTGTTTTGTAATAAGAATCATTCCCAAATAACTCTTTTAATTTATCATAAACCGTAGATGAAGAAAGTTGTGTATCTGATTTCGCCGACCAGTCAATCAAATTACGTAAAGCACCATTAACAAATTCATTTTGTGCTAAAAAGGCGTTAGACAAAGCCGCGAAGCTACGTTCCATTTGACACCACCTATGGGGTGTAAAAGGTTCTTCTAAACGCCTTAATTCTTCATTAACTTTCAACTCTGTGAACGCCGGAAAGGCAATATACTTCTTTTGTACTTCCGTATAACGCACAGCATTCCAATCCAAGGAATCAAACCTCTGCATCGAAACTATTCTTTCAACTCGGTCGGGGTTTGCCTTCGGTACAGAAGGTTCTTTAACGGATACATTTAACTCGGCAATATCGTTAAAATCGATTGACGGTCGACAAAACGGATCATCTAACGTTTTATTTGTCGATGCGGGCGCAGGTACTGCGGTAGTAACACTGTTTGAATGTATTGATGCGAAATTCGTATAAAATATATTATTCACATGATTCACCAGCTGTTGCGATAAAATCTCAAATCTCTTATCGATATCTTGGAACGACTCACGTGATTTACTCCGGTGGCACCGCCTTTTTCTCGGAGGTTCATCGTCTTCGCTCGAACTCGAACTTGATTCACTCGACACTACGCGGCTATCAATACTCTTTCGCACGGGCGGTGATCGAGTAGAATCGTGATCGTTAAACACATCCGCGAGATTTTTATCACTATTTTCCATTTTTAAAACACGAGATAAAACTTATTAGAAATTAACACTTTTCACGCAACGGAAAATAAATTAAATTATTAATTTTCTACTTTAATCTCGAAAATTAAAATAAAAATTTTAAATTTTTAGCAACTAACGACTACGCGGTTTGAAAAACGACGCAACAATGACACGAATATGGCGGCTTGCTCTGTGGTAATAAGTAGTTACAGATTATGCCTGGGGTGGCGCTGCGGTCAGGTCACGTGACGGAAATAGCGACATCTAGTGACGAATCGGATGAAAAAGATGATGTACTCTCTCATAATGGACTTCGGACGTCAAACGGAACACATAATACAGGAATTTTATAGTCATTTTTATAATTTGACTGTGTTATCATGAAAAGTGATAACGTTTGATTTGAATATTATCATTCTCAATGCTGGCATAAGCGCATACACAGTTTTTCGCTTCTACTTCAATAAATTAATGTTTATTACATCTAAAATTATCTATTCGATACAAATATTAAATAAAGCTGAAGAGTTTGTGTTAGCGGAAGGCTATCTATATAACATCACATTAATACTGAGTAGTGGTCAAAGAAAAAGTCACAGGAGTGAAGCCTTGCGGCACAGCTATTACAGCTAGTACCTACCTACTTAATAATATGAACTGACAATGATGGTACATAATATACCATTAATAAAAAGTTAAAATGAGACTACTATCATCATTGCAACCCTTAAATGTCCCACTGTAGGGCACAATCTCCTCCAAACATGTTTAAGGGAATTTAGCTTACTATACCACGCTGACCAGATGGGTTGGTGTAGGGTTTTGTATAGAATTGTCCTTTTCTTAAAGTGCTCTTGTCTACTTGTGGCTACTTTCTTAGTCGCCTTATACAATACTCACGGGTCGAATTAGTGTAGTGACAATCATCACTCATCATTGCAACTCATAAACCGTCTTACTGCTGGACACGGGTCTCCTCCAAAGAATGTGGAGACAAATAAGACCTGTGTTCTTAGTCTGTCACTACACGGACCTCGTGACATAGACTATTTTTTATTAAAAAAGTACTCTGGGCTTCGAATAAAACGTTTAATGACATGTTCAAAGTGGACTATAAATAAAAAGCAATTAAAACTAGACTTTAATTACAGGCACCATCATTGATAGGTATTTTTAATCCATCACCGATAAAAACATGAATCAAATATTCCATAAATATGTAGATATTTGCAGATGATGCTCTAATTACTTTGATACAATTAGATTATCCTATTTCTATTTTTTTATTACCGCCTTATCTTTGTGCCGTATATTCAAATGTAAATAGAGCCCAATTTTATCGCGTGTACAATATACCTCGATCCCTTATCTAAATACTTGGTTACACAAATAAACAACATTACTTAGTTATCTCTTCCTCCAGTAATACTTTAACAAGTCGATAGATAACCACATACATTGATTGTTACATTAAATACCTACCTAAATAATGTATTTATTTCGCAATAATAACTAATTATCAACTTATTTAAAGCATAATAATTATATATTTATATAAGTTATTACATTAAATGAAGACATAATTAATCTTCAAATAATTGATTTACGTGAATAATAGTGAATTGGAAGTGAAAGAAAAGAGAACTACCTAAGTAGGTAGTTGTAATACAATTTAATGAATACTGTGAAATTTATAATGGAAGTCAATGAAACAGTTCAAGACAGGTATGGTTACCTTTTTAAATTATACTCAGAATCTAATATAATTAATGTATTATTCAATAGACACAAAATTAATAAATTTACTAAATTAAATTTTCTACTTATATTTTTCCGATAAAAAAAACAATTATTAAGACCAAATGCTGCTGTAGCAGTTGCAATCTACTAAAAAGTAACTAAAGAAAGTATTCATTATTCAAGTGTGTATGGCCACACTGTTGTTGTTTGCTTTTTTTTTCTCTTGAAAAGTTTTGTTTGTTTGTAAATCCAAATAAAAAGAAAAACAAGTGTGAGTTATTATAGGTATAAAATTACGTTTATATTAATCAGAATGGCCAAGCAATATGTACTGTTTATTAAAAGTTTTATGGGTTTCAACCTTTACGAATACCTAGTAGTGCTTTTTAATATTCGCACCTATCATTATGAATATATTTTGACTTGTTCGCCTTGAACATAAATGAGGCAAGCAATCTAATAATCTTCAAACTTTTACTGTAACGTTATAGCTATCCCAGTACATCACACGTGCCTGATGAAGGAGTTATATCAGTAGATGTATCTCGTGATGCCCTAGTGGACTCCATGACCGACATGTCTGAGACACCCGATATTATTGCGTAAGTTGTACAAGTTACATCAATTATTTTTTTTATATTAAAACAATCTAGATAAAATAATATACTATCGAGTTAGCCAGACTCCTTGCTGTCATATTTACATATTATTATTGTACCGTCAGTATTTACCATGCTATTTTAAACAGATAGAAATCTTTCTTCTGCTCTATTATCATTGATTTTTTTTCGACAATTTATTATAAAATTAAATATCACCTATTCAATTTAATATAATAATGACATGTACCGACGGTGTGTATAGTGTAGGGATAAGAGTTTTTTTCCTAAAAGAAAGACTGCTGCAAAAGAAAAAAAAATGATGTTATGATATGAGGCTTACTGTAAAGAATTGGAGTCAGTCTTACCAGCAACTAATTCACATTCTAAAGTAGCCCTAGTCAGCAAGAGAACAAAATATTTTAAACTAAATAGAGACTTCAGTTGTTTATATAATAAGTCGCCCCGTGAGCCATCTTATTTATAGATAATAAAAGTAAGAGATATGAATAGTCTCATTTTATCTTTGAAATTATTTTATAACTCATTAAATGTGTATACACACTTACCACATTATCACAACAGAGAGAGGTATCACATCCCCTGGTATTACACTCTTTGCCTCTCCTAGATCTTCGTGCCTTTCGAGAACCTCGAGATTGCTTGCAAGTTGAAGGCATTTTGGTGGATACTACTTTCTATAAAAAATTCATAAATAATTACCTATCATTATAGACACAACAAAAATTAGCCACTGGCCAAAAAGTGTGCAAAGCACATTTTTGTATTAATTTAATTAAATATCATGATTATGGTATCTATTTGTGAGTTCTATGAATAATAATAGATCCATAGTACAAAATTTAAAGAAAATATTCTGAGCATTTTCAACTTGTATAAAACAATACAAATCTTTTAAATATTTGAAAATAGGAACATGTTTTACTCAGACTATTACAATTTTAAAATGTCATGTTACTACTACACTGTATATGATGCTGTACTGTATGATTATTATGAGAATCTGTCAATTTGTCATTCCTGCATGCTTGTATAGAATAAGGGATCAACCTAATTGTTTACAAATTGATACAGAGAATAACATACTATCTATCAACTAACTATACAAGCAAAACCACAGGCAGAAGTTATAATAATAAGAACTTGAAATACTTACAGTTCAGTAGACACAACAGGGGAGAATGAGGATGACTCCAGTCGACTGACTCTAGCCTATGAGAACCTTTACGAGATACCTAAGACTATTGTGGAGAGATTTGCAGACCACATCAGGTACCTTGATATCAGCCACAATAAAATCACGTAAGTTTTGTCAACTACACTATTTGTTTCTTATTCATATTGCTATTTTCGACACTATAAAAAGCGCACCTTTTTAACAAACGGAATACGAATAATTATTCATTCAGCATTTTGTATGTTCAGAGTTATTTTAAAATGTGATGTCAAAGAGAATACCACTATATTTCAGACAAGGAACTTACATCTCCTAACCAAGGAACTTATATTTCGTAGCATATAAGTTTCTTGATTTCAGGTGATGGTGACATTGTTTCTGTTTTATTGAAATCCATAAATTTGCATGTGTAACTTCAACATTAAACAACCGAAAAACAACTCATTATAAGACATGTGTTTGGAAATTTTAGTCAGTTACAATAAGAATAAAGTCTAAAATCTGAAATCGTAAATTTAGTTTTAACTTTTTTGTATTAAGGCAGCAATATTTCTATATAAAACCTCAAGCTTAAGTCATAGTTCTCAAAAAGATGTGTTTAAAAAGTATTTGCTTCATTATCAGCCTGTTGAGCTATGTCCATCAGTGAACTAGCCATTGTTAGACCCCCAGAGACCTCTCAGCAATTTCTTACTCTTTTTCTTTTAGAATAATTAAGAATATATTTCGCCAAAATTTGTGCACAACTTATAGGCAAAAAACATGTTTTGCATTACTGGACTATCAAGCCACTGCCTCATCAATCTAATAATCGAAATTTTCTTTAAATTCAATCCAATAACCAATTCCTTCCATAGAATCCAATTATATCTGAAACCAAAAACTACCCACTAAAACTTAAACTCTGTCTTCTATTTTCAGAAACCTGGATGCATTGGTGTACTTCAAAAACTTAACATCACTGATAGCTGATGACAACCCCATCACAGAGAACTGCTATTTACCGCCATTGCCTAAATTACAACTGTTATGGTAAATAACTAATTCATTTAACCTTCGGACCACAGGCTGTTGAAAATATACTCTGAATATATTTACAAGTAACGATATCCAGTGGTCAAAAACATTACCCTCCTTTTTGGCAGTCAGGTAAAAAGAGATTGTTGTAGGAAAAAATTATCAAATTAGTTTCGTTCTAAGATTCGAAAAAGTTTTTATGATGCAGTTTTCTGAAGGTTCACAGTCAGGGCTCTGATGACTTGATGCTCAAAGGGTTAATAACCATTATCATTTGATCGTAGCACAAAAAAAACTCTTATTACTTTAAAAATTGCTTGCATTTTCATTTGCCAATAATATTTAAGGGGCTTCGGTGTTCAGAGGGTTAATTTCGTTTGATAATTTAGGTTGAACCGCTGCAAGGTAGCCTCGCTGTACCCATGGGTAGGCAAGCTGAAGGAGTCATGTCCCAACCTACAATATCTATCGCTAATGGGCAACCCCGCCGCGCCGAGCTACTTCAATGGAGGGACTTTCTATGAATATTTACAATACAGGTATTTATAGAGTATAATTTTATTATAAATTTTAGTGACCACAGAAACGGCACTTTAGTGTGGTTTAGTGTAGTTTACGTTTTCCTGTGCATTTTTTCGCTACATAAAATTTTCCTTGAACTTCAAAGTCTAATTGAAAACAAAAATTGTCTAATTACTCCAGCCTTTTTCGAATTTTGCGCAACGTATTCAGTCATTTATCTTTATTCATGTAGATATTTTTTTTTTTTTCAAAAATTCAATATTGTTGAACTTAACCCTATGACCGCTATAATTCTCGACCATAGACAAACTGAACGAGAACATTTGCTCTTACTATATAAATAATACAGCACATTTTAACTTGTCACCTACAACTTTGGCGGTCAATAGGTTAAACAAACCATAGCATTACGCCTTCTCGAAAGGGTAGGCAGAGGTTCATCACACTTACATTTCAATAGCTGTGTTTATGCAATAGGGGTGAGTCTATGGATATTATATAGAACATTCGTATCTTTCCAGACTATTCATTATATCCCAATTTCCATCTCTATACCACTTGGACGACAGAAAAGTAACAGACGACCAGCGGCTGGAATCCCAACGATTATACAAAAGACCTTTCTTCGAAAGGATAGCATCGCCAGGAGCCAGCATATCTCAGCTCATGAACACTTCTGTTACGTGGAACACTGTACAGAACAAACTGAATACAATGCTAGGGAAGGATAAGGGTGATAAGAATCTTTTGATATAATGTAGTAGAAAACATAATATTTGTTAGGTATTTGCTTAATCTATATATAAAACACGAAAAATGTCTGTATATAATAGACTTTTTAAACCACCCAACCGATGTGTCCCAAACTGTTTTCATTAGAAAGGTAATAAGATGGCTTTAGACCACTGAAACAAAAAAGTAAAGATAATCTAATTAAACGCGGATGGAATTGCGCGCAACATTTATTTTTAGTATATAGGTCTAACTGGATTTGATTGAATAATCGAATTTATTATAAGCAAGCTTAGTGTTGTCTAAGACTTTCGGTGAAACCCTTCTAATGCTCATTGATTTAATTACAATCTTGAGTATCTCGACACCATCAAAGTTCAGGGGTCTGGACTTGGGACTCAAACATACCAAATGAGGACCCTGTGGCTGGTTTCCCAGAAGCTCAAAATTCATTATTTTACGTATATTTTTTAGTACACGATGCACCATATTATAGGTGTACAGGGTAAATAAATAAATGATTATGCTAATATTATTAACATATAAAACCACCATCACTACTGGCTTCACAGCCGCGTGTCTTTTTGTCAGTTACCAAAGGTTTAGTACAACAATAATTGAAAATGTAGTTTTATTATTTCTACTATATGACTACTATAAGACGCAATTTCAATTACCGCCCATGGGCGGTCCATAGGTTAATTAAACTAACGAAATTATTTGTATAATTATTAATTAGTTTATTTTAAATTAAAGTTTTTCTACACATTGCGTACCTTTATCGACGGTATTTGTATTGGATTCTTCAGTAACATGAGAAAATCGCCTGATATTTCAATATTATATTGGATAAATATATCGGATGGCCTCTTTATGTTACACCTACATAATAAATAATTAATTAACTATGGTATTTCATAAATTGATTGAATTGATTATACATCAGTATTTGGAAAGTAAACCGCTGCACTAACATTGCTATCCAATATAATTAACCAAAACTCTGAAATATCAGGTGCTATGTAGATTTGTGGAGATCTTTAGTATATTTCATAATGATAATTATGTAAATAAGATAAAATAAAGTGCCAATAAGCTGTGCCAAAACATTTTGTATCTGTCACTAGTACCGTATTGTCTTCGGCACGATTCAGAGTGCTACCAACCTTTTCTGGGACTAAGACGTGATACTCTGTATATAAAACGAAAATGTGATAATTATCTAGATGATTTTTCAAGGTACCCTACCTATATAATTATAAGGTTCACAAATAAATGTCATGACATTGTACAATGTTATATTGTTTATACTTAATAAATATTTTTACAGTTCAATATGACTATTATTGGTTTACGTTAACACTTTCAAATATTTGATTAACCTTTTGAACGCCATAGATGAGGTCAGAGAGCGATAGAATTAAAATATGCTTTTAGATTATTACAATAGGCAACTTAATGATTACTTGCTGAGGGGCTGCTAATTAACCCTCTAACCCCTAAATTGATTTAGCGGTTAGAGGGTTAATTATTTTATTATACTTAATTTCTAGTCTTTTTCTTATATTTTCACGATTAGTACATCAATATTTAGTTTCCCTATTGCAGGCCACGATCCATTGGCACGCGTGCCACAGATAGCACGCTAAATAAGTTATTATACTTGATCAAAAAAGTTAGCATGTAGTGGTGATTATTATTTTTTGTATTCTTCATTATTCAGTTCTTTTTTCTATACTAAAGAAACTTCGAAGTAACGTTTTTATTTATTTATTGAATTATGGCACGTTTAACAAGGTTCGTCATACTTGCCCTAAAGTAACCAGACTCACTAAAAATAAATAAATTAGTATTTTTCACTTACTCTGGCGTATGGCGGTCAAAAGGTTAATTCTATAGGTACCTACATTTTGATATACCTACTTAGACATCTTTGTTTAACTAGTCAAATATATCAAGTGTAGGTTTCTTCCACGCGGTAAGATCAACATACGGTATATTAGTGTAATCGTCACATTTGTATTTAGGATTGTAAGGTGATTCTATCTCGAAGGCTTTCTTCTGAACGTAATGGACGCCATCCGTATTGTCGCATATAAGACGGGCCATTGACGCTTTCTTGATTTCTTTTAGTTGATCTGTGAAGAATTAACACATAAATATAGCGTCACACCTTTTACCCTGAAAGGGGTAAACAAAACACCTTTTATTTCGACCAGCTGCGGGGAAAAGAATACAAAACAAATTTATGAGTGGAAATAGTAATAATCAAATGAAAATAAATTATTATGTGGGTAGTAAAATTTATCTTAGCACTCTATTGTGTGCCTACCCGACACATGGCTGCCAAAAAAAGGTCATCATCTCAACATAGGCTGAATGATAATGTCCAGGGATGAATTTCTGATAACCCAATGATACACAAATGGCTAGATTTTTAATTAGACAAAATAAAATAGAAATAATATCAGTAGTGTCATGGTCATGACAGATGTTATAAATAGATATTGTAGGTAGGTAATAAATAAATAGCAGTACCTAATGAATTTATTACAAGGTGAAAAAAAATAACAATCGTTAAGCTAACTAATAAAATTCGACGTAGGTACCTACTAGGTAAGTAGGCCCTATTACATAGTAAGTACCTAACACAGCTGGCAGATTGTGGGTGTGATGCACAACGTGAAAAGAACAATAAGATTAAGAAATATAAAGAAATAACTAAATTTATAAAGGCAAATGATGAACTTAATCTATTTTAGTACCTATAACTGCTGTATAAATTAACTTCGTTCTTAGATTCCAAAGCTTTATACCTGTAGTAAACGAATGCGGCATCTCTCCATTGTCGTAAAAATATCGATCTCCAATCCTGGTTCTATAAAACTGCTCAGCGACGATACACTGGAAGGTGTGCCCGAGGATTGAACCCTGGACGTCACGTTCTAAAGCACCTCCAACGAACAAATCCACATCGTCCACACACTCGTATAAGTATTGAAGTGCATTTATACGCTGAAAAATATGTGAATAAATTATTTAAGAAGAAGCGCCTATGTGAACTTAGGTATATTACATTTAATTACAGGGTTAGGTAATAGGTACTAAGGATATAATTCAACAACCTCAGACCAACAAAAAAAGAGATATACCTAAATATGTATTAATAAATAACTTACGTCTTGAGACATTTCATTAGCCAAATCTTGGAAAGTTCTAGCTCTAGATAGACCGCAAATCTCTCTGAAAGTATAAAAAATTTTCATCATCATTTTATTTATGTTTCATAGGTGGGTAGGTAACTAAAGTTTATGTGTAGGCCAGAAACTTGACGAGTATGAATATCTCTAAAACCGATCTCTTTTCTGTGATGAAGACAGTGGCGTAGTTAGACTAGCACCCTGTGTGAATGTGTGTCACCCCAAGACTCAAAACGGTTTAAAATTATTCAGATTGTATTAATACTTAAGTGGGTATTATAGTTTTATTTTATAGGTTCAATAATGCTAAATGATGTTAGTACGAGTATGTTAGTTATGATAAAAAATGAGAACATTGTTAGCATTCATAAAATTTCAAAATGGCATTTTTGTGAATCACAATTTACGCTCGAATATTACCTACCCATATAAACGCCAAACGGGTGTTCCTAATAATCTGCCCCTGACGACCCCAAACGCAGTGGCGTTTTCTAGTTACTAGCATTTCAGAAATGCTAGTCAAGTCAAATATGTTTCCTACCTATAATCATTATAAGAAGCAATCCCATGATCCCTCCCTCTCTGTATATCCATGGCTATGAGGTCCATGCCCCATTTGTTTCTCGATTTGAACAATAAATTTGTCACTTCCCCCGTGCAGTAAGGATCTGACTCTCCAGCATTTGACGCGAGGATGCCTCTCACGATATCGTCGAAGGAATCTGGACCAGATTCTAGGAGGCTGGGGTTGAAGTAATAGTCACTTAATCTGGGAAGAAAGGTATTATTAAACACTTAAGTAGCTATGCCTATTCACTGCATGAATCCGATATGACCCGCAAATGTTCATTAGATGGTATTGGTAATCTTAGATTATTCCGTTTGCTACCTTCAAGTCGGTAAACTTTAAAAATCTCCTATCTATATATGTAGCTTTGTAATATTCATCATCATCGTCATCTAACAGCCCAACGACGTCCACTGCTGAATTACTAGGCTTATTATAGGCCTCACCTAATTTACGCCACTGCGAACGGTCCTGTGCTGCCTGTCTTTATAATATTTTGTATAATATAATGTTATAAAGCACAAATTATGAAAGCCGTAGTGAGAAAGTGTGGTAGGTACCTACACTCGCCAAAAAGATGCCACTCACGAAGTTACAAATTACAAGTTCAACTTTTTTTAAAAGGGAACCAGCAATAAGTTATCTTGTTTGGGGATCTTTAGACGATGATGCTGAAATGGTGCTGTACACTTTACCTGTACAAAAACGCCTTGTTGTAAGTCATGGGACATGTGACGATATTGTCGCTGATGATGGAGTGTAAGAACCTGAAGGCAGCCGCTCCGAAGCTGTTGATGATGCCAGGGTTCACCTCTGGGTCGTAGTCCCGGCTGTATAGACTGGACGGCGATATTCGGTAGTAACGGAGGTAGTATTCGCCTGGGTACATTACAAGTACACTTTAAATAGGATACATATCGAAAAAATCGAATCTGCCTCGGTGGCACAGCGGGAAGTGTATACGACTGCTGTGCAAGAGGTCCCGGGTCGGGTGAAAATTGTATTGGACTTTTCTATCATGAAATTCCAGTATTGAGATTTTCCCGGAGTTTGGTAAACAAATGTTCCCGGTTGATGACAATAGACTCGCCCCCTATTTCATGAGACCAAAAACAGCTGGCGATATGAGGGTGGAAACACCTCTGCCTACCCCTTCGGGGAAAAAGGCGTGATGCTATGTTATGAAATTAACACCTCGTTTTGAACAATTTATAAACAAAGATGGTCTCGAATTTAGCGCCCCTTGAATTAATTTCATTTTTAGGGTTCCGTAGCCAAAGTAGCAAAAATGGAACTTTTACAGTTTTGTTACGTTCGTCCATCAGTCTGTGCGTCCATCCATCCGTCTTCCGTCCTTATGTCACAGGCATTTTACTAAAAAAATACTCGATGTAGGTATATCTCTATTGTTAATAAAATTGGTATAATGTTGTTAGGTTTAGTAATTAGGTAAGTTACGGTTATGGTTATCTACCCCCTCAGTCGCTTTTTAAGACACCCACGGGTTGAGAAGGGGTAATCACATTATATATTCTTAATCCATCACTACACGGATACGTATACGATAATAATATCTTATAATCACCGAAATTAGTAGGCAGCCACTCCTGGTACGTGATGTGCTGTATCTCTGCTATGACGATCCTCCTCGCCTCCTGGTACAACTTCTCGTCGCCCCATAGTGGATTTAATTTGCAAAGTTTGTCTGCTATTCGGTTATGTTCCCTTAGCAATAGCGTGTGGAGCATCGCTAGAGTCGGGGTTTGGTTTATTCTTGGATCACCTGAGACAATATATATTATTGATAGGTACGTATTATGAGCGATTATACTTTTGAATATTTTTGACTTTTCAAATTAGCCATGTATCTATCGAGAAAATAAATAGGTACGAGTAGCTACGCTGGCTGGGTAGGACTAGGACTTCAAATCTTCGTCTTATTTTATGCGAGGGCAAACAGGCGTTCGGGTTGCCTGATGGTTAACTATGGACGCATCCAGGAGCATCAAGTGTACGTTGAAACCATAAAACTGTCCTTAAAATCGTATCCACTCCCTTATAAAGAACCCTATATAGGTATAGTCACTCGGAATAACCTCGTTGAGGAGTATCAAAATTCTGACAAAAGAAACTCACCAGCGAGATAGCAAGGGTCAGAGTAATTCCTCAAGTCGCACTCTGCTGACTTATCACTGACGCTGGGCAAGAAGCCTCTGATGCATCCAGTTCGCTCCTCCTGCCGAAGTCTACCGCCTACCTTGACACGGAGTTTAGAGGCTAGCTTCTTGTCGTTCCCGTAGACCGCTGAGCCGTCCAAGTAACTTGTCACTGTGTTCATCTTGAAGAGAAATCCGAGGATTGAATTTTTTTTTATTATGTACAATTTTCTGTAATATAATAGCTAGATATAAGTATGTTGTATATAAGAACCTGTTCAGCATGTCCAAGACTACAGTCATCTCTCGGCGTGGTAATGCTTCTCACGAAGTTCAGACACTTGACGCCATGCTGTCGGTAGAACGGGTCGTCGTCAGGCACTGTGATTGGGATGCACTTGTCGTTCTGCCATTCTAACGGTAACACGTCCCGCCCGTCGCCTAGGCAGCATTGGATCCCACCTTCGTCTTTTAAAACAAATTTTCTATGGATAAGATTTTTTTTCATTCGATTCTATCTACCTGTACCTGTAAAAATATATAATTGCCATTTACCAGTAACTTCCATGAGTTGAAACAGCATATCGTGAGTGATGAATTGTCCCCATTGCATGTTCAAATTGGAGAGCACACGGCTACCGATCGGTCTGTCTGCGAACAGCCGGGTTGAGAGGAGCCTGGAGTTCGGGAGAGCACGGCCGCTACGAGCTATTGGCATTGCGTGTATACCTGAAGAAAAAGATGTGCGTTTGAAGGAAGAATACTTATTTATATTAAAGGAATTATAAGTTATAGTGGTTTTCAGAGCTTATTAAAAAGAAAGAGAATCACTGCGCTGATAGCCGGTGGAATTTTGTCTGTTAGGCGATATTAAACGTTGTTGTTGACGTTGTTGACGAGAGATGGGAGTTCGATTCCGAGCGTAGGTAAGTCTGATGCACCAACCCCTCAGCCCCTAGGCTCTCTGTATAGAAGAGAGATGAATCGAGCGCAGCAGTGAGAAATTAAAAGGTTGCTGTTGGTAATAAAACTAATTTCTAACATTAAATAACTTGTAAAATTACGTCGCTCTAAGATTAGAAAAAGTTGCGATGAGCATTCCAACGCAACATCTCAGAATCAGCTCCTCGGATTAGATCGAACATTTTAGATTTGAATAATTTTACAGCAATAACCATCTTTTATCCACCACAACGAATTACCATCAGAATATCTAGGCGTCGCAATCCTGGTGAAGGGTGCTCCCCTCCGGCCCCACTCGGGGTGGTCCTCGTTGTTACAAGTGCCGTCGATGCTGCGGTACTTGATACTGCTGGTGCAGGTCACTAGGGAAGGTCGGCAGTAAGGGTCGTGGAGGCAGATACCTTGGTGCTCCAAGAATGAGTGGAAGTTGTTTGGTGTTGTACTGTGAATTAGTTTTTATTAAATGCAATGTTGTTCATTGGTAGGCTGTGCATCATTTGGAGGTGATTGGAACTATTTGCCTATTTTTTATGTTATTGCATTATTTTATTGAATATTAAACCTTTTCGAAAAACAAAAATTGCAATGTTTTAAAGAAAGCACACACGGGATATATAATATTTCTGATGTTATGAATGCGATATCTCTCAATTTAAACGTTGCCCTTGCGTTGATATTAATATTTACACAAATCTCAATAAAAAATACATAGGTACATAAAATTTAAAATACATAGGTACCTAAATAGCTAATCTATTAGCTATTTATTATTCTAAGTATTTCAGTCTCATAAATCGCTAGCAATAAAAATCTATAGTTCGTAGATTATTTATTAGGTAGTAGGTACTATTTCTATAAGGCGTAATTTGATACACAAATTCAATATAGGTACAAAACCAATAGTTACCCAGAAAACATTTTCATCTGCAGCAATTTAGTTGCCGTCAATATCTCCTTGGACATATCAGAAGCCTTCCTTACTTCTGAGGGTAGACCACCAGAGAAGAAATGCAGCATTGCTGGTGCGTACGCGTCTACAGTCACTCCGTTGCGGACCAACTCATTACCTCTTTTGTTTGCTGCTCGGGCAAGTTCTCTGCCTCGTTTGAGGCAATCGGCTACATCTTCGGATGTTATTGGGCTTTCTTCATCTATTAGGGATTGTCATGTTATTTATAAAGTTTGCCAAAATTAAATGAACTGTTTCATTTTTGTTAAGAAATTAGATCGGTCCACCCCGGTCAAATATTTTTATTAGTTGCCTGGGAGTGTGAGACTTCTTATTTTATGCATGCCGTAAATCTCGCATGCCAGAAAGCTTTTCATTGATGATGAGTGTTAAATTGGTCATATTCCATAATCTAGGTGGGTATGCGATGTAAAGGCGGAAACATATTACTGTGTCGTCACGTGTCGTGGCACGCCAGAGATGCCCCTGGCGCATATCGGTTTACATATAAATTAGTGTCGTGTCGTGTCGTTACGACATACTAATATGTCCCTAACCATATTAACCTTTTGACCGCCACGGCAAATCGGTATCGCTGTGCCTTGAGCGCCAAGCTTTTAAAATACAGTACATTTTTGACGTGCCATGCCGTCATTGGCGTGGTGAGCACATTTTCATTTTACGTGTAGGTATAGACGTCTCTGGCTTTTAAAGGGTTAAATGTATGAAATTGATATGCGCCAGGGGCGTCTCTGGCGCGCCACGACACGCGACGACTTAGTAATTTGTTTCCGCCTTAACGACTGAGCTAACCACCAATCAAAATAAGGGTTGCATCACTGACCCGCACTTTTCTATGCTACTATCACCTTGGAACCATTATTTACTAGAGCGAGATAGAGAGTGAGAGCTGAGCGCATCGTCGATTATGCCGCGTGCGATCGCCCTCCCGTTCTTGTTGAAAAAAAAAATGACGTTTTTAAGTGAGAGAAAGAGATCCCATAGAAACATAGGCAATGGCGATTGTGCAGCTAGATGTGGTTCAGCCCTTAACCTTGATGACTTGGCTGTCAGAATTTGTTACGTCATCAAACCAAAAAATTAAGGTACTTAAAATTTTTAAGTACCTATTAGGTCATTGTTAAGAATAATAGAATAGAGGAGAGAAGACCCGAGGCAAGCAGTGGGACAATAATGGGTTGCTGATGATGATAAGGTCATTGTTAATTAACAACCAGACAAACAGAAGTTGTTTTCTTTTTTTTTCAGAACTTTCCAGTTTTTGTTGTATTGTGTAAACGAGTTTTAATTAAAAAAAGATCGATAGTAAGTAGGTAGGTAGGTATCCGTTGCAAGTCGCAAGGTAGCAATTTCACAGATCAATAGGAATAATAGACCGTTGTCAGAATAATTAGTGGTTTAGCCTACAACTTACTTGCTTACTGGAAGTGTTACCATGGAAATAAAACACAAACAAAGAAATAACTAAAGAATTAAACGTAAATCATATTATAAAGCTGAAGAGTTTGTTTGTTTGTTCGAAATTTTAGTGTTGGATAGCCCATTTATCGAGGAAGGTTATATAATAACATCAGGTTACAGCCAATAGGAGCTGAGCAGAGGCCAAACAAAAGCGACGGGAGTGAAGCCCCGCGTGACTTCTAGTTAAAGATAAAACATAAAGTGAAAATAAATTTAGAAGGAAGTACCTACCTAAAAGTCAAATGTGAAATATAATATGTAGGTAGCTACATTAGTTATTTATCTGAATAATTTTGATAAATTATTAATTATAAATTTATCTACGTAGGTACCAATTCAAATAGGAAATCAAATCTTCAGCCACAGTTTCAAAATTGTAATGCTCCACGGGGGTACAACTCATTTATTTGTAGGTGACTATGTAATAATTGACATTATAATATCTACAATATCACTTACCTACTGAAGATGTTATAAACAAATCAGTTAAAATAGAAGCTGATTTCTCCAATAAAGGGCACACGGCACTTAATTCATTAGTAAAATCGCTCAAAAAGTCCCATCCAGAGAATATAGATCCATTAGCATTCACAAATAAAAAAAGAAACATTAACAGACGGAACATAGTCCAGGTATCACACAAACTAATCATTTTTATATTATTTTAATAATTATTATAACTGGCACTTTACAAAATTAACGTACAATTATTACGAGTCTATGATTGACCGTTTGAATTTAGAACATCGAATTAAAAACATATCGTGACTTATCTCGATACAAAAAGGGTTTAATAAAACAGGTCGGTCGGTAAGGTTGTCTTCTAGATACCATTAGAAAGTAAACTAAAATATTAGTATTAATTTAATATGATTATATTACGATCTAATCATGTCACGTACGTTACGTAAGTTTTAGTAAGTAGTTATATGGATAAAGTGAAATGTAACACATGTTATCATTAATTTCACAATTATTTGGTTGCATTGTTCCTTGTTCTATAAATTGCATAATATTAAGAAACAAATATTGGCCGTAATATAAAGTTTATGAGTCATTGTGTCATGTTATGTAGGTACATAGGTTTACGTGATATATCTCACGAAATCAGTAGGTACCCTATTTCCTATTCGCCACAAAGTCTGTGGTGCTCTAGTTATTACTCGATGTTGCAAGGTGCTTCGCTCCCGTGGTATTTGTTTTGGCTATTGCTGAGCCCTTAGCGTGGTGTAATTTTTTTTATTGTGTCTGTAGCCTATAAATGTGCTATCCAACACTAAAAGATTTTTTCTAATCGGACCATTGGTTCCGGAGATTAGCACGCTCAACCAAACAAATAAGCTCTTCAGCTTTATAATATTGATATATAGAAGTATAGGTAAAGTATTATTGTATAGATAGGGTCTTTTCTTCAGACCATCAATTTTTTCCTATACCGGTTAATTTTCTAGCCAAGTTCTTCTCAGAGCTCAACCTTGTCAGTGAACTGGCCATAGGCAAATTTACTGACACTTTTTTTTTTGCTTTGTACCTATGTACGTTCATAAGTTAAGTATAATGTACCTATGTGATCTAAATTAAATAAAAAGATTTGACTTTGACTTTCGTCTCCCGCTTTGCTATAGAGGAAAGTGGATAGTTTATTTCAAATAAAAGGCTTTTTTATTTAATTTATTTATTTATTGAGCACCTTTACTTATTGTTACTTAGTACTTTTGAGCCGGTGTTGCAAGTTTCCAAGTTACCTATCAATAATTCTTAATCTGATCCTTGAAATATCATTTCATTATAACGAGATCATAGTACCTATTATAATTTTATTTTAGTTATTTAGAGAACTAACAGCGTATACAATGGTAGCTTATATCTAATACATAACCGTTAGTATGTTAGTATGGTTGTAACAGGTTTCTCTACATTTAACTACATTATTCACTTAACAATTTATGTTGTTGGTAACATTCAAACAAATAATTTAACTCTTAGAAGCATTAAAATTCAACAAGGTTATATTATATTAAAAATGTGTCTATGTATCAAATAACCCTACGTTATGTATTTATACATAATTAATAATGTATGTTTGTAGACTTTTCTATGTAACTTTATTATAATTATCTTTATCTATAATTATTTGTTTTTAAACAAATGCTTTGTCGAATTCAGAAATCTTTCGCAGACAATATACTTAGGTACCTAGGTAATTTTTACACAATTTGAGCAGAAATATCAACAATATCACATTAATTTCACATCCATTAGGGTGGGTGCCCCGAATAACAGCCCTGCCTCTAATACGAGCCTTTTGGTATTTGTACATGTTTAAAAAAAAAAATACAGTGAGAGGAATTTAAGTTGCAAAATTTACACCACTGGCAGCAATCACAGAACTGAGATAGGTTTTTCTGTGGCATGAATCAATCAGCATCAGGAGTGAATTGTGGTATCGAAAATTTTTCTGTTAAGTACACACAAGTTAAAAAGGCATGACCCTAAACAAGGCTGGCATTAGATACACAATATGACGGTATTAGGTACTGGATGGCCGCCACTAGGGCCAAGGCGTCATTTTGTGTTTATATTTTTTTTATTTTACCTTTAATTCATTTGGTATTATTTGTTTTCCATTACAATCTTAATGAAACAATCCATTAATTAAAAATAACACCATTAAATATTAAGCTATTGTTGAAGTGCTATTTAAGTTGAAAAATGCACTAAAAGACTGGTATTCGTTACACCCACCCTACCAATGTAAACTAAAACTTAACTTTTTAACTTGAACAAATGTCTTAAAAACGTGGTCCCACAATGTGCTGCTTATCCCGTAAGCTGGAAAAAGACAGACAGTTTTTTAAATAATTACAAATATGTAGATATAATGAGAATTTCTCTCCTAACATTAAATTATGTACCTAGTCTGTCATACTACAAAAAGGTTACGCGCCAAATCACTTTGCTGATTATTATACTTCAGGAAACGTGCTCCACGCATACAGATACACTTTACTGCTATGTTAGAGACAAGAGAAAATTGTCCTTTTAGGCTGACAGCAACTCAATTATTTCGCTTTTAAACCGGTGCAGATTTTAGCCTTTCTGGCGAGATTAAGTAACAAACATGTATCCATGTATCGATGGATAGCGATGGTGGCTGAATGGATAAGAGACTGGCGTGCAAATCGAGCTGTCCGAGTTCGATCCTGACCTGCAGTACCAATGTGGATTCCACTTTGTGGAATTTATATGTACTAGTCAAGTGACTTACCATCTGCTAACGGTGAAGGAAAAACATCGTGAGGAAACCCACATACCCTAGAAGAAATTCTATGAGTATGTCTGATCCACCAACCGGCACTAGGCCAGCGTGAGTGGATTATGGCCTAAACCCTCTCAGCTCTCTAGTTAGAGGAGAGGAGACCTGAGCCCAGCAGTGGGACTTAATGGGTTGCTGATGATGATGATGATGATGATCCATGTATTCTAACTTTCTCGTTTTTATATATAATAATATATAATATAATATTCTACCACATTCACACAGCGCCATCTAGTCCCAAAGTAAGCAATTATATTTGCTTGTGTTATGGGTACTAAACAACAGATATACTACTTAAATACTTTTTTTTTGTAAATACATACATATTATAGATAAATTACACCCAGACACAGAACAAACCTTTATGCTCATCACACAAAGATTTGTCCTGGGTGGGGATCGAACCCACGACCTCCGGCTTAGCAATCAGGGTCACTAACCACTAGACCAACAGGCCAGTCGCATTTTTATTATTAGGATTATCAACAAATTTATAATATCAGCACAAAAATCGGGTGAAAAATTGACCAGTAACTTTTTTGTTTATATTTATTTTCACAGAATTTATCTACTTAAATGTAACGAATTACCTTTGTCATGGTTGGTGAAGTGATGGTTTGAGTGGTACCTCTTCATCGCGTACAGATACGAGCCGTCTGTTGGCGAGCCGTGATGCACGTAGAAATGTATCATGTCGTAAATTAGGTATCCTGAAATGACAATATATAATGTAACATTAATAAAATTGTCCCTGGAAGCACGATAATGTTTTCTTATTAGCATTTCAAAGGCAAACACTTGCAAACTTAGGTGAGACCTGGAATGCGCCGGTCAGATCAGAAACCTTGCTTTTACTTATTAGGAGCTCAGAATTTGGCCACCTTGATTAATTTGCCTCTCTACTTTTAGCTCTACTTTTACTATTTGCGGCCACATTGACTTGATTGTCAAAAGTAGCTATCAAAATCCATTTTCAAGTTTCATATTCATCAAGAGCTCGATTCGATTTTCTAACTTTATATGTTTAATTCTGCTTCAAAATCTGTGTTCATGACGAGCAACCATAGCGTGATCAACAAGAACTACAAAAGTATGGGATTATCTAATCTGTGGTATGGGCAACCAACACAGAGTTGTCACAATCGCAACTTAAAATCGAGATAGGTCGCGGTGGTATGTTATGGTTTTGTTCACACAGCTAGTATGTTATAGCTGGAGCATTTTTGTATTTTGTGAACCTTCAAATATACCTACATAGTATAACTATCCAGCAGTCAAAGTAAAATCAGTGCATAGTCACACAGATCAGATAGACAGACACTCACACAGAACAGAGATAGGTTTTTGTCGTTAGAAATTAAGCTGACAGCTTTAACACCTGTCAAATTTCGTGATATAAAAATGGTACTTAGGTACCTGTTAGGATGTCCTAATGTTTAAGTAAACTTACCAATCAGTACTCCTGTTGCTTTAAGCAAAGGGTACGTCAAGAAAGGGCGAAGTATAGAGTATATTATCACAGCGAGGCCGAACGCTGGAACTGGTGGAAATACTTGCCGAAGCCCGTCAAACGGAACCTGAGGAAAACAACACTCTTCGAAATAAAAACTCTTAGATAAATAAAATAAATCAGGCAGTTTGTTTTCCCCATCGTGGTTTATAAATTGCAGCAAAAATTTAAAAAATAGGGTTGGAGTGGGGGGCATGGGAATCGAATTCAACGCGGACGCGGTGGTGCCGTTTTAACTTAGCTTCTGAACCATCATAAAAGTTATTCATCGATTAAAGTACCTATAACCTGACTTAAAATTATATAAATACCTATTACTCAGCCTATTATAAAAGTTGTAAAAAGTCTTCTACAAAAATTATTAAATCTAGGTAAGTATATTCAAAAATTGAGTCCCGGATTATAAGAAACATTCAACAATTCAATGGAGATCGCTATAGTATGTGGAAGTTTCATGTGAGATCACTTCTGGGTGAATTACAAGTGCTAAAAGGGTCGTCGATAAAATACAACCGTCCACGCCCAAAGTAAATTGGTTATAGAAAAATCTTCAAACGAAAGGAGTGATCGTGGAATATTTAGGCGATGCATTTTAAATTTTGCTAAATCTGGATGTACCTAATCTAATCTCTAAATTCATTCGAAGTAGTAAAAGAATTAGTAGTCTACCCTAAAGAATTATAAACAAATGAATGAACCAGATTTATCACTCTAATTACTACTGTACAATGATTACCCATCGTCTTTTAATGAAATTTTCAATAGAAATGAGTCTGATAAATAGTTAAAAGCCATTCAGAGTGAAATCGATTCACTTCGAAGCAATCAAACGTGGAACCTTGTTGAAAGACCTAAAGATGTGAACATAGTTAATTCGTATCAAACACAATGAATTGAGTGAACCTACGCATTACAAGGCAAGGTTGGTTGCTCGAGGTTTTACTCAGCAATATTTGCTAGATTATTGAAATTAAAAAAAAGAAAGAAATAAAATAAAATAAATTATCATCACTACCTACATAGTATAAAACAAAGTCGCTTTCTCTGTCCCTATATCCCTATTTATGCTTAAATCTTTAAAACTACGCAACGGATTTTGATGCGGTTTTTTTAATAGATAGAGTGATTCAAGAGGAAGGTTTATAGGTATTAAATACATACCACGCGCGCTAAGCAGCGGGCGGAAGCTAGTAAATGATAACATTAATAAAATGCAAAACGTTTGTACCAGTGGCACGGATGACTACTTTTAGATTTATTTTGGCTTTAGCAATTTAATTTACAATTACTTACACCATATTATGGATTTAAAAAATAATCAAGTGTGTAAGTTTAGTAAGTTAAATAAAACTATAAAATAAGCAGTCATCGCGTTGTTAGTTCGAGCATTTCGTCGTTGTTGTTAAAGGTATGGGTTTTAAGAACTCAGAAATAGATCCTTGTTTGTTTGGTATATATTATACAGGGTGTATACGACGATACGACATTAAATGACAAGGTAGCCAGTGTTAACCCTTATAAACATATTCTAATATAAATTATTAAAAAAAAAAAAAGAAAAAAAAACAAAAAAAAAAAAAAAAAAAAACTACACATTATTTAAAGTCGAAAAATTTAAGAATATAAAACTACACATTATTTTTCTATCATGTCGTTTTCGGCATGACGACGACAACTGTGCGGAACAGAGTAAGAGATAAGATAATATGAAAGAGTCAGAGATATTTAAATGAATTGAATGACGTAATGACAACATACGATCAACGTAAATACCTACAGGTTGTTTAAAACTGTGAACAACTGTGACATAAAGAAAGTACATTTGCGTCTAAACTATTGCAAATTTCTGTTTAATTTTTTTGGTATAGCCTTCTAACATCACATGCTACACGTGGTTTCATTTAATGTCGTATCGTCGTATACACCCTGTATATAGAGATTCTTGGTACAAAAACGTATAGGTATATATGTAGTCCTAATATATAGATGAGAAGGACATCTTGATCCCAATCAAACTCAATATTGATATTTCCTTGTTCGTCGAATCATGAAATTTGGCAAGGAGCAATATGAAGTTACACAAGTAAAAGGAAAAATTCACCCTCAGAGCGCGAGTCCGATTGCACTTGGCCGGTTCTAATTTTAAATGTTATATTTTATCCTATCAATAACTTTTATTTGATGGTCCAGATAGTTTAGTTTTCACATGGCTTAGTACTTCACCAATCAATACAAGATTACAAGCGTAAAGTCTACCAGGATTTGGTTAAGTATGCTTCTTACCTTATGATGCATGCCGTGTATGAGGAAATGCATCTTGATCAGGGTGACTGAGGAACCAGGGTTCAGGTGAAACACCCATCTGTGCAAGGTGTACTCTATTAAAGTCCACAGAAGCAAGCCTTGTGCCACGTGAAGAGTATACTGAAGTTTGGTCAATGTGTTTTGGCTATCTTCTGAAAGGTACAAGTAGAAGAAACAATTTTTCAATTAAAACATTTACAATATAAATTAATATAATATATCATCATCAATTCATCATCATCTAAGCCCATAAACGTCCCACAGCTAGGCACGAGTCTCCTCAAAAGAATGTAGAGGGAATAAAAAAAATTTAAACAACGGGACAATCTTGCTCACACTATCACTGTGACTCCTGTATTCCAGAATTAACAAAGATAAATCCTTGCGAAAACCGAGCTACGACACTTAGGAGTGCCAGAGAAAGCCTAAAATAATATTTATATTATATATATACGGATATTCTATTCAAAGGAATTTCCTATAAATAGAATAATATAATAATAATAATAATGCACAATTATTTGTTACATTTCTGGGTGTAATGTATTTATAAGTATGTATTTACAAAAAAAAACTTATCTAGTATCCATAACAAGCTTTTTGGACTAGATGGCGCTGTGTGTAGGTAAATGTTCGAACATTATTATACATATTATTATTATTATATAAATAGAATCTTTATTTGATTATGGTATGTATCAAACAAATAATAAATCTATGGAGATATGACTCTTGAGGAAAGTACACAAAAAGCTGGCCACATCCAAGTTGGATGGCAAGACTAATGCGCTGCACCAGGTAAAGGCCAACCTTCGGATCGTGGGATGACTTAGCACGAAGTAACACGTTTACAAATTTCACAATAAATTTTGTGATTTTAGGAAAATTTTAACCCTGCAGCTGGTTTTGAACCCGCAACCCAAATAAACCCTTGCAAGTACCGCGCCATCTGAGCTATTCAGGTAACTATGCCCCGATGATAGATCTTTTCCCATTATTTTTTTGCGTCTCCAGCAATGGCAATCTTATCCACGTATCCATATTGTGAACAAATAAATGGTTTTTGAAGTAAGTATATAATTAAGCAGTTTCATTAGGATTAAAAACATGTTCGAAGTTTATACGCCTATCAAAATGTAATTTTCATACATTTGTTATGGTCTATTTTAATTAAAACTGTATTGTCATTCCTATAAATACGGTTGACAAATTTATTTTACGACAGTTAATTAATTATGACTAAAAGTAGGAAAACAGTTGGCTTAACAGCGTAGCCAGGGAGGAGGGAGTTTGGGAGTTCAAACCCGCCCCGAAATGTATTACATTAATACAAGGTCGAATTATATATTCGACGTATTTTCCAATTTTATTCTCTTAAACCCCCCATAAAACAAAAGCCTGACCATGCCCATGGACACGTGGTGAATGTGGTATTCCACAGCCGGACATCCCTAGAGCCTATTACCTACCTTAGGTAATAGGTTAATGTTAGCAACGCCATAATGCCTCGGCTAGTCTACGGTAACTTCTAACCATCAGGCGTGCCGTACGCCTGTTTGCTACTGTCATGGTATTAAAATTAATCTTACCTCCACACGTGACCAGCTCTAAGTACTGCGAGATTCCAAGATAAACGATAATAGGTATCCAGACTAGAGGCACTAAATACCACGGCGTGTAAGTCATGCTCTCCAGCAGCGAGCTGGTGAAGAGCCTGCACTTTCGGTACACAGCTGTGTTCACCCATTTGTCGTAGTGGGGCGCTATGGCGTCCAACTGGCAGAGGAGTGGCTTCGACCAGTCCAGTCTACCCTGGAAAGAATGATCCTAATTGTAAACATAATACGAGTACAGACGACTGTCACGTGGGTGGTCGCCTCAACAATCGACGCAGCGATTTTATGCCGTGTCGATTGTCTAGTGTGGTGGGTTCCAATCCCGCTCGAGATTAATATTTATGTGATTCATAAATTTTGTTTTGAGTCTGAGTGTAGGTATTTTTGTGTCCGTTAATTGTATTTTTGTAAACTCCCCTATGAAACAGGGCTAGTTTTGTCTAAAAAAACAATAATATAGCAACACACACGCCTTTCCCCCTCCTCCCCCGTAAACGTTTTTTTCTTAAACTGTCTGTTTTCTACTTACTCCTACAGTTCAGAATCAGGGCCCCTTCTACAGTGTAAAAATGATTGATATATTGTTTTCTTCGAAATGATTTAACCCACGTTCAAAATAGCAACGCAGTAGAATCTGACCCTGATTAAGAACCTACACGATTTATTTCGAGAATGTGCACCACTTACAGTAAATCAAGTATTGCGATAAGTAAGTAGGGTAAAGTCGCCTAATATCGGCCACTTCCTAATATCGGCCATTTACACTCTTTTTGAAATGATTATTAAAATCAGTACTTTATTAGCCTAATTTTCGTGCGAAATCATACCTTATTTCCTTGAGCAAAAGCCTATTAAATATGGTTGCTGTCAAACGTCGCTTGGACGCTCAGTGAGAAAATGTTTGTAGTCCTGTACGAAAACCCGAATTTCGAGACATTTTGTAGTCAGATTCACGGAATCAGCTATGGGTGGGAAGTAAGTTTTTTTACATATTTTTGTTATTTCAATATCTAATGAATATTTATATCGTTAATTTGATTAATTTACTAACGTGTGAGAAATAAATAATATTTTTATTTTATTTATTTTATTAAATATAAGCCCGGCCGAGGTTAGAGATTAAAATGAACTAAAAAACGTTAAACCGGCCTGGTGGCCGGTACATTTTTAATCGAACCTTGCCTAAATTCGGCCTCTTCGTTACTCCAACATTCACCAGCTGTGGTGGATAAAAGGTACAAACTATTGCTCTGGCCATGGCGGTCAATTTTTGAGAGATGTGTTTCTTACTCGTGCATCAGCCAGTATTTAGAAATTAACTAAATTTTCGGCAATATAATTATTGCCGAAAATTTAGTTAATTTCTATATTTTAATAAATAGCTTCTTTAGAATTGCTATATGGATTTATTGTTACCAGAGGGCTTAAATTTTTCATTTATATATTCAGTTAAAAATCTGCTTGGTTCCCTCCTAAGTAACGATATGCCGATATAAGGCAAACAAACGGACGATTTTTGGCATGAAAGGCCGATTTAAGGGGTTTTTGACAAATCTGCACAAAAAAAAATATAAAAAAATAACTGGGAATAAATTGAACAAATTAAGACTAAATAATGAATAATTAACTAACATATAGCATAAAAATACCCCAAGTATGTATCAAAGGCCTGGAATATCAAAGAAACATGCAGTTATATGCCAAAAAATATTGACATGGCCGATATTTAGCGCTTTTACCCTAAGGCTAGGCACATACGTTCGCGCAATTCGGGACTGTACCTCAAAAGTAAAAACAAACCAGTCATCAAGTCAAATAATAATCATAGGTACTGTACTAACCATAATAAAAATAATGTTAATTTACATCTTCAATGAATACCTAATATTTATAGTTTTTACTCGTATAAATTTGTTATTACACTTAATTTCCTGTACTTAAAATTATAAAAATTTTAATTAACATTATTTATCGTCGTATTTAACTATAGTTTAACGAGCCTGATATTTGATATGAGTGTTCTGTATGTAAGAGTTTGGTCGGATGCAAGTTTTTTAATAAGAAGTCCATTTTGTTGAATGCTGATTTATATTAGGTTTTACACGTTAGAGCATAATACCGATTGATGTATAATACATTGTTTATAAAGTACAAAATTAACATAATTTACTAAAAGGAGATTTATAGATAGGGAAAAAAGACATTACTGAACAATCGTGTACCTAATTAAGGTGGGCACAGTACTCCCCTGTTTAAAAATTTAATTACCTAGGCATTTAATTATCTCTCCTACTTTTTGCCGTGCCCTACAGGGTCCACACATGTACAAAATCTTTATGTAACATCTTTTTAACTTGTGGAGTGCAATAAACGATTGAGTATTGAGTATTAATTATTTTGCATACATAGAGTCATTATTAGACTTAATCTTTATTAAAAACTTGTCACCTTAGACTTGTCACGGTTGTTAGGTTTTTATGTCAGTAGCCTTGCAACGGAATTAATATTAAAATTTAGCAACTTTGCTGTTTGTCTGCTTAACTAAGTATGGGTAGGTATTTAAAGTATTCAAATGTACTTTTTGGGAATGACAAGATTGATCGGTATAGTCAACCAGGACTATTAGAGACATAAAGAGCGATCATAATCTTATCGACTTTATCAATTGACTGGCCTGTTGGTCTAGTGGTTAGTGACCCTGACTGCTAAGCCGGAGGTCGTGAGTTCGATCCCCACCCAGGACAAATCTTTGTGTGATGAGCATAAAGGTTTGTTCTGTGTCTGGGTGTTATTTATCTATAATTATGTATGTATTTACAAAAAAAAATGTATTTAAGTAGTATATCAGTTGTTTAGTACCCATAGCAAATATAATTGCTTACTTTGGGACTACATGGCGCTCTGTGAATGTGGTAGAATATTATATTATATTATTATTAAAGAATACATACAATTTTAGGTTACCTTACTTGATAGGGTTACTTGATAGGGTTGTTTTCAAAGTTTTTATTACAAGCTATTCCCAGTTGCCCCTACTACCGACGCCACCATTGGTGACAAATGGGATTTCTTTACAAAAAAGGTCCCATTTGTCACCAGTAGTGGCATTATAATTAGAAAAATCATAGAATAAATTTATTTATTTATACATTTTTAGTAGAGAAAATTATGTAAAATTAACTTTAACTCTAATATTTTTCATACTATTCAATTTTTTATTTTTTGAGTAGTTTTTTTTCATCATTCGGAGTTTTTTGTCGAATTATCAAATCCGTGACTGAATTTCCTTTCGGTCACAGTGGATCATAACAACGGAATCCAGTCATCATACTAAGGTAGAGTATTTGAGTATTATTATGCGCATATTCTTACGTATGCATAAACACACGTCCATTCTCTACTTTTTCTCTCTGCTCTCTCTGGTTCGCAAGAACGGCAACCTGGAGATATGACACGACTGCAGAGCAACCCATACGCCTTCATACCCATACAGGTCTACCTCTAGACTTAATTAGTTGCTGGAAAAACCATACGAAACAGAATTAACACGCGTCGTGGGAAGTCGTACCACAGAATAAGTAATAGTAGGTACTAGCACCGTAAAACATGAATATTACAGGTTATAAATATGTAAATTGTCCCTTGTAGTTATTAGTACAATATGTTTTTATGGTGTTTTTATTTTCTTTTATCACGTTTATTGCATTTTGCACGAGTGAATAAATACAAAGACACAATATTCTAAATAATAGACAGGTACTTGCTTACAATAATCTTTTCATTCTTTAGGTTTAATCCTAGTACTTACCATCTTGCTACCTACTTATGTGTAAGATGAGATCAGCTGCTAACAACTACCATCAGCAGAGACATATTATCACATAGCACCCCGCGTTTTATTCCCACATTTGACCAGTTATGTTCGGTCCCATGTCCCATGTAATAGGGGGTGAGCCTATAAGTATTCACCGGGCTCATTATTAGTGATGTGCCGGATTGATAAAAATGCATATAAGGATCCGGATACGGATATTTGGTGTCAAGATCCGCGGATACGTATACGATATATCTTAACATTTTTACTCAATCGGTGACGTTGCGCATGACCTTGATACGGTAAATTTTTTTGTGTGATAGGACATCTTCACTTAATTTTTTTCAGAAATAAAAAATATATTGACTGGAATTTAATAGTTTTTCATTGCTACCTAGTCTATAGAATTTCATCTATAATATTTTGAAAATTAATAAGGTAAAAGATCCGCCTCAATAGTATCGGATACGGATCTTTCTTTTTCCCTCGAATATAGGATATCACTATTTCCAACCTCCGAGTAGATAATTATTTAATAGGTTAGGTATCTTCTGAGAATTTCAGGTCAGAAATCCTCATTTTTGCTCAGCCGAGTATCCAACTCAAAACTTATATCTATCATTTTGTCGTGCAAATTTTTACACAATTAATAAAATGCAATTCTAATTTCCAGGCATAGAAAATATGTCAAAAATATATTAACAGATGTCAAACGAAGAAAAACAATTGATTATGTACCTACATGTTAAATAGCTGAGTTGCTATAAAAAAAATTGATTACCTAAAATATAATTACTCGAAGTACCTAGGTAGCAAAGAAAGTTAGGTTTTTTTTTTATACCACGACGGTGGCAAACAGTTAGTTATTGTATACCAAGTGGAAAAAGAAGTCGGTGAAAAATGCTGTCAATATTTTGATGTTTGACGTCACGTGCGTACGTCGTCGTCGCGATTTTTAAGATACTTTACTACTCGACCAAAACAATTAGGCGCATGACAGAAATGTGGTTACGGCGCCTGCTGGCTTCTACCCCTTCGCTTCTCCTAGTGAAATAATAGCAGTCGCGTACCTACTGCTCTCGAAAGTGATCACATTAGCGCTTTTGAATTTTTGGTTTTATAAAAATAAAAATGTCTAAGTGGCCTTCATTCGCTTAATTGTTGGTCGAGTAGTACTCGACGACTTGTCTTATAAATCGTAAAAAGCACACTTTATTATCTTTATAAAATAGCAACTAGAATTCTATACAGATAGTCTCACTACCGAGTTCTTCGAGCTGAAACGAATTCCCAAAAAACCACGAGATATTTAAAACATTTTTAAAAGAAAACATCAGCGAACAGACCTACCTCCAACTCTTCTAAAAACTTAATTTCCTCAACATCTCTAGTAGTTTCTTCACTAGTAATTATCCTACCGTTCTCACTCACTTCACCGGTCAAATTAAGATCATTCTCACCCGCCACTTTCAGATCCTTCAAAATATGATACGCACTACTACTGTGTCCGAACTTCTCCATAGCACGCACTATCGACTTTCCTTTATAATATTTAAGGGTATTAGTGCCTCCCGGGTGATCTTTTAGGAAAATATTTAAGTTATAATTTTCGCCGTCGAATTTGACGGGGAATGTATCAAGAGGCATGGTGGTGGCAGCCGCTGCCGCGAGCGAATTGTACAAACTGAAATAATGTTATCAACCTATTTGTTCGTGAGACACCATACAGATGTGCCGAGTTCGACCTGTATCGGCGCCTACCATAGGTGCGATACCTCGTTCATATTAACACTCTCTAAATAGTTATGTGAGAAGTAATAACGTCCCTAATTATTGTAAAAACGTTGTTTCGTTTAGGTGATCAGTTAAAAGCGGTAATCAGACAGACCGTTTCCAAATTGGCGCTTATTTTGAACACTCCACGGTGCAGCGGTGTGACATCCTTAACGCGAAGAAATCCTTATTAACTTGAAAAAATCCGGGCATAGGTAACTCAAATATTCTGTAGTTCCTATTCCTAGACTCCACGAGATTTGGATGTGTTTTTTTATAGATTAATAAACCGTCTCTAAATCTTTTCCAAATATAGTGGATTATTGGAGAAAAAAAATAATGCGAAAAATTTAAAAAAATAAAATTATCTGGTTCTTAGCAAGATACGAGGTTCGTAAATGCTTTTTTTATTTTATGTTACAACTGTTTATAGGAAGTTACTAGTGAATCTTAATTTTTATACTTATTTGCAGAAAAATAATAAAATTTCAATATATTTTTGAATTAATCATTATTTATATTAGTACTATACTTTTTTTTAATAAATCATGTCCTAAAAAAATAGTTTTTTGTCATACTGCTCGTGATTTCGTCATTCGAATGCCCAGTCTGTCGAAAGCATTTCGATAATTACCATATCATTAAATTGGGTACCTATTATTGGGATCTTCAGTGAATTATTAAAACGGTATCACCATATTTGGCAACCGATATGAAAACACGAAAACACTGTTAATGTTGACAACGATATCTGTTATCTCAACAAAAACGATCTACTCAAAGAGGGATATTTACAAAAGCATCTGCTTTTGTAAATATCCCTCTTTGAGTAGATCGTTTTTTGTAGGGTTAAAGAGGATCTCCTTCCATCCTAACCCTACGAAAACCGCAGCCAAAGATACCTACTTATGACTTAAAAGGATTTTCAAGTCGCATTATAAAGAGAGAACACGGCATTCTTCAAAAATGTATATCAAGGTCAGCTGTAGACACGTCCCTATCATATCAACAACTAATTAGTGAAGAAAATATAACCCTACAAATATTGCCAAAATTGCCCTATTTTTACTGCCGCAATTAGAGGACTAGGTACCTACCAGAGGAATTCTATAATGTTATTAACATAAAAAGAAAATAGGAACCAAGCCATACTCTTTCTGAAATTTTTGATGTAAAAAATATTAAATCGGCTCAGTTTTCAAGAAGGAAACAGGGGAATAGGTACGAAACGTCAATTTCGTCAACATTTTTGTCATTTAGTATGTTGGCAGCATAGGATCGCTCGCGGTAACATAAATTAGGTAAAGCCTATGTCTAGCAGTGGACGTCGTTGGGCTGATATGATGATGATGGGGCGACGGCAATAACTATTTCAAATTCGTGGCAGACCGCGTTTTCTCTTATCTGAAATATTGTTTTGAAGGTGAAAACAGTCACGATAATTGCGTTCTATCGCTAGATTGTAAAATAAGTAATTAACTAACTACGTATGATAGAGAGGTAGAGCACAGCGAGTACCTAATCCCCGTTCAAAATGCCTACATGAAGTAATTGGTTGAAAAGGCTAAAGAAGAATAATGAAGTCGCGGACGAATGTTCCTGCGCTCCCGTGACCACAGCAGAGCGCGACGAGAGGAACACCTTGGGGTTTTAGTGGGTGCGAGCCCCACATAACCCCTCGGTTCTTTCCCCAAGACCGAGGGGTATGCGTCAGGCATTTCCCCAAGTAAAAAAAAAAAAAAAGGTAATTAATTAATTTCTCATACATCATCTCCAACAATTAATTGAATTTTTACGACAGTCAGTTATAAAACTCTCTCCGATATTTCTAGACTTCGACTTTAACTAAAAATCGAGTACTCATAGTGTGCGGACACTAAATAATTTAGGTTAGGTGCATAAGTGCTGCAGTCACTCATCACTTTTGTCCTTGCCCTTACATTTATGAACTACTTACTGCCGATGTGTTCAGGGCTACGTCATCTTTACCTTTTCCCACTATTAAAGTATACCCAACTACGTGTTGCCGTCATGACTTTTTAATTTAACAATAACCTCGTCGGTTTTGCCCAAAGTACTCCAATCTTTTGTTCGATATGAATCTCAAGTTACTCCGCGGATATATTGTTCACAAAGTACTCCACTGATTCATCATATCAGCCCTATGACGCGACGTCCACTGTTGAACATAGTCCACACCTAATTTCCTCCACTGATTATTCGTTATCAATTCTCATACTGCTCTATCTGATATACTTACTTACTTATGAAATTCAAAGTCCTGACTGACTGATATAATATATAACAATGCACAGCCTAAACCTCTGATTGGAGGGTATACTTATTCTTTGAGATGTGTAGGTTTCCACAAAGAAAGGATTTTTCTGAATTCAACCCTTAAAGGGGTGAAACGGGGGATCAAAGATTGTATGAAGATTTTGTATTGAATTATGTGGTTTTACTTTGAAACTTTGTACATGTCTGTAGTACATGTGTAATGCGAAAAACACAAATAAATAAACAATTAGTTTCTTGCTTTTTAAAAAAAAAGCTCTCTATGGTTTAAATTGTTCAGGGACGCTAATTACGAATTTTGACATAATAAAATTTAACCCGGTAAAGGGGTGATACCCAGCATTGCAAGATTTGTTCATCATCTGTGTTAATATCGAAATCTACATGGACGAAATCGTGGACAAAAGCTATACCTATAAAAATGTATATGTTAGGATACATTTTCAGTCAATTTAATTTTTTTTTTTAAATTTCTTAAAGACAAACTAACAAAGAAAGACTAACCAGCTGAATTTCTTTAGATTTCTCAATGTTACTGTAAAGGACAAAATTAAATAAGTATAGGTATTTATGTAATAATATTAATTTTATTATCATGTTTACACATGATTTAATTGGACTAATGAAAAAAATGTTATATAGTTACCTACCTACATTCTCTATTGCATTTTTAGTGCTTGTGTAGGTATCAGTTGTTATCGGTAGTGTAGAGGCCTTGAGCCGCATAGCAAAGCGCGTGCGGTACTGTAATGTACGCGCACGGGCCAAACATCTCGCCACCCGGACCCGCCAATCACATCGAGCCGGAGGAGGAGCAGCGAACTGCGGAGCATCGGCAGTCGGCAGTGCCTAGTGTTGCCACCGATAGATAGACGTGTGCTGTGTGTGCCTGGCCTAATCGGACGTCTTTGGGTTCGGACTGTACTAGTATTAATAATAATAACCAACCTACAAAAATGTCTAGTGGGTCGAAACTTTTTAGTGAATTATTGAATACAAGGCTTACTTACATAACATATACTACGATACCTAATATATAAGTATATTAAAAATTGAAGTACTTAATTAATTTTTATTTAACCTATGCCTAGGCTTATGTCCAGCAATGGTATAGTTTCTCTAAATTTAAATCGATAAATAGATATAGCTGTAACATCGTACAAAATTTAAACCCGCGGATAGTCGCCTTCGATCTTCAAAAAATTTGTTAAAATATCCGAAAAAGCTGGTCACACTGAAAACTTCTGAAAGGACGCGCGGACGTGCATCCGAGTCCGAACGTCTGTGCACATCTTTCAGTAGTCGCGTCGTCCGTCAGCCGCAGCCGCGGCTAATGGACGCGTCCGATTATTTGTTTTCGGCTTAACAGTTTGCTGTTTGGTAACATAGTGCAATGTTTTATTTTTCTCGTTTTGCATTTTTTTTAATAAAGATGAATTCACATCCCTATTAAACTGCATAATATAACTCGTGATATAACTGCACTAGTCATCTTTTTTTTTTTCATTTATCAACGTTGCTGGTGGCAACAAGGAACAAAAAGAGTGGCCATTCCCAATTGCCACCACTTGTAACGCCACGACTTGAGGACAATTGGAGCAACTTGGAATTACACAATTTTATTGGGTATATTACTTAATTTGAAGTTTTTAAAGTTTCTATTATTTAATTCTTGAAACACGCAGAGGCGTAGGTATAAAGTTAGCATTATCACAAGATCTTTATTTATCTAGGTAATGTAAACTTACATTAAATAAAATAAATTATTTTCTTTTCAATGCTCACTTTAGTCTTATTTTGTCCCGAACCTCGTAATGTTTTAAACAATAGTCGATTCACTAGGAATCCTTACAAATCAAATTATTGAATTCACAGACCTCTTTCTCCGTTCTGTGATTGAATTGCACAAGCGTGGTAGAACACAATGGACATCAACATTTTATTGAGCCATCTCACAAGTTACACTCGCAACACATATACGTGATTTTAGTTATTTTTAACCGCACATTATTTAAAAAAAAAGGGATGTTTTTAGTTTATAGTTTTATAATAGTACGAAGTACCTACCTATTACAAAGTCATTAGAGTTCATAATGTAGTGAGAATATATTTCCCTATGCCTTAAAAAGGTCCCCTTTTTAAGAAATAGAAAACAGATTTGAAATAGAGGTACAAATTTGTACTAAAACGCAATGATTTTAGGGTTATTCTTCTGCCCGTTAAATAAAATAATGGGTCGATTTTGATGCAGTTTCTATTGTTTGAAAGATGACAAGATCGATCGTGATGGTTTTTGTTTCGGCGGTTTGAAGGTCAACAGCTCTTGTCGGGGGTGACCATAATAATAATAATAATTTATTTATTAATTCAGACAATTACATCCATTACAAACAATTTAAAAGCATAACAATTAAATAAATAAAAATAAAAATAATAATAAATAGGAACAGGACATCACAATTCAAATAAATTAAAACATTACAATTAAAATAATAAGGTATAAAAATTACATAAGATAGGAAAGTACCGGCCGCGGGTGATTGGCAGAGTCACACAGTTTAAGCACGAATGTGTAACTCTGTGAACCTGCCTAACACAGCACCACCAACCGTTGAGCAAACATACTCAGAATGCTGTTGATGCTGCCCCACAGCCTGTGCACCAGGGAGACTACTTTCTTGCGCATCAGAGCAAAGAAATCATCTGGGCGCGCCTCAGAGAACATGCCTGATGCACTACAGTAGCGGGACAGCCCCAGCAACACTCTAAAGGCATTGTTATATTGAATGCGTAGGGTGTCATAAGCTCTCTGGGTAAAGTTGGACCACAGGCTGCCAGTATATAGTGTTTGACAAAAAGCTTTAAATAAAGTTATCTTCACAGGTATAGAACATTTAGCAAACCTGCGGGCCAACATGTTTCCCCTGATCGCCAACGCCCTCCACTCCCTTTCTATATCACAATCATCTTTGAGATCCTCGGTCACAACATGTCCCAAGTATTTAAACTTACTAACCCTGGTCAAGGGCGACCCGCCAAGTGTAACAGGGGGAACACAAGATGGACTTTTGTTCTTGCCCTTAAACACCAGCAGCTCACTCTTGCCAGAGTTATATCTTAGTCCATGTTGGGTAGCATATCTCTCACATATATTAATTAAATATCTAAGACCACTGATTGAAGGACTCAGCAACACCATGTCATCAGCGTAACTAATGTTATTGACGCAAACATCATCAATGTGACAGCCTACATGTGTGCTGCTGAGTTCCTCAATCAGGGCATTAACATAGACATTAAACAGCCTGGGCGAGGTTAAGCCACCCTGCCTCACTCCACACTGCAGTCTGTATGGATCAGATAAAACATTCCCCCACCTAATGTAGTTTACCTGGTTGTCATACCAATAAGACATAAGGTTTATCAATTCAAGAGGAACACCTTGACCCTTAAGTTTTCCCCACAGTCTCCTATACGAAACCAGGTCAAATGCCCTAGAGAGGTCCAGGAAACATGCATAAACCGGTGTCTTACGGTCTGTGTAGTATTTGACAGTTTGCTTTAATGCTAGTACAGCAGTTTCAGTTGACAAGCCTTGTCTGAACCCAAACTGCGCATCATGTAATTTTACATGTTTAGCTAGATGTGTGTCATGCAAACTGTCAAACACCTTAGCCACCACAGTGGCTAAAGATATGGGTCTATAATTATTCTTATCCGCAATGTCTCCTGTCCCATTCTTTACAATAGGCACTACGAGAGTTTTCATTAAATCATTAGGTAAGTATTGATGGCTTAAACATAAATTGTATAATAACATTAACACTCTAGGGAGGTGTACCCCAGCGTGCTGCAGGTGCTCGATGCTGAGCCCATCGTGCCCTGGTGACCTTCCCCTCTTCATGCTTTTAATGGCTTTCTTAATCTCACTACATTTAAACAGTAAAACCGATTCGGGAGCCTGGATCTCAGCCTCGGTCACCCCCAGCACAGTGGGTATAACTGGGGCTGTTATTTCAAAATGTTTCCTGAATAAGTTTGCAATTTCACAATAGTCCCCTACATTAATGACACTTTCAGGAAGGCTTCGTTTGAAAAACAACAAACTGTGAAATTGTTTATTGTTGTGTAACGAAGCTAAGATGTCCATACTTATTTGATTTTGATGATCCAAGCACCATCGCAATCTAGATTTAAATATTTTTCGACTTAAGGTCATTTCATCATAACTAAATCCCCCCCTGGGCTGCCTCTAATTCTACGAGCTAAGTACGTCGGCAACTTTGATTCTATGTCGGATTACTCTCCGTTACGAATTATAGAACTGCCTCGGTGGCGCAGCGGGAAGTGTATACGACTGCTGTGCAAAAGGTCCCGGGTTCGATTCCCGGGTCGGTTCAAAATTATATTGGACTTTTCTATCACGAAATTCCATGGAGTATTGAGATTTTCCCGGAGTTTGGTAAACAAATGTTCCCGGTTGATGACAATAGGCTCGCCCCCTATTTCATGGGACCAAAAACATAGCTGGCGAAATGTGGGTGTGAAACACCACTGCCTATCCCTTCGGAGAAAAAGGCGTGATGCTATGTTGTGTTATGAATTATAAATACAAAAATTTCAAGCTTCATTTTTTCCTAAAAAAGTCATAAATAAAACCATCAAAATTAGTCAAAATATTATTTATTCCTTGTTAAAAATAAAAACAACTCCATTGACACAATTTATTATAAGTTCAAATAAGTTGACTAATGTGCTTACAGCAATATATTACTTTCATCATTTATCAGTCTTAGAGTTCATCAATCAAATGATTGTACCATGATCAATAATTTTTTTTTTATTGTAAAGGAATAATACCAAAATTACATCACAATCTTTATGCTATTTTTGTACAATATTTAATAGGTACTTACAACAAAAAATCTATGTAGGTTTATCCTAATTACATAAATTCTATAAATTATATGTACAAGTATAATGAATAAATATCAAACAAAGCCAAATAAACCTTATGTTTATAACACAAAGTTCTTTTTCATTAGCTCTAGAGATAGCTTTAAGATTCCCTTTACAGTTTTACTATACTGCTTTTGCAATATGCTGTGCTACTATAAAAAAATAATGCTAAGGTTGAAGATCATAACTCTAATTCATTTTACAAGCAGTCATATAATATTTAATAGGTGTAAAAGTAAAGCTACTACTACTATCACATTGATTTGACTTGTTATGATTATTTTGCATGAACACCATGCATGCTGTTGTGTACATTTTTTTAATTTTTAATTCATTTATTTGTGACAGCAACGGTTCTTTACAATTTTTCAAAAGTGGAATCATTTTAGAAGCATCAAAAGATTTGAATGGGCAACCTCCTTCAGAACATGCATTATCTATGCTTTGTATTCTCTGGCAGTTTACTGAAGTATAGTTTTTTCTACAACCTTCTAAACCATACATGTGTCTTATACCATATAGGTACTTTTTCTCATCTTTTTCCCAGTTATGGCAACAACTGTGATGACCATTTGGGTGTAAGCGGTATTCAGCTCTCCAAAAATTAATTGCCTCTTCAATTGGCATACCAATATCTTTCAGAAATAGACTATAGTAAAATCTCTGGGAATGTGATAGCCTGTGCTTTTGTCTCAGACATTTGTGCAAGTTCAACATGCATGGTGGAAAATACTTTGATGCAGTATCAACATCTCTACTCATTAAAATATTTGGGTTGTCTTTGGTCAATGGAAACTCAGTTTTAACTTTTTTTAACAATGCCATTATTCGGAGGTCACTCTTAAGTGGATCCAAGTTAGTAGTGTTCATTCTGTGTTTTAAATTTTCAGTAAAAAGTATTAGTAAAAACTGCTTCCATTTTCCACATGGTAAGATTGCTTTACCATTCTTTAGTTCTACTTGTCTTTTAGCTACAAGCGGAAGACAACTCTTGAAATTCAAACTGATATTGTGAACAGTGCAAGTGATACCACATGCTGTACAAACATGTTGAGTGACATGCTTCAATATCAAATATCTACACAATTCTTGTAAAGATTCCACAAATGTCGGTACAGATTCGTATTTCTTAATACTACGTAATAGTTTCTTTGAAAAAGTTCTCATTTCATAGGCAGATAATGCGGTTAACCTACGTTTAAATAGCTCCAATTCCGCCTTGAAAAAGAACTGCCTAAACTCTCTGTGTTCAGATAATATTGCTATGATACATAGTATGAAATGTCCCACGTTATCGTACACACTTCCTTCGACCACATACTCATTGTAATTAACAGGTTCATCTTTAAATAGTGTTTTTAAATGAAGTAGCCTGTTGTCGAGAATTATTTCCAGCAAATGTACGGGTAATTCGCCCCTAACTGGCGTCAAGTAAAAGAATGACATTCCGACAGTCTAATGGTTATTAACGTCTCCGTATTCTCATCCAACATTTTCTTCCATTTGTTGTTAACTTTAATACATACAGTCTTTCCTTTGGTTTTGTGAGGTCAAAAATTAAAGTTAAATGTCAATGTCACTGTCAAGTGTCATGGTAGTCAGGGTAAGTTGGGGTCTGTCCTATTGTTGCCAAGTAATGAATTTGAATTAAAAAATCGATTTACGTGATTTCGATTGTTATTAGTATTGCATCATGTGAGTAAGAAAACTGTCAAGTAAGTTTCTAGACTATCTAGCACTTATTTCCCAGTTACAATACAATCTCTGAATGAGCTACTTGTTCGACTCGTTTGTTCTAATGGTAACTGTTCATTAATAATCCGCCTTAGTAAGTAACTAGTCTGTTTTAGTAACCGGGATGAAATCATCACCACAGAGTACATCACATCACTACAAACGTCAAAAAAGTGAAGCCTTGCTATTACGAATTACGATTTGTGTGATGCTCTTTATTTTTCGGATAAACTAATTGAAATCAATGTAATTGAATTAATTGGATTAATTTAAAATAATCGTCGCACTTGTTGCGACATTTCTTGTGTGGTTGTTTATTGTGAATGTGTTTGGACTGAGCGTATTCGGATGTGCGTTGTTTATCTGACATGTACTTATGTCGGAATTTCCTAAATAGACTAGACGTTTGATGTCGGGGCCGCGTATAAAAATAACACTGTATTGTAGCGTCTGGTCGGGAGGACTGATCCCGCCTGCGCCATGGTCGTGATGATGGCTCCGAAGCTTGTATACTTCACTGTGCTACTTATGTTTGGTAAGCATTTATTATAAATGAATACAAAGACAACATCTTCAATAAATAATTATTTACTTTTCACAAATTATTGGTTCTAAACTCGAGTTCCAAATGTTTTTAAAGGTTTAGGCCTTTATTTAGTTTTGTTGACAAAAATTATAAAAGAATGTAGTCACAAGATAAGATAAATTTTTGTCTGTGATTATGTAAATAAAGAAACAAGTTTATACAAAACTTTTGTCATCACAAATTTTATGTAATATTCTCTTTGCTATGCTTGCGATTTTTTGAAATATTATATAAAGAGATCTGTCCCTATTAAATTTCTTTTATCAGATGATTTCCTGTATGTACCTACAGATAATGTAATAACAATATTAACTTTTTTATTAATAGAATAACAGTGGTTATATCTCTGTTAAAAACATAAATTTTTGATAATTTAGCATTTATTTAGTAATTTGAATATAAAAAAAATCAAGTCCTAGATATATATAATAATTAAATGAAAACTAAACTACCAATACAGTGATTTCATATTCTGTACACATAACAGGAATATACATAATTGGATTGTCTATAATGTTATAGTATATTTTATAGTTTTTTAACAACATAGTTACAAAACAATTTGCGGAATTTCTAAATGAAAATGTAATTCTACTTCGCATATATTATATCAAGTTAAATAAACATTCTGGATATGGATCTATCAACTTTTAAGGCTCTTGTTTCATGTCCAAATACACAGTTCAGAGTGTATTCATAAGATATCTTAGCTACAGATTAGGTAAATATTGGTCAAACGGCCTTAAAGTGCATCTATGTGCGTGGAGTATGGCTATCATCATCATATCAGCCTATCGACGTCCACTGCTGAACATAGGCCTCATCTAATTTACGCCACTATGGTTATATAGGAATAAAATTCTACACCTGTTATATGTAAATATATATACATATTTTGGTATAAGTATGCCAAAAGTTTTACTTTTATATTACTAAGTGACACAGCTAATTATTATATTACTAGAAATTGAGCGGGGCTTCACTCCCGTCGTTCTTTATTTGGCCACTGCTCAGCTCCTATTGGTTGTAGCGTGTTTTTACATTGCCTATGTTACTCAGTGATAATGTAGCTTTCTAATGGCAAAAGAATTTTTGAAATCGGTCCTGTAATTTTTAAGTTTATTTGTTACATACAAAAATACAAATCTTTCCTCTTTATAAGTTGTATGGTATAGATAGAGCAAGCGATTTTGTGCCGCCTGCATCCAACGGCCACCCGCAACCCCAAAACTTCGCATACTACACCCATATTGAAATTACCATAATTTACGCGGCGACTATCTTGGATTCAGAAATTTTCGTAATTACCACCCCCGAAAACCTCTCAAACTACTCGTTATTTTCGGTAATTTCAATATGGGTATCATTTTCGTGGGTATCGGGGGTGGTAATTAGTGTAATTACGAAAATGACGTCGAGTCAAGATGGCCACCGCGTTATTTTTGGTAATTTCACTATGGGAATTAGTTTCGGGGTTTTGGGGGTGGTAATTACGAAAATGACTTCAATTTCGGGATATACGATGGGCACTACGAAATTTTCGGTAATTTCAATATGGGTGTAGTTTGAGAGGTTTTCGGGGGTGGTAATTACGAAAATTTCTGAATCCAAGATAATCGCCGCGTAAATTATGGTAATTTCAATATGGGTGTAGTATGCGAAGTTTTGGGGTTGCGGGTGGTCGTTGGATGCAGGCGGCACAATATAGCTCGCTGTGGCGGAAATTAGGTGAGACCTATGTTCAACAGCGGACGTCATTGGGCTGATATGATAATGATGATGGTGCGAAGTTTTCAAGGGTGGTTATAATTACGTCTATTTCAGGATCCAAGATATTGTTTTGGAGACGATTGGTTCACAACCCATAATTTTACTTATTCACAAAATTAGGTAATTCGGACGAGCGGCTGTAAAGTGTGCGACAAACATAGTTCGTAAAGTTCCTATGATCGGCAAAGGCGGGTTTTTGCATTTCAGTAATATCTTTAAGTAGGTATTATAATAATACGAAGGTTTATCAATAAGTTCGCGGAATGGGGGAAGAAAATGTTTTCGCCTTGCCGTCAAAGTAGACCGAAATTGCACCCTTCACCTCTTCATCGCCGGTAAATTTCTTCTCTCGAAGCTTTTTCATATTTGGAAACAAATAGCAGTCACTTGAGGCTAAGTCTGGACTATAGGAAGGATGTTCTAAAATTTGGAAGCACAATTTTTGTACAACTTGCGCTTTGTGCACGGGTGCGTGACAGGTACTTGCAATAGGAGCACGCCTTTGGTAAATTTTCCCCGCCTTTTCTCCCTCACAGCATCTTACAGACGTTCTATAGCGTAGTATCTATATGGAAATACAACAATGATACGGACAAAAACAAATCCATCCATACAATCCATTCTATTTCTTCCTCACCTACTGAGATGCTTATTTGGCATAAGTTTGTTATTATTTTGGTCTTGGTTTTGTTTATGGTTATTGTTGTATTTCCATATAGTTTATGTTTGACGTTTTAATAATAAATATTTAAAAACATTTACTGTCTTATCCAATAACTTAAAATATTTCTTTAGGTACACACGTGACATCAGGCGCAGTACCTTCTGACGATAACATTCCGCCTCCACGACCCAAAGGGGGTGGTGTCGCCACTCGATACTGTGAGTTCTTCAACGGCTCACAAACAACTACATGCGATGATACATCCAAGAACTCTACTTGTGTACCAACAGTTATAAAAGAAGAATGTTTGCCCGTTGAGGCAGATAAGAGTAACCATTGCTTCGTACTTTGGCAGTACAACAATGTCACCAATACGGCTTATCCAAAGGTCAAGGGATGTTTTGTAGACACGGTGTCATGTACCGACAGATCATCCAGCTGCCGTCTTCACAGCACCAAGCTGCCACTACTCCATTGCTGTTGTGAAGGAGATATGTGCAATCAAAACGCTATCTTCCCCGGTATTGAAGCAGGAATGTCTACACAAACTGAAGTACCTCCTGAACGTGTGCCAGCATCAGTGCTGCCCAATTCTGACGATGATACGAAAGCGGTGATAGCGTATACTTTGACTCCGTTGTTCCTGCTGTTTGCTATTCTAGTCGGCTGTTACCTATTGTATAGAAAACGTAAGGGATCTTCATTTGCCGAGTTAGCTAATGGCGAAGCTTCCTTATCGAGGCCTCCGTCTGCTGGTGCTGGGATGGATAATGAAGTGGTCGGTTTAGTTGGACAAGTAACATTATGTGAAGTGAGGGCTCGAGGAAGGTTCGGCGCTGTATGGAGAGCGAAACTAGGACAGAAGGATGTTGCAGTGAAGGTGTTTCCATTACAAGACAAGCAGTCATGGGTTGCTGAACAGGAGATCTTTAGACTTGCGAGGATGGACCACCCAGATATTCTGCATTACATCGGCGTTGATAAGAAAGGAGATAATCTTCAGGCTGAATACTGGCTTGTTACTGCTTACCATGAGAAAGTGAGTTTTTTTTTTATAAAATATATATTTTTTATTACGATTTGATTTATATGCTGCTTCTCGTGATATAGTTTAGAGTCCATCTAGAACGGAAGTGTTTGTATATTATTTCTATAACTCCCATTTCCCATATTTATTCTTGATGTCGCTTGGCTTTAAATTAATGTACACTAATTGCACCCAGACTTACGACAGGAACCATATGGGTTACATAAAATAATTATTTGTTTCAATAATAATATAATTATTGATGAAGTTGGCTACATTTAGCAAGGTTTCAAAATATTCCTTTCACGTATACCGAGTGAAATTCATTTCTCTTTTTGTTTGTTTAAAATTTGTCTTCATTTACATCTACGAAGTTCGTTCACTTGTTAAAGGCATGGCAAGTTATTTTTATCGTCAACTAAGAATGCTTGACATAAGTGTTAAATCATAACAAATGACGCCTGCATATTGTGTTAAATATTATGTAAGAGATGGTCGTGAGGCGGACCAAGTGAGATAAAAATATCTGGTGAATATAGATCGATATTATATACGAAAGGGTTGCGTGGACTGTTTGTTGTTTGAAATCGTTTCAATGACGAACCTTCGGTACATTTATGAAAATAACCATAAAATAGCAGCCTTTACTCCGAAGGGGTAGCCAGAGGTGGAACAGATTCGTATTCGCCTCTTCATTAAAACGAATGTTGCTGTTGCGATCTCTGCGCGGTAATATTTGCGTGCTCAACAGATTCACTGTATCATACACAATTGCTCTTATATTCTTTGTAAAGCTAAGACATTCGATAACAATTAATAGATAAAATCTTCCTATAAAACCTTTTTCTTTTACAAGTTTTCTTGATTTGAGATGTAGGAACGGAAATCGTGCCATATATAGGTACATTATTGCCTTTTCGGTGGCATCCACAGCTGTCACACGGTCGCAGCTATTAGACCAAATCTTCTAACTTTGCCCTTTAGCCTCTGTAGCCAATTTAATGAATCGTCGACACCTGTTTTGGCAAAGTGTAGTCTTTGTCTTTGCTAAATTTTGTCAAGTATTCTTTTTCCGGATTGCTGGAACTATTTGTACAGTCAGCGGCCTAATTTTTTGAACATACTAGCTGTTACTCGCGGCTCCCCTGTTTAATTCGATTTCGCGGACCACAAAAAGTTTGGCCCTGTACCAAAACTTTTACTTTAGCAACTTACTAGCTCCTGCCCGCGTCCTATGTCGGTAAAATGTAGCCTATACACTATTACAGACTATATCTTTCTCTGTGCTAGATACATACAAATTCTTTGAGCCGTTCTGGCCTGATTGAGTAACATATATAACGTTGTTAGATAGATACAAAAGGCGTAGAAATTCGTCAAATAACTGTAGGTACGTCTCTGAACCTTGTCTCGTTATTATGCAGGGCTGCGTTGACTTAAGTCACCAAGTTCTATTTTAATTGCCCATTGAGCCTATCAGCATACAACACGGCTGTTACTAGCTTCCGCTCGCGACTTTACCCGCATGGAATGTCGATATGACGCAGTTGGTTATTCATTTACCAAATGTTTTGGTCTACTAATGATGAAAATCTGAGGGAAGATTTTATAAATATTTATTTTAGTAGAAAATTTACTTCTGAAGTTCCAAAGTTTATAGTTTTGGAGGTTGAAAATGTAATATTTCAAGTTACTGATTTGATAAACAATTTTTGTAAAACATCAATACATTGTTAAACGTAAATACCTAAGAATTTCTTTTTCTTTGGCGCTTATTGCAATCTTGTTTACTTTTGTTACGTAAACAAAACGAAATAAATTTAATCGTTAATTTGACTTGTGGATTAATCGAAGAAAACCGAAAAAGCATCCTCAAAATAGTGCTTAGAGATTATAAACCAATTTTTGTCCAACAGGGTTCCCTATGCGACTATTTGAAGGGCCACACACTAACATGGGTCGAAGCTTGGCGTATAGCGGCATGCGTGGCGCGTGGATTGGCCCACTTACACGAGGAAGGTGGCGGCAAGCCCGCTGTCGCTCACCGAGACTTCAAGTCAAAGAACGTACTCCTCAAAGCTGATATGACTGCTTGCATTGCTGACTTTGGACTTGCGTTAGTCTTCGTAGCTGGTCGTGGCTGTGGAGATGCCCATGGACAAGTAGGGACACGAAGATACATGGCTCCTGAAGTCCTGGATGGTGCGATCAACTTTACAAAGGACGCTTTCTTGAGGATAGATATGTACGCCTGCGCACTTGTTCTTTGGGAGATTGCATCCAGGTGAGTCTTCTTTATTTTGTTTATTATTGACTTCTAAATATTTGGGAGAAATCGTGTTTAGTATTGCCATTTTATTGAATAATAAAGTAAATAATATATTATTATAAAAAGTCTGTTTCCCTTTTTGGTAGTAGTAGTCAGTGTAAAGTATAATACGGTCAAAATGGCTGATACATAACTGATATTTTTTTAATAGAATGAATTTTATTTTGTAAGTATATCAAGCGATTTTTAAGTGGTATATCTACTTTTTTATAAAGTAGGTAACTCTTATGAGGACGTACCTAAATACGTGAATTATATAAATTACTGGACGCTTCAACAGAGGGGACCATTAGGGGAGGTCTATGGATGTACCAGCTTTGGTGCAAAGGGCAAATCAAATTTATTTGTCATAGGCGGTTGGATCTAAATTCTTCTTAAGGTGGATGTTCCAACACGCCTCCCCCATTTTTTTTACTGACTCTATTCTCTGTGAACATAGACACCTTGTTTTCACATAGAACAATTCATTTTATCACTTTTCTTCAATAAATAAGCTCGCGTAAATAAAATGTCTATGTTCAGAGATAAAAGCGCCAATAAAATGTATGGAAGAGGCGTATGGACAATGGATATGCACCTTAATCTATACTAATATTATAAAGCTGTACAGTTTGTTTGTTTGGTTGAACGCGCTAGTCCCCGGAACTACTGGTTCGATTTGAAAAATTATTTTAGTGTTGGATAGCCCATTTATCGAGGAAGGCTTTATAGGATCACGCTAGTGGTCAAACAAATAACGATGATGAACTCGACTTGCCGATCGAAAATGCGTTCATATTTTTTAACGATAGGTCTTATTTACATTTGCAGAAGTTACCAATAGGGATGTTTTTAAATATTTATCATCTATTTATATAGGTACAATAGCTATTGAAAATCGCTCGTGTGCACACAGCTCTATCGCTATTAAACATATATCACAAATATGAATCACTTGTAGAACAATGAATGGATTGCCACGTCACGTCTCACAACGGATGCGATAGATAACCTATCTCATCGTCCAGGACTGCAGACCTCGCACTATCTGTAGGGAAATTTACCCGCCAAACATTATAATGTCGATGCGTATTTACTCATATTCACTTATTTCCTTCTTTACCTAAATAGAAGCACTGATATTGGGTGATGCAGAGTATTAGTGGTAGTAATTATGTACCAAGACGAACTAATCCAAACTAAACTGTCACCGTGGCGCAGTGGTTAAGGTGGTCGCCTCGCCACTACATCGCCGTGCTGGGTGACGTGGGTTCGATTCCCACACGAGACAAATATTTGTGTGATTCATAGATATTTGTTTCTAGTCTGTGTGTACTTTGTGTCCGTTAGTTTCATGTTTGTAAAGCTCCCCGCGACACAGGGCTTGTTCCCTAGTGCGGGCGTTGTCTTTTTAAAAAGAAAAAAAAAAAAGAATATTTTCATACAAAATTTTGCATAACATTTTTAATTATTCTTTCTTCATAACATAGTGATGAACAAAATAATGATATACCAAAAATATAAAAAGTTGTCTCTAAATTCTCAGTTACCTTCGTAACTGAGAATTTAGAGACTGACCTGGTACTTTTTTATTGTTTTTATTATATTATACTTTTTTAAATACATGTGGGCATAACAACATACTCTTAATTAAAAAAAACAATACTTACAAGGAGGCTTTAATGACTGGACCAAGAAATCGAATATTTGAAATCTAATCGATACAGAACAATAACGCCAACGAGAAATGTATCCATGGGGACGTAGGTAGACGGTATAATAAAAGAGGTCGTTTATAAAATCGAACCCATTTCAAATGTCAGACAGTACTGTAAAAACATTAGTTAAAATTAGAATGCGATGTCCCATTTTATGGGGAAATCTCCCAATTTGGTGTATTGAGAGTCAGACGCGTGTAAGGGATTATTTTCGACAACAATGGTGAACCGATACCGTCTGTAATACCGTTGAAAATTGTGTGATAATTGTTGCGATGTCAATTATTTTGAGTTCAAATAATTCTGCTGTTACCAATATGAGTTTACTGACGTCATCATTCTTTTTTTAAATACGTCACTCGTATTAAGGAACAAGCCCTCTGTTGCGCTTCACATAAATATGACATACTAGAAGACGTGCGGGGTTTCACTGCCGCTTTTCTTTTTTTGGCCATTGCTCATCTCCTATTGGCCGAAGCGTAATGTTATAGGCTATAATGTTCCTTGATAAATGGGATATCTAACACTAAAATAATTTTTCATTCAAAAAGTGTACTTATTAAACTATTTTTTTAAATATAGCTCAGTTTACATCAATAAAAAAAAAATTAAATAATAAAAATTTGAAACCACGAAATATGACACTAAATTGCGACGTTGCCGTTCATAAGTATAGACGCTCTTAATGAATCAGCAAATATGTAAATACATATTTGCTGATTCATTAAGAGAAATCTCTTACGTAAGTGGGAATTAAACCTACAACATTCGTCTTGGCGCGATGTTAGTGCCTAGGGGATCAATGACCAAGATTTTTGTCTAAAATTTCATGCTCTTGACCTGTTTTGGCGGTTATTCAGTCAATGAGTCAGCTGAACAATGTCTGTTGTTTGGCTGGTAATAGTGACGAGAAACACATGCATGTATTGTATTGCAGTAATCATATTACATTATGTCGTTATCATACCACGCTACGTAACATTGGAAAACACATTTTATGTGTTAAAGGCTATCGGCCTTTATCACATAAGTAATATACGTGTTTTCCGAATTTTTTAGATGACACCTAGATATAATAATTACATAAACAAGATATAATAATTGTAAGAAAAGAAATGTATCTATCCTACATCTCGTTTTATGCAGTGGTGGTTCGTGATCGCTTAATTTGTGAGCGGTTTACTTGAGACCCACATAATTTTAATATTGTTTTGTTTATTGTTGTATGTTGATGCATGTTAGATCTTATATAAATTTGTGAGAACCTAGTGTCTAGATAAACCTAATATAAGGCTTAAAGACACTACGAACCAAAATTTGTAAAATATTTATGAATAAATATATTTTATCTATCTATCTATATGAATGCACTTTAAAAATGCAGTGAACTGGTTCTTTATGGGTCGGTAAATTGCTCGAGATGCTTCTAGTGTTCCATATGCTACGGTAACAGCTTACCATCAGGCGGACCTTTCGGTTCAACAAAAATAAATTACGAAGTTCTGAGGAAACAAATATATAAAAAAAATACATATATATCGACATTTTTAAAAGTCGGATAAAAAGATATATCTGTTGTGACACAAAAGCTAAGATTAGATGCACTCCAATCAAGTTTTGTATGCGATGAATTATTGATACGTCTAAATGTAGGCACTATGTGTTATGTTCTTGTCAGTGGAAAACTAAATATTTCTATCAATCGAAAACTTTTTAACCTTCCATATATAATTATGAAAACGGTAATTGTGATTATTTTAAGCTTGCTCACCAAAGGCAACAAGGCTGGCAAACAAAAAACGAGTTATTGCAAAAAAAATGTTGGCCCTAAAACACTTGGATTTCTATTTTTGTCTGCAAGATTAATCAATAATTAATCAGACCACAAACATCTACTGCTGAACATAGGCCTCTCCCAAAGACTACTCCTAAGTATTCAAAGTGATATTCAAATATTATTGGAGACGCCAATAAAAATTAACGCCTGGCAACACCATCACATTTTTGCGGGTTGAAAAAATATTACTAAATAAATAAATATCAGCTAGTTTGCATACAACTTAATTATTTATTGCATACATACATACGTCACGGCTTTTAACCCCTAAGGGGTAGGCTGCGGTGCACCGAACTCACATTTCACCAGCTATGTTAGATGCTTTTTGTCACTAACCGGGCTCTCCATTTTTGCTCGACCCGGGAACCAAACTCGGAATGCCTCAGCAGATAAAGGTCTTCTCCAAATGTACCAGTCGTCTCTTTGTTTAGCTACTTGAAGCCTATACTACATTGTAAAACGTGTGCGACAGGCGATCACGTTGCATAATAATAAATTGTTTATTTACATGTAAAATTTTTTTTTTGTTACAATATGTCCATACTCCCCTTTTTACCAACAAACTATCGTTATAGGTGCACAGACGCGGGGTCTGAACCGCCGGGCCAGTACCGACTACCACTGGAAGAAGAAGTGGGCTCTCACCCCAGCCTTGAAGAGATGCAGGAAGCCGTCGTGCAACGAAAACTCAGGCCACAAATACCGCCGCACTGGAGAAATCATCCTGTAAGTTTATTTTGTTGAAACACTCTTTACTTATTTGAATATACCTAAGATAAGGTTCTGACTACAGCTTGATCGTTTCAAGTTTTTTTCTTCCTTATTGCTGAGGATCGCGACCACATATGACAATTCTCCACTGGGTGCGATCATAGGCCGCACGGTGCATGCTACCCATTGCCGTCCACACAGGCTCGGACAATTTTAAATTTAGCCCTCTTCCTCTCTCCTAATTATTGTGCTGTGCCCGACAGGGTCCATAATTGTAACCTACATTATACCTACCACCTATTTGTACATTATGGAAGCAATAAATGATTGAGTATTGAGTATTTTGTAGGTGCCCACCTCTCCTTGAGCAGCTAAATGTTTAGAATTTGGAAAGATGGTCAAACTTACAGCAATATGGTTAGACTGTGATACTTATGTTCACAACTATTCTAGGACTTGTTATTGGCTTTTTGTTAACCATTCAATTTATTTATGAAGTTACATTAGTATAGTTTATGAAATCACAGTAAGTCTTCCGTGTTTTAAATAAATAAATAAATTCCATTTGTAGCAACTATAGATAAAACCAAAAATTCTGAGTTCACGAACAATGCCCTCGTACTTATTTTTGGTCACCTATGAATCTTGGTAAATATTCCAAAGAAAACAGGTTTTTTCATTCATATCTCACCTTTGGAAAAATAATGTAATCAACTTATCACATACATTTATTCAGCAATAATTATGCAAATTTATATTTACTTTAAAAATCAAGTCTATCTACGTCGTACTTAAGTGACGTAGCTTGGTCTAGATCAATTCTGTACCAAATATCGTCAGTCAAGTTCAAATGGAGGTATTACTATTTTTCACAAAAAATAAGTAGCATATTGGACCCCTTAAAGCAAAGCCCCGGGTTTGTCTTTTTATTAGTGTGGCATTTCGTATCACTATAGGACAAGTTAGTGACCTATAAATGTTCAACAGGGTTTAACAGTGCTCTGCGACACGATGGAGGAGTGCTGGGACCACGACGCTGAGGCGCGTCTTTCGGCATCTTGCGTGCTCGAGCGAGTGACGGCGCAACAGCCGACCGCCATCTTGGCTTCCCTCACCCCCGACACGACCCCCCTGTTGATCCACGAGCTAGCCGAACAACACATGTGCTGACGTCCATGTGTTGAGCTGCCGCTCATCGACCTCATCGACCTTTGAGGACTTACTAGTAGTGAATTGGTGATGTATCGAATGTTTAAAGTGTAGCGGGTACATTTGTGTTTGTGCGTAATTTTAGGGTATCTACTAGGGTACTGATATCAGTGACGTCATGCTGTCATCGGGAGTGAAGGAGGTCGTATTACACTCGTTCGTAGGTGTAATCTGACCACAAATATAAATATTACTATCATTATTATCAAGTTAAAATGGGACGGCTGGGTACATTTAAGTTGTGGGCCTAAATTGCCACTTAGTGGTGACCTGCAATATCTAATCGACGTCACGGCAGACCTCGGTAAATATGGCGAGATGAGTTGGACCAATAGTCGGGAGACTGGTCCGTAATGGCTACTGACCGAACAGTATGGGATTTATGAGAGGAGGCTTTTGCCCTGCAGTGATATGACACAGGCTAACTGTAATTGTTACATTATCATCAGCCTATGATTGTCCACTGCTGGATAAAGACATATTAATATTACTATACTTGGTTCAAATCGGGTAAGAACCCTAAAGGGAAGGCTGATGCCCCTTGCACGTCATCGGTGATACGCCATAGATACGCATGGTGTATGCTAAATATATATTTATGTAAAAAAAATTCGATAGATATCTAGCCAAATGGAAAAAACGACACAAATGTGCATCATAATAAAAAATAATACAAGCCATTAAACTAAAATAACTCACATTTAAAATAATTTCTGATTTGGGCACTTATATAATTATTAAATACAAAATTGTTTCTGAAAGTAATAATAACTATAAATTTTCCAACACATTAAATTTAATAGTAATAGAAATCGCAAATACTTATAAGTATCATTCCTTTACGCGTATTATTTAAATCAGATATTGACATTAATATAACAAAACAGTGTTCATGTGGGTAATAATTAATTTAAAGGAAGTAAAAAGAATATTTTTTCACCATTTATCCTAATAAAGAGACGTTGTCTAATCCTCGCTTGTGTTCAACTGAATCGATGTCTGCATGGTTGAGTTCAACTGAAGTATATCGTATCCGCCGTATCCGTTTTAGTTCAACTCATTTATGCTTACCGAGTTTATCAAGTGAACATATTAAAATATGACAGTAAATGCACTACGTTTTTATATATAAGGACTGTTTGCACATGAGTTCGTTAACTATATTCTATAGGGAGAAATATATATGTTCGGTTCTGTAAAAAAATTGAAAGATACCTATAATATGTATCAGCCTCTCGTTATAAATGATAATGAAAGTTCAACGGCGTACCCTTTATTACATAATTTTATAAAAAATCTGGGTAATTTTTTTACTGGTAGGGCCCCATTTAGGGAATTTGCGACGGGCCTAAGATGATATAATTACGCCACAGTTCAAGGTACAAAATATGCATTGTAAATACTATTAAGTCAACTGCACGTTGAGTGCATGTAACTGATGGCCGGTTTCGTTTATAAAATCTTTTAAATCAAACTGGCCTTGATGTAATTAATAGACAGTTCTGAAGTCGCTCTAACTGCATGCTAACATCCTTTCTCGCTCTATCTTTATAATTAACAAGAAGAAAAAAAGAGATGTCAGTTACGTCTAGTCGTCTTAAGATAGAAGTTTGATTAAGGTTGTCGCATACATCTTCTTACATCCCAATTCAATCCGATTAAAACTCTTTAGGCACACTCTTGTCTTCTCATGGTTTGTAAGTTAGTGATGCCCTTTTATGGTTTCATGAATAAATGTGCGGCAACCTTTATGAGCCCAGTAAACAATCAATTTGTTATCAAATTTGACGTATTTGTCCAATTATTTTGAACGTTTGTCAAATAGTTTTGTAAGAATATTTTGATTTTCGTCGTGTTTGACAAAAAAAGATGATTGTTTACGGGGTGCTTTAGTTCAGTCTCGAGTATTGTCGATGATAATTTATTTTTAAATACAAGATTACAATTCTATCAATTAATGATTTATATTTAAAATTACTTTGTTTCTAAACTGTTCTAAAAACGTTGAATAGATGTTATATATGTTTCTTCATTTCACGTTTGTTTAGTACAGTTACGCCATGATAAATATTTATTTTAATCAATTATTTAAGTTATAATATTCTTACCAGTGAGTTTTAATAAGTGACATTTCTTTTTTATACAAAGTTTGACTATGATTATAAAGTTTACAAAACGCACAAAGACTTTAATGATTGCACACAAAGACAAAATTTCGATACAAGAATACTTATTTTTACATAGTTCAAGTAAGAGGGCTCTTGTATCGAAATCGTTAATATTGTAAATTGTAGGGCCGCTGGATTTGAATATACACTCAAACATCGTCATTATTACCCATAAGTGTCCTAATGCTGGGCACGGGGCAATACACACAATAAATTAATTATTTTTGTCTGTTAGTCTCCTAGAGTGCAAGTCGTTATCTAAATTTCCATCAGATTAATACCTATAGTAAAAGATATACCTCGCAGTATGTTTGGCCGAATTGGTTTTCAGTTTTCTGAAATGGAAATTGACAATGAAAAGAAATTTAAAAAAAAAATTTTTAGTTACCTACCTAGATGGCTAATTTACTCTTGAAATATCGAAGTATTTTAATAAATTTTCCCTCCTTTAGAGATTGAAATATAAAACAAAATTCTTCACTTTTAAATCTCTTCTATTGAACAATGTACCAACTCATATTGGTACACTCAATATTTATAAGTCTATACTATATCAGACCACACAAGTATCATAGTATTTTCCCTACAAAAACAAGTTAGTACTAATCCCGTGACGACTGGTCCACAAAAGGTTGACAGACGTAAACATCCTTTATAAACATAATAAACTTGTAACGTAGTAATGTATTGTAATGATCGTGGTCCCGGCTCCCTTTCCTTAACCCATACTCACTTCCGGGCACTTGGGCTCTAATGTCGGACGCTTAGAATAGCGGAGCGGGCAGGAAAAACTTCTAAACTTTTGTACACATCTGGGGCATTAATATCGATATGAATACCCTCCTCCTTATTACAAAATATGGACTAAGTATTAAACCAGGTTTAAATTGACATAAGTCATTGTGTGTCAAAGTTGTCATTTTAAACCTGGTTTAATGCTTAGTCCGTATTTGTAATAAGGGGGCCTGAGTTTAATGTTGACAAACTCGTTTTAAAGGCTGTGGTAATCTATGTCGTTCTCAGTTATACCTAAATAATATAAAACAAAGTCGCTATCCGCGTTTGTCTGTATAGCCGTTAACTCCATCTAAACCACTGAACGTATTTTGTTACGGTCTTCACTATGAGTTAGATAGATGCAATTTTTCACGGAATATTTATATTACAGACATACCACGGATGCTTGTTAGTCGTAAAAATTCCAAATTCATATTTTACGCCATTAGTTAAAATGCCCATCATTGGAGTATAGACGTAAATGGTTTCAATTAGGTATTTTTACCTTGTTAAGTTAGGTTTGGATTTATAAAAAAAGAAATATATTTGGATGGTAATCCAACGAGTGCCCGCTCATCGCTCCGCTCTTCACTGTAAACAACCCAAAGCATAGTGTAGCAATCACAATAAATAAATTTCCAGACTAGACGTGCCCAACGTGTCCATTACACGACCGTCAAGTGATCGTATATCTAAATAGGTAACTATGTCCTATACAAGGAATTCTTATATTAGGAATTTTATTGGCGTTAACATTGTAAATATTAATGAGATTTTTTATCATAGTAGACTAAGATATATTAAACTATTTTTGTATGATTTCGAACCGTTATCGCTCGTTTCAATGAATTTTTGTAATCTAAAGCTGCTATTCGGTCTGAAGTACTAACATATAAATGTAAGGCAGCTTTGGCTTTGCTGCTATATGTATTAATTAATACTCGTTTTTTTTAGTAACAATTTATTTTAATTTTAGATAATTTTAAATTTATTTTGGGGTCATTATTTAAAGCCTAACGAGCTATGGTTAATCTGCTCTACTCATAAAATAATGTTTTTTTGGGAAGAAATATTAATGTTACACAAAAAGCAACATACAATATTGCTTTCTTCTTTTTTTAAAAAGGCAGTAGTAAATTCCGGTTTCCAACAAGAGTTATATAATAATTTATACAACTCTTGTTGGAAACCGGAATTTACTAAAAAAAGCTAAGCTAAGTATATCAATTAGTTTAATGAAAGGGCTTTACACCACCTAAATAAAATATTCTCATTGACAATTTATTTACTGCATCATATTTGCAGCAGTGACCTGCAATAGGCTGAAATGATGATGATTTGCTGCAGATTAAAATATTATTATTTAACAAAATTTCAAAGAAACCATAATGTTTTTGTTGTTGATAATTATTATTACTTATACAAATATTTTAACAATGCTGAAGTATCAATATTAGGGCTTCGATTTCTGTTGGCTATTTTATTTGAACGCTACACGGAACTGCCTTTTGTTAATGCTAAATAATCTTGCCTTGTACGACCCCTTATATTATAAGACTGGTATCTTTTTAAATATAATAATTGGCTTTATTTACTTAGTTTATCATTTGTGAAGCGGAAAAGTGCTAAAAATGAAAGCAATGAAATTAGAGTTAAATATTTGCGTAAGTCGGTGTCATTTGCTAAGATAATTTAATTGTTGTGTAGCGGTAATCAGTCGGTGCCTCACTTCCATTAGCGCTTGCTCTGCGTACTCGGTTGTGTAATAAAGCGAATTAAATCTTTTAACTGCAACGTTACGATGCTTTTATGTGCAGTAACATGATACTGCAGTAGCTTCAATCTGCAGTTGGAATCATCTTTTGTTTTCGCATGTGAAAAAAATAAAGAATTCTAATAGTTTTATAAATGCTAATTCTGGATGGATCGAAGTTTGTTACTCAATAACGCCAGAATGGCTGAAAGCAAATTAAATACGGCACACATATTTGTTTTTTACTAATATACGGGGGCGGAAGTTGGTAGAAATATTTCAGTTCAATTTTCCATTGCTTTGCGTAAAAACACGCAAAGAAATAGAAAAAAACTTTCGCAATACAGTATTAAATAAAAATTTGGCTCCTTTAAGTTTTAATTATGCAATGACTATTGGAAGTAAGGCATTCGTCGTTACAAGTGTAAGTGAACACTATGTTGTGCCATAGACCGGAGTGGTTGAGCTAACCGCACTTAGCCTAGACTAGGAGACATCATAACTACATTGCGGCAATCTTATCTCCTAAAATAGGCTGTTATGAACGCACCTTATTTGTAAAATATATTATTTTATTCGCTCACATCACTTGATGTTGGCAATACCTTGCCGGTGTTGCCATATTTGAATACAAAGTGACGTGAGTGAATAAAACAATAAAACGAAATATCATTGAAAATATTGTGATTTTAGAGCATAATAAAATATATCATTATGGGGAATCATTAATAATTTGGTTTACCTATGCCGTGTGCATATCAACACACATAGACTAAGTAATGTTGCCAAATGTAAATATTGTAGATATAAGGGTAGGTATAGGATATTTTCGTCTGAATGTCAAGAGTTTTAGGTTGTGGACACACTTCTCCAGTAAACCCTTGATGGTTCTACGCATAATAAAGGAATTTTATAGGCCTAATTATATTGAAAATTTCCCATAGTGTGGTCACAACTATAGTGTAATAACCTAATAATTGTAAAAGATGAGTATGTAGTGGAAGTTTCTAGATTGGGTAGCGTATTAGAATCTATTTAGACATTACGTTTGTCGATGTCGAAGAGTCGTGTTCGTGTGTAGTCGAATAACGGGATGTCTTAATGGCCATGTTTATCATTTCATTTTTATTTTAAATTAACAACGTGGATGTCTGTTGAAATTTGATGTATTAAAATATATTTTATAGACAAATATTTTATTTTATTTTAGTGTGTATTGTCCTAGTTTTTATTGTTCTTCAATCTTAGCTTCTACCAAAAAGGATTTTATGCTATCAATGTCCCTAAGTTCATATCAGTAACCCAGTAAAGTTAACATATTTTCGAAGAAGTACGCTATTTGCTCTACGCTCACGTTTTGACCAGGTGCTAAATGTAATTCAGCACAACAATCATACGCAAATAATAATGTCTGTGGCTGTAATATCTTAGTAATATAATATTATATAGGTAATTGAATCGTGTGATGAAAAAGAAAACACATGTTAAAGTATACAAATTCTGATTCTTTATTTTTATTTAAATCCAGGTTGTTGTCTGTACAATGTGGTGGCGGGTGGGGGGGGGGGGGGGGCGCGGTCTCACGGCACGTCAGCGCATACAAATTTGTCTAATTACTTCACATTTCACTATATGTACATAGTCGGCGCGACCGTCCGTGAGCCACCGACGCGAACTATTGCAGCGACGTCTCACTCGGTCAGTTTCTACTACGGGTACTCAAGAGGGGAGCGACGGCCGCTACGAGCGGGTACGGCCACCGACGTCGCGAGACTCGAGCTCGGACGGCGAAACGATTAAGGCCCATTAAGACTATACAAGTTCTGCCCGGCAATTACTTGCCTTCTTTGTTACTCTATATGAGTAAGACAAAGCGAGCACGAAAAAAGTTATGCAAAACTTGCACCGGGTAAATGAGCCTTTAGTGGACCGAGACGAGACTAGGACCGTTTGTCGGAGTCGAGACGGGCCTCCTCGAAGGCGTTTGAGAGCCACGCCGCCGCCTGGTGGTGAGTGGGCGCGCGGCGCGCGGGGCGCTAGGAGCGCTCGGAGCGCTCGGGCTCGTCCGGCGCCGGCTCCTCGGGCGCCGCGCGCGACGCCGACGCGCGCAGGCAGTCGCCGTGCGCCTTGTACTCGATGGGCACCGACGCGGGCAGCTGCAGGATGCGCCGCAGCGCGTCCCGCACGCGCGCCGCCGCCGCCACGTCCGACGCCGTGCGGTGCCACACCGCCAGGTGGTCGTCCTGACACACATTGTTACATGACTATTTACACGACAACAGTCTACGGTGACGTACGCCTGTCGCCATCGTCGTATAAAAAAATACTTTTAGCCAATTGTAGTAAGATGCTATTACCTGGAACCGCACAGAGAGCACGACTCCACACAGCTCGGGCCCCACCATGAACTGTTCGCCGAGCATCGCCATGCACAGGTCCTCCCACGCACGACCTGTCTGCGTTTTACGTAGTCGGACCACCTACAACATGGAATAAGTGCCACTTTATAAATTTCCACATTAATGAACAATGAAATCCGTATTTTAAATTATTTATTTGTTAATTTTCTTATAGAAATACTGTATCTGATACTAACTGTGCTGTGTTAATATATGTTTTATTCTCAGGCAACGAAAATCTTTTGTTTAGTTCAAGAAAAATTTATAAATAATTTTATTTTGTTTTTTAAAATAGTGAGTACGCGTTACTTTGCTCACCTACTATATTAAAATACTACATGGTCCATTTCAGAAAGAAAAATCATAACCTAATTTTAGTTTACAAAAATATTTTTATGGTGTACATGTTCCAGTTTGAAAATGTGTATTCATCACGTCACGTTTTATCATGTATAACTCCGTGCTTCGGAAGGCACGTAAAGTCTTTGGTCCCGGTTATCACTTAATGTGGTAGTCAAGTTGGAAGCCGTCTGGGCGACTTGATAAATTTCAACACCAGGGTCTGCCTCAACCCCACACGATAAGAAAACATCATGTTAATCATCGTTAAAATAAAAATAGAGACGAAGGGAGAGTCCAGGTGGCAAGAACAAGTAACAAAAATGCAAAGCATTAACTTTCATATTGTTAGGGACAAGTAACTTAACACTAACGAGAAAATTATGTTTATAATATATATCTTTCATACCCCACAAAACTTTGTTTACAAACCTAGAACTTTCCTTAGTACTACTTATAAAGTAAGGTTCCCAATATAATTTGTTACAAATAGTCAAAAATGTTCTCTTATTATATAACAGTAGAGAATACTAATATAATAACATCAAATGCACACAACATCTTAATAACACATAGTTACGTCCTAATACTCATATTCGAATACCTACTACACTAAAGCACATTTATCAAGAAATTTTACTATAGGTATACCTGACACCTAGAGTAAAATTTCTAGAAAAATGTGTTTTATTATTATAGGTCTTGTGTCATTCGACCTTGAAATACTTCAATATATAATGTTATTACACATAAAGGAAATACGAATGTGTTACGACCTGCCCCACACGTGTGTAACTATATCAATATAATATTTCTGGTATTCGCGAGTTTCGCTCATTACATCACCTTTCTATGTACATTATAATTCGTAGCGGCACAAATTACTACATAAAACAGATTAATAACTTGGTAATATGTAATATCACACAACTCTGGTCGTTCAAGTTTTCTTTCTATGAAGAAAGATCGATTTATTTATACAAATAAATATAATTGGAGTGTCTGTTTGTAATATTAAAATAACCACTTTTTACTACATGCATATAAATGTATATAGGGTACATATACCAAAATAACATTTTTAAAATTTTTGTCTGTCTTTCTGTCTGTTTGTTCAGGCTAATCTCTGGAACGGCTAGACCAATTTTGACGGGACTTTCACTGACAGATAGCTGATGAAATAAGGAGTAACTTCGGCTACTTTTATTTTAGAAAAATTCTATATATGTAAAATTAATAAAATTCTATATTTTATAAAAAAAATAATGTTTTGCTTTGTTATATTCCACGCAGACGAAGTCGCGGGCACAGCTATTTTCCGTATCAATAACAAAATAATTAGGTAGGTATTTTGACTCTAGGATAAGCTGCACAAAAAAGCATGTGCTCATATTTCTTTATAGAGGAAGTAAAATGAGTGTGTTCCTAGAAATATATTCAGAAGTTTAACTTCAGACCTACAGTGTGTCCAATGTCTTGGATGAAAATTTCATATAAATTATCCAATTAAATACAAAGATATCAAATCAATAATCTAATATGTAAAGAAGCCTTACCCATTTGCCTCCATTAACGTTAGCAGGATCTTCCCACATAGGTTTGATACCAATCTTGAAGAGGTGCAAGTCTGACAGTGGGGGTAGTTCTGCAGGGCGCGCGAGGTGCGTGTACAGCCCCCACCACTGTTCCACGCTCGCCACCCGACCCACCAGACGTAACGCCTGAAACACCATGTATACATACTATTATATACTTTGATAAATAGCCATAAAGTTTATTTTTTATTGGGTACTCTATACTTTTTTTATTATAAGTAAGTGATCTCTGCTACCGAAAATATTTGTACCTAATTTATTATCTTATGTATTTTATTTTCTTATATTAAAATATATACATTATATAATGGAATCAATAAATCATTGAGTAATAACTATTAAATATTAATTTAAGTTAAGGTTATTGTTAAAAGCAATATTGATTTTGAAATATACTGCTGATTTGTCTACTATTTATCTTATTATCTTCAATCTTCTTGTGTTATTGGTTATTTTAAAACAAATCTTTGCTTTTCTCAGAGCATGCAACTCAGATAACAGAAGGCTAAGATTTCATTTCTTGGGATAGAACCTCGATGTAATTCAGCTGCTCAATGCTGGCATCCAACTGCATTGTCTACCTTTTTTACATGGGTTCCAGTATTTTAAATTAACACCACATTAAGTTACGGCACATATCAAAATGGCAAGTCCATCATGATACAGATAATTCTCCAAAGTTTTATCTATACTGCATTGATATAAAATGTAGATATTGCAAAAAATAGTAAAATATTTTTTAAAGTACTCAAGAAATTTTTAAATAGGCACATTGATCATGAGTTACATCAATAAACATTAACAACTAGTGTGTTGGCTCAGTAACTAGTAGTGTTAAACAGTTATGAAATATTTGAAAACCCGTCACATATCCAATGTCAAGTTAATTAACAGATTGTGAAGAAATTTCATATGAACACTAGATATATAAATGAAACTTGATGCAAGGGAAATAAAAGAAGCCAGTTTTAACACCAGGCTCTAGCACTTTACTGCTAAATATAGTCTCTTAATGAGCATAATATGTAATCACCATCATCATCATTTCAACCCACAAACGTCTCACTGCTCGGGCATGGGTCGCCTCCAAAGAATGCGAAGGGAATTAAGCTGCTATACCACGCTGGCCAGACGGGTTAGTATGGATTTGTTTCGAATTTTCCTTTTCTCGCAGTGCTCTTGTTCTGCATAAGGTTACTCTCCCTTAGTCGCCTTTTACGACACCCACGGGTTGAGATGGGGTAGAGACATTATGTATTCTCAATCTGTCACTACACGGATATGCATAATGCATTGTCATACATAATGCATCTCAGTAATAAATATACACATAGCAGAAGTAATTGAATTTGTAATGGAGTTGGACCTTCCTCAATTGTAAATGGTAGTTCTATATTTAAATAGTTTTACATAATTTTAATAAATTGAACAGGTTTACATAACATTACTTTTAATTTGATATGAGACTTTCACCACTATATGACATAAGTTGAAACTTTATAATAAATAAAATAAATAATTAAAAAACTAATAAAACCATGACACAAATAAAGATACATACTTTAATTTAATAATTTTGGTAAGGTTTAAGTCTGGATAATTAAGTTAAAATTTATTGCTGTATTAGTAGAAAGGATCTGTTAAACAGAACAATGAAAATAGAAACCACAGGAGTATGTTGTACAACAGAAATGAACTCCAGCTTATTAGGGCCCACCAGCAGTAAAACTTAAGAACTAGCTAAAAATTTCAGGATCAGATTTTTTTAATCTTGTTATTGTCAGTTATTGTAAAACTGATATTAACAATGTACTATGAGGTCCGGAAGACCAATTATGAGAAATTGGAAAGAGATTTCAACAATTTCTATGTTATTGATATCTCTTTTAGTGTTTTCATTCTAAAAGAAAGCTTAGGTCTTGTTTTGCCACTGGCAAATACCTAAGTGGTTCATAAACTCTCAGAGACTCAAGCAATAGATTTTATAAAAAAATATATTACATAAATCTGCCAACCAAGTTCCGAATAGGTTATCGGACACTTATCAGCCACTTGTGAAACTGCCTTTTCCATGTACTGATATTTCAAAGATAAGTTTAAGTAAAGTTTACGGTTAAATAATAGATTCAAAAGAGACATTTTTACTAACTAAACAAGGAAATAATATAAAAAAGTTAGCACCAAAAAGTACTTAGGCTTAGAATGTAAACATTGCTAATATTACTACACATTCTAATAAAATTATAGTGCTATTGATAAACACATTGATATTTAAAGTGTTATTTAAATTTATTCTTAGCTGGTACTATATGTATGAATGAACTATAGTTTTTGTGATAAGTATGTTGTGAACTATTTTTAGCAGTTTTGTGTTCCAATCTGTTGACATGTAGGTTTATGATAAAGTAAGTGTTGTGATAAATGGTTCAGTCAGACATGCTGGTGATGGTGGTGGGTTGTACACACCTGTACGTAACCAGTGGTGGAGGCGGAAAGCTCACGCGCCGGAGGCCGCCGCGAGAACCACATCCAGTAACAGTACTCCAGCTTGTGCTCGTGTGGTGGCACTGGCGGAGGCACCGCCTCCTCAGAGTTCCTATCGTCTTCCTCATTCGTTCCATGGTTCTGCGTCGCACCACCGCCCTGCCCACCCTCCCCAGATCGACGTTCAGGCACGTTTAAATTGTAAAACTTGCACATTTTCCTCTCAGTCATGTTATTTCAAATATATTAACATGTTTCACTAACGGCCTAACCTAGGACACGTTGCTTTATTTCGGATATCAGAATGTATACAAAACTCAGACTATACTTCTATTTGAACACTACACAATAAAAAACTAGGAACGCCTAAATAATATTCAGTGACTGTTATAGTTATTAAATAAATCTTAATCAGCCTATTCCCTCTTTTTCTGTGTATAACCTTTTTCTTTCCGTCATCAAAATTCAAATCTGTCAATTGACAGCATGGGTTTATACAGCTAAATTGAGTAGTATTAGAATCGCAAATTCAAAAGACGAATATACACAGGCAGAGAGTGTAAGAAAGAGACGCATTATATAACTTTACTATTTTATTAATAGACGTGTAATACACGAGAACAAGTTTCGAAATAAATGCATTCATAAAAATGAAAATCTTTTATGAATAACTTGACTTCAAAGGAAAATATTAAATTAAAATTTGAATGACATCTATCTTGAAACTTATATTTTAAAGTGGATATTTGAGCTGATTGCTATTTGAAAAGATCTGTGACCAGAAATTAAAACGGAAAATATATGTATGACACATATGACAGATACAAGACAATTAAATACTGCTAATGTCAATCTGGCGGCGGGATAAACGAAACAAATCGTCGTTTTTATTAAAAAAATAAATAAAGTCGTATTATTTTCAGTAAGAAACAATTTCTAATTGAAGAACAAAGTTATTACAAACTTTCCAACTATCTCCAAGTGTATTTTTAATGTTAAAACTTGAATTATTGGTGTTATAGTGCAGTTGAACATTGTATACAATAACATATATCGTAATTATAGATAATGGCGAAAGCAGATATAACCGGCAGAAGTTGTATAGAAGGGTGCATGAACATTGATTTCATGCGGTCCCTAGTGAAACAATATTCTGAATTAGTAAGTATTCTGTGTTTCGTACTTTAGAATCATTATTTAACGAGATTATTTGACGAAACACCATCGTAATCCTGGTCTTATTTCGCCGTAACTCAGTCTGAATTACAAATTGTTGCTCCAGGGTCAATGGACCAGTGCGCTGTTCTGGGCAGATGCTGCTGCTGCAGCAGCTGGCGGAGGTTTGGACGCAGCCAGTGGGGATGATGTCTGGCTACTTGCAAGTGCCATGCTTGCAAGAGGAGAGTTACATAGAGCAGCTCATGCTGTGACATCTAGAGGATTACACAGGTCATTCTAATTGTATATTTTCTATGTATGTACATTAGGTTCATTTGGTAATGGTTTGTGATAATTAATTGAATAGATAATATAAAATATGCATTCTTAGTTGGTTGAATTAGAGATCTAATTCAGTGATATCATAGTATTTTTTAGACTATACAGTGAAAGAGGTTCACATAAATTTAAGATTGGGGATTGGGAGTGGATTGGGTAGGGATTGTTTTATTAGAACCAAATGTCTTCATTTGTTCAACAAATAAATTGGACATTACAAACAAATGCTACTCTGCTCAAAAAATTATGCTATTTACCCTTGGTGTGTATATTGCGAATAAAACTGAAAAATTATAGTTGTTAAAAAGGTAGAGCAAAGTAAGGCTGGACCAACCTTTAATTTTTATTTTTTTACAATTCTTTTTATAATATTCCTTGAAGTCAAAATTAAATTCTAATAATTGGAAAAATTACACTAAAAAACTAAAAAAACTGAGATCTGTGCTCATGAGAACCAATTCCCATAAAGCGCAGTCTGAGGATTTACCTTTATGCAAATTGGTTAATAAATAATTAAGATCTAGTAATTACTTTTTAAGAAATATTATTTTATAAAAAATATACATTTCATGCCTCATAACAATTTAATAATCACTTTGTACTTGTTCTTTCCAGGCGACACTTACTTTGCTTGGGTGTAGCGATGCGCGCGTACTTAGCGGCGAGAGAGCCTACCACAGCCATTAAAATGATGGACGAGTGTGATCCCATGTTGTTAGAGCCCAGGAACACAGACCAGACACATAACGTAAGTATTGTTCTAAGATTAAGGAATCATTTTGTGATTTTTAGGTGCAATCCTCATCCTCATAATTATCTATATTTTTCTATATTTATATTATAAAGAGTTTTTTGTTGGATTATTTGTTTGAACGGGCTAATTTTAGGAAATATTAGTTCAATTTTTTTTTAAATCTTTATGTTAGATAGCCCATTTATCAAGGAAGCCAGGCTATGTAACATCATGCTACGTCCAATATTAGTGGCCAAACAAAGGTCTAAGGGAAAGAAGCTCCAGATAACAGTTACAATATTAAGTGAGTATACTGGCTGGAAGTAAATTCCTCTCGAGTCCAAAAACTGCTGATACCTGATACAATGGTACCACAATAAAAAGACCATAGAAAATGTTGCTATTTACGTAGTTGTTTGTTTCAATTTCTTCTTTATTTATTTTAAAAATATTATGCGTTATATGGTACGATGGCAGGCTTAATGCTAAAGGTATTGTCTACCTGCTTTTGCACTTGAATTGAGAAATCTTAAGTAACATTGATAAATTTTATAATTATGTAATTTGGCAGTTGTTGATCTCTATTTATTGACTTAAACTTAGAACTGTATAGTATAATAATATTGACTTAGAACTTTAAAGATTCTCTGGCATTGTCAATGTCCACGGGCAGTGGTTTCCTCAACAATGGAAATAATATTAAAAGTAATCTACTTTACATATATCCGGCTCTATTGGGAATCTCTTGTGGAGGCGTATGTGCCACATCCTATGGCTGATATCATGATGATATTGATGATTTTACAGAGGGCTCTAGCTGGAGTGTTAGTGTGGCAAGCGCGGGCCCTGGCATCTCTAGAACGTAGAGACGCCGCGGCAGAGGCGTTGGCGTCCGCGCTCAGAGCCGACTGCGCCTGCTATGAAGCGCTAGACCTACTGCTGGACCAACATGCGCTTACTCCACATCAAGGTATGGTTTAATCCTGCTAAAATGATCAATATTGGAGATGTTGTCAAGAAAGTACAGGTCAAGAATACCCTCAACTGGCAAGCATGTCTGAAGACTGTTGAATGTTGAAGAAACAAAATATGTATGTCAGAATCATAGCTGGTGGAAGGAAATAGTCTCTGCCTATCCCAGTCTATGCTGTATCTTTAATTAGATATAACTACAAAAGTTTATGTACAATGCTTGTTTAGAGGATTTTAATTCTTTGAAAGCGCTGGATGGTTATTGAAGAATCAATTACAGAAATAGACTATGTTTTGTACTTTTCTGGGTCCCGCCTGTCATGATCGCTATGTCGAATTATTTTAGAGGCGTGTTTTTAATAATTTATTTAATTTACTTAACACCTTTTTTATTAAAATGGGACTTAAATACACTGGCATCATATAAATTCTAAATGAACCTGGAATGAAAAATGGTGAAAAAAACCTAATTATGATTTTAAATTACCTGTTTCACGATACCCCACAAGAGCATAGATTGCGGACTTTATTTTTTATTTTTACAATGTAGCGTTTGGTTGCCGCCATATTGCATATAATGCCACGCGCTACTAAGACCAATCAATTGACGTAAAATCAACAATATCGACCCACGCGTTGGTCTCTAGTGTGCTACAAAGGAACAAACATACCCTATTACCCTCCTTTGCGTCGCGCTGTTAGGTAAAAAGGTCTAGATTAAAGGTGGTTTTAAACTGGCGAGGAGTGGTGGAGTTTAAAACTAGTCGGCTATAGTAATGATAATTTATTTTTCCTCCTAAAATACAATCGTCCCAACAATCCTTAGAAATACAATGAAAAAGTTCAAACATTATTTCCAGAGAGAGAACTGATAGAATCGTTACCAATAAGTAGTCAACTAAGCGCTGCAGAAGGCGCTTTACTACGAGCCGCGTATCGAGAGAGACTCAACCGGTACTCGCCCGCGCCTGTCCAGCTAGCGCCACCAGATACTGACTGTCCTGTAAGTAAGGGAGTTTATAACGGCGGTAAATAACAAAATCTTCCATTTAACACGATCTTAAACAAATTGTTCGATAATAAGACTATACAGAAGGGTAATAATAACTACCGTTTTAATATTAAAATTACCGCTTTCTACCTCATGCATAATTATGAATGTATATACGAGTACAGTACATAAACCAAAATAACATTTTTTTAAATTTTTGTCTGTCTGTTTGTTCCGGCTAATCTCTGGAACGGCTGGACCGATTTCGACGGGACTTTCACTAGCGGATAGCTAATATCACAAGGCTTAAGCTACTTTAATTTTGGAAAAAATATTAGGGTTTAAAAAGAAAAAAAAACCACGAGTACGGGATTAGTTGTCCACGCGAACGAAGTCGCAGGCACAGCTAGCTATTTTTATTAATTTAGTTTTTAAAAGTTGGCCAATTTGCGTAGACCAATTTTATTATGCCATCCTCAGATAACAGCGGAAGCAGAAGTTGTAGGTTCTCGAATGTTAGAAGCAGCACAAAGCTTAGCCCGGCGCCTAGCCGCCGCGTGTCGCTGGCAGGAGGCGCTGAAAGCTCTAAACACTGTCGACCCTTGGTGCTGTGTCGATGTCAGAGCTGCCTGCCTAGTCGAACTAAAGAAGTGTTCGCAACTGTTTGCATTAGCTCACGAACTTGTTGATGCCTATCCTAATGCTTGGACGTCCTGGTATGCTGTCGGCTGCTACTATTATCTTATAGGTAAGTTGAACTTTGTGAGGCCTTTGACACACTTGATCAACATTAATCATGAGTTTGATTGGTTTATGAGTGACTATTCGCATATAAAATTGATATTGATCATCATCATCATCATCATATCAGCCCAATGACGTCCACTGCTGAACATAGGCCTCACCTAATTTCCGCCACAACGTGCGGTTTTGTGCCGCCCGCATCCAACGGCCACCCGCAACCCTTACCAGGTCGTCGGTCCATCTGGTGGGGGGCCGCCCTACGCTGCGCTTTCCAATACGTGGCCGCAAAATATTTTGATATTGATGATACTCGTTAATTTTACTAGGCCTACTATACGAGTCAAATAAGTATGGGACTGTCAAGACAAGACGCTATTTTGTTTTCCATTTGAAGACAACTTCATACCTTACAAGTAGGGTGTACAAAAAAACGAAACACATTACAAGTACATATATACTTTTTCGGTTTGAAGATCTTTATTTTCTGAATAAGTGGTGGTAGTAAGTAATAACAACAACAATACAACAGCTATAACATAAAGAACAATACCAAAAAAAATCAATAACAATTAAATTAACACTTTTAACAAAATAACACAAAACGAGATAAATTTTTTGCCTATTTTATTTCTGCTAGCTGTACAAAAATGTGCATATTCGACTGAAGTTTGCGGCAAAAGCTGTCAAGTGCGATCCCTTTATTATTTCATTCGCATAGTACCTCAAGGGCCGCTCTTACAATCTATTCAACAATTTATATTGTTTTAGGTAAAAGTGAACTGGCTCGTCGATACCTAAGCAAAGCGAAGAGTTTAGAGCCAAGTGCGGGTTGTGTTTGGTTAGCATATGGTCACAGTTTCGCCGCTGACAACGAACATGACCAAGCCATGGCTGCCTACTTCAAAGTACGTATTGAAATTATTTGTGAAGAATTTGGTTATGAAGTCATACATTATTTGACAACATAATGCCTTTATATCACCAAGAAAACAATTTTATCTACACTCAAATCGAAAAATTCGAATTACGAATTCAAAGAAGGTTCTATACAGAGGCACTTTATAAACGCATATTATACATAAAATTAAAAATAAAACTCGTTATAGTACCGCTATCTTTTTTTTATTCATTAAACTAGTCTTGGTTTTAGGCTGAATATGAAAAAAAAAGCGCACGCATGCGCAGTTCGAACTGTGAAAAAAATGGCGCACGCATGCGTAGTTTGAATCTAATTTCCCGCGCTTCTCATAATTTTTTTTGCCGATCGTGTTTTTGTTTGTTTAATTTCAATTTTTCCTATGAGTGAAGATAAAGTAGTGCATGAAACTGCATATAACTTAGCCTACCTATTATAAACAGACTCTCGTGTTTTAATACCCCTTCTTATATGACAGTTGCATAAACTACTATAAATTTAGTAAAGTATTGTCGTGTTGCAGGCAAGTCAGCTGATGGCGGGATGTCACCTACCACCTCTGTACGTGGGGGTGGAGTGTTCCTTGTTGAACAACTTCACCATGTGCGAGAGGTTCCTCACTAGAGCCGCCTCCTTACATAATAATGCTAAGGTATTTATTTAAATATTAAGATTTTTGTCAGATTATCTGATCCGTATGCAATTAGTGTTATTGGAAATCTCTTGGGGAGGCCTATGTCCAGCAGTGGACGTCCTACGGCTGATGTGATTCATACCATGACAATGGCAAACTCGCGTACTGCCTGATGGTAAGTGGTTGCTGTAGTCAAAAGCTTCGTTCAAACTGAAGCGAATATCGCGCGGGACGCGGGACGCGATTCGCTCGCGCCGATTGCGTCAGCTAACTTGTATGGACGTGTTCACATTGGCGCGAATAGTCGCACGCGTTGCAGCGAAATATACGCGGGATAGTGGCGGGATACTAGTGCCTGCATTGAATTGAAAAATGCCTTTGAACCTTGAATTATTTTTACAAAAAGTTAAAGAAAACAAGGTTCTATACGACCTCAGCTATTTTATTTTATTATATATTATTTTGTTATAATAGTGATTATTTTTTTTATTATATGGAAAATAGCTACTAATTGATAGACAGTTGCTACACCCGACATTTTTTAATAAACTACTTTTTGATGTGGTGATGGGTCACTCCATCAGGTTGGCTGGTTACCTATCCAGTGAGAACAAACTGCGCAAATGAATGGAGTTTTATTTTAACCAATAGTTGCTTTTCCTCGCATAGTGAGATTCTTCTTTAACTAATGCTAATAACAACAAAACCTCAGCTTCGATATCAAAAGACATGTTTTCCTATAGAGAAAACAAAAATAATGACGCGCGGGATTCGCCTCAGTTTGGGAGGCTAAGCGAGCGAGCGAATCGCACAGATTCGCGTCCCGCGTCCCGCGCGGGATTCGCCTCAGTTTGAACGAAGCTTAAGGCTGAGATCTATAGAGCGTACTTGGACTTTGCTCTGACTAAACTTTCGAGATAAGACAAAATCGGTATTTATAGTGGAAACTTTGACTTTGTCCAAGTCCAAGCTAAGCAAAGTTCTCAAAATCGACGACTTACGAAAATCTTTGGCTATTATACTGTAAAAAAATAATGGTGTACAAATGTCATAATTTTAAAATGGCTATTGAACTTTGTTGAATAACATTAATTGAACATTGAACAGCTGTCATTAGCGATCCTTTACTCAATTTCTTTCATAACTTAATATTTATTACATTTAACCAATATTAGACAACAAAATTTAAAAATAATCTAGTAATTTTAAGAAAACGGAGTTTTTGGACTATTATAAATTACAAAAAGTATTGTATCATTCGTTTTATCTTTTATTTTACAAAGAATTCAGCAGAAGATGATGCATGAAATAAAACATCTACTCGTGCTCGGGCTAAGCAATGATATTGTCTATAGATTCCAAATTAATGCTTTGGCTCAGATTAGGCTGAGCAAAGTTTTGTTTGGAGTGAAGTCTGAGCAAAGTCCAAGTACGCTCTATAGATCTCAGCCTAAAACTTCACTGCCTTTTTAAAGAATCCCATAACGTGGTCTCTTAGCAAAACCTCTTTACGGAGTTAATTTCATACGTTGTGTGTTGCAGGTGGCGGAGGCCGAGGCGGGCACGTGCGGGTCGAAGGCGTCGTGGTCCCGTGTGCTGGGCGTGGTGCGGGACCCGCACGTGGCGCACGAGGCGGGCGCCGCGGCCTTCGCCGACGGAGACCTGCTCGCCGCCAGGAACTTGTGGTTACACGCGCTCGACGCCGCCACGCCGCCCGGCTCACAGGAGGTATGAACTATGACTGACATACCGAACAATTGGCACGTGTGCCACACATGGCACGACGCGGATCACTATTAATATGTTTGCAACAGTTGTCACGCGTGTCGCATTAGGTTGAAATGGAGAAGATTAAAAGAAATTCGGCCCATTTATTATTTAATATATCTTTAATATAAATAAAAGCAATGGCACAGACAGATACACAGACACGTCACACTTATAACACCCCTCTTTTTGTGTCGGGGATAAAAATATATTAGGTATTTATGATTTCTTGAAATATTTAATGAGCATTTATCATCATTTAATAAACTTGTTTAAGGTCCATGTTCAGATATGCTTCCTCCATACATTTTACTAGCGCTATTGTCTCTTAACATAGACACTTTTTTATATAGAACAATTCACTTTATCACAATACCGCGTATTGACTTTTTGGAATAACTTGCCTAATTAATTGAGAAAAAAAAACAAGAAAAAATTTACTGTCGCGGGTCTATTTATTGTAAAAAATTATAATATGAATTGTTCTATGAAAAGTAAAAAGTCTCTATGAAAAATATGTTTAAGTGTCTATGTTCAGAGACTATAGCACTAGTAAAATGTATGGAGGAGGCGTGTCGGAATATCCACCAATACGTTGATTTTAATTGTGTTGGTGTAGGTGCCGGTCCGCTGGGCGGCGACACTGGACGCGCTCGGGCACGTGTCCCGCGCGCTGGGCCGGCCCGAGGAGGCGCTGCGCTGGCACTCGCGCGCGCTGGCGCTGCGGCCGGCGCGCGGCGGCACGCTGGCGGCGCTGGGCATGTGCCTGGCGCTGCTGGCGCGCGAGAGGGAGGCCGCCGACGTGCTGCACGCCGCGCTCGCCAAGGACCCCGACGACGTCGTGGCGCTCGCGCTACTTGATACTATCGTTGAAAGACTGGATGCTGCACTAACAGGTCATTACTCCTTTTTATAGTTTCACAGCATTTCGCTTTATGGTAAGCCAAAAGTAGAGCCCAGATTGCACTGGGAGCAGGCAAAGTGCCTTGTCAACTAGCAATACCGTGCCGACATATACTACAACCTCTCAATATATTGTTTAGGAATAAATGTAAAATATAACACCTCTAAACATCTTGAAAAAATCCTGTCTTTAAAAATCTATTAGAAACTCCGATCCCAAACTATTACAATAGATTTTAAAAATTAGAAATTAAAACTAATTTACTTTTTCGTTATCATTTATACTAATACTATGGCAATCTTGATTGCGATTAGTATTCCCGACTCTTAAAAAAAATCTATTCACTCATTTTTTAATTATTAATAATAACTTCATAAATTTTCAGAAGAAGAGATCCCACAGTTTCCGTTCCCAGCGGTCAACATCTCCTTACCTGCGATCGCAGCGCCACCCACGCCGGGTGCGGACGCGACCAACAATTCCGACATGAGCATGAGCTTCGACTAACTTCACAGCGTAGTTCAGGTAATCTTGTAGAGAGGGTATATAGTTGTAATGTAACACGTACGTACGTAGATAACTACATATTATAAAACAAAGTCCTCCGCCGCGTCTGTCCGTCCGCTGCGATGGACTCAATTCATTACATGGGCATATAGTAAACGGAAGATTTTGTCATTGAGACAGGTACTATGTACTACGATTTTGTCTCCTTTTTCTGTCATTATACCTAACACGTCTTTTTTAGAAAATATTCATGAATAATAAAATATGGTGGTACGAAGATTGCCGGGTCATCTAGTAATATAATAAATATACTATACATGTAATTGTAATTTGCACATACATATTTATTGTACATATATTATTATATTGTAATAAAAATTTACAAATTATTATCTTTTTATTAAGGTCTAAAATGGCTTTTAAATACTGAGATGGGTCATGCGATCTAAGGAAATGTAGTCAAAAGAGTCTTAAGAGAAGCGGAAGGCCACCTCTTGGTGGAAGTGGAAGAAGGATATTCTGCTGCGCAACCCCTTTAAATTGAAGTTAGCAACGAAACTAGGTATATAGATTTTTTTTAATAGGACTAGAATTTTATAGATATTCCATATAATTTTCTATGTAACTTATACTCATTAAAGTAAATGTGGTTCCGCCAAGAAGCATGACGTAAAATCTGGCATTAATAGTCTGGTGCGTATAGAGTCAGACATTTGTAAAATCTGTTAAATTTTGCTCTACTATATTATAAAATAACCTATCCATACAATATATCTATAAAAAACATATGTTAAAATAGAAATAAATAGAAAAATAATTAGAAGAAACAATAAAACTTCAATATTTGCATTAACAGTATATTTATTTGTATAGTTAAAAATCAAACAAGCCGATTGAGATAAAATCAACATTTCATAACTTGATTATGAACATTCTAAAATATTAAAATCACAATGATTACATTTTAAAAGCTTTAAAATGTTAAAACTAGGCACATTAAAATGTTTTAAAATCACCTAAATCTAATAGGCACGTTACGTAACTGTCTAAGGAACATTTCTACGCACATAGCGTATAATACAATATATCAAATACTTGATAGTAACACTGATTTAACTATTATATTGATTTATACAAAATAAACTTAATCATAGACCATGACGCACTGGCTCTTGTGTCGATGGCAGTTATCTGTTAAAAAATGTTCAGCGGGTAAGCTTTTACTGAACTCAGATGCGTATAATAGGTTTATGTAATGTATCGTGTAATGAAATTGAATTCTTCGATGGATGCACTACGTACGTTTCATGTGATGCTCGTAGCGTCGTCCATATGCAGAATAAGTTTTAATATACGATAGATTACATACCCACTAGACCCATACGAATCCAGCAAAAGGAAGCATCTTACTCGAACAAAGTTACAAGTTGCACTATGTAAATGAATATTTCGACAAGACGCGTTTGTGTCTTGTTCGAGTAAATATCTCTAACAGATGACTGCCCTCGATATAAGTAGTCCCTGCAATAGTTAGCAACGTCGCATTCTAGGAATAAGCTTGTAGTATAACATTGTTTTGAAATGAAATTATGCTGTTAGTAATATTTGTATATATTGAAATGATGCGACGTTGGAAACTATGGCAAAGACATCTTAAATAAAAAAAAAAATCTAAAAATCCTAACAAAAATTACAATAACTTAAAATAAACTAAAGCTCATTGATTCCATATTTAACGTTTTTGAGAATAATAAATACCTAATGAAAGGGACAGCTGTTGTTAAACAAAACGACAATTGTAACATAACGAAGAAATATTCTAAATAATTGTATAAAAATCGACAATCAAATTAATTAATAAATCAATTGAAGTCGACCATGTGAGCACTCAAAATTAACAAATTAAATAAAAATGTTTTTATATAAAATTTGTTTTCAATAAAAATTGTATTACTATGTATAGGGATTTATTATAAATATCATTCTGAGCGCTAGCGGGTACTGATACTTTACTTATTATGACTATTTTATTCGGCCGCTTACTTATGCAAAACTATGACGCGTATTGAAAATTAGAACGTAGTTCATAAACGTCTGCAAGCGTTGAAATCGTTTTATAATAACTCCCTCATAGCACGTCCAAAGTTACAAATTTACAGTTTGATTAGTATTCCAAAGTCTTAATTTCTGCACTAGTAAGTATTCAGAAGGGCGAGTGACTCACACGGCGGTAACAAGCTTGTTGGCGAAGCGCCGAACTTAATAGCGGGACGACAACCTTAGTCAGAGAGCTGGCGGCTGCTTGTGCGTGCTACTGCAGCCACGTGGCCTGGCACGCGTCGGGCGCTTCGCACGAGTCCGTGCCACTCGAGCCGCTCGTGGCGGGGGACGGCGTGCCTGTACCACGAGGGGACTAGGTTAGTCTAAGAGACGAAGTTAAAACATTAGCGTTTTGACTGCCAGCCGTTACCAATGACTAAATACAGCAATCAAAAGAATTTTTAAACACCGCGGATGTAACAAAAGTGGGTTCTATTTCTGTACAGTTTACCATGAAAATGCTCTACATTATGTTCGATGGCCGTCCGATAACGTTGGCGGTCAAAAGCTTAACGTTAAAATAAAGGCAATTAACTTATAGACTTTATTTATATGTGAGCAAGTGCCTACAATAATATTAATTTTAAGTTAAAAATCAGGACCAAACTTACGGAACGGAGAAATAGACCACCTCTTGTGAAAGTTGAGCGATTAGCGAAGTTATTAATGCATTTGTTCGTTTACCCTTTCACATTGTAACCATATCAATTTATTTCTGAAGATTCGAAAGTGACTGGTCATTTTTCACCTATATGAATGAATTAGTACGGCAGACTCACCCTCGCTAGTGCTGGGCGGGAACATGCCGTTGTAGAGCGCGCGCTGGTCGGCGGCGGCGTGCGGCGCGTGCGGCGCGTGGCGCGCCGAGTTGCGCGTCAGCGGCACGTGCGCCTCGCTGTCGTGGGGGTGCTGCCACATCCAGCACGACCGACAGAAGTACCTGATATTATAATTACCTACTTTTAATTTTAGCACTAATAATAGACTAAGATCACAGGGCTGCCAGGCCCTTATTTTTTAATAAATAAAATGTGCGAAAAGAAATTTCAGGATAGTGACGCTTAACAGTATTGCGCGTGCGTGATAGTTAAAATTGGTCTAGCCACTTACAAAACCTATTGAAATATTTCCATATCCAGAGTATCATAACATCAAGACTAAAATCGTAAGTTACTTAGCTAGAAAGTATGAATATACTACATCCTGCAACAACTTATTCCCATACATTTTATTTATTCAGAAAAAAGTAAGATCTGGGGACCCGGGATCTTGGTTCATTAAAAAATTATACAAGCCTTACTAGTATACGTATAACTTAAATGCTGAATAAGTTGCCTCTTATTTAATCTCTAAACCGAAACACACATAGCACTGAAAAATATGTTTATCAGTATAACGCTACAGTATATATTCGACTTACCCGAAGCACGTAGGCTCACGACAGAAGTACGGACCTTGCTGCAGGTTGCACACTGAACACATTGAGTCCTCCAAATACGGGTTCACTTGTACCTGTGCAAAATAGCTCGGTATTTAAATGTGCTCATGTCATTGAAAAATGAGATTGCTATTCGGCAAGTAACGACTTATATTTATTTAGAGAGTGATTAAGGGAAATGTTAGACGATTTTAAAAGTCCAGATCCTAATAATGCCAGATTCTATTAATGTAATTTTAGTTATAATTGCAATATATTTGCAAGTAAATATTTATTTTGCAATATTTTCTTGTCAATGTTTCCAGAACCTTAAACAAAAACCCATTTAGAAGGACAAAAATCAATGAAGTATTTAGGAAGGCTGGCGACTTACTCATTTTCTCACTTCTCTTACTTTCCCCTGACATAACGAAAAAAGAGCATTATTGACACATAGTTAAGGTACCTTTTTAGTGAACTTGTCGGTATGTATCTCGATGTACGCAGCGGAGATGGCTCGCACGTACGAGCGCACGTTGTTGAACGTGACGCGCCCGGAGCCGATCGGGTACTTGTGCTTATCCGTGTCGATACCTGCAATATATGGGTTCTTGGTAAAATTCTTTCAATCTCCGAAACTAAAACCGATATCAATAAAGTTTTCAATAAATTCTGCCACAGCAAGCGATTTTGGTTGTAGGCGGCACAATAAACATTTTGTAAAATTTAAAATATAATAATAATATAATATTCTACCACATTCACACAGCGCCATCTAGTCCCAAAGTAAGCAATTATATTTGCTTGTGTTATGGGTATTAAATAACTGATAGACTACTTAAATACTTTTTTTTGTAAATACATAGTACAATAGATAAATTACACCCAGACACAGAACAAACATTTATGCTCATCTAAAGATTGTCCTAGGTGGGGATCGAACCCACGACCTTCAGCTTAGCTAATGTTTGTAAACCATTTTGGAGAGGAGCCTAATGAATAATGTTAATTTCAGAAAGAAGTTATATGGTCAGAATTTCACGAGTTTCATCATCAGTTTGGTAAGATTGACACCAGACTGATAGTGTGTAACCCAATTGATTGCAACTGATGCAAATATTATCGTGTTCGTGGTGAGGAACCTATTTGCAGATGAAATCATTCGGTATTTGAATAATTCGAACAGCAGTAGTATATAGTATGTAGAGTACTGACCGGCATAGACGACGCCGGAGAAGAGATCGTTCATGATGTAGGCGAGCGCGGAGGCGCTGAGCATGCCGTGCAGCGCGCCCACGAACACCGTGCGCGCCGGCTCCAGCCGCACCGAGCCGCCCACCACCCAGTTAGAGTCCGACAGCGCCCACGGGATCACCTGCGCCTACACACAAGCATTAAATGAGTTCGTCGACTAATGTCAGATTCTAGAAGAGTTTAAAACGTCAGAATCTATGATTGCCAGATTATACAAATGCCAGATTCTATTAACATCAGCTTCAGATTATAATAAATTGCAACATTATAATCTGAATTAATTTTATTAAGAGGGTGTTGATATTAGTAGACGAATCCTTGTCTAGCTAGGATTAACTATAACATCAGATTGGTAGGAAAAATGTAGTGATTTTTAAATATGTAATACTGTATTAAATATGAAATACTAATATTTTTTGTGAAATATTTTTTACTGCATAGTGTAAAATTGAATTAAATAAAAGGCAGGTATGTAGTAAAGTACATACGTCCTTGGTCCTCATCTTGCGTGAACCGATGCGGTAGTACCAGTTGTTTCCGTCGCGGCGCGAGGCCGCCAGCAGCGCGCGCACTCGGCGCTCGCTCTCGAACGTGACGTAGGCGTAGCCGCGCGGCGCCCCGCTTCCGCCGCCGCCCCCGCTCCCCCCGCTACCCCCGGACTCGCGCCCCGGCCACTCCACACTACACACATACTTGCAGCATAACTAAAACTGGCTATTCATATGGGATGCTACATAATTATATGTATAATAAAGGGCACCACAGACTATCAGTTTGCCGGACGATAACGGCCTGCCGATAAAGCGAGGAAGGTCGTCTATTGGCTATTCCGAGTTGCAGTAGCCAATAGACGACCTTCCACGCTTTACTGGAAGTGTGTGTGGCGCCCTTAAGAGGTAAGCCATAGCAGACTCGTTCCACCTCCGCTCAAACTGAGCCATCCTTTCCATCCAGCAGTCTGGTAGGATTAAACTTATCTGGCTCCGACTTAATTCTGATTGCTTAATCCCCCTTAAAAATGAAAAAGTACAAAAATAATAGTGTGTAACTCACCGCACAGGTTTGAAGTGTTTGAGCGTGTGCATGAGCGCGTGCTCAGTGATGTCCCAGGGCAGCCCCCCCAGGAACACCTTGGCGGAGAACCCGCCGCTCGGGTCGGCGCAGCGCGGCGGTAGTGTGCCCTCCCAGCGCAACACTTCACCGCCATTACGACCACTCGACACTACACCACCTGGCAGATACAAAGTTAATATTTAATTACACATTCAATTTTGAGAATATGTTGTAGTTTTATCAAACACCTTTAATTTGAGTTCAATTACAAACTAGCCCTATGAAGGTCCAATAATATATCTATGTAAGTAATAAAATTCATGTATCTACTTATAGCGCGTGAGCCTAATGTTTATCTACTCTGGCAACCCCGAGTAGGATTTACCGCCCAATAGACAACGCGCATCACTAGTGTACACTTTTTGGTCGTCCATTTTTTATGCATGCCATTCGCCGGCTATCCGTGTGTGTTTAAAATATAGTGATCAATGCTACAAGTATTCAGTGTTTCTCTTTACACCCCGTTCGCTGGCTATATACTTATTTATTCTGACTCATAAAAAAGGGAGTAAAATCTTTTTCGCATGTCAGTGGTGTAACAAAATTGAAAATGTTAGTTAGAGAGAGGTTACTGTATCAGTATTTCAACGATTCAATAAGTCTGGTATTATTGACGCCAGACTGCGCGTGTAACCCAATGGTAACTACTGATAGAATTGTAAGAGTGTTTGTCAGTCCATCAGTCGGTACTCGCTCAAAATTTGGTCTGATTGAAGGATCGAACTGACTACAAGAGAACCAATATGAAAGTGAACTTACAAAAAGAAGCTCTCCTAGAGAGTAGCGTGGCCCTGTCTTTGTGCTTGTCTCGCTTGTCGCACGTCGGCCACGCGTCGTCGCGCACGCGCGCCACGCTCGCCACGTCACACGACGCCGCCGGCATCGCCAGGGCCTTCTGAACCAAACACTTACTGTACCATCCACGTAGGTATAGCTGTTCACCCACTGGCGAAAAACCTCTCACATAGGCGCGTTATTATCGGCCGATAATACCGGATGAGTTATTGCTGTTTTTAGTAATTATTTATTAGGACGGCTACGAAGTTATACATTTCTGCGAATTGACGCAATAGTGGAACGCTGCCTGCGATATTCCGATAAGAGTTCTTAGAACATTTGTATTGGGACTCATGCGATCCTACACAGCTGCGAGATTGCTAGGAGGTACCTACGTCAAGAAACAACATTTGGTTTTGCCGACAGTTAAGTGTTTAAAAAAATCTTTAATATGGGTATCGATTTATCATCAGACGAAGAATTTTTATCACTAACAGTAGCAATGGATGATGAGCTGCCAAAAACACGAATACGAAATAGATTTATGGAACGATAAAAATGCATTTGTGTACAATATCGCAATAACGCATCCGGTATTATCGAGCCATAATAACGCGCATATGTGGGAGAGCTTTAATGGTGGCAAACGGGCAAAAGCCCACGGGCCCCGGGCCCTAGGGCCGCGAACATAGGAAGGTGAAACCTGCAACCACTTAAACTACATCAATCTTTATTACAGGGAGGCCCCATTTCATGAATTTGCCACGGACCTGAATAAGACTAGTGTAGTTACCCTACTGTATTTACCGAAGTGCGGTTGTGGTTGCTACATATTATAAGCCCCATATTTAAATAAAAGAGCCCACTGTAATTTGTCATCATGAAGTCAGCTTAATCCCAATTTAGGCAACAGCTTTCTTTACAAAATTGTACCACTTTGCGGGATGTTTTATTGTTATGGGGATGGAACTTGTGGACTGTATTGGAGACTGCATTATTCTAACTTTGCACGAAGAAAATACAAGTTAATAAAACAATGTACTGTTTATTGTATAGTCCGAATAAAAAATACCTAAGTCACGTAGTCAAGGTCTACATATAATACTACGGCATTGCTACGGCGAATCAGCTAGTTGACGTAGACGAGCTACGAAATACTATTTTAACTGTTTCAACGTTACGTTTAATGAAGTTACAATAACACGTATAGTACATTGCCGATGCATTGATTTATTTGACATTACAAACGATAAGTAATCAAGACAGGTACTTACTAAAGAAGCAATAAGGTCGGTAATTCCACGGCCGGAGGTAGACTCCTCAGCCCATAGTGCGCCGGGTTGTGCACTCTCACTGTAACCAAAGCGTTAGTTCAGTACGAAAACAATATTCGTACCAATATCATTATAAACTGGTCGAAAGATTTATATGCGACAATATTTGAAGTGTGAAAAAACAACGAAAAGAATTCTTGGTGCAGTAGGTAGGTAAACTTCGATATATATTCGTACCTACGGTCAACGGATATGTAAAGATACTCTATTATCTAATTCAGAAAATAAATTTGAATTAGACCAGATAAAGTTTTAGCTTCGTACCAATCCTAACACCTACCTACTTATTATTTCTTAATTTTTAGAGTTCCGTAGCAAAAATGGCAAATACGGGACCGTCATGTCCGAAAATATGAAAAAAAAATCACAAACCTTCCAACGAAAATTATATTGAACATGATCGGATAAACCGTTTGAGTTATTGCCAAAAACTACGCTTCACAACAAAAGTAGCATAGGTGCTATGAAGATATGCTCTTTTGCTGCGGAATCCCCCATTGAGCATGGTCCGACATGCTCTTATCCTTTTTTTTTAACATAGGTAAGATGATCAACTTCATCAGCAATCCATTAAGTCCCACTGCTGGGCTCGGGTCTCCTCTCCTCTAACTAGAGAGCTGATAGGGTTGACTATATGATATAAGATGGTCAACTATAGGTACGTACTTAAAATAATTTAGTTAAAACTATTAGATCTTTTGTTCCCGACTGTACAAACCTAGTCTAGAGTTAAATATCAAGTTGTCATTATTTTTACCCGACTTTAATTTCGAGATCAGTAGATATAACTAATTCTCCTCTTGCATAAGTAGGTACCTATTATAAAAACTCGGTTACGCTAATATAATGTAAGTAACATTAAAGTACACACAACACTACTTTTGCTACATTTAAGTTGTTAGGGGTGTCCCCGACGCGTTAATGTTAGTACGCAACTTCATAATTAGAACTAATGGCTGAGGCGAACTCTTGTTAAGAAAATATAGCTTTTAAGGCAAAATGTTGGTTAATTTTACAGTAGGTAAAGTAAGAGATTTACGATGTGTACTTATGCGATCGTTTAAAAACGTCAAGGAGCGAAACTTTTATAAACCTACACGAAAATTAAGGAAGAATCTTAAGGTTTTGTAAGTAGTAGGTAATTTCATTGGCAAGACAAATTACGATGAGTGAATAGAAAAATGTTTCAGATTGTGATTTTAAAATGAAATGTTCTGTTTGTTGGTAAACGAAGGTACACTTGTACACAAAGTTTTAGTTCATTTTCGATTTTTACTTTAAGGAATTAAGAAAAGGTAAGGAGATCGATTATAGATCTAGATAATATTGATCAAGCTGAAGTCATATAGAAAGATAAAAAGGACTTACCTAAAGCTGGTGAAGGCGTTGGGGTGTCGCGGTGGGAAGCAGTTGGAAGGCACGAGGGCGCGCGGCGTCTGTGCAGCCTCCGGGCTGCCGGGCTCCTCCCAGCGCCACTCGCTGTCGCCTCCGCACTCCTGAACCACGATCATAGTATTATATAAAAAAAATTATACTCAAAGACTTGATAGAACAATCACACCTGCAAAGATTGTGTAGAAGTGTCTGGAGTATTCAGACCACCAGCTATAGTTAGTCCCATGTAATAGGAGGCAAGTCTATCACCGTTTACCCGCGACAATTATTATAGAATCCCCACTGAAAGAGAAAGTTCTCGAAAGAAAACCTCAAACTATACTACTACTACTACTTACTACAAAAATATATACTAACTAAGTATATACTTACTCAAAAGTATACTACATTTAATTCAATTCCAATTTTCAACCATTTTATGACATTACGATTAAATTGTTCAAGACAAAATTGAAATCATTATGTACCTAATTATTTTATAATTTTTTTTAAACTATCATTTTATATGTTGTTATTTTTTATCATGAGGCTTATTTAGCGACAAACTCGAGTTATAAACAACTGATGCATTAAATATTTGTAGTTATAGCTCCGTAACATACCTAATATATCAGAAAGCAACAGAAAATGCAATAAAATAAGATTTGTTCACGAGTACGTTGGTGCAGCACTAAGTTTCACCAAAATATTGTCGATTTATTCTCTGAACAACTAAAGTTTTTTTTGCAATTTGATAGGTAGGTACGTGGTTTGGAAAATTAAATATTTCAATAATAGGGTAACAGGTATATTTATGAATTAATTTCACGTAATTAGATAGATCAAATCCTATGAAAAATCATGCCTGGAGACTAGAGAACAATTCAAATAGTCATATTTAATACTATCATCAATTATCAAAAAATGATACTTGGGCGCCATTAGTTACAAGTTACCAAAAATACCCAGGTATAATTTGAAACACGATAAAAACTACAGTAAAATCAAGTTAATAAAACGGCTGCGAGTCATGTATCCATACTTGAAGTACACTTAACCAAAGCTAACAAGCATGAAAAACGTTATCAGTATCCAAGATAGTTTTCCGGGTCGCAAGCACACGAGACCGGCCGATTAAACGCGCCGGGCCTTGGCAAAGCCTACACAAATAATATTATATAGCCAGATGCATGCCAATACGGTGAAACGCCGCCAGACGATTGCCAAGAGGCTCGATTGCTAACTTGCTATAAGAAGGGTATGTTGTGACGCGCTGTTTTGGTTCTACTATTACTTTTGTATGTTGATAACTTGTTTGGTTATGTTCGAATTAAAGGTAGGTAAGCATACTAGGTATATTAGTATTACAAACTTGGAAGATGTCCATCAAGACCAACTAGTCTTCTTTTTTAAAATATTATTTTATTTTTGAATTCCCGACGAAACAAACATCCAAGAAACCTTACAAATAAAATCGATTTCGCATTACTGTTTTAATAATGCAAATATTAAGCAGTATTTATTGTCTATTGCTTTCTTACACTCAAATCTAAAAATGAATACCAGCAATGCAGTTCAATAAAAATAACTCTGTAAATGGTATAAGTTTTAACATGTCATTTATACGGCAAAGTTACTTCAACGCCTAAATTTATCAATCATACGTCCCCATTGCAAAACTTAAATCTAAAATAAATAATCCGTAATGGCATATTCATAGAAAAATCAATAGCGGGCAGTGGCCACTGAATATTGAACACCCGAAAATAGCGCGCGAACATTATGGTTTAAATTTAAATCTGGAAGGGTAGATACACATGATACGTATCGAAATGCGAAATGTATTACTGTAAACGGCAATTTGGCCTTTGAATGGCGGATTTATGCAACGGATTAGACTAGTTAAACGCATGTTTAGATGGGGGTTGAAATTGAACTGGCATACGAGCTAATGCAAGTACAGTCACCCAAGCTATACGGACTGCATTATTTGGCACTGTGCGCCCATTAATTCGGGACACTGTTGGCAGCAATCTCTGCTAACATTAACTGGCATCAAACCGGATGTCGTATGGTACATTATGAACGGACAATAAAACCTATGGAGTGCTTCGTACTTAAAATTTGATTTAAGTTTTTGGCTCTGAATGAATATAACAAGTGATGTATGAGTGATATTGCAAGTATAATTGTTCTTGGCGCCCAACGTGGGCCTCCTATACTGACGCATGGATTATGTAAAATGCTCTAAAATATACTATAGAGAATTTAAAAGTGTGTACACGAGTAAGAAATTACCTACATTTGATAAGAAAATCGGATTATAATCTTGTACAAGTTGTACGTAGGTAGTTCAAGATGTATGTACCCACTATGACGGATAAAGAGTCCATGAAATGTTTTTCGTAAGCTAGATTATTTATTTTACACATCCTACAAACTAACGAATAAAATAAAAAATGCGTAATCGAAACTACGTACAGTTCTTGAAAACAAAACTTAAATTTAAAAAGACTAACCTAACAATAAAACCAACGTAAACTCAAGATGGTACGTAAATCAAAATGTATAGCAAAAAAAAGAGAAGTAGGTAGGTACTCACATTACTCCGATTGAGTGGTGCCGCGGCAGTAGACTCGTCGAGGTGCGACGTGTCCAACCCCAGAAACTCTGCTATAGAACGCCGATTCTCATTCGAGCCGCCGCCTCCGCGGCTATTGTCCTATAAAATCAACAAATATTGAATACAGGAACAAACATTCTTAGAACAGTATTAAAAACTTGCAAGAGAGTAGTAAAATAATTTTCAATCCTAAAAAGAACTGCTCCAATCATAATATGCTCTAATTTAACAAACTGGCAAAAGAAATTCAAGCCACGAATAATTTACTGGCTTAAATCATAAAAAGGGCATTTAAATTCTAGCGGCACAATGTGGGTAGTAAAATTACAATTGCAAACTGCCTAAATTTGAATGTGCGCATCGAATGTTCACTGTATGCACAAAATGTGGGTATACGAGTAATTAAGTAGGTAGGTATACCATTGAGTTGCAAAACTCCATACATGGCTCCATTATTGCTGAAAATTCCTTTCTACTGCCGTATTTCTTAAAATAGATGGAAAAAATATATGTATGTACAACCCTTTTATCTGCCGATCAACATTGCAGAAAAATAATTATACCAAAATTCAAACGATCGTAAAAATTGTAAGAAATTAAAATACTCACCTGATGTAGAAGCGGCATATGTGCCGCTGAAAGTTTTCCGAAGTTTCGATAGTAGTCCTGTAGCGCGACTAGCAGCGTGCCCAGCTTGAATGTTTGCGCGGCGGCGGCGCACACACGACTGACTACTAGATAGCGCGCCTTGAAGCACGAAGCCCTCGTCTCCCCCACTCGGGCACGACCGTCAAATAAGCCACGCCTACATTTCAATACTTTTATTAGAAACTTCCACGAAAAAAATATTTTAAGGGCCAAAAAACTTGATCTAAATTCGATTTGCATTTTTAAACCAACGAAACCAGAGTATATCCCCTAATTATTTGCCTAAAATTTCGAAATAGGAAAGTAAACATGCGCGCGCAAGATGGCGTCCGCTTTACACGTGGTTTAGGTCAAATTGCGCATGTCCTCTTAAATTTAATGTTTCAATTAAATATTTATAACATGATATTTAAAGCCAAAATTATAGAAGCAACAAAGGTTTGAAATTATGTTGTTGACGTTCAGCTCAATAATTTAGTAGCGGAGGAATATCACGGAAACGGAAGGAGACATTTTAAATTTTATTCAAATTTATTAGGGAACTTGATTAAAACAACTACATTATTTTATAAATTATTTTTATTGGTTGCTAAATTTTAATCACAATTTTACGTTTCAGTATTAATTACTTGCATAACGATTAGCTAGGCTTCTCCACAGCACACTTTTGTTAAAAAAAATTTTTGGCCATTGCTCTTCAGCACAGCATTTCTATTTAAAATGATTACGCCCGCAATAAGGTACAAGCTCTGTGTCGCGGGGGACTTTACAGATACCGGACATACACCCAGACTCGAAACAAATATCCATGAATCACACAAACATTTTTCTCAGGTGGGAATCGAACCCACCTCACTCAGCGTGGCGAAGTGACTACCTTAATCGTTACGCCACGGCGATAGTCAGTTTAGAGCAGCCAAGGCGACTTCATCACCTTAAGGAGATACTTTACCGAAGTAGTGTGTTAAAATTAACATTACCACTGTACTTACTGCAGTGTTGTGTGCAGAAACATGTTAGATAATGTTTTTTAGATATTCCTTTTCCAAAAAGAGAAAAAATGTTGAGGAAATATAAGGAAGGGATAGGTTAATATAATAAAACTAACGAAAACATTCTCGCTATGACAATTAGATTACTACTATAGGTGTTTTATTTGCAGGAGGTACTTATCATCAAAATCACGGGCCTACCAACCATATGGTCCATTCTTTATTCAGATAAAGTTTAAAAACTAGCTAGTAATAAAACTTGTAGTACATTTGAGTAGTCTTCAAAACCATTACACATCATGATACAGTTTTAGTCATACATATAATTCAAGTCATTACATATAAATAAAAGATAAAACTACTTATAATGAGTTTTAAATGCAATTTTGTTTATTATTAAACTTTTGATTTAAACATTTCCAGTGGGCATTATTATATATTCATAAGGCTTAAGGCATACAAGATAGGATTTTTTTTAAATTAACAACATTAGCGCAAGAACAGTCTTCCGGTGCGGTAGTTCTGTAGTCAGAATCTTTTTATATATATTGTATAACATAATGATAATAAGGAATTAATTCCAGCTGTAGTTATTAACTAAATATTATATTCATATAGTTAATAAGGCTGAGTACTGGAACTGAAATTGAGTAACAAAATAGTAGTATTCAGCTAAATAAAAAAACCATTAATTGTCTGACAGGGGAATCGAACCGGTAGTCTCACAGTACTTAACAAATTTAAACAATAACCCTATCTTGTCTAATACAAATCACTCTCACTTCTACGAATAAAATATGTTTATAAAAATGCTAGCAATACTACATTGTTCTATCATAAAATGCTTGTACTATGGAGTAGGATAATCAATTCATAATGCCATACAATTTTAGCTATTGCTTTCAAGCTAATTAAGTTCTATTTGAAAAATTTCATGTTCAGTCACATTTTAAATCTATCACACAAATTAACACCCTGACTTTTTAATTTTATATTGTGATGTTAAATTTTGTTACTATGTAAATAAGGCTCAATTCCTAATTTTAAATTCTTGTCATGTATTCTTATTGACCTGATTCATTTACAACTTTGTTGTAGATTGTGTTTGATCGCCAAAGTAACTAAAGCTGGCAAATTAAAATGAGACTTATTATTGCCATAATTAGAGTATATTTTAATCTAGTTTTAACTTTATAATAGTGTCTCCAAAATGCTACAATTCATTGGCTTTCGTTCACATTTTCATTTAAATTAAGGCTTTGCGATCGTAAAATTCAAATATTCGTGCTAGTAAAAGTAGTACTATTCGTAATACATATTCCTAGTTGGAGATAGAGAAATAGATTTCGCTCATCCTGGCTACAAGTGTATTTACCGCTCGTTACAATAAATGAATGTCATGAGCATCTTATTTCACAGGTAGGATAGTACCAGATTTTGCTTCTAATTTTTCTCTCTGGTTTGCAACTCCCTAGGCCCTGCTTACAGGTTTGTGCCACCAGATATCGTGTTAAGCTCCAGATACACTAGGAGACAGATTGTTCCGCAACATATATGTGTCGCTGCAACGTTGCAAGATGTAAGTGTGTATAGCACTGAAAGCGAGCGCACGTGTCTCGTCAGTATCGTGCTACTTGTCGCTGTCGCATCGTTTGTTCCCTAGTGTATTTGTGCCTTTAGTCCTGTAGTCCGAAGAGCGGCGCTAGTAGTGTCCCGGGCAGCGGGGCGGGGGCGCCGGGCCGAGGTCGCGGCAGGCAGCCTCGCTCGTCGCTGTACATGTACGGGAGACGCATCACCCAGTACGCTGACGCTGACAGCTTGATGGGAGGAGACCCCACCGGCTGTGGGATGAAGATTGGACCTCCGGCGACCGGTTGAACCTAGGAAATGAAATTTAAAAAAAAATAGAAGTAGGCAGGCGCATTTTATTTTTATTTTATTATGAAATCAAAAGGTCTAATCGTTTACAAAAGGGTATATTAACCTTTTGACCGCCTCGCCAAATCGGTATTGCCGTTCCTTGAACGCCAAGCTTTTAAAATACAGTACATTTTTGACGTGCCATGCCGTCATTGGCGTGGTGAGCATATTTTCATTTTACGTGTATAGAAGTCTCTGGCGTTCAAAGGGTTAAGCCTAATTTCTAATAGACCTACAGTTTTAGCTTAATAAACAAAACATGCTGTTTCTTTTGAGATCACTGAACAAAGCATACTAGATTATGAAATTAATTATGTAACGTATGTAGTTTCATGTATCTTCGAGCTATTATGTAACAGCAAATAAGATGAATTGTCAAAGATACGAGTAGTTTCAATGTCATTAATGCACAAAAAAAGAAAAGGTCCCAAATGGGATCCATTGGGAATTCCTTATTTACGTATTTTAAGGAATCTGGACGTATAAACCTATAAGTCCACCACTTATAGGTTTATACGTCCAGATTCCTTAAAATACGTACTTGACTGCGATTCTACCGATTTATGACTTCTGCCACCTTAAAATATCACCACGTATAACAAATTAGGCTGGTACACACCGGTATCCATCACCCAGAGTATTGACCAGGTAGGTATTAAAAAAAACCAGTTGGTGAGTACCTTGGGGTCGAGTGTGACGTGCACGGGCGCCTTGGGCGTGACGACGTGCACGCGCATGAGCTGCGCGCTGAGCGGCGGCTGCGCGCGGCACAAGCACGCCGCGAACAGCGGCATGTCGCTCGCCGCCAGCCGCGCGCCCACCGCGCCCGCCTCGCGCCCGCAGCCGCCGCCGCCGCCCGACACCACTGTGTCGGGGGACGACATCATGAACCTGGAACGTCATTCCATAACATTGTGAATAATCATTTGTAACAATCTTTCGTCTTTTATTTTTATTAATAAAAAAACACATTTATATATTACTGCGAAGTAGAAATACATACTTTAATTTTTTTATTTTATTAATGTCCCACTGCTGGGCTCGGATCTCCTCTCCTCTATCTAGAAAGCTGAGAGGGTTTAGGCCATAATTCACACACGCTGTGTATGCCAATAATATATAACCAACAATTTTAATAAATGATAATAATAGGATCTCTACTACAGTTCCAGTTGTATTTAGGTAGGAAAAAATATTTAAAAACAATTAAGTACGAAAAAAATTTACCTGTGACCTCTAGGGCACTCGTACTCGAAGCCGATGAAGATCTTGACGGTGAGATGATGATGCAGCTGCGGTTTACCTCGACCTCGTGAGCCTACTTGTTGCACGCGCCATGCACTCACTGATTCCATACTGGAAGTGAGAAATATATACCAGTTTGTAGACTTGTGAAATAAAATTAATTAGGCAATCTACATGGAAAAAGCTTTTGATTGCGTTAATCTACAAAGTAAACTAAAAATAAAAAGTAATTTCAAAGGTACGCCCGAAGATTAATAAATACGAATTAATAACATTATACGAAATTACGCCTTAAAATAATTCTCAAATAAATCTGAAACACCGAAACTGAATCTATAAATTTTAATATGGAGTACCACAAGGTAGTATTTTGGGTCCATTTTAAACCAGCTCGATGGCGCACTGGGAGTTAGTACGACTACCGTGCAAGAGATTTACTTATGTGTAAGATCGTGGTCTTATTGGAAAACTCTTCTGGAGGCCTATTTCCAACAGCTGATATGATGATGATGAAGAAGACCGTGGAAAGTGGGAGACCATAAACATCATTGCCAATTTTTTGTTTAAGTCGCAATTAATCATAACTTTTGGTGACATACCGTACAGCGCAATCCCATGGCAGCAAATAGTTAGTGTGCGGCAAGAATCCGGGCTGCAGGTGTTCAGGCAGGCCGAGCGAGTGCGAGTAGAGCGAGGAGGCGCCCAGGCACACCACGCTCCACGACGAGAAGGCGGGCAGCAGTCCCGCCGGGCTCAGCGTGTGGAGCATGCCCGGGAGATACTCCGTCGTTGAGGGCTGGCGACTCATTATTTTTTCTGGAAATGTGATCAATCTGATTATTTAATAGGAGTTTATTAACATAAGGGTAATTGTATGATTTAGTTAACTAGCTTCTAAAATATCATTCGTAAATTATATTCTTCCTAAAATATCTCATTTCATGGATGGCCTTGTTTGTTACTCAATCTTGCTAGAACTATTAAGTTATATGAAACTAGAAGTGGCACGGGGCTTCGCTTCCATCGCTCTTTATTTAGCCACAACTCATCTCTTATTGGCCGTAGCGTGGTGTGATGTAATGAGTAATGTAGCTTTCTAGCGCCACAGAATTTTTGAAATAGGTCCCTTAATTTTTAAGTTTATTCGTTACATACAAAAATACAAATCCTTCCTCTTTATTTTAGGTCAGAAGCATATATCCTATAAATCGTTGGTATCTATTAAACATGGTAGTTTCAGTCAGTAGATTTCTACCACAGTTCTATTTTATTACTTTTTGGAAGTATGAACGCTATATAAATAAACCTCACCAGTAGCAGAATCTCCTCTGACAGGTACGACGTATTTGTCCGAAGCATGCGACTTGTCATCATCCTCATCTTCATCCTTGGCCGAGCCAGGCGACAGTGCGTCGGGTGCCGACCATGCGCCTGCCTCTGACGTCACGGACCCGCCCGACCCTCCTGATACTACGGGCGAGTCGCGCCGAGTCTCTGACGGCTCTTCAGGAGCGCCTTTTAGTGCTGCGGCTCTGGTATTAAAAGGAAGTAAAAAATATACTTCAGACCAGAATACGGATTAAAAGTATTTGCGAGTGGACAAACGCGTTTGACCATGATAACATAAATTTAAACGTAAACGTAATAATGGCGGCAATTCATTACCTAAGTACTATTCACGGTACCAATAATTTTGTCAATTTATTTATTAGAGATTTACAAACAGTTACACACAAAGACCTAAATTAACTATGACTAAATGCGCACTCACGACGTAATCCACAGAATATAATTATGTAAAGTGATGATAGCTTATAAAACCCAGAAATATGTTTAAAATAGAACATTTAATCACTCACTTGTAAGTAGGCGTGGAAGGTTGAAACACGGGGAAGTCGATGGCCTGCAGCGTGGGACAGACGCCGCACTCCTCCGCGGCGACGGCGTAGAACGTGCAGTTGGCCTTGCGCACCGAGTACGGGTCCTCCCGGGAACACTTGCAGCGTCCGCAGTTACACGCGGACACGTACCGCACGCCTGACGAGTGCTCCTTGCTACTGTCGCTACAGGGACAACACAACCGTTACATCACATACCATCCACTACTCGTATGGTTATAAAGCATCTTATATTTTAGGCTCAACGTGATTTTGGCTTGTTTTGTGTCTAAATTAGTATGGTTGTAAATTCCGGTGCTCATTTGGGGTGGTGTGATTCGCTGCGAATTATTTAAGCGTATTACAATATTTAAAAAAAAACAGTATTTCTAAACAACATAACTCATGAAATAATGATAGACAAAAATGATTTTATGTCAACTGTATTGCAATATTTAACGGTAAGATATTAAAATATGTGCTACTCTACAAGATCAAAACAGAGGTACAGTAAGTATACGTACTGCTCGGGCTCGATGCAGACGTGTCCGGTGAGCGACAGCGCCTCGCACAGCGAGCGCGCGCGCCAGATGTGCGCGCACGCCGAGCGGAGACGTGCGCGTGCGCCGCGCGCCAGCGGACCGCGCGCCATGCTCTCCAGCACGCCCAGCGCCACGCTCACCTGACACATGCATGATCAGTGCTATCCAGACTTCACTGGAGAACTAACTTGTTTTAAAGGGTCAGCAACGCGCATTAGATACTCTTGGTGTTACAGGCTTCCATAGACTAACATATGATAGACTCTTATAAGGTTTATTTGCTACCATCGTAGTATAACTGCATATAGTTCACACCTTTTTCTTAACACCTGTTACGATTCTGAGACATCTTTTACACCTTCATCGTTAATTACTCTTTTCTTGCTCATGACCTGTCCATTCTTAATAACATCTCCGTTTGTCCATGGAACATTCTTCTAGTGCTTCCCTTTCGAACGTTTTCATTCAATTTCGCCTTATGTACTAGTTTACATACCTGAATATAGATATTTACCTTATGTGCGTGATGTTGACTCGAGTAGTGCGCCGGTAAGCCTTCTGCATACGACGCCTGTGCTATCGGCAGTACCTATAAAATGACAAGTGTTATTTGATTAGAATTCATTAACAAATAAAAATTTCTGCGTTATTATTAGGTCATCCATTAATCACGTGCTGTTTTTGGCAACTTTTTAAATCCCTCCTCCCCTGGTGATAAGAGATGTATTTTTTTTTATTTTAACAAATTTTCTGAATATTATCTTTAAATACAGGCAAGTAGGTCTAATCTAATTCAATTCTGGAATGAAGCACGGTTTCCGGTTTAGACGTCGCACGATCAACGAAAAATTAAAACACGTGATATCTTTATGTTATTTTTCGAGCCCGCTCCCCCCTTTTTCAAGCCTCACGTGGTTAATGGACGACCCCTTAAAATATTGACTTACTTTAGCACACCTAGCCTGCGAGAACCTGACATCAGTAGCAAGTGCGTCGTAGAGCGCCGATGGCTGGTCGTCATCAGTGCGGGGTGTAGAGTCGAGGTACACAGGAGCTAGCGCCACAGCTGCTGCACGCCACGACGACGCACTCGGCAACTGGAGTATAAGGTTCTTACGTAAACTTACAGTCCATTAAGTATGGATGATATTATTTCTAGCTCTTTTTGAACCGTTTCTAGTAAATTCTGATGAACTTATTGACCCGTGTGGTGGATTGAATCCACCCACTCTTCATAGAAAGATGGCCTCATCATCATCATCTCAATTGGCAGCCTAAATATGCATTAAATTTTTTTCAGTACTACAGTCACATTTCATGAAGCTTGTCATTGTGTGCATAATATTTAATTTATTTTCTTAAATATAAAATAATATCTATATTAAACAGAAAAAAAATTATGACAGTGCAGTGACGGATTAAGAATACATAACGTCACTACCCCATCTCCACCCGTGGGTGTCGTAAAAGGCGACTCAGGGAGTATTCTTACGCAGACAAGAGCACTGCGTAAAAAGGATAATTCGAAACAAAACCCTATAATACCAACCCATTTGTTATATGCACATGGTATAGTAGGCAGAATTCCTTCCACATTCTTTGGAGGAGATCCGTGCCCAGCAGTGGGATGTTTTTGGTTTGTTTTGATGATCTATATTAAAATCACACATACCTCAAAGAACGAAGTGCTCATAGCATATTTTCCGACATTATCATCGAAGCCTCCCCCGAAGGCCAGGTCTATATGAGTCTGGAGGAAGTTACGGAATGTGGGCCTATCTGATGGGGGTTCCACGACTCCCGCACAACGGGCCGCCAGCCCGCGGACCAGGGCGCTCACCTCACGGGCACTTGAACTTTCTTCTTCACCACTTATGTATACAAACTCTTCATTCTTCGGAATCGCGAATAAAGATTTTGCACTGAAGAAGAAATAGATTGATGTATTAATAAGAGGCAAGGAAAGTGCCTAGTGCTAGTGGTAGTAATTATTTGCGATGCTATCAATCGCATATAACTAAATGGAGACAATTCAATAATAAAGTGTCGGTCGAGAAACTGGTGATATCTATTTGAGTGCTGCAACAGGTACTTATTTAAAATAGAAGAGATTAAGAGTATGTGAAATAATTAGCAAGCCTATGAGAAATGGCAATTTTATTGCCAAGTAATATATGAGAGTCATTTACACATTGAGCCACTCCTACAAGGCATAATTAACAATGCTTACCAAACATTAGTGATAATCCTAGCCTTCCTCAATATAAAGTACAGCTGGTCTTCAACCGCATGTTCTAGTCTCTTCAGTGCAGCAGGAACCTTTCTCACCGGAGTGGGAGCTCGCCGGAAGTGGAACAGTAGTCGAGGACAGCAAGACCTCCCGTGAGTCTCCCACGCACCTGACGCATTGATGTTCACAAGAGCTGCTGTAGTACGCCCTATTAACTCTGTTCTGTGGGCAGAGATGTGAGAAATTTATTTGTTTGTGTGAGACTGGACCACTCTTGCTACTGATAGAGTAGCATAGTAGTCATGGGGGAGGGCTTTGCCCGGCTGTTGGATGAGATTGGCTGACAGTTAGAGAATGTATGAACCTAAGACTAAGCTTATTTTATTATTACAAAAAAAAATATTTTCTAAAAATAATATGAATTTATTAAAGGCATGCACCCATTGTTTAATTTTCAGTGAAATTAAAAAGGCATAATATAAAGATTCATGTTAATATATAAATACAGCATTAATTGGATTTTTCATATGAGAAAAAAAATTAAATTTATAATTTTTTGAAAAAAAAATTTTGTTACCAATAAATTATAATTGGGCTTTACTATTATATATTATCTATTTAATTTTTTAAATTATATGTTTTATCTCCTACAATGTATTATTACCATACTGATGCACCTATTTATTTTTTATAGTTTTATTTTATTTCCATGGGGCGAGAACCTATACCTGGTAGTCTGCACTACGGGTTTACCACCTTTAATAGACACCAGCTTCTCACATACTCTTTACTATGAATTGTTACACTATAAAATGTATGTGAGGAGAAATAAAGATATATTATTATTATTATATATTACAAATTTAAATTTAAAATTAAATTATTAAAAATAATTCCATCAATAGTATAATTAAGTGTTATTAAAATTTAGGCTTACATGCTAGTGTTAGTATTTATTAACCTATGAACAAACTTTATTATAATAGGAGAGCTGCAGCTCTCCGCCACGGTTCTCAGAATTATAATATTATAATAACGGATAAATATAATTATTATTATAAGATGTTTAGTGTAAATTATATTTATTATGGAAAAAGTAAAGACGACTTACAAACCTTAACCAAAGGCAATTTTTTTGTAACATGCATACAATCATGAGTTGAATTGTTATAAACTTGAGTTTTTAAAATTAAATTTGGAATTCTTGAGAGTGTGTAGGATTATACAAATTAGTTAATCATTTGAATATAATACTTACAAGATCAGTTTAAAAACTAACCTGTAAGCATCAATAGCTTTAAACAATTGTAGATATCCAAGATCAAACACCGATGTTGGCGAAGATAGTATCACTATATGGCACAAATGGAACAGTAGTGCCATAGCTTTACATGACTCTGATGCAAGTTCACCAGATGCAACAAGCCAGTTTGCCGCGTCGGCATCCTTCTCAGCACTTTTGGAGTCATCAGTGAGAGTGGACGCGAGAGCGGTTAGCCGCTTGGTGTCCAGGTATGTGACGGCGTGCAAGTACAGAATGCTGGAGCGTTCATCCCAATAGCACTCAATTCCATTCTGTTGATAACAGATATTATTAAATTTTGGATCTCTGCGTTTACTTGGTTACTCGTTACTTGGGAGCACAGCAGCAGTGAAAATTTACTATAAAGTGTGGCAATAGTTGATTATATTATCTAATACTGATAGAAACTTACTTCTTCGGCCTGTATAGACGGTAAAAGAGGGGTTGTTTTATTAGGGTACCTGTAGGGTGATTTACCGATAACACCTACTACAACAATGCGTTCCTTCTTCGAAAATTCCGGGATGTCATTGATCGAGAACGTTTTCATCTTTTAATTTCATTAATTTACGAAGTTTACAATAATAATATGATATTATTTGACACTTAACACGGCAATGTTTATGTTGTCAATTTGTCACTGCTGTCAAGTGTTGTCCAATGATAAATTTCTGAACGTAACGGTAAATAAAATAGGTTTTCTGGAAGAGATCACTCCATGGATTTAGTATATAAATGAAAATTAAGAATTAAATCTTTAGAACATAAAATTAGATATGTAATAACGTGAATCACAAAAAGTCCCTTTTTTATCTTCATTATATTATTATATTTCATGAAATAAATATCGTATAACACTACATGTGTCCACTGTCAACTCCACACATCATCGTCAGCTGTCCACTGTCCGCTAACCTAACCTTTCCAAATCGTAGCCAAGGTTGCGAAATACATAGTAGGTATTAAAATGGAGAAATGTAACAGTTATCAGGTGTAAATCTGCACAACCGCACGCGTCTACATCGCGTGGCAGTGCGAATTGTCTTTGATAGCATATCAGTTAAAACACTACAGAGAATAAAGAGTCTTGTTGTGTAAGAACGAAGTGTTGTTGTTATTGGTGAAATGGTTTCTGTGGTAGAAGATGTGTGTGAGCTGCTGGACAGCTACAATGGGAGAGATAAGGTACGGCATGCGGAAGCAATACGGCCTTGGTATTAAGTACTAACACCGGTCTTTCTAGTCGGTAACCAGATGTTGAATTATTGTCGCCTATAGGTCGACTACTCACCTTTTGGTTCACGAACTATGTGTAGTAGGAAACAATTGTAAATATGAATGCATTAACTAATTATACGACTATTAGTTATGTTAGAATAATGTGAATTAATTAATTAAAAGATTTATTTATAAATAATAACTAGATGCACAATGCCAAAACATAGTCTACTCTCTGGAGTAACTTTGGTCATGCAGTTTTTACGCTACATAATCATTAATTTTTGCAGTACCTTCAGTAGTTCATATACAGTTTTGTAGTCTTCTAACTTATTATGTGAAAGAAATTATATTGTAAGCACACTTTAGCACACACCTACTTTTATTACAGAAATTGTATTATGAAAGAAGCCCCATTTTTTTATAATGTTACCCTGTCTACGGTACCTAATATTAGTAATTCTGTAACTAGTTCTGTCTTGCAATTAACTGCAACACGCTGATTGGTTAATTGATGATTTAAATATAATGGTTCTGGGTAACAAATAATATCATTAAACCTGTCTCCCATGGGGGTAGAAAGCTACCACAGAGCACTAATTCTTCTGATCCAAACACCTATTATACATAAAGAAGTTAGTCTTACGACTAACTTCCGCACATGGCTTCACTCGCATGGTATGTCAATAAAAGTAGCCTAGCTCACACACTACCTCTATGTGGAATTTCATGAAATTTAGAAAATTAAACAAACTTAGAAACATTACCTATATTATTGTTGGTAATTTTATAAATTTATATTCTATTTGCCACAGGTTGTCCGCCTAGCTTGCTATGCATGCAAATTATATGGATCAGCGAAGAACGACAAGCCGTGGCAAGCTGCGGGCTCGCGCTTGTCCAATGCCCGAATGATGCTGAGACTATTTGATGATATACCAATGATGAGACACACATTTTCGTATGGATTAGGAAGACATGTGAGTTCCAGCGTTTCTTACACAATCTATCCTTTTATTACGGTTCCGTAGCCAATATGACAAAAACGGAACCCTTATAGTTTCGTCATGTCTGTCCGTCCTGTCTGTATGTCACTGGTATTTTACTCCGAATGTCTTGATGTATAACGATGAAATAGGCATCTTGTGTAGACAGCTACTTAGTTGTTTTATTTGGTAGTTACTGCATACATGTTGTGAAATTTTTTTTTCAGCAAACATCTTCCTGTTGCACATATTTTGATAGATCTTTTAAGGACAGTAAGGTTTCTAAGCAAGTTTTATGATTAAGTGAATATTTTCGAAAGGAATCGCTCCGTCTCTATCTTCTAAACCGTAAAGGCTAAAAAACTGAATAAATCACATCAAGATACTTCTAACTAAAATTATTTTAACAATATCGGATATACCGTTTTTGAGTTATTGTCGAAAAACTGCGCTTCTCAAGAAAAGGACGTAAGTGCTATGAAGATACGCTCTTTTGCTGCGTAAATACGAGTATAGGTGCACCATCTTTATGTAACGTCAGTCTGCAATAAATTCTTACTATTAGTCAAATTTTTTACTCAAAAATTTCAACGCTTGTCACTAAGGGTTGACCCTTCCATTAAAGTATTAATATTCAGTGATATAACTACATGAGTACAGGTTTCGGATTTTATCCTTTCACCTGCTAATTATTTATATTATTCATATTGAGATTGATTTACCATAAATGCTTGATAAGTATATCAATTTGTTATCTTTCACGCCATTTCTTATCTGTCACATCATGTGAGTAAACAATTCAGTAACATTTGCCACATAGAAATGGTTTGATTCTTGTATAACGTATTGTTGAATGACCATGCCACCATGGCTCTTATTCTCAATCATTGGAAATTTCCTGCATCGGAAACTTTCCGAAACTAATAAGAGGTGCATTTATTTATTCATTAGCAGAAAATAGGTTTAGGCATAGAAAATTCTAAAATGATACTACAACCACATCTGTGTAGTGAAGGATTAAGAATACATGTCACTACCCCATCTTAACCGGTGGGTGTAGTAAAAGGCGACTAAGGGAGTATCCTTATGTAGACAAGAGCACTGCTAGAAAACGAAAATTCGAAACAAACTCTATACCAACCCGTCTGGCCAGCAGGGTCTAATAGGCTAAATTCCCTCCACGTTCTTTGGAGGAGACATGCTCAGAAGTGGGACACTTATAGGTTGAAATGATGATGTATAACCACCTCTCTCCTAGAGACCTATACGAGAGATGGAAGAGGTTTCAAGGATTGGAAAGGTGTAATACCTCAGTACCTCTGCTGTTGCAGACATGCAAGGCCAAGTAACCATTACTATTGACGGGCCGTATGCCTGATTGCAACCAACTGGTAAATAAAAAAAATACCTGTTCTAAATCTAATAATTCACTTGCAGGAGTCAACACGATCAGCTGCAGTATTAGGTGTGGTCGCCAACATGGTGGACCAGGTGTTCCTGCCAGTGGAGAAAGTGTGCTGGCTTCATGACGTGGGAGTGTTAAAATTAAGCGACAGCAGCGCTTATACCCTTGACACTACCAGCACCGTGCTGTGGGCGGTAAGCCTCTGCATCTCTCTTGTACAGTGAGTATTTATTTTCATTGTTGTTCTATGTGTTTCTAAAAGCTAATTGCTGCGAATTAATTAAAAAATTAAAAATCATGAATATGACACTGAATTGCGATGTTGCCGTTCATAAGTATAAACGCTCTTAAAAATAACATAACATAACATAACATAGCATCACGCCTTTTTCCCCGAAGGGGTAGGCAGAGGTGTTTCACATCTACATTTCGCCAGCTATGTTTGGTCCCATGAAATAGGGGGCGAGCCTATTGTCATCAACCGGGAACATTTGTTTACCAAACTCCGGGAAAATCTTAGTACTGGAATTTCATGATAGAAAAACCCAATACCATTTCCACCCGACCCGGGAATCGAACCCGGGACCTCTTGCACAGCTGCAGTCGTATACACTTCCCGCTGCGCCACCGAGGCAGTCTTAAAAATGCATAAGTAATAGGTGATTTGTACTTAAAGCAAGAATTTTTTTAAATTCATATTTTCTATTCATGCGAAGTCGCAAACAATATTTTTATGTATAATAAATCAAATATTTTATGATATATATATATATATATATATAGATATATGATATATATATATATTTTATGATAACACAATATTAATATTGTAAGTTCCTTGTGAGCGGAGGTCGTACAACTCAAACCTGTCCAATGAACAGTGTCTCGCATTAACCTTCATTTATTTATCTGTTCCGCAAAACCTTAAAAGACAATTTTGATTAGCACAGAACAATGGATTGTCAAGAAACTATATACATAGGATTGAACGCCAGAAAAAAAATTGATCCCTGCATAATTCGCAAAAACATTCTGGCCATCCTGTGTTAACTATTATTGACTTTTCTCTATCGGTAATTCATGTAAGTTTCCTTACCCCATAATGGCGTCTACGTGAAATTCGGCTCCAGTGACCACAGCAACTGTCAAGCCCTTGCTAATTGCTTTGTAAAAAACAAAAACCAATCTATCCCATAGATACCGTACATTTTTCCGGAATAAATTCAAAATTAAATGTGTGTCTAATTTTATACAGATCCTTTTAGCTGTTGTGGCGTGATTCAGATACAAACATCCATTGTAACTAACTTTCGTATTTATAATATTAGTAGGATTTAAAGGCCATACCGTTCATATCGATATACATAACAGATAATTTAAATAAAATTGCGCCTGAAAATGTAGTAAAATTAATTGATTTTCATTGATTGGTAACAAAAAAACTACGTATCTATCAAAAATCAGAATTCGTGGTAAAGTATTATAGATATGTAAGCAATCAGTGACTCAAGTTGCAACTCAATAATAATGTCTTGGTAAAATCAATATTTGAAAATGTTATTATCGAAATATTATTATAACTGAGTTTGTAATACTTTTTCCAAATATGTAATGGTATACCGGTAAAAGGTGTAAATGTGTGTGTCAATGTTTTAAGAGCGTATTTACAAACAGAGTGACAACGTCGCAATTTAGTGTCATATGTCGTAGTTTTCAATTTTTATTATTTAATCAGAACGATATTTTTAAAATATGTTTGCTACACTTTTGAAATGATTCCAGTCGATACATGTTTATGTAAATATTACAGGGAAAATGAAACGATGTTTCTAACAGCACACTTTTTTGTAATCATTAAAAAAGCCCGACTGCATAGTTGCATGTTTAGTAAACATTTTTTTTCGCCGTATTCCGTTTACCGTACTTGTAATTATAGTACACTAGCTGTCCCGGCGAACTTCGTACCACCTACTTAATTTATGATTTTATGAAAGTATCCTACCTACATACCTACCTACCTAACCTCTACATACCTACCTACCCTCTACATACCTACCTACCCTACCTACCTACCCTACTTACCTACCCTACCTATCTACTCTACCTACCTACCCTACCTACCTACATAAAAATAAAAAAAAAAAAACCTAAAAACCATCCTTGAACTTCAAGGAACATTAAAAAAAAAAATTGACCAAATTGGTCCAGGCGTTGTTGAGTTATGCGCTTACCAACACATTTAGCGATTCATTTTTATATTATAGATTATGATATAAGTGCGGTAAGTTGATAATTACAGCCGAGGTGATGGCGAGGGCTACAAGAAAGCAGAGGCTGTAATTATCAAAGCGCACGAATTACATACGACATTTTATAACATATTTGCGAGGAAATAAATAAAATTCAGACTTTCTTAGAAAAAAACAAATACAGCGAAAAGAAATAGCGCGCGGAATAATTTTTACTTGTCACACTTTATCGATGCGCGCGCATCAGCGCTTTTTTTTAAGGCAAAAACACAAAAACAGCCAGTATTACTAATAAAGTAAATTAATATTTTTGTGTTTTATTACAGATAAATGGTTGTAATTTATGGTCTAAATTAATTAAGTTAAAGAATTAAATGTTTATTTTATATATATCATAATTCATAAAATGTTGACCACTTTTCTGACATAAAAATTCTTTGCTAAGGTTTAAAAAAGTACCGTTCGTATTAGACGGAGCACCTTGATTACTAATCTGTGATCGTGAGAAGCCGTGCATTTTACTTTATATTACCGCACTAGTGCGTAATGAGATACATTACGACACTGAAATTGGTGAAATAAGAGACCCTTTACGAGCAAATATGTTATAAATTATTGAATCCAACTATACTGCTAATCGTAATCCAACCCGGACCGCTTACCTTGCATGCCGGTCATTTTTCCTTGCGACTGCCATTGCTTCTAGGATTAACACATTTTCTTTATTCTCAGGACATCCCGCTCTATCCGCCAGCTATGGTGGAGTCGTGACTGTTTACAAAACAGTTCAGAAGACGGCGGTGCTGACGCAAAGAAGCACTTAGACGTGAGACTGGCCTTGCAGACTATCACAGCTTTTAAACAGTGTCTGGACATCACACATGCAATTAGCTGTCTGCCTGAGGGCTGGCTGTGGGGGGAGAGGATCGGATCTACGAAAGTAGCTAGCATAGCAACCTTATCATCAGTTATAGGGATCGCTATGTACTTCGCGAAGAAACGTCTATTAAAATAAGTTATTGTTATAGAAAAGACTTATGTACAGTAATCTTTGATGCTTTTATAATAGAAACATGTTTGTGTGAGTGACATTTAAATAATTTCATTGCTTCAGTGGAGAAAAGACTTTGATGTGAAGTGTTAGTTCGCGATTGGAAACCTTATTAACCTATAATAAAGATGTAAATTGTTGAATAGATATAACTTATTAAAAAGAGGTTGTCCTCGGAAGGTGCAATAACAAAATGACACTCACACACAAAATTCGAAGCCTACAAAGTATAGGTAATAACTTTCATGTTTTATTTTACAGTTTCAAAACTCAAAAGACATATCATTTCAAACTTGTTACACAGTTAAACTTGGGCAAAATATTATTAAGAGCGTATCTACAAACAGAGTGGCAACGTCGCAAATTAGTTTCATATTTCGTGGTTTTCAATTTTTATTATATAATCGGAGCTATATTTTAAAAATATGTTGTGAAAGTGTATTAAAAAGTAAGTATTCGTAATGCTTACAGTTATTTTACTAAGAAAATAACACCCTGCAAGTTTTATGTGTATTATTTATATATAATATAAATAGAACTGTAAACGATATGATTTCTTACCATTTACACACTTTTCACCTAATTCTAAAAACTGTAGCAAACATTTTTAAAATATCATCATCATCATATCAGCCCAATGACGTCCACTGCTGAACATAGACCTCACCTAATTTCCGCCACAGCGAGCGATTTTGTGCCGCCCGCATCCAACGGCCACCCGCTATCTAAAAAATATAGCTCCCCTTAATTCAATTTAAAATTAAAATATATAAATAAAAATGTAAAACCACTCTGTTTGTGAATAGATTCTTAAGTAGACAGACTATTGAGTTCGACTTTAGTTCATTATTCAGAATTTGGCAGATGCAGAAAGTTAGTTTTTTTGTTAACAGTTTGAAAAAACTAACTTTAAAAAATATATTTATCCATTAGATACATAATTGATTTTATAAAGATACTACTAGGTACCTACTTTAATTCAATATAATATATGTATCGAGACATATACATATATTTTAACTGATATATTATAACGAACCCTTCAATAGTACGTACACATATTATTATTCAACTTTTTATACATAGCTAGGTATTTAGGTAGACATGACCTTAAACTGACAAGAGCATTGCAAGAAAAGGAAAATTCGAAACAAACCCTATACCCAATCTGTCTGGCCAGCGTGGTATAGTAGGCTAAATTCCCTCCACATTCTTTGGAGGAGACCCGTGCCCAACAGTGGGATGTTGATAGGTTTGAAATGATGATGAGAGGATTATGGTACCGTTTGAATTGACGATAATTGTAAATGTGATCTTATTCGTATAACATAGAACTCATTTCGATTTGCTGATCGTCTGTTAAGATATGGTCCCTTAAGCTCTTTCGCGTTATTAGCCAAAATCATGTTTCATCATATTTGAACAGGGTATGTAGCTCAATTATATAATTATGTGGTTTATATGTTAGCTTTAATTTTGTACCTGTTCGTGTATATATTATTATATTAGGACTATTTAACTATAGCCTATAGGTACGAATGTAATATATTATGTAAATTACAGTAATTTGTACAATTTAGTGAAATAAATATCATCTAAATAAAATTTGTTTTATATTTTGTACCTAAATAACAACTGTTTTGAAAGCGACTGTGCACGTGTGTTCGAGTGCTTGCGCAAGATGTGCAGAGTCCTGATTCTAAGCTGTCGGAATGTTTTCGACCGGAAATGTCAGTTTATTTAAAGTTAAAAATATTTAATATTTAAAAATAGATGTAGAAAATAGTTTAAGTTTTTTAAATCCTATACGATAACCTATTTTCTAATAACTTAAAACGTAAAGAAACTTCGTTCTTTACGTTTTAATTATTTATTATTTTTCGTGCGAGTCGAAAAAGTTTATATCCAAATAGAATTAAAATAAATTTTATTTTTCAATTAGTCCGGGTTCGGTTGCCAAACAGAGTAAGTACACGTTTAAAAAAAATCTAATACAATTTTTCTTTTCTCTAACATCGATGACATACTTAGCTCCTAAGAATAGATCTTATGTCTTATAGTTTCAGACTTGCCCATACTGACCGATCTAATTGTAGGTACCCTATAGGTATATTGTGATGCAACAGTTAGAATATATTTTTCTTTGAATCGCTCTCTTTGAAACTGGTGGACGTTTTTGAATTATGAAGAGAACAATCTAATAAATTAAGATTAGAGATGTCAATTGTTTATCTTATCGTTGCCTGTAACTGATTGAGAAATCCCTCGCGATAACTTACGTAATACAAAAATATTTGGCGAGTGATCCGCGGTATCTTATCTACAGATAGCACAAGTGAGGTTAGGGAATGTCCATTTGCGAGTAAACACGGTAGTGACAACATGGAGGTGATCGACGAACTAGCTGATCTACTGAGCACGCACGCTAACAGAGATAAGGTAAGACCTAGATGCTAAACTTAGTTCTAAGTTAGTTCTTATCGTTATCTACGCGTTCATTGATTCAACTTATCTCCTAAATTAAATATTCTGCAGGTTTATGTATTTGCAATTATAGAAATAATATACAAATTACAAAGCCTATGTTTTGTTAAATCTAATTTTATAAAATAAATCATTACTGCTCAATGGATAATGTAAATGAAAATAATTTTTTGTGTGTCTCTGAGTGCGGCATTAGTACTCAGAGACAACAAATTTAATAATTACCAAGGCGACTTCAATTTTATATATTAATATGTCAGGTGTTTAATCTAGGGTCGAGTGAGGATGATGCAATTGCATAGACTTCTAGTACAGGATGTCATAGGTAGGTACTGAATAGCATTACGGTATGCAAAACACATAACATAGGTAGGAATGTGGAGAAACGGATTGACATGAATAGCAGCATTGTATTATCCTACCACAGACGGTAAGAACTAACTAACGTTTTTCCTTTCCAGGTAGCAAACCTAACCAGCTATGGCCTCAAGTTCCTGGGTTCTACATCGAACAGCAAGGAGTTGTTGGCAGCGAGCGCACGACTCGCCTCAGCTCGGGCGTGTCTGAGAATGTATGACGAAGCACTCGCGTTGAAGACTGCGTTTAATTACGGGCTAGGAAAACAGGTAACGCTATATCTACTTTTCTTTAGGCACAGTGCTTTTTGTATTATACCTACTTCTGTCAATGTCGCGTAGCAGTTAAGGGTTGGATCAGGTAGGTATCTGATGATGATGTCGATTGTGTCAGGCCTTGTGTCACTTCTGCCTATCTGACGCTTATTGGGAAGTATAAAACAGGGCTTAAGTGTTGTTTATTTTTTTATTAGTGCCTTTGTTGTTGAGATTAGTTATCAACATTGAATATTTTATACTGTCGCGCGTCAAGTTGTCTTTCCAAATTATTGCAGTTTATTTTTTTTTTGTTTTTAAAACACATTTTAAATATTTGCAGGACGGTCCGTGGGGTCCTGTAGGTGTGGCAGCGGGTTTGAGTACCCTGGGGTACATTCAGGCAGAGATATTAGGTTTCCTCATCGACACAGGTCTCCTCGCCGCATCTAAGGACACAGACTTTAAGGTGAAGACAGCACACAAACTGTGCTGGTCGTTATCTGCATTCTGTGCGTTTATTAGGTTCGTATTACATCATTATTTAAACTGTATTATTATATCGATCATTGTTATAAATTTCAATTGCAGGAGTTGCGCAACGTATAATTTCCCAGAAGACATCCGCTTTGATCTTCTTACTAAAACATCGAACTTCAATGATCAAAACAGGAGATAAAGTCTACTTTTAGATACTACAATTTACACTATAAGTAGGTATTATAGGTACCTATTTCAAAATGTCCATAGACATGAAAACAGGTTCTATGTTCCTAATCTTTACTTTCTTATGTTACCATTCTAAACTTTTACCTTTCATAAATCATATGTAGTTATTCTTACGTTAACTGGCATCGTGGTGTAGCACTTAAATTTGGTCGTCTCGTCACTGACATCGCCGTGTCGTGTGACTTGGGTTCGATTCCCACACGAGACCAATAGGTACCTACCTATTTGTGTGATTCATAGATATTTGTTTCAAGTCTGGGTAGGTATACTTTGTGTCCATTAATCGTATGTGCGTAAAATCCCCGCGACTCATGGCGAAGTCTTTAAAAAAGTCCTTTCTCACAAGGCATCAACTTTTAACAGATCAATCCGCAGTCTGAACGCGTGTGCCGAAGCGCTCAAATCCCCTGAGCGCACAAAATGCGCGCCGGCTCGGTTCACGCAGGCTTCCCTGACGACTACCAAGTTCCTGCTGGACACAGTACACGCAGTCAGCTGGCTGCCCCCAGGGTGGCTGTGGGGCAGCGCGCTCACCACACAGCAAGCCAGCGGTATCGCCACATTGTCAGCTGTGTTAGGACTCGTCATACATTATCATGGAAAAAGGTTTTAAGGATCTTTGATGTATTTAAAAATATCCTCCAGGGTCCTAATTCAGAACCATCGGAAAATACCCGCAACAGAAAGTTTTCGAATCTAAGAACGAGATGTATTAGTAGAGAAAACTTTATCGTGTAGAAAATTTAAAAGTGATTCGGTAATATGAGATTTTTTCCAACCATCAACCATTTTCTATATGTATCTCTCAAAAGAAACCCAGTTCTCGGAAGTAAACCTCCCGACGGACCAGAATAAGGGCCTAGATAATACACTTCCACAATAACAGACATTCCTGTATATCCCGTGCCAAGGATTCACAAGACTGTGGGTGTCGTAGGCTGCTCAGGAAATGTGACACCGTGTATTAAACACATCTTACATATCGAGGCATAAACCCACCAACAATAGAACTTGTAAAGAGAGTTATCGTCAGGCAGGCGGCCTGTATAATGTGTAAAACTTTTTGTCAAATCCTATTGCTAGATTATAATTGAACGGCATTTCGGCGCCCATCAAGTGATATGTGTCGCAGTTACGGCATTTTAAATACCACGTCGGTGTTCGCAAACGGGCGTAAGTATAGCCCGCGTGATTGTAAGCGGTTACCGTAGCATATTATGTGCGTCTGCAACACGAGAGGCATCACGAGGGCTTACTATACTTCAAAGCCCTTACTTCCACAAAGAGCTCTGTTCTAAACACCATTACTTATCAGAAGGAACACAACGTGTTATTATGACTGTGTTCTTCTCTAAGGCGGCGGTACTTCCCCAGGCGAGTGGCTCAGTATGATCGGGGAATACCCGCTTTGTCTTGATTTTCAATCATTTGACAACAATATCAACAACAATCACGTGTAGCACAATGCGATAACTCCCACAGATGTAACAATACTGCATACTGCCAATGATCGTCGTAAAATTGTTTTAATTACAGGGATATTTTTGTGCGACTGGATCGTACAAATTCGAATTGTGTTTAAAATGTAAATATGTACAGTACCTACGTAGATAAGTTTTGAAATTCTTATTATTTTTAAGATTGTATTGTATATATATATCTGTATTATGTGAAATAAATGTACGTCATCTAACCATTGTTAGGCAGCGATTTATCTATTTGAAATTATTTCTATTAAACATAACATCGCCATTTTTCCCGAAGGATTAGGCAGAGAAACATCCACATTTCATCAGCTATGTTAGGTCCTATGCACCTAATAGCTGGCAAGCCTATTGCCATAACTAGACACTTTTCCAAACTCATGATAGAAAAATTCAATAAGTACAGCTTTTGATCGACGCGACACAGGAATCGAACCAGTCTCGTAGATTCCCCCTGGCCCTGCGCCACCGAGGCAGTTTCTGAATGTTATTAAATTTTTCATTACTTGTTGTTTTATGTCAATGAATCTTGATACTTTAATGAAAACATTAATCGATTTTATGTATCAATACAATGTAATTACAAAGAAAGATCTATTAGCTATGGGAAATTGATTTGTTTAGTGATTACCAGAATGCCAAAAAGGAGGGTAATGTTTTTTCACTATCCGTATAATCAGTTGTTTATAATCGTCGTTTTATTCTATTTATTGAGATAAGATAACAGCTAGGAAATGTCGAGTAAATCCTTGATTTATTGATAGTAAATCCACATTTTTATCCAACGCACGATAGCTGTGTATAAAAGGCACGATTTTAAAACAATTCAACAAAAAAAATGCATAAAATTTGAATAACACTAAGCTGTAACCCTATGGACGAGCCACTAACTTAGAGAGTTTGTGCATTCTACAGGGTTCTAAATACTCTAAGCAATTTTCAATCAAAATCAAAATCAATGTCTCTCAATTATCACCGTAACAGACAGATTATAGTTATTATTACATATGATATACATGATTATTATGTATATATATATATATGATATACATATACATGATTATTAGTACATATTTTTGTCACGTCTCATACTTCAATGTTTACCCATGTCATAACGGAGAGAGCCTGGAGATTTGTCACACGGGTCCCTGTACCTACTACAAACTCCAGATGTTAACTTATACTTACTTGTAATTACATTATATCAACACACCATTGTATGTACTTTGTGAGAGAATTAAACGCATATTATTATATTATTATTATAAGAAACCTTATACATCATAGATGACTACAGTCAGCATCAAATTGATCTAAGCATATTAAAGCAGTTGAACTAGTGACAGACAAATTCTGATATTTGACAAAATTCGAGTAATTAGCAAAAAGATTTTGGATTACAAAATTAAAATCCCTGATGGTGGCCAAGCCAGTGTCGGTCACACAGAGTTACGGCCTACCTTTAGCTAATGAGCGGTGGGATGCCGTGGGGTAAATTGTGACAGCTTTGAGATGAATCTAATGCTGACCGTACTATCTCTAATAGATAATCTGCTACCGTTGAATCAAGACGACGCTATGTATTGATAACGATGATGTTTGAACTCACTCACAAGTATCAAATTCAAGTGGACCACAATTCACAAGTATCAAGACGTGCCCTTGACGATAGTAAAGAGTCATTTAAAACAGTGCAAGTTATACTGGAGAGAAGGCAGACCATACTCCGATATAGAAATCTGGTAAGTGTTAATTCTTAACACAGTGGACAAGACCACAGATCACAGTTGTGAATTAAGCACGAGTCTCCTCCAAAGAATGTGGAGGGAATTTAGTCTACTATACCACGTTGGCGAGACGGGTTGGTATAAGGATTTATTTCGTCCATTTCTTGCAGAAATTTATACACAGAACTTAAAATTAACGACAAAAGAAACTTTCAACTCATGAACTTGAGAATGTAACATAACATAGCATCACGCCTTTTTCCCCGAAGGGGTAGGCAGAGGTGATTCACACCCACATTTCGCCAGCTATGTTTGGTCCCATGAAATAGGGGGCGAGCCTATTGTCATCAACCGGGAACATTTGTTTACCAAACTCCGGGAAAATCTTAATACTGGAATTTCATGATAGAAAAACCCAATACCTACCATTTTCACCCGACCCGGGAATCGAACCCGGAACCTCTTGCTCAGCAGTCGTATACACTTCCCGCTGCGCCACCGAGGCAGTTAGTTAGTTGAGAATGTAATAGAAGTAAATGAAATAGATATATCTCTCATAGTTTTAATTTTATTTTTATGTTTACTTATGAAGTAGAAACACTCTTAAAAAGTACAAAATACAGAGAGGGAGTCTTTCATAGTATAAGCCAAGTGTCTATCTTTGTCATATACGTGGAGAAAAAAGATAACAACATCACACTTGCCTCAGCACTCACCATAACGCGCCCTAAGTAAATAATTCTATCACATGCTTGTGTACGGATAACGGTAGCTATGTCTAGGATTAGGGCTGCCTGTCTAATAAATTTATTCATATTTCGATTTCTTTGTTATTTATCATGATGGATCTCTATCTGCGGTTTGTATAGCTACACCGCTGTAACCTGGTCCCTGGCGTCATATTAAATGCATGGTAAGAGGGCTTAATTTACGGCGGTCAAGCCTTGGCTAGTGGGATTAAATTCTAGATATGGAAATAAATGAAACATTATTAATTTTTTGCTATTATATTTATTAAGCATGAGTCTTCTAATGAGTTTCATTATAACATATTTTATCTTTCATTACATGTATGTCTTACTAAAGATATTGCCGAAAACTTTTTAATTTTGGAACTTGGACAAGTAAATTCGAAGGCCGTTATAAATAGCTTTCAAATCATAGCAAAAATTATACATTGAAAAAAACATCAGTCTAAAATTTTGATATGCATGTGATATTGTGAAACTGTTATGAAAACACGCAATAAACTCATAAAATGCAACGAATAAATCAATGATGTCACACCAACTAATACAAAAATTCGTTTCAAATTCCGTTTTATGATAATGGCACTGATTAATTAATTAAAATCTACTTAACTGGGATTCAATTATGTAATCTAAATAAAATTATATATAGTAGCTACATTATTTAATATCACCACGCCTGCCTGCCACAGGGTATACAGAGACCACAAACCTTTAATTACACCGATCCAATCAACTCTTCCTCTACATCCATCAATATCTTCGTAACACGACTGTCAGTTTCAGATTTTTTAAATTTGACCACATCATAAAAACATAATTATCTCACTAAATAAAATTTGATATTAAAAATCTTTGTTATGTACGAATTATATCTAACTTACATTAGTTTACATTGAATTTATTATATATAAAAATAGGTAATTTATATTTGTTATACATATTACTATTTGGTTAATTTGTCATAGTTGACTAGGAAGAACAATTTTGTGATGAATATCTATTTAACTTGTGTAGTACGTACAATTTACAATACATAGTCCGACTGATTGAGTACTTAATTTATATTTTGATGTACTTGTAAAAATAAATGAAGCTCAAGTTTGCATACGATCATCTATATATTTTTCAAACTACCTTGTAAGGTGTGTAAGGGTTTTCCAGGTTTTTTAACACATTCAGTGCCCTCGACGCGTCTGTGCGTTTCAACACGCAATACTACGTGCCCTCGACGCACATATGCGGTTCATACATTTTACCTCGACATTGCCTAGTGCCTTGGACCAATCTGTGAGTCTATTGTTTAGAAAGACGAAGTTATTGATATGTAGCTATTGTAACTATATATCATCGTAGTTAAACATATCTCTTATTATTATATGAAACCTGATATATACTTTTAAAATATTGTAATATTATGAGAAAATTTATCAACATTTACACTACTTTGGAGGTACAATATGATTTAGTAGAACGAATTAAATTTAGAACTTGATATGACTTAATTTTGCTGCGCTTCGGCGCTAAGAGATCTGTCAAACGTCAGTGTAAAAAAAAAAACTCCTATTCAGCCAACATAATTACATCTTAACTATAACAATAAAAATAATATGTACGTACTAAAATAAAATCAAACAATGGCAATTCTAATATCAATTTTCAGTCTCAACACGTAGGTATACCAAATTATTCGAAGATTTACTTACCAAATTATTTTCGTTCCATGGTACTTCACGAACATACAATATCTACCTAACTACAGGTCACACCTCTTAACCTGGTACCAGTCCAGATATCTCTATAAAACCTATAGCTTTTGTAATTCATATTGAAAATAATGATCGTGTTTAGGAAACAGTCTTATGGCCAATGTGACTAGTTTACTGGGTTGTGGGGCTATCGTCCACGTGGCGAGGTCACTGTTGGAGCCCAGGCTCGATACGAACGAGTTCTCGAAGTTTCGTCGAGAATTCTCGTCAGATATAAGTATGTAGAGTGCGTAACGGCATAGCAGGCGGTGTCTAAAAGGGTAAAATAAATTTATTTATAGTACAAAAATGATAAATCAGTTTCTGACTGATTAAGAACAGTAATAAAAGCAGTAAATGGTGTATATAAACTCACAGTGCCGTAGGTTTGTCAGTGTTAGCTTGCATGGTGACTCTGCTGAGCAATGAGCGTCGTTCCTCCTCTCCCCAGCGGCACAGGAGCGCGCGAGCCTGCGCCTGCACCTCGCGGTCCGCGCTCTGTACCATGCGCCACGCGTAGCAGATCCACACTGCTACTATTACTTCGTTGTCGACGCTGATAAAATATGTTGTTATATTTTATTAAATAATTTGGTACAAGGGAGGCGAAATATACAACTCTTATTTATTGGGCAAAAGAACTTGAAGTTTAAAGCTTGGGTGTTAAAGCCACAGCACGATGGGAGCCCAAAGATCACCTGGGAGATCTTTGCCTTGGTGGTTACAATAAAATAATAAAAAACTAAATTCGTTCAGTCACACCTTAAATTGCTTATCTTGCTATAAAAAATACGGAACTTTTAATACACTAATTTACGGAAGTATCTTAGTGAAAAATAAAAAAACTAAATAATATTACAAGTGTATAGGAGCGGTGAGTAGCGCCAGCAGCGTGTCGGTGACGTGTGGCGGCGCGTGCTCGTGCGCACACACGCACGCGTACGCCGCGTGCACGCGCGCGCGCGCCGCCAGCGGACACGCCTCGCGCCACGGGGAACCTGCCCAGCGCACGGACACGCCCGGCCAGCCCAGCCCGGCTTCTAAGTCATGTACAATTTATTTAAAAATTATCATTATCATAATTGGTTGTAGACGGCACAAAATGAATAGTTACGTGTATGTCGCAGCGCGGCGCGCACGGCGGCGTCCCCGAGCGCGGCGGCGTAGTCCAGCGCCGTGAGCCGCGCCGCGCCCAGCACGCACGCCACCACGCCCCGCGCGCATGCGCCGCCTACCCATCGCACCCACACCTGAGATTATATACATACGTCACATATCTGAGTACGATTTTGCGAGACAGACGCAATAATATATATAATACTTACAGGTAAGGCCGCGGTAGCAGCCGGCTCTATACACATAATGACTAACGCGCGAGACACCAAGTCTTCTAGTTCACCCTCCGAACTACTGAGAGGCGACACTGGAAATAAAATATTAGTACTTTCAATTTTTAAATTATAAGTTTAATACAATATTTTTTATAAACAATAAATAGTACAGTCAAGTTGTACTGAACAAAGCGGTTTGCTGGAAAAGTTTTCGAGAGTGAAGAATATGGATAATTTTATAAATAACAACTACAAAAACTCGTATTTTCATAACTATGTCGACAAAACATTTGAATGTGTGAAAATATAATATAATAACAGTGGACGCGTACCTAACAATGTGAGAGTGTTCAACAAGCACGTGGAGTGTGCGGGCACGTGCGCGGCGAGCGCGGGCGACGCGGCGCCGCGCACCCACTGCGACACGCCCAGCGAGCGCTTGCACTGTGACGTCACAGCCACTTGTACCACGCCACTGGGGGGTATTGCCAGCTCGCATGCCAGAAGTATTAATCTGTCGAAAAAACATTCTTGTAGTCGTAGAATGCATAAAACATATTTTTGTGCGGTCCACAAATTGTTTTCTGGGAGTACTTTATAGCCGTTACAAGCTTCGCTTTGTACATGACGCTCCCATGGTCTACCGGCGACGGGGGAAGTAAGATAAAATGATAGTGTCAGTAGGAAGCCGTCGCTGTTGACAGCAACTTGTGTCCTAGAGTGACACAAACACGAAGATGAGTCCGCTAACAGAATAAACAATCTCAATTTACGAACACAAGTCTATTATTTGAATTTCAACGTTACAGCAATGTAAATAAAAGTCACAACAAGTCGTGATTAGCAATAACTACACCAATTGTTTTACCTGAACTGAGGCAGGTCATGGTAGGGTCGTGCCACACTGTGGTGTACCATGAAGAACCTGTCGAGCGCCTCGTCCAGCGCGCGCTCGGGGAGACGGTGCCACGGTAACTTGCATGCTTCGTCTAACATCTGCGTCCATAAAATAACAAAGATTATATTATTGGTTTTAAGACAATATTGTTTAACTGACGTCAATTTCATTTGGCATACAACTGCCTAGTTCGATCCTCGGGTTTAGACTCATCACTTATTAACACAGAGACAGACCGAATATGGGTGGTCTGACGTAGTTATGAGACATGCATACCTAAGGGTTGCCCCACATCTGATTCTAGCATTCGCACCGAACCGCGCTTTCCTATGTTTCTATCCTTTTCTTTCACTTTGAGCCGTTATTTACTAGAGCGAGATAGATAGTGAGACCGACCGCCTCGTCGATACCGCCGCGTACGGTCGCACTGTCGCACTGTCGCTCTTTCTCGCTTTAGTAAATGACGATTCAAAGTGTCAGAAAGGGATAGAAACATAGCAAAGTGAACATTTAGATGAAATAAAATTTGTACGTCACGGTCGTCAATAGCAAACAAATAGACGGCAGTTTAAAATGCACTCTTATTACATTTAACCTAAGGTTGCATTTTCATTCACCGGCCATGGTTAATTTAATACAATAATTCGCGGGCAGAAGGTTAATAGTACCTGTTGTGGAGGTGGTATGAGAGTGCCCGTGAACAGATACAGTAGCGAGGCGAGTCGCGGTATGAGCTGGTCCCCCACGTCCCGCACCAGGGTATCCGCTGTCGTGTGGCGCCACGTGTTGCAGCACCATGACGTCAGCTCAGCGTCCGGACACGTCGACATCTGACGTCGAGAAACATAATCGGTAGTAGTGCTCATTTAAAACAAAGAAAAATTTGAGGTTTTTCATTTGAAATACATTATGCTTATTGAGTTAATGACCAACAAAGCAAGTTCCAAAATAAAAATAACATCTGATATTACGTTGCGATAGATGGCATTACAATAATAATAATTATTTGTTTCAAGATACAAAGTCTCATAAAATACATACCTTACAGACTAACATACATACAATTATATAACTAAAATTAAACATGACACGGGTATTCATTTCGGCGTCATGTTACGCGACACAGTGTTGCTACATCTTCTGGGAAAACGCAGATATACATTAGATGGACAAATGTGGCAATGTCGGAATATTAAATTTATTAGAATGCAGCCTACCAGACACTATTCGGAACACAAACTATATTCGGAAAACCCTCCCTTTTAATCAGAACAATAATATACATGTATAGTGGATATAGACTGATAGATGTGCTTACCTGTAAAGCGATCTGTAAACTCTTTCCACAAAACCACTGACATTCATTCCAGGGTAGTTTAGCTAGTTCAGCGAGTAGCGCGGAGGCTTGTACACGACTCTCCTGCGTCACGCTCGGTGCTACCGTCATGCTCGGCGACACCGTCATGCCGGGTGACGCCTGCACGCTGAGGTAGGTTTGGACACACCACTCGAATATCTGTTGTAAGAGGTACATCTCCGTGCCTGGGGTGTGGAATTAAAAATATATATGTATACGATTATATGTATATAGGTGAGGTCCTGGGTTCGATCCCCACCCAGGACAAATCTTTGCGTGATGAGCATAAAGGTTTGTTCTGTGTCTGGGTGTAATTTATCTATAATTTATTTATTTATTTAATTTTAAAGAAGGCTTACAGTCTAATACACCATTAGTATACATGAAATAATTATAATCAGGTTGCTAATTACAAGCCTCCACATTTGGTTAATATTTTTTTAAAAAGAAGTTATATATAGGTATATTATTAATATAGTACTATTATTAAAAATAAGAAAAAACAGAATGAATAAAAGGTTAAACTAAAACAATAAAAAACAAAAGCTAAAAATGTACAGTTTTTAGTTATATATATAATATATAATAGAATATGTATGTATTTACAAAAAAAAATGTATTTAAGTAGAACATCAGTTGTTTAGTACCCATAACACAAGCAAATATAATTGCTTAATTTGGCACTAGATGGCGCTGTGTAAATGTGGTGAAATATTATTATTATTATATGTATACCATTGTCCATGTAGTGACGGATTAAGAATACATAACGTCACTACCCCATCTCAACCCGTGGGTGTCGTAAAGGGCGACTAAGGGACCTTATACAGACAACAACACTGCAAGAAAAGGAAAATTCGAAACAAACCCTATACCAACCCGTTTCGCCAGCGTGGTATAGTAGGCTAAATTCCCTCCACATTCTTTGGAGGAGACCCTTGCCCAGCAGTGGGACGTTTTTGGGTTGAAATGATGATGTATACCATGTCAATGGTAAATAGGTGTTAGTGTTCGGTAACTACCATTTGTACTGTACTGTAAAATAAATGTTAACCTAAAAACCTTACTCACCAGGACAGTCGAGAATTATTTGGTGCACATTATCAACGAAATGTCTTAGCATGGGTGTGTACTGCTCATTGTCACCGGTAGATGGCAGCAGCGGTAGCGAGCCTGAGTGGGGGCAAATCCACGCGCCCCAAGACTCTTGCAGGGCAGACCACGAGTACCAAGCGACTAAACATAGAAAGTTGTTGTGTCAAAGTGAATTCTAATTTTTTTTTTAAATAAAGCATATTCAGGTCTCCAGACATTTTGACATAATCAAAGAAATTTTGAAACATATCCGTTTAGGAATTTTCAATTTAATTTAACTTATATGTATCTTTTGGGTGTTGTAAAAAAATAATTTGAAAGGAAAATTTAAAATCAAATTTAAACTTTAAACAGTAGATATAGAATACATATTCGTGTGTACCTCTCTCAGGCGCGTAGCTGAGTTTAGTAGCGGCTGCTACGAAAGCTCTCTGTAGCGCATGTAGCAGCTTCGCTACGTAGGGCGAGTAGATGGCGAGGTGGGCTACGTTAGATGAGCCCTTCAGACCTGTGCGAGCTTCCCACCACAACACGCCTAGTTCACGTAGTAAGTGTCCTAGCTGAAATTAATATAATTTTTATAATATTAGTACAATACTCGCCAAATAACTCTGAGTCAACGAAGTTAGCTACAGTACGTTAGAACACAGACGTCGAGGCTGCGTAACGCATCACAGCGACGGTATTGTGGCTTATTTTGGCGAGTATTGTAATGTGCTAGTTTTATTTTGTCTTGAAAATATAAACAGGCTCGCCCTCTATTAACAAGGGTCTAACATGGCTGGAGAAATATGGGTGTCTTTCAACTCTGCCTACCACTTCGGGAAAAAGGGTTTAATGTTATATTATATAATGTTACCTGATCAAAAGGCACATCAGTAGCTGTGGCATCAACAGCGCGCACAACATGAGTCCAATGCGTATAAGGCAACTTATTCTCGATCGATAATCTCGCGCAACTCTTGACGCATGTCGACATGTGTTGTGACGTCATCACGACGGCAGTATGCACGCCAAGTATCTCTACTAGCATGTGGTGTTCGGAGGCTGGAGTAGAGCCGTATCGTTGGACCGCGCGGAGTAAAGCTTCGAGGACATCGTGACGTTGTGCGGTGTCCGCTGTTTCTGACCAGCGGTGCATTTCGAACTGTGGACGAATATATACTTACGTTTTAGATTAGGATAAGATTAAGTGGTGGATATTTCAAGATGGAAGCGTTGTGCTTTCGATTTAAACATGTGACAAACATTCAAATGTCCCACAGTAATTTGTGTACTTGTAATATTTATATTGTACTCTTACGATATTGGTATAATTTGGGATTTTGTAAGGTTTTTGTTTTCAAGCAGGTCCAAAACGTTAAGTGGGATTTATTGTGGATTACTGAAGTTATCATACAGTTGTAACAAACTAGAAAGAAAGGCATTTCTATTTTATTTATTTACAGATCTAATAACCGAAATTAAAATTTATCATCAATGCAGAATATTTATCTTCGAAACGTAAAGAAGAATAGTACCTTCGATAGATAGCTGAAGACTGCGTGAGAAGGTAGTTGCGAGTCTAACAGAGCCCTGTACACGACGGGCCAGTCTGCGCTGGGCAGGCGGCGAGGGGACAGCAGTGCACCGCAGAGAGTTTGTTGCAAACTGTTGGCGCCACGCTTGCCCCATGATGATAGTAGCTGTGAGCACGTGCGCCCGCTGTCGCAGATCCAGCGCTAAGTATGTATAAATTTGTGTATAATTAAAAATAGCCAAAAATATTAAATAAACGCATAACAAAATAATTATGGGCGATTTTATCTTCATAACGTAGCATTACTTATTTTTCTTGTGTCAAGGAATAGGTTTAGGTTTACGGTGTTGCCAAAAAATGATTTCAGTAAAAAGTTAAATTTTTACTGTTAATAGGTGATAGACGTGTATCCTTGAAATTTAAATGTAGATATATCTATATAATAATAGGTATACGTATACGTATATAACATACGTCAGCGAGGTCGGACACAAGCGCGGTGAGCACGTGCTGTGCGGGCGCGCAGTGTGCGCATGCGCCGGCGCCGCGCCACGCGCGCTCCACCACGCGCACGCCGCACTCACTGCTGCGTACACGTCTGTCACGCACACATTATTAGTATTTAGAGATTTGTTACAAACGAAACAATTCACAAAAAAAAACAACAATTTTAACTGCATGTGCTTACAATGTAGGTAAATTCTGGTTAAATCGATGTTCTTCCTTTTTTATTTTGTAAAATTTTTTCAACATATTCATTTAAATATTTATGACATAACACTTCTGATTCACTTAAGATATTTCAAAAGTCAATCAATACTTTAACTTAGCATGCCCCATATTAAAAATCAATACCGAAATTTGTTATCCTACTTACTATATTATCTCATTAACGAGATTAATTGAGCTTTGCCTGTATGGTAATTTTGATCTTTTTACATTACAATAAGGTTAATAATTGTCCAGTACTGTTTCTAATTTTATGACGTTTTTACTAGGTGTGTGATATAGAATAATACAAGACAAGTAGGTAGTGTATGTACCTGGCGAGCGCGTGCAGTGCGGCGGCGGTGCGCGCGGCGTGCGGTCGTGCACGCGCCAGGCGGCGCACGGCGGCGCGCGCACTGCGCCGGTTGTCCGCCACGCCGCGCTCTGCCTCCACCGACACACACCATTCTCGCGCCTGACAACAATATCTTCATCTATATTTTTATACTTATTAATTATTGTAAAAATTGATAAGCATCAAAGTGAACCACGCCCAATCACCTGTGGCGTTCCGCAGGGATCAATTCTAGGTCCATTACTTTTCTTAGTTTATATTAATAGTATACATGAGATTGGTCTTAAAGGAGACATCACCTTATACGCTGACGACACCAGTTTATTTTATTCAGGTTACTCGGCACATGAACTAACAAAGCAAGCCCAACATGATCTGAATATCTTGCACACCTGGTTACAAGCAAACTTGTTAACCATCAATACTTCGAAAACCAAATATATCATATTTTCATCAAAAAATAAAAACGTTGACGACTACAATCCTTTGAGCATTAATGGCGAGAAAATTAGCAGAGTTTGCCAGGAAAAATACCTAGGTCTAGTATTGGATCATCAACTTACATGGAAGCCCCACATTGAAAAAATACGTAATAAATTAATTTCATTGTCAGGTGCTTTACGACCCATAGTCCGAAGTCTACCAAGAAATATAAAATACACTATATACAATTCTTTGGTTAAATCACACATTGAATACCTAATTGAAGTCTGGGGATCAGCAGCTAAAACTAATTTAAAACTATTACAAATCTCACAGAACAAATTAATTAAAACATTATTTCGATACGATTATTTAACACCTACTCTAAAAATTTACAAGGAAACTGGACTTATGAATCTTGCTCAAACATATAAATATTATACTTGTATATTAATTAGAAAGATCTTAACAAAAGATATCCATTCGCAACTGACGTTCACTAAAAGAGTAGACTGCTACAAACGTTCAACTAGGCAGGCCAATAATATTTGTCTGAGACCACCCAGAACAAATTACGGAAAAAAGAGCATTCTGTTTGAAGGGGCCCAAAGATACAATAAGTTACCGAAAGATATCAAAGAAGCTAAAACATTATTAACATTTAAAAAGCTATTAAAAAGCCATATTTTAAGGGATTTTTCATTAATTAACTAGTTTATTTTATGGTTACATGTCACTAAGTCATAGGCCTTAGTAAACAAATACTGCACGAGATTTGTTAACTTAACTATAACATATTTTTAACTTAACTAATATTACAACTACCTACATACTAACACTACTCTAAGTTGGTTATTATATTTGTATTCATTATTGTATTTTTCTCTGTAAGTGATTATTGTTAATCTTTTGAGAAAAATAAATGTCTTTAACCGTTAAAAATTAAATGCGCTTATTTCGGAAAGTATCAATTTGATTTACAAATTTATTTTAAGGCCTTTTTTGTGTCTTACTAAGGCGGCAAACTAATTTACGGCCCATCGCATGGTAAGCAGTTACCATAACCTTTTTTTTATACCACGACGGTGGCAAACAGACGTACGGTCCGCCCGATGGTAAGCGGTTACCGTAGCCTATGGGCGCCTGCAACACCAGGGGCATCACGAGCGCGTTGCCGACCTTTAAGAAACCTATTCACTTACGCAGGTTGTCAGCCCTTTTCCTCCCTCGCCCTAATAATCTCTAGACACCTCTACTGACCCACAGGAACGGATCACTCCCAAGGCAATGTTAATATGGCTGCGGTCTTATAGAGCGAAGATACTTCCCCAGGTGAGCAGTTTAGTATGAGTGGGGGGTGTGACCCATTATGGGCTACCTTGATTGAATATAACTTATTGTAAGCTGCTGCCCGGAGCTTCTTTGCTATGGATCTTTGTTTAGCCACTACCCAGGTCCTATTGGTCCTAGCGTGATGTATGCCTTGTCTATAGCCTTCCTCGATAAATGGGCTATCCAGCACAAAAATAATTATTGGTATCGGTTCAGTAGTTCCTAAAATTAGCGTGCAAACTTTTCAGCTTTATAATATTAGTATAGATTTATTATATATTACACACCGGTACAGCGATAGTGATGTGCTTGCACTTCTGCGGGCACTGCTTGCGTACGGGAGGTATGGGTCTGTTGACTCGCAGTACTGACACGAGCTCCCACAGTCTGCTGTCTAACGACGATATACGTGATACTTCTGTACACCACTCCCTTGCAATCAATAAACAATAACAAGTTTTAAACACATTTATTATAATAGTACACCCAACACTAAACAAATGAATTTGTGGATCACATAAATACTCATTTTATTCTCTATTATTCTATATAGGGACCAAGACAAAGATGGATAGATGAGATACATAAAATAGCAGGAAAGGACTAGATTGCAAAGGCAAAAGACAGAGAATCATGGAAATATGGAGGAGGCCTTTACCCGTAGAGAGGTCCTTCATAAATAAATGAAAAATATAAATTATGAATTCATATAAATATATAATATATTACTTTCATACTATAGTTATAATTCAATTTGTATAAAACAGTGTAAATTTAATTATTTCTTTTATGATGTAAAAATGATGTATTAATTTTATTACGGAATAAATGAGGCTATATTATTATAGGGATAGAACTCAAAATCTAGTGTTCAACATTTCGTATAATAACAGTAATAATACTCACTGTGCAAGTCGTTCAATATCTTTCAGATGTTTGTCGACAAGAGACAAAAGTGTGCGCGCATCTCGTAAATCTACGTCCTCTACGGGAGACTGTATCTCACTTCGTCTGTATCTGTGAATAAAGTCATATGGAAAATATATATAAATTGATATTTGTCTGTACGACAAATTGCATCTAGGTTTAAAATTCCCCAGCAGTGGTTCTCATGTTATTATAATTTTCCTTTATGAGTGCAACAGCGGCCAGTAAACGATTAAATTTATTGGACAGACTTAATTAACTTGTTTATACAACACCAAGTCAATTACGGTTTTTCATTCAAAACTGTTTGACAATCGCATCAAACAAGGCTGCATGAAAACAATGTCACACCTTTTCCCCGAGGGGAAGTGGGGCAGGGGTGCATCACACCGACATTTCGCCAGCTATGTTAGGGCCTCCTTTCCTCTATCTAGAGCGCTGAGAGGGTCTAAAATAAACATCAAATTTTCTTTTCTCTTTTCAAATAAAAAACAAATGCCTTCTATTTTGAACTAACACGTACTTTTCGGGTTTCACAGTTTGTGTAAAAGGCCTGACGCTATGTTATATATTATGTATGGCTATATGACAGAATAGGGTTGTTTTGGCAGAATTTATTTGAAAAATCCTCTGTAAAAGTCGGTAATTCGAATAAATTAATTACATAAATTCCTCTAAGTATAAATATAATAAGTATTTCCTCTAAGTATGGAATTTTTTTTTTTGTCAACTATGATGTATGTACTTTTAGTGAATTGAATAAAAATCTTGATAATTAGAGTAATTAGTACCTACCACGCGCGAAGTCAGGGTATGATACTAGTTTTAAAATATATAGAAAAAAGAATATTCATATTGTTCTGACCGTTTCCGTGACCGATCCTTGATCTTCAATATGTTGTGAACAGCTTTCCGTAGCGGAGTGTTAGGTGGTGTGGTGTCCTGCGGGGGCGGCGGCGTCGGCAGCGGGAACTCGTCTAGCTCTTGCGACGGCGCCGGCCGGGAGACCGCGCGCTTCCATGCTGCTTCTAGTGCCTACAAGTGTAACGTAATACTGAGTTTTATCATGTTTTTGGTTTTTTCATGGTTACAAGTCAGTATCAGCTGGATTTTTAGGTGAGTAGAGACTAAAGGAATACAAGAGAGCATTTACTTTTAAGAAGTTCGATTCGATATTTTGCTATGGGTACATGTTCGCTATATATTAAAAACATAAATGTCCCACTGCTGGGCACGGGTCTCTTACAAAGAATGTGGAGGGAATTTAGCCTACTATACTACTCTGGGCGGAAGAAAGCGGAAGAAGAAGGGCGAAGAATGTGAAGAGAATTTAACCTACTATACTATACCGGGTTAGTATAGGGTTTGTTTCGAATATTCCTTTTCTTGCAGTGCTCTTGTCTGCATAAGGTTACTTAGTCGTCTTTTACGACACCCACGGATTGAGATGGGGTATTAAAAACATTATATTACACAAATATTACATGGGACCGTTTATAAAAAGACTCGTATAGTATTTTATACGAACGTTAAATGACATGTAAATGCTCGACATAATGCTGTTAAATCCCAGCTTTTAGCTAAGAATAGAGCACACTTAAGCCGCTTATCACTGACTATAAGAGTTTGTCGTAAATCAATGACAGAAAGTTGTACAGTAGTACTCACATGCTCCGGTATGAACCTAGCGATGTCGGCGTGGTGTGGCATGGCGCGAACCTTCTCCCCCTCCTCTAACCAACACAGGTACTCGCCCACCATCCTGTACACGCACATCATACTTAATAACTTGGTCGGAAACAAACAAGAAATGGGCACAGACCTTCAGAGACGGACTGTTTATAGCAGTGCAGAGCTTTAAGCAGTCCCTGTTAACGATCCGCAGTTTCAATGAAAGAAATTCTCAATACACAGACCACTTGAAGCGGTTCGCGCCGACTGCTCGCCGCTTCATCTCTTTGCGCTCCACCATCCGATTGAATGGGAGCAGTCGGTCTCCACTGTTCTTAGCAGAACGTATGTGGAATGTACATCTTAAATTTACCTACTAACAGCCATAGTAAAAACGCGTCCTATTGCAAGGCAACAAGATCATATTCCGTGTGTGTCGTCGTATTATTGTAATTTAAATTGGGTCAGTTTCATATATTTTGTGTAATGAGAATAAGCTGGCAAAGCTTTTGTGCTAGAATCAGTCGCCATTTCCGTGGATGCGCTTATACAAAAACATTGTGTGAGTGAAATAAAACTTACTTTTCAGCAGCCGTATGATACGATATCAAATTGAAAGTATTCGTCTTCGGACCATACGAGTCATTCTGACTCTCTTGTATGCTATCACTCCTACTCTCCTCTCCACTGTTCTCCGAGTCACTCGCCGACTCACCAGTCAAATCGACTATCGTTAAAGCAGGCAGTAGATTCTCATCGACTAAAGTGGAATTACTTTTAGTAATACTTTTAGTCGATTGTGGCTGGTTTGTATCGATAGATTTGCTCGATTTTAGTGATGCGGCTTCGTTGTAATGATAGGTGATTGTTTCTTGGAGACGTTTCTTTACTTGTGTTAGTGTGCGTGTTTTTATCAGCCCACTAAAGAACAGAGGTCCTACTGGCGGCGAGGTCCTGTCAAAATTAGGAGATAATAAGAACCTTAGTATTTTCATTAGATTTAGTATTCAATCTAAAGACACCAATATTATGGCTCATTTTCGTAAGGACTTAAGTTAGCGAACTCATTAGTCACACAATTCAGGAAGGCCCTGAAGTCACTTTAAATCTCTTAATTATTTTCACAAAATCAGTGTAAAGATTAAATAGCACTACAATCGGGCGATATATCGATTATTGCTTCCATGAAGAATACGCAAAATAAAAATATTAGAGAACATTTAATTGATTTGAAAGCCATTTAATTTCTCGTTTTTTATACTATTGTATGTACCTGACACAAATATTCCCACTTCTTTCTTTATCTACTACACTTACATATAATCAGGAGCCCTCTGCAAGTACAGATGTAGCAACAGTCGCCACAAGGTAAGGTGCGAGGGGTGAGTCATGGGCGCCACTAGCGCCGCGCTCGCCACGCGGTATATCACCAACTCTTCTGAACCTATGTTTGCTGATACTTGCTGGAATAACACATTTATGATATCTTTAATTTTATTTACATCTCTCTCTTTCTCTCTCTCTCTCTCTCTATCGCTGTCTCCCTCACACGCTCCTCTTAAACAATACGGAATATGCATATAAATATGTTTTTAAGTAATGGTTTACCATTAATTGGAATCATAATAACATCGTAACAAATTAATATTTAAAATAAAATTTGAGGCAATTCGTGGGTATAGAATACGATGGACTAATTGGTTAATAATATGGTTGGATGGCTAATATTATAGATATTTTCGTCACGTTTGCATCTCGGCCAGTGAGGAAAGATGTAATGTTTGGACGCTTCATGTGTTTATCCGTAAATTTAATTCCTTCATCATTCATCATTTTCTTTATTTCATCTCTATTTACATAAAACATTAAACAAAAAAATATTATTTTACGTAAATAGGAAATAAATAAGAAAAGTTTGTTATAGGTATGTTAACAGGACCATAAACAAGAAAAAAACAGATTTAATTTTTAGCCATATTTAACTAAGTACTTGCTTCATATTCCGTCTATTCCTGCAGTCTTCTTAAAGGGCGTCCTAAAAAATCAACTAACTAACCTGTATAGCATTATCGACGTGTATCTTCTGTCCATTAGCTCGTTGTAGGTGCAATGCATTCAATAATCGCGCGTATCCGTAGTGTACTAAGGTCTCATGTTGCGTATGACACATACGTAACAGGCACTCGCACAATAGTGGGCTGATACTTGCGTTCTTTACTATATGGTTGATATGCTCTTTTGAATTTTCCTCCTGTACAAAAAGTTTTTTTTACATCCCTTTTTTTTGACACTCGCAATGTAGGAGTCATTGCGAGTGTCAAAAAACAGGGTAGTAAAAAAAAAGGGGAAGTAAAAAAAAAACCGCTCTGTATCGAGGGAGACTTTTAAACAATTAATATTCACAAAGAACAATCAAAGTCATAACAATTATGTAGGTATGAACCACATAAATGTTTGTCTCATGTGAGGTTCATCAGTTCCCTAGACTAAGGTAGGCTGTAATTTTTCTTGTATATTTGTACGTCGCAATTTAGTTTCATATTTTTAGTATCGTTATCGTTTTCAATTGTTATTATTTAATCGCAGCTATTTTTTAAAATATGTTTGCTACACTTTTTTAGAATTAGGTGAAAGTGTGTGTGTATTTATATGCAAATAACACATTGTAAACTTGCAGGGCGTTATTTTTACAGTAAAATAACTGTAAGTATTACGGATACTTATTTTAATACACTTACGTAATTCTAAAATAAGTAGCAATAATTTTTAAAATATAGCTCCGATTAAATAATAAAAATTGAAAAACACCCACCATTTTGTATTAAATACGCTCTTAATGCACAGAGAGCCGTGTCCGACTATAGTAGTACTACCGTACCTGCAACAAGGTATTGGCGTAGGCGTCGAGCAGCGGCCACTGGCGGGTCCCCCCCGCGACAGCGTCTGTAGCGGCGAGCGCGGCGGGCGGCGCGGCGCCGCGCCACAGAGCGTGCAGCCACGCGCTCAGCACGCCCGCGCCACACGTGCTGGACAACCAACGTTTACTGGCACACACCGCCCGGGATATATTATATTTATTATTTAAATAATTCGTTAGCATGATTGTTAAAGCAGAAAAAAATACCGAAAAAGAATAAATAAAATATAATATTAAAAATAAAAGGTGTCAAACGAGCTATAGCGACATAGCTAATTAAATCTAAATAAATATATCGATATAGCTAAACGAGTTATATCGACACCATGTAAGAAAAGTATTTATCCGCATACTCGTCTGCCCCCATTATGGTATTAAAAAATCAAGAAAATTTAATAGACCGACTGAGGAAGAAACTATTTTTCTTTTGCCATTGTTTCAGATTATTGTCTGTTCCAAAAAGGATTTTTTTTTCAATCCAGAATTTAATGTTCTATTTATTAATAAAACAAAATAATATGTACTAACTTTTCATAGTCAAGTTGTGCGAATATCAGTCGCAGTAACATCTCAGCGCCGGACACACCGCCGCGGCCGAGCGCGCGAGCCACCAGCGACGGTCCTGAGCTCAGCAGGGACGAGAATACCTCGTTGAACCTTTGTTGTGTATATTTATACTATTAATAGTTACGAACTACAATTTATACCTCGTAAAGAAACATTACATTTTTGGCAGTTGGGTGAAAACGAGAAAAAATAAAAAACAACTGAAAATTACAAGTCAACCCCGACAAGAGCTGATTATCAGCTGCAGCATACAGCATCAGCTGATCAGCTGACATGTCTAAGAACCAGCACGATTATGTCACTTTAAACAAAATATTCGTTTAATAACTACGATGCCACAGACAGACTTACAACATGAGGTAATAAATACGTCAAACTTATAAGACGAGGGGTCAGGTTTTGCGCCGGGGTTCAAAGGGTTAAATGACGTAGAAATGAATTTATAACAAATTTGAACACAAGTTTGTGTACAATATTTTTAAATAACACTAGTATACTGACTTGGGCGTGAGCGCGACTGACTCGGGCGAGTGTGCCATCACGAACATGATCCCCGCGAGACAGTGCACGGCGTCACGTGGCCGGGCGCCCGACAACTTGCACAGAGCTGACACGCCTTCGGTACATATCTGTATACGACAATACTTATTATAAGATTTTTAAATAACTCGCGGGGCTTCGCTCCCGTCGTTATTTATTTGGCCACTGCTCAGCTCCTATTGGGTGTAGCGCGATATTATATAGTCTTATAAGTTTCCTCGATAATTAGGCTATCCAACACTAAAATAATTCGTAAACAACGTCATAAACTCAGAAACTTTACCTCTTTATAATATTGGTATAGATTATGAGCTTTGATGTCACAAAACATTATTTATCCTGAGATGTCAAATTTTAATCATCATCATCATCATCATATCAGCCTAATGACGTCCACTGTTGAACATAGGCCTCACCTAATTTCCGCCACAGCGAGCGATTTAACGTGGGGCGGCCCCCCGTCAGATGGACCGACGACCTAGTAAAGGTTGCGGGTGGCCGTTGGATGCGGGCGGCACAATCTTTAATAACAGTCACAAATTATATTTTACCACTTTTATACTCTACCGTTCACTTTTTACTAATCAGACTATTGTATGTATTCAATGCATATGCTACCGTTTTAACTAGATTTCTAATTACTACTTTTTTGAGTGGTAATTACTGGTAATTTAGAAATTTTCAGTTTGTTTCTTTCTTTTAAAAAACAAACTGAAAATTTCTGGCCTAATATAATAGAATGAAGAAAATTTAAAAATAGAACAAGTGAATATGAAGAATGCTGACACATTCTTCATATTCACTTGTTCTATTTTTAAATTTTGTTCCTTTTTTCTTCTTTATTCTATTCCCTAGGCTATAAACTGTAGATATCATGTACTAGGGCTTATAATAAGAATGGTACGCGCATGCGTAAGCAATAAAATGTCAGTGCGAAAACAACCTAAGGTGGTTTCACCAAGGAACTTATATCTCCTAACTAACTGGAATGCTTACGGGACGATATTAGAAACATTAAAAGCTACTCTGTGACTTACAAAATAAGGTTAAAATTTGTTCATTACAATAATGACAGGAAAAAATTCCTGTGAGAGCGAGATATGGAGGGAATCTGTCCCTTTCTCGCAAATGACAGTAATTATAAAAAGCGGGACAATGATATGCAGTAGAGAGAGACAATATCCCTAGATTTTTTAGATGTTTTCGGAACGCTTTTGAGGTGTAGGTAAGCGTTCCAGCTAATTAGAGATATAAGTTCCTTGGATTTCACTTAAATATTCATCTATTACTAATTAAAAGGAATATTTTTCAAAATAACTCCTATTAACGACCTGAGTATAAGTACTACATTACAAACAAAACAGAAATTACTCACCAAAGGTATACAATGTCCCCAAGAACTGGAAACTAAGGCATACGCCATCGAGAACAGATCAGTTGGTTGTTCGTCAGGAGGAGGAGCATCTATAGGTAGCAGCCAGGAGCTGCGGTGCGTTCGTAGTCGCCGCAGTACAGACCACCAGCCGTCGGGCACCGCGCCCGTCGGACACGTCACGCGCACGTACGTACATAGCCACGCGCCTATACTTACTTGTACGTCTAACGGTAAACCTCTGAAATTTATTAAATAAACTACTGTATAAAGGCGGAGATACATTACTGGCCTGTTGGTCTAGTGGTTAGTGACCCTGACTGCTAAACCGGAGGTCGTGGGTTCGATCCCCACCCAGGACAAATCTTTGTGTGATGAGCATGATTGTTTGTCCTGTGTCTGGGTGTAATTTATCTATAATAAGTATGTATTTACAAAAAAAAATATTTAAGTAGTATATCAGTTGTTTAGTACCCATAATACAAGAAAATATAATTGCTTAATTTGGGACTAGATGACGCTGCGTGAATGTGGTGAAATATTATATTACATTACTGTGTCGTGGCGCACCAGAGAAGCTCATGGCGCTTATCAGTTTCATACATTTTATGGTTAGGAACACATTAGTATGTCGTGGCGCCAACACACCACACGACACTCAAATATGTCCCTAACCATAAGAAATCTATAAAACCGATAAACACCAGGGGCCTCTCTGGAGCACCACGTCACGTCACGCCACAGTAATGTGTTTGCGTTTTAAGACAGTATTAAAATTAGTTAATTAGGGTTGACCCACAAGCCGCAAAAAAAAATGTACTTTCCTATGTTTCTATCCCTTTCTGGCACTTGGAAACTTAGTAAACCGAGAAGCAAAGCGGGAGTGCGACCGCACGCAGCAATAGAAAATGCGTTCGGCTTTCACTCTCTATCTCGCTCCAGTAAATAACTGTTCTAAGTTACAGAACCCTTAGCCTACAATTCATCGGTTCAATAATGGCCAATTTCAATAATCTATCAATCTATGGATTTGGCTACTAAAGTTAGAATTTTGACATAAGCTCCATACAAAATGTGTCAAACTTCTAAATTTAGTAGACAAATCCATACATAGATTACTGAAATCAGCCGTAAGCGAACTTAACAATTAAACTTTTCTTATTACAACACTAACATTCCGGTGGTCATTATCAAAAGGCGTGCGTCACTTACGCATGTCGTTGTGAAAGTTTATATAACAAAATTAAAAACAAAGTTTTGGTCATGAATTTCAGTAGTAAAGTGCCCGATTGATGAGTTTCGCACCTAGGCTCAAACATGCTCCAAGTGCACGTGCGTAACTTTACACACCTACGTCCAGACTACTACAGAGAAGCACATACAACTTACGTGTAAGGTGTGCAGTCAAGTTGCAGTAGTAAGTGTTGCAGCAAGTGCGGACAGCGGCGCCCCCAGTCGTCCAGTAGAGCGCGCGCCTCGCCCGTGGTCGGCCGCCACGAGTGCACGTGCACCGACTTTACACACGACACGTCTAGAACCTCCACTAGAGAAAAAAAATATAATAAATAAAAATTAAGCAATAACGAAATTCAACTTTAGTCAATAATGTATCGCCATCTATACTAATATTTATACTCTATGCTTTCATTTGACGATATCAAAAGCGACTTAGTCGAATGTCAAGACTCCAAGAAGGACTTAATTCTGTTCTCACAGAATAGTCTTTTCTACATAACATTGTGTTACATTTTAAATTAAAAAGGATGTTGTTGTTTACTTTATACTTTTTTTAATTAAGTCAGCGCCCACGCTATTTCATATAGCCCTGTATCACGGGGGACTTTATAGACATAAAATTTACGGAAACAAAGTACACCCGAACGGGTCACAAATATAGACGCATTATAATTACGTTGTTGAAAGTAAATCTTACCCATATTCATATCAGCAAGTATATGTAACGCCACGGTGTGCAAGTAGGAGTGCGCCGCGAGTACTTGCGGTACGCACTCCCGCGCACTGGCGTCGCACGAACCTCGGCATTGCACCGGCTTGCGTCTTAGACCCGTCTGTGGGAATACATTGTTATATGATTGCTTCAGACACTTTTACTTTTTTACCCAAGACGCAAAAAGAGGGGTGTTCGAAGTTTGACCGCTATGTGTGTATGTGTCTTTGACATCATTGCTCTTAAATATGTGAACCGAATTAAATGCGGTTTATTTACAAAATAGGCTCTACAGTTTCAAGGGCATCAGCTCTTTTGTTAGCTACGGTAAGGATCTTGAGTATTTTCACAAATTCTTAATTTAACTAGTTTCTCTTTACTTCAATGCCGAATAGTTTTTTTGTGTATTACTTCTCCGCAAGTGGTCTTGAGCCCGACCCCGGAGGCGAAAACAAATTTCTGACATAAAATTCTCAAGTTTCTCAGTATCAGGCAGGTACTTGCTTTCTTCTAATTTCTGTTTTAATAGCCTTCTTACTATGGGCTTGGAGCTATAAAACACTATGATGCAGACCTCAAAGCAGTAAAAGTTATCTAGGGTTTCTTACAGTGCTCTTGTCTGCATAAGATTTTTTTTTTTTTTTTTTTTTTTTTTTTTTTTTTGAAAAAAGACAACGCCCGCACTAGGGAACAAGCCCTGTGTCGCGGGGAGCTTTACAAACATGAAACTAACGGACACAAAGTACACCCAGACTAGAAACAAATATCTATGAATCACACAAATATTTGTCTCGTGTGGGAATCGAACCCACGTCACCCAACACGGCGATGTAGTGGCGAGGCGACCACTTTAACCACTGCGCCACGGTGACAGTCGAGTCAAGATTACTCCCTTAGTCGCCTTTTACGACACCAACGGGTTGAGATGGGGTAGTGACATTATGTATTCTTAATCCGTCACTACATAGATACAAGCTTACTTATACGAAATTGAATTAATACGTACCTGTAATAGGAACTCTAGTACGAGTCTGGCGAGTTCGTGGTGGAGCTCGCGGTCCACAGCCGCTTGGGACACGACTCGTACGCGGTCACCACATGACAACACCCCCGATTCTACAAATTAAATATATTTAATTTTTAAAGGACTTTTCTCGTAACAGAGAACCATCTATATGCCGTGTAGGAATCTACAAACAGACAATCAACAGACACAAAATAGATCCAGATTTAAAACAAATGATAGACACACAAATTAATTTAGTGAGGCGCTCGTAGCATTGTGGTACTGAGATGTCCGTCACAATCATCGATCATCATTATTCGAGTTTTATCACGTGCTATCAAAAGTAGGTATACAACTAAACAGCGTACCCCTTTCAGTCAGCAAATAATTATTCTTTATTAGAAATACACAACAAGAAAAAAGCTCATGTATATAAAATTTTAGGAGTACATAGGCAAGTTATATTCAAATATGAATATAGCGTGCTTGATTCTAAGTTGCGTACTCAGCAAATAGTACTTATAGTCCGGGATCCACGGTCTAATTTTTTTTAATTACTATCTAGCTAATTTTCCTCGACGAGCTTTATTTTGATGAGACGCCCAACAATTTCATGTATGAAAACTCTGATTGTTGTAGGTAACAGAGGTAGCAACGATAAAACATGTTGATTTAATGATTCTCAAAAATGTATTACTTACTGGGGCTTTTTGTTATATCTGATGATAATTATCTAAATTATTCGAAAAAATATTTGTCCTACAAAATTTATAGTTTGATCAAAAAGTCCCTTCCTTCCAACATGTATCGATAACGGTCATCAAAAATTATTACTAACCAGCTAATTTTTTATATTTTACTTGTTTAATATTCATATAATTTAACAGTCATATTCTCCTACAAATTGCGTGGTATCCCAACAAACATTTTAGTCGTATATGTGTAAGTTACAGGACTGAAAACGCTTTATACGTCGTATTGAAGTAATTTAAGGATATAATACGACTTACTGCCTTTTATATTTATACAGCTTGCAGTCGTTTAAAAACGTCGTATAAACTTCTATACAACTGTTTATGTGACGATTACACGATTTTCAGTCGTAAACCAGTTTTGTCGTATTAGTAACGTCTATGCAACTTTTACACCAACATATTAATTGTATTAGAGTCACCAGAACTACCTTTACGTTACAATCGTCTAAGAGTAATAAATATCCCTCTTATGCGGCTTTAAGTAAACTTCAACACTTTTACACTGCTATTTAACAGCTAGATGTCCCATAAGTGTAAAAAGTTTAGTAACTATTACAATAACAGCCATAACACAAGGGATTCATATTCTTATATTTTCTTTGTAAAAATAAATAAAATGGATGGAAAAAGCTGGGCAAATATAAAAAAAGTGGTGCTTTTAAAAGAAAAGTTACTGCACTTCTTACGTCGAACTGTGTTACATCGAAAATACAACTGCCACAAGTTCAACCAATTTCAGTTTTTAATCAAACTGCAGTTGGTTCCGTACAAAATTTAATTTTTAATCAGCATGAAGTAGCTAGAAGTACTGTTACAGACAATAGATCTAGTGGTGCACTAACAGTGTAAAACGTGTACGTGTTATATTTAAATGTGTAAATATACATTTAAATATAACATGTACTTACCAAATTATTTATTAATCCAAATTTCTGTTATAATTACTAAAACTTTTTACACTATATACCTACATATATTGAACTTAGGAGAAGTTCAATTTATGTAGGCTTATTACACCTTTGAAATTATGCAGGTACCAAAATTCAATAAATTACTTATGATAGTATCTATCTTGCTATTTCTTGTTAAAAAAAGATTTCTAATTTATTGACAATATTCACATTCATCCTCCGGGTAATGATCGTATATGGCAAAGTTAGCGCAGCGAGGACACCAGAAAAAGTCAAAATGTATCATAAATTTAACATATGCCGCAGTCACTTTGAAATGTGTAGGTTTGGTTTCGTCGCTTTTTATCAGAAATCCGCAACCGAAACAACGATTAGCAAGTATAAAGTGTGTAGAAGTCCATGGCCATGTCAAAGACATATGTATCAACGTGATGAAATCAGATTTTGTCAAAAACTTATCGACATCCATTATAATATCACGTATCATTTTTTATTATCACCGAGACTATGTATCAATAACCAAGCACTAATTTAATTTACAACTGTTTTACTATATCTTAGAATGAACCCTAATTTCGTTAAATGGCTGATAGAACAGATAAAAAATTAAGAACATTCAATGAAGAGTCGTTAAAATGTTGTATTAAAGTTATTTCCAACAGCCTAAGTCGTATAATAGTAACTTTTAGCACGTTCGTTAAAATAATAGGTAAAAATATTGCTTAATTTAAAGAATTTACAGGGCGCGTTTATTATATTGATAAAACTAGCGTATATCACTCGATAAAATTAATTTCCCAACACTTTTATGTACTTCAACATAAGTTTCGAAGATGTAATAATGTATAATACTAAATTAAAATGGCTTCTTATACTTTCAATATTAAAAACAATATAAAATGTAACTGTTTAGTTCTATAATATTTATTTTCAGTCACGATTAATTATTCTTTACATCAAAATTCCGTATATAAATCGTAACGAATACTGCTTTTCGATAAAATGCCGTAAAGCAGCGGTAATAACCACCATTACATGACGAAAAGTGTATATTACGACATCTAAATGACCACTACACGATCATATTGCAACTTATACGACTTTTTAGTGACTCCATTGCGGCACTAATTCGTATAAAATGGGCCCTTTTTCGGTGGTTTCAACGTTATGGCGACGTATTGGCGACCAGCGTATACAACCAAAAGTTAAAATTGGCACGTTCTGGCGACCAAATAAATGTTTGTTGGGATGTTATCCCAGTCCTACGCTCAGAAATTGTTAATACCACAAGGCCCTTTTACTAACTGTAGGACAAAAATATTACATGATAGGTTAGTGTATTCTCTGCCCAAATGAAACAATGTCCTACAAGAAAAGAAGTGTGTATCCCTCCGGTCCATAAGACACAAATACCAAAATACCCGAATCTCCGTCTGACAAGAATTGTCATTTTTTTGTTTTCATTTTGTATCTTGTGTGAATGCGCCTCTGTTTAGCTCTTATACTACCCACTCACCATGTAGTTGTTCAATGTACGTGACGCAGTAGTTAGTAGCGGTGACGTCAGCGAGCAGGCTGGCCGGCAGCCGCTCTACCTCACGACTCTCTAACAGTTGGAACCCTTCGAAGAACGAAGCTTCTAGCTCTGACGTCACCTTGTCCTTCAGCTCTGGGGCGTAGTACTCGCTGTTAAGTTATAAGATGAGGAACGTCAATGGGCAATTTTGAACCTTATCTTTATAGAAGATGGAAATTGTCGAACAGATAAATCTCAACTTGTGTCTGTTTTACATTGGCAGAGCGATATGTATTAACAGCCACGACAGGCGGTATATGAAAATGCACAATATTGTTAAAGCAACAAGACACAATATCGGATATCATTATATTGCATTGGCTTTAATAAAACAGTAATTCAATAAAATAACAACAAGACAAAAAGAAAGAAGAATAGAAATACATAGACTGTTAACCCTCCATAGGCTACGGTAACCGCTTACCATTAGGCGCTTAATCAGCTTGTTTGGCACCGTAGTAGTATAAAAAGAACATACTGACCAGCTAGTTGTATGAAGACAAGCAAGTCCTTGTAACGCACGTGCGGCTATATCACGTAGCGTTTCCTTGAGACGCTCGTAGCCGCAGTGCGTAGCAGCGGCACGCTGTAGCACGTGTAGCAGTGCACGTACGCCGTAGCACGCACGTAGCACGCCCCGCCCACCGCTGTTGTCTCCCCACTCTTGAGCACGCGCTTGTCTAATATCCTATATCAAAAACGTTAACGATTACCTCGGTGGTAGTGTGTATGACCGTTGCGGAAGAGGTACCGGATTCAATCCCCGGTCGGGCAAAAACAATATTGGGTTTTTTCTGTCTTCAAAATTTAGTATCTGCGTGGAGTCTCGAAGTGTGCCCGATTAATGGCCATATGCTTGTTTCTTATTACATGAGACTGAAAATAGCTAGCGAAGTATTAAATCGACCCCTCTCTCTTTATCTTCTGCTCAGGCTCACTCTCTTGCTCACTGACTCTCTCTCTTTCCTAGCCGACTCTTACATTATGCGTGAAGAGAAGTATCCTCGCGACCAGGTCCCTGACAGGCAGCGCATGTAACAAAGCGAGGAGGTCCCTCTCTCTCAGCATGCCCTCACTCACGGCGCCTCCATCACCATGCTTGTCTACCTCCTCCCATACATCGTCTCCTTCTGAAATTTTATAAACGGACGTTGCTACATATCTTTATAAATAAAGCATAGCGTAACTTAGCGTAGCGTTACGTCACGAAATATAATATAACGTAATGTAACATGACGTAACGTAACATAATGTAACGTAATGTATTAAGTTAACGTAACTTAAAAAACGTAACCTAAGATAATCTACATAACGTGAGGTGACGCGTTTACATGCCTTCAGTGCACTCCTGAGCAGTATCAAGCCTCGGCTTGGCCAGCAGTAGCTCGAGCAGGGCCAGCACCCGCGCCGGGGACTCAATGTCCACGCGAACTTGTATCACGCGAGACGCCCACCGCACCGACCGCGACTGTCTGTAATGATGATAGTGTTTGTATGAACAAGAAAATAACAAAATCTTATAGTAGTAGAAGAGTATTCTTAACGTGTTCCCTCACCGTTCGTTCTCCATAATTATTACCGTTTATGATTGGATTTCGAGCATTACGTTACAGTACTACCTCCCTGACAGACGAGCATTCACATACATCAATGCCCGCAAGTTGTATCAAAATGATGAAGTTGTATCATTTTGATACAACTTGTATCATGTTGCATTACAGATTGTAACATTACAGGATGCTCACTGTAATGATGGTTCACTTCCCTAATGGGGCCCCGAGACGATCAAGTGACTTGAAGTCTACGTGATTGAAGCGAATATTGATCGTTTACCGCGTTGACGATACCGTCAAGCGGTCTTCGACTTGATTGCTATTGGCAGAAATTTTGATGCGCTACGCTTGACATTACTTGACGGGACTTGACAAGTTTTTAACTGGCGGACAAGGAACAGGAGCTAGACGAGGCCTTATACCATTCCTTACACCATCGTCTTATTTTTTCTTTTCTTTAATAGATACCGCTAGAGTAATGGCAAGAAATGCCATATCTACGTTGGAAATCATTTTTGACTTGGGCACAGCACAGATCACGATCGGTAGGCGACTGTGGCGTGCGCACTTGACCGAACTTGACGCCACCTTCAATAGGCGTCAAGTCCCTCATCAAGTAAAACCGTCAATCACGTAAGACTTGTCAAGTGCACTTGATGGTCTCGGAGACCCATTAATGATTTACGTCATAAAATACCTAAAAATTAAGATCAAATCAAATCACCATCAAACAATCACGTATTGTCTGGTTACACTGTGACGAGCTCCTTTACTCTCCAAAAAAATTGTATTGTCATCAATAAATATATTGCTATCTTGTTCACACATTACCTTTTCCCTACTTTTTAGAAAGAAATTAAATAGGACATTGAGATTATTATGAAGATTAAGGTAAGTTTCCCCCAGAGATGTAAGGATGACGGGCTGTCAATAGGGGCTGAATTATAGTGAAATGAATAATACTAACTTAAACAAATGGTGCAATATAAAGAGCAGTTGCCGCAAGTCCCTGTGATCCACAAGCGCTGCAGCGAGCGCGGCGGCCCAGCGCTGCAGCGCGCTCGCCAGCGCTTCAGCCGCTGTATCGCTGTGCCGCAGTGCTACCAACACCAGAGACAATGCCTCGCGGATCATTACCTTGTTGCTTTGTATCGTCTCCGATACTAACTCTTCTATCTGTAGATAATAAGATAAAAATAAAGTGTATTATACTGTCCAAATCAGTATTTCTCAAAATGTGCCATAACGCCCCCTTTGGCAGTGGTGAGGTTCAAGACGGCAGGGTTGGCAGAAATACTTTTTTGCATGTTGAAAAATTTTGTGGTGAAAGATTTTATAAAAAAAAATAAGGAGGCGTTGAATTTCAAGACAGAAAAAGCTATCATCATCATCATCATATCAGCCTATCGACGTCCTCTGCTGAACATAGGCCTCACCTAATTTACGCCACTGCGAACGGTCCTGTGCCGCCCGCAACCAACAAAAAGCTATACACTTTTTTAATCACCTGATAGTACGCCAACAAGGCGGCATGTTGATGATGACAATACGAGTCTTGCAGATCCCTCAGCAGTCCTTCGAGCCTCATCTTAGCTATCGGAAGTCTCTCTCTAACCAACTCGGCGTGTTCATAAGTAGCTCTCAGTTCCACAGACGCACCGCAAGCACACTTCTCTGATACAGACACATTACGTTTCTCTACTTTCCATAGTTTGTTTCTACTTTTCTCTTCGTCTATAAAACCGTTCGCTAGCTGTATACGTTCGCGTTCCACTGCCCTTAAAGATGATCTGAAACATGGATAATAATATTGGTTTGGACTATAAAGTAATCGTGAATTTTATTTTGCAATTTCAGTAAAGCAGACAGATGTACTTTTACATTTACAATATGGATTGCAGTTAATGGAAAATATGATTCTGATATTTCTAAATACAAACACACCTAAAAGTAGAAAGCAAATCAACAAGTGGATGTTCCGGACCACTCACAGGACCAGCTTCTACTAACTCCTCCTCTCTTTCACTCATAGCTCTTACTTCCTCCATCTCTCCTCCACTGTACAACCTCAGTACATCTTCTATTGGCATACATTGGACTTTTGGCTTAATTTCTACTATCAATTCTTCATAAACTATGTTATTTTGAGGTATCTCTTCAAAACATGGTGCTGATGGCATTACATCTTCTATCACTACAGGTGACTCTTCTAAATTCTGTTCTGTTAAATAAGCATTAGGACTTAATAATTCAAATTCCCTCTCCCCTGATAATTCAAGAACATTCTCTTGTATTGTAATCCTTTCTAATTTATTAGACAGCTCCTTATAACTACCCTCTATAGTTGTAACCTCCTTAGTAATAATACATTCTTTATTTAAGTTACTAATATTAGTGGTTTCTTGTTTTTCAATAACAATATTAGAACTAGTTTGAGCAACATTTTCTTCATTAGTAGTAGTAATGTCTACCATTGATTCTTTTTGTTTTATTTCTTTATTTCTTGGTAGAATACTAGGTGGTTCTTGAATAAATGTACTGGGTACTTCAGAATATTCTTCATTAACTTCAGAGCTTGCAGGAATATATTCCGAGAATTTCTCAGAACTAGGTGAAAGAACAAGTGGCTCGTGAAAGATTTCTTCAGAGATATGAGTGTCTTCTATTGCTACAGAAGGCAATTCTCTGCTGAGACTGATTTTAGAACTTTTTGATTTAGTTTTCTTTTTCTGAAAATACAAACAGATAAAGTAGTATAGTCGCATTGCAAAATTTTCTCAACACATGCTTTTTAAGATTCCGCAGCCAAAATGGCAAAAAAGTTTCCTGCTCAAAAATTGCACTTTTCAACAGAAGGACGTAAGTCTTATGAGGATACTTTTTTTTGCTGCGGTACCCTACATTGAGCATGGTCCGCCATGCTCATAACCGTTTTTTTTAAGTCAGTTGCAATATTTTTGTTTTAAACTGGATTTTTATTAATATTAATATTTGTACTGTTAGGCAGAAAATATATAGTTCGTAGGTAGGTAAGATACAAAAGAGATTTTCGTCACTCTTACAAGATTAACTTACTTTATTACGTTTATAATGAGCCTATATGATTACACCTGAAACAATAGTTCATTCACAACACGACTATAACTACAACAATAACTATAATACTTATAATTCTGTTTACTAAGCAATACTTTTCTAACGCGTAAAAAGAAACAAAGAAAAGTTTTTTCTATCTCGAATATACATACCTCTTTACGACTTTCTTTCACCATAGTCGCCATGATTGCAACAATATTATGTTAGCACTGAAATTAACCAACACTTGTTTTCAAATTGTTTTTGTTTGAAAATATTAACCACAATCATGTTTTTTCTTCAAAATCAAAACAAATATTGCACTTTGCAGCCAATTTAGCCCCTTCTGTCTGACAAAAAAATTGACAAGTGACAGCAGGATAGCTGATATAATTTTGTACAAGAGTAACAAAGAGAGCAAGAATGGAGTTATTTTCAAATGCTTTTTTTTTTTAATTTATTTAACGGCCATGGACACAAGTCCTTTAAGCCTTTATCAAAAGCTTGAAATAGAAATATAGTTATTTCCACGTTCCATCGCACATCAGCTGTGAAACAGTGACGTCCACAGAATACTTATTGTAACGGGTGGCGCAAAAGTAAAGACCCTATTTGGTTCAGCTATAACATTTTTTCTAAATTAGAAAACTAGATTTAGATTTTTTTAAATGTATATTTGTGCCATTAAATTTCGTACCATTAGGATTTAAAGATGATGTCTTTTAAATGGTGACCTCCAGAGTTGATACACATTTGAGCCCTATTTATGACATTTTGCATAACTTGCCGTAACACTTCCTGCGATATGTTCGTTATTTCTTGACGAATGTTTTCTTTTAGAGCTGCGAGAGTCTGTGGCTTGTTCACATACACCCGAGATTTCAAAAAACCCCAAAGAAAAAAGTCTGGACTGGTCAGATCGGGTGATCTTGCAGGCCAAGGCAAATCGCCAAAACGAGAGATAACTCGGCCTGGAAAAGCGTCCCTCACTAAGTCCATAGTGTCGCGCGCTGTGTGTGCCGTAGCGCCGTCTTGTTGAAACCAGATGTGCTCCAGCCCCAATTCGTCCAAACTGGGTATCAAAAACTCACGTAACATGGTTCTGTAGCGTTCTCCAGTGACAGTTATCGCATTGCCTCCAGCGTCTTCGAAAAAATAGGGTCCGATCACTCTGTCAACACAGATGCCACACCATACAGTAACTTTTAGTGGGTGTGTGGCAAAGCGTCGAATTGTGCGACCAATCGGTGCCGGACGGTGGGGAAATCGTCGACGAAATTCACGTTGTGTTCTTATCACTGATATTCCACGTTCTTGGGGAGTAAAACGGTCCATGTTTATTTTCAGTGTATTTTACATTTGTTCACTACACAATTTTCAACAACAGAATGACAGAAAATGTATAATAAAAAAAAAAAAAGCATTTTCTTTAGTGCCACTACTTTTGCGCCACCCAGTATATTAGGTACCCTGACGGGGTGACGTCCGTGATGTCCTTCAAGGTTTTATTTTTTTACACAACCTAGCTAGCTAATTATTTTATTTCAGCTTGTGCACAGAATAATTAATAACACACTACGTTTTATGCTTGTGTTATAATGATAAATTGCCACAGAGTAGGTACTTTATTAAATTGCGGTTTATTCTCAGTCAGAAAAGTTGAAAGTTGTGTCAAAAAAGTTGTCAAGAAGAAAAGTGTTCATAGATGGCGTTGGTTATCTCAATGCGTAAACAAAGATTTTTTAATGGTATAGTCCGCAAAACCTGAACTTGTGGAGGCTTTCCACGGAACAGAAAAATTCTGTTCCGTGAGGCTTTCAATGTCTGAAACATCAAATATCCGTTAATTGCTAGTAGACCAATATGTATTTTATTGGTGTTGGTAAATCGACAAAGTATTTTTTTCCTACATCAATCAAACTGTGTTAACAAAGTTAGGTCCGCATGCACTATTAATCGCATTCGCAGCTATTGGTTAATTACATTACATAGATTAATATGATGTAACATTGTCGATAAAAACATGATCATAGGTCATATTAAAACATCAATGCGAACTACTTGAACTCCATCACGTTATTCATTCGTGCGATTTTCCCAACGATCTTTGGATAAGTAATACTGACATAAGTTTTTATTTAATTTACCATGTTTGTTAGAGAGATTCGATCCTTATGATTGACCCTATCGCTGAACGCCATAAAAGTACAGGCTGTTATTTTTTGGAGTTTTAGCAGGTTCGATTCCTGGGTATGGTAAGCTAATTACCGGAAATCGTTAAATGCAGTTATGTTTCTTTTTAAAAATAAAGGAATGTTTCCTTTGAGTAAAATTATCTATCTAGTATTTAAAGTAGTTTCCCTCCAGGTGGCATTACAAAATTCCACCCTGTGTTGTGGGTATAGAGTATGAATTTTCCTTCTCTTATTCATGGCTGTTACGACATACTGTAGTAGATGTAAATAAGTGGTGATAGGTACCTAAGTACTTAAATTAAGTAGCTATGTAGGGCCATAATTAGGGTACATTCAAAACTCCGTTACCACACTTGGAAGATCTTGCATAATTAATCTTATGAACCACAGAACACATGAATCCCCTAAAACCTATCTCTGTTCTGTGATAAAGTACCTACTATTCATTTATATTTACGTATTTTCCTATGAAATTACAGAAAAACTACTTATTTGTACAGCTACAGTTTTTTTGTATATGACCATTTTCCGATACCGCCGCATAATGTGTCAAGTCATGATTACTCATCATTTCATCATGTGGGCCTTGAAGAGGTACTCGTACTTACCTACTTGTTCATTATAGTTTATGACTCAAATGAACTTTGGTACGAATCACTTAACGATGGGTACAGAGTTCAGTTCCTAGCAGACGTGTTTATCTATTTTGGAAGAGACCGGAACTACCATGAACATAGATGTGGCATATAAAGATATATAATTATGTTGCAAACCGGATCGTTAGTACCCATATTAAAAGATTAGATTTATGTAATTTTATTATCCTTTTTTTGACGTAGCTACCTACGTAGATACCTACTTATTTATTTAATCTGTTACGAAATAGTAGATTAGATAAGTAGGTACCGTACAAGGTTAAAAAAAATAGGCATTGCTTGGTACGAATATTTGAAAGCATCTTTTAACAGAAATGAGTGTTTATTCCAAAGTAGCTATATTCATTTATTTATATCTATAATCAGGTATCAGGTAACAAAACAATATAACATTTTTCATAGGTAGGTACCCTACACCTATATCACCGAATATAATATTCAGTGGAATATGTGTAGGTATTTAATATTCTTTGTTCGTCGACTTTTTCTTACCTATCTAACGCAAAATAAGGTACTATGTACTTTTTCCATCTAAATAAAATAAAAAATACTGAAAGCTTCATTTGTAAAAAGGCTGTCTTAGCCACGGTTCTACACGAGCAACCTAATTTCTTGATCCTCTCGATATTTTTCTGAACTTCCGTTCTGATTCTTCGACGCACTACCTTCAGCCTCCTTCAGCATTTCAGTTACCAACAAATTACCTTCAAGACCAGCATTATTATAACATGTCTAAGACGGAGGTTGTTCCTGATACGATATATTTTCATCTTCATACTGCATATTTGTAGCAATATTATGTTGTGCTACGATAAATACCGGGGACTTTATTTTTCGTGGTACTGGAGAAGGGGATGTAGAGTAACTTCTCGTTTGTGTAGTGCTGGTCTGTATTTTGGCGCGAAACATGACATTGTCAATTTCATGCATCGCTAGATCTCGCTGATGCTCATCCAACTTTCTCAATTTCTTTGCAAGTAACTGCCCGTAGAGATCGTATTCATCCATTTCAATTTTTACGCCATCAGGTTTCTTTCCAAAAGTGCTTTCCTCCAATCGTTTTTTAGGATACGAACTCTTAATATTTTTTTGACACGCTAATAGAGGCTTATTTTGTCTTAACATATTTTTATCAGAAATGTTATGAACTCTATTGATGCTACCAGCATGATCTGATAATCCCGGTTGTGTGTTATAAGTATCAGGGTTAGTGAAGAACTGAAAAAGAAAAATATAGGTAAGTAGGTACCTACATACCAACTTTAATTATTTTTTAAATTTTAGTTTTGAGGTGGAGAACAAACACTCACGAAAATAAAAACAGGCACCTCACTCTGAATTTTGAAAGGGCGCGGCTACTAGCAATGAATTTTAAACCTAATCTAAGATTTTTTAATAGTTAATAAACAAGATATCTAGGACAAATTCCAAAATAACTGGTTATTTTAAGTTTTAACCAATCGCAACTAAAACTTGGCTACAATGTTTAGGTAGGTACGTACCTTCTATCTATGTCTGTTGTTCTTTCTTTTTTAAATATTGTAACTGCGATGTTAACAAATATTTGTACATATAACTCACATGGGCCAACATACTTTGACATACAATCACCAATATGCCCTCAAATAAGCCAATATCACAAACAAAATCTTACAACCATTAACGCAATTGGATCAAATATAGACCAATATTGACCAAACAAGTGCTTGAACTTTTCAAACACATTCGCATTCACTTTTATAATATTTTAATTTAAAATTCAAGTAAACAATGTCAGTAAAAAAATATTTAACGCTCTTCATAATTACCTCATTTTCCAAATGGTTTGTGCTATCGCATTCATATTTGCCGCCAAGAAAACTCTCCATTAGCGAATAGGCGAACCAAGTTGTACGATAACCATCCTGTGCTTTCTTTTTACTGAGATGCATTCTGAAAGATGTCATTAAAGACTCCTTTTTCTTTTTTAGATCAGTTATAGAACAATGAATACTTATTGCAGCTTGTATTCTGTTCCAGGCTTCGGAAACTTCGCTGCGATTTCTATGTAAAGGATGTTTTGGATCCCACAGATGCTGCTCCTGTCTATACAGTTCCAAAAATTCCATCACAGTATCGTTTGTCCACGACATTATCAATTAAATTGTTAGAAAAAAATATTAATTTTAAAAGAGCGAAAACGTCCTATTAGATGACGTCCAAAACAAAAACTTCTGTGTTCAGGAGCCAATCAGAAGAGGTCGCTCAACCAATGTTTGTGTGATACGCATTGCTGGCCACTGCCACTGGCCTCGTTCCACAAATGCGATCAATGTTCGTCATTGGCATTTGGCGACCAACCAAATGCAGAAATGTTTGTGAGTAATTTAGACAATGTGAGGATAATAACTGTATTAAAATATTAACAGATTTATTTTTATGTTTCATTTACTTATTTATACGGAAAATTTGAAAAGAGTAAAGAGATTAATTTAACTTTATTTCGTAACCAAAGGAAAACAATGTCAGTTTAACTTTTTTTAGCTGCTTGCTTCTCTTTCTAACATTATATTTTATCTCTTTTTACATACCTACTTGCCAGTCCCATCACTTGAATTCACTTCTGACATTTAGTGCTTGAACTTTCGATGTTTCTTTATTAGTAGATTTCATTAGTAATTTACTAGAATCGATTTTACATTTATTTGATTTATGATCTCGAGCATTATCCAGGATCCATGATTTTGGAAGTGAGAGCTTAGAGCATTAAACTCAATGATCTTAAAGTGAGAGTGATGAGTGAAAGTATGAAGTGCGAGAGAAGAATTCAATAAGGCTGAAAGTAACTCAGCATTATTTAATGCTCAACAGATGAAAACTGATATAAACCACGAGTATAAAAATTAACTAACCTAAAATATAAAATAAACCATTCTAATACAGCATCACGCCTTTTCCCCGAAGGGGTAAACGAGGTATATCACACCCACATTTTGTCAGCTATTGTTAGATCTCAGTACATAAGGAGTGAGTCTATTGTCATCGACCGAAATGTTGCAGAGATGAGAGCTTTGAGGAGTAAAAATAATAATAGTCTGAAATAGCTTAAGGCCAGGCTACTTTTTAACAACATATCAAGCGGGCGGAAGATAGTATAAAATAAAACATGGTAATTTATCTAGTTTCCAACTTTGAATTGTAGAACTTTAATCTACAACATTAATGAACATTATTACCATCTATATTTTTGTTTATAAACCCATGCAAAATAAACATATTTTGTATTTGCCTTCAGCTTTGCCGTCTGTAAAGTACACTTTGATCTTAGCCAAAAGGCCGAGAAGCGATCGTCTGTAAAGTAACCTAGTTAATCCGTATAATAGGTACAGTCAGCGTCAAATAGTTAGTGACACTCAAGGTATTCAAATTTATAGACGCAACCAAAAAGTCAATAATATAGGTACAAGCAAAGTTCGGTACAATTTTCTAATGTGAGCCACATTTTTGAACACTTGGATGCTTGGATACCATTGGCGGTATGACTGTAACCATATTTATGGTGGTTTGATTGAACCTATCTATATGACATTTTGAGCGTCTCGACTTATGAGCGCGTAAATTGTTGACAACAATATGGAAACTTTGGTTGTACCGATATTATAGACTTTTTGGTTGCATCTATAAATTTGAATACCTTGAGTGACACTAACTATTTGACGCTGACTGTACTTTACTTTTTGGTAGTTTCATACAAGACATTTTAGCTAGCATTTTATTTTAGACAGTTGTTCAGCAGGTTAAGACATGGATAGGCAGCGGCCTAGCAGTTTTATGGATCCCTGAAATTTAATATTTCGCTTAGGCACTACCACGCTATTAATTTACTTCAAATTTACTTCTGCATTTGTTCACATAGAGAAGTTTGAGGTTATTTTTTATTGTTTTTCTCTTGTGTCGGCCAAGAAGAGTAAACCTTATGTAAAATACGCTTGTAAATTACCGTTAACCGTACCTAATGTCACAATCAGCATCATTATCGACTAATTTGTCAATATTACTATTTATGGACATCCCTGTTCAGGTCAAAGTCCAAACCAAACAAAGCTGTTGAATCATTGAAATATCTATAAAATTTTAATCATCGTTTATCGCGTATCTGCTTCATATCGCCTATATATTTTGTACTTTAGTTTCAGTGCACTTCAATCACTTATTTGAAGCGTAACAAGAAAGTTATTAACAATATTATTCAATTAAATTCTAGTTTAAATAACTATAGCATATTTGGAAAGTATTAGAAATAAAAGTTTGTTGGAAAAAGTATCCTGAATATTTATAAAGGTTGGTATATTTTAAAACTAATTAGTGATGATTACGAAATAATAAATATCTAACTATATTTTGCTGTTCTAAGTGCCTACCTTGTTAATTTAGGACTGCATGTGAACTTTTTTAGTAAGTGGGTACATATTAAATGTTGCAGAAATAGCTAATATTTAATAGAATATTATATTACATATTCAGAAGATAAACGCTTTATAATAGCTATTATTTATTTCTATGTACTAAATCAGTTTTAATAATGATGTAACTGTTTGTAAAATTTCATCTTGACTTTACATACTACCTCCGTTTTATAACTTTGAGATCATGTTGGTTGGTTGTTTTTTTACCACAAACAGCAAACAAGCAGACTAGACATATCATAGTTAAATATATATATGGTAATTAAATATGTATGACTTGCAAAATTAAAACTTTTGACACTGATTTACATGTTATATTTTTATTGTATATTGTAGATGGCAACAGAAGTAAGTGCACCCACAATGCCTCAACTACAGTCGCTGCAGAAGGCAATGGCATTGCCCACAGTTGGCGCTGCTGTTGGACAAGTTGGAGCATTCTACACAAAAGTTAAAGGTATGTAACACTTTTTGTTATATTTATATCTTGTTATTCACATTTATATTTAGAATAATACTCATGTTTTAAAAATAAACATGTAAAGTTTTCAGCCAGGTTTTGAAATTGTTTTGTAAATAATACTGTTTTCACAAATAAAAAGTGTTGAAAAAGAATCAAAATACCTACTTATACCAATATTACATAAAATATTGCAATAACAGTCGAATTTGAGTATCTACATAAAAATACCCATCATGATATTAGTTCAGGGGTCCAATCCTGCTAACATAATGGTAAGCCAATGGTCTCATTCGACAACTGTGATTGGTTTACTAAGCTGCCCCGTGATTGGTCGATATTAGTCTATCGGTCTGCTGTTGATGTGTGTAATTTAGCAGGATCAGGCCCCTGGACTTCTGCTGGCTCCTGCTTAGGTTACTCCCATAAAATTTTCACCACATTATTGGTTTATAATAAATCAGTAAAAATTACACTAAGTTCCTTCTCTTTACCATAGGAGCACACTCACTCCTTGAATGGGCGCTTTCTACCGCGGAAGCTGGAGTGGTCCTTGCAGCGAACACAGCAGTGCCCTATGTAGCCGCTCCCCTAGTTGCTGGCGATGCCAAGGTGGCTGCTGCCTTGGATGAACTTGAACGCCGTGTTCCCATAGTCACAGAGAGTCCCAAAGTTATAGTTGAAACCACCAAACAAGCAGTGATATCCAGAATCTCCCCGCATGTAAATAAGGTAAGAATTTTGAAATATTTTGCTACTGTACCATACGTTCTTATCTTCCGGCTTTAAATTTAATGCCAGTTTGATAAATATCGGATATTTAAAAGTGTGTCACGCTGCGCAGGACTTAACAAATTAATTTTCCTCATGTGGGAATCAAAATCACGACACAGCTGTTTGTGGCAAAGCGTTCACTTTCATCCCTACGCTACAGTGACTGCCGCACACATCTAAACTAATATTATAAAGCTGAAAAGTTTGTGTGTTTGGTTGAATGCTAGGACCTTAGGAATTATTGGTCCGATTTAAAAAAATATTTTAGTGTTGGATAGCCCATATATCAAGGCAGGCGATATAGAATGAGGGGAGACTTCTAGTTTATATATAAAATTGTGTAATAGTGTTGCATGGCTTATTTGTTTATCAGGCTATGTAATAATATATACTAAGCTAATCCATTTGACGTACTTAACCCTTTTACAAAACAAGGGTTATTAAGTGCTTACTTTTTTATCACTAATGTGGTGCGATGACGAAGGCACGCAGACAATCTGATAAGATAAATTATAAAGTGATATCGTGGGGCTTTTCCGTATTTTGCATTTGTATTGTCTAAAATTAAAAATGCATTGACAAAGGAAATATAGTTTTAGTACCTAATGTTAAAATCAGCGAGCATACTCTGCAAAAATTTTGGTTAAAAATACACACATACACACCTATTGGGTTCAAGAATAGTTTGGAAACATACATTCACGTCCCCCCCTCTCCCATGTAAAGTGTAAAACTGTAAATTCTGTCGTATCTAGATAATTTACTTATATCTATAAATTTGTAAACATTGTGATGTTGAAGAATTCTCTATACTTAAGTCTGCTGTCTGTCTACAAAATCGTTCGTTGTGGCGGACATTAGGTGAGGCCTATGAGGCCTGATGATGATGATGATGAAGTCTGCTGAAGAGTTGGTTTTTGGTTGAACGCGCTAATCTCCGGAACTTCTAGTTTGGATTGAAAAATTCTTTTTAATGTTGGGTAGTCCACTTCTCTAAGAAGGTTTACACCACGCTACGATCAATAGGAGAATATTGGTCAAAGAAAGATCCACAGCAATTAGTAAGTATCTTTCGGGGAGGTGAAGCCCCGAAAGATTCTTACTAAACAGAACTTTGGGTTTTTGACTCGACAACAAACTCAATCACGGAATACCTAATTCGACCGGTTTGACCACAGTTTTGTAATTCGAACATTGCATAGGTAACACCAAAATAAATTGTTGTGAGGAAGTTCTCGATAATTCGATATCAGTAATTATTGTACCTATAGATGCGCGCCGCATTCACAGGATGTATCATATCGTAGTGTTGTCTGTGGTTCTCTACAATCGATACTGTTTACATTTTATAATTACATTGTCACTCGTGTTTAATAAACAAACTAATGTAATTTACAATTGGAAAGGTACTGGTTCTCACGCCACATTGGGAACATTGTAAAATGTTGTTGTGTATAAAACACGGCTCGATGACGATGATATTATAATGTACCTACCTACGGCTTTGTTATAGGTGCAATTAATAATATTAAAGAACCCATGAGGAAAATGGAACCAAGTAAATAAGGGTTTTCGTACCAACAGTGATGATGATGATGATGATGATACCTATAATAATAACAGTGCTAATCATTGCAGTTTTCTGGATCAAAGTTTGGATTTATTAACGTTGCGATTCATGTGTTATTTTTTCAACTCATGTACCTTTTAAACGATTAATTTGTTGATTTTTTGAGCGCTTATATCTTCTATACAAATATTATAAATAAATTTGAAGTACTATAGTAATATCAAAATAACAGCTTTTTAAAGTAGACATATATTATGAAAGTATTTAGGTAACCTTTTAATAGGTAATAAAAACAGTTTTCAAAATTTTTGTCTGTCTGTCTGTTTGTTTGAGGTAAATTCCGAAACGACTGAACCGATTTCGACGTGAGTTTTACTGGCGGATAGCTAATGTCACGAGGAGTAACTGAGTCTTCTTTGATTTTGAAAAAATATATTGAATGCGAGATCAGTTTTCCACGCCAACGAAGTCTCGAGGATAGCTATTAGCTACAGTGGCGGTACGTTCATACAAGCCCAAAAGCTCGGCTTGCCCTACTAAAATGCTCGATCAAAAATATCTAATTCAAACCATTATCTATTTTAAAATTCGCGCGCTTATTTCCTCTTATGCGCGAGCGAGAGCAGTGACTCAGTGAGTGATGAATCATCAAGCGAGAACGAGAGAGAACAACTTTTTTTTCTATCTCGCTCACCCGCACTGGCTTGTTATGAGGCTTTTGACCAACGACGGATCTCTCTTTCTAACCTATAGAGAAACTGTCAATTATTGAAATATAACTAGGTTAATTTATATATCAATCAGTATGAAATTATAAGCCGGGCTTTATGTATGAAGTTGTCGACTATGGCAGTGAAATGCCGCGGCCGCGCATGCGTACTTGCGTCTACTAACTTCACTCAGTTCATTTGTTTGACAGGACGAAAAGTTTTGGTTTTGTTTACTTACTTTAAAAATTGTTAAATAAAAGATTTTAACGTGATTCTTTACGTGACTCACAACAATGCAAGTAATAATTGTCCCTTGTGAGGATTAAAATGTGTTCAAGTTTTGGTGGGCAAAGAAAAGGTAAATTTTTTGAACTTTGTTCTTTGTTTATATTTGATTTTATTAATGAGAATAACCTCGAAGTTGCCTTGCCCGAGTTTATAAAGTTAACATATCTTGTTGTAACTATTACGGCTACGTAGTTCTTCGCTGAACGCGCATTTTCATTACTTATCTAAGAAATAATATCAATGATGCTATTGAAAAGCAGTTGTTGGCAGAATTAAAACGTTCACCAACATTTTTTTCTTACGTAGGTAATTAAGTCATTTCTCAAGAAAGACAGACGATTCAATTTAGAATATAAATAATAGGTAGTCTTATAGGTAGGTAGGTACCTTTCTTATAGTCAGGCAAGGGTCAACTACCTACCTACTTACTTAGCTATCTTCGTTTACTCACTCAAGGAAACCAAAGGGCTTTTTTTTAAAGCCACCGAAGGTATGCAATGCTGATTGTTTATTAGATATATTCAATCAAGTACTAGCATAGGTACCTTCAATGTGCTTTGGCGGGGTGGCGCGCGGCGCGACCCTCTATCAACATGTAAGAGAAATTGAACAAAATCCATAAAAAAACATTACACCCATCGCCTTTCCAGCGCAGTCAGGTTAGTTTACTTTTCATTTTATTATATTTAAGTACAAAAATAGCCTTCTGCCTATTCTGGAGTAGTCGGGTAAAAAGCATAGGTAGGTAGGTATATCGGGCTTGCCTTATCCTTAAACCCTAGGCACGCCACTGATTAGCTATGTACTTAGTTAGTTACTAATATAATCGATGACTTGGGTTGGTACGTGTTTGTGTAACACGCTTAGCCGGTAGTGTATTAATACTATCGAAAGTCTCACAAATATCTCCCATATGAAGGTAACTCGAGGAGCGAGGGCAATGCACACTGTATTTCCGTTTGTTACGGAATGTTTCGACCGCTCGACCGGTTCGTGGTACTGGTACCTACTTGGACTATGTACGGAGATTATTAGGAAATGTCTGCGTATACGACACTTGTATTGGTCGGTGCGTGTTGTAAATCATAGCGTTGGTATATGCATGATTAGATTACACTCGATGGACGGTCGTTTCAATTTCTCTATGCTGATCTGGGTTAGGGTGTCGCAAAAAGTCCCGACACTTAGAAAAATAGGTATTGTCGCTTTTTATATGGAGTTGAAACTTATACTGAATAATTTTGATCGAATTTGTATTGATCGTTATTTTTCCGTTTCGGAGATATGAGGAAATTACTTTTTAGTTCATCCCGACTTGGATAGGTTAGGTCAGAAGGCTAAAGCGGGAACGAAGCTCCCGCCTTTGCCTTCGTGGTTATATTTTTTTAAACCACCCAGAAGTAGGAGCCCAGAAGTAAGCGGTTACCGTAGCCTATGGGTACCTGCAACACCAGGGGCATCACCAGCACGCTGTCGACCCTTAAGAAACCTATTCACCCTGCTTTTATTTTGAAAAAAATATTTGCCTACGTTTTTCTCTTAAAAATTAATATAAAATGTTTGTAATTCCGAGAAAGTAACTCATAAACTTTTAGAAATAATAAACAGAATGCAAATCGAGCCAATAACGAAGTTCATTTTAAATAATTTTTCATGAGTATTCAGAAAATTTGGGCGGTCATATGCCATTGGGCGACATTGTATATTCACTCAAAAAATTCAATACTAAAAGGTACAGTCAGACAAGTTCCTGTTCGATCAGTTTCCAAACACATTTTAGTTTTTGTTCAAGATGATGAAAGTTCAAGTTCATTTAACATGCACGACTTGACAGTAAATCGTTCAATAGTCCAAATAACGGCCTATACAAGAAGATTCAACACAACAAATCTTTGAAAACAATTAGAGCAGGAACTTGGCTGATTGTACCTATCGAATATCCTAACATCGCTCGATTGTGTATAGTATTGTTCAACAAGAGGTCACTTTTGTACCTATTTCATGGAGACGAGGGGACAACCATACCGACATCGACTGATAGATAAGATAATACATACGTGCTACCAGTCATGCGATGGCCAATGAACCGGAACCAAAGGTTCTTGTAGCCGGCAACATTATCACTATGCAACGGAATATTTATATATTATATTATATTGACTTCCACGTTTGTAGGTCAATGTTTATGATGTAGGTAAACAATCTGAGGGACATGGGGACAAACTTACAGATACATTGACTTGATTAGCTAAACCGATTAACGCCTGTACCATAACTGACAAGTGACAGATAGAGTCTGGCTACCGGTTCTCTGCACTGGACTGTTTTTTAAAATCTATACATGGCAATATTTTTAACTGTCATGTCACTGTCTTTTTAGTGTTTTTCAATCAATATTCTTTTGAAATTATTGAAAAATAATGCCGAAAGCTATCAAAGGCGTAGTTAGAAAGTTGATATTTACTTAGGTTGAGATTTTTTCGAGACGCATTTTTTCAGTCTATAGTCGGTGTTGTCACCCCTTGTTTTTTTGAATTTACCGCTCTTTTCTTGTGCAAAGAACGGATGGCCAGACTTTAACTATCTTATAACTTATTATCCGAACTTAGTTGGTAGATTTTTGACATATTTTTCATATACAATCTATCATTTAACCCTTTAACCGCCTACGTCGGATAAAACCGACACATGTTTTCGTGTCAATTTCTCCAGAGACAACATTTAGGACCAAATACTTCCGCTCGTTCAATCGGATTTTGTTATTTATTTACGCTAGATTCTATCAAAATATGTATTGTTTATATTAGGAAAATTTTTAATGTAATCATTTATAATTAAATAAAACATTCATAAGTAGGAGTGTTCGTAACGGCTATATATTAAAAACGCGTTCTAGCTATATGCTATTTTTTTTAAACCTGTTATTTTTACAGCTATAATATATTTATATTAGTTTGAGGCCAACGCTTTTCAACGATGCTGTGCTATTCGTTTTAACGTAACGCATACTGTTGTGTTATGGATTTATTTTAATAACAATTTATTCTAATGATTTGTAAATGATGTATACCTACTGTGAGTTTGTTGTGAGATTTGTAAGTGATTATTAGCGAATATTAGAGATCATTTAAAAGCGATTAGGTAAAACGGATCTATAATTAAAATAAACTCAATGAAATTTACTTCTAATATATAATACTTATACACATTTATTTACAGTTTTAACCTATTAAACCTATCACCTAATTAATTATAGACCTATACTGACTAAACTTATTATAACAACGCAAAATAAAAGCTAACTAAAAGCTAAGAAAACGCAAACAAGAAACTCGCTCACGTCTGGCATAAAAATTGCATCCGCACTATTCAAAAAATGCGTTCGTACTGATTTCAAATTTCATTAAAATATAACCTAATAAAATATTACTTACCTACCTAAAATTTTGAAAAATAATCGTTCAAACGTAGGTCGCCGAGTGCCGCAAAGAGGCGCAAGGTGGGAGCGAAGCACCCGCCTTAGCCTTCTGACCTAACCTATCCAAGTCGGGATGAACTAAAAAGTAATTTCGTCATATCTCAGAAACGGTGCATCTGAGCGTAAAATAAATCGAAAATTTTACAATTTCAGTTTCCATACAAACTCGATCAAAATTATTCTAAGTCTCAACTCCATATAAAAAGTGACGAAATTTTTCTAAGTGTCGAGACCCTCTTTGAAACACCCAAACCCAAACGTTTGTTTGATTCGATTAATCAATCTAGTATCCAGTTACCTTACGATAAAGCATAATTTCGCATACCTAAAATGCAAATAACGTCCAACAATTTTCGAAACTAATATTTTTAGGTACAATTGGAATTTTAACCTTATGGTCTTCATTTTAGAGCATAACTTGGCATGTAATAGAAAAAATAAATCATTACGATTTGTTTCAATAAAACGTTGCCGAATAAATATTAGTATTCAATTGAAATGAATATGTTATTTAATTGGATTAAGCAATGTAGTTCTTATGCAGTCATATTAAAGCTTAATTTCGCATAAAAAAAAAATAACGAACAACTGGAAACTAATATTTTTAGGTACAATTGGAATTTTAACCTTATTGCATTAAAAATAGAGCATAATTTGGCTTGTGACTTGAAATATTAAATATCGTTTGTCTTTCATTCATCGGTCGGTCGGTGGGATCAGAATGAGTTCGAAATTTGACCTCGAGTGACCTTAACACGGCGTTCGTTCAGTGTTTGTTCGCAAAAATAATAGGATGACGTAAATAGCTATATTAGTTTTTGTATTTAATAAATAATAGGTAATATGAATATATTTTTTTATTAGGTTAATTATTCCGCTATAAAATATAACGAACACTCTTATTCATAAGTGCCTTCTTGTAAATGGCAACAGGCTCGCCCTCTATTTACATGGAATCTAACAGCTGTAATGTGGCAGGGTTGCGGGTTCAAGTTCCGTCGTGGGTTTGAATTTTTCCATTACTTGTTTGGCATTTATATAAAAATCTGCCTACTGCTTCATGAATAAAGGCGTGATGCTTAGTTATTGCTATTGTATTGTATTGCTTTTGGCAACTGATTTATTACTGGCATCCCTTTTATTAATTTATTTATAAAATTCCATTATTATTTCTTGTTCCCAATGCATGCAATTATTATTATTTTATGTACCATCTTATATAAAAAACAGGTTCAAATACAATGTACATTGTTTATGAATGAAATAAATGAAATAGTTTTGTCATTCGTCGATACGCATAAAATTTTCCTTAGAAAACTTTATAATCGCTTAGGCTTTTTTTTTTAAATCTGTTAATATAATCTTTAATTAGGATTAAATTACACTGTATAGTTCGAATATTATGAATATAACTGCGATACTCATAATTATATATGGCCTATGCACATAACGGAATATAATAGAAAGGTCAAGCGTTGACTTTCATAGACCGTTCGATAATTTCGTATTACGTATATTTTATCGGTTTGTCATTGAATGTTCTACAAGTCTTATAATTTCTAATGCGAAATTTGAAGTAGTATCGCCTTAAGACGTCAGTTTATTATTTCCACGCAAGACTGACTGCGAGACAATAGTTAAATTACACCACAATAGATTAATTATTTAATTTAATCTCACTTTGTGAACTAACTTACTGAAAATAAGCATTATTATTAACTAGTAGTTTTTTTATATTAGTGCCTTAAAAATCCTAATCATATTTTTGAGCCGATTTCAAGCCGAAAATGAATCTTGTGGTATTGATGATAAAGTTTATTTTAGCGTGTAATTTGAAGTAAGGTACAAAGAGTGTAATTTGAGGTAAGGTAAAATAAACTCACGAGTAACTACAATATTTACGTAATCGCATAACGACGTGTGCAGAGGGAACGAGAAATCGATTTATGTATAAAATTGTTTTGAATGTACGTACCTAGTTATGCAATTCTTGTGATGACGTCTACCTACGTCATAGCTATAATTTTTTTCTTTTATACAGTAATAGAAACATTTTCGTTTAGTAAATTCATTATAGATTCAGCAAATATAATTGTACTTTTATTCTAGAATTTAGGAGTTACACCCACATTTCGCCAGTTATGTTAGATCTCACATAATATGAGGTGAGCTAATTGCCTGTTCTTTCTTTAGAACGATTTGATCTTAGAACTAAGATTTTAATTGACAACCAAGATTTCACAAATCCATTTCATAGTATTACTAGCTGTTACGCGAGGCTTCACTCCCGTGGCTCTTTGTTTGGCCACTACTCACCTCCTATTGGTTGTAGCGTGATGTTATATAGCCTATAGCCTTCATCGATAAATAAGCCATCCAACACTAAAAAAAATCATTTCGAATCAGTTTAGCGCTTTTAACCAAACAAACAAGCTTTTCAGCTTTATAATATAGATTAACTGATCGCAATTTTTTTCCTCAGGTATACGGTGCTCGCGTGGTAGCCGAACAACGAGTGGCGTCCCTCAAGGAGCTGTCCTGGGCCAAGGCCAACGCTTTACTGTCTACAGCATACGGACAGAAGGCTGTCCACAGCGTTGATGCTGGCGCCACATACGCGATGCAGTTGCTCAACCACTACTTACCCCCTGTTGGACCACAGGAAGAGCCTAGCAGTGAGTAATATGGTTATATCGACAAAATGTCACTGTATGCACATATTTTTACTTTGCAATCCAGCTCTGTATTCTTCTGTTTTTAATATTTTACTGTATTTACGATTGTAATCTGTTTTGTGCATGTTAAATAAATAAATAAAAAATTGTACTATAGAGCGGCAATAGGTTGCACAGACAGAGTGGTAGTGGATAACAACTGTCTCATAATAACAACATATTAATGTCTCATTGCTGGGCAAGGATCTTCTTTTCTTTATCATAATTGACTGGCCTGTTGGTCTAGTGGTTAGTGACCCTGACTGCTAAACCGGAGGTCGTGGGTTCGATCCCCACCCAGGACAAATCTTTGTGTGATGAGCATAAAGGTTTGTTCTGTGTCTGGGTGTAATTTATCTATAATATGTACGTATTTACAAAAAAAAATAAACTATTTAAGTACTAACTGATATACAGTTGTTTAGTACCCATAACACAAGCAAATTTAATTGCTTACTGTGGGACTAGATGGCGCTGTGTGAATGTGGTAGAATATTATATTATATAATACAATACATCATAGTGGATCAGATATACACTTAAATTTTTTTCTAGGGCATTAGGGTTTCCTCACGATGTTTTCCTCCGCCGTTTTATAAGCTATCTTACTCAAATAAAGCGCCTTGGTGACTTGCTTTACTCTGCCTGGGATATCTTTCGAGTCGTTAGAATTACGAAATAGATTGTTGGCAAGTTGTAAAATGCATAATTACTAAACAGGATATGAGATTGTAGAACATATATGTTAATAAATAATTCGACAATACTCTTTATACACTTAACTACATTGTAGATTACGTTATCTGTTTGTTATTATATCTAACAGGATGCCAAAATACGGACAAACACACAGAATATAGATAATGTAAGAGTGTTTAATGTATTTTGATAAGAAAGTTCAAAATTAAATCAGAAAAAGTAACTCTTAACCTATTGAACGCCACCGTTGTCGTACCTACATGATATTATGTAATAACATGCTCTAATGTGAGGCGTTGTTATTTTAGGTTCGAAATAAAATCGTAAACGACTACATGTAAATTCAGATAGTAGTAAAAGCACAGAATAGATATATTTTTTTTGTTGAAAGCATCCAAAATAATATATAATATATATAATAATCTACCACATTTACACAACGCCATCTAGTCCCAAATTAAGCAATTATATTTGCTTGTGTTATGGGTACTACACAACTGATATACTACTTAAATATTTTTTTTTTTTGTAAATACATACATATTATAGATAAATTACACCCAGACACAGAACAAACCTTTATGCTCATCACACAAAGATTTGTCCTGGGTGGGGATCGAACCCACAACCTCCGGCTTAGCAGTCAGGGTCACTAACCTCTAGACCAACAGGCCAGTCTAAATCTAGAAATACTTTAGTTGTAAGTGCATGTCAACTATAAGGTATGTTGACAAATTGTTATTGAATGTAATGATGTGTAATTGTAGATGAAATTGTAGCGGTGACCAACGACCCGGCGCTTCACACTGTGCAGACGGTGGGTAGACTCAGCGCTGTCGCCGCACGCCGGGTGTGGGCCAACCTTGCGTATAAGATCAACGAGCTAAGAAACTCAGGTATGTTATCTATACTAATATTATAAAGCTCAAGAGTTTGTTTGCTTAAACACTACGATCTCATGAACTACTGGTCTGATTTGAAAGTATATTTAGTGTTGAATAGCCCATTTATCGAGGTTTTAGGCTATATAACATCACCCCACGGCCAATAGGGGCCGAGCAGTGGCTAAATAAAGAATGGCAGGAGCGAAGCCCCGTGCGACTTCTAATATTTTACATAAAAATAAACCACTGCTGTTTTCTCGTCCACAATACCCCAATGTTTGAAGACAAAAGTCTTCGACCAATGTGTGTTGCCAGTGATGACTTATGGTACTGAGACGTGGCCGCTAACTATGGGGCTCATTAGAAAGCTCACTGTCGTTCAGCGAGCCATGGAAAGGGCTATGCTTGGAGTTTCCCTGCAGCTCACCGAATCGCATCGCCGAAGTGGCAGTGGGCAGGCCACATAGCTCGCAGAACTAACGTAAAGGTTGCGGGTGGCCGTTGGATGCGGGCGGCACAAAATCGCTCGCTGTGGCGGAAATTAGATGATGATGAAACCACTGCGGGGCAGTCTATAGACTTATTAATTCGTAAACACCTCAGCAGGCTTGACTGGCATTGTCATTTTTCATGGGCTGCGACCTTTGGCTTGACACTCAATAAAAGATCCATAATAACGTGATATCGTTGATAATGGCGCGATGTGTAACTCGGTAGCACGCCAATGACACTATTTTAGCAATAATATCGCACTAACAGTCGTATGTTAAAAATCACTACCGGGCAAATTTGAACCTTATAATATTAAGTAGAAGATCGAAATTTCCAGGTAGACCAATCGCATCTTATGCCGGTTTTATATTGACAGTGCGATAATATGTTGAACTAGAAATCTAAAAAAATACATTTAAGTGCACAATAATATCGCAATGCAAAATAATCATCGTAAGTCGATACATAATCTTGGTATGATAACACAAAACATATAAAAACAACTTGTGGAAAATAACTAGAAGAAATATAATTGAATAAACTTGACACATTCCCTCCACATTGTTCAGGAGACCCGTGCCCAGCAGTGGTACGTTTATGGGTTGAGATGGTGATGATGAAACTGGACATTGTTAAACAGCTTGTATGATTAACTTATTGGACTTGAATAGCTATATTTATCGTTATACCCTCACAAATACACCAAACGTGACTCTTGGCCAAGATAAGGCAATTCTACTCATATTTTAATTCCAAATTATAATAAACATAACATAGCATCACGCCTTTTTCCCCGAAGGGGTAGGCAGAGGTGTTTCACACCCACATTTCACCAGCTATGTTTGGTCCCATGAAATAGGGGGCGAGCCTATTGTCATCAACCGGGAACATTTGTTTACCAAACACCGGGAAAATGTCAATACTAGAATTTGATGTTAGAAAAGCCCAATACCATTTTCACCTGACCCGGAAATCGAACCCGGGACCTCTTGCACAGCAGTCGTATACACTTCCCGCTGCGCCACCGAGGCAGTTATAATATATGGATGTTTGTGACTCAATCACGCCAAATTGGTATAGTCGACAATTAAATAGCTTAAAACCACCCTTACGAGTAAATGTCGTTTGCATATCACAAAACAATAATCTCTATTTTTATTTTTGCTTGCAATTGACATCAGTACAGTGACAGTTGTCTTCAATGCGAGTCTTATTGAATTTTAAATTTGATGGATTTTTTGTGGTAAAGCAATTATGTGGTCGACTATACACAAGATAGATTATAGTCTTATGCCGGCTCCACACGTTGGGCCAACTTAAGCAAATGTAAGCCATAGTATACTAAAATTATCTTTAAAACATTGTACTACTGACAATTTGTATAAGCTTATTTTGGGTAATGTGGTTACACTGTTGTCGATATTGGCGCATGTTTGGCCAACGTATGGAGCCGGCATTAAATAACACACAGACTACATTTAATCGCCATACAACCCGAGCGGAAGCTAGTATTGTCCTTTAACTTACTAGGTACTAGGTAATTTTAAGTAATTTTAACTAAGTACCTTTCTGTATAATATTATTGGCTTCGTCCAAAATGAATACAATCCATGACTATGGCATTTGTATGGGTTTATGATACCCTCAATACAAATAAATAACTATATTGTAAATAATAAATATAGTTTATTTTCTCTTCACATTGATTACCATAAAACTAGGCATATTATTACTATTTGCGTTGAAATAATGGCATATCGTTGACAAGTCTTATGTTGTGGGTATTTGACGTATCTTTATATAGTTTTAAACAGCATTCAATAGGTGCATTGTTATATTTTGATAATAGATAGTTCGTTGCGCTTCTCAACGTAATAATTATTGTATTGGACATTGGACGTTAGCCAATGTATAATACAACTTGTTTGAATAACAGAATATGAGAATACCTAGCTTGTACTTATATATTCATAAATGCAATATTTTCATAACACACATTGATTTATTTTTCACATCATTATAAAGGTGCCAGGGATACCAAATAATAACAATACTTGCATACTCGCATCGAAACAGTTGATCGAAGTAGCGTCCACATTTATATGATATTATCACTGACATTATATGTATTGTTGCCGCCGGCTGCTTATCGCACGTTGTATGTCTTTAATAGCCTATGTGCTGTTCTAAACTATAATGTATACGTTTAGTCATCGTATACCCAGAACAAATGGTCATTCATCGCGAGCGATGGAACATAGGGAATCGGGATACTACTAACGCACACGGCGGCAAAAAGACCGCGCCGCAAGTGCCCGCAGCGGCTGACCGCCATGAATCGAACAAATGAATTTGTGTTGGCCCTTATTATTGTTTTGTTCGTTATGGTTAGATATATTCTATATCTGATTACTATGGCTTAGATGAAGTTTGAAAGTCGACTAAAAGTGCACGGTGTATAATCAGCTTTGTACGAAATTTCATCCAGGTTTTGGTGTGCTTGACAATAAACATCCATCCAAACTTTCACGTTTATAATATTAGTAGAATTCCCAAAAAACAAATATTCATAAACAAAGGAGAAACCACTGTCTTATTTCATAATCTAAGTATTTAGATAATCTAAAGTAAGATTTATTGCAGGTGTGGAACTGGACGTGCGTCGTTACGTGACCGCGTTGCTAGCCGCACTCCACCTCGCCAAAGTGACCAGTCAGCAGCAGGAACGGGAGGAGAAAGAAACACAAAACAAAGAGAAGCAGAACACTGCAGAGCCTACCCCACAAACTGCTCCCCCCTCTAAAAACACTGAAGTTTCCACCTCAACACCCACTACCACCAACCAAGTGAAGTCCACACCTGAATCTAAATCTACTGAAAATTCTATTTAATTTTTTGATATTATTATTATATAATTAGAATGTAAGTTTCTATTGCGGTTCTGTATTTAATATTGGAAGTTACAGTTGGTATATAAAAAGAAGAGAGAAGTAAAATTAAAATTTCATTAAGATGTATATTTAGTCCGCTATCCATGTTTTTCTCAATGAATAAAACAAGGGTAGCACGAAATTCGATTTGTTATAGCATCATATAAATGGGCTTCACAATCAGCTGTCTGTAAACTCAATAATAAATACAGCAATGCATTTATATAATTTATAATTTTTATTAATTACTAAGGTTAAAAGCCACAACGTCGATATACGGGCTGTATCAACATTGTTTTGGCGTATTAGTTATAAGTCTATTTCAATGTATCAAGACTGTATGTGTGTCTAAATTTTATAATATTTATAGCTATAAAGGATTGTAACTTGTATTTTGTATGCGTTTTGAATCATATTGTATTAAATGATTTATACTGAAATAAAACAACGTTTCATTATATAATTATACTATATAACCCAATATGTTCAAAATGACAGTGGTATTTGTGTTGTGGGCCTCTCTGATATTACTTATTTCGATATGTCAGTTTTATCTGTCGTAATACTAAAGACAAATAGTCAGCCGCCGATTGTTACTGTCAACTATTATTATAAATATTCAGCAATAGGCTGAGTACTGTAGTAACTGAGTTTGAAACTGTAAATATTCACCAAACATGCAATAATTATGCTACATGAAGTACTTGCCTAGCCAAGCAAGAGCGTAAATACATGATGAGTTGAGTTACAAAGAAAATATATTCAAAGTATTTTACATTAGATAGGTAGGTATGTTTTATTTAAACAATAATGAAATACATTGATCGTGCGGGGGAATTTGAACCTACGATCTTCGTATTCCGATTTACAATGCTCTTTATGAGCTGCATTTATTATTAGATGTTTTTCCATTCTTCGGATAAGTGGTTCGTATTGTTAATAGAACAGTAGAAGACCATACTATCTCCCTTTTTTCACAGATGGTGATACTTTCAAAGAAAACTACAGGTTTGTAGTTACTTGGGTGGATTTTCTACGTATACGTAAGAGCCGAGAAATACGCAATCAGTTAAAGCGCGTATTTATATAAAACTCTATCCCCCTTATAAAATACGGACTAAGCATTAAACCAGGTTTAAATTGACAACTTTGACACTAAAACAATGGCTTATGTCAATTTAAACCTGGTTTAATACTTAGTCCATATTTTGTAATAAGTTTATATTGACTATTATGAATACCGCCTTACAATCGGCGTCCGACCACGTGCTTAATGATATCATGTAAAGTTTACAAAATGTAGAAATGTATACAAACGTAGTGGAATCAAACAGTTTAGTACCGATCACGTTCACACCGAGCTGTGATGGACTGACAATGAGGCTGATGAACTGGTGGACATTGATATAGATAATACTGTTAATATTGTTATACTGACAATATAACACGTCGACCAGTGCGTAGGATATCGTCAGTACTGGAAATACGAGTGTATTTCACTTTGAACTTGGAATTTATGCCTTTGAGTGAGGGTATTGCTCGTTATAGTTAAATACGGCTTTCTGCGCAGAAATAACATAACAAGAAGGGCGTAACTGTGCTACAAATGCTATCAAATATAATATTACAACAATAGGACAGCATATAGTTCCACTGCACTGCTATTTGTGTTAGATTATAGCAGAAAACATGACCAAAATTGTTTTTCAGGCTTTGCTCCTCTTTAGAACAAACAGATCTGCATTTAACTACCTGTATGTCTATACCAAACATCGAATTATGAACCTTTTGAACGTCAATTTCGACTATACTCGACAAAAGCGTGCCCTGAGCGTAGATGTCGGCTATAGTCGACAAAACCCTGAGTTTTATTGACTATAGCCGACACCGACGCTCCATAAAAATACAAGATAAAGATATTAAATTATTACTTTTATGTGTTTTATTAGTTACTAAATCTTAAAAACTGAATTTCATAGCTTGGCGCTCAGGGTACGAAGATGCCGATATGACGTGGCGGTCAAAAGTTTAACAGTATTAATTACGTATTCTGCCATACACAAAAATCAATGATGTCATTGCTGTGAAAATGCGTTTTAATGTTGTCTTATATGCTTTTTACGTAATTATATACTATATCTAATAAGGTTTAACAGATCCACAATCAAAAGCGAAAATCTAAAAATATAAGTATGTTTGCGTCTTTTGGCACAGACCATTATTGTTTACTTTACTAAGTGATATAGTGTTTCTTAATTCTTTAATTAATTATAATACAACGTTCACCGTTCATAATTAACTGCACATCGAATACTGCTTTTAATGTTTAGAAACTTTATCACATAAGTGGAAAATTTCTTTTAATTTATACTTTATACATATATATTTATTATATTGTTTACTCGTATTGTTCTTCGAGCAACCCAAACCTTGCGAATGGACGCTGCTTTATAATCTTTTATAGACGAAAAAGAGGCCTATGATGATGATGATGACGTTTGCGCATGCGAATAGCGAATATATATGTATTTTACCACCAGATGGAGTTCAACATAATAAAATATCATTAGATTCCTTATAATTTATGAAATGACAATTTACTTCGAAATACTCACAAATGTCTGCTACTATTGCTGACGTCGTGTCGTTTTTGTATTGAGCAGTTTCGGTGGATATCCTTCTTAATATAATTGGTTATATTTAAGTTACATGCAGTGAGGTAATATTTATAATACTGATCACAAAACTGGAGTATTTTGACGTAAAAAATAAACTGTGCAGTTAATTAAGAAACAACAAAAACCAACATCAATTTTGAAAGCTAAGTATCATTCGGTGTAGGAGAGAAGTAATTCCTTAGTGTCACTACACTCTTTGTCAATCTTACAAGAATAGACACAGACCTCAAGATGTATAAATTGAAAGAATGACACCTGTTCATGCAAAATAACATAGCTATTGGTGGTGTTATTAAAATTACGCAAACCAGTGACGAAAACTAGGTACCTAATTAAGGTCACACCTATGTCAATGCATCGCTTGGTCTGCAGTTTGGACTTATCCATAATACGTATATCTCATATCAAAGAATTAAGAGATTAGTTCAACAATACATAAGCTTCATGACTTAGCTTTTCCCTTGAATTTGTGTATACCTAAATGCATACCTCGTCATCATTAAACGTCACGTGGTGCCTACGTATGTTTTTATACAATCCTCATATACAGAGGTGTTCACAGGGTTAAATATTGTATAATCGATCTAATCTCTTCTTTATAACTCGTTAATTAAAACTGAAGCGGTGCTACTAACTTAAACCTAAACTTTAAGTACATAATAGTTGCCATGAATAAGTATAATAATAATAATTATTATCCTTACACAAAATATAATGTGTGCTACGATCTCAAACTAAAAGTTAATTATTTACTAAATTAAACTAATTACTATGGAAATAAGAGAACTGTAACATTTGGGCAGCTGCTTACCAAACTAGACTTAAATACATCGTTTAATAGAAGCATGTGATCATTTATAAATATAAATGAATATTTTGCCGTGGTGTAAATTTGTTTCCAAAGTATAAACTTAAGAATGTATAGATATTAAAATTTTATGATGGTAGGTACGTATACGTACAGTACGTAGTATACAAGCACATAATCATAGTATACGTTTATTTCGGTGAATGCGTTAGTTCCTTTAATGATTAAGCCTCTCATACATTTATGTTAGGCAAAGTTTATTCTTGAAAAAAAAATTCATCCATCATTCCTCCGAGTGAATTATATATAACCAAACGCAACGGGTATACGAAACATTAAGAATAAGATATTTGCGAGAAACATGGTTAGGTACATGGTGGTAATTAATTGGTATTGTATAAGTACAGCATGTCCCACCACAGATAGATGATGTGCAAAAAAAGTACATTAATAAATTACTAGAAATAAAGAATTATAAGCGGAGACACATTACTGTGGCGTGGCGCGCCAGAGACGCCCCCGGCCAATAGATTTTGTATGGTTAGAGACACATTTGAGTGTCGTGTCGTGTCGTGGCTCCACGACACACTGTGTTTAGGGAGACATATTAAATGTATGAAAGCGATATGCGCCAGGCGCTCTGGCGCGCCACAGTAATGTCTTCGCCTTGAGTGTTTTCACACAGGTTAGTAGTAGCAGTTTTGGTGGCAAAATAGTTAAGGCTAGTTTTAATAGTTTAATGACCACAATCCTCCATTAAACGTTATATACTTGATTAACGTATATATACTTTGACATAATTCAATATAAATATAAATTATGTAATGCTATGTTCCAGTGGATATATCTCCAAAAAAATTATTGTAAAAGTAACTACCATTTAATTGTCTTTATATAATTTCCTGCTACTGTGTCTCTGTGTTTAGCATTGCTATTGTGTTATAGAATATGAATACCATAAACATTGCTATAATGTGTAATGTGACTTTGAATTCGACAATTATTATCCTTTCTGGAACACAATAATATTGTCCACGTACAACAAAACCTTAGAATGCCTTAAGATCCATTTACACCATACAAGATTTACAAAGCAACGCGTGCTGTCTCTCTCTTTCAGTTTAAGATAGAGTGAGACGGAATGAGCATTGCTTTGTATATTGCAAATTATAAGCTGCTTTAATCTTGTGATCGCCACTGTCGTCTTTAGCCTACAAACTGACAAATAAAAATGTACCTTTAGTGTTTTATAATAAGGTAGAGTTTTATCTGGCAGTAGTGGCTATCATAAGGTTAAAATAAGAATTTTATCGACAATATCAAACGAGGCTACTATAATAAATCTAATATCAAAATACATTTGACGTAGAAAGTTCCAGGGTACGTATTGGTATTGTTGGCGCTGCTTGACGGTGGCGGGGCGAAGTCCTGCAGTGTGGTTACCCGAGCCCGTGGTCCTCGAAGAAGCCCTGCGGAGTCTCCTCCTGCAACAAGGGTCATCACTGAGCCAGTGTCGCTCGTGGCCGCGTTAGACCGAGCAATCGCTTTTCGGTTTGTTTCTAAAATATCATCTCATAGATATATAGAAAAAACAATATTTTGGCTATTCAATTCATAAATATAATATAGTAATTTTATGTTTTAGAATGTAATAGTTCAAAATTTAGATATTAAAAAAGTTTTTAAAAAAATCACTATTTCATTTTAAAAAGGTAATTTTGAGAGTAAAACTTGATAACATGTAAAATATGTTTTATTAGCAATAAGTGTTTTTTATCACATAGACACGTGCATCGGAAACATTATCAAATTTATCATATCTATACATTTTATTGCACAAAACTTTTGAATTCGTTGGGTATATAAAAATATGCGTCACAAGAGGTACCAATTATTATCGAAAATATATTTTACGGAATCTTGTTTAATGCTATTTACACAGTATTTTACAGTAAGTTTTTTTTTGCATTCAAGAGCATTAATAAAGTAATAATATTTTAAATAGTAACTAAATCTAAATCATTTAAGACTAAGTAAATTCGAATGTAAATTTATAAATAACAAATATTTTTTGAATGTTTTTGTTATAGTTTTTTAGCATTTATAGCCAATTATCTAAATATATTTCCAAATAATAGTTCGCAAGTCTTCAAAAAAAAAAAACTAGTAATTCACTGACTGTAACCTAAAAATAATAAGATAAGAGACTAACTTAATGAAATAATAAAATCATGTACTTAATTAATAATCATAATAATTCGTAAATTTTCATATTCAACTAGTTATAAAATTCAACATTAAATAATAATAAAAAACATGAAAAACAATAAAGAAACTAAACTAACTGAACAAACAAATTATATTTTATGAGATGACTGAGAAATAGTAGGCAAGAGGAATATAAGGGTTTGATACCATATAATCGTAGTATGCAGGGCCATAGTATTATACCAGGAACCGAGCCTGCTAAATTACACACGTCGATAGCAGACTGATGGACTAATATCGACAAATCACAGGCCAGCAATATGACGCGAATGACTTAGTAAGCCAATCACAGACCAGCAATATTAGTAAGCCAATCACAGCTGTCGAATGAGACCATCGGCTTGCCATTGTGTTAGCAGGATCGGATCAAATACAGGGGGTATTTGAATCCTATTTATTGTTAAAGAAAAAATGAAAAATAAATAATCAGTTCTTGTTTTACCACTGCCTGATAAGTGTCTGATAATTATAATCGAAACTTAAGTGACAGATTTTTTTTATGAAAAATTATCCGCTTCAATTTCCGATATGCTATCAAACACTTATCAGCCAGTTCCGAAACAGGGCCTAAAAGTCCAGTGCAGTCATCTTACTCTCTCCAATAGGTAACACACAATAGAAAAAGAGATATGTATAGCACCTATAGCTGACTGCATTCAAGTATATGAGACCCAACTCTTAGTACTAAGTTTAGAAATTACAACCTCTCAGTCCCTTTGATACATAATAATATGAATTATTTTCATTTGACTCTTTTATAATAGAATACTTACCTTAAGTCCTATTTAACCATTGGCGGATGAGTGCCTGACAAACTATCTGAGACTTAGTGATAGGTTTTATATGAAAAATATGTCGACTCAGGTCCTGTTGGCAACATTGGCAGATAAGTCTGATAACCTATCCGAAACATAGTTGACAGAATTTTGGCATCAATTTTAGGGTTTCGTACCTATAGAGAAAAAAAGGTAAGCGGATACCGTAGCATAATAATATGAACACTTGCAACACCAGGGCATCACGAGCGCTTTGCTGACCCTAAAGGAGCCTAACTAACTGTAGGTAGTCCCTTGGGAAAACCTCTTTATAAAGTTCATTCACATCCTGAGAGTGAATCTTATATTATTCGTACTTTTATTATTATTAGTCATTTTTACCCGACTGTCAGGACGGGTATTGTTTTTAATCTGTCACTCAAGTTTCAGATAGTTTAGAAAATTATCTTCCAGTGGTCAAACAGGGCCTACATACGAGTATATTAAAAAGGAATGTAGATAATACAAAATACACGTTAAATATTTGAGTCACCATCAAGTGAATGTTTAGAGAAGTAGGCTCGGTAAGTATTTACACGACTAGAGCGCACTTTACAAACATTATATGTGACACTCCACAGGAAAGATTATCTGATGTTCATTGGCGCTAAAGTCTATATAGAAATACAAATCGAACAAGTTTACTTAGCTTGTATAAGCACAATGTCGTAAGTGCCAACGACCATAAGGTGTGTTTCGTGGACAGTCACATATAATTATGTAATGAAATGAAGTACATAATTATGTACATTGTTTATAATATGATGTAACTGAATGTGATCTTATTTATGCTTAAAGGGTGACTGACCGATAACATTGGTTTATCTTTTACTGTAGGTATAAGAATACATTTTATTTCATTTGAAAGTGGATAAAAAAATTACCTAACTGTGGTTAAGAGGGTTCATACAGAAATCGATGAAATCAAGAGATTTCCACGTTCGCTACAGAATATGTCTTTATATGTAGCGAAGTAATTTTTGGCATACATAAACAACAGTTTTCTTGTCTAAAAAGTGTATTAAGAAAAACAGACTATTTATTATTAGTATTTTAGTTAGAACAGTTCTTTCGCACAGCGTTTTAAGAAATTCTACGAAACAAGCCTACTTTCTGATTCGCCAGGGACTAAAGTAATTGAAATTCATAGAAAAAAAAGCTTGTTTTAAGGTCTACATATAGTCCTTTAGTTAGTGTATTGAAAAAATTTTAGAAATATTCATTTTTTTTATAACTAAAACTTAAAAACTAAAATTCTCAAAAACGTTGAACTTTGATCAAGTTTGATGACAATTTTGGTACACTATATGTGTTTAAAAAGTCGTTTTTTTTACATTTAATTATTAAGCAAGATGTGGTCATTCATAAATGTCCATAATATTTTCGAAATCCCTTTAGAAATATTTTAAAATGATTTTTGAAAAGAGCCTAAAAATGCCTTATATTTCGGCGCACAGGCCGTGAGAAATCAGTACCGGCTGAGGCCTTCTAGAGAGAGGACGTAACGCTTTGCTTCCCGCGCTCCCGGTCCGATGTTTACGTAATATTTGTATATTTCAAGAGAGTTCAATACCAGTTGATACTTTGTTATGGAATTTTTTTTAAATTAAAGATCAAATTATTTACTTCGCTGTTTTTGGGCTGATGGGCTCAAAAATCGATATCTGACGATCCCACTGATCACTGGGCATAGTTCTGAAGTCAAAATTGTAAAAATGCCCGCCATCTTGAACCTTGTTGTTTTTGGGCTGAGTGATACCAAAATCGCTATCTGACGATTCCATTGGTCACTGGGCATAGTTCTGAAATCAAAATTATAGAAATGCCCGCCATCTTGAACTTTGTTGTTTTCGGGTTGGGTGATACCAAAATCGATATCTGACAATCCCACTGATCACTGGGCATAGTTCTGAAGTCAAAATTGTAAAAATGCCCGCCATCTTGAACCTTGTTGTTTTTGGGCTGAGTGATACCAAAATCGATATCTGACGATGCCATTGATCACTGGGCATAGTTCTGAAATCAAAATTATAGAAATGCCCACCATCTTGAACTTCGTTGTTTTTGGGTTGGGTGATACCAAAATCGATATCTGACGATCCCATTGGTCACTGCGCATAGTTTTGAAGTCAAAATTTTAAAAATGCCCGCCGTCTTGAACTTTGTTATTTTTGGGCTGAGTGATACCATAATCGATATTTGACGATCCCATTGGTCACTTGGCATAGTTCTGAAGTTAAAATTGTAAAAATGCCCACCATCTTGAACTTTGTTGTTTTTGGGCTGAGTGATACCGAAATCGATATCTGACTATCCCATTGCTAATTGGGCATAGTTTTGAAGTCAAAATTGTAAAAATGCCCGGCATCTTGAACTTTGTTGTTTTTGGGCTGAGTGATTCCAAAATCATATATCTGACTATCCCATTGGTCACTGGGCATAGTTCCAAAGTTAAAATTGTAAAAATGTCCGCCATCTTGAACTTTGTTGTTTTTGGGCTGAGATGACCAGTGGGCAGTGACCAATGGGATAGTCATATATCGATTTTGGTATCACTCAGCCCAAAAACAACAAAGTTCAAGATGGCGGGCATTTTTACAATTTTGACTTCAGAACTATGCCCAGTGACCAGTGACCAATGGGATCGTCAAATATCGATTTTGGTATCACTCAGCCCAAAAACAACAAAGTTAAAGGTGGCGGGAATTTTGTAATTTTGACTTCAGAACCATGCCCAGTGACCAATGGGATCGTCAGATATCGATTATGGTATCAATCAGCCCAAAAGCAACAAAGTTCAAGATGGTGGGAATTTTCACAATTTTGACTTCAGAACTATGCCCAGTGACCAATGGAATCGTCAGATATCAATTTTGGTATCACTCAGCCCAAAAACAACAAAGTTCAAGATGGCGGGCATTTCTATAATTTTGACTTCAGAACTATGCCCAGTGACCAATGGGATCGTCAGATATTGATTTTGGTATCACTCAGCCCAAAAACAACAAAGTTCAAGATGGCGGGCATTTTTACAATTTTGACTTCAGAACTATACCCAGTGACCAATGGGATCGTCAGATATCGATTTTGGTATCACTCAGCCCAAAAACAACAAGGTACAAGATGGTGGGCATTTTTAAAATTTTGACTTCAAAACTATGCCCAGTGACCAATGGGATAGTCAGATATCAATTTTGGTGTCAATCAGGCCAAAAACAACAAAGTTCAAGATGGCGAGCATTTTTACAATTTTGACTTCAGAACTATGCCCAGTGACCAATGGGATCGTCAGATATCGATTTTGTTATCACTCAGCCCAAAAACAACAAGGTACAAGATGGTGGGCATTTTTAAAATTTTGACTTCAAAACTATGCCCAGTGGGCAGTGACCAATGGGATAGTCAGATATCGATTTTGGTGTCAATCAGGCCAAAAACAACAAAGTTCAAGATGGCGAGCATTTTTACAATTTTGACTTTGGAACTATGCCCAGTGACCAATGGGATCGTCAGATATTGATTTTGGTATCACTCAGCCCAAAAACAACAAAGTTCGAGATGGTGGGCATTTTTAAAATTTTGACTTCAAAACTATGCGCAGTGACCAATGGGATCGTCAGATATCGATTTTGGTATCACCCAACCCAAAAACAACGAAGTTCAAGATGGTGGGCATTTCTATAATTTTGATTTCAGAACTATGCCCAGTGATCAATGGCATCGTCAGATATCGATTTTGGTATCACTCAGCCCAAAAACCACAAGGTTCAAGATGGCGGGCATTTTTACAATTTTGACTTCAGAACTATGCCCAGTGATCAGTGGGATTGTCAGATATCGATTTTGGTATCACCCAACCCGAAAACAACAAAGTTCAAGATGGCGGGCATTTCTATAATTTTGATTTCAGAACTATGCCCAGTGACCAATGGGATCGTCAGATAGCGATTTTGGTATCACTCAGCCCAAAAACAACAAGGTTCAAGATGGCGGGCATTTTTACAATTTTGACTTCAGAACTATGCCCAGTGATCAGTGGGATTGTCAGATATCGATTTTGGAGTCGATCAGCCCAAAAACAACAAAGTTCAAAATGGCGGACATATTCACCACTTTGACCTCAAATAGTCATATTCATCATCATCATCATCATATCAGCCGCAGTTATTATTGAGAAATTAATTGTTAGTCTAATATAAAATTAATTGTATTTTTCTTTCTTTCTAATAAAATTGTATTTTAATGGTTTATAGAATACAATACGATTAATTACAATTAATTATTGATTAATTTAATTTGAAATTTATCTTATCCACCTTTAACAAAATACGAGGTTAAAAAATACCAAACTCATTAGTACGCGCTATATTGTTGTACCACACAGCATTAGAGAGGTGTGCATGTTTCGGCTCTGTGTGCGTGATTTAAAAACCTATTTGCGAGCAACTTGAAAATGTATGAACCCTCTTAAAAGACAAATTGTATTTATTATAGTAAGACTTGCGACACAGAATTTGGAAATTTAGTATTATATATCAGATGTCCATCTGGTGGAGAGCCGTCCTACGCTGCGCCTTCCAATATAAAGGCGCGGCACAAAATCGCTCGCAGGGACGAAAATTAGGTGTGGACAATGTCCAGCATGACCGTCATTGGACTGTTATGATAATGATGATGATATCAGAGGTTTAAAAGATAAAATTTTATTGGATTTTCAAAATTTGATATCCAGTATTTACGACAAAATTAATGACAAAAAAACCGTACCCTAATCAATAGTAACGGTACAAAAAAAATACCACAATTAAAAATAAGTAGTGTAGGAAGATTTTGAATTTTATCAAAAGACAATAAATTCTAGCCACCACAATATTACCACAAATAATTTAATAAGATCACAATACAGTTACATCACTTATACAGTGATTGTGAGGAGTCCGATAGCACCGTGGCGCGTAGTGGACTGGTTATTACGAAAGCGATGTCGGTGGCACATTGGGACTTCGTTGGTTCAGAAGACACCCGCCTCCTGAAGATTCTCTTCCACCAACTCGGCCTAACACAATCCACGCCTTAAACATGGGCTTGACTATATTTTTACTTTGTGTCTGTACCTATTCTATCTTGCCTATAACTCTGACATTTATCTTGTTTTAAATGTAGTCTCAAGAATAATATTTTACTTTATTTCTCTTGGTATAATAACATGTAAAAGTTAGATGTGATTTATTCAAGGTATTGGCACCTCGGCAGTGTTTTATCGCGTCTTTTATACACCATGAAGTTATAGTGTGGTAAACTAATTTTTTAATAATCAGATATACCTACATCACATCTAGGGATATTGAACAACAACAATTAAAAACTCCGTGCGCCGTATAAAAACCTACTAGTTTTGCCGGAAATCGTGATAGAATGAATCTTTTTCTTTTTTTTTCTTTTGAATAACAAGTGTATCCTGCGGTTGCGCTCTTGTGTGGTAAGTAGGCGTGGCCCGTATCGTACGTACGAGATTCGTGGTGGCAACTACGACTATTGTTGTCATTTTTTAATAGGACTATGTATTTGACGAATTCAAAAAAATATGATTTTTTAAATAAATGTGATGTATATCTGTTCACTATTACCCAAAAATAGTTTCCGAAATCACTATAATTTCATTGTGTATTAACGAAATTTAATGGCTATTGATCCGGTAAATATGGAATACATTTTTAGGCAAAAGGCATAATTCCACAAATATAAAACCGATTTTTTTTTACCCTTGAATGAATACCACATCTATCAAATACATATAAAACATTATTATATATGGCATTTATGATTCCATTAGTATGATAGTGTGACGTAATATGGCCATGAGAGTTCCTTCGCAACGTGGTCTTGGAAGCTTGTTGAGGGCTGCTTCAGCGGCGTCCCGGCGCATCACAGCAGGCCCACCTCCCGCAGCGCTGCGTCCACTGTCTCGTCCTAATACAAGCCACGCCGTAAACATGCAGCTAAGCTAAACATCTTGTCAATTGCGATTTCCTTATCCATCATGCCTCATCAAAACTGTCGCCCTATACTAGTTCTAGTAAAATAATACAGGGCCGAATATGTGGAGCTAAATTGAGGTGTGCTTAGAAAATATATATTTATTTATGAAAAATAGATAGACATCCTTAGATAAAAATAATATTTTTTTAGTTAAATTGTTAAAATATTAATAATTGTCGAATAGTAAAGAATGTTCATGCTGTTAACTATAGCTAGCCCACACCAAAGGAAAGCGTTACAGAGCTTTCAAACATTGCCCAGACGACACCACAACGGAATTAGGATATCCGAAGCGTGAGTTAATGGTTGCCATTCTATAAAAAAAATTAAACCACGAGGCAGGTACAGAAAAGCACTCAAAAACCTTATGAGAAAGATATTATAATATACAAATTTCGTAAAAAAGGGTTTCATGAATCCATTATCTTACTCGTTAGACATAAAACTTAGATTTTCATTAGCAGAATAAAATATAATATACGTAAATGAAACTGATCAAATAAATACGGCAGGCAACCCTCAATCTCACATCACGGAAGCAAGGTAAAGGAACTTGGTACATGCAAGAAAACAGATTAATTTGTTTATATAATGTATTTCGACAACCCATTACAGTAATGCAAGAACAGCCAGACCATTACCAAAGGGGACACTGTTTTACAATGAACTACATGAAATAATTCTAGCTCTCTCTCTCCATATAATAATTCTAATATACATTATATGGTTGTCCCACTCACACGCAACGTGTTAGAGAGGGATAACCATACGTTGAATATTGCAATTTTATTGGAGTAAGTGGAAGAAGTTTCTTAATCAATTAATGTCAAACGTATCGTGAACGAAAGATGGCACTAACTACACTGTGCATAGTTTTATGTTTAATTTAGTATTTGGTATACAAACGTACAAAAAGTTTTTTCTTTTATTATAAAAGATACAAAAGGCAAAAGCACTTAAGTCAATTTTAAGTCCGTATTGTCGCCGCTTGATGAACCTACAGCTTTGACATAAGTTTCATGGTACAGTCGACTATTGAATTTGAATTAAGCCTCGTTGATCGTTGACTTACGTGCTTATTCCAGCCGGTATATCGCAGATAAACACGGCGGCTGTATTTTTGCAGCTTTAGACCAAAAATTTACTTAAGTCTTTTTGGCTGCCGTATTAATTTGTAGCAAGTACCATTTTAATTTAACCGAGAAAAATAGCAATGGCTTAATGTATCCAGCTATTCAAAACTCCAATAATACGAACTACAGCAAGATACAACTGACATAGCTATGGAGTTTCAGATCTTAGGTTTCTTAAGATGACATAAAATTACAATCAACAACTCGAATATGAAATGATTGAACTATAGCTTCACTGAAAAGCAACGTTTACAGGATGCAAGTTTTTCAAAGGGTAAGACAAAGGCAGCATGGTACTTGCCTCGTGTAAATGAGGCCTACATGAGCCCAATGCCGAAATTAAAGTTATTTTTAAGAACAAATCACAGTAAAACAGTGTCCCAATACAATGTAATTATTATAAATTCCAACTACACATGTATGAAGCAAAGATATACAGATAAACTATTTATAACTAACTATAATGACGTCTCCCCTACAAATTAAAAATACATAATGTCGGATGAAAAATCTAAAATATAATATTATGAATTGTCTGATATATTAAAAGTTTCCCTATATTGGATGTGTATATGTGTGTGAATGAGACTTAGAACAATTACAAGATGCAAGTTCTGCAAAAAGTGGCTCGATTCGTAAAAATCAAAAACAGAAAATCTAGCCTTACAAAACTTGCAGAATGTAAATGTCATTTACACCCTACAAATTTTTAAATGAAATTGTTTTATATCATTATTCAATTCACTGAGAAAAATAGAAATAATCTGAGAATGATTTACAAAATTGGTATCGTGTAAACAGCGCTTAGTGAATTTGGAATATCATGCGGGAATTGCAAAAGAAATTTAAATTAAATCGTAAAAATAAATATGCACAGATAAAATCAAATAAAGCTCATGCAATACAGGCGCTAAAACATACAGAGACTTATAGCTTATTTGTTTCATTGTCCGAGTTGTGCTATCATCAGTGTAACAATCCATCGTTGAGGTCCTGACCGCCACCATTGCATGCATATCACACCAAAACAAGAAAGTAAATTAGCGGAGTGCAGTAAACAGAGTTTTGTAAGCAGTATGTGTTCACAGCTGGCGATCGTAAAGACGATTGAAAACGATACGAGTAAATTGAGCAAAATATATTTTTAATTTTAGTAGCTAGTTCTGTAAATGTTAATAATTTATTGTAAACTTTCTTAAAGTAAGTCTAAAAATTAAATTATAAATGAGTCTATTCGAATAATTTCTTTTACCGTTTTTTCCCACTACGCAAGTAACGCAAGCTATCGTGAGGTGTGTTCCATGTTAAGCATAAAATATTCGAATTTATAAGAATGCTTTTGACTCACTGTTTCCATGTGTTTCTAAAGAATATTTTATTAATTATTATTATATAATAATAATAATATATTATTAACTTATTCAGCGCTCAGTGCGTGACTACTTTCATAATAAATTGTATATTAGAAACTGAGTGATGTTTAATGTATTTTTTTATATAATTATGTTCTATTTTAAATTAATTGAGCAATAAAATATTTCAATCGCCAGCCGTTTCACAATACGAATATTCATGAGTCCATTTATTTGCAATAGTATTTTCAAGTGTGTTCATAAAGTGTTTCTAATGATTATACTTAAGATACATAGTGTATATATATATATTCAAATATACGATATAAATTGACTATAAGACGCCTAAATATAGCGTTGATATGCTTATTTTCTAATAAATATAATTTTCTTATACTTTAGTTTAGTGATTCTGCTGATTGAAAAATTCACTATCCATTGAAAAGTAGTACTATTGGAGATTCTAAATTGAGTATAGCTAGTATAGAACTATGACTTTTTTGTTACCGCCCGATATATCATATATACATCAAGAGTCACGGCAAAAATGTTATTAATCGTATTAAAGTTGATCATGTGCAGATCGGATTTTACTTTGTGTATCAGTGTAGATAGAAATTTTTTGAAGTACATGTGTCGTAAGCTGCACTTTAGTGTAACAATACGATATGTGTGAGACATAGTGCTTATTTAAAGTTAAAAAGGCAGTGCTCCTACTCGCGAACATTAGTGATATTAATATCTAATACATAATGAAAAGGCACTACCGAGGCCACTGTCCTAAAAACTGGTCCACTTTACCTAATATATTATATAAATACATTTATTATATCTATAAGACATCGAGATTTTACACTAGTTTTGTTTAATGCACCATTTATAACATGCCAATTTTGCAAAGCGAGTCTTATGCCGTGATTTTCTCATAGTTTAACAATATACTTCGATTGATTTTTGATTAGTTTTAATTTAACATAATATCAAAAAAACAATATTACTTGCTTTATTCTTGGCTCAGTAGCACCATACAAGATGAATAAATATTTTATCTTATTTTTACAAGCTAGGTGTGCTCAGAAAACTCGCAAATTATGGATAAAATAATATTACAATACAATATTACATGTAAGTAGGTACTATTTGTGAGAAACAAATGACAGCTTGTATATTTTTGTAAAACTTGCATGTTTTAAATGGGCATTTATATTTTCATATGGCAGTTGTTTATAAATACATTTAATTCGTCAGTTTCTCCCGTACATTAATGAACCACCCAAGAAGTTAGTAACTAATAATAAAAGGAACATAACAATAATATCCATAATAAACATTAATTGGATATTTTAGGAACTACAGCAATAGTCATTTGTTGTAAATACTTTGGTCTATATAAAAAAAAACTACATGCGTTGTTATACATGGAAAAAAGGACGTTTTTCATGTCATGGTGAATTTTCCATTAGTCCGAAATTTTTATATATTTTTATACAAAAACTTACTGATGTAGAATTGGGTGATTACCATGTTTTAGATTAATTGGTACAGCTTTTTTAATTTTTATTGTGGCATTCGTCAGATAAGAAATGTAAAAAAAATTGTTGAAGAATTAGGTTTAGTTACTTTTTGCCAGCTTTACTGTATTACTCCAGCCCACAGCTAAACCTCGTATTTTATAGACCGAAGCATTTACTTAAAGATAATAATAAATAGATAGAAAAAGAGATTATTGTTAATTTCCTACTAAATTGTAAATATAATGTTGAACCTAAAAGTAAATATCCTAATATAATAATTTTAAATGAGTAAAAGTTAACAACTGACTCAAATATTGTAAACTCAAATAAAGTTTACACCCACATGATGCTCTGAATACGGCCCTGTTCATAGAAACGTAAAATTGGTTTTCTTATATGTTTGAAATTTATAACTCAGTCATCTAATTTAATCTCTCTATATCTCATTTAAGAAATTCAAAAAATACCTTCTCAAGAAAAACCTAAAGAAATTGTGAGTTTAAGTCAGTAGTTTAAGTCCCAAGATTGATTAACAAAATAATAATAAAATAATTAAAGCCAGTTCAAGAACTTAATTCGAAAATTAGTAAAAAGTTTTTAGGCATTTGCTATTTTACGGGCAGTTATTGAGACAGCAGTTGAACATTTGGAGAAATATTGGTGCCGTTAAAGTAATGTACTGAAGCAAACTTTAAACATCGTTTTTTATAAGACACACAGAGTAAATTATAGTTAAATTCAATCAACTGCACACAAAACTCAGAGAATATTTTATTTCTCTCTAATAATAGTTATCAGAAAGAGATGCAGAGAGATTAAATTAGTCAAAAACCAGTTACTGACACATTATTAAAATTTGTTTCAATTAACTTTTGTTCCATATTATAGTTTTAATTAAACAAGCTCATTATCCTGGCTACTGACCTCTTGAAGCAGATCCTGGGCAGCAATGGCCTTCAGCACATTCTTCTTGCTTGTCTCCTGGAGCTCTCCGCCTAACACCAGCTCGTCAAGGATGAAGTATGCTTTCTCGAAGTTGAATATAATATCCAGTTCACAGACCTGGAATCATTAAAAGTAAAGTTAATAACTCAGAAAGGACCAAGAGGCTGCTAAGATTAATAATAAATTAACTATTAGATATTTATAACTAACCTGAAAACTAAGTATATCATGCTAAAAATTTACATTATGCATAATTATTTTCAACGAAATTCCAGGTGAAGTAGGTTATTTAGGTTGATAAACATTGTTTAACAACTTCTTTGTGAAATTATAACCAATCAAGTGATCATGTATAGTGTCATATACACAATAATAACATAAAATTATATTTATTTAGAAAACAGCAGGAAATATTTAATATTTTCCTCCCAATATCAATTTAAATGTAGAAGAATGATTTGCCTATTTGTTAGTTTTATTTTAATTAAAACACATAAATAAAATTACTTAAATTAAAGAGAGACCAAGCAAATTACATTCTTCTCAACAAAGAAGAGTGTAAGGTATTTGTTGGGAGTATGTTAAATTGGAAAAATTGGTGTAATCCACTGTTTATCCCACAATGGAAGTTATTCAATCATTTTTAAATGTTTTTTTAACCATGTCAAATAGTCTATGTTCCTTTCTTTAGTTTTGTTTGGTTACATAAGTAGTAGTAAGTAGGTTGTAGCATAGGTACTTACACTTCCAAAATACTTGTCCAGCAGTTCCACATAGCGATGGATCAGCTCTAATGTCAGTAGCTCATTGTCTTCTTGCTCCATAGCACAACAGAAGTACAGCGATGCATACCTGGACACAATATGAGCTGAGTGATTAGCAATAAAATTACATCTTATTAGCTGAGACCTAATATTTAAAGTCAGAAATATTTGTTACTTTCATTAACAATATTTTATGTAAGAACATATAAAAGTGGCAGAAGTTAGGTGAGGCTCATGTCCAGCAGTGGACGTCATGGGGCCAATATGATTATTATTGTTATAGCACACTAGCAGCTAGTTAGCTGATGTGTGTGTATCAAATAGTTTGAAGATGTTTTCCTTATCCAATATGTTCTTAAGTGCGTTTAAAATTGGAGCCATGACAACACTTTCCGGTAGTCTGTTCCATGCCTTTACGACTCTGTTAGGCTGGAAGTGTTTCATTGGTTTTTTATTTAATGTATTTTCCCAAAGTTTTAGTGGATGACCTCATAGGTGTGATGATGACCATAAAATATATTGTTAGATAGAAATTGGCTCAGCTGAGCTGTATTCCTGCCACAATACTAGTTTTCAACATAATCAATTTAGTTTTAGTGTAAAAACGCTTTCGAGAGGTAAGGCACAGGTGGTAACCGCCACACCCAAACTTAACCGCCCGCCTACAGAAGAGTGCAGCCATAATAACATTAGTGTTGTGTTCTTGCTGCTCAGTAGATCCAAAGCTTAGGGAGGGATGGGGTTTTAAAGGGTGGGCAACACTATCATGATGCTACAGGAGTTGCAGGTGTCCATAGGCAAAAGTAACTGCTTATCATATAAGCTGTACATCTGTTTACCACTTTCACGGTATAAAAATCAAAGAGTAATAATTAATCCCATATAAAACCATAATCTGTACAATGTATATATAATAGTATTTGGACAGGATAATTGTATCTTCTTCAATAATTACTGTAATGATCACTATGACTGACCTCTTATATACAATTTTAACATCTTTCCACTCCAAAAAGGAACACATTTTAGGTTTCCTTGCCAAAACTGTTGTGATCAATTCTCTTGTTATCTTCTTCTTTAACTTGTCTGGATGCGCCACGTACCATTTTTGTAGCCTCAATTTGCCTTGTCGGCTGAATAATAACATAAATTGCATCTGAAATCATAGAGATACACCAATGAATCACAAACATTTCGGGCGTGTAATATTCGTATACAATTACATTTATACATGCTGATAAGGACACAATCTTTATCAAATCTCTCAAACTTCCCCAATTAGCAGTGTAATTTATTATAGATGAATGAAACAAATTATTGAACCTCTTTTTTTTTGTGAAGTATTATCCAAAAGGGAACTACAAATTTGGGTAGGTAAGGTACCTACTTACCATTTCTGCAGTTTACACCTAAATTAGCACAAGATATCGTAAAAGGAATGTTAATGTAACGGTCTATCTCCGATTATAACTGCATTACATTTTGTGGTGTGTAAAAATTAAATAAAATTAATATTGCACCAAAAATAAAGTTGGTGGCTGACGTGACGGCAGCATTGACAATTTGACCACAGACTAATAAGGGATTTGACACAATGGTCAATGCATTTGACATGACGACGACGACATGATCAATCTATAGTTTATGACGTCATTGATCGAATAGTCTATAGTTTATAATCATCATTATCATCAATCATCATTCATTTCAGTTCAGCCTATTGCAGTCCACTGCTGGACATAGGCTTTTCCTAACTCGCGCATAACACTTGGTCCTCCGCCTTCCGCATTTAGTGAGACCCAGCGTCCTTCTTTTATAGGTCGTCGTTACAGGCGTCCTACTCTACGCTTGCCGAGTCGTGTATAGTTTATGAATTTGCTCTGAATTCTGATTGAGTTGTGCAATGTGCACGCATAATCGTCATCTTTTTCAAACATGAATTAAGATCATGTTATTTATATTAGTTAAATATTTTTGGTTTTTATGTTTGATGCAGTGAGTGTAAATTGATTGTTTGTGCACTGACCTTACAGATCAGTGACTGACCTCAAATTTTTACCGGCTTCAATGAACCTAGAAATTAGATGCTGTCAAAATAATGTCTAAATGACAACAGTCCTCTCTAAAATAAAATCTGGGAATTTGTGTTTTACTTGAAAACCTATGAATTGACATAAAAAATTAATTTGAGGTTTATTTTTCAAGATTCTGTTAAACAATATTCATGTTCTGAAAGCTCTCCTTCAATTCAACAATTGATTGATTTTATCAGAAACCGATTCTATTGAGAAATGGTAAGATCTTGTTTACAAATTCGCTTATTATAGCCGCACTTTATAAAACTTACTTTCATATTTACGTAAATAAGCTTAGGTTGAAAGTTGAGCTAATTTTAAAGGCTAGTAATAGTTTTCCCGGATTTATTTTTCCTTTTCAACATACCCACTGATATGGTTTTTATGTCACCAAATATTATTATCACAGTAACCTTGACAGTTTTGCCATAGTTTTATTGTTTATAGATAAATCTAGAATAGCCAAAATAAACTAGGACGGTGAGTGGTGGTTTGGTTGAAATAATTTTAATGATACTAATTTATTATTCAAATGAAAAATAATTTAACTAAATATTTCAGTCAAGTTTGTTAGCAGATCTCATGATGTTGGCTGGTACATTAATTATTAGCTTTGTTTATTTGTTATTATACAACAACACATGATGTAGATAACATGTTATAAATAATAACTATGTGCAAAGATACACATAAGTCAGCAATCTGCTAATCTTAAGGTTTACTCTCCCTTCTGACATTACCCGTAACACATCTAACTTTCAGCTGAACACTGCAATTGTTAAGATAATGCTTTAACCCTTTACACACCATGGCACAACCTGTCATTCCATAGCTAATGGAGGGTCAACTGTTTTTTTTTCTTGTACAGTTTAAGAGTTAAATAAGAGCAGATAAATAGGCAATGACTTGATTGATTGACTCTATGTATAATTCAATCAATCAAATCTTTATTTCACATCAACAAAGGTACAGAGTAAACATTGTCAACTAAAGTAGATAAACCGCTTTGTTATACCTCGTAGGCATGCAAAAAATCTAGTTAATAAAAATAAATGAGTCTAAATGGATACAATACAAAATGTCAATAATAATATAAACCTATTTAATTAATAACAATAATAATTAAATCAACAGAATAATTGGACACTATCAACAACTAACATTGGTGAGCGTTGAGGGTTTTAAAGATTCGGCAATGTATATGTGATGCTCCTGGTGGTAACCTAACTGCTTACCAACAGGCAGATCCTAATGTTACCATCTTGCAAAAAAAAAACCAAATAGTTCCAAGCACATAATTCAACTAACCAATGAGTATGTGGCATTTGTACTGAAATGTTGGAATGAACTCCCTAACTAAGTTTTCCTAAGGGACTACAGTATGGGGTTCTTCAAAAAAAGGAGTGAATAGGTTTCTTAAAGGTCAGCAAAGCGCTCGTGATGCCCCTGGTGTTGCAGGCGCCCATTGGCTACAACCGGACCGTACGTCTGTTTGCCAATGTCGTTCAAAAAAACCAATTAAAATTGTAACAACTATGGCGATTGAAAAGAGTGGCCTGAGTTTCTTGCCAAGTTCTTCTCAGAGCTCAACCTTGTCAGTGAACTGGCCGTAGGCAAATTTACTGACACTTTTTCTGGCTTTGTATGACGTTCATAAGTATCATGTATGTGATCCAAATTAAATAAAAAGCTTTGACTTTGACTTCGTTGTATAAAAAAAAAATGTACCTAACAAGATTTCCTCTGATTTATGTTGTTCCAGGCATCAGCAGCTGGTGTATCTGGTGGTGATTGTGAGGGGGAGGAACAGGAAGACTCTTCTTCTTCCTCTCTTCAGCAACAGGTGCTGGAAGTGACCAGTGAATTGGATAACCTGAATGTGCAGGATGGTGCACAGGTTCTTATTATGTTTTAATATCAGGTCGATTTGTGGTCTAATTTATCAAGGCCACAAACTTCTGTTGTAAAGAACAGTGTCAGTCCTTGTAAATTTTTGAGATACAACAATATATTATCAAAATAATGCTCCACAAAATACAAAATTAATGTTTTATATGAGTAGCTTAGGGCGAGCCTGCTTGCGTGTCATTACCTACCGAGGCTGCTCTCTCTGTGTGGAGACCTGCTTAAAAACTTTCATCTGTGTCATGGGAGCCACAGTGAGGTTTTGGTTGATTTCGGTGTGTCTTATGTTGAGGCGCCGGGTGCTGTCGCAACGTTCACACCGCTCTAGGGCCACTATTGGTAAAGAATAACGCGGAGGCCCAATGCTAAAAGCAGCTTTTTAATTTATATCCACACTATGTTTGTTTGATTCAAAATGGTTATTATTTTCAGAAGACAGATGGTGAGGATGAGTTGTCAATGTTCCGTCAGCAGTGGCAGCGTGAGCTGGAGGCCACGCCCACTCCCACGAGGGAACAGACCCCAGCTACCAAGCTTGAGTTCACTGAACCTCTCACAGATGAGGAAAAGGTACTTTACTCATATTTTTAACTGACGAAAATCAAAAGGAGGTTCTCAAGTCAACCTATATTTTACATGTTAATTTTTTTTTTCATGTCATCACATTGAAGGCGAGACATGTAAAAAAAAATAACATTCGTAATTTCATGACACAAAATGGTCCACTTGTAATATAAATGAATTGTTGTAACATAGGCTAAGCAGCTGTTCCTCCGCGCCGTGGAGTTGGAGCGGTGCGGCAAACTGTACGAGGCGATACAACACTACAAGCGAGCCATGCAGATACTACCCGACGTCGAGACACGACTCTACGACGAACTGCGCTCCGACACACCGGAAGGTACTTCATCATCATCATATAGCTCAATGACATCCACTGCTGGACATTGGACAACAATCTTTGTTGTACATGACAGATTACACTAGAGTATAAAATGTTTAGATGTGCTTCAAGGCTTACAACAATCATTTATATATAACTATGTTTACAGAGGAATCGGAGACGGAGGAGGTGGTTCGCGTGGACAATGCTCACCCGAGTGACGATGAAGATGCCGTGGAGGGGGAGGACCTACTTGCTCGGCTACAGAGGATCCTCGCTAGAAAGGGGGTGCTGTGCGAGCCTGAGTTCGCTGCCAAGGTACGAGATTTACAAATTGTTATAGTCGAATACATAACGTAACGTAACATAACGTGACGTAACGTGACGTAATGTGACGTAACGTGACGTAACGTAACATAAGATGACGTAACTTAACGTAAGGTGACGTGACGTATCGTAGTGTAACGTGAGGTGACGTAATGTAACATAACTTGTCGACGTTAGACAATATACACATTCTTTATCTATACAAAAAATATCATGTAATGGTACAGAATCAAAGTACCATACTAAATTAAATTCAATAAAATTTGAATATTAAAAAAATGATAATTATGAAGTTTTATTCTATCAAACTTTAATTAGTTTTCATCGAACGAAAATATGGTATGTGGGATCATCACTTGGCAACTGTGTCTTTAAAAAGACTAAAGGCATTTTGTGAACACATTATTTATAAAAAAACGAAGTAGGTAATTATTGTTGTGTGTGATAATCAAGTAACGTCGCAGGGTGGGCACATCTCGTGGCTGCCGTACGAGGTGATCCTGGTGATCCTGCGGTGGGTGGTGAGCGCCGAGCTGGACGCGGCGTCGCTGGAGCGAGTGTCGGCCGTGTGTCGGGGGCTTTATGTCGTCACACGAGAGCCCGATATATGGCGCTCGCTCTGTGTCAAGTAAGAATAACTATATTTCTGAACCAGCTGATTGATTCGAGACATCGTTCTGTCAATAGCTATTAAACTAGTCCTACAAAAGAAAATATGGTTTTTACGTTTTTCGGTGTATTTTCTCCAATTTTTTAAATTTTTTTTCTTCATTTAATTTGACTTTAACGAGTCATATAGCCATTTGATATAGTCAGTTGTTGAGTTCATTTTATTCATATAATTTTAGATAAAGCTTTACAAAATCCAGACAAGCCAGACATCGTCGTCTAATTTGGTCCTCTAATTAGGCGGGCAATGTCCTAACTGTCCGGCTTTGTTAGATTGCCAGACAACACTATTTACAGAATAAGCAAAATAATTTTGAACTAAGTGTCATCTTTGGCGGTGTGCATTTTTGTGACTTTAATGATGCCCGGTAAAACTCTAACGAGTTTATGATTTGCATCATCTTTTATGTATTACTCTTGTAAAATTAAGTATGAATAAATAAATAAAAAAAAAAAATACTATTTTAGGAAAACCAATTGATTCATTGATGATTATTTACGCACAGAACATGGGGCATTGAATGCGGCACCCCCCGCGCGTCAGGGTTCGCGTCGTGGCGCCAGATGTACGTGGAGCGTCCGCGCGTACATCTGCACGGATGTTACATCAGCAAGACCACTTACATCCGCCACGGGGAGAACTCCTTCCAGGACCAGTTTTACAGACCATGGTACCTCATAGACTACTATCGGTACCTCAGGTTGGTTGCACTAGGTTTTTTTTTTTTTTTTTTTTTTTTAATAATGGATACTTCTAACCTTTGATCAAGTAATCATCTTAAGGACATTGAATGTAATACTGTGGCTCCGCAGGTTCTTCCCTGAAGGTTTGGTGCTGATGTGGACGACGGCGGAGGAGCCGGCGGCGAGCGTGGCGCACCTGAAGTACCGCCACGCCAAGCCAGGCCTCGGCATCTTGGCCGGACATTACAGACTTATTGGTGATAAGGTACTACTCATTTAATTTTCTGTTGTATAATCCTCGCTGAGTCGAGAGAACGCCAAACAAATTCTTAGCGGTTCATAACATTTCTTACATCAAAAATACATCGTAAATATCCACAAATCGCAAAACAATTTTGAACCTTCGAATAATAAAGTGTAGATTTAAATTACCAGACATAATAATATCTCCGTGCTTTTATGATTGTGTGGAAAAAATAGAGATGTTTTGACGTGACTTTGTTTACGTAATTTATGTCCATATTTATTTTAATTGTCACAGATCTGCGGGTGCATTTGTTGTCACTTGTATCATTGTTAGTATGGGAGGCCCTAACACATCGCCGATTGAGGGTATAAGGTTGCAAGTTTCATTATTTACTTATCCCTTCCGGCATTACGTAACCGATGCGACGTATCTTTCGTCAGATGTGGTTTATCATTATAAATAATAATAATAATATTCTACCACATTCACACAGCGCCATCTAGTCCCAAAGTAAGCAATTATATTTGCTTGTGTTATGGGTACTAAACAACTGATATACTACTTAAATACATTTTTTTTTGTAAATACATACATATTATAGATAAATTACACCCAGACACAGAACAAACCTTTATGCTCATCACACAAAGATTTGTCTTGGGTGGGGATCGAACCCACGACCTCCGGCTTAGCAGTCAGGGTCACTAACCACTAGACCAACAGGCCAGTCAAAAGTATAGTCGCGGTAACGGGTAGGGAGAAATTTCCTCTTACGAATACTGTGGTTGCGCCAGTCTTTGCCGAGATTTTCTTTATGTTTCTGTATGGGATTCTTCAAAAAGGGAGTAAATAGGTTTTTTAAGGGTCTGCAACTCACGTGATGGTGTTGCAAGCTTCCTTAAGCGACGGTAACCGCTTACCTTTAGGCGGGTCGTAAGCTTGTTTACGCAGTAATATGATAATATATTTGTATCGCAGGTAGTGGTAGTGATTAAGAAGACAAATCCGGACAAGAAGCCGTCGCAAACCTCCGCGCGCTTCCGAGCGAGGCGCAAGGAGGTCGAACAACATGAACAGACCTTTCACATGGTAAGATACATTATGATTTATAGCATTCCGTTCTCTGTCCTTTTCATTTTTTTACCTCCTAATATGTCATGACGGTAAACTCTTGTTCGCCGGACTAAAGTTAAAATCTATCTATATATTTCAAAATCAATTGGCATTCGTTAATCACGCTATAAACTCAAAAACTGCTTATATTTAAGAGAACTTTGAGAAGTCGGTTTTTAACCTGTGCGAATTGGGGCTGGCTGGTCACTAGTCTTCTGTTTGTATAAAACAAGAAAAAAATTGCTAGTCGACCGTTCTATCTAGTGTGTCCAGTAAACGGCATATATGATGCAGAGCTCTTATATTGTATGTGTCAGGAGTACCCTCAACCGGCGAGAATGCATGAAAAGACTGATGAATGTTGAAGAAGCCAATAATGTATGTCAGAATTGTAGCAAGTGGAAGAAAATGGTCTCTGCCTCTCTGTTAGGAAAGAGGCGTGATCTATATGTATGTGTGTATGTATGTGTCAGGAGTTCGAGCTCCGCAACGTGCGGTCCCGGCGCAACTTCCAGCTGAGCTGGCGGCGCTACTCGGTGGCGCGGCGCGAGCAGTGGACGCAGTTCGAGCTGTCGCCCGCCAAGTTCCCGCCCTTCGCCTTCAGCAGGGTGCGCACCTACACCGCCGAGACACTCGCGCCGCTGCACACCACGCACGCCTACACTTAGCTACGTGAGTACCGCTCACACTATTATATCGCCCACTGTGACGTAAGTAGCACACGTCACAGTGACGTACGTGTTAGTAGCACACGTCACTGTGACGTACGTGTTAGTAGCACACGTTACTGTGACGTACGTGTTAGTAGCACACGTCACTGTGACGTACGTGTTAGTAGCACACGTTACTGTGACGTACGTGTTAGTAGCACACGTCACTGTGACGTACGTGTTAGTAGCACACGTCACTGTGACGTACGTGTTAGTAGCACACGACAATGTGACGTACGTGTTAGTAGCACACGACAATGTGACGTACGTGTTAGTAGCACACGTCACTGTGACGTACGTGTTAGTAGCACACGTTACTGTGACGTACGTGTTAGTAGCACACGTCACTGTGACGTACGTGTTAGTAGCACACGTTACTGTGACGTACGTGTTAGTAGCACACGTCACTGTGACGTACGTGTTAGTAGCACACGTCACTGTGACGTACGTGTTAGTAGCACACGACAATGTGACGTACGTGTTAGTAGCACACGTCACTGTGACGTACGTGTTAGTAGCACACGTCACAGTGACGTGCGAGTTAGTAGAACCCCTTATAGTATCGTGCGGGAAAGCGAGACTTATAAGCAATGTTGGTCTTTAGTAAAAAGAAGATGAAAGCATTTTTTGTCGAATTTTTCACTAAAGAAGCCCATGTCTCACTCTCCTTTAAATGAAAACTAGTAGCATATAGAGTCTATTGGATACCACCATGAAGTGTCTTAAATAGTCTTAATGGTCTGAAATTTATGGCGTGACTTTATTATTATTAACATAGTTTGCTCCAAGTTAGATCGAGAATCTAGAAAACAATGGGCAAATAATGTTAAAGAAGAATTATATTATCAAACGAGCCATAGATTTGAATATGACTCAACTATTAGTTATGGCTTAAAGTTTTATACTTATTTACAGAGGAAACTGACAGACTGATGGCTGGTGCCGATTGGTCCGTCGCGGATTAGTAATAAAATAGCTTATTTTGTGTATTAATTATAATATGAACATAACACTTCACTGAACATACTTGTCCTGTTACATAATTCTAAGTAAATTAAATTTCAACTATACAAATTGATCGTTAAGGCTGATTTTGGTTTGGATCAATTATATAAGCAAGTATGTATGTGAAGTGTTGGTATAAGGTGTCATGAATGAAATGTAATGAACGCCGAGTCCGGGCGACCGCTACTAGATAATGTTCCATATTACTTTTATGTATATATTCCATCATCGCTTCTGGCATCTATTCTTTCAGTGGATTATATAGAAATATTTAAAGATGGCAAGAGCTATTGATAATTGTGGTCTGGTTTAAGTGATGATCTTAGATGATTGAATGTAGTGAAGAAATTTATAATAACGTTTTTAACATAAACACCATTTCAATTGGATTCACGATTTTGAACCTAATATCTTAGCACGGCAATCGAATGCTTTATGTGGATGTTCCGATCCTCCTCCATACATTTTACTGGCGCTTTTATCTCTGAACATAGACAATTTTTTACATAGAGCAATTCATTCTATCAAATAAATAATCCCGCGTTTTCTACAATCTACTTTTTGGTCATAAGTTGCCTAAGTCTATGAAAAAAAATACGAGAAAACTTTGACTATTTATTGTAGAAAAGTCAAAAAATGAATTGTTCTATATGAAAAATTGACTATTTTCGGAGACAATAGCGCTAGTAAAACGTATGGAGGAGGCGTTTCGGAACACCCACCTTAATACTAAACCAATGTTTCGATATGTAAAAGTTTTAGCCGAAAAGTCAGAGGTAAAATAATGTCAAAATATTAAAGATTTGAAGAAAATAAAAAATAATTGAAATAGCTTTTGAAATCTTGCAAAGTCGCTATCTACAGATGGTAATCGTGGCTCTTAGACTATAAAGCTTGACGGGTCCCGGCGTTCATTCCTGACGTAGCTGTCTGTAGTAGTAAGTTTTGTACTTGTAGCCATGCCCTGCGTCTATACAATACGTTAGACTTATAAGTACACCTAGCATATGAAACGAGCTTCGGCTATTAATTAGGACTGGGTCACAGCGTAACATTACACTTTTGTTTTAGAGAGCCACACTTTTATCGCCAAAAAAAAAAAAAAATTATAGAATATATAATTTAAACGGAATGTTTTCGGTTTCCGTTAAAAATGTTATATTTTTACACGCATAAGATATAAATTAGCCAATATTTTTTGGTATTTCATAAATTTTAGATAGTTCGTATGGGTATTTTTCAAAAAATCTTTGAGAGTAATAGTGTGTAGTATTTATGTTCTTATACCCATTTTAAAAGGTCGCATATTTGCCTGGATACCCAGCAGAGCCTGATATACTATTTTCACACCTACTTAGTCAAATTAAGCAATGCAAGTTAGAAAGTTTTTTAAAATATGTGTTAAGTGTTCAATGTGTAAATGAGTCTTTAGTTTGGTATCCAATGGCTTAATTACTAATAGATATGCGTTGTGAATTTGATGGCCTTAGGCTGAGTCGTTGTAAGTTAATTTAAGCACTGCTAAGAATTATTGATATTAATCTCGACGTTGTGATTAATGTGTTATAATTAGGTCTTTCGTTGCAGAAAATATATGAATATTAGTAATTTATTGTGTAAAACCAACTGCTCACTCGTTGTTAAATTGTGTACATAAATACTTTTTAAATTATTGTAGTTCTAACTGTCATTAATGTCATTGTTAGTACTGCTATCAACCGCTATGTCGCTACTTGTCTTCACTGATGGGTGTTGCCAATTTTCTGAGTGTTTGAAGTTTTATTTATTTGTTTTAGACACCGTAACTGATGAAGTACAAAATTATATCCTTCTATATTGGAGAATTCTATGCTATTTATGTATTCAGATGCAATATTTTACTAACTTCTTTATAATGTAAATACTCGTTGTAAATTTAATATATTATAGACAGCATTGTCTTTGGTTGAGTTATTTTAAGCCTGACCTATCTAGTGATCCAGTTCGGAAATTTTCACGCTTTTTAAAGTATATTTTTGAAAATTTATCGTTAATCTTGACTATGCTACTTTGACATTGCATACGAATCCTTTCCTATTCACTTTACGTGTAAAATTTGCCGAACATACACTAGGTCAGTATATTATTTTAGTTTCTCGCTTACGACTATGTTTTAGGTTTAAGTTTGAAGTCTAAAAGACTTCGTCGGCCCTACGTTGGGTCGTTAGCTCTAGGTTACTTCTAAAGACAGGCATAATAATGGTCACTATAGTGCTTTGTTACTAGTCTTAAGTCTCGACAAGAGATAATAAACATTTTTAAATGTGTTTAAGTGTTATTTATTTCCAAGTAACTACTTCCTTTGTCCTTCTACTTCAAAGATTAAATTGTTAGCTGTGTATGTATGTACGACAACTATGACATTTGTACGTATCAAATATACAGTGTGGAATTTTGTAATGCCACCGTTCTGAAGATTAATCATCATCATCATCATCATCATCATCATCTCAGCCTATTGCAGTCCAATTCAATAATTCCAATTCCTTTGAGTAAAATTATCTATCTCCAGTATTTAGAGTACTTTCCCTCCAGGTGGCGTTACAAAATTCCACCCTGTATATCGTTTCAAAAGTTTAATGTGGAGCGTCGGAAGCCCAACTCCTGTCAATCCTCTTTCTGATTCTTTCATCGCATTCTGACCATCAACATCATCATCATCATTTCAACCGTCGTAACAACATAAACGTCCCACTGCTGGGCACGGGTCTCCTCCAAACAATGTGGAGGGAGTTAAGCCTACTATACCACGCTGGCCAGACGGGTTGGTATAGGGTTTATTTCGAATTTTCCGTTTCTTGCAGTGCTCTTGTCTGCATAGTCGCCTTTTACGACACCCACGGGTTGAGATGGGGTAGTGACATTATGTATTGTTATATAATCCGTCACTAAACGCATAATTTATTCTGACCATAGGATCAGGTAAATGAGAAAGGTATGCAATGGTCTACCATTGCATAGTCACAAGTCCACAATCTCTAGATTGTGGACTTTTATTGTTTTGAAGAATGTTTTTAAACTTGATCAATTTAGAATTTCTTCTTTACCATCTCAAAGCTGCTCAATCGGTAATCTGTTTAGACCAGGCTTTCTCAACTCGGCTAGATTCTGGTCTAAATAGATTACCGTCTAGAGCAGCTTTGTACAGCAGTTTTCACACAGAAATTTTAGGCGTTCCCCACATTGGCGTGCGCGTTCTTCGTGCGTGTGACGACGCGCGGCGCACGCGCTAGGAACGCGCAAGCTTAATGTGGGGTCAGCCTTATTGGATTTTGTTATCTGCCAATTTCATGATATCAACGACTTCATACCTTCACATAATATTGATTTCTATTATTTCTCTCCCCTCCAGTCACGGCACGAAAACAGATAAAGAACTTACCATTCACAGCAAAATCTTTATTGTAATAGTTATTAGGTACCTATTGTTTGCAGAGCTATAAATACTGTCGCTCATAACCTATGGCGGGTCTGTCCGAACGAGATATGATCTCAGACCGATGCAAATCATGGATTGGCGGGTTGTAAAAAAAACACCTACTTTAATTTATTCATTATTATATTTATGAAAACTTAGTGATACAAAATTTGTTGCCATACGAACAAATTACATATTTGGGATGTCATAAAAATATAATAGGTCAGTGGCTCTCAAAGTTATAGTCGCGACCCATCTAACAAAAAACTTTCAACTTCGGGATTCAACCCTTTGACTCTTTTATGAAACATGAATGTTATATTATCTATGTGTTGTATTATTGACATTATATCGTCAACTTAAATTTAGTTACGATGATCAAGTGGGTCGCGACCGTTGTGTTGTTCAATCTGTCTGTTACAATACCCGGTTGTCATGAAACCGCGAAGCCGACTCTGGCTTCATATTAATATTTCTAAAGACTAAGGAAGTATTAAATGAAATCGTAGATATATTTTTTATTTATTTATTTAAGTAAATTAACAGTAATAATAATTAGTTATTTATAACAACTCATTACAATAGTATGGCTCTATGAAATGTATATATACAATTTATTATTCCTAAGTGATCTATGGATCAATTAAAAGATATAGATTTAAATATATAATTTTACATACTTACTTAAATTTAATGTTGGCCTACTTTTTCACTTTACAATATTGTTCAATTGAGGGAGATGACTAATAACGGAGTCATCGTAAAATATTTTTTATTTGTATATGACGTTATAGTTTATTTATTATTATAGTGTGGAGACGAGGCTTGGTGAGGCCTTTGTATAAACACGAGTATTATATTTGGTGTCCGAGATCCAACTAAGTTGTACAATGGGCACGGTTCATTATAGTCATATATCCACGTTGCGCCATCTAGTAGCATCAAATAAAACTACAGTTTTATTTTATTTCAAATGGTAAAGTTAACTAGCCTTGAAACAATTATTCTTATTTGTGTATAGACAAATGACACAACTATTTATTATACCTATAAGGGAATCAGATTCATAAAAAAAATGAAAAGCTTTCGGCTTCCTTACAACAAATCAAAAAAAGGTAAGTTTATCTGAAACAATACCAAATGCTAAAGTGGCTCATAAGTATTTAAAAAGAGTTAAGTTAACAAAATATACAAATCACACTGATTGATCAATGAAAATATAAATTACATTGTTTAAAGTTCGCATGTGATTGGTTTAAAATGGGATACCGTCCAAACCCGTCTCTGACTCATCAAATATTTGTAAGTAGATACATAGCAAACGTTAGGTAAATGTATTATCTGAATGTTCACCTAGGACAGTAGTACTACTGGAGGAAGTCCATTATATTATCATGATTATCTATCCTGGCACTGAAATAATGGGTCAAGCACCATACCGAGCTTAAATAGATTACAAAGATCTAGCGTGAAGCGACGATCCTGTAATAAATGTGTCCCTCATATAGCGAGTCACACACCATGTAGATCCGTTATGATATCTGTATCTACGAGTTTGAAGGATACCGAGTGAATGTATAATTTCGTTTTAAGAATTATACTATACGTTATACTATCGTAGGTATCTGCGTAAACTTTCACAAACCTATTTATAGTATCTACGTAGTGTGTGATTTGTTCAGGTATTTAAGTTTTTATACGCAGATAAAATGTTATCGTATCTGCGTGGGTGAGTCGCTAATGTGCTGCGAGTGATCAGTAAGGCAAGCGCGAGAGCGACCCCCCGCGCACCGCAACGAGAACAACACATCTGAGCGCGAGCGAACAACCTCCAGTCGCGTCTTCATCGTAGTTACGTATATCATTATAATTATTATTTCTGGTAACGAGTTATTTAACATTTTATTTATACTTAGGCATATGTTTTTAGAACAAAAGAAGACAATCGACTATAGCGATATCGTGTGAACGTGATTAAGCTTCGCCACTCATGAGAAGCGGAGCGGTGACGGGGAGAATAGAAACGCGGCTGTGATATATACGTAAGTTATTTATTTGTATGTTACATATAATTCATAAATTAACTGAATTTCTAAATAAAACAACATATCTAAATATCTATTATTTTATTATATTATTTTTTATAAGATTGTTTGTTTTGTAATTTATGTACATAATAATAATATGGTGTGATGTAGTGAATGTGCGAAGATAGGTGCGGCGCGGCGTGTCCGCAGCGAGCGCCCGGCGCGTGCGCCCGCCTTGAGCCCGAGGCGGGCGCCCGCGTTAGATGAGGCGCTCGCTCAGCCAAATTCAGGAGTCGCGCGACCGAGACTCGGCGCGCTCCCGCTCTGGCCGCTCGCCTCGCTCTGGGCGCTCGCCTCGCTCGGCGCGCTCGCCTCGCTCGGGGCGCTCGGCCTCGGGCGAGCGTGGCATGCTGGGCTCCGTGTTGCGGCGCCGCACCTTGCCGCGCTTCTTCAGCATGGTAGCCTGCGGATGAGGCGCGACTGGCAGCGGCGGGGCGGGGCGGTCAGGGGCCAGTCGCCGCCGACGACGCGCCGGCGCCGGACCCGCGCTTGGTTTTCTTCAGCATCGTCGCCTGCCACACACGCACGTGAGCCGCCCGCCCTGCCCCGCCCCGCCCGCCACACCGCTCACCCGCCCGCCCAAGTACACCTGACTCCGCCGAGCGCCGAGTGCAAACGAGTGCTTCTACTTATCGTGGCAGGCTCGATCAATATTTACAAAGCGATCGAATCGGAATTCCAAATTGAGATGACTGTGCCCAAAAGTATGAATGACGTCTTGTGTGACGTCATAGCGATACAGCAGATGTCAGGTGTACGTAGGTGGTCATCCGTCGGTCGCGGATGCGGGCGTGTCGCGAGCCGCGGCGTCACGCCCGGAGACGTGACGTCACGGCTCGTATGTACTAGTGGTAACATCGGTGCTGAGTGGAGTTTGAGTGCTCGGGCGTAACGTGACTCGGGACGGTACATCGTTATTAATACAAAGTTCCGCTTGACCATTCCTCGTCAGATATATAGCATGTGAAAGTAATAGCAAAATGCTTGTGTTATTGTGTTAAGCATAAAGCAGTCAACTAAAAATATTTCTCGGAACGTAGGTCGGTTTCAATTTTATGATTCAAAAAAGAACGAAATCTATGAGTTCGTTCATAGTGATTGACCAAGCGGAACTTTAATACAAAAACGGTATTGGTCGAATATATCAGAATATAGTAAGTACATTTAGTTCACTAAAATTTAGACCCGGCTCGGGCACAGGCAAGCGAGCACATGCAAACATTTAAAAATTATGTACGCCCTACAAGACTTGAGTTGTCAAACAAGGAATAGAAATTCATTTTCAATTAGTTATTGGCAATGCTGGAAAACTATTTAACTTCGAATCTATTCTAATAAAGGTGAAGAGTTTGTTTGTTTGAACGCGCTAATCTCAGGAATTGCTGGTCCGAGTTGAAAAATTGTTTTAGCATTGGATATTAATCGAGTCCATTTATCGAGGAAGTCTATATGCTATACAACATCACGATAAAGCCTATAGGAGCCAAGGAGTGGCGAAACAAAGAGCCTCGGGAGCGAGTTTTATATAATAATACCAAACATTTCAGCGATTCATTTTCATTTATATGGATGGATTAATGACTATAATAATAATAATTGTAGGTAATCCATATACTCGTATTTATTATACTATTTGTTGCTTAAAATCGTGGAAATTAGTTCATGAAATACTTCAATACCTTGGTTGCTAGCAGCACAAATCACAAATGGTGGAAATTAGATGAATCCTATGTCCAGCAGTGGACGTCATTAGGAAATACTATTAAATGGGAAGAATAAATTATTTTGATGATATTTTGATCTCAAGAACTGACCCAGAGGATGAAAGCGGCATATAAATGATATAATAGGTCTACGTCAAACAGTCAACTTAGGACAGCTTTGTGATGATGACATTAGTTTATGTTAAGTCCCTTGTTGTCGCGGACGAATGTTCCTGCGCTCCCGTGACCACAGCAGAGCGCGACGAGAGGAACACCTTGGGGTTTTAGTGGGTGCGAGCCCCACATAACCCCTCGGTTCTTTCCCCAAGACCGAGGGGTATGCGTCAGGCATTTCCCCAAGTAAAAAAAAAAAAAAGTCCCTTGTACTCGGTACTCAAGTCTGATAGTCCGCACGTCATATGTGACGTACCTACTCGGGCCGAAATTGACGTAGAATAAACAACAACAATATTTAACTATCTTACAATGTCTGTTCTTGTAAAACCAATTAAATTAATTAAACTTTTGTATTATTTTGAAATGTTTGAAATAAGAAGATACAGCATAAATGAAATCTTAAAATATATAGGTATTGACAGTGATTTGTTTACATACATTCTACATCAATTTATTGCCGAGTATAGTAAGTAGGTAACAGTTCGGTTGTTGTCGTACCTTGAGCGCGGACTTGAGGACCACCACCTCGCTGGGCGCCGCCACCCACGGCTCGCCGTCCACCTGCACCGGGATCTCGCTCTTGAGGTTGATCTTGATGTGTCCACCCTATATACATCGGTTAGTTAGACACTTAAAGCCGTGCCACATGGTTATAAACTTGCCTTCCACAGAGGTGCCCTTGGTGGATTCCAACCGTGTAGCCGGCTGTTGTAAACCAAGTTTCATACAAACTACGCGGATGGCAACCAAGCTCCCACCAAGGTCACTCTGTTGGAACGCAAGTTTATAACCGTGTAGAACACCTATTAGAAATAACACCAATACATTATGATCTTCTTTCTTATATCATAGTTATATCATGTCAGGTATGTATGTAGACTGTAGGCGGCTCGATGGACAAGCCCTTATGATCTTTATTGAGTGTTGTTTACCTGCGCTATTCGCATAGCACCGCGCAGCCCCGACTGTATCTGGCCGAGATGCACGACGCCGGTGACGCCCACTATCTCCAGCATGCCGTCCCAGTGGTTGGGCTTGCTGAACTGGTCGTCTTTCTCCGGACCCCACGGATTCGCACCCGAACCCCAGCTGGAATATACACCATATTGTCATCGCCATTCTTTATAATTCAACCGTCAAATACAAATAAAACCAATTAATTAAAATCTATAGAGCATCCATCTTTGACGAGATACAGCAATTTACCCATTAACCCTTTGAACGCCAGAGACGTCTATACACGTAAAATGAAAATGTGCTCACCACGCTAATGTACTATAAAAAATAATGTACTGTATTTTAAAAGTTTGGCGCTCAAGGCACGGCGATACCGATTTGACTTGGCGGTCAAAAGGTTAAAATAGGCACATTTTCTCTGCAAAATATCCAGTATTGCTGTCTTGTTAACAACATTTGCTTCTGGTCATGGTTCATCCTCATGGTTTCCTAAAAATGTTACAATTTTTTGCTCTCTCATTCTCTCTGTTATCGCAACACGTCGAAGATATTCGGTCTGTTACATTAAAGAACTCAAGAACAAAAGAAGAATATCTGACAGCGTGACGTGTGGACTGTGTAGTATATACCTGAGTATATTCAATATGATGATGCCTTCAAGCGCGGGCAGTTCGACGAGCTTGCCGTCCACCTCCAGTCTGATAGCTTTGTGTAGGTCCTTGCACATCTTACGGCCCACCATCTTGCGCAGACCCATCTTCACATACACACCTTTGTTACGGAGCCTGTCACAAAAACACTCCAGTGAGAATATTTATTTTTAAAAACGCATATTTTCGACATATTTGAAGTTCCATAACTTATAAGGCAAGTCTCAGGGTTTCCCTTATATTATAAGTCTAGGCTTGTCTTGGTGATGAAGCCATGTTCAGATAATGACTTTTATGATAGTTAAATACACTAAGTTCTGTGACAAAATAGTATTTTTTTTAATTTAAAGGCATTTGCCCCTTTATTGTGCACCTATGATTGAATTGGTTTACTAGGTGATTACAGCACGTACCTGCTATTAAACTTATTGGGATTCTCCTCACGAGCGTTGTGGAAGTCCAAGCAGAGGTCGGCGTCGATGCCAATGCCGAAGTAGTTGTTCATTACCAGGATCTGCGAGTTGTCCTCACTCTGCGATCCTGTGGTCACAGATGCTGCAATGTCATGTAATTAGTCAGCACTACTGAGTGATGAGCGAGTGTGATGCTTCTTGTTAATGATATATGAGCTAACGATACAAACTACGAGCAAATACGGTTGATTATGATTTGTAACACATGCTTCCTTGAATCCTTGGTTGGTCATTACTTCGATAAATACCTACACAGCAGTCTTTCATATTGAGATTGAAACGTTGTAAGAGAAAGTTTCTTCTACTGCCAGCGCAGCTGTTCTCATTTTAAAGAGCTTTTTGATTCGAAGAGCCTTCCTGCCAACAGTTTCAAAAAACACTATCTTTGATATGTTTTTTGCAAGGACCACTAACCGGGTAGTTGCTTGGACAGTTCCTTAGGTTCGTCCTGCTTGTCCTCAGGATGGAAGACGACTGTCCAACGGTCGAGGCGGATCTCCTCGGCGTCGATGAGGTCACGCAGCAGTGACAGCGGGTCTTCGCAGCCCGTGTACCCGGAGCCCCAGCGAAGCGTGCGCGCTAGATCGTTACCTAAAAACATAGCATTGTGTTAGGGGGTGCTAGGGTTATCACCTGTCCTTGTAAGAACAGTGCTACTCTCAAGTCTCACCTACCTAGTAATCAAGGTGGGTGGTTTACAGAACTAACAATTTATTTATTCCGTTATATTTTAAATTTTTGCCTGTTTGAATTAGTGCTGAATTAATTATTTGGTGTACAAGAACTTACGTTTTTTTGCTAGGCAAATATATTCCTATCACTGGCATACAAGGTAAGAAAAACAAAGATAGCTACACACTTTTCTTGCAAAACTTGTACCGTCTCTATGAGCCTATTCTTATGATGCCAAAGATACCAGAGTCATCATTCTCATCATCATATGTAGGACGTCTACTGTTGGACATAGGCCTCCCCAAGACTCGTTGTAAACCAGCGCGATCCTGCACTAAACAAGTGAGTGTAGTTACCAGTGCCGAGCGGCACGATGGCGCAGGGTGGGTTGGAACACTGCGAGTCCTGGCCGACGTTGTCGAGGCACTGCAGCACCCAGCCGATGGTGCCATCGCCGCCGCACACCAGGATCTTGTAGTTGGGAATGTGGCGAAACACGTACAGACTACAAGGGCAACAGCACACAAAGTCAAAATATAGATCACATAGATACTTAGGAACGTCATACAATGCGAAAATTGTGTCAAAACAATTTTTGTTCCTTTAAGTTCAACAGTAACATAGGTATTTTATTTATAAAATGACAACGTCTGCACTGTAGAAGAAGCTCTGTGTCACAGAAGATTTAACAAACAAACAATTAACGGACACAAAGTAGACCCAGAGTCGAAACAAATATCTAGGAATCACACAAATATTTGTTCAGTGTGGGAATCGAACCCACGTCACCGATGTTAGTGGTGATAGACCACCTTTTAACTGCGCTATTGTGACAGTCAGTTTTTGGCAGAGAGTTATCGTGCTGCACTTACGGTCGAGACGCATATTTGTCACCAATGGTTTATATCTTATAAAGACAAATATATAAAAACTAGCTTTTGCTTTTGGAATCGAACCCATTAGATCTTTGTTTGGCTACTACTTCGCTCCTATTGGTTGTAGTGTGATGTTATATAAACTTCTTCAATAAAAGGATCTATCCAACACAAAAATATTTTTTCAATTCGGCTTAGTAGTTCCTGAGATTAGCGCGTTAAATAAAACAATCTCTTCATCTTTATATTATAAGTATAGACACTTACCCAGGTAGAGGACCTCCGTTTTCGAGATCAAAGACCTGGTAGGGGTTGAGGAGTTTACGGAAGGAGTTGATGAGCTCGAGCCCCTGACAGCCACCTGACTTGACGTTGACAAACACCAACAGCGGCTTCACACCGCCCGGCACCATCGAAGGCTCGATGCTCGGTAATAACATTACTGTACAACACATTCTTATGTTTATGAAAATGAAAACATTCGTTTGAAAATAAACATGGCCAACTGTGTTTACTTATCACATATGTATTGTATTGTAACGTATATTAAAAACGATCAACTTATTAAGGTAGGTACTAAGTAATTTAAGAGAAATTATTTGATTTGAGATTGGTTTTATAATACTATGTATGTTAGATTTTACTGTATATACCTTTATATTATTAAATATTTAGTCTTTAAGGAATTTATGGGACATTGTATCTTGAAAAAATATTCTAAATGGCCAGTAACCAGTTTGTTTGAAAAGTTTGAAAATCGCTCCGCAATATGACACTAAATTGCGACTTTGCCCCTAAGTGGACAATTTGTTTTAGCCCTACACTTTAATGTAATAGTATGAAGTATGCTGGTGTATGCTTACCTAATAAATGCTTATCTTCATATTTGGCCTCTCTGAGCGCGTAGAGCGCGCGCACGGCCTTGCTCGCGTCCTCGTAAGTGATCACCATGGACCCGTACTCGTAGTAGATGGGCCCGATACTTGTGAACTTGTTCTCTGTACAATAAACACACACTACTTCGTTAGAGTATGAGCATCAACTTTACTTTTAGAATTAATTCATTCCGAATAATGATGCTGCATTGCCATCATCTAAAAATTGATTGCCTATGTATAATTGTAAATTGTCTATGTATATGATGTGTATTACTTACTGGGGGATATTTGTATAAAGTTGTACTGTTATGCTTTACTTAATCTGTTAAGTTAAAATCATATGACAAAATTAAGATTAGAATATTTAAAATAGGTATCTATACCATATTAGGTATTGTACGGATTTTGAGATAAAACTCTAAACCTTAGACATTAGTAGGTGTACTTGTACATGTGTTTGCAAGTAGGTAGTACGTCACATCCACGTCGAACAACAGAAGTTACATAGCCAGTACTGGCTTTGTGCCAGTAAGTGCTTTTCCACAACAGGTGTGCCATGTAGCAATGCTGCAAGGTTATGAAAGATAAGCTACAATTCTGTGTGATCGTTTCCACTGATGCTAAGCGATGCAGCGGGGGCAAGTAAGAGGTGCTTGAAAATGCAACAGTTATAGGTATTCTGCTCTGCACATAGCTACTCCACTCGCGACCATTCATAGCACACACCCAGGGAATCCATTCATCTATATAAAAAACATAGCTTAGCTGAACCAGTCTCCACTAGTGCTAAGATTTATGGACCAATGAATATAATTGGTGGATATCAAACGCATCCGCAGCACATCTCTGGTGAAAATGAACCACAACCGATTTTTTGTCACATGTAAATGATGCCTGGTGATGTGCATTAAGAGGTACTGACCGGTGCCGAGGAACTCGACCAGAATGTTCTCGTAGTTCCTCTCGGAGAGGCCGGGTGGCAGCGAGGCCACGAACAGAGCCAGCGTGGGCCCGTGCGGGTCGCGGCGCGGCTGCAGGTAGAAGCGCGCCAGCTCCATGCGCCGCACCGACTCGCGCGCCAGCCGCACCACGATGCGCCACGGACGCTCTTCTTCTTCAAGCACGCGTTCCGACACTACGCAAACGAAACTTGGTGTTACGTACCATAGAGAAACATTTGATTTAGATTTTGGGAACATAATGGTGGGTTCTAACGCTCATGTTAGCAATTTGTAGTTTGTGTTTTAGTGGATGATTGAATCATAACCTATATTTGTGTGAAGAGAGGTTTTATCACGAAAAAAGCTTTTGCCGTTTAGCTTCCCCTCTCCCCTGGATCGTCCACTAGGGTTATAATTGACTTGAGATAATTACCACCGCGGTCGAGCAAGATCTCAGAGCAGCGGTAGTCCTGCACAGCCTGTGCAGGGTCGAGGCCGAAGCGCTCGAGCGCGGCGGCCATGAGGTCGGCGACGGCGTCGTCGCCGCAGCAGTGCACAGTCACGAACGTCTCGCCTGCGCCTGCCACGCGCCCCGGGTACACACGCACCTCGCCGCCGCCGCTCTCGGGTTCCCTGTATATACACACACATACATTAATACATATTCTAGGTGGATATTTCAGGCTATTTCTATTAAGAGAAATTATCATAGTTGACTTACTTGAAGCGCAAGAAAAGCGCAGGTCTTTTATTAGGCAAGCGTGTGACGCGTGCGAGCGGCGTGGGGTCCTTGAGCGGCGGCTCGTCGCCTGCAAGCGCGTCGGTGAGCTCGAACAGGTCGGGGTCACGTGCCACGTGGAACGCGCGCAGTGCCGCTGACACCAGCTCCCGTTCGTTCCAGTTGCGGCCCACCACCACGGGCCGGTACAGCCGCCGCGACCACGCTGCCTCACCGTCGTACACCTTTACTACTTCTGTTTCACCACAATAAGATCGTTAATAATAGCTTTTAGGAAACCAGCTTAAACAAAAAAATCCTATGTAGGTATTAACATTTTTAAAATTGTAACGGGTTGATGTCTGTATAGTACCTATAGATATTGAAGAAAAATAATATTATGTGGGGTGTTTCTAGAGCCACAGAAGCCAAAACAACGTTATTTAGAGTTTTTGTCTGTCTGTTGTACTCGGATCACGCAAAAATTACTGCATATAATTCGTATGTTGTTTTCACCTAGCTATTCTTTGTTGACAAATAAATAATTATCCTAACTTCTAAATCAAAATCTTTAAACAAAAAGAGCCCCATTAATGGGAATTCTAATTTCGTGGAACCTGGAGTATATCTCTTCCTATCGTGCTTACAGAAACTTGTGGCGTAGTTTCTATTATTATTTAGCAGAATATCACAAATTCAACCTCTTGTGAGGTCCAAGCATATACCTACCTAGGTACCTATTCTCTGGTTTTTGTATATCTACGAATCTATTGTGAGATTATTTTCTAATATTGGTTTGCTTTTAGAAAAGGAAAGACTTGGATGATAGTAGGTATGTGTAAGAGGCTAGGATTACCTTCATCCCTATCGTCTGGCGTACGATCCCGGTGCTGCTTGTGATCAGGGCGGTGGTCCTGGTCGGCGGGGGCACCGGTGGAGCCGCCGCCCGAGCCCGAGCGGCCCTCGCAGCCCGAGCTGAACTCCTCGCTCACGCTGCGAGCTGCAACACCCATATCGCTCACATACACACCCCCATTCACCCCACACTGCCCAACATTTCAATCGAGTTAGGGCCTCCATAGAGGGACTGCTTAGATCAGCGGTCGCTGTTGGGCGATCTGCAGTTTCAATACAAAATTGATATTCTATATGATACACGGACCGTGCTGGTCGCATGCAGTCGCGCAGTCGGCGTGCAGTGAGGGCCTCCCAAGGCGCCGACTGTTCTAAGCAGTCTATCTATGGAGGCCCCAACCACAACACGACTGTTCTTGTGTAGTCGGTCTCGACTGCTCTAAGCAGTCCATCTACGGAGGTTCTAACACAATATTGTGAAGATACAAGATTATTCATCTTATGACGTCACAATTTACGTTTTGTGTGAAGACAGCCAAGCCGTATTGACTTTTGGCACCTTCATTCACAAAAGTTGTGAGTCGTAGATTAATGCACTAATAGGCTTCAAAGTCATCTCTTTGTGGACATGTTATGTTGAAGCGGAGTTTGGGAGTGTTTAGTCCTGCACACAGCGTTTCTAATAAGCAAAAACGCAGGCAAACAGGTATGTCAGTTTTATAATAACATCCTTAAATAACACATACATTTATATTTATTTTCTATACATTCAGATAATTTCTGTATTAGTTTATATGGCTAGCCTTACAAATACTATTTATTTATCAATATTAATTTCTTTAATATATATAATTTGTTATAATCTTATGACCAAATTAGTTTAGCAGATATAAGCAATAAGGCTAACCAAAATCTATATTCTATGGTAATTTTAGTTCTGGAAAATTTTACTTAGCAAATAATTTAGTTTTAATAATCTTTTTTTTTATTATATATTAATAAAGAAAGTTTTATTATTGGACGTGGTCGATACTTCAAATATCTGAATGCATGAATGCTTTTTAACCACGATAACTACTAACATTAATTTATTTGATACCACGGCAAAAAAATATTTTATCAAAACACAAAATTTGCATAGTAGGTAGTAGATATATCTTATTCAATAAACTATTACATATACCTATTTTAGGATGCCATTATTTAAAATATCGAAAAAAAACCATAATTTAATGTAAACATGTCATGTAATAATGTATATCCGTGTTTTATATAATTTTAAACGACGACATCCTATACAAAAGCAGCGTTGGACACTTAAGCATATATATACATACAATGTATGTCATCTGGTTTGTCCGTCTGTTACCTTAGTGCCGTTGGAATACTGCATCATGAGTATTCTTGGGCTGGCCGGTCACGGAGTAGTGTGAGGTAGTGGTAAAAATACTGAATAGGGGATTCTCTCAACTACAAGACGTGGTGAAAAGTTTCAGATAAAATAGAAAAGTATTTACTGAGTAAGAAAAATGATTTAAAATAGTCCTTTACGTAGTTCAGTAAGTGATTATTGTTTATTAACAAGAAAATGTATGACCTTTCTTTTGGAGGTGTATAGCAATTTGAATGCTAGGCTTTTGAATGATTCTGTAGAGTAAGTACTTGGCGTGGCATACTGCCGTGCATGCGATGTTAGGGTAATTTTAATAAGCGAACAAATTTAAGTACGATGATCAATTTAAATAAATTTAATATTCCTTGTTTTGTTTGAATTAGGCGATACTTCTATTTTGTATACTCGTAGTTTGAATGCCTGAGTTTTGAGTACTAAGTATTTTTCAAAGTACAATTAGCCAAATTCACAGATTTTGAAATGCTACAATTGGTTTAAAATTATAATATTTTTATAGCATTTTTTCACAATAGTGAAATTTTGAGAACGAAAAATCGACTTATTAAAGTCGAATGGCTATTGTGATCGAAGACGCTGTAGAGGGTGCTTAACTGCATGTGGTGTTAGATACAATACATTTATGTTAGCTTTGCTCCATGCACATAAAATATAGGAATGAGCTTGTGTAGAGTAGGATCATCAGATTTTAAAGAGATGTATACAATTAGTATGAGTAATAAAAGTAAACTTCAATAATTTACTAAGTTCATTTTATCTCGTAAATGTACACATCCCTTTATCTATACGGTAGAGTAAACTTGTGATCAGATATATATAATAGTACAGCTTCTAGAAGGAAAGTGTAAGCTCACAGCGAAAGCTCTGAAACGCTGAACTTTACTGAACAGTGATTGGTTGGTTCAGTGACATGCGGGCAGATGTACCCACTAGAGATGTCATACGACTCATTGACTATTCATTGATTTAAGTTTGTAGTTTATATCGAGTTGATATCTAGTGGGTGCACCTAGTTAATAGGAGATATGCGGGTGTGTAGAGGACGCGCGGGAGCGGGGCGGGTTACCTCTAGAGTAGGGGGGTGAAGCGCCGCCGTGCGGGCTGCAAGCGGCGGGCAGCAGGCGGCGCGCCAGCGTCACCAGCCGCGCCGGCGCCCAGCCGCCCACGAGGCCAGGCTCGGCCCGCGCTGCCCCAACACACACGCTCACTGCGCCGCCACGTGCCATGTGCCAGCGCCCTACACCGCCTAACGTCCGCCTACAGTCCCCCGTACCGTACCACGCACGGTCAGCGCCGGCGCCGCTCATCTTATCTACTGTGCATCGTAATTGTGGAGGCAACGAGTGTACTCACGGAAGCTAAAAGTGTTCTTTGGAAAGGTCAAAGCTACTTCCAAACCCAACTTTACAGGAATAAAATAGGTACTTACTAGTAAAGAAAGAATAAAAATATCAGTTCAAAAGTAGGAATAAACAGTGGACCAGCCAGAAGGTCCTCGCCAGCCAAGCTCTGACCGTGTGTGCCTGTCTATGGTCGGACTACTAAGCGAGGCCTATACTAAGTAAGCTCGCCGATTGCGTGGCACATGTAGGTGGCGGGAAGCGGTGCGGGGCCGGGCCCACTGCGGGTCATTTGGGATACTTACGGCATCCGAAGTCCCGCTGCGAAGGAGGCGGGCGCACGTGGACCCCGATGATTGCTTCCATCGGGACTTCGGTCCGTGGTATAGACACGGCCGACGGTGGTAAGAAAATCGGCTGAAGCATCCCGAAGTTGCATTCCTCCGGGATTAAAGCACGGCATCCTGCGTGACACTGTGACAGATACATGGGAGACATCAGTACCATTATTGAGTGAATATACGACTTACATTGTGAACTAAAATGTACTAAAAAGTTCTAAGGACAATTCATTATAAAGTGAAAAATGAGATAAGGTGTCGTACCGTACTCCCGCACCACTCGCAGCGGTAGCCGGTGAGGCACTCTGCGGACCAGCACGCGCGGCGACACGCGGCGCACTTGGAGTTGGCGGGGAGGTTGCCCTCGCGCCAGTGGTGCACGTGGCGTGGCTCGCTGCCCGCGCTGTACGTCGCGTTCTCCCTGCAGTCGGCCGCTGCGAAGTCCACGCATTCTCCGTGCACGTAGTACTCGCAAACTGCACAATACACCACACGTCACTACTGATCCTCTTACTAATCATTATTATAAATGCGGAACTTTTGATGGATTTTTGTAACTCAATCACGCCAGAACCGCTGAAATCTGGTCTGTATAGAAATTGCCACACAGATAAATTGTAGTTTGAAAGCTTATTTGAGTTACATTCCACAAATTTGCTTCGTATTTTGTAGCGCTTAAATACATAGGTATAACTAGCTGGTAGACATACCTAGTTTGAATTATGAAACTTCCATTTTAATCAAACGTATTTAGTGGATTTTAGCGAATTTACAAAGTTTAACGTAGCAAACACTCTGCAGCAAAACATACTAGCAAATGAATTAACAATCGTTTAAATTACTTGCGTATCCGCAGCGTCAGCATCTTAAAATAAAATATAAAAATCTTGAGTTCATATAGAATTATTTTGATCCATAAGTTGAGGCTTACAGAGATCACATCTCAAGATGGGCAGCGACTGTAAGCCAGGACTAACAGCGACGAACTCTTGCGAATACAGAGCTAAAACACTGGAGTCCCAGTAACCTGACATAAGTCTTGGAACCCGAAAAGAAATTAATCAGAAGAAAATGTTGGAGTTGGGAAGACCTGTCACAGAACGTAGGGTACTTTTATCGACATAAGCTAACAAAAAGGCTTAGTATAAAGGTGAGTACTTACTCATACAATGCAAAGCTGGTAATTCATCGAGTCGTTTCCGACACACCGTGCAGAACTTGCGCTTGTGATGTGTCGGCTCCGACCAGCAGTGAGCCACTGGGTTCTGTGTACAACAACACTATTGTTATAACAACATACACCTATGATCCAAGAGCTTAATTGAAATATCACCACTCGACTAATTAAAATATCGTTATCAAATGTTTTAAAAATGATAGCAAACATATTGACAGTGATATCGATTTCAACTTAGTAGATTTCGATATCGCTGTCAAATAATCATAATTCAAAATATTGATATTCCGAGAAGGCCCTCTGAGCAGGCAGATGACGATCATTAGAGGAGGCCTATCGTTTGAGTTCTTTTACTAGAAGAAGGCTGCCAATCAGTCATATGTCCATGCAGGTATTATAATTAATTAAATCTACAATCAATTCTTGAAGAGTATCAATACTGTTTTTTTTTCGTATTTACAAATTGATACTGTTATAGGCAGAGTGTCTCATAAGTCATAGGTATATAAAATTTGTAGAAGTCAGTGATAATAATTACAGTTTAAACCATGAAATAGAAATGTACCGTGTCTTAATAGTGAATTCGTCTTAGTTTAAGCATTATTATCACGCGAATTCATTCTTGTTATTAACGTTTTTCCCTTTGATGCATCGTTTTGAGCAAGTTTTATTTAGCTCCAGACTGAAATTATCTATTTTAATCAACAACTCAATTACGACCTTTTACTCACTTCATACATGAATCAAGTACTTTATATTGTTAAAAATGTTTAAGAGCAATTAATTTATATCTATAACACATTTAATAGGAGGATAGGATAACACATCGCTTTCCACAATCATACCTTTCGAAGCAAAGATAATACAAAAAATTAAATTCAAATGAAAAATATTATTCTTGATCTTATATTTTAATCTTGTCACTGCAATATATACTCTCTTTAAAACACATAAAGATATAGTTTACCTTGATAAGGCTCGGCGCTACCCCGCAGCACGGCGTTACCACCTGCCCCACGCATCGCTCGTGTACTATGAAGTTGCACACTGCAATAAAATAGTTCGGTGTTAGATGACGTTACATATTTATAACACTTCCCGCCCTTTTACAATAAATGTCATAAGTACAACCATTTTCGGTAATAAGGGACCATTAACGCTATGTATTAATATAATAAAGCTAAAGAGTTTGTTTCGCTTTTTTATACCACAGAGGTGGCAATCAGGCGTACGGCCCGGCGGCGGCGGCTGGTAAATAGTTACCGAAGCCTATGAACCACTGCAACACACGAGCGCGTTTCGAACCCTTTTAATTCCTTCCGTTTCCATGAGCTCTTGCCTGGCTATGGCTACGGTCTTCTGTAACGTGGGGGTACGCCCCCGACGTGCGGCTTTAGTTTGCGCCGCAAGCAGTGTCCTAAATCTAGTCAGATTTGAAAAATTTTAGAAAGATTACCTATTGGAGTGGAGCAGTATCACCGAAATTAATTTGAAATCTCTGTGTTAGGCTATTGTAAATCTTATGTCCCTTAATATAATGTTAAATTCATCACACGCTTTTCATCGTAATTATGACAGTAATTCTTCTATTTTTTCAATGAATTGTAATTCGTAGAAGCTATTTAGCTACGCCAGACCATATGATATGTACCTGCGTAGAAGACACGTCGCTACGAGCTACGAAGTTTTAAATGAACAATATTATTTATATTTTATTAAATATGCCTATAATTTTGTGACGAACCTAGAATCGTCATAATCGAATATGTCAGACAGTAAATATCGTAGGTGTATGGCACAGCCCCCCTCTCACCCCCCACTGCAGCTCCTGTAAATCAAGATTAACAGTGCTGTAGCGTGGGTAATACCGAGTTTTGAGCCTCGGAAGTCCGAGGGTATGCCTAACCTGCCTTGGAACCCACAATGAAATTAGTCAGAAGTAGTCAAAGTCAATAAAAATATTTTATTTCATTTAGATCACATACATAAAAAGGTGTCAGAATTTTTTTTTAAGTATAGTTTGCTGACAAGTTTGAGAAGTCGGAAACTAGTAAACTACGTATAAGAAAATATTCAATATAATAAGTAATATATGGTGAAAGGAGTGTTTGTAATAAGGTTGTATTACATTATGGGTCACGCGATGCACTGAGCTACTTTTGTCATGCTACCCGCTTGGGATACGTTAAACGCTAAGTAGTCTACCATGGTATACCTTTACTGTGATTACTTTTATATTATTATAGCCTCGATGACGAAGCGAGAAGTTCTAAGTTTACTATCCAAGTTAGGCAAAATCAAATACGGATTCAATTGGTTTTATCCTGATTTTGTTTATCAAATTACACAATTAGACAAAATCGTTTAGCAAATATTATCTGGTTTCTAAAACTATAAAAATTTGGTATACGCCTCATACAAAAATTTCGAGTAATTGTAGTTTATTTTTTAAAGCGAGTATAGGTACGCACTGCGCGTGTTACACGTGACAATGCCCCGACAGACGACGAAAAAAAGAGATTTTCTCGACTTACACAGTGAATATTTATGATTTACATGTAACTGTATTACAACAGTTATTACTAAAATTAATACACAAACATATTTTTTTTAATATATAAATATCATAGATATTGTTTTTACAATTTTATTCTGATTTTAAATAAAATTAAAAAACAACATTTTAAACCAGAATAATCAAAATCGGTGCTGTTTTGCTGGACTTTCAAGGAAAGAGTTTCATTGATACGACTTTATTTGAATGTTATTTTAAGCATTTATATCAACAATCAAAAGCATTGCTAACCTATCGATGAAACCAGCCAGTGTTAAAAAAGGGGATTTGGAACCGTGAATTAAATTAAAAATAGGTTGAATGGAAACAGGATGTTCAAATATTTGACTATGAGCGTGTCGATAGTGCGGCGCGGGGCATAGACAAGCGTAGTGTTGGGAGCAAGCACGGTGGCGGGAGGCGCTGAACGCTCTCGTATTCATCTCGGGCGGATCGATACGGGCGCAGCGCGCATGCCTGCCTCCCGCCATCTCGAGAGACACGATGTTGCCAACCTATACTATATATACAGTCTACTTACTAGTCTTACAAGTTACCTACTAATATAGTATTTTAATACTGTGCTACATTTTGTAAAGGTATTCGATTTAAAACTAACGTTTGATACAAATTGTTACTTATTTGTCTACATTTAAAGCTATTTCAGATAAAAGATCGTTTGTGAAGCGATATATAAGCTGCATAAAATATTATTATAATGTTTTCATGATGGAATTAAGACACTATTACACGAGACCTAACTTAACAGTGTGAAACGTTGGCGAGATGCTTACCCCTACGGGTCAAAAGGCGTGATGCCATGTTATGCCAAGATGCCAAAGACTATAATTAAAATATAAATTGTATCGTCATCATATCGGCCCAATGACGTCCACTGCTAGACACAGGCCTCACCTAATTTTCGCCACAGTGAGCGCTTTGTGCATAAACAAATTGTGTAAAGTAAGATTATTTTTTTCTGAGGTAGGTAATCCGAGCAGTCCACCTGATAAATAGAAAACTCCGACCATGCACCATAGACACACCAGAGTTACAGGTCAAGCCGTTCCCGTAGGGATACGTACATACATCCCCTTGTATAATGCATAGAGATGCTAGTTGAAGAAACAAAATTGCCTCTTAGACCATTTTCCATCTCTCCATTGATTGATCGCAGTACCGAGTTTGTAGTTTGTACCATTATAACATGACATAGCGTCCAATGTAATAGAGACCGAACCTGTTGCCATTAACTGGGCAGAAGTCGAAATTGCCGGATACCTTGACTATATATTGACTGGCCTGTTGGTCTAGTGGTTAGTGACCCTGACTGCTAAGCCGGAGGTCGTGGGTTCGATCCCCACCCAGAACAAATCTTTGTGTGATGAACATAAAGGTTTGTTCTGTGTCTGGGTGTAATTTATCTATAATTTAAAATATATAAAAAAAATGTATTTAAGTAGTATATCAGTTGTTTAGTACCCATAACACAAGCAAATATAATTGCTTTCTTTGGGACTAGATGGCGCTGTGTGAATGTGCTAGAATATTATTATAATTACGCACCAGTCATATCGTCTCATCATCATCGTGTACTTCCAAGTATTAAGTACTTTTTTTACTGTAATCCTTGTTGCTATGCTGGTGCGAAATAAACTTTTTTTTTTTATTATTGTCACTAGTATTTTCCATAGTTGGAATGTCGAATATTAGAGAGTAATATCCTATGTCCTAACTCTACTAAATATTAACTCTACTAAAAATTAATTGTAATAAAATATCTTATTTAGACAAAATAATTTTATGTGACAATACTGTAAGTCAAGCGTAACAAAAAATGCTACGCCTGTAATGTTGCTACGCCGTAGCAAGTCGTAGCTCAGTCTACAGGGTGCATAATAATTATTGCAGCTTTAAAAGCTTGATTTAAATACTTGTTTTCTATTGTGATTGCTGCAAAAAACATTATATTGTATAGATCAAGACTTGATGTTTTATTTAACACCAAGTAATGTAAGCGGTACCACCTGGTTTGTAGGTCTATGGTTTTAGGATTAAACTTTTTAAAAATTACGTATTATGATCATTTCTTATCTATACGTATTTATTTAAATGACGTAAAATAAAGCTAGAGAGTTTGTTTGTTTTGGTTTAACGCTACGATCTCAGGAACTACTGGTCCGATTGAAAAATTAGTTTAGTGTTGGAAAGCTCATTTATCGAGGAAGGTTAAAACCTATATAACATCACGCTATTACTAATAGAAGCTGAGCAGTGGCTAAGCAAAGACCCACGGGGACGAAGCTCTGGTAACAGTCCAGCTAGTCTTTCTCCAGGTTCTAGACTTATTAGCATTATCATCATTTAGGCTTGAGACAGTCCACATCAATACACTCAGAAAGTTTCCAACTTGCCTTAACGATTATCACATAAGTAACCGGTACCATTGACTTTACGTGCTCTCCAAAGCACGGAGACGCTCAACGGTCATCCATCTACGGACTGACCCTGTCGAACATTGCTTAACTTCGATGACCGTAACGAACTTATCAATTCCACAATGCTACTAGCGGTCCTAGACTACTATATCTATATGCTTCTTTCAGACTGATCAACGCGTGATCGCTTACAACAAACAAATAAACAGAGTTTACTTTTGTATTTATAATTTTAGGTTACAGGGATCGCGTACGCACCAAATATGGTAATTAAATCATTTAAAGAAGTTTATAGAAACAGCAGGCACCGGTCGTTAGATATAGTGCCAAAGTAAACACTTGGTGGGCACTGAAATAGCTAGAGGGCAACACTCTATAACTAATTAGATGGTTCGGAGAAATATTAATCACAATAAGTTGTTATATAATAAGCAAATGTTTTGATGATTTGATAATAAATTAACTCAATATCTATTGGTGCTGTTTGGGGTCAAAACACTTGAGCCCGTGCTCGCACAATTTTTAAAGATTTCCCATGACTAGCAGGCTGGCTATTTTCTTGTAAAAAGAATAAGCATTACCATCCAACGTGGCAATGCTGGCAGCCTACTGGCTGCTGGGAACATTTTCCGGTAGACAGCGGCAGAGATGTGGAAGTATTTTAAGATCTCATTTTTTAATTACTTCTCCTTAATTTGTTTTTGTTAGGTTGTAAATATGTAAATATTATGTTTATTTTTATATAAATAAGTATCTCTATTTGAAAATACACTCAAGATTGTAAATTTGTACAACGCGGGCTTAAAATCTGAGGCATTATTTACAACGCAAAACCCGATTTTACAAAAGAGTATAACAATACGTGATTAAAAAAATATCAAAAAATTAAGACGCCAAAGCTCGGTGGCCTATATACTATCTACAAATAAAAAAATCATAATAAAAAAAAAACAAAATTTAAAAACCAAAGAAAATAAGACGTTCGATATCCAAAACATTTCCTCTTCAATTCCGTTGAAAGCGGCTCTTAAACTGATTAAACATAAAAACTATATTAATAGTATAAAAAGTAGTTATATCCGTGTTGCACAGTGGATGTCCGTAACCTCTTGCTGTTAGTTAATTATCTGAATGAGTCATAGACACGCGAATAGCGGCGCTGGGCTATATTTAGTCTCGCTTGTAAACATGCGTACACGCGGACGAGCCGAGCGACGCGTCGAGCGGGAGGCGCGCGCAATTCTGACGTCATATTGGGAGCACCACGTATTTATAGATCACTTTATTGTTTATGGTATTGTTGATTGACATGTACTGGCATTACGGAAGAGTTTTGTAAAAGTTATTTAAGACTGGACTGTTTAATTATAAAACAAGAGATGGCGAACCTTTTCGGCAAGACGGCCTCGTAAAGCCAAATTTACATCGGGTCGCTCTACAGTATTTTGTTTAAATCAAGGCAATTTTTTTATTAGTTTTATGTGCTATATGAATTTATTCATGTTCATATTACGATCAAGATCAGCAATATTTTTCATATTATTCAACTTTTTTTTTAAATATACCTATATACAAAGATGTCTGTCCGCCTGATCGCTTCTTTTATAATGCATTTAGAATATCAGCGGCAACTCAAAAATTATTGATTTGATAGGAGAAACTACGCTTAACAAGCACTTAATTAAGACTGCACATGAGGTCTATAGGTATCTGGTAGTTAAACTAGTCTACTATTACTACTAGCAGTTGATAGATTTGGTAGATTTTTATCGTCTCGCTCTAATTCTAGAGTTTTGTTTCGATATTTCTATACTCCCTTAGTCGCCTTTTACGACACCCACGGATTAAAATGGGGAAGTAACATTAAATATTCTTAATCCATCACTACACGGATTCATTTATTCTCATAATATTATTGAAAATATATTCTCTATATGACACTGAAATAAAAATATTTTCATAAAATACTCCAAGAATAAATTTCTATAAACCAATGTAATCTCGAATTCTAATCACATATTAATATAGTCGACATTAATACAATAATCACTTAATTGACCAAAAAAAACTTCTCTAAATATATTTGTCTAGAAACGTGAATATTTCAATCGAATGGACACGACAAGTTTGTTTAAATCTTAGTAACAACACGCTATCGAAAACAAATGATTGAGTAGGGCGTACCAAAGGCCATGTCCTTTCAACGTTAGATACTTAATTATGTATCGTAAAAATTCCGGCCACCTGTTGCGACCACACGGGAAACCATTGCTGTGGGCCTGTCATGTCACTCACAACTCTTTACCTGTGCCTCTATATGATTATTGTTCAAGCGCATGCCGTATGAGAAAAAAATGTGATTGTCTATGGCCAACATTTGCGCGAATTTTATCATCAATAGACATTGCCGTCCAATGACATGGGTTCGATTGTCACACGAGACAAATATTTGTGTGATATATATGTATTTGTTGGTATTCTTTGTGTCCGTTAGGTGTATGTTTGTATTATTGTTTGTTGTCCAGCGCAACATACGCCGTGATCTATGGAGCGGGTGTTCTCTTTAAAAAAAAGCTGCTAATGTTTAACTAATAATATAAAATAAAAACACATTGGACCGCTCGCAGTGGCCTAAATTAGGTGAGGCGTATGTTTAGCAGTGTACTTCGTTGCGCTGATATAATGATGATGATGACCACAATTATTACAGTTTATAATAAATTTAAAGTTTGGAAATAATATTGTGTCTTTAAATAACATTTTTGGTAGTTATTATTATTTGGGCTAGAAGCTGATCTGTTGTAACGCCCTTGCTATGTATTTATAGTTATAATATTAATAATAATATAATAATAATATTCTACCACACTCACACAGCGCCATCTAGTCCCAATTTAAGCAATTATATTTGCTTATGTTATGTGTACTAAACAACTGATATACTAATTATATAAATTCTTTTTTGTAAATACATACATATTATAGATAAATTACACCCAGACACAGAACAAACCTTCACGCTCATCACACAAAGATTTGTCCTGGGTGGGGATCGAACCCACGACCTCCGGCTTAGCAGTCAGGGTCACTAACCACTAGACCAACAGGCCAGTCATCAGTTATCTGGTTAGTCCTTCGAAACTAGGAACTTTGAGATTTTCTGATCAGAATGATTCTGTATCTCATCAGGTTGCACTAGGTGCAGTCCTAAATGGATACTTCTTTTGTGCGTGTTCTTTTTCGTTAGTTGTTCTAGTCTCCGAATGAAGAACCTAATTATGAAACAAATATTTCCGAATTAAAATATTGTTCATTGGTTCAAAATCATATGTGTATGTTCTTCTTGACCGTATAGGCCAAATTTATTTCTTTTAAGTGTTCGTAATCGTACCTAACCGTTAGTTTAATGTTTTTGTCACAGAATCGAAAAGGTTAAAGGAAATCGGAAAATTAGTATTTTTTCAGGTCAGTTTAAGGGTCAAGACAGTTTGTTCTTGAATCGTACATGTATACTCTTACTTGTTATACAATTTCATAATCAAAAAGGTTTAACGAACGGAAAAATTAAACTGATGTCTATCATTTACACTTTTTATTTCGTGTAGTGACGGATTAATAATACATAATGTCACTACCCCATCTCAACCTGTGGGTGTAGTAAAAGGCGACTAAGGTACCATGAGAGAGAAAAGAAAGATTCGAAACAAACCCTATACCAACCCGTTCGGCCAGCGTGGTATAGGCTGAATTCCCTCCGCATTCTTTGAAGGTGACCTGTGCCCAGTGGAACGTTTATGAGTTGAAATGATGATGATGACTTACACTTGAAGTTATACAATGTATACGTGTACCTAGAAATCTGACGACACTAATCTTTTGATTACAACGTAGGTGGGTACACCACAAACACGTGCTTGCCACATTCTAAATCAACGCGAAAAATAATTGGATAATACCTTCACCTACTTATCAACACATGGAACAATGAAGTCTGCGTACGTGCTAAAGAAAAGAAAAAAAATCGTTCCATCCGAAAATCATGATTATTTTTCAGAAGCTTGTGGCGCGGCCTTCGCTGGGGGCGGTGCGGGGCGCGCGGGGGCGCGGCGGGAGGTCGGCATTGACGTCACTCGCGCCAGCCAATCGCGCACCTCCTCGCCGCTCGAATTTGACTTAGCCGCGGGTGGCTTAGCTCTATCCCCGTCGGGAGCTTTGGCTGTATAATTTCGCTGCCTTTGCATCTTGTTTGTTAAATAAAGATTAGTTAGTTCCTTCAATAACCTCATATGGGATCTAGTTTTCATCAATTTGGAATAAAAACATTACATTCATGAAATAATCAAAATGAGTATCTAATACTTTAGATCCCGGTGAGTATTTTTACATTCTTGTAGTTACTACGCGTACCCAAAAATAGTTTGTAAATCGTCTTTTAAATTAGACTAACACGACTATTAGTAGATACATTAATCAAGTTCCCTATTTATATATTTTAGCTGTGGGCAATTTTTATCTTTTGTGAGTCTAATATTTAAGATGACATGAGAAGGTAGACTCTTCATCTTATTATTCCAAACTCCTGGGATTATATAACCAAGTATCTATATCTACAAAAGTAGAATGTCTAAACACAAATCTCCAAGAATTGGGTGATATTTTTCAGGAATCAATCAAATTATCGAGCATCACCTGAGTTCCGTGACTTATTTTATTATTGCTAAAATTGGCAGCCGCCTCCTCCCTCGCAAAGGTAAACCTAGTCATAGGACAGGTGAAAATGACTGATACCTTTTGTCTTGACATTATTTGTGTATAAGTGTTAACATTATACATAATAAAGTTAATTATATATAATTGTTTATGTTGTTGGCTGACACAAGTATTAGATTCTTTCAAACCGCACCGACTTTCAACTTTGCTTAACACCTGCCACACGTTTGGTGTCACCTCGGCGTAAAACGTGTACAATAATCTCAATAATTAATTAATGATTCTGTATCAAAAGTGACACAGAGATAGACATTGAAATACTATCTAAATAACAAGCACAAATTAATAGATCAGAGAGACTATACTTGTGACGTACCTACTTCGCTTTAATCAATGAATAGGCAAACAATAGACAATTATAGATGACCATAAATTAAGGTACTGTAAATAGTTTATGAGCGTGGGCGCAGATCAAACAGATCCTCAGGCGGAACTACACGACACCTGCGCTCAGCGCTCTGACGATGACGATGACGCTTGTAAACAATAACTACATACTATGTAAGTTTATACACTTATATTGGAAACATCATTACACGAGGAAATACCTAATTTAGCTCACAAAAAAAACCCCTTTATAATTTCTTAAAAACTCATAGCGATCTGGATCTTTATTTAATAATTTCCTTTAAACTCTTATCAATTTCTGAAACTACCGCTGTTAATGTTTACGATAAATGTCACTTACTTTTAAAAATAATTCTGTAAAAAAGGTATCAACGTTGGAAGTAGTTAAACGTTTACCTATGATCTAAAACTGTTATAACTAAGGCGTTTTCCAATGAAAAACACATTAAAATAAATTACGATGTACTGACAAACGGCTGGATCATAATTTATACCGAGTAGGCCCTAGAAATGTACCGAACCTTGAGATAAATACAAGTGTATATTGACGTCACAGAGTAGCTCGCTAGGGACGGTAAATCTTTCTAACAACCGATAGATCACCTCCTTGCCATAAATGTTGCAATCGAGTGCTCGCGAGTAGCGGGAAACACAATTAATCTGTAATAGCCCTATAATAGTGATGTTCATTTGAGTTTAAATATCGAATGTTTCTTGGTAACTGTAGCAGGAATATACGATCTCCTTGATGGTTTATTCTATAAAATATAAACAAAAATATTCTAAAATTAAATTGATTATTAAAAAACTGCTGAAATTGGGAAAAACTTTTAAAGGTAGTATAACTTTACTGTTCATTGATTTTATATCGGGAGTTATTTTACCATAAACGTACATACAATAAAGTAAGAATATTTATTAGAAATCGAATTAAGTACCTAATTATTTGATCTAATCAACAGTTTATCATTATTTTATATAATAGTTTAGGTTCTGACACGCATGCGTAGGTACTCTATATGAATACTTAACGTGTGTGCGTGTCGCAAAATACGAGTGCTTTTATACGCGAATTCAAATGACCAAATATGAGATACCTATTAAATAAGGTTACATACCTTTTTTAGCTTGACGTAAAGTAAGGGATAAAAATGTAAATAGTTAAATACTTAATGCATGGTAGCGTAACTTAAATTTCTTACTATTAAAATGGTTACACATTGCGTTTAAACACGACACAACACGAAAGTTCAAAAGTAAATAGCGCTCTAACAAGTATTAGAAACGATTAAAGTAACACGCACGTAATACTCGTCACTGTTAGAAAGAGAAGAAGAAATATTGTTTAATCATCTTGTTTAAATAATAAATCCGTAGAAAAGAATCTGAAAATTAGTATCAGGTAATTTGCCAATGACCAGGGCCTAACTCATCGGATTGCTCCCGGGTCGTAAACTTTTTCGGATCTTAGAACGACGTATTTTACAGCTTAAGTTATTAAGTGTTAGAAATTGATTGTCACCGTGGCGCAGTGGTTAAGGTGGTCGCCTCGCCACTACATCGCCGTGCTGGGTGACGTGGGTTCGATTCCCACACGAGACAAATATTTGTGTGATTCATAGATATTTGTTTCTAGTCTGGGTGTACTTTGTGTCCGTTAGTTTCATGTTTGTAAAGCTCCCCGCGACACAGGGCTTGTTCCCTAGTGCGGGCGTTGTCTTTTTTAGACGAAAAAAAAAAAAAAAAAAAAAATTAGTTTCATCATCATCTTCATCTCAACCCATAAAATGTCCCACTGCCGCGCACGAAATTAGTTTACCGTATAGAAAATTAAAAACCGATTAATATAGGATTTTTTTCTATATCCATCTATTTTTTAACATTCTGTTTTTTAACTTTAAATAAACTGACAGTTCTGGCCGAAAATATTCCGACAGGTCTCTAACAGGGTAGAGTTATGGGCAGAACTGGCAAGAAATTCACGAAGTTCTTACATACTTGTACAAAAGCTCGCAATCGACACAGAAACGAGCTTTTATCCGGAATAGACAGCGTTACGACAGTAAACACAGTTAAAAATAACCTACAGTTAACCGTAGTGACGTACTGGTACACACTTATGTGGTAGTTTCGTAACTGTTCAGACAACACTCCGGAATAGCAAACACGCCAGCTCCTTCTTACAACACTCAACTATTATATAGAATTGAAATATGAGAGCTTCTTCTTAAATTTTGAACCTCTACCTGGGAATAGGAAAGTTCTTTTCGTCTCCTGTAAATGAAAGTAGAACTTTTTACTTTTTTATCAGTTATGAGGGCAACAAATGAGTGACTTAATTATAGTTTTTTATGCTTTATAATAAATTAACTTCTCTAAAAACCTATCTCTGTTCTGTAAAATAAACCTATGGTAGCTATTAAAATCTTTATTAATTTAAAGAAAAATGTTATGTTCCAAATAAAATTGGATGATAGCACGTGAGTGTTAACAACAAGAGAACAATAAACAACGTGAAAACTTATTATTATATTATCAGGCTGTTCTCGTGAAATAGAGACAGTATCTCTATTAAGGTATATTTTGATATAGAAAGTCAAATTCCTTGAAGAAGCATGTAAAATTGGATTAGAAGATAATTTGTACAGTGATAATAACTATATCTTGACAAGAGCCTTCCTGGGCCCTGATTCTGACTCGTCGGATTACTCCCGGAGCGTAAACTTTTAGAAAACGGTATTGAAAATTAAAAACTGATTAATGACTATTATATTTTTTGTACAACCATTTATCTTTTAAAGAAAATGTTTTTTTTTTATTTAAATAAAAACTGTCATTTCCGGCCGAAAATATTCCGACAGCTCAGACAGGGGCTGATCGACGAACTATACCGTCAGTTGCCGATATTTTTGTGAAAAAAATTTCAGAATCGCGCAAAATAAATGAACGTTTAAAACATTTGAAACTCGTCACAGCTCTGTAAAACTTACAGTGCCACGATTTGGCAACAAAGTGTGTTTTGTTGAAAAAAAAAAGGAAATAAAACACGTTTATATGACGGTTCGTTGACCCATTTAATGTTGGTGTATACATAACTAATCACTCATAATAATTCATATGATTCGGGGCGAGAGGGGGACAAGAGCGGGCCGAGTGAGAGAGGAGCGGGGTGAGAGGCCCCGTGACGTCATCGGTGACACAGTTCTCCAGAGCGACCCGGTTACGCGAACCACTCCGATCAGAATGAAAACCGTCCGCGCCCTATCATACATCGACTACACTATTAAAAACTTATAAATAAATATAGCGTCGCCTTTTTCGCGAAGGGATAGGCAGAAGTATATAACACCAACATTTCACCAACTGGGACCATCCCATATAAGGGGACGAACCGGTTGCCACTAACCGGGCACATTATTTTGTTTTCAAGCGCCGGGCTGATACTAAGAATGTCATGATAAAAAACCCAATATAATTTTTGCCCCGGGAATCGAACCTGCAACCTCTTGTACTATCGTACAAACTTTCCGCCGCGCCATCGATGTAGTCCAAGAACTAGTCTCAAATTTCATAATAATGACACGTAATTTTTCAGTAAAATCGTCGACAATTGTTATTGTTAATTCTTTTGTTTTCACAATGAATGATTTTATTGTTCTATGCATGGTAGACGATCATACAAAATTAACAAAATCTTAATTTAGAAAAATCATAATACTTATGATTTTTCTAAATAAAGATTTTGATTGAGATTAACTTAAGATATTGATTTTCCAATTATAATAATAATAATCATTTATTTTTAAAGCAACTGTGGCTCAATTACAGAAAAACGTATACTCTCATATAATACAAAATAAAATAACATAATAAAAATACATAAGATGTCATTAAATTTACAAAAAAAATATATAAGTACATTATAATATAATTCTAAATAAAAAATATAAAAAATAAATAATAGGTAATTATACCACTATTGATTTATTTCATGTAAAATCATGCAAATATTTAGTCCGTGTAGTGACGGATTAAAAATACATAATGTCACTACTCCATCTCAACCCGTGGGTGTCGTAAAAGGCGACTATTCTAATGCAGACAAGAGCACTACGAGAAAAGGAATATTCGAAACAAATCCTATACCAACCCGTCTGGCCAGCCTTGTATAGTAGACTAAATTACCTCCACAATCTTTGCAGGAGACCCCTGCCCAGAAGTGGGACGTTTATGGGTTGAAATGACGATGATGATATTTTTAAAATATGTATGCTACACTTTTCAGAAATAGGTGAAAAGTGTGTAAACGGTAAGAAATTATTGCGTTTACAGTTCTATTTATATGCAAATAACACATTGGAACTTGCAGGGCGTTATTTTCATATTATAATAACTGTAAACATTACGGATATTTACTTTTTAATACACTTTCAAACAGTTTTCAAACAACAGTTTTGACTGTCACCGTGGCGCAGTGGTTAAGGTGGCCGCCTCGCCACTACATCGCCGTGCTGGGTGACGTGGGTTCGATTCCCACATCATCATATCAGCCCAACGACGTCCACTGCTGAACATAGGCCTCACCTAATTTACGCCACTGCGAACGGTCCTGTGCCGCCTGCAACCAACGGCCGCCCGCCACCCTGACCAGGTCGTCGGTCCATCTGGTGGGGGGCCGTCCCACGCTGCGCCTTCCAATACGTGGCCGCCACTCGAGAACCTTTTTCCCCCATCGGCCATCAGTTCTACGAGCTATGTGCCCTGCCCACTGCCACTTTAGCGATGCGATTCGGTGGGCTATGTCGACAACTTTCCCACACGAGACAAATATTTGTGTGATTCATAGATATTTGTTTCTAGTCTGGGTGTACTTTGTGTCCGTTAGTTTCATGTTTGTAAAGCTCCCCGCGACACAGGGCTTGTTCCCTAGTGCGGGCGTTGTCTTTTTAAAAGAATAAAAAAAAAAAAAAAACAAACTGTAATTCTAAAAAGTGTTTTTAAAATATCATCATCATCATCTTACCCTATTATCATATTTTAAAATATTGGCTCCGATTAAATAATAAAGATTTAAAACCACGAAATATGACACTAAATTGCGACGGTGTCACTCTGTTTGTAAATACGCTCTTAAATTTAACCAAAGCAGCCGCATTCTTAATGGAATAACGTGAAGAGAAAATACGTTTGCACACTTACTCGTATATTCATTTTATACTAATCACAATTAGGCACATAGCCCAAGTGGCACATTCTCATCTTAAGCCTTTTTCGCTCTGAACTATCGCAATTTTGAAAGTATCAGTTTTCTTAGTAATACGTACTCTATTTAATAAAAAATAAGGTAGCTATTTCCCTGAAGTAGATTATGAGATACAGTATTATAATTTCCTCTATTTTAGTAAAGCGAGTGCACTAGATAATTTAGTAGGTCACGCGCTATGACGTCAGAGTTGTGGACCACCCCTAGGATATTGAACCCAGTCACTTATAGTTAGAACTGTTGAGTAACAGAACATAACTGGTTTTATATAATATTGTGTACTTTCGACTTTTTAACTGTTCCACTACAAGGCAAAATGCACGATGCTTTTTCTACGAATTCACACCATTTGCAAGCTCATAGTCTCAGACTATAGTAAGATAAATTAACGATTTCGGTTGAAAATTTCACTGCGTAGTTATCCATAAGTAGTAAAATCAACTCTACGATCAAAGCACAAAAATGATTTTCAATTGTTACACTAAAACGTAGAACAAGCTACGAGGTTGCTACGCAGACCTTGCTACGAAGTTCTACAAAGTCTACAAACACCATCCGTAGAATGTCCACTCATCATAATACATGTGCATTCTTAAAAAAAGCATTGCCGCTTTCCTCTGTGTCAAAGAAGAAATAGGTCGTAGGTGCTTACGTCAGAGGCGGAGGCTCATTAGGGCGCGGGCCCGGGCCTGAGGGCCCATACGGTACACTATTGTTGTTGTACTGGATAATTATACGGGACTTGCTGATAGCGTTCTAAAAACAAAATGGGATTGACTCGCATTTATAACAGCCCGACTAAGGAGGTAGGGACCTGCTAAAATCAATACTTATTAATGGGTAGGTGTTAATAATTCGGGTTTCCAGAGCTCCTAAGAAAAGTTCTGTACTAAGTAGTAAGCATGCTTTGTCTTCTAGATAATTACAAAAAGCAGTGGTAGATGAACTCCTTTTTATATTATTATATTATTATTATGATCATTAGATAGAATTGCTTATTACTTCTCATATACATTTATAAAATTTACAAATGAAAAACCAGTTTATTTTTCCGACGTATTTATTATTGCGACGTATTCAAAATATTGGATTTCATTGAATGGGCTAAAATGTCAATGAGTACTCAATAACAAGGAATGAAAATTTCATCTGAAAGTAATTCTATTTTTAAACTCGAACGTCATAGTTGTTGATGACGTCATAAATATTTTTCATGAAATTTCGTAATTCGAACGTTTTATCCAGTGTTGTTTGGCGCGCGATAGTTAAAATCAAGTAGGGCGTCCCGGCAATGTTAACTTGTAGTAATACAGTCGGTTTATTTCTGTCCGTGCGTACAGGAATACTGGTGTATTTTAGTTTTACTTGATATAAATAGAGCTATTGTAAGTACCGTGTTTGACCTACATACGCATCATTGCCAAATTTTAATAGCGAAACTTTTTGGAAGAGTAATTGCATTTTTATTTTGTTGACATCATTTTTTTACACCGTCTTTTATTGTCTCTGGTCCATGTCGATTTAAAATTATGAATTATTGTCATTTTTAAACATTGCGCAAATAAATAATGTATTTGGTATTAATAATGTATATTTTTAATCAATTTATTAAAATATAAATTTCGAACTTTCATTGTGTTACAACTCTCATCAAAATCTAAAATAGTTACTCTAAAACACGTAGTTGTGTTTAATCAAATTGATTTCAAAATTATCCAATTTTGCATTAATGTTACGATTATAATTTGTCCCACCAAAATTTTCTTAAATGGCAATTCTTAACAGCATTTATTTTTCTTCCAATGATTATTATTTAACTCTTTTTGGTCCCCGTTTTAACTCTTACTATCAAAAATATATATTATGATATCCTTAATTCATAAAATAAATCTAGTATTTCATGTTACCGGCCTAAATGCGGCTAACTAAGTCAAAACGTCTCTTTCTAAATAAAAGGAAGAAAAGAAGCCAATATTACCTACGCTTTAAACCGAAGCTACATATCTAAAAAATCACCAATACACTACGCCTACAAAAGCTCGCAGAGAATTGCATTAATAATAGAATAGAGAATAGTGAAAACTTACAAAGAGACAATGTTACCCTCCTTCGATATAAATAATAGATCGTGCTTTCGACGACAGTGACGACAAAGTTCGCCCATTGTGCAACCTCTTTTGTCATTGTGCATTCATACAGAAGGAAATTTTCTGTCACTTCTACTGTTATACTTTGTCTATTGTTACACTAGGGAACTAGTTACTGTTATGTCTTTATAACTTGAATTATTCCGTCCCATACAATATAGTGCGCAAATTAAATGGTAAATGGACTGGGTGGAACGCTGAACTAAAAGTAACATCGTACTGGCCACAAATAAGAAAAGCGATGAATGCATGACATTTACATGAAAACACAAAGGCGACGAGCTCTCGTTGCCGCGCAAATCCGCGCTCCCTTTGACTATCAACTTTAAATGCGGAACAGTGGAACTGAATGAAATGAAGTGCCTCGTTCAGTAACCCACTTTAATGAATAATTTGTTACAATATCAATGCAGTTATTCTATCTCAACTATTGATAAATACAACTATTGCATTGATTGTACTACATAAATTAATATGAATCTAATGCACTAACAAATGACACAATTATAAAACATACAAAGAGTGGTGTATTAACTTTAAAAAAAAAATCGAACACAATGACGGAAGTTCTCTTTACTTTGACTTTTATTAATAGAATATTGAAAAATAGATCCTAGAGCAAATAATATCGAATATTTCCAACGGCGACGCCTGTTCAACAACCTGCACCTTGCACTCTTGGGTGCAAGAGCGCGGTATGTGCGGTGAGGGGGTTAGGGAGAGGGGGGAGGGCACCATTGACGCGCGTCTCTCAATGGCAATAGAAGTAGGTCATCACCGTGTGACGTCATCAATGGCCTACATACACCGGGCGTAGCCCCGCGGCCCAGTACCGGCAGCTTTTACCAATTCATTTTTTTAATTCAACTACTACAAGAGCAAGGAGTTTTATTTTAAACCGTCAATGCTTTTTCACAACTTTAAAAGTTATTTTTTTTTACTTGAAGGTATTTGTCCAATATATTTTTATTTTCGGCATGTCATTTGTTTAAGGTTTTATGTAAAGGTTGTACGATATGGTGTACCAATTCTAAATTTAGACGATAATAGGTTCAGTGTAGGTGTTAACAATAGCAATAATCATTAAAACATTTCTTTGTTTCAAATCAAAATAGAAAGTGTTATCAACTTCCACTGTTGTTAGCTGTTGAGCTATTTTTACTAATACAATGTATTTTTACTAATAATATGTTTTCAAATAACGATCATTTGAAAATGTTAATAGGCACTGTCAAATTAGTCCATCGTTAACTTTGGTAATTTATCGTGGTATTTTGTTGTACTGGTTTCCTTATTAAAAAAATTATAAAAATAAAATACAAGGTATAATTAGTAATATGAACATTTTGTAAAAAAAAACTAAAATGTAATAAAAATAAAGGTGTTTTAGATCTAATAGTAAAAAAAATTGCAAGATCAACAGGAATTTAACTACTTCTTGCTTGATCTTTATCCTAATCCCGTTGTAGTAGCCTTCTCAAGAACTCCATGAGAAAGTACTTCGTTCTATATTTTTGTGAAAACATTGCTCTGAATTTGACACTTACAAAAAAGAAAGAAAAAATGTTTATTTGTGACACTTATGTTGCCAGTTCGCTTATATTTTATTCAGGTGGACTGGCAACATGCAAGTCATGATCACTAAATAGCTGAACTGACACACTAACAGGACATTTCTGTGTTGTTAAGGACCTTATGAGTCACTTTACAGACAGATTTGTCTTCAAACAAAATTTAGTAAACAAGGAATCGAACGCGCGACAGCCGCAGTTTAAGTGGTGAGACAATTTTATAAAACCTTTATAACACTCCATAAATATATCACCTATCAGTTAAACTATATCTACTGTAATAATAATAATATATGTTAATGGTAGAACAAAAATAGAAATGTCATGGCACTCATGACTTATGAAACACTACCCACGACATTCTATTGTCGATACAAAGGTAAACACGGAATCGACTAAAGTGTTTCTGAACACCAACAACACTATTATCAGCGTTCAAATTATTTTACACCTTATCCATTTGCTTCAAGGTGTTAGTTTGAAGAGTTGATTGTGGTAATTAAAAATTGAACTTAAACGGTAGCTTCGTGAGTGAATTGTGGCCCACAATCGTTTCCAGTTATTATTTATGTGTTTAACAAGTGGTCTGCGGCCCGTACGTGGATCCGAGTAATTGTATTATCGATAGAAACACCTTAACGGACACACACACGCATACTAAAGAAAGATTTTAAAATGCCCTTTAATTTAGATGAACATGATACAACATCCATATTCCGCGAGCTTTGTTTGGTCCCATCCAATAAGAGGCGAACTATTGCCCTTAATCGGGCCCATTTCCAGACACGGGGCTTATACTGAGAATTTCACTAATGCTTTTTTAAAGAAAAGACGCTTGGTAATTCAAAGTATAATAAAGACATAAATTTTAAATAAAACCTTCAAAAGTATAAACTTTATAAAAAGGTTGTGCACTGTGCAGTCTTAGACAACTATCATAATCCAAAACGGCCACTAAGCCATCTCTAAGAATACCAATACACTTATTTGTTACAAGTGAAGGAGTATTCGAAATAAATATTTCCCTTTAAGTTGGGCAAATTATAAGGACAATCCCTCTACATTTTCATGAACTCCCATCATGAATACAGTTCTTCCATTCTATTCTATTCTCGTCTCCTGTTACCCACGTTAAAGAACGTTGAACCCTTGCGAACACCGAGCTATGACACTCAATACTAACACGGAAAGCCTAGCCTAGTGCCTCCTATTCCGAACGCAACTAATTTATTCAGAATGAGATGGAGGATATAACCTATGAGAAAAAAGTTCCACGGACATGTGAATTAATATGTATGGACTTATGCGACTGAAGTCTGACTCCCGTAACTTAATAGACTGTATTGGCTATTGCTTCGGTTTAGTGTCTCGTGTATAGAACTGCTGTACAAGAGATTTTAAGAGATTCCATCCAGGGTCAAACATAAATTGTATTTAGTGTTCCTATCTGTACTAATATTTTAAAGCTAAAGAGTTTGTTTGGTTGAACGCTGGGATCTCAGGAACTAAAAGTCCGATTTGAATTTTTTCAGTGTTGGATAGCCCATTTATTAGGAAGGCTAAGCTATATAACATCAAGCTACGGCCAATAGGAGTTGAACAGTGGCCAAATAAAGAATGACAGGAGCGAAGCCCCGAACGATTTCTAGTCAACTATAATTTTATAATGCACTTCTATCTACCCCTTCGAGGAAAAGAGTGGTGTTAAGTTATTTTTATGTTATATAAATTTCTACAAGTTATTAGTATTAAAAATCGACAAAAAATAGGCAGGTAGGGAAATCTCTACTCCCACAACATCAATTCAAATTTTAAATTTCGAACCTCACAATCAGATAAAGCGTCCCTCCCACAACAAATGTCCATCCCTACTCTGACGTCACATTTATTGTACAAAAGCCGTTAGTCGTACATAGCAACAATATATTGTCCATTTTCACACGTCGTAACTATGTCGCATCCCTTATCTCGTTTGTCGTATTGTGAGAGCGTGACAAGATGCGGATGTGCATTGTCTTGTCGCGTCGCGGCGTTGCTTTGTCGCGTATGTCGCGCGCTGTCGAGATAGAGCCGCTCATAATGAACGCTATTGTTGTTGCCGCAAGCTTTTTGTTCAACTGTCTTGCATGTTGCACTGACAGTCTGTGCATTTTGTAGCGAGCGACTTTTTTTAGAGCGAGCTTTTGTTTTGTTCTTTCTTATTATAAAATAGGTTTTAGTGATGTTACATGATGTTTTTTGTTCATTATGTTGGTATTTTACTACACTTAGTGGTCGATTCTGCTAATTTACACACGTCGATGGCAGACCGATGGACCAACCACAAACCGGCAATATGGCGCGATTGACTTAGTAAGCCAATCACAGCTGTCGAATGAGACCATCGGCTTACGATTCTGTTACGATTGTGTAAGCAGACTTGGCCTCCTGTTAACTATTAAACGTAAAGCAATTATCTATTTTTTAAATAATAAATTTACAATAATATTTCATACAATATGTTTTATATTTTTTTGTGTGACATTAAACTAATACGAATATTTTGCGCAGTTACCAGTACGTATACTAACTAGTTTGTAATTAAAACATTACTATAATTTTCTTAGTTAAGGTTTAGGTTAAGGGACTATAGGGGGTGGGGGGGGAAAAGTGTGTGCATGCAAATTTGATTGAACTACATTTCATAAAATAAGAAGGGGATTGGAATTGAGAATTTATAATTTGATCCTTTCTTGACAACCATGTTACTTAACTGTAACATGCCGTTAATAACATGTATTGATATATTATGAACTACGCCGTAGTCACGCTACGTAGCAATTTCTACAATGTGCTACGAGAGCACTAGCTACGCAGACCTTGCTACGACGTAGCAACGTTATCGTATGCTTTTCGGGATGAATTTCTTCGCAAATATTTATTTCAAGATTGCAACATTACACTACTAAAACTTTTTTTTACTTATAAGGATAAGTTCAGGTCATCGTGTCATGTAGGCAGTAACCGGACTGTAAAGTCTTAATCATAATATCTCGCATGGAGACGGAGAAAATATACAATTCTTCCTTTGAAATGCGAATGTAACTCGGTTTATTTGTTCCGCTATCGCCTTTCTTTGAACCGATCTTGAAACTTGAAGATCTGCAGAAGAATATAGGTAACTTATTATCGACTGGCCTGTTGGTCTAGTGGTTAGTGACCCTGACTGCTAAGCCGGAAGTCGTGGGTTCGATCCCCACCCAGGAAAAATCTTTGTGTGATGAGCATAAAGGTTTGTTCTGTGTCTGGGTGTAATTTATCTATAATATGTATGTATTTACAAAAAAAAATGTATTTAAGTAGTATATCAGTTGGGTACTAAACCCATAACACAAGCAAATATAATTGCTTACTTTGGGACTAGATGGCGCTGTGTGAATGTGGTAGAATATTATTATTATTATGATATACCACGCGGCCGAAACCGCAGGCGAAAGCTAATAAAAAAATAAAACAAAATATCTGTGCAAGAGAAAGGAAACTCGAAGTAAAGCCCTGTGGTAATCCTATTGACCAACGTGGGATCCATTGGGTGGTTTTGTGAGGAGGAATCCATGCCCAGCAACTCGAATAATAATAATAATAATATTCTACCACATTTACACAGCGCCATCTAGTCCCATATTAAGCAATTATATTTGCTTGTGTTATGGGTACTAAACAACTGGTATACTACTTAAATACATTTTTTTTTGTAAATACATACATATTATAGATAAATTACACCCAGACACAGAACAAACCTTTATGCTCATCACACAAAGATTTGTCCTGGGTGGGGATCGAACCCACGACCTCCGACTTAGCAGTCAGGGTCACTAACCACTAGACCAACCACTAGGCCAGTCTGTATATATGACATGTAATCTCAATTCACTCTAAAGGAATATGTCATTGCTTTTGAAATATCTCTATAGAAATAGAACCTCTATTGCGAGAGAATACGACTCCAGAGCCACAAGAGTAAAGAGTTGTTCTATTTGTTCAAATATTTGTATACTTTAATATGTTGATGTTAAGAGTCATAAGCCATAGTTTACCAATTTAGTTTTGCGAGTTTTTGTTGAGATTAGTGATCTAATTGTTTAATTAATAATTTTATTGTCCTAGTTCTCTTTGTCAAATAAACTGTAAGTAAATTTTACAGCTAATATGGGCTTGAACGGTCTAACAGAAAAGCTTTACAATGATTTTTCGACTGGCCTGTTGGTCTAGTGGTTAGTGACCCTAATGCAGAGCCGTCGGAATGCTCCCGTATAAGTCATAGAAATCCAAAAAGGTGTCAGTAATTTTTTCTAAAGTCTGTTCGCGACGAGAGTGAGCCTTGAGAAGAACTAGCAAGAAGTCCGGTGACGTAACAGGAGTGTGTAAGACACAGAACAGAAATGTTTCATGTGTTCTGTGGTGTAAGACTACTGCGTAGGACGTACCGGGTTCGATTCCCGAGTCAGGCAAAAACGGTATTGAAATTTCTTGTCTTGAAAATCTCAGTACCTATCAGCTTGGAGTCTAGTAATGTACCTTGTAAATGGCTCGTCCCCTTTAACATGGGACCATGGGACCACGTAGCTCGCAAAATGTACGTGTAATGTACTACTGCATACCCCGAAAAAGGGGTGTTGCTGTAAGAATAATTTTGGGTTCTGTGGTGTTATAGTATGTAAGCTTTTCATTAATACATAGCTGTCTTAAATGGCAGTTATTGACAGGATAAAATATAACTTAAACAAATTAAAAATGACAGTTGTATGAATAAAGTGATTTTATTGTTTTACTTTTATATTCAGTCAGGTTATACTTTAATCGATAAATAACTTTAATCTGTGGGAGAAAGAGACCGAGCATTAGTAGACAAAAATACAAAAAAACTATTAAAGTATATTAGAAGTCAAAGTCGAGATTTTAAGTGGTCTTTTTTCAGAAACTTCATGACATTCAAAGGAGTTTTCAGATCTTTTCGATCCGTCAAAAATTCCGGAGCTGGTAATTTTCGCATCTGCACATAAATTATTCAGCCACACGCTTCCGGAAGTTCGGATTAGTGTATGCCTTAATTATCTATTGTAAAGGTTTCAACGTTGAATTTTCGTTCCGAAAATGTAGTCTGTAAATTAAGTGTTACCTATGTTTAAAAGTGTTTTATACGCGACTCGAACTCTACCGGATCCTATTTGAAATTTAAATAAGTTTAAAATTGCATCACAGATTTTATTATTTAAATTAGTTAAGGCATTTGAATAGTTCGATGGACGAGTTCTTTATATTTTTAAAGTAGGTAAATGAGGTAAGAGTGAATATCTTATCATATTATATCCTTAAAATATTGCCATAGAATGTTAAAAAGTCAGAAAAATGGTATCTTTCTTTTTTAACTCAATAAAATGCTTCAAATTAGTTAAATTTTAAATTGAATACCACTATAAAATACTGGCCGATTTTAAACTTAATAAGTCTCACCAAAGAGGATTACAATTTAAAACGAAACATAAAAGAAGAGGTTATTACATGGAAGTAAATTATTATGAAGTCTTGTTAAAGCGAGATAGAAAATGCTTGGTTTATAGTAAAAGCGTACAAATTACAGCTGTGGTTGTCCTGTTCTCTCGACCTAATCCTCCTGGGACCAGACGTAGATCAATAAGTCAAACAAGCTATGGAGCACGGCTAACCGTGTAACTCGTGCTACATGCTGGATTGTTATAAATCCCTTTGATTAAGTTACTTTTTTTTCATGTTTAATAAACGTAGCTAGTTAATTTTGTTTTAAATGAACTACCGCGAGTTGTAATGTCAATTATCGGAACAAACGGTCTCGCTCTTTTTCCTTGATTAATAAATGACGTGGTCTACGATAGTAGAAGGAAAAAGTTATACAAATAATATTCATAATAATATGATGTAACATCTCCTACTACGGTTAGGTTTAGGGCAATAGGTGCACAAACTATGTCTGAATAAAAATAAAGTTCTTTAAACCGAACTATCAAGTATTGTCCAATAGCTGTTTTATAACATTCGGTAATATTGGGAGTTTGACTATTCTGTCAGTACGACATATCATGTACGACTTATTTACTAATCTGTGCTTATAAATTCTGTAACGATATACGGTACCTACTTGAGTACTTATGTGGAATTCTGAATATTAATAGGAGTCGAGACGAACTGCTATTGTTGCTAGTCCTAAAATCGCGTAGTAAACTCGCCAAGTACCTACTTCATAGGATCAAAACAAAATGCGCAAAATCAAGATGTCCTCTCGTCTCAGATCTAATGGACAATGTACAAGTATGGGGTGCAATGTGCACCCCGCGTTAATGGTCACTTACCACCACGGCGAAGAGGGCACGTTCACAACATAGAGCTTAAAGTTAAGGATACACAAGCGGGGATGCAGCCGCGCCCCGCCCCGCGCCGCTACGAAAAAACCTCTTACAAAACAGATCGATCGATATGCTCCCAAATTGCCACTAGCCGAGCCACCGACTCCATCGTCCCTCAACCGATCTAGAACCACGTAGAGGCACTCGTGCCGGGGCGAGCTCGTCGTGCTAGAGCCTGCCGTGTGGCGCGCGCCCCGAGGAGGGCCGGAGCCGAGCGCGACGTCCTTGAAATGTCAAGTGCAAGGCTCAAGGTGGTCGCACGCGAGTCGTGCACGTGAACGGGCGCGGGCGGGCTTGCAGCGGGCCGCCGGGCGCGCGCCGGGCCGTATCGATCGGGGCGGGCGGCCGGGCCGGACGCGGAACGCGGCCCGGGACACGCCCGGCGCCGGCCGCCGGCCGCGGCTCCGGGTTGCATAACGCGCTGCTCGTGCCGGCGGGCGCGCGCTCACCCGGTATCGACGCGCGCGGGGCGCATGCGCGACGCGTACCTTCGCAGCCGTAGCCCTGCCCGATGAGGCCCCACAGGAGGTCCGAGCAGTGGTGGCAGTACGTGGGCTTGTGAAATGTCTTCTTCACGAAGGAGTGGGTGCGATGGGGCGCGGGCGCGGCCTGCGCCATGGCGGGCGCGCGGGCCGGGCCGGAGCGGCGCGCTACTCATGCCGCGGCGCCTTAGGGCGCGCCGCGCTCCTCGAGCGGCTGTCGCGGCCCACCATCGCGGCGCGTCTGCCGCCCGCGCCCCGGCCGGCCCGCGCACGCGCCTCGCCCCCGCCCCGCGCCGCGCCCCACCCGCGCCGTCCACGCCGCGCGCATGTCCGCGCCGCACGCCGCACGCCTCCTCCGCGCACTGCCCAAAGCATTCACCTTGTACCATCGCTATAACTCGTTCACGACATTCACCACTCACCAGTACCTACATCAATTAACACTCTTTACAACCAACGTCGAAGCTAATATATAAAATAAGATTAATCTCCGAAAAACTATAATTCTATAGGTTTGAGCTAGATTTAACTATATTTTTGTCCATTGTCAAGGTTATCTCATGAATGGCTCTCATAAAATGAATTGTTCAAAAACTCTAAAGTTTAGTGATTGACTAATTTAACAATCACATTCAAGAACAATGGTGAATGAAAACAACAAATACTGAATCAAGCAGAAAGACATTATCTGAAAAAAACGTTCTATAGATCGTAACCTATACTATCTACTTGCACTAAGGAAATATTAATACCGCTGTAAATTAAATCCTCAAACAAATAATCTACCCCAGGTTACTTTTCACTGAGAAGTCCATTACACAGAACAACATAGGAAGAAGGTACTGAAATTATTACGCTGAAATTATGAACAAAATATAAAAGCTTGACCCGACGCTACAAGATCACATAGTTTGGCGCTTGCGCGTTGCCGCCCACCAATCGAAAAAGCTCTTGTTTACAATATTAAGAGGCGCAGCATCCGCGCGGCGCGGCCCGACCACCAGACGCCACTCGCCACTCGCGCTTACACCAAGGCACACACACACATCATGCATAACGTAACGTTAGAATGTTACACATTCAGGATCATAACGCCTGGTTCTACTCTACTAATGTACCACTGCATACTGGAGATAAACCTCCATTTACAAGTGTTTATTTAAAAAAACCCGACTACCTTGCCCTGCCAAAAAGTAGCCTTCTTCAGTCAATATTATTAATTAGTATGTATAAGTTTATAACTTTGTGTATTTTGATAGTTCAAAATCGGTCAAGCTATTTAGGTTACAAGAGACAAATGGAGTCGCGGGCAATAGTTAGAGCATATATAATTGAATTAGGCTATTTATTAGCTTTCATCTAATACCCATATTGCGATAGCACTAAAAAAACGTCTGTTTTGACAGTTTACGGCCGCCATATTGGTTTTTTGTTGATGTCACATAACCTATGACACTCGGGGGAAGAATACAAATCTAATGACACCTCTCACTTTAAAATCAAGCCGTTTAGGCTACAGAAGGTCACAATGGAACAGAAATGTCCACATACATACATACATACATATGCGTGAAAAACATTACTCTCCTTTTTAGCAGTCGGGTAAAAATAATGGTAAACCAATTAGATAAAAACAAAATATCCTGGCCGGATAAAAAAATGTTTTCTTTTAAAAATAATTACAATTTATCATCATATCATACAATCAAACTTTTGGAATACGAAATTGTTGGGCGTCTCATCGAAATGAAGCTACTCATGAAAAATTAGCTTGATAGTAATTAAAAAAAATTTGGACCAGGGATCCCGGACTATTAGGTATGTATTTCTTTTAAATTAAAAAAAATATATATATTATATAGGTACGTATATTTTTAGAGTTCCGTACCAAAAGGAACCCTTATAGTCTCGCTCTGTCCGTCTGTCACAGTGTTAGATCTCCGAATCTACTTATGCTATCGACATGAAATTTGGAATAGTATTAAACACTACTGATAAATTTAAAAAAATAAGAAAATGTTTATATAATAACTGAGGATAGTACAGAACCCTAGGCGCACTAGTCTGACTCGCAATTTACCAGTTTTTCTCTTAACGTTTGCCGATTTATTAAATTAAACTCTTTACAATAAAGTAGAATTAGTATAATTATTGTGAACCTAGCCGTAACTTATACGTTACTATAGGTAGACCGATGAGGACGACGGTTAAGACATCTCTAGACAGCTAAGAGAATGCTGGGTGTATTTCAGAGCTCTGCCCCCTGATTCTGAGCTGTCGGAATATTTTCAGCCAGAACTGTCAGTTTATTTAAAGTTAAAAAACAGAATGGTAAAAAAATAGATTGATGTAGAAAAAAATCCTATATTAATCAGTTTTTAATTTTCTATACGGTAAATTAATTTCTAAAACTTAATAACTTAAGCTGTAAAAATACGTCGTTCTAAGATTGGAAAAAGTTTACGATCCGGGAGCAATCCGATGAGTCAGAATCAGGGCCCTGATTCTGTACCAACGGAAAATTCCCGTATCGTAAACTTTTTGGAATCTAAGAACGAGATGTATTTATGACTTATGTTATATAATGGTAGAAAATAGGTAAAATTGCCGGCAAGTGCAGCGAAGGATGTCCGAGACGGAGAATCGGACTCTTCGAGACTTCTACAAAACCTCTACGAAACTTCGATATCACCTCTACGAGACTTCTACAAGACCTCTACGAATCTGTTACAAGACGTCTACGAGACTTCTACAAGTCTTCTGCGAGTCTGAGACCTCAATATAGTCTCTACGAGACTTTTACAAGACCTCTACGATAGTCCAAGAGAGAGATTACAAGACAAGGTGGTCAGATGATATAGTAGCTTCAGCCCGCGTGTTATGTCAGTAAACAGTAGCCTATGTACTATGCCAGACTATAATCTATCTGTCTACTAAATTTCATACAGATCTTTTCAGCCGATCAGGAGTCTTTGAATAATAAAACGAATTTTTGTTACTCAAATTTTTACTACTCGTGCATGTATCTTAATTTTCGTATTTGCAATATTACTTACTTATAAGGATAAATTCCATAAATTAAAATCTATGAAGACTGTCCGTCGTAAACAGACAGCGGTTTTCTATTTGGTCTACAGCAATTTTTTTAGTTACTACGACTACACTATTATCTAAAAATAAACCTTTTTCTCTATAAATTATCCCCACTCTCTTTGGCAAGGTGGTCAAAAACTTAACAAACTTCATTTTTACCTGACTGCCAAAAGGAGGGTAATGTTTGTACATGTTAATACATGTATGTGGGCATTTCTGTTCCATTGTGACCTTCTGTAGCCTAAACGGCTTGGCGATTATAAAGTGTGAGGTGTCATTAAATTTGTATTTTTCCCCCGAGTGTCATAGGCTATGCATACGTCAACAAAAAACCAATATGGCGGACGTAAACTGTCAAAACAGACTTTTTTTAGTGCTATTGCAATATGGGTATCAGATGAAAGCTAATTAATGATCAGATGAAGCCTAATTTAATTATATATGCACTAACACGCGGCTGCACTTGTCTCTTGTAACCTAAATAGCTTGACCAATTTGGAAGTGCAAGGTGTTATAATATTCGTATTCATCAGCGAATCTCTATATCTATACAAATATTATAAAGATGAAGAGTGTATTTGTTTGTAAGCTATATAACATCATGCTATGACGTACGGGGTTTCGCTCCCATCGTTCTTTATTTGGCACGATTTTGATAAAACATTTATAAGAACGATCGCTAGAAAATATGCTTGCAAATAAAAAAAATTAAAAGTTAATTTAACCGACTGCCTATAAAGGACTAAAAAGATGAAAATAAGTCATTTTCATCATTAAATACCTAAATAGCACCTACAAAAATCATAAAGTAATAATATAAATAATAATTAATAATATTGACTGACAAAGGCTACTTTTTAGCAAGGCAAGGCAATCGGGCATTTAGGTTTTTTTAAATAAACACTTGTTTTAATTAATAATATAACACTGAACCACATAAACTACAGGTAGCGCCACCTGTTGTTGCAGTTTGGCAACAACTGGCGCAATCTGCATCGCATCGTTCGATGCGCGATGCCAAGCCTTTAGTGAATTACTTAATCACAGAGTACATTATGCTATACTGATTCAGGTTTTATCAAGACACGCGGACGCGTGTCAAGCCCCATAGTACTTACACTTAACTGGATCTCTAATTTATTATTTTAGACTAACTGTGCCCGCCGCGCCATGCGCTACTTCGTTCGCGTATCCAAAGATTTCATCGTTTTTTTTACGGAACCCTGATATTTTTTCCGAAAAAGTAAAATAAGTTACTCCTTGTGACATTAGCTATCCGCCATTAAAAGTCCCGTCAAAGGCGGTTAAGGTGTTTCAGAGTTTACATCAAGCAAACAGACAGACAAAAATGTTTATAAGTATGTTTTTATTTTATGTAGCGTTCATATTTTCATATGCCTACTTTAAAAAACTTTTATTTTGATATTACAACCAGACATTTGAATTTTAATAATTTGTATAGACAAGTAATTGCTTCATGGAGGTCCAGATCGACTCTGCTGAATACGATAGCCAAAAAATCTTTCTAATAGGTAATTATTGACAATGTTTTATTTTTTGGAAAATTATTTTTTAAACAACCAGCATCCAGTTATATTGACTGTCACCGTGGCGCAGTGGTTAAGGTGGTCGCCTCGCCACTACATCGCCGTGCTGGGTGACGTGGGTTCGATTCCCACACGAGACAAATATTTGTGTGATTCATAGATATTTGTTTCTAGTCTGGGTGTACTTTGTGTCCGTTAGTTTCATGTTTGTAAAGCTCCCCGCGACACAGGGCTTGTTCCCTAGTGCGGGCGTTGTCTTTTAAAAAAAACTAGTAAGTTATCATTTTATTTGATGAATGGTTACTTATTAGATACGTAGATAACAACTATGCTATTATCCAATAATGCGTTAATCTTTGAAAAAGTAGGTACTAAAAATAAACATAGCGTTACGATTTTCAGCACGAAGGGGTAGGCAGAAATGCACACTGACATTTCGACACTTATACTAATCCGATCAAGTAAAATCGTTTTGGTGTCATCTTCTTCTTTTTCTGCCTTCGTTTTTTTTTAATGCCTGAAGTGGCAGACGAGCAAGCGGCCCATCTGATGGTAAGTGGTACCTATTAGTATTATTCCTCTTTGTAATTAATAATAACTTTAGTGTGTTATGTTATATGCTACTGCTGTTATCAACTTGTAGTTTCAAACATTCTAAGCTCTTAACTTTGATGTTGAGATACCTACTTGTGATACTTTTCATCACCATAACGACGAACAAAAAATGAAGGTGGCGGGACCTCACCGTTCGCCGTGTCGCCGATAATATCTCGACCCAAGTTGACACGTATTTGAAGTTTAAAGGCGTAAGCGTTCGTTCCAGTGAGTCTAGTGGTCTCACGGCCCACCACAGGCATACCGCACAGGGGTGACAGATAAATATAGCCGTCGAAAGCGCCGAGAGCCGCGCCGAGCCAGCCGTGTGGGTTTTCCATGCGATTAGTTCCCTTACACGCCACCCCTGCACACATACTTAGTTCAAACTGTTCGAAATATAAATAGTTAGTGTGTGAGTTAGGCTTTTTGGTTACTGTACCTACAGGCGAAAAATTGAGTGAATTTATATATGTTTTTCGTACGTGAAAAAAACATCGTAAATAAAACCATATCCCTTAGTTTCTATATTGTTTTATTATCTAACAGCGACAGATAGATACGAGTAAGTTATTTGGCCATCTATTAAAAAGGTACCTAAGTAGTAACCATAGGCCTTTGATATCGACAATGCAACACCAAAAATGTTAGGCCCTACAACTTCCGTGTCAAAACGTGGCAAGCATATAATTATGATTATAATCGGTTCCAAATCTATCTATCAAAACTATATAAAACACGCTTTTTGCTTTACATGAGTACCCAGTCATTCAATCAAGAAGGTAGTAAGTTCCTTAATCTTGTTGCACTTATTATATTTATTTTATACCACGACGATTGCCAAAACTTTTGACCTGCCTGATGGTTTACCGCAGGACCGACGGGGTTACCGTAGCCTATGGATGCTTGCCAACACTAGAGGTTACTCGCTGTGCCCAAGGTAACCATCAGGCGGGCCGTAAGTTAGTTTGTCACCGTGTCGTGGTATAAAAAAAACAATTTTGTGACTCAAAAGCCATTTGCGTAATCTCATAGAGATAGACACTTTAAATCATAACTATCTGTATAAAAGTGCAAACCCTATGGAGACATAACGCACGCACTCACTTGAGTCCCACTCCATAGACGCGGTGAGGTACCACTGTGTTATGTATGGGTTCGAATTATTTAAGAGGTTGACTCCAACCTGTTTAAAAGTAGGTAAAGAAACTGCGGAAAATCCATAGGTATTGCATTGCCTAAATACATAAAACTGGATGACGCTATGAGAGTTCATGAAACGATGCTTCGTGTGTACATTAGTAGGAACTAGGAACCCAATTTATTATTGTCAAGACCTACCACCACTCGTATTGTGATAAGGTGTTCGTTTTAGTGACAATCCTTCATATTCTATTTATCAATGTATAATTATAATAAGTAGAAGCTGCAATCACTCACACTCACAAACATCACTCGCCTTACAATCCAGATCTTTTTTTATTCTAAATTATTATTATATCCTGAACCACAGAATAGATGATTAACACTAATGCTCGTGAAATGAGAACCTCCGCTTTTTGTTTTTTGTCGGTTAATTATTTTGAAATACGACAAAAGGTACCTAAATATAATAATCTACTAATGTGGGCTCGATATTAGACTGTGTTAATATTTCAATGTATCACGGTATTTACATGTCAGAATGGATGTTTATAAAACTCTAAACTAGTAGAAAAATGTCGCCTAGCGCCTTAAAATAGTATAATAGCAAAAACTGCTTTTTAATACATATTGCGCAAATAATCTGCTAGGCACATCTTTTGTAAATATTTTCTTTTCGAGAATACGAATTTAAATCGTTTGTATTCCGAAAACTAAAAACTTGAAAAGAAAAGCTTTTATATTAGTATATAAGCAAAAATATTTATCTTGAAGGCCTAAGAAGTACTTACCAATTGATTAAAAAACAAACCTACCTATAATAACAATATTAAGTAGATAATTTGTACTTTAACGAAGAAAGCGAATTCTTTTTACATAGATAGTAGGATGATAAAAAAAACTGAGTCTGCATAATATATAAATTAAGAGCTTCGTTCAAATAAGCATGTACCTACCCACATCGGTACTTTCATAACTATGATGTTAAATAGGTCAGTGAACCCGTCCTACCTACATGTAGGCAAGCCTTCGCTGTATATGATTCATACCAGTCATAATTTTACATAAACAGGCTAACAATGCAATGCTACCGTTATTACTTATTTGGTATGTTGTTATGCTTGGCTGAATTCAAGCACATTATTTGTTCTTTTGGTTAATTAAGTTTGTGTTTTTCTCTTAGCTAGACGATTCTTAATTATTATCTCAATATTCATCATTAACTATGTACTAGTCTCAGACCAACAAAAGTACTAGTACCTAATGGATTGTTTGCCATTTAGGGCAAACTACTACCTACCTAAACCTTCTTCTTTACACAATTTTTACTAAATCAGTTTTAGCCTAGCTATTGACGAAGTTGTTTATAACTACTTATTTAATAAAATATGCAAATAGTTTATCTAATCCGAGCGGTTTGGTGTTATGAATAAAAGTCAAGTGTTCATTACGTAATTCACTTTAATATTGATAGAGATAACGTCAACCTTAGTGGCGTTTCTTTATCAAACTTTGTCAAACATCCCACTATAGCGATTAATTTATACACTGAGGCTAATAAAATACATTAATGATATCGTGAAATCGCGTTGGAATTTTACAAAACGGCATTCAGTCACGAAACTAAAGTCGATAATAGCGTTCCCGAACGCACTGTAGAGCCGTGTCACTGCCCACCCGCGCTGTCAAAATATTAAAAAAATGACCGAGGAATCGAGAGAAAAAACTTTTTTGGGATTTGATTTTAGCACACAAAGGGTAAGTTTTTATATTTTCTAGTAATAGCTGTAATCAGTATTGTGTGAACTTATTTTTTATCGCTCTAAATAAATTATTGAAGTTGCTAGCATGACATTCGCATTAACATTTATGAAGTTTTTATCGTAATTTAATCAATTTGCTATCGGTTTCATTGCGGGATTGTAAATAAATTAAATTTTAATTTTTCAGGTTTGTAGAAGTATTTTATACATTTAGGAAAATTAATTAAAGTTGTCACATTAGTTGCATATACCTAACATAATTATTCAGGACTTATAACAAGTGCAAATCATGACAATATTAAAATGAAATCATTACATATTAATGATAGGAAATTACGTCATAAAATTATTTAATTAAATTTACTTAAATTAGCATAGGTTATTGTGATTAATAATAATTAAATGTGTTACTTACAGAATATATAAAACAATTGAAACATAATATTTTTTGTTTTAGTTAAAAGCTGTAGTAATTGGTCAGGATTGTAGTGTGCTATATGAGGCTGAGGTGGAATTCGATGTGGACCTACCAGAATTCAGGTTAGTGCCATTTAATTTTGTTACCATTCTGTTACGTTCTTACCACCTATAATAAATATCATGTAAGTACAACATTATTATTCTAAAAAAATATTTAATAAAAGTTAATGTAAATAATTTAACACATGTCATTTTTAAGTGTTTATATACAATAACCACCTAAGTTGCAAAAGTCAAGGCCACTTCTCTCTCAAACAAAATATATACTATACTATTGTAAATAGCTTAACTCTTATTGGATTAGTTGAGGTGTTAATGGCTATCTCCACCTGTGTGGTAGTATATGCAGCCTACTACTAGATCCAGATCCAAGTATAATGTTACTAGCTGTTGTGTGGGTCTTCACTCCTGTTGTCCACGGTTGAGCTCCTTACGGCCATAGTGTGATGTTATACAGCCTATAGCCTTCCTGGATAGATAGGCTACCCAACACTAAAGGATTTTTTCAAATCAGACCAGTAGTTTCTGAGATTATCTTGTTTAAACAAACAAACTCTTCAGCTTTATAATATTAGTATATGTCTATGTTCATTGAGAAATGTTGTATGTGATCAGATTTAGATGGTACCATGCTATTAAGGTTCTATGGCATATAGACTTGACACCTGCTATCACTAGTTTGTTAATAGATGCAAACTGTTGATTGAATATTGAGAATGAGAAAGATTTTATGATGTTAATTAACACCTTCGGCGCCAGAGAGTATCTTTTTTGCACACACTTGTTTATATAAGAACACACAAAAGTATTTGGTAGGCCAGTGTATCATTTTTGATACACACACTGAAAAAGCTGAAAAAAGGAAGGAAATAGGAAGAGGAAAGTTTAACACACATTAATACAACAAATCAAACTGTATAAACAAAAAAAAAGGAACAAATAAAAAGTGTGATTTTGGAAATTATGCTTGGCGCCGAACATGTTAACAAATCAAAGTTATTTAGGTATTCATATAGAACACATACACCATTCTTATGTCATACAAAGCCAGTGTGTCAGCACATTTTCCTAAAGCCAGTTTACGGACAAGCCTTGAAAAGAGCTAGCAATAAATTCGGGCCGTTCTTTTTAAATGGCATATTATAGAATGGTACAGAACTGAAATACCATACCATTTATATCTGTCACATGTTGTAGACAACCGCCAACACCAGTGGTTAAAATGTTTTGAATGTGTTCTTGGTTCCAATGTTGGCATACCTAGCATTGTTTACTGAGTCAACTGATGTCCAACTTACCTGCTCACACACTATAGCGAAGGCCATGAGCCCTATTCATGTGACAAAAATTGATGTGTAAGTTAAGTTGTAAGTTTTGTCTGCAATAACTAACTTCAACTTTCTTTTTTTGCACTCTTAAATTTGAAAAGGCTTCATAATTTTTTTGATATTGAACCAGTTTGGTATGCTATTTATTCAAAGTAATATTACAGGCATTCACAAAAGAATAGGAACATAAAAAAGGAGCAGGAAAAAGTGTAACAAAATTGTTTATTTATTTTCAAGTGATCATCAATTATTATTGTGTACTGTTGAAGGTCAAGGTCATAAAAACTGGATATGTTTAAAAGGTTCGTATATTACAGGACAGCAGGCGGCGTGGTGCGAGGCGAGGGTGGAGAGGTGACAGCCCCTCCACTACTATGGGTAAAGGCTCTCGATATGGTCATGGATAGGCTCGTCGTAGCGGGCGTCGACTTCTCCACTATTGAGGCTCTGTCAGGTGCTGGACAGGTATGGCAAGGCTTGAACATATTGATATTACAATCTTGCTCTTAAGTAATTAATTAAACAATATGTTTGAAAAAATTTGTAGTTAAAATAACAAACCCTATACCAACTCGTCTGGCCAGCGTGGTATAGTAGGCTAAATTCCGTCCGTATTTTTGGAGGAGTCCCAAACCCAGAAGTGAGATGTTTATGGGTTGAAGTGATGATGATAGTTAAAATAATAATATAGATCTATTAACATTCTTCTGCTGGGCATGGGTGTGAACTCAGATCTTATAGTTAATTGAATGTCATCTCGGTAAAAAAAATGACCCACTGCCGAGCTTGGGTATATTCTCTTTTATCAAAAGAGCTCATAGAACTTAGTCTACAATTCACACATACTGGCCCAATGTTGGTGGAGAAGACAGAATTTCTTCTAAGTATTATAAGTATAATATTTTTTACTTCACTGTTAAGAGATGGCATGTCACCAATATATAAATTTATCAAAACTTTATTTGTAAGTAAAAATTGACATTTGACCTTGCACTCTACAATATTGACTTAACCTTAAAATTTGACCTTAAAAAATGTTATTCGTAAATAACATTACCAATAGTCTATTAAAAAATTTCAGCAACATGGTTCAGTGTGGTGGTCAAAGAATGCTGAATCCTACCTCTCAAAGCTATCACCAGACGACTTCCTGCACACTCAGCTGGCTACAGCGTTTGTATGTGACTCGCCTGTCTGGATGGACTCCAGCACTACAGCGGATTGTAAGGCTTTAGAAGAAGCTGTAGGAGGACCTGAGGTACTTTTACAACTTCTTTTGTATATTGTTTTGTTTGGTTATCGTTGAAAATATGGTGGTACTAACTTTTCTCTACTAATTTTTTTTATATGGCGGAAAACAAGCTTGTGGCCGTCGGAGTATCACATCCGCTTTGCCGACCCTTTGAAATCTCCCCAATCAGCTCTGGATATAACTGCTCACCAGTTGGAACAGAACACTATGTTAATGTGGCTGCGGTTTTTGGAGGGTGGAGGTACTTTCCCAGATGTGCGGCTCAGTTTGAGCGCGTGCTACCCGCTGCGCCATAGCTCTCTGGAAATAGACAGATAGGCAGACTGCATAGTAATTTTATTAATTAGGCTATACTTTGTTGTGGAAATCTATGGACTTTAAGCAGTATATAAGAGTTTTCCTAAATCGTTTCCATCTCTCTCAATTAAGGACCAAACCAAATATAGTTGGCAAAGGAAAATGAGCCCTATAGTCAATGTAAAAAGAGCATAACTTTATTTGTCTTTGTTTTATGAGGTTAAAATAAAGTATCTTTTTGTTGTTCAGGAATTAGCAAAAATCACAGGCTCCCGTGCATACGAACGCTTCACGGGTCCTCAGATCCGCAAGATGTTCCTGACTCGCTCTCGCGCGTACCACGCGGCATCTCGCATCTCGCTCGTGTCGTCATTCGCGTGTTCGCTGTTACTGGGCAAGATAGCGCCTATAGACCTGTCTGACGGCTCCGGGATGAACCTGCTCGATATCAGAACTATGAAGTGGGATGAGAAGGCGTTGAAGGTAAACTTTCACTCAATAGTCTGGTCAATTTTGCCATAAAAATTGTGATCAAATTTCCAAAATTCGGACTGAGCTGAATTTTGGTATAATACCTTGGGTTTACCATTATAAAGAAGAAAAAAAAGTTCCCATTGTTCCCACGTCTGCTAAAAAAGTTATTCAAGGTCAAAGGTAAATTGACCAAAGTTCAAACACAAAAACGGGATCATTATTAGACCAGCTTTCTTAAAAGTATAGACTATATTGAGATACACTTTTGTCTTCTATGTTATGATGTATTAAAAAATAGAAACAGCTTATTGTTATTTGTTAAAATTATGTTGTTACAAGCTCCGGCGGCGGCTCCGTCCTCGTGTTATGTCGGTTAATAGTAAACTATGTATTATTCCAGAGTATAATCTATCTTTATGCCAAATTTCATTCAGATCTTTTCAGCTTTCCGAACACTTGATTGAGTGACAAACATCCATCCATACATCCATGTATCCATGACATCACACACGCATAATTACATAGACCCTTAAAACACTGAATCCTAGATTATAATTATGTATACATTCCGTAGAAACTGTATCAAATAGCAGTTAATGTTAATATTACTTATCCCCCCGAGGGGACAGCAAACAAAACTTTCGCATTTATAATATTATAAGATTAATAATTATGGATGTTACACAGGCATGTGGCGACGACAACCTCGCAGGCAAGCTAGGAGAGCCGGTCCCCTCGGCGACGGTGCTGGGCGCCGTCAGTCCATACTTCGTGCAACGTTATGGGTTCAAACCCGAGTGTAAGGTGGTCGCCTTCACTGGAGATAACTGTTCGGCCTTAGCTGGTAAGTTCTAAGTTCATCAAAACATCAAAAAAGTACCCCTCCCCGTTGGTTTGGGGGACTCGTGCCCAGCTGTGAGACATTAATTTATAGGTTCGTTTTGCTATTTGGCCATTACTTAGCTCATTTTATTTTATCACACTAAGGTTAATCGGACATGGATAGCTATCCAACAAGAATTTTTCAAATCGGACCAGTAGTTTCTGAGATTAGCGCGTTCAACCATACAGACTAAGAAAATAAACTATGCGGCTTTATAATATTAGTATAGATAAATCAACAAACACTTGAACTTATCTCGTAATGTTTACCGAATTAATGTTCATTTGACGATGTACTCGCACCGTTATCTGTTATCACATAACACACTCGTACACGACGTCTCACAACAATGATAAGACGACAGGTTTATCTCCTAACTATCATTTAATGCTTCAGACTTGCTCTATTTGTGTAACTGATTATACATTTATTTGCGGCTAACTATTGTGGAATTCGAACACGTTGATGAATGTAAGAAGTAGTAGCATTAGTAGGTAATAGGATAGCTATAAGTTAAAATAAATATTCGTTAGGTAGGTGCACAATTTTTATATGTATAATGTCAGTCCTATAGACCTAGGTCCCCGCGAAATCTGTAGTCGATCCGGAATAAACTCTCTCTCTTACTCTATTTTTTTACGCGTATCGTTTTAAACCCCCTTCAAATAAATAAGAGTGATATAACTACACGAATACGTTTTTGGACTTTTTCCTTCACTTGTGCAACTTGATATGGCATTTTGCCCAATTTCATGATTCTAGATCAATGGGAAGTACCCTATAGGCTTTCACTTTCGTGATCGTCAAAATAAACGGCTGTATCTTTTGATTGTGTTTACTTAGAACCCTCCAAGGGTCACCCGAGTATTTACCGATAATGTTTGCCAATTTCCTTACGACTACTTCCTTGGAGAAACCATGAGAAGAACTGGCAAGAAACTCGGTCATAATTTTTAATAGCCACATAGTACCAATTAGTTGTGAATTACAATTCATAAAGCTAAGCTCAAAAGTGACACAAACACCATTAACTTGAAGTCATCTTCCAGGTCTAAGACTGCGATCAGGCTGGGTGGGTCTATCTTTAGGCACAAGTGACACTCTACTACTGGGCTTACAATCCCCCGCGGCGCCGGTGGCGGGCCACGTGTTGGTGGGTCCCACACCCGCCGCTCCGTACATGGCGTTGCTATGCTTCGCCAACGGGTCACTCACTAGACAGAACCACAGGGACCGCCTAGTGGGAAACAGTTGGGACGCTTTCAATGATCTCTTGCGAGCCACCGTTAGAGGGAACATGGGTTATATGGGTGAGTTATTTGTTAATAGGTAGCAGACATCGTAATAAATAGAATTCGACAAACATTTTACTGAAAAACAAAAATGGAAGATACATTTCGTTTGTTTTATGTAAAAATATTGTTTTTTTAATGAAAGAAGACATTATGTATGCCTTAATAATTATTGTTGTGTCAGGTATCTACTTCGACACAGCGGAGATAGTCCCGCGGGCGGCGCCGGTGCGCGTGGTGCGGGAGGCGGGGGGTCGCGCGCTAGACAAGGTGGCGCCGCAGTTCGAGGCGCGCGCGCTGCTGGAGGGACAGGCACTCGCGCGCCGGGCACACGCCGACGACATGGGCTTCACACTCGGTAGCTACGATGTATACATATTATAGTGTTGTCTCAGGCTCTCAGGCATCTACGTCGACACAGAGGAGATAGTCCCGCGGTGACGCCAGTGCAAAACACAGCTACAAAAATAAATCTAATTTTGACCAAACAATATTCCCTAAATCTGTTCGAGGTTTTCAATAATCCCATTAATTCACAGACAAATCATCTCGTCTAATCGCGACAGGCGGCGCGTCAGTCAACAAGGAACTGTTGCAAATCTTCGCAGACGTGTTCGACACGCCTGTATACGTACAGGTAAATTTTATTAATTATTTACGCATTAAAAACCTATTTGTTTATTTTTTGATCTAGCTAAAGCCTTCGACACAGTTTCTGTTAGAATAGAAACTGTGTCGAAGGCTTTAGCTTTAGCTCTGCTAAAAATGCTTGCGTGTCTAGGAATAAGAGGCAGTCCTTTCCAATTTTTTAAAAGTTACCTAATGGATAGGTCACATGTAAAAATAGATAATCACAAATTTGTCATAACGTCTCCATGAACCTTGGAGTTCCGCAGGGTAGTACCTTAGAACCTCACATCAATTATCTGTATCAATTAGACCTTGCTAGCTATCCATACATTTATTTGGTGCGAGTCCCTTCAGATGTTGGTCAAGACTCTTCGTTAACGTTAACACATGTCGAGAAACTCGTGAGTTAAGTCAAGATACTTAATTTATCTTTCTCCACCTTCACGAGATTCTCGTCTTGAGGGATTATGATATCAACACTGCCAGACACTATCCAATCGATCGATATACAGTAAGCATGGTGCGGACCTTCCTGTCGGGTTACTGATTATTATTATTGATACCAAAATAGAAAATAGATAGATAGAGGAGAGGAGACCCGAATCCAGCAGTGGACATTAATGGATTGGTGATGATGATGCGAAAATAATGCTGGTATTATAATAGATTGCCACTAGTCTACTTAGTTTTGTCGACCAGTACATAGTAGTATTTAGATGTAATTTCTAAATAATTATTACTCGCATGTTATCAGCAAGAGCACGCGAACGCGGCGCTGCTCGGAGCTGCGATACGTGCCGCCGATGTGTGGAGCGCACACACTCGAACTAAACTGCCCGGTGAGTTTATACACTGTACTATGGACTTTAACATTTTACATCTAATTAAATGTACTAATACTACTACTGCACCAGAATAAATAGAAAAAAATAGATGTGTATCAAGACTTCTCCCCGCGCCGTTTTGACAGATGAGACTAAATGGCGCGTGATGAATTCTGTAAAAATAATCAATAAATGATTCTTTGTTTCAAACCGCACTAGGGAACGAGCCGTGGTCGCGGGAAATTTTATTTATGAACCAAAATTAGAATTGTTGCTTTTAAAATATTTAATAAATACCTATATTAATTATACTTATATATAATAATTCCCCAGAATCGGAAATGACAGTATCTCCAGTGGCTACTCCATACCCAGACCACGACAAGATCTACACTCCTATGCTGGCTCGGTACAGGGAGCTCATTGACACCATTCCCAAGCTTGGCTAAACAAAAGCACCAAACTCGATAATACTCACTAGATGTGACAACTACCTTCACGACATCTGCATGAAACAATTAACGGGAAAACATGTTTAAAGATGTACTCATTAGAAGCGATTTTCGCGTAACTAATGTCATGTAGTTGTATCTTTTATTAACTAGGGCAGAGAAGCGAATTAACTGTACTTATAGCTAATTGCACGATTTTTTATTATTGCTAAAGTAACATTCCATAAAATGAATCTAATGAATGCATAGCATTAATTTTATACAAATTTATTTAAGTATAATCAGCCAAGTTCCTGCTCGACCAGTTTCCAAACATTGCTGTGTATTACTCAACTGCTGAATCTTCTTATATCGACCTGTGCTGTGTTGTTTGGACTATTGAACGCTTCACTGTCGACTAGTGCGTGTTAAATGGACTTGAAGTTTCATCACCATGAACAAACACATAGAAAAATGTTTGGAAACTGGTCGAGCAGGGAGTTGGCTGTACATTCAGCAACTTTAGTTGACCATCATACGGCGAAAATTGTTTGCACTGATGTCAGTGGCATAGTTAAATTACCAAGTCGCCTGGATAAGTTGCTGTTTTTATGTTCTCTAAGTAGTACATAGTTAATAAGGCGCCGGACACACTGGCCCAGGGGTCTGCAGTCTGCGGTTGAGTTCACACTTGCGTGCACCGCAAATGCGGTCTGATTGTTTTTAGTGTGTAAGACTCTTAGCTATTGCATAGATAAGGTGAACGTGGAACGCAGACCTCGACCGCAGAAAGCAGACCGCTAAGGCGGTGTGTTCAGCGCCTAATGCAACAAAAAGGTAGATAGAGTGCCACAACATGAGTAACAAAGACAAAGCTGTTAAAGAGAAGTTCCTATATTTCCCTCCAAAATAGCAACTTAAATAAATAAAATATTTTAAACTTATTATAGTATGTATGTAGACTCGTTACATAATAATTTAATAGGTGGTAAATATATTGTTTTGTACTATAATGCTGCTAATGTAAAAGCGTGAGTGATAGCAAAGCGAATAATACTTGAAGATGTGTGTACTTGACAAATTTGTACGTTCCTTAGAAGCTTTACCTCTGCACAGTTTTGTTACTCATGTGGGAACTATGCACTAACATTCCAAAGTGCATAATACTCATCTATTGCTTTTTTAATAATTAGTAGTTATAATTGCGACTAACATATCACAGACTGGTGCTAAGTGGTGGTGGTAAGTCTCATTCCAGCCTTATAATGTGTTCAAAACACGATGTAGCTAAGTAACGACTTCAATGCATATTTATATAATTATACCAGTGAATAAGCATTACATTTTTAAGCTTATAGCAGAACTTTGATCTTTTTATTTTAGAGTAAGTATAATGTGGACAAAATGTCTTATACCTGTCCTATACTATCTTGGCAGCCAAGTGTAGCTTTAGCAAGTTTCTGATTGACTCAATATAGAACAAACCTATGTTGTATATTTGTTTATCTTTATGTTGATTATAGTAGGCAGTGTCAAGTGTTTCAATATTGTAAAATAAATTATGATTTCTAAATGAACACACTGATGAAAATATTAAAAAACTATTATCATGAAGACATTTTCAAAACAGAAGACTAATTTCACTAGAAAAACAAAAATTATAAAGTGTTATGTTATGTATATTTTGGTATAATTTATATTTACTGTTTCTTCTTTTTTTCTCGTTTTTTGTAAGGTGCAGTTACTTATTGCTATATGAATACCAGAGTTAATGCTCATTTACACAGTGCAAGTTTTGTGTTACACATAGAGAAAAACAGAGAATGCATGCAAAAAATTACTGTTAATTTTTACCTGCGAAACTTGCATTGTATTCGCTTTTTTTTGTTGTGGAACATTTTTACTATTTAAATTATAGTTTATAAAATGAAATGTCGAATCTTTCATGGAAACTTTTCAGTCAGAAGTGAAACTGAATATAGGTACGGGTTATTATATAAAAAATATATACACTTTTTTTGTAAATTATTCTTTCTAGGTACTTACTATTTTTCAGTAATATTTATGCACTAGCACTAATGTTGACTATTTTTAATATTTACAAAGTAATCGTGCATTCCATCGTCATTCCGCATTTATTAATTGTTAACTTTGTGTTGTGTTCAGAATCTGACTTTGTGATCATAGAATATAAGCTATATATTATTTATTATCTATTTACAATATGTACTACCTACATATTACATATACAAATGGTGCTTCTGTGCAATATAAACTCATTCCATTATTTATTCATATCTGTAAAAGACAATTTAGAAAAAAAACGAAAACATGAAAACGAAACTTGATGGCAGTATTTATAGTGATTCTTGATGAACACAACTTCCACCGGTGATTTTAGTTAATTAAAAAAGACGGCAACGCGCATTTGATGCTTCTGGTCTATCGGGCCGTCCGTAGGCTGTCATCTCCCTATAATATAGTAGTCTTTGGGCTGTCAGACCGGCATCATGCGTAAACTTGTTTGAATAACAATAGAAATAATTTTCTTTTGCTGTATAGTGCCTTGGGTAGCATAGCAACAGCGTATTCTTCTTGACATACGTTAATAATAAATCACCTGACTCGGGTCAACAGTCAAGTCGTCACCCGACTGAGTAAAAACTATTCAACTTGGAACCTTAAGTAGAGAAATAGAAACTGCCATCAGTAAAGTTCTTGTGTAGTACTCTACACAAGAACTTTACTGATGGCAGTTTCTCTACTTAAGGTTACAATATTATTGTTTTTTTTAACATTGTTGTAATCTCGTTTGTCGAAAAGAGATAGGTATATGTTTCTATGTATATCTTTTTCTTATAGGTATATGATTGATGCATAATTCTAAAAGTAGGTCTGTAAATCGTGATAGACATTTTGTAAGCTTTTGTTGTATTCGGATTTTTGTTATTTTACATTCCATTGGTATAAAGCCGTGGACTCGGATTTTGTTAATTTATAATCAAGGCTATTTATATATTATACTTTTTGTTAATTTTTTGTAAATTTTATAATAAACGTTTTGCTATTAAACGAGTGTATTATTTGTAGCACAAGATCGGTTTTCCCTAGAGTTACCCACATTCGGAGGATCACTTGCGACGACACCACTCGCACAGGATGTTTGACACTGAAATTTATTTTAGAATTGCAAACTACAATTTGCGTGTGGGACTCAGAGAAAAGCCGCACAGAATGGTACAGAAACAAGCAAATCAAATTGTGATTGTATTTGAATGCTTTAATTCCGTCATATACAAGGTGTGAAATTGCCCAATTGCTAATTGAAGAGCATTTGTGGGATGAACCCAGTATTGACGCTTCTTTCTAGCTTCTTAAAATACTAATCACTTCTCGATCTATCACGACCACACCGTATGTTATATGGCTGCAATGTTTAACGGATTTACCACAACAGAAGTTCGGCGTCGGTATTTCCGTCAAGCGTAGGCCTCACATTAAAGAAACGATTACAACAACAAACAAATTACTTACATTTTAATATATTTATTAATTTACACTATCATTCCATTACAAATATTCAGTGAATATTGAAAAACCAAGATGCTTTTAAGACAACGTATACCAAACAAAGAACTGATGTAGCGAGTATAGTCAATAATTACTTCTTGCGTCCTCCTCTCTCCTTGACTTGCAGTTGTATGACCGCGCCGGGCGGGACGTTGTAGTACGCCAACGTATTTGTGTCTTTGAAAAATAGACCCTGAAATAGAAGAGATTACGGTGAATGTTACATATAATAAATGTATTGTAATTTGTAATATCTTATATTATAAATTACAAATATAAATTAAATATCTACATTACTAATAATTATAATAAATGACTGATCTAAAAATCATAGCAAATATGGGTTCTCTTTATTTTTAACGACTAGACATAGCTACTTACCTCGTAGTGCAGCTTCTGTTTGGCGGTGGGCATCTTGGTGGAGTGCTGGAGGATGTTCTTGAGCTCTGCGACGGTGGTGCTGAGCAACACGCTGAGCGGCAGCGAGCGCCCGTCCAGGCGCCACTCGGCACGCTCCGGGAGGGACGGCAGGGCCACCTGACATCGATGATAGTTTAATAAATATTATACGATTTGCGTGATAAGGACTTAAGGACCTAATTAAGGACTTCGGTAAAGGGCGTGATGTTTTGTTGAATAATACCAGTATTATTCCAAATAGTAGTGGTTATATGTGGTTTCTATTGTATTCTGTCCAACATGGACATCTACGACAAGATTGAAGTTTTTATCAATATACCGCGGGGCGCGGGGAATGTGTATTGAAACCAGTTTCAATACACATTCTCCGCGCCCCGCGGTATATTGATAAAAATGTGAATAAGAGTATGAATCATGGTAGAAAGTTGAGGGGGACTCATTGCACTTTTAAATGTAGAGATAATTGTACCGTTAAAGTGACTACATTTATCATCGTTGTTAGGAGATGACTATTAATACTAATCGCGTGAAGCTGCGGCGGAAATTAGGTGAGGCCTATGTCCACTAATGTCCAGTAGAGAACGTCATTGGACTGATATAGGGTGTAGTTGAGATATCATGTGTATTTAGATTTTAGTTGAACATGCGATTTCTAAATCGAAAACGTCTTCATCACGATGCTTCATTTTCCAAAAAAATACAGTTAATTTTGGGTAATTTGGTGAGGGGGATTTAAAAAGTTGCTAAAAAAACATGACGTGATTAATAGATGTCCCCTTACCTGTACCGGCGCAGGTCCGGGGTGTCGCGCGAGCCACGAGTGTTCGGGCTCCAGCGCGTCCTCGGTGCGGGCGCGCTTGGCGGCCGGGCCCTCCTCCTCGTCCGGGGGGGGCGGCGCCGCCGCCGCGCTCACCGCGCCGAACGGGAACCCGCCCGCCGACACTCCGCTCACTTGACCTACTGCACCTGAACGTTACACTTATTGTTATATTATATATCTAGGGAGTTAAATTTTATTATATGTCTGCTATCATGTCCTAAATTTTAAAATAGCTATAAACGTCTCTGAAAACCTCGAAAATTACATCCATATCAGTTGGATTAACTTTTCAAACACCACAAAGGTCCCATTTTCTGAATTGATGCTATTTGAGTGATTATATACTAACCGACTGCGCCGACGGGTCCGACAGGCGTAGGTATGAGGGGCGGGCGCGGCGCCATTGGTGGCAGAACCATCAGCGACGGCAGCGGCTGTAGCAGCACGGGCGCGGGCGGGGCGGGGGGCGCCGCGGGGCGGGGCGGGGGCGCCGGTGCTCCACCCCGCGGGACCGGGGCGCGCTGCACACTTGCTGAACCCACTGGCTTCGGACCTATCTTCTCTTTCTCTTCGTCAGGCAAGAGACCTTTAACCTATGAAAAATAATACGTCAAACACTGAATTTCAACAGTAGGTGGTGATAATCTTATTAACGATTACGCTACATAAACATTAATCAATATGTGTTTTGGTATAGAAATTTTCGGCGCTGAAAGCGAGCCACATACAATTACTGATCGTATTGAAAATTTCTTGGGCCTACCCAAGAGATTCCAAATAGTAGTGGTTATATGTGGTTTCTATTGAATTCTGTGCAACATGGACATCTACGACAAGATTGAAGTATACAGTATAGAGACAATAGACTAATTCTTTATTCCTTAAGATTACATAGGTACATGATACTTATGAACGTCATACAAAGCCAAAAAAAAGGTGACAGCAAATTTGCCTAAGGCCAGTTCGGTTGAGCTCTGAGAAGAACTTGGAAAAAACTCTTTTTAATCGCCAAAGTAGTTGCAATTTTAATTGGTTACAGATTTAAATATCACAGAATGGTACAGAACCAAAATACCTACCATACTTAATTCAATCAAATTTGGATAATAAAAAATAATCTTCTTTAATTAAACTTTAAATTGTGTTCGTCAAACAGTATGGTATATCCATTGATACTATTGATAGTAACTGTGTATTTTAAAATTTTTGTAAACAATGCAATATAAGCTAAAAAAAGAAAAAGTGGGTATACCTTGTGTATCTGCTGTATCTGATCCTCGAGCGTGATGTGCGCGCGGGCGGCCCTGGTGGCGGCCTCGACGCTGGACGTGTGTCCGTCCCACGTGACGCGGTCGTCGCGGCGCCGCTCCTCTTCGCCGATCTTCTTACCGATGGCCGTCTCCTCGTCACCCACGCCGAAAATATCCGTACGACGTTCGGCGAGCTACGAAATGTCAAAATTAACATTAATATAACTCCACAAGTATAAGGGAATTTGTTTGTTTTAAAATAATTAGATAAATTTTCAATTCAGAGTTATATTGTATTGTCCTATAACTTACTTGTTTCAGTGACGCTTCAATGGCTGCACCAGGAGCCAGCGCCTCGTCCCTATCGGTCCTTTCAGCAGCGGCTCTATCCCGCTGTTCCAGCCAGCGGGGGTCGAGCAGACCAATACGAACGTGGTCTGCCACTTTGTTCGCCGGGATCTTCTCTCCAGTAATGGGAGAGACGAGCCATTCCTCGCTGGCCGGCGCGGGCTGTGGTCGTTGACGTTTCGGATCGTACTTCTTGACTACTACGCGGTCTGGACGCGGCGGCAGCGGAGCCTCCTCACCAGGCGCTCTAGTACTCTCAATCCCTTCGTCTTCTGATGACGAACTGTCTTCTTCCATATCTTGCACGCGATTATCGTCCGGTCTCTGCTGTTGCTGTGTACGATCTTCCATCTCAGCTAAGTCATCGTCTGATTCGGACTCAGATTCCGATTCTAGTTGCATCTCCGTATCATCGTCCTCGTTTTGCCCATGTGTGATATCTTCACCTCTCTCTTGAGCTAAGACTCTTGCGCCGACTTCGAGTGGAGTGGTCGGTGGTGGGAAGTCCCCAGGTTCTCCGGCTGGATAGTCCACAGTTTCGACAACGACAAAGTCGTGCCAGTCTATAGACGCATAAGCGAGCCTTTCCTTCTCTATCTTAGCTTCATCTGCGGCCTTACGTCTGGCTTGGTGCGAGTGCCACGCGGCCCGGCTACGCGCCTGCTCCAGGACTCCGCTGCGGACTTCAGCGGCAAATTTGGATACTAGTTCTTTTGGTGGTAGAAGCACTTTTGTATACTGTTCAAGGAGACGCGTAAAGTACTGGAACAATGAGTGTTGTGGACGAAGGAAGTCAAACTGGTGGTTACGCTCTTCTTTCTTCATGAGGTCGGTGAGGAACTGACGACCGTTTCTGGCGACGAACTGAGCGGTAAGTTTGACGATGTCGAGCTCAAGGGCTGAGATGGAAGGTGGATCAGCAATAAACTCAAAGTCTGGAGGAGGGTCGCGCGGTGGTGGGGGCTCGGCCGGCGCGGCTGCCTTGAGAAGTTCCTGTTGACGCGCTGCAGTAGCGGGGGCTAGACCTGGCCGCTGTATGGGTGGTGCTCCCATGGGAACTGGGGCTGATGGGTCCGGACCTATAAAATAGAGTTGAAATTATATATAGTGGAATTGGCGAATTTTCAATTTCTCTAAATATTTTAACAAAGTATAATATTCTACTTTATTATTCTAACAGTATTACTCCTTTTTTTCCAGATGAACAAAAAAAATGATTTCGTTAATGTTTTTGAAATCAGAATTTGATATAAAAATGGTGTAGCATTTAATGAACACATTAATTGCATACTATTAAGGGAAGTTTAAAATATTACTATAGCAAACATTATAACAACTAAGGATTGAAATGCTTGCTTGGTTATTAATATTTAGTCAAGTTTTTGGAACACTATTTGAAAATCCATGTTACATAATTATGTAACTAATATCCACTTACCTTTCCCCTCCCGGATCTCCTTGACCTTATGCTGATAATATGCATGATACGGATCCCCGGAGTTAAGGAAGTTGAACTTGGGATTTCCCAGCTCATTCTGTCTGATACGAGCTTCAAACTCAGGACCATTGCGGGCAACGAAGCTGGCAGTCTTGTCAACAATATCTACAATATGCCGTTAAAGAAATTTTTGTTTGGAAACATCTGGAAATAAACTTGTAAACAGAACACAAACAACGACAAATGAAAATAAAATAGGTAGTAATTGCTACAGCAGAGGTTCTAAAACTTAAAACTCAATTGTTGCCAAAATTTTAAATTAAAAAAAAATATATATTAATATTCATGTACCATCGACAAAGTTTAAGCATGATCAGTTTTGAACACAATTCGTTTGCAAGCTGTAAGCGGAGTACCTCGCTCGCCCGTTACGTTGTTCTCCAATGAGACAATACCATATTTTGGGACAAAGCCCTTTTTTTATAAAACTCTTTGTTTTAATTTTAATTGTTTTATGACTTTTAAATTTTTAGACAGAAAAAAGTCTTTAATGGTGTTTTACTGCAATACTATTGGTGGATGAAATCAAGTTACCCGCTACCCGCAGCAGGTAGGCGTCGGTCACTGCACACAAAATGCAGTCTTAAGGTGGTCATGCGTGAACTTTTTCGACTGTACCTACTTCAATTGTGAGTCAATATACTCACTTCCTACATTCATAAGAATGTAGGAAGTGAGTATATTGACTCACAATTGAAGTATTCACAAGTATAAGATTCACCTATACAGATATAGACGTCTAGCAGTTCCAAGTAAATCCCCAGTGTTTGATATAAATACTGGGTGTATTGTATCATATAACAGATACAACTATCAGTACCGAAAACTACAGACAGAACTGATTCCTAACAAAATGGCCAAGGTCACCAACCCCAAAATTGCACATCTAAAGTTAAGTTAAAGGACCTACCAACTCGACAAATCAGCAATACAATGCTATTGTAAACCAGAATATACATCATCATCACTATCATATCAGCCCAATGACGTCCACTGTTGAACATAGGCCTCACCTAATTTCCGCCAGAATATACATACTTCTTAATAAATTAAAGAAAATTATGAAACCAAGGTCTCAACTTAAACCTATATAATATATAAAATACTAGTTGACCCGGCAAACTTCATTCTGCCATATATTTAATTTTAGTGAATGATTAATGCCTGGTTTCTGAACTATTAAATAAAAGTTATTCATTGATTAAATTATAACCTGACTGAATATAATAGTAAAACAATATAACTAGTTTATTCATAAAATTGACATTTTTAATTTGTTTAAGTTATTTTTTCCCTCCACAATGTTTGGAGAAGACTTGTGCCCAACAGTGGGACGTCTATGGGTTGTAATAATATTTTAGAATATCAATAATTTTTATTTGATGGTTGAGAAATCGGGCAACTTGAAGTTAATCATTTAAATAAGATGCTATATATACTGACAACCACATTTTAGTAATAATGTTTATGAAATTATTCTGTGTCAGTGGCGTCGATCGTAGAGGTTATATTATTGGCATACTTTACACTCCGATATTACGATTAAACTTATGTTATATACTATACCCGTTCATTATGTAGTTCTAAATGTAGTGTTAAAAGGATACTCCTTACTTCAGGTGGTGGATAAATAATGCCGATGACGGGCGGAGGAGGTGCTTGGGGCTCATCTGGTGGTAAGTCATGTGGCTGCCCCGGAGGGAGCAAAACGTCGATTGATGGCATAATTGCCCGATATAACTATTATAACCCAAGATATCAACTATATTTGCGTTTAATTACGAATTTAACAAAACCAAATATTTATACACGCAACAACGCTAAAGTTTGTGTCACTCACTTGTCAATTCATAATGACATGACAGTGACAGATATGACATGATAATTTGACTGTCGTCGTTGATAATTGTCTATTATAGAACGGAGAGATCACAGACAATATAAGACATACATCATGGGACCAAGAAGAATGTTGGTTCCTTGAGCACAGGCCTGATGGAACCACTGTACCATGCCGTGGTGCGGACACTCTAAGCCAGAAATAAAAAATGTACATAGAGAAGTCCGGTGGGACTTGCTCTGTTACGATATTCAGACGTCGAGATCCTAGTACAGGGATGGATAAATATTTTTAGCCACATAATATTACTAATTAAGTTCTATTATAATAATATTTGTATCTTTTTAAAATTTGAATAAATTATTTGATTTGATTTGAGTGGTTCAGACGGCATAGCAGCAGTCAAGTGGTCTAAATGCAGTGTGCCTTCGAGACAGTTCTGTCAATTTGTAAGTATTTTTATTTTTAATCCATGGTTTGGTTGTTCCATAAAATATTTTTTCGATTATCATTAATTATTTTCCCGCCTGTTATGGTTGCATTATTTAGAATAGATAAAGTTTTGGACTTGTTTCTTACTTTTTAATTTTTTATCTTATATTGATTTATTTTATTTATCACCTTTTTGATCGAAGCTTTTTTATTTTGGCGGGACAGATTGGTACACATGTAGATAGGTACTTCATGTTTTATAAATCGTTATAGATCCTATTCGGGTAGGTGCCTGCCTACCTACCTAACCGTTTAGGATCTATAGCCACTTTATATGAAAAAAGTTGAAAGAAACCTAATACTTAATGATTTCTAAATTATTCAACGATTCGGTAAAAAAGACAAATAGGTACCTAGGTACCTACTGGGTGGAAGTGGAACGCACTCTATACTGAAAGACTGAAAGCTGGTGGTCTATACCTAGACTCTTCGATCAAATAAAGATCGAAGCCTAGACTACATAATATATATTGGCTCTGGTAACAGGTTACAGACAATGTCACAAAAATGCAATAGATATACCTACTTAGGTAGTAGGCTTAGTTAAGTAGGTCCTGCGTGATGCGCCATCGAACGTAAATATGAGAATAAAATGAAAATGATAGAAGAAAAGTCTTTATTAAATTTTCTTTTTTACATTCACGTTGAGAATTCTAAAGAAAATTAGTTGGTATGTCAATCGTAAATATCAATGATCCGATTTCGCGACTGTATCTGTGTAGCATGCACTACTTGATCGTTGAACTGATACAAATTAAAAATCACTAACATTGAAGTTCCCATTCCACCCAATAATTGAGTCCACGAATAAATTTTCCGAAACTGGGTCGTTCTTTGTGTCTAAAGTCATCTGCGACTCAGGAGACAGGGCTTTCCTATAAGAAAATAGTGCAGGCGTTCTTTTACAAAGTAACATAAAAAAATAAGTAGGTATATTCAACACATTTTATTAATTAAATTAAATCACATCAAAATAATTTAAATAACTCTAAAAAATCTCACTCGGTCTTCTGCAACAACGGCTGTCGTTCCGTTAAACCAATTTATTACTCCGCTGATGCCAGATACTGATCTAAAGCTGAGGTCGAAACACATAGTTAGTGTTATTATCATGAAGTAAGTGATCGTCCAGAACAATATAGCCAGCACCAACATCCAAAGCGTAGTTTGTTTGTTCCATTGTTTTCTGAAATTTGTTTGTTCAATCCGTTCGTACTCCACTAAACCTAGTTCTTCGGAATATCCATGTTTTAACTGAAAAAAAAACACAAAATACAATGTTTGCAGTCATGTTTAATAATAATTATTATTATTAATGCAAAAGAAACTGATCACACGTTAAATTAAAATATTTTTATCAAATGTCAGCTTTCAGATGCACTGCACTCCTATGCAATTCATATCTATCTACTTTTAAGCCACTTTATCATGTTTTTCATTAGATACATACTTAATTCTCGTGATATTACCAATTGCAAAAGAGCTAAGTAGTAAACTTGTCCAAATCTTACCAATAATAATTGAGAGTCAAGTCCGTGCCTTATAGGGAAGTTAAGTAGCCAAATGGATTTATCAAATCATGGTGAAATACTCACGCAGTAAGGAGCTTCGGAAGTGTCATCAAATAATTCGCTAAAACTCATTGTTTCGCCAAATTTAAAGAATCAATCTATTACAAATCACGCATAAAACCATCAATTTGTGTTATTATTAAAGCAAAACTATTCCAACGGTCAATTAAATCACGAAATCACCAAAAAATACTATAAAAAGCACCCAGTGATAGATATTATTGTTCTATATAAAATTGCACTAACAAAAACGACAAATCACTATAATTTTTTCCTTTTACGAAATGTTACGTACCAGTACTACCAAAATCAGAGTGCCACATACCAGTACTACTCTCAAATCCAAAGAGTTCTTACTACCTAGTATCTCTAGTGAAGCAACTTTGTTCTATTCTGCAAGTTGCGCAACTGACGATCACCATTATTTAGTTTTTTAATGAAAAGAACCATTTTACTTCTATTTTCATTTTCCTTTACAGTTGACAATCCATTATTTGTGTTTGTAAGTCTTTTAACAGGCGTTACATTAAATACCATAGAATTTTCGTTTTTTCAAACAATTTTAATACTTACTAAATATTTCAATAAGAAAATACCTTAAAATGATGATGTACCTACCTAATATGTAAACGCGATGGTGGCCTAATGGGAAAGTAACTGGTATGCAAAATATGCTGTTCGATTCCATTAACTAGTACCAATGTGGGGTCAATTTGTGGCAAACAGGCTACGTAGGTCGTGTGATTTTTCTACGGGTTAAGGTTAAGGAAAAATATGGTGAAGAAAACCACAAACCCTAGAAGATATTTTCTAAGGGTATATCTGATGCACCAACATGAATTAGGCCAGCGTTTGGCCTATAGAGCAAAGAAGAGCTTTGCACTGTAGTAGGACATATTATTGACTATAATAAGTCGCGCAATGGAAAAAACTTTTAACAGTAAAGGGGGGTGTTCAAAAGACAAAAATTTGTGGATAACAATTTTATTTTACAAAGTTAGATCATGCCAGAACGATAGACGATAATTAATTCATTTTAACTAAATTAAGTTTATAAAAAAACTTATATCATTAAGTATAATTATTATAATTAAAATAAAAAAACAAGTTATTGTACTATTCTATTCATAAAAATAATAGGTCATTGAAAGTATTCGTATAAAGTATAGTACTTTTAAGTATCAATAATATATATTTTGTGATTGTTGTAGTCTAAACCTACGTTTCTGGCACTACAATAGGGCCATAGCACACATTAAACAATTACTAACACTTTTGAGCATTGTAAAATAAGTCTTAATTATGTTACTTATATTCTATTTTTATTTGAAAAAATATATGTCAGTTGAGTCCATTTATAGCTGCTAGATCATCTCTCTGCTCGAATGCTGACCTCGGCGCTATTTTCTCTCGTTCTTCGTTGCCCGCCAGGAAGATCGCCAGGTGCTCCTGTAGAAAAGAAACAATTAAACTGGTTCAACACTCGCAATACACTAACAATCAGACACTTAAAGTTTCTGATAAAATATCTGAGACTTAAGTGTCAGATTTTATATGGCAAATCATCAGTCAAAAATCTGTAAAAGTTTTCAAGATAATATGGCAGATAACTGTCTGCCAGGGGTAAAGCAAGAACATACTGATGTTGGTAATGTACTTTACTTACAGTTGTTATAGCGTGATTAAGTAAAATATTAGTAAGATTTATATACCAAGTAAGTCTTTGAAGCAGATTTCAGTTGTTGCAAGAGTGCCTCCAGCTTGCTCCGCCAACCTTTTACTTCAGTGATTGCAGTCTCCACGGGCAGGTTCTGTAAAAAAAAGATGTCAAGTAATCTTCAATTTTTAAACGACTTCAAAAAAGGAGGAGATTATATGTTCGACTGTATGTATTTTTTTAAAACAGATGATGTAGAGAAATAACAGAACAACGCGGCGCGACGTGTGTTCTATTTTGTAAACATTTGTGAGCGACAAACGCGGCGATCTCAGTTCATTATTGTTGCGATATAGCTGCTACCATCAAGCCCAAACGCCGGCATGAGACAGGGGGTAAGCAGACTCACAGCGAATTCAACCAAAATGCTCCAAAACAACAGGTTCCAGTGAAAGGCACGGACAAGGACGGCTTCACTATGGTTGAAGCTAAGAAAAGGAAGCCTACTTGTAAAAATCGATGCGGTACTGCGCTGGCAGGAACAAACATGCTTCTGCGGCCTGCAGTACCTTCAACACAGCTGTACGTGTCCTGACTGTATCACTCCACGACAGTAAAGAACATAGTGGAGTACCTACGTCCGAATAAAGACTACCTAACTGGACTTTGAGGGTCGAGAAGTTGGAGGCGCGCCATAGCACGAATTTTAATTCGTTCGTGGTGCGGGTCCCAACTCATCATCTGGATACGTTCCTCAAAGAAGAGTTTTGGCCGAAAGGTGTTATTTATCGTCGTTTTCGCGGCAGATTATCTAACACAGTGCAGCGTAACACGACGCCGACATTAACGTGTGTTTAGTCATTAAGTGTTTATAATTGTATTTAGAATAAGGTATTTAAAACTATGGAGTGTAAAAAAAATATTCCGAAATAAATGAATTATTATTATTTTGGGAAACTTTATTTTTTCTCAGCTTTTAGGCTGGTATTTACTATTATTATTATTGTTTTAGCCCGGCAATAACGTTGCAGCTATTAAATCTATTATCCAAGTCATAAAGAGTTTGAAGGGATAATTGTTGCTGACTATCGTATCTATTACCTTTATTAGGGAGTCGGCAGTAGCAGCAAGATGGCCCGTGATCAACGATAGACCTTGTAGAACGTTTCTGAAAAAGTAAAAAACGCTACGCTTGAGAACATATTTTTAGGGTGAAACTGATGAAGATCGTGAATAAATTTAATGTATTTAACGAAATTGAAATGTAGTATTTGCCAGTGTAATTTGATTGTGTTAAATTAAATTTCTCTTTTTATTTTGGGACTTTTACCTCGTAGAGATATGTCAGTACCCTAGTCCCTACCCTACTACTAAAGTATGTAAGTGGTGACATATTCCATACTATACTACATTAAAGAATTGAAAGAACTATCCTTAACGAAATACTTATATCAAACAACAAGTTTAGAATTCATTTGTTCCATGGACGCTGTTGGAGATACCTAAATCTGTGGTAACTTATCAAGACATTTAACAACAAATACTTAGTAACAAGATGAAGATGATACGTACTTGGGTAAGTCGTTATGCGTGTAATTGATGAGGTGCACCATTTTCCTGGCCGTCTCCCGCGTTAGCAACACGACCAGTTCCTCAAGAGTCGCCGGTCGAGCTTGGTTCTCAGGTTCTGGTTTACTCAAAGAGCCGTACAGCTCTTTAGCCTTCTTCCATGCGAGGGCTGGATCTTTTGCCACCTTGGGAAGGAACACAGGTCATTTTACATAGAACACTTTTATTTTAAGCTATTCATTTGACACACTAACTGGTTTTAGGACCTAGTGCTACTTTGCGCTAATAAATGTAATAAATATCATTCGGTAATTGTAATTGTTTTGTTGCGTCATATAATTTTTTAGTTTAATCGAAACAAACATCTATACTAATATTATAAATGTATGTAATAGAAAGTTATGTGCCTGTACAATATATTTTTCTTTTTTTCTCCACATCGATAATAAATATTCTAAAGCTGACGCGAACTCACCAGCTCAGCCACGTAGACTAGCACATGTATCTGCTCCTTGATAGCTTTAGCCTCTGCCAACGCCTGCCTGGTGAGGCGACGTTGCAGCTTCCTCCGCAGACGCGCCCCGTGCTGCACGGCCTGGGCAGCACGCGCGCGGCCCCCACGGTCCACCTCAGGCCCCGCATCCACCACATCAGCACTCGTCACTATGATTATCACTACAGTCAGAATGTTTAATATATACCACGGGAATTCATGCGATCGTATTATTATATTTTGCTCGACGTTTCGACAAGGTTACACCCATGCCGTGGTCACAAGTTGACTGAAACGTGGAGCAAAATAAGGCTAAGGCCTATTTTAAGAGAAGAGAGAATTGCCGTCGTATATATCTGAATATAATGCAACGCGAGAGTTTCGAAGGAAATAACTTATAAGTTGTGCTATGCCTGTTAGTTACCAAACTTATTATTATTAATTATGTAGTAGAGAAAGAGTCTACTCTTTCTCTATTACATAAGACCGAACACAGCTAGAGAGATGAAGATTTCATCTAAAATTCAGAAAACTCTTCTTCGAAGTAGATGTTAGTAGTTACGACAACTGATTTTATTTAGATCACTAACACGTATTGCAATAGACTCGCCCTAATGTAAGTCAGACCAATATAGTTTGTGAAATGCGCTTTGAACTCAAAATCAATAAACCTATGGAGGGAATCGAACCCTGAATATTTTGCAAATTCACAAGACTTGCACTGTTAGCATGTACCTGCCTTGTGCAATTGCAAGAACTCATTCATGAGTCTACCAGAAAGGTAACGTATCCTATCATCTCATAGAAATATATATTGTTGAATAAATATTTTGTATAATCTGCAAATGTTCGTTTCGGACTTTGAGTGTTTTTCTATCTATTAAAAAATATATATTACATATAATATGTATGTTAATCAGTTGTCTGGATCCCATTACACAAACTTATATGAACTTTAGGCTAGATGGCGCTGCCCAATAATGTCACACATAATTTGTTTATTTACTATATTTATTTAAAAATTTGCTTTTTCAATATGACGTATTTATGGTTTTCAGAAGCTTTTCCTTTTGACCTTAAAAATGACCTTAAATAAATACTGAACCTATACGCTGTCCTCAATTATTATACAAAACAAAATATATCGCGGTTTGTAACACTCGTTTAAATCAACGCTTGAGTTCAGGATCAGTGTCACAAGTTTATCATTGAACAAAAATAATATTGCATAATGTAAATATAATGTAATCATTCAGTACTCACATGTTTCAATCTTTCTATAGAGAAATATTTTACCAGCTAAGTATGTAGGTACTTCAATAATTTTGGAACGGCGCACATATATTATACAGAGACGACTGTGTACCTGCTACTTTCAATGACTCCGTATAAAGGTAATATTGATGAATGTTCACCTGTCACCATTAAACAAAATTTCTTGACAAATTCAACGTTGTCTGATGGTAAGTGGTAACAGCCGTCCATGTACATGGCTGTGTTATTTTAGCATTGATTGCGAAGAAAACACAACCAAACCACTGTACCGAAAAGGGAAAGGAAACTTCAGAGGATTGAGAGGAGGCATTGGGCCTCTGTCTCACCAGACGAAACACAACAGTATGATATACTGCTACTGCCGGCTCATTTAACTAGAATCGGTCCAAAGATGTTACCTTGCAGCACCCCTTGTCACAAAGTCCCGATTTGTTATTTTACCATATATTATTTTTTCTTTTTGTCTGTCAGGAGGACCGTGTACGTCTGTTTGCCACCGTCGTGGTATAAAAAAAAAAAAGAAAAAAAACAGGCTCGCCTCCTTTTACATGGGCCTTACATAATTATTTCTGTCTACCCCTTAAAAGTCCCGATGCTATGTACGTTTTAAATAACTAGTAGTTTAAAACACAACATTAGAATATTAGGCTTGTAAACATAATTACATAATATTGTTAGTAGTTGTGATTCATAACTCCAATCAGTGGGTAATGAGTTCGCACGACCACATCACGAACTAAAGCCCATACTTATCTACTTCTGAATGGGCGCAGAGTCCAGCCAAAGATATCACATCTAATTTGTCACCGTTCCAGACACTAGATAACAGTTAAAAGTCGCTATTACTGCATTTTAACTGTTAATTATGAGCGGAACTGATAACTAAGTTAATGATTATTGCTTCAGAATATAGTTTAATTATAACCTGGCGACGATAAGGGCACAGTCTTCATTAGGCAAATAGTTTGTTGTACCTATATTTTTATAAGTGTATATTTTTAGCTAAAACGAAATTACACCGAAGTAACATATTATTATTATAAAAATCATTTATTAGATTAAAAACCTTAAGATTAAGTGAAAATATTACAGAAGGCCACTAAAAACATACGGTGGTACATCACTACACCAATTTTCTACCTCCTGATAATAGAACATAATTAAATATTATGTGCCAAAAATTAATATCAGAATGAAGGTGTCACCATGAAAGAATTATAAAGTATAAATTTTATACAATATGTCTCGCGTCCTAAAAATACGGTCGTAATTTCAACCGAAACTTGAAAAGAATTCATGATAGGCTTACAGATCTGGATTCACCCCTAGGTAGTAAGTCTGCTAATTAGGCAAGCCAGACAGAGTTCAGACTAGAGTTATCAAGTAACCTTGCGATACTTGCTGTCAAGAAACTGCCATAATTGATATAAATTAGAAATGTTAATTACCCAAGTCAAAGTACGTGATATTTATTATTTATATCGTTAATGAGAAGTCTAATATTGCTGTTTGAACCCATAAAGTTAAGAAATAGGCAAATAACAAATCGCTTAATGATGATGAATTCTACTTTTGTTTGTTTTATTTTGCAACTAGGCAACAAATCATTATCAGAATATCTGGTAATTCTATGAGTAACAATAGTTCTATGAGTACCTATGCGTAAAATACAGGGAGATTTTCAAGATTCTGGTGGCACCAACCCAGACTACTCTGGCAAATTCTACATTAAGTCCTAAAAAATCTTTAAAACGAATCTTAATATTTCTTGTCGTCGCAGCCAAAATGGAGGCGAGCAGAAAAACCTATATTGTGCTAAAATATATTAAGTTATCATTTTTGTAAACAGGTGTATATTTGTTATTTTGAATTCCGTGCCTAATAAGCAATTGTGACAAAAATATCACTTACTAATTACAATTTTACATAATTCTTTGATAAAAATTGTATGATAAAATGGATTTGAGACTATCAGCGTAAAACGATGACAAATGAACGATAAAATCGATTCGTCAGCAATATTAAGGGAAACAAAGCACTACCTAGTGAAGGTCAAGGTACGATCGTAAATATGATTGATCCTGAATTTGAGCGTTAAATCTCAGATATAGTTGTCCAAATCAACAACAATAAACTTCGATCCTGGAGGAAAGAGGGCAACTGACCACACAGGTGAACGAGCCCATACGGTCACAAATTCAGTATGAGTATCTAATGAAAACACGTTGTTAGTAGGTAAAGTAGGCTGAGGTTCACAACTCACCGTCAGTAACATCCTGGTTGTCAGGTGGCAGGTACTTGTCGACGTACTTGTCAGCCGTGGTCAGCGCCCTGTCCAGAGCTGTGGCGGTGACTGCGGTCACCCTGGAGTCCAGCACTGCGGTGCCCAGCTGCTTCACGGAGTCAGCTCGACGGAGCACGTACTGACGAGTTTCAGTGTACATCTGAATATGGATGAGTGTCAGTTTAATTTAGAAACAGCTCTTGGACTGCTTACAATCATTTAATTTTTTAGTAAATTATTGCGACAGTGAGATACCTATTCCAGAATAATGTTTGTATATTTTTATTTCAATTCGTATAAGCATACTTTAGTAACGTAAGCTCTATAAAATACTGTATACCTAAAACGAGGACCTATCTTTTACTTACAGTTTGAGGTGGCAAATTAATAGAAGGTACGGTCTTCTCCACCACGTCAAGAGATTTGCAGAGGAACCTGTCGAGCTGATGAATGGGAGTCTCGAAGAGTAACACCGCAGGAAGGGCAAGCTGAACACCTGTGGCTAAGGATTTCTCGCCCAGTGATAAGTACCAGCGGATTAAAGGGTTTGATTCCTGAGAAATAGTTAATAAATCGTTACTTAAATTATATTTCTTATCGATTCAACTACAAGTAAAACTAAAACTGGCTATAAGTCGAAATAAAAACATTCAAATGAGGTTAATCTACGTCCATTGGGTACCTGCACTTTAAGAGATTTTCTTATTTAGTGCAAAATACTTTACTTTTAAACTCAAATTTCAAAACTACGTCTGTCATATCTATACGCACTATCATTCTGCTGAGAATCTAAATAAACGGAAGCAGCAGAAGACTTACCCTAATTTTGTAATAGACCTTCTCAGTGACCCCAATTCCTGACTCGACGATGGGAATAGCCGCCACTCTGGACACCACCTCCAACTTCGGTATTGTTGGCTTCTCAACTTTAGCCACTGGTAACAAAGAACAGGCGATTATTGAGATTGCCTAGCGTTGTAGGCTTACCTCCTTTATAATTATAGGAACAAGTTGACGAAATATGATGATGATGACGAAATATGGTTTATGATACATTTCAGTCTACTCATTCTAAGATATAGGACCTGATGCTATGTTTTGTTAATAAAGGTCAAAATTAGAAGAAAGAACACCACAACCGCTGGAAATAATGTACAAAATCGACCTAAGTTTTTGAAGAGAGCTATGTCTATACTAGTACAGGATCCCATTAAGGAATATATACCCTCATCTTTTATTTATTAGTGATATGAAATAAATGATAGATAATATTCACATTGACTTATTGCAAATAGGTTGCCTAGTTAAATCTTACTAGACTAGATAAACTTATTTTATGGAGTTTCCGAAGAACAGGACGCAATATTATATTCGAATATAGCACAGTGTCACTATAGTAGGATAATATGATATAAGATTATAGGCTATATAACATCCCGCTGGGGTCAATAGGGGCTGTGTAGTAGCCCAAATAAAGAACGACAGGAGCGAAGCCCCGCACGACTTCTAGTAACTTATGGATGATGAATTGATAAAAAAAAAACTAGGAGATCTTTATCTCCGTATGAGTATTATGTATATCCAGTTACAATGTGTCCCGTTTGAGGACTCCTGGTATTACATATAGCAGTAAAAAAATAAAAAAAAGACCTGAGTTTGATCCTCGACTCTTAGAGACCGCTTGCAAGTAAGCCTCAGCCTTCTGTGCTATCGAGCCCGATGTTCTTTTGTTCACACCCAAAGTACACGTGCCATTAAAACTTTTTTTAACTAAATCACCATTTTCCGCCATTTTGGTCACTGTGATTTTGGCGCGATATTCGAAAGATTCAAATGTCATTTAAAAAAAACTTTTAATTTATTTTTAATCGTGAGTGGAGGAGGTGCTATTTGCAATTTTTCATCTCACTGACTGTCGATAGACTGCTAGTTAAGTCAATAATATTTACTTAATTGCGAAGGTTATCTATATAAGTTTTAAACAATTCCAATCGGTATTGAAGTGTAGAGCGTTAATTAAGAGATTGGATTAGACCACAGTTAAATATAGAAATGTGATATTAAATAATTAATAACTAGAAGAGGCTTGGCTTCGCTTACTCAGCTCCTAATGGCCGTAGCGTGGTGTTATATAGCATATGTTACTCAGTGATAATGTAGATATCTAACGGCAAAAGAATTGTTGAAATCGGTCCAGTCTAGTGATTTTTAAGTTAATACGTTACATAAACGAATACAAATCTTTCCTCTTTCTAATACTAAAGATGATTATAATGTATAGATGACGTACTTAGAAAGCAATAGTTACAGAGTACACTTAGGGTTACACCACAGCGCGTCCGCTCTTTCCTATACTTCTATCCTTTTCTGTCACTTAGAACCGTCAGAGTGAGATAGAGAGTGAGCGCCGGGAGTATTAGAGCATATGCCACGGGGGCCTTTATAGCTATACAATTTAAAAACACAAAGTACCTACCTATCCAGACTCGAAACAAATACCAAATATTTGTCTCTTGTGCGAATCGAACCCCCGACACGCGGCACGGTGCAATGTTAGTGGCGAGGCGACCACTCCACAACGCCACAGTGATTCATTGTGTGATGTGTCCTATCTAAGGATCCGTGGAGATAAAAATAAAAATAATGTCGCTACCCCATCTCAATCCGTAAGGGTCGTAAAAGACGACTAAGAGAGTAAGTAACATTATACAGACAAGAGCACTGCGAGAAAAGGAAAATTCGATACAAACCCTATACCGACCCTTCTGGCCAGCGTGGTATAATAGGTTAAATTCCCTCCACATTCTTTGGAGGAGACCCATGCCCAACAGTTGGACGTTTATGGGTGGAAAGGATGACGATGATGATGAGGATAATATATGATACAGCAATGTAGTTAGGTAAGTATTGATCTGTTGTGAACACGGAGGAAATTCTCTCTCTCCCGGAACGAGTGTTATCTAGAGTAAACTTTGTACTGTCGTTGTCATCACACACACCAGCAGCATGCGTTTGTGCACGTACAATAAATATTATATTATTATATGCAGAGACAGAGCTTTAGAACGGTTATACATTCGACGTTAAATACGCTCGTAGGTATTTTAATTACGTGCCTATGTGATATGTGTATATAATATGTGAATTGGTGTTGCAGGCGCCCATAGGCTACGGTAACCGCTTACCACCAACAGGCGGACCGTACGTCTGTTTGCCACCGTCATGGTATAAAAATAAAATTCATTGACAAGCAAGCACCTATGCAGAATTACAATTAAGAACGTGTTTAACACCGAATGTGTCACCGCTCTTAGAGTATTTTTATAATGGTTGTATATCTAACTAAACAATATCACACTAATATTATAAAGGTGAAAATTTGTGAGTATGTTTGTTACTGCTTCACGCTCAAACGTCTCGACCTATTTTGAAAAAAAATAGTATGGAGGTAGCTGATACCCTGGATTAACACAGCGCAACTTTAATACATATTTAAAGAAGTTCAGATCGAGGGTCTAACAGCCTTCGACTATAACCGGTGCCGTTTCGTTGTTAATCTTACAAAATGTAAAAATGAATGAGTGACATGTTTACTTCATAAGGACTGTCCCTACGTCACAACTTGCTATAAAAATAAATAATTTAATAAAACATTATAAAGCCGATGACAATAATTTATTGTTCTAGATACGAGGTCAGTAAATAAATAACTAAACGTCAGTCATTTGTTAGGAAATAAGGGAAATAAACACTAAGTACTTAGGTATTATGAAATTATTGTTACTTAAACTTAGTAAATATGGAAAACTTGAACTCAAATTCAATATCGTAGTAATTATTAGCTTAGAGTTGGAATATATTCTCATTTGCGTAGGTACGCGTAACGGACCGTTTACTGACAACGAAAAACTAGCACGAAACTCAAGCTATTATTATTATTATTTTAATCATCAAATAGTTGAAGTCTAGAAGCTAGGTATTCTAAAGATAACATGCACTGCAATGCCAGCACTATATAGTATTCCACAAAGTAGAAAATTAGTAAATGAATATTTTTTGTTCTTGTAGTTATGAAAGAAAAAACAAAACATTCATTTAGATTTGGTTCTCACATCTTTCAGAGTACCTAAATAGTGTATCTACGTCAGCGACTAACACCAAAATAAACAAATTACATTGGGTTTATTCAGCTCGTCAATTAATAAACAAATTATTTACTAAACCAACAGTGAATCACGCTTATTATCGCTAAGGGTGAACGTTGATCACAGACCAAATCACTGACTGATGTACAAGCAACCTTTACACCCAATAGATCATGATTCACGAGAGACGCTTGCGGAAATGCACACACATTCGAGATCATTCCAGTACCGTATTAATATTGAAAGTAAAACATTCACACAGTGTAGATAAATTTGCGTGGTGTGGTGTGAGGTGTAAGGTTAATATATAATCACACTCATAGATAAAGATTCCATCTCACTAACTGACTGACTAATCTCTGAAACTACCGAACCAACAATCTATACTAATATATTATTTATACTATATATTTGAGCCTTTTGGGGTTGAAACTCTTGGATCTTGGGGACCAAGTGCTCACAAAATTTATCGTAGAATTTGTAAGCGTGTTTCTGAGGTATCACGTGAGGCTGGCCTCATCCAACGCGGTAATGTGACTAACCTTTTTGGGTTCGTTTCCTCAGGAATCTGACCTCAATCAGATATTCCATTTATATGAAATTCCAGTGAATAGAGTAGATATCTGGTTCGTTTCTTTTAGATAAGTTAGTTATGTATATTTTTAAAAATATGATGTAAGTAAATATTTTATTGAATAAATGTCCCGTAGAGAAAAAAAAAATTATAAAACTGAAGAATTTGTTTGTTTGTTTGGTTGAGCGCTAAGATTTCAGGAACTACAGGTCCGATTTGAAAAATTATTTTAATGTTGCATAGCCCATTTATCAAGTTATAGGCTATATAACATCACGCTACAGCTAATAAGAGCTGAGCAGTGGGCAAACAAAGAACGATAGGAGCGAAGCCCAGCGCGACTTCTAGTAATTTAAATTTCAACAGATTTAAAATTTAAATCATTTCAAAATTCCTGCTATCGCACTAGACGCAAGAGTCTACCAACAGCAAAACGTTGGATTAATTGTAAATCTATAGTGAATAGTTTGTACAGCTAGGATGTCAAGAAGTACTGGTCCAACTTGAAAAATTCAATAGGATTTGTATATCATTATATCAAGCATAATGTTCCTAATGCTGCCACACGGTTGTAATAAACAGAGGTAACCTTGGTGTCATATTTAGCTAGTAGTGTAAGAAATTTGATTAAGTACATCTGCCGGCTGGATGGATGGCATCCCATGATTATATACAATGTCACCTCTGTTGGAACGCAAGATTACAACCATCTGGCACTCTTTTTAGACTTATTTGATATTACACAGATATGAAGATAATCACAAATTTGTGTTTTAATTATCTAGAAATTGCTGTATCTTCATAGAAATGAAATCACTTACTTATATCAAGCAAACCATACAAATTAGAGAATAACTTTAAAAAACTTGCGATATTTCTTAATTGAAACTCTGAATTGTCAGTTGATGTAACTCAAGAAAGTTGTGAAGTGCTAATACTTAATGAAACTTATAAACAGAGTAAATAAAGAATAGCATCACTTGTTGTCAAAAGATTATGATAAATGAAAAGAGGCACAATTCAAAATAAGATAAGATCAAAAATCGGTCGTATGTCCCGTTAACAAAACACAAAAATTAAGCTGTTTTCATAAAAATTAAATAAAAAATCTCGTTAAATAAGTTTTAACTTGGCGTTGTACGCCAAAGCTGTGAAAGTTAAAACTGAAAAACTAAAAAAAGTTTATGTTTGAATAAACAGTTTTAAGATAAAAACGTTGGTACTTACTGTTAGTTGATAAGGGTGCGTTGATAGTTGAACGTTCTGGTCACGACTGAGATGTGGATAGTGAGAGCGTGCCAGTACCTATGACACGCGGCCCCCACAATCACATGCTAGCGAACAAACCCAACAACAAAACTATCTTTATCGTCTTACAATATTTGCACATCTTTAGCTAATTGGATAGGGAATCGTGGAATGGAGTAATAACTCCCATTACCGTTTACCGTTCTCATTACCGTTCATTTTTCTTATTACCGTTTTTATTACTCTCATTACCGTGTTATATTTCCTACCTAGAAGCGGTAATGAATACGTCATCGACATCATAAAAGAACTTAGGTAGGTATATAACTATATATAAGGTAGCTAAGTATTTCGTCCTTGTAATTTTCAAATGGATGATTTCAATATTAATATCTTAATGCTTAGGTACATACCTAATCAAGCTATTGATATGGAAAATATATAAATATTTGAAATTGCCACGGAATCCCCTTTATCTTGTCAGTAAATTGCATTTGAATTATATGACAGTCCCGGTAGTTTCATTGCTACTTTAAATTAAGTACATTAAAATTATATAGCTGTGTTATCAGCATACGATATTATCGAGGAAATGGTAAAATAATTTAAATACGGATGAAAGTTCATATTTGGATCCTAGTGACAGTAATTGGGCTTGCGAAAGACGAAAGCATCTACCATTAAATAAATTATAAGAGCAGCAGACGTCATTCAGAAATCTTTGTTTTTGTAAAAGGAGCTTCGTTTGGAAGCTGAAATAAAAAAAATCCCTTGCTTAATTTTCCAAACACAATCATAATATTGCAGTCCACTGCTGGACATAGGCCTCTCCCAAAAAGCGCCATAACACAGCAGTGGACTGCAATAGGCTGAGATGATGATGATGATGAATCATAATATTATCAATATCAGTTCATTGCGGTTCAATGTTGGATTAAGGCGCCACTTTGTACAGTCCTCGTGGAAATGAGGTTGTTACGTGGGGTTCGGTGGCCCAAAGATAACCTACTAAAAACCCTTTGTGCACAACACGACGACATCATGCGACAGCCTCTAACGAGGCACCGACACCAGACTACAGATATCTGAGTGTGCCGGCGGCGCGCCGTCGCTGCCCCTGCGTGGATGGATACTGGTGAGGGAATAAACTCTTAATAAGTATTAATTTCAATATAAAAAAATCCAATCCGTTGCGGTGGTTGCTTTCTTCTCAGTATCAGTTTGACATTTTAGAAATATAAAATGGAAAGTAAGCCTAGGACATTATATCCCTATTAGGCTTATTCAACCGTCAATATCAGTCCCCTATGCACATACACAGTATCTACTTATCTGTTCATACATGCACATCACTGTTAAACGTGCCTTGAACTTAATATCGCAATAATCAAATTGTTTTCTTTCCAAGGTGACGGTTCGTCACAGGGTGATCTGTTAGGGGCAAGAGCTTGACGTAGTTCTATGATGACGATCATTGCATCACGTGTTTGCTGACGTGTTCTTGTCACAGGTCACACCAACGCGTCACCAGATACATAAGTTATTTACACTTTCGTAAGTAAATGGTAATTTTAGTAGTAAAACGTGATTATTGCCGTCAAGTTACTGATTTGCACGTTGCATTGTCCATGATGGTGTTGTTCTAAATCAGTATTTTAATTTATAAAGCGGCATGCACAGAGTAGTATATCTACCCACATGGCCTGACCCAAAACGCAGAATCGGGCTCGGTGCAAGTCGCTTACAAATACTATATGGAAATATCTTTTTTTTGTTTAAAGGTACATACATACAGGCACACATATCAACTCGGAAACGCATCGTAGCCGTATCAATTTGAGCGGTTCAGTAATATCAGTCTACCGGCGGTCTACGCGCCTACGGCTCTTGTCACTTCACGTTCAACAGTGGACGTCCTACGGCTGATTATTATGATGAATTTATGAAGGTTTCGAAGCTTTGGCCACGGCTTCTCCCGTGTGTTACGTCGATAAAAAATAGCCTACGTCGTTATCTAGATCCTAAATTATATATAATCTATGTCACATATTTCATAAAGACCCGTTCAATGGCAAAGCCGTAAAAGCGTGACGGACAAGCAGCTCACTGTCCCTATTCTAATATAAAATAAGCTTTGCCCAAGTAATAGCTATATAGAAAAGGTCTACAAATCAAGCATACAAGATAGTTGTCTTATTCACTACTATAATCAATCATTTACAACAATACACAGGTAGTTTTTGTATTTTTTCAAAATTCTCAGTTGAGGTACATAATACGACAGCAAGAAGCAAAGTTTTTTAACTATTCTATTAATTATACCACCTGTATCTATCATGCAGTGAATAATAAAGTGAGTTCTACGGGTAGCTCTGTTTGTTCATCCATGTTTCTATTTTAACATATTATATATTGTCTTTACACCAACTCAACCTCAGGAGCGCGTAGTATTTTGTGATACCTAGCAATTGTATTTACTCCTAAGGGACTCAATAAACTTTTTCAATGCAAAATCCCAAATTTATTTTTACACTAGCTTCCGCCCGCTGCTTCGCCTGCGTGGTATGTATTTTATACCTATAAACCTTCCTCTTGTCTATCTATTAAAAAATCCGCATCAAAATCCGTTGCGTAGTTTTAAAGATTTAAGCATATATAGGGATATAAGGACAGAGAAAGCGACTTTGTTTTACACTAAGTAGTGATAATCTCATAGGAATACCCGTCTAATGCTCGCTGGTTATACCAGAATTTCTATGAGCAAATTTCTAACCCACTGACCAGCCAACAATAAATGATAAGCTTGTTAATAAAAATGTTGATTACGCTTATCTTAGCACTACGTAGTCCTTAATCTATATGTAAAATAAATAATTATCTCCCAATCTTATCGGCTGCAGGAAATTGACAAAAAAATAACAATCACTCACGTTATACCAATCTAGACGTACATATTATGGTGTCTGTTCTTTGTATTGATATTAAAGGATTTTAAAATAAAATAAGTGCTTGTGCTTTGTGTAAGTGGATATAGTTGGATACAACCAATCATTGTAAGTGTAGCTACCTGTCTGTCATCATCAGCCCATGGATGTCCCATCAAAATATAGCCACACTCTACCAAAGAGGATATACTTATTAGAGAAAGTGGGCGTATAATGAATTTCCATTAAATCCACGTCCTGCGGCTGATATATGATGATGATGGAAATTGTATTGTATCGTTTCATAGCTGATCTTATGTCGCCTTGCGTCAATTTTGGTGGTGATCAAAAAAATATTTTAAGACAAGGCGCCTACTTATTTCCTCTTTCTAATTCTGTTACTAAGACGAGTACTTACATAAATTTCTAATTTTCTAGTTTAATTAAATACTTAAGGTACGTAAAGTAAAACTTGATTCTTGATAGAGATCAATGATAATTACTTAGAATTAAATCTTATCACAATCTAAACGCTTTTACGCACTTTTCGTAAATATTACCAATACTATATCTTATTTGTATTGATTCTATAAACTATACAAAGTTTTATATATTTTTATATATATATTTATTACAAATATTTAAATATGACGACTAATTAGGCCGTTTGCTTTCATGTCATATTTTACTACGGCTTATTCGACTTAAATAAAGTTTTTTAAAATAAGGTTGAAATCAATATTATTATACACTTTCTTCGATGCCTGTTAAGCAAAATAATTAATAATTTCAGTAATCGAAAGGAAGCAAAAGATAAGCCAAATATTTGCATTACATGTCTGAATCATCAAGAAAAAGTCTTTATCTGATACGAGACAATTCATTAAAATACTTATATTGGCTGACGTTTTAATATATATATATATATATATAAATCATAATAAAATATCTAATGATATAAGATAAATAATGATTAAAGTAGTACGGTTGTTGTCACATGCTAAAAATATTTGTTATACTAAATTTTCCAACAAATAATCCTCAAAAAGACACCACATATACATATAGGTACACTCACACACCCTCACTGACAGACATTTCAGACATACTTACACATACACCTCCACATCCACTCACTCACAAATTACTTTCCCCACACTTATACACACTTAACACTTAACACTAACACAGGCACAAATCATCAAATCTATCACAAATCTAATTTTACTTCATTTTCATCATTTCAACCCATAAACGTCCCACTGCTAGGTAAGGGTCTCCTCCAAAAAAATGTGGAGGGAATTTAGCCTACTATACCACGCCTGGCCAGACGGGTTGGTATAGGGTTTGTTTCGAATTTTACTTTTCTCGCAGTGTTCTTGTCGACATAAGCTTACTCCCTTGGTCGCCTTTTACAACACCCACGGTTGGGTGAGATGGAGTAGTGACATTATGTATACTTAATCCCTTACTACACGGAGTACGTTTGATATCATCATCATCATCATATCGGCCCAATGACGTCCACTGTTGAACATAGGCCTCACCTAATTTCCGGTTTTATTTTAGTATATAATGACACAATTTTTTACCAAATTGTTTATTTCTTCAGATTACACCGAATATATAAATAGAACATGAAAAATGGCAGTTGACGTTCGAATCTTGACGGCTGTAGTGGTGATCTTCACAATCAACGTAGCCTTTGCAGAGGGTACGTGTTAACTAATTAAGACTATTGAATCAGTATTGGTATCCAGCGTGGCAATGCTGTTAACCTTCTGGGCACTTTCTCGTATAACAGTGCTGCCTAACAACTAGCGAATACTTTGACGTAGACGTCTCGCCCACCTCATTTTTATTTTCATAACTAGAGACGCGCGGTGCTTCACTCTCGTCATTCTTAACAAACAATTTAGCTTTTTAATATTAGTAAGTATAGATTATACATGGTCATCATTTCAATAAGACTATTAAGTATGATAAAAACTTTCACGCAATCTGAATAAATTTTAGTTAAAATCTGGTGTTTTTTTATTATTACCACGACGGAGGCAAAGAGGCGTATGGCCCGCCGGATGGCTAGGCTCCTATGGACGGAAACACCAGGGGCCTTTAAAAACCTATTTTATACTTTCTTGAAGAACCTCATACCGTCGTCCACTGTAAAGGAGTTAATTCCACATCCAGAAAATTCTCGCGGAAAACTAAGAAAAAGTTTTGTTTATTTTCAGAACGATGTGGCTACATGGTAGAGATACCGAGGCCGCCTACACCAGAGTTACCTGATATAGATGGTGATGGTAAGATACATTTATCTTTAATAGATTTCTTTTTAAAATATATATACCTATAATACTAGATAGGAAAGTTTATTATAATATGTATGTGCCTTTGTTTTTAAATTATTGTCCCTATTTACCGCAAGATCATTATGATTAAGATAATAATATCAAAACATAATCAATTGTTGACATAAATAAGTTAATATTCATTTTCGCAGAGAATCGGACTATGTTTTTATTTTTAGGGTTCCGTACATACCTCAAAAGGAAAAAAACGGAACCCTTATAGGATCACTCCTTTCCGTCTGTCTATCTGTCAAGAACGCGAAGAGGTATCAAGCTGATATTTATATCAAATACTTGGGTCTGCAATCCCTTGTTGCAATAAAAAAATCTAAATAAACGCAATCAAAAGTTTTGTCTATTGACGATCTAAAAAGATTAAAATATATAATATGATACTTCCCATTGACCTAATCATGAAATTTGGCAAGAAGCTATATCAAATTGCACAAGTAAAGGTAAAAATCCGAAAACCGTACTCAAGACACTCGTGTCGTTACCTAGGGGGAAGTCCCCTAAGCCCGGACGGCTCCTAAAGCCGGACAGAGCTTGAATGCCTATTTGTTGCTTGTGCCACGGTTAGGAAGCTTGTACCAAATGAAATGCGGGAGGGGGGGAGTGCCAATAGCCTGGTAGGAAATCACAAAAAAATTAAAAAAAAATTGTATGTTCATACGGAACCCTCAGTGCGCAAGTCCCACCGCAGTTGACGGTTTTTTAAAAAACAACACCTGCTCTAGGGACAAGCCCTAGGACTTTACAAATAACGGATAAAAAGTACACCCAGACTCGAAACAAATATCTATGATCCACATTAATATGTGTCTCGAAATTGTCTCTGGCAGTTATTATCTAGTTAGTTTTAACTATCCAGGACTGACGTGGAGCCAGCGCCCCTTCTTGCCAGCAGAGACGCGTGAAGACGTATGCATGGACATTTACCAAGTGATCAACAGTAACGTGGGCACGCAAGTCATATACATGGAGGAGGAAATCGAAGGAGAAGTACCTATTGCTAAACTTAATTATAATGGTAATTCTTTTTCTGTTTTAAAAAGACTTCCGCATCTGGGATAAAGATAGATAGAGAAAAAATACAAGAATACAATTAGTGGGCATATATACTACACCCAAACTCGAAACAAATTCACACAAATATTTTTTTCATGTGGGAATTGATTTAACCACCCCACAATGAAAACCTTGACTCTTTCTGTGTTTCTAATTATTTCGTTTTGTTTTGAAGTGAATTAAGTATAAGTAATAATACCTTAATTCCTAATCAAAAACTTACTTAAAGATTTTAACTTTGATCATGCTAACTAGTTTGTTATAGTGATATCCATGCAATTTTACCAAGATCTTTGATGCCTGCGAAGCATCGCAGAGTTTTTAGGAAATAATACATGAAGTTAATCGGCTTTTGTTTCTACACAACTTACCAAGCACGGTTTAACAAGATCATAATTGTACCTATCCATTTTAGGACCCAACACTCCGTTTATCGTTTCACCTTTTATGGCTGGCACGTTCGTAATGCTGGTGCCTGTTATTAAGAGGATACCTGAAGGCACTGGTGACTGGCATCTCGTTATAACTCAACGGTATGTTTCACCACATATTAAAATAATACCAAATAAACCTCTATAAAATACAAAGTATCCACTATAAGATAGGTATTCTACGCATGTGACCAACGAATGCTATATAATCCATAACGCATCAGCGATAACTGGTATATTCTACCCGTAAACATCCATTGGCTCTGGAGATATCTAGACATCAGGCTATCCGTTTGCAACAGTTAATTTTCTCCTGCTCTAAACGAATATGTAAAATTATTAAGAATAAATTAGTTTATTGGTTATGAAAAATATTTACAAATATTACATATTATCTACAATAAAATAAAATTTACAACTAAAACTAAGTACTAAACAAAACAAAAATAAAAATACGAAAATAACTTAAATTAAAATGCGTCAAAGAATTCCTCAGCATCAATGCCGCTGTCCGATGATTAAGAATATGTTTATTACCATAAATATGGCTATGGTTTAACTGCGTACCAAATTTAATTAAATTGAGATCTAAAAAATATATTTGCAACCCAAAAAAAGGTAAATGTTCACCAAAGCTGTTACTCAATTTTATACTTAAAGATAACTAAAAAAAAAGCTATGTATCTTTCCCATTAGAGGAGTAGACGACTTCCTTCCAGCTGTTCGTTGCGATTGACATAGACACCGCTTTCGCAACTTCAACGTTTAACAAATAACAATAAAATGTATTTCTTGTTTAGCCAAGACTTCGAGACGCCGGGCATGCAGGTGTACATGTTCAACGTGAGAGTCGAAGGAGAGTCGCTGACCGCAACCGTCTCTCTACAAATCGTCAACATTGACGATAATGACCCCATCATTGAGATGCTCGAGCCTTGTCAGATACCTGTAAGAAACTTATCTTACTTTTTTGCTCCCGATATTATTGAATAATCAGTATTTACTTTGGTATATATTATAAGTGGAGATATAGGGAATAAAATTATGAGATAAAATATCTCACTTGCATCTCGTCGAATCTCATTCATCGATATCCCAAGTTGATGAGAAATATGAACAATTATTGTAGAAAATAGAAGAATTGGCGGCAATTTTGTGTTTTACACCATTGGGATTTTTAAACGAAAAAAAATGGGTCGAATATGGTAGCATCATTATATCAGCCGCACGTCCTCTATTGGATATATGCCTCCTCAATAGATTGCCACAGGATCAATACCTGCAGTTCGGATCCGAGTTGTCGGTGAACATCCTACGATGCAGCATTTAACAAAGTATTTCTTAACAGGAAACAGAAGTGCCTGGCCTCACTAAGTGCGTATACAGAGTGAACGATGTTGACGGTGAGATCAGCACGCGCTTCATGACCTTCACAATAGACAGTGACCGCAATGATGAGGACGTCTTCGAACTGCGAGGAGTGAACGTGCCCGGAGAGTGGTCTTACTTGAACATGACCCTGTATCTCAAGTCAAGACTCAATTTTGATGAAAACGCACTTCATATATTTAGAGTCACAGCTTTGGTGAGTGATTTTGTTTATTTTTATGAATCTGATTCAACCATAAAATCACAGAACAAAGATAGGTTTTTTAGATAAAATAATTTTGTTAACTCACTTCTTATTACAAGTTTTCGAATCTCGTTACGCTCAGTCGATATACCTGCGCACTATTGGCAGTATTCATCGTGCAGTTACTTTAGTAGCCAAAGAAAATGGCCTGGCCAACTGGACTGTCCTAAATTTACCAAGCAACCATGGACCGGGCAAGAAGGTCCAATCAATCACTACCCAGATTCACTCTATAAATCATTTTTATTTTTCATCTAATATAAACATTTTTAGGCACTCTTTTAAACTGAGGTGCATATAGATTTTGCTTCAGGTGTTTTATATGCAATTTAATTGCAGGACTCCTTCCCGAACACTCATACCGTTACTATGGTGGTACAAGTTGAGAATGTCGAGTCCAGAGCTCCGCGGTGGGTGGAAATATTCGCTATGCAACAATTCGACGAGAAAACTTCACAGCAGTTTAACGTGAGAGCCATTGATGGAGATACGGGCATCAACAGACCTATATTTTATAGAATAGAAAGAAATGTAAATGGTATACCAAAACGAATTGCATTATATTATTGTAATATATAAACTTACGGCAGCTATTATCATTACTAAATAGATAGAAAGTAATAACTAAGTAATAAGATTTACCTGCCTCAGTTGCGTAGTGCGAGCGTTTTCGACTGCTCCGCAAGTGTTTTGTTTCCGGGGTGAAACAAAAACGGATTTGGGTTTTTTCTGTCATAAAATTCTCAAGCGCGGAGTCTGGAAATTTCTGTCTAACGGCTAAACGGCGAGAAATTAGCTATTTATAACTTCTGCAATATTAGAGTATGGTATCTTTCGACGTGTGTGTGTTAATATATATATATATATATCATACCGTAACTTTCTTTTCAGATACATTCTTCAGAATCGAAACAATACCGGGAGGACGAAATGGAGCAATTTTGTACGTGGACCCCATAGACAGAGATTATCTTGAGAAAGAAGTGTTTCAACTGTCAATAATTTCTTATAAGAATAACGATGATGGGGAAGAGGCATTTTCTACTAGTGCTAGTGTCGTCATTATCGTCAACGATATAAATGATCAATATCCGTTGCCTTTCGAGAATGTGTCCCGTATTGCTATTGATGAAGAAACTCCCATGACGTTGAATCTTCAAAACTTTGGGTTTCATGACCGCGATTTGGTGAGTGAAATAATGCTTTTTTGCACCATCTGGTAGCGTGTAAAGTGGTCACTTTTTTATTAAATTCAAATGTTTTGTTTTGAACTTTTGAACAAGATCCATGCCGGACAAATATTGAAATTTAGTGATCCATAATTATACGGGTCAAAGTAATCCCTGAAATGTTTGTTTCGTATAGTTCTTTGCAGGTTTAAATTACATTCTTAGATGGACCTTGTCTTAGTTATCTTTATTCATGCTTATCCACAGGGTGAAAATGCTCAATATCGAGTGCACCTAGAAGCCGTTTACCCGCCGGGTGCTGAGGCCGCTTTCTACGTGGCTCCCGAAGTAGGGTACCAGCGGCAGAGCTTCATCTTGGGCACCTTGGACCACAATCTATTGGACTATGAAGACCCACAGTACCAGAATATTACGTTGAGAGTACGTTTGCTTGCCATTATCTTTTGAAATTTCCCGCAAATTGATCCTTCCTTACATATATAAAACGGAATTATTATGAAAAGTTCATCTATAGATTGCAATCTGTCAACATTTCTTCTGTACGGCTTGAATAAGTATTCTTTCTCTCTCTCTTCGTAGCTATGCATCTTAAATGATGATCGAGTTAATTTTCCTACTCTATTCCACATAATTCTGAGTTTGCTATCGAAAAATAATGCCCAAATAAAAATAATGAGCGTACTCATAGTGACACCGTTTTCTTCAAAACGAGCTGTCATTTTAAGAGCGTCAACACAAACATTCACTTAATACGTTTATAGGTAGTGGCAACAAACGTGGTGGCTCCGTTTCATCAAGCAGCGGCAACTGTACACGTGGACCTGATCAACTGGAACGATGAGCGGCCGATTTTCGAGCACAGCTCGCAGACAGTCTCGTTCAAAGAGACGGTAGAAGCTGGCCATTTCGTAGCAAGAGTCATTGCTCATGACAGAGATATCGATGATAGGGTTGTGTAAGTATCTACTTCTCATGTTCCTGCGGTCCTAGGAAAATTTGTGATGTTATCGAAACTTTAGTATTCTCTCAATGCATGGTTTACTCTTAAAAATACTCTAATTGGTTTAAATTCATTCGAAAGGGAAAGTCATTTTTCATATCGATGACTATGATTAGTCGCAGTTAGATCTCAGTGGGTTTCAGAGTCCTGTTAGTTAGGTTCCAGTTGATTACGACAGATAAATAGAGCCTTGTCCTTCTTCTGATCCTAGACTATCTCCTAAGGTACATAAAAAAAAAATTTACTTAAGTATTATATCAGTTGTCTAGTATCCATGGGACTAGATGGTGCTGTATATGAATATCCAAAACATTATTATTATATAAAATTTCGTGATAATCAGTTGAGTGCTTCCTAAGAAGGAACATTGCGACTGCAAACCTATATTATGTATGATCTACTTTTTAAATGTATAAACTGAACTCGTTGCCAATTTTCAGACACGAACTGCTCGGAAATGCAGGCAACTACTTGCGGATAGATCAAGATTCTGGCGATATCCACGTGTCAATCAACGACGCCTTTGACTATCACAGACAGAGCGAACTATTCGTACAGGTATTTTATATATACATTTTGTTTATTGTAATTATTGTTTTCGTTTGCAATAAATATGTAAACATAGCATATAGACATTGGAACATTGTTTCCTCATTTCACCAGCTATGTTTGGTCCCATGTTCAATCCCAATAAAGCCAACCTATAATTTCTAATTAAACATCAAAATATCGATGTCTGATTCCCTCTTTCGTTCCAGGTGCGAGCTACCGACACTTTGGGCGATGGGCCCTACCACACAGATACATCGCAGCTGATCATACAACTTGAAGACGTAAACAATACTCCACCTACTCTTAGACTGGTGAGTATATGCCAGGTGTAGATGCATACTAGTGAACATTCTATTTTTGCCACTATAAAACAAACGCTTTTCCAGGCTGTGTGTCACATATATATATTTTCAGCACTTATGGTGTGATTGAGTTGAACAAACGTTTCAATGCATGGATGCATTGAAACTTTTGCATTTGTAATGAGTAGATGATAGATGAGTAAATATCATCATCATCATTTCAACCCTAAAACGTCCCTCTGCTGGGCACGGATCTGCTCCAAAGAATGTGGAGGGATTTTCCTTTTCTTGCAATGTGCTCTTGTCTGCACATGGTTAGGTACTCCCTTAGTCAATTTTTACGACATCAACGGGGTAGAGACATTTTGTATTCTTCGTCACTACACAGACAACTAAAACACTGAGTAAACATATAATTCTAAAAATATTTTCAAAATTAAAACTTTTCAAAATATCTTTCATAGCCTCGCGGCAGTCCTCAAGTAGAAGAGAACGTTCCACACGGTTACCTGATAACTGAAAGTATAACCGCGACTGACCCCGACACCACAGCAGACCTCGTGTTCGAAATCGACTGGGAAACCTCGTATGCTACTAAACAAGGCCGAGATACACCAGACGTGGAATATCACAAGTAAGACTACAAAATACTGCTACTGAGTCTCTAGCTACTAACTAGCCTATTAAACATAACAAATAACGACTTTATTTATTAGATATTTATTGTTTTCTCTTATCAATAACGCACAGCTATGCTGGAATATGTAAACACTTACATGAAGGCGTACATAATAAAGGAACTTTTAAAAGATATACTGGAATTGAAAACCTTGACCATCAATCAGTGTAGCAATTTGGTTTACGATTTAATTGACTTTATTACTATAATATAATAACGTGTCTTTTACAGTTGTGTAGAAATCGTGACAATATTCCCTGATCCAGAGAACCGGGGCTCGGCCATCGGTAGGGTACTGGTGAATGAGACCAGAACGGGTGTTACCCTCGACTACGAGGAGTTTGAAGTGTTGTACCTCACTGTACGAGTAAGAGACCTAAACACCGTGTCAGGAGAAGACTATGATGAATGTGAGTAATAGACAATCAAAGAACATGTGAGTAATCCTCATTTGGATAGCCAATGAGAATAACCTTAAAATATTCTTGATTTGGATCCCGACATTACTAGACACAAGATGATCTTTATTCAAACTAGTGACGCCTGTTTGCGGCATATAATGTAATTTATAAGAATTAAATTACAGAATGTTGTACTTCTTTATAAATTAAAATTAGTCAGTCCTTAAAAAATAGAAGCCTTTGAAACTTTCTTTCTACTTTTCGTAACTCTGAACTAGATGCAGTTATCAGACAATCTTAAAATTCTAGTAAACAGTAGTAGAATCTGAACAAAAGTCACAAGATATAGGTTGTTAATATTTCTGCTTTATCCTAAAACCTCTGTTGAATTCTGGCAGCCACATTCACGGTGACAATAATAGACATGAACGACAATGCGCCGGTGTGGGCAGAAGGCACGTTGGCGCAAGAGTTCAGGGTGCGAGAGATGTCAGCGAGCGGCGTCGTCATCGGCTCTGTACTTGCTACTGACAGAGACGGACCTCTCTACAACCAAGTCCGCTACACCATTGTGTAAGTATTTTACCAGCTTTTACGACAAGCTTCACATTAAAACTTCGATGCGAGTCAAAGTAGTTAGGTACTTAGACCTAAACTAAATGTAACAACTATTGGAATTCTTATGCTAACATAAAGAGACCAAAATGAGAAATGTGTCAAGCTCAAGGACCATCATGACTTACGATCACATAATTATATCTCTAGTACCTATATTGTAATTGAAGTATAGACTTTTTTGCACGATATGTGTTTATGAAATTTGTTTTTATTTTTACAACACAACTTAAATTTAGAGGTATTTATTATAAAATTATGTTGTATTCATGGTCTTTCCTATAAATAGAATTAATATTTGATTGAGGTCAGATTCCTGAGGAAAGGTTGGCCACATTACCACGTTGGAAAGTATATACTAAGGCTAACTCGAAGACTCGTAGACTTCATCTCAACCCATAAAATTAAATATCCCACTGCTAGGCACGGGTCTCCTCCAAAGAATGTGGAGGGAATTTAGCCTACTATACCACGCTGGCCAGACGGGTTGGTATAGACTTATATAAGCCTATCTAGATCTTTTTGATTTCCTTTCAGTGCCAGAAATGATACTCCCGAAGACTTGGTTGAAATAGATTTCTACACTGGACAAATTACCGTGAAACAGAGCGGGGCCATTGATGCTGACACTCCTCCTCGTCATCACCTGTACTACAACGTTATAGCAAGCGACAGGTGCTACGCTGAGGACGTTGCCGACTGTCCGCCAGATCCTACGTACTGGGAAACACCAGGACCTGTGAGTATCTTCCAAATTATCATTGGTTTAAACAAGGTACAGCCATCAATATAAAATCAAATAATTATAGTTAGAGTTATTGCTTTAGCGAACATAGGGAATACAGAGTAAGGGTGCCTTTCTAACGATTTGGTGACGCCACTGTAAGTTTACATTGCATATTATTATGAGAATAAATATATAGGGTATTATCATCTGCCTGATGTCACATGAGTTGAAGCTGGTCCAATGTGTATTGTTTGGATGTGAGTAAGAGGATAATAAAACATATTGCTATAAAAATAAACTTGAATGTCCCAAACAGACTGCCTAGATCGCATACATATACTCCTTTCAGCTCAAAGCATTCTAAAAGTAATTTAGGTCTATATTCCACGTTGAACCGTTTATGCAAACAATATAATAATCTTGTCAAAAATCACAATAACATAGACATTTTCTCAGATAGGACCCCCACCTTCCGCCGCAACGTTTTATCATCCCTTGTGAATGTCTAGTCGTTTAGCCTTGTCAGTTTTCATATAGTTTACTTAACGTGCACCTGTTCCTACTTAGTCTATAGCCTGGAAACAGTTTTTTCAGTTTTTGTTTTTTAAGTTAATATTATATATTAAATAATTTTTTTTTCCTTAAATATAATCCACACCAAATGCATGCTGTGGCAACCTATAATTAAGTCTACACTAAGTTTGTATCCTTCTTTGCATGTAAAATATTACTTGTATTGGTGTAAGATTTGTTGAGTTGTCCTAAATAAATAAATAAATAAATATTGCTGTTAACAGATTACAGTCAACATAATTGACACCAACAACAAGGTGCCTCAGCCGGAGACGGATCAGTTTGATGCGATCGTGTATGTGTGGGAGAACGCGACTCACGGAGAAGAGTTCGCTACCATCATAGCCAGTGACCTCGACAGAGACGGTGAGACATTTTTTTAAACCAATGTGGAGATTCATGTTTCTTTTCTAATATAACAACCCATTAATATCTGGCCTGGACAAGGCTGCCTCTTTTTGTCTATAGAGCTGAGCGGGTTTTGGTTATGTGAGTTTCCTCAAATGTTTTTCCTCACCATTCCTCGGCAGAAATTTGAAGAAAAAAAGCTGGTTCCTGAGTTGAAAGTCCAATGACCCGCACCTAACGTTAACGTGCTCTGTGGCTGTGTAAATATGCACTACTGGGGCCAGTGACCATTACATTGTGTTAAAAAACACTAACGTTGTCCCCAATTTTCAGTACCGGAAGGGATCTTCAGTAAATTGCGAAATTCTCATTACTATTCTTTCTTTGAACATTCCAGAGATCTATCACACAGTAAGTTTCCAAATCAATTATGGCGTGAATCTTCGGCTGCGACACTTCTTCGCAGTGAACCTGACCACTGGCGTGGTCTCCGTCTACTACGATACCGATGAGACCTTGGACAGAGATGGCGATGAACCTACCCACAGGATCCAGTTAAATCTTATCGACAATTTCTACCGTGCTGGAGGTATGAGATCTTCGAGCTTAATCTACTATACTACTACTTTCTATATACTTTATACTTTCTATATATTATATATTTTTATATGAATAAAAATTAATCACTTAATGTGTTGCTAAGCTCAAAACTCGAGAACAGCTGGATCAATTCGGCTATGTCTTTTTTAAAATATTTGTTGAGGTCTGAAGAAGTTTCTTATGAGACGAAAATTGGAATAAACTATCCTTAAAAACGTCAAAGCACAAATATACAGAGGCAAAGTTTCAGTGGCAATGGGAACAGAGCCGCGGGCAACAACTTGTTTAAAATAGCATGACGAAATAGCAATGCAAAAAAAATCCGTGTGATTTCAGACGGCCAAACAAACCAGGCGAGTACAGAGATATTAGTGGTGCTGCTGGACGTTAACGATAACGCACCTGAACTTCCTCCGCCAGACAGACTGTCCTGGACTGTATCTGAAAATGAACCTGCGGTATGATGCACTCATTCTTCTAGATGTTTGTATGTACTCCTTTCCATAGAACTTGCTCGTAAATAGATAAATTGGAACAAGCGGCTGGTGTAAGAAATGGTAACATAACGGTGGAGAAGGAGAAAAGTGGACTTGGAGTCCTTAGTGGAAATATATCTATGCTATGGGAGTAGTCTCCTAATAGGATAGTTCTTCTCTAATCATAGCTGATCAATTTCCAGTAGCAGTCACCAGAATCTTTAAAAGATAATAGGGCACAACGGGTATCCCGCTCTCATACTAAATCGCCCTCCTAAAGAAGTACCTCCGCCCTATAGAAGACTACAGTCGTACCTAATAATATTGTTCAATTCCTGTTGATGAGTTGTGGTGTCCAGAGCTTATTGGGGAGGGTTGGCAATGCGCTCGATATGCCTCTGGTGTTCCCAGCGCCGGTGTCCATAGACTACGGTAACGGCTTATCATCAGACGGGCCGTATGCTTCTTTGCCATCGCTGTGACAAAAAAAAACTCAATGACGCTCTGATCGATGGTCGTTCACATGCTTTGCAAGTGTTGTGAAATAAGTATCTAATATCAATTCCAAATCCAATTGTTATAGGGTGTCCGTCTAGAGCCAGACATATATGCACCGGATCGAGACGAGCCAGACACGGACAATTCTCGTGTCGGATATGCCATTCAAGACCTCATCAGTCTCGACCGAGATATCGAGATTCCCGATCTCTTCACTATGATACAAATAGCGAACGTGACAGGCGAGCTCGAGACTGTCCGGCATCTGCAGGGCTATTGGGGCACTTATGCGATACATATATTGGTATGTATTATAGTATTATAATTTATTTTATTTATTAAGGTCAACCAACATGAAAATAGAAACCAAAAGGATAACAATACAATTAACAATAAAATTTAACAACTGTATGTATGAGCACCGCTTGCTAAATTAATAATAAATTAAGAAGAAAACTACATACTAACCCACAAAAAAATATGAATATAAATAATGGTAAAGATATTAGGAGTTAATGGTTATAATAACAACAAAAATTGACTTTTTGAATTATCATTTCTAAGACGTTAGGGGATGTCGATCAGAAGTGTGATATGTATCTTAAACGCTTAACAACGGCTCCACAAAGGACGATGGTAGCTAAAAATATTTAAACAGATTGGACATTAATCAATAATAACCACTTCCTTAGAGCACGATCGCTGCCAAATTATTATTTCAGTTCACAAAGTTCGTTTGTGACTTCTATAGGTACTCGAATGAAAACGTAACCCGTTTGTACAGCGCCATCTAGCGGCAGTATTGAAAAACTTATGATTTATTATATACTTGATATTTTGTTTTTAAATGCAAGTCTTTACCCGTTATAAACAAGCAACTACTTTATCTTAGTCACTATAAAGGATTAATGTTAAGGATTTTGTATTTGGTACAAAATTATCCAACACCCAACTTCAACGACTATTACTGCTAAACTAATAAAGTTGTCTTAACCGCTATACTTTTCATTTAAAGTTCATAAAATGCACTATCATCATGAATTTTTCCAGATTTTTCAAGCCAGCAGTTTAGCTTTTAGAGGGGGGGACGCCCTACTGGAACAAAAACTTGCTCTTTGTTTAATATTTCGTAAATGGACCATTAAATCGAAAATTATTCATCGCCACTTAATATGTATGGGAGCTACCATAAAAAAAAATGTTTTTCAAAATTTTATTTTACCACTTTGTCGACGTAATTGATATACACACTCCTACAAAATTACAGCTTTCTAGTACTAACGGTCTCTTAGCAAAACCTCGGACAGACAGACAGACAGACAGACGGACATAACGAAACTATAAGGTAGGCTATAGTTAGAACTACGGAACCCTAAAAAGCTATGTTGACTATAAAGTGCAGAGTGCTAACCTGATTTCAGTCATTTTCAAAGAATGCGATTGTTCTAACTAAAATTATCGGTAACATTACAGGCATATGACCACGGCCACCCGCAGCTGAGCGATGATGAGACGTACCAGCTCGTCATCAGGCCATACAACTTCCACGATCCTGTGTTTGTGTTCCCACAGCCGGGTGCCGTCATCAGACTCGCCAGGGTAACATATATTGCATATAAATGTATATTTATACAAACAATAATTCTATGTTTGACCTATACAATGATAGCACTGAAATATTGAAATTTGTTGGATAGTTTTATTGTGATAAATGTTTGTATCGCGGCAGTTAACGCGGTGTTTTCCCGCGCTGCACTCGGATGCATCTTAGACGTAAGTCCCACATGACAGCGCTCTGACGTTCAAGTTGTTAAGTATAGGTTATGGTTGCGAGTTTGGATGTAGGAGATAATCTTCGAAAGAACTCAACCGATTAAAGAAAAGTCTTTCATCAGTAGAATGTTACGTTTTCCCTGAGCGACAAAGGCAACACGGGTGAAGCTTTATTATTTATTAGTATTAAAGTTCATACTTATTATGTTTTTTTAAGATAAAATATGAGCAACCGTTGCATTGTTACAAAAAGTAAGATAAAATATGTAGTTACATAAATTATTATCTTAGCCTAACAATAGGTTTACTCGCAGTATATAATAATAATAATATTCTACCACATTCACACAGCGCCAAAGTAGTCTAGTCCCAAATTAAGCAATTACATTTGCTTGTGTTATGGGTACTAGACAACTTAAATACATTTTTTTTTTGTAAATACATACATATTATAGATAAATTACACCTAGACACAGAACAAACCTTTATGCTCATCTTACAAAGATTTGTCCTGGGTGGGGCTCGAACCCACGACCTCCGCCTTAGCAGTCAGGGTCACTAACCACTAGAGTATTTGGAGTTAAATAATTATTATCTTAGCTTAATAATAGATTCAATCGCAGTAAATCAATGTATTGTGAATGACAGGAGCGTATCTCAGTGAACGGTCTACTGACGACGGTGCAGCTCGAGTTTCTGGACCGCGTGAGCGCTACGGATGAGGACGGCCTGCACGCTGGCACCGTCACCTTCAGCATTACTGGCAACTGTAAGTGTACAGGACACTGTTGCCTGCATCTTCCACCTAACGTGACTAGTATACAATATAAATTTCACAAAGTGAAATCCACATTGGTACTGCCACACGTCGGGCTGAATCAAACTCAGACAGCATAATTCGCATGCCAGCCACTTATCCATTCAGCCACCATCGTCGCTCCCAGCAAATGCATGTTTCATCCACTCTCTTAAAATTAATAGCATCTCTTCCGAGCACAAACTAGGAACAAAAGTGTTATTCTTAATAGATATAATCTATTAACTATTAAAATGCATCACGCGGTTTTTACCAGAAAGTTTGCAGACACACGCATCAGACCCACTTTCCGTCAGCTATGTTTGGTTCCAATTAATACGTGAGCAGCCTATTGCCATAAATCTGCAACATTACAGGACTGACACTGAGATTTTCCAGGCAAAAAATGCCCAATATCATTTTGGCCGAATTTCTTATTGATTTTTGGTCTTCTATAAAGTGTAAATTTATACCCTATCGTGTCGTAATAAATATAGACAATTTCCCACAGCTGATGCAGTAGCATACTTTGACGTCTCAAATGATGGCGAAAACCTCGGCTCGCTTATACTACTCAACACCTTTGAGGACAACATCAGAGAGTTCACGGTACGTTCCTATATATATATTTACTTGGGCAACAAACCTATCTCAACATGCAACATGGTCCTATTTTATTTTGGCGTGCCCACACTAGGCTGCGGTTCCACCAGAAATGTGCGAAGATGCGTAACTTCATCATTGTCATCATTGCATTGCAACCCATAAACGCCCCACTGCTGGGCACGGGTCTCCTCCAAACCCTGTGGAAGGAATTTAGCCTACTGTACCACGCTGGCCAGACGGGTTGGTATAGGGTTTGTTTAAAATTTTCCTTTCCTCGCAGTGCTCTTGTCTGCATAAGATGATGTAGTGATATTATGTATTCTTATTCCGTCACTACACGGACTATTGTTTGCTTATTCCTAATAAATAAAACAATTGTAAATATAACAGGTAACAATTCGCGCCACTGACGGCGGCACGGAGCCCGGTCCTCGCTTCACCGACTGCACAGTCCGTCTTGTATTCGTGCCTACACAAGGGGACCCCGTTTTCAGTGTCAATACTGAGAACGTCGCCTTCTTTGGTGAGTCTTTAATGACCTGGGAACATGTATTATCCATTAGGAAATTATCGGAAACTCCTCTACCCTAGGCCAAGTCAAGACGAAATAAAATAGCTAAGTACATAATAATATAAAACCCGCGGTGTTGTGGGTCTTGTTCCTCCGAGACTGAATGAATGATGGTGGGTATCGGAATAACCTAATTTAACAATGTTTGACCACATGAATTCTAAATATAACGACATAACGAGTAATAATATTTAAAGTAATATTTTTTTAAAGAACAAGAGAACGGTATGTCGGAGCGTTTTGTTCTGCCGCAAGCCACTGATCCCAAGAACCATCTCTGTGTCGACGACTGCTTCAACACTTACTACGTGATTGTTGGTGAGTAGTTTGTCTTATATATTTATTTTCCAAAAAAACTCACAGAATAATTATTATAGGGTAGACAAGGTATTATTCTGCCAAACTGCTTAGCAGTAAGTATGTGGGCAGCAGTTCTATTTTTTTATTTCAGTAGGGGACTATATACCTAGTTAATATTATCTTAATTATAGTTAGGTATTATATCGTCCAGATTAAATAAACTGGAGACTAGTCGGCAGTTTTGGTGCCGGTTCTAGTCCCACTGTTTTTTTCACAAAGATAACGCTTAGTAAATACTTCCAACCAAAATTATTTTGAACGTGATCGGATGTACCGTTTTTGAGTTATTTCCGAAAAACTGCGCATCTCAACAAAAGGACGTAAGCGCTATGAAGATACGTTCTTTTGCTGCGGAACCCTACATTGAACATGGTGCGACAAGTTCTTAATTTTACTTATTTTATGTTTTATCCGTTGTGTAACAGACGGTAACGCGGGCGATCACTTCGCGGTGGACCCTGAGAGCAACGAGATCTATCTCCTGAGGCCGCTGGACCGCAGCGAGGGCGCGGCACACACCGTGGTGGTCGTGGCCACCAACTCGCTGTCAAACACCAACGTGTTATCAGCCAGCATGCTCACTGTATATGTCACTGTGAGTTTTATACATATCTTTTGGCGCTCGTTATACTTAACATCATGATCAGACATATACAATAACATAGCATCACGCCTTTTTCCCCGAAGGGGTAGGCAGAGGTGTTTCACACCCACATTTCACCAGCTATGATTGGTCCCATGAAATAGGGGGCGAGCCTATTGTCATCAACCGGGAACATTTGTATACCAAACTCCGGGAACATCTTAATACTGGAATTTCATAATAGAAAATCCCAATACCATTTTCACCCGACCCGGGAATCGAACCCGGGACCTCTTGCACAGCAGTCGTATAAACTTCCCGCTGTGCCACCGAGGCACATAAGTAATGGAGGAAGCTTTTTAATTATGTGAATAGTTTCGTAAATAATCGCTCCGAAAGTACTTAGCATAAATTGTGTGGCCCTCTTTCTTATAAACCGTAAAACCAAAAATTTTAAAAAATCACAAAGGTGATGCTTAATTATTACTTCCAATAAAAAATATTCTGAACATGATGGGATATACCGTTTCTGAGTAATTGCCGCAAAACTGCGCTTCTTTACAAAAGATACGCTCTTTTGCTGCGGAACCCTACATAGAGCGAGTTATGCCATGGAACGCCGACCGCGGTCCGACATGCTCGACATCCGAATGTTTTTTAGACATGGTTTAACAAATCGATTTGGTAATTTTAAAGTCATTAATTTGTTAACAACAGAAGGGGTAACGCTTAACGGGTAATTACTTAATATTTTCGCTTTTCTTTTTTACGTTGGGGGTAGTTTCAATTTATACAAATGTACTAGATGAACACCAATTAAGTGTATTGTGTGTAACAGCTGTTTACTTGTTGTTTTGTCAGGTGCGAGAAACGAACCCTCGACCTAGGTTCGAGAGGGTGCTCTACACAGCTGGTATATCAGTGCAGGACTCTATCAACAAGTTACTACACACTGTGCGGGTCTGTATTACATACTTTCGCTTTATAATAACAACCAAAATATTAAAGGACTTATTTACAGTTATACTCATAAAAAATATTCACAAAAAAGAACCTTGATATTTCATGGAAAATAAATAAAACGAATAAATAGGAATAAAAAGTAAACAGCAGCGAAAGTTGCCTGCGAAAGATTTCTAGTATACATATATTATATAAATTATTAAACCAGAAGTAGCGCGGGGCTTCGCTCCCGTCGTTCTTTATTAGCCCACTGCTCAGCTCCTATAAGCCATAACCTTCCTCGACAAATGGACTATCCAACATTAAAAGAATTTTTCAAATCGGAAAGTGGTTCTTGAGATCGTAGCGTTCAAACAAACAAACCCTTTAGCTTTATAATATTAGTATCAATTTATGTCCAATTACCGAGCCTCTCGGTAATAAACGAATTAGCCAATCACGTAAACATGTCACTTGGTTGTCACCGCGGCATAATGCCTCACATAAATATTTATTTCGAGTCTGGGTATACTTCATGTCCGCTAATGGCATGTTTGTAAAGTCCGCGGGGGAGACAGGGCTTTGGGCCTAGTGTGGCTATTCTTTATTATAAAATATATACAAAGGAATAAAAATAATAATAATTATCGGATATCAGAAACTTTGGCATGAACTGAAGGCCGATGGGGCAAAAAAGTTCTCGAGTGGCGGCCACGTATTGGAAAGCGCAGCGTAGGGCGGCCCCCCACCAGATGGACCGACGACCTGGTAAGGGTTGCGGGTGGCCGTTGGATGCGGGCGGCACAAAATCGCTCGTTGTGGCGGAAATTAGGTGAGGCCTATGTTCAGCAGTGGACGTCATTAGGCTGATATGATGATGATGATGATGATCAGAAACTTTTATATACAGTTGGTATAAGGACAGTTGTATAACGCAGGCTACCCACACAGAAGATGTTCCCATCAGCTACACGATAGACGAGTCCACGATGACGGTGCACCCCTCGCTGGAAGCCGTCAGAGACAGCGCCTTCGTACTGAACGCTGACTCTGGTGAACTAAGGTTGAACATTCAACCGACCGCCTCCATGCATGGCATGTTCGAATTTGAAGTGGTCGCTACTGATCCTAGTAAGTCTAACTTTCGTTAAATTTTAATTATATACACCATTTTGAAATCTCCGTAAAAGCCGTTCTAAAGGAACATGGAGTTATCGAGGAAATACTTTAGAAAGACCAATAACCAATAATGCTAGACTGGCCTGTTGGTCTAGTGGTTAGTGACCCTGACTGCTAAGCCGGAGGTCGTGGGTTCGATCCCCACCCAGGACAAATCTTTGTGTGATGAGCATAAAGGTTTGTTCTGTGTCTGGGTGTAATTTATCTATAATATGTATGTATTTACAAAAAAAAAAGTATTTAAGTAGTATATCAGTTGTTTAGTACCCATAACACAAGCAAATATAATTGCTTACTTTGGGACTAGGTGGCGCTGTGTGAATGTGGTAAAAAAAAAAAAAATGTTGAACACCAACGTACGTACCTATACAGGTTGTCTCATAAGTTGTGGACCAACGGGGTATGTGGAAAAGAGGAAATTAGTTTCTACTATAGAGGAGGCAACTAAAATATTACAGTCAACGTTCATGTATAGAGTTTGATGAATGAATAGAGTTGTACTCTACTAATTATACGTTCCGTATCTAAAGGTGGAGAGACGGATCGTTCTGAAGTGAAAATCTACGTGATCTCAGCGCTAAACAGAGTCACCTTCATGTTCACTAATACATTGCAGGAGATTGAAGATCAAATCGACTTCGTATGTACCTACATTTTATATTATTTACTTCTTTATAGTATTCAACTAAATTAGAGCACAAGACAAGCCGCATCAAATATATCGAACTAAGCCGTCGACGTGTCATCATTTTTGCGATAATGCCTGAGCAAGTAAACAAGCTTCTCCGCAATCCGGCACCTCTTTACCACTGGGCACCCTACCATGAATTTCAACATCAACTGTTTCGTTTCGATATCGCAGATAGATATTTGAAAATTTAAACATGTTCGTTGTCATCTTCAAATTTATTGACAGAGATATCGACTGCGACTAATTCGAAGTCGAAAGTCATATTTATTTCTAGTTGTCATATTATCCCATAAATAAATAAATAACCAAGACTCCGTGGTAACTTGCAGATAGCGCACACATTATCCGTCGGCTTCGAAATGACGTGTAACATCGACCAGGTGGTCCCAAGTAATGACGAGCAGGGTATAGCGATCGATGGCTCCACAGATGTGAGGACACATTTCATCAGGAACCACGTGCCTGTCTCCGCCGAAGAGATTGAACGGTATGTCCTCGTCAATTATTATCTATATATAAACAGGTAGATAATGTTTGTGTTGCGAGTTTGTATGTAGGGTTTAATCATCGAAACTGCTTATGTATTTTTACCCGACTGCCAAAAAGGAAAGTAATGTTTTTCACGCGTATGTATGTATGTATGTATGTATGTGGGCATTTCTGTTCCATTGTGACCTTCTGTAGCCTAAACGGCTTGGCTGATTTTAAAGTGTTAGGTGTCATTAGATTCGTAATTTTCTCCCGAGTGTCATAGGCTATGTGACGTCAACAAAACACCAATATGGCGGACGTAAACTGTCAAAACTGAATTTTTTTTAGTGCTATCGCAATATGATGGGTATCAGATGAAAGCTAATTCATAGCCTAATTCAATTATATATGCACTAACTATGGCCCGCGGCTGCACTAGTCTCTTGTAACCTAAATAGCTTGACCGATTTGGAAGTGCAAGGTGTTGTTATTATATTCGTATTCATCCCCGAATCTCTACAGCTATACTAATATTATAAAGCTGAAGAATGTATTTGTTTGTAGGCTATAATATAATATCATGCTACGGCGTGTGAGGTTTCGATGCCATCGTTCTTTATATAGCTACTGCTCAGTTAAGTGATATAGTTAATACTATTGAAGGCATATACATAATAATTAATACTATTGAAGGCTACTTTTTAGCAAGGCAAGGCAGTCGGGTTTTTTGGTTTTTAAATAAACACTTGTTTATTACCTAAAGTGGCAGACGCGCAGACGGATGTAATAATTGTATGTATTTTCCCAGTCAGGTGGCTCACTTTGAGCAGGTATAACCGCTGTGCCCTACATCTCTTTTGTATTGGACATACTCGTATATTATAACAGCAATACTTTTGTTTCATTTCAGTTTGCGTGGTGATACAATACGGATAAGAACCATTGGCGACACACTTAGAACGGAAGAGTTGAACTTGGGCGGGTTCGTGACCGCTGAGAGCCCCAACGTGGCGGACGACGCGCAGATCGTGGTCTACGTGCTCATTGCGCTGTCGGTGCTGCTCGGCTTTATGGTCTTCGTACTACTACTGACATTCATCATCAGGACTAGAACGTAAGTACAATGTTACGTTTTTTTAGGTTTCCGTACCTCAAAAGGAAATAACCTTATAGGATTACTCCGTTGTCCGTCTGCCTGTATCTCAAGAACACGTCGAGGTATCAAGCTGAAATTAATATCAAATACCTACTTTTTTGTCGAATATACTTATTGCAGGCGGCACAGGACCGTTCGCAGTAATAATAATAATAATAATAATAATAATAGTTTATTGCCACAAAAAACAGTTACACAGTAAAACATTTAAGATAATGAGTACAGTATAAAAGTGAGGCACAACAGATACTGATACTGCTTCCCATACTAAGCAAGGCTTGTATTATGGGCAGCAGTGTTCAGTCATGGAGGTGAGTACAAAAAACTTGCGACATATTGTGAACGTTGCTGCTATCTTATCACTATACTGAATATAAACTAAAGCTTAAATAATTATGTGTATGTGTGTGGTGTGTGTGAGTTGTGTGTGTGTGTGTGTGTATGTATGTGAGTGTGTGAGCGCGCGTATATGTCATGCGATGTGTGTTAGCAAATCCTCGGTCTTATCGTAATCTAATTCTTGGAGCCAACAAGCGACTTTTGTTTTTACAATGTGCCTGTTTAGTCCTACAATATTTAGATTTTTGTTTAGGCAGTTGTATAGTTTGCAACTTAATGCATTGAATTGTCTCCTAGCGAACGATGTCCTACAGGGAATCACATGGCAAACAAATTTACCGCTGCGTCTACTTGGGGCAGGAAGAGGAACACTACCCTGCTTCCACAACACTGCTCTGTGAACGAAGAGCTGTCTGACAGTCAGGACCTTGCATTCAGAGTATAATTTTGATGTGGGATATCTAAAGGGTTTTTTAGTCATCACTTTCAGAACAGCTCTCTGTGCTCTCTCCAAGCCGAGAAGCAGTGTTTTGGCCGCACCTCCCCATGCAGGTATGCAGTACTGGATAATGGACTGACATAGGGCTAAGTAGACTGATCTGAGCTTGTCAAAGGGGGTAGATTCACGAAGTGTCTTAAAGACATGTATTAATCTTCTCACTCTGGTGATAGTGGTTTCAATCTGCCTGTCCCACCTCAGTCCATCATCCATATACACTCCGAGGTATTTGACACACTCCGTTCGAGGAATTAGCTGGCATGAACAGGTTTGGTCTTCATTGGAGTGGTTGTGTGCTTTTAGAGAGAAGTCAGATGGTGGGAGGTTACTTTTTTTTAGGGAAAAGGTCACATATTGCGTTTTCGTGACGTTTAATGTTAATAAGTTATTTGTGAGCCAGTTCCTTACTTCACGGAGCGAGTATTCAGCTCTGTCTTTGACTGATTTCCAATCTGGGCCCGAAACGAAAATTGCTGTGTCATCCGCATACGTAAAGATGGAAGTGTATGGAAGTGAGATTTGGCAAAGATCGTTTATATAGAGCTGGAAAAGTGTAGGGCCAATCACACTCCCTTGCGGAATGCCATAAGAGACTATGCCCTCGTCACTCAAGTAGTCCGCAATTTTGACGCGTTGATTTCTATTTGTTAGGTAATCCTTAAACATATTGTGTGAGTTCCCTCGTATACCTAATTTATATAGCTTGGTGAGGAGAATGGGGACAGAAACCGTGTCAAAAGCTTTGGAGAGGTCGAGGAAGATGCATAAGCATTTCTCCTTGTTGTCCAAACTCTTCACTATCGTGCTTGTTAGGTCTAGTACCGCATTCTCCGTAGAGTAACCCGCCCTGAAACCATATTGGTTTTTAGCTAGTATATTATATTTTTCTAAAAAGCTTTTTAGCGCCCGGTTCATTATTATTTCTAATATTTTAGAGAGTGTGGATAACACTGCTATGGGTCGATAGTTATTGACACAGTCTCTGTCCCCATTCTTATAGATCGGATGCACTATAGCTGTTTTGAAAGCCTCAGGAAAGGTTCCGGTGTTTATGGCTAGATTGCAGATGTGTGTGATAGCGGGGACTAGCGTATGTCGACATTGTCTGATAATGTTTGTTGAGATACCATCCCACCCTAGGGCACAATCAGTGCGGAGTTGGAGTATAATAGTTTCGATATCAGATTCACTGACATTCATTATACCAAGGGAGTTAACTGGGCTGGTAATGCACGTAAGGTCGGGGGTTGATGTGGATGAGTTATTTTCAGAAGAGGGAGTAATAATCTTATCCGCTAAGTTTTTGCCTATATTTGAGAAGTAGTGACAGACAGCAGTGGCTTAAATTAGGTGAGGCCTATGTTCAGCAGTGGACGTTGTTGGGCTGATATGATGATGATGATGATACTTATTGACGATCATAAAAGTCAAAACCTATATAGGGTACTTTCGACTCTCTGTCTGTTTGTTTACACATAACCGCTAACTCCTCCACTCAACGGTTGTTGCGGGTTTCACCATCAGTTAGATAACTATTTCATGGATTGTTTACATATAAGCGATGGTGCTGAATGGATAAGTAACCGGCGCGGCGCGCGGCGTGCTAAACACGCGGTCCGAGTTCGATTCCGACCAGCAGTACCAATGTGGATTTCACTTTGTGGAATTTATATGACATGTGACTTAATTACCATCTGCTGACGGTGAAGGAAAACATCGTGACGAAACCCACATACCCTAAAAGAAATTCTAAGTGTATGTCTGATCCACCAACCCGCATTAGGCCAGCGTGTGTGAATTATGGCCTTAACCCTCTCAGCTCTCTAGATAGAGGAGAGGAGACCCAATCCCAGCAGTGGGACATTAATGGGTTGCTGATGCTGATGATTATATAATGCCGATATATCACGCGGGCGAAGATGGGCGGAAGGGAATAATGAATTTATTGTACTTTTGTTAACAGGCTGAACCGTAGACTACAAGCTCTGTCGATGACGAAATACAGCTCGATGGACTCTGGTGTGAACCGCGCGGGTCTGTCCGCGCCCGGCACCAACAAGCATGCCGTCGAGGGATCCAACCCTATCTGGAACGAGACCGTTAAAGCGCCTGACTTCGATGCTTTAAGGTCTGTTCATTTAACTAACCGAAATTATCAAGACAGAAAATATTTACCCCATTACCCCCTCAGCGATTAATTATTCATCTTTCTATAATTAAGGTCGATATAGATAGGATATTTTTTTTTTCATTTTTTGGAATGCATTTCATTAATGATGGTAGAGACAGATAAAACAAAGTAATTGTAACGTTTCAGCGACGTGAGTGACAACTCTGACTTGATCGGAGTCGAGGACATGCCGCAGTTCCGCAACGACTACTACCCTACCGATGACTCTTCACTGAGGGAGGTCGAAGTCCATCGCGAGGTAACTATGCACCATAGTGCACTGAAATTGCTTGGCATTTATTTTAAGAAAAAATTAACATGGTAGTACACAGAAAGAACTAGATACAAGCCGCATAATATCTTGTCTTGTATGCAGTGTATTCATACCTACTCTTTTTTTTGTTTTCGTTGCAGCCTGATACTGTGGCTACTCACGACAACAACTTCGGATTCAACACAACGCCATTCAGTCCAGAGTTCGGCAATACGCCGGTCCGTAGTTAATGTTACAATCTAGCATAAACATACAGGTGCACAACCAACAGAATGACAGATCATCGACAAATTTAGTTAAACATTATAGTAAGAGTAAGAGACCCCCATACTTTTATATTTTTGAAGTAAATATGATACTAAGATATTAATAATAAGCCCAATAATGCCTGTTGCATTGATTTTATATTTATTTATACTTGGCTAGTACTTCTGTATCTATTAAATGTTTGTAAAACTGTTGTAGATATATTTAAAAGTGCATTTATTTAAATTATAAATAAATAAGTATAAGAGAAAGAATGTCTTTAGTATATTTTTTATTTACCTTTGTGCCGATACAATCCCAGAGTTTCGTTACCACATCACTATAACTACATAGTATAAAACAAAGTCGCTGTCGCTGTCTGTCCGTCCCTATGTATGCTTAAATGTTTAAAACTACGCAACGGATTTTGAAGCGGTTTTTTTAAATAGATAAAGTGATTCAGGAGGAAGGTTTATAGGTATAAAATACATACCACGCTGGCGAAGCAGCGGGCGGAAGCTAGTTCACTATAACTTCTGCTACCCAGAATAAACGTCGATAAACAGCAAACATAGATTTACAATGAATTAAGACGCAGAAGACCAAGAAGTTTTTAGGTTCACATAAATACATATCTACGAGCAGATTATTCCCGGTGTCCACCACCAATTTGTCCACCACTGGTGGACAGAGAGACAAATTATGAAATTAAGTTGCTCTGTCCACCACTGGTGGACAGAGCAACAGTAAATTCATCTGTGATGTGATACGTGTTATCTAAGCATATCTGTGGTAAGAGTTGTCATTTCTACAAAAAAAAATGTATTGTATTATCCTTAAACGCTAGTGTTCTACTATTAGGTCTATGATTAGGTCTGTGGTCCTTATGTACTCTGTGGTCCTAGATTATATGGCTATATTTCTCTTTGGGCCACATACTTATAATAAATGCCATAATAATTAAATTTCTTTGGTAGATATTTTCAAAAAGAAATATTTATTGGCATCCAGTAAACATCCGACTCATTTCTGACTTTTATGCTTATTGTTGATATCGAATAAGTATTATGTGGTATACAAGTAAGAAAGAAATGCATGAAAAACATCAATGTGAATTGAATTTGGGTAAGTCAGTAGTATAAAAAGTATCTACCCTGGAAAGGCTACCTAATTAATAAGACTTACAATGACTTTAGCAAAATATAGGGCTCGTCAAACAGAGAGCGGCTGAGATATGTTATAATATACTGCGTGCTCCCACTGTCAACACCCCATGCGACAGCCGTCTTCAATACATTTCAGTACATTAGGTACAACGTTAGCCTGCCCTTTGATCGTCCCGGCGGGTCCCGGCCCACTCTTTTCTGCCTCAAAGTCCAGAACAAGTACGTACGAGGCGGGGCGCGCCGATGTTCACGGGCTAGAAACGCAGGAACTAAGTTTATGCCTTTTAGTACCTAACGTTACATACCTAACAGTAAATCGTTTTGTCGCATAAATCTTACGACAATTTTTACAATTTTGATTCTTCTCCTTGTTACTTTTTCTGTTGCATGTTGTAACGTAACTGAAACCGTTTAAAGCCCCTCTGTCTTTACATAAAATGACGATCTGTTTAAAGGATCCGACAGCATGCTACCATCCAGCACTTCAGCGCTGGGTTCAATATGGCGTCAAATTCGCAAGCTGGGACAGATATCGATGCATCACCCGGAGACGCCTTTTTACTTCCAGAGCTACTCAGCCGTGGTCGCCGAAAGACAGAGGCAACTTCTTGATGAAGGAATCAGAGTTATTCATCCTTTGAGTATATTCAGGTTATTAATTATTATGTAATAACATAATCTTTGGGGAAACGTCTTTGGGGATCTTGTTAGATAGATATTATACAGATGATGAAGATAAAGATTATGGAGTCTATATGAGTACGGTTTTGATAGTGATGACGATAAGAATTATTTAGATTAGAAATAACGTCAATAATGTCATACTCGGTTCCAACCTAAAAGTTAAAATATCGTACGATTCCTCACTTAAAATGATGGAGTACCTACTTCCTCATGAGTACTTCACTGTGGGAGACGATATACTTCCCCGTTGTAGTTTCCCATGACTACACACTAGACTAAAAAAATTAACTATTGCAGCTTATTCTGGACAACATTCATGATAGTGGTGAACCTCTGCCACTTGACCATCTCCCCTTTCCGACTGTTCTACGTGTTGGAGCCCATCGACAACCTCTCGCGCGTCACTCAGGACGAACTGATGCTTATAATCCACCTGCTGTGCTTGTCCGACATCATCATGACGTTCAACATCGGACATGTGGACAGGGGGCTGAGGACTATCAGCGTTGATAGGAAAGCTGTCTCTTGGTAAACACTATTTGTACACCAGAATGAATATCATTTTTTTTTACCACGGTGATGGTAAACGTGTCATTTTTCCCGTAATATGCTCCACCTAGCGTAAACCTTTTCGCTGTTACAGTACAAAGCCAACATTTCCATTGCATATTATATGTATATTTAAATTAGACACAGGGTAATAGCTTACAGGGTTTTAAAGACCTTTAAGTTGAACATCAATCAAAATAATACATTGTTGGTTGCAGGCATTACATAAAAAGTTATCTCATATTGGACTTTATCTCATGCTTCCCGTTTGCCTACATACTACTCTCTGTGGGTAGACCGGACCGCCGGCTAATACTTGTCGCTCATTTCTTACCGATGCTAAGAATTACCAGTATCTGTACCATCATTTCTAACTTGAGGATAGTTATACAGGTGCATCATATCAATTATATTATTTTAAACTACTAAATTGTATCAGAGGTCAAGAGTAGACATTTTTGGATAAGACAGGATTATAATGTGGAATTTCAGTAAACCATTGTCAGGATTATAAGATTTAAGTTTTTTACCGATGCAAAATTGGCTTGTCTATCCGACTATTCAACGTTAACACCCTGCAATACTAACCACGCGTCTCTGATATTAGTCTCTTAACAGTAATATAATACTTCAAATCTAAGTTTTAATTGTTAAGGGGTAGCTAAATTTATTCTCCATTCTCGCTCCTCCGGCTGATCTCAACCACGGCATCAACATAGTGGTCTACACGTCCCACTAAATGACACGCCAATTGGCAATCTTGAACCTTAGAGTTATAGACAGAAGATGGAAATTCTTAGACAGACAAACCTTAACCTATGTACCTCCTACCTGTTTTACATAAGCAATATTATATGGTTCCAGCTGTTTAGCAACTCGTACATAGTACAAGGTATTGTTCGTCTGCCTGTGGTGCTACTACTGAGCGCGCACTGGGGCGCGTGCCTCATGTACCTGTCTCCCGTCGTCACCTACTACTGTTAGTACCTATTCACTAGTTTGTGCACTGGGCCGCGTACCTACTACGTGCCTGTGAACTTCACAGCAATCGTGATTTGTTTAGTTGTTCTCACATTTCCTCTAATGTTGTAATTTAACTTGTCACCAAAGAAATAATTATTTTAATAAATTTATATACGAACGACTGCTAGACTATGGTCCTGGTATTGTAACAAGAGTGTTTTCAAATATACTTATGAATTACGGATTACGGATACTTACTTTTTAATACAAGCTCACGTAATTCTAAGAAGTGAATAGAACTAATTTTTAAAATATAGTTACGATTAAATAATAGAAATTGAAAACCACGAAATAGGTTACTAAATTGCGACGTTGCCGTTCATAAGTATAAACGCTCTTAAGCTGAGCTAGTATCTCAGCAGTTTCAGTCAAATCTTCTATATCTAGAAATATGTATATGTATATGTTAATCAGATACATTTTGAAGGACTCGCGTGATGAAGGCTTGCTTGTTTCAGGGACAGGCATAATGCCAAGCAAGTACAATTACTACTTACACAGGTTTGGTGACAGCAACTTGTTGAACCATAGCATTCATGTTCGATACAATACAGCCATCGTCATTGTTGTTTCTGCGTTCTTTGGTAAGTGAAATTAAAAACAACCGTTTACATTATTAACTAATAAGAAGGCGGGTTTTTTGTTCTTTTGATAATATGAAATTTTATTTGTAACAATATATATGTCGCTGCCAACTGGTTAAATCAGCCATTTAATTAACTGCCTAGCAGTTTAACCAAACGGCGACGTTCAACTATCTGCCTGAGCTATATTTGCCATTCAATTAAACGGCTAGACAACTGACTTGAATCGACAACGTTTTATAATTATAATTTAATTATCTTAAAAAATAGAGTCGTACCCAAAATAGTAGATCTATCACTAAAATATTAATGAAATGGCTGATTAAACTTTGACTGCGACATATATATTTTAACCAACAGGCACCGGGTGCTCGATGTTCCACTCAAACTTACCAGACGAGCTACTGATACATGCCTGCATCATTGTGTTTGCTTCGATATTCATGGTGTTCACTATAGGTGAGCTACTCCATCTGTATTCACCATGAAATTATAGTTTTTGGGTCTGGGTAGGTAATAGTAATCAGATATACCTACATAACATCTAGCGATATTTAACAACAATTAAAAACTTTTTTTTGGAATTCGTCAATTTATTCTAATAAAAAACCAGTTAAGAAAATGTCGGAGTTCGGACCATGTTCAATGTAGGGTTCCGCAGCAAAAGAGCTTATTTATCTTCATAGCGCTTACGTCCTTTTGTTGAGAAACGCAGTCGGCAATAACTCAAAAATGGTACCTACAGTCAGCATCAGAGATCGAGAGGTCAGATTCAACGTACCATAAATAAATTGAACACATTAAATAGGTTATTTACCCGACTGTCAGGACGGGTATTGTTTTTCGCGCGTATCTTGTATGTTTGTAAATTTCTTTATTCCCATGAATCTTCCAAACGGCTGGATGGATTTTGACAATTAGGGTATCGTTAGATTCGTCTAGAAAACCCAAGTGTCCTTAGATAGGTTTTAAGAATAAAAAGACTTAAACGGCGGGCTTTTGATGGCAAATTGTAAGAAGTTCAATTTTTTTTTTTAACCAAACCTATAGTGTTGGGTATCAAAATAAAAAGTTTCAAAAGGAGATTACATATATTCAAAAAGAGATTATACATAATTGAATGGTTCCAAATTGTAAGTAGTTCTATTATTTTTAGGGTTCCGTACCTCAAAAGGAAAAAACGGAACCCTTATAGGATCACTCGGTTGTCCGTCTGTCTGTCTGTCAAGAATTTTTTTCTCAAGAACGCGTAGAGGTATAAAGCTGAAATTAATATCATATACTCGGGTCTATATAAACCCTCGGTGTAAAAAATGAATCAAAATTCTAAGTTAACGCAATCAAAAGATACAGCCGTTTTTGCTCCATTTTTGTAGTCCAGATAGACGATCAAAAAAGTCAAAACCTATAGGGTACTTCCCGTTGACCTAGAATCATGAAATTTGGCAAGAAGTAATATCAAGTTACACAAGTAAAGTAAAAAATCCGAAAACCGATCTCGTGTCCTTATATCACTGAATATTAGTACTGGGATATACAAAGATAAGCCTAAAAAAATTGAGCAAAAGTGAGAGTTTATTCCGGACTGACGTTATATAAACACCTACCTACCTTATTTATTGTAACTTATAGCTATCCCGTGGTCAAGGTGCAGCCAAATTATCATTATTTGAGCGATAGCACGCACCGTTTTCGGGATACGAGCTATTATAGGTGGAAATCTGCGCTAACGGCGAGGACAGTCGGGTTACGACGATCAATGTGCGATAGCTTAACTTAACACCGGGGGGTTTCATTCAGATCAATCCGACTCGGACTGGTTAGACTAGGGTTATTTTTTTTCAAACCACCCAGAAGTAGGAGACCCGCGAACCGGGGCTCCGACGACCTTTGTGCGGTAGCCAGACTTAACACCCCCCGATTCAGAGCAATACGACTCGGACTGGTTAGGTTAGGGTTATTTTTTTTTTCAAACCACCCAGAAGTAGAAGACCCGCGAAGCGGGGCTCCGGCGACCTCTGTGCGATAGCTAAACTTCACATCCCCCGATTCAGAGCAATCCGACTCGGACTGGTTAGGTTAGGGTTTTTTTTTAAACCACCCAGAGGTAAAAATATGTTAATTTTTATGGCACACCTTGACCTATCCTGTTACCTAATCATTCTTACATTTTAATCACAAAAAAAATCCGTCCAGAACGGAACCCTCGGTGCGCGAGTCCGACTCGCACTTGACCGGTTTTTTTTTTAACCAAACCTATCGAGTAGAGTATCAAAATAAAGGGAATCAAATGGAGCTTACAAATATATATGTATTGTATTTATAACGGGTGGCGCAAAAGTAAAGACCCTATTTGGTTCAGCTATAACATTTTTTCTAAATTAGAAAACTAGATTTAGATTTTTTTAAATGTATATTTGTGCCATTAAATTTCGTACCATTAGGATTTAAAGATGATGTCTTTTAAATGGTGACCTCCAGAGTTGATACACATTTGAGCCCTATTTATGACATTTTGCATAACTTGCCGTAACACTTCCTGCGATATGTTCGTTATTTCTTGACGAATGTTTTCTTTTAGAGCTGCGAGAGTCTGTGGCTTGTTCACATACACCCGAGATTTCAAAAAACCCCAAAGAAAAAAGTCTGGACTGGTCAGATCGGGTGATCTTGCAGGCCAAGGCAAATCGCCAAAACGAGAGATAACTCGGCCTGGAAAAGCGTCCCTCACTAAGTCCATAGTGTCGCGCGCTGTGTGTGCCGTAGCGCCGTCTTGTTGAAACCAGATGTGCTCCAGCCCCAATTCGTCCAAACTGGGTATCAAAAACTCACGTAACATGGTTCTGTAGCGTTCTCCAGTGACAGTTATCGCATTGCCTCCAGCGTCTTCGAAAAAATAGGGTCCGATCACTCTGTCAACACAGATGCCACACCATACAGTAACTTTTAGTGGGTGTGTGGCAAAGCGTCGAATTGTGCGACCAATCGGTGCCGGACGGTGGGGAAATCGTCGACGAAATTCACGTTGTGTTCTTATCACTGATATTCCACGTTCTTGGGGAGTAAAACGGTCCATGTTTATTTTCAGTGTATTTTACATTTGTTCACTACACAATTTTCAACAACAGAATGACAGAAAATGTATAATAAAAAAAAAAAAAGCATTTTCTTTAGTGCCACTACTTTTGCGCCACCCAGTATATGATTTGTAATCCCCATTTGATTCTCTTTTAGTATTTAAATTTAATCAGGTATAATTTTACGGTCTTTTTAGTGCGTTGCTCTCTGTTGATTTTTTGCAGTCGGGTTATTAATTTTTTTTAATTATATTTACTTGTTTAACCTATTACCTAATCTGTGCTAGTACCTAGCGGCATTCGAATTCATGCGATGTGTTTTGTCTAATTCTTTTATTTTGTATTGTGCACGTTTAGAATAATTATGGATGAGTGAAGTGAAGTGAAGAGTAAGCTATACTTAATATTATAAAGCTGATGATTACTAGATTTAGGTCCGATTTGAAAAAATCTTTTAGTATTGGATAGCCCATTTGTCGAGGAAGGTTATTAGGTATAGGCTATATAACATCACGCTACCACCAATAGGAGCTGAGCAGTGGTGGCAAATAAAAAACGACGGGAGCGAAGCGCGACTTCTAGTGCTATAGTTAAACCGCAAAATTTCCAAAAAATTCAGGGTGTTTAAATAATAATGAGTGAACGTCGTTGAGCTGATATGATGATGAAATAATAATGATTGACATAAATGTGTTGTTGCGTAAAAGTTAGTGTATGTCTTTATTTTCTTTATCGTTTACAGTGTTTCTCATCAAAATGTATTTATCAATATATGGCTCAGATTTACGGTATAATGGACTTATGAACCAAGTGGAGGTAAGACTTTAATTCATCATCTAAGCAGAAATTAAGTAGGTAGGTACCTACCTACTACATCTGAGCAAGGATTGCCTTTCTTCTGTCTAGAGTCTAGATAGTCTCTAGAGACAAGGATTTGGAGATTTGAGATCTTTTCTGCTTACACTGTAATGTCAAACACTAGGTACCTACTATTATTATTATTATTAACAAACACTGCTAGGCACTGTTAAACATTTTCAGCTGCGTATCTATACTAATATGAAGTATTAAGAGACAATGTAGGTGAGTTTGGATGTAGGGGGTCTAATCTTCGAAAATATAGTTACCTGATTTAAAAAATCTATGACCAGTAGAATTCTACGTTAATGAACAGCTGAGTGACATATACTATGCTACCGACATACCACGCGAGCCAAGCTAGAGGCGGAGACTAGTATGCAGATTTTATGCCCATTACTATTTATAATTTCATTAACTGTCTTTATATTTCACGATATCCCTCTATTCATTTGACCCTAATTTTCGGGCTATTGAAATGAGTCGTTGCGCGTTTTCCAGGAGTATATGAAGTACAGGCAGTTTCCATTGACGTTACGCAAACGAGTGACTGCATTCTACGAGTACAACTATCAGAAGCACTACTTCAAAGATGGAAGCAACCTCGAAACTCTATCAAGTTTGTACTCATTGATTTCATAACTATAATAAAAATCAATATGGGAAATAGAGGTACCAGTAATTGATACTTTAATGAATAGGTAAAGAAAATAAGTGTTGTTTAATGTAATAAAGATTTTTTTCTAGGGGACTAAAAATGTATCAGTAAATATGTATCAGTTGACACTCTGAAGGGTGTATACTTTGCGCTAAGTCAGTCGCTCATTAATTATTGCATTTCCTGTTGGGGTGGCGCTGCTAAAACCTCAATGCTAAATATAGAAAGAGCGCAACGTTCTGTCCTCAAAACGATGTACAGAAGACCCTTCAGATACCCAACCACCCAGTTGTACAAGGATTGCAAGGTTCTTAACGTCCGGCAGCTATTCATCTTATCAACATTTCTGAAAACGCACAAAGTAATAGCCAACTCTGCAGACTACACGAACCTTCTGATTCGTAGGGTGTACAGAATTGACTTACCCAAAGTAAATACATCCTTTGCAAGACGATTAAGTCCTTTTGTTGATATCTACACTTACAACAAAGTGGTTAAGAACTGTGATATTCGTCAGTGTCCTATGAAAGAGGCTAAAGTTAAGGCAACAAATTGGCTCACAGCTCTAGATTATGAATCGACGGAAAAACTTCTTGTACACTTAGCTTAGAATATAATTTAATTTAAACTTTTCTCAGATAATATAACACTCATACACACTATACATAATATTGCTTACTATTTAATATTTAGAGATTAAAATATATATTTTATAAAGATACATATATATATATATGTATATTTGTTTAATTATATATTAATAATTTTAGTTACATATAGAATAAATGTTAAAAAAAAAAAAAAAAATTGAAATTGTATTCCTAAATTATGTTGATTTCGACCGAGCCAAAATTGTATTTTCGATTAAATTTAAACGTATTAAGTGAGGCACCCACAGGACAGGCTTGCCTAGTGTGGGGCCAATGGATACTATGTGTGATGGTGTACTCTTTTGGTTAATAAATAATTTTATTTTATTTATTTATTTATATAGGTACATCCGCGTACCTTCTGTGCTGCATGCAGCACATAGGGCTGTCGGACTGTTAACCCTACAGTTCAGGTATAGCTTAGTTGTAGGGCGTCGAAAGAGTTTGTTGTCTGGTTTTAAATTGATATCATTTTGAAAGAAACTTGTTTTGTAACGGTTTTTCTGGGCGTTTTATTCTTATGCTTATTTTGAATTATGAGGACATGTACTAATCATATAACAAATGGTGTTATTTTTAGATGTAATGATGTACCTATTACAATGTTTAGATTAGTATTTGCTTTAGTAAATGCATGATTGTATTTGTATTGTTTTAGATGGTTAAGTTTTATGAGCATAGGTAGACGTAACGTCAGACGTGGAGTGACGTCGCGAATGGCACAGTACTACGACACACGTCTTACGGCGCGGCGGCGGGACGTCTTTACACGTTGTATAGACAAATATACGCCTCACTAACACAATTCTGACTTTTCTGAGATACGGTTGCTTAAGCGAACGTCATAAATAAACTTGACAGAAAAATGTTATTATTTACTCTACTCGAGAAAAGCCAAGCAGTAACCGCCAATTTACCTAATATGAAAATGTTCAGTAACCGGTCGCAGCAGATAGATTATGAATTTTCACGCCTTACTAATTATATTTTCAGAGGAACTTCGTGACGTGATCCGTCTATACACGTGTCATATACTGATTGACAAGGTAAAGATCTTCGAGAACGTTCCGCCGAGCACGGTGGGCACAGTACTGGGCTGCCTGCACCCTGAGGTATATCTGGCCAACGACCTGGTGGTGGCGTCAGGCGATATCGGAGACTGCATGTACTTCATTGCTAATGGAACCGTTGCTGTTTATTCTTTGAAAGGCGTAGAGGTGAGATACGAGTAGGATGTAGAAAGAGCGAACAACCTTGCTAAGGAATTCGATATTCTGTTCAATGCTCAGTGATGCCAGTATGCATTTGAAGTAAGGCAGTCTTATGCAGCAGTGTGCTTGCACTGACGCTATCATTTCTTCGGTAGGTTCAATCAACTTTGCCACGAAATAATCTTCAACTGAGAAAATCTAATTTTTTAGCTTTATTTAGAAGTTAAATACTAAGCAGTTAAACTCAAATACCAATAGTTTACTTGTAAGATAAGGCTCTCTTTAAGTCAATTGGTACAGTGACATTGTTGTAACATTATAGATGTGTCACCTGGGAGACGGCGCCCACTTCGGCGAGGTGGCGCTACTGGTAAAGGACAGGAAACGATCGGCCACTGTGGTCGCAGTGGAGACCACGCAAGTGTACAGACTCGACGGTGATGACTTCAGGTATATGATCCCACAATGTTTCAGTTCCTCCATTCTAGCTAGATAGTGCGATGAACCGTATATGCATAAAGTTTTTGAGAACGATCAGGTGTGAAATACCGGCCATAGACCCTCCGTATCCAGTCGATTTTGATATTTCTCACCCGCTTTTGTAAGCCATTGCGAGGCTCCGGGAGGGGGTAAGTTTTTATCAATCTAATATTGCATAGGTACTATGTATCTGATTAACAAGTTACAATATTTGTATTTGCCGGAAAAAACTACTAAAGTACTTATGTCTATAGTACCATGTATGCTAGATATTGTTACCAGTTTTGCTTCTGCCTACAGACGTCATATATCAACGCATTCGATGCTGAGCGAGCGCATCGAGGCTCTTGCCTCACGTCGCATGCACGAGACCGTGCTCATAGACGAGGCCTACCGCCAGAAAAGAGAACAACGTGTCGGCCCTAATGTCGATTAAAAATAACTATGCCTACTACTAGACCAAAACAATTAGGCGCATGACAGAAATGCGGTTACGGCGCCTGCACCTTGGCATCTACCCCTTCGCTTTCCACGCCTTCGCAGTCATGTACTCGGTCCCGACATCATCAGTCATCACTGATTACTTTAGCGCTCTTACAATTTTGGTTTAGTTAGTTTTATAAAAATAAAAAACGTCGAACAGTCATGCGCCTATTTGTTTTGGTCAAGTTAGTAGTACCTACCTTTTTAGCTTTGTCAGCTTAGCATTCATAAAAATTTTATCTCTTATACACGGCTCTGCTCACATGGAATTTGGATGCTGTGACCACAGCAATTTTAAGGCATCTACTTTATTGTTCGATTTTCTTTTGTAGTTTTAAGTGGAAGAACATTGTTTTTTTTTTATTAATAGTAAGCTAGTTTAATTGAATATAGTTGTGAAAATAAAAATAAAATACTCATAATGTTATTTTTGATATTTGAACTCTGTATATACCTATCATTTTAGGTATCAGCTGTAGGATTTCCACTGTTGGTGTAGTATGTGGCTCCCTGCAGTACCTACTGTTTTCAGTAAAATTAAGAGTAGGTAACCATATACTATAAAATATTATTAGTTCTTTCTGTACAACTATATAAAACTTTATTTCCTTGCAATAGATTTGTATTTGGTAATAAAGATAACGAGTTGGTAGGTATGTACGTAATGCGAATGACAGACAAAGTCGGGTTCTTAATTATTATCAAATTTAATTTATACAAACATTTGGTCAACAGAACCGACCTCAAAGGTAGCCACACTCGGAATGCTATACAATATTAAAATATAGCTTACAAACTAGTTTACGAAGTTATCACACATAGATGCCCACCCATAGTAACAAGAACAGTATCCCGAATCCTGAGAAAAGCGCAGCGACCAGGGACAAAAATAGTTCCTTGAACAGATCTCTAGATAGTTTTGTACTCGTTACTTCATAGACGAAGAACCATGCTGTGAAAAATATGCCGATGCCCAGCAACAGTAGTGTTAGATGCGGGAAAACTGCCGGGTTGATTGGAGACGTGTAGCGAACCATTGACTCGATTTCCAGCTGAAATTATAACAGCTTACTTGAAATAATATTTACATATTAGACTAAAATTAAAGTAAGAGCTAAATACACACTAGACTTACACTCATGATTGTAGTTCTCCTTTACTTTTGTTAAATAATAATAAATTACACGATGCTAAACACTGACATCAATGGGATACGTCAGTCAATTTGCCGGCCATAGACAAAATTACTAAACACAGACTAATAAGGGATACTTTACTAAATAATCTAACGTTACAAATAGTTTATGAACTGAAAAATGAAGTGGGAAATAATTCAATATTTTTTGACTACTTTTTCTTACAAGAAGATATCTTGCACTTCAAATAAAATTTAATTTCTCTTTTTGTTCCTAGATAGTTATAGATACTAGATAATAGAGAACAATTTTTTGACTAATCGACTAAAAATTTATATGCGACTTCGAGGAATTGACCACCAATATGCAAGATAATTCAATGACAGCTAGACATTTTTATAAAACTAATTAAGCCAAAAATTTAAAATTGCAAAGGTGATAACTGAATCTGACTGGCTGTCATTTACGGTCAAATACGGTTAAATACAGTCATAAACCGGTCATAAATAATTTTGTCCTATCGCACTTCCACTTGTTTTTTCTGTTCCGTGAAGTAAATGACCACACTACATTTGTCATTAGCGATGGAATTACTTATAATCGTGAATTTAAATTTAAAAAATCATTTTTTATAGTAAAAGTTACGTTGTAGTTAAAGTAAGACAGATATATATAGACAACATTCTAAACCAATTTGACTAAACTTGACAGAAAAGACCGGCTTTTTATCGTTTTTGACAATTGCGCCCGGTCAGATTCAGATATTTTACATCTCTAGTATCTCTTGTTTTTTTTGTTTTTTAAAAAATGACAATTTATTTCATTCTTCAATTAGCATTAATTACAACGATATAAACTATATTAAACTAATGCCTGCTCTACACGTTGGCCAACATTGTGGCCAATGTTGTGGCAAAGATATTAGCCAAGAGTTTGTGATGGCGTCTACACGTTGGAAGGTCGTTCAGTTTGCTTCGGTTCAGGCCAATGTGCGGACGAATTGATTACAATGGATATTGAGGCGCTAACTGCTGCTGCGGTTTATTTATTCACAGCATACCGCAACTACGTGAATGTATATAAGAAAATGGATGTATAAAAAAAAATTGAAAATTAATTAATTAAAAAATTAAAATGACCCGACTGCAAAAAATCAACACATAAGCAACGCACTAAAAATATCGAAAAATGGTTGTAATTATTATTCCTGATTAAATTTAAATACATAACATAATTATGTATAAATTTGTAATCTCCATTTGATTCCCTTTATTTTGATACCCTATTCGACAGGTTTGGTTAAAAAAAAATGGAATCCTTATAATTTATTATATATTATTTTTATTTGTAGGTAAAATAATTATGTGAAAAAGTTAACATTTAAATCAAGTGCGTGCGATCACTCTGGCAGGGCGTAGCAAACTAAACGCGTGGCCAACGTGTGGACGCAACGGCCATAACACTGCCACAACCCTTTGATCTTTTTTTAAAAACCGACACCACACGGATCTCGCGCCAACTTGTGGGCCATCTCATGATACAAGCCAAGATAAGCACAAACACCCCCTCTACATGATGGCCAATGGTATTGGCCACAGCACTTCGCCACAACGTTGGCCAACGTGTAGAGGAGCCATAAGGTTATCCCTTAATAAATAATCTGTAGTCTGTACCGTCAGTACATATTCTTTGTCTATGGTCAGTGCTCACTCTGTGCGCAATATGTAATGGCCAATGGCCTCCAATTACCTCCTTGCCTCCAATTTTTACGTAGTATCCCCACAGAGAGTATCCCTTATTAGTCTGTGAATGTTTACAGCTGTTTTTAAAGATATGAGACATGCCTTTCAATGCTTTTTTGATTTCTCCGTAAAGCTATCATAATCGAACAGCAATGCTCAACTGCATTATTACTATTTATAATGAGTTAAATATTTAAAGTGACTTCTGTATCTAAAAATATGTCTGGTCAGTTTTATATAATGAACGTGAACAGAATGATGAATCAAAGTGCTAACGAAGTAAAGCCTGTTTCGAAAGAAAAAGTCATGTCATACGAAGAAAAATCGGTCGGTTCGACTCCTTTTTTTAAGTGTGAAGCCTGTCCTTATATGGCTATGGCTGAAGATGACATAAAATTTCATTTGTTCACTGTACATCCTGACCTAGCGAAGAACAATGGTCTCGCAGACAATATTCAGATACCCTGTCCAGGATGCACGGGTATCTTCGACGCTGAAGAAACATTGCGAACACATCTACGCAATCACCACAAGATGGGCATCAAAGACGTTAAAAAGATGATTAAAAGTTTAGTTCAAATAGCTCTTAAAAATGCTAAATTAAAAAAAGACAATCCAAAGAAAGAACCACCTCCCATAACACCTCAGAGACAAGACATGCCTGACATGAAAATGCCACAAGTTATAGAAATAGTACCTGATGCTGTTAATGCCAATAACGACTTGCCAAAAGGAGTAGCATTTATATCTGTAGACGAATTGCACAAGATGAGTACACCAAACTTTGAAAAAGTTGATCCTAAAGAAATAATTCAAGAGGCAAGCATCAACATAGTGTATACTAATGATATATCTACTCAGTATGTGTGCAGTGTGTCTGAAGCGAATGCTTCTAAGTCACCATGTAATGTTATCCAGGTTTCGAGTGTTCCACCAGACTTAATATCGTCAATACAACCTCGTATGACAACTTTAGAAGCTAAATTATCACCTTCACAAATCAGAGATAAGGAATCATCACACATTCCGTATTTATGCAAGCCTGAACAAATACTAGATAAACTTGATTTGCCCGTAGAAAAGAAAAGAGGGACGAAGTGCTTAGTAGATAATTGTAGGATTATTATTAAAGATGATATGAATCTCGCATACCATAGGAAATGTCATCAAAATGGTAAACTGACATGTCTGGAGTGCTCAGAGGTATACCCGACTGTTGAAACATTACATATGCACTTATGGAAAGTCCATATGGTGGATATCGAACTGCCAACATGTGATATTTGTGGATTTAAAACATACACTAACTATAAACTCAGGAATAATCATATGAAATGTCACAGAAAAACCAAACCTTTTATATGTAAGTATACAATTATTTTTCAAACAAACCTTATACCAACCTGTCTGGCCACTGGCCAGACAGGATGGTATAAGTATGCAAAATTTAAAGTAGACGAGATGCAAGAATTATATATGCTCAATGGTCCCTTTGTTTGTATTGTGTCATTACAACAGCTTTAAATAAATATTCTACCACATTCACACAGCACCATTTAGTCCCAAATTAAGCAATTATGCTTGTGTTATGGATACTAAACAACTGATATACTACTTAACCCTTTGAACACTAGAGACCTCTATACACGTAAAATGAAAATGTGCTCACCACTCCAATGACGGCATGGCACGTCAAAAATGTACTGTATTTTAAAAGCTTGGCGTTCAAGGCATGGCGGTACCGGTTTGTCGTGGGGTCAAAAGGTTACATACATTTTTTTGGTAAATTACACACATTATAGATAAATTACACCTATACCGTACAGCTTTATAACTGTTGTTTTGCTTTTTATCTTTTATTACTTATCTCCTAAATAAGTAATATTTTTATAAAGTAAAAAAACTTTTCTATCTTACCAGGTCCAATATGCTCAAAAGCTTTTAAAACAACAAACCAGCTTTCTAAACACAAACTGATACATAAAACGGGCCCTACTCCAGCACAATGTCCAACGTGTCTACAAGAGTTCCGTAATGAACAACGGTTGAAGCAACACGTAGCGGAGGTACATGACAAGTTGAAGAAGTTCAAGTGTTCTCACTGTGAGTACACCACCACTAGGAGAGAACAGCTCAAGATACATATGAGGTCACATACAGGTACGTTTTATCATAATTTTCTGATTCAAGGATTGCCTTTATGGTCTAGCATTATGTCAATAATGTTTAATAATAAGAAACATTGTTGTACAAGTTTGAACCACATGCACTCAAACCAATACACAGATGATGTAAATTGCCGGACAAACATTCAACAGCCGATCTCAAGGTGTTCAGCTCTTGTCGGGGACACTTAAATTTTTTTTTTGTCTTAAATCATATCTTATTTGTTTGATGCTATTTGCGTTACATTACAAAGAATATAACTTAAGATATTGACAAGATAGTTTTGCCGACAATGCATGCACAGATACTTTTGAACAACCTGTTTGCTCATAATTTTTAACCATTACTTTCCAGGCGACAAACCGCACGCATGCAACGTGTGCGACTACCGCTCAGCCGACCACAACGCGCTCCGGCGGCACAAGAAACAGCATTCCAAAGAAAACTCATACAAGTGTAAATATTGTCCATACACCGCCATACAGTCCACTGTGTTCGCCTCACACATGATCTCCAAACATCCCAACATCAACACAGATATACATAAGTGCCCTTACTGTCCCTTCAAATCTGTTAACAAAGATAAATACGTTCTACATCTCACCACACACACTGACAAAGATGGCATACACCACCTCATAGAAATAACCAAAAATAAATCTAATAAACCTTGCTGGACTATACCCAGCGAGACTGACAAGAATACCGAAAATAACAACGCCAATAATGAGCAAAATAGTGAAACAACACCAAAGACTGTTAATGAAATACCTATTGAAGTATACGACTGCGATAGTCTCTCGGAGGGCATGCCGCAGAATTATTCTAAGGGGTACTGCGCGACGTCCAGTAATGACACCCCACAGCCGGAGTTCAACAATCTCGTGATGGTGACAGACCTCAGTAAAGACGATAATAACTCAGATTGTCTGATCTCCGAGAGCTCCAACGACACCATGATGGAGAGGCATCAGTACCAGCCACAACACCCTCTGCTCCCGTACGAAACTAACCAGTCCACTCTCCATGAGTTCCTCCACACCCCTGCATCAATGGATCAAAGTTTACTACAGAACACTAATGTAAGCCCTTTGACGTCAAGCCACTGCCCAATACCGAATAGTATAAGTAACAATATCATGAGCAACTTCCCCATCAGACTACCCTCTGTTCCTCAAGTGTCTTTACGAAATAATATCACACTAAAACACGTAGATAAAATATCTTTAGGTCCCAAAGTGACAGGTCCCATTATAAAACCTACTCAGATTCTACCTGTGCCTTCGTTAAGTAATTCGCCTGTTAACATATCCGCGGAACCTGAAGGTGCGCCAAGAAAGAAACCTAAAATATCTGTAAAGAGTAATTTAATACTAAAGGGACCAGATCAGGTGAACATGTTCCATTCTCAACAAAAAATGGCGTTCAGAAGACTAGAGAACAACGAAAGGTTTGGACTCGGCAGTCCAGTAACGTTTAATAACTTGATCACAACTCAGTTCATGCAGTTACAACCAGAGCCGACGCTAAGTGAGTCACCAAACAATATCATGCCATACCCACAGGAGCCTATGCTCGCAGACGCGGCGACGACACCTGTTGACAACGAAATGAACGACAACCCACAAATATTTTCTTTTAACCAACAAATGAATGTGAATTCTCTGACCATGCTCCCTCCACCGCAGAAGATAGCCAGCACCGACCCTAGCTACATCAAACTTGAGGCTACTATCAAACAGAACACACAATCTCCGAGTTTGGAAAAAATGTGCAACGCGAACATACTGAATAACCCAGCGATAATAAATAGTAGGGAATATAAAGCATCACCACCTCTAGAAGATATCCACAAAAATATGAACGAGATCAAAAACGAAGTGAAATCCGATCAGTTTTACAACATACCCATGAACAATGCAGCGGCAAACCAGCCAATAATGGACCAATACTTAATAGATAATTTAATAGGAGAGAAATATTCCGGTCTCATGGACCTATCGGGGGTTGTTCTACAAGAAATATCAGAACAACAGAACGATGTTATCGAAATTGATGATAATTCTGATGACAACAAACTTTTACCGCGACTTGATATGTTTTTTCCTCTAGAATCCCTGTATCCAATGCATAACGATTTCCATTTCTTAGAAAATGAAATACAACCCAATAATAGTATGGGTAGTGAAAACGAAGTAGTCAATAGAATGGTTGAACTGCCGAAAGAGGTGATGGAGCCGTCTAGTGAGAGTTCAGGGAATGACTTACCTATTTGTATACAAGGTCTAATGGACCCAGTGATGAACACGACCGCCAGACCGACTACTAACAAAATTAACGTTAAAAATATAGAGCTAATGAAGAATTGAAACTTTTCTTTATTATAAGAGCATCTAATTTGATTTTTTTAATAAAATAGCTTGTAAGTGCAATATTGCAAAATACTAATTTCAATATGTACAAAGTAAAGTTAGATATATCCAAAAATTTTATATGTTGTCCAATAATGTCCATAATGTCACAAAAAACTTTGATTTTTACCTTTAATATCTTGTACATATAAAAATTACTATTACGCAGCTGGCAGAGAAAATATTGAGTTTTCAAATAATTTCTTTAATAAAACAAAAATCATGGAAAAACAGGTGAAACCAAATAAAAGCTTGTTAAATGATATACTGACAACTAGCCCTGGCGTAGAAGCCCACCAGTCATTTTTGGAAAAATGATTATAGCCAAGGGTGCATCTGTATCTGCCAAACTGGAAATACAAGGTCACTTGCATTACTAGTTAGGAATATACATAGAGATTAATTTCACCTCGAATGGTAGCGATAGTTTTTCGATACAGGGAATCCTATTGCCTTGTTTCAGTTACCCTCAGTTTAAAAATAATTGAAAGGTTTACATAGGTTTTGAACTATAGCCCTGATTCTGAACCACCGCCAAGTTCCCGTTTCCTAAAAAGTTTTCTTATATAAGAACAAGGTGTATTTACGGCATATGTTATACTTAATGGTAAAAAAAGTAATGTAAAACTGTTTCTTTTTTTCTACAGCGTTCTATTTTCTACCATTATGTAAATAAACCTTAGGTATTCAAGGACTATAATTTGCCAACAATTCAGAATAAGGCCGTGAATATTGTTCAATATTCATTTTCTCATTTTTGCACTGAAGCTGTGATCCTTCCATATCAATAAATTAATTAAAATCATTGGTTCATCATCATCATCAGCCTGTATAAGTCCACTGTTGGTCATAGGCCTCTCCAATTGCACGCCACTGAGCACGATTTGCGGCTACTCTTTGGTCATCAGGCAATTTTGTGCTTAATTGTAAAATAACATACCACATTTATTATAATATTTGTTCACATAACTTTTGTTAATGTCCTGTTATAGATATGAAGACAAGGTAGAATTAGGTGTTTACTTTAAAACCATGGCAAACCACAATGGTAGATAATCTTTAATGTATATTAAATTTTAGATAAATTATATAAATCAATTTAATTGTAAATAGATTGTTGTGTATCATGAATGTAAATATAATTTTATAGTGTATTAACAAATGTACTATAGTATAATATTGAGGTGCGTCCAAACTTGCGCATGCACTCATCTGCGTACTTGCAAGAAATTATGTTGGAGAAAACTTAGAAAAATGTTCATACTATTTGAATAAAACGCATTACACACAGCTACACAATATTCTATGGATGGTAACAGCAAGTGCAAATCTGGCCGCACTTTGAGCATTTAATGCCATAACTACACTCTGTATAATATATGAACTTGTTATAAACTTCAAAAAGAGGTGTGAAAAAAGATTTGTTTAAAAAGACTGTTATTCATTTAATTTTAAATAGTATATTTATTAAATGGAATGTGTTTCTAAATTGTCTTTTGTATACACAACTATATAATCACTACTGCTTCTTATTTCTTGAGATTTGTACAGGACCCAGTCGGCTGTGACGTCACCAAATGGCAAGGGGTCCGTGTGGACCCCCTTTTCATGGGGTCCAATAATTATCATAACATTCCCGACAAAAAATCTTAAGTATTCTTCAAAAGCTTTGCGATTGTTAAAGTAACAAAATAAAAGCGCGGTTTTGTTGTTTCTCCGGAGAATGTTGGTTGTGTCCTTGTCTAACACGGGGGGTGTGATGTGGAGGGGGATAAAAGTGGGCGGGGCATACTTGCAGCGCCACCACGCGCCGTCTACTTCGATACCTGACACGGGTACGCCTGAAATAAGTGTTTTAAAATTATAGTCACTCAAATTAGAAAACAATACCTAACCAATAAATTGTGCAAATTCAGCACATTATACCGATTCGTAGTGTGAATCTCTTCTTTAAATCTACTCTACTTCCACGTGCACAATCAATTTGTTTTATAAAAAAATATATCTGCATTTGCTTTTGCACCCTGTATGCGTGGAATTTTTTAACGCCACCGACAGCCCCCTTATTCTGACTCGTTGGATTGCCCCTAGAGGGAAAGTACTCTAAATACTGGAAATAGATAATAGTATAGCTTGATACTACTGTGTCTAGCTTTATTTTAAGGAATACTTTTTTTACTAAGCTTTTTTTAACTTCATTTAACTGCCTTGGTGGCGCAGCGGGAAGTAGGTATATACGACTGCTGTGCAAGAGGTCCCGGGTTCGATTTCCGGGTCGGGTAAAAATAGTATTAGGTTTTTCTATCATAAATTGTTTGATAAATGAGTTTGGTAAACAAATGTTCCCGGTTGATGACAATAGGCTCGCCCCCTATTTCATGGGACCAAACATAGCCTGCGAAATGTAGGTGTGAAACACCTCTGCCTACCCCAACGAAGAAAAAGGCGTGATACTATGTTATGTTATACTTTTTTACTTTGTTTTATTTCTTGTAATAAATGATAGGTTACTCACGGACATGATGGGTCTGAGGCCCGTGGCATTTGACCACCACTCCACCAGCCTATAGTTACCCTACTGTAACTCTCCGATAGGGGCCGAATTTAATTCAATCATAATATAATTTATACTAATTTAATTCGAAGAATACAATTAAAAATATAATTTACCTGTAGCCTGAGTTATCATCCACTCCAACAGTCCACTGCCACAGCCAACACTTAACACTCTCTCACAGTGCAACTCCACTAAACTCTCCTTTATAAACTCGAAATTGTCCTCACTTGGGTACACCCATAATAGTTTATTTCTATCAGGATGGTCATGGTATTTGTGGACTATCTCCTTCCAGTTATTTTCTTTGTATAAATCAGTTATATTCGATACTATTTCCATTATTGAAGATAGTATTACCTCGTCGGACTAGTCAGTAACATTGACTTTGAGAGTACTAGCTGGGTTATATAATACCTAAAGAGATTTATTGTGTACTTACGTAGGTATGTACAGTGCCGGATTTAAATTTAGTTGAGTTATAGATATAGTTTCAAGTGGCATTGGAAGAGGCGAGGTAGACTATATATTTTCACAGCTGTTGAAACGGTTTGTTCTGTTTTGATGCCTGATATGAATAAACTACCAGTAAATTATTGTTAGATGTATATATATTTGATACCGAGTGGTATACAATTCCTAATATTTATACTTACTATCTATCTATAATTATTTATTAATATCGTAAGGTATAACTGTACCAAACAGACGATTATATTGGTTGTACAGATAAGATATAAATTTCATCGTTTTTCAAATAATGTAAACAGGAAGTTCGTCTCTGTGCACTTCCCTAATCGCCCTAACAAAAAAATTGGCTACAACCCAGCAATATAATTCTGGCAGCTTATACAGGTAGTCAACATAAGCCATTAATAAATAAAACAAACAGATCGTTTGTATCCATTTATTTGTATCAAAGTTCATTACAAACAATTACATAAAATATTAGAAAAATACACAAACCAATAAAATACGGATTTCATGTGAAGAATTGATAATGTTATTTATAAAATAATATGTATATAGTTCGACATAAGGTCCAAAATGGTATGTGTGCGCACGGCTCGTTCATCTACGCTCAACAGGTGTTCCTTTCAATTTAGACTTAACATAAGTAGTTGGGAAACAAGCTCGCTACACAATACCACAATAATGTTAAACATCAACTTAAAATACGTGAGATCAGCTTACATCAGAGATCATCATCTTCAGTCGATATTATAAAAACTAATATTTTTTTAATAAAATTCAAAATTGAAATCGCTATCACACATTTACATTACAACTCTAGGGAGAGCTACGTCTTGCTTGCACATCGTGACGTAGGCAGTTACCTACATCAAAGTGATCTTCAAAGTTGGTTGCTCTTTAAATTTAATATACCGGGTGTCCAAACAAATGAGCTACTATATTATTCTAAAACTACTATTCAAAGATTTCTTGCAAATACCAAGAACATTGCCATATTGCCATGTCCATGAGCGGCGGTTACAACTAACCGTCAAGTTCGTGCTCATCTGCCACGTCGGACAATAAACATAATAATATATATTATCCTTCCTAAGCTACGACTTATGAGTTGACATTATTTGGCTAGGATATTATTTATCAACAGTATTTAACTAATTTATATCAAAGGCGTGTAAATAATAAAAGATCTTTGCATGTTTCAGCTGCCAATTGACCAAAAACTTGAAAATTGGTATTTACTCACATTATTTTATGTCCCATAAATGTCTGGCCACCCAGTATAAAACAATACATTAAAGTACTTGAGTAGTGCAAATTCGTTCCCCCGGAGCTGTTCTGCAGTAGAATCTTTTGGCAGACCAAGCTAAAGATATGAGCATTCTATGATATTAAATCAGCAAGTCAACAGTCTTTTCCGACACCCACAATGTTTCTTTACTATAGATATACGTACAAATGATAGTCAAGAGAATAAATCTTGAAAAACCACTACCCACATTACGATCAGTCTAAAACCCCTGTCATATCAGTTCCATCGAATTCCTTGAGATCAGTAGCTCTGCCTTGTTATGGAAGAACAGCATATATTAACATTATGGGTAAGCCAAAAACACATCTACGCCATCAAACTTTAGACACATTTTCGATTTTAGTTAACAAGGCAGAGCGTACAAAATATTTGGTCCTACGCGCCATCCAATTCGAATATTTCAATTTAAAAGTTCATCCATGGGTACAATAACATTTAAAAATCTCGAATACACATAAAATACATGGATATAATGAAATAAAAGTCACAGCTAATTACGATATAAAACTAACGCGTCTTGGACGCACACTTATGTACTAATGTTAGTAGAACTGTACTGATTTATTAGAGCTTGCAAAGCGAATAGGTTTTACGGCTAAACATACAGTATGCGAGCGTTGAATGCAGTCGGGAACTGAAGTGTGGAGTACCGGAGACAGTAGGTTAGACATTATCTGGGACTTACGAGTGACAAAATTCGGTATTTGCAACGGTTCATAGCTGTTAATCCTGGCTTGTAGGAGTAGCAGTGGTGGGTGTGAGGGTGGAACTTTCCCTGTAGCTGACGTACGCCCCACTTATCCACGCACCTCAAACTTCATGCACTGTACTCATTGTAAAGAAAGTCAGTTCTGCATTCAACTCCCGCGACTACTATAGGAAGAATCACTTATATTATTCGTTGAAAACGTACAAAAGGCATTTTATCGCGGTTTTATTTTTGATATAAAATAATAGTGTGTTTAGATTTAGAATTTTATGTCATTACTTTTCCGACTCAGCCTCGGAAATTATCTATATTCTGCGTTGAATCAAAGCTTAGGCTTTTATTTAATATAGCAAGAATTTGATATAGTTCTATTTATTATAGACGCGACGTCTGTTTGTCGATAAATATTGTTTTTTTTTCTAAAATGGTGCTAAATCAATATATTATTAGGTTTATAGGGTATTACTTTAAAATTGGATATTAAAAACTTCTACAACACAGTACTAATAACTTACTTCGTTATTAAATGGCAGTATTTATGTTAAATACAAATATATTGTTAAACAGCTTTACGAAATATATTCTGTATACTGGTATAGCATTTAAAAATCTAAACTTCATCTTATTTGTTCTAATAGTCAGCAACCTCTTGTAAATCACCTTATTTGCATTTTGTTTACTTACACAGATAATAATATATGCATTAAATACATATAAAATTCATTAAACATAATTATATGTACTAAAATTACCTTCCCTGTTCAATCTTAACCACCTCAGCCTTTCATTTACTTCAAATCTGTAAAAGACAAAATAATACTTAAAGGACATTCCAAAGGCAAGGTCCAATATTAGGTCCCTGAGGCACTCTTTAATTTCTTTATTTGAAACTATAAAAAAATAATAAAGGCGTATAATAATAATATTGATAGCTCATCATTTTAATTTTATATCTACACTTAAACAAGGATTGTATTATTATAACGGGTGGCGCAAAAGTAAAGACCCTATTTGGTTCAGCTATAACATTTTTTCTAAATTAGAAAACTAGATTTAGATTTTTTTAAATGTATATTTGTGCCATTAAATTTCGTACCATTAGGATTTAAAGATGATGTCTTTTAAATGGTGACCTCCAGAGTTGATACACATTTGAGCCCTATTTATGACATTTTGCATAACTTGCCGTAACACTTCCTGCGATATGTTCGTTATTTCTTGACGAATGTTTTCTTTTAGAGCTGCGAGAGTCTGTGGCTTGTTCACATACACCCGAGATTTCAAAAAACCCCAAAGAAAAAAGTCTGGACTGGTCAGATCGGGTGATCTTGCAGGCCAAGGCAAATCGCCAAAACGAGAGATAACTCGGCCTGGAAAAGCGTCCCTCACTAAGTCCATAGTGTCGCGCGCTGTGTGTGCCGTAGCGCCGTCTTGTTGAAACCAGATGTGCTCCAGCCCCAATTCGTCCAAACTGGGTATCAAAAACTCACGTAACATGGTTCTGTAGCGTTCTCCAGTGACAGTTATCGCATTGCCTCCAGCGTCTTCGAAAAAATAGGGTCCGATCACTCTGTCAACACAGATGCCACACCATACAGTAACTTTTAGTGGGTGTGTGGCAAAGCGTCGAATTGTGCGACCAATCGGTGCCGGACGGTGGGGAAATCGTCGACGAAATTCACGTTGTGTTCTTATCACTGATATTCCACGTTCTTGGGGAGTAAAACGGTCCATGTTTATTTTCAGTGTATTTTACATTTGTTCACTACACAATTTTCAACAACAGAATGACAGAAAATGTATAATAAAAAAAAAAAAAGCATTTTCTTTAGTGCCACTACTTTTGCGCCACCCAGTATAATTATAAGTCCCATTGTGGGTTTGAATTATTTCATTACTTGTTTATTGAGGAATTTATGTATACATATATATAAAATTTTAAACCAAGGCAAAAAAAATTGCTTTATATTTAATGCAAGCAAAGATTTTGACTCCAACTACCTGGAAATCTCATTTCCATATTTACCACCGAATCAAATGCTTTGTGTAAATCAAATTGTAACTTTTGGATTATTCGATTGGTTTTCTCTTATAGCAATTCTTCTCGTGCATCTTAATGTTAGACTTGTACTTTAAAGACTATATATAAGTAAGGAGAAATTTCAAGAATATTCACTTACCAATAGAAACAGACTGTTTTATTTTCCTGCGCCAATGTATCCCAGCACCAGAATCAGTATTCGTCTCCTCATGGTCCCTTTTATCTTGATCACCATACAGTATCTTCTCATATTTCTTCTTATCCTTCGGTGGTGTAACAAACTCCAAGTTATTCAATTTTGTTTGCTCCTGCAATTCTATCATTTTCCTCACGTCTATCGGCGGTAGGGGAACTATCGACGCTTTTCTTATTTTGTGTACATATTCACAAGGAGTTTCTTTAGGGCTGGAAGGTTTCGCTTCTGCGGCAGGTTTCTTGTTCACAATAACACTTTGACGCGCATTGTTAGCGATGAAAATATATGATGTATCTATTTCTATCTCAATAGTCTTATCGACACCCTTTTTATTATCCTTTTCAACATCGTGACTCTTGTCAACATCACTTTTGTTACCATTCTCGTTTAGATGTTTCTGTATAACGTCTTGGGGTAACGGAGGCAGCGGGTTCATGCTTTCTAGTTTTGTTTTCTCGTCTTTCTGATAGTCTTGTTTGGTTGCAGGATTGCCGTTAACCATCTGTTTGAGAACCGCCTCGTCGCATTCCACCGCGGTGGACGGAACGTAGTCAGGGTGCGTGTTACGAATGTGTCGCTCCAAATTGTCTTTTCTTCTGAAGCGGCGGTTGCATACTTTACAGCGGAAAGGTTTAGAATCTGTCGTAACAAAAAAATATACTGCATATTTTTAACTATGTTCAATTAGATAATATTTCAAAAACAAGAAAATGTAGGTAGGTACCAGTATGCACGGCAGCATGGCGGCGCATGTCCTTGCTAGAGTGAAAGGCCTGCGGACAGCGCGGACACTGGTGGGGGCGCCGCGCCCCACCCCGCCCCGCCCGGCCCGTCCCGCGGGGCACGCACGCGCCTCGCCCACACGACCCCCACCCGCTCCACCCTCCACACGCACACTTCTTCTCTATACAACCCAAAACGTATTTATAGATGTTTTGTTTACAAGCTAGTTCAAAAAATAATGTCTGTCCAAACCGCCAACCAGCAAAAGTATTCATTTTAATTGTGTTATGTATGTAACAGACTTCAATTATTATTTTGTGTTCACTCTTATCATATATTTTTATGATTGGATGAAACAGTACAGAGAGCCTATTATGCATCTCACACTTAGTCAGAGTCAATATCACTGTCAAATGTTTGTATATGAATGCTATCACTTTCAAACATTTTACAGAGATATTGACTAATATTATATCTTTTAATTATTTTTACATATATTAATTGTATCTTACCATGCTTGGCCACATGTTTCCTATAATTCGAGCTGTCACGGAAGCACCTGCCACACGTCTGACACGCATACGGCCTCTCTTCAGTGTGAGTCAGACCGTGCTTGCGTAATGACGTCAGGTTATTGAACGCTTTGTTGCATTGATTACATTCATATTTCTTTTCCTCTGAAAAATTTATGGATTAAATTATAGTACTTACATTGGCAAGGAATGGTACATAAACGTTTTAGTACTACTTATGGATAGGGTTAATCAAGATTATGAAGAATAACATTTTATTTATTTTTTTTTATACCACGACGGTGGCAAACAGACGTACGGTCCGCCTGATGGTAAGCGGTTACCGTAGCCTATGGGCGCCTGCAACACCAGGGGCATCACGAGCACGTTGCCGACCCTTAAGAAACCTATTCACTCCTAGATAGACATCAATAAATTATTATAAACCATTTAATTAGAAAACATATTCCAAATTTATTTTATGACTATTTGATTTAAAGAGCCCAATATGATACATACTGGTATGTTTGAGCTTATGACGCTGCAGCTTGGACATCTGGAAAAAGCTATCACCACATACATCACACGCATATGTACGTTCATTGCGATGTACTCGCATGTGGTACTTGTAGTGTGACTGAGTTGCAAAGCTCTGAAAGAACAAGACAAATTAATTGTAGTGTTAGATCTCTATACACTCTAGCCTGATGAGCTTAGCACCAAAATTATCACCAAAGGGTGTCCTAAAACAGCTACTGGCCTAAAACAGTAGCAAAACAGATCATAAAACGACATTGTGTTGAAAAATATTACACACACTGGATCAGATTAAGCATTGATCTGGGTTATAAATAATAGAAGGATAGTTCATTTAAGTTGTAGCAGTATTGAGATAATCAATTGAAGTACCTTATTGCATTCAGGGCACTGGTAAGGCTTCCTCTGTCCATTGCAGTACGCGTGGTATGCCACTTGGCTGCGTGCATGAAACTTTTTGTTACATACTGTGCATACATAAAATTTACCATTGTCATCTGAAATAAAAACAAAACATTTGAAAACAAAAATATTAAGGTTTCATTTTAAATATATATAAAGGATATTGGTATACACATTAGGGTGGGCCCTTGTTTCGACTTTTGAATTATCACTGCACTTTATCATTCGATTGTAATTATGAAACATATTGTTTCTTTTAATTTTTGGTTACGATTTAGAGGTTGCTACCAGTTATCAAGTTTTAACAAAAAGCATTGTATAGCCACTAAAATTATGATTTAATCAATGTTTCATTTAAGTATCTATATCACTGTTAACTGAAAGAAACTAAAAGTATCTTAAAAATAATTGATCTAAATATTTTTATTCTTTAGTTTATTGTTGTTTATAATATTATAGTAATTTAAAACAACAACAATAATTTGTTATTTTTATGTCCTCCTGACTTAGGAATTCATCAAATGTAGATTGGTATTGTGAATTTTTCTTTAAAATTCAAACCTGTCACCTAACCAACTTTAAATTCATTTTTTTTTAATTACTGTAATTGTTTCATTCAATTTTTTATTAAAAAAAAAAATTATTTTATAATATGTAGTGAAAAGTAATTTTTTTAGGATTAGAGACCACCCTTAAACGACATCAGTTTAAGGGTGATCTCTAATCCTAAAAAAAATTAAATTCAATTAAGAGCAAACAGTAGCTGTCCTTACCGCATAAGAAAACATAAACAAACTTCAATGATAACATAAAATACCAGTCCAATAAGATATGTGCTTATATCAAAACAAACTATACCTGTTTCTATTTTAATATGGGACGTTTCAGGTTTTTTCTTTTTAATTATGTCTTCATATGTCTCACACTGAGTGTCCTTATCATCATACGACTTCTCAGTCGCGTCGTCTGGAAGAGCCGGTTCACTCTCATTGCCCACATCATTTTGCGGACTATTCTCTAACCTCGCGCCAAGGCAAGCATAACATCCAGTCTTTTCCAAGAGTAAGCATCCCATGCACTTCACATGACCACAGCTCTCTGTCACTAGCCTATTATCAGTCGTGTTTACAGGCTTCTTGTTTTGACAAATAACACAAACTTGCGAATTCATAATGCTATTATCCTTTGAGGTTATATCATTTAAATTATTTTTAAAAATTATGCTGAAATATTTACATCACATAAGCTTGCGTCACTTAAATAAATGTATGTTTACGCGCCTTTAATACATTGACGCATTATAAAAAAACACAAAATAACAATCTTCCATTTTTGCAAAGTATACGCAAAAAGCCCACAGAGTACATAAATCACAGAACACTTATAACATAAATATTATGGACATTGAAAATCAAAAGTCTACAATAGCAAATAAGTTCTGTTTTTATTTGTTTAAATATTTGGATTTGGATTGATTAACAACCTAACAACTCTTTATTAATAGTGAATATAAAATTATGACTTTCGTTACAATTTACATCTAATTTAAAAGAAACAATGAAGTATGAAGACAGTCTGAAATGCATAACATAATATAATATTTCTAGTTTCAGAATGCATCCGACTCATCGAAAATTAAAATGATGACGCTTCTGATTGCTGTCAATATATAGAAATTAAATCGACTAAAATTTCAATCAATCATAGTGTCCAAGATCCAAACTCTTTGGCTTTTTGGAATTAAATTTTTAACATAATATTAATTAATATACATTCAACTCTTGATTAAGATGAAACCACGAAGCGTGAGTGGGAGTGTGACTGTGTGAAGTTAGTGAAGCTGCTATCAATTGCAGTCTTTAGTCGACTATTTAAATCGATCTAAATTATGGTACACTCTATCCGTGATACGAGTTTTACAATGTCATAGACAAATGTCTAGTCTTAAAAATATAGTCTATGAATAGTTGCAGTTGTCATTTCGTTATAATTTCATTTCTTAGGTACGCCTTGAAGAGTTTTTGCCTAAAAATAAATAGTACATAATAATTATAAACTCAACATGGTAAGTTATCAGAAGTGCAAATGCCGCAGTGATCGTCATCAATTAATTTTCCAACCACTGTTACATTGACGTGCATTTTTCGCTTCAAAGATGTAACCTCAAAAACGGATTTTGTTTTCAGGATGTCTTTTTAATGATTAGGCGAAAAAAATTAACCATCTTTACTGATGCGAAGGATACGACAACTGTATTAGAATTGAAGAAAATGATCGAAGGTGGGTGCGATTGTCGTTATATGAGAAATTTCTATTTATAGTCAGGGTACAATGTCGGGCGCGCAGCGTAGGTTTTGTTGTCAAGCCTTGTGTTATTCTTCATTGTTCGTACACGTAACTAACATGCTTGAATAGTGCCGAAACACTGGAGTATTGTTAGTGAACGAGCCTGACTCGCTGCCTGCATTGTTTTGTCTTGTAATCGACAGACTGGCCTATATGTTTGTGTTTTACATTGAAGGACACTCTTTAATTGAATATTTGTGAAAAAGTACACAGAAACAACTAAATATTAAGACAGTGATGTTATTAGGAACAAGTGTTAATGTTCTTAGACTTTGGACCATGATTAAAAGTAATACAATCTGTTAGGTATAGATTATTTGAGCAAATTTGGAATTATTATCTGTACTAGGTGCAATATAACATGCTGTTTACAAATCTACCAAGCAAGATAATACGGATTAATTATAATCTTATGAAAATACCAACTATAATATTATTAAACAATAACTAATTCTTGTTTATATTAATGTTATGAAAGTGGTCTACTAGTTTTAAAGATTTACAATTTAAATAAGTTACACTATAGTTGCATAGACATATTATGGCCCTCCACCAGATGCACCAACAACCTGCTCAAGGTGCTGCCTGCAGAAGGCCATTGGTAGCAGGCGGCACAGGATCACTTGCGATATGGTGTAAATTAAGTGAGGCCTATGTCCAGTAGTAGTTATTGGGCTGATATGATTATGATGATGATAGCTGCATCTACAGTACTGTAATATCTCAATTTCATCCAAAAAATTACATGTTTGAAGGCAATTTCAAGCAACTAAACTAGGGTACTGTAGCATTTTGTTTTTAAATAAAAACACATAGAAATTTTTAACCTATATTTTTAGTAGAGCCTCTACTAGAGCCGCATTTTAATGCACACACTCAATCAGGTCCCTAGATATTGCGGCAGCAGGATATTAATGTGTTACTATTATTATTTAAGTAGTATAAAATTGTCCATACAATATAACTATATTCTATAATATTTAATTCCACAGGAATCCTAAAGGTACCTCCCCCTAGTCAGATGTTGTTCAATAAAGACAGCCAGTTGATGGAGGATGAGAAAACGCTGGCCGAGTATGGGTTAACATCGGCCACAGCAAAGGCTCAGAGTCCTGCACCAATTGGATTGGCTTTACGGTACAATTTTATTTATTACTTAATTAATATAATAATAGAACAAAAAATGTATAAAGTTTTGAACAGTTTGTGCTGGATCCAAGCCATAATTCAATCGGTCCTATTGGAAATTTCTTGGGCAGGCCCTTAGTTTAGTCCTCTTAGTTGATCCACAGTAACTGTCCTACAGCAGATATCATGAGGATTATGATGAAGACTTTGATATAGTGTTTGGTTAGACATAGCAGTCAGTTAAGTAGCAGTGCACATGGAGATACAAACATGAACTTTCATGCCAGGACATAAAGATCAAATTGCCTGTGTTCCATTTATTATGTCAGATCAGAAATAATATAATGCATTTAAATGAAATCTGATTTATTCATCTAGGTTACAAAATAACTCTTTTGAAAGTAAAAATTAAGAATGTAACAGTTAATCTGAAAAAAAAAAAAGATTCAGCTAGGTAATTTGCAATAATATACTATTGAGACAGTTGTTATTTTACAAATTATATGAAGATCAGGGTATCCCAGTACTAGTTGTATCACATTTCAAATATTTCAATGTATATTGTCATATCAGAAATCACTGTATTCAAATTCCATTTAAAAATATAGCACTTACTACTGAATAATTTATGAACTGTTGGCAGTAGCAGAATATATTTTCTTTACACCACCTAACAAAACCCATAGCCACTTATCTATCATCACTTATTTGAGAGTATAATGATGTGACGTCAATTAAAAATAGATAAAGCATCAACCAAATTTAGTTTGACTGTCGTCATGGGTTAACGGTTATGGTGGCCAAGTCGCCACTAACATCGCCATTGGGCCACCTGGATTCAATTTCCAATGAGACAAATATTTTTCATAAACATTGCCGGTGTTCTCATTAATAAATTAATTAATTTGGTGTTGATATTTCACAGGAAGGAAAATGGAGAATTCGAGGCCTTGGATCTTACTGCCTACTCGTCGCCACCTGACTTGCCAGACGTGATGAAATCTCAGGAGACAAATGGACAGGAACAGGTACATTTATATTTTCTACTAGCTGACCCGGAAGACTTCGTACTGCCTCAACCAATTTTTTTTTTTTTGCAATTTTTCTCTCCTTTTAAACCTTCCCTAGACCTCCACAAACATTTCAAGACCAAGATAAGATAAACCCGTTCAGCCGTTCTCGAGTTTTAGCGAGACTAACGAACAGCAATTGATTTTTATATATATAGATAATAGTGTTCGAAGTTGAACATAATTATAACATGATGAAAAATTTAAGAATGAGGTGTATTTGCGTCTTATTTATATATATAATGATAGAAAATAGGTTATCATATTAAAGAAAATTTAAAATGTTATATGAGATTATTTCTACAACAGACAGCTCAGAATCAGGGCCATTTTAGTGGCAAATTAAGTACTCAGATGGGACCACGGTATAAAAAATCTATTGTCTATAATTACTGAAACCATGTTGCTGTTTATAATAATAATAATAAATAAATTCGTTTTCAGATAAATTATCCATAGCAATTACGTTATTAGATAATAAATTGTTATTTGTTGTAAGAAAGTGTATGAGCAATGCCTGCATGTATTGTTCCAGATGGATCAACATTAAACGACTCGGCCGTGGTTTGGACGGATCAGATGCAGGCACCAACATAGCATCGCAACGATTTTGTAATATAGCTCGCACGTGGGTCCTCACCACCGACCCCGCACGCGACATCTTAATTATATTTTTTTGCATATAACATATTTTGTTATTAATTTATCGATCATTTTGCTCGATTTTAAAAATATTCTGTTACATCTACACGATTCTTTGTAGTATTTTTGTGATGCTTTGTACGAAAGGAGTGTAGCTTTTTTTGTAGTTTATTGCGAAAATTTGACCACATGCATTGTGGTCTCACATTTGTAAGTGATTCATACTGGTTTTGTTACGTATATGTAGTTGTTGAGGCGACTTCTGTGCCGCCCTCGCGCGTGGCGTCGGGGCGTGTTGCAGCCACAGAAACCTTCCATAAGACTTGTTAGTGCTCGATTTGTGTACGAGCATTTGCCAGGGGTGTGCCGACACTCGATTCTTTATGTATCTACTATATCCACTACATAAGAGGCGCAGGGAATGGTACAGGTTTAGACATGGATTAAGTTAGCCCAAATTAATTAGTAGATGTCCAATTATAATATTTATTTCGGTGGATATATGACGCGTCGTGTTCGGCACATCCCTAGTGAAATAGATGTTGATACGTGAAGACCCTAATAGTGGTATGAACGATATCATTATGTAGTGGCTAAATACACGAGCCACTAACACATTTGGAATTATAATTATATAAATGGTATCTTGTTATCTGAATATTAGAAAAATTGTGCCTATGATTTTTCGCACTTAACTAATAAAATATTTCAAAGTCTATGTTACTAACTCAGCGACACATTTTGATTTTAATGGCTTGATGCTTAACTTTGTACCTTTATGTCATATACGGAGGTACTTTTATAAATTCATTTTTCACAGTACATTGTATGCGTAGTTTGTGTGCAGATCTGGTTATTTGTAGCTCAGATTGAGGAACCATAGAGTTATAGTGTGTACGTCTTACCGTTACTAAGGAGTTTTTATATTTTTAAGATACCATCTTGACAATTTAAGATTATATATACTTAGCTACGAATAAACAGGTTTTATTTATATGTATTAAAATGTGCAGATTTGAAAGAGGAATAAAGTAATACTGGCAAACGTGGGTACTTGAGAAAACACTGATCTCGTTAAAACTATTTTTATTGTATATGAATCTTTATTGTTACCTTATTTTTACTCATATTGAATGTTCTGACGGTACGGTTTGCGCAACTGCAGTTTGTGAACAGGAGGGTTCGAAAACACAATGTTTTAAATACACACGATGTGTTTGGTGTTGCCAGTGTGCAGACGCATTGTGTTCCCTATTTATTATATTAAAGTCCTTTCGTACACTGACAGTGTTACTTTAGACTTCCCACAATTTCATGTGTACACATTATAAATATGATTTTTAAATAAAAATTAATGATACGGTATTTAACTGATATAGTTATAGAATGGACTATAGATAGTAGCTAATTTAATAGGGGTAAAATAGGGGCTTTTTTATATTTCGTAACTAAAAAAAGTAATATTCGTTTCTCACCAACATTCTTTGATGTGATTATTAAAAAATGTATCGAAATGAATTTGAATATCTCTAGTTCCTCTCAACGAAAACTATTTTTTCTCTATTTTTATGTAATTTTTCTATTGCACCTTTTTAAATGTAAGATGTTTTGTATATTTTGGTTGAATTTCATCCATTATATATACGGTGTCGGAGCACGCGGTCGCGGCGATGACTACGTGCCCGGGCTGCTTACGGTGCATAGCTAGTTAATAACATACGAAAATCTCTAAGAGTCAGAATTGCTACCAAATACAATTTCATTTTAAATTCAAATCCAAAAATAGTAGGATAGTTGGGTAACGTAATTGCACCTTACTGCACTTATAATAAGATAGAGATTTGATAAAACATCTTTTTGTAATTGGAAATGCCACTACCACGGGTTTGCTAGCAGTATTTACGTGTGGTGATAAGTCAATGTTTTGTACCATAATATGCTTTCTCTCTATCGAATTTGTAGTGTACGAGCGGGTCGTGGTAGTGGCTCTGAATGTTCCCACACTAGTCGAACTCAGGTTTAAAGAGTGGTTAGCTGTTATTTCTCATATTACTCAACTTTGTTTAACTCTGCTGGTACAAATCCTACTGTGATGGAAGTACGCGGCAATAACATAATTTAAATATGTATTTATTCTTTTTTACATTATAAGCTATCGTAATCTAAGGTCTCAACATCGGGAAGGTTTTGTATACCAATTAATTATGAAGTAAATTGAACAAAACCGCTTAAAATACATTGAGACTTAGACAAAGAATACCTAGTGTAGTTTCAAAAATCCACAGATGAGCCAGCAAGAAATAAAGCTGTTTTGATTTGTTTTGCAGCGTTTTATTTCTCTAATTTCTACAACCATTTATATAATGTCGCAGCACTCGCAGCCAACTGGTTAACTCAGCCATTCAATTGCCTAGCCGTTTAACTAAACGGCGACGTTCAAATAATGGCCTAAATGAAATTCAGCCGGATCGTTAAATGCAACATTTAATGAACTGGCTGGCTAATGCTTAGGCCATTCATTTAACAGAGTGAAGAGTGTTTACCCTATAGGCCAATCAATGAATGATTGCGGAAGGAAATTTTGAAAGCAGAAACTGACTTAGGAACTTTGTTTAGACAGATTAGATAATAGTTACTACGTAACAGATACATCACTCCCATACAAAAGCGAAAATACCTACGTTATATTAGCCTACAAAAACGAACAAACGACGCTGCAAGAAGAAACGTATTCTACCAAGCGCGCCGAGAGTCGAGATTCCCGCGTACACCGCGTGAGTCCGTCATCGAGCAAAATCATTAGGGTTGTACAAAGAACATTAATGAAAACAACATGGCTGAAGTGAAACTTAAATTTTCTTATTTATGTTTAGTTTATGTACAATGAATGCAATGAAGTGAATGCGAGGTAAGCAGTTAACTTAAAACTTCTAATTTCACATCGAAATCAGACTTTAGTTAAGATTAGCCGCTAGACAATGCGTGGCAACTTTTTTATTTAAACCCGTCAAGTACCTTCGGAGATTAGCATGTACAAGCATCCAAACAGACAAAACATTTGAATATCGTCGTATTGTATTCTGTTACTATTTTTACTTATATTAGTTTTGTTAAATATATTCAATGTACACACAATCAAACAGTTAATGTCTGATTCCGACTCGCGCTTGACCAGTTTGTTTTAAGAACTCCACGCCACACGAACTCGATCGTAATAGATAGATAGACAAACTCGAAAACGACTCGATAATGTAGGTAATGAAATACAAACTGCATTTATTTCTGTAAGACCGCACTAAACTTTCTCGTAACTTTTAAAGAAAGAGTACCTACACATAAGAAGCATTTAAAAATTACTAGGTACTACTAACTAACTAAAGCGGAAAGCCAGCTGAAATACGTTCCTACTTTCAAATAACGTAACGTACCTTTCTTCATCTTTCGGCGATGAAAAAAAAGACATTTTTTATTTTTATTTTGTCTATGACATCCAACAACTTCACAATAATTAACCATCGTGTTGTTAGTCAAAACTTAATATACCTAACGTAGTGTACGAAAATATCGTTAGTATTACAGAGTACATTATCTTCTTACTTCTTACTCTCAGTGTCGCGTGCGGAAGCCCTCTGGCGATTTGGCTCAGTCGTGAGCTACATAGCGGTAGGCACATAGCGCGTGACCTTGAGCGAGTGACGGAGGCCTGCTAGTTAGGAGAAAAACACACTAGAAGTCCTTACTCTAGTCCTTGCTCCATACCCCCTCGGGTTGACCTTGTGGGGGGGGGGGGGGAGCACAACGAAGGTCCCGTTTTTTGTGCTAGTATAAAATATATTAATACCATTGCTAATACTCTTCTAGCAATTTGTATTGGCAACATTATTTTAACTCCTATTATTATCCTATATCGTTTTTAAAGAACGTAATACGAAGAGTATTGGGGCAGGTTCTTTAAAAACTGAATAGGATAAGGTTTCTTAGAGCTCGGTGACGCGCTCATGACGCCCCTCAGTGTTGCAGGCCATAGATTTGTATATATCTGTGTTGCAGGCGTCCGGTCCGTAGGCTACGGTAACTGGAGTGGCAAGTGCAACTGCTTATTATCGGGCGGGCGGCGGCGACAGGCCACGTACCGCGTACGAGCGTACGTATGTTTGCCATCATCGATCGTCGTAGTATAAAAAAAACTCATGGATGGTCACTGCTTGTCTGTCACTGTCAAATATTTTGTAATGTCAAACTTATTTTCATTATAGGTGCATGTTATAACCTCAAAATCATATTATCTCGTGGGATATTATAAAAATAAATCTATTAAAAAAATTCTCAATAACTATCGGCCTATTACATTATTAAATATAATTATTTTACGCCAGATAAAGTTGACATTTGATATAATAAATCTAATTTATAATGGGTAAACGTAAAGGGAAATGTGTTAAGAAAAATCCAACTACAAAAGAGTCTTTGGAGCCCGAGAATTTGGTGAAGGCTCCTCACTCGTTTGTAATACACCGTGGACAATGCAGCAAGGACCTCGTCGATCTTATGAAGGATTTCAGGAAAGTTATGGAACCTTTTACAGCTTCACAGTTAAAGGTTAGTTGTGTGTTATTTTATAAACATTCACGTAATTTTTAGGCCTATATAAATAATCGAAATGTAGCCTTCATTTGAACACTAGAAGTGCCTTGAAAATTAACCATATCAACGTTCAATAAATGTCTTTCAAATTCATTAAAGTATAATTATTACTTAACTTAAAAAGCAAACAAAGTGTTCATATCTATAAGCCGTGAGCCTTATATTTTTGTGGGCTCCTAGGAATTCAAGGAAGATTTTAAAGAAAGTAAAAAAGGTCAATCATGCATACCCAATAAATCTGATTATGATCAGAAACATAAAAATATAATCTCACACTATTTTCCCGGAAGGGAAGACAGGTGCATTAAAGCCATATCACTCCAGCTATGGTAAGTCCCATGCAATAGGTAATAGGGTACAAGCCTAGTGCTATTAACCGGCCACACTTGTTTCCAAATTCTTGGCTGATAATAAGGATTTCATGATAAACCGAATACCATTTATTGCCAAGCTAAGAGTGGAACCCGGGACCTCTTACACAGCTTTTATATATCTACACTTCCCGCTGCCCACCAAGGCAGTTGATCAGAAACGTGCTGGACTATATTTTCTCCTACACATATTTTTCTCCTTTAACAACACACTTTATATTATATTGTAGGAAAGGAAGAAGAACACAATAAAAGACTTCGTGTCAATATCAGGATACATGCACGTGTCTCACATGATGGTGTTCACGGAGACGGAGTTGGGCTCATACATGAGGATGGCGAGGTTACCTCGAGGACCCACACTTACCTTCAGGATACATAGTGTAAGTCACCATTGGTACTGATACTATATAAAAAACCACATAAAAATAGGTCCATTCGTTTTAGAGCTATGATGCCACAGACAGACACAGATACACAGACATGGCAAACTTATAACACCAGGGTTAATTAATAAACATTGTTGTTAATCATGTCTGTCTTATCTGTAGTCTTGTAAAGTTCTGTGGTGTTGTCTTACAAGACTATGAATTTTATAAGAATTATTGCTTGGTTATGGGAAATATATGCAATATTTATAATACAAGTCCTCAGTTAGTGAAATGAGTCTCACTTATGATTACGACTTGTACTATTACTACTACTCCTCCAATAAAACACACAGTGGCGGATTTGTAGTCTTGGCCGCCCAAGGCCCCAGACCATCTAGTATGTACCAGCCGCCCCTTTCTCAATATTTTGACAAGATTGGCAGCCCCTAATATCCGGCCGCCCTAGGGCCGGGGCTACTGGGCCTTATGGCAAATCCACCACTGAAAATACACCAATTGTTAAACAAAAGGTTATGCTATAGCAATAAGTAACAACCTAGGCATTTCCAATGAGATGAATTATTTAAGGAGTGTTTTTATAAAGAACAATAGAGCAATACTAGGGACCTGTCACAAAAACACTGGAGGTGTTTACACAGTGTTGGTCAACAAGTATAATGCAATACAAAACAAGGAATGCAGAAAACATGAAAAAAAATTTTTTTTTTTTTTTATACCACGACGGTGGCAAACAGACGTACGGTCCGCCTGATGGTTATTGTGTGACAGATCCCTTATAGAGCAATGGTATGAGAGAATGGCATGATATGACCAATACAGGCAATACATCTAATGATAACATAATTATAATCCTCTTTGTTAATCACCTCTGTTTTGAATCAAGGTCTAGCCTAGCTGGCCTTTTATACTTGTATCTATACTCTAAGTTATGAAGTTGAAGAGTTTGTTTGTTTTTTCAACTACTGGTCCGATTAGAAATAATCTTTTAGTGTTGCATAGCCCATTTATCGAGGTAGGCTATAGGCTATATAAGATCACGCTGCGGCCAATAGGAGCTGAGCAGTGGCCAAATAAAGAACGACGGGCGCGAATCCCCGCGCGGCTTCTAATGCGTACATAAAGTAAAACAATTGATAAATGATTAAAATTTATTGATGTGGTACCTATTGTATGTAAGTCAATACAACATTAAGATTGATAATCAATTCTATTATCCCCACAGTACAGCCTGGCCCGTGACGTAATCTCGTCACTACGCAAACAGTACGTGATGATGCGCGCGTTCCAACACGCGCCTCTGATCGTACTCAACAGCTTCTCTGGCGAGGGCATGCACATGAAGCTCATGGCTACCATGTTCCAGAATATGTTCCCAACTATCAATATTACTACAGTAAGTTATCCAATTACAATATAGCATAGGTATGTATGTACAAGACATATAGATAGTATTTCGGGAATCATACGCAAGACGCGAACTAACAGTACCCCAATTGTGTTTGTTGACGAATAGCAGTCTTCAATGATGTGACATTGGATAGAACTTCACACTAGGATCAATCAATAATGTTTTACTAACACTAGTGGAAGATAATTGTTACTAACACACACACAGGTTTGCCTGAAATAAACTTTTTATTTATTAATTAAAGCTTTGCAAGTGAGTGAAGAGCACAAATATGATAACAATAGGCTTTCTCATATGAAAAGAGAGTTGTGCATGCGGCAGTGTGACATAATAGAATCACGCTTTTTTCCCCGAAGGGGTAGGCAGTCGTGTACCACACCCACATTTCGTCAGCTTTTTGGTCACATGTAATAGGAGGTAAACCAATTGCCCAAATACCTGGTACTGAGAATTTCAATGGAGAAAAACTCAATGAGATTTTCGCTCGACCTTGGAGTCGTACCCGGAATATCTTGCGCAGTATTTGTATATATTCTTGCTGCGTAAAATATAATAATAATAAGAATAAATATGGTAAAAATAGGGCTGCATTAGGAGTTCCAATCGGAAGTATCTGAATCGAACTCGCGACTTCTCGATCGTAACTCCAATACTTTATTCATTGATCTAGATATTTAATTCACATAACAATTTCAGGTGAAACTAAAGAACATTCGTCGCTGCGTGCTAATGAACTACAATCCTGCTACTAAACTAGTCGATATGCGGCACTACGCCATAAGAGCCACGCCTGTAGGACTTAACAAAGGAACTAAAAAGGTGATTGTTATACTGTTTTATTAAGTAATAAGGATCAGATTACCTAAAGCCGGGTACTCACCAGCGAGCCGTAACTGTAACCGTTGCATGTATTGTAACCAAAAAACATAGTGTGTACGTGGCGTGGTTCGTAAAACCTGTTGCGAGCGGTACGCGTCCGGCTTGCAGCGAGCCGATGTTTACAACGTACTCATTTCTGAACCCGTAACGTTGCACGTAACTGTAACCGTTACTGTTACCAAAAACATAGTGTGTACGTGGATCGCGAGCCTGCGACGAACGCTACACGAGCGACTCGCAGCGAGCCAACGATTGTCGATTTTTGCCGCGGATCAAAGGGCGCTCGTGAACGACAAGAGGAGCTGCTAGCCGCTGCGAACCGAGAGACACTTCGTCCGACATCGTGTAGTTACAAACCAAAACTGAGGGCAGAGCCGGCCTCCCCGTTCGTTACTCCCCGTACACACTAGAACCTCGTTACTGTATCACGCAAGTTACGGTTACGGCTCGCTGGTGAGTACCCGGCTTAAGCTATGGAAAAAGTGCATGTAAGGTTATAACTTTAAGATGTATTATTTCTTGTACATATTTATATCTCTTAATATATATAAGAATAAACTATACAACAGTAGCGTTTTGTTTTATATTCTAATAATAATGAATTCTCAAAATGTTATCTTACAGATGGTGCAAGGCAAAATACCTAATTTGAATCGTTGTAAAGATATGTCGGAGTTCTTCGATAAGTAAGTACTTCGCTGCATATTTGTACATAGAAAAAAAAGTATTTAAAGACATAAATATTTGATCTATGTATGATGTTAATTTTTAATCTGTATTTTATTTTCATAAAGATCATTTTTAATTTTCTCTCTGTTATTGACGTATATAGTTTATTTATTTATTTCACAAACAATGTTACATTGTGTCGGAATATATTAATTACACAATATTAAAATAAAATAACTTAAATTAGACAGGCAAATAAGAGTTAAATAATAATAATTACATTACACAATGCTAGAAAAAAAAGAATAATTAAAAAAAAAAACATTAAATGACACTTTACGAATTCTTCAATTGAGTAGGAACATTCCTCATTCCAACATTCCATTTCTCATAGCATTAATAGTTACTAATATAAAAAAACCTGATGTACACAGAGCGGGTATACTATCAGAGAGTGAATTCGAAGATGACCCCAACTCACAGGTAGTACTACCACAAAGCTTGGCGACGAGAGGCGCCGCCGCTGAATCTAAGTCAGCTATCAGACTGTTCGAACTTGGACCTAGGATATCCTTCCAGCTTATTAAGGTAAGTAAACACTTATTATTGTTATTATTTAAAATTGTAATTTACTTAAAATGTGTATTTACAAACAGAGTGGCAACGTCGCAATTTAGTGTCATATTTCATAGTAGTTTTCAATTTATATTACTTAATGGGAGATGAAATGAAATCTCGTTTATTCATCTAGGTTACAAGGTAACACTTATGAAAGTCACAAGAATGTAACAGATTATCCGAAAAGTAGTGTCAGCAAATTTGCCTACGACCAGTTCGCTGACGGGGTGGAGCTAAGAGAAGAACTGGCAAGAAACTCACGCCACTCTTTTTAAAAAAATGGATAGTTACAATCTTTTGTAATTTACAATTTGGGTAGCGTGTAAAGTGATGCAGTAGAGCTTTATTTTTAAAATATGTTTGCAACACTTTTTAGAATACGTTATAATCTAGATACATCTACTACCTGGGATACATCTGTGTGCCAAATTTCCAGACAATAGATCTATTTAGATTATAATAATCTGGAATAGCATCTATATTTTTTACGAAGCAGATATATCTTACAGTCAATGCGGAACAGGCATAAGTGAGAATTGACTACCTGGCAATTTGCATCTTGAATCTATTAATCTAAGGTTCAAATTGCCTAATAGTGATTTTTAACGTAAAACTCTTTATGACCGTTAGTGATAATAATGTTACTAACTGATGCAAAGTACAAATTGAATATTTATTCGAAAATGTCAAATGTCTTTTTTTTAGGTAGAGGATGGTCTTATGGACGGTGAAGTACTTTTCCATGAACTGGTCGAAAAAACAGATGCAGAGAAAAAGTTAATCAAAAAGAAAAGAGAAGAAAAGAAGTAAGCAAATATTCTATAGTCTATTTATGAGAATACTAACATTGTAATATTTAAGTCAAGTAAATTTAGATGGCGCGATTGCAAAATTAGTAAGTACGCTGCTGCTAGATAGATAAAAAAACACTGTTCTAAGGTTGGCATATATAGCCCGACTGTTATTTATGGGAAACGTATTGTACGCACATCTAGTGAAATATTTATTATTAATACCTAGTTATGCGCTAGTACTATTCGTTTATAGTGTTATTATCCCCGATGGCGCGGTAAGCGGTTACCGTAGCCTATTAAGTGCTGCAACGCTAAGACTAATCACATTCGCGTTGCCGACCCTTTAAAAGCCCTCCCCAATGAGCTCTGAACACCAATACTCACTAGCAGGAACTCAACACTACTAAATTGTTTATTCTCATTGCAGGAGATTGAAAGAGAAACGTAAAGCACAACAAGAAGAGAATGTTAAACGAAAAGAGAAGGAAAAAGAAGATCTAAAGCAGAAAGCGCTCGAGGGTATGAAGAAGAAGAAAGAAGTTACTGAAAGTCAAAGGTAAGTTGTTTAGTCGTGGTCCCATACATCACCGGAGCTCATGAGATCGAAGTGCGAACATGTTACGACGATTAATTGTGTAGATCGTTCATCGAAAGCTAATTAAATCGAACGTATAATGATGACGAGACGCTACCAAATGGACACTGGTTGGTTAATAACAACGATAACTTTGTATCTCTGTTCATCACTGTACAGGAAGACAAATTAACTATTTGTTCCTTATCCAAGTTATCCAACTATGACGCCCATAGACAAAAATATCAATTTAATTAAATATCATAATTTCTCTTGATTATTATCAGTTCATAACATGATGTGTTTTTTTTTGGCTAAAATGACGATATAATTTTTAACTGATTTAGAAAAAAGGAGGTGCTACATTTTCTATGTCCAGCTGTTACAAACTGAGCATAGAATATTGACTGCTTATCAGCACGAACTTAAAACAGCCTGCTGATATTACAAGTAGATGTAGAAATATCGATAACTTTATTTATTCCACATAAATTGTGCGACTTTACACTTTTGTCCACAACAGTTTTGTTATTCCTTCGTACACACTAAGTAGGTTATGATGTCTAATACATGTACCTTTATCTTGTAGGCTCATGGAACTAGCTAACGCAGAATCCCAGCATGCCAACATGGATCAAGACGATGATGACGATGATGCTGATTACTACAGGCAAGAAGTCGGAGAGGAGCCCGAACAAGGTATGTCAAATACATATAATGTGGCTACAGTTAGCCTTGGTATCCCACTGCTGGGCAATGAATTCCTCCTATGACTATCATACTGTTTGTTCAGATCCATTTTTAGGTGTATTATGGTGATATGCTATGAGAAGTCTTTTTTCTTACCTGTTAAAATTACCCACATGACTAAACAAAGTACTATATAATTTCTATTCTTTTTAGATCTCTTTACAAAAGACACATCGAGAAAAAGGAAAGGTGATGAGGACGCACCGCGTGGATTTAAAAAGATGCGACTAGATAAAAAACTAAAGAAGAAATTCCAGAGAAATCAAGATACAAGCAATAGACAAGATGGCAATAAACAATTCAGACAGAGAGATGGCAACAATTTTCAGACTGACAGGAAAGGAGGAGGAAAGTTCCAGAATGACAGAAAAGGTGGTGGAAATTTCCAAAATGATAGAAAGGGTGGTGGAAAGTTCCAAAATGACAAAAAGGGTGGTGGAAAATTCCAGAATGACAGAAAGGGTGGTGGAAAATTCCAGAATGACAGAAAGGGTGGTGGAAAGTTCCAGAATGACAAAAAAGGGGGTCGAAAATTCAATAAAGATGGTAATGATAAACCTTTTAATAAACAAAAGAAAGTTTTTGGCGGTAAAATAAATAAAGGCAGACCTGGCAAAAGTAGTGGTGGGAAAGGTAAGGGGAAGAGGGGGAGGAAATAACGTCGTTAAACTAGTTTAAGGATTTATTTTTAATAAAACGTGTAAATTGATTTGTAATTTTATTTTAATTTTACAAAATTAACTTATTTGTAATCACATAGATTAACTCACAACGGGATTCGCACAGCGTCCGAGAGCGGAGTAACGTAATCAATTTAAATTTAGCATAATTTCAATCGTCTTTAATTTCCTTAAGGTTCAAAATGGTGCATGATTAAAATTAGTCGCTACGTCAGTTGTGTGCTCTTTCCTAAGGCACTGTTTTTGTTACATTTGAACTCTTGATTTAATATTGATACTGACACTGCAGTTATAAAATGTTATTAACATTATTTAAACTTAATAAGTTCTGAACAACGACGAATTTTCAAAATATCCATGAATTAATCTTGGTAAGTATTGACTAAAAGATCTCCCTTCATAGAATATCAGCGGTATTATCCGATATTCTCAATTAAATGTACGTACAATTAACAATAGACAATTAGGCGGTACTTATAATGTGGTTTAAAGCAGCAGTAAATATAACGTAATAATAGATGAACTCAGATCAAGAACACCATATCGTCGGCCATCATGACCTGGTTGTCCTGCGTCATCTTGTGGAGGGCGGCGTGCAGCTCCGCCGCGTCGAAGGTCTCGTGCGAGTACTTGTCGTTGACGTAGGCCGACACTCGCGACAGAGGGAGCGTGTTGGCGCGCTCCTCGCGGAATAGCTGCTGTAGCGCTGATTTGAACTGAGATAATCTGAAAGCAGAAATCATATTTCAAAAAATATACCTAATTAAGAATAAGTTTATTACCAAAAATATTATCTTACGACATTATGTTAAAACAAAGTAAGTATAAATAGACAAATGGGTACACCTTAGTATTTAAACATAATGTTTAATTACTGAAACTTGACTTGGAATTAGTTTTATATTTGCATTTATAATATTACTAGAAGTCGCGCAGGGCTTCGCTCCCGGCGTTCTTTATTTGGTCACTGCTCTATTGGCCGAAGCGTGCCCTTTCTCTATAAATGGGTTATCTAACACTAAAATAATTTTTAAATTCGGACCAGTACTTCCTGAGATCCTTGCGTTCAACCAAACAAACTCTTCAGCTTTATAATATTAGTATAGACTAGTCAAGACTAGTATAATACTTTCGCCCGCGTGCTATATTGGTAAAAAGTAGTATGTGCTTTTTCAAACTATTATAATAATATAATCTATCCGTGTACCAAATTACATACAGATCCTTTCAGTTAGTAGTATTCCATATTACCATTACCATCAACCTAACTTTCGCATTTATAACTTTAAATAAGATGTTTTTGTATTCTAATGGCTACAGATTTCAGTATTGTTTACCTAAGTGATTTGTTAACAATCATCATAACATTAAAATGACAGATTCGTAGACGAAGTCGTATGTCACTGAAGGTTTCACTTCATTAGTATCTTTTATTCTTATATGGACTACATTGTAAGAACTTGTCATATCTGACCTGCTAGCGTCGATAGTCTTTTGCGAAGACCTGGTGGTTCTTGGCGAGGTGTCCGGTTGGCTGGTGTGTGCAGCTCGCAGTACGGGCTCCGCCTCCTCGTCCGACGAGAACTCGTACGGGTCGCCGTTCTCACCACCCGCCTGGACATATCGACATAATAAATTAAACTATACATTTTTATACGATCTTTGTAGTATCTTTAAGTTAGTTACATCCAAACATTGAACAACACTGGTCACACTTAATAACCATTACATCATTCACAGTAGTTACACTTCGATGGTACCTATTACGGAGTCAAGGCAATACCCATGCCACCAATAAAAATAATTGATTTTTCTCGAAATTTTTTTAGGGTAGTTTTCAAAGTAACATACATACAATTTTTATGAAGTAAGGTTGACGCCAAAACAATTTCTCCATATCATTATCAGCAACCCATTAAGTTCCACTGCCGGGCTCGGGTCTCTTCTCCTCTATCTAGAGAGCTGAGAGGGTTTAGGCCATAATCCACTCATGCTGGTCTAGTGTGGGTTGATTGGTGATTTTGACAAGGTGATTTCTCCATATAAATTGAAAAAATTGCTTTAGATAGAGAACGATGCTTGCTACTAGTTAGTATAGGGGGCGTTAGTGACACAATGAGGCGATAAAGTACAATACGTACGGTTCTCCTGGAGCGCTTAGCTTTGGGCTGTGCGGCTTGCTCGCCGTCGGCGGCGGCTTCCTCGTCCGACGACGCGCGACGTTTGCGTTGACGCTTCTCTTTTGTTAACACCTGCATACGTTCATATTCTTTACATATTTTTCTCATATAAAAACAATTTGATTGAACAAATTATAATTTAATAACGTTTAAACTAATGAAATACCAGAAGGTAAACAAATTAATTCAATGTATTTATTTTAAGAAGGTGGTGGCATAAATTAAATATGTTTGTATGCTTAAATCTTTAAAACTACGCAACGGATTTTGATGCGGTTTTTTTTAATAGATAGTGATTCAAGAGGAAGGTTTATAGGTATAAAATATATACCACGCGGGCGAAGCAGCGGGCGGAAGCTAGTATGAAATAATGTCCAGTCAGACGTAATGAAACAGTTAAGCGGTGTCCAAGGAACATACCTTCTTGAAGTAAGCGAACTGCACCAGCTCAATGGCGGCGAGAGCGTCGTCCTGCGTCACTTGGAAGCTGAACCGACACTTGGCGTGCGCCGTAGACAGGCGGATCAGGGTCTCCAGGGTTCGCGCCGTCACCGGTTGGGTCTAACAGTCAAAATAACTTAAGTAAACTAAATGCATATTAAGTATTAACCCTGTGAAAAACTATAAAGTCTTACCCTAGCCACATCACTGTCCATCATATCCTGGTTCCTGAGCCTGGCGTACTCATCAGCGATGGTGTCTGACGCCTCCTGCGTGAGCTTGGGCTTCATCAGCCGAGCGATGTGGATGAACTTGCGCATGAACTTCGTGTTTAGGATCTGATCCTTCCTGCTGCGGGTGTTACCGTGGAGTAAGGGATCGTATTTCTCGTAGATTGATTGGTTTGATTCCTGTAGAGTAGTAAATGTTATTTTAACTTTATTTTGGAAGCTTAGTGCTTCATCAGTGGCGGTACGTTCATACAAGCCCAAAAGCCCGGCTTGCCCTACTAAAATGCTCGATCAAAAATATCTAATTCAAACCATTATCTATTTTAAAATTCGCGCGCTTATTTCCTCTTATGCGCGAGCGAGAGCAGTGACTCAGTGAGTGATGAAGCATCAAGCGAGAACGAGAGAGAACAACTTTTTTTTCTATCTCGCTCACCCGCACTGGCTTGTTATGAGGCTTTTGACCAACGACGGATCTCTCTTTCTAACCTATAGAGAAACTGTCAATTATTGAAATATAACTAGGTTAATTTATATATCAATCAGTATGAAATAATAAGCCGGGCTTTCTATATGAAGTTGTCGACTATGGAAGTGAAATGCCGCGGCCGCGCATGCGTACTCGCGTCTACTAACTTCACTCAGTTCATTTGTTTGACAGGACGAAAAGTTTTGGTTTTGTTTACTTACTTTAAAAATTGTTAATAAGATTTTAAAGTGATTCTTTACGTGACTTACATACAACAATGCAAGTAATAATTGTCCCTTGTGAGGATTAAAATGTGTTCTAGTTTTGGTGGGCGAAGAAAAGGTAATATTTTTGAACTTTGTTCTTTGTTTATATTTGATTTTATTAATGAGAATAACCTCGAAGTTGCCTTGCCCGAGTTTATAAAGTTAACATTATCTTGTTGTAACTATTACGGCTATGTAGTTCTTCGCTGAACGCGCATTTTCATTACTTATCTAAGAAATAATATCAATGATGCTATTGAAAAGCAGTTGTTGGCAGAATTAAAACGTTCACCAACATTTTATTCTTACTTATTCAAGTCATTTCTCAAGAAAGACAGACGATTCAATTTAGAATATAAATAATAGGTAGTCTTATAGGTAGGTAGGTACCTTTCTTATAGTCAGGCAAAGGTCAACTACCTACCTACTTACTTAGCTATCTTCGTTTATTCACTCTAGGAAACCAAAGGGCTTTTTTCAAAGTCACCGAAGGTATGCAATGCTGATTGTTTATTAGGTATATTCAATCAAGCACTAGCATAGGTACCTTCAATGTGCTTTGGCGGGGTGGCGCGCGGCGCGACCCTCTAATCAACATGTAAGAGAAATTGAACAAAATCCATAAAAAAACATTACACCCATCGCCTTTCCAGCGCAGTCAGGTTTGTTTACTTTTCATTTTATTATATTTAAGTACAAAAATAGCCTTCTGCCTATTCTGGAGTATTCGGGTAAAAAGCATAGGTAGGTAGGTATATCGGGCTTGCCTTATCCTTAAACCCTAGGCACGCCACTGTGCTTCATTAGTAAGTAATTATATTTCAATTTACCACACACTGGAGTAAACTAGCTGTTGTCCAGGGCTTCGCTCCCGTGGACTACTTAGCTACTATGTTGGTAGCATGATGTTATATAGCCTTAATCGATAAATTAACCATGTAACACTAAAAGAATTTTTCAATTCGAGCCCAGTAGTTCTTAAGGTAATTGGGTTCAACCGGGTTGCTAATGATGATGATGATGATGAAACTCTTCAGCTATATAACATTAGTGTATATGTAATATACACATTTGTATAACTAAACTTGCATAATGAAGTATAGATAGTAAATATTACCTCAACTTCATCATTGTCCGGATTTTCTGTCGAGAGCATCTCTACTGAAGAGCCCATCGGTAATACTTCACCATCTTGTTCTTTTGGATTCCTACAAGACAATATTGAGCATTAACATTTTGTTTATTCAATAAAATACAACGTAAGTATATCCTTTCATATTAAGCTGCAAGGACAATATTATCTATGGAATGTTTTCTATAGTATTCAATAGTAGTTGTTTTTTCAGTTCAGTAGTTTTATAAATATCAATAAACCGTATTTACATAGTAACACAGTTAGTTTGACTTTGTATAACAAAACTTACAGTACACAAATATGAGTATCTTGAGATGCATGCGTTATTGTTATTTTTTACAAAATTAGCATAATGGAGATTGTCATTTTTACTTCTAGAACAAGTCATAGTTAGACTGTCACCGTGGCATCAATTAAGTTGTCGCCTAGCCATTAATATCGTGCCGGGTGTCTGATGTTAGATTCCCACACGAGAAAAAATGTATATTTGTGTTATTCATAGATATTTGTTTCGAGTCTGGGTGTCATCATCATATCAGCTCAACGACGTCCACTGCTGGACATAGGACTCACCTAATTTACGCAAACGCAAGCGGTCCTGTGCCGCCTGAAACCAACGGCCGTCACCCGCAACCTTGACCAGGTCATTGGTCCATCTGCTGCGGAACTATCCCACGTCCCCGCGACACAGGGCTTGTTCAATAATACGGGCGTTGTCTTTTACAAAATAAATAAAGACAGGTCTTACCTATATCTATGCATCCTTAACACATGCTCCGAGATCATATTATCGTGGTCGGCGTCAGCGATGTCCAACATCACGAACAGCAAGTCGAAACGTGACAACAGTGAGTCTTGTAGACCTATGTTCTCCATCGGTGTCTTGTACTGGTCGTACTGTGGAACAATGTTGAGAGATTGCAGGGTTACGTGTTGGAAACAAAACAGCAAAACAACCCGTCTGGCCAGCGTGGTATTGTAGGCTAAATACCCCCATATTCTTTTGAGACATTGAAATGAAGATAAACAACAAAATGTAGTTAGTTTTAAGTGAGACCTTGAGAGTGTACCTTCTACAGTACTACTTCCTACAGTAAACCGCAGCTGTAAAAACTCTTTGTGTTCTGTTAGTAAGTAGTGGCAATCAGGGCCCTGATTCTGACTCATCGGATTGCTCCCGGATCGTAAACTTCTCCGATTCTTAGATCGACGTACTTTTACAACTTTAGTTATTAAGTGCTATAAATTAGTTTACCGTATAGAAAAATAAAAAAACTGATTAATATAAGTTTTTTTTCCACATCCATAAATTTTTTTAACATTCTGTTTTTTAACTTTAAATAAACTGATAGTTCTGGCCGAAAATTTTCCGACAGCTCAGAATCAGGGGGCAGAGCTGTTTAGGAACGGAAGAGGGTGAACGCGCATGTGATGTGCCTGATATCACAGACGTCTTTAGGCTATGGTAAATGCTTACCATCAACCGGGTCGTTAATTGCGCGGTATATAATGTAGTAGAACTTACTCTGCCGTAGACAGGGTTGGCGGCTGCCAGCACGGAGCACCTGGCGTTGAGCGTGGCGTGCACCCCCGCCTTGGCGATGGTGACGCGGCCTTGCTCCATGACCTCGTGTATGGCGGTGCGGTCGATGTCCGACATCTTGTCGAACTCGTCTATACACACCACCCCGCGGTCCGCCAGCACCATGGCGCCGGCTTCCAACCTGAATATATACTAATTATATATATTTGTTCATGAAACGTGGCACGCGGAGGGCAGTTGGGAAAAGTTTACAGCACTAAGTTGTAGACAATTTGATAAGCTTTCGTTAAGCAGAAGGATTGTTTCTCCTAGACCGTACCGTTTTTGAGTTATAAGCCAAAAACTAAAATTGTACCTTTACCCCTCTCCCCCCACTCCAGCTCACCTTCGAAACGTCAGGATTTTTATGTTCACTTTCTAAGCATCCTTAACAACTTTTCGAAAAATCGCTTTTGATTTCCATGCACTCTACACCCCTTTTTAGAGCCTTCGTTAACTGGACTATATCTATTACGAATGATATAGTTATAGTCTTTTTAACTACAGAAGAATCCTGAACACCTCGTCTCATCTTTCTTGAAAGAGTAATACAATATCCTACAAACCTCCTGTCTCCAGTTTCAGGGTCGGTGGTGACAGCGGCGGTGAGACCCACGCCGGAGGAGCCTCGCCCCGTGGTGGTGATGGCTCGCGGCGCCGTTTGTAACACGTAACGTAGGAGCTGAGACTTCGCTACTGATGGGTCGCCGATCAGAAGGACGTTGATGTCACTGGAAATTGAATAACAATACAATAGGTTTTACGGAGTGGGTGTATTTTCGTTTATTTTCTTTTTAAACACTATGACCACACTAGGGAACAAGCCTATGTTTATAATAATATTCTACCACATTCACACAGCGCCATCTAGTCCCAAAGTAAGCAATTATATTTGCTTGTGTTATGGGTACTAAACAACTGATATACTACTTAAATACATTTTTTTTTTTTGAAAATACATACATATTATAGATAAATTACACCCAGACACAGAACATACCTCTATGCTCATCACACAAAGATTTGTCCTGGGTGGGGATCGAATCCACGACCTCCGGCTTAGCAGTTAGGGTCACTAACCACTAGACCAACAGGCCAGTCACAATGCACGTCACAAACTCAAAACTTTACCTCTTTATAATATAATATGAAGAAGGGTGAGATTTGACATAGACATAAGTTTATATGGAAATTTGCAGAATGAAACTATGTTATAATATATTTTTGTGTATTTGATAACCCATTTTCAACCATGATATAATTAAACACCCCAATCTTATATTCGCAAATGTTTACGATGTTGGAGCTCTCCGACGGTTAAAAATCAGGGCTATGAATACTAAAAGTAGTCCTTCTTCAAACGTGGTTTAAAGAGAGCTATCCTCTCTATATAGGCAGCGGCTTGTCTGTGCCCCCAACATTGCCAACGTCCATGAGCAGCGGTAACCACTTACCATCAGGTGGGCCGCTAGCTCGTCTGCGACTTCAGGCAATAAAAAAAAAAACAAAGTACAACTCACCCTCTAAGTCTAGTGCCATTAGGCAGCACCTTCTCCATGCCTCCCAACAGTAAGCACAAGATAGCTTTCTTGATATAATCGTGTCCATGTATACTTGGTGCTAGAGACTTGCTCAATAACTCGAACACATCTGTTGTGTTGCGCTTGGCGAGGCGCTTGCAAAGCTTCACATCTTCTAGAGTTATGTTCATGTTCATTTGTTTGTTGATCTCTGTAATGTTGTTTGCTATTAAGATTGTTCTGGAAAATAAAAAAATATTGCTTAAGTGTGTATCTTTGGAAATCGGGTCAGCTGTTTATATAGAGGAGAGGAGATCTGGTCGAGCGACAATAATGAGTTGATGATGATCTTTACATAAGTATGACCTTTGACCATATTGTCCAGCAGTAAGCTGATAATAACAGTACATTTAACAAGTATGACAAATTATAAACTCTAGCTATTTAAGCATGAGAATAACCCTAACTCCCCCCTGTGCAGTAAAAAATTTTGATTACTCACAGGACAAATTTAAAGCACAATTTGCGCATTAATAAAAATAGTTAAAAAACTTTACCTAAACGTGCCAGCAGTGAAACTTCCCTGTTTGCTAGGTAAACACCTGTAGTTGCCCACTATTTGTACTCTGTCACCCGGCTTGCATTTATCCACTAAATCATCATCACAAATAACATCCACACTGCGAGGCAACTGCCCGGCTGGGGCACGTTCAGGCATTTCTTGTACTGTTATTGTTTGGTGGTCTTTGTACCGAGATAGACCGTATTCTGTTTCTAATGGGTTGCCTTCATCATCCTGTAAATATAAAAATATGATTAAGTAACATTGCAGCAGTATATGCAAGACAGTAGTAGTATGTGACTACGGGGAAGCCAAAAGATGATTTTTTAAACTTATTAAAAAATAGTGATAGCCAGAATTGATTATAAAGGGATGCAATGCTTTTGTAGTGCTAAGTTATTATAAAGAAATAAATCAGTTAACCCATTGCACGTCATTGGCACAACCTCTTGTTGCACAAGAATGGAGATAGCTTTCCTTAGCTATCTTATCTAGTTAACCGACGACTTATTTTTCGAAAAAAAAAATTTGACTGAATTTCACCAGTGACATAAGTAATAAAACTATCTAAGAATTAATTTATAATATGAAAAATATGTCACAAATCTATCAAGTAAGTTTCAGATAGGCTACATACTTGGTGGAATAGGGTTCATCATGTAGGACATCCACTACTGGACACAGGCCTCCCCTAGAGATTTTCAATATAGCCGTAAACTAACCTTTGTAGGATAAACAGCAGAAGTAGGGAATGCCTCAAACGATGTGAGATCAGTGTACTTTCTCTCCATCACCTTTTTAGTGGCGGGGCAGTAGTGCACACTTCGCACTACTTTAGGTCTTACTAAAGACACTCTAGTTACAATACCTTCTACACAAATGAGGTTGCCTAAGTACCTGTAAGATAGAGTTAAGTAGTTATTAGTTTGGATTGTAAGAAGTTTCAGTTCTATAAACAAACTTTAAGCATCACTTTTTAACACTTTTTATTTGCAAGCTGTAAGTGTATACTTAGCTGTCGCTATTATATTATCTTATTACGTTTTTCTCCAATGAGACAAGAACATTATAGGGATAAAGCCCTTTTTTTTTGTAAAACCCTTTGTTTTAATTTTAATTGTATTATGACTTACAATCTTAGTTAGAAATAAGTCTATATTGGTGTTCTACTGTAATACTATTGGTGGACAAAACCAAGCAACCCACAGGTAGACATCATTGAACCCAAAATGCAGTCTTAAAGTGGTTATATGTGAAGTTTGTTGATAGTACATAGTAATTTTAAACTTAACAATATTTATTTTTCATAAAATGTTTTTTTGTTTGATTGTTCAATCAAAAAAATATGTTAAAAGGGTGTTTCATATTCCTCACATAATTTTTGATTTTCTGATAAATTAATTTAGGCTTTGTGCCCGTCATCTCATATTGGTGTGATGCAAGGAACTTATATCTCCTAACTAAGATATAAGTTCCTTAGTGTGATGTTACAGCATCTAGTTTGTAAAAATCAATACAAATACTAACCGGGATGTCAAACTTCTAGGTGTTACATGTTTATTACCAAAACTGCCACTAAAAGCGACGAAAAATTCCTCCTGGACCTTGGCATAAGTCGGATCGATAGATGATACATATTCCTTTAGTGCTCGTTGAAAAGCAATCTGTTCCTCAAACGCATTATCAAGTAGATTTTTCGCACGATCAGGATATTTCCTCCTAAGATCATTCACGTTCACATTAAGCCGCTTAGACTGATCCGCTATCATTTGTTTGACTTTCTCCACGTATATCCCTTGATCTTCCTGAAGCAAAAAAGTAAATAGTGTAAAAAAGAAAATATTGGATCTAACCAGGAAGTTCATGAATAACAAACCTCATCATCAAGGAACTCCAGATATTCTCTTTGCAAGTCCCTAAGACGTTGATCAAAATCACCATCTTCCATTTTTCTTGTAACAAAATTAAAATATAAAACAACTAATTAACTATAAGCTCCTGGTTTTAGGTATGAAATAATAAAAAAAAGGAAAAGTAATATCGTATAACCACAAATACACGCCAAGTTTTTGACAGTTAAATGTTTTGGCGCCAAATATTCACGCTATTAATTGGTGTAGGCCATAAAATTAAAATTAGTCGATTCATAAAATAAAAGTTAGTCGACAAGTTTATTATTAGGGCCATTTGCTATAATTTATACTGGCAATAATTAGATAACGCGTTCCAGATTCTTGAAATACTAAATATGTGTTCAATAATAGCATAAAAAGAATATACCTTTCTCTTTCCCTTACAGATAAGTTTCCATTTGTCTCTTTCTCTTTTGTTTCATTAAGTACTTTGGAGGTTCTTTCTTCGTACCTATACTCTGTGGTTCTTTGTCATTATTGTCATCATAGCTTCGTAGAATAGTATCTGTGTTCAGGAAAAATAACCTTTCAAAATAAACAAACATAGCTTAATATTTAAAGTTTTTTATAAATTTCATGGCTTAAACTACCAAGTGTTAAAGAATATTAGTATAATGTCTGAACCAAACTCTAGTTCCAACCAGTCACCACCACAAAATAACAAGGAACCGACTGACCGGGCAAAATTAAAGATCCTCGCTTTCCATGGATATCGACAGAATGGTGCTGTGTTTCGTGCAAAAATTGGTTCGTTCCGTAAAGCTGTTGCTAAATACGCTCAGCTTGTGTTCATATCAGCACCACATAAAGTGGTGAACGAAGATGGAGGAGGTGATGAAGGTTAATATTTTTATTTTTAACATTTTATGTTTGAAATACCTCTTTCCATCAATAATAGTTAAAAATGGACTATATTACTAATTTAGCTAATCTAATTATTCAGCATTGTCTTTATAATTAAATTTATAGAAATCCTATGGCTTCTTCAGTGTCCCTTATTATTTGTTAAATAATTGATGTAGGTGCTGGTGAATTAACATGTAATGACTTCATTTTATTACTAAATTCCTGTTTTATACTTCAATAAGATTATGACTACAACCAAGGAAGGTTTGTCTAAAGTTGTGCTCTTAGGTTTCTACTATTTGACATCCTTCAATGTAGTTTTATCTACTTTTCCAGATTCCCGATCCTGGTGGTTCAATGCAGAAGACAATAGTTTCAGTGGGAAATGTCTGGGAGGTCCAGCACTGGGCTTTGAGGATACTCTGGCTCTTGTAGAGAAAGTAGTGAATGAACATGGGCCATTTGATGGGTTCATGGGCTTCTCACAGGGTGCCTGTTTAGTTGGATTGTTAGCTGCTATGCAACAAAAAGGATGTAAGAATATGAAGTATTATGATGTCTTATATGTTTATAAGCTTTTAAGTGAATGAGTCATAAATTGGAGATGCAAATCTTAAAATAATATCAATACCAGATTCTTTAAAAGTATATAATATCAATTTATATTCTATCAGACAGCCTTGTTCCCCCAAACCACTTGCCAATGAAAACATTTTTAATGTGAAGTATTTAGCATATTTTTTATAGTCTTGCCAAAGGGTTTTATTTATAATATTAAATAATTGTTGCTGAACATCCAAATTATTAATTAATTTATTATTTTAACTATGGTAATGCAGCTACGATTTAATTACATCCTTTGATTATATGAGATTCAATTATTCATAAGGTTAGATATTAGTATTTTGAGTAACATTGTCCATCATTTTTAATTTTATTAGTCATAGTTACAGTATATTACATCTATTATTTAACTCAATTAAATTAACTATTAAAAGTAATATTTAAAACTACTTCATAATGTTATTTTTGTACATAATTGCCCAGGAAATTTAGAAGTTAATGTTTATGCACACTTATTTTCAGATCTACCATACTCATTTAAGTTTGCAATATTTACATCTGGCTTCCGTTCAGGCAGCCTGGTACACAAAGGGTTCTATGATGAAGAGATCACACTTCCCTCTTTACATGTCTATGGAGAGAGTGACTCTATTATACCTAAAGGTAAGTTGTGAAATCTGTCTGTCTCAATTTCAGCTGTTCTTAAAATTATATCCAGACATGTTCATATAAACAATATATTCACTTGCTTTCGCCTGCAGCTTGGTATGTCGGCAAAAGGTAGGTCTAACTAATGGAAAAAACCTCATCGGTTTAGAAGGAATTCGTGATATTGATTATACAGGCAGAATATACTATTTAAAAATGAAAAAGTTATTTTAGCCATATAATCTATAAGAAATATATTTAATTAACTATTTCATTTTAACACCATACCAGCTGTAAGAAAGTGATGATGAAAATATATTTCTTTACTTAATAATTTTACTTTTTTTAGTTTACGAAATAAAAAGTGTATGAACACATACAGCTGGGATATGATTAAATAGGCTCTATAGGTAAATATAATATAATAATATAATTTTCTTTTTCAGAGATGAGTGAATCACTTATAAATCTTTTTATAAAACCAGTGGTGGCTGAACATTCCGGAGGCCACTACGTCGCCTGTTCTGGCGCCATCAAAGATGCATACCAAGACTTTCTTAGTGATAGATACCAAGAAATGTTAGAACAAAATAATACAGAGGAAAAAGAATCATAGTATAATATTTGTTGTAATAATTTGTAAGTGATGTTATGAATGCCATTTGTGAGCTAAATGGAGATTGGTTTCAAATAAAATTATCTTTAACTGGATTATATGTATTTCCTTTTAACAATTTTCTTCGTAACCTATCTATTCCTTTTTAATTTATCCAAAATGATGAAGGTAGAGGTCAGTGTGCAGTGGTTTGAAAGCAAAGAGCTTAAAACGTTTGGGTGCTTCACTTACTGCTGTCAAAACTGTCAAAAATATGTTCAATGTCACACACTTCGGACAATTATTTAATATGAACTGAAACGCGACATGAAAGTAAGGTTATGTTTATAAAGTGTTCTTACATGTTGTAAGTTTGAGACCAGCAAAATAAAAAAATAATTGTAAATTTAAAACTTTGCCTACAACGAAGTTAAAATGTGGCGCCGATACTTAATGTGGTTTGCACAAGAACACGTAGATTTCCGGCATGCTGTAAGTTATGCAAGTTTTTTTTTAGGTATCTCTAAATTCTTTATTTTTCATGATTTAATTTGGTCCAATTGTATTGTTTTTCAGGAAATGAATAGTATATTATCCTTACTTAACATTCCCATTAAGTTTGTTGAACAGCCGAGTATCAAAAAGCCGTACTGGATTGTTGAATTGCCTTCAGAAGAGTGTGTTAAAAAGATTGCTTCAAGATCAGTGTTGGTCAAAAATTGTATTGAACTTTGGTCTAGGGCAAAAACTGTGTCACAATTACATCTAAACTTAAATAATTCTTTAAGAAATACATCAGGAGGATGGATTACAGGTGATAACAAATGTTCAGACATCAGTGATAGTCATTTATGTCCTAAAGAGTTGATAGAATCGTGTTGTACAGCGAAAACCTCATTCAAAGTAGAAGTAGAAACTTTTTGCAAACATTTCTCTATGAAAGAGAAGGTTGAAAAAATTGAGGTAAAGTATACCTTTAATACCTACTTTTTTACATTTTATATTTAAATAATGGAATATATTTCATTCCAGAAATTCCATTACTTACCCTTAGAGGGTCCTGTGAAGCTCAAAAATCCAGATGTGACATTAGCATACCTAGAGTTCTACGGTGTTGACCCAAATAACGTCCCGGAGGAGCCTTATGATGTATTCTTTGGAAAGTGGGTAAGGTTTAAAAAAAGAAAACAAAATATTGTCATTACAATTTTTAATATGTTGTGCTCCACATAATTAAAGTAAAGAGGAAGTTGTATTTGATCTGATTTAGAGTTAGTTGCATAGTAATATTGTAATTTAACTTTTATTATTTATAAACTCATTAGGTAGCTGATGGCCAGCGTGATTTGATCCAGGTTCACTCTCTCAAAAAGCGCCAGTTCATTGGCAATACAAGTATGGATGCACAATTAGCTATCATTATGGCTAACCAGGCACAAGTGAAGTCTGGGGATGTGGTGCTCGACCCGTTTGTAGGCTCTGGCTCATTACTCGTACCTGCTGCACATTTTGGAGGTATAATTATAGATATTTATTTGTATTTTTTTATACCGCAACATGCAACATTAAGCTGTTATTCCTATCTGTGAACACCTGCAATACCAGGGGCATCACTTCTCTTGCATCCATCATATGTTCCCCCTTTTTCAAGAACCCCATACCATAGTCTGTACTTTATTAATAATGCTCTCTGCCTTAATATCAATTTACTTTTTATTTCTTACTGCAAGCCTGGAAACAACAACTTCAAGTGTTTTGTGAGATATAGTAGTTTCCGCTATCATAAAATGTATCTATCTGCTATCATAATGTAATAATTTTGGAGTTAAGAAGTTAACCCATAACTGTATGACTATAAATTTCCTCCTCCGCAAGTCATTGCCCTGAGTACTGAGGGCAGTGCAGAGCAGCATTGTTTCGTTAGTTGTAGAGTGAGCAATCTGGTCCTACCAACGCATACTGTTCCCGTGATTATAAATAATGGTTGTTATATTTAAATGCAGGCTACGTTTGGGGTTCAGACATCGACTTCATGATGCTGCACGCTCGGTCGCGGCCCACTCGCGTCGGACAAAAGGTAACAAAGTATGTATTACATCAGGTGAGCTGGCTACATCCCCAGAAATGTGACATCATAACAGTTCAAAAAAACCACCTTACCAACCATACTAAACGAGTCCTACTTCCTACTAATAATAATATTATAAATGCGGGAGTTTGGATGTATGGCTGTTTGTTTCTCAATAATGTCAGAACGTGCAGTGGATAACGCTGTGAGTTACGCAATAACATAATATAACTTAATATTAAGACCCTATTTTAATAAAATTGTGTAACTGTTTGTTTTCCCGAATAAATTAAAATAAAACAGCTAAAAGGATCTGTACACAGATAGATTATAGTGTGGAATATCATAAGCTAAGTTTATGTATTGCTAGCTGATACCCGAAGCTTCACACCCGCGGATCTTTTTTTAGCCACTATTCAGCTCCTTTTGGTCATAGCCTGATATTGTATAGCCTAAATTTTTTTAAATTTGAACTAGTAGTTCTTGCGATTAGCGGGTTCAACCAAACAAACACTAGCTTTATAATAATAGTGTAGTTAAGTTATTGTTTGTAACTTTCCAGGTTCGTACAAAAGACGAGAGCATTCGCGGCAACATGAGACAATACAACATTGAGTCTAAATACTTAGATGTTGTTGTGAGTGACTTCTCGATGCCGATGTGGAGACGCGAGCTCAAGTTCGACGCTATTATCACTGATCGTAAGTATGTAGGAGGTATGAAGGTAGAGAAGCAATTTCTGAATTTCTCTCTCAAGGATTAGCCATGATAAACTGATAATACATTATTAATCAGTTATCATAATATCATAAAAATATATTATTAATCAGTTTTTGATTTTCTATATTCATAAATAAGATAAAATAATAAGCGGTAAAAATACGTCGTTCTAAGATTTAAAAAAGTTAACGATCCGGGAGCAATCAGCAATCCTACGAGTCAGAATCAGGGCCCTGAAGCTCTTTTTTTCATGGACGTGGGGCCATAGTAGTTACAATTTCAATTGGTTACAGTTTGAAATATTACACACCTAAATGAAAATACAATAAAAATTGGATATTAAAAATAAAAAAGTATTAAGCTATCGAACTTTAATTTGTTTTCGTCAAGAAGTATTCAAATTCAAATTCCGAGAGCGGGAGTGCGGCCGCACACGGACACGACGAAGCGCTCGGCTCTCACTCTAGTAAATGATTTTTCTAAATGACAGAAAAGGATAATCATAGGCAAGCGCGAGTCGGTTCTGCTAGATGTGGTGCATGCAACCCTTAGGTTGTGTCTAGGGCATCGGAACCGGTTTTTCCCGGAACCGAAAGAACCGGGAATTCCCGGTTCTAGGGGCTACAAAAAGAACCGGTTCTCAAAATATGAAGAACCGGGTTTTCGGTTCTTTCGGTTCTTCTACAAATTAGTGATTAACGCAGATCAACTTCGATCAAATAAGCACTAGATACACGCTCGCATACAAAACCAACGTCAAATAATGGCACTCGACAGTACTACATACTTATAGATGTATGTATTTATTATACAACAATCCTGTAAATTTTATTAATTAAAATATTCAAAGATTTTCATGCAAAATATATCGTAATAGTTTATACTCGTAGATTTGATCAAAAGGGTTTATTTCCATCCAGTCACACATCCAAACCTATAAGTTACTCGTTGGGAAAAAAATTCTCATCATGTCACACTGTTACTTGATGCAACTGCTTGCAATTTTTTTCTCCCAACCAGTAACACTGCCAAATATTGGTGTTACTGGATGGGATAAAAAGTTACATCGAGTCACACTGTGTCTATTTGGGAAAAGTAAACATTTTATATTCCCATCGAGTCACACTTTTTTATTATATTAGTGATTGATATTTTTATTATATAGAGAGTTGCTACTAATCGTTAGACAGTTGCTACCCCCGATTTTTTTTTAAATAAACTACTTTTGAGGTGATGAATCATTCCATCAGGTTGACAGGTCACCTATCCAGTGAGACAAACTGCGTAAATGAAAACGATCATGCCATTCATCGACTTAAAATGTCGCTTTTCCAGAATTTTACCATTCATAAGTTTATTTTAAAAAATGTCGATGTCGATGAATGTCAACTGTCTAACGATTAGTAGCAAGTAGCAATAAAAATATCAATCACTAATATTATAATAAAAAAATAAAAAGTGTGACTCCATGGGAATATAAAATGTTTACTTTTCCTAACAAGACACAGTGTGACTCGATGCAACTTTTTTCCCATCCAGTAACACCAATATTTGGCAGTGTTACTGGTTGGGAGAAAAAATTGCAAGCAGTTGCATCAAGTAACAGTGTGACATGATGGGAATTTTTTTCGCAACAAGTAACAGTGTTACAGGTTTGGATGTGGATTTTACGAACAAAATTCTAATAAATTTGCAAAAGAACCGAAAAGAACCGAAAGAACCGGGTACCCGGTTCTGTGTTGTCACTGGAACCGAAAGAACCGGTTCTTACAATATGGCCGGTTCTCGATGCCCTAGTTGTGTCTCTGGTATTGACATCTTTTATATGGTGGTGGTACTTCCACATTTACGCTGCTAAATATGATCAAGGAAAAGCTCTTGATATTTTGATATACTTTGTCTTTTTAGGTCAAATAAATGGCTGTTATGTCCACCGTATTAGATTTACTTACAAAGTTACAACAGACCAATAAAAAATTACAAATTTCAACTCTACGGTATTCGAAAGAAGGTCGTTAGTTATTTTTCTGTATAAGTTTATAGTAAGTTGTTGTAATATTTCAGCTCCGTACGGTGTCCGCGAGCCAACAGAACGTATCGGCATAGAACGTGAGAACTACTCGCTATCGGACGACCACCTGGTGAACCATATTCCTGCTAAAGTGGAGTACGGTCTACCACACATATACAGTGACCTACTCAACTTCGCCGCAGGACATCTAGAGGTCGGCAGGAGATTGGTATGCTGGTATCCTTTAGTACGGTTAGTATAATAAATTGAAAAGTGTAAGACAGACGGAGCCGCTGTAAAGTTTGTTTGAGAGAACAGTTTTTTGAGCTGAAGAGTTTTCTTTTTCACAAAGCTTATTAACAATCATAGAAAGTAACAATCATACAAATCTTATTAACAGTGTACATAAAATTATTATATTAAAGTTTTATTAATTTGTAAATGACTTATTAGAAACTTGCCTTTTCACAGAGAAGAGTACAATGAAGAGCAACTGCCAAGTCACCCGTGCTTCAAACTAGTATCGAACTCGGAACAGGTGCTATCCAAGCTGACGGCGCGGCGACTGCTCACGTACGAGAAGATACACGACGACGTGCCTCACATGCCCGTCGATCCTAACGCAGGCGCGTATAATTTTAGGTAGGCGTTCCACAAGGTGCCGTTTTAGGTCCCTTGCAAAAATTATGAACTTCACATGGATACTAAAAAATACTATAATAACTGCCTCGGTAGCGCAGCGTGAAGTGTATACAACTGCTGTGCAAGAAGTCCGGGTTCGATTCCGGGGTCCGACAAAAATGGTATCGATTGAGTTTTTCTAATATGAAATTCTCAGTAACAACCCAGAGTTTGGCAACAATTGATCGGTTGGTGGTAATAGGTTCGCCCCCTATTACATGGGACCAAACATAGCTGGCGAAATGTGAGTGTGATGCACTTCGGCCTACCCCTTCGGGGAAAAGGCGTTATGTTATGACATAATATTGTTAATTGTATCTCTGGGGTGACGTCATCACTAAGAAGTCATTGCATTGAATAGGTCTTAATAGCCCTGTAATATTGTACTCTGAACTGTGTGGCAGAAAACTTTTTCAAAGTTAAAGTAAAACACACAGCAACTTTCATGACTTTTATTTTCTAAGTCACAAGTTAGCCCAGAGCTGTTCTATACACAGTATAATATTATCTGTTTCAGAGAGAAGTACTTCTCAGTAGGCGAAGAATCACGACGTGAGAGGAAAGAAAGGAAAGCGGAGGAATTAGCCACTAACCCTAGGTGGAGAGCCGCTAAAAATAGGGAGAATATTACATAAATATATCAAAACGTTATATGTACTAATTGTTAGTTATATTGACGTTAAATTTATTATATAAAATTGAATTTTTAATTCTGTTTATTGATATATAGTTCGAATTATTTTATTCTTGCGACAATCTACGAAATAGTTATATTGATGTTCACTTATGTCTCTCGCAAGCTGGCAATGTGGCAATCAAGAGGAGAGATAGGTTAACAAAATTAAAGCCCCGTTTTACTTTTTCCAGAAATAATAACGTTTATTCATGGTAACAATATACATTTAATTAAATATTTGACACAGAACCTTCATTCCAGTAACTAAAACATAATTTATAAACAACCCAAAACATTCCCATTCAATAGTATCTTTAAATAAATATTCTAAATGCATGCACTGTTTTTTAAAGAATAATGACATATATTCTTACATACTACTGTTTTTTAACATAATGATAATTTTAAACAGATGAGTACGTGTAATAAGCCTAAGGGTATGTGGGGAACAAGCCCGAATAATTTTTTTAAATAAATATAATATGCAAAAATAAAATATTTGAAAAGAAAAAAGTACATGTCATCGCTGAAAATACATGTGAAAACAAGCAATACACATAAATATATAAAAATTATACCTGAGTTTCTAATATTCAACTATAACAATCTTATTACAAAAAACAACACAAACAAGTCTAGGTTTGTTACAGTACTAACTTTAGTACTAGTATTAAACCAACATCTTATTACAAATAACAAAATGACAGAAGACTTGCTAGTAAACCGTTTCGTCTCGAGTTTATATCATTCATCGCATCTGTTAAGGGCGTGACACACGGCGAAGATACAATATTATTAATTTATCTTAAGATACCTGGATATAAAATATTATAGTATCTTAATGTTAAGTCACGATAATATATCCGCTCGGATCATTCTCTCTTGACTAGTGGAGGAGTCACGCGGACATTTCTCCACTGAATACAAGGTGATCTGATAAAGGGCCGTACTATTAGTTTCATTAGAAAGCTCATCGGATGATAATTAATCTGACTTCCTTCTTGAAAATTTTTGCCGCACATTCTAAATGCCGAATAATTTCAACAAATTCAACGATAAATCGTTAAACTTCTTTTTGTAATAAGAATTATTTTAAAACTAGTTTTAACGTTAGTCTGCGTTTTGTAATAAGACGGTAAATGACTTAGCCACTTGTAGTTATCGAGACTACCCACAGAGCCAACAGTTTTCAAAGTAATAAATAAAGTTATTGTATTACTTTGAATCGGACGAAATTACCGATAACTAGCGAGGTGAGCACTAACAATCGTTGCTTGGCGAATAATCGGGCCAGCAGTAGACGGGTCCCGCATATCTGGTTGTGGCTGAATATCTGAAGGTTTAAAAGTAAATAATGTAAACTAGTCAGTGACGGCGAGCGCCCGCATCATGTCGGTGAGGTGGCGCGGCTCGGCGCGGAGCTGCGCGCGGCGCGCGGCGCCGGCCTGCGCCCACTGCCACAGCTTGCACACGTCGGCGCGCTTGCCGCCGCCTCCCGACGACTTGTACTGACTCAGCAAGTTGTTTGTTACCTAACAACACACACTTATTCTAATCGGACACATTTTTCTTATAAAAACATACTTTCAATTAGGTTAAACAGTATACAAGTTAAAAATCTTAGGGAATGTTAGATAATTGTTCGTAAATTGTTCGATCTAGCTCTTGGACTATACCTTAAAAATTGAATTAATTATCTTCTGAGCTAAAACCCGACTAAATCTGTAACTTGGTGACAAATTTGGGAGACCAGAGATCTTCGCTAGGTGCCCTACTTTTTGAGATATAAACGTGGACAAGAGACCCCAGCTTGGGTCACATATAAACCATTACAACTATTGAAACAGTGACCGAGAATTCTGATAGTTGGCAAAAAAATGTCACTTTTTTGTGTTATTAAAGTAAAACGATGGTGATGATGGTGGCCAAGCCAGTCTGTTACAGTTAACTTATTACTTTCGTAAGTTGAAAAGATACTAAAGTCTCACCAAGAACAATCCAAGTATAGCCCTCATGTTATCAGGATTCAACTTCAATGCTTGACAGTAGTATGTCTTCGCTAACTCCAAGTTCTCAATACCACCCTGAAATGTATAACAATATTAGATTAAAACTTTATGTTAAAATATGTGGAACAAATAATTTCCTAAGTAGTGCTGCTATCTATGGAGGCCACACAAAAAAGGTTTAAAATATCATTAGAAGTTTAGTAATTCGTATGTATATAATGCCAACATAAAATAAACAATAATACTCATACAGATAAACATTCTCATTCTATTTATTTTCTTTGGGCTAGGAAATGAAAGAAGGCAGGACATCAGCTGATGTCTCTGACGGCTCCTAAAGCATTCTCGTCCTAAACATTGTTAATAACATTACGAACACCATATGAGCCAATAGCGATAAATAAAAAAAATAGCTTTTAATGCTTTACAAAATGGTGCATTTTCATTAGTCGATTGCGTAATAAAATTATCCGTGTAATGACAGATTAAGAATACTTAATGTCACTAACCCATCTCAACCCGTAGGCGCCTTTTATAATAAACGGCTACATTTAAGTAGATAAGAGTACAGAGAAAAGGGAAATTCAAAACAAAACCCTACAGTACACCAACCTATTTAGCCAGCGTGGTATAGTAGGCTAAATTCCCTCCACATTCTTTGGAGGAGACCCGTGCCCAGCAGAGGTACGTTTATGGGTTGAAATAATGAACAATGTAATAAAATACAGTTATTATACACTTACCATAGTGTATCGTATATCAGCTAATCGCTGGTGCATCAGGTGGTTATGTGGCTGATGTAAGATGAGTTCCTCGGCGCAGAACGCGGCTCGTGAGTACTCCTGCACTTGTAGATACAGTTCGCATAGTTCTTGCCAGGCTTCCACATCTGACATGAACCTGAGTGAGATATTAAAATAATTATTCTTCTTACCAAATGAGCTTGAGACAGACCAAAAGGTAAATTTTCTATACCACGACGGTGGCAAACAAACGTACATCCTGATGGTAAGCAGTTACCGTAGTATAAGAAACCTTTTAACTCCTACATGGTGTTGGAATTTATTTAGTCAACCAGAAAGCTTTAAATTCCTATATTATACCTGTCTAATGGGTTCCCATTTATATATAAAAATTTGGCATCTTCCCCATAGATGCACACACACATAGTCACTCTCAAAACTGTCGCCGATATACTATTTAATTTAATATAATAATTACGTTTTTAGAAAATAGTTTTTGTAAAATCAGCCTTATTTAATACACAATACAATTTTTTTGATTACAGTCATATAAAGCAATTGAACTCTTTTTGAGCTCTATTTTGACGCCGTTTTTATTGGTCAATGGTTGAACCATTGTATTAACTTACTTTTTCAAATAATCAACCAGTTCTTTGATTGCTTCATTAATAAGCCCCTGAGCTTTCAATATGGCGACGCGTCGTTTCCTTGCAGCTGCATTCGTTTCATCCACTTTTATTATACCATCCAACATTTCTAATGCTTCATCATATCTAGAAAAGAAAAATATGAATCATATTTTGTTAGGTTTCTTCTTTTATATATGGTTTTAGATAATTAATCTTAATATTCTAATAAAGCACATTAAATGATTTTGCAAACACCAATGTGTAAGGGAAATCAATGATCGGTAAATTGGTATTGCAGACCTATGTAATATAATGATGATGATGAAAAACAATTATATATTCTTCTATCGCAAAAGCGGGACCAAGGTCATCAACCCACCATACTATTTCCAACATCACCAATTCGTCTGTGCGCTATATGGTCACTTGTTTTGGCCCGCACTGCACTCTCATTGGCCTTACCAGTCACATAATTATGTAAATGCCAAACCTTGCAAATGGACACTGTTTAATAATCTTTTATAGATGTAAAGAGGACTATAATGATGACAATGTCTTTTTGTCTTTGCCTTGCCATGATCAACAGGACTAGTATCAGCAATTAAAAAGAGAGCATTTACTTGTAACAAAACATTGAACAGCTTAACATTTTGTTATAAAGGCAAATGCTATGTGTTTAGAATAGTTTAGATATTATGTATGTACAAACTTTTCTTGGGCCTCCAACAATGCAGCCTTGCAACGCATAACTCGTATGCTTCCCGGGAACACCATAGACAATGTCATGATGTTCATGGTAGCAGTTTCATACATGTGGCTGTCCAACGCTGCATATATAACTTGTTCTAACACCAAGTGTCCTAGAATATAAGTGATTCATTTAATCACATTAAATTAGTTTATAGAGACTCAACAACAACTTTTTAATCTCACACTGCTGGGCGGGTCTGAAGCAGGTCGTCCCATTCGCAACTCGTCCAAATAGCTACTTGTCCCATTCTCAAATCGTCCCGTTCGCGTCTCGTCCCATACGCAATTCATCCTATCCTCTATTTATTTTCGCAACTCGTCCCAATCGCTATGTACCGTTCTTGGCTCGCATTGGGTTATATGCCTAACTGCATAATAATAAAAAATGCTGCAAAACATTTATTTTAAATTTTTATTTATAAGCTTATTGAGTTAACATGTACTTCTTATTGTGTATGCAGTCTCACTTTTCTATAGTATACAAAAAGAAATTAAATTAAATTTTCAAAATTATGCAATAAAACGGCAAACAAAATTATTTTAAAAAATACAACAAAATTCTCAATAGATCTCCGTACTTACACAAGATTTTACAAAAAAAGAATATTTAAATTCTTTTCTCAATTCATAAAAAAGTATTAAGCTGTTTTGGTTTTGAGCATGTTGAGAATGTATGACAAGTTGCGAATGGGACGACCTGCTTCAGACCCTGCTGGGCAAGGTATCCTATTCTTTAGAGTGTTTAAAGGGCTGAGATTCAACAGAAACAATTTCTAATATAGGGGTTACAACTAAATAGGCATAAATACTTACTTTCATTGCCCAGTTTGATTTCATCAAAACATAGAACAGAGTACCACAGGAATATAATATCCTCACTTCTTCTTTCATTGTTCTCTCTCCATTGCCGCAACAAGTCTTTTGCCTCTGAAAAGCAATAAATAGAGAATACAATTTTATCAGTATGTATCAATTAAAAGATATCAATGGCTTTTTATTTCGAAAAGTTTTACTAGATTTGAATATTCTTATAAAAGTATTTGTAGACTTATAAGGTAGACAATGGATAAATAGATGAACAAAATAAAATATAATTCATACCACTAAATGTGACTTCTTCTAAATTATTGAACGACATGTTTCAGATTTTATAGTGCACCACTAAAAATCTTTCAAGCAAACTTAATTTTGCTTACTAGCCTACAACAAAAAATATATGTTCAACGTCCTGGAAACAAAAACAATTGTTTAATTGCGAATTTATTCAACTTAAATCCCCGTGATACGAGTTTCACTCAACACTGTACAATTGACAAATTGACATATGAATTGTCATTTTTCATGTGTGTCAAAACCTTAGAGCATTAAACCATGATTGAACTGGTCAAAATGAATGGTAAATTATGCCTCCAACAGCCCTTATTTATACTTATCAATTATTTATATTAATCTATTAATTATTTTTTTAATGGAAAATTGTGCAAACCTACCCTCAAGGCCTGAACCAAGGTAACGTAATCCCTGGTCATAGGTCATTTTTTTATCTAGCAGCACTATTTCCAATGTCAGCGTATGTCATTGACCTATTTTTTGTTTTGTTTTGTCTTTTATGTATACTTTAATGATTTTATACAAATATTTAAACGAGATCTTAGCATTTAAGAGAAATATTTTTCTACATCCTATTAAAACGAATAATCTACATAATTTCATGCCCTGCATTTTGCATTTTCAAAATGTTAACAAATTAATTTTGTAACTCTACGATTTGTCTATGAATTCAGTTTCGTTTCACGCATACCTAATTAACGATGAAATCTTTATTTCTGAAAAACCAATAGAAATTTGATTATAACACACCGCCACGAGCGCATATTGATGTTTAATTTCGTGTATCGGAATATAAAAGTTTTGTGTGTGAACGTGAACAAGACGTCTGCAATATGTCTGACTATTTGGAAATATTTTTAGATTTAGCTTAGTCGTAAATATAAGGATCTATTTAGAGTTATCGATGACATGGACTATACATGACAAATAATACCATAGGTAAGTCCTTTTGCCTAAGTATTGGGGCCTTAATCGTTACCCGTTTTATTCTTTATTCTACATAATGCTCGACTTTTTTATGTCTCAATGGCCTTTATCTCGGGGTTTTGTTTTCTTTTGTCCTCTGTTTGCACGTTGAACAAGTTTGTAGAATATGATGTTGTGGACGTAATGTGTTATATTTATACAGAGAATTTTGTCTGACAGATCGATAAGAAGACGACGTTCTACGAAGATATGTATTGTTGTGGGTCGAGCGAGAGCCTAACGTGTGAATAGTAGATATGCGCGTCACGGACATTGTATGGACAGAGTGTACAGACCGAGTGCGCGTGCTGTGACCGAATTATATCGATATAATCGCTGCGAGGCGGTGCTTGGCCGCGCCGCCGCTGCTTTTGTCGCTGTTTTACTGTGAACGAGTGACGTCAACATGGACCAGCTCGTGCAGTGTCCCGTGTGCACGCTGTTTCTGCACAATGGCATGACCCTAGAGTCACATCTGGATACACATCCTAAAGATCAAGTTATTAAAGCACTATGTAATTTGACAACACCTAAGGCTCCTAGTTATGGAAGTAGGACTTCCACCCCTTTACATTCTGAAAGGTCATACAGAAGTAGGTCACGGACACCGGCCACAGATGAGAGCAGATGGAATGGGTCCCACAGAAGTGATGACCGCTACTGGCGTAGAACTCCTAGTAGAACCCCGAAGGCCAGTGCGATGCCAAGTGCATCTAGACATGGAACACCAGACATCCATCATATAAATTTTGATAACAATAGTGGGCCGGGTAATGGAGCACAACTTTCAGGGCCACCGTTTGTAATGAAAGCTGATAAGTTCCAACAGACATACCAGTCTCCTCCAATATCTGATTATGATTCTCAGTACATTTACTATGAACAACCAGAGGACAGGGAGGTTAAGTACTCTCGCAGTGCTGAGTACAATTCTATGAGCAGTCCCAACAATATGTATGCCTACAACCATGTCATTCCATCCGTAGGACCAGCTGTCAAGTTGGTACCAGCCACTCCTAAAAGAGGAAACGACCTTCAGAAAATTTTACCTAAACCAAATAATATACTGCTTAAAAATATGGGTGGTGTGCAATATATTAGTCCAGGATCTAAACCAATGCATGTTATGATGCCAAGTGCATCAACGTTTGTTCAGAAAAATGTTCAAAACAATATGATAATGGCAGGTGGTGTGCCAAACCTGCAGATTCAAATAGACAGCAAATCAGGAGCACCCCCTCTGGCCAGCAACCAACTAAACCAAATGAGTTCTGGTGCATTCACCCCAGGTACTACTGTGGTTACTCAGAACTCACAAATTATTTACAGAGAAATGGTAAACAATGTTGATGGTAAGCCCTTTATAACTAGCATGCCCACTATTCTAGGTGCTCATGATAATGTCACAAATTTAGCTCAAACTAGTTCATTGTACCAAAATGTAATGGTTGTTGATCAGTTTGGAAATACCTCATGTATGTATGCATCACCTCCGCAAATAATACCCAAGTGTCCCACGTCTGTGTACAATGAAACACCATCTCTAGCGTCTAGTTCTATGCATGTAGAGAAAGCTTCAGGTAATACAAATGACCCTAAAACTCTCATTATTGAGGTAGGGCCCATAGGTCCTCCAGGGCCAGACAAACTGTGTAAGCCTTCCACTTCTTCACACTCAAACACCAATAGTCCAGTTGAAAAACCTGACAAACAAATAAATGACAATGTTGAAACTAAGAGTGAAACGCCTGGTTCTACCAAAGGCTTAAAAATACTTAGTAACATAAAAGTTGAAGTTCCAGTACAGCATCATAAAAACATGGTGAACACTGTGATGGACCTCACAGGGCCTAATGACTCTGAATATCCTGTGGAACGAGTGCCTTCACCAGAAAAGATTTTGCCAGACTTAGATGACAGTGACAATCATCAAAGTTTGTCCAATGAGAGTATACAGCCATCTGACTCGAGTGCTGACAGTGTTCCATCCTCATTTGGTGTCATAAAGACTAAGTCGTCACTGAAAGATTCAAATAAAAGTCCTGTTGAAAGTAAAGCGGACATAGAGTTCTCAGACAGCTGTCCCGTGCCAGATCTAATCTGTAATGAGAAGCCGTCAATATCACCTTGTAGTGAGTTGTCAGAGAATGGTGATAACTCAACCGATCATACCTCAATATCTCCTAAACCTGTGAGTAGTGAAGTTAGCCATAGTAATATAGATTCTCCAGAAAAGAAAAAACAGCTTCCACAGAAGCCATACAGGCACAACCCATTAAGACTGAACAATATTTATGTGAAGAAAAATAAGAAAGTTTTGCAAATTAAGAATTCCAAGGGGTTTCCAGTAGGTAGTTCATGTAAAAAGGAAGAACCTATAGCTTCGTCATCTTGTGGCAAGGCACCTGAAAATTTTACAATGAATATATTGCATCATACAGATAAAAGTGAAAGTAAAGAAAAGTCTAGTGTTTTAACAACAATATCAGTAGAGGAGATCAAGGAGAATGATGATAATAACGAGTTTGATGCTGACACAGAGGAGCAGTCCATGGACATAGAACCAGTGGCCCCTTCCAGTATGCGTCATGAACAGAACAACTTCACCACAAGCACAGTCATTGTGAAGGAGGACGTGAAGGAGGAAATCAATACTAGTAATGAAGGGGGATTTAGTAATCATACGGCTACATCAGACCGCGAGCTCGCACCTCTAGAAACTTTGCGTCCAATCAATGTTGTTCCCTACGCAAACATGTCGGCAGATTTCGACGAAGACTCGAATGATAAGGAACTGCTTGATCTTGAAACCACGTCAAAGAACAAACAGTTTGTTAATATGATGAACGAGAACTACTTCGGCGACAATATCTATGTGGACTACTTCACGCCGGACCGAGTGGAGTCGTTCGACGCGGCGCGCGGGTCGGCAGGATTCAAGGATGGTCCTAAAGAGGGTATGTATAATATTTGGGGTGAACCGTCTCAGAAAGAGAACGAGAATGAGTTTGTTTTACCTAACTTTATACACGAGAGCTACAAAATAGCGGAGAGTAGTGGAATAGATTACTCAGAGATTGGTAGAGAAGGACAAGGTGATGGCGAGGGTGATGGGTGTGAGCGAGACAGCAAGGTGGATGTGTTGAGCGAAGGTCGCAGTGAAGGGGACACGCCGCTCAACATCTGCGCCGACGAGCGCATGCCGCCCCGCGGAGAGCTCAGCGGACAGGAGAGCAACGGAGACATGGAGTCACCTTGGGGCGGGGTAAGATATTATTATTTATCTTTATCTTACATTGTATCTATTTTATATTCAATCTAACTATATTAAATAAAATAAAATAATAAATGTGTTGCTAAGCGTAAAACTGTCGATTTGGCGCTTTTTCAATATTTTGAAGTCCAGGGAAGGTCTCATGAGGCAGAAAATTGGAATAATGCACTGAAAAACTGTAACATACTTCAAACATTATATTTATAAACTAAAGGTGAAACTTTCTGTGGCAACAGGCACTGAACACTATGTGGGCAGAGCCGCAAAAAAAAGGTAGTTACAAATAAAAATAGTCTCAGGTGTACTACATTTGACTCAACTATGTATGTATTTGATAATAATGTACTAGATAATCATAACAACATTATTTTGTTGTTTGAATCCTTAGATTATTAGCATAGGTATTTAAAACAACTTTGCAAATGTTTATCATAATAATATGATAGATGCAAGAAGTGCTAGCTAATGTTATGTGCCTTTCAGTTCAAAATTTAGTATATAGTAGTACAGCCTCCAGACAAGCACTAATGTGTAACTTATTTTAAGAAATCACACAAACTTGTCGCTGTGTTAATCCTGTGTCATAGTGGTTAAGCGCGTCGCCACTAACATCGCCATCCGAGAGTCGTGTGTTGGATTTCCACACGAGACAAATATTTGAGTGATTCAAAGATATTTCGAGAATATTTTTTTCGAGTCTGAGTGTACTTTGTGTCCGTTAATTATATTGTTGTAAAGTCCCCCGGGACATAACGCTTATCCTCTAGTGCGGGCATTGTCTTTTTTAAATTAGAAAAAATATAAATGTTTAAATTCTTACAAAGTTTCTAGAATACATAGTATTTTTGCGAACCAATGGTGGCCGAATGGATAAGGGACCGGTGTGCAAATCACGCGGTCCGAGTTCGATCCCGACCGGCAGTACCAATGTGGATTCCACTTTGTGGAATTTATATGTACTAGTCAAGTGACTTACCATCTGCTAACGGTGAAGGAAAACATCGTGAGGAAACCCGCATACCCTAGAAGAAATTCTATGAGTATGTCTGATCCACTAACCCGCACTAGGCCAGCGTGAGTGGATTATGGCCTAAACGCTCTCAGCTCTCTAGTTAGAGGAGAGGAGACCCTAGCCCAGCAGTGGGACTTAATGGGTTGCTGGTGATAGTATTTTTGTATATATTCTTTATATAATAGTAACAAATGTATCGTTTGATTTGAATTTATGTATTGACAGATGTACACGGACGTGCCGGCGACAGAGCCGTACGATCTCATCGCAAGAGAGAGCTGGGTGTCAGACGGGTCTGACGTGGACGTCAGCGAGAAGAGAGAAACACTGTTAGTATATCTTCTTATTTATTTCGTAGAAACACAGGATACAAATTGTAGCTATTATATAATATAAATAGCCCATTGACGTCCACTGTTCACTGTTGGTTATAGATTCCACTTAAATTCCGCCACAGCAATGTTATACGATATTTTTAATCCTTAGCCTAAGAAATGTATCTAATACTAAAGCATGATGCACATGGTTTCCAGTGAGGAAGAGCTGCAATTCCCCAAGGCGCTGGGGCGCGTGTACTCGTGCGCGCTGTGCGACGTGAAGGCGGCGTCGCTCAAGGAGCTGCGCGCGCACAAGGCGGCGGCGCACGCCCCCCCCCACACCTACAGCCGCCTCGTCACCGACCGCAAGATCAAGAAGGAGGAGAAGTCGCACGACGCCGTCGCACTCTCTGGTCAGTACCACATCGTACAAACCAACAAGGACTTCGCAAATTTTCCTGAAAGTTCTTAGGATGAATTTACAGCTAATGTGTACACACACAATTTCTCCATAAATAGTATATAAAACCAAAAATTATTTTATTCACATATAGTTTGAACGTTCTCAGGCAACCTATTGGGGATAGACTCGAAGGAGCCGATCACATCGACGATCTTACAAGTGTACGACACTCTGGAGGAAGCTAAGCCGAAGATTGAGGGTCTGATCAAGCAGGAGACGAAGAGAAGACGGAAAAACTACGTGTGTCCTACGTGTAAAGTGAACCAGGGGTCTGACGCCGCGTTCAACGCTCATCTCAAGATACATCCCTTGGAGTGCCTCACGTGTGGCAAGTGCTTCTTTAGAAGAGCGAACTTGGCACTGCATATGAAAACACATTTAGGAATTAAGAATTACAAGTGAGTGCTGTACAGTATCTGTTTTATTAACCATTATTATATATCACTGTTGTTCCATTAATTTCGTAAATAATAATGGATCAACAATGATATAATAACAATGACTTTTTACAATAGAATGTGTCGATTGGTGACAGAAAACGTAAAAATTGAGTTGATTCAGATTGTGAGTATTCAATAATGCTACTAAAGGAAAGTGCCAGTCGATCGTCACGTTGATCGAGTATTGCAAGTATTGATCGTGTAACGTCGTGTTCCAGGTGCGACATGTGCGAGAAGCGGTTCATAACTCGACAGAAGTTGATGGAGCACCACAACGTGCACACGGGCCGCCAGCCCATCAAGTGCACCATGTGTGACGACACCTTCCGCAGATACTCCAACATGGTACAGCACAGGTGAGAATCGACGATACGAAATTACCGACATGTTACTCGAATAAGGCAAATTTGAATAAAAAAAGAATTCGAATACAATAATTTAGATGTGTAATGCGTGTGTTGCAGGGACCGGCACCACCTCGGCAAGCGCGCGCGCGTGCGCGACTTCGTGTGCGCGTGCGGCGCCGTGTTCCACTCGCGCGCCAAGCTGGCGTGGCACCGCGAGACGCACGACGAGCGCCCCAAGGCCTGCCTCTACTGCAGCGACAAGTTCGTGCACGCCGCCTCGCTCACGCGCCACGTGCGGCGCTCGCACAACGAGTGCCTGGCGGCCGAGCGCGGCAAGGACAACGTGGCGTGCCCCGTGTGCAAGCAGCTGTACCTGCGCGGCAACCTGCGCGCGCACGTGCGCACGCACTCGGGCGCGCGCCCGCACGCCTGCGTCGTGTGCGGCAAGTGCTTCAGCACCAAGTGGAACCTCAAGCTGCACCGCTGGACGCACGCGGCGCGCTCGGCCAAGCCCTTCCGCTGCGCGCTGTGCCAGGCCGCCTTCGTACGGCGCGCCGAGTTCGCGTCGCACATGAACGCGCACCGCGCCGTGCGCCCCTACACGTGCAACCACTGCGGCGCGCGCTTCGTGCGCAAGTACAACTGCGCGCGCCACGTGCGGGAGCACGAGCAGGCCAAGCGCTTCGTGTGCGCCGTGCCCGACTGCGGCAAGTCCTTCCACCGCTCCTACTACCTGTCCGAGCACATGAAGGTGCACTCGGGCGCGCGCCCCTTCGCCTGCAACGTGTGCGGCAAGACCTCCAGCAACAAGTCCAACCACAACAAGCACGTCAAGATCCACCACGCGCGGGAGCCCGTCGCCACCGAGGCCTAGCGCCGCCGCCGCCGTCGCCGCCGCCGCCGCGCCGCGCGACTGTACATAGTAGCTAATTGTAATTGTGTAAATACGGAGCGTGTACATTGTGTGTGGGGAGGGGGAGGGGCGCGGGCGCGATGCACGTCGCACGTCGGTCACGTGACCACGTGACGTAGTCCGCGGTGCGCCACCAAGTGATCGGTTGTGATGTAGGTGTCGAGTGAACGAGGCGTGCGCGGACCTCGTTACTATTTAGTGATATTGTGATATCGTCGTGTGACGTATATCGTGCGGCGCTCGTACGAATTAGTCAAATTAATAAAAGGGCATTTCGGTATAGGTACCCCGCTACACTGTAGTATAATTTTCTACTTAGTTTTTTAAAATATTTTCTCTATGCTTCCATTTATAAGTTATATTGATGACTGAAGCTGTGTTTACACACGTCACATACTTTAGATAGAAAATAATTGATCTATAAAGATTATTTATTTCCATCAAAGAATAATTTTGTGTAGAATATCCATACAATAGTTGCCTAAGAGAGCATAATATAATGAGACTGACAGGTATATAACACAGATGTTCGGAGCTGATGTAACATGAAGTACACTTGTGTGCTACTATGTAGTACAGGGTGTCGTCAAGTGAAAAAATCCACACTGTGGTGGCGGCACAGACTTCAGTCACAAAAGAGCTGTAACATTTAACTTTAGTCAAATTGGCATCCCTAGGGGAGTACCTACTAATGATTCATCTTAAAAGTATTTTTTTATTTACATTATTTTTATTATTAAGTTACTTTGTAAATACTTGGATTACATTTAATTTATTATTATGACAATTTTGTATTGTTGTTACGAATTCTTTCGGTTTTATTTTAAAACATGAGACGATTAATATCTGCTTTAAAATCTACCACCGTATTGCAAATAAATTGGTTTTAGATACTGTTGTGACGAAGTAAAAATAGTATTATATATCTTGGACCTTGTCTCTGATTTACTTTTACGTTACGTTTTAGGATTCTGACTAGAAGATTAATCATTGATTAAATAGTCGAGTCTTTTCTATCTCATAAAATTAAATATAGGTAGGAAATAATTTTCCAGACTTTCTATTTTCGAGAAATGTCAATTATTATGTCTTCATTTCACATAAACTTCCCAAAGTCATCCATAAGTGTGGCGTCTTCACATCAAACATATCAAATTGCAACTCCATTAATCATTGGGACGCCTAAGCGCATAGCATCAAATTGCGTTACATGTCACTCGATAATTTATATTTTATATATTTTCATAATTTGTCACGTTCGTTATTTGTCTAAATATAATATATATAGTGCAATTACAAGCATTTGTTGTTGACTTATTGTTATTTACCATTTGATGTGATAACTGCGATGATCGGGGACTTTCTTACGTCCACACTTGATATGCGACACTGATTTTTGTGTGTAAATTGTTCGTAAAGAGTCCACGGTCACATGGACAAATTGGAACTGTAAAGAGAAATATATTTGTATAGTATCAATGTTACTTAACAATTAGTTTGCGAATGGTTGTATGTATATTTTTATATGTTGATATGAATTCTGACATGAATCACACCAGCTGTGTTCATTATAAAGCTTGACGGGCTACGTTTGAATCGATGATTTTGTTTTGGAATATAAATGATTATCTATTTTGAACTGTATTGCCTGGATTAAAGATGTTTATTTTGTAAAAATATTCATAATTTTATACGACTATCTTGTAGTATATGCATGCGTTTAATTGTACATGGTAATGGGGCAAAATTATCTAGATACTGCTACTAATATTATGTTCTATTATTAGCACAATTTTCATTAATCGTCTTTTTCATTTTAAAACAAAGTTTTCGATTCTTACAAATTGCTAAGGTGTTGAGCTCTAAAACGGTTTTATCTTATATATTTTACACATAAAACAATGATCTCGTATTTTATAAACACAATGTAAAACAAATTAATGTTTTTTGTTTGTGAATCGTTAGAGCAAGTTGGTAGCTTGGAACGGTATTGCCATATTAAAATAATAACAAAAATAATTGCCATAATAAAAACTTTTGCTCACGATCCTTACTGAAACTTACTCATTCAGGAATATATTTTAGTTTAAGAAAAAAATGTTTCTAACAAAAATGGTAATTTCTAAATGACCATATTATTACTTTTATCGTTTCAAGCTATTGACTTGGAAGAACCACGTCACAGATATTCGATTTATTTACTATTTTTTAATTGACAATAATATCTTTATACCTATCCATTTATAGTATTAAATTGAAAATGCAAAAACAAGTAAAGGTTTATTGAAAATTAGAATATTTATAAACAAAAGTTGATTTCAAGTACCTATATCTTTTTATAATTAATAATATTTACCATGTTGTATTGTAATCTATACTAATATTATAAAACTGTAGAGGTTTGATTGTTTGGTTCAACGCTAGGATCTCAGGAACTACTGGTCCGATTTGAAAAATTCTTATAGCGTTGGATAGCCCATTTATTGAGGAAGGTTATAGGCATTTACGGACAATAAGTGCTGAGCAGTGGCCAAATAAAGGACGACGGGAGCGAAGCCCCGCGTGACTTCTAGTAGTTAATAAACACTTTAATAGTTACCTCTGATAAGGACGACAATTTGGAGATGAATGGTTTGAGATATTTTTACATTTCAAAACAAGTCATAAAGTTTTATATTGAATTTTTTATTGAAGTTTTATATTGAACCTATATTGAGTATTCAAAACCTTCAAGCATAATTACACATACTCAGACTATAAAGTCTTCCGTAAAGTGTGTGGGAAGAGTTTGCGCAATATTGTATTGTTGTAGACTTGCACAAAATAATCTAAGTTTGTGCAAGTATACTAGAACGTGTGTAAACGGGCATAAAGTAAAAAATAGAATATGTGTGACGCGGTACAGAACGACGTAAATAGTTCTAATCTTGCTCTTAACTCAGTTATTAGAAGAAATTGGTTATTTATTTTATTTGTTAGTTTACTTATATTGTACATAAGTTAGGTAATTTTGTAATGTGGGTGGTACACCAAATTCAGTTCGGCGGGGTCACTGGACTGAACACTTTGTGTCTGCAATAAATTATATTAAGAACTTATACTTCGATCCGTTTTATTTATCACTAGCGGCCGCCCGCGACTTCACCCGCGCGATATGACGTTCATAAGTTGCCATGTTGGTTGTCAAAACAAATCTGAATTTCTAGGGGTTCAAATTTATTAATCATTTTAAATCAAACATGCTAAATTTTAAATGTTTAAAAAAATATAATGCCATATCCCGTGGGGATTACGAAAAATCCTTAGTGCGCGTCTATGCTAAAATGTACACAGATTGTGTATGAAATTTCAAATTTCTAGACCCAGCGTGGTTTAGGCTGTGCGTTGATATAATATGTCAATTTCTCTTATACATAAAGATAAATAAGTATTACATACTAAGGTTAGGTTAGGTTAGGGGCCACCAACCACTGCCACCAGTGGCCGTCGCACGTTACCGCCACATTTGTATACTGCCTCGAGTGTCTGCGGCGGATTCGCCACAGGCAGTAGTGAGTAGACTCGGGAATCGAACCCGAGAGGTCGGAGCGGCCAAAAAACTCGAATCCTGTTGTGTGGGACCTCAGCTGAGCGAAATGTGATGCTTCTCTACCTACCCCGGAAAACGTTTGATGCTTTGTACATAAACCTCTTTGTTACCTTTTCATCTAAGGATGTCGTAAACAATGCACGAGCAGGCGAAGGCATAAAAAGTCATGTCAACCAATCTTGCCCACGTCTTATGTTATTTATCATCATCATCATATCAACCCATGCCCACTGCTGGGCATTGGTCTCCTCCAAAGAATGTGGAGGGAATTTAGCCTACTATATCACGCTGGCGAGACGGGATGGTTTGGTATGGTATAGAGTTAGTTTTGAATTTTCCTTTTCTCGCAGTACTCTTGTCTGCATGATGTTACTCCTGGTTACTCCCTTAGTCGCCTTTTACGACACCCACGGGTTGAGATGGGATAGTGAAAGTGACATTATGTATTCATAATCCATCACTACACGGATGTGTAGTAAAATAAAATTTTATTTTCATGTTTGTAGAGTTTTAAATGCTATTCTTATTGGCTCTCATGTTTTCAAGCGAAATAATACTATAATTTAATGTTTGCAAAATTTTAATGCTATTATAATTTATTTATCTACTTAATTACAAAGGCTCCAATGTTATGATAGATCGACACTTATTTATGTGTTTAATAAATAGGTATGCTTAGGTACTTCATGAAGTCAAAGGACTTTGCATAGATAAGCATATGGCCTTGTTACGTGCATGCATGCTAACGCAGTGGCGGTACGTTCATACAAGCCCAAAAGCCCGGCTTGCCCTACTAAAATGCACGATCAAAAATATCTAATTCAAACCATTATCTATTTTAAAATTCGCGCGCTTATTTCCAAGCGCGAGTGAGAGCAGTGACTCGGTGCACAGAGTACATTTGACTCGGTGAGTGATGAAGCATCAAGCGAGAACGAGAGTTAGAGAGGCGCGCGCTGCGCGCAACAACTTTTTTTTCTATCTCGCTCACCCGCACTGGCTTGTTATGAGGCTTTTGAACACCGTCGGATCTCTCTTTCTAACCTATAGAGAAACTGTCGATTATTGAAATATAACTAGGTTAATTTATATATCAATCAGTATGAAATTATAAGCCGGGCTTTATGTATGAAGTTGTCGACTATGGAAGTGAAATGCCGCGGCCGCGCATGCGTACTCGCGTCTACTAACTTCACTCAGTTCATTTTTTTGACAGGACGAAAAGTTTTGGTTTTAATGTTTACTTACTTTAAAAATTGTTAATTATAAGATTTTAAAGTGATTCTTTTGTATTTAGTGACATACAACAATGCAAGTAATCATTATTGTTCCTTGTGACTCTTGTGAGGACTAAAATGTGTTCAACTTTTGATAGGCGAAGAAAAGGTAAAATTTTTGAACTTTGTTCTTTGTTTATATTTGATTTTATTAATGAGAATAACCTCGAAGTTGCCTTGCCCGAGTTTATAAAGTTAACATATCTTGTTGTAACTATTACGGCTATGTAGTTCTTCGCTGAATGCGCATTTTTATCTCTTTAAACGTACCTATTCATACTTATCTAAGAAATAATATCAATGATAGCTATTGAAAAGCAGTTGTTGGCAGAATTAAAACGTTTACCAACATTTTATTACGTAATTAAGTCATTTCTCAAGAAAGACAGACGAGTCAATTTAGAATATAAATAATAGGTAGTCTTATAGGTAGGTAGGTACCTTTCTTATAGTCAGGCAAGGGTCAACTACCTACTTACTTAGCTATCTTCGTTTACTCAAGGAAACCAAAGGGCTTTTTTCAAAGCCACCGAAGGTATGCATGTATGCAATTATGATTGTTTATTAGGTATATTCAATCAAGCATTAGCATAGGTACCTTCAATGAGCTTTGGCGGGGCGGCGCGGCGCGCGGCGCGACCCTCTATCAACATGTAAGAGAAATTGAACAAAATCCATAAAAAAACATTACACCCATCGCCTTTCCAGCGCAGTCAGGTTTGTTTACTTTTCATTGTATTATATTTAAGTACAAAAATAGCCTTCTGCCTATTCTGGAGTAGTCGGGTAAAAAGCATAGGTAGGTAGGTATAACGGGCTTGCCTTATCCTTAAACCCTAGGCACGCCACTGTGCTAACGTAAGTACCTACGTACAATCAGTAACAAACAATAACCATGACGGAGGTACTTACACAATCACACACGCATGAACTATCATTATAAGTAAGTACCTACAACCTAAGATTACAGAAACTAATGAGGTGTGTGAATGTAGATAGGAACTTAGGTAACGCAACTGCGATCGTACAACCTACGTAAAAGAAAAACATAGCAGCACGGATGGCCGTATATAAGGGGTTCTTGGTCTTAGGTGTCTGGATATTATATATCTATATTAGTTTTTATGTAATACGGGACATGGTTCATTAGAAAGCTCACTGTCGTTCAGTGAGCCTAGGGCTATGTTCGGAGTTTCCCGCATGTAAGGAGAATCGCATCGCTAAACTGGCAGTGGGCAGGCCACATCGCTCCCAGAACTGATAGCGGATGGGGTAAAAAGGTTCTCGAGTGGCTACCCCCAACGTCGCTCGCTGTGGCAGAAGTTAGATGAGGCCTTTGTCTAGCTGTGGACGTCATTGGGCTGATATGATGAATCCCTATTGCGAGCCTATTACCTTCAAACGGCACATTTGTTTTAAATCTTCGGGCTGATACTGACACTAATTCTCACACCTTTCTCCCAACAGAGGAGTAGGCAGAGATTATTTCTTTCCATCTGCTACAATTCTGACTGTCACCATGACGTAGTGGTTGAGGTAGTCGACTGGCCACTTTCATCGCCATTCGCCATGCTGAATGACGTGGGTTCCATTCCCACACGAGACAAATATTTGTGTGATTCATAGATATTTGTTTCGAGTTTGAGTGTACTTTGTGTCTCATGTCGACTACAGCATTTATTCTACTTTCATGCTTCTTCCAAACCTTTCATGATGGAAAAACCCAATACCTGTATCATTACCATTTTTGTATCCCAAAACCATTTTTGCCCGTCCCGGGAATCGAATCCCAGACCTCATGCGAAGCAGTCGTATACACTTTCCGCCAACGAGTAATAAAACAATATAATATTTACAAGTGGTAAGAGTATAGCGGGAGATAGCCTCTAGGTACATTTCCCGGCTTCTATGAATCCAATTCATGGATTTTCATAAGTTATCAATATTCTGAAAAGGTCGTCCCCGATATAATATCGGATCATTGGTGCTGATATATAAACAAATATTATACTTATGTTATTTTCCATTAATAGTTTTATATTTAGCGCGTCATGCAACAATAGCAGGGTTTACGTCATCGAGTAGCTTCTGTGAGGTCCCACTGTGAGCGTTAACCGGGGTACCGAGTTTGACTGGTAGTAACTACGTGTGATATGGTGTAGTTGCGCCAGCGAGCCAGTAGATGTAGCCACAAGCCCAACTTACAATTTAAATTTTTGTAAATCATGTAACTTCCCTATCTACTCACAGCCAAAGGCTTTAGTCTAAAAATCTATTGTTATACGTATCGAGTATATTGTTTTGTGGGTTGCATCTCTAAAATTTAGCAACCAGGACAAGACGCGTGAAAACTGATTTAAATTTAGTTACTTAGCGTTGATATTCTGATACAATTAAGTAGGTACTTCGATATTCGAAGATGTCAGGGTCACGTCACGAGACCAAAAAAGATCTAACTGAAAAATTCGTGTAGGGTGAGTGGGGGGAAGATTGAACGGTTTTTTGACGAGATGAGCAGTGTTGTGTTTAAAGTCTTAGAGATTAGTTTATATTAACTTATGTGAAAATTATAGTTGTAGCGAGTAAAGAAAAAAGTGTTTATTTTTCAATCATATTTATAAAATCCAGTTAAATCTGTTCTAAAGCAGAAAAAACAATAAAAATAAGGTATTTATCACCAGAATGACACAGGGGAAAGATGAAAGGGTGATGGGGAAAGATCGAAATAATTTCTAAAATCGTAAATATTATGTTCAGACGTTGTTGATTTTACTAGTCTATAGTTTTAAGTGTTCTGAAGCCTCAGAACTGTTTAAAGTGTCAAAATACATTTTGATAACAAAGATATCACGAAAAAATGTTTATTTCTATTTCAAACTTACCCCGCCGGGGGAAGATTGAAATGGAGGTTCTCAAACTTTCAACTAGAATTGCATTATTACATTGGGTCATTGACCGGGGTCATGGGGGTCATTGCCCGGAGTCGTTGACTCCTACTTCTGGTTGGTATAATTTTTTTTTAATAATTATGTAATTTGTCGCTAAACCGTTGGTCGGAGACAAATAGTTCTCATATCAAAATCATCTTATTTTTGACCGTATTATACGATAACATCATAAGAACAACAGAATATGGAAAAATAATTTTTGACGAAAACATTTTCTGTCTTTTTTTCATAGTGCCCCGAAGGCTACACCCCAACCGAATTGCTTAAGGTTATACTGAAAATAAAATATCACTATGTCTAGTCTAAATCCTTTTAATTACTAATAGGAACCAAGAAATCTTAGTAAAACAACGAATGTATCAATATAGGTAACAAATACAAAAACAAAAACACAAAATATTTCAAAATTAGACAATTAACCAAGTTAACACAACAATAACTTAACATCGACTTAAGTTCAACAGTTACTTAACATCCTTATCAAAAAAATATGGCTCCATGCCCATTACAAAAACTTAAAAAGATCCTTCAAAAGTGAAGAAAAGAAATATAAATAGGTAGGCTAGGATAAATAGGCTTTTATTTTGTATACGTAGGTATTGACTTGTTCATCAGACACAGTTTGAGAACCTCTGACTATTAGTATGAATTTGGAAAACGGGGTAAGATCGAAACTTTTATATGTTCTTCTTACCCCGTATAATATTGGTGGGTAAAGATGAAAACTTGTAATTAATCCTAAAATACAAGAAATATCCATATTTTGATTAAATAACACAATAAAGGATTAAAAATAATGCGTAGATGTCTAAATAAAACACTCGTATCTAACTTGTGAGTGAAGATACAGCACACGGGGTAAGATTAAAACACTCGTTTAACTTGCGAAAAAGTCACATCGCAGACAATTCAATATTTTACACAACTACTCGCTCATAGCGACTAATGCTGTGCAGGTATGGCGACGTAATAATATGATGGTTTTAACAATGTTGCCAGAAGTGCAAAAACTACACTAAATCTGGTTATACGGACTATTTTTTATGTTACCCCGTTTTTCATCTTCCCCCCACTCACCCTACCTAAAATGATTAAAATTTAGTGTTAGTACAGATAATAACAGTGCGTACCTACATTTAAAACTTACCTTAATACAATGGTACAATCAAAAGCAGTAGGAGGCACAGGAGTAATCGCAACATTCGCTTTAATCCGCGAACAGTGAGGCCACGAGTGGCCACGACCTTACCAGCCACACCACGAGTACCACGACGCATAATTATAACAATAAAATTCGATAAATTGTAAAATTAATACAATCAGATGCGTATCGGGTAACTGACCTCTAAATAAGAACAAATGTTTTTAAAGTAACGCTTTTTTAACTAAGATAACCTTTGCTGATCATTTTTGCGTTTAAATTCACAATAAAGGCGGCAGAAACAACGACTAAAACAACTATATAGGTAGGTAGTTTGTAATTGATGCATGTCTAATCAATTGAAAAAGTTTTGGGTTTTACAGTGAACTAGGTATTCCCTCTAAAGCACGCAACTATAATCACCATTACATTCAAAAGATTTATTTGTATTAAGATTAGGTAAGTATGCAAACTTTAAATAATTGCTCTCAGAATGCTACAGGAGCTGGTTGACAAAAACAGAACTTGGAAATAGAATCAGGTTTATTATTAGATAGGTTTCTTGGTATAAAATCAGACTAATTAGACCGAACTGACGGGCTTACACAAATATTTTTTTTACATTTACACATGTGTGACAAAAGAAAATTCAGGCCAACATCTTTCTTTGCATGTGTTCAGTTTTTCGAGGTTTTCATTGGTGGGCGAGGTATTACAACTGTACTTTGCAATTGTGACTTTACACGCAAATTTCTGCTGCATTAAAATACATCATCATCAAATCAGCCCAATAACATCCACTGAGACATAGGCCTCATCTAATTTCAGCCATAGCGAGCAATTGGGCGATTGGCGAAACAATTGCGGGGGTGGCCGTTGGTTGGAGACAAGCAAATACTTTTATGTGTCGCCTGCAACCAACTTCCTTTAGTTGGTTTTGGCCAAACTTATGAATTTACTAACTACCTCGGTGGCGCTGCGGGAAGTATATACGACTACCGTGCAAGAGGTCCCGGGTTCGATTCCCTGGGTCGGGTGAAAATAGTAGTGGGCTTTTCTATCATGAAATTCCAGTATTGCGATTTTCCCGTTGTTTGGTAAACAAATGTTCCCGGTTGATGACAATAGGCTCGCCACCTATTACATGGGACTAAACATAGCGTGCGAAATGTGGGTGTGAAACACCTCTGCCTAACCCTTCGGGGAAAAAGGCGTGATGCTATGATGATGATGAATTAAACTTGGTAAGTCATGTGACAACTGGTGATCGATCGCACTGATGACGTCTAACAACGAAGTTTACGGTAGTCCTATCACGTTGTACAACGCACTGTAGTTACAGTCTTACACTGCGATGTTTTTCATTAGAATTGTTTTACACAGCAAAGTTTATCATAAAAAGAAAACATATTTTTACAGTTATTATTCAAAACATTACATGAGTAAAACAAGTTTATTATGATCCATTATAGAGGTCAAATAGCGCGTTCTTTATTTTTGTCAAATGCCTACAGAGACTGTTGGATAAGAGTATTTGCGGTCAAACCTGAGGGTTGAATGGGTGACTGTTGTGTTTATTTAAAGTTGAACGAATCAAGAAAATTCTCATAATTATTACTTATCTAGCGACATAGTGATGTGCGTAGATATCGTAAGTAATTATTTTACTTGCGTCAAGTCATTGTTATTATTGAGTGAAGAGTCAACAAGGGGACGTCCATTAATCACGTTATTGTTTTTAAACTTTTTGAACACTTTCTGCTCGTAGTGATTAGTGGGGAGATTTTTGACCAAATATTTTGTCTCAGAAGTCTGTTAAGAAAAGGCGGAACTAAAAAAAAGACACGTGATATCCCAGCTAAACCCTCCCCCGTGTTCGTGATTTTTTCTGAAACCCTTCCCTCCCCCCTTCGAGCCTCACGTGACTAATGAACGCTCCCCAAGTTGAGTATGAATAAAAAGCGTGGTAATCAGCATGGGTCAGCGAGACACACCCCGCCACGTGGCGATGTTTACATTACGTATTATATATTAATGCTATAATTATGTTGATCTGTTGATAACAGACATACTTACCTACTCTGTTACTTTCTGTAGAGGTAGGGAAGGTTAGTTTGTTTACAAAAATCATATTCAAGGTCTGGGACTTATCAAGAGTTTTAAAGTAAAACTAAGTTTAATCAAAACATGCATTGGTTAGGTCAGTTCAGTATTAAATATAAACAAATATTTCTTACCAGAAAAGAATGAATGAAGGAGAGGAGAGTTAGATACCCACCACTGAGCCTATGGTGTGGTGAAGGGTATTCACCGCACCATAGGCTCAGTGGTGGGTATCTAACTGAACGTGTCATTAGTAGTGTAGATGGGTATCTATAATAATAATAATAATATAATAATGAAACTGGTATAAACGGTAAGAGTAGGATTAACCATGTTGAGGCACTTGGCAATGCAATTCTCAAGGCCTCATTTCATTAACCTTTTCTAACTTCCTAAAATAAAATGTTAACTTTTTGTTAAATTACATCAACTTTTTCAGTTTTGTGCCTTTTTTTGCCCATGGGCCCTTAGCCGCTAGGCAGCTGCCATATGGATAATCCAGCCCTGCAAACGGTCAACGATCAAGGACTGACCTTTCCGGACATTGCTTAATCTCGACTACAAACATCTCAGTACCACAATGCTACGAGATTTTAATATATTCTAAGTCACTCCAAGTTGCGCTGTTACTTGTTTTTAATCTGCCGAAGCCATTAGAGTTTTCTAACTAGAGGGTAAATACTTTATGTAGGTAATTCCTAGAAAGAGATTCTACATTTTCGTAAGCGCATACAATTTAATTATTATTTTATACTGTTGTATTCATCTTCCAGTCTCTCTTCTAGAGAGTGCTATGTGTGTCTTTATCTGTAGGTGTATTTATACTTACGTAGTTTAACAAGTATTGATTACTTTATAAATAACATAACAAACAATGCAAGTGTGCAATTGTGAGGATACACGTGCCTCTTGTTCAGTAACCCTTGTTGAGGTCGGATCTTATTGTTTAATAAACGCTGAGGCCCAATCGGACGATGCTGGCTTGCTGATAACTTATCTTCCACATTATTATTTATTACTTGCATAGCCTTTTGTTGATAACACAGCCTTGCGTACAGTGACATCTAGTTTGTAGCGCTGTTAACTTTAACCAGAAGGTTCTAGAGGGGATACTATTAGAGTTTGTTGTTGGGCCAGCGGTGGACGACTGCTATCTTCTTTTTAAGTACTTGGTTGTGATGACGTGTCAAGTAAACCATAGGTCTGGTACTGTTTGAGCTACGTTGTATATTGACCCCGTAGTGTAAGCCACGTCGTCAACGCCAACGTCACACCTATATCAGCAATAATATAATATCGATTTGTAACATTATAAATACATTATTTAGTAGCAATTAATCCTTAATTTTTTTATTGCCTATGGACGAATGAGTATTATAAATGGGAAAGTTAGGATGAATGTTTGTTACTCAATCACGCTGGAACGGCTGAAAGTATCTGTATGAAATTTGGCAAACAGATAGATTATAGTTTGAAATAGCACATAGGCCACTATTTACCAAAATACAACGCGGGCAGAGCCGAGGGTGGAACTTAGTTTCACATAAATCAGTTTATTCAACATTTATCAGGGTACAAATCATTATTGGGGTCCCTGCCGAAGATTCGAATGACGTAGTTAAACGTATTTCATTACACAAAAAAAATGCCGATGCTATGCCTGTTTCAAAACAAAATTAAATAACGTTGTCGTAAACACGCTTACTTTTAGGGACCATTGTACCTACATACATAGATAGGTAGGTACTTATATATTTATTTCAGCATTCAATTTTATTCTTTAAATGTGTAGGTACTTCGTAAACAATATCTTTTGTGTAACAAACAACTTATTATACGCTGAACTTCGTAGGAAAATGAAATAAAAAAATTAAAAAGGAGTCTATCTTGACAGTTTATTTACCTAAAATGTGGAAGTACTTTCATCTTTGACCATTGTCTCTACGATGAACAATTATTGCAGTAGTGTCACATAAAGGTTTAGGTAAAGTTTTCTCAGTTTTTTTTTGTGTATAATCTCATATTAGCGTTGTAAAATGGCATAATTTAAGATGTGATTAGATGAGACTGACAAATTGGAACACGAATTATATGATAGAGAGCGGAAATGTTCTAATGAGATGTTTATGCTTATTATGGAAAACTTCGAGTTCTAACTTAAAATATGTTATTGTGTAATTGTTACTCCTTGATTATATTTTTTAAAGGTTTTCCTTATTTATTTTAAATATACGTCAATATCTTATTATTTATCTTGCATAATATTATCTCGCTACGTACCTATTATATTGTGATGAATTGCGTTCTTTAGATTCAATAAAAAAAATGAATAAAACGAAATTAAATTAAATTGGAATTCCTGAAAATTTGCTGTTTTTTTTAGTTCTATCAGGTAGATGAAGAACGCACTCGGAAAAGAAAACGAGGGTTAGGTAGCTGGGCATAGTAATAGTAACTTAGGAACTATATCTAGTTAGGAGATATCATATAAGTTTCTTGATAGTAACATACCTATCTTCTGATTGTGATGACGGAAAAAGATGTGAAAAGTAAATATTAGTAGAAGCGGAAACAGAAGCGGAATCTGATGCGAAAGTGTCAATGTTAAGAAAAAAACTTTCATTATCAATATAGGCAAATTATGTTTTATAAGAAGTAGTTTCGCCGCTTTTTCACCTAACAATCGATTGCAATGTTTCTCATAGTCATAGATCAAACCGGCTCCGCTAAATAACTGCTCGTTGGCGACGCTACTGGGTGGAGCAGATAAATACTGTCACACTTACGGTAAAAGATGACTAAATTTGTGCGATTTTGATTTCCACCACATAAAGTCATTTGAAGCCTCCGTGGCTCAGTGGTTAGTGACCTTGACTGCTGAGACAGAGGTCGTGGGTTCGATTCCCACCCAGGACAAATCTTTGTGTGATGAGCACAATTATTTTTTCTGTTTCTGGGTGTAATATATCTATAATAATATGTGTATTTACGAAAAAAAAGTTATTAAGTACCTATTATATCAGTTGTCTAGTATCCATATTACAAGCATTAGCTTAGTTTGGGACTAGATGGCGCTGTGTTTGAATGTCCAAACATTATTATTATTATATTACTATAAGGGGATCCTCATGTAGAAGCAATCTTTTCTTTTTTGTAATTCTGTATTTATGAAATTACGTCTAAAAGTAAGTTGTCAGTGTCACTCTCGTCATTAATGGGCGAGTCTAGCTGGTCTTCAATCACATTTAACAGCGATTCTAACGTCTGCAATGAGGTATTCATCGATGATGTTGTAAGTTGGACTTCATCGTAATCAATCTGAGTTCGGCACCTTTTGGGAGAAGGTATGCAGTCATCACAAGTAGAGTTACTGGCTTCTCTATTTATATTTATCGACATATTTAATATCTTAGTAGCATCTTAGAAGTACTTCTTGTAAAATATTTTTTTCTCTTTTTATATTGTTGGTTTTTACCTCAACACGTTTTCTCTCCCACATTAGGATGAGTATACGTATCTATCTACCTACTTTATGGCACATACTTACATATTCGACTAAGAACCTAAAAACCTACCTATCTCTGTTCTGTGCGAAATACATTTTAACACAAAATCTACCTACCTACCCATAAGTTGGATTTTTGAAATGTCATGTTGTTCTTATCGGCGATTAGGAGGCACTACATAGGTACTTATTTTTTTGTGAATCAATCACATCGTCTTATCGATTTGGGATTGAGATAATAAGTAGAAAACGATGCTTAGGTACCTACTTATTTAATCAATCAATTATTTTGACTTGTTTCTATTTTGAGCCTGATGTTTTATAGCTTTGATTGAAAATATGGAGTTTATCTGATACTTACATTAATTATGATTTATTGGCATGCCACAATGTGTTGATATTATCAAAACCATAAAAATATAAGATAAAGATATCGCATGTTCTGTGATCATAAACGTAACAAACTTCAGTTTTGATAAGAACCTTACATTCATATAATTTATTAATACTTGTCCGCAACTATTGGTACATAACTAGTCAGTGCACTAATTAGGTATACCCCTAGGGCTATTCGTATCTTCAATCACGGAATCATTCGTGCCACGATTATATGTATGGTACATAGGGGCTGTCCGTTCCCCCTTTACAGCGGCCGTTGTACTTAGTATCAATAAATTTAATTGTTCTTTGTTACAATATAAATAATTACGTGAATGATAAGTCTATAACCTACTAGTGAATGTTACAGTAATGTCTCCATTATTATATACCAACTCGTATTTTTAATTTAAAGCCTGTATAGGTACTTGCCTATGCCTTCACGGTGTCACGTGAAACTTAGGACGTAGACTACATCCTAACTTACTAACTAATTTAGTTAATTGGCAGCTGAAACGTGTAAGTAAAGTAAAAACTTTGAAATGGAATTAATTTCCATTAAAATTATTTTATTACAAACATGCTGATACTGAAATTTTAAATATTCATAGATAATTACTTATTAATTGATCTAATTGGAAATCTCTTGCCTACTTAGGGAAGCCTAAGTCCAGCAGTGCACGTCCTACAGCCAGGAAATGATGATGATGATGATGAACCGTAAGGTGACAAACCGTGTTTAGTTTTCTGGGCAATTTTTTAAACGGGATTAGATACATTTATTTGAAAAAAGCAATCTTCTTAATAACAAATAACGAACGAAAAACAAATAAGGAAGAAAAGGAATCAATGAAGTGTTTGCATCAGTCATCAATCATCTGCAGAATCGAACAGATAAGAATACGGCTACCTCATTTAAGAATTTACTATCGGATGTCTGACACATAGATTTCACTATTAATAGGTAAAGTAAGTAGTAGGTAGTAGTAGTAGGTAATATAAGACTAAAATTTATTGATTATGAGATTAAACTTTAACAGCGACATAATTGGTGTTATTTTAATTATTTATATTAGATAGTGAAGAGACTTTTTGCCACTATCCATCGTCGCGCGTCGTGATCATCAGCTAGGTGGTGTCATCGAGCCTTCATGAGCCTTTGTCAATCAACTCAGATAAAAGTCAATGAAATAATAATTGTACTTTACACCTATGTGGGTACATGTGACTAAGACATGTGATTCAACAAACGTTATCCAAAACATGGTGGTTGATGTTTTTGATTGGTAAATAATGTAGAGTTAAAAAAAACATTTTTTTTATTTTTTTATTTGGTCAATACCTAAAACAGTTGAACGTTGTTACAATTTTATCAAAGGTACAAACTTAGCTTAATCTAGAATAAACGAAAAGCCCACACTATTGTCCTCAGCAGAAGTAAAAGACAGGAAATGATACGTGCGCAATGAAGATATTCAATATTACTTCATTTCTACTTATGTTTTATCAATGTTTTTGTTAGTAGGAAAGGAATTAATTATTATCTAGAGATTATATTAGGGAAAGCCTTAATTAATTATTTATTTGCCAGTATCTCACGTGCTAGTCTTTTGAATTTAAAGTCTGAGATAGCAAAATTGACAATATCTGTGAAGTGTGTGATAAAAGCTTAAGCGGGTTCTTACAGAAGAATGGCAACGGCGTAATTAAGTGTCATAAGTTAGTGACTCGCGACTTTATAATTTAATCGGAGATATTTTTTTAAATATTTTTAATACATTGTTTAAGATTACGTGAACTTGTATTAAAAAGTAAGTTACCGTAATGTATACAGTTATTTTACTATGAAAGAAACTCCCTAAGAGTTCCAATGTGTTATTTGCATATAAATAGAACAGTAAACGCAATGACTGCATGCATATTTGCATGTATACCGTAGCATACATGAACTACTTTATAAAACTAGTGCCAGAATTGAATTTGCTATGATAATTATAATTCAATTTTGGCACTAGTATTGTTAAATAGTTCATGATAAGGTATAACATGCGTTTTGAAATTATGGATAACTATGTTTAGCTCGGGTCTCCTCTATCTCTGCCGGACATTAATGGATTGCTGATGATGATGATGATGTTTAGCTGTCGCTGTTTTGTCGCTGATTGTAGAAGTATTTTTTTAATATCCAATTTTATTTTATTCTTGAATAGAGCAGACTATGTGGCTACACCCAAATAGTGATAAATGTAATTGTTGTTGTTCATCATCATCATCATCATAAACCTGTAGCTGTCCACTGCTCATTAACTCACCAGGTCTCACCTAACTTTTTCTACATTGTGCGATGTCGAACACATTCTAGAAAGACTAAAGTAGGTATGTTTCTATATATACGAGACAAAGCCATCCACATAATGTACCTACCTTATCATTTTATCTCCAGTCAAAGAGCAAACTGCGAGTTGGATGTGATTACAAAAGAAAAAAAAGAGGCAGTCGATCGTCTAAAGAAGCCAAATACCTAATTCATCATACTGGATTTTATATAAATGCTAAACAAGTAATGGAAAAATTCAAACCCACAACGGGACTTGAACCCGCGACCCTGCCATTCCGTGTGCAGTGCTCTTCCATCTGAGCTACGCGGGTGGACGTCCCTGAGATCGAATCATGCTGGACACGGGTCTCCTCCAAACAATAATACCTAATAAATACCTAATTAAACGATGGGAATACAAATGTCCAGATCCTGATTCTAAACTGTAGAAAATAAATGTTTGGTTGTAGGTAGGTATAAAAAAATATTATGGGACTACAGTGTGGGGTTCTTCAAAAAAGAAGTGAGCTAACGCGCTCGTGATGCCCCTGGTGTTGCAGATGCCCATAGACTACGGTAACTATCTACCATCAGTCGGGCTGTACGTCTGTTTGCATGTGTCTGTTGTCATGGTATAAAAAAAATCCAAATCGTTAATAATCAGTTCTAAATTTTCTCGATCACCTATAATTTAAAAAAGTTTAGGTTGCGAGTCGTGAGTCTTTACTTTTTAATAAAATTGTGACCTTCAATGTCAATAGCAGTAGCTGTACGTCGCCACCACATAAAACAAAATTAGATACCAGTATTTGCAGCGAAAGAGGTAAGTCTCGTGTTAGTGTAAGTTATTACCTAAGAGGTACACAGTTCATAGGAATCAGAAACACACCTAACGGAAGTTAATAAAAGCTTTATAAAAATCAATGACACTTAAAATGAGTCATATAATGAGCAGGAACTTGAATATAATATATATAGAAACCGATCAACACAAAAACGTAGTAAATAGGAACTATTTTTTTTTTTATTTTTTTTTTTATAACATGGAAGACTTACAGCTCTTGACTTGATAAATAAACTGAATGGTTAACAAACAGCCAATAACAAGTTGTCGCCTATAGTAATTAACTAACAAAAATTTAAAAAATGAAAAAACTAACACTGAAAGTAATAAATTATATTTATAACATTAAATTAGTAAACTAAAAGAAAACCAACAGAACAAAAAATAAAAGAGTTCATTAGTTCATTGTTATATAAACAGTATTCGATTCAAAAGTACCGCTTTGGCTCGTGGCCCGTGGCACGTTCTCGACCTTGTACGGCGCGGCGCGGCGCGGCGTCACCCCACTCTACCTACAGAGATGGTTCCCTCCATGATGCCCCGAACGCAGAAGGTTACGTCATCTCCCACGCCTCTAGACTCACATCCCACACGCGAACTTAGATAAAAATAAAGTAGAAACTGATGGCCGCGTGTTTGGGTTTGCCTTTATTCTGACTGATGAAATCTTTATATAGAATCAACACGCTCATTTAATTAGTAAAATTGCGTCGTAGTTTTACTATAGGTATCGCTTAAGTGTTGAAGATAAAATAAAATGTTAATCATATGATTTATTACATAAAATATACTTTCAGCTAAAGAACTATCGAAATTTTCTTTATTGCGGATAGGGAAAGTATTTCTAATCTGAGGGGAGAGGTAAATCACATCAAAATAATGTGATTAAGCCCACCATCTGGAATAAATGTCATGCAAGCTAGCGTATGTCCACAGCTGGCCTATGTCCAGCAAATGGACGTCATTGGGCTAATGTAATGATCATGATGAAGCGCTGGCTTCATCATGATCATCACACATTATCATCTACTTAACTGAAATATCCCCGAAAAAAATAATATGTAATTTCGTTTTGACAAGAAAAACGACAAGCTTAATCAACTTCAGATTATTCTACTTCAGACTTGATCTACTTCGTTGAATTAATTCTAGCTTGCAAACTTAAATATCCTGGGAGTCTCTTATTCTTCCAGTTGCCGGCTGAAACGCCATAATATCCCAGAACTTGCGACATGATTTGCGGCCAGAAGATGAGATATAAACATATAAGTCACGAGTTTCCCTGAGAGAACGATTCAAAGAAATAGGTATTCTGACAACTGCGTCTCAATATATATTTGCAAATATTATGTTTGTCAAACAAAATATTCATCTATATACCAAGAATAGTGACATTCATTGCGTTAACACTAAAAGTAAACATAAGTTAGTAGGCATCGTCTACATAAAGTTCATAATTCTTTTGAGGGACTCGGTGTACGATTTTATAACAAAATTCCCGAAGACATTATGAATTTACCCTTACTTAAATTCAAAACTGCTGCTGCGTCACTTTACATGCTACCCAAATTGTAAATTACAAAAGATTGTAACTATCCATTTTTTTTAAAAGAGTGGCGTGAGTTTCTTGCCAGTTCTTCTCATAGCTCCACCCCGTCAGCGAACTGGTCGTAGGCAAATTTGCTGACACTACTTTTCGGATAACCTGTTATACTCTTATCTTGTGACTTTCATAAGTGTTACCTTATGACCTAGATGAATAAACGAGATTTCATTTCATTTAATTTCAGTCAATGGACAAGTGTCCCATAATAGCGACATATCACTCAGATTATACCTATTCAGTTAGCAGCTTGGACTATTGTTCCACTAACATATTGCCAAGAAGCAGGATACAGAAAGAAAAAAAGAAAACTAACGTGCTTACGTCACTAAAGAAATGTGTAATGGGTGCGTACCTATGTACCTACTAAAACTGTGCATAACATGTTATTGTCATAAATTGTTTGTGTGTTTTTCGTGAATAGTCTTGAGTTAATACCTAACTTAAATTGATTAAGATTTTATAATATATCAGGGATTAATATTTTTCTAATATTATTTTCTTTTCTGTGGCTTAGTTCTTTCTGTGCTCACGGCCTTTCGGCCGGGGCGCCCTAAGGACGGGGAACCGTGGCATTTTGACTCTTTTGGCACCCTATTGTTACGCCAGTGGATTGACTGGCTCTTAGGATTTTTCATTAGCTTGATCAAATCATCATTATCATATGCGTCTAGGTCACAGACACGTCGAAACTCGCGCGTCGCTCCTTTGTTGCGTTTGACTTAGGAGATAAGGATGGCCAATAACACCTTATGCACTACCTTACCCGCTCAAGAAAATCTGACTGTATTATTACTAGGTGCCATTCGCATCTTTGGTTATTTCAACTGGGCGGCTTAGCCACCTTGGGAAATATAACAACAATCCCAACACTCTCTGCGAGCCGTCCACTCAGACTTTAGTGAGTCTGAATTACCAGTGATCGGCATAGGTTAGTAGTGACTAGTGCCGTTTCCGGGATTTCGTGACCAAAAAACTTTATTTGGATATCCTCTCTGAATCCTGTGAAATATTTTATTTATTTATTTTATTTAACTGGATACGTTTTAGTGCTATTTCAAAACATCTTATTTTATAGCATCATGCATAAATTGTTATATTTTCTACATAAATAAAACAGTCACAATACATATGTCTGTATATTTACTAGCGATGGATCTTGATGTAGGTTTTACCATCAGCATCAGCAACCCATTAATGTCCCACTGCTGGGCTTGGGTCTCCTCTCCTTACCATCGTTTAAATATTTTTTTCACGTAACATTTACAATATATACGCGTGCACGGGGTTATTGTACATAGGAATGAAGGTTAAGCGCGGGAAAAATGTGCGCAAAAATGGCAAAGCCGCAGCCTATTCAGTAACGACGAGTGAGTGATGAATTCTCATCAATACCATCATTATCCTCGTCATGCTCTCATGAATGATTTCTAAAACAGTTTACCATCTTTTTACCCGACTGCCAAATTTTTTTTAATATTTTAACTAACGTACATCGCTACCGCTATCGATGTCGGGATTTCTCCGGGGATGTCCGTACTTCAACATTCAACATTGATCCCACATTTTTATTTAATAAGTTACAAAGTATTTTTATAATAATGTTATTAAGTACATATTTTAAAACTAAATAAAAACTAATCTACTTATATATAGCATCTAGCTAGCCCTACGCCGATCACATAATTACTTACGCAACTGCAATTTAATCCGCTCTTATTGAGTGCAGTGAGTCATACCCTTATATCAGTAGAATTTCATAATTGTTTTTTGTTTTAGCTTATGTAAGGTTTTAAAAGCATGATTCAGTCAAATTTGGACACGTTTCATGTGTGTTTGTTTTGCGTAAACGTTATCAATATCGTACGATGGTAATGCGATTTGTATTTGCTACCCGATGTACAAACTCTATTCGAGTTGGGAAATATTATATAAAAATATAAATACATCGAATTACCTACTTTGGAAACTAAGAATATATTTAAGTGGACAATTGGACATTGTCCGAAAACCTCTAATATATAGATATAGGATATGTGAAAAGTGCTCGGTAAAATTTGACCGAATATTATATACTTAGCTATTTACGAATCAAATCAAATCAAATCATTTATTCAGAATTTAAAATTGTGCATATTGTCAATAGTCTTATAAAATTATACATAAAGTCTAGAATCTAAGATGCCTGTACTAGGAAAAATCCTGTGTTACAGGTGATGACAATATATATATTATACCTACATATGAATTTTTTATTTGCAAAATTTAGTTTTGTCATTACGCTATACCTGCAATTCTAAAAAGTGTATTGTACATATTTTTAAAATAGGCATACCTAGCTTCGATTATATAATAAAAATTGAGGATTACGAATTATGACACCAAATTGCGACATCCCCACAATCGATATCCAAATAGAAATAACATACTTAAGTTTTATTTTTTAATATGTCCGGGTTCGATTTTAGAACTGAGGACACCTTTTTTTAAAAAATCTTCTATATTATATTATATATATTCTATATTCTTTTCACTAAATTCAATGACATGGTTCCAAAGAACAGATCTCCTTATCTCTTATAATGCAGTTTCAGACTTGCCCATACCCACCGTTCTAAATGTTACACCCTGTATACCTATTTTCAAACCTATTTCCACAGAATATAAAGGGTACTATTTCTTAGACAAAGGTCTCAATCTATCACAATCAATCTATTATAAATTATTAGTAGTAGTACACCGGTACCTCGTAAAGCTAATTATAACATTAAGTAAGTAGGGAGCACGCGCCACCTGTCGCGTAGTCAGTCGTTCAGTCACATTTTTGTCCACATAACCAATATCGGTACTATATTGCATCATGCTTGTTCACCATTATCAGATTTCGTCATACCCAACGATTTTTATATAAAAAACCATCACATACGAGTGTATGTACAATGTATATTATATCTATTGCGTCGTAGAAGACGACACGTGCCGATAATATCTATCAATAGGTCTACACTTGTTAAAAATTACCTTAGGTTATCGCATTTTTTTAAATTTGTCTTTTATACAAACTGTGGTTCAGAATGTGACTGTAGCTAAGAGTGACTGAACCTGATTTATAGAGGAATACCCCTTTATTATGATGTCGCAAGCTATTTATTAAATAGTTTTGGTAGAGTTCAATGTGTTGTAGAGTCAATAACTTCAATAGTCAATAACTTTATTTCATTAAGCTCAAATACATTATACCTTCATTTAGATCAAATACAGAGCCAAAAAAAGTGTCAGTAAAATTTCCTAAGGTGAGTTCGTTGACAAGGTTGAGCCTTGAGAAGAACGTGGCAAGAAACTCAGGCCACTCTTTTTAATCGCCAAAGTTGTTACATTTTCGATTGGTTACAGTTTGAAATACCACACAGAATGGAACAGAATATACCTGAATTCAATAAAAATTCAATAGTATTTAAAAAAAAGTATAATTCTATAAAACATTAATTTGTTTTCGTCGAACAGTATGTTAAGTAAGTATGTTAGTATAAAAAATGGTAAAGGCTTTTTGTGAACACAATGTTTAGTAATATGAGCTTAAAAAAATAAAAGTAGTCAATAAAATTACAACTGAATAGATTATGTGCGTTAAAGCAAAGCATACAGGACTGAAACATGACAAATCATCCTTCTCAACCATTTGAGGGAGGAGAATGACACAAGCAATGACAGTTATGAAGGGTAGCTTCATGTCTATTTCATGTACTTTTGTGGGCACGTAAAAACGTACCTAATGCTTTGACTAATAAAACTAGAATTAGATCTTTATATTGCTAGAGTTGTGTTTTCTAATATATAGGTCGATGAATTGCCTACATAATTATAGGGACATAGCGCTTCCGCGAACACCACGTGATTTCCACTTATAATCAGCAGGTGCCCAAAACACTCGATTTGACGATTTACTCTAGGTTATATTCGTGAAAATTACTTTAACTTTCCTAATCTGGTCATGTTTCAGGTATACTGAAATATACCCTTTTAATGAATTCTGATAATGGATACAAGGAGTTGTTACCAACCGGAAAATTGACTGCATGAGTGGAGGTTAACTTTAATTTCTTACTAGATTATATAGTTATATCAGCCGCTACTTTAACCTAGTTAGATAAACAGATACAGGGGTCTACATGTTCACGCTATTTACAGCAGCGTGTCCCAAGGCTCATGATTCGCATTGACCTAAATACCGGGAGGTGTGTGAGGACAGTACAAAGGGTAATGGTCGCCGGCATTGCTGGAAACTTTTCTTATTTCCTTGTAATTCGTGGAACTCGTATCTGGTCACAGAAATCACTAAACCATTGACGTAATTAAATAAAATATTTAATTATTTAAATTACTGTTTTGTTCCGTTTTTACAATGATAGATAATGTCCGAGTATATAAGTCAAGTATAATAAATATTTAGTAAGTAGGTACCTACGCAGCTATGCTACAGGAAATTCCTTTTCGGATTTTTGGAGGCTCACTAATTCTATTTATATATATATATAAATAGAATTAGTTATATTCTGTTCTGGTATTTTCTTAGTTTTTACCAATTTTATATTAAAGAGAAAAGGAAAATTCCAAACAAACCCTACACCAACCCGATTGGCCAGCGTGGTATAGTAGGTTAAATTCCCTCCACATTCTTTAGAGGAGACCCGTGCCCAGCAGTGGGACGTTTATGGGTTGAAATGATGATGAAAAGATATTATGTAGTCAATTAGAAGGTAGAATATATTTTACACATATTTAAATTATTTAAAATCTTAGATCAAACTTGTGCACCTCACTTTGCCATGCAACAAAAGAAGCAGCCTGCAGACAAGAGGAGGACTATGAGTTTGTTCTTCTACAAAATGTAACCGGGCCCTGAACCAAAGTCAAGTAAACCTATTATTTGTTGAATTTTGAGGAGAACACTCTTTATTAGGTACCTAATTTGAATTTCCAGTTGAATACCCAAGTGCACTTCCTCTAGTAGGTACCAAGTTAGCATCAAACCATGACAGCTTCAACCTATTTTAACAAGTGTAAAGATTAGATTGATTGCCTAATTATAGTTTAAGACGTAAAAATATTTCTCACGTTCATATCGCGTGGAAGTAATGAACATGAGGCCTTTGAAGTGTCATTCGTTTTTTATATCAAATCGAATATTAACCCATCGACCTCGCGAACGATATTTTGCGCAAATCTGCTTCAAACCGGATTACTATCTTCCTAATCTGGTTGTAACAAGAATTTTATATTTCAGTATTAATAACCCCCGTTTATAGTACTTAGGTAAAGTGCTCGTCAAATCTAAAATGGCATTGGTTATTTCCTTCGGCACATAAAACCACAGTTTTATTTTAATAAGGCATTGGAAATGTGTTAATCATCCAAGAGGCTGATATCAGACTGTATCTTTTCTTTTATAAATTTAATGTATTTTAAACACGAGATAACATTATCTTAATAAATTATAATTAAGCGAATATGGCGTCGCCGTCGCCCCAGTTAAGTTTAAATGAATGAATGTCATGATAATGACATCGAGTGTGACTTGTCCTCAAATTAAATAATTTCAAATAAAAAAATGGAGAATTTCATGATCAAACAAACCTCACTATATTATATGTTACATCATTTATTTCGTAAGCTTCAAAATAAGGAATGTAAATATTGATATTATTCTTCCCACAAACCATTGGCAAACATTCGACAAACCGGTATCTGTATAAAAGTCGAAGATCTTGATCTTTATGTCCTTCCTCCTAGCGACAGACCAGCCAGGGTGAAGAAAGACGCCTAAAAAGGAGTCACAATCCTCAGCAATGAGGAAACGATCAAGAAGAGAGACTTAGATTGAATGGTGCAGGAACTAAGATGCATAGTTTAAATATACAAAAATAAATTACTTTACCTTAAGTTAGGGTTGCCATCTCTTAAATTTGGCAACCAGGACAAGACGCGTGAAAGCCACGGATATTTGAGCCCAGAATGAGGACGGGAGGGGCGGGGGGACGGTGAATTTGATTTAAAATTTTTAAACCCGGACTACAAGTGAAGCCCTGTCCGGACTACTACGGACGCTCCCCGGATGCCCTCTAAACTAGGACAAATCCAGGGAAACCCGGAAGGATGGCAGATGATGATGGTAGATCAGTAGATGGCCTGAAGTAGGTACCTTACCTAGGTGGGGACATGTGAACAGTTAAATTTGGCAGAATTTCACAATGAACAGGTAAAGGCCCCCTTAACAAGCCTCATATCATCTTCAATAAAAAAATTCATGATAGGGTTGACAATAATTAACAGTGGAAACACAATGCACCGTTTGCAATCTGATTGCCGAATTGAATTAGTCATAGAATCGACTTGGTAGGTACCTATAACTAAGTACTTACATAAAAATACGTAGGTAAACAAATCCCGTGCCATTCATTCATAAGTTTTGAGATAAAACTTTGCGCTTGAAGTAAACAGAGTGATATTATGTTAATTCATGAGTCAATTAATTATGATGTCATTTTTTTTGTGCTTTAAATAATAGAATAAAAACGTGGAAAGTGTTCCATTCAAATACAAATTTATTATGGTAACTTTTCAATATAATTATCTAATTTAAGTAGGTACCTACTTAGTAACTTAACAAGTATATTGAGATTTCCCTAAAGCTTTTATTTTCTGAAATAAAACAGATAAGTCAAAAGCTTATTACACTACACGATATTCAGGGTCACTTTAAGGCACATCGTGAACACCATGTAGTTTAGTATACTATTGATCCATTAGTAGGTATATTACAGTGCACGGTGTTCAGGAGATGTCATAAACGTAAAGGGACCCGGAATATCGTGTTGTGTAATAACCCCTTTAGTATCTACTAATTAAGGTCAGTAAATTTTACATTATCAATTATTAAGCATGCGGCTGGGTTCATTGAGGGCTAACACTAGTTAAGTCCAGATTCCACAGTAAGTATCTTACTAGATATTACTTACTATACTACGCTCTACGGAACTATCGAGAATTTGTTCTTCGTCTTGAGTTCGATATGACATCATTAGGTAAATAACAAAGATTCTGACTCGAACAGAAATCGATTCGATTCTGACTCGTCGGATTGCTCCCGGATCATAAACTTTTTCGAATCTTAGTACGACGTATTTTTGCGGCTTAAGTTATTTAATGTTATAAAGTTGTCCACCGTATACAAAATTAAAAACTGATTACTATAAGATTTTTTCCTACAACTATCTAGATATTTCTTTAATATAATGTTTTTAACTCCAATTAAACTGACATTTCCGGCCGAAAATATTCCGACATCTCAGAATCAGAGGGCTGGTAGTGCCACGGAACTTCCTTTGTTTCACCTTAGTAGAGCAAGTGAAACGAAAGTTAATCAATATCGTTGTCATTTCCACTTTGTATAAAAATACCCAATAGGGTCGCCCGATTAGGAACTGACTGAGAACATGTTATGAAATATTCAAATACAGATCTAGTAATTATTTTATTAGTAATTCCTAAAGAAGTTTCATCAGTCAAACGCCTGATTATGAAGGTAGGTAATTGATAAATGAACCTAAAAATCAGTATTATCGCAGTTTATGAACGCAGATAAGAGGGAAAGAAATTGAGGTAGGTTGAGCCGATGTGGTTCTATTATCAATTAATTATAGTAATGTTTCTCGTATAATTAAGTGTAGAATAGATATACTTATATAATGCAGGTTCATAGATTCATTGTAAATAGCCGTCATTAATGACGATAAATATCTAAGTATTATTTTATAGTATGTAAATACGTACACAAATTAACTTTGGATTAACTAACTAGAAAGTTCTAACTTCTACTTTTACAGATATCGAATTTTTAAGCATGATTTAGGTACATAATGGAATAGTAAACAAAGGATTAATTATTATAAGGACAATCAGTTACATATTAATACTTTTTCTTTATCTACCTAATTACATCTATTAAAAAAATAAAAGGTATGTAGGGAACTATGTAATTAATCCAAAACATATTAATGTATTATTGATTCAAAAGGTACCTTCTTATATTAAACAAATTATATTTATAAAGTACCTTTATAACAAACAAAAAATAGGTAACGTTAGTATAAAACGTTAACGTTAGTAGCAACTTCTAATAAGTAGGTGTTGTATGTAATGGCACGTGGTAATTTACATAGTTAAGATAATTTTACTACAGCGACTATCTGTGACATTGAGCCGCAGTCATCGAACCTCTATCATTTCGGTGGGTTATCAGACACGCGCCAGATAACCCCACCGGCTATATAAAACGAGAATCTTAACAGAACGATCAGTGCACAAGCAAGCGGTCAACGATAAACACTAAAGTCAATTTCAGCCTGCGCTCCACACATACGAAAGAAGAGAGAGAAGAGCTTTAACTTACGTTAATATTACTACGTGTTCTTCTTGTGAGATAACAAAAAACTTTCAACATGCGCTTCTACTACTATCTGTTAGTTATTCTGAGTGTGCTGCTGCTGGCGTCAGGGGGTGAGGGGCGACCTCGTCATCAACACAAACACTTCCAGAAACGTTCCTTCTGCCTGCTCAAGATCTGCACTTACACGCCGTTCGCGCACAGGGTGCAGCCGCTGCGGTAGGCGCGACCATGCTACTTGACCATGGTCATCGAGAGATAATGACCTAGTGTCAATCTTATGTTTCTGGTCCGACTCGTCCATACAGTCGATGTGCTGTAGAAACATCTAGAAAGAAGACAGTTTCGTGTAGGAGCTTTGAAGAATCACGCTACGTCGCCAAGTTTGCAAGTTGGACACTTGAATGTTGGAAGGGTTCCCCAATTTCTTCAATGTTAATGGGATCTTTGACGAGTGTGGAGGGTCCTCATCAGTTGTAGTCGGCCTATATTAGGCTACCGCCTAACAGAAGTTATCTGTACTTAATTGAAATTTTAGTATTGTTATAATATTAGTTGTTACTTTAGTACTCAAAGTCACCAATGGTCAACAGTGTGTAGCCACTTTGTAGAATGTTCTTGTATTTATCGTAGAGAGAGACTCCACCAGTAGTTATGTAACTCTGTAGTATTGTTTTGGTTATAGCTATAAGTTAAATATTTATTGTTTGGTTTAAGATAATATTTTATAGGCAATAAAAATAAATTGGTACTTATTCAATCTGTCTCATTATTACTTCATTACATTGTCTTCGGACAATAGGTACCTACTTACTAAAATTTAAAGAAATTTATTTATTTCTCTTTCACAAAGGTATTTGTTACAATGAATAGTGGATAGAATATTATGCCAATAGGTGAGTTCAGGAAGGTTGAAGGTTCCTTGATGAAGAACTGCGTATAATATATTTAAAGGATAGGTAAGAAATAATTGATGCTTATCTATGTGTAAATAAAACTGAATCCCTTGGTCACACCATGAGGCGGGACCGATTCGGCTAAATCTTTTTTAGGATTTTTAAATATTCGTTGAAGTCCAACGAAGGTTCAAAAGTAATTGGTGATGGAAATCGAAACCCGCGTAGCCGCGGCAACAACTGGTAGGTTATGAAATAGATAAAGATATGACGGGGCTCCTGTAGGGTAGGAGCCCTGTATTATTGCTAAGGCCGCTGAGATTTGACAGAAATTTCCAGCATCTTATTTTTAGCGTATCAACGACAACTTCGCTAATAGTGGTGGAGCTGGTGATATCTGGCACATTGCTACTAAAAAGTACATTAGAATTAACGTTGCCATCCCGACTCGCGAGTGACGTGGGTTTGATTCGCACCCGTATTTCTTTCGAGTCTACACAGAACACAGACAGATGTACCCAACCCGAAAGGGTAGTAATATATTTATTTAAATCCCTTCTTCATTTGAATTAACATAATATTAACATTGAAAAATGTGACGAAACAAAGCTGGTTTATGTGCGAGCCGCACCAGCTGTACCTATAGTAGTATAATATTTTCACAGAATTGACGCAGCGCCACCTAGTCCCAAATTAAGCAATTATATTTGCTTGTGTTATGTTTGTTGTGTGTGTTCAGTTACAGTTTCAATCAAATAAAAGTTTAAAGTTGCTTCCACCTGTGCCATTATGCCAATAGGTTAGATTAAGATGGTTGAAGGTTCCTTGATGAATCTATGCTCCAAGATAATATATATGTCGGTAGATTTAAAGCTCATCTATGCGTGGAATGGAGTCTATGTCCTTCTCTAGGTCCTAAACTCTCTCTATGTGAAATTTGGTTGAGTGGATAAAGAGGAAAAGCATAACAAATAAACAAACGAAACTCACTTTTATATCTATAAAAGTAATTATAGTATTAGTAAGGCATTATAGTAGTATTATAGTAGAGTACAATTGCAAGTATTGCAACTGCACTCATTCGAACAACGCCCAATCTTACTTGTGATTTATTTTGTTAACTATTGCTATGACCCGTGATTCATTTTAACGAGATAAAGTTAAATATTACTATAAATAGTGACAGTAATTAACTCAGTATCGTGAGGTAATTAAACGTTTTTTTAAATATTATCATACGTGCGTAAAGAAGATAGACAATAGTATGTCTTTTAACAAAGGTGGCAATATATTAATGAAAATATGTAGTTACATCATTATTTATATTATTATAATACTTAAGACTAAGGTTCTGTTTTTCGACTTGCTGATGCGAGTTTTTGCGATGCGGAAAAAAGTTCACGAAGGGTCCCTAAAAAATAAAATATAGTTACAAAGTATTGAGTATTGAAGGTTGGCAACAATGGCAACGCGCATGAGATGCCTCTAGTGTTACAAGCGTCTTACCACGGTTTACCATCAGGCGGGCCGAACGTCTGTTTGCCAACATCGTTGTTTCATTTCCTTAGTGACTATGGATGGATACATAAGCAAAACTTCAGAGAAACAAGTGTCAGTCCAGCCACTGTTACATGCGCAATTTGTACGTAAGTAAAGTGCAAATAAAGTGCAGTACGAAACCATATCATAGATTAATAGCTAATAAAATTAAACAGTGTCCATAATATACATACGCAAGTTGTGACGTAGACATTACACGAGATAAACCACGTTGGCATAGAAAGCGTTTGTCACTCAACGAAATTGAACGACATTTTTTATCTTGAAGCCGACAAATTTATCTGTGAAATTGAAAGTGTTATTTTTATATTATGATTCATATTTGGAAAGAATGTCAATTTTATATAGGTATATAATGTATTTATCTATGGTACATAACCTACCTATCTGGATAAAAAGAAAACAGCAATCTCGTGAAACCATAACCTCATAAGGCTTCTCTCATCAAGGATGGGCGAATAGAAGACATTTGTGTGAGAAAGTTATCAATGTTAAGTCACATTGAACTCTGGATGAATGCTGGATGGATCTAGAGTGCTAGCTAGTGTGATCAACGATGTCGATCAGTTGATATTCTAGTTTCAATTTAATCGACCAGAAAGTCTAATCTAAGCAACCTGCTGGATATAGGCAGATGGTCGTTTGTATTGAATAGTAATCAACGTCATTTAAACAGCTCACTTGTTTATGTTCGCGAATTCCTCTAGGTACTTACTCATTTCTTATACGATATAGGAACATAATTATGATCTTTTACCTTGATTACCGAGGACATAGTGAATTATTTTTTAATGTATAGGTAATATTTTCTATAGAAATTACTATTGCGCTACCTGTTGGTCAAATTTTTTAAGAATTAAGTATTATATGTTTTTGTCCTCAGACCAACAAAAAAGTACTTTTTTGTTGGTCTGAGGTTTTGTCATAATAGGTTGTCAAACAGATTAACAATCGCATTAAATAATAAACATAATAGAATCCACATGTAGGTAATAATACTAATATTGAACATGAAAAGATGTCAACTTGAAACTAAGCTATCGTTGCGGAGTGTAGTTATACAAGAGTTGAATCGTACGATATTAACGACAAAATACTATAAAATTCATACACGCGACTTTCAATCTTATCCTAAATGAATAAGGACTGTGGTTATTGTTTATGTTAATTGCAGAGGTCGTCATCGCACGACTTTTGACCTACGGCACTTTTCACTGGCTTGTCGCAAAGATAGTCGACGTGGGTGGGACGCACAGATGTACGACTTTATTATTATGAATAAAAATCCGTAGATAGAAAGGCGCGTAATATACTAGTTACGCGCCTTTCTATCTACGGATTTTTCCTCATCTAAGAGCAAGACGTGCGCCAAGACAAGCTCTCGCATGTTGGGTCACTCACCCAGTGCAAACTTGGGTGTATTTTAAGAAGACATTCGTTCAAGCTACGGGTTTTGTAGCTACTAATATAATTTAAAATGCCTACGATAATTATTATTATTATTCGTAGCCTACGGCTCAAAATTCCTTTAATTTTGCTAGCTTTAATTTAAAAAGTTTCTATTTTTTTATGAAATTAACTTTATAATAATTACTTATCAGAATCAGAAAGTGGAAGCAAGGCGCTCCTCTATTCAACGGAGTGCTATGACAGTAGTTTGGGTATTGGGTATATTCATACGTTCATCAATCACAAGAGTCCTAAGTATTGCGTGTGCATCAAAATGGGTGGTCGCCCGTCTCATTTATTTTAGCAATTTTAGCATTGAGGTAGTGATAAAACATAGCAAGTGATATTGGTTACCTAACCTATATTTAGTTTTTCCGTGTAGTGACGGATTAAGAATACATAATGTCACTACCCCAAACTCAACCCGTGGGTGTCGTAGAAGACGACTAAGGGAGTAACCTTATGCAGACAAGAGCACTGCAAGAAAAGGAAAATTCGAAACAAACCCTATACCAACCCGTCTGGCCTGCGTGGTATAGTAGGCTAAATTCCCTCCACATTCTTTGGAGGAGACCCGTGCCCAACAGTGGGATATTTAATTTTATGGGTTGAGATGATGATGAACCTTTATTTAACTTAGAATCTAACTGTGAAAGTAAAAGCTTTGATCGTTAATGAGAGTAGTCTCAGCGACCAATTGTGGATACCTACGTATGCAGTAGAAAAACACTTATCATAATGTAACTAAAGTTCTTTTTTGGGTATCTTTGGGTTTTATATCATAAAATATTCATTTAAAATTTCTAAATTAATTTAATTATATTACAAAAATACCTAGAAACAACAAAATAATTGTAGACGTCTATTATAATGCACTTTATAAACTTATAGTAAAGTTGTAGTTAGAGTGCTCTTACGTCAGGTTAATCTCAGGTCAGATCAACAGATACGAGCTTTGTTATTACTCGTATATTCAATTCCACAATGCTAGAAACACGTAGAAACTTATCAATAGAACATATTATTGTACAATATCGGGTCAGCCTTGGTCTAAGTTCACATGCACTTATTGATTAAGTGCATATGTACTAAGAAGGGTTAAACGCACACATAGACAACTAACAGTCCACTGCACTAGCATACTCGCGTGTATTTAATTCCCAGTACGTGTTTATTTTGCAAGGGCCAGTGGTCGATGCGATTCCACATGTAAAGTGATAAGAGAATAAATAAGTAAACGATTATTTATGGGTCACATCACTATCTGACGCGGGAAGTTAATGGTATTACGTACTTGTCTACATCTACCTACACTAAAATTACAAAGAGGAAAGATTTAATTTTAAGTTATATGTCATCAAACTGAAAACTTATTCTGAAATCTAGTTTCAATTTAAGTTTAAATTTTTTGTTGACTTTCTCTAATAGATTATTTTATAAATAAATATCCTTTATCTTAAGGATATTTATTAATATACCTTTAATCTACACTAATAACAGACATTTCATTAAACATTAGGTATGTTATATCTAATTATTTGTTTCATTAACAATCCTCAACGCGACAGTACACAAGACGTACAAACTTTTTTTTATAGAAGCTAGGTACTTGTTTCACAACGCGTGGGGTAAATAGCGGAAGTCCTATTTTGAATTCTTGATTAGGACCACGGTTTGCTCTTGGTGTGAAACAGCCAATTCAAAAAAGGCCGTTCCGCGATTGACACCTTGTAGTCCCAAAGTTTCGTGGTCCCAAAGGGGAAAGACGCGCTATATGACCCGCTATATATTGACTGGCCTGTTGGTCTAGTGGTAAGTGACCCTGACTGCTAAGCCGGAGGTCGTGGGTTCGATCCCCACCCAGGACAAATCTTTGTGTGATGAGCATAAAGGTTTGTTCTGTGTCTGGTTGTAATTTATCTATAATATGTATGTATTTACAAAAAAAAAAATGTATTTAAGTAGTATATCAGTTGTTTAGTACCCATAACACAAGCAAATATAATTGCTTACTTTGGGACTAGATGGCGCTGTGTAAATGTGGTAGAATATTATTATTATATTATTATTATTATATGACACCACGCTACTGCCAATAACAGTTGCCAAATTAAGAAAGACAGGAGTGAAGCCCCGTGCGACTTCTAGTAAATTAAAAATATTTATATAATATTATGCCTATGTTCAACAGTGGACGTCATTGGGCTGATGTGATGATGATGATTTATATAATAGGGTTAAGCGGTCATGGAGGTACTTAGGCCTTTGTTCAGCGTCCGATGTCGCAGGTTAACCGTAATTAACGTTTACTAGTTAGTTTAATTTTCACAATTCTAGTTTTATGTGAAAAATTCCCTTCGGCAGTGCTGTATGATAATAAATTTTTGAAATTTATTCCCAAAGAAACTATTGGAAGTTTTGGTACTTACCTACCTATTAACTTCTTTAAAATTTTAAATTATTTTTCTCAAATAACTTCATTTTCTCAATACAAAATCAGCTATTTTCCAAAATTCAACCGTCAATGATGCCATAGTAGTTATAAATTGGGATGATGCCCACTGTCTGAATATTATTGGTCCCGCCTGGTATGGTCGCTATGAAGAATTATTTTAACTTATGGGTTTGTTGCTTACTTTTAAGTTAAAAACTTAATCAGGCGGGTTTTTGTTCTTCTAGTTTATACCTAAATAAATAAAAATAAAAAGAAATATTTTTGTTTGTGAATTTGGGTAATTAGGTTTTCTGAAAATGATGCGTCTATCTCACTGGGGCATCTCGGCCGTGAGGCCCCAGTGAGAGTAGATTAAGACTATTAAGAGTTAGATTTTTTTATCAATTTTCGATAACGCGAAATTGTTCATCCATTCCATTACAGAAACCGCGACGGCTGGAGGGCATAGATTTCTATGCCCTCCAGCCTTGTTAGCGGCCATTTGGCCGCTAACAAAAAATACCATGGGGCACATTTACGAATTTTATTAAAAATGGTAGGTACATAGTTATCTTACAACAGTTATTTATTACGAATATAAACTACTTCTTAATGACAAATCAAAACGTTTACAAAAATCTCTCACAGTTATACGTAAACAAGTACAATATATATTATTTACAAAACTATTAGTTATCATTGTACTTAGTAACCGACAAACGAAAACAATTTTCATGTAAGATAAAAATATTTATGTATGAAAATATATATGACTAAAGAGTTAGGTATAGGTGTCACAATAAAAATAACTCCAATTTTGAAATGATCATTGTATGTATTACATAATGAATAAATAAATATACAATATAGAATCGCGACATATTTCGTTCCAAATTTTCTCTTGAAAGAACACGTCACACAAGTCCCCTTAGACAAATGACAAATTCGTTCGAGTTTGAACCATAGACCTAGGATCCGCACGCTACCGCTAAAGACAAACACAGCGCGGAAACGAGAGATTAAATTGATATGCACACTGCGGGAGAGTGAAAGAGTTAGGGTTGCTACACACATATTCGGGCCGGCATCGTCGGTTCGGCAGTATTTGCCGAACAACAAAGCCGACCCGAAGCAATTACTGTACTGCATTTGTTCGTTTATGAACATTTTGTGCCGATTGAGTTGTTTATTCGGTTCGGCACATCATTCTATTCGGCAGTATTTGTTAAACGTAAAAGCCGACCCTTAGCAACAACTACATTACATTCGGCATGATTCGGCTTATGCCGGTCGGGTAGTTCCTTCGCGTCGGGACACTACTTATGTGACTTACCATTTGCTAACGATGAACGAAAAACGTCGTGAGGAAACTCATACTATTTAATAAGTCATGGTAACGTAAAAGGTTAGTGTTTGAATTTTGGCAGGCTGATGGAAATTGGATGGTTGACTAAACCAAATAGCTGTGACAAAACGGACATGCCACACCTAATTCAGAAGGTCCCATAATCCAGAGTGCAGTCATAATATCTATAGTGTACAATAGTCCTATTTTTAACTCACATATTGACAATCACTCAAATTTTACATTTTTACTCTTTAATCTGTCATTGTTTGAACACATCCCTGACTTATGCTATCGTCATGTCACGTGATCATTGTGCTAATCGGACATGACATTAAAATGGATAGATCGAAAAGATTGCCACTTGTCTAGGGGGAAGATCGGATATAACCTCAGTAGGTATTACTATGACAAAAACATAACGATAAAAATCATACAAACATATACCTGCATATCAATTTTACTAATATCTGTCTATATTTTTGTTTTTTTCAGTTGTCTATAAATCAGAAGAGCACTAAAATATTCCAGTTTTTATGTACTTACCCAGTTTAGTACATAGTGGCACTATTATAATTTTTTGAAATAATTTTTAAAATTATAAGTATTTTGGAAAAAAGATTGTCGAAAGAAACAAATAGTTTTGTTACAGATTGCGCGATAGGTTATTTTAAAATGACCATAATTTTATAAGCATAATTACAATCTAACATTGTTTTCAAATATTTCAAACTTCAACCAAAACAACAAAAATATTAGATAGTGGCCGTTTTCTGATTATAGACGAAAGGCAACATAAATTTCTCATCAGAATTTTATATCAGGCTATAACACTTTCTAACGATGAAATTTTGACTGACAGAACATTGCGCCAAGGTCTCTTTTCAATAAAAGAGTGACGTATTGGCGAAGACGAAGATTAACATTTTCGCCGTAGAGTTCTTGCGCCAAAACGTGTCCAATGATAGTTCAAAGCGTGAATGGTGACGTCACCTAGTCTCCGGCATGCTGCACAGCAACAGCCGGTCAAATTTCTTTATCTGTGTAGTAGCTAGTTCCACGTTCACATCAGTCAGGTAGTAAGCTTCAAAGTTTGAGAGAGGACGAAGCATCGAGTACAGTCTGACGGCATATTTTCTGTGGGCAACAATCACTTCATAAATTTCAGTTCTGGCATTTTAATTTTCGAGCGTCTACGTAAAAAAGCCGTTGGTCTCGGTCCCGTAAAGTAGTTAAGTCAAAAAGTGGGAAATATGGAAGAAAAGCAAAAGAGGGAAAAGGGAAATGATGGGTATCGGGAGAGGGAGGAATTGGGTCTCCGGTGGTCCCACTCACCAGACGAAACGCAACAGTATATAATTATTATACTGCCACTTGGCGTTGATATTCTGTCGGAGAGTTTAGGAGGACGTGTCGGCCCATTCCAAATACTTAAAATATAAGTTAAGATAGTAGGCTTTCCAACAGTTGACAAGAGACAATTCTTAAGCCAGGTATTGACTAGCGAACCGTTACTGTAACTTGCATAATTCAGTATGACATGAACGGTTACGGTTACGTGCAACGGTACAGTTACATAAATGAGTACCTTGCAATCTTCGTATCGCTGCTAGCCGTACGCGTACCGGTCGCAGTATGTTCGCGAACCACGTACAGTACGTACACACTATGTTTTTGGTAACGGTAACGGTTATGTACAACGTTACGGTTACAGCTCGCTAGTGAGCACCCGGGTTTACAATTTGTTGAACGCGCTTCGAAGTAAAGAGCAATACCTCCTGATAGACTTCTCGGTACTGAAAATAAGGGATATTGCTTGTGATTCTTAAGACCCTAAAATTTCCTGTTGCACTTTTAGTGCTATTGTATAGGGTAAGTGAAAGACGACGTTATCGATTTTTATTATTTTTGTGTGACATTTGCGTTAGCGTATAATATACTAAGGTTATATTTTAGGGAGATGCGTCAATCACCTGGTGTCGGTGCTTTTGTCGTCAAGCAGTTGCGCGAGCGAGCGCAGCGCTAGTCTGCGAGCACTAGCGGCGGAGGGTGGCCGAGCTCTCAGCAGTGCTCGTCCACCGCCGCGCAGGGCACAGCACACCACCAGCAGTCGCGCCGTCGCGCTCCGGACCAGCGGGCTCTTGTGACTGTTCACATACAGACATAAACAGGATACAATTACTGACACCATGGATGTAAGAGGGGTAGGTTACAGCCGCGGGTAACCCCCGCACAAAGTGAGCCGGCCGCTTGGAGTACCTCCGCCATGCAGAAGACTAATAATAGTTATGTCTCATTAGTGATTATTCCTGCTGGTGAGTAGAGTAAAGTGATTTTACAACTCGGTGGTGATGCTACTGATGTTGCAGACCGCAGGCGTCCTTAGGCTACGGTAAAAACATACTATAAGGCGGGTTTTAAACTTTTTTTGCCACCATCATACTAATAATAGAATAAATTGTGTTTTAACTAACGTAACACCATGTATACAGAGCACAGAGATGACGTCACTGAGCTGGACCGTACACACTACGTTGTCGAGCGCCACGTTGGCCGCGTGACGCACTGGCCGGCTGAAGCTGCCAGTCTTTATCAACAGCATCGTCACAGCTTCATAAAAGTCCTGCAATAAGGTCATTGTCAACATTTAAATATAGATTGTAAAGTGTAGATGAGAGTTAATGTTTGATGATTCCTTAAAACACCACTGTGCACCGGCAAAAAGCGAATTAGAAAAGTTTATGAGATCGGTTACCTAAAGGTAAAACCTACTTCTTCACAGTCTTTTTTACAGACTTAATAGTTTTCGGTGGTCTATATTGAAGATTGAAGTTGTAGGAAGTATTAGTACTTACGGGCTTCTTTGTGTAATTGGTGTTCATTATTATGATTGACAAGGTTTGGCATGCAGTGCGAGCTACTTGTGACCTCGGCGATTCTACGTGGGAAGTTACCTTTAGGGAAAGAAAAGGTAAAGTCAATGACAAAGATGGAGGTATCTCATACTTTCTAACTAAGTAATTATTTTAGTTTAACTAATTAAATTGAGCAGCTACTCTAATATACTTAGGTATTTAATTTGGTTGAATTTGTTATATAGGTTGAACCTGTTTTGAAACTTAAAAAAAAAAGTTTACGAGTATATTGTATAAAATGTAATAGTTACTAGTCTGAGTAGATCCGCGGTGCGAAATTCCGGGATGAATTTCCAGAACTTGTCGAAAACGCTTGGAATATCTATTAACGTGTTTATTACTTCAAACCTGTGGGAAAAAAAGATAATAATGTTCATATCGTCATGTTTGTGTTCCGTTGGACGACTAATTTTGTGCTTCTGTGCGCCGTATCCTCATCCCTGAGAGCCGCAACCTGCTCTCATAGGTATGTTTGGGACTAGTCTTTCCATTCCTGCGGTTATTGGCGGCGTGAATACCGTTGTGGCTTTAGAATTCGAGTGCAATGCGAATTTGATCTGTCCACCGCACGGGACAGCATCTTCTAGTCTCTTCGTTCTTAAATTTTACCGGATCCGGACAATAATTGTCCACTAATTTCTCTTATACAAACACTAGCTATTGCGTGTGTGGGCTTCGCTCCTGTCGTTCTTTATTTGACTACAGCTCAGCTCCTATTACCGTAGTGTGATGTTATATAGCTTAATGCTTCTTTATAAATGGGCTATCCAACACTAAAATATTTTTTCAAATTGGACTAGTAGTTCCTGAGATGATCGCGTTCAACCAAGCAAACTCTTCAGCTTTATAATATTAGTATAAATTCTACAAATTATATATATAATTCTACAAATAATATTATATATACCGTATTATACGTCGATTTTGGAATTTCAAATAAAGAATAGGTGCTTTAAATTTCTATACTAGATTACTCAGTCAGCCCGTGACCACGGTCGGTGTAATTCGACCGAAACGTCGGACAAACAAATAAGGTATTTTCATATTCCTTAAATATAATACGTGACGTAGACCCGTTATACTTATAATAATTTAATATAGGTATACTAGATTAATTGAACTCACCCGAGAAGTAAAACGACTCCCTGGATACCAATCTTTGTAGTTTAGACCACACGGAAGAATTAAGATTATTGATATTAACCGTAACTAACATTAACGTCAATATTCCAGACATTTAACCGTACAGAATATTATGAGTAGATACTGGCAGCGCCGGTATCACAACTGTTTTTACCCAACTGCCAAAAAGGAGGGTGATGTTTCTCTTAATATTAATGGCAATGACTCACCATGAAGGAGAGCGCAGTCTCTTGAATATCTCCGAGCATAAGAGATCACAGCTGCGCTCCGCGGCGTCAGTTCTAACGTCGAAGGCAGGAAAGCTGCTTCGACTGTTACGAATAACAATTTGTTAAAGCCTATTTCTAGATATTGAGAACTACTAATCTGAGTCACTAATTTATGTCGAAGCGATGGTGGCTGAATGGATAACGGACCGGCGTGCAAATCACGTGGTCCGAGTTCCATCCCGACCGGCGGTACCAATGTGGATTTGTGGAATTTATATGTACTAGTCAAGTGACTTACGAGTACCATCTGCTAACGATGAAGGAAAACATCGTGAGGAAACCCACATACCCTAGGATTCTATGAGTATGTCTAATCCACCAACCCGCACTAGACCAGCGTGTGTGGATTATGACCTAAATCCTCTCAGCTCTCTAGTTAGAGGAGAGGAGACCCAAGCCCTGCAGTGGGACTTAATTGGTTGCTGATGATGATGATGAATTTATGTCACACTGTTAGGAACGTATCTAATTTCCCTTATCTAGAGAGCTATAATATAGGTACGTGCACTAGCCTATTGCGGTTTGGTGGATCACTGTTTAGGGTTCGTTCACAGAGACAGGCTCGGAGAGGAGAGCTGATTTTTATTACGATTAAAACAGAGTTTTGAATCATAAGGTTTATTTTTACATGGCACTTCTTTTATAATTGAGATTTTTTTGTTATTGAATAATATAAGAAGTGAAATGTTAAAATAACCTTCAGTAGGTACGTTGATACTTTTTTCTTTTTATTGCCCATCGTGGTAGACGGGCTCACCAGCCCCCTGATTCTGTGTCTTCGGAGTGCTCCCGCATCATAAACTTTTTCAAATCATAGAACGAGGTTTATTTACGCTGTAAGTTATTTATTGGTAGAAAATAGATTATCGTACGAAATTAAAATCTGATTAAATATTACATCTTTTTCTACAACATTCTATCTCTATCTTTACCCGACAGCCAAAAACGAGGGTAATATGTTTGAACATTATATATGTTTAACTTTAAATAAATTGACATTTCCGTCCGAAAATTTTCCGTCAGCTCAGAATCAGGGTCCTGAAGGTAAGTGGTAACCGCCGCTCGTTGACATGGCTGTGTTTTTTTAGCTTTGGTTGCGAAGAAAACACAACCAAACTGCTGCCTACCGAATAGAAAAAGAAAAAGGTAGGTAAGGAGGGAAAAGAGGCCGTACCGACAGTACTGTCAGTCAGTCAGTTTATCTTTTCTCCTATTATAGACAGTAAATCTTCTTATAGTTTGCTTGTTTCATTTATATAATTATTTACTTATTCACATAACTGCCTCGGTGGTGCAGCGGGAAGTGTATACGACTGCTGTGCACGAGGTCCTGGGTTCGATTTCCGGGTCAAATTGGTATTGGGTTTTTCTATCATGAAATTCCAGTATTAAGATTTTTTCGGAGTTTGGTAAACAAATGTTCCCGGTTTGATGACAATAGGCTCGCCCCCTATTTCATGGGACCAAACAGCTGGCGAAATGTGGGTGTGAAACACCTCTGCCTACCCCTTCGGGGAAAAAGGCGCGATGCTATGTTATGTTACGTTATCTACTTAGGTACTCAATATTTTACTTGGAGGAAATTGTGTTTTTGTTTTTGTAGCTCAGCTTCAGTTCCTTGATCTCCTTGTTGATACTGATGGGGCTCATCGCTGGTGTGAGTGACTCGTGCATGATATGTTCACGTTTGCTGAGGTTAGATGCACCACAGCCCTCCAGGTGGATTGGAGGCAACTGGACACCACACTGGGCCTCTATGACGTAGTTGGTTTGAGTTATAGGATGTATTGTTACTATTATCACATGAGTAAAGAAACGGATCAGTGACAAATCTTAATACATTGGCACTGCGATAGATACACTATACTCCGTATTTTCTTACGTGACCAAACTGGAAAACAAATATGGCGTCAAGGAAGCAATGGCGTAGACAATATAGTGATGGGAAACGTTATTTTTATTTATAAAAGTATCGACTTCGATATTTCTCAGTAGTGAAAAAAAGGAACTAGTTACGGTGTCTGTTGAAACTTTTTGTTACTTAAAATTGATCTGTGAGGGAAATTTTAAAGCAATAGTAATAAAATAGTTAAAGCAATAAATTGCCTAAATTCAAATAAAAATATTTCATCAAGTTTCATTACATCGATACATCAGGATGTCACAACACTACGGTTCATAGATAAACTATATAGAATACTAGATATCACAATGTTAAAATATTTGAATCGAATTGATTTGGATTTTTATTTTAACTTAAAAATCTTATTTAAAATGAATTAATGTATTTTAATGAATATTTCTTGTTTTAAGTATTGTGCATGTTTCTTTTATAAGTGTAAATATAGTTCAGTGGGTTTTACTGTGTGATAACGATGCAGAGACGTGATTTTGCTACCAAAACGGGTTTGTCTTCCAGTTTGGTCATGTAAGAAAAGACGAAGTATACAAGCTACTACCTAGGTACTACAAGCTTAGTGCATGTGTGTGCGGGAGCACTGGCGGCTTCGTCGCGTACAGGCAGAAACCGATTTATACCGGCTCTGCCAGTGCTTTTTCTCAGGGCTTGGTGTATTTGTATATAAGTATTTATTTAAAACTTTATGCACAATTGTACAAAGGTAAGCTTAATGCCAGAAGGCATTATCTACCAGCCGACCTGTAGTATTATATAGTCTGAGTATTAAACTTGTTTAAAATTTAAATGTATTATATTTAGGTAATACGTTAGATAGATTTATAAATACGTAAACTACATTATGAAAGAAAATTGGGTGGAATAAAGTATGATTGTTTTGTTTAGTTTAGGGCCACTTATTATTAGGCAGAGTTGGGGAAAAAACACGTTTTTAGGGTTCCGTAAAAGGAAAAATGAAACCCTTATAGGATCACTCCGTTGTCCGTCTGTCAAGAATATTTTTCTCAAGAACGCGTAGAGGTATAAAGCTGAAATAAATATCATATACTCGAGACTGCAAACACTCGGCGTAAAAAAAATATCTAAATTCTAAGTTAACGCAATCAAAAGATGCAGCTGTTTATGCTCCATTTTTGTCGATTTATCTTGATGATCAAAAAGTCAAAACCTATACGGTACTTCCCGTTGACTTGTATTCTAACTTATAGCTATCCCGTGGTAGGGTGTAGCCAAATTTGCATTATTTTTGCGCCGTTTTCGAGATCCGCGCTAACGGCGAAAGCAGTCGGGGTCTAGCAACCAATGTGCGATAACTAAACCTAAACCAATCCGACAAGGACTGGTTAGGTTAGGCTTATTTTATTTTTTCAAACCACCCAGAAGTAGGAGATCCGGCGAGCTTTGTGCGATAGCTAAACTTAACACCACCCGATTCAAACCAATCCGACTCTGACTGGTTAGGTTAGGGTTATTTTCAAACCACCCAGAAGTAGGAGCCTCGCGAAGCGGGGCTCCGGCGACATATATGCGACAGCTGAGCACACAAGTCAACAAAAAATAAATAGTCGAAGCTCCATAAAAAAAAAATTGCATAATCGTCCGGAACCCTCGGTGCGCGAGTCCGACTCGCAGTTGAACGGATTTAAAAAAAAAGAACAAAACATCGTGTTTTTTCTACGGTAAATTGAAATGTTTTAAACATGTTTCAAACTTGTTATAAAAATATTATTAACTTCTAACAAAAGAAAACAATAAAAGGGCAATTTTAATAGTGAAACTGTTTTCTGATATTTGTTCTAAATAACTTATAGCAATTATATGATACATGCCTGTCCCCTTGATTTGTTTGGCCACTGCTCAGCTCCTATTAGCTGTAGCGTGATGTTATAAAGTAACATACATAGCCTTTTAATAATGCAATTGGTTTAACACGAGAAGATACTTACCACTTCTGCCACTAACAAGTGGGCTTTCTCCTGAACCCAAGTCCCTGACGCTCAACTCCCACTTGCCCAAAATTTTTTCCTCTTTCGGTTCATCGATCTCATTTGATTCTGAACTTTGTTGAAATTTATTATGATTTAGACCAAATAAGAAGTCTAAGTTATTTGTATGAGAGGAGTTCTGTTTTTGTATGAGAGGCAACTTGAACGCTTCGTGACTATGTTCTTCTGGGAACAATTTGACTTTAATCCCAGCATTGTTAGTAAATAGCACATCTTTGTCATCATCGTTTAAACTATTAACGTTATCAGGAGACTCCTGCCCTTCAGCCAAATTTTCCAGTTTTGTTGTTGTTGTTACAGTTTCTTCCACTAACGGTGATAAGTGGCCAATAGGTTTTTTGTCCTTTTCCAAAGGTCTGGTACACTGAAATTCTATACCTTCATATAGTTTGCTATAAAGTTCGGCGACATCATTGGAAACAGACTTGGGAGTGTCAGGAACGTAATCAGTATTAACTTTCTTTTTGCTTGTTTCTACTAACGAATCTTCATCAATATCAGTGCTATCTGATGTAAGTTCAAAGTCACTTTGGCATTCATAATCTTCTTTACCTATTATGGTTTCTTCAGATGATTTGTCGTTAATGTCAAGGTTTACAGATGAGGACTTTGAATCTTGACACAATTTTGAAGAGTCTCCTCCAAAAGAGATATTGTTTATACTATCAACTTGTAGGAGACTGTGGTTTCCGTCAGATTTGTTGATCGTTTTTCCTGTCATCTGTATCGTGTACTCAACCCTGGTCTTCTCTCCAATAGATAAGAACGAAGTTTGTGTCTCTAACGTGTTACAGTCGAACGATTTCATCATAACTCCTGCGTTTTCAGCTAATTGGATGATAGTTTTGCTGGTCTGTGTATATATTTCTCGAGCTACGATGGAACGTGTGCTATCACTGTTAGATGACCTTTTACTTGTTCTTGTGTTTACGTACAAATGCGTGCATTGTTTGTTTTTATCTACACTTACAGGACTGACAGGTGTGCTTTTTATGATGTTGACGTTTTTGTTGCGCGGTGATTCGCTACTCTCACTGTCCCACTCCAGGACGTAAGTCTCCATTCCTGAGGAATTGTTTTTATCTGAGCCACTGTCCGTGAAGTCCATTGAATACATGATGGAGGTGGCCACACTCTTTTGTGAGTCGGTCTGTTTTACCGCCTCTATTTCTTCTATTTCGCCATTCTGTAAGATACCCAGAAACGATACTATCTATGGCACCTTGTCCTCAGGACCGGATCTATGTAGGGGCTATAGGGGCTGCAGCCCAAGGCCCACGGATAATGGGCCTCAAGTCCCAATAGAAAACATTGTGAATAAAAAAAATCATACCTATGGTTAAGTTTATAAAATATTTATTATAGTATATAGTTTTGACTTGGCCGGTTATTTTTTAAGGGCAGTTAATTGATAATATAGACATGCCTCCTAAGAGACCCCGAGTAGTATCAGCCCAGGACCCCACAAAGTCACGGTCCGCCCCTGCTTGTCCTTGACCCAGTCACTCGACCAAATGTACTCTGGTCTAGTGACTTAAGTGATAACATCGTTATGGAAACTGTGTAAAATGTTTCTATGATAACTTATTTTACCAAAATGACTATAGCAACTTACCATTATTGACAATTTAGAACAAAAATAATAATATTTCAACTGATACCACTAGTGTAGCCGCATAGACGCGTACTCTTATTTATTTACAAATATTTCAGTGCAATTCTGACAGGCCATGACAACTTTGAACTGAGAAAGTGTCATTACCTAATATAGTTTTGTTTTAATTTTTATCGACATCTTCAGGATGTCTAGTTGCCATTCATGAAGTAGAATTTTATTATATATAGGTCTATTGAATTTTAGTTTATAAATAAATTTTATATAAATTTTAATTGGATTAAACTATTTATTTTTTAAACAAACTTTTAGGTCATTAGTAATAGATTGGAGTCCTCTTCCAGACAAATCAAATGAGCCCAAACTCAATCTATCATTGAGTACCTATATCTATACTCACTCAACGACTGTAGGTATCTACCTACCGTCGTTTTATAACAGAGTTCTCATCAGCCCCATGCAACTCCATCATCAGATCAGCTCCACTTCATAAAAATATTGCATTGTTATGCAATTTATATACCTACTAGCTTTTACCCGCAACTTCGTCCGCATAGATTTCGATATTACACAGGTCTTTGTTTTAAGTGCAATTAATTAATTCCACAACAGCAACATATAATCAGCGTCCCTGAAAACCTCGAAAATGACATCCATATCAATTTCTAATAATTTTCACAACTATTTCATCCCCCTATTTCATGGGACCAAACATAGCTGGCGAAATGTGGGTGCGAAACACCTCTGCAAAGGGGTAGCTTTCGGGAAAAAAACGTGATGCTGTGTATGTATTTCATCCCTATAAATAAATGGATAAATGTATTAGTATAAGTAGTTGTTGGTAAGTCTAATTAAATAAATAAAAATAAATAATCCCTTAGGGTGTTTTTATTATTATATTTCACCCCCTGAACCCATCCCTATCAAAAATATTAAAAACAACATTTTAAGTTCCTATCCCAATACTAATTTGCAAAACGTTAACTTCAAAACATAGATCTTTTCATACAACGTTTCATCCCCAATTTCACCCTTCCAAAGCCACCCTTGTTAAAAATATTGATGAGGGTATTTTTTATTTTGATAGTAATACCCCAAAACAAATTTTCAAATCTATAAGTTAAAAAACAAAGAAGTTTTATACAATCTTTTTATCCCTTTTCACCCCCTTAGGGGTTGAATTTTAAAAAACCCTTTCTTAGTACACCTCTAGACATTAGGACAAACACATCCTCCAAATTTCAAGTCGCTACGACCAGCGGTTTAGGCTGTGCGTTGTCTGTCAGTCAGTCAGTCAGTAAGGACAAAGCCTTTTATAATAAATGTATAGATATAGATGAATGCAAAATTTCGTCTGAAGATCTGCTATGTATTGCTCTGTTATTAAAAAACTCTGATTGGCCCAAATTGAAATGCTCTTGTATATGATTGTATGACCAACATTGTAACTGTCATGCGTCTTTTTCTTCTACGGTACAAAGGTTTCCCTGCCTAGCCAGTTAGTTCAGGAACTCTCCTTTCCTAAGCTCAGCTGTCCGGCTGACTACTTCCCAATCTAACAAATCTAAAATATTGTATTACTATCAAATTTATATTTGTATGAAAATTTCATCATGATAGAGGTTATCTACTTTAAAATTCGGTGCAAGATTTGACCCGAACCGACATTGCAAGTTTTTTTTTAATAATATACGAGTAAGTGGCAAACGAGCAAGCGGCAAACATTATGTTATGTGATCTCCGATGTTCATGAACGACTTTTATGAATCTAGTTTACTGCCGTACTCAAAGACGTTACCTACTTAACTTGTAAAGTTCATTTAGTAAAAACGTGTAATACTTAATTCTATACGCTTAAAGACGATTATTCAATGAAAAAATTGTGTTAATGACAGATTACTGCTAATTGACGTCTCTGAGTGCGGCAGTTAGACAAATACCAACCAGACTGGACCATTAATGGAACTCACGGGGGAGGCCTTTGCCCAGCTGTGGGATGAAGCAGGCTGACACTAACTTATAGATTAACTAAGAATCGGAAAATTTCTTCTGACCATACTTAAATCTTGTGGAGGTCGGGAGAACTAATGTATGAAAGTTTATTTTTCGAGAACAATGGGTTGTGGATGTCTGGGAAATTTTTACTAACCTATTGAAAAGTTAATAAAAAAAACTTTTTGATCAGATATTAGCATAAGAATATATGTAATACCTACATGAATTTATGATACAATTTTATAGGGATTTGTGTTTATTAATTCTATTTCCAATTTGGCAATAGTAAAGTGAGGGTGGTTTTAACAAAAGTTTAAATAAAACAAGTAGTACATTAAAATATGCCAAATTATTTAATCCACGTCTAGGAGTCCACGTACAGTTACATACATACATACAGTACATAGACATTAGACGTACAGTACAATATCACAACGATAGATACCCAAGTTTGTTACACAATCAATTTTCTTGTTGTTGTACAGTGTACAACACAATACTGGCACAGTCACTATCAGTAGCACTGGTGAGATTATGCCTTTGTTCTTACTGTACTATTTATTTTGCGAACGAATCCATTAATTTTAGTTAATTTCAAAGGGTGTTAAACGGACTAGGGGCCGTTAACACCATTTGAAATTGACTTCCAAAACAAAAATCTCAATTTACACGTCTTTAAATAATATCCCAAGATATTGGTATTTATTTTGAAATTTGAGGGAAAACGGGAAAATGGAATTGATTAAAGTCGCGAGTAAAATGCCAGTGAATTATGTCTCTAGTTTGTAGTAATTACGTCGATTATATGTTCGAAGCCAGGTCAGAACAAAAGCATAATTTCCTTACAAGTAACGTGAAAGCTTTAATCTGAACGAATAAGAAATACTTACATTAAAAAAGTATTGTTTGCCTTGTCATTACATTAACGATTAAGGGATTATTTTTACACTGAGACGTTTTTATACGTTCGTAGATGACGTATGCATTTTCGTTAAAACGGAAGCGTCCATAAGAATCACCATCATCTTATATCACCTGTAGGACGCCCGTTCTTATGAATGCTTTATTCAAATGCGAGAACAGGAAAAAACTCAGTTCAAAAACGCTTACAATGTTGTGTTTATAAAGGAAATATAATAGCAAACTTAATAGCCGTATGCACGCAAAGTGAGATGGCCGGGGCCTCGGTCGGAACGCTAGGCAACACCGCGTCTTTTAGTTCAGTTAGTGCGTGTTCGTCTAGAATACGTACGGCAGACGACCGAAGCTCTTTTGACAACACGCTTGGACGAGGCAGCGGGTGCGATTGCCTCGTGCGAGGCGTGCGACGCTATGAACGGGACAATTGCTATGTGATGCTGCTATTAACAAAACGGCACAAAACAATATATTCCGTACAAACAAATAGTACAATTAAAAAATACACTTATTCCAATTAAATTATGATTAATGTGTTTCACGTTACGACTGTACTCTGTTAGCCTAGCTCGATTCTAAGATCCTACTATAATCATGATTCTTATGCAAGAAATATTGCCATCTCTCTTATTATACTTGAAAGCTGCACGTGCGACAGGGATAGAACTATCGTTGTTTATAGTAGGACCTCTGTGTTGTGCTCATAATTATTATGAAGCTGTAACAGTCGAAAGATAAATGTGCTACGAAAATAAGTGTTTGGTGGATCGTAGCTCTGCGTAGATGTATGCGTAGCAAAATGCTACGTCTACGCGGTCGTAGCAGGACTATAGATAACTTTCTATTAATATTTTGGGCATTTGAATAGCAATCAAATTAATATAGGTTTAAAGCTTAAATTGATATTAACAATTTAAGCTACATATAATTTGTACTTTATTAGTCCGTAAGCTTTCTGAACTGAAAGAATTAAGAGTGTAGTACATTTATCTTTCCAACTAGAACAGCACTCTCTCTTCATGATACAATTGTTGTTTTGCACCTTATTGTCATGTACATAAGGATGATATTAGAACATACGGATAGTACACCTAGATACTTAGAATATTTGGATTGTAATACTTGAAGAAAACGGTAACCACTTACCACACATCAACGTTCAATAAAATTTAATATTATAAAATTTGATAATACATTTACACAATAAATGCTAACAAGTTTGTGTGATATTGGTGGTCCGGCGATAGTGGTACTGAATCTGGGTATTATAGTTCCAAGTTATTGTATGGTAGTACGGTACCTACTAGGTAGGTATAATTAATTATGAGGAGGAACTTATCTTTTTTTGAATTCTTATAACTCAAAAGATAACTTTTTGAAATTGAACTTGGCTGCACCGATTTTGATAAAACTAAGAATCATTACGAGCATATCTGCTTTCAAACAAAAGAAACAGTATCGTAATCAGTCCATTCGTTTAGGAGCTAGTATGCTACAGACTGGACTGACTGCTAAAAATAATTACAATCATGCACTTACTTTAAATAAATCTTAACCTATAATTATAAATTATATTTGCGGCCAAAGTCGCAAGCTAGTAGACAGGTCCGTTTTAGGATATAATATATTGATCACAAATATAACACAAACACGTAACGTACACACACAAACAGATATATATCTATCTAGTTAGAACATTCTACAAGTCTGACAATACATAATTCCACGCCGATACAACATTCAATACGATAAATACCCTTTATATCCAACGCAATCATTTCTGCCAGCTCTAGGGCTGAAGCTCTTGATATCGGCTCCTGAGCCGTCGGAAGCAGCCCGCATCGTTAACTTCGAATCATTTATCAATGTGTCTATCCTTCTATACAGTTCATAAAATAGTCCGCAAGAGCGAGAAAGGAAAAGGAATAAAGAATCTGTTCGTTGGTAAAAGGCTGCACTATCTATCTTTCTCCTTCTTATGTATGATGCTTATGAACAACAGAAAAGGATAGAGTTATTTTAATAAAGATTACTAGTCAGACGTAAAAGTCTTATTTGACTACCCGATTTCCAGGGACCCTTTAAGGCACCTCCTGAAAACGGTGTAGCGTAATAAATTAATGGATCAATACACTACATGGTGTTTAGGAGGCGTCTTAAAGGGTCCCTAGAAATCGGGTAATAAGCCTTTAAGTGAACCCGTGAGCGCTGTTTACACGATGCGAATTTTTGCGAACCTTTAAACTAGTCTGAATAAATACCCTCCTCTTATTAAGGATGCGTTCACATTGCATGTGTGCTCAGGAATGATATTGTATGTTAACCCTTTAACTTTAACTATTTTCCCACCATACCAACCCAGGTAAATGTGGAAATAATTTTATAAAATATTTTTTTCAGTTTCAGTGACTTCAATTTAATTTTCCGTAAAGTAGTTTCTCACATTACACCAGGCCCACACTTTAAACGTAAAATTTTTCATTAATTTTCTTCTGCCCGTTAAAGGGTTAAAAAAGGTGTAGATAGGTTACCTACATAGCGTTCGATCTTTGGAAATGGCACACAAACGCATACATAGATATCGTAATAATGCAATGTCAAAATACCTTCGCCGTCAACGGGACATTTGCATGAAGTTTGCTAATAAGACTATTTTTAGTGTGCCACTTTTCGAGCGCTTATAACCTAACTACACCTTTTTTAACATACAATATCATTGGTGCTCAGGTATTTTCTTCAGGATTTCGATATGATAAAATATCATCCTGTCTGCCATCCTGTTAAACTAACCAGATATAAAAAAATACTAGTCCCTAAGTTATAGAGTGAACTTTGAGCACACATTAATGTGATCAAATCCTTATATTCTTTCCACCACTCTAAAACATCCATATAACACATTTTTTATTACACTTTAATAATACATAAAAGCTGCCTCATTACTTGGACTTTCGAAAGATATAAAGTGTGATTAGGATATCCTGCGGTCAGTTAAAAATTACAACTGTCATACATCATCGAGTCAAAACTTTATATATTGTTTATAAAATATTATGTTAAAATCCAATTGTACATATTATGTAAATCGACTCGATTTTGGATATTTAAATCGTCCACGTATAAATCTTTCAATGATATCTTATAGACAATATTCAAGATCTCTTCTTGAAATGTTTTTCGTTTAATATCGCCATCAAATGCTCAATATAGCGAGTAACTCTTTATAAAAGTCAAAGTCAAAAGATTATTATCATCCAACGTTATACAAATAAAATGAAATCGATATGGAAGACCTAGATTAGATAGTAATATTTACAATGATCCCCGTTTTTTATGTCTTTTGCCTTTAATTACTCAATAATGTATAGAGTACTGGCCTGGTGGCGTAGCGGGAGTGTATGCTGTGTAAGAGGTCCTAGGTTTTATTGTTGAGTCGAGCCAACAACAGTTGAAATCCTTTTTTAAATAATATAAAAGAAAAATTCGAAATTGGAATTTGGCGGTGTTGAAGGGCACGGAAATGTTAAATCCTGTGCCCTGAAAAACGGTCTAAGATGTTAGGTCATGTGTTTACTCATCTCTATAAAATTATTGATAGTGTAGTAAGATTTGCAGTTTTTATGACACTAACAGTTAGTGCCACTAGTCACAAAGGGGCTTGGTGGCTGTTCGATCGATTAAAAACCCCTAAAAGATATCTTTAGAAAATAATTTCATCTGGAATCTAAGACTCAGTTCAAATTATAACCTAAGGAAAATGTTAAAGTATTTTTTTGCCTATAGTCACTATAAGCTATACTGCCGTACCAATTAAAAACAGTTCAACTGCGTGCTTAAGTTTAGAGAAAAATGTGTCTAAATACATCAATCTTAGAACCATTTTCCAAAGACTTGTGAAATGCAATTACGACGTTCTTGTTTAGCACGGCAGTATAGTACTTTAATAAACAAAAACGATGCTTCCCTTCTACCCAATAGTGTTTAATTATATAATACTTATATTCACTTCGACAACAGCTCTTTCACATACTCCACGGTATTATTTAATTGGAAACGCCGAAAGTACCTAGAGTAAAATGAGGCACCTTATGCGTCAAAACAGTAAACATTACAATAACAGCTTGCTTTCATAACAAAACACAAACACATTTGTGTGAACATGATATGTTAAACATTTATATACAAATACAACTTTCATCATCTTTTAAGTAGATTCTTACAACGTTATTTTCAATAAATTATAATAAAAGTATTTGTTTTAAATATTCGATTGTAACTAAGTTTACAAACAGAGCACGATACATTCTGAAATCTTTTTAATTATACCAATTTGTGATAAAAAATTGCGTTTCTTCTGCGCTATAAGTTAAATACGATAACGAAAATACGTATACGCAAACCTATGACAGTTATGTTACAGATTTCAGAACTACTCTGCTGCTCTTTGAAAGCCATGTACGCAAACCAAAAATGTGCTCTTTTTATTTGACAATAGATCACATTTTCCTAAGAATAATTACATTAGTTCTGTCCCCGATATTGTTGAGTTAAAATTCGTGGTCCGTGGAGATGCCTAGAGGTAACCAGTCTACCTATCTACCTCAATATCGCACGGTCAGTAGAAAACATTGCAATATAATTATAATATTTTACTATCCCTCTCACTCTCATAATTGTTGTGTATTATAAGAAAGGAATGCTTATATTACATTGTAATTATTTTGCGAAGTTGGGAGATGTCAAGACCGGGTAAAATGAAAAACACATTAGTAATTATGAATCTTATGCTACATGGGTATAAGAATAAAATTCTATTGAAGGTGCGATATATGAGACATTTTAAAATGAATAGTATATTTACTAAAAATACGAACGTAAAACTAAGCTTAGCTAGTCTAAGCTAAACTAAGTTATTTCTATTTCGAACCTGTTTCACCATTAATAGATCAAGTGACAAATTTTATATAAAAATTATGTGAACTAAATTCCAGGTAGGCTATCTAGCACTTATCTGCCTGATGAAACAGGTCCTTAATCTGTCAAATAAAGTTTTGATTCTCATGTTTAGTGGAGTTAAAACATTTATATTGGACTGTAGATGGCAGTATTGTAGCAAAATCAATTCTACAATTATATATATATATTTCTGTAGGTACTATTTAAACAATATTTCAAATTCTATATGACAATATTTTAAAACGAATATTCGACATTAAAAATTAATTTAAGAGATCAAATCGTTACATTTTAAGACACATCAGCACTACTGGATAATAACAATAAAAATCATTCTTAATACTAATATAATTTGTTATAAATAGTAAATATATCTATTATTTGATTTTAGCCTACCACACCAAACCGTTGATTAAAATCTTATTATTATCGGTTAATTCATCAAAACGGACTATTTTTTACCTGATTGCTTAATACTTTACAAACGTCGCAATTACAGTCGAAAATATTATTTCATAGAAAGATTTATGGTTTGCATTATGCAACATTTAATAAGTATTTATTTTCCAATGAAATTGCGACGTTATTGAAGTCGCAAATAATATTAGGCATCTGTATTTCGCAGATACGTATACCGATAGTCACTTTCATGAATTACCCATTAGCAAAACACCGACAAGAATTCTTGAATACACATAACACCATCTAACGGAAATTGTCCGTACTACTTAGACTTAAGACCGTGACGTCACGTGACACATTAAATAATAATAATGTTTTATCTTTCAAAACAATAAAATTACAAATATGTATTATAATAATATTAATGATATATTTATAGTAAATAGCATATATCGTTTAAAATTCTATTGGAAGTTTGTTGATAGATACATTATTTGATTTTATTAATATTTACATTCTATTAACTATACTCAGTTTATTTAGATAGATTATTTAGCTATTAGTATTTTTAGTCTTAAGATACGATAAGATGTATATCTTATCTTATCTTAGTATACAAAATCTAGCTAGATACTGGGGCACATAGAGAGTTGTAACTCCATATTACAAACAAAAATAAATTATTCGAAAAATATTTTAAGTAAAAAATGATTAAATTATTAAGTAGGTGCATTTTGAAAACAATGCCTGGCAACACTAGACTTAGGCCATATTTTCCCTCTGGCAAATAAGTGCCTGATAAAATATCTGAGACATAAATGACAGATAATGAAAAATGTCAAAAATTTGTCAACTAAGTTTAGGATATGCACCAGAAATTGTTTGTCATATTATAAAATCAGTTACTTTAAATGTACCTATTTATAAAGTTTAATGACTGACTGACATATAGGCAACCAAACTAGCACAATGATTCTAAGTCAAATTAACTAAGGTCATAGTCTGATAATCTGCAAAATAATTCCAATATCTATTAAGTTATTGTCCCCCTCACACATATTGTTTTTGTCTGAAAGGAGCAGCAATAAATAAAATAAATATTGGAATTATTTTGCAGAATGGGGGATAATTATTATGAAATTTTAATTTTATATTCTTACTCAAAAATTCTACATGGAAATTATGGCCAGCTCTAAGGCCTGACAAAATATCTCTCGTAGAGTCCATCTATCATTTCTTATGGTCTTTTTATCTCTTTCCATTAACACACATTTGTATTAATCAATTTGTTTGGCCAAGTTAGTTCATTCCGTATTATAAAATCTATATATACTCTATACAAGTAAATTAAATTGAACTGTCTCTATGTAATGTCAAATTAACAGCTTTTTAGGATAAGTAGCTATATGAAAGTATGTATGATACGATTGTTTGTTTGTAAACTCTGAAACGGTTGTACTAATTTCTACGGGACTCTTCCATGCGAATACGGTTTGAGTAATACGAACGCACGCTCGGCAGAGCTACTAAGTAGTAAATTTATCTACGTCATTGAGTTAACACAATGTATTTCAAGGTGCCTTTCTTTATCTAAGAGGCTCTCAATAATTGTTCTGCAATTTATACCAAAGTTTCATCAGCCACTTAATACAAGGTACCTACGCAAACATTGTTTCAGATCAACCGCACGTCAAGTATCATTGTTTGGTGACCCTAAACACGGCCAAGGGCTATCATATCGAATGATTTGACTCACTACGATACGTTACAGTCAATGAACTTATATTACCTACATTAAATTATCTAAAGTTATGATTCTTTTTTAGGTTTTTAGTATAATTATGATGCAAATCTAATATATACGGATCGTAACGGGTATTTATGATTAATTATTACACCATTCTGGATTTTAAGCTGAGTGTGTAAGGTTGATTTTTACTTTTTATCTATTAATGTAATAGATTGCCTTACACATGGCGTAATAAGTATAAGTAAGTTTAAAGCAGTCGAGATCGACTACTCGAGAGCAGTCGTGTTGCGGTTCGGGCCTCCATAGACAGATTCCTCTCGCTCCCATGCCAGAGAAAGCGGCGGCAGTCGCTTCAAGCTGTTCGTATATGGAGAATGTCACATAATGATACAAAAAGATCTTAAAAAGGACATGCTACTGTGTACCGACATACCACGCGGGAAGAGCCGCGGGCGGAAACTAGTATGTTAAAATCATTTTAAATTACTGTTACAGATACACAAAACTTAATGTGTTATCAAATAATTGTGCTAATTAATCGGAAATGAAATAAAAACATTAGCATTCTTATCTTGACCTTCCTAATTAGTCGATTGTAGCAAAAAATTACGGAAAAATCGACTAAGATAACATAGTTTACGTCAATTAATGTTTATAGTTTGTTTTATTACGTTATTCGATACTAATAATATCTTCCGAATGCCTAGGTCGTCTATATAGCCAAGAGTCTGCCACACAAAAATTGACATTAGTTCTTTTAAAAAGCCAACGCCCGCACTTGTTCCACACAAATTAATTACTTATTTGCATAATAAACCGCACGCTGGCATTGGAAATCATTTGCAATGCTAGCTTTAAGATGAACTGACCATACCATTGTAGTTCTTATCATAACTACTTGAAAAATGTCTTTAATTATGTATTTATTATATTAATTAAAAAAAAGAACATGTAGGTATATGCTCTCTAGTTAGAGGAGAGGAGACCCGAGCCCAGCAGTGGGACTTAATAATGGGTTGCTGATGATGATGGTGTTTAATATTTGAATGTACATATTATTAGTGACCGCTTCTGTTTTAGAACTTTTCTGCTCATTGCTTTTTGTGGCTCCTAAGATCAAGCCTATGGATATTAGCTGAAGATAGGTCATGAAACAAGCTCAAACAACTTGAAGCCATATTTAAATGGAATTAGGACTTTTATTTCACTGACAATATCAAACTTCATACAAAATTGTTGTCACTGTCAATGAAAAACAAACCCTAACGACATAGTAATAAAATTTTAAAATAGTTTGTTAGCATTCTACTTTAGTCAGCCAGTCATTGGTACCTATACATCAGTCATTATGCCACGAATATGGGATTAAAAATATGAATGAGAGGGTTCTACAGGTTTTATATCTATCTACACTTAATGTTAATATTGATATAAAAGTTGAGATATAGTTTCGATTTTCCTTACACTTATCGATTTGGAATCGATTAGAGTCGAATTAATATTATTAAGTGATCATAGATATCGATTCCAAATCGATTAGCTCCTAACACCTCAGGTTAAAATAATTTGAATGAAAATCCAGACACATTCAAGTTAAAATCGATAGAAAATCGAGATTATCACTACATACGAGTAGTGACTCATATACATTATACATAGATCTATATAGACACTAATATCGATATAAAAAGTGTATATTTAAAGTCCCAATGAAACACCAACACACACGAGTATAATAATATTGTTTTTCACCCCTATATTTGACAGAATAAATACTTCGGTACGTCTTTTTGAATTAAACACCCCATCTTGAAATTTACTGTCAAATTAGTGTTACTAGACAGGAACATTTTCAATAAAAAAGTATATACATATTTCGTTCGGGTTTATTACCCTTCGACAAATGAAAAGATTATAATTTTTTTTTAAATTTTCGATTCAAGTGGTCAATAGGTTAAAATTTACTGTAAAACACAGAGTGGTTAACACAGAGAGAGACTCTGTGGTTAACACAGAGCCGCTGTAAGCGGATTGTTCAAACGCAAAACCACCGACGCACTTTGAGACCACTACGTTTTTCAGCTGGTTCACACAGTGTCGTCTCTCGCAAACAGAATGTTGGGCACCACGACACAGAGTAACTAGTCCGCCGCCCCGCGGATCGTTCAAACACAGAAGCACCGACACGCACAATTCGAACATTACGTTTTTAAGTACACAGAATGTTGGGCCTACCACACAGAACGAACACTAGGTTTTCCAGCTGTTAGACACAGTGTCGTCTTCCGCACAGAGAGAGTGTTACTCGTCGGTGAGGTAGAGGCGGCGGCGCGGCGGCGGCGCGCGCGAGCATCAGCGCGGCTGGCGCGGCGGCACGTGCGCGGCCGGCGCCGGCTCCTCGCCCGCCGCGCACATGTGCACGCTGTGCAGCCGCACGATCTCACACACCAGCGACGACTCGATGTCCACACCTGCACAGTTACAACTCTCAACCTATACAATTAAATGTCTTTACGCACACCACCTTGTCCGAACGAGACGGTGATGTGGGGTTCGCCGGCCCGAGAACGGAAAATGACTGGAATACCCAATAAAACCCCATTGTGCATCATCACTACGTCTTAACGAGTGTGCCGCTGAACCCTAATACGACATCAGCGGTGAGGAATTAACTGCCTAGTGAGGTGTGCCCAAGGAATTTAATTTTTTTAAGAGACAGTTCCACCCTTGCGTCCGCGATTTGAACACGGATACTAGAGATGGGTTGGACTAGGTAAATTAAGGACTAGGTGCGCCTAGTCCTAGCCCATATAAATACGTGATCCAAATACCTGTTCCATCAAGTCCACCTAGTCCCAAGTACAATGACCTTGCCTACTTCTTAAAATTGATACTAAGTGAGAACAAATAACTAAATTTATTTAAATGTCTTAGATATTGTATACTTTTACATATCTTTGTTGTATGATAAATGAATATAAATTAATAAAACATGCAGATGTATATAAAGCGGTTTGATGAAATGATATCTTCCCTTCATACTATATCTTTTACAGGCTTAGGACTGTCAACTTACAATAATTTATTATTTACGTTTATGAAAAATAATGTAAAAGTTCGTAAGCAAGCTTATATAACATATCTCACTTCATTTATACAAAATATTTACATAATCAACAATTTAATCAATATTAAAAAAATGTTTTTTTGTACTTTTTTTTTATGTTTTAAATGTTTATCAATAAAATGGTCCCCAAACTATATAACAAAAAGTTAATCACTTGTTTTTCTACTCTAATCAACAAACACGTAATCCGTAAGCACTTTGTATCGGGTTCTACGGGACAACATACTACACACTAGGTACTCGATATCATACGCGATACGCGGTACAGTTCACAATAAAATACCGCGAAACGTCGAAACTTTTTTGCAACAGAGCGGGACAAAAACAACGTTGTATTGCGTCGTCTCGCTCTCACTTGACGTACGTGAGCGAGATAGCAAAACACAGTTTCAATATGAGTAAGTGAAACAGAAACAGTGCAGAGAATGCTTAGAGATTTTACGGACTTTATGGGACTTAGTACTGTGGAAATTGGAATAGGTGCCACCTAGTCTCGTAAAATACCTAATCCTCGGATCTGTTCTAGTATATACGCATCATCTCTAACGGATACCGGTTCAACTCCTGTATGCTAGAATTAATAGCGATGGACCCTCGCAATCACAGTTTTGACACTCCGAACTACATTAAGACTTAAGAGGGTGCCACAAAAATTGAGTGAACAGATTTGTATAAGGTCGACAACGCGCTCGTGCTATAGCATCTATAGGTTACCGTAATCTCTTTAGGTACTGTTCACGCCGCTTTATACGTTACATAGTAAATTTCAACTTTTTAACCTTGTAACCACCATACGTTAACAACAAATCAATGGATACAATCCCTGAATGCTTTAACAATAGATCACATTATCATTTGTTGGCTGTGGATATATGGCTATATTAGGTGGTCAAAAGGTTAACATTTAAAAAACAAAGTTTACCAGCGTGAACTTCTTCCCTGGTGAGTACAATCTCCTGCGTGATCTCAGGAGACACGAGGACTACTCGGTGATGACGCGTCTGCAGCATGTTACCTACCACCATCTGTAAGTTATGGTTTAATTAAATATAATAATTAAACATAGCTCCTCGCTGCTCGCTCGCCCGCCTGTTATGTTGAGTATAGAGTCGTTGAATCGTGATTGAATAACAAACAATATGCATCCATATAATAATAAATAATATAATATTCTATCACATTCACACAGCGCCATCTAGTCCAAAAGTAAGCAATTATATTTGCTTGTGTTATGGGTACTAAACAACTGATAACATAAATACATTTTTTTTTGTAAATACATACATATTATTGATAAATTACACCCAGACACAGAACAAACCTTTATGCTCATCACACAAAGTTTTGTTCTGGGTGGGGATCGAACCCACGACTTTCGGCTTAGCAGTCAGGGTCACTACTTACAAGACCAACAGGCCAGTCAATCCACTTAAACTTTCGGATTGATAATATTAATTGGATAAAAATTACCTTATGTTTATATTTCTCCAATGCAGCCCTCGCTTTAGGAATAAGGAGGCTCTCGTCAGTCTCCAGCTTGAAGGACACGACGTAGGCTTCAGGCACCCACAGGTTGACGAGCGGCGCCAACATCTTGGGCACCAGCTGCAGCTGGATCACTGGGGCACCACTGCCTGACTGCATCTTGTGGGTAGGCTGAAAGAGTTTATGAAAATTAATAGTTTTTATTATGTACTACTTATCGAATGCACTTGAGACAGATCCTAGTGATGAAATTTATCAAGTCAGCCAAAAGGCTTCCAACTTGACTTAACGACTAGGTACCCATTAAGTGGTAACCAGGCTTCATATGCCTTTCGAAACACTCGAGAATGAACGTGCTACAAATGGTCACCCATCTATTGACTGACCTTGTCGACTGTTGCTTAGCCTAGATGAGCGTCACGAATATCTCAGTACCTAATGTTACGAGCGCCTCTATACATACTTTTTTATAATTTAGGTAATGAACATAGTACAAAATGACAACCCACAATTCGGTCGCTAAGTTATTTTTTTTTTCATAAATAGGTACAGAACAAGAATCTATAGGTCAGCTGACATCCGCAGAGAACAGCACTAAAATGACAAAAGTAAAGTCCTCACCACTCTATCCTTAGGTATATAAAAGTCCGAGACGGCGGCGGCGAGGTACAGCATGGCGCGAGCGCCGACGTTGGCGAGGCACTCGCAGGCGGCGCGCAGCAACCAGAAGTACTCCGACACGGACGTGAACGACACGTGCAGTATAGCGCCCGCCGCGTGCGCCGCCTTGTAGCGCAGCAGGATCGGCGCCAGCACGTCCACGCTGTCCGGCTTCACTGCGGAGGGGACACAGTTCAGTGGTAGGGCACAGTTGGTTGATAGGACAAACAAGCTTACGGCCCGCTTAATGAATACAGCACTACTGAGCACTGGCTATTAATGCTTATTCTGTTCCCTTCTGTAAATATGTCACATTTATCGCGATGGTAAAACGGGGAATGAAAATATTGTATTCATTCAAAATTAAACCCCTGCTAAACAAAATATCAAAATAAGATAAGTACGTGCTACGTAGCCGTAAACAAAAACAATAACAAGCATTTATTTCTATAAAATAATAGGTTTTTTTTTGCCAATTGCCCAATATTTATATTCATTAACACTTTCGTTGCGAGTCGTTACCCTTATACACTACTGTTTTACATCATGATTTTCTAACCAGAAATAGTAGTATTAGGTCCTCTATCTTGAATCTCAAGCATGTCCAACAGCTTCTGTCCAGTGAAGTGCCGGGTGAACGGCTCGAGCGACTTCTGTCGGTGCATGAAGATCACGGCGTACCCTTGCTCGAGGAAGTACTCCGCAGAGGCAGACCCTCGAGTACCCGCGCTGAAGTTGTCCACGAATCTCACTGTGTTGTGCTCCAATGGCACTGTTGTGCCACCAGACTGGAAGATGATGACACTAATCATTATAAGCATCATATTAGCTCAAGGGATTTCCAATAGGTCCGGTTGTATGAATCCCGCAGTTTGGCCATCTGTACACCTTGCCGGACGCACTGCCAGTGAGTGACCTCCACTTGAAAACTTAACGGCCTATCGACTATTGGTTCTACGTGCTTTAAGACTAATGATGGATCCGTCACTTTGTAGAGATTAGCATTTTATTTATGACTTTCAACATGTTGGCATCTACATACAATGAATTTCTAGCACATTCTAGTGACTGCCACAGATAGCGTCTCGAAACTGGTTCGCAGAAAACTGAATGGAACTTAAAGAATTATTATTTAATTATAGAATAGCATTCTATTTGATAATATTTATCAAACAAAATGCTAATACGCTTGTTACTTATATTTGATTGCTGCGATTAGCAAGGTAATGGCTATAAAGCCATTTAATTATGTAATTAACAATATATGTATCTATGTAAATATTTGTAACTTCTTTCGCACAACTTTCATAAGGCATCAAAAGACAACAAATCCATTAGCCACATATTTTATTACCTACCTATAAACTAGCTCGGCGAATTTGGCCATTTTGGCGAATTAGGTTAGTATCGATTTTAGCTAATGACGCACGTTTTGTGGGCCATACGCTGAACTATGGGAACAGCTACACGAAACTTTTTACGTCTGACCGCATTGCTGAAGTTATGTAGGTAATAGTAAAACGTGCCATGTATATGGTAGGACGAGGAAGACTAACTGGCTTTTATGAGAGCTAGCACGTGTAGAGTGCGCACAGTAGAGTCGACAGTTAAGCGTTCAATAGTCTGAATAATACATGAAGATTTAGCAGTCCTGTAATACTTTTACACAGCAAATATTTGGAAAATGGTCGAGCAGGAACTTGGCTAATTGTACCTCCGCCCTACTCATACATATTTCTAGACGCCGCGCCAAGCTGATACTGAAAATTTAATGACAGAAAATCTTAATATGATTTCTTTGCCCGACCCGGGCTTGAACACAAGACATTTTTTTGAAGCGCAACAGTCATAGGCGGTTCCAAAATATATTGAAGTTAGTTAACTTTATAATGTTGTACAATTTGTATTATGAAGTTAGGGCACCAACGCCAACGTTAGTTAGATTAACCTATTTCTGCAGTACCGCGATACCGCAGTGGGTTGCTAGCGATAACATACTCGTAATACTCGGCCAGAAAATCCAAACATTCCATAACAGTTAAAATTTAAATTAAGTACAAATATTTTTTGTGGACTAAATAATCGAGCGTAGTAGGGGCGGCCTGTAAATTTGTGGGGCCCTGGGCTGATACTACACGGGGACCCCTAGGGGGCTTGTCTAAATTGCCAATTAACTGCCATTCAAAAAAACCGGCCAAGTGTAAAGTATATAATTTAAAAATATGAATTTTGTAAAGCAAATATTTTATAAATTTAACCATAGGTATGATTTACAATGTTCACAATAGGGACTGGGGGCCCCTTATATCCTGGGGCCACGGGCTACTGCCCCTATATAGATCCGCCCCGGGTGCGTAGGATTGTATAATAAATGAAACTTTCCGTTTTAACAAATGATATCGATGCGGCAGCCCTACTAAGGTACCTAAAGATCACGCAATTATGTTAAGTGCTTAATAATTAGCTACATTAGATGTTGCAGGCGTTGTCTCGCGATTTTCGGGAAATGGAAATTGTATAGGCATAGAGGTACGAACATTTTATACCACGATAGATTCAAATAAGCTTACGGCATGCCTGCCATAAGCCGTTATCCGTAGCCTACGGATGCCTGAAGCACCTGGAGCATCACGCGCGCGTTGCAGACACTAAAGTTTCTAGTTGAACCTTTAAATGTGTACGTTCAACAATCAACTTAACCAGGTAAGTGGTAACAGGTAACTGGAGTGAACTTCCTACAGCAGTGTTTCCTGAGCGCTATGACATGTCCTTCATCAAACGAGGTTTAAAAAAAGCTATTCTACATAGGTAGGCAGCGGCTAGGCTGTGCCCCTGACATTGCCAACGTCCATGAGCGGCGGTAACCACTTACCATCAGGTGGGCCGCCTGCTCGTGTGCCACTTCAGGCAATAAAAAAAAAGGAAAGTGAGTTTATAACCAATGTTCTATAGCTTTAATAAAAAGAAGTAGGTATGTTATCAGATAAACCAAGGTAATGTTTTTTTATTAAGGTCTGACTCACTGCACTATCAAGATTTTACAAATATATGGCGCCTCTTTACGTTCAAAGTTCAGCTAGCGACAAAAAACCTTTCAAGATGGTGTAGTTAAAATACTACTCCCTTCTTATCGTTCGCAAAGTCTATACCTACATTGAACGGTCGCAAAGTAATTTCGAAAAAACTATACAACATAAAATATTATAGCTAGCACGGATAGTTAAGCGATTGGTAAACGATAAAATTGTTTGTAAGCGCGCCTGTACATTCTCGGCGAGGCACCGCGAGGTTTGACAAGTGCGAGAGTGTAAGCGTACCTACATGTTACATTGCTACATGCTTTGTTTCTTCTTGTCTCATCTCGACTCGCTTTCCATTCTTTGCAGGTCCACCTACATTCTCCACAGGTCCAGCTCTATACTTCGCAGACCGCCGCCATCAAGTTTTACGTGTTTGTTATTTGATAGTGTGCAGCTATGTTTGACGCGTTTGTCAAACAGTTTTGAATGAAAATCTTGACAGAAGTCTTGTTTGATTACAAATTTGATCGTTTACCGGGCGCGGGCGCTTAGGTATATTAGCACGGTCAAATAAAAATTAAAGAAACCTTTAAAATATTGGTATTTTTTACACTCACAGTAACAAGTACGATTTTGTTGCCATACTGGTCATGTCTCTCACAGAACTCCTTCAAAAGAGACCGATTGTCTTCGAAGTCAGGAGGTGGCAGGTGGACAGCAAAAAATTCTTCCCAGGATCCACTTGCCATGGCGGTCAATTTTCAATATAGCAGCAGCTGTGGAATTATAAAATATATATTGATACACATTATGTACTGTAAACGAAAATTCAGTTTTTAAAGTAATTATTCATAAACAGAACAGTCTTAGTAACTTTTTTTTTGTTGCTCCATCATGGCACTAAAATCGTTAAGATGCGCGTCTGCAGCGGATAGCACTTGGCGCACTGTTCTCCTCAAATTCCTTTTTCTTCTTCTATGTGTGAGGTGCTTGAGCGCGCTTTGTAGCTACATACTGTTCTGTACCTCTTTACTGTGTGGTTCTGTAGTATTTAAAATTCATAGACGAAACACTTGAATCAATTACTCGAATTTGCAGTAAATATACAATGTACAATCTTATCCAAACTTATCAAATCAAAACATTTATTTGCTTAAGTGTTGTTTGATAACAATGACAACAGAATCTTTATCTTGTCAATAAGACAAAGTGATCCAATTTATTACTTAACATAACGTAAGATACAATCACGCCTTTTTACCGAAAGGGTAGCCAGAAGTGCTTTACAGCCACATTTTGCCAGCTATGATGGGTCACATGTAATAGGGGTACTATTAATCAGAATCATTTCCAGACTTCAGACTGATAATGTGAATTTCAAGACATAAACCAGTGAAGGCACCAAAAATGGTCCTGTAAGTGTCAAATGTGCCACTAGAGTAAAACTTGGAAGACCTTTGGACTCAATCGTCTATTAAGCTTTTTTTAGAAGTCCATGACAAGACTTTTTTAGTATATAAGCCAATGCAACTGATAAAAGGTTAGGATCCACTGGTTGGAGGCATGCATATTGCATATAGCATCGCAATAACTGGTTCACATTCTATTACTAATTATGGAGTACAACCAATAAATAGCATTGCATAATAACTATATAATTAAGTAAGCTAAAGTGCCCACTTACTACAATAATAAGTAGTGTGAGTGCTATAATAATTGTATTAGCACAGCTCAGCCCAAAATGGATCATTTGACACATGATATGTGTGGACATAATAGGCTTAACTAAGGTTTCATGATCTTCAAACAATTGACTATGTATTGGTTAATTAATGATCCGTTTTATAAACAACTTCAAATAAGGAAGTTTTGTATTCAAACTGTGTGTGTCTTTTCATATGTTTACGATTTGTTTCTGGAAAGAACTTTGATATTGGCTTGAATGAACTTTGGGTATTTTTAGTAGTTAAAAATTTTTTGACTAATTTTATTGTTTTCCCATCAAGTTGGAGTCAGCCAGTTTTTTTATTTTTTTTTCACACATTCGCACAGTGGCATCTAGTCCCAAATTCAACAATTATATTTGCTTGTGTTATGGGTACTAAACAACTGGTATACTATGTAATTAAATTTTTTTTGTAAATACTTAATATAGATAAAATTACACCCAGACACAGAACAAACAATCACGCTCATCACATAAAGAATTGTCCTAGGTGGGAATCGAACACACAAGCTCCGGCTTAGCAGTTAAGGTCAGTAACCACCATGCCAACAGGCCAGTCAAGTTTCATCAGACTGAGAATATGGGAATTAAGAGTACACCCGTGTTTGAACAATAGTTTACTCTTATGTAGATAGCAAGTAACTAATTTGACAAGCCTCAGAATAAAGGGGGCTATAGCTAACACATAGTTTCCATAATAAAATCAGAAATAATGTCACAAATTTTAGTTTTCAATCAATTAATGCAATTAAAGTTTGTTGAGATTTTTTAAATGAAACATTACACACCTACAATTTGAAATATTTATATTTAAATTACAGGTACTGTAGCACTATTATAATTTTATTTAAAAATATATTTTTCGAAAAGATATTGTTCACTTTGTCTAACTACCTAAATACGTCTGGAACTTAGCCGCTAACATAGACATAAAAAGTATAATATATTAAAAATATACCTAGATACATACTCACAGAGTTCAGTTTATGATTTTTTAAATAAGGTCGCACCCTAAGCCGAAGGCCGGATATTTATCAATAGTATAACCTCTAACACATCTTCTACTGATTAACGAGCGACAACCAATATTTACTGGCTAGGTTTATAGAAAAATCAATGCGTTGAGCCACCTCACGGTAACGACGTTACAAGGACACGATTAAAGAAGTTATTGTCACCTTTGTAAACAGACGAGTGTCCTTGGACGTTGCTCTGCGGTCCGCGATCGATGTTTTAAATTAGAATGAATTTACTGAAGCTGAATGACACAAATTTTTATCACGACTTTTTGATAACTGAATGTGACAGCCTGACAGGACTGACTGAAGTGTTGCAAACTTTTATATTTAATTCCCATTAAAATTAAACTTTAAGTCAACCTTCCCAAATTGACAGCTTATTTAATTTATAGCAAATTGCTTATTAATTTTATTATTATGCTAATATTCGTTTTTTTTTATTATTATCAATTATAAGTTAGTATTGAATTATTTTTTTTATTGCCTGAAATGGCAGACGAGCTGGCGGGCCACCTGATGGTAAGTGGTTACCGCCGCTCATGGACGTTGGCAAAACTAGGGGCAGAGCTAAGCCGCTGCCTACCTAGATATTAGTGCCAGCCCATTGAAATTGTGCAACAAATCAAAAATGTTAAACCATCAAATTCTCGTCAATGATTTACTCAGCTCAATAAGTCTAGTGTGTAATTTGCTTATTTTTCCTCAATTTTGGGGTAAAATTCTTTGACTGGAATCACTTAGTGACAGCCGGTTTTTGTGTGTTTACGAAGTAAGTTGTAATATGAAAGTAAAGTCTTTTCCGTAATAACTCACATTCTTCGTAAAATGTACGAAAGATTTTATATTGATACTAGTAATAATAATTTATTGTTAGAGACTTAAATAAATTTATTAACCGCTCAAGTGCGCTAGAACAAAGATCAATTATGAAACGTGTTTCATTCAGTCAGTCTTTCTATAATACATCAATAATTGGTAGGTACAGTCGAGTTCATTAATATATTGGCACCACCAAGAATTCAAAATATTATAAGCGTTGAATAGCTCAATAAATACTTTAGAACCTATGGATTAAATATATGTCCTCATGTGAATGGTTCAATAAAATATGCTGTACATTATGCAATAAGTAGTAGTCACCCTTTTCAGCAAAAATATCTAATGATGGTGCCAATATATTAATGAACTCGACTGTACTTGTAGATGTATGGTATGGGTGTGTAGCATACAAGATAACTACGTTGAATTGTGTGACCTTTTTTAACCGATTTCCAAAACAAAAGGAGGGAGGTTCTCAATTCGACACGTAGGTATGTTTTTGTATGTACCTATGTGACGCGATTTCTCAGCCGATCATGAACTATTTTTTGTTAATAGGCAGGTAGGTACATCGGTATTAGCGAATAAATGAAGTAAGGATGAAACCGCAGGATATTGTTTACTTTTCCTACAGTACCTACTAGTACTTAATAAAAGAAAATTCTTTGTTAACAAAACAATAATTTTAATTTGATTTACAAAACTATTTACTAAATAAAGCATTAAAACTCTTAAACATTAGCGGCTATTTCGTGACATGCTTTTTTGCCATTTCATATCTTTTACAGCCATACAGAGATTACGTATTAAATTGATTTACGCGATGTTGGAACATATTATAAATTCGTTCTTTGTTTTCTCCTTTTAGGAATGTTTAATTTCTTCTGTATTATTTGATTTTGAACTCGGTTTCATCGTTTATTCTTAGCCTGGTGCTGGTCGTGTAGATTGAAGTTTCCGATCATCTGGTAAGAAGAACGCACTTATCGCTGACGCTGAAATAAAAGTTTAATTTAGTAGATCCAAATTTTGAGAAGAACTTAGGTATCTAAGTAGGTTGGTACTAGTGATCTGCCGGATCGTTAAAAATGCATATTCACGTATACCGATTCGGATACAGATTTTTGGCCCCAAGATCCGCGGATACTGATCTTTATTTAGGTACCTACCTAGGTACTAAATCGGTGACGACGTTGCGCATGACCTTACAAAGATGGTTGCACGACTTGATGCTTTGTCTGACAGGGTATGTTTAGACTCGCACTACGCGGGTGTTTTCTTTTGTTTTGTTAGTGTAAAATTTATCTAATACCTACCATTTGCTACCATACCTGAGGATCGAACTTCTAACGACTAACGGACTAACGCAGCAAAAGAACACGCTGCACCACCGAGACCTAACTAATAATAATTTTAAATTAAATACTTACAAGCTAACAGAGTGGCAAACAGATAAAAGCCAACGTCGCAGTGGTTTGCCAACAACACGTTCAGAATCTGGATGGACGCGAATTGGCATAACCGCGCTCCAGACATTGTAAGTGCGATAGCCATTGTTCTGAAAAATACATTAAAATAAATACTACATCCTTATTACTGTAGTAATGCCCAAAATACATGGGAAATAATTGAAACAGCTACACACTACAGGAATTAAAATGGATTGTTACGGTTACGGTAAATACAGATTAAAGTTGCTCCATTTTGATCACACTGTAGGATTGGAACTGGACACTTTGCTAAATACCGAACTTAGAAACATGTAGTTGCTACGTTCTGGATTGATTGGCTTATATTGCGAAACAATGTGTTCACAATAGTCCATTATGATATAAGTGCAGTAAGTTGATAATTACAGCCGAGGCGATATTGCTATGGCTACAAGACAGCAGAGGCTGTAATTATCAAAGCGCACGTATGCCATACGACGTTTTATAACATATTTGCATATTTGCGAGGAAATAAATAAAACTCGGACTTTCTTAGAAAAAAACAATACAGTGAAAAGAAAAAGCGCGCGGAATAATTTTTACTTGTCACAAATTAACGATGCGCGCGCATGAGCGCTTTTTTTAAAGGCAAAGGCACAAAAACTGCCAGTATTAAGTACTAATAAAGTAAATTAATATTTTTGTGTTTTATATTTATTTCAGATAAATGATTGTAATTTATGGTCTTAATTAATTAAGTTAAATCTAAGAATTAAATGTTTATTTTATATATATAATAATTATTTTATCTCCCAAAGTTAATTTTATTCATAAAATGTTGACCACTTTTCTGACATAAAAACTCTTTGCTAAGATTTAAAAAAGTACCGTTCGTTTTAGACGGAGCATCTTGATTATTAGTCTGTGATCTTCATAAACCGTGCATTTTACATTACCGCACAAGTGCGTAAAATAAATATTGCTATGGCTACAAGAAAGCAGAGGCTGTAATTATCAAAGCGCACGTATGTCATACGACGTTTTATAAAATATTTGCGAGGAAATAAATAAAACCCGGACTTTAGAAAAAAACAATACAGCGAAAAGAAAAAGCGCGCGGAATAATTTTTACTTGTCACAAATTATCGATGCGCGCGCATCAGCGCTTTTTTTTTTTAAGGCAAACGCACAAAAACTGCGGTATTACTAATAAAGTAAATTAATATTTTTGTGTTTTATTACAGATAAATGGTTGTAATTTATGGTCTAAATTAATTAAGTTAAAGAATTAAATGTTTATTATATATATATATATATATATATAATAATTATTTTATCTCCCAAAGTAAATTTTATTCATACAATGTTGACCACTTTTCTGACATAAAAACTCTTTGCTAAGATTTAAAAAAGTACCGTTCGTTTTAGACGGAGCATCTTGATTTTTAGTCTGTGATCTTAATAAACCGTGCATTTTACATTACATTACCGCACAAGTGCGTAATAAGATACATTACGACACTGAAATTGGTGAAATAAGAGACCCTTTACGAGCAAATGTGTTATAAAATGCTTTTACCGTTTTCAAATACATAGTTGGTACCAAGAGATAATCTCACATACCATACTTACTTCTTGACGAAAGCAAATTATAGTTTGATAGCTTAATACTTCTTAGAGTTCCGTAGCCATAATAGCAAAACCCTTATAGTTTCGTCATGTCCCTCCGTCCGTCCGTGTGTCACAGGCATTTTACACAAAAACTACTCGATGTATCGGCCTCCAGGCTATATATAATGATATCGTACCTTAAATGTGTAGGGAACAAAGCTATAATGATGGCGGTATAAAGGCCCATCAGAACGAATGCCAGTAAGAAGGTAACGAACAGCACCGCGCTCCCGATCGTGTTAGGCACCAAGTTGATAAGGATACCGCTCACGCCGCACACCGTCGTCATTGTAATGGCGATGTTCCGTCGACCCACCGTGTTGATGGACTGGTGGCAATAACACGAAAATAATAATAAAAAATAAATATTTGGTACATTTTTAGGGTTTCGTACTAAAACGGTCCCAAAAGCAATCCTTATGGTCTTGCTCTGTCCGTCTGTCAGTATTAATATCTCGAAATCTACCTTTATTCCCGGTCGTCCCCACCCTGTCGTCCTCACTGGATACAAGTGGGAAAAAAAGTTTCGTTCGTCCCCAGTGGTGACGATTGGAACTTTTTATTTCCCACTCGTTCCGCTTATAGACCATAATATGTTATGTACATATATGTTATCGACATGAAATTTGGATCCATCATTAATGAGATTTGAAAAATTGAGAATTTGTTTTTATTTTTTTGCAAAAGCTGCCGAAAAGGGCGGTTGAAATTTTGAATTAAGACTCACACTTATGCATTACATATTTATTTCTTACTTACCAAACTGATGCAGATATTGAAGAGAGATTGTAGCCCTCCTATGCCCAGGATGATAAACAACGAAGTCTCGTTCAAAGCGCATGGTGTCGCATCAGGCTATAGGTAAACAATTTGACACGATCACTCATCATAGTTCATCGGTTAAGGTGGTCGCCTCACCCCTAACATTGCCGTACCGAGTGACGTGTATTGGATACCACCACACCAGACATAATTATATTTGCGTGATTCATAGATAACTGTTCTTTTGAGTGTATTTTGTGTCCGTTTATTGTATAATTGTAAAATTCCTCGCGACACAGCGTATGTTCCCTAGCGTAGGCGATGTCTTATTGTAAAGAAAGAAAAGAATTAAATTTAAATTTAAAACAGTAGAATTAAATAAGTCGGTAAATTTACTTAACTATTGGTTAGACTAATTTCCTTTTAAAGACATATTCAATAGGAATTGCGTTAGTTAGAGGTAGATGCTATTGCCATAACTAGTTCTATTCGAACGGTCAATATTGTCCTTATCATATTCATTATAGCAGCCGTAGCCAAGCCGTCGACTGTTGGTTAAAGGCCTCCCCAAGAGAACCCGAGAGAACAGGACCGGTTATGTGCGGTATGCCTCCAGCCCAGCGCTATGGAGAGAATCATATCTAACTATCTACAGGGAACAATAAGAGAAAAACAGGTAGAGTTATTGAAGTACTCAACTACTCACATCGCCAGGGCCAGGTTCCATGTTTAATATTCCACACATGGTGAGGCCTGAGTTGTCTCCCTCTTGAATGATACGTATGAACTGGTCTGCAATAGTCGGGAGCCATACCATGAATGCTCCTATCCTAAAAATATCAATGTTACACGTGAATTTTATTGGAACATACGATGAAGTAACTACCAAAATATAAATACTAGGTTTTCACCTAAATTAGTCATATTAAATCCATTATTAAAGTCATCGTAGCTGTTCTCCTTTTCAAAGTCTTACGTTTCTTGAGAACGCCTATGACGCCAGGGAGGGCGCTCGAAGAAGGGCTCCAAATATACGCATTCAAAGTCAAATAGGTACTTACTGTAGCGACACAAAAAGAATAGTCATGATGATGGTGTTTTTGAGGAGCGGTGCCTTGAATAGTGGTACTATTTGGTCTTTTACTGCTGCGGTAAGTGCAACCGTTTGGGGGTCTTGTAGCTTAACATCGATCTGAAACAAATTAGGATACGATTACGAGCTTTTCGATATCAATTCAATCAAACAAACCAACTGTTAAAACTTCTTCAAACAATTATGATTTATTGATTCTCATAAAGATCATCCAATATACCTGATATTCTTCTTTCGACGACCTGTTATTGATTTTGTGAATAGTCTTCAATATCTGTAAAGCCCTGTCTTCATCCCCTTTAACGTAGACAAACTTAGGGCTCTCCTGAACGAAGTACATACATACAGCGGTGATGAAGTTGGGTACGGAGTAGACCAGCATTAGTAAGCGCCATGAGTTCCAATGGATGCCTAGTGCTGGCAGGTAATGAGAGAATGTCAGAGGAATAATAGGTATCGCCAGTACTGAAACCAAAGATATAATGAATTATAGCACAAATTATGATACAATCGTCAGTTTGGTATAAACTTCTGACAAAGTTATAAATTCCTGAATTTTTTTGGTGGCCATGTTAAGCTGATGATGATGATGCTAAAAGTTATGTATTCAAAGTTGTTGGGATTCAGTTCACTTATTAAGGGCAGCGGTATGATGTGAAGAAAGAAGAGAATTATTTCCATTAGGTAGGCGAAGAAGAGCCACTATGTTGAACTATTTTACGGACCAGTGTGTAGGTAAAACTCTTACATTTAACGGGTTTAGACATACAGGTGTTCTAAAAATTGGTACTTTATTTTGAGCTGCTGTATTATGAAGTTTTAATACAATACTCACGTGCCATAATTCCCTGTGAAAGAAGGAAAATACTAGACACCAGCAATATTACGAAGTTCCTCTTGGCAAGGGGAACGCTCTCACTCAGCAGCGTCATCGACATTGAGTATAGTCCTGATGCACTGAAATATGGATAATTGGGGTTCATGAATAAGAGCACATATAATATGAAGTTTACTGAGCAGTTGTTACAGAAGGCTATATATTATTCCAACATCGTATTTATAATATTAGTAAGATCTAATCTTCCTGCGTGCCCAAACAACTGCACACAGGAAGAATTGATGAGCGCAATTGCAACGGCCGTGGCCAAGTTTTGGGCTGATACAATTTAAGTGATTTGCTGTCGACACGAAAAGCAGAAGTAAGATATATTAGTGTGAATTAGTATAATTACAGGAAAGCGGCTATAAACTGGAAGGCTAACAGCATGATCCAATTAACAGAGATGGTGGCGACGATGTTGAATACCCCGCTTCCAAGGAGTGAGACAAGGACCATAGCGCGACGTCCACGAGTATCTGCCAGATAGCCCCAGCCCATACCACCGAGGATCAAGCCTGAAACACCGCAAGAAAGGTTCGTATGCAGTTTGACAGTGGGCAGAAACGAAATCAAAGCAATCAACACAGTCATGTTAAAAGTGTATTTTGGCTACACATTTCATACAATTTTTAGTTAGAGGCAACAGAAAATGAAGCGTAGCGTTTTATGATATACTGTTTTTTTAAATTATATACACATGTGGCTAAATATTATCGTTAACTCGTTACCAAAGACAGGTCCAGCGGCGAGTACGCCCTGCTGAGTGGTGGTGGTGCCAAGTTCACAGGCGCTGGTCGGCACTATGTACATGCTGCTGAAGCCCACGCATGCGAACGCTGTGATGCACACGCCCGTCAAGAATGTCAGTAAGTAGCTGTACAGACCGAAACCTGGGGAATGAAAAGTAGATGAAGTTGTCTCTTTTTAGGGTTCCGTATCTCAAAAGGAAAAAGCGGAACCCTTATAGGATCACTCCGTTGTCCGTCTGTCTGTGTGTTCGTCTGTCAAAAATATTTTTCTCAAGAACGCGTAGAGGTATCAAGCTGAAATTAATATCAAATACTCAGGTCTGCAATTCCTTAGCGAAATAAAAAGTCAGTTTCCCTATTAGCCAGTTTCTCTAACTGCATGCATGGTCAATTTCTTTATTCGTCAGTTCCATGTCAGTTTCGTTAACGTTAGTTTCTTTGTGTGTTTAATTTTTCACGAATTTTATGAGAGTGACGAATGAGGTAAACTTAGAGAACTGTCTAATTAGGGAAACTGACAATTAATGATAACAATTTTTTTTTTTTTTTTTTTACTTGTGGAAATGCCTGACGCATACCCCTCGGTCTTGGGGAAAGAACCGAGGGGTTATGTGGGGCTCGCACCCACTAAAACCCCAAGGTGTTCCTCTCGTCGCGCTCTGCTGTGGTCACGGGAGCGCAGGAACATTCGTCCGCGACAATTAATGATAACCATAAACCAACCCGTAAAAAATCAATCAATACCGTTTTTTGAATCAATGAGAGAAAGGTCGCAGATTTTTTAAACAATTGTCAACGATCACAAATACGAGCAAATGAATATTGAAATTGCGAGTAGGTTGGTTTGCCCTGGCTCATTTCCTGATTACCATTCTTTCAACAATCGATTAACTCACTGCTGGGATCAGGTCTCTCCTTACAAGGCGAGGCGTATCTATGCTATATTCGTATAGTGTTGCTAATACATACATGATACATACCTGCTTTATCAATCGCTGCTTCGATGGTTATTACTTTCGAATTTTCACTTTTTTCTATATTTGTTTCTTTTTCCGTATCCATTTTGTATGTACCCTTAAATAATATCAGTTAAATTTAATTTCACAGTTTATTTAAAGCTATTATTATTTTTTTAATTACAAAGATGTATTAATGTTCATAATTGAAATATTATATAATTATGAACTATTTTATTAGTTTAGGCGCACAACTTCACGTGCTGGCATAAACAATAACCCTAGCCCTATAATTGTAAAATAATCATTATTCAGAATGATATATACAAATCCATGGATTAATTCTTATAAAACATTGTGAAATTATCAATAAAATATCTAAGATTACAATTATTAGATAGGTAATGCCCAAAACGATAATATTGCTTGATATTAATTCATAATTTTTACAAATATGTAAGATAATGTGATTTTATTTGTTATTGTCGATTTTGCACGTCTCAACTCTCCACGAGCGACTAAAATCATCGTTTCTTTTTACACTCGCGATAAGTTATATACTTTAATAAACTGAACAAGAATATTGGAGCCCTTTCAATGTAGCTTATGAAAATCAGATAACCTAAACCTTTTTCGCGCGTATAAAAACAAACATAACAAACTTAGGTATAGGGACACTCAGAAAACAGACTAATTGCCCTAAATTACACACAAAGAGTCACATCTATACTATTAAAAGCTGAAGAGTTAATTTACTTTAACGCGCTAATCTCAGGAACAGACAGTCAGTCAGGACAGATTTGAAAATTTATTTTAGTGTTCGATCGTCCATTAATTGAGGAAGGCTGTAGACTATATAATATCACACTACGGCAAATAGGAATAGTAAAGAAACGAAGAAAAATATGTAGTAAAGAAACGAAGAACAATGGGAGCAAAGCAAACAAATTAAAAAACATTTTGGCTACGTTCGTGCAGCAAAATCAGATTCTGAAGCCATTGGACGCAGAATTTCAAATTTCGGGCACATTTACTCGAGATAAGACTCTAGTTTATCTGTATCATTTTGGCGAAAACGAAATGAAGTGAAAATTATTTTTCTGTTCTTTATTAAAAATTAATATATCCCTGATGGTGGCCAAGCGTGCACCAATCACAAATTGTATGCTCGTGAGAAGGAAAAACATAAAATAAAAAAAATACCCATAAAGCCCGGGATAACAGCTAGTATTACCTACTAATATTACGTTATATAAATACACACTTATACCATTGAGACTACCAGTCACAGGTACATCAGACTTCTATATAAAATATTCATCATCATCAGATATCTGCTGAATGACGCCCAATGCTGGACATAGGCCTCAACTAATTTACGCCACCGCGAGCGATCCTGTGCCGCCTGCAACCAGCGGCCGCCCACAACCTTGACCATCTGTTCCATCATCCAGTCCATCATCCAGCCGTACTACGCTGAGACATAAAAGAACAAATTATTATTAATAAATACTCTAGAATGCCCTTACAATCCTAGATAGAATATTGAGGAGACTCTTACCTAGCAATATGTAGGACACGGGTCGCTTCATAATATTATTTATTCTTAAAATTATTGATTGCAATAATTTTAAAACTCGTAGAAATTATTATGCAATTTGTAGACAATCTAAGATCAGTGCAGCCGAGTTTTATTTGTTTTGCACATTACTGTAATGTACCTTTTGAATGATTATACACGCACGTCGCACATTTGCAATCTTATCATGAGTTCTTATCACTTGATACCTTGTGCAGAGTCATCTACACGGCTTTTTTATTTATACCTAATGATTGATTTCAAAGATAACAGTAACTATACATAGTTAGTAATCCACAGTACTGGGCCTGCATTGAATGCAGCGGCCAGTGATTCTACGCTGTGGGAGTCCTTGATGGAGATTTGTAAATTAAAGCTACTATTTTGACCTAGTGTAACCGATGCTACAAAAGGAATAACACGTAATAGATCAAGAATAATAGGTAATTATCGAAGGAAGGAACTTGGAAGGTTATTAGACTAAAAGTCGGCTAGTTTCCCCACATTGCTTTTTAAGAGCTATTATAGTTTTGAAACAAACTAATGAAACCGATGTCAAAAAAAAACATATGGTTTTAATCAATAAATAAGTGGAAATAAGTGGTCTTATATATTTATACTCGGAAGGCAATAAAATATATTTTTTGCAAATATTTTTTTCTTTTCTATCCGAACTTAACTATTACTGGTGGATAATGTATTGATGAAAAAAAAAACTTCAGAAATTGTGATCGTTATGTGCTTATAATTAAAATTACAGAATATTTACAAAAGTTATAAATACTTATTAAATTAAAGGACACTTATTTTTAATTGTTATAATAGAGTAAGATTAATGGTTCCCCTTTTCGAAAAGGAATTTTGTCCCCAGGAATGAAGAGTATTTTGCTGGCATGTCGTAGCCTACATTACACCGAACCGAGTCTTCATATCCAGCTAATTTCTAGCTAGCCTCTTCTTTACTTTTCTTTCGTTGGTGTTGGCGGTGCAGGCTGGACTTTGCGTTCATCAGGTAGGAAGGACGCCCATATTGCTGATGCTGAAAAAACAACACATTACTTCAAAAGGTTTTTATTGGCCTCATCTTTTTGATTCGGTATTGGGATTTTCTGTTATGAAGTTCTCAGTATCAGCCCACAAATGGACAGTATACCTGGTTAATTCCAATAGGCTCACCTCCAATAACATGGAAGAATATAGCTGGCGAAATGTGGGTGTAATGAACCCCTCTCTACCCTTCGGGGAAAAGGTGAGACGCTAAGTTATTTAAAATATGTATATAATGGTTTATATTTTGATCTAGCTTCACTTGTCTTACTATGGTTTTACTGGTAAACGAGGCTAAAAAGCTAAAGATAGATAGCTAGTGTCTTAGGCTCATAGTATATAATTATTATGTGTATATTACTCTTGTCTTGGCGACTAATGAGTAATAACAAAAGAGATATACTAACATGTAAGAAGAGAGGCAAACAGATAAAAGCCAGTGTCACAGTTGTTCTCTAACAATGCGTTGAGAATCTGAATGGACGCGAATGTGCCTAAACGCGCTCCAGACACAGTTAACGCGATCGCCATTGCTCTGAAATAAATAAATACAGGTTACAAGCTACAAGTGATTTTATAAAACGTATCAGTTCCTGAATTCGCTACATTATGATAGTTTTCACAATTAAGTATTCGATTTTCTTTTTTATTTCTAACGTCAAGAATTACATCCCTGTTTCCCTTGGTCCCAAATTGATTCTATCGTTTGTAAGTTTTGGCTTGATTATAACTTGAAAATTATTTTTCTGTTCTTTATTAAAAATTAATATATCCCTGATGGTGGCCAAGCGTGCACCAATCACAAATTGTATGCTCGTGAGAAGGAAAAACATAAAATAAAAAAAATACCCATAAAGCCCGGGATAACAGCTAGTATTACCTACTAATATTACGTTATATAAATACACACTTATACCATTGAGACTACCAGTCACAGGTACATCAGACTTCTATATAAAATATTCATCATCATCAGATATCTGCTGAATGACGCCCAATGCTGGACATAGGCCTCAACTAATTTACGCCACCGCGAGCGATCCTGTGCCGCCTGCAACCAGCGGCCGCCCACAACCTTGACCATCTGTTCCATCATCCAGTCCATCATCCAGCCGTACTACGCTGAGACATAAAAGAACAAATTATTATTAATAAATACTCTAGAATGCCCTTACAATCCTAGATAGAATATTGAGGAGACTCTTACCTAGCAATATGTAGGACACGGGTCGCTTCATAATATTATTTATTCTTAAAATTATTGATTGCAATAATTTTAAAACTCGTAGAAATTATTATGCAATTTGTAGACAATCTAAGATCAGTGCAGCCGAGTTTTATTTGTTTTGCACATTACTGTAATGTACCTTTTGAATGATTATACACGCACGTCGCACATTTGCAATCTTATCATGAGTTCTTATCACTTGATACCTTGTGCAGAGTCATCTACACGGCTTTTTTATTTATACCTAATGATTGATTTCAAAGATAACAGTAACTATACATAGTTAGTAATCCACAGTACTGGGCCTGCATTGAATGCAGCGGCCAGTGATTCTACGCTGTGGGAGTCCTTGATGGAGATTTGTAAATTAAAGCTACTATTTTGACCTAGTGTAACCGATGCTACAAAAGGAATAACACGTAATAGATCAAGAATAATAGGTAATTATCGAAGGAAGGAACTTGGAAGGTTATTAGACTAAAAGTCGGCTAGTTTCCCCACATTGCTTTTTAAGAGCTATTATAGTTTTGAAACAAACTAATGAAACCGATGTCAAAAAAAAACATATGGTTTTAATCAATAAATAAGTGGAAATAAGTGGTCTTATATATTTATACTCGGAAGGCAATAAAATATATTTTTTGCAAATATTTTTTTCTTTTCTATCCGAACTTAACTATTACTGGTGGATAATGTATTGATGAAAAAAAAAACTTCAGAAATTGTGATCGTTATGTGCTTATAATTAAAATTACAGAATATTTACAAAAGTTATAAATACTTATTAAATTAAAGGACACTTATTTTTAATTGTTATAATAGAGTAAGATTAATGGTTCCCCTTTTCGAAAAGGAATTTTGTCCCCAGGAATGAAGAGTATTTTGCTGGCATGTCGTAGCCTACATTACACCGAACCGAGTCTTCATATCCAGCTAATTTCTAGCTAGCCTCTTCTTTACTTTTCTTTCGTTGGTGTTGGCGGTGCAGGCTGGACTTTGCGTTCATCAGGTAGGAAGGACGCCCATATTGCTGATGCTGAAAAAACAACACATTACTTCAAAAGGTTTTTATTGGCCTCATCTTTTTGATTCGGTATTGGGATTTTCTGTTATGAAGTTCTCAGTATCAGCCCACAAATGGACAGTATACCTGGTTAATTCCAATAGGCTCACCTCCAATAACATGGAAGAATATAGCTGGCGAAATGTGGGTGTAATGAACCCCTCTCTACCCTTCGGGGAAAAGGTGAGACGCTAAGTTATTTAAAATATGTATATAATGGTTTATATTTTGATCTAGCTTCACTTGTCTTACTATGGTTTTACTGGTAAACGAGGCTAAAAAGCTAAAGATAGATAGCTAGTGTCTTAGGCTCATAGTATATAATTATTATGTGTATATTACTCTTGTCTTGGCGACTAATGAGTAATAACAAAAGAGATATACTAACATGTAAGAAGAGAGGCAAACAGATAAAAGCCAGTGTCACAGTTGTTCTCTAACAATGCGTTGAGAATCTGAATGGACGCGAATGTGCCTAAACGCGCTCCAGACACAGTTAACGCGATCGCCATTGCTCTGAAATAAATAAATACAGGTTACAAGCTACAAGTGATTTTATAAAACGTATCAGTTCCTGAATTCGCTACATTATGATAGTTTTCACAATTAAGTATTCGATTTTCTTTTTTATTTCTAACGTCAAGAATTACATCCCTGTTTCCCTTGGTCCCAAATTGATTCTATCGTTTGTAAGTTTTGGCTTGATTATAACTTGAAAACTGCGCCATGACTTGAAAATAATGGTCGGACAAATTCGCCAAACTTTTCCTTCGATCTTATGAGGAGGAAAACTAATTGATCACGCGAATCGAATTACACGCCAATGGAGGCGCGGGTTAGTGATATTAAAAAAATATATGCTTAAAAATCTCAATTAATAGTGTTTTTCTTCACCGTTTAACTTCAGACAATATCATGGTTAAAATAAGAAAAAGAATACAATGTGAAACGTAATCTTGTCCATAATAGTCCGTACCTTAAGTGAGTAGGGAATAAGGCTACAATGATAGCAGTATACAGGCCGACAACGATGATAGCCTGTAAGAAGACGACGAAGAGCGCCGCGCTCCCAATCACGTTGGGCACCAAGTTGACGAGGATACCACACACACCGCACACCGTCGTAATAACCCGGGCGATGTTCCGACGACCGAAAAATTGGATGCACTAAAATATAGGAAGAAATTTAAGTATTATTAAACGTGTGTCTATTGACTTTTGGACTATTCATCATCATTATCATCTCAGCCTATTGCAAGGTCGCTGGGTCTGACTGGATGCGGAATGCGGAGTACCGAGTGTTATGGAGCGTGTGAGGAGAGCCCTAAGTCCAGCAGTGGACTGCAATAGGTTGAAAATATGATGATGATGGTGGCTATTGAATTTTACTAATATAATAAATGCGAAAATTAAAATGGATAGCATAGCAGATACTTTTTACTGGAATACCACACGAGCGGAGCCGTGATTGGAGGCTACTGTGCTATTATAGTACATTATGATATAAGTGCGGTAAGTTGATAATTACAGCCGAGGCGATATTGCTACAAGAAAGCAGAGGCTGTAATTATCAAACCGCACGAATGTCATACGACGTTTTATAACATATTTGCGAGGAAATAAATAATATTCGGACTTTCTTAGAAAAAAACAAATACAGCGAAAAGAAAAAGCGCGCGGAATAATTTTTACTTGTCACAAATTATATTATCGATGCGCGCGCATCAGCGCTTTTTTTTAAAGGCAAAAACACAATAACAGCCAGTATTACTAATAAAGTAAATTCATATTTTTGTGTTTTATTACAGATAAATGGTTGTAATTTATGGTCTAAATTAATTAAGTTAAAGAATTAAATGTTTATTTTATATATATCATAATTATTTTATCTCCCAAAGTATAGAATAAATTTATTTATTTATAACATTTATTTATTTATTTATTATTAAGTTAATTTTATTTATTTATAAAATGTTGACCACTTTTCTGACATAAAAACTCTTTGCTAAGATTTAAAAAAATAGGTACCGTTCGTTACGTACGGAGCCCCTTGATTATTAGTATGTGAGCATGAGAAGCCGAGCAATTTACTTTACATTACCGCACTAGTGCGTAATGAGATACATTACAACACTGAAATTGGTGGAATAAGAGACCCTTTACGAGCAAATATGTTATAAAATAATATAGAAAATGTAAGCGAAGTTTTATAAAAAACGTAGGTAATAACTATCAGAATCAGAAATAGTTTAATTATTTACGGGAATTGAGGGTTAATTCATATTTCACAGGTAAAACGTATTTCATAGGTGGTTTGTTTTGGTGAGGCTTTATATACCTAATGTGTATAATCCATACATATTATAAAAGGCTTTGTCCTGACTGACTGACTGACAGACAACGCACAGCCTAAACCGCTGGTCGTAGCGACTTGAAATTTGGAGGATGTGTTTGTCCTAGTCTAGAAGTGTAATAAGAAAAGGTTTTTTAAAATTCAACCCCTAAGGGGGTGAAAAGGGACTAAAACGATTGTATGAAACTTCTTTGTTTTTTAACTTATAGATTTGCAAATTTGTTTTGGGGTACTACTACCAAAATAAAAAATACCCTCATCAAAATTTTTGATAATGGTGGCTTTGGAAGGGTGAAATTGGGGATGAAACGTTGTATGAAAAGATCTTTGTTTTGAAGTTAACGTTTTGCAAAGTATTGTAGTATTGTAGTAGTAGTATTGGGATAGGAACTTAAAATGTTGCTTTTAATATTTTTGATAGGGATGTGTTCAGGGGGTGAAATTTTAAATAGACATTTCTTTGTTTTTCAAGTTATATTTTTGGTCCCATGAAATAAGGGGCGAGCCTATTGTTTTTGGTGTTTGAAAAACTTTCCCTAAGGGATGAAATAGGTGTGAAAATTATTAAACATTGATATGGATGTCGTTTTCAAGGTTTTCAGGGGCGCTGATTACGAAAATGTTATCTATTATTTAATTATATTTTTTTTGTACAGATAAATTACACCCAGACACAGAACAAACAATCATGCTCATCACACAAAGATTTGTCCTGGGTGGGAATAGAACCCGATGACCTCCGGCTTAGCAGTCAGGGTCACTAACCACTAGGCCAACAGGCCGGTCTAAGGTCGAGTTTTTCAAGGCCGGTGAACGGTATAGACTAAAATATAAAGTAGTTTATTATTCTTTTCACTGTTCCTCGCATAGTAGTAACTTTGCTAAATAAGAGAGAAAGTGTTTCAAGAACAAGAGTTTCAGCTATCGCCACGACAATCAACAGTAGCGAGCAGTTTAACTTACCAAACTGACGCAAATATTCATGATCGACTGTAGCAATGCAATGCCCATCACCATAAACAGCGAAGTCGAGTTCAGAGCGCATGGTGTTGCATCAGGCTGTGAAAGTGACAATTGAAAGGGTGTGGAATTTAATGATAATGTAACAGGATTACTGACATTATATAATAAAATTATCATTTACCTAACGTGAATATTAAGTTTTATTCAAAATACAGATCGGGGTCACTGCTTGTCGCTATAGCTAGTAGAAATATAAATTTTAGATAAAAATCATAGAAACGAAACTGTAAAAAAACTACTAGCCTGAAAAAGTACTAACGTGAAAAAGAAGATAGCCATAAAGAGGAGGAGAGAGAGAGCATTAAAGATTGTTACAATACTTACATCCATTGGAGCAGGGTCTATATTTAATATTCCACACATAGTGAGTTCTGAGCTTTCACCTTCTTGTATGATACGCACGAACTGGTCAGCAATAGTCGGGAGCCACACTAAGAATGCTCCCGTCCTGGAAACATTATTATTACCATATATCACTAATAAGGTAACAGCTGATGCCACTTTTTAGATTAATTCATTAGCCGAATTAAAGTAAAAATATGTAAGTTAAGGATAAAAAATTGCCGGCTTGTCCACAGCCGACGTAATCACTAAAATCGTCCAGTCAGACCTCAGTCAGGCTTTTTCAGGTCATCGGTCCTCTTAGCTAGAGGGCGTGCTAATATATGCTTAAATACATACAATTATTTTAAGAGGGAACGCGGTCTGCAAGGAATTTGAAAGAAAATGGAGCCAATTCAATTATTTACATTAAACATTTCGGAAATAGTATGGCTAGGTTCCTATTATTTTTTTTATGATAATAACTTATAGAATTCGTTTGGTAGTCTTCTAATTACAGCAGTAAAAATATGGCAATTTTAGCAATATTTGGAGGATCATATTTTCTTTACTAATTAGTTGTTGAAAAAAGCAAAATGATAGGGACATGTCCACAGCTGACCTTGATTTTTTGAGATTGGGATTCAGGGAGAAAACTGGGGAATACATTTGTATGAAGAATCGCATGCCGTGTTCCTTCTTCTTAACTAAGTTATCATGATCATCTTTAATTCATCCTTTAGTCGTCCACCGCGGGACTTTATTTAAATAAGCCTATAATTCCAGTTTTAACGAAGTGTATCGTATCCATAACTTGTAATCAAAAGTGTACTCACTGTTGAATCACGAGAAGAACAGTCATGAGGATTGTGTACTTGAGGAGTGGTGCCCTAAACAGTGGCATTATCTGATCTTTGACTGCCGTATCAGTTGCGAGTGACTGTGTGTCTTTCACTAGACCCTTTACCTAGAATACATAATTTAATCATTAGTGCGAAAAAGTAAAGACAATAGTTAAAAACTTTTGCTTATACACAAGTATAATTATATCGCGATTTTCTTTCTGGGCTTTCAAGAGACGATTATTTACCAAAATGAAACCTAATATGACTCGATTATTAGGTTTCAGGTAACCTAATAATCGAGTCGCCGAAAAAGCGCGCAAAAGTCCCTTATGAGCAAGATTACTAACGTTTGTTTTAAAAAACCAAACATACCTGAAACTCCTCTTTCGATGACCTGTGATTGACTCTGTAGATAGTCTTTAATATCTCTAAAGCCCTGTCCTCATCTCCTTTAATGTAGATAAACTTGGGGCTCTCCTTTATGAAGAATACCAGAACAGCGGTGATAAGGTTAGGCATGCAGAAAACCAACATGAGTAAGCGCCATGAGTTCCAATAGATGCCAAGAGCTGGCAGGTAGTGCGAGAAGCTTAGAGGAATGATGGGCATCGCCAATACTGAAACCAAAGGTAAAACGAAATATATGAAATTGCAGTAAATTAAAAGGTTATTGGGACTGCCTTGGTGGTGAAACGGGAGTGTGTACGATAGCTGCGCAAGAGGTTCCGGGTTTGATACTTGGTTCGGGCAAAAATTAGTTTTTCTGTCATGAAATTCTCAGTATCAACCCGGAGCCTGACAACTCCTTAGAAAGCAGTTATCGCTCACTACCAGGTGATGGATGTTTTAGACGTCGTTAATAGAAACAAACTTTTTTATATTTTACATCATCATAATCATCACATCACTTATAGGACGCTCACTATTGAATATAGGCTCCTCAAGAGATTTACAATAGAACGTTGATTAATTATTGTTCAAATAAGGCATGTACTATTCCATAAAATATAGTACGTGACGTAAAGCCGTTAGTTAAAATTAGGTGTATTAATATTTCACACTACATGTGTGAAACATATATTATAATTTTAATATATTATAATTTGTGTGCAAATACTTTTCTTCTGATAGTCCAATAATATTATATTTATAATATTTTCTTTGGTAAATCGTTTGACCTCTTTTCAGACACGTTTCCACGACATCTAAGCCTACTAGGCGCGCATGAAGCCGAACTAGTGTCGAAATTCCATTCTACGATGACAACGATACGTACAATCCACGTAGTAGATATTATTTACGACGGTCTCTGTAACTTGAAGTTCTAAAGGCTAGTCAATTTCAATACTCACAAGCCATCAGTCCCTGTGAGAGTAAGAAGATACTTGACACTAACAACACGACGAGGTTCCTCTTAGCGAGGGGGACACTCTCGCTCAGCAGCGACATCGACATTGAGTATACTCCTGATGCGCTAGAATGTAGAAACATTTGGTATGATACACCGTGCATTTTAAGTCCTCCTACAAGCTTTGTCTAGGTCATGTCATCATCATCATCATATCAGCCCAATGACGTCCACTGCTGGACATAGGCCCCACCTAATTTCACCTGCGACCAACGGCCACCCTTAACCTTGACTAGGTCGTCGGTCCATCTGTTGGGGGCCGTCCTACGCTGATTATTATCGGCGACTCTAAAGTTATCACAATTTTTATCGCGAACTTAACAGGTGTGTATTTACATATACCTCTTATATCAGTTAATTAATTATCCAATGTGTAATTATTAGATAATAATAATAACTGAATAAATCAGTTCCTGATAGCATACGATAATATAATTATATTTGAGCTCTCGATCCTACCGTGAAGTGACATAATATATATGTCTAAACAAATGCTATTTATCTACAATCTCTAAGGCCGTGTCTGGCTGTGCTTTTGTTGTCACCCGCGCTGTGCTTCCGTCTGCGTTGGTGTTTGATTTATGGTGTTCAGCCGCGGCGGGCACTGGTGGCGTAGTCTTTTTGCCGCCGTGTGCGTAAGCAGATAGGATTCCCTTTGTTCTATAGTTCGCGTTGAAAATGACAGGCCGTCCCGTCGTTTATTCTGGGCCTAACACATATAACCGACAGCGACTTTGGAGCGCGCTATTGAAGTGCGGGTAATCGTCCGGTGTGGATCTGGTTATTTAAAAATAATCTATAATTTCATTCTGTCACTTCGGTGTTTGTTTCATGTTACAGTCAGTCCATTTCAACCCACTGCTGGGCAAAGGCCTCCTCCATGACTTCATTGTAAGTCTATATTTTGTTATAAATATATGAAGTGTACTTACAATAATGAGGCTATAAACTGGAAGATGAGTAACATGACCCAGTTGACAGAAATGGTACCGATGAGGTTGAACAAGGCGCCTCCCAAGAGAGACACTAGGAGCATGGCGCGTCGTCCGCGAGTGTCTGCCAGGTAGCCCCAACCCACGCCGCCGAGGATCAAGCCTGAAAGAAGGCAAGTAGTCCATTAGTTGCTGTGTACAGGTTTATTTGGCCGCGGTGGTATGCAGCGCCTCGTAGCGGCAGTGTGTTCTACTGAGTCAAGAGTTCTTGAGTCGCGGATCAGACAGGCGGGAATCTATTTGATTTACTATCTCTATCTCTCTCTATCGTGAAATTTTACTATTTACCCAGACTTTGCAAATGGGCTCGGTTAATGGCAATAGGCTCGGTTTATGGCAATATGTAGTAGTGATGCACCTCTGAGCACACCTCCAGGGATATAAGGCGTTACGCTAGGTATGTATACTCGTATGTACATATGTATATTTATGAAATATGGATCAAATATTTTCGACTGGCCTGTTGGTCTAGTGGTTAGTGACCCTGACTGCTAAGCCGGAGGTCGTGGGTTCGATCCCCACCCAGGACAAAACTTTGTGTGATGAGCATAAAGGTTTGTTCTGTGTCTGGGTGTAATTTATCTATAATATGTATGTATTTACAAAAAAAAAAAATGTATTTAAGTAGTATATCAGTTGTTTAGTACCCATAACACAAGCAAATATAATTGCTTACTTTGGGACTAGATGGCGCTGTGTGAATGTGGTAGAATATTATTATTATTATTATTATTAAATATTGTATCAGATCAGATTTTTATAAGTGGAGTCCCACGAGTGATATTATGTTGTGTGGTCTCGTGCATTTGGCTTTATTTCATTATTATTATCAGAATTTATTACGTATTAAAATTATCTAATAGTATCCAAGGTTCTATTTTTATTTTTATAAACTCGGCAGCATACCTATCGGATACACTTATTGATTAAATCTTCATTTACATAATAGTTTTTTATTGTATGAGATTAGATTCTGTAATTCTATCTATTGATCTACACAAATCAAATAATGTGTTAAACTATTATGTTGTTGTGGTTAAGACGAATTTGATCGGTGGGTTGCTGACAGGACAACCGGACAGGGCGACAATATTTATTTTTTTCACTTGATTTTTTTAAAGTAATACTGCAAAATTATTTATAACTAACTAACTTGTTATCGCTACTTTGATCCGAGTTTTGGACTCGATAATGCCATACCTATTTAGTATTTTCGTAATTTAGGTACCTATTATATATGAAATAAATGTAGATGAGGCAGCCTTTTGCGATCAATGATTTGTATATAACCAAATGTTGCCCTTTTCGGACGATGCATGAACGTATTAGAGAAAGTACCACCTTCACAACCAACCCTTGTTAGTGAGGATTAATAGCCTGTAGTTGCAGAAAATGCCTACTGTCTTGGACCAAGCAACGAATTTAAGGAAAAGTAATAGAGGAGTTAGGAAGAAATTGTACACTACCCTCCATGCAAAGTGGGTGACAAAAGGAACCTGTTTAGGATCTAAACTTAGAAAGTACTGCAGAAAAACTTAGAATTACGGAACATTTTGAGCTAAATCTGATTCTAGTAGTGTACGAGTTAACTGCGTACAGTATCGTATGGTAAGTAGGTGTTTATCCGAATGTCTTTGCAAAAACTTACCGACTACAGGTCCAGCAGCGAGCATGCCTTGTTGAGTGGTGGTGGTCCCGAGCTCACAGGCGCTGGTCGGCACAATGAAGGTACTTCCGTAGCCGACACATGTGAACGACACGATGCACACGCCCATTAAACATGTTAGTAGATAGCTGTATAAACCGAAACCTGGGGAACGATATAAAATGTGAAAATGTCTCGAGTTAGTAGTTGCAAAACAAAAGATGAAGGACAGAATATCGAACGGTGACCAAAACAACAAATAAAAATTAAAAAGAAATGGAGAATATTCTTCTAGTTTCAAGTTATTTTCTATTTGGCCAGAGTTTGTGGTTCCATGCTTTTCATTAACCAATTTTTTTTTAATAATCTGAGGATGATGTCACCAATTCTACTTAGATGATTGCTTATTTCCCGATTTGTGAATACCAGTACAATATTTCGCACACCTAGCGCTTTTAATTTTTGATTACATTTTCTATTACTGATGACAAAAGCTAAAAACAACAGGATTTAGCATACATTTTTGGATTCTTTCCTGCGTACTTCAAAAGAAAAAAAAACAGAATCCTTATAGTTCACTCCGTTGTCCTTCTGCGCGAGTCTAACTCGCACTTGGGTGGTTTTGTAATAGTGTTATTTCATAATAGCTACATACCTGCTTTGTCAATAGCTGCGTCAAAAGGTAATATTTCCGTGTCACTTTTAACCTGATTCATTTTAAATAGATTTCTAATATTATCACTATTAATATCACAGTTCACTTGTATTTATTATATACAATTATTAATAATATAAATAATTAATAACACATTTTTATACAATTGAAGCCCCCACGTGGGACTGAGAGAGCTATTAAAATAAAATTAATTGCTATAAAACATATGAAATATGTATGAGGTATGTATTTGGAAAGATAAATTGGCTGTAACAGATATGACGTTCATAATTCGCAAATTACTTTATCATAAAGCATTTTATCATACAAACGTTTATACTAAAATGATTTCAGGAGAAACACATTATTTTAATACCCTGAGAAAAAAACCATCCCACCATCTTTTTAATCCATGGTGGCAAACAGGCGCACGGGCCCGCCTGGGCGTCTGATGGATTAAGCGGTTACTATAGCCTATTGACGCTTGCAACACCAGAGGGGAACACAAACGCGTTGTCGATCCTTAAAACGAAAGGGGTTTTAAGGGTGAGGGCATCACTACTTTGCAACAGGAACACAACACTAATGTTATTATGGCTGCGATTATTATGCTACAAAAAAAACTTACTAAAAGGCTTATTTTTTTTAAATAACTGAACAGTTTTCTATGAAACATTGTTAAAAATAACAACATTTGCTAATCCTAGTATTTGTATCATAGCAATACGTAAGAGAAACCATTTACGAAGGATAATTTCGAAATCGATATTTCGTAACAAAATTAACACACGACTACGATATTTCGTAACTAGTCGGCAAACTACTTAAACTACATGCATGCTGTGATTAGTTATAATTGATCTAAAGATCCCCTCCTGCTGATAATTATCCGAGAGTAGAAGGGTTTTACTAACAAGTACAAGGTTTCAAGGTTTAATAAATGAATTATAGTTGTTAGGTAGGACTTGTTAGGTCAAAATGACCACAGAGACATTTAATCCAAAAAGTAGCAAGTTTTATAAAATCTGATGTACTAACTAAATGACTTCTGTAACATACTTACATATTCACTGTACTTAATTTGAATGTTTTAGGTAACTGGAAATTTTAATATGACTGGCAAATGAACATGTGACTTGCTGTGATAGGTTTAGTAATTCACACATTTAGTAATTCACTTGAAATAAGTCATGAAGAGATGAATTTATCTGAAGTTGATCAAAAATGTGAGGACAATATTGAATAACAAAATATTTAAAATATAAATATATTTATTAATGAAGAATGATGTATGTACAATCTTAATACTAATAAATCTAAAACATTATTTATATGAATATATTACTAACAACTCACATAATATACATTTGCTTAAAGTAATTTTCAAGGAAAAATGCGTCTAAATCTACAGATATATTTTCCATAACTTGTAATGCAATTTAGTCTTTCTTTTATAACAAGGCCGAATGGCATTCTAACCTACGTAATAACTTAAATTATATTTGTTGTCGAGGTACCTAATTTGAATTCACACGCGTTTTTACTTTCTGCTTAGATACTAAGTTTAAACTAAGTATAATATATTAAAATATCTATACAATATATACAACATTATTTTACAACGGACACCGTTGACAAGTTACATACTCGTACTAGTCGTACTTATAACATGGCGTCACACTTTTTTCACATCGCACATTTCGCCAGCTATGGTCTAGGTCCCATTTAGTCCCATTTAGGTAGCGTGCCTATTGCCATCAGCCGGACACGTTTGCTTCCAAATGTGCTGGTACTGAGATTTTATATATAATTTTATATAATAGAAAAACCTAAATACCATTTTAGACCAATCCGGAAATGGAACAATATATCACGACCAATATTTCATAGTAAAACTTCATGTGAATGAAGATTTCAGTTGTACGGCGAAATTATATCAAGAACTTACTTTTATCAGTCAGTAAATAAATACTTAATGAGAGTACTTGATATTCAGTCAGTTCAGTCTTTAGTAGACCCCTTCGTTTGGGGAGATACCTGTGTCTTAGTTCTTCTTTGGTTGAGAATCCCGAGGCAAGAAAAAGGCCACGCATATTGCAGCTGTGGACAAAGAAAATATTATTATTTAATTGTACTATTTTGAAATAGCATGCAATACGTACTTGCAATATAAACATGTTTGAGCAAATTTGGTCCATTTAATAATAGATTTTATAGTCAACTTTAAATTATTATCAAAGGCTTGCAGATTGTAAAAAAATAGGAATATATTGAATATTGGAAATTGGTTTTTGCTAATTATATGTCTTCACAGAATAATCTGTATAATTATAAAGGTGTGCTGCATATTCTGGACTGTGCGTTCTGGAGAAATTGACAAACAATCTGTGAACTTTGATAAAAATCAATTAATTTTCTCGTTGTCAGACTTTGATAGACAACAAGAACTAACTTTATCCTCAAAACTGTTCAGTGACAATGGTTTTTGACTCCTTGTAGTAAAATAACCAGTAAATATACTTACAAAGAAGTAGGGCAGCCCATCCGTAGAAGGTAGCTTCACAGTTAGTAGAAATAAGAGCTCCTATGACATTCACGCCAGCAAATGCACATAACCTTCCCAACATTACTGAGAGACAAGACACCATCCCTCTGTAACAAGAATAGGTAACATTTTAGTTACGAACATGTTAATAGAAAAGTAGACAAGAAACAATAAAAAAATATTCAAGCAGGATTTAGCCATATTATTAAGCAAACGGTGCAAAGGCTGAGTAGAAATAAATATCTCTTAATTATTTTAACATTTTGGGTGGTTACAGAAAATTTACATAAAATTACAAGGAGTAAATTACTTAGTTGATAAAACATTTCGTAATGTGATTTTTTACATTGCAATAATATTATGTGTCCTAAATAAATAAGTTTTAATAATATCTCATAGGGCATAAAATATCTTGTGTAGTAAAGTCTTCATTATATAACTCACCTCGAAGAAGTCGGATATAGTTCCACAAAATAGACACTAAGAATTCCCATGGAAAGCGCACACATCAGGAAGAAGAAAAAAAAGATTCCACCGGCTAAAGGTACATGCACCACATTCAGGAGCACGGCAGCGCTTGCAGACAGGGCCAGGATACCGATCATTGCCTGCTTCTTACGACAGCCGCAGGTTAACGAGAGTATCAGGTTGGTGAAACTGGCTAAGGCACCGTACGTCATTGCTGAGAAGAGGGTCGTCTCTTGAATTGTGTCGTCACAGACTTCGATGTCCTGGAACGATCAAAAATATATATTTTACCTTGTTAAAATATTTATTAAGCGTGATGGTTGTGGTTGAATATTTATAAATGCAAATAGCATCACTCGTGTGCTACTATTTTGTCAATTTCATTCTAGATGTCCTTGTAACTCTTTCGATCCCCACCCAAGACAAATTTTTGTGTTATGAGCAATAAAGGTTTCTTCTTTGTCTGGGTGTAATTTATCTAAAAGTATAATGTAATTATTTACAAAAAAAAAATGTATTTAAGTAGTATATATTGTTTAGTACCCATAACACAAGCAAATATAATTGTTTACTTTGGGACTAGATGGCTCTGTGTGAATGTGGTAGAATATTATATTATTATTTCAGAAAGGATTTTCAGAATCCTTTGAGAGAGCTAAGGAAACAAGGATGGAACAGTAAGACTTTTGTAGATATATCTGTACCCTGGAAGTCCTTAAAAAGTTGAGCTCCTATTTAAGCAGGTGTCTAAATCTTGGTGTGCTTCTCAATAAGATTATTTTGACAATGCTCGATTTAAAATAGTAAATTTAAAGCTTACCGTCATATTTCCATAAGGAAGGATTTCTTGCATCGGGTATCTAATCACGGTGCAGAGGTTCATGCCATTACCTCCACCTGCCTCCAGCACGGAGAACAGGTTGTTCATGATGTAGGGTAGCCAGAGAATGAAACCGCTGCCTCTGTAGTTTAAAAAACGAATTAGTAAATATTGGTTTCTCTCTTCGGTACAGAATGATTGTAAATATACTGTTACTATTTATATTGAAGCTATTCACTGACACAATGCAAGCTAATATTATGATTCCTTGCGTATTTCCTTTTCAATATATGTATGAGAAATATGCATTAGATAAGATACTAACATAGTAACATCGAAGAATAAAGAACCTTCAGATCAATATTTAATTTAAGATATCGTGGGCGACTCTAAGCTTTGTTACTAGCGTTTACATATATACTTACGTCATATAAATAACGGCTACTAGGTAGAAGAGTTTGAGAGTGTCCTTGAGCAGGGGCTGTTTGAAAAGAGGAAGAGTCTGCTGCCAGATCGATGCGAAGAAGGATGCTTGGGCCTCTGAATTTTCGCTTTCTGATTCTCCTACCAGTTTATTTACCTGAAAATTTGTGCTATTAGTGTAATGTATTAATATATAAACTTTCATATACGGCCACGTCCTTTTTTCTAACTAAAGAACGTTCGGAACAATTCAGCTAATTGTTTTTTTTTAATTTTTGAAGTCCGACAATATGTCTGGAAGAAAACTTGTCACGGGAACTGTAATCCTTGCAGGCGGAGTCGCAGGCAATAGCTAGTTAGCTAATATACTTCAAGATAGAAAGTTTTGCCAACACTTACCGGAAAACTATCTTCACTGCTGCCCGTATTTGTCGTATAGATACTTTTAAGCACAACAAGAGCTTCATCGTATCTGCCCTGAGAAGCGAGGAACTTGGGGCTCTCCTGGAACAACTGAAGCAGGCAGGCAGTGATGGCACAAGGAAGAGACATCACAAAGGCGAGGAGACGCCACGGACGGTACGTGATGCCAAGGAAGTCGATGTAGTAGGCAAACTCCATAGGAAGGATGGGATATGCGAATACTGCAATAAAAAAATTAATTAATTTTGGTATCAATAAGTACCTACTTAGATCTTATAGATCTCTAGTTAGAGGAGAGGAGACCCAAGCCCAACATTGGGACTTAATGGGTTGCTGATGATGATGATGATAGCAGTAGTTATTGGAATACAGTATGTTAACGCTGTCTGGAATTATACTTCCTTACTTTTTCCGTTACCATTACGAAATCTTAAAAACATCGAATTAAGAGGTAACACAGAAATGCAACTCCTAAAATTGGCAGAGGTTCTAGGTATGATGACTGCTTGGAATTAGGCGGTTATTTTTCTTGTTTACGAGTATAGCTAAGACACATACATGCAACGGTAGCTTGAGAGCACATTAGTGCACACGTGCATAGTAACATCGCTTTGCTTCGTGACCGCCCCGAGCAGCTCTCACCAAGCAACGTGTAGGCGCCTGAGTTACTCGCTGAAGTACTGTGAACAAAGAAAAGGAACCGCATTAGAGTATACTGTGTTTTTCAGATGAATGTAATTTTTTTAAAGCCAAATTGGTGGCAAAACAAATTTACGGTCCGCCTGATGGTAATCTGTTACCGTAGCCTATTGACGCCTGCAATACCAAGAGCATCACATGGGCATTTAAAACTCTTTCCCTTACCAATGAACCCTGGTCACCTGGCAGAACCTACAGAAGTAGGGCGGAGGCAGAGTGCCTTGTTGTGCCGACATCTGCGACCCCACAGGCGGCGGGAGCTGGAGCGATGTTTCATATTCGTCACACCCATATTTCACTATCAGCTACGTTCAATCTAATGCCATGCCAGAGGTGATTAAGTCTTTAAGTATTTTATGAAAAACTCTCGCATTAAAAAGCCTTGCCTAAAGATCTATCTACGATCAATAAAATAATTCTCAATACAATCACTTGACGTTACCAATGTTATCAAAATACCAATAAGAATACCAGAAGAGAAATTTGTTTGTATTTTCTCTTATTTACGTTCTTATAATAGAACAGAAGTTTGTTCACTCGTTATCAAGCTATTGTCTCGCCTGGGGGGTTTCTTGAGTCAACACTTCACTTTACATAACAGATAAAGGTAAGAGGTTCCATGACGTCAAACAACGAGATACGTGACGTCACTGGTATTTGTTCTGATCGTTAGCAGATATAATTATAAGTATAACGAAATATACACGGTTATAGTGGAAACGTTTTGGTAACTATGTACATATCTACTTGAAAAGGCTTGTTTGAACGTGTTGTTTATGAAATTTAATAGTCTTATATAGCAGATGGTTGGATGGTGTTTAGACTCGAATATATCATAACAGGATACAGGCCGCACAAAATCGTTCGCTATAGAGGCATCAAGTTAAGAGAGACACGGTTCAACTTTCTGTCTTACATTTAGCAGTAAATCGTTCCCCGATTTGGCTGATGTAAGTAGAAGACCGCATAAAAAATGTAAGTAGGTAGTGGACTCCTGAAATAGTTCAATGATGGGACATGGGCTACTAAGGCCCAGGACTAGTCAAAGTGGAGACTATACGAGTAGAGAGATGTATTACAAAACACACTAGCCCGGCACGTGAAATGATTTTTGTTTTATTTTTTAATTATCTGTAATCAGCCCCACACGGCTTGGAACGTGGAAATACCCGTTTTTGTCTCACACAGTGTTACATCATTTATAAATTTATGTATTGTACATACATATGTTCTATTTTTATCTACTTATCTGCCTAATATTGACCTACAAAAATGGTATGACTTTTTGACTGCGTGAATAAATATGAGTTGAAATAGATAAGGAATATTCGGAAAATGGGAACAATATTTACAGTATATACGTAATTACTTGGGGTATTGTTTGTCCTAGGTTGATAAGCAAAAGTTGGTTGGGTCAGGATCGGAAAATGTAGTGTCCGCAAGGGGCTGGGTGTCGGTGCCCCGTAAGGGCCTGTAGTTAGGTGGACTGCTGACGACGTATCAGGTACCAGGGCCCACCCGACAAAACAAAGCGATGGTCCGTCGTGATTCCTTAGGTTTGGTTCCTTTGGGCCAGCTAGTCCCATAAAACCATCGCGTGTCCCCGCACGCAAAACTTTCCTTTTGTGCAGCGGAAAAGCGGGGTGGAGGTATGGAGGACATAACCTCTCATATAGAAATATCAGCTAATACTTTTAGCATTGCATTTTGCTACTTGCACGGGATTACATTTTCGATTTCTGTAATAGTAGGTATTTAATATCATTGTAAATTATTTAATCACAATTTAATATCCTTACTGGGGTAACGATATTTGCCAAACCTTACGATTTACATAATTTTTTTGCTGCGGTCTCGGTAAACCTGTCATTTAATACTTACAAAGTAGAAGAGATAAGTTTGAGCACGGCCATTGTTTGCCAGTTGGGTGACAAACTGCTGAGGGCTGCGAACAGGAAGCCGATGGACATGGATAGCATGAGCGTGAGCTTGCGACCCTTTGTGTCTGAGACATAACCCCACAGCTGAGCTCCAGCCACCACACCTGGGCAAAACAGAGTAAATTTGTTTTAGGAAATTTAAATACGAAAAAATCATTACATCCAGATATCTACTTATTTAATAAAATATATTTAAACCGCTAAGCTATTTATAAAAAAAAAACAGATATTTAATTCATAAATAGAATATCTCATTCAGGTCTATTAATAATATTTTGGTTTTAGATATATATATAAATAAATTTAAAAAAAAGATGTAAAATTTAATATTAAACTAAAAACTAAATATTAATGAACTATAATAACAATAGTATAATGAATGAATGGTTCTAGATTATTTACATAATACCTATATATGTATGTATATCACCCGCACTGCATAGTTGTATAATTATGTAAATGATATAATACCAATTAGTTGTAGTTCTAGATACAAACTATGAATGAAGGCTACTGGCTACCCTCATATATGTATCAATGCACTTCTATAATTAATTACACAATTTGTGACCTAGTGTAGGTTACAAATTTACGCACTAAGAAAACAATATAAAAATTTGGTTTAGCTTATTGCTCTATACGCTGTAAAGGCGTAGGTATCAACTTCAAGAAATATTTTACATTGATATGTAAAATAATATTGAAACCCATTTGGAAAGGGTCTCCTTTCCTCTATCTAGAGCGCTGAGAGGGTCTAAAATAAACATCAAATTTTGTTTTCTCTATTCAAATAAAAAACATGACTTCTATTTGGAACTAACACGTACTTTTCGGGTTTCACAGTTTGTGGTCTCTACTATATTCCAAAGGTGGTTGATTTATCAATAGAGTAATCTATAGGACGATCATCCAAGGTGGACAGATGATCTGAAGGCTGGTTGCATACCACCGGTCCTATTGAAATCTTTTGGGGAGGCTATGTCCAGTGGATGTTCTACGTCTAATATGCTGATGATGAATCATTAGACTAATAGACTTACCAAGAAGTGGCATAGCAGTAAGCAATGCTCGCTGCTGCATCGTTAGCTCAAGATCACAGACGGCAGCGGCCACGACGAAGCTAGTACCAAACATGTCCATGCCCATCGCTTGTAGGGTCCAGCTGCAGACCAGCAGTAGACCGAAGTTGTACTTGCCGAAACCTGAATAAAGACGATATTTGAAACGGTGATGATGAATCTATGTATTTTTTGTTTCGGTTTTGCTTTAAAAAAGTAAGTATAAAGTGGTAGAGATAAGAACATGAGTTACTACACCTTTTCTTGAAATTTCATAGAAAAAGCGTTATAATCAAAATCTTGACTCACCGGTCATAAGCAATGCTTCTTCAACAGTGGTGCCATAAGACTTCTTCTTCTCCTTCTCTGATATCTCACAGTCTCTTGTATTTGTCTTACACATTTTTGTATCTAAAAGTAATCATATTTTCTTTATTTTAAATGCATATACTGGATTATTTATATGGCTATATTTTTTGCATGATATGACTTTTTTTTATCAATTTTCCTGGAGTATTTAATTAAATTCATTTATATTATAATTAATAGTCATAGCTTTTATTTATACAATTAAATAGAAATAAATTAAAGATTTTTTTTTAATAAATAAAACTATATTATTTGATCTTTGAAATAACGATGCAACTTTGGTGTTTTTTTTATTCATCACTAATGGAGAGTATTTTATTATTCTAATTTCATTTAAATTGTGCACCTTACCTATAAAATCCAAAACCTAGCCAATCTAAAATAGAAATAATATAAATGGGCGGTAGGTTTATATTGGTATTGCTTCAGCTGCTGCTCCACCTAAGGCTGATCTATTTCCAATGAAAGTTCTCTGCCGTTGGTCTCATATATATTGTGTGGATGTTGTCGTCACAGTTTATCTCAAAACAAGATGGGATCGTCATCGTTACGAGTTGTTACACCTATGGAAAGTACTCCACAGATAAATTCAGTTTGTTTGGAGCTAATTATGGATAGAACAAATATTAATTAAGCCTATGTTTATGGTCTCCATTTCAGTAAGGTTTTATGGCTTCTATAACATTTAGATTGTTTTGAATTATTTTATTTTATTTTATTTTATTTATTAGGTACAGACACAGGATACAGATTAATACTTATAAATAGTAAAATGTGTTAAGATATACAATTTTGAATCTGAAGCCCAATTACGACTGTACACAACATCCTAAAAACTACATAGCTTCAGTGAGAGCTTATAAATACTATAGGTTCTTAACATAGCTTAAGAATATATAAAAACAGAAATTAACAATACTAAACTTACTTACTAAGGCAAATATGGCTTATTTATTATGTAAGTAGGTACACTCATCTTCATTTATAATTACTCTCCTAAAGGCATTGAAATTATCGTAAAAGATGTCAACTTTGTGACAAATTGTATTGTATTGGAGACACATACGTGAAATCGGATTATTATGAGAGACATTATTATTGCTGTTAGGAACAACAAACAGTTGTGGGATACGTACGGATCTCGTTGGTACCTTAAAATTAAGATTCTCAATAAGTTGAGTATCGATTGAACCATTTATTATTTTGTAAAGAGTGGACAGATCAATTATCCACCTCCTCTTCTCCAAGGTTGTCATTTTAAAATAAACAAGTCTATCCTCATATTCAGTTAATTTACGCCTTAACCCATATTTAGAACATAGAGTTCTTAGGAAGCGCCTCTGTATTGCTTCTATCCGATCGCTATGAGTGAGATATATAGGATACCATACCGATGAGCAATATTCAGTAACACTTCTCACCAAAGAATTGTATAGGATCCTAAGTGAATTTACTTTTTTAAACTTTTTGGTATTCCGAAGTATAAATGACAAATTTCGGTGAGCTTTGTTACATAGGTAATCATAGTGAGGTCTAAATGACATAGTGGAATCGAAAATCACTCCAAGATCCCGGATTTCAGTGACTCTATTTATGGTGATGCCATTAACATGGTAATTGTGTCGGAAAGGTTTTTTATTTTTGGTAAACGTAATCATTTGACATTTTTTGACATTTAGCGACATTGAATTCTCCTTACACCAAAGAGTAATTTTATTTAAATCCAATTGGAGGAGTTCACAGTCGCGGAGATCAGTGATACGTCTAAAAATTTTTATATCGTCCGCATAAGCCAGACATTCACTATCTATCATACACAACAGATCATTTATAAAGATCAAAAATAATAAGGGACCAAGGTTAGATCCTTGCGGCACGCCTGAAGTTGCCAAAAAAGGTGCAGACTCAAATCCACTCAGTGCAACAAGCTGTGTTCTATTTTGCAAGTACGATGTCAACCATCTGAACAGATTGCCATGAATTCCAAAATGATGGGCTTTTAAAAGTAGTTTAGTATGGTCTACGCGATCAAATGCCTTAGCAAAGTCAGTATAAATGGAGTCTACCTGGATTTTATTATTAAACGCTTCACACAAAAAAGATGTATAAGATAAAAGGTTACTATTTGTGGACCTACCCGATACAAAACCATGCTGTAATGGGCTTAATGTTGGCTTTAGATGATTATATATATGGTTATAAACGTAACCCTCGAAAATTCTGGCAAACCAATTTAGTATGCATATAGGGCGGTAGTTTGTAATATCACTTTTGTCACCGGATTTGTGTATTGGCGTAATTTTAGCAATTTTCCACATCTCAGGAAAAGTGCCTTCTTGTAATGATTTATTAAAAATTAACGTAAGAGGTATAACTAATGCATTTGCGCAAAGCCGGATGAAAATTGGTGGAATATTATCGAAGCCGCCATTCTTAGCAATATCAATATTCTTCAATTTTTTTAATACCTCAGTTTCAGATATGTGCAGGTCACTAACCGGATAATTAGACGTTAGAAATTCAGGACCACGATTGCCAGTTGGACTAGAGGTGGAATAAACAGATAAAAAAAACTTTGCAAATTTAGTAACAATATCTTTGCCTGAGTTAACTACTTCATCCTGATAAAACATACTACTAGGATAATTATTAGTAATACGTTTGTTTTTCGTAAAACGCCAGAAAGCTTTGATATTAATCGTTAGGTCATCTTCTATTTGTTCAATATACGTTTTAAAGCATTGAGTGGTTACATTTTTGGCTCTAGTCCTGAGCATGGAGAAGACATCATAGTCTCTGGGATTACCATATTGTTTGTATTTTTTATGTATCTTATTTTTCGATTTAAGAATTCTAATTAGACTTTTGGAGAACCATACAGGGTAACTGCTACTTGAAATATTAGCCTTAGGTGTATACTTTTCTATTATCGAATAAAGATGATTATAGAAAAATTGTACAAAGTCATCACAGTTCAACAATAATGCATGCTGCGCCCAGTTGACCTGAGTAATTTCCCTTTTACAGCTCTCATAATCAGTTTTTCTATAGCATAATCTCATAATTGAGGTGTTAGTAACTAGTGTTGGAGTAGCATCTCGTAGAGTGAGTTCGAAAGGTGGATGATGTATGTCAAGACGACTTATAGGTAATGTTGGTGATATATTAAATAGGTCAGGATGATCAGTGATGGCAAGATCAAGAATTCTACCATTTTGGTTGGCAATGTGATTGAGTTGGTGTATCATTGTACATTGAAATAAGTCCTGTAAAGATTTTGATTTCTCACAATTGCAATTTAATGGGCTATTTGTTTTTGTAGACCAACTAATGTCACCCAAATTATAGTCACCCAAAATACAAGTTACCTGATCAGATGAATTATTATTAATTAGTATACGATTGCATTTGTTGAAGAAACCATTTACGACATTAACAGGTAGATAGTTTGGAAGATAAACAATGCCTAGGCTTAGTATAAGTCGGTTACTAACTTTGACTTGGATCCATAAATCCTCCAAATATTCTGACTGCCAGTCATTTTTGAGCAAAATTTGGAGCCTTTTTGAGTATGCAATAAGTACACCTCCACCATGGCTCTTGTGAAACCGTGAACAGAATCTAATATCACGATCCCTACGTATCACACAATATCTATCATCAAACAATTCTGAGGACAAGATAGTATTGTCAAGCCAAGTTTCACATAAACATATTATGTCAAAATTATTACTAAGTATAGTATTATAAATATCTAAAACTTTAGTTTTCATACCTCGAATATTTTGGTAATATAGTGACAGATACATTTGTGTAGATTTTTGATTCAAATATAAACATTATACTAAAAACTGTGGAAAATTAACAAATAAGACCGAGACTTTCGATATTCTTAATTAGGATATACTTTTCATCAACGGTTTTTCTGGCAAATATACGTCCATTCCTTATCCAGACGAACTGATATCCATGCTCTTTCGCCTTTTTACGGGTAGCAGCATGCAAAGATTTATTCACTGGAGACAGATGTTCTGATACGTAGACAGCTTTTGATTCACCCGCTATTCCCAGTAATGATGTGTTTAATTTGTCATTTGGAGACTTTCCTTTATTAAATCTGTGTACTGCAGAATAAAATTCATCACGGCTTCTGATCCCCTTGAACTTGACAACAATGCTACGAGGTAGTTTACTCTCTTTATTTATCTTTGCAACCCTTGTACAATTGACAATGTCTCCTTCTTTTAAATCATGTCCTATGATTTTTGAACATTGCTGTAAGAGATTCGGTATATTCTCATTGTGATACTCAGGTACACATTAAGAATGTTTGCTGGTGGTCTCGTTGTTAGGTTATGTTGATTTTGGTTTTTGGATACTTTGCTTTAAAAAGTAGGTTGTAATGTCTTATTAGTAAAGAAAATTCATCTATACGTACCATTTGACGTTAATTTATAGTTGATTACAGAAACAATAATCACAATCTGTTTACGGATTATCTTGTTAATTTGATAGACTACAAACGACTTCCTCATTTGTCCTGACAGCTATTCTAATGGGAATCTTTTAATTGTAATATTTAGCTTTTACTTTATTTAAGAAAACACCCTACTGCAATTATTGCCTATTATCAAAATTTTCTTTCGTTCCGTTATTTGAAAAAGAAGGGGAAGATGTTCGGTGTATTTGAAGCCATTTTCTCATGACATTCTATGGTATCAATAATAACTTAAAAACCATTATGTTATTGCAAGGTATGTTGGGCTATTAAGCCAATCAATTGTCATGGTAAATTATTATCAAATTTTAATATATACAAAACATTATTACAACATATAGAAAGAACATTGTTCGTATTTTAGCTTACCGTGGTAAGGTAGGCCATTGAATACTCTCATTACTCGCCAAATATCAAAGCTAGCAAAGTTAGCAACAATGTCTCTGTTGAGCATACGATCAAACTCATAACCCCAGCATGCATCATGACCACCAGAGACAGCCAAACATCAGCTTACCATAAAGCGAAGAAGTTTAAGGGAGAAGGTCATTGACATAATATTAATAGGTCGTAGGCCAATTTAGCTGATACTACTTTTCGGATAACCTGTTACATTCTTATCTTGTGACTTTCATAAGTGTTACCTTGTAACCTAGATGAATAAACGAGATTTCATTTCATTAATAATAGATAATACAGGTATGGGCTCACACTTAGAAATCGGTCAAAATAATCAGTCAAGGTGTGCTTAAATTAAATAAGTAAATCTGATCACAGCGATTTGAACAATCCATGTACTGTACAGACATACGAGTACTATGCAATGCTGCGGGCAGTAGTTAATTATAAATGTTTATTAAACTGGTTGGACTCATTCAAACCTTTTTAAAAGAACTAAAAGAAACGCGACCGATGGTTTGGTCGAAGAAAATGCATTCTACGCTTAGAGTTCTACTGTCAAGTACATTTCATTTTGGTTTATTGGAGGTCTAAATCTCAGAAGTACATATTACCACAAACCAACGTCCGTCGGTATTATGTAGGAGTTAGGTTACAGTTACGAAAAATAATATCAAAATCTGTTAGAAGATGTGTGTAGAAACTTGCAATCAAGCACCGGCATAATTCTATAAATAGGATCATATGGAAAAATTCTAAAAGATATTGTTCTAAATTTTTCCTGTAAGCACTAGCTTACACAGAAACAGATCTATTTACTATGTGTCCATCTTAATACCTCATATAAATATATGATAGCAGATAATGTGTATTTATTACATATCTTGTATAAATACATAATTATTATGTAAATATCTTACATTTCTAATTGAAATAAGCGCAAGATAAGGAGATAGCGTATGATAAAATCAACCTTAAGTTTGTTCATAGAAGGTGAAAATTACAAAAAATGTAGCGCAGTTAAGCTTTTTCTTTACGAAGGGTCTGTTGTATGACGTTTACGTTCGGGGGGTCTGGTTTTAATACTAAGGTAAATAGTAAATAATGCAGTTTCTAGTACTTTGTGAATTATTGTTTGTGTCAGTGAACTCTGGAAGTACCTAGAGACTGCGCAGTAGGAGCATAGATACAAAACAATATTGTTTTCGTCTTCAAATTAGGTTTATTTGTTTTATAATAACGCTGCTTAAATGATGAAATTTTATACAAAAATGGATCAGAAATTTTATTTCTTCACGTATAGGCGTGAGTGCACATCCAAGAATCGTTGTGCGTTATAAGATCTCTGAAATTTTCGCTACTGTGGAAAGTTTTTACTATAATGTATATCAGGAAACAATTAGAATGTTTTCGACGTCAAAAATACCTACATCTGTGTTCCTGTGGCGCATTGTTACCGACTACCGTAAGAATTTTCTTAGCTTAGTTACGAAAGAAAATAATATTTTTGTAAGAGCTGTATACAGAGATAAAGGTTTTCAATAAAGTAATTTTCTTTTTTACAGGATGGAAATTGGTGAATTTCTTGGGTTGAAAGGGTACGTTGAAAGGGAAGACCTAGAAGAACCTTAATTGACCAAATATGAGAAGGAAATAGTCTCTGACTACTCCTCATAGGAAAGGGGTGTGATCTATTAAATTATAAGTACCTACGTATGTAATCTAGCATCACTTTTATTTTCCAAATATTCAAATCGCTAAATTTGGTACTCTTTTTATTATCTGTTCTGTTCTTTTGAATATAGAAGCCATTTTACACCAAACAGGGATTTTCTTTGCAAATATTGGGGAGTGTGAAGAGGGCAAATCTATGCTTGAGTTAATCTAGGATTAGTTATTTTTAGGGTTCCGTAGTTCTGACTAGGAACCCTTATAGTTTCGTTATGTCCGTCTGTCTATCCGAGGTTTTGCTAAGAGACCGTTAGTACTAGAAAGCTGTAATTTTGTAGGAGTGTGTAAATCAATTAGGTCGACAAGTGGTAAAATACAATTTTGGAACATATTTTTTTTTAGGGTAGCTCCCATACATGTAAAGTTGGCATGAATATTTTTTTTTGTCGTCTATCCCATCGTGTGGGGTTTCGTTGAATAGGTCTCCTAAAATGACTTGGGGGTTACTAGCATTATTTTTTATTTAATTTTTGTTCCCCCCCCCCCCCTCTAAAAGCTAAACTGCTGGGTTGAAAAATCTGGTTAAATTCATGATGATAGTGCATTTCATGAACATAAATGAAAAGTATAGCGGTTAAAATAACTTTATTAGTTTAGCAGTAATAGTCGTTGAACTTGGGTGTTGGATAATTTTGTACCAAATACAAAATCCTTAGCATTAATCCTTTAAAGTGACTAAGATAAAGTAGTTGCTTGTTTATAACGGGAAAAGACTTGCATTTAAAAACAAAATATCAAGTATATAATAAATTATAAGTTTTTCAATACTGCCGCTAGATGGCGCTGTACAACGCGTTACGTTTTCATTCGAGTACCTATAGAAGTCACAAACGAACTTTGTGAATTGAAATAATAACTTAACAGCGATCGTGCTCTAAGGAAGTGGTTATTATGGATTAATGTCCAATCTGTTTAAATAATAATCTTCGAAAATAAACAATTTGCATTTGTTCAGTATTGCTATTATTTAACAGATGGCGTTGTGCCGTTACGTCACTTTTTTTTAGCTAGCATCGTCCCACTTCTGATCGTCATCCCCGTACGTCTTAGAAATGATAATTCAAAAAGTCGATTTTTGTTGTTATTATAACCATTAACTAATATCTTTACCATTACTTATATTCAGAATAAAGAACAAAGGAATTGTACTATATTGTGATAACGGGCTACTACAAACACTGTGCGTGGCCCGACACGCACTTGGCCAGTTTTTTTTCAATTTAATAGTGTGTGTCTATGTGGTATCAAAGTGATTATACGACGGTTCTAAATTACTTTTCAACGGGTGTATAAGCGCCTACCATAATTCTTTATACGCAAACGTAAGATATACTGTACAGGCGTAGCTCGCGGATCCTAGGTCTATGGTACAGGCGTTCTATGTATTATCGTGTTGGCAAGAAATGAATAACATAAATACGAGTATACACAGAAATGAATAAATGATTTTCAGCAGAGGTCTTTGCAGCATGGAGAAGGTAAAAATGTCGTGGGTTCGACTTCCACAAGAGGAAAATATTTGTGTCATTCAAATAAGTAAATGATATTTGTGTCGATACTATGTGTACGTTAATTTTTCTTCTTCTAATTTGAATTCCATCAAACTTGAGGCAGTTTCTAGTAATAAAGTTGCCCAGAAGGTTTCCAACTGAACATAGCGCCAACACCATTAAGTGGGAACTAGGACCTACAGCTTTACGTGCCTTTCGAAGTACGGACGCGCTCGAATGAAAGTGCCACAAACAGACTTCGGACTGACCTTGCCAAACGTTGATAGACCTCGATGAGCTTAACCAACATACTACGGTCTTTTGAGGAAAAAACAGATACAATATACAAAATAGATCGTATAGAGTTCATAAAATAAACGTTGGTAATCAAACTCAAATAAAATCACACCACACCTGTGCTAAATATAGTCCGCACTATTACAAATAAACAAATACGTAGATTGTGACGTAGGTACGTGTTGTATCGCACTTATTGTGAGCGAGGGTTTCCCAACGTGCCATCAACTCCGCCGTGACATGTTGACTCAACTTAACAGAAAGAAACATGCGAGTCCATGTGACCTGTGCGTAATTAGAATTAGATGCATATATATATATATGTTTCTGGAGGATCTTAGATTGTATAGTTACCTATACAATATTTTAAATTAATAAATACATTTTATTTGTTACATTTTTTACACAGCGCCATCTATATTAAGTTAATATAAGCTTGTGTTATGGGATCTAGACAAAATGTTAAACATATAATAAATACATGATTATATTATACATAGACACAACGCCCAAACTTCGTTTAATACTCATCATAATCAACAAGTCAAGGTTCCAAGGTTGTGAAGAGGGATTACTAATTTTATTAGTGTATATGGCACGCTGCTAGCCAGGTTGGAACTTGTTTTAATACAAGTTGCCTATCCCTTGTACCAGTGTATTGTGATTTGATAAAAAATTGTAATCCCTAGAAAGGGGTAAGCATTACCGAAATGTATCATATCCGTATTTCGCCATTATGTTAGCTCGAATGTAACAGCGGGCAAGCCTAATGCCATTGAGTAGTTACAAAGTCGCTGCGGCCCCCCACGAGATGGACCAAGGACTGGTAAGGGTTACAAGTGTTCGTTGGATGCAGGATGATGATTGATGTTGTAAGCGTCAGACACTACTACTAATTAGTACCTCCAGTTCTTAACAATATAGTGATATTTAACTAAAAACCCCGGCTCGTTCATATGACTCTTATTTACGTTTGATAAACTTGTTAATTAAATCCAAAGTTAAACGAGGATGTATGACTCAACTATAGTGAACAAAGCGCGGCCACCCTTTCAACAATGTATTGCTAGATGTTTAACTTATTGTAAAGGCCCTTGAATATCGCAGGAAAATTGGAATTCCATGCTGACGGAGTCGCGGGCTACAACTAATTTGATATAAAGATCAAATACTCCTGTCGCGATCTTGTCAAAGCGGATGTGACTAGACTAGATAAACATTGTTTATTGTCATTCACTTAGTATGTAATTTTCCATAATATTGTGATCTGGTCACGCCCAATCTTAAGAGCTTTTGAGAGGCAACACAATCTATTGATGGATAGAGAGATAATCCAAAAAACAATCTGTGTGCATTAGAGTATTTTAAAAATCTTTCTTTCAATCTTTGATACTGAAGAATGGTGCGGATAACATCAACATTTTTCAAGATCGTGTACCATCTTATATATAGGAATTTGGTTTGAAGAGTTGGCAATGCGATCGTGATGCCCCTAGTGTTGCAGGCGTCCATAGACTACGGTAACTACTTACCATCAGGTGGACCGTAAACTACTTTGCCTCGGCCGTGGTATAAAAAAAAACAGGTATATGTGTGGTCATTTCGAAAAAATAAACATTTACCTTTAATAGTGTTTTGCATTTTTCCAAATGTCGCAATGCAATTTTTGCAGTACAAGGCTATTTTGTAGCTGTTCAGTATTCAAAGATATAGATACGAGTATGTTCTAATGTCCAGTGTAAATTATGTAAGTAAACAACACAGTTCAACAAGCAAACTTCAGTATTGAATCGCAATCCATTATATGTTGACATGTTATCAAACCATTTGACTTGTCTCGCGGGATTTCTAACAGAAATCTGATAACTTGGTCTTACTCGTATAAACTGTGTGTTTACGTTTTTATTGTTTTAAATGAAATATTTATTGAATTAGAAAGGTGTTTAGGAATTATAATTAGAGAAATAATTCTTATCAAAGTTGTTACTTATACGTACTGTCAAAAATATAGTGAATTAAGTTGACTGAAAACGTGAAATGTGTATGCATTAGGTACACGGACAATTTGCAGTTTTGATAATAAACTTTCGTAAGTATATCTTCTTATCTTTTTATCTTCTAAACAGAACCCTATGCCAACCAGATTTGTCAGTTTGGTGTCAGTAGGCGTAGAAAGTGGGGCAATTTAAAGTAAAATTTAAAAAAATTATATTGGTAACAATAACTTTTAAACTTTTAATAATGGAATACTTTTTTCCTGCCGAGGTTTTCCCAAAAAAACTCCAGTGTTGCTCTTCGTAAAGAGAGTAAATAGGATTTTAAAGGTTCAGCAATATATTATAATATGTGATGTCTCCTGGTGTTGCAAGCATCCATAATTCCATAGGCTATGGTGACCGCTGACCATCAGGCGGGCTTTAAGTTTGTTTGTGACCATCGTGGTATAAAAATAAAACTTTACAGTTGGGTCTAGGAATGTATTATATGTCTAGGAAAACTATACAAACGAACAATGACACATACTCGGCCTATGTTAAAATTCCATTTCTATGAATGGGTTTCATTCATAACAACAACTATCCGACAGATTTCTTAATGAGTCTGAAAGCTGGACAATCATAATATAAATACTGAGCAACATATGTATAATATACTTCATTATTATTTATATTTTTTCAGCAGTTTATTGAACTCGCAGTCGCACTTTTTGACTATTTAATTAATGGGGCGGTTTTATATTAATGTAGGTATTATATCTATATATTAAATGTGGGTAATGAGCATCACATGCTGGGTGCCTAATACGCCCGTGACCTATGGCCAATATATTAATATCTAACAATTAATGTAGGTTGAAAAAGTGGTTTATCAGAATTCTTATCATTACACGCTTTACTTGTATGTAAATAAGTGTCTTATTACAAAATGTGAAATTAGTCTTTGGTGATTGGCCTAAATTTGTTTGTATTTTGGTTTTCCCAGCGTGGTAGGCATCAATACCACAGCTGTGTCAATACGGTCTGTTCGGACATGAGATCTGAAACACACACGTCAAAGCATGAGCAGGGCAAAATATACGTTACGTACGTTCACATTGAACACATTTTAGACCAGTGGTGGATTTTACAAATTTTACATTTTAATACCACTTCCTAGAGCGGTTGCCGTGGCAATTAATTTAATAAGTTTGTTTCATTCATACTACAAAATAATAAACAATTTCGAATGTAGATACAAATTTACAGAAAAGCTCCATAAATCGCATGTCAGAATCCAAAGTCGTTAGAGTGAAAAATAAAAAACATTAAAAAAAATTAATCGGTCCTATTTAAGTAAGTTCTTAGAAATAAAACCTGTAACACCGTTACAGGTCAACATCGTATTTAAAAAAATTGGTTTGAGTTCATTAAGAGATTCCTAAGACATGACACGTGGCTTTCAATATCGGAAGTGACTCAAACATCACCTCTCCGATCTGTAATCGAGTGTTATCCGCTTTAAATCGATCAGTACCGGCATTATTAATAACTGATAACTAAGTGTTGGAGATAATTATGCGGATCTTTAGATAAAGAATATGTTTGTCTCAAGAATAAGTACGTTAAAGCTTCAGTGGTGCGGTCACTAAACCACTATACACTGCCGTGCGACAATAAGCGGAATCTCAAAAAAAAACCGTTATTTTGATTTTTATGCCATCGGTTAGCAAAAAACACGTATTTAATCAACTACACTAAATTTGCAAAGCCTTTAAAAATGTTTATCCTATCTCTCTCAATAATACAAATTACAATGTAGGCGAATAGCCGATTATTTTTTTACTGCGTATAGTCAAGACGATTGAAATTTTTCTAAGCTGATAAGTGGCTAGTGTGACTTGTGAGGGGAAAAACAATAAACTGTAATTATAAAACTTGAATTTTCTCCAAACTCGCCTTCATTGAGATACCGCTTTTGCGGCTAGTAACGTGCTCGCGATGTCCCCAGCAAGCGTCAATAAATATTATCAGATAGGCCGTTGTGATTTTGTTTATACTTGGAAGTATTGTAGTCTCCTGATTCATCTGTTCATCACTTGTATATTATAGCGTTTTGATCCAGGCATGTAAATTAAATTTGATACGGATTGCTCTCATTTGGATCGTGGATCCTAACTTTACTAGTCTTATATACAATTGCTAAGAGAGCGCAGTGAGTACAAGGGCCTGATAAGGGAACTTACTTAGTTATATTTATATTTTTGCCGTATAAATTATCGCTATGAGTGTCTCAGACAGTTAGTGAGTATTCGTCAAAGTATTTATTAGCTTGTTTATAACACAATTATTCATCGTTTATCTTAGTTTTAGTAACGTTTTCGTTTACTTTAAGTATAGGTTAATTAAACAAGTACAGAAGACATATTTGAGTCATGTCTAATGTGTATGCCTAAGATATATATAAGTCACAATGCATGCTTTTTTAGTTTGAAGCAAAGAAAGCCCTTGATGTGTCTTGACGCTCAGTTGTTTTGTGATATTTTTGCCTTATTCGTTGTGGTAAAAAGCCTGTCACAATGCGATTTTCAGCATTTAGAAATGCTTCTCTAGTGCTTCAGAATATGTTGGCAAATGCAGCTATGAAGAGGTCGATAAGCAGGTAAATACATTGGTTTTTAAGTTATTCGGTGAGAGGGAGTTATTTATGAATATGAAGTTTAATTACCTAGTGCTAAGGATAGTCATCATGAGGATGTTATACTTGACTGCAACGGTAACGTAGCGGGAATGTGTGTGAGGCATCTTCAGTTTGATTCCCGATTTCTAATACGAAACTAACAGTATCAGCACATAGAGTAAAAATACGATAGGCTCGGCCTCTAACAGATAGGACAAAACTATGGGAATTGTGAGTGTGATACACACCACTGCCTACCTTTTCGAGGATAAAAGACTTGACGCTATGTCAAAACGCGCTGTTCGCAAAACTAAACTAACTTTAAATCTTATTAGTGTTGGTTCATACGTGTAAGCGAGACATCCGAGGAAAACAGGAATATTAGAAAGAGACACATAGTATGAGATACGAAGTGACATAAATCACGTGACTTTAACTGTAATTAAAATGATATCAAAAAGGTTAACGACAACTAATGAAAATATTGTTTTACAAAGTAAACATAATGATTCATATTTACATCGAAGAATGCGATTTTTTTGTAAATAGGAAGAATAGTGAGAATACTAGCAGTCTGAGAGTTGCTGGCGTTTATAGCCAGAAAAAAAAATATAATTTTAAAAATAAGTTTTCGGTTTGGCAGTATGTTACCGCTACCGCGTTACTTTTTCTTTTGTTTTAGCTGAATAATTATCGAGTGTTCTATGTAATTTATGAATTTAAATAAAATATATATATCATGTAAATAAGGTGTCTAGTTCAAGTAAATAATATTTTAAAATCGTATAATTTTAATTTCTATAAAACAGAAGTGTAAGTAGCTTCTACGGTGAAAAGTGAATAAATGTGTTTTAGAAGAAAAATTGGTGGTTATTTACATTCCAATATGGTCAAGAGGTACTTATAAATATTTTGTAAATAACTGTTTTTAATTATGTTCTGATGCAGTCCTTAAATAAATTACCAATGTGATATGCTGCGCGATGGTTGCAGGCAGCAAAAAATCGCTCGCTGTGGTGGAAACTAGGTTAGGTCTTTGTAGTCTGTCGTCCAGTAGTGGACGTTATTGCGGATAATTAACTGTATTGACAATGAACAATGCTGTTCCGTTGAAAAACAAATAGAAAAATAAAATAGTTGTTGTAAAATAGTTTGTAAACTTAACTTAAGTTTGACTGTCACTGTGGCGTAGCGGGGGTCGCCTTGCTACTAGCACCGACGCCGTGCCGCGTGGTTCGTTTCCCACACGAGATAAATAATATATTAGTCTGATTGATAGATATTTGTTTCGAGTCTGGGTATACTTTGTAAAGTCCCCCACGACACAGGGCGTGTACCTTAATGCGGGCTAAGATAAAATCGTTACAATTTATTGAATTATGGTAGAAGTCAAAATTCAGACAGAATTATCTCTAGACTCATTAACTCTATCTACACAATTTTATGACTCATGTTAACAATGCCTTCAGTTCATATTTGCAAATAGAAACAAAACTATGCAAAGAAATCATAAATGGTAACGTTTTGTAAACTCTGCTAAAAGTTTGTGGCGGACTGGCGTAGCTTTTCATTTACAGAACTAGCGAAATTATTTACGAAATAATGTTGACTCCGAATAATGATGTTTCAAACTAATGGTGTAAAAAAAGCCTAAAAAATTCCATTATAATATTCAGGTCCATAAATACAATTCAACTTTTCTTCTGAAGTTGAAGCTTTCAAGAGAACAACTCTACGTATCATGTATTATATACTAAGTAAAGGCGAAACCATACTTACGCGCCCGACTTCATACATTTAATATGTCACACAAATATGTCCCTTAGTTATGTTTGTATTTTGAAATGCTCATTCGGTAGAGAGAAATCATTCGTAAATGGTTGTTAGACAGATACTACCGTATAAAACGTCAATATAAAAATCTAGTAAATCATTACGACTCTGCCATAAATGTTTCGTATAGTCAAACATATGCCTAATGATTATCTCAAGATTTAATGCAGGCTGTTATCAAAATTTAATATTTACAACCACTAATTTATGTAAACATTGTGTTGCGTCAAGTCTAATGCAAAAACCATTATGTGATTTAATTATCTGACATTGTTCCCCGGCACTACAAAAATAGTGAGTAGAAACTACATTATTTGAAATCTGTTTAAAATGTGTATTAATTTAACAAGGTGAGAAACACCTGAAATGTGCCATAACCCAAGCTTGATCCGTTTTGACTTGATCTTTGTCTACATGTGACCGAATGGATAAGTGCAAATATCATGCGATCCGTGTTTAATTCCGCGCGCTAGTACCAATGTGGATTTCACTTTGTGGAATTAATATGTACATACATACATGACGTACTCGTGCTAGTCATGTGACTTACCATCTGCTAACGGTGAAGGCAAAGCATCGTAAGGAAACCCACATATCCTAGAAGAAATTTTAAGATTTATATCTGATCCACTGCACACAATGCTAGTTAGCATTAGGCAAATGTGGATTATGGTCTCTAAAACGATACGGGGCAAGGGTCTCGTCTCTTCTATCTACAGAGGTAAGAACTTCTTTAAATAGAGCGAGGATTTTTTTAATTAGAGAGAGGAGACCCTTGCCAGGCAGTGAGACATTAATGGGGGTGACAATATTTTTTTCTTCTCTTAGGCTTGAATAATTGTAAAGTTGTTGATTGAAAACGAGGTATTGCATAGTCGGCTCAAGAGTAGAAGAAAGACAATAAGTAATCTCAGTGATGTTTTCAGTGCAATGACTAACATCAGGTATTAGATGGAATTTTTTGTGATTCATTGTGTGTTAAGTGTTGAAATCTTAGATATAAATAGGAAAAGCAAATATCTATAAAATATCATAAAAACAAGTGTTGTGATGTCCAGTACTTACTTATTTGTTGGCAAACGATCAGCCGCTAGCTGCTTTAAATCGGGTGTGTATTTGATTCGGATTATGGGCAGAACTTCAGCCGGTATTAATATTCATTATTATTTTTGATTCAGATAAAAATAAATCTGTTTTAAATTTTTTCTTTGTTAACGAACTGACTAAATGCTATAAATAGTAGGTAGGTATTTAGTCAGTTCAGTCATATAAAAGTACAATGTTAGACCATTCTTTTGGATTGCCATAAGATGTTTGATAATATGTTAAAACAGATTTTTTGTAAGAATATTTATACTGAAATCTAAAAACAACATCTGATTTTTCAGTAGATCTGTATCCTCAAAAACTTCCGCTATAGAAGATTCAAAGATTCAAATCGTTCATTATCATCTCGTAGTTTTGCTATTTATTACATTTTCGATGTTTACAATAATATAACTGATAAATAGTACAATTCACGTTTCTCAACACTAAAAACGCGCGAAGCATGACATTGACCATTCGCTTTGATCGACTAAATAGTGATAGCCGGCTTAGGCGTTTATCACACTGGCGTTTGTGTTTGTACGCGTACTTTGACAGCAAGAAGAACACACCTTTTTTTTTCATTTACCTTTTACGTACGCCGCTTGTTCGGTTAAATGAATGGTTGTGTGAGGCTGGCTAGCCCGATGATAGCCATCATACCCACTACAAACCCGTTTGTGCACACTTCAATCAGTGGACCGCCGAAACCTGATTTGGGACGTTTTCGCTTCGCAGAAGAGTGCGGACAGAAATTCGTATCCTCAACAAATCCTAGTGTACCTAATTAATACACTTTTCAGTTGACTACGATCAGTCTAGATGAAACTATGGGAACAATAAATAAGAAAATATGATTGAACCATGTCCAATCAACACCTTGGTACCATTGACCGAGAAAGATGATAAGCATTAAGTAGTTTGATAAGCCTGTAGATGGACAGTCGACAGTTAGTTGGAGAGCCATTTTTATCTGAATACTTGAATAAACAACAAGGTCGTTGTTTTGTTGACCGTGATTTTTGTCAAGTTGATAGTAACGCAAGGACGCTTCTTTTTCGATAGGCGTCTTTCATGCAGCGTTGAAATTATAACTAATTAATTTTCACCCGCGGGTTCGCCTGCGTGGTATGTAGGAAATTAAATTATATACTTAAATCTTCCAAATCACTGTAGGTATCTATAGTGAGAACCGTAATTTAGAAATTCAGGCGTACGGACAGCGGGAAGCGTCTATGTTACACGACTGTTTTCACTATGTAAAGATTCGAGTCACACACACAAGCCCAAAATGGGTTGGTGGATTAGACGTACCTACAGAGTTGCTACCAAAAATATGGTGCAATATTTAACTAATACAAAATTTATATTATACTCGTATATCTATGATTGGGCAATATCGGTTTGGCTTTATAGATTATTTGTGACTTTGGTCACTTCAGATAACTATAGTTCTCATGGTAAACTAGTCTACATAACAGGATAGTTAGATTATATAGACAGAATTATTTAGTTTTTCAAAATATATAAATAATTTATATGGAATACGAAATACCGTTGCTAAAAGGAACTAAAATGAAGACTCCTAAAATGGAAAGTTATAAGAAACTGAAGTAAGAACTAATTACAAAAATAGCTACCAATAGTATCAGAAAACAAACTAAGTGATACCTAACGAATGTATTTTATTTTTGTATGTTGTAGTGGGAATTTTATTTTTGTATCATTACAGAGAAGTGAATATGCGTGATGTGACAATGGCGAATACGGAGCCCGCACAACCTACCGTTATGGAAGCCGATCTTGAAGAGGCTTTGAAATTTGCTGGTATGTATTTACTTAATGATTTCTTTTACACACTTTTCACCTAATTCTAGAAAGTGTATTAAACATATATTTTTAAAATATAGCACTGATTTTAATAAAAAAATGTAACGCTACGAAATATCACACTAAATTGTGAAATTACCACTCGGTTGGAAATACGTTCTTAATCAAATATTCTCGCACACCTACAACTAGTCTGACAAAAGTTGTAATATGGGTAGGTACCAAATTTAAATCACTGCTGCTCCTTGCCAAACCTGTAAAGTTACTGCAGACTGTAGTACGGTGTATGTGAACAGAGAGGAAAATTTAAGCTCTTGCTCTATATAAAACACACATAAGCAAAGCCGCAGAGCCTTATAAAATATGTAAGAACGAGCAAGCTCCGCTGTCGACTATAATGGCTGATGGAATTACGAAAATCACAGAACAATGAAAGTAGTTAGAATGGCCTTGTGGGCGGGGCGGGCGCGCCATATATATGATCAACTGATCATATATCTTGAAAATCTCACTGTAATGTCAAATAGTCGCTGTCGTAGTGTGTTGTCGTGCACAGCTACGCGTTAAAAAATAAATTATGCTATCTAGCGCTTTCCTAACCTATAGCAAAAGAAGCCAGGTAAATAATTTAACCCGAGGAGGGATATCTTTTCACCGATAAGTCTAAAAATCTTAAAATACAAGGAATATATCACATTATTGTAAAAGTATTATGTAGTTTACAGACGAAAACGATAGAATTTCAAACAGATGAGACATTGTACATTGCTGGCAATTTCATACCTTTCACCTTATTTTACGTTAGTGGCTGCGTAATGTATTGTGTTTGCATAATGCCAATGGCACAGTTTCGTAGTACATATAGATAGTGCTGACTGCTGACCAAGTTGCATTCAGTGTCGATATAATAAAGTGGATTTTTATTTTATCTTAATTTAATAACAGAAATTATTAAACTTTGTTATTTTTCAGAAAATATATTTTATGTACCTTATGTTTTCATCATCATCATCATCATCATCATCATCATATCAGCCCAATAACGTACCTACACTGCTAGGCATAGGCCTAGGTTTAACAATAATTTTATTTTGGAATGCCCAAAAGATATCTAAATAAAAAAACGATTGCGGCAACTGGTAGAACTGAGTGGATACACAAAATGTAGTACAATTTACTTAGTTCATTTATCTCAAAAAAAAAAACCTTTTTCTTATAAAAAAATCAGACAATATATTATATATCAGAATTTAGGAGCAATTCCACACAAAAAATCTGTTGTCACATAAGTAACGTAAAAAATTATATGATTACAATGTTCGAAATCATTTCATAATTAATTTAAATTCAATCAATTTAAAAAATAATAATAATAATAGGTAATCTAAAAAACCTATCTCTGTTCTGTGACGAAAATAATATAATTTACGTGACATCAAACATAGCCTGAAAAGTCGGTTTTATACAACTTTGCCTACCCCGGGGTAACACTAGGTGTGCCCGCGACTTCGTTCACGTGCGATTTCATAGCTTTTTTATTTTTTCATGGAACTCTGATATTTTTTTAGCTTGTTTTACTCTTTGTGATAAAAGCTATCCGCCAGTAAAATTCCCGTCCAAATCGTTTTAGTAGTTTCGGAGTAAACCTCAAACAAACAGACTGACAGATATTTTGCAAAGTGTTTTTTCTTTTCTTATAAGTAACGTGCAAACTTTTAAATGCCTACTCTAAAAGCTGTTTTAGATATTACAAACAGACACTTCAATTTTATTTATTTTTATAGATGTTTGCTATGACATTACTTTCAGGCGCTGGGAGGTATCAGTTCCTACACGGAAGCCTCATGCTAGTGACAATATTGGCAGCCGTATTAGAGATGATTGGTGTAGCATTCACCTTGCCTGCCGCAGCCTGTGATCTTAATGTGCCAGATAATCTTAAGGGGATACTTACTTCTTTACCTAATATTGGTAAGTAGATAGTCGCAAAAAAAAAATAATATTAACATTCTTATTTGCCTGTTACTACATCTGCAGAAGATAGAATAGTTTTATAAATATTTGGATAATTAAAAAAATTAAAAACCCGACTGCAAAAAATCAACAGTCAAGCAACGCACTAACTAACAATTTGGAAGATACGTAGCAATAAAGTAATTTACAACAAAAACATACAGATATACTTCCTTTGTATTAGGGTAAAAATGAAAATTATAATGTTGAATGTTGATTTCAAATACTACACAAATAGAACTAATGATAGGTATAGTAATAATAATGTTATTAGAACATTATGTTTCTTGCATGCACGGTTAGGGAGGTTCATGTCAATTCTCTCAGACCCCCTCCCGAAATAAATATCCACGAACAATGCGTATCAGACATTTGCAAGTTTCTAAGCTATAGGAACTAGTTACATAAATATAGTAAAGTAAAGTAAAGTAAAATTTATTCAAGTACTATGGTAAATATGTATAAACAGAACTCTTAAAAATAACTTAATGTAGGGAACAAAAATTTATGATTAGCCTGAACTAGGTAGTAAAACCTGTGCTACAGGCGGTCTTAGGTCAAACACTCTTGTACTCCTTACAATGTAGAGAGAACAAGAATTGTGTAAAAATATGCTAATTTTACGACTTACTACAACTATTTGTACATTGCAGGTGTAATACTAACAGCACCGTTCTGGGGCCGGGCAGCAGATTCGTTGGGCAGGAAGCCAGTGTTGCTGTATTCTTTAGCAGGTTCTGGTACGTTGGCTTTCATCGCAGCCTTCATGCCTAATCTGATCAGCTTTGCAGTCTTCAAATTTGCTAGCTCATTGTTGTAAGTATCCTACCTAATGTTTTTTTACTGTCTCGGTGTAAGGCGCATCATTTAGTGTATTGTATTCTGAGGTCTCAGGTTTGATCCCCAGGTTTGATAAAATATTTGTATGATCTGTAAATATTTGTTTGGGTTTGGGTGAGTTTAGGTGCAGAGACGTAAGACGTAAAGACTGCGTGTTGAGTAATGCCATAAAGTTATAAAAAATCTAATGCAGGACAATTATTGGCTGTATATAATATCGTGTCGGAAGACGTAACATGGGTGTATTAGTTTTAACTGGAAAGAAACAGTTACACAACAGAGCAGCCTTTTGAAAATTTGCTTACAAAAATTAATATGAGTGCTGACTACGAACACTCGTAAGAAAATAGTTGCTTCTATTTTCGATAAATAGAGACATTACACTTTTGTATCCTTTAATCCTTTTTTTGAAGGAAAGTAACTACAGATTAGTAATTATACACATGCTTCCCCAGATAATTTATTAGAAAAGGGTTCATATGGCAATAATATCGTCCTTCATTAAAACAGCGGCACACATTTCGGTTGGCTTACAAATATAACTGACCAATTGCCATAAAACCCAAGTATTGCACCATGTTTCATTAGTTTCCAAAATGTATAGATTAACTTATAGCTTTACGATTAACTAGTCCGGTCAGTGGAATAAAAGTTGTTACAACCCTTGTGATTTATTTCCAGTCTATCCTGTCCTTCGTCTTTGGGTTACGCGTACGCGTCAGAGATGCTGCCCAGACACCGTCGTGACTTTGCAGTGCTGATCATGAATGCGCTCGTCAATGTGCTCACTGCTCTTACTCCTGGTGAGATTTATTTCTTTTTGATTCGGAACGTGTTAGATGCTTGCCGCATCAGACTATCTTCTATGCTTACAGTTTGTATTTATCCATTTATATCCATTGTAACATAGCCGCACAGACAGGCAGACCGGTAAGAGCTATCAACTATTTACTTAAATTTTTTTTTTCTTTAAATGCAGCTTTTCACATTACCATTGTTCAATTTGTTCATAGTGAATGACATATAAAACACGAATATGGTTTTTACCTGTCCGTATACTTTGAAACCATCCAACCGATGTGCCTCAAACGGCTAGTTTTAATTGTTATTATCGATATTGGTAGGTCTAGCGTGGATAATCCTACCATACAGCTGGCAGTATGATTGGGGCTTTATCGAGATGAGACCTTGGCGCCTGCTCACGGCTGTGTACGCGCTGCCACTGCTTGTCATGGCACTGTGCCTCATCACGGTGGACGAGAGCCCAAAGTTTCTCATGACAAGGGGCAAGGACGCTCAGGCTCTAGAGGTTGTGAAGAGGATATATAGCGTCAATACTGGAATGCCTCAAGATAGTTATTGTGTAAGTCGAATATCATATCTTCCTATGATCGACATAATTACAAATATGTATGAACCTAATAATGGGCAAGGAAAAGCAGGTGAAAAATGAAAATTTATTGATACACTAGACCTCGTTGTAACCTATTGAATGTGTGAAAGTTGTAGAAATCACGTATAGGTATAAATAATGTACAAAAAATTACAGCGCCTACAATTAAACTAATGCAATTATATTACTAACAACTGGTGGTTCTATTTAATCGTAGGAACTCTCCATACATTGAATAATGTGATATAATATACCAGAAAGTGATATTTCATAAACAACAACGACAACAACAAATAAAAATTTATAACCCGACTGCAAAAAATCAACAGAGAGCAACGCACTAAAAAGACTGTAAAATTATTGTAATATTATTATACCTGATTAAATTTAAATACATGTACCTATATATTTGTAATCTCCATTACATTCCCTTTATTTTGATATTCTACTCGATAGGTTTGGTTAAAAAAATAATAGAACTACTTACTATTTGGCGTCAAAAGCCCGTCGTTTAAGTATTTTTAGTGTTAAAACCTATTTAAGGACACTTGGGTTTTCTAGACGAATCTAACGATACCCTAATGTTCAAAATCCATCCAGCCGTTTGGAAGATTCGTGGGAATAAAGAAATTTACAAACATACAAGATACGCGCGAAAAGTAATATCCGTCCTGACAGTCGGGTAAAAAGCCCTTGGTGCGTGTTGTTGTAGCATCGCCTTGCTTTAGCGCTCCTTATTTATTCAATTGTAATGTTCTTTTTTTAAGCTTTATAGTGCAAAACATTGTATTCACAAAGTACTATTACCGTTTTCAAATACTAGTAATGATCCCACATGCTGTTCGACTAAGACCTGATGATAAGTGATAATCGTCGCAAATAGACATAACTATGTTCACTTAGCATTGACTAAACCATGCGAAGAAGATACAACCAAGCTGCTGCTTACAGAAAAGGAAATGGGAAATAGGGACAGAGAGGAAGACGAAGGGGATTGAAGGGGGGAATTGGACTTCCGGCGCTGCACATTCACCAGACGAAACGCAATAGCATTATAATATGTACTGCTACTTAGCATTGATATTCTGTGGGAGGATAGGGATAGTACTTCCCTGGATAGAAGCAGTATAGATTGGGAATATTAAAAGTTTAATTCTGTATCATGATTTTTGTTACTGTGCTATTTTTATGTGTACGTGTCTTAGGTGTAGCAATAAACGATTTATCTATCTATTAAATATAATAACGTAAATGTATGTAGGTGAAATTCCTGAAGTCGTCTATGGAGACGGATTCAGACGGCGGCTCCGGCTGCGAGCTCACCACGAGTAAGACGCGCGTGTCGTCCCTCGCGCTGCTGCGGCCGCCACACTTGAAGTGGTTCGCGCTCACCAGCGTGCTCATGTTTGGACTCTTCTCTTTGTAAGTATAAGGTTTACTTTTTTACAAATAACATAATATATCATCACGTCTTTTCTCCAAAAGGGTAGACAGAGGTGTCTTCCATCCACATTTCGCCAGATATTTTTGGTCCCATGTATTAGGGAGACCCAATTTGCAATGGTACTGGTACAAATATGTAAAAACTAGCATCTGCCCGCAGCTCCACCCGCGTGGTACGTCGGTAAAAAGTACCTTAGTAAGAACCCTATGAGCTCTCTCAGAGCACAACCTATCGTTCTGACGTTATTGAGTAACAAAGACACGTTAAAAGTAGCAGGTACCTATGTGTCAGATGATACTGACCTTATATTGACTTTCAGCCTGAACGGCCTTTTCCTGTTCGCTCCGGACACCATCAACAAGGTGATGAGCAACCCCACCAGCAGCGGCACAGTCTGTGAACTCATCGTACAGCCTGATAACTCGGTGAGTTGTCACACTTTGAATTGTAATAGTACATAAAATCTACCTGAACCGACCACGCGGTTGTTAAAGTGGCGCGGGCGCCCAACTTTTGTAGACTGAAAATTTGAGCCATATTTTTGACCTCGGTTCTATTTCACCAGACATCCACAACGGAATGTGTGGACGCCATGACAGGCAACACGTTCTACATAATGGTGGTGACGACGGTGGTGTACGGCGCGTTGGTGACGGCCGCCAGCATGAGCCCGCTCTCCAAGAAGACCTTGTTGGTCTCCATGTTCATCACTGTTGGGATCGGCTGTCTTGTTGCTGCGCTTTCTACTAACAGGTAATAATACCTAGTATTTTAAGAAAATGCCATAACTTCGTGATTCCAGAACCTCTGGCCGTTGCGATCAAGTACGTGATTCATATAGGTTTTGTATAGTTTACTATAGAAACTCAAATATAAATTCACTAAGACTAATGACCGTCGAAGTGGCTACCTTGTCCGAGATCCCTTGGCTTAGTGGTATTTCTAAAATAGGATATACCCACTTTTGAATAGTCATCCAATATGACAAGAAACAAACAATATTTTCATCATATTGTTGTTCCCAGAATCGTTGCGGGTATAGCGATGTCGTCGCTACAGATCACAGCGCTCGGTATCGGACCACTCACCGCGTACGTCGTTGCTCTGTTCCCGACATGTTTGAGGTGAGTAGCTTACGTCATACACTACTCCGTCACTTTGCATTCTTGAAAAGACAAAAATATGGCGAGGTGTACCATTTTATGGCAATAGGCTGGTCGTAGAAGGAACGATGAACGATGACGCAAGAGTGTCCTAGAATGGAGACCGCGACTCTGCAAGTGTGAAATAGGACGGACACCAGCTAGGTGGACCGAAGTGATGAACTGAAATCTTAATATACTTTTTATACTTTTTTTTTTTTTCTTTTAAAAAGACAACGCCCGCACTAGGGAACAAGCCCTGTGTCGCGGGGAGCTTTACAAACATGAAACTAACGGACACAAAGTACACCCAGACTAGAAACAAATATCTATGAATCACACAAATATTTGTCTCGTGTGGGAATCGAACCCACGTCACCCAGCACGGCGATGTAGTGGCGAGGCGACCACCTTAACCACTGCGCCACGGTGACAGTCAAAGAAAAAAAAAAAAGTCGACTTTATTACTTTAACCGATTAAAATGCCAATTTTATACGAAATTTATCTATAATATGTACCTATGTATTAACAAAAAAATAATATGTATTTATGTAATATATCAGTTGTTTAGTACCCATAACACAAGCAAATATAATTGCTTACTTTGGGACTAGATGGCGCTATGTGAATGTGGTATAATATTATACATTATTACTCATACCATGTCAGTAGTTCTTGGAATTAGCGTATTTAAACAAACAATTTAGCTTCAAAATAATTTACTGCATAGAAGATTAAGCTATCGTATATAACTTTCCGCTAATTTTCCGCTCATAAATCAGTAAAGACAATTACAGCCGTTCACCAACCTTTTCTTCCAAAAGCAACAATCAACTCTGATAAAAATCTACTTAATGCTAAGCTGCAATAAACCGTCAAAGCAATGATTAACTTACAACTACGCGTGTGGCAATCATATGACACTGATAACGAGGAGTGTAATCAAATATTGTTAGATATAACATATATTATGCTAAGCCCTTTATAACTCCACTGTTGGCAAGTATAACGTAGTAAACTAAAAAGCACTGTAAAGATACCGACTCGTAGCTGAGTCTATGCAGCAGCAGCAGACAACATCGCGACACTACTTTACTTTAAACTATAGACTATGACACTACCGAATGCTTCTTAAGAATAAATTGTTAGTGTTATACATTTTTAGTGTTTTCTTTATAATTCTTTTAAACTTATTCTTACCAAGTTAATTCATTTAGGCGTTGAGCAAATTATATTTTAAGAAACCAGGTTTCCTCTATACAGGCTTTGCCTAGTCAGAAAACCTAGTTCTCAGCTACAAACGCCACCTGTAAAATGTATTACATTAATTTACACTAAGTTTGTTAATCTTAAAGCCGTGCCACATGGTTATTATAAACTTGCCTTCGACAGAGGTGCCCTTGGTGGATTCTAACCGTGTAGTCGGCTGTTGTAAACCAAATTTCATACAAACTACGCGAAAGAAATCCAAGCTCCCACACACATTACTAGTATTTTTTATAATTTTTTTTTAAATCGGTAGGTATATTTGCTTTATTTTCCAATAAATAATAAAGTGAATCATATTTATATCAGTGCATAGCACATCTGCAATAATAAGTCATTATCTTACCGATTTAATGAACAAAACGTGGCTTATTTCTCATAAACAACATACTGATTATGGAAGCCATCACCATATTAGGTCAATGTTCACGCATAGAACATTCGATATCTCTTTATATTGTCTGTAAAAGTATCACTAAGTACCTACTGAAGCCTTGTGGAACAAAGTCCTCACATTAGAGCGGTATACAGATACGTGTTACATACAGTCAATCTGTTTATGAAATAGAACATTTGAGATAGCTATTTTATTATCCCAATAAAACTATGAAATATAGCGACAGAATTTTCTATATTAAAGGATTATAAGATTTTAAAAGCAAGTGATGGTCAAATAATAAATATTTACTATTGGCCTTCTAGGTCGTTATATCTACCTATTCTAGCTATTTAAATTATTCATCGACTTAGTTGAAGCAGCCAGTATTATGTCTATTGACTTTTATATAAATGTTACCGGAAATGTATGAAATCTAGGAATTGTATACAAGTCCTAGGATATGTATACAAATCCGAAGCTATTTAGGAAATAAATAAAATATTGTTTCAATACGTATTTAATAATAAATATCCTGGGAAATGTGTACATTTCCTAGGAATTGTTTTCCAATATCGTATTAGGAAATGTATAAAAATAATGCTTTCTGTAATAAAACACGTTGTTAAAATGAGAATAATATTTTTTTATTAAAGCATTCGTTGAGACAATCAGGTAACAATCATACCGTAAAATACTATAATATCTTCAAAATAACCCTAACCCTAAACCCTAACCTAACGTAACCAGTTAGAGTCGGATTGCTCTGAATCGGGGGGTGTTAAGTTGAATACCCTCCCCACGCCCAGCGGGACGAGGGGATAGCGATACCCGCATACCCATTCATATCTCAAATGTTTTACATTTCCGATTGCTATATAGGAAATGTGTCTAATATAATTTATTTCACACATTTCCGTGCGATTTTAGGACTTACATACATTTCCTAGGAATTGTATACAATGACGGATTACATACATTTCCGTTAACATATAAAAATCTTATAATGAACACTTAAAATTATTGCAAAAACGATACAAAATGAAAACTTTGGAATAAATACAAGCAAATAAAATATAAGACGCAAATCCTTTAAAAATCACATGATTTACGTATTAGGTAGTGTAGCTTAAAAACAGTATTGTAAAGAAAAATTCCTTAGGAACTGAAAGTCCTAACTGATAAAGATAGAATTTCTGTAGCAATAAACATTATCAAAACATTATAAATTTCTGTAGCACTACTTAATATTATTAATAAATATTATTTTAACAGCTGCCTGTGAAACAAACACAATGTTTTTACATTAAAAGTTAATCAGTAAGCATTATATCTTTATGATGTTGAAGGATTATATTGTTGGCACCCTAGAGAGGAAAATACGTGTTTGTTACAAATTGTAGTGTCGTATGCCGGAAACCGCCTGTAAACTTAAATATTTGTTAGTTTTTGTAGTTAATCTCAGGAATTAGACTCAACACTATTATGGGGCATTCTCTGCACTCGGCTGATGAACTTTGTCATTGCATTAACCAGAGCATTTATTATTAATGTCGTTGTAAAAAAACTTATCTACACAGTTATTGCAATAAATGTCTTAGTCTATAATCTATAAAGGAATTAATATAAAGGAATGTGTCTTGTGGTCCTGATCTTCTTACATCCCTTAGCAAACGTAACATATTTAATAAAATTTTCCGCATAGGCACGTATTATTTGTGTCACAAAATATATTAGTAACGACTCTAATGATCATGACTTATGACTCTTATGATGTTTATGTAATTATCAATCTTTTTTTGCAAGCAAGCCCGAGTAACTTTGTACATTTTTTGAACCCTCGCATCCTCCGCATGTGAATGTGAAAGCTATAACGGCTGTTGTCTTACATCTATTTAACTTTCCATCAGGCGAAAAGGAGCCACTATGCTTGGCTACTATAAAAAAAAACTTATTTTGATAATTTCATCGTACGTACAGTCAGACAAATTGTACAAGACTGTTCGTATCGTATTGGAAACCGTTCATTTAACAATGTACAAATATAGCAATCTCTTTCTTTCCTGAGCTAATACGAAATGTTTTGTATAGATAAGACTGATTCAAGAAGAAGCATCAAGGGAAAACCTGCAGCAATAAATTTTCTTGAGATAACTTTGTTACATGAACTATACTCATATTATACCTACTACACTTGTTTACTTAGTTCCGCATATAATTAATTTAAATCGCTGTTTTGTATTAAGTCTATATACTCTCTATCTATCGATCTAAATAAACCCTATTGACCTAGTTTAATCAATTTTCTTCCATAACTCAACGCGATAAGACACAAACTGGTAACAAGTTGACGCAATAGTCTGCAGTTATTGAACTGTTCAAATCTAATGTACTGACCCCCTGCCACTTGTATTTATCTATTTTATCTTTATGGGTAACACGTAGTGATCAGCTGATGCTCATGGGCTTGTCATGTGGTATTAGAGAATTATTTCAAAAAGGATGCTTAGAATGTTGATTAAGAGATTTCTTATTAATGGAATTGAGGGAGAAAAGTCTTCCTAATATAGTGTGTTGGTGAGATGTCCAATACCTACAGGAAGCTGTAGTCAGCCTAAACTTGGGCGTTGCCTTTTAAGATTGCCAGGATCATAGGCATTTGTTTTTTTCATTTTCAATTTAAACGCCAAGCTTCCAGAAATCAATTGTTTTGGGGTCATCTGGTGACCCCCATGGCGTTCAAGGGCTCAATCGGCCAGGGATTTTTTGAACAAATTCTTAAGGAATGCTCATATTTAACAGAGGACATCTACAATATGATGAATATGACATCTGTTTATGATTTTGACTACGTTGAATTATGGCTTAGCGCAAACTATAGATCGCGACCCCTAAGTGTGCCTCAAAACCTGTATTCGAAAAGAATGAAAATCACTCGCTTAGTTGTAAATTCAAAGCACAGAACAGAGATAGGTTACTTTCATTGTTCTGTGATTCAAAGGGTCATAAAACACTACATATTATATATTACTTGTCTCAACAGAGGTACGGCAGTAGGCGGAGTAATGATGTTCGGTCGGCTGGGCTCTGTGGTGGGAGCGAACATTGCCGGGATGCTGCTCAACGCTGCTTGCATGTTTACCTTCTACGGCTTCACTGCTCTGGTTCTTTGTAAGTAACATTCTTGAGTAGATTAATTAAAATGGGCGTTCGGCAAAGTTTTGCCTAAGTCATACCTAGTTATAAGATATAGGTATATTAAACAAAAGAAACAGAGAAAAAACTTTTCTCTAAATGGCTCGTGTTCTATTGAGATTCTTGGTACAATTTGATTTCTTTTATATTTTTTTTTATTTATCATGGCTAGAGGTATATTTTTATATCTGATGATTAAGATCTAGATACAGTTTTTAAGACGACTAAAATTGCACGGTTTATAACAGAGAGTTGAGTTGAGGAGAAGAGAAGAACGTCGATGGTTTTTATTTGTCTTTTTTTGGCTGCATTTTCGCTTCTTGCATACATTCATACACATCGCATTACTTAGCTAGTACACAATAGTAAAAGATACAAGATACATACATACGATCAAGGCCTAATAGGCCTATTGCTAATCTTTCCACAACAATGTTGATTACATTAACAGTGACTGACCCCAATACGTTGAACAAAATCGACCATCTGTTAAGATTGTCATTTATTTACGCAGCGCTTTGTGCGTACTTTGTAACTTTAGTACTTGATCTATTTTGATTTTATCCAAGACCGCACAAAGAAATGAAGTCAATAGATAGGTATTTTTTTTTTAAATAAAATAAACAGCTGGTGATGTAGTAGTCAGGAGGACTACGTATCATCACCAGCAACCCTTTAATGTCCAACTACTGGGTTCGGGTCTCCTCTCTTCTATCTAGTGAGGTTAAAGGGTTTAGGCCTTTAACCACACACGCTGGCCAAACGCGGGTTGGTGGATTAGACCTACCCTTAGAATTTCTTTTAGGGCATGAGGGTTACCTCACGATATTTTTCTGCACCGTTAGCAGATGGTAAGTCACTAGACTAGTACATAAAAGTTCCACAAAGTGAAATCCACATTGGCACTTCCGGTCGGGATCAAACTCGGACCGCATGATTTGTATGTCTGTTACTTTAACCATTCGGCACCTGCTGCCACTAGCTCGCCAACTGTTTAGTCCCATGAAATGGGGACGAGCCTATTGTCAATAACCAGGCCCGTTAGTTTTCCAAATTTCGGGAAAATCTTAATTCTGAAATTTGACCTGGGAATCGAACCAGACACCTCTTGCACCTCTTATTATTTCCCACCGTGCATCGCGTCGCGTCGCCGTACTCGTGCGTCGTCGCTTTACCTCCGTGTAGTGTTGTATTGATCGTAGTACTAGTATACTATATTTTTTGTAGTTTGACGTCAGGATTGGGACAGATTCATCATAGATCATCAAGATCAATAACTATCATAATAATAAGTAAATAATTATATTTTGCGCAAGACACTACCATAATATTTTTATTGTATTGACTTTATTATGTACACAACACGTTAAAGTTATTGAACTTTTTTTTATCTAAATATATTAAAATATAATACAAAGCAGATCAAAACAAGTAGGTATAAAGTTATAATATTTATGTAGGATTTGCTGAATTGATATTTAAAATACCTATCTAGACCGAGTGTGAATATTTTTGTTATACAGAATGAACATTCAATATTATTTAATTATTTGAATATTTGAATATTGATTCAAACTTTGACTACGAATAAAGTATTTTAACTAAAATTATTTATTTATTTAAAACTTTATGCACATGAATGGTACAATGGTGGGCTTAATGCCAAAGGCATTGTCTACCTGCCAACCTTAGGGTGATGCAGAGAAGAACATGGTAGGTGCAAAATAAAAAGAAAAATAGTGACTTGACTAAGTACATAAGTTAAATACAATATATAAGTAGTAACATAGAATAAAAATAATATATGATTTTATTGAAAATTATGTATCATTTATCCGTGTAGTGACGGATTAAGAATACATAATGTCTACCCCATCTCAACCCGTGGGTGTCGTAAAAGACGATGTCAACTCCTTAGCCGACATTGTCTTTTATAACACCCACTGGATACTCCATTGAGTATCCTTATGCAGACATGAGTGTATAGTAGACTAAATGCCCCTAACATTTTTTAAAGGAGACTTGCCCAGCAGTGGGACGTTTATGGGTTGAAATGATGATGCACAATATTGCTATGATATCAGTTATATATAAATATTAAATATTATTACGAGATAGATTAACTACATAATATAAAATTTGATTAAAAGTTATTGAAAAAAAATGTTAATGTTGACTTTTGGCCTTGTGTTTATTATTTCTTTAATACCAATTTGAACAGGACAACTTGGTTAATTCTCGCGTTTCATACGTATCATATTACAGTTTTATAGTATTTCTTAGTCTAAAATTTACTGTTTCTGTCTATTATGATTAAGGCATAGTTACACATATCAATTACACTACGTAATTGATATCTGTATTTTACTGCTAATAGCTTTATGCTAATCAACATAAGGTTTGAAATATATTATTACCTTTTTTACAAACAATTTTTAGGGTTCCGTACCTCAAAAGGAAAAAACAGAACCCTGTAGGTAAGGGTTCCGATTGTTCAAGGATCAATCTGTTGTCCGTTTGTCTGTCTATCCGTCTGGCAAGAATATTTTCCTCAAGAATGCGTAGAGGTGTCTGATTGAAATTAAAATAAAATTTTCAATCCCTTGGTTCTATAAAGAATCAGAGTTCTAAGTAAACGAAATCAAAAGATACAGCCGTTTATGCTCTATTTTTGATTTGTCACATATCTTGACGTTCGAAAAAGTCAAAACCTATAGGGTATCTACTGGGAAGTAGGTACCCTATAGGTTCTGACTGTTGACCTAGAATCATGAAAATTTGGCAATTTTTTTAAATATTAAAAACTATACTCGAGTAGTTACTATATCATTCTTGTAGTAACGTTACCTACAAATATCTTACATTTCAATCAATAGTATAAAAATTGCATAACCTTACGGTACCCTCAGTGCGCGAATCTGACTCGCACTTGGCCGATTTTTTAAATATCTATACCATCGGATAATTAAGTACATACTAACAAAGTAATATTTTATTAATATTAGACTCAGTACTCTCGATTTATCGAGGTTAAGGTCAGTGCCTTAAGTTTAAAAAAACAAAAACACAAAATGTTGTTCCTCACAGGAAAATGTATGTAAAGAAATATTGTACGACCCCCTCTCAACGCGAGCTTAACTCACACTTGGCTGATTTTCTGTTTTGGTTTTATACACAAAATTAATAAAAGTAATGAAATTATATAATTTATATCACGTTTCAAAAGCGAGGCTTAAATTTCTTGTCAATTCTTCTCATGGCCCTATTGTGTCATCGAATTTGACACCATGGAATTTAGCAAGTAGGTAAACCAGATTATTCATATAAATGCGATTTATTTTGACTACTTGGTAACAACATCGTGTACCTAATATAAGTACAATATCATTGTTATCGGCCTTACAAATATATACATTATCTAATTAAAAACAACACAAATATTAGTGTTATTAAGAGCTTATAAAATTTGATAGTGAACTACGGTTGTTCTCAAGCTCATCAAATTATAGCAATCTGTTACCATGCTAAGTAAACAAAAGAGATATATTGTTGGAATTATCACCTCACGTGGTTATTAAGGTGGATGTTCCGACACGCCTCCTCCATACATTTTACTGTCTCTGAATATAGACACTTTTTTACATAGAACAAATTCATTTTATCACTTTTCGTCAAATTTTTCTCGTGTTTTTTTTCAATATATTTGGATAATTGACCAATATTCAATACAAACCTGCGTATAGTAAAGCTACTGATGGCAGATTACCTCAAAAGAAAAAGAAATAGGTAAGTTATTACCAAAAAGTCAATACACAGGCCTATTTATTGGGGCCTATACGTGGGCCAACGGGCGGTGACAAGGAACCGGTCTAATTCCTTGTCATCAGATGTTGAAGCGTAAGCAATCATATAATGGTAAAATAATATAAGTATAATGTCATATATCATAAAAAAAAAAATCACAAAGCAAATAAGTTCCACTTCATAAGTTCCCTTTTATACCAGCACACGTAGCCAGTATTTTATTATTATTTTTGTTTAAAATGTTTGTCATCTGAAGGTCTCATAGGTCGTCTTTAAGACCTTCCAGTCCCCGACCTACCTCTAGACAAAAGTGAAATTTATTAATGTGACGTTTTACCTTGCTAGTCGTAAAAGTTTATGTGCTATCGGTACATACACGATAACTGACTGTGAACTCATGTATATGTATATAGTCTATAATTATACCTACTATATATTGTCTACTGTATATGAGCCATATATTGTAGAGTATTAAATGCAAAATTATAGCTTTATTATCGTGTTATGTCATCTATTAACAAAGGAAACTGGGAACTAATTAGATCACCGATAAATATGTTTGACGACTGATTTTGTCTTCGTCTAAATTATGTACATAGCTTAATAAGTTTATATTAAAAGATTACGACAAGTTTTATGACAAAGTCTATATAGAATACCTAATTAATCTATAATCTATGTTATAAATATATTTGTATTGCATTATCTCTGCCAATAGCTAGAACCTCATTTAAAGTATAACCTGACTGAATATAAAAGTAAAACAATAGAACTAGTTTTTTCATACAATTGTAATTTTTAATTTGTTTAAGGCGGCCTCTAAACGGTCAATTATATTGCGCAATATTGCAAATTGTGCAATATTATTGACCGTTTGGGGTTAATATTGAAGATAGCGCAATGATTGATTGAAAATTTGAGCGAGTTTAATTTTTATTGCACAATATTTTTCCATTACATCGTGTAGGGTCAGTATTGCGCAATATTTTTCAGTCTGTGATTCGTCGTCACGAAGAATACACACGCGCGTTCAAAATGGCGGAAAAAGTGAAGTCAAAAGTTAAGAATGTATCCAATTGTACAGAGAATTGCCGTCTCTGTGGAATGTCAAGAGCAAAGAATATAGAGCTGCAGCTAAATCGTGTTCGGACATGTGGATTCGCACGGTGCACATGGGATCACACTATTCTCGGACTGAAAACGAAAACCTTGTTTCGTTGTGCAATAAAATTGCTCGTTTGGATTCAGAGCGCCTTTCAATCTTATTGTACAATAAAAAGTATTGTAGGTCTAGGGGCCGCCTAAGTTATATTTTATCAATTGATGGCTCAGAAACCGGGTACTAAGCATGATAAGCCTGGGTCATAATAATATTCGAGAAAAGAAACTAGAGAAAAAATATTAATAATTACCCCTATGTCCTTCGACTGTAAAGTAAAAATGGTGTGCCATTTTTTTATTGACCAGCCGTTGACTATGTATATTTATTTATTTTACATTAATACTGTTAAGTACGTAAGAGGGACACAAGTGAAACCACTGACGGCTATATTCGTACTGTTTATTACAGGTAGATCAAGGTGGCATACATAACAAATACATAATGTGCGTGTTTGTCCACAGTATGCGCTGGTCTCAGCTTCCTCTTGCCGGCCGAGCAAACGACGAAGCAAACACACAATAGCTCCGACAGCTGATTATCGGAACTGTAGCTTGTATATTGTGCTGTCTACTAGTTGTAAAATACAATCTTTACATGTAAATATTTTTTTATAATAAACTATAAGAAATCTTTTGTTGTGTATATTATTATTTACTACATATTCTGTGAAATTCTAGCGTACATGACAGATGTATTTCTATCGAACGTTATGCAGCTAACCTAGCCGCGCCCCGCTGGATCCTATTGTCAATCTATATTTTAAACGCTAGGATCTCAGGAACTACTGGTCCGATTTAAAAATTATTTAAATATTGGATAGTCCATTTATCGAGGAGGGTTATAGACTATATAATACAACGTTACGATCCAAAATGGATAAGTTAGATCAGAAAGCAGAGGCGAGCGAGGCAATAGGAGCTGAGCAATGGCCAAATAATAAAAGACGCGAGCGAAGCCTCGCACGACTTCTAGTAGTCAATATTTTTATTTCATTTAGATCACATCCATGTACGCCATACAAAGCCACAAAAGGGTTCAAACATTCAACATTAGCAAATTTTCTTTGATTACTGAAAAGGTTTAGCCTTAGTAGCTAAAAATATACTATTTCAATTGGTTACAGTTTAAAATATCACAGACGCCGCCTCACGCTGCGCTTTCCAATACTTTTACACTGAGCAATAGTTTACAGAAAACATATTATATTTATACATTCACAACTCACGTTATTTTTACGAAGAAAACTGGAAGATAGTAACAAGCCTATCTATATGACTGTAATGCTATTTTTAGCATAATTGTGAATTAAACACCTGTACACAAATAATCTCTCTATTTGATAAACGGCCTTATATAAATTGGGATGTACGATGTACCTAACAGATAGCAATAACAATAAGTATATCTATAATTGTAAATATGTAATTTTATCAAAAGCCTAAGTACCTACGAGGTTCTAACATTGTTATCGTATATGTGTCGGAGAATGATTTGATAAATCGAATTTTGCGAAATACCTATAAATTTTGCGGAAACTGTAGTTAGACAATGGAGAAAACGTCTCAAAAAATAACCACGAAAACCGAGGCAGTGGCTTCGCTGCGCTCGCCTCTGCTTTCTGATCTAACTTATCCATTTTGGATCTGCCTAAACCATAAGTACTATCTTTTTCCAATAAGATTGAGACATGTTTTCACCTTTGTCTTAATAACCGAAAAACCGAAAAATTTGAATTATCAAATCATCCCTCAACATACAGATAATATGTATGTACCAGTGATAGCTGCACTTAATTAATGCATTTTAAATGTCATTATCGTAGTGACAGTAGGCAACATTGTAATCGTAATCATTTAAAATTGTCACGTTTTTTTCACCAAAGGAGCAGGCAGAGTTGCGTAACAAACAACATTTCACCTGCTATGTTTGGTCGCATGTAAAACATATAGATATACTAACTTCCACCCGCGGCTCGGTCTCGCGCATTGTATGTAGGTAGTTCAATGATACATTTTAACTTTCCTCATGAATTACTCTATATATTGGTGGAAACTGCATAAAAATCTGTTCAGTGGTCACGCGGCAGAGGACTTTTAACCTATACCTATTAAGTAGTATGTACAACAGATAAATTGACATAAAAAAAATCATAATGTTAGTAAAAATCGCTGTCTAAAAAGAATATTATTTTCCTGTTAGTTATCTAAATAGATACGCGTATGGTCAAATATTAAAAGGGGTTTAGTCTATCGTGTTGCTGAGTCAAGTTTTATTGATTATATTTGTGTAAAACCCTTTGATAACCTTGTGTTATCTGTTTTTCAGCCTTTTATTACTTTTAATCCATATCGTATATTATATTTAACATATTATCTGAACAAACCATGTTATGGTTTGTTCACACGAAATGTCTGGTGATTGTTATCGAACAATAAAATCTGTGAGATCTGCTGATAGATGTTTAAAGTCTAGATTACTCTAGATAAGTATACTTTGTCTGAAAAATTTTTGATAGATGCTATTTTGCATCTAGTCAGGAAGTGTCAAAATAGTTAACATTTCCGTTCACCGCAGTAATCTTTTGAAAAAAAATCATGATCGAAAGACGAGTAATTCTATTTTTTTTAGTTGTAAACGAAATCATAATATAAGCGACGATATAAATGCAGGCATGTTCAAGAACTGAACGAGTTGTTTGCAAATATAAAGAAATATATTTAGCTAAAGGTAACTGATATAAATCTGGACCGGACATATTGCTCCAGTCGGTAAGGTTTAGAACATTAGTAACTACAAGCAAAGTTCTTGAGGAAAGAGAGTTGGAGAACTTAATAAAAGGTTATATTCTAATAATTGAAACAACACTTACGGCCCGTTCACGACCTTGCCGCTGTGAGCGGCAGCTAGGCGCGGGGCGGCGAGTATTTTATTTACATTTACCTCAAAGTGAGAAACAATTTTTTTGGTTTGGTTAACCCTTTTGGATCTGATGTGCTGTTTTAAATATACTATTTCTATGTGCTGCAGAATATAATCAAAAGTTTTCACACTCATTCTTGTGTACTCATAAAATTTATCTGGATATTTTCTGTAATCTTCGTACAGGTCACCAAATTCGCCATTTAAATATCGATCTTTATTCAGTTCGTGTACTCCTTCTCTCATATTAAGAATATCTTGTTTTAAAAATGTACTGCTTTCTAAAGAGAGAAGGGATAATTTCGATAACGCCATGATTTTGAGCACATTTTGACTACCTAAATACGTCCACCGCTGCCGCTGCATCTAACCGCTACTGAAGGTACGTGGCGTGCAAAACGCACCGCTTGCCGACGCCGCGCCGCTAAGACCGAAGTCGTGAATAGGCCGTTAGAGAGCGGAGCCAATTTGTTTAGCATTCAAAATAAAACTTTAACCCATTGAGTTACGATCTATTTTTTTATATTTGACAATGATTCTCAGGAGGAAAAATACACCGTAACTCAGATGGTCCAAAGCTTTATTTTTAATACTATACAAATTTGCTCTAGAGATACATCTTACTTACATTTTAAATTATATATTTATTTATTTTGGTCTCATGTAGGGGGATTTCCAAACTCCAACACAGATCAATTCAAGACAGCAAAACTCAATTCCAATTTTGCAAATATGTGCAAAAATACGCAACGCATGCGCAGCCTTCGTACTCATTCCCTCGCCACTGAAGCAGAATCGAGCTAGTGCAGCGTTGTACGCCATCATCATCACATCAGCCCAATAACTTCCACTGCTGGACATAAGCCTCACGTTATTTCCGCCACAGCGTAGGACGGCGTTCGCAACAAATGGACCGACGACGTACTGGTCAAAGTGGCAGGTGGCCGTTGGTTAGGCGGCACAAAATCGTTCGCTATGGCGGAAATTAGGTTACATACCAAATTGCTATCAACTAAAAATTTTCTTTCCATTTTTAAACACCATAACTTTATGCTTTCGTCACTCCGAAACCGGTTTAACCCGGTTTTTCAAATTACTGTTCCGTATCATTGACGTAGCTGTCTTACCAGTTTAATGTCATCTATTAATAGTGAGGATTTGAGGAGTGGATATGCGTTACGCTAGTTGTTTTATATACCTCGAGGTTTGATATAGTAGTAGAGACCAAAGCCCTTAATTGTGGTGGCTTTCTATGTACGGATACATTTACATTTATTTCACAAAGAAATGTATCCCTTCTAAATTAACTCTAGTCTTTCTGATACTACTTATTGTAAATATTCACGACACCAAATCAACAAATTTAGTTTACATATTTGTTCGTAATCTGAACGTTCAAATAGACATAGTTGTCCAATTTGATAAACACAAAGCGTGAGAATTATTTGTTATAGAATATTATTAATTGCGCAAAGGCGTAAGAAATATATACATCTATACGGAAATTTTTACTCTATTTTATTAGCCTAAGGTTAAATATTGCCAGTGGCTATACGAAAAATATGTTAATCAATACAAATCATAAAGTTAATCAAGCAGTTCAATGTTATTATAGAAAGATCTTGTATACGTCAGACAAAGCCGGTTATAGGCCTTTATGTTGCTGATTGAAGTATTGGTCAGACGACCTCAAGTTCAGTTTGCGGATAGAACTCTCCCGTTATCTCTGTATTCTAAGTACATTATATATGTTAATGTGTTAATACTCATCATTGGAAACTAATCAGTTATATGTGTGTGAGTGTCTGTGAAAAATGAGCGGAATGGAGAAACTTTTGGACGTTTGTGCTTCGATTGTGGAAGTAAGTGGCTGGTTTCAGTGGCTAATTTTATTATTTATTTAGGTATTTAAGATTGAAAGTGATTTTGAATTCGGAGTGTTATACATATTCAGTTTAAAAGATTCTAGACTATTCTAGAAGGAGAATTATTTTATAATATGTATTAAAAAAAAAGTAATAAAGGTATCAGTTGTTTAGTACCCATAACACAAGCAAATATAATTGCTTAATTTGGGACTAGATGGCGCTGTGCGAATGTGGTATAATATTATATTATAATATTATATTAATACACTTTTCATTTTAAATTCTAGTAAAAATTAACTTTTTTACTATACATACATAACATAACTTTTTTATTATAATATATGTAAAACAAAGAATAATATATTTCCAAACTGAAACATGCCAGGTGTTGCCACAAAAGATTAGGTTTTAGCCCGACCACAGAATAACTTAGTAGGTACCACCCCGACTTTTAAAGTAAAGTAGAAAGTAGTACTTTAAAAGTTTATCTAGGTATACGCGAGATGTCAGAATCGTAGCAAATGGAAGGAAATAGTCTCTGCCTACCCCTCTGTTACGAAACAGGCGTGATCTATATGTATGTACTCTTACGAGTATGTAAAAATCACAGTGTGTGGCACGTGTAGGTGCTATCTGGTCGGTTTGTTGACTCAAAAGGCACGCGCGTGTAGATCAGTCTAATGCGAAGTTTACGTATGCCGCGGCCGCAGTTGTGAGGCCTCTTCTTAAAGATAATTTTATGACTGAAAAGATAATACCTATCGTTTTTACCCGGCCCAGGATACGAACCCAGTACTTCTTGCTCCACATAGGCAGTTAGGTAGTGAAGAAAACCTTGAAATATACCGTCCATATTTCTTTCTCCAACCTGTCTAAGCGTGGTGGGACGAAAGACACCACGCCCAGCAGACCAATATGTTTATAGGATGTTGATAATGTATGTAACTATAGTACGTACAATAGTTTGATTGCCTCATTTTGGTTGCAGTTTCTGAGATGTTGGATTCGATCCCCGGATCGGAAAAAAATTGTATGATCTGCAAATATTTGTATGGAGTTTGGGTATTTCACTACGTATATCAGTTATGATTATCAGTTGTCTAAATACAATAACACAAGCTGTATATTAGCTTTCTTTGAACTAGATAGCGTTATATAAAAAAATGTTCTAAAATAATAGGACATTATATTTATTTACTTTCTAGGTATTTGCTCAAACTGCTGTCCAAAATGGAAAATAAATTTGTTTCCTAAGGAACTTAAATTAACACTTTCTAATAATGCCTTGTAAAACGGTAAAACAGGTTCGAAACACAATTTAAGTGACTTACAGGCAACTGCCTCTAAGTTTCAAAGTTAGTCGAACCCGTTAAAAGTGGCGTATTGTCAACAGCAAGGTTGCCATAGGCCTTACCCAATGCCTGCTGACGACATATCAAGTTCCAGGGCCCACCCTACAAGGCGACGCGACGCTGTGCAGGGGGGTTTTAGTGGGTATTCCGGTCTCTTGGGTCTCTTTGGGCCGGTGAGTCCTACATAAACTTTTAGGAGGTAGAGCTGCCTTACCTCCTACAAAAATATAGCATAATATGTTTTTGTGGGAGGTAGGGTACAGCGGGTAAACCCCGCTCGAATCGGGCCGCTCGCCTGGGGAAGTACCTCCACCCTACAGAAGACCACAGTTATAATAGCGCTGCCTCGGTAGTGTTGTGTTTCTGTTGGTGAGTAGGGTTATCCAGGGCCCATTGGGGAGGGACTATGTTGACAGCGGGGGACCAATGGTACTCATTATTGCCGTTTGGCTGCGTGGGCGCGGAATGTGGGCGAGTGTACAGGGAGACCCGGTGAAACGGCTGACCGCTGGCCGCCCGCGGGTCAGTAGGGTTCCTGAACCCAAGGTTGACTTTTAATCTCCGCCCTGGGAGGCTGAACCGCCAACCCGTGTAAAATCCCTGGTGCAGTTGTCGTGCCGGAGTAGGAGACCGGAGTGGACCCGACTGCTGCATCAGTGGGGGGACCGGGGGCCCTTCCGTGCGCTATGCACACGGACCGCACCACCTGCGTGGCTTTTCCGTGAATTTGTACCGTGCATTTGTCCCCTTAGCTGTCGACATAGTTTATCCCCTTTAACCTAACCCCACCCCTTCATTATGGCCAGAAAAAAGCAAAAGAAAAACATTTCTACAGCGGCCCCCCTTTCCACATCAGTGGACTTCTGCAACATCAGGGGAATTCACTCCAATCTCAATGCAGTCCACCACCACCTCGAGACTGCAAAGCCGACCCTACTTTTTCTAACCGAGACGCAGATATCCTGCCCGGCCGATACATCTTACTTATTATATCCCGGCTATAAACTCGAACATAAGTTCATGAGACGAGCCGGGGTATGTATGTACGTTCGGGAGGATATCTGCTGTCGCCGGCTTCACGGCCTTGAAGACAGGGACCTGTCGGTATTGTGGGTACGCATGGATAATGGCGGCCGCACCTGCATCTATGCGTGCCTATACAGGTCTCATAGCGGTGACGCGGACACAACTCGGCTCTTTGAACACCTGCAATTGACGACTGATAAAGTCCTTGAGCAGTACCCCTCCGCAGAGTTGGTGGTTTTAGGAGACTTTAACGCCCACCATATAGAGTGGCTCAGTTCTCGGTCCACCGACCACGCGGGGAGGTCTGCCCATGAATTTGCTCTGGCCTATGGGTTCTCGCAACTGGTAGATTCTCCAACGAGAATACCTGACATCGAGACCCATACGAGTTCTCTACTGGACCTTCTGCTGACAACGCATCCGGACGGATACACCATCACAGTGCAAGCACCCCTCGGTTCATCCGACCACTGTCTCGTCCGGACTCAAGTGCCACACGCACAGCCTGACCCACCACGGCCAACTGCCTTGCGTCGCGTGTGGCAATACAAGTCAGCAGACTGGGATGGATTGCGTAATTTTTACGCATCGTACCCGTGGAGGCAGCTCTGTTTCACGTCAGAAGATCCTGATCCCTGCGCAGCCGCTGTCGCTGAGACGATCCTGGTGGGTATGGAATGCTTCATTCCTAACTCACTAGTCGCTGCGGGGGCAAAGAAGCGACCGTGGTTTAATCGGCCCTGCAAGGAAGCTAGGCTTCTTAAACAAGCTGCATACAGGGCTTGGACCACGGCTCGTGCCAATAAGGATCCAAATCTGTCTGAAGTGAAGCGGAAATTTAATGCTGCCTCGAGATCCAGTAAGAGAACGATTGCCAGAGCTAAATTCGATTTCGTCGGCAGAATTGGTGAGCGGCTGGTGGCCTACCCCTCCGGGAGTCGTGCCTTTTGGTCGCTTGCCAAAGCTGCCGAGGGAAACTTTTGTCAGTCGTCCTTTCCACCACTGCGTAAAGCCGATGGCAACTTGGCCCATAGTGCTAAAGAGAAAGCCGACCTACTTGGCACACTCTTTGCCTCGAACTCGACCTTGGACGATGATGGTAGCACCGTACCACCTAACATCTCGTGGTGCGGAGTCTCTATGCCGGAAATCAAAATCTCACAACGAGAAGTCCGGCGAGAGTTACTCTGTCTCGATGTCCATAAGTCGAGTGGGCCAGACGACATACCAGCAGTGGTCCTTAAGCAGTGTGCCCCCGAGTTGTGTCCCGTGCTGACGCGACTTTTCGCGCTTTCTTACCACAGTAGGCAAGTTCCGTCTTTGTGGAAGACCGCCCACGTGCACCCCGTGCCCAAAAAGGGCGATGGATCAGACCCATCGAATTACAGGCCTATAGCTATAACCTCCCTTCTCTCTAAGGTGATGGAGCGTGTAATTAACACCCAGCTCCTAAGATACCTAGAAGAACACGAACTTGTCAGCGACCGCCAATACGGCTTCCGCCATGCTCGCTCGACTGGTGATCTTCTAGTGTATCTCACACACCGTTGGGCTTCAGCCATTGAGAGTCAAGGTGAGGCATTGGCAGTCAGCCTAGATATAGCGAAGGCGTTCGATCGGGTCTGGCACCGAGGTCTTCTATCAAAGCTGCCATCTTACGGACTGCCCGAGGGATTGTGCAAATGGGTCGCCAGCTTTCTGTCCAGCAGACGCATAACAACCGTAGTCGACGGGAGCTGCTCCGATAGCATGGACATTAACGCTGGCGTCCCACAAGGCTGCGTACTGTCCCCGACACTGTTTTTGCTGCATATCAATGACATGCTGTCTATTGGCAGTATTCATTGCTATGCGGACGACAGTACGGGTGACGCGTCTTATACGGGCCGTGCAAACATCCCTCGTTCCATCGTGGAAGAAAGTCGCGAACAACTTGTGTCTGAAATCGAGAGTACTCTATCTAGAGTCTCCGATTGGGGCCGGGACAATTTAGTCCGATTTAACCCCACTAAGACACAAGTTTGTGCGTTCACCGCTAAGAAAACCCCATTCACTGTGGCCCCACAGTTCCAGGGTACAACCCTTACCATCTCGCCTAGTATATGGATCCTAGGTGTCGACATCTCGAGCGACGTTCAGTTCCGACGTCATTTAGAGGATAAGGCCAAGTTGGCGTCCAAAAAGCTCGGTGTGCTCAACAGAGCAAGGCAGTACTTCACACCTGGGCAACGGCTGCTTTTGTATAAATCGCAAGTCCGGCCCCATATGGAGTACTGCTGTCACCTGTGGGCGGGAGCACCTGGATACCAGCTTGGGCCTTTTGACTCGGTTCAGAAGCGCGCTGTGAGAATCGTCGACGATCCTATACTAACAGGCGGTATCGAACCATTAAGTGCGAGGAGAGACTTTGCCTCCCTATGTGTGTTCTACCGCCTGTATAATGGGTTGTGCTCTGAAGAACTGTTTGAGATGATGCCCACGGCCACCTTCTACCATCGCACCGCTCGCCATCGGCAGGGAGTTCATCCCCACACCTTGGAACCGAAATGGTCTCGTACCGCGCGGTTCCAGAGGAATTTCCTCCCAAGAACTATCAGGTTGTGGAATGAACTCCCTAACGAGGTTTTCCCAAGGGACTACAGTATGGGGTTCTTCAAAAAAGGAGTGAATAGGTTTCTTAAGGGTCGGCAACGCGCTCGTGATGCCCCTGGTGTTGCAGGCGCCCATAGGCTACGGTAACCGCTTACCATCAGGCGGACCGTACGTCTGTTTGCCACCGTCGTGGTATAAAAAAAAAAAAAAAAAAAAAACATAACCGACCCGTGTCCCCGATCAAGGTGGTATACGTAACGCATTTCCACTCTTAAACAAGTAATAATTAAAAATATATAATAACCCGACCGCAAAAATCAACAGATAAGCAACGCACTAAAAAGACAGAAAAATAGTTTTAATTATTATTCCTGATTAAATTTAAATTCATAACTTAAGTAACTTTAAGTATATATTTGTAATCTCCATTTGATTCCCTTTATTACCCGACTACCCGACTGTCAGGACGGGTATTGTTTTTCGCGCGTATCTTGTATGTTTGTAAATTTCTTTATTCCCACGAATCTTCCAAACGGCTGGATGGATTTTGACAATTAGGGTATCGTTAGATTCGTCTAGAAAACCCAAGTGTCCTTAGATAGGTTTTAAGAATAAAAATACTTAAACGGCGGGCTTTTGACGCCAAATTGTAAGAAGTTAAATTTTTTTTAACCAAACCTATCGAGTTTGTTATTAAAATAAAGAGAATCAAAAGGAGATTACAAATATATACACATATGTTATGTATTTAAATTTAATATTACAATAATTTTACGGTCTTTTTAGTGCGTTGCTCTCTGTTGATTTTTTGCAGTCGGGTTATTAACTTTTTTAAATTAGATTTACTTGTTTTGATACCCTACTCTATACGTTTGGTTAAAAAAAATATTTAACTACTTACAATATGGCGCCTAAAGTCCGCCTTTTTTTTATTTATACCTATTTAAGGACACTTGGGTTTATGGGAAGAATCTAACGATACCTTAATTGTCGAAATTCATCCAGCCGTTTGGAAGAAACGTGGAAATAAAGAAATTTACAAACATACAAGATACGCGCGAAAAACAATACCCGTCCTGGCAGTCGGGTAAAAAATAAAAGGAAGTTTTACCACAGATTAGATAATAGTTACTACGTAACAGATACATCACTCCTATACAAAAGCGAAAATACCTATGTTATATTAGCCTACAAAAACGAACGAACGATGCTGCAAGAAGAAACGTATTCTACGGACGCGCGCCGATAGTCGAGATTCCCGCGTACACCGCGTGAGTCCGTCATCGAGCAAAATCATTAGGGTTGTACAAAGAACATTAATGAAAACATCTCTCGACTCAACTCGATCGTTATAGATAGATAGATAAACTCGAAAACGACTCGATAATGTAGGTATTGAAATACAAACTGCATTTATTTCTGTAAGACCGCACGTCCGCACTAAACTTTCTCGTAAATTTTAAAGAAAGAGTACCTACACGCACGCAGCCCACTGGGGCCACTGGCGATTCGGCTCGGTTACGAGCTACATAGCGGTAGGCACATAGTGCGTGACCTTGAGCGAGTGACGGAGGCCTGGTTTTACGTTTTATTATTATATAAAAATCTACACTGTATTATAAAGCTGAAGAGTTTATTTGTTTGGTTGATATATCTCAAGAACTCTGGAAAAACACTTTTAGTTTTAAGTAGCCCATTTATCCAATATTTTTAGACCAATAACAGCTGATTAGTGGTCAAACAAAGATCCAGGGGAATGAAGCTCTGGGCAAAACTAGTAGGTATAAGCGTAACTCTATACCTCAAACTGGTATTTCATGTAATATTCATTATTTTACGTTCGCAGACTAACATTTACGTTAGAATACATCACTAAGACGGCGCATGTATGCGGTAAATTAAAAAATTAAAATATTCGGCAAATTTGAATAAATTTAAAACTAATCTACATAATATATCGCTTCAACTTAGACTGAGCTTAGAAGTGCTTCCACAAAGAAAGAGAACTTCATTTTATTGAAAAAAATAATTTCATTGTGACATTACCCGGTGGAAATGTCACTATCAAATCCTACAATAAATCTTCAATGTCCCACTGCTAGACACGGCCGTTTTCTGATAAGAACAGTAATTATATCAATTAGCCTTCTGTTACAACGCTGGCCAGATTGGACTATTTGTTATATTCAGTTTAATAACTCAGGCCACACTGCCAGAACACCACGTATATAATTTACTTGAACTGCCTTACCTTGCAAACCGTCATACATATAAATGATCCCTCTGTCATAACTCATAACAGAGGGGTAGGCAGAGAGCTCTTCCATCTGCTACCAACCTGACATACATATTTATTTATTTACACCTTACATACACAGAAATGTACAAAGGCGGACTTAATGCCAGAGGCATTCTCTACCAGTCAACCTATAGGGTGATGCAGAGAAGGGTCGAAGTAGGTGCATAAAAAAAAGAGATTATGATAAATTAAATTAAATTATTCCTACATATTGTTTCGCTTCTTCAAAGTTCATTTAATCTTTTCATAAGGTTAACGGTGTTCTTAACCTATGCTTTCTTTAGAACATTCCCGATTAATAGACCATGGAGCAATTGACATAACATTCGACTTAAACTAAATAGGTATTTAGTGCGTATTATAAATCTTTGATAGACAAAGCGTTACTGTATATGGGGCATAACATTTACATAAATCATGTATGTTATATGCCACTGTTCGTTATTAGCATATTTCATAAATTTCCATTGCCAATAAAGCCATTAACAGGAATAGTTTATATGTATCTAAGATGTTAAATGGTTGTGGAATAATTTGACATAAAAGCAGGAAATGCAAACCATGTCTTCATTATGCATTTTTGCATGATTGTAGCCCATCAACAAAGTATGCTATAAAAGAGCTTGTTTTGTGGTCCGATGAATTTTATGGTTATCATTTCGGGTTCCGCTTCAAGATCGAATTTGTCTTGCAATGTAATATTTAGTCAAATGGCCTAAACTGTACCCTTATGTATTAAATGCTTTTACATACATATATAAATATTTTATTATTGGTAAAATAAATCTAGTTAAAAATATACATAAATTTATTCAACAATAAAAACTTTTTTTTTTGTATTTTTTATACATACATTGACCATTTTTAAACGACTTCAAAAAAGGAGGAGGTTATATGTTCGACTGTATGTATTTTTTTTTTTTTTTATGTATGTTCAACGATTACTCGGAGATGCCTGAACCGATTTAAAAAAATCTTTTTTTGTTTGAAAGGGTATACTTCCGAATTGGTCCCCTATTTATCACGTCAAGTTCTGATTATAGAATCTCAGAGAAATCGAAGGCAACCCTCAAATTTTATAGGCACATGTTACGTGTTTCATATATTTTTTAAAGTTATTCAAGTATTTACGTCTGATAGTCAACATCTCATGTTGATGAGCTGGTGATGGAAGGTATAACTCCTTAACTGTTAGGAGTTGGAGGATAATTCTTTCGACATTATAGGTTCTTATAAACCAATAGTTGTATTCTTGTAGGTTATTTAGGTGAGCTGATACTGGAAGGTATAACTCCTTAACTATTAGGAGTTGGAGGATAATTCTTTCAATATTATAGGTACTTATAAACCTATAGTTGTATTCTTGTAGGTTATTCAGGTGAGCTGTCAGTGGAAGGTATAACTCCTTGACTCTTAGGAGTTGGAGGATAATTCTTTCGACATTATAGGTACTTATAAACCTATAGTTGTATTCTTGTAGGTTATTTAGGTGAGCTGTCACTGGAAGGGAAACTTCTTAATGTTTAGGAGTAAAAAGATGATTTCTTTAAATATCACATCCATGTATAAACCTTAAGTTGTGTTATTTCAAGTGTCTGAGGTGAGAACTCTTGATGGAAGATAAAGTTGTATAATTCAAAGGAATTCTTAGATGATATTTTAAGTTTTTGATATAGTATCTAACCTGCATTGTATACCTATACTTGTTACCTGTCGCATTTTATAGGAAAAAAGAAAGACATAAAAAGCTGAGAGTTTTGAGATTCCTCTAATCTACAATTAGGTCGTGTTGTAAGAATATTTCATTTTATAGGAAAAAAGAAAGACATAAAAAGCTGAGAGTTTTGAGATTCCTCTATTCTACAATTAGGTCGTGTTGTAAGAATATTTAAATAGACGTTCCCTTCTATCGAATATTCTTTATTTCGGTTTTCCGTCTTAGTTTGCCAGGCAGTATTATTAAATCTGCTAGATAAAAAGTACACTAAAAATGGAAAAATAAACTATTTTTAACAAAAAAATATTAAAACGACTTCAAATCAGTACTAAAAAGCGAAAAATAAACTGAATTAGATATTTAATTCCAAGCTAAAAAATACCGACCTACCTGTTTAAAGTATAATACCCTATTACTAATCTGTTTGAAGTCGGTGCCTTATGAACCTAATGAGGTTGTATCACTCAGTTTGAGCCGTCCACTAGGTACGATCACACGCAAGTGCGAGGTGGTGTGAAGTAGCGAGCGGTAACAGATGTACGTACTAAGTAGTACGTAGCTTAACAAACTCTTTAGGCTTGGCATCGACTTCAAACAGATTAGTAATAGGGTATTATACTTTAAACAGGTAGGTCGGTATTTTTTAGCTTGGAATTAAATATCTAATTCAGTTTATTTTTCGCTTTTTAGTACTGATTTGAAGTCGTTTTAATATTTTTTTGTTAAAAATAGTTTATACAATCTACTTACTTAACAGTTTGTTGACGACCGTAATGCACTCTTATATTAGGATGTAGGTATGTTTCCTTATGATATATTATATAATATGTTTGAACTTAAATCTGTGTAAGCTTCTATTTATTTTATATTAAAAATATACATTTCAATTTGCCTTTTGAAGTCTTTATTATTATTTGTACCTGTTGGTCTAGTGGTTAGTGACCCTGAGTGCTAACCCGGAGGTCGTGGGTTCGATCCCCACCCAGGACAAATCTTTGTGTGATGAGCATAAAGGTTTGTTCTGTGTCTGGGTGTAATTTATCTATAATATGTATGTATTTACAAAAAAATATATATTTAATTAGTATATCAGTTGTTTAGTACCCATTACACAAGCAAATATAATTGCTTAATTTGGGACTAAATGGCGCTGTGTGAATGTGGTAGAATATTATTATTACAATTTTGATTGTTTAGCATTTAATTTTAAGTTATATGTCATCAAACTTATTCTGAAATCTAGTTTCAATTTAAGTTTAAATTTTTTGTTGACTTTCTCTAAATGTAGACTTCAGTACTATGATGTCTATGATTGTTATTTTATAATAAGATAAAGGATATTTGTTAATATACAGACATTTCATTAAACATTTTGTTATATCTAATTATTTGTTTCATTAACAATCCTCAACGCGACAGTACACAAGACGTACAAACTTTTTTATAGAAGCTACTTGTTTCACAACGCGTGGGGTAAATAGCGGAAGTCCCATTTTGAATTCCTGATTAGGACCACGGTTTGGTCTTGGGGTGAAACAGCCAATTCAACAAGTAAATATAATTTAAAAAAATGTTTGCAGTCGGGTAATAAATCAACAGAGAGCAACGCACTAATAAGACCGAAAAATTATTGTAATATTATTATACATAATTAAATTTAAATACATAACATATGTATATATTTGTAATCTCTATTTGATTCCCTTTATTTTGATACTCTACTCGATAGGTTTGGTTAAAAAAAATAATAGAACTACTTACGATTTGGAACCATTCAATTTGTGTATAATCTCTTTTTAAATATATGTAATCTCCTTTTGATTCTCTTTATTTTGACACCTAACTCGATAGGTATGGTTAAAAAAAAATTGAACTACTTACAATTTGGCGTCAAAAACCCGCCGTTTAAGGTACGATTCAGACCAACCGGCTTGCATCGGCCCGCGCCGGGCGGCGTTTTACAATGCGGTAAAGAACATTGAAATGTATCAACAGTAATTACAGTTCATATTTGCATGCAACTTACGCATAGTTACCTCCGTCGGCATCCCGCGACGCGTCGCGACGGCCGACCGGCTCCGACCAGCTCCGACCGGCTCCGACCGGCTCCAACCGGCTCCGACCGGCTCCGACCGGCTCCGAAGACGCCGTCGGCATCCAATCGGCTGCCGTCGGCTCCGCTAGGAGCCGGTCGGCCGTGTGTCGTACGGAGATTACGGTGCAGCAACAGCTAGCGAATCATTCAAGTTGTGTTCTTCAAGCAATATTTTAAATAATATTTCACTTTACGTCTACGCGGCGCAAAGAGAGCGGCACTTCTGGGCGCTTGCAGTGCGTACGGATTCCAGCGGACGCTGTCGGCTGCCGCGGCACGCGTACGGCTCCGTTCCGATGCGGCGCGACGCGAGCCGGTTGGTCTGAATCGTACCTAAGTCTTTTTATTCTTAAAACCTATCTAAGGACACTTGGGTTTTCTACACGAATCTAACGATACCCTAATTGTCAAAATCCATCCAGCCGTTTGGAATATTCGTGGGAATAAAGAAATTTACAAAGATACAAGATACGCGCGAAAAACAATACCCGTCCTGACAGTCTGGTAAAAAGGCCGTCCCGCGATTGACAGTCATTCACATTGTAGTCCCAAAGTTTCGTGGTCCCAAAGGGGAAAGACCCCTTTGCTTACTTTAAGTACATATTTTATAATATACAAGTTTTTTTATACAAGTACAATAGGTCAAAACTCTGAAAGAATAAAAGTTTTTATTTTAAATTAAAATTTATTAACTTATGACATTTAAGACTAGTGAATAAATATCGTTTTAAAAGAGTAGAGAGAAAAGCTGTAGGCCAAAGTTATCAACCACGTGGTGCCTTGAGACTAGTTGAGACAGCAAGTTAGTGGAGTGGGAGTTAGTGGTCTGGACCACGCAAAAGATGGCGAGACGAAAAATAAATGACTCGTCTAGGGATTGCAGACCCGAGTATTTGATATTAATTTCAGCTTTATACCTCTGCGCGTTCTTGAGGAAAATCTTGACAGACGGACAGACAGATGGACAACGGAATGATCCTTTATGGGTTTTGTTTTTTACTTATGAGCTACGGAACCCTAAAAAGTAATGAGAGGGTTAATTCAATCAAAACAAAGAAAATATTTGTAAAGCTAGGTAATTAGTAAATTTTATTGAACACAAGTTACACATAATATGTATATTTATGCTAATCCTATAATAATAATAATTGACTTCATAGTTTAGGTAAATTTGCATACAGTAGGTATGCAAATTTACCTAAACAATTAAATTATTGTTAAACATTTAAGAAAAACAATAAAAATACTTGTTTTTCATTCAAGATTTAATTGGTATTTCCCAAAATTAATGACCTTTTTTATGCTCCCGACAATTTACATACCTACCTATCTATCATAGGTATTAAATAACACCAATCAAACAGCGATATTCGCATAATTATATACGTACAACATAATTTAAGATATGAGCTAATCTTTAAACAATACAATGGCGTAGTAAGAAGAACTTTGTAGATATTTTGGAAATTTCTCTGTAAAATATCTGTAAACTACTATTTTTATAAATTGTCGGTGTCAGGTGACACTCAGTAATGGGCCATCATAAGTTATGGTGATTAAAACCAAATTCACTTTGAAACAGCTAAATCAATTTTGATAAAACATGTCTAAGAACAACCACGATCATGTCAGCTTTCAAATTAAAACAAACCGCATCAAAATCGGCTTTTCCGTTTACTTTATATTCTTTTACGAGCTACGATGCCACAGACAGACACACAGACACGTGAAACTTATAACACCACTTTTTTTCGTCGGGAGTTAAAAAGGGGCGTTTAGGGTCAAAGTCGCGGTCCGGTAGTGATTAAATTTGCAAGCAGCGCTACACTGCAGCGCGGCTGTTATGTGGTGGTCGCCTTGCCGTGCCGAATGTCGTAGATTTGATTCCCACACGAGACAAATATTTGTGTTAAATACATATTAAACACATATTTATCTATAAAATGTATGTATTTACAAAAAAAAAAAATGTATTTAAGTAGTATATCAGTTGTTTAGTACCCATAACACAAGCAAATATAATTGCTTACTTTGGGACTAGATGGCGCTGTGTAAATGTGGTATAATATTATATTATTATTATTATTATTATTATATTTGTTTCGAATCTGGTTGTACTTTGTCTGTTAATGATATGTTTTTAAGGCAAAACCAACAAAGGAAGCGTTTTTAGGGATCCGGATAGGACGCGACCAACGTGAAGAAAAAGAGAGTGACAATTTTTCTGGTTCATATCTTTCTGTACATTTCACCGTGACACGTGGCTTGCACCCCGCGGACTTAGTCTTTTGCAGTTTTATTTTAATCTTCACCATTTAATTCCAAAAAGACATTAGAAGTTTTTAGAAAAAAATACTTTTTTTTTAAACTTAAGAGTGCTGACTGTACTTTTAACTTACTTACTAATCGGGGGTGATCTAATATTCAACGGGGTGAGTAGATACACTTAGACAATTACAGGCAAAATCTAAGGGGCGAGAGTAATTCAGATTTCTGCACAACATAATAAACTTCAATGGTGTCAATTTACACTTCACGCAATACTTTCAAAGGTCTATTTTGCTTTGCATAATTTCTTCTTCCCTCATTGAGATTTGCACCAAAATATATTATTATTTAATCAAGCCAAATAATCAACAAAGAGAATACTCACATGATTTCTCCTTTAGACTGATAACCTCTATGTGCAAGTTAGTTCCAAAGTTGTTAATACGTTCCCCCGCGGTCTGTTATCGGCGTACGTTACTCACCGAATAAAACTAAGCGCGATACTCAAAATTATTCAGTCGTATGTTTAGTGGCATAGTATGAACAGTACTGTGTAATATATCTGTGATCAACACCTGATTTAATTTATAGGTGAGTGCGAGCACTTCTATTTTACTTCAATAAACAAATGATAGCTGCAAATTAAATTTATTTCTTTAAAATAAAATGTAAAAATTTGGGATAAATAAATATTTTTATTCCTATTAAAATATTTAAAAATATATTTAAAAAAAAATTTTTAATTAAAAATATTATATTATTGAAAACGAAATTTACATATTAGAAGTTAAAAATGTTTATCTATATGCAACTTCAAGATTAGTTTTACATTAATTTTATGTTAATAGGTATAAATTAAAATAATATAGTAGGACAGTTATATACTATATTACACCTCTAGGTATATAGTATTATATCACACCTCTCAACTACATTGACCTATCCCAACAATAATATATATCTACCTATAGCAAGATAACCAATCTAAAATTATGTATTCAATATACAGACATTTTATTAAATAAAATCAAAGATAAACATTAATAAGTATTAATAAGGTCGCGTGTATTTATTCTTAACCTGGTTGATAAAAGTCCGTAGTTAAATTGTAAATGAGTAGATATTGCTTTATTTTGAATAAAATACAAGTAATTGGTAAGTTTCGTTTAATTAGATTTAATTGTAACCCTATTACCTTATTAGCATGTTACATATTTGGTTGTGAAACCAGGGCAAAGCTACTCTTTAACCATAACATGAATATTTCAGTTATTAGCCAACCCTTCCAAATATTAAGACTAGAAATATTATGTATAGCTAAAAAGATATTTATATTTCGTTTTAATCATCCTGTCATTCACGTTTGAGTAGTTAGAACCAAATTATTGTAAAATGTAGGTATCTCTTTTTTATAATTAACGCTATAATTACGTTGGAAATAAGTTGTTTTTCTAGCAACAATTAAAACAATAAAATCATCAAGAATCGCTCCTTTTGTTTTTGTTATAAGACACGTTCGGTTACACTGAGTATTATGTATCATTAGATTTCATCATCATCATCATCATCATCATAATATCAAACGTAAGACGTCCACGTGTTGAACATGGGACCCCCCAAAAGATTTCCAATAGGTCCGGTTGTATGGATGTGGCTTGCATGTTGGACAGATGTTCTCATGATCATTTCAACCGATAAACGTCCCACTGCTGGGCTCGGGTCTCCTCCAAAGATTGTGGATGGAATGGAGCACTGCAAGAAAAGGAAAATTCGAAATAAAATCTTGTACAACCCGTCTGTCCAGCGTGGTGTAGTAGGCTAAATTCTATTCAAAATCTTTCGATGTTCACATATCTTCCATTAATTGAGTGCAATTGGAATTCAGTTTATAACAGTTGGCTCTACGTTTAATACTCCCGGTAGTACAAGCGTCCATAGGCAACGATAACCACTTAGCACTGGGACTGCAAGCGACTTTGCCTTCATTGTGCTAAAAAAATCAGCATATTTAAAATTTAAGAAATACATGTAGTAGTGTAGAATATCCTAGTTCTGTTTACACGGTGTTTACTAGTCAATGTCACGCGGTATTGCACTATCTCGATGAAATGGCAATAACATGATGAAAACTAGGGCACGAGCTATTTAACTATGACACATTCTCTCTCATATTTACATAATATAATACATATAAATAAGCCTTCATGTCTCTATAAACAAATACAACAGTAAAACACATATCTATACATTCAGAGCAGGCAGCTTGGCAGAGAGAGAGCTTAATTTTTAGTCCCATTTATTATATACTTATATGGTATATTATAGCTATTGGGTGCTAATAGTTGGCACAGTATGTTAAAAAATAAAAAATCATGTATTGACAAGAACGTAGGTTTACAGAGTATGTTCTTAGAAACTATATTAGACCCCTATACGTTCTTCCATAATGGGGTCAAATGGGGTGTGTATTACTAATGTTCCTTCGCAACATAGGTAATATATAATATTCTAGCTCTAGTACTACACAATAATATTTACCTCATAGAAGTCTAGAAATAGTCAATATTATTATTATTGTAACAAGTAAGAGCTCTATACAAGATGATCTTGCATCATACAATATTATAAAGTGGCTGAAGTAATTTGTATCGTTATGTAATCCAATATATATTATTATCTCGTGAACATTTTTTTCTTAATTATACCTACGCTATTTTTAGCTGCCATTATTATTTTTTTACATTGAAAAGCGAGATAATAGACAAATAAACTTTATTTCTTTATTTTACAATAGTCAATGAAAGGCCTCCTCAATAGATTTTATTATTCCATTTGGTGTGAGGTTTTCAGTAACTGGCACCAATTAACAATAGATCTTTTTCAGTTTTTACTATTGTGTATTGTTCTATTTTTGGCTTTGGCGGGTCCCAGTTGTTGGTAGCCTCTTCGTGTTATTAACTGACCCAGGTATATACCTATTTATACGAAATCATAGAATACGTATAAGGCTCTAGATATAAGACTACAGACGTACAGTAGAGATTCTTACGGTGTAAAGTATACAAGTACATGGCAACAATGTCAGTTAATGTTTATAAATCTAGAAGATATCTTAAATCTCTTATAATACTATCTAACAAGGTTTCGCAAATTTTCCTGCGCAATGAAGTCCAGCGGAAGAATCATGATCTATAAACATAGCTTGTTTACAAAACAATCATAACATTGGCTTGATGTATTACTCACAACTCTACTTACACAGCTTCTTATTTAGGCCTTGATATGATATTTTATATCCTAAGTTTTGCTATATATAAATAGTATATGTGTTATGTATAATAAAGAGGATATCTCATAAAAAATGGGATTTTCAAAATTGGATGAGACGTTCTAAATTTTAAAACTTTCAAGCTTTTGAATCATATGCAATCATAATGTTATCTTTATAACATTATGATTGCATTTTAATTAAAGTGTTGAGATATCTCGCTCAAACCACACCAGACCTGAGAAAGTAACATGACATATTCGTCTATCAAGTACCGTAGGAAGCTACCTTTACACCGATAATATTCTAACAATAAAATAATGCTGATTAGGATAAAATCACGTCAGCGATAAATTTACTGATGTCTAGTCATATTGACATTGGATTATTTATCATTGTCTCCATGATTATAGATAAAAGTTTTAGGGCAAACGTTAGCGATAGACAGTTCATAATAAGATATCAATTATAAGATAATGATCAGCTACGTGTTATATTTATAACAGTTTTATCAACACCAAACTGATTATTTTTGAAGAATCACAAGCTGACCTGGTGATCTTCGTATCGCCTAGCGCCTGAGAATCGATAAACGATGTATTAAATTATTACCAACATTCAATTCATTTTTTTTATTCCTCGATGCAGTGACATTGGCTTACGGCCACCTGATGGAAATTAATTACCGTAGCCGATGAGCGCCTACAGCACCAGAAGCATCATACGCGCGTTGCTAATCCTATATATATATTAATACCGCCCCAATGACCATTAAAAAACTAAAAAGCCATAATTATCAATTAATCCAATCTGTAGATCCACGGGAGCGAAACCCTGGGCAACAGCTAGTTTACAGATGTTTGAATTTATTTCATTCTACAATTAGCATTAATTACAACTATAATTATTAAACTAAGGTTATCAACTAACTTAAATCAAAAAGAAAAATAAACAATATTTACAACATAACACAAAAAAAACTAAAAATTAAAAAGTGGAGAAATAATTAAAAAAAAACCGGCCAAGAGCGTGTCGGGCCACGCTCAGTGTAGGGTTCCGTAGTTTCCCGTCCGTTAGACGTGCCAGAAGTTTTCGATGGTAATTTTGAATTGCGAGAACCTATTTTAATAATTATTTTTTGTTTGAAAAAAGATACGTTCAGGATAATAAAATATTATGTAAACGAAGTTAAAAAAAAAATACGGGCAAATGAAACTTGACCTCTGGATTGTATAGGCGCTCATACGATTCAGGGACCAAATTATATTGGTTAACTGCAGTTTCCATCTGTTGTTTCCATCCAAGTTCAAAATAATTTTCCTAGAAAGTCCTTATAAAGTTCTACTTTTCAGATTTTTTTCGTATTTTCTAAACTTATGGTTCAAAAGTTAGAGGGGGGGGGACGCTTTGTTTTTTACTTTTGGAGCGATTATTTCCGAAATTATTGACATTATCAAAAAATGATTTTAGTAAACCCCTATTCATTTTTAAATACCTTTCCAACAATATATCACACATTAGGGTTAAAATTAAAAAAAAAAACACTTCCCACTTTACATATAGGGGGGCTACCCTAATAAAACATTTTTTTCCAATTTTTATTTTAGCACTTTGTCGGCGTGATTGATACACATATTGGTCCCAAATTTCAGCTTTCTAGTGCTAACGGTCACAGAGATTAAGCGAGGACGGACAGACGGACAGACAGACAGACAGACAGACAGACAGACAGACATGGCGAAACTATAAGGGTTCCTAGTTGACTACGGAACCCTAAAAATGGCATCATAAAATACTTCCGCATCGCTGCCACTGTCTACCGGAAAAGTGCCCAACAGGCTGGCATCATTGCCACGTTGTATGGCAATGCTTATTCTTTGTGCAAGAAAATATCCAGCCTGCTGGTCACGAGAAGCGTCGGACAAACGCTTGGAACGAGCACTTGAACCCCACGGCCCAAGTGTTTCGACTCCAAACGGCACAAATAGATACTCGCCAGCGAGGTTGCTGTATTTGCGCCGGTTAGAAGTTTCGGCAGATGCAGCTGCAGCGCCGGCACAATTTGCTGTATTTGGAAGATGAGATGGCGCAAGGGTATCGACGCAAGTCCCGTTCCGCACCAAAGGCCTACCCATCTTCCAAGGCAATAATGACATACCGTCAGGTCTCTTGCCATCGTCGCGTGCCAGGCCATTTGGTTCTAGATCGGCTGGCACTCCAGCAGTGGCAAGAGCCCGACGAAGTATGTCATTGAGGTTGGCATGCCGCGAAATGCGGCCGGCGCTTCTGCTGCATGACAGGCCGTGTGCTAGTTTACATTTTTTTTTTATTTACATTTTTTTTTACCTCATTAAAAATACAAGCCGATATTTATCAAGCATATAATAATAAATACTTAATACAAATCCATAAATATCAGATTGTCTAATTTGACAATAATGAGATAATAATATAATATAAAATCATTATTCTAATCACGCAGGATGCTACTGTTATCAAAAAAACATGATTTCTATTTAACGAAAGTTAATCTAAATCCGGTGGTTGATGGTGATAACATCTATTTAGGTTTACCTAAATTTATATCGTGACCGATAGACCTAAATAGACATTTTATTTTTAACCTAAATAAACTGATTGGTTTTATTGATATTTTTAGTTATCTTTGGTCGAGGTGTGGTACCAGCAATGCACCTTGGGGTACGCTTCATATCATTTCATTCAGGCAAAGTTTACAAAGCTTGGACAATAAAGACGTTTACTTATCTTCAAAACCAAGTGTATTTATGCATTTTTACTTAACACAAATAAAAAATAAAGGAAAGTTACCATTACTACGCACCGTAAACTCTATTAAACGCATGGCTAAAATTAATTACTTCCCTTGAATTTTTTTTTGACACTAGAGTCGAAACTTGCAATACAGTTTTACTTTGCATTCTAAATTACTTTATCAAATTTTTCATTCATATTTTTATGTTATTAGTAAAACCATTATTAATTCATAATCTTTCTTTCGGTCACTACACTTTTCACATTCGCTGTTTTTATTGAACTTAGGGTGACATTAGTGTAATCAGGACAGCAACACGTCTTAAACAATAACTGAAACAAACATTCTACTATATACTGATAACCTTTAATTTAGGTTGAGTATTAGTATTATGTCCTTGAAATTATTCAAGAAGTTATGGCTGGTCAATAACGTTTATAATAGAGCTGTAAAATGTAAGTTTGTGATATAAAATCGGTTAGATATAGTATTCCTTTTATAAAACTCTGGTAACTTTGGCCATGAAAATACATTTGTCAACATATTTTCTCCTTTAATTTGTTAACGTAAATGTTTTTAAAAATGTACAGTATGTTCTATAGAATAGTCTCCAGTAGTAGGTACTACTTCAACAGAGATGTTTGGATTTGGATGGTTTGGATATGCTAGGTAGGTACCTAGCATATCCACGACTACATAGTAGTGAACGGTGGCACAAAATTATAGGGCGCCTATTCAGTCTGATTTGGCTCAAATGCTATAATAGATTCATCGCAAGTCAATGGTTTAGTCAGATCAGTTAATTCCATTACAAAGGATGAAAAAATCTTGTACATTAAATAACTTGATAAGAAAATTAATCAATGGAATGGAATATTTTACACAAGAGTCTAAATAATATTTATTTTGTGGAGTTTTATTGCTCGTTACTCATTCAGTTTCATCAAAACATGATAAGGGCAATAATAAGCATAAGATTAAACTCAACTCAAATTCAATTGCTTTACATATTTTATTTATTTATTTAAACTTTATGCACAATAAAGTACAAAGGAGGGCTTAATGCCAAAGGCATTGTTTACCAGCCAACCTTAGGGTTATGCAGAGAAGAGCATGGTAGGTGCAAGTAGAAGAAAATAATTTAAAGAAGAGGTTAATATAATATATACTATACATAATAACATAATATTTTCATTTCTTATAGTACTTAATTATTACGAATCATTGTTTTCTACGGTGTTCCTTTTAAAAATATATATTGCTGGTTCATCTAATTCATCAATCTACTTGTGGTACTGAGATAATCGTTACGATCATCGAGGATAAGCAATGTTCGGCAAGGTCAGTCCGTAGATGGGTTACCCATTGTGGCACTTTCATTTTCGATCGTCTCCGTGCTTTAGAAAACACGCAAAGCCGTTGTTCTCGGTTATCACTCATGTGTTAGTCGTTAACTCAAGTTGGAACCTTCTGGACGACTTGATAAATACCAACACCGGGTTCTGCTTCAAGCCCACAAGATAAGAAGATGAACATGTATTTTGTCAATCCCATATTTTAAATAGTAGGGAAAATTTTATAACATTTACAAGGTTAAAGTATTAATGATATACTCGTAAGTACACATATACAATATGCATAATATGCATCCAATGATCCAATTCTGTTTGGAAAGGAAACGAGATTGATAACAAAAACTGGTGAAGTGGTGATACTGCTTGTGATTCACAGAGGTTATTGACCAGGGTTTTATTACTGAACTTTTATTTTTTGTTCACTTTTTGAGTACCTATCGTGGACAACAGGATAATAGAAAAAAATAATAATTGTAATCTCCTATTTCCTAAAGACAAGTTGTTGAATATCAAATCGGACACAATGGTCCGCCAAACATTAGATTTTATTACTTTTTCTACCAAACTTATGTAAAAAATTCTAGTGTACATCTCAAATAATCTAACTTAAAAAGATCTTACAACGAAGTATTATACCGTTAACATTTTTAGGTATCGAGTTATCTGACATCCAGATGAAGAAAAAAGAAAATTATGAGTATAACATAGTACCTGACCAAGAGGTAAACATGGCCGCCGATTGGGACCAATTGTTGAATAAACTTGCACTGAACGCTTGCTACAATTATTTTATGTGCTTTCTGACCGTGATCGTGTTCGTTTCGTGATTGTTCGACAAATATTAGTCTATAGATATTGTTTGTCAAATTTTGTTCACTTGAACAGATTTGTGCTGGCTGTTTTTGCCATTATCAAGTATTTTATCCTTTTATTCTAATAAATAGTAAAAAAAATTAAATTATAACGTGATCCTTCCTGATCAGGCGAAAAACATCTCTGTTATGAAAATTAAGTTTGATAAATAGTTTGAAACTTTGAACACTGAATGAGAGCACATGCTTTTATTTACCTAATTACATTGTTAACTTGATATTAATCTACTATTGATTAACTTGGTACATATTAACCAAGCAATGCAATAGTGCTTGGTAATAACCAAATACCAAGCATGTTGGTTAAATTTCGTAATTACTTATATTTTCTTTTTTTATATGTAATTTATACCTGAAGTACCTAAACATTTATTTTTAGCTGCCCTTAAAATATTACTGTCAGTATTGTGATTCTGCTGGTGACATGAGGTCTTCAATGCTCTTAAGGGATATGCTACAGATAAGAGTATTTTAGGCTGCGGGCAAATTTAATATTTTTAAGTGCGGTATTCTGCGCAGGTCAAGGTCCCAGCATCATACATCTTAGCTCGTATTATTATATCAGACGAGCCTTCGCTTCTTTGCTATTTTCGATTTTGATATAGGTACATATAATATGTACAATCAGAAACGGTTTTTATGTGTGTGTGTGTGTGTTTATAGTAAAATAGTTAATACAGTATTAACTATTTTACAATATTTTAAAATGGGTGCGAAAATAAAAATATACATTAAAATCGAATAATCGATTCGTTGAAATTATGCACACAATATACCTAATGTTTGTTTGTGTACTTAACTCTATTGCTACGTGTATATCTAAAATATATCCACTAAATAAAATTTGTCTGTTTTGTAACTGACTTATGACGAAACGGTTCATCTGAAGCCTTCAGATGAATCGTTTAATCATTAGTTAGTCCTTCAGACCTTCAACTAACAACAGTCCTTCAACCTTCAGACTAAAGCTTCGTTACATCAGAGTTAAATATGGTCAGTCTAAATGTAATCACTTATTGTGTTTGTTCAGGTACTGGGATCGCAGATGGCAGTGAACGCCGCAATGGACCGAAGCAGCAGGAAAGCTGACAAGACAGCCGCATCGCTGGATGACGCCATGTTGTTATCTGGTGAGTGACGTCACTGTGACGACTGCTACATAATAATATATATCACACTAAAATCATTTAAAAATTACGACTATTTTTCCTTTTTTTTACCCGATTGTCGAGTCATTCATAAATGTTGGTCGTTGGCTAAAATTGGATGTTTGGATTATTTTTTTTTATATGAAAAAATGTCTTTTAAAAGTTGAGAGCATAGAAATTTACATCAAAACGCATAATATAAGCCCAATAGAATGTGTTGTGTTGCTTTATAAACATAGATCAAGCTCTTCTAACCAATTACAATAAAAAATAAAAGGAAGAATACAACAATAACTCGAAGATGATTTAACACCACTAAAACAAAAAAAAAAAATACAAAAATAAAAATATATACATATAAAGGTACAGTCAGTCACAGAAATAGAATTTCACGCGAGCGGAGCCGCGGCTAACAACTAGTTACAATTTATTTCAATGTAACTAAATGCTACTCTAAATTGATTAATAAAGCACAATTAATTCAATTAATTGGAACACATTAGTTATCTAAATACGCGTTATTAGCAATAAATAATTGCAATTTAGAACAAAGATACACGGTCACAAGCACAAAGTTCACTTGGTACATGCCTACAGTACCTCCGCACTAGGATGACTAAAACACAATTTAACGGTAAATAAAATGAGTAACCGTATTTTGTCCTTTGTTCAATTGTTGTTGTTATTAGAATCTTTGAGTAGGTTTGGCAAATTTCTGATATTTTCGGTGGATTTAGCATTGGAGGTGAAATATGAAGAGGCTACACTGCTGTCTGTCTCTTTTGGGAAATATGTGTGATGTAGTCATGTAAAGTCCGTAAATAATAACACATCGTTCACTTTCAGACACCTAATAAACTTTCAGGGTCATAGTAATCAGATAGCATCTAGCCACTACTACAAACAAATACTCAAGTTTTCCCACGGCTCGTGTTTCTAATACGATTCTTGGTACAATTTAGATTTTTATTATTATTATTTTGTTTATTATGGCCAGATGTATTTAATTGTATATCGAACTAGCTGTGCCCGTGACTTCGTTCGCCTGCGATTTCATAGTTTTTTTTTCACGGAACTCTGATATTGTCTCCTTGTGACATTAGTTATTCGCCAGAAAGTCCTGTCGGTCCAGCCGTTCACGCGTGATGCCATGACCAATGGAAATCATTTTGAGTCATTTTGAGGGTTCCACACCTATCAAAAAGGTGCTAAAGGAACCCTTATGGCCTCGCTGTGTCCGTCCTTCGGGTGCACCTATGCAACATAAGAAATGTGTGTACGAAATTTCAAGTTTCTAGGCCTAGTGGTTTAGGCTCTGCGTTGATATATAAGTTAATCAGTTTCTCTTTCTATATACATATAAATTAATATGACCCTGTAAAAAAAGAACGTGATATATACTCAAAGCACGTATTAAACTCCTGATTACAAATTTAGATACCACAAATTTTAATATTTATTTATTTATTCTTCAAATGTTATACTAATCTTACAATTTATGAAGCATGCCTTATAATAATATACTTAGAATGGGCACAATTCCGAGCAGCAACACAACATCCAAAGTTTATAATCGCTTCGAGGATAGAAGTTTACACTGATTTTGTGTCAACTACACGTAATATTGTTAGATAATAGGTACATGTTTCTATATCTAGAATTTCTTATATTGACTGTGTTACGCGGATTTTTTGTCTTCAATTGACTGTAAGTCATTTGAGATCATGGTCGTAGCAACATTACGAATTTAATACAACAGAACTTTATTGTTTTAAATGGCTTTATTAATTATTTTGTATCATGGTGTTGTTAAAGTTCATTTAGAAGATGGTACACACAATTGAACAATCAACCATTTTGTTATTTCGCTACTCATTTATCATCAACATCATCATTTTGACCAATAAACATCCCACTACTGGGCACGGGTCTCCACTTAAGAATGTGGAAGGAATTTAGCCTACTATACTACGCTGGCCTACTATACTAAACTATACTTCAATGGTGGGGTTTATTTAGAATTTTCCTTTTCTGTTGTCAGCTTTAAAGTTACCCCCTTAGTCGCCTTTTACGACACCCACAGATTCAAATGGAGTAGTGACATTATCCGTTACTACACGGAGTATATTGTTAAGTTATTATTATAACGTTCAGTCAATCTGTTGTTACGTTGTTAAACAAAATATATATGAGTTGAGCAAACATTTGTCGAAGATTACGTATAACTAACAAACACCGACACAGATCAACGCGACGTTGCGTAATTAGGGAAACCCCAACTAGATGAATATCAAGATAATTATTGTTTGTTCATTATACAATATAGATATAGAAGTTATGATAAAAATTGTAGCGTAATTTTTTAAACTCATTTATATAATAGACTAATCGTTGCCCAGAGCTTCGCTCCTTTGAATCTTTGTTGGATACAACTCAGCCCCTATTGGTTGTAGCATGATGTTATATTATAGCCCATAGCCTTCCTCGATAAATAGGCTATCCATCATCATCATCATCATCATTAGAACACATGAACGGCCTACTTCTGGGAACGGGTCTCCTTCAAAGAATGTGGAGGGAATTTAGCCTACTATACCATGCTGGACAGACGGTTTGATATAGGTATGTAGGCTATCCGACACTAAAGTATTGTTTTCATATCGAACCAGTTCTTGAGATCCTATCGCTTAACCAAACAAACAAACTAACTCTTCAGCTTTATAATATTATAACAGAGAGCTCTGCTTTACACTATCTGATAACTACTACAGGCTATGAATTCCTACATACATATTTGTAGAGAATTTACTCCCAAATCAAACCCTTTGCTCTGTAGTTCACCTCGAAGACTGCAGATGGAGTCTTTCAAAATAAGATTTTAGTTTGTAGCACTAATGTCCCATTTATAAGTTCGAGTATCTAATGTTAGAAAAGCACACATAGAGAGCGTAAGGTAAAAAATGAAAATACTACAAACGTTCACCCATCTTTGGATTGACCTTGCCGATCGTTGCTTAATTTCAATGATCGTAAAGAATATCACAGCCCCACACTGCGAGTGCATTATAGCATAATAATAAATGCTAATCAATATTATGTTCTTATCCTCCAGGCTTCGGCAAGTACAACATCCTCCACATGCTGATGTCAGGCGTGATCCTTATGGGTATGATAATGCAGAGCTTGGCGCTAGGTTACATCCTGCCCGCCGCGCAGTGTGACCTGGAGCTCACGCTTCAGCAGCGAGGGTGGCTCTCAGCTATACCCTTCTTAGGTAAGTTTTAATAAGTAATCGTTTTAAACGCACTCAGTGTAATTTAAGAGACATATAGCACTAGATAGAGGAGAGGAGACCCGAGCCCAGTAGTGGAACATTAATGGGTTGCTGATGATGATGATAATGATATGCAGCAGTGGACTAGTATATACACGATGAATACGAATAAAGATACTTTTAGACCACGCAGATACAGTCCCGCATATTTATTTTCATAAAAACATTATTTGAAGTTGGTGTTGGAAAGTGGATAAATCACTCACACACGAAATATAATATTTTTTATAATTAATAAATTATATGTTTTTATCTACACTGTAGTACTGTAGTAGTAGGTACTGTAAGTTTACGGCTACATGAGTTGCATTAAAGACATTATTTGCATTTATTCGCATATAAATGCATGTGTCCTATTTTTATAATAACAACAAAACCGAACAGCAGTTTAATTGGTAGGTCCTTGGTTTAAAACCTATGCTTTTTCAATTTCAGCCATTATCCTGACCTCATACTTCTGGGGTTGGTTAGCCGACACACAAGGTAGAAGACCAGTGATGTTGTTCTCTATGCTTATCTCCGCAATCCTCTCAGCATTCGCCAGCTTCGCTCCAGAAGTCATCTCTTTTGGAATACTGATCTTCTTCTCTGCTGTGTTGTACGTATATTATTTTTTATAAGAAGTAAATAAATTTAGTCCATAATTAATAATTATACAAATACAGGCATTTAAGTCTGTGAAAGCATTAAGTGAAATTTCCAGAAAACGTTAAATGCTGTCTGTTTAACATGACGCACAGATGAAATCTTACGAAAACGTTTTCGGACATTGCAGAAAACTTTATTTATTAATTGTTTTCCCTCTTTGATAATTTCCAGTATGTCAGGCTCGTCTGCAGTAGTGTACACATATCTGGGCGAGTTCAACAACCTGCGGCACAGAGACAAGATGGTTGCCTTCGGATCTTCTTTTGTTGGTATCGGAACCGTCATTCTACCTTGTAAGTTTCATTGCATTTCATTGCCTCGAAGAAGATTTTTTAAATTTAAATTTATTTTTAAGCTGACTGAATGTCCTGATGTTATATTATTTACAAAACGAAATATTTGCAGGTTTACTTTATTTTAAGGCAGGCAAACATACAATTAACAAACAGACAGGGGCAAACGACACTCAGCACAGCGATGTTAGCCAACCCGCAATAGGCCAGCGATCCTACAACCCGTCCTGGGCCAGTCAGTGTATGGATTATGGCCTAAACCCTCTCAGCTCTCTAAACAGAGGATAAAAGACCCGAGACCATAATTGACCAACATGTTCACTTTTTTTTTAGGTGTCTCCTGGTTGATTCTCCCCCTCGAGTTCGCTTACCCTATTCCATTCCTGGATATCGAATACCGACCGTGGCGGTTGCTGGTGGTGGCTTGCGCAATACCGTTCGCTCTCGGCACAGTCCTCTTGATGTTCGCTCCTGAGAGCCCCAAGTTCTTGTTCGCGACTGGCTTACATGAGGCCGCTTTAGATGTCGTTAAGAAAATTTATGCTTCAAATTCTAAGCAGCCTGTTGAGAGTTTTCCTGTGAGTATTTTGATAATTACTTAATCATTGCCGATAATCATTTACTATGAAATTTTGGTTTATATTTAGATGTCATTTCCTCCCGAAATTCAGTATTTTTTCTAAAGTGAAGACTACAGGTAGAAGTTTTGTGTTGCATAAAAATTGCATTTTTGCAGATGTCAGTGATTGTTATTTTGCTGCACTTTTTACAAATCTCTAGACTAGATTTTAAAATGTAAAACAAACGTAATTAAATTTTCAGATCAAATCATTGATAGTGGAGAGTCAAACCACGAAGTCTTCAAACATGCGAGGAGCTCCTGCAGTGTGGCAGTCGATGAAGGAACAGACTATCCCCCTGTTTCAACGACCACTACTGCCCTGGACTGCGTTGACTTGTTTTGTGCAATTCGGAATTTTTGCCACGTAAGATATGATTATGACTAATGCTTTTTTTTTAAACTGAGTAACAAGTTCTAAACGAGACTACGGCCTGAACGGGCCCCCTGACCTCTCTTAACAAAATCATTATTTTATGACGATCTGTCATAAACAGACATTACCCAAAAAATACTAAATTATCGTTTTCTCGGTGGAATTTAGAGTTGTGTATAATATTATGAATGATTTGCCCATGTGATTTTTTTCAAACGCTTTATAAACCACCTACACTGTTTAATTCTTCTTGTGTTACTCTTGCGATCGATAGTGTTTTGGATTTTTGTTCCTAATAATCTATTATTTACATTTCCAGTACCAATGGTTTCTACGTGTGGTTTCCCTCAATATTAAACTCTTTGGCCAACCACGATGGAGGAGAAACCAGAATCTGTGACGTGTTGGACGCAGGGAAGAACCTTGAGAGCAATGGCACAGTGGTTAGTTCAATCTCCTTTCTTCTTTCTTTCTGTACCATGAATAAAAAGTATAATAGAAGACACGCTTATAACAAAATTCTATATTAGCTGTTTATGTATAAGGTTGAATATTGCCAGGTAACATTTTGCATCTTCAACCTTTATTATTTTATTGAACTTAAAATTATTGTTAAATATAAATATTTTGTAAAAAGTTAATTTTTACTACTATTTTACTCAAAAATATGGTGTAATCTAGACTTTTTGTTTTCTTTCATCGAATTCCTACATTAATATTACTTCTTTTACAGATTTGCGACGACACCATTCACACGTCAACCTTCGAGCGGTCCATCTACATCGGCCTGGTCTTCTCCTCCATGTACATCATCGTGGGCTTCTTGGTCGACTATGTGGGCAAGAAGCCCATTATCGTGGTCATCCTCTTCGTCACCGGCTGCTGCGGTATTGGAGCCCACTTGGCATACAACCAGCAACTTGCAGTCGTACTGTTCGCTGTGTTCCAAATGTCTGGAGCATGTATCGGACTTATGAATGCTGTGGCTGTTGAGTTGTTCCCTACGAAATATAGGTGAGGAGTCTGTTCCGAATCCGAAAGAATCCTCTATTCTTTTCTGTTTATATACATATATAATTATATATATATATATATATATATATACAGCTACCCTTTTCTAGTTTCTTCAACACTTTTATGGAATCTGAATAAAACAGAAAAAAAAACAAAGACCAATTTTCACACTATTATACTTATTACGAATTAGATAACCTATGAAAGACTCAACATCAAAACACGGAGGCACGGCAGTGCCCCGCCAAGACGAAAAGAAAAAAAGGCGGGTCTAAATATCTCGTATCTTTTCAGGGCCATGGCGATTTGCTTGTCCATGATGATGGGACGTGTGGGATCCATGGTAGGCTCCAATCTCATCGGACTGTTCTTGGACATCAACTGTGGAGCTGGCTTCTATCTGTTCGGATCTATCATTATAAGTGAGTTGATATACTTATTCTGCAGCTTACATAATGTTTACTGCAATATAACTTTGCTTACTACAAAATTGCTGCCTTAAACTTTAAGACATTTGAGCTTTTAAAATTTCAATAACATTTTAATAGCAAAGTTAAGGAAGTTTTAGAACTAGATAAAACGAGAAATATAACTAAATTTTCTTTAATTTGCAGTGAACTCACTCTTCTGCTTAACACTACCGAAGAGAAACAAGATATCTCCAGAGAGAAAAGTCATCCTAGAATCAACGCAGAACGAAACTCACGAACCAGTATGAAGCACATGAAACCGGTTATTGAAACTGGACAGAACTAGATCACTCTGTTGCGGGATGAATGATGAATGATAAAAATACTCACAACTAGTACTTATGTACATTTTGTTAAGACATTTATTTATTATTTCGAAAATTGACTCCACGTCTGGTTTAATGCTCAAACGGGCTATTAACACCATTCGGAATTTTTGATCTCCACATGAGGCAAAAATGTGAATACCCCACAGAAACATTGGCAATTATTCAGAGCGTAAGGTATTAAATATATCAACGATTTCAATATAACTGAATATAAACTGTCAAAGGTACTATTGAATTTTAACTGAAGGTACCAGTGAAAGAGGTGTCAAAAGAGTTTCGTGTTGAAATCGTAACCCACGTGACTCTCAGTGTAAATGAATTTTTGCAAAATGTCTCTCAGGAACAACAATTGTTTCCTTGTGGGGCAATTGTCTTCTTTACAGACGACAATAGCCTTCAAAATGGCAATTGAAAATCGTTATTATTTTAATGAATAGGTTTCTTTTCATTTGCCATACATGGAGACTTATGAGGTTAATCATAAATGTAACTTGCAAATGTTACATTGAAATAGTGCCAAAAAGTACCAAATAAAACTAAGATAATTGTGACCAAAGCTGTGACGTATGTATACGTTTTATAAGTATTATGATATTTTTATTAGAAGAATATGAGTATATATTATACTCATTTAATAATAGATTAGGTAGACGGTAGGAGTTATTTCCGAAATCAAGGAAATTGTAGGCGAATAGCTAATTATTAGTTATGTAGCCTTGCTTGCAAAGCCTCACGGATCCTACGGCTCTACTAGAAATTTTGACTGATTTCGATATCGCTAACAAATGTTTGAAAATTTAAAGTCGATGTCATGTAGAGATATCGAGTAGGCCTACTGTCTAGTTCAGATTCTGATATTTAAATGTTCAATATAAAGTTTTCTCTTTACGAAATTATACGAAAATATACGCTATTTATTTATTTAAGGCGATCAAATTTGGATTTCTGAAATCTAACTAGAACTGTAGGTGTGTGAGCTATATTGAACGGCAGATATTGATGGATAGGAATTTAAAAGGCACGCTATATAATTACGGCAGAAAGAAGAAATTTAAAGAATATTCAGTGTACAAGTTTATTGTAAACATCGGTTACAGTCAGACTGCGAATATATGTTTTTTTATAAATTAATAAATGTTTTGTTAATACTATGTGTTTGTTTTTACATAATTATATTATATTCATGAAATTCTAAATGTTTAAAATGCGGAATTCAGTTGGATTGTATTTTAATCCTTCACACCTTGACTGATAGTATAAATTCCATAGATAGGTAAGCAATGCCTAACATAATGGTTGAAGCTACTATTACAGTAATACATTGCAAAATTTATGTAGAAGGAAATCAATTGCTGCATTAACACATATTTGACTTATTACTCGTAAATGTACTAGGTTTGTGGTAAAAATGGAAACCGGAATAAACTATGATTCATTCGAGTAACAGGAGTGGACGACTGCTAATGATAACGTACCTAATATTTTAGTTTTAATTAAAATAATTATCACACTTTTCCAGTTATATTGAATTGCCAGTATATAGTGAATTCCACGGGTCTGTCCACAATGTGTAGAGGTTGGTAGAGGTAGAGTTATATTGAAGAAGAAATATTTTATCCATTTAAGTTAGTGCTTGGAATCGAACTCTGACCGCATGAATTGCATGCCGGTCACTTATCCATTCGGCCACCATCGTTAGCATAGTGTGTACAAGCGAAATTAATATCAACATCGTATCGAAATATATTTACACAATTTTAATAATGGCATCAAAAGTATTATAATTCACCCAACTTGTTGCTCTGCCCATAATACATATTCACAAGTATTGATATTGTGTTGTGTAGTCCCCTCACAAGTTGTAAAATACCGAAGTTTCCACAGCTCTACGTGCCACTTGTTGCATGTAGAAAGGAATATCTCGACTTGTTCAGCTCTATGTGCGCCTGGTACTTCAGATGTCGTGAAAACTTGTCTGTGTAAATCCAATCCAACAAGTGGCAAATGACCACTTGTTGGCTTGACTTGTTCGAACATATTGTAAGAAATTATTTCAATAAAATTAATGTTCTATGCCGCTGTGATGTTCTGAATTGCATATTAGAGGCCAATCGGATCAGGCAAAACTGATACAGTTTGGCCTCGATCGAATTTCTGCAAATACACGTTCAATTTATTCTGGTTTGCTGAAAAAGTGGTCGCTTCAGCCGTCTGACGAGAACTTACTTTGAGGTCACAGTCCACACACACGATACGGAATTAGATCCGGTCAGTATGAACTGAAGGCAAAACTATTTACGTACTTGCAAATCATGCTCACTACTAAAATCCTCTTCAAAGATCAAAGAGATACTCTTCTGTTATCGTGTAACGCTTAGACAATAACGAGCATGACTTGCAACAAACTTGCTGTCATGTTCTTGGCTACCATTGCTTTCATAGTGTCAACATCATCATCATCAGCAACCCATTAATGTCCTACTGGTTGACTCCGGGTCTTCTCTCCTCTATCTAGAGAGCTGAGAAAGTTTAGGCCGTAATCCATACACGCTGTCCTAATATAGGTTGGTGGATCAGACATACACTTAGAACTTATTCTTGGGTATGTCGTTTCCTCATGATGTTTTCCTTCACTGTTAGCAGAAGGTAAATGACTTGATTAGACTGAACTTGACTTGATTGACTTTAATCTAAATCGAACTCTGACCGCATGATTTGCATGCCGGTCACTTATTCATTGGGCCACCATCCTTAGTATAATGTGTACGAGTGAAATTAGTGTCAACATCGTATCGAAATTTATTTACACAATTTAAATAATTTCAAGAATAGGATTTAAAAGCATATTACAGCCAACTTGTTGCTCTGCGCATAATACATGTTCACATCTATAATATTGATGTGTATTCCCCACACAAGTATAAGTTGTAGAATTCTCCAAGTTCCCACAGCTCTAGGTGCCACTTGTTGCATGTAGAAAGGAATATCTCCACTTGTTCAGCTTCATGTGCGCCTGGTAAACTTGTCTGTGAAGATCCAACAAGTGGCAAGTGACCACTTGTTGGCTTGACTTTTTCGAATATATTGTAAGAAATTATGTCAATAAAATAATTAATTATTTGATTAATTTATTCTATGCCGCTGTGATGGTCAGAATTGCAAAAAAATCTTGGTATTGTATTTAGTAACTAGCTGTGCCCACGACTTCGTTCGAGTGCGATTGTATGTTTTTTTTTGTTTTTCACGGAACTCGTAAGTTGCTCTTTATGACATAACCTCCACCTATAAGTCCCGTCGAAATCGGTTCAGTAATTATGGAGTTTACCTCGAACAAACAGACAGACAAATATTTTACAAAGTGTGGTTTTGTCATAATCTTACGTAAAATAAAAAGGCATTTAGAAAATACTTATCAGCTTAGAGAGAAGTATAGCCGTGAAAAAAGAGATATAATAAAAAAGAGACATAATAATAATAATATTCTACCACATTTACACAATTATATATAATATAAATAATAATAATAATATAATAATATATTTGCACAATTTTAATAATGGCATCAAAAGTATTATAATTCACTCAACTTGTTGCTCTGCCCATAATACTCGTACATATTCACAAGTATTGATATGTGTTGTGTAGTCCCCTTACAAGTTTTAAAATACCCAGGTTTCCACAGCTCTACGTGCCACTTGTTGCATGTAGAAAGGAATATCTCGACTTGTTCAGCTCTATGTGCGCCTGGTACTTCAGATGTCGTGAAAACTTGTCTGTGAAAATCCAATCCAACAAGTGGCAAATTTCCACTTGTTGTCTTGACTTGTTCGATTCGAACATATTGTAAGAAATTATTTCAATAAAATTAATGTTCTATGCTGCTGTGATGTTCTGAATTGCATATTAGAGGCCGATCGGATCAGGCGAAACTGATACAGTTTGGCCTCGATCGAATTTCTGCAAATACACGTTCAATTTATTCTGGTTTGCTGAAAAAGTGGTCGCTTCAGCAGTCTGACGAGAACTTACTTTGAGGCCACAGTTCACACACACGATACGGGATTGGATCCGATCAGTATGAACTGAAGGCAAAACTATTTACGTACTTGCAAATCATGCTCACTACTAAAATCCTCTTCAAAGATGATAGAGATACCTAGATAGATCTAGCTAGATCGTTGTGTTTATTTAATAACAAGTTTATCTAACGGCATCAATAAGCACCATAATTACTACGAGTACATACTACTACTTGTTAAATATGTCACTCATCTGTTATCGTGTAACGCTTAGACAATAACGAGCATGACTTGCGACATACTTGCTGTCATGTTCTTGGCTACCATTGCTTTCATAGTGTCAACATTATCATCATCAGCAACCCATTAATGTTCCACTGGGGACTCCGGGTCTTCTCTCCTCTATCTAGAGAGCTGAGAAAGTTCAGGCCATAATCCACACACGCTGTCCTAATATAGGTTGGTGGATCAGACATACACTTAGAACTTATTCTTGGGTATGTCGTTTCCTCATGATGTTTTCCTTCACTGTTAGCAGAAGATAAATGACTTGACTAGTATTATTATTATTATTGGTATAGCACACTAGCAGCTAGTTAGCTGATGCGTGTGTATCAAATAGCTTGGAGATGTTTTCTTTATCCAATCTGTTCTTGAATGCGTTTAAAGTGGGAGCCATGACAACACTTTCCGGTAGTCTGTTCCATGCCTTCACGACTCTGTTAGGCAGGAAGTGTTTCATTGGTTTCTTATTTGATGTATTTTCCCAAAGTTTTAGTGGATGACCTCGTAGGTGTTTATTGTCGTTTTTCATGTACATGTCTTTAAGGCTGGGCACATCATAATGGTCTGTGAGGATTTTGTAGGTCTCTATTAAACTTCCTCTCTGTCTACGTTGTTCTAGTGTGGTAAGGCCAAGGATCTTGAGGCGCTGCTCATAGGATAAGTTACGTATAGGACCAACCATTTTAGTAGCTCTTCTCTGCACGTTATCAATGAGTTTGATGTCCTTTTTAAAGTAAGGGTCCCAGACTACATAAGCATGTTCAAGGAGAGGTCTTACATAAGTCTTGTATAGCTTTATAAACGTTTGTGGTGTGAGACACTTGAATGCTTTACGGATGATATAGAGTATGGAATTTGTTTTCCTTACGATATTGTGTATATGGGTTTCCCACTTGAGGTCCTCTGTCACAGTAACTCCTAAATCCCTTTGCGATGCGACTGGTGTTAATTGCTTTTGGCCAAGGTAGTATACTTTTCGTGAATTATTTTTACCAATGTGTAGTACTGTGCATTTATCAACATTTAATGTTAGAAGCCATTCCTGGGTCCAGTTAAATATATTATTTAGGTCATTTTGGATGGCTTGACAATGTGTTTGAGGGTTTCCAAAGAATTTTGTATCATCAGCAAAAAGTGAGAATCGTAGTTGTAGAGTATTCTTTAAATCCGTGAGATATATGATGAAAAGTAATGGACCGAGCACCGAGCCCTGAGGTACGCCACTGAGTACTCTTTGAGGTCTCGAGAGGACTTCCCCAATGCGTACACGAAATGTTCTGTCTGTGAGAAAGTCACTAATCCAGGCTAGCAATCTTCCACGTATGCCAATATGTTCCAATTTGTGGATGAGACGTTTTAAGGGGACTCGGTCGAATGCTTTCTCGTAGTCCAAATAGATAACATCTGTTGGCAGTCCATTGTTATGATTCTGTGTCCAATCATTTAAGCAGCTAAGCAGATTTGTTGCAACCGAACGTCCTGGCATAAAACCATGTTGTTCATTCAGGATTAATTGTTCTTGTGTTAGAAATAGTCTTATATGGTTGGCGATTATCTTCTCCATGGTTTTGCACAGAACGCTTGTCAGACTTATTGGCCTGTAATTGACAGGTAATAATTTATTTCCTTTCTTGTAAATCGGCACCACATTGGCCATTTTCCAATCAAGTGGTACTATCCCATCGTTTAGTGATTTGTTCATAATTGTCGCTATTTTGTCAGTGAGAGCGTTTGAGCATTTTTTGAGTAGCATTGACGGAATATCGTCGGGTCCAGTAGCTGTAGTGTCGTTAAAGTTGACCAGAGTCTTTCCCACCAAATCACCAGTAATATTAAAATCTTGAATGGCATTGATAACTCTAGGGAAATTGACATTTGGCATTGGTCCATCTGGTTCGTTCACAAAACTCAATTTAAATTGTTCGGCAAAGACTTCGGCAATTTGCTCAGGTTTCATAACTAGTTCATTGGACCCACTTTTTATTACGTTAGGAATACAAATTTTAGAGTTAAGCTGTTTTCTAATATAACCATAGAATGCCTTGGAACCTGTAGCTATGATATTGGATTCAAATAACATTCTTCTATTTCTAGAAAGTTTTATGATTTTGTTATTGACTATTCTGTATTCTTGGTAGGACTTTTCATTTGGATTGATTCTGTACTTGGTCCACAATGCTTTTTTATGTTCAGTCAAATCGATAATTTCCTTGTTGATCCAGGGTTTGTTAAGTCGTCGTTTGTTGTTTATAACCTTTTTGGGTATGTAATTCTCTATTGAGGAGTGGATTTGGTTTTTAAATGAGAGCCACATGTCATCAACAGATTCTTCAGCCATCCTTAAATTATTTCCAAGGTAGCTAGTTATTTTTTCATAATCAGCCCTGAAGAAGTCAAACTGGGTGGTTTTTTGGTTTTCACTATGTTTGGTTTTGACACTGATTACTTGCAGCGTAGCAGTAATAACTAAATGATCGCTTTTTCCTATTGGAGGGTGACACTCAACGTCACATATCAATGAATCGTCATTGCAGAGTATGAGGTCCAACAGAGATTCTTCCTGGTTACGTTTTCTAGTGATTTGAGTAACAAGTTGATCAAGATTGCTGTTTGAGTACATATGAAGAAAAGCCTCTGATAAGCTGTCATATCCATGAATTTTTTGAAGAGGCCATTTTATCCATGGCAAGTTGAAATCTCCTGCAATAATTACAGTTCTTTCTGATGCCGCTTTTTCAATTGTATTGAACAATATTTCATCTGATTTTGAAAGTGAGCTAGATGGTGGCCTGTATACACATGCCATAAGTAAGGTGAGTTCTTTGTACTGAATATCAAGCCATAGTGCTTCAACCATATCATTTTGATATGTATTATTAACTTTAGATATAACAGTATAGCCATTTGTTACGTTCGTAATATACACAGCCACACCACCACCTCTTCTCTGACCTCTGTCCAGACGGTACAATGTATATCCTGGAATATTGATAATACTGTTTGTGATTGCAGAGTGCAGATGAGTTTCTGTTATTAAAATGAATGCAGGTTTATAATTATTAACCTCTATAAGAAATAAATCAAATTTTGCCGTTAGGGATGCCAAGTTCGTGTATAAAAGACGCAGTTCAGAAACCACTACATTGTTTAGTTTTTTGTGGTGCTGATAATTCTCGGAACTTTATTAATAAATTTAATGGTTAGATCTTTTTCACCATTATCCACTCTGTCGGCTAGTTCTTCTCTAAGTTTCTTAAGTTGGTCTCTTTGGTAGGGCGTCATATCCGATTTGGCGCTAACTGTTTTGGGTAACTTGTTTTTGTTCTTCAAAACATTAATAGCGACGTGTTTTTTCGCTAATACCACCTTAAGTGCACGGGGTTTATCAATGTTTGATGAAGGCTTGCCTAAGCGAAATGTTGATACAATCTCTGATGCTTGTACGGAAAGCGAAGCAAGTGTATTGGTCACAGAATCTTTGTCATGAAGCTTCCTGTCTTCCGAAGAAGTTGAAGTTGACTCAGTTATTCCATACATAATAACGTTGCGACTACGATTTTTACGATCCTCAATTTCATTAATCACCAAGTCCAGGTTTATCGCAGCGGGGCGTTGGTTGCATAGTTCTTGAACTTGCTGCTTGAGTTCAGTAACTAACCTGCGTAGTTCTGGTACCTTTTTTTTTTTTTTTTTTTTTTTTTTTAAGAGGGGAAATGCATTACGCATACCGCCCCGTGCGGGGACACGGGACGGTTATGTGGGACTCGCCGGTCTTAAAAGGACCGGAATACCCACTAAAACCCCTCTGTGCACCGTCGCTTCGCCGTAATGGGTGGGCCCTGGAACTTGTTATAACATCAGCAGCCCACCCAGCGACAGCCCCTTACGGGGCACCGACACCGGGCCCTTTCGGGCCCTAACACCGAACGACAGCGTCCGGGTGCACCGGGGACGCTGTCGACCTTCGCGGAAAGGAGCGGGTGAGGAAGTGAACCCCGATCCCCCACCCGCAGCCTTTACTATGGCGGCATCAGGCGCATATGCGCTCGCTGACGCCGCCCAGTTCGCCGGCGGCGGATCGGCTCCGCAAGGGCAGATTCCTCCCGGAGCCGCTCCGCCGCCTCCTTCTGCGAGATGACTTCCTCGCAGAAGGATGCGACCGCTTCCCAACTCCTGTCGCTGCCGGCCATCGAGCTCATGACGGCCGGCAGCGAGAGGTCCTCTCCAACGACTGCGACGAGGCCACGGCGCAGCCCTTCCCACGCCGGACAAGACTCCAGCGTGTGCTGCGCCGTGTCGTCGTCGCAGTCGCAGTGGTGGCAGACGGGACTCGATTCCCTCCTAGCGACCCTGTACAGGTAATGCCCGAAGCACCCATGCCCGGACAAAACCTGCACCAGTCGGAAGGAAAGGGTCCCGTGCTGCCGCCCCATCCACTCCAGCAGGATCGGCCGGAGCGCCTCCACGGTCCAGAAACCGGCCCGTGGAGCCCCCAGCCGACCCTGCCACTTCACGACGGTGGCTATGCGGGCGACCTCGCGCCACTCGCGCACCTGTTCGGGCAGAGGGGACTGCCCGTCCGCCCGAACTGCCGCCACCCGCCGATACACTTCGGCGAGCACTTCCGCCTCCAAGTCCCACGGGGGAGTCCCGGCCAACGCGCACGCCGCGTCTGCCGACACGGTGCGGTAACCGCGTATGGCTCTGACCGCCATCATTCGTTGAGGTCTCCTCAAACGATCTCTATTTTGGGCGGTCAGAGCCGCCGCCCACACCGGTGCGCCGTACAGCGCCATGGACCTGACTACCCCCGTGTAAAGCCGGCGACAAGACAAGCTGGGTCCGCCCAGGTTCGGCAGTAAACGCCCTAGGGCGGACGCAGCACCCTCCAATTTTGCCGCCAGCTGTCGGAAGTGCTCGTCGAAGAGCCACCGCCCGTCTAGAATCAGGCCCAGATACCTCATCTGGGCCTGCACCGGTACGAGGACCGAGCCAACATTGATTGAGGCGCCGGCAGGTGGACCGCGACGGGGCCCGTGAAACATCAGGGCCTCCGTCTTATTAAGGGCCACCCTAAGCCCCAGCGCCTCAATGCGCCCGACCACCTGGGAGACCCCCGTGGTGGCCAGGCGCGCCGCTTCCTCGAAGTTCCGTCCCCGGGCTGCTACCAGCGTGTCATCAGCGTAGCAGAGTACGCTCAGCCCGGGGGGAAGTTCGGCGCGCAGGACCCAGTCGTAACCGATGTTCCACAAGAGGGGGCCAAGAACGGACCCCTGCGGAACACCGGCCGACGTCGCCCTGCGCCCAACGTTGGCGTCTCGGTCCTCGTACAGGACGCTCCTCTCCTTCAGATAGTCTGCCACCAGCAGCTGGATATATGCGGGCACTCCATGATACCGGAGCGCCTCCGCGATGCTGCTGAATGGCAGACTATTGAAGGCGTTGGCGATGTCCAACGACACCGCCAACATCACGCCGCCTCCCATGACGGCCTCCTCGGCCGCGGCCCTCAGGGCCAGAATGGCGCCAACCGTCGAACGCCCGGTCCGGAAACCAAACTGGGCGTCCGACAGGTCGGGGCCGACCTCGCGAAGGTGCCGGACGATGCGGGCAGCGAGAACTCTCTCCAGCAACTTCCCCGCCTCGTCCAGCAACACGATAGGCCTGTAGGCCGCGGCCGAGTCCGGGGCCCTCCCCGGCTTCGGCAAGAGCACCAGCTTCCCCACTTTCCAGCGCTCAGGGAACCTTCCGGACGCCAGACAGGCGCCGAAAAGGTCCCTGAGGCGGTCCCCCATGTGGTCAAGGGTCAGAGCCAACACTCGGGCCGGAATTCCATCCGGTCCGGGGGCGGTGTTCTTTCCGCGGATCCGCAGAACAGCCGCCCCCAACTCCGCCTCCGTGACAGGCGGAACATCTAAGTTAGCCTCCCGGACATCGGCCAGATTGGCCATCGCCGGGGGCGTATGCTCCGCCTGAGGAGGAAAAAGACCCTCGACCACTTCAGTGAGGAAGCTGGGCCGGAGAGACTCGGTAAGGGGGGGGCCCTGCGCGCGGAGCTTCCCAAGCGCCGCGCGGTATGGGCGACCCCAGGGGTCACGATCGAGTCCCTCCAGCATTTCTGCTCTTGCCCGCTCTTTGGCGCGACAGATGGCCAGCTTGAACGATTCTCGCGCCTCGCGCAGAGCCTCGAACAGCTGGCCCTCCCTCTCATCTCCGCGGTGACGCCGCCGACTGCGAGTATGCGACCTCCGGGCACGAATGCAGGCCGCACGGAGGTCAGCCAGCTCCTGGGACCACCAGTAAACCCCCCTCCTGGGAGGCCGACGCCGGACGCGGGGCATGGCCGCATCGCAAACCTGCGTAAACGCATCGCAGATGCGGTCAGCCTCAGCGTCAACCCCCCCGAAGGGAGGCTGCGGAGACAGCCAAGCCTGAACAATGGCCGCCTCCTCCAGTAGGTCCCTGTCCAGCTTACTCACAGCCCACCGCGGAAATCGGGGAGCTCTGTCCGCCGCGTGACCCCTGCCGGGGTCCTGGGGACTTCGGGAGAGCTCTACTCGGATATAACGGTGATCCGAGAGAGTCTCCGCCTCCTCCAGGACGCACCAGCTCCTTACACGCGCGGCGACGGCAGGGGTAGCGAACGAGAGGTCCACTATCGACCCACCCTGCCGCCGAACGCACGTGTTGGTGGCACCTCTGTTGAGAAGACAGAGGCCCACTGAATCAGCCCATTCCTCGACCGCTCTTCCACGGGCGTCCGTCCTAGGGGATCCCCAGGTCTCGGACTTGGCATTAAAATCCCCCAGGACTAAAACGCGGCCCGGTGCCAATCGCCGTATCGAGGTCTCCAGAGATGTTAAGAAGACCTCGAAATCCGCCAGACTCCGGTTGGGGGAGAAATACACTCCGAAGAGCAAAATTCCCCCCCACTCGGCGGCAACGTATCCCGAGCCCTTGTCTCTGAGCGACAAAGGCGGGGAACGAGACGCCGTGGAGCCGACGATTGCCACGGAGCTGTCCCGATCACCCACCCAGTTTGGGCGAGGAGGGACGTAGTACGGCTCCGCGGCTACGGCCACACCTATTGACCACTCCGCCATGGATTGCAGGAAGAGATCCTGCGCTCCGGCGGAGTGGTTCAAATTGGCCTGGAGGAGGAGGATATGTTCGCAGTCCATTATTGAGACGGCGAAACAAACACATCCTCCTCCATGCTGTCCACCGTGGACGGTCGAGCGACGCCGGAGGCAGTCTGGGTCGAGAGACTGCCCCCAGCACTGGACTTAAAAGCCCCGGGAGGGGGTCTACACCCCTTCTGCCCCACAGAATGATTGGCGGGCAGGTTGCCCGCCTTACATAAGGGGCAGTTGGGAGCGGCGGAACAGGCCGCTGCCTTGTGCCCCGGCCCACCACAACGGTAGCAAAGCTCCGTGCAGTCGAAGCTGCTCTTGCAGGCCACGCCGACGTGCCCCGTCGTCATGCACCGGTAGCACCGCGCGGGCCGAGGAGCCAGCAAGGTGACCCTTGCTGAACTCCAGCCCACGAGGACGCGACCGGTCGCGGCCAGGGTGTTGGCCGCAGCGACGGGGCACTGAGCCCACACAGCTCCGACCCCACGTGGGCCGGGGCGGATGGCGCCGACCTTGATAGAGACCAGGGGACAGCCAGTCACCTTGTGAATGGCCCCCTGGACTTCTTCGGACGTCACAGAGTCGTCCAGACCCGAGATGCGCATCTCTGCGCACTTGGTGGGCCTGGCGACTCTTACGCCACCCTCCGCCTCAAAGAGACCCCGCAGCCTCTCGGCTACAGCGTCGGCCGTCTTGCTTCCGTCCGCACCGGAGAATTCCAAAATTCGAGCCCCGGTGCGGGCGACGCGCGTCTTGACGCCGTTGGGGCCAAGATCGACGGCCCCGACATCCTGGCGCGCCCTCCTAAAGACGGCCGCGTAGGAGAGGCCGCTCTCCGCCGCCTCCTGGGACACCGTGATTACCACGGCGGCCGATTTAGGCGGCTGAAGCCTCCCGGGCCTCCTCTTCTCCTTCTTCGCGGCCTTTTCCGCCTTCCTCTTGTCACGCCTCCTTTTGCGCTGAGCCCTTTTGCTAGCCCCAGCCGTCTGCCATCCCTCATCGGAGGGAGCAGAGGGGCCGGGGCCAGGCGTCGGCGCGCGCGGCACACGCGCAGACGCACGCGCACGTGCGGGCGCGCGCGCCGAAGGGCCAGGCTTGGAGGCGCGAGCTTCCGCCGGAGTCCTGAGGGTCGGAAAGTCCCTCTGGGACACTGACGGGACCTTGGGAGGCCCCGTCACCCGGCCCAAAGTCCTGGACCGGGATCCGGCGGGTGTCGGCGCTGACGCCGCCGCCGCCGCAAAAGACCGGCCCACCGTGACCGGTGGGGCCGGCTTCGCTGCCGCGGACGACCGTACGTCCGCGGCGAGTGGCGGGCGGAGGCGCGGTTCCGGCGGCAGTCTTGCCGCCAGACCCTCCAGACGTGCGTCAAGCATGGTCCCGACTGAGACCATTACCTGCCGCAGCTGCGCGTCCGACAGAGAGGAAGGCGTATCCCCCGTCACACTTGGCGGCGGCTGCCGCTCACTATCTCTCAGCTGGCGGAGTTCGGCGCGAAGCTCCGCCATCTCTTTGACGAGGCGGTCATTGACCGCCCGGAGATGCTCGATCTCCTCGGAGGCGGTGCGCTTGGTGAGCACGTCCACCACCTCCCGGAGCTGAGCAGCCGCCGTCTTCAGGGCCCCAACGAACGTGCCCTTCAGCTGGGTGCTCCGTGTCGCCACCGTTAGTATGGCGTCCACAGAGTCCCCAGCCGACCTTACTAGCTCGTCGATGGAGCCGTCTTTATCCCTCCTGGAGCGGACCTTGTCCAAGTAATGTGTCGCGGCATCAACCGCGACACGCTCCTTTTCCGCTCGTGTGCGAGCAGTCAGCTCCCGCTGGGTCAAAAGGAGTGACCCCTGGGTCGCACACAAAGAGTCCACTGTCAAGGGGGTCGGCGTCTGAGACCTAGATCCCGCAGCTAAGGTCCTCTTCGGGGCCGGAATATCCGGCCCCAGATCCTCCCTGGAGCCGCCAGGACTCCTTTTTCTTTTAGAGAGTCGGCCGCTTGCCGAACTCTCTGGCCGGACGTCACTCAAAGAGCCACCGTCGAAGTCCAACTCGGACTCCGACCCATCCCCGTAGCTCATCGAGCTCTGCCGGCTGCCCCGACGTGATCGCGACTGCGGCCATGATCGCGCGGCAGCCGGCGTAGCAGGCCGCGCAAAAGTAGACTGGCCAGATGGACCAGCCTCTGAGCTCGCCAGAATGGGCGAGCGCGCCCTATCTCCCTCTACACCCTTCTTTCCTCTCTTCTTTTTATTTTTTAAATGCAAATCCATATTTGTTCCCACGATTAGAGACGAAATAAAGGTCGATCCCCGGGTGACGCTCATTCCGGGGACAAGCCTACTTACCTCACTGGGGTCGGCAGGTACCAGGGGGTTTTTAAGACTTTACTGTCTGGTTTTATTGAGATTTCCTTCTCGCAGGCCGGCCAATGAAGGCAAGCCCCTCGGTCCCGTCAAGCCGCTAGACGTGATCAACGACACTCGACGGGATAACGATCTCTCTGGCAGGGTCAGGTTTCCCCTCCCCTATACGCCCGGTGATTTTTTAGAGAGGTTTTCCTTCCTCGCAGCCGCAGTGGCAGCCCCCGCTCCAGCGCCCAAACGCCGGCTTGCGGTGTGAGCGCGGCGGCCGAAGCCGCCCCCCGCTGTTTATTTTTTACAGAGGTTTTGTTCCTCGCAGCCCCCACCCCGAGAGGTGGTTGCCCCCGTTCCAGCCCCTAAGGGCCGGGTTACGGTATGGTGTCAGACTATTAGCCGTCACCCGGCAATATACAAGGCTTCTCATGAGAGAAGCCAAGAATTGCCAAGTGACGTTGCCCGGGGTGCACCGGCCAGAGCAGAAGGCTCCGGCTCACGAGGAGGTCCCTGCCTCAATCCTTCCTCACATTCACCACACAAGTAAGACAGCTTAGGATTTTGTAAACAAAACACACGCAGTTCAGTTGCGCTTAATCCACTACATTTAACGCATATTGCCCTCTTGCAGCCTTTACATGTTATTTTAGAATTCTTATCGTCTTGTATTTGTGTGTCACACTTATAGCATTGAGCCATGATTATGAGTTTTTTTTTTTACGAAACTAATTAAGTAATTAAGTATATTCTATCTTTGTAGCAGTGGCAACACAGCAATAGGTAATTACGACTTGATGACAACGTCAAAGTGACAGTTATGTCTCTTTGACAGTTTCAACTTGACAGATTAGAACGTTGAACACTTTATTTTATAAAATATTTATGTGGGTGGATGAAAAATAATGCTATCTTTAAAATGTCAAACACAATTTTTAACACTCGTTTTTCCTTTGATTATTAACTAGTTCACTATATATTTTAGTTCGTAATCCACAACAGTTACTAATCTCCAAACTAAGCACAACTAACACTTCGATTGTTCACTTTTACGCAAACTTTTAATTATTTTTCCGAGAGCGAACGAACGCGATGTTGACCGAGTGACAACCGATGACGTATCAGTATATGATGACGTATTAGTACATACATATTAATCTAAATCGAACTCTGACCGCATGATTTGCATGCCGGTCACTTATTCATTGGGCCACCATCCTTATTAGTGTCAACATTGTATCGAAATTTATTTACACAATTTAAATAATTTCAAGAATAGGGTTTAAAAGCATCATATTACAGCCAACTTGTTGCTCTGCGCATAATACATATTCACATCTATAATATTGATGTATATTCCCCACACAAGTATAAGTTGTAGAATCCTCCAAGTTCCCACAGCTCTAGGTGCCACTTGTTGCATGTAGAAAGGAATATCTCCACTTGTTCAGCTTCATGTGCGCCTGGTAAACTTGTCTGTGAAGATCCAACAAGTGGCAAATGACCACTTGTTGGCTCGACTTTTTCGAATATATTGTAAGAAATTATTTCAAAAAAATTAATGTTCTATGCCGCTCTCTGATGTTCAGAATTGCATAATAGAGGCCGATCGGATCAGGCGAAACTGATACAGTTTGGTTTCGATCGGATTCCTGCAAAAACATCATCATCATCATATCAGCCTAACGACGGGTTGCGGGCGGCCGTTGGTTAGAGGCGGCACAGGACACACATTCAGTTTATTCTGGTTTGCTTCAGCCGTCTGATGCGAACTTACTTTGAGGCTGGATCCGGTCAGTATGAACGGCAAAACTTTACGTACTTGCAAATCATGCTCACTACTAAAATCCTCTTCAAAGACGAAAGAGATACCTAGATATAGATCGTTGTGTTTATTTATTAACAAGTTTGTCTAACAGCATCAATGAGCACCATAATTATTATTATGAGTACATACTACTATTTGTTAAATATGTCACTCATCTGTTATCGTGTAACGCTTAGATAATAACGAGCATGACTTGCGACAAACTTGCTGTCATGTTCTTGGCTACCATTGCTTTCATCGTGTCAACGTCATCATCATCAGCAACCCATTAATGTTCCACTGGAGGACTCCGGGTCTTCTCTCCTCTATCTAGAGAGCTGAGAAAGTTCAGGCCGTAATCCACACACGCTGTCCTAATATAGGTTGGTGGATCAGACATACACTTAGAATTTATTCTTGGGTATGTCGTTTCCTCATAATGTTTTCCTTCACTGTTAGCAGAAGGTAAATCACTTGACTAGTACATATTAATCTAAATCGTACTCTGACCGCATGATTTGCTTGCCGGTCACTTATTCATTGGGCCACCATCCTTATTAGTGTCAACATTGTATCGAAATTTATTTACACAATTTAAATAATTTCAAGAATAGGGTTTCAAAACATCATATTACAGCCAACTTGTTGCTCTACGCATAACACATGTTCACATCTATAATATTGATGTGTATTCCCCACACAAGTAAAAGTTGTAGAATCCTCCAAGTTCCCACAGCTCTAGGTGCATGTAGATAGGAATATCTCCACTTGTTCAGCTTCATGTGCACCTGGTACTTCAGATGTCGTGAAAACTTGTCTGTGAAGATCCAACAAGTGGCAAATGACCACTTGTTGGCTTGACTTTTTCGAATATATTGTAAGAAATTATGTCAATAAAATAATTAATTATTTGATTAATTTATTCTATGCCGCTGTGATGGTCAGAGTTGCAAAAAAATCTTGATATTGTATTTAGTAACTAGCTGTGCCCACGACTTCGTTCGAGTGCGATTGTATGTTTTTTTTTTGTTTTTCACGGAACTCGTAAGTTGCTCTTTATGACATAACCTCCACCTATAAGTCCCGTCGAAATCGGTTCAGTAATTATGGAGTTTACCTCGAACAAACAGACAGACAAATATTTTACAAAGTGTGGTTTTGTCATAATCTTACGTAAAATAAAAAGGCATTTAGAAAATACTTATCAGCTTAGAGAGAAGTATAGCCGTGAAAAAAGAGACATAATAATAATAATATTCTACCACATTTACACAATTATATATAATATAAATAATAATAATAATATAATAATATATTTGCACAATTTTAATAATGGCATCAAAAGTATTATAATTCACTCAACTTGTTGCTCTGCCCATAATACTCGTACATATTCACAAGTATTGATATGTGTTGTGTAGTCCCCTTACAAGTTTTAAAATACCCAGGTTTCCACAGCTCTACGTGCCACTTGTTGCATGTAGAAAGGAATATCTCGACTTGTTCAGCTCTATGTGCGCCTGGTACTTCAGATGTCGTGAAAACTTGTCTGTGAAAATCCAATCCAACAAGTGGCAAATTTCCACTTATTGTCTTGACTTGTTCGATTCGAACATATTGTAAGAAATTATTTCAATAAAATAAATGTTTTATGCTGCTGTGATGTTCTGAATTGCATATTAGAGGCCGATCAGATCAGGCGAAACTGATACAGTTTGGCCTCGATCGAATTTCTGCAAATACACGTTCAATTTATTCTGGTTTGCTGAAAAAGTGGTCGCTTCAGCAGTCTGACGAGAACTTACTTTGAGGCCACAGTTCACACACACGATACGGAATCGGATCCGATCAGTATGAACTGAAGGCAAAACTATTTACGTACTTGCAAATCATGCTCACTACTAAAATCCTCTTCAAAGATGAAAGAGATACCTAGATAGATCTAGCTAGATCGTTGTGTTTATTTAATAACAAGTTTATCTAACGGCATCAATAAGCACCATAATTACTACGAGTACATACTACTACTTGTTAAATATGTCACTCATCTGTTATCGTGTAACGCTTAGACAATAACGAGCATGACTTGCGACATACTTGCTGTCATGTTCTTGGCTACCATTGCTTTCATAGTGTCAACGTCATCATCATCAGCAACCCATTAATGTTCCACTGGGGACTCCGGGTCTTCTCTCCTCTATCTAGAGAGCTGAGAAAGTTCAGGCCATAATCCACACACGCTGTCCTAATATAGGTTGGTGGATCAGACATACACTTAGAACTTATTCTTGGGTATGTCGTTTCCTCATGATGTTTTCCTTCACTGTTAGCAGAAAGTAAATGACTTGACTAGTACATACATATTAATCTAAATCGAACTCTGACCGCATGATTTGCATGCCGGTCACTTATTCATTGGGCCACCATCCTTAGTATAATGTGTACGAGTGAAATTAGTGTCAACATCGTATCCACATTAAAAAATTTATTTACACAATTTAAATAATTTCAAGAATAGGATTTAAAAGCATATTACAGCCAACTTGTTGCTCTGCGCATAATACATGTTCACATCTATAATATTGATGTGTATTCCCCACACAAGTATAAGTTGTAGAATTCTCCAAGTTCCCACAGCTCTAGGTGCCACTTGTTGCATGTAGAAAGGAATATCTCCACTTGTTCAGCTTCATGTGCGCCTGGTAAACTTGTCTGTGAAGATCCAACAAGTGGCAAGTGACCACTTGTTGGCTTGACTTTTTCGAATATATTGTAAGAAATTATGTCAATAAAATAATTAATTATTTGATTAATTTATTCTATGCCGCTGTGATGGTCAGAATTGCAAAAAAATCTTGGTATTGTATTTAGTAACTAGCTGTGCCCACGACTTCGTTCGCGTGCGATTGTATGTTTTTTTTTGTTTTTCACGGAACTCGTAAGTTGCTCTTTATGACATAACCTCCACCTATAAGTCCCGTCGAAATCGGTTCAGTAATTATGGAGTTTACCTCGAACAAACAGACAGACAAATATTTTACAAAGTGTGGTTTTGTCATAATCTTACGTAAAATAAAAAGGCATTTAGAAAATACTTATCAGCTTAGAGAGAAGTATAGCCGTGAAAAAAGAGACATAATAATAATAATATTCTACCACATTTACACAATTATATATAATATAAATAATAATAATATTTTTTTTTTAAGTTTTTTTTATTTATTTATCTAAACTTACAACTATCCTTACAGAATATTCCAATACGATAGTGAAGCCATCTCAACCAGGAAACTATAATGATATTACTTAGTCTTAAAAACTAGTTACCTAACACAACAAAATAAATTAAACTTATTTGTAACAAATAACAATTAACGCTATTCTGTTGAATTCACTCAGAGTACATGCAAACAGATCACATTTCGCGTGGATAGTATTGAGTGTGTGAAATGCTCGCGTTACCGGTGCTTCTTTTAGTAAATTTGTTTAAGCGTTTGGTACTACCAACAGTGGCGGCCTGCGCCTGCGCGAGATGTATCTGTCGGGGACCCTTAGCCGCAATAATTGTAGCAAACTAGCATTTTCCAATTTGCCCCTTAATATTTTAAATATATGTAAGGTAAGCGCTAGTTCCCTTCTAGCCCTTAACTCATTGTAACCAACCATACCCAAGATGAACAAAGTTGGGTACATCAAAGGATAGAAGGGATACACGCCGTACAGCCGCATATACAAGTATCGGACAAATTTGTTCTGTATACGCTCCAACATAAGACTATATTTAGCTTCATGTGGAACCCAGATGACTGCATTACATTCGAGCTGACTTCTTACTAAAGCGTTATATAATACGATAACAGCATTAATATTAGTAAAGCTATTTACTCTACGTAGTACAAAGCCCAGATTTCTGTACGCTTTTTTGCATATCGTGACAATGTGGCTTCGAAACGTAAGTTCAGAAGTAATTGTCACTCCCAGATCCTTAACGGTTGTGACACGTTCAAGGGAAGTGTTTCGAATTTTGTAATCATACTGCAGTGGAGTTCGAGTACGAGAGAAACTGATGGTAAGGCACTTCGAGGTATTAAATTCTAGGCGGTTGTCCCTACTCCAATTAACCACTCTATCAATGTCTCCCTGAAGCCTTTTACAATCCTCTATATTGTGCACAGGGAGATAAAGCTTGAGGTCATCTGCAAAGAGCAAGCATTCGGCCTCCTGAACTACCTCTGGTAGATCATTGATCATCAGTATAAATTCCAGAGGACCGAGGTTGCTGCCTTGACTGACTCCAGACCTTGTGAAATAGGGCTCAGAACTATGACCTGCATAATCCACATACTGCCTCCTATCACTCATATAACTACCAAAGAATTTTAAAAGGTGTGGGGTAAAACCAACAGCAGCTAACTTTCCTAGCAAGACATCATTATTGACCAAGTCAAAAGCTTTTCGAAGATCGAAGTAAGCGGCATCAATTTGTCCCCCACCATCCACCACTGGTATAATATGAGTCATATAAGTAAGTAGATTACTGTTAGTACTTCTCTCCGGTCGGAAACCGTGTTGGGCCATTGAGAGTTGCGCACTTACTTGTGGTAGAATGGCTTTTTGAATAGCAGATTCCAAGAGTTTAGCCGGCGTAGACAGTACCGCTATCGGCCTGTATTCTTCCACTGCTATTCCAGAACCAATTATAATTCACTCAACTTGTTGCTCTGCCCATAATACATATTCACAAGTATTGATATGTGTTGTGTAGTCCCCTCACAAGTTTTAAAATACCCAGGTTACCACAGCTCTACGTGCCACTTGTTGCATGTAGAAAGGAATATCTCGACTTGTTCAGCTCTATGTGCGCCTGGTACTTCAGATGTCGTGAAAACTTGTCTGTGAAAATCCAATCCAACAAGTGGCAAATTTCCACTTGTTGTCTTGACTTGTTCGATTCGAACTGATACTATTTGGCCTCGATCGAATTTCTGCAAATACACGTTCAATTTATTCTGGTTTGCTGAAAAAGTAGTCGCTTCAGCCGTCTGACGAGATCTTACTTTGAGGCCACAGTCCACACACACGATACGGAATTGGATCCGATCAGTATGAACTGAAGGCAAAACTTTACGTACTTGCAAATCATGCTCACTACTAAAATCCTCTTCAAAGATGAAAGAGATACCTAGATAGATCTAGCTAGATCGTTGTGTTTATTTAATAACAAGTTTATCTAACGGCATCAATAAGCACCATAATTACTACGGGTACATACTACTACTTGTTAAATATGTCACTCATCTGTTATCGTGTAACGCTTAGACAATAACGAGCATGACTTGCGACAAACTTGCTGTCATGTTCTTGGCTACCATTGCTTTCATCGTGTCAACATCATCATCATCAGCAACCCATTAATGTTCCACTGGGGGACTCCGGGTCTTCTCTCCTCTATCTAGAGAGCTGAGCAAGGTCAGGCCGTAATCCACACACGCTGTCCTAATGTAGGTTGAGAATTTATTCTTGGGTATGTCGTTTCCTCATGATGTTTTCCTTCACTGTTAGCAGAAGGTAAATCACTTGACTAGTACATATTAATCTAAATCGAACTCTGACCGCATGATTTGCATGCCGGTCACTTATTCATTGGGCAACTATCGTTAGTATAATGTGTACGAGTGAAATTAGTGTCAACATCGTATCGAAATTTATTTACACAATTTAAATAATTTCAAGAATAGGATTTAAAAGCATCATATTACAGCCAACTTGTTGCTCTGCGCATAATACACGTTCACATCTATAATATTGATGTGTATTCCCCACACAAGGATAATGAGTTAAAGAATCCTCCAAGTTCCCACAGCTTTACGGCCACTAGTTGCATGTAGAAAGGAATATCTCCACTTGTTCAGCTTCATGTGCGCCTGGTATTTCAGATGTCGTGAAAACTTGTCTGTGAAGATCCAACAAGTGGCAAATGACCACTTGTTGGCTTGACTTTTTCGAATATATTGAAAGTAAGAAATTATGTCAATAAAATAATTAATTATTTGATTAATTTATTCTATGCCGCTGTGATGGTCAGAATTGCAAAAAATCTTGGTATTGTATTTAGTAACTAGCTGTGCCCACGACTTCATTGAAGTTGATGATTTGTGGCCAAATCATCAACTAGCATCTGACTGTACCTACTCATTGTAATAATCGAGACCAGGAACTAATGTCGATCACCTATATTTCTACTCAAGTAGCAACTTTAGTTGCAATATCGACACCCAAAACAATATGAAAATCGGTTTAGAAAGCATAATTAATTATGATGCCTTGCCAGTAAGTAGTCGTGGTTACGACTACTTAAACCAGAAAAACAGCTCTGGTAGTTACCAGAGCTGTTTTTCTTCTTGTGCTAAACATATAAGTCCTGCTTCGACAATAATACATATCGCTATACTTATTTATCTAACAGTTTGCTTTACCCATAAAATAATCAATATTAATTTCTGTATCGTAATATTTGTTTGGTGAAGTCACCACAATTCTGATGGCTACTCCGCTCACGTTTCAATTTTTTCCAAAACTTTTTAATGTAAAATATAAGTAGATTCCGGTTCCATCCCACACAAATGGAAGTTGCTCAGTACAAGTTTCCACAGCCTATGAGCCACTAGTTGCACGTAGAAAGGAATGCCTCTACTTGTTTAGCTTCATGTGCGCCTAGTACTTCAGATGTCGTATAAACTTGTCAGAAACGATACCAAGCGAATTTCGACCCCATTTCTAATACAGAAACAACCAATAGACGAGCGGTGAGCGATGTGTGCAGTATTAAAACTACCTGTTGCCCGCGGCGCTGTCGGACTATTTCCGAGTACATTTTATGTAATTTTTTTACGATATTTACTGTATTATTTAATTCTCTTTTAAGAACATCTATAATTTATCCATGAAAACCTTTCTCTGATATATTATACAGGTACCTAAGTAGATAGGTTTTGGTCCAGCCGTTTTCTGGTTTTCACTCGATTGATTGATTACAACACATCCTATCTTCTTGTCACCGTTTAGGAAAATCTGCTCTTCCTATTAACCTAGTAAGAGACAATACTTCTAATAGATATACTTGGCTCCAAAATCTCCAACTTTGTTAACTACAAGATTTGGTGCGAATCGATCCACCTGTTGGCTCATTCACGATTTGCCACTTGTTGGCACTTGAAATACAGTTTATTAATGAATTATCTAGATAATTCAACACAAATTGTAACAAATTATGACAATAAAATAATAATTTAAATAACTATTCAGTGCTTCGTTGATGTTCAGTTTGGCGCACACTTCTAATGCAAGCAAATTACTGATGCTGCTAGTCAGAATTACAGCGTACGGAACTTCGGAAAGAAAAATTTCTAATACATTTAATTACGATTCTTTCTTTTTGCCAATGCCTAGTTCTTCTTATAAAAAATAATTAATTAAATGATACTCTTAAAAATTAAAATTAAAACAAGTCATTAAACAAATAATATTTTTATTTGGCCTTAAGACTAGCTGTCAGTCCAGTCCGTTGACGGATCCGCCATTTTCATAATATTCACTAGGAGAGCAGACAACACGAGGAGGTTATTGATTTTCCACAACAACGCGTTAGACAGAGACCCTGGGCCCTAACTTTGGAATATATACGGCAGAAAGGGATAGACAACAGTAGCGCCGCCCATTCTCACCCCAACCCCTTGCAACTCACAGCTGATTTCATTCAGGACAGATTTTCTGTGTAGTTACCGTCCGATGAAAAACACGCATACTAACGCAAACCAATGTATTACTGTCCTGCTCACATCTTTTGTTTTTGTGATATGTTAGATAGGAATAGCAATAGAATTGAAATTATTTGAAGAGTGAGGTGGCTGTTGTCAAATACATTATAATTTGAGGTAGGATCGGATTTGCATAATGTGTTTAGAGTAGATTTTTAATTCCGTAATGTCCTCCATATCGATTTCGCCTATGGTGACTGCTACTGCGTATAGTCATTTGAGCGTAGATGTCATGCCCTTACTATGCCATTTACTGCTAAAATTGGCTATATTAGTCAGAACTATTGTTTCCAATTTTGGCAGCAAATATGCGCATACAGCATACGTCAGGATGAAATCGTGTAATATTAGAAGTTAAGAAATAATGTGTAGCGTCATCCAGCGATAAAATAGATCGTGATTTGTTTACCCAACACAAAATGTAATCAGTCATCACGACGCTCTAAAGTTGCAAGTAACCCTATCTTCTAAATTATAATATTAACAATGATATGCATTATAGTTTCCATAATATCGACTTACACACTCAATTTGTGACTTTATTTATATGTAATTTAAGAATTCAAATTGTTTAACATGGCTGTTTTTCTATTACTTTACCAGCAATATATACCTACATCTATTTCGAAAAAGGCTTTTTCCACAGATAAATATTACATATATTACTTCTATTAGATACGTAGGTTAGATAATGGTATATTTTCTCATTAGTCGTAATTTTCCTCAGCTACAAGGTAGACGATATAATATGTCAATATTGCCTTTCTTAAAAATTTCATTAACTGAACGCCGCTACTATTCAGTATTGAAGTAATTAATGTCTTCTGTCATCGTGGCGTAAGCGTTAAAATGGTCCCCTCGCCACAAACATCGCCACACCAAGCGACGTGGGTTCGATTCCTACACAAGACACATATTGATTTGATTCATTATGTATGAATCAAATTGCGTCAAGTCTAGGTGTACTTTGTGTCCGTTGATTGTATGTTTGTAAAAGTCCCCCGCAACACAGGACTTACTGCCTAGGGGCTTACTCTGAATTTCGACATTCGATTCGATTAGTCGGTTTTGATGTCGCTGTGAAATGTTTGATAGTGACAGTGACATCAAAACCGACCAATTGAATGTCGAAATTCAAAGTCACCCCCCTAGAGGGGGCGTTGCGCGATCTGTAAATAAAAATTGTTGTTTTTTCACTAGTCACAAGCTGTTCTAAACTTCTTATCAATGAAGCTACTACGTTATATCAATATTAGTAAATAGCTTTCTACCTAACCTTAACAACAAGGACAAGCTTTATAATAAATATGGTACTAACTACTACACACGAGTTATAAGTGTCACTAGTTGTACGACTCAAGGCAGGGTTACACGTATTTCAGCACAATTAATTCGCGTAAAAGTTTTATTCTAAGATATTTTAAAATGACTTGTTCTATAGTGGATACTACGAAGAAATGCAGCTTTGAAACTGCGTTAGACTTGACCGGTAAGTGTGTTTAATAGTTTTAGCCGTTGGAGAGAAGAAAAATTGAAAATTGGACAGTAAATTGGACCTTCCATAAAGTAATTATGAAAGGAATAAAGGGAAAGGGATCCCTTGAACTTACTCTTGGAATCGCAAGTCCCAGGCATTGCCCGTTTTCCTCGCTCTACTACTCGATGGACCCAGCACCCGAACGGTGAATCCATGGATTGCTCGATTGCTAAGATATTCATCTCTAACATTGCATCACGTTTTTTTTTCAAAGGTGTGTAGGCAGAGATGTATCACATTTACATTTCGCCAGCTATATTAGGTCCCATGTAATAGGGGATGAACCTATTGCTACCAACCTTTGTTTCCACTATGGGCTGAGAGTTTTAACTTCAATATAGACAATACCAATTTTTGCCAGACACAGGAATCTAATCCGAAAACACTTGCACAGCTTCTTATACACTTCCCACTGCGCCACCGAGGCAAATCAGTTATAATTTTAGGTAGGTATAACAATTATTATTAAAACATTATTATTTAAATTCCACCATTGAATGAACAATATTCATAAACATGATAACAATTTAATAAAAGCTACTCTTTCAAACCAAGATTGCTCATGAACCTGAACTGCTATGGAGGTTAATTTACAATGTCAACAGATAGTCCTTCAATAAATAAAATGGGTAAAGTGTGAATTGAACTCGTGAGTGGTAAGTTCCGTAGTTCGTATATAATTTAATATATTATGTCAAAGTTGTTCAATATGTTCATTTCATGCCCCGATTTATTTACGAGCGGCAGTTTCCTTTCGCTAGTAAAATATTTGCTTCTTTTAAATACGTAGATGAATGCTATTATTGATCTTAAATTATTATATGCGTGTTAATTTCCTTTTGAATTTAAAAAGCTACAATTATAAAATATAATTCAATACGTAATTGGACAGATGTAAGACAGTCATCCCGTTAGCGCCGTGCTAAAGGAATTCCATTTCTACCCCATAGCAATAGTTACGGAACCCCAATAATCAGACAAAGTCCCACTCAAATCAGTTACAGACTTTACGTATGATACAGACATAGACGTACTGATTGTGTTCACTGACATACATGCTTTAATACTAGCTTTCACCCGCAGCTCTGTCTGCGTGTCGGTAAAAAGGTAGCCTATGTGCTATTTTAGACAATAATATATATTTGTCATGTCAATCATGCAGATCCTTTCAGCAGTTCTGACGTGATTGAGTAACAAATCCATCCATCCACCGATCTTTACTACCGGTTTTTTAATATTAGTATATTAAAAAAAAGATGAGTTTTTTCATTGTTTAAAAAAATATATTTCTCAAAAGAATACATTGTATATTAATTTATCTAAAAAATAAAAGCTTTTAGATGAACCATGTAATGTACTGTCAATCCAGTAACTGGAATGTATCAGTACCTACCTATTTATTCCCGTGTCTGTTTGGCTTATTCAGATTCAATTACTAGAATGGTGAATATCTGGTATAATGATGATTAGATTTATTTTAAAATCTACAATATGCACCAGTCTCTCACAAACTTCATATGTAGGTTCACCATGTTTATTGTACTGTAAAATTGTGCTACCTTTGTGATGAGAGAATAAATGAATTTTATTATTATTATTTTATTAATGAAAACGGGGAATCCTGTCCTTAATATTCAGTAAATATAATTTTTCCTGAAATCCAAATCAATTTATTCTCTCCTTGTGATCAACCCACATTAAAAATAGTTTAAAGCAGATGTCATAAATAATACCTACATGTTGTTATATTCGCAGGTTTCGGCAAATACAACATAGGTATGCTGGTGGCGTGCTGCCTCCTAATACTGACGATGTACATGGACATCTTCGGGGTGAGTGTGGTGGTGCCGGCTATAGCGTGCGACATGTCGCTCAACGTTGCGCAACAGGGGATCTTGACAGCTGTGCCGTTAATAGGTATTTAACAGTTAGATACCATATACCGTTAATAGATACCATATACCGTTAATAGGCATATTGAAGGGGTAATCTACCTAAAGTTATCTTAGGCTCAGCAAGAGTGTGTAAGAACTGGGAATTGGGCATCGATCGACGATCGCGTTCTATTATTCATCAGCAAACCATTAAGTCCCACTGTTGGACTCGGGTCTCCTCTCCTCTAACTAGAGAGCTGAAAGGGTTTAGGCCACAATCCACTCACGCTGGCCTAGTGCGGGTTGGTGGATCAGACATACTCATAGAATTTATTTTGGATATGTGGGTTTCCTCACGATGTTTTTCTTCACCGTTAGCAGATGGTAAGTCACTTGACTAGTACATAAAATTCCACAAAGGGAAATCCACCGCGTGATTTGCACGCCGGTCCCTTATTCATTCAGCCACCATCTCATTTTATGCATCGCGTTCTATTAGGACACTGCCTTATCTACCTCGGAGTCTAAAAATATGCCCGATTGATGGAAAAAGGCTCGCTCTCCATTTACTACTACTATTTACATATGACCTAACATAGCCGTCGAAATGTGAGTGGGAAACAGAAGTGTTTTCAGAACCTAATAAAATTTGTATATTTACTTATTTTAGGTCACGGGCATCTGAAAATATGTATCAAATATTATCTTTGCCTACAGATGTGTAGTCTACAGATATTGTGTTGGTCTAATGTTGCAAAAGTGATAGGATATTAAATCCAGCTGTCACCTTCACCTTTATCAGTATAAATATTTAAATAAGTCTGTATAAACTTCTATTACTCTATGTAATGAGGTATTAACTGTGAATTGTTCTTCACCAGGTGTGATATTATCTTCATACGGCTGGGGCCTGGCTGCAGACACGATAGGACGAAGAAAAATCCTGATCATAGCCATGCCTATCGGCTTTGTTATAGCGATAGCCGCGAGTATGGCGCCTAACTACACCACCTTAACTGTACTTAAGTTCTTCTCTGTGATGTTGTAAGTAACTTAACACAACAACGACATACAAAATTCCAGTTCTTCAGCGAACTGGTTCTTTGGCATACACACCTACATAGGTTAATTGAGGACAATATGCCACTCTTCTAGACCAAATTTTGATCTTATTATGCTCCCAACTACCCCTTTTTGTTTTGCTTTCCGTGCAAACCAGTACCATCGCTTGTATATAACTGTCTATATGTTTCTTTTTTGGTGCGTTGTTTAATGGTGTATGTTCTTGTTGGTTGTCTTAATAATTAAAAATAAAATAAAATCTTCTTGACCAAAGATGGGTAGGTACAGCCTTTCACAAACTACCGGTATTCTAATTTAGTTAAATTAACCTTTTAATTTTCAGTACATCAGCAGCGAACGCAGCAGCATTCGTGTTGATGGGAGAGAGCGTGCCCACCAAGAACCGTAACCGGTTCATGTTCATCATGGCCAGTGCTACTATGTTTGTGCTGTTCCTCATATGCTGTTAGTATTGGAACTATTTAATATTTAACTTTTTTGTATGCCACGATGGTGCCCATAAGTTTAAGGGGCGCCGGATAGCTAGCGTTTACATCATGTCAGTATAATATGATGCCACTTTAGTTAACATTACGACAGTTGAGATGTAATTTTTTTTAATCCATGTTTTTGCCTGCAGCATGTTCACTACCGCTCCTCAAAACAGGCTTCCACTTGAATATATCCTGGTTGAACGTGGAGTACAGACCATGGCGCCTGATTTTACAGATTATCAGTTTGCCCGGTCCAGCTGGTATCATCTTACTTCTGTTCTTAAAAGAGAGTCCGAAGTTTCTCCTTAGCAAGAAGAGGGATGATGAAGCTGTTGAAGTTCTTCGGATAATGTTTCAGTCTAACACTAGAAATAACAAGGAGGTTTATTCCGTAAGTAGTTTACCACTGCAGTTACAAAAACTTTTATAGTAATATAATATTCACTCAAATTATCTCAGTTTCCAGAACATTAAAGGGAGAAGGCACTTAATTTCTATGACTTCAAGAAGCAAACTTTTGAATGTTATTAAATCGTACAATAAATTAAGAAATTAATTTTCAATATTTTCAGGTGACGCATGTGTACTTGGACGAGCCTCCAGTAGCAAACAGCCCTGAGACATCCGTGCTCATGAAGATGTGGAACCAGACAGCACCTTTATTCAAGCCACCGCTTCTGAGAAACTCTGTCATACTCTACTACTTGCTACTGTGTGCTTACATGACGTACGGTTCAGTTTCTTGTAAATAGTTTTTGTCATGCGTTTGAAAAAAAATGTAATACCAAAAAGCCTTTTTTATTTTTTTACATTTTATTTCAGATCTACTGGTATCACGATGTGGGTACCAACCATGACAAATGCCTTCTTCACAAATGAAGACAGCGCAGGGAAATCCTTCTGTGATGTAGCCAGTCGGAGTGCCCACCATAATACCACAGTAACAAAATTTCTATTTTTAGTATCAATCCTGAATCATTCTAATTTTTGCTATAGCGTGAATGTTAACCAAATTATAGTTACTTTATTTATCTTCTAATTACCACAAGATTGTTTATTGTATATTTGACAAAAAATATACCATACCACCCCATTGGGTATTCAGAGAGACAGACATAGACGATATTTTCCGTCTTTTGTTTTTTAAATTGATGACTCAACACTGTGTTACAGCATTATGCACCTGCTCTTTATAATTGTCTTTTTCAGGCTACTACAGACTGTGATAATGTAATTAAACCACTGATGCTGTACGCTGTCATGTGCTACTCAGGAGTAGCAACATGTTTGACAATACTTCTGTCCTTCGTAGTGGGTCCCCTCGGCAAGAAGAAGCTCACTCTAATGGTGTTCACAGTATCAACACTGTGTGGTATACTTCTGCTGTTTGTGAGAATCCCGCTACTGAGTACAGCGTTGTTGTATATGTTTCTCTACGTTGCACAGATCCTGGGAAATATTAACGCGTACTTAGTAGATCTGAATCCTACACATTTAAGGTTAGAAGAATGCTTGATGGCATTCACGTTAATTACTTATTTTTTTTCTGGATTTTCAAATTTAGAACACAAAGCTAAAGTTGCTGCATCAGATTTAAATTCCTTGCTACTATCACAACAATTCTTTCTTCTCTATAATATTGCAGTTCAGACATTTCATTAGCATGAGATAACGTAGTGTATAGCTGCAATCTTTTTAAAATGGAGTACTATGACAGTCGTCAGTTTTAAGACTCACAATGATCTTTGAACATACGTGCTTGGTTTTGTTAGCTGGAGAAAGTTTCTTGACGCAAAATTGAACGAGTATTCTCTTTATATTTCACAGAGGCATGGCTTCATGTTTATCAGTGGTCGTCGCACGTGGGTTTGGTTTCTTCAGTGTGCAGTTGATAGGAAGTCTTTTAGAACATTACTGTACACCTATGATCAGTGGATACGTTGTCTTAGTTATATGTAAGTACCATAACAGCTATCCTAAACACATCTATCCTCGTCCGAATAGAACAAAAGACTTCGTAAAGAAAGGTAAATACATTAAAATTGGACCTATTACTACCTATTATAATAATAACCTATTATAATGTATTTATCTTTCTTTTGGGATCTATCTTTTTAATTTTTTCCTCGTCCCTCTAATATCTATCAACCAACACGGTATACTTATACTTTTATAATAATATCTCCAGCCGTAAGTTTTAACTCGTCCTTCCCCCATCCTCCCATCTTAGAATTTGTTTCCTGCTGCCACTTTTACATTTTTGGTATACCTAATTTTATTGTCTCCGTTTCAGCTGGACTTGTAGTCGCAACATTCCTGCCCCCAGATGTGAAACAGAAAACGGGTAATGACCAAGAAAACAGTACTAGTGAAATAGTTGACACTACCAACAATGGCAAAGCTGGACACTGAGTTCGAACTGTTATTGTTTTTAAGAAAACGTTAATTTGTCTTAAAAAGTCTAGTGAAGGTGTGATAAAATTAAAATCAAAATCCGTCTTTGGCTTTCTCCTGTGGAATTTAGGCTACGACTTCAGGATGTTCAGGCTCGCAAATCTCTTTCCCTATACGGGGTCGTATGCATAGACTGCATATACCCTTTTAAATAAAGATGGTGTCGAAAATTCGGAATGATGTCGGAAGAGTAAAACGGAGGACTTTTATTTCATCCTCGTTATAAGTATTGTTACATATTAGTATAGTTAAATTTACCAATACTAAGTTCAAGTTTTAAATATTATGTTTGTAGATAACTTTACAATGCTTATTTATACTTATGAAACTCATATGAAACTTGTATATTTATGAAACTTCCGAGCAAATATTGTACATAAAAAAATCTTAGTTATGTGTTCTAAGTGATGTTTAGTCTAGTTTTAAGAAACTCTCAAAATATTAATTACCAAAAGGTGATTACATAATCTAATAAATATTACCACAAAATAAATAATCTTCAATTCCTACAATAGTCTGACGAACCTGGTAGAACAAGAAGACCCCAGGGAAAAAATACATACATAATGCACAATAAGGGTAGTTCTTGTAAACATACACATCAAGGAAAATAATTCAACATTTCAAAATTTACAAACAGCCAGTACATTCAAGTCGATTTAGGTGAGTTTTTACCGACTTATATCTATCGCTCTACAAATGATTAAATATTGAATTTTAGTTACTCAAATAATTAATTGATCTAATAAATTTGACATGCTTCGCATCTTTTTATTACAAAACCATATAAAACTAATATTTTAAAACAATTGGAAGCCTGACTTTTGACTCGGTAAGCCAACACTTCCGAACGGCAAAAATAAATCACTTCATATAAAAATTTTAATCGTGAATCGTGACTTATTTTTGTCTCATGGTAGTTTTACTTTAGTGCTATAGATGGTTAGTTTTATATATTTTTCTTATAAAAAGAAGAACATTTCCGAAAAAAACAATCCAATCAATATGTCATACCGTGCGTGCGTCACTGTCATGTATGAAATGAAATGAAATGAAATGAATGAAATGAAATGAAATCTCGTTTATTCATCTAGGTTACAAGGTAACACTTATGAAAGTCACAAGAATGTAACAGGTTATCCGAAAAGTAGTGTCAGCAAATTTGCCTACGACCAGTTCGCTGACGGGGTGGAGCTATGAGAAGAACTGGCAAGAAACTCACGCCACTCTTTTTAAAAAAAATGGATAGTTACAATCTTTTGTAATTTACAATTTGAGTAGCGTGTAAAGTGATGCAGCAGAGCACCACACCGTTAGATTAAAGAGTTAAAATGAATGTTTACAAAATAAATAATAAACAAAAAAAATAAAAAATTAGGCTATGCGGTTGCATCACTTTACACATTGCTAAGCAGCCGTTAGGGGCAGTCTGTGAATAAAAATATAGTTTTAATTTTGTAAAAACATAATAAAAAATAAAAAAAACTGTTATTAAAAAAAATAAAGGAAATGCACGAGAAAACTGATATAAATATTCACAACGTGCCCCCACGTCACAAGTGTCATTCTACACAAACAAGATATATCAAATCAATAATAACATTATTCCCAAGACATTTTATCATCTAAAAACTCATTAATTGTATAATACCCCTTACGAATAAGATGATCTTTAACAATGGTTTTGAATTTGAGTAAGGGTAAATTCATAATGTCTTCGGGAATTTTGTTATAAAATCGTACACCGAGTCCCTCAAAAGAATTATGAACCTTATGTAAACGATGATATGTGCCTACTAACTTATGTTTACTTCTAGTGTTAACGCAATGAATGTCACTATTCTTGGTATATAGATGAATATTTTGTTTGACTAACATAATATTTGCAAATATATATTGGGACGCAGTTGTCAGAATACCTATTTCTTTGAATCGTTCTCTCAGGGAAACTCGTGAACCTAAGTTATAAATAGAGCGAATGGCTCGTTTTTGAAGAATGAATATTGTTTCAATATCAGCAGCCTTGCCCCAAAGCAAAATACCATAGGACATGACGCTGTGAAAATAACTAAAATAAACTAATCTCGCGGTTTCCACATCAGTAAGTTGTCGTACTTTTCTGACTGCAAAAGCCGCAGAGCTAAGTTTACCTGCGAGACACGATATATGGGCTCCCCACTGAAGTTTACAATCTAAAGTTATACCCAAAAAAACTGTTTTGTCAACAAGGGTGAGAGTTTCATTGCTTAAATTAAGATTAATACTAGTACTTTTAACATTTGGCATTGTAAATCTGACACATTTTGTTTTTTTGGAGTTTAGCAATAGATTGTTTGCCGTAAACCAGTCCAGGACTTTCGCTAGAGAACCATTTACATCGTCAAAATTTGTTACTTTACGATCAACTTTGAAAATAAGAGACGTATCATCTGCAAATAGTACTATGTCGCAAAAATGCTGTACGTAGAATGGCAAGTCATTAATATAAATCAAAAATAGAAAAGGACCAAGAATTGAGCCCTGAGGGACGCCCATTTCTACAGGCAGTCCTGAAGACCTATTTCCTTTAATATCAACGCATTGTACCCTATCTCTTAGGTAAGAGGCAACAAGACCAAGTGCAGCGTCCCTAATGCCATAGTGACTGAGTTTTCGCAAAAGTGTATTATGCTGAACACAGTCGAATGCTTTCGAAAGATCGCAGAAGACACCAATGGCATCCATCGAATTCTCCCAGGCGTTAAAAATATGTTTTAATAGAGTAACACCTGCATCTACAGTAGAGCGACCCCTTGTGAAACCATATTGCTCACTGTGTAATAATTTATTTAAATGAAAGTGACTCTCTAATTGCTGCAATATGATTTTTTCAAACACTTTACTAATAGCTGGCAATATGGAAATTGGTCTAAAGTTAGTAGGGTCACTCTTAGATCCATTTTTAAACAAAGGTATAACTTTACTATGTTTCATTAGACCAGGAAACTTACCTGTATCTACACATCTGTTAAAAATTGCAGCTAGGTATGGCGCTATATCAAAAATTATATTTTCAACTAACTTGACTGAAATACCCCATAGATCACCAGTTCTTTTTGAATTGAGCGACTTGAATGTTTTTATTATGTCGCTGGGGTCAGTATATTTAAAACTAAAAATGACACTACATTCTGCCGTGTTGCTCCTAACCAAGAGTTCAGCTTTAACCGGGCAAGAATCTAAGGAGCTGGTTGTGTTTACCGGTATGTTAACAAAAAAGTTATTAAATACTTCAGCTATATCTATATTATTCGAGATAATGTTATTATTAATGTTTAATTGGATATTATTATCTCGTTGTTTAGTCCGACCAGTTTCACTATTAATTATATTCCAAGTAGTTTTAATTTTATTGTCGGACTGTTTAATCTTATTACTATAATAAGTAATAGTACTAGACTAGTCATAGTAATCAGATATACATCTAGACATACTTAATATACAAAAAGTAAATCAAGCTTTCCTTTGCACATGTTTCTGTTTAGATTTTTTGTTAAATAACTTAAAGTTTTTATCTACTATTATTTTATTGATTATTAAAAAATATGTAAGTTTGTGTTATGTGTGATGCATGTTGTTGTGATTTTTACTTCAATAGAAGCCTATCCTGATTGGTGGTGGCCGAATGTATAAGACAGTCCGTGTGTTGTCTCTTGTCCGTGCAAAACAAATTCGGCAACTATCTACCCTTTGGACTCAAAGGAAAAAAAAATTAAGTTCATATATATTTGCACTAAAGGTTTCGGCACACAGCGAGAAAGGCGTGACGCCTCTGTGTGACACCTTCGATTTATTTCCTTGTCTCACCCCGCTCACTGTTTGAGTGTACATTATACCTGTAGTCATTATATTCAATTGATAGTAAAAATGGAGCAACGAGCGACACAGCCTTCGCGTCTGAAGGCTAACGCCTATCTGCCGCCCGCGCCCGCGCAGAGCACCTCTGCATTTCTAACGTACAGAAATCGTATTATTGCCTATTTTCTTAAGAAAATATTGATTGATTTATATATATGCTATGTTGAGATTAAAGTGGTGAATAAGCCAATTTAATTTAACCACCAATTTATCAGTGTAAAAATATTTTCAAACTATAATAATAATAACCTTTATTTATCTCCACCACAAATTACAAATTACAGTTAGTACAGTAATTTCGGTTGACATTTTAGTTTGACAACGTAATTTGTGGGAGATCTGGAGTCTAAACTAAGCTATTAAGCCTGTATCTCAGAACTCCAGGCCCCCCATCACAACAATAATGTACACTATACCTAAATATACTCAATAATGTAAACTATAAAGTCGTTTTAAAGTTTTAGGCATTTTAAGATAAAATACTGGGTGGCGCAAAAGTACTGGCACTAAAGAAAATACTTTTTTTTTTTTTTATATGACTTTTCTGTCATTCTGTTGTTGAAAATTGTGTAGTGAACAAATGTAAAATACACTGAAAATAAACATGGACCGTTTTACTCCCCAAGAACGTGGAATAATTGTGTCAATGTTCTTACGGAATAATTCATCAGTGATAAGAACACAACGTGAATTTCGTCGACGATTTCCCCACCGTCCGGCACCGATTGGTCGCACAATTCGACGCTTTGCCACACGCCTTGAAGCAACTGGCTCAACATTGGATAGACCTAAGTCTGGGAGACCAAGAACAGGCCGTTCAGCTGAAAATATCGATGCTGTGCGCGAAGATGTGGAAGAGTGTCCAGAAACATCAACGAGGCGACGTGCCACGCAATTGGGCATTTCCAGACGGACCCTGCAGCGTATTTTGGTGAAAGACTTAAAGATGTTCCCGTATAAAACTCAAATGACTCATCAGCTGCTGCCTGCTGACCACCGAGCTCGTCTAGATTACTGCCAGCGCGTCATAAACCTCAACCTTGAAGAGGATGATTTTCCTTCAAAATTGGTTATGAGTGACGAAGCGCATTTCCATCTCTCAGGGCATGTCAATAAGCAGAATACTCGGTTCTGGGGCACTGATAATCCGCGCATTATTCAAGAAACACCTCTACACCCACTAAAAGTTACTGTATGGTGTGGCATCTGTGTTGACAGAGTGATCGGACCCTATTTTTTCGAAGACGCTGGAGGCAATGCGATAACTGTCACTGGAGAACGCTACAGAACCATGTTACGTGAGTTTTTGATACCCAGTTTGGACGAATTGGGGCTGGAGCACATCTGGTTTCAACAAGACGGCGCTACGGCACACACAGCGCGCGACACTATGGACTTAGTGAGGGACGCTTTTCCAGGCCGAGTTATCTCTCGTTTTGGCGATTTGCCTTGGCCTGCAAGATCACCCGATCTGACCAGTCCAGACTTTTTTCTTTGGGGTTTTTTGAAATCTCGGGTGTATGTGAACAAGCCACAGACTCTCGCAGCTCTAAAAGAAAACATTCGTCAAGAAATAACGAACATATCGCAGGAAGTGTTACGGCAAGTTATGCAAAATGTCATAAATAGGGCTCAAATGTGTATCAACTCTGGAGGTCACCATTTAAAAGACATCATCTTTAAATCCTAATGGTACGAAATTTAATGGCACAAATATACATTTAAAAAAATCTAAATCTAGTTTTCTAATTTAGAAAAAATGTTATAGCTGAACCAAATAGGGTCTTTACTTTTGCGCCACCCGTTATATCGCAATTTGAAATATTTTTTGAGGCAAAAGTATAGTTAAAATTTTATATGTTAAAAATGTAGTAGATAGATCAATTATTATCAAAATACTCATATTTTTCTCAAATTTTTCGATCAAGCCGTTTAGGAGGAGTCTTCAGGAAATAGCCGTTTTCGGTACAAAACGGAGGGAAGGGAAGAATCTTAATCATTCTCGTTACAAACATCCATCTATACCTCAAACACATCCATCTATCCTAGCTTAAGCATCAGCATCAGCAACCCATTTAGTCCCACTGCTGGGATCGGGTCTCCTCTCCTCTAACTAAAGAGCTAAGAAGGTTTAGGCCATAATCCACTCACACTGGCCTAGTGCGGGTTGGTGGATCAGACATACTCATAGAATTTCTTCTAGGGTATGTGGGTTTCCTCACGATGTTTTCCTTCACCGTTAGCAGATGGTAAGTCACTTGACTAGTACATATAAATTCCACAAAGTGGAATGCACATTGGTACTGCCGGTCGGGATAGAACTCGGACCGCGTGATTTGTACGCCGGTACCTTATCCATTCAGCCACCATCGCATTTTTAAGCTTCAAATTTACAATATTAGTAAGAAGTTAGATGAACATGTATGAATAATCTATTTCATTAAAAAATAATGACTGAATGTGTTGCTAAGCTCAAAACTCAAAAACGGGTAACCTTTACTTTTTTGATCGTCAAGATGTGCGACAAAAATGTTGCATAAATGGCTGTATCCTTTGATTGCGTTTACTTAGAACTCTATTCTTTTTATTGAACTAAGGGAATGCAGACCCGAGTATTTGATATCTATTAGCTGAAATGAATACCAAAATATTATTTTTTTATAAAATATTATTGGCAGACAGACAAACGGACAACGAAGTGACCCTATAAGGGTTGTTTTCTTCTGAGGTACATAATCCTAAATTGGCAAAAGACTAAAGTCATAAAACATACATACGTATGTACATATTATTGTAGAATAAAAGTTTCTGTGATCATCAGAACCGTAATTTATTATATTCAAAATTTATTTACAGAAAAACAAACACATTAATTAACTATTTTCTGTCAACGCAGTTCCATTTTTTATTTCTTCATTGTCACTTTTCTTTGGTTGCGAGTCAGGAGGCAAAAATAGAGCAACCAGCAATCCAGCTGAAATAAATAATAAAACAATAATTCTTTGACCTACACACCTCCAAGGTAAAGTCTGCCGTTTGGAGTTGAAACTTTTGGACCATTGGGACCCCAAATTTTATGGCGAAATTTGTAAATGGGAATCTAGGATAAGGGACATCACATGATTAACCTTGCAACGCTGTAACCTTGAGTAATTGAAACGATAATCGTTTCTCAGGAGTCAGACTTCAATCAATATTTAATCAAAAGGAGTATCTATTATTTTAAGATAATAAATTATATTGAAAATATTTTAATGAAAAAATCTTCCTTTGTATTTACAAAGGAAGATTTTTCATTAAAATATTTCTTTCGTTCTTGACTATACTTACAAATAACTAATGCGACGTATCCGCCGAGCATAGGTAAACAATAATCCTCCAGAAAACTGCCAAAAATCTGCACACTGAAGAAGCCAAACCCGCGAGCTACCACCACTGATAAACATGAAGCCATGCCTCTGTGAAATGAAAAACACAATTGTAACAACTAAAATTACAGTCGCCTTATTTCATCTCACTGCTGGCCAAATATTCCCATGACTTTATTACCCCTCTATCACTGGCCAGACTGATCCAGTCTACATCTGAAGTAAATTAAAGATAACATCCACGAAAGTTTACGGTTTTCTTTATAGCAGATTTAATTAGATGAAAGAATAATTGAACTAACACCATGCAGGTTTCATTTTGATTCATAAAATTTAGAGGTTTCTTGTTAGAAGAATGATTATCATCCTACTATTGCAGATGTTTTTACTACGAGTATAGATCGGCTTGAGTGTTTATCACATACAATGTATGCAAAATTACTTAAAAATCCTTATACTAACCTTAAATGTGTGGGATTGAGGTCTACTAAGTATGCATTAACATTTCCCAAGATTTGTGCGACGTAGAGAAAGAAATACAATAACACTAGACTCAATAGCGGGATTCTCACAAATAACAGAAGCATGCCACTCAGTGATGCTACTACGAACACCACCAGAGTGAGCTTCTTCTTGCCGAGAGGACCCACTATAAAGGATAGAAGGATTGTCAGGCTAGATCCTAGTACTGAGTATGTTATGACCGCGTATAGCATCCCTGGTTGGATAACATTATCACAGTCTGAGGACATCTGGAAAAGAGAATAATAATCATAACAATCTTTAGTACTAAGTACATAAATATTCAGAATATTTGTAACGCTTGCTCTACAAGCTTGAAATTCAAAACCAAATGCCTGCTAAAACATTATTTTTTAAGAAGATGCAAATGTTAATTTCATTTCCTACCGTGGTATTTAGATGAGTGCTTCGGCTCGCCACTTCGCAGAAGGTTTTTCCCGTAGTGTCCTCACCAATGAAGAACGCATTTGCAATGGTGGGCACCCACATTGCGATGCCCGTAGCTCTGTCATAGAATAAACAAAATAAAACACATATTTGCAGAAAAATATAACATATGTTAGACATACGGTTAAAGTCGCAAACTCATAAGTAGAAAGCTGTGCCCTCTATCTACAAATACTATTTCTTTACAAGGTATAACTCTTCTGGTTCTATATAAATATGAATAAACAATATAACTTACGTCATATAAGCACACAGTAGCAAGTAGTAGAGTATGACAGAATTCTTGAGTAGAGGTGGTTTGAACAAAGGTGCTATTTGGTTCCATATCTTCTTTAGCGCTGACGTCTCAGTGCTGTTCACTACTAAAGTCTCGTCCAAGTACACATGGGTGGCCTAAAAAGATGTTACACAAAACATCAATTCACCGCAATATTTTATTTAGATGATTATATCTATGGCGCTGATTGTTGTACTGAGGTTTATTTGGTGCGATCATCGAGATCAAGCAAAGCTTTCTTAAAGTCCTGATGAATTTCAATAGCAGAGCTTGCTAACAACATTCTTAATACAAAGCTTGGATTTCGATCCGACGATGTAACAAGTAACTAAGTCGTTTTATTTAATCGAGAGGTGTATTAGGCATCACCGTATTTTAGAAAAAAAACAGTAGTTTTGTTTGACGGCGAAGGTCTGACAAATGTTAATATTATTGAGAAGTAAGTATTTCTTCTATTTAGGTCAGATACTACGAAATGTAATGAAACTTAAACTTACACTATAAGCGTCCATCTTATTTCCCGTGTTAGATTGAAATATTTTTTGAAGAGCCACGATAGCTTCTTGATCTCTTTTATGACTAAGAAGGAACTTCGGGCTCTCTTCTAAGAATAATAGATAGATGATTGCAGCTACTCCAGGTAGGATAACAATTTGTAAAAGCAGTCGCCACGGTCTGTATACCACATTCAGCCATGGTATCTCATAGTGGAATCCTAATTTGAGAAGGGGCAATGCGATAGCTGTGGAAAAAGAAGCCTCGATAAAGGGCCTTTTGTCGATGTTTAAGTTATATATCGACAATGATCGATCGACAATGCTCCTGATGTTCTCAGAGCCTAGAGTGACCCACAAATAGCAGTTTTGGTACAAGCATGCAAAAGTGCAGTTATAAAAAATGACCAGATGCATAAATATCTAGCCACAACATTAACGATTAACGTATTATAACGATTAATCTAGCAACAATCTGAAGTAAATGGTTCATTTTCATCATAATTTCAGCCAAATGATGTCCACTGCTAAACATAGGTCTCACCTAATTTCACCACAGCGAGCGGCTTTGTGCCGCCTGCAAGCAATCAACGACCCGCAACCTTTACCAGATCGTCGGCGTATTCGGTGGGGGGCTGTACTCAGCTGCTTTTTCCAATACATCCCGTACGCGGCATCCGCCACTCGAATATCCTTTCCCCATCAGCCATTGGTTCAACTAACTATTTGCCTGCTCACTGTCACTTTAGCGAGTATGATGATAGTAAACGGTTACTTACAGCAAATAAGACACAGCACTATCGTGGTAGCACTCGCCAAGAAGAACATGATTCGATTGCGGTGTCTCCTCGGTACACTCTCTCCCATCAGTACTAGTGCTGCTGCATTCGCTGCTGATGTACTGGACATTATAATTTATGTTTTTAGGTTTAAAATATATCTGAACTAAATACACCTGATCGTATTTTTATTTTTGTGGATAATTGCTATAGCTTTCGAACGCACTTCGTACTTATGACAGGGGCAAGTAGATATTTGTAGGCTTCGTCTTTATTACCTACACTTTATTACCCTCTTGCCTATCGTGTTCTTATGCAAAAATGTATAACCTCCTTTCAACGTTTTTTTTTTTTTATTTGTTACTCTACTGTGACGTGAAATCAAATACTATATAACGAAAGTGTTGATGGATGTTGTTACTCAATCACGCCAGAAAGGATTTGAATAAAACTTAGCACACAAATAAATATAGTCTGAAATAGCACATAGTCTTCTTTTGACCGACGTACCGCGCGCGGAGCCACGGGTGGAACATACAATAAGCAGAATAGCCAACATCATTACTTACAACATGACATTGAAGAACTTAAATACAGTTAATGTTATGTAAGAAGGTGCCATGCTGGCTGCTACACCCATTATAAACCCGATCGGCATAGTAATGAGTAGCGTTTTTCGTCTCCCTATCATGTCTGCAGCCAGGCCCCAGCCGAATGACGACAGTATAACACCTGGTGAGAGAAACAGTAAACAAGGTAATAATTGTCCAATGATAAAAGTACAGTTATTATTATACTCGACATTCGGAATTAATTTTAATCTCACTGAATCTCGTGCAAATAGTGAATCTTATGAAAATGCGGTATCATTAGAACAAATAGATCTTTACGTTGTCGACACAATAAACAGCAACGGAAATCAACTATAAAATAAATGATTATGATTTTACATTACATGTTATAACGCCTTATCATATTTTCACCAAACGCACAAGTTGCTTCAACAGGAACCAATAGCTTTACGTGTCAGCCGAAATTCGAAAATACTCCGGACCGACATAGTTGAGGAGTGTGCGTTCCCATTGAGGGACCATACCTATTTTTGAACTTTTAGTAAAAGTTCTCAAACAATTGTAAATTCAGCCAAAAATTTGTAAAAGCTGTCACTCAAAAGTTACAGTCAGTTAAAGGTGATCCCTCAGTCGTGCATGGCAGGCATCCATATCTCAGAATCTAGATAAAATTTAAACATGCTGTAAATGAAGACTGTTAGTAAAAGATTTGTTGAACTAATTTACAAAATATTAACTCTTCTTGTTCACTCAGCAAAAAGAAATAGCATGCAGAAGGTGGTTCCTCAATTGAACACCACTAGTTCACCGTTGGTGGAGACCAAAGTAAAATTCAGATATTTTGAATATGTCTAGCGTTAGTACAGTGTGATACATTTAAAAGTTCAAAAATAGGTATGGTCCCTCAATGGGAACGCACACAGTTGAGGAAACCAGTTGGTTAATCTCGATGATTCCAAGAACCCTTCACCAATAAACTCTACATCTGGATGCTCCTTCCGCTTCCCCATCTTCAATCTTCGTGCTCGTACGGTGACGTGAACAAAAACATTGTTGAGAGCGCCGATAACACATGGGGTGTAAAGATAATGGGACCGTATGTAGTATAAGGGAACGTCGTAGCATAGAAGATGTTGAGGAATGTTAAGCTGGTTCGGGCATATAAAGAGATTGAGTAAAGAAAGGGTGACAAAACAAATATGTATATAAGGCTAGTGTGAATGAGAACGTTGACAGAGGACAACCTAGACGAAAATACTGTGTCCAAATTGAGGAATTTGTGAAAAAAAAACAGATGAGGGGTTCTCTAAACTAGCGAGCATTTATAAAAGTTTAATGAATGTTGCAAAAGCCAAAAATATATGTCAGAATCGCAGCAGATGGAAGCAAATGCTTTCAGCCTACCTCTCTGTTAGGAAAGAGTATGTATTTAGTACATGATAGCTCATACTTACTTATAAGCGGCGCAGCTGTCAATATTCCTTGTTGCGCAACGTTGAGCGACATGTCACACGCTATAGCCGGCACCACCACACTCACTGAGAAGATGTCCATGTTCATCGTCAGTATAAGCAAGTAGCACGACACCAACATGCCTATGTTGTATTTACCGAAACCTGGGGTTAGAATGAATAATGTTATTAAGAGACGAAATATACTGTCCAGTTCCTTATACTCATAATTATTTTTTGGATAGATTTATATTTTATTTATTTATTTATTTTTGTTTTATATAATATAACAGAGAAAAAAACGACCAAGCGGGGGATCACAGATGAGTTACTGCGGCCTTCATTTGATGTAGATGCGAATGGTATATTACGCGTATATCAGAATCCTAGCAGGTTCACCCTCTCACCCCTCTGTTATGTAGTTTTTAAAGTTGTCATGGTCATTTAACTTGTTAATATTATAATGATCGGGATATTTACCATGTCCTTTATTCTCATTATTGAATTTGTTCTTCAAGAACAACTCCTTTCGTGGTCATGTGTGTGATCGCGCTTGCAACAGCACCGAAATATTGGAAACTCAATAATGAAAATAAAGGGCATGGTAAATATCCCGATAATTATAATATCAATAAGAGGCGTAATCGTATAATGTCGGGCATAAATTACTCGCGATCCGCTCTAGCTTCGTTTGGAACCAACATTCGAATCTTCACTCTTGTTCATCAATAACGAATCTTGTTCTGATATTTATGAGTTTAATATAAAGAAACTAGCAAAATCAATCGAGTCATTCTCGAGTGACGCTCTACAACATGTGGCACTCACAAATACACTAATTGTGACTTACAAAAGATTGTAACTATGGTAAATTAAATAAAAACAAAACCATAAAATCTTAACTTATATTTATTCAATGAGACTAGATAAAGCACTTTTACTCTTATGTTCATAATTAATAATTATCTTTGACGTCATTATTCACTAAAACTAGGAAGAACTATTTAGTTTAGATTGCGATATGCACGTATGTGAGTTAGGCAGATCAAATGAAAAAAAAAAAGTAACTTAACTGCGTGAGGTACAAGAATTATCACGTAAACTTCAAACTTATTTATTGTACTTTACGAGTACAGTAACGTAAGTTAGATTTTTATGGTTTTATTCTTATTTAATTAACCATGTTTGTTAGTAAGATTCGATCCTTATGGTTAACCCTATCAATCAATGCCATAAAAGTACAGGTTAGTATTTTTTTTGGATTTTAACTGGTTCAATTCCCGGGTGTGGCAAGCGAATTTACGAAAAAAATTGAATGCAGTTTTGTTTCTTTTTAAAAACAAAGATATGTTTCCTGTGAGTAAAATGATCTATCTCTAGTATTAAGACTACTTTCCTTCCAGGTGGCATTACAAAATTCCACCCTGTATATAATGAAATAAACTGTATAAACACATGAAAAATGGAGTTTATACATTGCAAAGATTTAGACTTTTGTTTAGAATAATTAAATAAACATGTTTTAATTCTATTGTAGGTATATGTATAAATTGTTATCTATGGCAAATGGCAAGAATTCTATAAGTTATTTTTTTAATTTACTTTTAAATTTGGCAAATTCAGGCTCTCTTCTTATATCTATGGGTAGAATTTTGAATAAGTATCCGACTGATTGTATCTGACATTTAAAAGAGTGGTCTGAGTTTTGGACCAGTTCATCTCATAGTCAGCGAAACTGTTCGAAAGCAAATAGATTTTCTCCTTACTAGTTTCATAAGAGTTACTTTGTAACCTAGATGAATCGAGATTTTTAAATTATATAAATATAGGTATCTCTGCAACTCTCTCCTTCTCTCTCTCTCTCTCTCTCTCTCTCTACATTCTGATTTATTAAAAGAAGTAGTTACAAATTTATCTATATTTATAACTTTGGTAAAGAAACACTAAGTAGGTACATCCTGGCACTAACAAAGTGAAAAAAAAAATTATAAATTATATATTTGTTTGGTACTATATTATTATTAAAAAAACACTTACCGGTTAAATCTAAGGCGGTTTCGTAACTGCATTTTTTCGTTACGGCATCTCCGATTGTAAACGTCATTTTAAAGTTTAATATAAGTAATAATATTAATTACAAATTCTAAAATTTTGTTTTTATAATTGATACATTATAATTATATTATTCTACCACGTAAATCACGGTTCTTTTAAATAATAATATTGTTATTTAATTTTTTTTTTCATAAATAAGTTATTGAACTTATAATTTAATATTATTTATGGTTAAATAATATAAAATACGTGTGATGGGCAACACCAGACTTGTGACACTAAAAACAAATTAAATACAGAATGGGTATGAACATGGTTTGTTTGAAGTTTGTTACCAAAATAGTTTGCTAATTGATAACGTGAAGTCGTTACGCACTGCTCATACGAATGTCAGTATCCGAGTTGATAGTAATATTGAGGATCTATGTCAACATAATGCTAAGTATATTCAGCTTAGTATAGTTGCCGTTCGGCTCTGCATAAAATTAGATGACGCAATTTAGTCACAAACGTTGTTGTGTGTGTGTTGTTTTTTCATTAAAAAATACAACTTTCCACAGGGGAACAAGCCTTGTGTCGAAGGAAACTATACGAAAATACAGTTAACGGACACAAAGTACACACAGAGACGAAACAAATATCTATGAATCACACATGTCCGAAGTTGGAATCGAACCCACGCTAATTGGCACGGCGAGGCGACCACCTTAACCGCTACGTCACGGTGACAGTGAACTAGGTACAGTTAAGTGTGTACTGGGTGTACTTTGTGTTCGTTAGTTCCATGTTTGTAAAGCTCCCCGCGACACAGGGATTGTTCCCTAGAGCGGGCGTTGTCTTTTTTAAAAATAAACAAAAAAAAATAAAAAATAAACTAAATTCCCTCCACATTCTCTGGAGGAGAGCTGTGCCCAGCAGTGGGACGTTTATGGTTGAAATGATGATGATGACTCTATATCTAATATACATAATGTGCAGGAATAATGGTCTCATTATTGTGCTGAAGTTGCAATATTTCGTTTCTGTTGCGAATTGTTATCGCAGTTTTTCCTTGATCATTCCTGATCATAGACAGTCACACACACACCTATCACTGTGACTTGAACGAACCCTTGTAATCACCGAGCTATGATACTCGGGAGAAAGAAAGCCTATCCTACTGTTATCATGATCAACAATCCATCAATCACGTTCCACAGCCGAGCAAGGGTCTCTTCACTTAAGAAGAGGATTGATATTCGCCTCTTAATGTAACATAACATAGTATCAAGCCATTTTCCCCAAAAGGCTAGGCCGAGATGCATCTCACCTAGTTTCGCCAGCTATGTTTGTTCCCATGTAATAGGAGATAAGCTAGGGCATCGGTCATTCAAACGAAATGGGGAATTTTTATGTCTGTATGTCAGACAAAAAATCTTAATATCGTTTTTTATTCAACCTGTTGTACTTAGGACCCCTTAGGCAGCAGTTGTCTATACTCCTGCTACGCCACTGAGGCTGTCTCCTATTTGAGCAGATTAATCGCCATCGTTCTCTATAATTTTTCAAACACAATACAACATTGATTCCAATATTCGCTAACCAATAGACCTAAATTATTTTAAATTGGCTATTTACAATTCGTCTGACACGATGTTTTATATGTATGCGAAATGGAAAGATTTCATACGTTGTATCATTTAATATGTTTGCCATTCAACTAAGAGCTATATTAACTTGGTTCCAATTTAAATAAAAATTTACCAAAAGCAAATTAATAGGTCACTAGTAAGAATGGTTAATGGTCCTAAAAATATTAGAAAATTAATACAAAGAAGGATATATATTAACTCAAAGTGCAAACAGTCTAATTACATCAGTGATTTATTAGATAAACTTCAATTTGAGTAATGATCCTTTCCTGCAGCTAAGAAAAATAGAAAACCACGACAGTTTTTTTCACTAATTAAAGAAACAGTTTAATCTTTTACCTAACTATTCTACCATGGTAGGCAAATAAAAATTAGAGCACAATTTCAAATATCACTAAATGCGTTCAAAAGGTGAAGGAAATCAATCATCATAATAAAATTTATTATGTAAATAAATCCATTAATATTAAAACATTATCATTGATTGCAATCCACCATTGAACGAGCTATATTCATAATCGGTGCATAACAGAAACTAGATAACAGCATTATAAGAGGAACTCTTTCAAATCGAGATTGTTTTTAGCAATGAACATAAAGGAGGTCCCATTCATTATGTTAATTAATATTTCAATAAATACTGTAAGATGTGAATTGAACACGCGGCTGGTAGATTCTGTAGTTCGTATAAAATTAAATAATTTGTCTCAAAATGTTATTAATATACCAATACAATAAGATTTTTACAATAAGATTTTTATTAGTAATTATTGCGAAGAGTAAAGGAAGAAAAATGTCACCCTGAGGGACACCAGCATGTGTATTACACAATGAAGCAAAGTATCTTCGATGCGTACACGCTTTCGGTGGCCAGGCCACACAGGTGTCTAAGAAACCGATCGATTACTGTTGGAGATATTTTAAGCGAGTGTAATATGTTAAACAATATGTCGAAATCAACTGTATCAAATGCGTTTGAGAAATCCAAAATTTAGTTATATCAAAATTAAAAATATAATAGTTATATTTAACTAGAAGTCACGTGGGGCTTCACTACCGTGGTTCTTTTTCATTTTTATTTTCTCGTAGATTATTTTAATTTATTAGTTTAGTTTATATTTAATTAAAAGTGATTTTTACTTTATTTATAATTATTACCTATTTACTTACATATCTACAACTTCTATTTACAATACTATAACTAAATAATAATACAAATGGTAATGTGGGCTAGGCGTCAAAGTATTCATCGGCATCACTGTCACAAGGGAATGTGCCCAGAAGGCTAGCAGCATTGCCACGCTGGATGGCAATGCTGATTCTCTGTGCGAGATAATAACCAGCCCTCTGGTCACGTGAAGTGTCGATTAACCGCGTCGCTAGTTCATTATAAACGCGGAGAGCACTCGGACATGAGCCTAAATATTTAAGTTGTAAATATAATTTCTTATAAATTTAATCAAATAAAAATGTTAAGATATCAGTATTTATCTAAAGATCAATAAATGTATAATAAACAATTGATAAATTTAATCCCTCGCCGAGATTTGAGCTTATGACTCGATAACCTGTTTGCCTTGGCATGTTTGCAGTGCCCTTTTATAAAAAACAGGGTAAAGCAGCTCCGCCCCGCTCAGAGCCACTTGCCTTGGGAACAGAAGATTGCAGCCTAATACTGTGTTATGAGATCCAGTAGTAGTATCCAGAGTTCATCAAAGAGAAGGAGTTTTATAGGGTCGGCAACCCGAATAGAAAACCAACTGACCTATGAAGGTGCTTGCCCGAAGATTGTTGTCAAATGATTTTTCTAGAGGTTACGCCTATGGTCTTGTAGCAGCTGTAGCCAGTCGTAGCACACTTAGCTACGCCAACTACGTGGAAGCTACGTGCAATACAGGTGTGACGACACAACAACCAATTTTATTATACAGTGTTCGTAACACTAAATTACGATTTCATGTTCAATAATTAAATAGGAAATAATATTTTAAAATTTATTTTGCTCATTTTATCCTAATTACTTGTACTTCACAAATATGGCTACAGGAAAAATTGATATCATTAAATACCATAATTAATTTCGTAGTTATAAATCTGTTTAGTTGATTTTAACTTCAAGGATATATAGTATAGTTTTATTCATAATAATACCTAAAACTTTATTTTCACACCTAAATTGTTGTAATTATTCCTAATTAAATTTAAATACATAATATACTCGTATGTATATGTTAGTAATCTCCATTTGATTCCCTTTATTTTGATATCCTAATCGACAGGTTTGGTTAAAAAAAAATAACTATGTACTTAAAAACCATTAAATTAAATGTATCTGATAACCATTAAATGTATCTAATTATTGTATGTATAGTACCTATATTTACTATTTTATTATACCTATATTGTATTTAATATTATAGCCTACTCTAGTCACAATTTTCCTTGATTTTTGCACCTACCATGTTCTTCTCTACATCACCCTAAGGTCGGCTGGTAGATAATGCCTTCTGGCATTAAGCTTACCTTTGTACTATTTTGCATAAAGTTTTAAATAATAAATAATAATAAATTTTATATACATAACATACCTATTTTACGTATATATGTGTAATCTCCTTTAATACCTATACTAACTGTCGAAACCCATCCATCCGTTTGGAAGAAACGTGGGAATAAAGAAATTAACAAAAATACAAGATACACGCGAAAAACAATACCCTTCCTGCCAATTGGGTAATAACAGAAAATGCCTACAACATAAGCATACATTTCTGCAGTAAATTTTTTCATAATTTAACTTCTGGATCGAATAGGTGGCGTTGTTAGCATTATATTATTTTAATATCAAAAGATCATAATATGACCTATAGAGCGTAGTCTAATTTGAATTATTTTGTCTTTCCACTTCTTATGAATGAAAAATGAGTCACATTCATATTCACCGAAATTAAATGTACTGCGCAGAACAGATGCGCAGTAACATAACCTCAAATTCGATATACAATCAACACCAAACAAGAATTCATAGCAAAGACTTCCCACACACGTTCAGGAACTGAAAAACCGCCCTAAACAGCGGAAGTCGAAGGCTCTTACTTCCGGAAAACCTGGAGGAAAGGCAGCGAAATTTCAAATTTGTGGGCGGCTGTACTAGGATAGCAAGGAATGTAAGAGTTTGGTGTATGAGGGTTGTGAGGACGGTGGCTAGCAGCTACTGCGCAGTCGCGAACTACGTCTACAGCGAAGTATCGATTTTGTCCAACCCCCAATTTTGCACATAGAGATAAGAATAAAATACAAAAGATATATGGCGTATTTATTATTGAAAAATTAAAAGTAGTCAGGACTTTCTTTATAATAGTATAAAGAAAGTGCTGCAAAAATGTTGAGTAATGTCGTAAATATTACATTGACTAAATAATAAAATATATAATAATATGTTTATATTTCTGAGGTTATTGTTTCCTATTTTATGCTTTAGCGTCACCGCTCCGGTCGGCGTTAGAGAAAAGTTGGTTTTTACACGCATTTTACAAATCTGAATTTATCTGAAATTGAAACCCAGACTCCACTGAACCAGAGATTAGACTACTTCCGCCTCAGTTTTCGTGGTTATTTTTTTTAAGATGTTTTTTTAATTGTCTAATTTAGTAATTTTGATGAACTGACTGGCCTGTTGGTCTAGTGGTTAGTGACCCTGGCTGCTAAACCGGAGGTCGTGGGTTCGATCCCCACCCAGGACAAATCTTTGTGTGATGAGCATAACGGTTTGTCCTGTGTCTGGGTGTAATTTATCTATAATATGTATGTATTTACAAAAAAAAAAGTATTTAAGTAGTATATCAGTTGTTTAGTACACATAACACAAGCAAATATAATTGCTTAATTTGGGACTAGATGGCGCTGTGTAAATGTGGTAGAATATTATATTATATATTATTATTATACATTTACCAATTTTGGGTTGTAAATGTACTTTGTTGGAGATCAATTTTACTAAATTCGGTAAGCATTTATACCATAGCCTTATAATATTACCCACAGCAATTTATCGCTTCTACCTTTTGTAGATTTTCGTAGCTCTATGTAAGAGAATGGAATGTCGCCACTAGTTCGCCTTCATGTGCACCTAGTACCTCAGATGTCGTGAAAACGTGTGTGAAAAGATGTCAATGTCATTTAAAGGTCGAGTTTGTATTTCCATGTTATCACAAAATTTAAATTGAACCCTATTGTTGGTCAGAAAAGCAAACATTTATTACGCTACATACGAACTAGGGGTCGCCAGGTGTTGCACGATATTTTAATGTGTACTCATTTGTACAATATAAATGTACCATAATAGAGGATGAATTCTAATAATAAATAGAGCTAACATAATTAATTTAAAACAGTTACGACATTATTTAAGAGACATGGAGTTTCAGCACTAGACAGATGATGTATAATTTGATGCCGATAATATAATTTAAGCAGTAAAATAAACATTGACGAATCCTTCAAATCTGGGCGAACGAGTATGATTTTTTTAACGGGGTATTTTTTTTTCATTGTTACGTTTTTTTCAACTGGAATTATCGCCCTCTAAAAATAATATCCATATGGGAAAAAACAGGCGCAAGAAAATTATACTATATGCAGTTAGTACATTTTATGAACCAAAATACTGGACTAGACAAAGTCAGTCCGTTAACAGATCCGCCATTTTCGTTATATTCACCAGGAGAGCAGACAACATGAAGAGGTTATTGATTTTCCCGACAATGTTAGAAAGAGATGCTCAACGACTCTACTTCTGGCAAGAAAGAGACAGATAACCATTATAATGCCACCCCAACCCCTTAAGACGTCACAGCTGATTTCATTGAAAATTGAATGAGCTGAGATTTCACAAACCCTATGAGTAATAGCACCCAAGCCCAGCAGTGGGACATTAACGGGTTGCTGATAATGATGATGATGATTACTATGAGTAGGCTTTTCTAGGGTTTATCATTAAATAAGGATTATTGAAAATATGTTCGGTCTCTTTTTATGGATTTATTTAACGTATGAAATAAGTAAAATATAAAAATAAACAATATATGGTACCTACTCCTCATGGGTTTTATATCTTAAAATTTAATCGTAGGTGGCAAAAAAGCTTCCAGCCCGAATACTAGTAACTGGTTACCGTAGCAAAAGCAACAACAGGAGCATCACGTAGTTAATACCCTATTTACTCCATTCTAAAAGAAATCTATACTTACTGCATTATTTCTATAGAAAGAAATCGGCAAGGAGTTCATTTCAGAACCCCAGCATTCGCCAAACAGGTGTTTGGTTGGCTGCAAATATCGCTGAGAATCCTTAGAAAATCTATATTTAATGTTTCAGACTTGGAAGATCGGTATGACGATGACGACGTACCGAAATTTTTAATCAAACATCTGGAATGCGGTAGTCACACGGTCATTCATCTTATTTCATCAGTATCATTACGTAATTTAGTTTGATAGCAGACAAATCACGCTCTTATCTCGTGCCACTAAACATACAAACGTATTTAATGAGACAATATTTAGAGAATCATATAATATTAGCAAGATTTACAACTAATTAAAAAACTCTTTGTGATGATGACTATTTTCGCAACAGTAATAATAATAATTGTAATGTAATAATAAACATTATGGAGATGTTTGTCGTTGAGTATTTATTTAGAGATTCAACTTTCAGATTATGTTATCTAGTCTTAGTTCGCTCCCTGTCTACGCTCGTGTGATAGTTTACTCTCAGTTATCATAGCTTATCGTGTTGTCTCTTTCTCCCATTTTGTCGGATACCAGGTTATATCTATCATATTTTTTTTCCAAATAATATTATTTTGAAAGTTTGAAACGATAGATGTTTGAATGTTTGTTGCTCTTTTACCCAAGAACTGCTGAATGGATTTTCATTTCGTTAATAAGCAAATAGTATCCATGTAGCCATTCCTCTGCCAATTATAAAGTTCGTCTTATTCCATGCCAATTTGTGTTGCCATTACTATGATTTCATCCGTGTTATTGTTAAATAAATAAATTGAATTTTTTGCAATAGTACAGTAGTTTAGTAGATCTCATATAACAAACATACACAGTAAGTTCGCGTATATATAGTCGTCTGTATTGAAATGTTTCCATTACGGTATATTTGTTTTAGTGCAAACACGTGGGTTGTTGTGTGTGTTATCACTGTGTCTTGGTTTTTTAAATTATTATGTAATGTCTACGATCATATGTGTTTCAGATTTTATATATATTAGTTATTTAATTAAAAATATAGTTTGATTTTGGTAACTAACTCTTTTAACTAATTTAATTATAAACTTTACAAAATGGTTAGTTCTATGGAAAACTCTAAGAAATGTGATTTTGAAACCGCAATAAATTTGACTGGTAACTATCACCCTTTTATTTGATAAATTACATACCATACTCTTAAACTGAGGTTTTGCCAAAAATGCTTAATTTACCCTCATCATCATCATCATCTACCTTATCAGCCCCAGGGAGTCCACTGCTGGATATAGGCCTCCTAAATATATTCACAATAGGGCCAAAAATTTTGTAAAATATTTGTTTAGTTTCTTAATTTTTTGCAAAAATATTGCCTTAAACTCTTCAATGAGCAAATTTAAATAGGCATTAAGTCATTACCCATTTTATCCCCTCATTGTATTCCTCATACCTCAATCTCTATAAATTATTATTACATTTTCACTACGCAAATTCTGATTAGCCCAGTGTGTGAATTATGGTTAAAAATCTCTCAGTTCTCTAGATAGATATATCTCTCAGTTCTATAGAAGAGACTAAAGATAAGTTCTCAAACTGTTACAAGTTTATAAAAGACGAAAAACCTTTAAAAAAGAAAAACTTAGATTGTTTGCTCAACAGGCTTCGGCAAGTACAACATCTGTATGGTGATAGCTAGCTGTCTGCTTATCCAAGCTATGTACATGGATATGTTTGGTGTTAGCGTGATGGTGCCTGCTATAGCCTGCGATATGAAACTAACTACTGCGCAACAAGGGCTACTGTCCGCTGTACCTTTGATTGGTAAGTTAATGCCACAGAGGCTACTTATCATCTGAGGGTCTAGTGCGAGTTTTTGTGAGTGGCCACACGTGTTAAATCTTGACAACGTTACGATTTTGTTATGGAGAAGTTGTATATCTAAATATTGTCACTAGATGGCGTTATTCTTATTTCATACAAATTGTAGTTTACAAGGCGTTTTGCCTCTCGCAAAAACTCGAACACAGCCCTCAGATGAAATCTATACTTTAATATTATAAAGCTGTATTTAGCAAAGTAAAGTAAGAGTTTGACAGGATTATGAAACTTCATTTTAGTTGAAAGTTGATACTTCCCTCAAAGTGCGATCAATCTGGGCCTTATTTATATTTTGTATAAATGTTTTTGATCGCCAGGTGTAATAATATCTTCATACGGCTGGGGCTTGGCAGCGGACATAATAGGACGTCGAAGGACACTACTCATTGCTATGCCTATTGGCTTTGTCCTGGGCGCAGCAGCCAGCATCGCGCCGACATATACATCGTTGGCTGTACTTAAATTCTTCTCTGTCATGTTGTAAGTTAATATATACTCGGTTTCAAGGGTAACAACCCCTGAAAGGGTAGGCAGAGGTATATCTCACCCATTTTTAACCAGATTTCATGTAATAGGAGGCTAGCCTATTACCTAATTTAATTAAATTTATGACAGATAAATATAATACCATATTGACCCGACCCGAGAATCGAACCTATTATTATTTTAATACCACATCTTGTACATTGATTTACGGCTAGTATCCGGATGCTAAATATTTCTCACATAATTTCTTCTCTCAAAATTTCCTTCTGCTCAATTCTCTTAATAAATCATTGAAATTGATACCAGGTTAAATAAGTAGTAGTTCAAAATAAAACTGCCATATACGTACATAAAGAGACTCATTAACTTTTCAGTTCGACTGCAGCGAATGCAGCATCATTCGTGCTGACAGCTGAGAGCGTGCCGAGGAAGAACCGCAACCGCTTCATGTTCATACTAACCAGCTTCACCACTAGCACCATGTTCTTCGTAAGCTGTAAGATGCTATTTTGCAAAACATTTTTATACCCGAAAGGTGTAAATTCTAATGGGACTTTAGTTCCTACAGGACTAAGCAGAGAACTATAAATACAAGGGTGCTACAAAAGATCAATCTTAGTCTTAGCAGTAGTACACACGTTCGCTAAACCAACGAGACAGTCTGTTCCTTACTAAAGAATTAAAAACACTCAACAAAATCCCCCCATGCATCAATTTTAACGATTTAGAACGTTTACGATGTCACAGGCAGACACACAGACACGTCAAACTTATAACAACTTTAAAAATTGAGATTAGCTTGTACATAATATTTCTAATGTGGCGAATAAGATATTTCAACCTTTGAGGATAAAATGCATGATGAAAAACATTTCAAAGAATTCAAAGAATATTTATTCTAAAGCGATGGATATGTTTACTTAATCGCTTCAGAATAAAAATATGTTTTATCCACAGTACTTTCTATTCCACTATTGGATCTACCCATCCGTTATAAAATACCCTGGTTAAACGTGGACTACAGACCATGGCGTATGATGCTGCAGATCATTACCTTGCCTGCGCCGGTTGGACTCCTTCTTCTTCTGTTTTTGAACGAGAGTCCCAAGTTTCTCCTAAGCAAAAAGAGAGAGAAAGAGGCACTTGAAATACTGCAGACGATATTTCAGTCCAACATGGGACGAAAGAAGAATGAATTTCCTGTAAGTTTTTTAACATAGGGTAAACCTGGCAAACGTGCCCCACAATTCGAAGAATTTAAATAAATAACTGTACGTAATCAAAAAATGTTTATAAAGTAATCAGTCTTAAACTTTGGCTCAATATGCATTAAAAGAACTATAAAAAACTTATAAAATGTAATATAAAATTACTGAGACCAACAATTTATAAAAAGACTGGTGGGGCACATTTCACGGATATTATGTATCTTGTATTCAGTGTTTGGAGTTTGGACAATGATTTATCATAAGTATACGTGCAAATTCCCATCATTTGACGACTTCGCTGTTACTAGCATTACGTCTATCGGTGGCGAGTACTATATTATGTGAGCTACTGTTTATTCTGTCAGTTGTAGTAAAATACACCTGGTTATATACTAGCAACCGAGCTTAATTAATAGTCCTTTAATACCCATCTCTTAATACGAGTATCTCTGTATCAAGGTCTCGTACGTGTACTTGGACGAGCGTCAAGTAGTGACAAACGGTGATACATCAGTACTGAAGAAGATGTGGAACCAGACAGCACCTCTGTTCAAACCGCCACTCCTCAGGAACTCTGCCATATTGTACTACTTGCTTCTATGCGCCTATATGACGTAAGTTATAAATTATAACATAAATATACACGTTGTGCAAAAAAATTAGATATAATGCTGAAAGGTAAGTGACCTACAGATAAAAGTAGACCTTATTATTTCCGATATCTATGTATTTTATTTTATCAAGAATGCTATTGGCAAATATTGCTATCGTTGCATACAGCACTCTATCTCTTATGACAAAGTTAAGCTAGGCTTATATTGGCTTCAGATCTACCGGTTTCACGATGTGGGTGCCAACAATGACCAACGCGTTCTTCACGGGCGATGACAGTTCAGGACAAACCTTCTGTCAAGTGGCCAGTCGAAGTGCTAATCACAACAGCACGGTAAGTCTTGAATGTGAAACACTAAACTTGGAAGTAAATTGATGGGCTATCGCGAGGCGATCTATAAAAAACGATTCTTGTTAAACTATTTCTGACTAACATGCGTGACAAGTACAGCTTACCTATAGTGTCTATTGACGATCGTCATCATGAGAATTACCTAATTTTAGTTTCTTCTGTTTAATGTAGAAAACCAGTGCCAAAACTAGAAATTAATAAGCAGCGTAAAAAAATACAAATGTTTCTCTCGACACAAGATGAGCTGTCACCTAGAAATATTTGTGGTATTATTTTCAGAATGCCGAAGACTGCGATCGTGTGATTCAACCAATGACACTGTACGCTCTAATGGTGTACTCAGGAGTAGCGTCAACCTTCACTGTTCTACAATCCTTCGTCATAACTTCCGTAGGCAAGAAGAGAAGTACCCTCATAGTGTTCGTAATATCGACGCTTTGTGGTGTCTTGCTATTCTTTGTCAAGAGTCCTCTGCCCAGCATCGGCTTGTTCTACTTGTTCCTCTACGTCACACAGATCTTAGGAAATATTAATTCTTATTTAGTGGATCTGAATCCGACACATTTGAGGTTTGTTATAATGTTTTTTTTATTATATTTGAGGCATTTTTTTACATGGCGCCTTAACAGCCTAAATTAGCTTACATTGGTCTCTAGACCAAAGTAAGGCAATTTAAGCTAATATGGCGCTGTGTAATATAAGCTTGTGTTTTGGGATCTAGACAACTGATAAACACACAACATATTTTAGATCGATATATAACTTAATGTGACCAATTAACCCGTATTTTGACTAAAACGACACTTACAAATTAAAACAAAAAACTCACAGCTCTATATACATACATACTTCCCAAAAGCTTTCACAGTCATCTAGAAGTAAACTGCAATACACTGTGTAACTGATTGATTTTATGTCTATATTTCCAGAGGTATGGCTGCATGTTTATCAATCGTGGTCTCTCGTGGGTTTGGCTTCTTCAGCGTACAGCTGATCGGTAGTCTCATGGAGCATCACTGCACACCAATGCTTTGTGGATATGTTCTCTTAGTTGTTTGTAAGTGTTTATTGTGTTAGATTGTAAATATTGTTTATTTTTCTTTTTAAGTTAAGTAAATAACCTTATTTTTTAAGACGCTGTGAGATATCTAGTTCAATAGTCCGATAAAGTACATTACAAAAAACAGCAGCTGTATTAACATTTCGGCTAACAACTTTGCAATAGCAACTTTAACTAGTACCGTCAGCAAAAAAAGTAGATGAACATAATTATCCATGATTTCAAAAAGCATGTATAAACGACAACAAAACTAGTGCCAGCATTAAATTAACAACGATAATTCAACTCTGTCACTATCACTAGTGTTGTTATGTAGGTAGTTTAAGTATGCTATGGTATACATGCGTATGCGTTTTGAAATTATGGATAATAATATGTTAAGTTACTTTTTTTGCTGACTGTGTGTCCCTTCTACTGAAGGCAGCAAGAATGCAATCGCCATTGTAGTATTTGCAGTTATTGCTAGCGATATAATTCATATAATCATCAATAATAATAAATATACTTTCACACGCTTAATACCACAGCATAACGGGCAACGGCACCTTCGACATTTTAACCATGTGGATTGTGACAGCTAGTTTTCCATAAAATGATTTTGTGCTTTGTTTCAGCCGGACTGGTAGTAGCTCTGTTCTTGCCGCCTGACTCCAAACTGAAAATTGTTGATAAAGAAATAAATAACAGTGAAATTACCGACAGTCCGTTTAATGAAAATGATAATAAAATCTAAGAAAAAATACCTGGTTTATTATTTCATCTCAATGCTACATCTGTAGTCAGATCTAAACTAAGCCTTCAGATTTCTATATATCTGAAGCCTCCGTGGCTCAGTGGTTAGTGACCCTGACTGCTAAGATAGAGGTGGTGGGTTCGATTCCCACCCAGTACAAATCTTTGTGTGACCAACTCAATTATTTGTTCTGTTTCTGGGTGTAATGTATCTATAATATGATTTTACTTACAAAAAAAGTTTATTTAAGTATTGTAGTAACAGTTGTCTATTATGACAGATAAAAGCATTTGCTTCGTTTGAGACTAGATGGCGCTGTGTGTGAATGTCCAAACGCGTCAGATTTTGATGCATCAGCAGTCAACATCCAATCCGATGATTAACCTTTTCATAGATTTATACAGAAGAAAGTAAGGAAAAAGGATGAAAGAAGAACAGAAACCCGCAGATTTATTATTATATATTATATTATTATATATTACAAAAACGCGAGCCAAGACAGCTTTTTACACTACTGTTGTACATAGATATACTACACCTTCCTATTCAATCCCCCGAATAGGAAGGTGTGCATATCTATCTTTTCAAATACACACACTACTTGTGGATACGTAAGAAAATTTAAGTGTGGGGACATATCTTGCGCGCAGAGCAACAGGTTGTTGCTCTGCGCACTAGAGATGCGCAGTAACATAACCTTAAAATTACATGGAAACGTGTCTGATAAACAAAATTTATTGACTTTCCTGAAAGTGGGATATTCAGAGTAACATTCCGCCCTAACACAGAGGAAACGAAGGTATACTTCCTCCTCCAAGAACCCTGGAGGAAGGCAGGCAAATTTCAGAGTTGTGGGCGGCAGTACTAGGAACACATAAGTATTAGAAGATAGCGTTGCGAGGGAAACGTTGCCTAGACTACGCAAGTACGCATGCGCGAAGTTTCTGTGGGGTTGGGGCGCATTGATTTTTATTCACCCTCTACGAGTATATGTGAGTTGTAAAAAATGGACAAGTTATCCGTGAAGTGGATTTTTGGGTAGGCATTTGAGGCACGTTGGAATTTTATTTGTTCTGACATTTCTCCTATAATAAGCCATAGTCTGGTTAAGAGGTAATGTGCTGATATATCAACGTTTATACATTTAAAGCTTTTTTTTTGCAAATAATTTATATAATATCAAATTTACTATTTAAAGAGTGAAAAGCTGCCATACTGCAGAACTTTCTCGATCACCTGGCACCAGGTTTGATTGTCTGACTTCGTTTTTGGTACTTACTATCATCATTTCAACCTATAAACGTTACACTGCCGGGCACGGGTCTCCTCCAAAGAATGTCGATGGAATTTAGCCTACTATACCACGCTGGCCAGACGGGTTGGTATAGGGTTTGTTTCGAATTTTCCTTTTCTTGCAGTGCTCTTGTCTACATAAAGTTACGCCCTTAGTCGCCTTTTACAACACCTGCCACGTGTTGATATGGTATATCTGGATATATGTCACTACATTATGTATTCTTAATCCATCATACACAGATAACCTTCTAAGCTTGGTGGAAATAGAAAGAGAAAAGTTATTGGTGCTCCAAACTTCAATCTTTGAGGTAGTTATTAAAAAATAACCTTAGTGTAATAAATAAAAATATATTTTTCATAAAACCTAGCAATCGTTGTTCGTAACTCCATGTAATAGAATGGAATGTCGTCGTCACTAGTTTGGCTTCATGCGTGCCTAGTACCTCAGATGTCGTGGAAACGTGTCTGAAAAGATGTCAAACGATTTGCCAGCAAGAACTTGTGCGTCATGACCTTGAAAGGAGAGAACACAATTTTATTCGTGTGAAACATTTTTGATTATTAATTAACGGGCCTACTATGTCACGTAACAATAATTAGTTTAATTGGTAGATCAAACGAATAAAATAAAACATTTTAATTTGAAGATTATGGTATTTCCATTTAAAAGCTTTTATTATTACACGCGACGTTAATTAGCCGATCATTGATTATCTTGAACTTTAGACAGTCATTCATCATCTTATGAATGAATAGGTAACTATTTAGTTTGAGAATATTATGTTCTTGTAACCATTAAAAAAAAGGAGTCCAATTTTTCTAGAAATCAGAACCGAAATACATTTACCGGTTACATCACCAAAAAAGATTTATAATTGCTTAGTTTATGTAGTAGATTTATGCTGCCTCAGTGGCTTAGCGGAAGTCTGCACGGATGTTGCCCAAAAGGTCCCGGGTTCAATCACTAGGTCCGGCAAATGGTATTCGTTTTTTTGTTTTATAACTCTGTACCTGAGTAGTATAAGTCTAGAAATATGCCTGTTAATGGTAAGCCCCCTTTTACATAAGTCCAAGTATGGCTGATGTAATGTGAGTGAGATATACCTCTGCCTACCCCTCCGAGGCCAGGGGTTGCCAAACTGTGCGCCGTAGAAAGTTAAGAGTCCTGTTAGTCAGACACCTTGGTTCCCTGTATATTTTCAAGTTATTGGTAAGTTGGGGTACCAAAACAAAATACATTTAACAGCGCCGCGGACTGAAAAAGATTGAAAATCATTCTCCAGTTGTAAGGAGACCCGTGGTCAGCTGTAAGACGCAGCTTAATGGGTTGATTAGCCTGTGTGTTGCTCCATTTATGTACGTTCATCATCATATCAGCCGTCAAATCTAGAAATTTTGCATTCCATTTGATTGTAAATAAATTAAGGTTGTAAGTTGGATGGAACCACCGGACAATGAAAATTAAACCTATCTCTTTTCTGTGGATGGAGCTATCCCATTATGTAAATTGAATTATTATCCATGTTTTCTTTTTTGTTTGTTTCCTAGTGTGCATTCAACTTTATTTTAAAAAGTAAATTTTTCCTTCTCCAGCTCGCTGTCGGCTCCGCCATTTTCGTCATATTTACCAGGAGAGCAGACAACACGAAGAGGTTATTGATTTTCCACAACGCGCTTGACAGAAACCTGTTGCACCCCAGCTTTTCGTATACATGAGATAGAAAAGGATAGATGATGTTCACCCACTCCTAAGTTACCCCGGTCCTTAAACATAATAATATCAGCTGATTTCATTCAAGTCAACACATTGCCCTCGGCTCTATGAGTTTAAAGTAACTAGTTTCGAACTGTGGCTCCGCTCGACTTTACGTACGTTAACGCATTATTGGGAAAAAATATAGACTATCGTTTTATTTTATTTTGGCAACAAACAGTTATTATGTAAACCATACCTATGTTAAACAATTAAAATTTCTTATTCATATTCTTAACGGACGAGTTAAAAACCTGAGTAGTAATTGGGTCGAAGGGGTGGTGTAGATGACAGCCTTCTTGGTTGACTGACCACAGTTTATTTTTAATGATGGCCTTCTTTGTGTCACTGGCCACGTAATATGTATTTCGTTATTTTTTTTTTACTCTTTTGTTTTTACATAACTACTACTCCACATGCACGTTGCACGCACTGCGTTGTGTGCGTAAAATACGTCTCCCTGAGAGAGTGCTTTTGTATTGATTTATCTGTTATATCTGTTATAGCTGTTTCGGAATCATAGTCGCCACGGCGGCGGCGGCGGGCGCGGCGTTGGCTTGGAATTTAGTTTCAATGACCGTTAATCTTTAGCCCTGTATAATATAGTCTTTTTACGATTTTCAGTGTTTTTTATTATTTTTTCTCCTCTTATGAATATAAAATAATAGAATTAATCCGACTGTTTAGTAGGTAATTCATTTACAATTTTCCAAGATTTGTGAAAGCGCGGGTTTGAATGTTTTCGTAAATGAACTGCCCAGTCCGTTGACGGATCCGCCATTTTCGTTATATTCACCAGGAGAGCAGACAACATGAGGAGGTTATTGATTTTCCACGACGCGTTGGAAAGAGACCTTCAATGTGTCAAAAATATATGCGAGAAAAGGAAAGACGATGTCCAGTTTACCCCAGTCACCCCTGTCCTGACATTAATCAGTTAACTCATAAAGAAAAGTGGTGTGACCTATCATGAACAAAAAATATTATTCAAAATGTAAAATTAACTAAACTTGTGCTTAGCTTTCGTTACAAAGCTTGTCCTGATGATATCAAACATCAATAAAAAATGAGTTGCACTTTTTTTGTTGTCAGGTGATTTGTATGTATGTCTAAATTGATTATTATAATTAGGTGCGTGTATATTATTACATATATTATTATAACATTAATTGAAAGTTAACATTATATTAACAGATATTTAAATGATATCATTAGGACAATGGACATATTTTCTTACTTATCTACTCAGTATTTACAAAAATCTTACAGAAATTTGATTTTATATCAAACAGACTGTATACACATTATTGTCTTGCTGACAAAACCCAGCGCAATTTCCGAATAAAAATTTCATGAAAGACAGTGACACCCTTAACTCTATATTCATTTAGACACATTTTAGAGACATTTTTCTGCGAAATGCATAAAATTTTTCATAACACGTAAATGCAGTTGACAACATTACGTTTTCACGATTGTTTCAAAGGTAATCTGTATTGAAAGCGGTTCAGACAATGAGTTAACATTACACAGTATTCACAAAAGACTGTGCATTGACGTCGGAAGTATACAGAAAGTGAATAATTAAGATATCAATGGATATGCACGATTATCGGAAACTAAACACGTGTACTAGAGTATGATAATGATATAGATGAAAGTTTCCGTTGTGACAAACATTGTATTCGACTGTCATCGTGGCGGCTTGACCACGGTGACAGTCACGCCCCGTGGCAAGTGACGTGCGTTCGATTCCCACACGAACCAAATATTTGTGACCTTCACAGATATTAGTTTTTAGTCTGAATGTACTTTGTGTCCGGTAATTGTATGTAAGCACCCGCACTAGGGAACAAGTCCTGACTTGTAACCTAGTGCGGGTGTTATCTTTTTTTTTTAATATAAACCAGACGAGCCTCAGAATTCTAAAGTGATGATATTGGAGCTAATATTGGAGAATTTTATTTTAAGATAAATAAACCCATTTCCATTCTCATTTGTATAGAAATAATTGTTTAAAACGATCATTTTAAATGTATTTTAAATTAATATGTGACTGAAAAAATCTTAAACGAACACTGATGCCCGCAAAAGCCCGATAGTGGGTATATTACCATACTTATTGGTTTTCTATTCTTGGTTTTTGTGTAAGGCTATATTATCAGACAAATATAATATGAAATAGCGTAGTTATTGTTTTATTATTAGACAAACACATCGTGTACTTATAATTATTGCAGTTCTACAAACGGCGCCACAGACACTTTACGACTGTCCAGCCGTCAGTGTCTTAATGCTTACAAGTAATTATAATAACTTATGATAATGTAACATAGTAAATTTTTATTATTATTTTTATTATTTTTAGGGAAACATTCCGAAAAAAAGATATCGTGTGCAAAACTGCGGCATTAAATTTATAAATTATACGCAGCTAATTTAAAATAATTTAGTTATTAGATATGGTGTTCACAATCGGGGAGCGTGGCCCTAAGGAGTGCAGTTTTGAAACTGCAATAGATTTAACTGGTAAGTTATTATTTAATTTTATTAAAAATAACATGAGATAACATCATCATGATACAAGTGAATAAATAGGTACACCCGCCACACACATCGTTTTGGGTAAAGAAGTAAATGGGAAATGCTAAATTAAAATTGATAACAATAAGGAATCGTAAATACCTTATTAATTTGCCCGACGTTTGACCTATTTTATAACATTTCAATATTGTTTTATTTTGCCACGAATTCTCAGTATAAAAATAAAACCGGAGTTTGGAAATGTGCCCGTTTGATGGCAATAAACACACCCCCTATTACATGGGACCAAACATAAAGTTGGCGAAATGTAAGTGTAATACATCTCTACCTACCCCTTTGGAGAAAAAGCGTCATATTATCTTTACAAACATACAAACGCAGACAAATAACAGACTGCGAGACTCGAAACAAATTTCTTCGAATCACACCAAATATTTCTGTCGTGTGAGTATCTATTTATCGAACCCACGACACTCTGCACGCCAATGTTAGTGGCAAGTCGACCACCTTAATCACGGTGACAGTCAAGAACAATTTTGCTACTCTCTTTGATTATAAAACCATGTGGAGAGTCCACGTGCATTTCTAAAGTGATATCGAACGTAATGAATATAGACTATGTAGTGAAAAGATTATGATAATTTGAGAATCAATGGCGCACGTGTTTATGTTTTTACTACTTGACAGATTGAAAAGGATTGTGGTAAACTTGAGAATATAGTAGCATACACTTGAATGTTTTTGTGGAGAAATTAGATTAGCGAATTGATATTGTTTTTACTTAAATAAGAATATTTTATTTTTAAAAAAAATCTTTTCATTTTCATTTCATATGTTTTTGCGAAAATAAGTAAATACATAGGATGTTACATGTTACTTGTTTTGTATCACCATTATCAGCTTGGCAAGCATGCAAATTGCGTACAGGTTCAGATATCCATTAATTTATTGATCATACAATAAACGAATATAATATAATTGAATATAATATCAGGATTTTAGGAAATAATTTAGTTATATTTTTGTGTAAATTTTCATAATAGGAATCAACTACATTAGTGGCGCAGCGGGACTGAGACCATGCCAGAGGTACTGGGTACTATACCCAGGTAGAAATAAAACGTCCATTGTATTTATTACAATGAATAATACATGCCCTGGGGAAGCAGTATCGAGTAACAAATCATAAATATTATAAACATCTAGAAGTCGCGCGGGGCTGCGCTCCCGTCGTTTTTAATTGGCCACTGCTCAGCTCCTTTTGGTCGTAGCGGGATGTTATATAGTTTACAATCTTCCTCGATAAATGGGCTATCCAACACTAAAAGATTTTTTTAAATCGGAGCAGTAACTCCTGAGATCGTAGCGTTCACCAAACAAACAAACAAACTCAACAGCTTTATAACATAACATAGCATCACGCCTTTTTCGGAGTAGGCAGAGGTGTTTCACACCCACATTTCGCCAGCTATGTTTGGTCCCATGAAACAGCTTTATAATATTAGTATAGATTTGATTTTGACGCAGGATTTGGCAAGTACAACATAAACATGCTGGCAAGCTGTTGCTTCTTAATTCTGGCTATGTACTTGGATATATTTGGATTTAGTGTCATCATGCCGGCTGTGGCCTGCGACTTGTCACTCAACACCTCTGAGCAAGGACTGTTGTCTGCTGCACCTTTGATTGGTAAGACTTACTTTACTTATTATATCCACTGGCTTGACAGCGTAACAGCAGTGTCTACGAATGTCGCGCTAGATGTTCGAGTCCGAGATCGAGGTCCTTCAATATTGGTGGGCAAGTAGGCCCTTTTTTCGGTTGAAAAGTTTCGAATAAGGGTTAAATCTAAATGTGCCACGTTATAACAAGTTTTAAGCCGAACTAATATCCAAGCAGCGTAGCTTGCTATGTTTAGATAGTTTTTATTATCCTACTTATAACAAGTAAAATTTTGGAGTGTGATTATCTGACTATAGTGTAAAGTCAGGAAGATAAGTGATCACAACAAATGCAGCTTTCAAACTGATATAAAATATTGCATCATTACACTATTCATGCAGTGAAGTTCTACAGAGAAACTAAACATACGTACATCATATTAAATAAAAAACAGGTCCATAGAGTACTCTAAACCGATGAGCGTGTATGAAGATTGATGAATATGGAAAAACCGAAAGATGTATGTCAGAATCGTAGCAGGTAAATGGAAATAGTATCTACCTACCCCTCTGCTGCGAAAAAGGCGTGATCTTTAGGTATCTCTCATTATGACAGAGTCCTATTACGGTAAGTTCCATTCCAGGTGTTATGTTATCTTCTTACTGCTGGGGCTTAGCTGCGGATACGATAGGTCGCCGACAATCCTTACTCATCGCCATGCCGGTGGGGTTCATACTAAATGTTGCTGCAAGCATGGCACCGGGCTACACGCTATTAGCTGTACTCAAGTTCCTGTCAGCCATGTTGTGAGTAAATTATATAAGATTATAGTTGCGGGATGAGCAAGTTCATGCACTCATATTCATATAAGACCGCTGGGAGGCAGCAGGCTATGTCAGCGGACTATACTGGCATGTCAGTTAGTGAATAGAGCCCTTAAAGCTTCCATCACATTACCATTTAAAACTTACATTTTGAATTAATGCAAATTCGGTGAAGAGAAAGCACTCATACAAAGGTAATTCAAAATTTGAACGTTTTTAAAACTAACGTAACTAATTTAATGCTTTCTTATTTCCATATGATAATAAATAGACAGAGTCACTTACAGATTTCTTATTTTAATAAAATGAATTGAAGGTTAAAATTTCCAATGCCAACTTTAAGCCTTCTCTAGGGTGGTATTTCTCTAGACGAGCTACTATATAATATAGACCTATATAATATAGACCTATACACAAAACTAAATGTTCCGTTATATTTTCCAGTACATCATCAGCTAATGCAGCAGGTTTCGTGCTGATGGCAGAGAGCCTGCCCAGCAAACATCGCAGCCGTTTTATGTTCATCATGGCCGGTGTTACCATGTTTGTCCAGTTTATTATGTGTTGTAAGTTTCTTTTAGCTTTTTATAGGATACAAATTGGACATTAAAGGGTCTAAATTAAATACCTATTCATTATCAAAGTGAAAAAGGTAACTCAATGCCTAATTAAAGCTGTGCTACAATATACAGCTCAGATTTTCGGTTGGCCCTAACAGTTGCACTTAGCGCAAAAAAATAAGAAAATTATCCATATAATATATTATAAGTTGTACAAACCTACTTTCCCTGTAATTTGAAGGATGGAGTTTCGCTGTGGGTACCTCTTTTAGTTATCGGATTTTTATCAACAGCTGTCGCCATACCGGTCTTCAAATTAACCTTCCATATGGAACTGTCCTGGCTAGGCGTGGTATATAGACCCTGGAGACTGCTGATGCAGATCATTAGCCTACCTGGAGCTATAGGAATACTGTACCTTATGTTCTTGAAAGAGAGCCCTAAATTTCTTCTCAGTAAGGAAAACGATGCAGAAGCGTTGAAGATATTGCAGACTATCTATCAATCTAACACTGGACGTAATAAGGACGAATATTCCGTAAGTTATTTGAAATACCTTTTGAATTAGGTACTAAATAACAAAATTTCGTACATACCTATAAAAAAATGGTACTTAACAATAAACCTTAGAACGATAAGCATAGCATCCAAATTTAAAAATCAGTAGGACAAATCCTTGCGGCATCATATCATTTAAGTACAATATTCTCGTCCACCCAGGTCTTGCGTGTGTACCTTGAGGATCCAGTAGTAACAAATGCAGATACATCAGTCCTAAAGAAGATGTGGAACCAAACAGCCCCACTGTTCAAGCCACCACTTCTCAGAAACTCTGCTATACTTTACTACCTGCTGCTGTGTGCTTACATGACGTAAGTCTATACTACGCCTATTTCCTGAATAATATGCTAAGCTACGTTAGATCATATGAATGTTAGGCGATACCAGATTTTGTGGTTTTAAACATAAAAGGCAATATCGCTTCATCTGATGAGGATTTTAAAACCTTTTGTTCCATACAGGTCTACAGGGTTCACGATGTGGGTGCCAACAATGACCAACGCCTTCTTCACTGGTGATGACAGTTCAGGACAAACCTTCTGTCAAGTGGCTAGTCGAAGTGCTTATTCGCATGTCATGGTAAGTCGCTTTTCAAACACTGATAATTAAAATATCAGACGTTATTACAGCACCATATACTACATAGTGAATGAATTTCAATAAACACTCTAGCTAGATGATTTAGTTCACTGTGGAATCGAAAACGTACGAAGCGATAGAAAGCCAAAAACAGCCTCTATGTAAATACGACGACACGCTTTCAGCAAGCAGTATTCTGCAGGAGACTCAATGTGTCGCCATTTAAAATGTTTCTATTTTATTTTGCGCATTTCATCGCAAACATTTATTTTTATCTTTTCCAGAGACCAGAAGATTGCGACCATGTCATCCAACCACTGACTCTATACTCTGTTATGTGCTACTCCGGGGTATCGGCAGTTTTATCATTGCTCCTGTCATTCCTAGTAGGACCCCTGGGCAAGAAGACCACCACTCTGATGGTGTTTGCGATATGCGCCGCGTGTGGTGGCCTGCTAATCTTCGTAAAGATCCCGTTGCTGAGCGTAGCCTTGTTCTATATGTTTATCTACGTTTGTCTCATTTTGGGCAATGTCAATACATATTTGGTAGAACTGAATCCTACGCATTTGAGGTTTGTAAAATGTGTTTTCCACTGCTTTATATAAAGTACTGATTTTATTTTTATTTTATAAATACTACCTCAAGCACACCTCGATGCTTCGTAAGAAACGCGAGCCATTGTTGCTTTTAGTGGAGTGGGTAAATCAATTCGTCAACCACTCAAGAAAAAAGTTTACCTTTTTGACAAACATTGATATAGGTACAACAATTCGGACTAAATGGAAAATAATTTTTATCACTTTTTTTTAATTAGATTATTCTATCTTTACCTATACCTATACTCCTATACACTGTACACCTAGAAATATTCTATATTTGTGTTTGCAGAGGCATGGCTACATGTCTATCAGTGGTAGTAGCCCGAGGTTTTGGTTTCTTCAGTGTTCAAGTGATAGCAACTCTACTGGAGCATTATTGTACACCAATGATCAGTGGATACCTTATCTTAGTTGTATGTAAGTATTAGAATGTAGAGATAAAATATTTAGTTTATTTCGGCAAATATTACATCGTGCTAATTATGAGATATGCATTCTGAGATAAAATAAAATATACAAGAGATTTATGCAAAATTCTATGTACCTACCTAAAGTTAGACTCATACTCTTCCTACAATAAATTGTATTTTCTTAATTTACTGTCATTCTCATTTTGTTTCAAGAGGGGCACGTGATGATGAGCCGATGATCCTATAAAATTTTCTGTATACTGTCTCAGCTCTTTAGATAAATAAGATGAGACCCATGCCCAGAAATGGAACAAATTGAGTTGCTATATTATGTACTATGACAATTCATTTCTTTTTTTGTTGCAGCTGGATTAATAGTCGCTTGTCTTTTACCTCCTGATTCAACACCGAAACAGTTAACCGACACAATGACATTACCTGATGACAGTGACGAAAAATCCGATATTAAAGTTTAAAAAGATTTTCTCAAAACAACCAATTTTATTGTTTAATAAAAAAAAAATATTGTTATATTAATATAGGTACCTATGTATAACTGAATGATTTGTTTAATAAATAAGACTGTAAATGAAATGATTATGAATAAATAAAAAATAATAACTGGATTTTTTAACCAGCGCCATATAGCCCAAATTTAGATGTAGGTTAGGTACCTACCTACTTAGGTAAGCTTGTGTTGTGGAATCTAGACAGCTGTTAAATTAACTAGCGCTGCGCAACCAAGGCAGTCATCATCATAAATCAGCCCAATGACGCCCACTGCTGGACATAGCGATAGAGGCCTACGCCTCACCTTATTATTTACACCTTAGTATTTCCGCCACTACGAGCGATTTTGTGCCGCATGCAAGCAACGGCCACCCGCAACCTTTACCTACTAGGTCGTCGGTCCATCTGGCGCGGGGGGCCGCCTCACGCTGGGCTTTCCAATACGTGGTCACCACACGAGAATCTTTTTGCTCCACATAGGCAGTCATAGATTGTTTTAACAAAACCTATTCTCAGTTCTGTGGTTTTATTATTTTAGAATTAAGTATTATTACCTACGTATTAATAAATAATATATTGCGTGTAATGAATCGCACAAATAATCTACCATAAATGTTGCCCTAATAGTGTCACAATAACTACCGTGAAGTAGAGTTAAGAAGTGAATAAATTAAATTTTAACACGGTTAATTATATCTAATATAATATTAGTTAATATATATTACTATATTATATTAGTATAGTACGCTGCTACACAAGGCGTTATTAATTCTGACTTCATAATATTTGTAGCTAGAGTCTGGCCATCCGTTCTTTGCACAAGAAAAGAGCGGTAAATTCAAAAAAACAAGGGGTGACAACACCGACTATAGACTGAAAAATGCGTTTGTTACTGTTATTTTGCTTTTATACTATTATTCAGCTTTCGGCATTATTTTTCAATAATTTCAAAAGAATATTGATTGAAAAACACTAAACACAAAAATGGGACAATCCGTTTGACAGTGACATGACAGTTCAAAAATATTGCCATGTATAGATTTTAAAAAACAGTCCAGTGCAGAGAACCGGTAGCCAGACTCTATCACTTTCAAATTGAAAGTAAACGAAAAACCTAATCATAGATTTTGTCAAGAAGGTAAAGTTACGCTGGTAAGCATGTCATCAGCATCACACGTTTATCAGTTGTTTTAATTTGCAAATTTCCGTTAGGGTGTCGTAAAAACGCGACGAAGCTGCAATTTTACATGTTATTTAGTTTTGAAATAATCTATTGACTTATTTCAGAGCACTGGACGTTCAAGCAAGTGATATTAAAAAATCTGAATCTAACTAAGCCGCTAACGCTAACTACGTCCAACGCATTGTTTTGCGGCGGCCACGGCGTTGCCGTGTCGTAAATTAGCATGTCATTTCAACGTACCTATCGCTACTTGAACATTTTCATGTAGACAAAATGAAAAGGTTAGTCGTGCGTGACGCCGCCGTATTATCGTAATGATGAATGCCTGAGACGAAAGTCAGATTTGTGTTCTCCCTATTTTCATTCTCTTATTGACAACTAAAATTATAATATTCCTAAACAACATAAATCCAACTTAACCTAAAACCTTCTTCCTGTTTGGCGTCTCCAATTCTCTATTTCGAAATTAGTATTTTACGATTTACGATTGTTCTGAGATACTACTAAATTAGTAGGAATTGAAGTATGATGGCTTAAATTTTTTGACTGTCGGCTGATCTGTCAAAACTTCAACTCAACTGTCATTCATTTGTGTGAAACGGCCAGCGAAATGTCTGATTGTGCCGGTGATAATTCAAAACCACGAGTGGTAGTTTTGGGAGGTAATTTATATAGTATTTATAAATAAAACTCTCCTAAAATCACTTAAATGATACCAACAATCGTATCGTGTAGCTTTGTTTCGAGTTACGTTTATTTTTTTTATTTCTTGTAACGGTCTCCGAAGTGTTAGTCATCCTGCCAGTAAAGGTTCTTTTAGGTTGACTGTGTGATTTTGCTACAGGGTGCGGTTTCATTGGACGAAACCTCGTGGACTACTTGATATCCAATGACTTGGTGAGCGGGTTACGCGTGGTGGACAAGACACCACCACAATTAGCGTTCCTTAATCCAAATCATACCAAAATCTTTGAAGATCCCCGCGTGGAATATAAGAGCTCAAATCTTATAAATACAAGTAAGTTAAAACTATTAAATTCTTAGCTATACAAATTATGAGCACAAAAACAAGTTTCTAAATAAATGATTTGATAATAATTAATTTAGAAACTTGGTGTTTGTTTGCTAACATAGCTTATCTTAGCAGTTATTAAATATTTTTGTGACATTTCTGTTTGTTGTTAGCAGCCTATTTATAGAACATTTTCTCATTGAGGACAACCTTATCAGGAACAGGACAATCAATTTCTCATTCATTGTTAAAGTTCTATTTATTTACTGATAAAGTGTACAAGCATAATCCATGTAGTGACGGATTAAGAATACATAATGACACTATGCCATTTCAACCCATAGGTGTCCTACAAGGGGACTAAGGGAGTAACCTTAATAAACAAAAGATCTGCATTAAACCTACCTAACGTTTCTGAAAGTAGATAAGTAGAAATTAATAGCTTTTACTTATCTACTTACATTTCAAACACTACATAAATATGTTAGCTGATGTATATTTTTTATATTTTCTGAAACCATGATATAAGGAAAATGAATTTATAGTGCAATTGTTTACAAAAATGTCTGAAAAGTGTATTTCCTTTAAATATTATACACTAACATAATTATATAATTCAATACATCTCAATATTTTCAATATCTTTTTTAATGCCACGATGATGACAAATAGGTGTATGGCCCAGAAGATCGTAAGGTGTGACCATGGCCTATGGACTCCTATAACACAAACATGTCGCTGACCTTTAAAAACACATTCATTTCCATTTTTAAATAAACCTTCAGGTTTTAGACAGCTTCTCTATTTATGAAGATTGGTTGAGGGATTTAAGGTGTCAAAGTATAACAAACAAAAGTTATTTTCACTAATAATATTAATTTACGATTTTAACTATATGTAGATGTTCATCATCATCCCTTGAATATCCCGCTGCTGGGCACGGGTCTCCTTCAAACCTTTTTAAGGGAATTAAGCATACTATACCACGCTGGTAGACAGGTTGGTATACCCTCTTATTACAAAATGGACTTATTACAAAGGACTAAGCATGACAACTTTGACACAAAAACAATGGCTTATGTCAATTTAAACCTGGTTTATTACCTAGTCCATATTTTGTATAGAGGATAGGGTTTTATTTCGAATTTTACTTAGACGCCTTTTACGACACCTGCAGTTTGGAATGTGGTAGTGACATTATGAATTCTAAATCCATCACCACACGGACGGACTGGGTTCATAATCTCAAACAAACAGATAAGATAAAGAGTTTTCCATTATTATGCTGCATAGAGATAATAATGTCTTACTAGATTATAATCATTGGCTGTTTATTGTAAGAGCATTGCACAATAGCACATTATAATCTGTCTGCTGTAGTCTAACCAATGACGGCTATTCTGCTAGCTACTACTACTATCTATACCAAATAATCATAATTGGTCCAGCCGTTTGAGTATGAAGGATTTAACCTATGCCTAAATCCTTGATCAGTAGACAGTCTATGTTGTAGACGAAGAATTTTCTAAATTGATATGAAAGTTTCTATAGTAGCACATTCACCAAACAAAAACTAAACTTTTCAATATTTTTCCACAGATTAGTATTGATTATTTATTGCCGCACTCAGAGATGTCAATTAGCAGTAATCTGTCATTAACACAATTTTTTCATTGAATAATCGTCTTTAGGCATATAGACTTAAGTATTACACGTTTTTACTAAATAAACTTTAAAGTTAAGTAATGTCTCTGAGTACGGCAGTTAGTCTATTTAAGTACAATTCTTTAAATAAGTGTCTTCATATTACATTTATGAAGTTTCCCAACCTCAGACAAGTGGAACAATATTGACTTCTCCAGTTGCATAAATATGATAATATTATCAGATGACTCATTTCCATACTACATTGCCACAGTATATTAGATTGACATTTTAATTTATAGGCACTTATGTTGCCCCCGGGGGTTTCTCGCTTGAATAGAATAGATAGGTGTCTGGGCAATAATTGGGGTGTCTATCATCATCATCATCAGCAACCCATTAAGTCCCACTGCTGGGCTTGGGTCTCCTCTCCTCTATCTAGAGAGCTAAGAGGGTTTAGGCCATAATCCACTCACACTGGCCTAGTGCGGGTTCGTGGATCAGACATACTCATAGAATTTCTTCTAGGGTATGTGGGTTTCCTCATGATGTTTTCCTTCACCGTTAGCAGATGGTAAATCACTTGACTAGTACATATAAATTCCACAAATTGGAATCCACATTAGTACTACCGCTCGGGATCGAACTCAGACCGCGTGATTTGCACGCCGCCGCCGGTCCCTTATCCATTCAGCCACCATTGCATATGGGGTGTTTTTATATCTATACTTAATATTATATAGATTGTTTGGTTGGTGTTTTGGTTCTGTACCATTCTGCACTATTTCAAAACTGTAACCAATTGAAATTGTAGCTAATGATTAAAAAGAGCGGCCTGAGTTTCTTGCTAAGTTCTTCTTAGAGCTCAATCTTGTCAGTGAACTGGCCTTAGGCTAATTTGCTGTCACCTTTTTTTTTTACTTTGTATGACGTTCATAAGTATCATGTATTTGATCTACATGAAATAAAGATTATGACTATGAACGCATTTATCTCTGGAATCAGTTAAATTAGAAAAAATTATTAATTGGTGGATAGTCCATTTATCGAGGAAGGCTATATAACATCACGCTACGGCTAATAGTAGCTGAGTAGTGGCCAAACAAAGAGCAACGGGAGTGAAGCTCCAGCAACGGCTACTATGATGAGTAACCGAGAACCAAACTGATGAAAGTGACTTTGCAAGCATATTGAAGTAATGGCCTTCTACCAGGGACCCGATCCTGCTAACAGAATCGTAAGACAATGGTAAGCCGATGATCTCATTCAAGAGCTGTGATTGGCTTGCTAATTCAGTCGCGCTATATTGCCGGCTTGTGATTGGTCGATATTGTATTTTAGCATGATTGGGCCCCAAGTGCCTGGTCTAGTATTCGTATTCATCATTTCAACCCATAAACATCCCACAGCTGAGCACGGGTCTCCTCCAAATAATGTGGAGGGAATAATTTAGCCTACTATACCACGCTGGCCAGACGGGTTGGTATACGGTTTGTTTCGAATTTTCCTTTTCTTGCAGTGTTCTTGTCTGCATAAGGTACTCCCTTAGTCGCCTTTTACGGCACCGACGGGTTGAGATGGGGCAGTGACATTATGAATTCTCAATCCGTCACTACACGGATCAGTATTCGTATTATTACTGCTGAATACGATATTATAGGTCTCATACCTATCACCTTTATCGCAATGCCTGAAGACCAAAGTCTTCGACCAATGCGTCCTACCTGTCATGACTTACGGTGCCGAGACGTGGACACTCACTGTAGGACTAACCCACAAACTGAAAGTCACTCAGCGAGCTATGGAACGAGCTATGCTCGGCGTCTCTTTGAAGGAAAAACTTCGCAACGAGGTAATCGGACAAAGGACCAAAGTTACCGACATAGCTCGTAGAATAAGTAAGTTGAAGTGGCAGTGGGCTGGTCATATCTGCATAGGACCGATGGACGGTGGAGCAAGCGTGTCCTAGAGTGGAGACCGCGACTCGGCAAGCGTAGAGTAGGACGCCCTCCAGCTAAATGGTCCGACGATCTAAAAAAGGTCGCTGGGTCTGACTGGATGCGGAAGGCGGAGGACAGAGTGCTATGGCGCGTGTTAGGAGAGTGGACTGCAATATATAGACCCATTGTTTCGAGTCTCGATGTAGGTATGTATTTTGTCGTTAATTGTATGTTTGTAAAGTCACGCACTACACAAGGATTGCAGGATATTGCAGGCATACTTAGTAGTTGTCTTAAAATCCTACTAATATTATAAATGCGAAAGTTTGTAAGAATGTTTGGATGTTTAGATGTTTGGATGTTTGTTACCAGTAAACGAAAAAACCACTGAATAGATTTCAATGAAACTTTGCAATAATTTACCTTATACATCAGAATAACATATAGGCTATATTTTATCTAGATATCGCGTAAATTGGCTAAACCATGAGAACAAATGTAAAGTAAGTCGGAGAAAAATCTGCCATCTTATAGCTATTTCTGATTTCTCTACGTAAACCGTTAGTTTTACATAAGGACAATGTATGGAGGAATTGTTACTCTTAAATAGTTATAAAAAAAAGTCCGCGACAGCATATGCCTATCTTTTATGTGGAAGTCAATATAGAGAGAATAGTGAGCAAGAAATACATTTAAATCGGATACTGCATTTAAAGTGAAAAATTTCATGGTATTAAACTAATTCCTAGGAATGTAAATACCTTTATCACTTTTGTCATTTAATGTAGATAATTTTTGTCGTTTACACTAAGTTATTTCGACAAATAGTTTAAAAGTTATTACGATATTAAATGAAATGTATATAATCCCAAAAATCTTATAATAATACTGTATGTCACCCGTGACTTCGCTTACCTGTTATTTTGTTCCTGTGACCACAGCAACTTTTCACTTTTAGAGGGGAAATTTCGGCCAATATTTTCTAAGCACAGATAATTACTTCAGATTAAACATAACCAATATTACGTGATTGATTAGAATATTACTTATCTTTGTAAACATCCATCCCGTGTCTTTTTGGTTAAAATTATCAAATATACAAACAAACATTCATCCTTTCAACTTTGTGTATGTATATTACTATATTTATCAACGTCAGCCCTAATGACAATTCAGTATGACAGATTAAAAAGAAATCAAAGATCTCTTTTTTCTTTTTGCTTACTATACAACCTCATTAATTGAATATATTACTAATTATTCACCAGTAAATTCAAAGAATATATTATGACAATTGTGTAGTAAAATTATAAATGAAGCAAAATATGAAATAAAATATTTTTTGTAGAAAAGTAAATAAATAATTATATTGCAGTATCAAGGTAGTATAGTAGTAAAAAAAAAAGAAAAAAAAATTATTTTCGGTCTAAAATTTATCATTGTATGTATTTATGGTCGCTAAAGTCATAAACTAATAAAAATAAATGGATATTGTAAAATATGAAATAAATTTTTTTTCGTAGAAAAGTAAATACATTGCAGTATCAAGGTAGTATAGTAGCAGAATACAAAAATACCATAGACCTAGGATCCGCGCGCTTTTTTTTTATAACGATTTTTTTTATTTATGGCGGTACGAAGTACGCCGGGTCAGCTAGTTCAATATAAATAATTAAATTTGGATATAGGTATGATTATATATTGTAAATTGAAATGTCCATTTATCCTCAACTTTATTTGAAAAATTACGTGAAAAAGAAAAGTACAATGTTGAAATGAAATGAAATGAAATCTCGTTTATTCATCTAGGTTACAAGGTAACACTTATGAAAGTCACAAGAATGTAACAGGTTATCCGAAATGTTGTGTCAGCAAATTTGCCTACGACCAGTTCGCTGACGGGGTGGAGCTATGAGAAGAACTGGCAAGAAACTCACGCCACTCTTTTTAAAAAAATGGATAGTTACAATCTTTTGTAATTTACAATTTGGGTAGCGTGTAAAGTGATGCAGCAGAGCACTACACCGTTAGATTAACGAATTATAATGAATGTTTACAAACTAAATATAAAACAGAAAGTAAAAGGTAAGGCTCTGTGGTTGCATCACTTTACACATTGCTATGCAGCCATTAGGGACAGTCTGTGAATAAATATGGTTTTAATTTTGTAAAAACATAACTTAAAAAAAGAAATGATACAAAAAAAATAAATAAAGGAAATCCAAGAGAAAACTGACATAAATATGCACAACGTGCCCCCATGTCACAAGTGTAATTCTACACAAACAAGATAAATCAAATCAAAGATAACATTATTCCCAAGACATTTTATCATCTAAAAACTCATTAATTGTATAATAACCCTTACGAATAAGATGATCTTTAATAACGGTTTTGAAATTAAGTAAGGGTAAATTCATAATGTCTTCGGGAATTTTGTTAAAAAATCGTACACCGAGTCCCTCAAAAGTATTATGAACTTTATGTAAACGATGATATGTGCCTACTAACTTATGTTTACTTCTAGTGTTAACACCATGAATATCACTATTCTTGGTATATAGATGAATATTTTGTTTGACAAGCATAATATTTGCAAATATATATTGGGACGCAGTTGTCAGAATACCTATTTCTTTGAATCGTTCTCTCAGGGAAACTCGTGAACCTAAGTTATAAATAGAGCGAATGGCTCGTTTTTGAAGAATGAATATTGTTTCAATATCAGCAGTCTTGCCCCAAAGCAAAATACCATAGGACATGACGCTGTGAAAATAACTAAAATAAACTAATCTCGCGGTTTCCACATCAGTAAGTTGTCGTACTTTTCTGACTGCAAAAGCCGCAGAGCTAAGTTTACCTGCGAGACACGATATATGGGCTCCCCACTGAAGTTTACAATCTAAAGTTATACCCAAAAAAACTGTTTTGTCAACAAGGGTGAGAGTTTCATTGTTTAAATTAAGATTAATACTAGTACTTTTAACATTTGGCATTGTAAATCTGACACATTTTGTTTTCTTGGAGTTTAGCAATAGATTGTTTGCCGTAAACCAGTCCAGGACTTTCGCTAGAGAACCATTTACATCGTCAAAATTTGTTACTTTACGATCAACTTTGAAAATAAGAGACGTATCATCTGCAAATAGCACTATGTCGCAAAAATCCTGTACGTAGAATGGCAAGTCATTAATATAAATCAAAAATAGAAAAGGACCAAGAATTGAGCCCTGAGGGACGCCCATTTCTACAGGTAGTCCTGAAGACCTATTTCCTTTAATATCAACGCATTGTACCCTATCTCTTAGGTAAGAGGCAACAAGACCAAGTGCAGCATCCCTAATGCCATAGTGACTGAGTTTTCGCAAAAGTGTATTATGTTGAACACAGTCGAATGCTTTCGAAAGATCGCAGAAGACACCAATGGCATCCATTGAATTCTCCCAGGCGTTAAAAATATGTTTTAATAGAGTAACACCTGCATCTACAGTAGAGCGACCCCTTGTGAAACCATATTGCTCACAGTGTAATAATTTATTTAAATGAAAGTGACTCTCTAATTGCTGCAATATAATTTTTTCAAAGACTTTACTAATAGCTGGCAATATGGAAATAGGTCTAAAGTTAGTAGGGTCACTCTTAGGTCCATTTTTAAACAAAGGTATAACTTTACTGTGTTTCATTAGATCAGGAAACTTACCTGTATCTACACATCTGTTAAAAATTGCAGCTAGGTATGGCGCTATATCAAAAATTATATTTTCAACTAACTTGACTGAAATACCCCATAGATCACCAGTTCTCTTTGAATTGAGCGACTTGAATGTTTTTATTATGTCGCTGGGGTCAGTATATTTAAAACTAAAAATGACACTACATTCTGTCGTGTTGCTCCTAACCAAGAGTTCAGCCTTAACCGGGCAAGAATCTAAGGAGCTGGTTGTATTTATTGGTATGTTAACAAAAAAGTTATTAAATGCTTCAGCTATATCTATATTATTCGAGATAATGTTATTATTAATGTTTAATTGAATATTATTATCTCGTTGTTTAGCCCGACCAGTTTCACTATTAATTATGTTCCAAGTAGTTTTAATTTTATTGTCGGACTGTTTAATCTTATTACTTAAATATAAGGACTTGGCGGCAACACAAGTCTTTTTAAAAGTTTTAGAATAATTTCTAACATATTCAACAAAAGTAGGATCAAAATTATAACGTTTCATACCGTAAAGTTCATACAACTTAGCTCTACTTTTGTATATTCCGGATGTTGCCCAATCACAGAACTGAATTTTAGTACTTTTATTGAAAGTTTTAACTTTAAAAATATTGTTAAATTGCAATTCTATAATACTAAACAAAGACGCGTATAGGTCGTCTGGACTATCCTGGCTAAACTCAATGTTGGTGAGTTCATCAGCAATACTATCACTAAAAAGTTTTAGGCGAGCAGAGGTCATTGGCCTACATGTGATCTTATCCACTTTAGTGGTTGTGCCTAAAGGGAATATTGCTTTTTGTCCATAGTGATCAGATGTTAAGTCACTTATGATAACACTATCCAAGCATTGACAGTTGCAAAATATGTTGTCTAAACATGTAGCAGAATGTGATGTAATTCTAGTGGGTGCAGAAAATAAAAAATCTAAATCAAAGGACTTGTATAAGCTAATTAATCTAGTACTAGTCTGTGATTGCTCTAATAAATTTACGTTAAAATCACCGCATACTATAATATCTCGCTTACTACTAATTAGGCGTTTCAAAACATCTTCCATAACTGATTCAAATAAACTGAAATCACTCTGTGGTGGTCGGTATACGCAAACTATAATATAACGATCAATCTCTACACAAGATAGTTCGATAGTGCGCTCGATAGAAAGATTCACTATGTCATTACGAACTTTAGAATTTAAATTATTACATACATATATGAGAGAACCACCATGGATAGCAGTCTTTCTTACGAATGCACTAACGACTGTATAAAATTCATTGTTAAATAATGATAACTGACTATCCTTTAACCAATGCTCAGTTAAACACAAAACCTGAATATTGTGTTTCTTCAAAAATAAATCTACCTCTAAGTCTTTGCTGAATAGGCCCTGAATATTCTGATGAACTAAATTGAATGTATGCCTATCCTTTGTCACACCTATTAGTTTAAACTAACAGATGTATCTAAACTAGTGGTTGTCCTATCACTACTATACCCTACCAAGTCCTTCAATACCCTACTGGTACCTGTGTCCGTAAAAACCTTCAATACCCTACTAGTACCTATGTCACTAAATAAATTGTATGCTAACAATTTAGCAATAAGTCGCTTAAAATAAAAAGAAAGATAAAGAGTATCTTTTGTTAAATAAAAATTATTACTAATAAAAATATTAGTGTCAAAAAATAATATATAATCGTTATATCGACATGTACTGTTATAAAGTAATAAATTCAATTTCCCTATGTGTCTATTCTGTTGCTCGGTTAGTGCATATGAATATGGTAAAGCACAAGTAATAAATCTACATCCTATTCTATTATGAAGCATAACCATAACTTCAGTTAAATCTAATATGTCTCTTTTGGTGACTGAGAAGCAATCACCATACATAAAAACTACTGTAGAATTAGAATCTAGTAATGAACTATTCTTTAATGTATTAACTAAAGTACTGAACTTAACTCCTGGGTAGCAATGGTTTGTAATAGGGCACTCAGTGTAACTATTCATTATCTTACTGTTGTACTGTCTACTTGTTAAACTATTAACAACGCTTTCATTTATAAGACGAGTATATTTCGTAATTATTTGCGTTATTAGCGTAATGCTAATTGCTTATTACCCCGTCATGCACACTATCGTTGCGTGAGTACATGATTGCATATAATGCATATGTAATCCATTAACACACGCTTAAGAGCATAGCAAAATCCCAATCAAATCAATACCGACTGAAGAAATTAGCACTACTTTATAGGTTTGAAAAGAGATTGTGACAGAAGGGCTTGCCAATTTTCTGTCATCTTGTTGAAATTGAAACTGAGACCCGAAAGTTTGTCTTCCTCAGTAAGTTAAGTCGAATAAACTTGTATTGTGCATAATTGAATTTACAATTGGAATTTTAATTGAAATTACAATTATTAGTCTACACTTCACAAAAAATACGTTGACTAGGGAGCGATCTGCATTTCTAGACCGAATACAAATATGGGAAATCACTATACACTCCCCATTTTCGTTAATAACCCCCCTTATTACAAAATATGGACTGAGTATTAAACCAGGTTTAAATTGACATAAGCCATTGTTTTAGTGTCAAAGTTGTCAATTTAAACCTGGTTTAATGCTTAGTCCGTATTTTGTAATAAGGGGGTTTGAGTTTATTCTACGTTGTCAACGGTCGTCTCGTTGTTCTAAGTCTCATTTTTTTTCTTAAGATTACTCTTTTAGCTTTTTTCTGATTTTCATTGAAACTTTCGTTATCCGTCAAAACTTCATAATCAATATACGAACTATTCGGATATTGATTAATAATGGCCGGAATCTGTTCCGCTGTTATCTAGCGATGCGCCTACTTACGAATAACATTTGATTTTTTACATCTATACAGTTCCCAAAGTTTGCTTGGCTGATTTTATATTTACATCATTATATATATTTATATACTCTTACGGTGACTAATAACAAAAATCCCAAACATCTTGTTAACAACCCGTCCCATTACGTCGCAAAAGTAAATGCAGTTTTCATGATTCTTGTATGTTATCGACGCCACGACCCGTTGTAACAAATAATGTAAAAAGAATTATGTAAATGTGTGCGCTAGACCGCGAATGACGTCGGTTAAGAATATAGCTGTATTTTTGGTTAAAGACCTACTTTCAGACTAAACTAAGGTTAAGAGGAGTTGTGAACGGGGTTTGGTTTATTTTGTACTAGCTTCAGCCCGCTGCTTCGCGCGCGTGGTATTTTATACTATAAACCTTCCTCTTGAATCAGTCTATCTATTAAAAAAAACCGCATAAAATACGTAGTTTTAAAGATTTAAGCATACATAGGGATATAGGGACAGAGAAAGCGACTTTGTTTTATACTAAGTAGTGATGGACTAGCGTCTCGGCTCGTTTTCGCACGGTTGAGGAAGATATTGATACAAAAATATCATATAATTTTTTGACATATCCTGAGGTTAACTTGTCTCTGAAAAATCACTTTTTCAATCAAACTAATCTTGTCCTGACTATTATGAATACTAGAAAGAAGAAACTAGCCAAATCAGTCGAGCCATTCCTGTAGTAGTAGATAGTAGAGCCATGCCAGTAGTGGCAACCAATTTAGGCTAGCCACCTGATGGTAAAAGCTGCAAGATCCTGGTCCAGATAGCCTTGGTAGACAATCGATTTTGAACTGTGATTTAAGTTCGATAAAAGATTCCGTGAGTAAATTCGGATTGTTACCGATGCATTGTCTCCGTCGATTAAACTGTGCTTCAAATTGGTGATGGGTTATTTTAGTAGGGACGACCTGTACAGTCAGTAATGTATCGAGATTATTAAATGGTAACCGCTTCTTATTGTGAATGATTCAAGTTATAGCCCTGGTTATACAAACTACAGAGCTAAGAAAGAAGTAGCCGTTCTTGCTCGAGGAAGGTTCTAAGTATTTACACATTATTTTAATACTAGACTAGTGTTCGCCCAATGGTCGATATTTGGCTCATAATTCAAAACAAAAAAAAGAACACATTTTTTAAAGGTAACACGAGACCTCGTCAATAGCTACTAAACAAAAAAAGACTCGGTTAACAAACAGAGCGGAAAAAGGTACAGAACTGTTTTGTCTTTACGCATTTATAAATAAATACGATATTATTGGAAAATTTCTAATAGCCCTACCTGTTTTATAAGCTTCCAGTGACTATGGTAACCGGTTACCATTAATTACTTGTTCAACATGCCTTTACATATACAAATTTAACAAAAAAGTTGTACTATTGTGATTTTTTTTTTAAATTTTCTACCAATTTATTGCCGGAATTTTCATCTCTCTGACTCATTAGTAGTAAAACTTAGCACTTCAACCGTTGTAGACTCAATTATCTCAAAAATAGTCGAATGCCGTTTAGTATATAGGTACCTAGGTAACTTATAATTGAAACAATTGAATAACTTATTTAAAACTCTGTAATCAAAGTTTTCAATAACAAATAACTAGAGTTACAGTACTATTTCTGAGTGATTTAAGGATAATGTTATATTTCCTCGTTATTATAAATAACATAAATGGAATGTTTCTGTTGCCGCAAGGTTCTAGGACAAACGACTAGAATTCAAAAGATAAACCTAACAATATTACTAAACTTAACTAGATAGGTACTTAATACCTCTCAAACGCGATCGATAATGATCAAACTGTTATCTACCATCATTCTTTTCAAAATCAATAAAATGATATACCTACCTACCTATATCACAACATCGGTTATTAAAATTAATATTCAATTTGTATATCGAGTAGCGTGAGTGGTGACTTGAATACAAAACAATCGATACAAGCGTACTGCGACGCCTACAGGAAAACGAGATTAATCATTGTCATAGTAACCGGCCTACCGAATATGTTTTAACAATTCAATCGATAAAAGTAATGGAATTAAACATAACATACCCCTTATCGTCAGGTGGGCCTATATGTAAGTATGCTTGTTTGCGAACATTGTGTTAGAAAAGCATCTGACCTTTTTCTCAGAGGCAAGCAGCGCGTTTATCTCGGCTACATTCGCCAGTAATTTTAGGTTCCTATTACCTATTAATAGACATAATGTACTTATATGGCCCGTACTTATATATTTTACCCGATATAATAAGCTGTCAAAAGTTAGATAAATCAGCCTTAATAGCCAAAATTGTTGTTAAAAGTTGGACGCTTTAAACTTCTAATAAATAAGAATTCTTTATTGTATGATAAAAACATTAAAAAATAATGGAAGCGCCGAACTACTAATGGAACTAGTCAAATGTAGAAACAAATCTAGACAGACCGGACACTATTTAATTGGGTTAGACAGACATCTATAAAGCATACGTAACGTAACCACGATCAATTTAATCCCAGACACAATATTACAATACTAAATCTCGGCTGATTTTTGATACTATACCCTGTTACGTTCACTTCTACGACTTCTATAATCTTTACTCTACCGACTTGCTAACCAACAATATTATTGCCTTAAATATTTAGATAAGCCACAGAAAGGAGAAAACAACCAAGATAAGTTTATACAACTTTAGCTAATTATTTTGCAATCTTACTTAAGTAATAGTTGCACTTGCGTCTCAGGTCTAAATAATCAAGAAAAAAATAAAAAATAAGTCAAGAAAGCTTTCAATCAACATGACAAAACTATGTAACTTCAAGATAATGAAGTTCCATAATATCGTTATAAAAGTAACACTATATCGTCGTAAATTATATTTTTATGAACGATATATTAATATTTTATTACAAGACCCTTACAAGGGTGACCGTATCGTTTATCTAGAACGTTCGTTTTTATAACCTTCGATCGATTTGATCGGCTAAAATGTTTAAGATCGGAGGTATATAATTACTACTTTTTCTTACCTGTAAATACCTGTTGTATGGTTCCCGAACGCAACGTTTTGTTTGCTTATTTGCATACTGTGATGTTTACGAGGTAGGCAGGCAGACTACATGATAACTTGCACAAATTGGACACTCCCTAATGGCGTAATAGGATACATAAAGTAACACATCCTCGATAGTGTTTTGTTTTCACTGGTTAATATTACTCCGCTTATTGGAGAAAATGCAAAATCTGCTCTGCTGCGTAGAGGAATCTTGTCTTAAGACGGCTTCCCATGTTGTGTGAAATTGCGGATGAACGCAGATCACTCCGCTAAGATACACTACGGGAAGAATTTCGTCTTTGGAAGCGGAGACTAGGCCGTAGTAATGCTGTGCTGTACGTGGCTATCAATTGTCGTCGACCGTGCTTTATTCTGCAAAAACATGCACCTTGAGAAGCAGCCTCTAGACTTTTAGTGCACCGATTGTAATTATGTTTTAGTGTAGGATTTGGCATGACTGCAAATATGTACTGACCTTGCTGCAACGTTGTCTTACCGTAATAATCGAAAAGAAGATCTCAATCTCAGTAAAGCATTGCTACAATATTTTTTTAGGTTTGGCTATTATAGACTGGAGTGCATCTCAAGACGAATCAAACCAAATGTGTCCAAACTCGATGGGGTACCGTTTTATTACAGGGTCTTCATTCGACGCCATTATCAGCTCCATTTCATAATAATATTGCATTATTTTCCGATTTACATAATTATGCATAAAAAAGAAACCGAGAGAGTCAGAGAAACAGCGTTCAAGATTTTATCTATACATACTTACATAGTGACCTACATTGCTAGTTAATTATAAGTTTGGAAAACGACTAGGTGCATAGATATACTTGTAATTATAAAATATTTTCTCACATGTAAAATGAACCCTCAATCTAGTTACATACGTGCTTATACCAAGACATTTGAGCTGGCGCCGAGAATATGACGCACATATGAAACTTAACAATGATGCATTTTTAATGATTACCTATATAAATATTATAATAAACCAACCACGAACTATTGTTAGCCATACGGTGATTGTTTAAACGAATTTGCGTCGAAGCATATGATGCACAGTTAATAGGCACTAATTAAGGCTCGACGTAACCTTATAAATTAATACGTTTTAAACGTCGATATCATATTATGGGAGCACTTTGCACATATTGCGGTATCTAGGTAGATATACGTTACGAAGGTCGTTCGACTGGCACCGTAGCGAATAAGGTGATCGTCTCGCCACTGACTTCGCCACCGAGGGACGTGGATTCGATTCCGACACAAGACAAATATTTGTGTGATTTATAGAATCCTATTTGTTTCGAGTCTGAGTGTACTCTGTGTCCGTTAACTGTATGTTTGTAAAGTCCCCCGCGAGAAAGGTCTTGTTTCCTGTTAAAGAAAAAAAATTACAATGGTGGGTAGTAAATACGGCCGTTTCCTGTCACATTTAAAGGTCACTCCCCTTATATATCTGTGGTCACTCCGTATTTCAGAAGACATCATTATCAACAAACGCAACTCCTACGCAACGCAAATCATTATCAAGTAATAACACTGCAGAGTCCCTAAGAATGTTCTAACCTACTGTCTTGGAATCCGCAACGAAATTAATCAAAAGTAAATGGAGGAGTTACAAATACATTTTTAATCTTGACTGCCACCTAATGTAGAAAGCGTTAATCGAAGTTGGAGATGTTAATATCGGTCATGTTGTTAAATTCCAACACGAGCCGAGTTATTTAACACAGAGGGATACAATGTATCCTCTCGCCAGATACCTATTTAACAGTGAAGATATTACTGAGTACTAGTAATAGGATATATTACTTCTCCAATCACATTACGTACGACCTACTTGTGAACACGAACCCTTAAAGGGCTTAGCGACGCGAAATTACTTTCTATTCTTAGTCGGTTGCCGTGCCGACCTATCTATGTATAATATTAGCTAATAGAGTTCTGAGTACTTGTAACGCATAATATAATAAATTAATAATACCTATATGTTTACCCTCTCAGCTCTCTAGTTAGAGGAGAGGAGACCCGAGTCCAGCAGTGGGACTTAATGGGTTGCTAATGATGATGATAATATATGTTTGTTTACGCTAAATAAAGGAGACGTTACATGGGAATTTAGGATTTCTAAGTTTTGCTAATTGAGCAATCCAGGGAATTGCCCTTCAGAAAACACCGCTACAGGAAGTCTAAATAATTGTGAGGATGAGCAAGATTTTTATTATTGTGCAATCCGATCTTGGCGAACGTGACCCATGATGGTTATTAATAAGCAACCAGGGTCGCAGTCGCTGGTCACTCTGATCGCTCTGGTCGCCAACATTGCCTTTAGACTACCAACAATTTCTCTACTAATTACCAGAAACATTATTAACGAAATAGTGATATTAAGGTCGCATCTTCTTTTCTGTGGATATACTTTTGTCACGCAACTCAATATGAACTATGCTACTTAGAACTTACGATTTTTATTTCTCTAGCATCATGTGCGTCAGCATTGGACCCGGGCGACGGTGCCCCCTGGAGTCTAGTCGTGAACTGCGCTGGCGAGACCCGAGTGGGACAGACAGAAGCGGTGTACTCCGAGGGTATTTACACGCTGAGTACGAACGTGGCTAAGCAGTGCGCCAAGCTGAAGGTGCCTAGGCTCGTGGAGATTTCTAGTGGTCAAATGTACAGCAGCGATAAGGTGAGCCAGTTTTGTTCCCCTTTGTTTTACTGAAGCGGTTCTCAAGTATTTGACTATTTTTATTGTAAGTACTTAGCCTTAGGGTGTATTTAATGTATGTAGGTAGCCCCCGCATTATTAGTGCCAAACGAGCTAAGCTACGATTCAGACCAACCGGCTCGCATCGGCCCGCGCTGGGCGGCATTTTACAATGCGTTAAAGAACATTGAAATGTATCAACAGTAATTACAGTTCATATTTGCATGCAACTTACGGTCGGAGCCGGTCGGCCGTCGCGACGCGTCGCGGGATGCCGACGGAGGTAACTATGCGTAAGTTGCATGCAAATATGAACTGTAATTACTGTTGATACATTTCAATGTTCTTTAACGCATTGTAAAATGCCGCCCGGCGCGGGCCGATGCGAGCCGGTTGGTCTGAATCGTAGCTAAGAGGCCTATGATTGTAGATAAGTGGTAAACAATTCATATGATATCGGAAATATCCCAATCCTACCTTCTTTAAAAGGAAGCGCTTTCTGCCATTTTCCTCCTACTACCAGTACTGAATCTACTCCCTTTCTTCCAATAACCACCTATAGACCACTAACTAGGAGTAATGAGTTTCTGGCTGGGGCGAACAAACTCACTAAACTACTGAGAGGCTGCGGTCCTCTGTACGATCAATGCGCTTTCCCAACATAGCTGTAACATTTCAGCGAGAAATATAGCTATACCTACTCACTATGTCTTACTTTCTCCGTAAGTAATTCAATCAATGTCAAAAAAATAAGAACAAAACATTATACGCTCTCTGTAACACACAAATTTACTTTCAATGTACCAAAAGCGTAATAAAAATAAAGCTTTTTATTTTACAAGATAAATATATTCACTGATAAAGTTGTGTAGTTTCCGCTCGTAAACTCGCCGGGTGGTGTGACATTGAGGAGGTGACGTCACCGATGCTAAGATAACGCGTCATAATAATGCTGTTTGACTGGTGTCGAAGGATGTGTGAACATAATGGCTAAGGACGTCCCGTCCGACTGACAGGCTTGTATTTTGTATAGTAGTTAGGGTGTTAACAAATTGGCTGGTTAATTTAATATGTATATGTTTGACTGTTATCAAAGTCTCTGGTTGGACTCCCGAATCGAAAATACCATAATTGGACTTTTAATCTTGTTCTCTGAGGGAATTCACAAGGAATGCATTATTTTTAATTAGTTACAAACAGTGAAATAGTTATAATTATTAAGCACACTGTTGAATCAGGTATAACCTGTAATGATAGATGCAAATTGAAATAAATAAATAAAGGCAATGGTCGGTTAGAAGTTTGAGAAGTTGGTCGAAAATAAATTAATCATCAAAAAAATTCGTATTTATATATTGAAAAATTAATCAATCATTATACAAATGCGAAATTTTGGATACTTACTTGGATGGGTGATTGTTTGTTACTTAGCCTACCTACCTAGCTTAGCTGTTTGACGTCATCATCATCATCACCATATCAGCCCAATGACGTCCACTGTTGAACATAGACCTCACCTAATTTCCGCCACAGCGCGCGCGAGAACCAAAGTTGCTGACATAGCTCACCGTATCCCATCGCTGAAGTGGCAGTGGGCAGGCCACATTGCTCGCTGTTTGACGTAGCAAACTATAATTTGTATTGTCCCTAAGGCAAATAGTGATTATTGTATCTAGGCGTACAAATAGACATGTTTATAATATTGCAGCCACACAAAGAAGACGGGCCGGTGGAGCCGTGGACGACAGAAGCCCGAATGAAGTACAAGGTTGAACAGGAACTGAAGAACTTGGAGCCGGAACTTAACTATACCATCATCAGACCGGCCATCGTCTACGGGATCGGAGATAGGAGGAGTTTGAGTAAGTTATTCAATGAATTTATTAGCAGATATTATTTATATTTTGTTCCTAGGTGTGTTGGAATATTGTAGATAAAATTTGTTGGCAAACAAATGCCGATTATTATCTTGTGTATTACTTTTTAAGGCATCCTCTACACAAGCCATGTGTGGTGGGTGTGTTGCAAGTAGTGAATGCAAAGTCCAGTCAGGCTCAAACACAATTATTTACGAGCCCCACAATTTATTATATACCAGTTGTCGCCCACGGCTAAGCGCCGATTCCCGTGACCACTGGTATTTTATACCCTAGCGTAACGCCTTTCCTAAAAATTGGGCCATAAAATGCTAAAGTATATTTTTAATAACGACAGGTAGGTCCCGAATTTAGTGTTCAACTAAAATAAAAACTCTTCAGCTTTAAATATTACTAAAGATGAGGATTGAACCCACAACCATTACCACACCCAGAACCACAGACATATGTCCATTCACCTTATTATGAACTATTAGTTTAAATTATCGAAATTAATTGAATATTATAATATGTGTAATATTATTGTGTATATTAATTTTCACCCACTTATTCTATATCGTACAGCTCCACGCCTCCTGTACGGCGGTATATACAAACATCTAAACGAAACAATGAAGCTCCTATGGACGGCCGATCTTAAGATGAATACGGTTCATGTGCGTGACGTATGTCGGGCGGTGTGGACGCTCGCTAACTCGCCAGCCGCCAACAAACAGATATACAACGTGGTGGACGACGCTAACAGCACGCAGGGCAGCCTTGCCGAGCTCGTCGCTGATATATTCAAGATTAACCACGATTATTATGGCACTGCTATTTCTACTTTGGCTAAGGTATGTTTGTGTTCTGTAAAAAATTTGATATTCACCCGGTGGCCCGTAATAGAAACGCAAGCCGTGTCAAGGAATCCTTGAATTTATTTTTTGTTTTGTATATCTGATTAATATGACCCTGAAAGGGTTTAAGTGCACGTGGTACCTATACATCTGGAATGAAGTTGGCCCCAGATACACCCTTGTTGGATGCCAAATGTAGGTAAGGTAGTCACTCATGTAGTTCTATCTTCACAGATTGTTTTCTATTTGACAGATAGCTTTCAAAAAATCGTTTATGGGGTTCCTCGAATTCCAAGCTTAAGTTATATAGTTTCGATAGGTGGATAAAGGTATAGACAATTAGAGACTGTATCAAAAGCTTTGTATAGATAGAAACTTGAAAATTGATGATATTTTTTTTGTTTCATTTGGTTCTCGTTTAGCATAACTCATTAGTTTTATTCTGTTACAGAACGACATAGCATCAGTAGCGGAGGAGGCCAACGACAAGCACTTGACGGCATGGGCGGACGTGTGTCGCACGTACAGTATCGGGCACACGCCCCTTGAGCCCAGCGCCGGGCCCGAGCTGCTGCTCAACAGGCAGCTGTGCCTCGATCCCCAGCGAACGAGGCAGCTGATACAGCTCGACGTATCTGTGCCTACTGTCGACAAACTAAGAGAGGTACAATATTTTCAAAGGTTAATAAATTACAGGAAACTCGGAATTAACTCTCTAAGTTTAAGTTCATTTATTTGCAAAAAAAATGTGGTTATTACATAAGATAGTATACAGTGTTATTAGTCCATAACACATTTTGCAACAGTATTGGGTTCTTCAATGAAGGAGTTAACAGGTTTTTGAAAGGTCAGTAACGCGCAGGTGATGCTCCTAGTGTTGCAGGCGTCCACAGGCTACGGTAACCGCCATCAGGCGGATCGTAGGCCTGTTGGCCACCATCGTGGTATTAAACCGCAAGTATGCCTGTTTTATTGTCAACAGACTGTTTCTTTGATTTCGTTCTGGATACGATTCCAAAATGGCACAAATATTTGTACATCCCTCAAAATTAAATAGTTGTACTGAGGCTGGATTTAATTCCATTAAAAGCCGGATCATTTGCATGCCGTGTCTTAAAAAATTTTCAAAACAAGACAAATACCACTTAACCATATTAAAAATAGTAGCTTTTATAAAATTAACAATACTTGTTCTAGGTGCTCGAAGACTACGCTTCAATGAATCTATTCCCGAAGGAGCTACTCCTATGACCGACTAACTGAACGTAATTTTATATATACAACCGTTTTTATATGAAATATGAGAAATTCGGTGAAAATAACGCACGTTTATGTTTCCGCTTTAAATAGTTTATTTGCGATATTCGGTCACAGTTTTATATCAATGTATTGATGTTCAATGTAGTAGATTACTTGATGTGGGTCAATGCAAACTGAAGAAAAATTAGTCATTATTGTCCGACTGCTGGGCAAGGGCCATCAGTGGGCCCTTTAGACTTAAGAGCGGAAAGGGTACCCTCTCAGCAGTCAATATGTTGCTGGTTTGATGTTTCTAGCAACAATATTGGTCAACAACAGTTTAACATGGTGGTCCACACATTTAACAAATAGGGTGCTGGTTTGTGTATTTGAAAAGCATGCTAAAGTAAATTCACGCCAATCATTGTGGTTGCTATCCACACACAGAACGATCTTACTGTAATTTGTGATTCAGTACGTAAAGTTTATACATGTTTTATTTTTTGTTCGTCGGTTTGCATTGATCACATATCGATTCCCCAATTCCCGAAATTGTATTCAAGTTAACTCGGGATGGTTTCCGAGTAGTTATATCTGTAGTAGTGGTACATGTAATTCAGTGTTCAGTGTAGTAGTCGTCTATCAATCAATCAACATTTATTTGTGAACACAGATGTGTCCGACCATATTATGTTTAGCTAAAAAATATTAAAAATATTATTTATCGATTGTACCTTTCGATTCATATATTTATGGCAACACTGTGATAACAAGTGAGACACTAAACCTTCCGAATAGTATTTTTGTAGAAATTGTGACAATAAAATTTTTAAAAAGACATTTGGGATACTAACCTTATTCTATTTAAGGAATCGAAGACTGTCAATACCAAAAAGCAATTCTATAATTTTGCTTTTTATAAATAATACGAGATTCTGCATTTAATATTCCATCCAGTACGAAATGTTGAAAAATGCATAGTTGAGTTTTCAAATGTAAGAGTATAGCTCAACTTAGTACTTAAAAGTATTCCGTATAATCAATATGGTGCGAACTTATTTAGTTTTATGCCTTTAAATCATTATTATATTGATTTTTAATACATCTAGTATTACGCCTTACTTATAAAATTATCAACGACACATAAAAGCCACTGAAAACTAGATTTAATACACATTAGTTAAGATGCATTTTCCGCATAACTTGACATTGCGTCGTATTTCATTATTATATGATTCAATGAAAATGCCACACTCCGAAGATCTCCAATAACATTTCGCTTTGGGATTATATACCTTAAGACATGTGTTTTAAGATCTAAATCTATTCTAATGGGACTGATAGAGATAACTGAGTAAGGCAATGTACTAAATTTTATGTTCTATATTTTAATACACCTAAACTCATCCAATTGGTAAAGCAGTCGAATAATGAACCACAAAATGGGTTCGAAGAATATACATACGCAGAAAAATAACACTTTCTAAAAATGTATTACTTGCTCAACTCATAAAAGGCGTAACATTGAAAATTGTCTCTTTGCTAATTGAACCTTATACACATATATGTATAAAGAGTCAAATATATATTTGTTTTTTTTTTATATATATAATATGCTTAAAAGCATTATAATATTGTTCTTCCTTGTGAATAACTGAGTTGCAATAACTGTAGTAAACTGCAAACTTCATTATGACGACCTGTTTCTATGTAACAAATAAATTTAACCAGTTAATGCTGTCCTGATGAAATAAATAGAAAAGACAAAAATACAAATGAAAATTGAAATGAAGAAAAAATTGTATTTTATTTGCTCTTAATGGGGTTCTATTTACTGAAGCTGCATCTCATTCTTACCTTGCTAAAACGGCCCAACTAAACAATATGGGCTATTAGATGCGGTTTTCTTACATCTTAGGTGATGTAACAGAACTTGGCTAAAATTATTTGTATATTTAGAAACAGGTTTTATGTACGTTTAGTTTAAGTTTAATTTAAGTGAAAGTCATGTAACGATTAAGTAATAAATTTTGTTTAAGTTGGCCTAGAACTCATAAAATTACTATATAATAGTCAGTTATAAAAATCCATACTACATTATGTAAGAATTATTTTACAATTACACACAATTATTTGCTCTATTGTTATTAGTATAAGGCTCAAAATGGTGTATACCTGTACTTAACCTTTCTTTAAATAACGGTACCCCGCTTTATATGTATGTAAACCTTGAACGCCACTATAAGCCGACAAGCTGGCAAATGAAAATTCGTTCTTATTACTTTACTAATAAAGAAGTTTACCCTTTACTTAAGTGTAAGATTATACCTAATCGGCACCGGAAACTGTGGATAATGTTACTGGTTCTTAAGGATTGCACCACAGCCTAGCCAAACCGAACCTCACGTTCATAATATGATTCTATCCTTTTCTGTCACTTAGAACTGTCATTTAATAGAGTGAGAGCCGAGCGCTCTGCCAATCCTGCCGCATGCGGTCGCATTCCAGCTCTACCTCTCGTTCTCGCTCTACTGACGGTTCTAAATGACAGAAAGAGATAGAAGCATAGGACAGTGCGATTGCATGCGGCGAGATGTGGTCCAATCCTATCTCTATGATGATGATCAACATGACCGACCTCAAAAGTACAGATACGCGAAGAAAGTCAATGACCCCACCTCGCAAATCAGCTGATTTTCTTCTAATTTGAACCAGACAATTTGAAGAAAATATTTTAGCAAACATTTTTATTTTATTCATTACATCATTTCAACCCATAAACATCCCATTGCTGGGCACGAGTCTCCTACAAAGAATGTGAAGGGAATCTGCGGACGGGTTGGTATATTAGTTTCGAATTTTCCTTTTCTCGCAGTGCTCTTGTCTGCTTAAGGTTACTCCCTTAGTCGCCTTTTACGACACCCACGGGTTGAGATGGGGTAGTGACAGTATGTATTCTTAATCCGTCACTACACCAATTTTGTTTTGTTATTACCTATTTTGTATTGTATCAGCTATTCTATAGCTCAATCACGAATTTTCTGTAGCGCTACGGACTTACATAAATATAGTATTTTCATTTGCCTACCGTAGCTTTGGTGGCCACAAGTTATTAATGTTTGTGCAATAGAATACTGTAATCATGTGTCAAATTTTTATGTTTTAAGATATATGTATGTCTTTGTAAGAGCTTTTTACTTTTTATTGCTATAAAAGTGCTCCATTATGTAAGCAAGATTATATGATAGGAAAGAGCTTGTCTTATTATTTTACGATATATGTAATGTGTACTGCGTAATAAATACTTTATACGTATGTTTGTATTTTATTCATAAAAATGGACTTAGGTCACAAGCCACTTTGCTAGGCGGCCACGTCTGCCGTATGCCAAGTTCATACCCCTCCTTCCTCCTCGTAGTCAAACTTGTTTGACTATGAGGAATTACGTTTCCTCGTGGTCAAACTTGCCTAACGATCCTCCCTGTAGTGTTAAAAATGTGTACAGTCAATCAATAAAATGCAAGCTTAGAAACAGAAGCGTGCAAGAGATTTCTAAACATAATATATACTTTTATAACAAGCTTATGCTAGACTAGTTTTTGTGTTCACACACAATACAATAAAACAATGGGAGAGGGCAGCCTTTTTTTAAGCTTGCACTTTATTGATTTATTATTTAATTAGGGTCGTTAGACAAGTTTGACCACGAGGAAACATAATTCTTAGTTTAACTAAAAAGTTTGACTATGAGGAAGAAGGGAGTATTACACAGCAGTTAGTTTCAGGAGCATTTCGCTTCCTCCCCGGTATAATTATGTACCTATATTTAAAAATATAATTTTTTGAGTAAATCTATAACTAAAGAGAATATATAAATAAAACAGACATATGCTTAATAACAGTTTTAATTGGTAAATTCATTCATATAACTAAATACAGTAACCAATGTACTACAATTACAAATAAACCCGCTCTTATCCAAGAAATACTAAAAATAATTCAACACTCAGGTGACATGTCACATTACTTGAAATGTAACATTTTATATATTAGAAATTAAGTGTGTTATACTTGTCACTTAAAATTTAACCCGACTCAATTTGTAATATAACAAGGTTACATTACAAAACGAGTGATGTTTACATAACAAGCAATTGTAACTATAGCTGCGGGGATATTACGAGTGGGGACACAGTCGATGTACTATAATATATATAAAATTGAGAGCAAAGATTAATTTAATGATTTCATACGAGACATACAAGTGAATGTGCAAACACGAATTGATTAAGCTAATGTATCAGTGTAGAGATCTGTCGACAACTAATCTATACAAACATGGCAATAATCATGGTGGATGCTTACAAGTTCAAATTCATTCATAATTATCACACAACACCAATATCACAAAATGCTTTTTTGATATTTCGTCGTGCCGCTTCCTACCTAAATAATAGTTCATATCACAAAAAAATTGTATGACTTAACCCTTTGAACGCCAGAGACGTCTATACACGTAAAATGAAAATGTGCTCACCACGCCAATCAGTGACGGCATGGCAGTCAAAAATTATTTAAAAGCTTGGCGCTCAAGGCACGGCGATACCGATTTGACGTGGCGGTCAAAAGGTTAAGGAAAATATATGTATATACGATGTTATTATGTAAGTGTTTTTCCCATATTACATTAATACGACAAATATGTTGAACTCTTAAAGGATGAGTGTCTACTGACATGCATACTAACCAAACAACAGTCGACAACAGAATATATGGAAGTAGCTAATAGGCAGAGAGCAATGTGCTCTGCCGCCTGCGAATTTCATCTTCGCTTCGTTTCTACTATCTTTTAAGTTCATAATTGGAAAGCATTTATTTATGCGAGTGCAAATCAGCACACGCTTAACACATTATGTCGTGAGTACAGTCAGCGTCAATTCGCGAACAGGTCCTTGACGCATTGTTGGCAAAAATATTTACTATCTACATAGATAGTTTTGCCGACAATGCGTGCACAGATACGTTTGAAGGACCTGTTCACGAATATAAATATGAAAACTTTGATAGCTCAAATAATATTGGATACTGTTTGCTTAGATATTTTGACTACTCTGTACGCTAAGAACATTTTGATTACCTTGAATGCGAACATAAAATTGAATTAATGTTTCTACATCATTTTGGCTACTCTGCAAGTTTAGATATTTTTGAAGTTGACTGTAGATGCTTATTTAGGACATGGTTGTAAATATTACACATTTCAAACGAAACAAAACCAGCTGTCGCGACGTACAAAGTCGCATATAAACGAAGACCCCACACATTTGTGCCACAAGTTGCGACCAGTGGCTGTCACAATTGCGGCCGCGGTTTTGCATACATATACGTATAGCATCGGCGTATATAAATAAGCGTTTGAGTGATGGCGTCCACAAGCTACGGGAGTATCCCCGAGCTCGCTACTTATACGTGTTTTGTCATTGGACTTTGCACCACACCGGCCACAGTTGATACAATTTGATTGAACTACAAGTGGTCGAGTTTAGTGGCTCAATGTGCGGGGTCTCTAACATAAGCATCCGTCCACCATGATGTGATCTACATATTTTTAAACTGTCCTTCTTTGTCGAGTAGGAGAATGTTGGGGTTTTCCTTCTCAAACTCGGTGGGTTCGCGGGCTCGCTGCTGGTCGGTCCACTCTCCCTCGCCGGTGCCCCACTCCCCGACCTTCTCGCCTATCACATCCACCTCATTCTTAGCTCTTATCTTTTCCATCTGTGGAATAACTAACAGTTAGTCAGAGTAGGTAGAAATAAACCTGGGTTAAATAATGATGATGAATGGTTTACGATAGCTACATTTAATGTACTAATGGGGAGCAACTAAATATATTCGTCGTTTTCAAAAGAGAACTTGAACTAATATCAATAATAACAGCTTTTTAGAGTAGGCGTATAAAAGTATGTAGATACGTTACTGTAGCAGTTACGTTAAAATTTTTGTCTGTTTGTGTTTGAGGTAAACTCCAAACGATTGGACCGATTTCGACAGGACTTTACTAGCGGATAGCTAAGTCACAAGGAGTAACTTAAGGTACTTTGATTTTGGGAAAAAATAGAAAAAAAAACTGAAGTCACACGTGAACGATTTCGCGGGCAAAGGTAGTCTTAAATAAAATGTTGATCATTCTGAAATTAATTTTTACAATCAACTTTGACTTAACTTGTATAAATATGTTGCGAACTTTCAATGAACTATGAGCACTAACAGACAAATAGATACTGGATAGCTACTATAAAAGCCCATTTAGCCTGTGCAAGTTTTGCTAGGCAATTTCAACGCTGTCTCTGTTTATCTCTACGAGTAAGGGTTGGGCCACATCTATCTGCACGCAAACGCACTTTCCTATGACATGTTTCTATCTCTTTCTATCACTTAGAACCGTCATTTACTAGAGCGAGAATGAGAACGGTGCGGCCGCACGTGGCCGAATCGGCGATGAGCTCGGCTCTCACTCCAGTGGCGTAACTATAGGGTGGCAGAGCTGGCAAAATGCCACTGGCCCCCGACCCAAGAGGGCCCCGGCCTAACAAGCCCCGAGCTCAGAAGTAAAATTTAACATTTTACCTTATTTACCTAAGTTACATAAAAAATATTTTATTTCAAAATATATTTTTTACTTTTTTTAGGTGTCTGCTTTAAAATCTATTAAAGTGAGACAACTAGAGACCATAATACAAATTCAAGTTAACTATTAAGGATTTTAACATATTTTAAGTGGGTTATTAAAATTAAACTAAGTACAAAACGTGACGATTCTTACTGAAAGGGCCCCATGATAAGAATTTTCCACGGGCCCCAGATAGTATAGTTACGCCTCTGTCTCACTCTCTATCTCGTTCTATTAAATGACGGTTCTAGTGATAGAAAAGGATAGAAGCATAGGATAGCAGTTCATTGCGGCTAAACTTGCAAACTTGCACTTCATATAGTGAACCTGACCCTTGAGTGAATGGTGCGGTGTTGTGACTGTGTATAAGAGAGGTTGCGGACCTGTTACCTCCGTGTCGTGCTTAGCGAACTTGTCGAACATGTTCGCGTACATTTGCTTCTCCTTCTGCTTCTGCTTACGGAGTGTTGCTTTGCACACGATTATCTGGTTCGCAGCCGCCTGTGGATGTTGTAAAAAATTAATATGACATTGTGAATTTTAAATAAATCATACCTATACTACTTGACCGAAACAATTAGGCGCATGTCAGATATGCAGTTACGGTGCCCACATCTTGGCTTCTTACCCTTTCGCTTCCCCTAGTCACATGATAGCAGTCGTGTAGTCACTCTCGGCAGTGATCACTTTAGCGCTCTTTAGCGGTTTAGTTACTTTTAATCGCTAGCACTTGACCCCATTTTTTTTAAATGGCAGTTAGTTGATAATTTAGACAGGCCCCCAGGGGCCCCCTTGTAGAATCAGCCCAGGGCATTGTATATATTCAGGGGCGCACCGTGAGTTTGTGGACTCACGGTGCGCCCCTGAATATATACAATAAAGATGTTAAATAATAAAAAATAGTGATCTGTTTTGCCATGCAGACATAAATATAGGTAACGACGGGAGTGAAGCCCCGCGCGACTTCTAGTACTTATATACTATGACATTAAATCATTATTATGTGTTGTATTACAAAATCTTAAAAACAGAACTCTATGCTTTGGCCGGTCAGTGCACGAAGATGCCGATTAGACGTGGCGGTCATAAGCTTAACCTTATCTGTCAAACATAGAAGTAAAACATCAAATTGAACATTAACAATACCTTATTCTGCGGCTCAACCTCCAGAATCCTCTCGAAGTCATTCAAAGCCTGCTCAGCTTCCCCAAGTCCTAACAAAGCTTGACCTTTTCTGAACAGTCCCTTGACATTCTTGTCATCATACTTGAGTGCCTTGACCGCATGGTCCCTAGCCTCAAAGTAATGGGCCGGGGAGATCTTCAGATACACCAGGGCAAGGTTCAAGTGCGCCGACTGAATCAGCTCTTTGGCTTGCTCTTTGTTTTCGTCCGTCTCTGATGCGTCTTCTGTCATGTCTGGAAACAATCAAGTTGCTCTAAATCGGGTATACTTTACAGATTGTTGGGAACCTGTCTTACGTGCTTTGGACTTGTTTGACGTGGTTGTTAGATAGAAAACACAAGATCTTTCACGATAGTTTAAATTATTAATTTATAATGCACTTAGCAGATCATTGACTTGATGCGTTTTGCAATGATAATTCAAATGACTGATAAATGAATAATGACGTTACGAGTGTATACGGTTTGCTGCCCGAATATATACTGCAGTATACGCTTGCTACAAAATGTGTTCGATCGTAATGTATCGAACACAGATATCCTAGAAAAGTACCATGCAATTAGAACAGATTAATAAGCCGTGGCGTTGGGCCATTGAATCACAACAGGCTTGACTGCAACTAGAACAAATTAATTGTTTACGAAACGGGACTTCCTAAATAAAGTCATCAAAAATCCACGACAAATACATAACGATATAGGGTCATGTAGATCACTACGTCTCTTAGTATGACGCTATTAAAGTTAACTCCTTTTCTTCCAATATCCAGCAGAGAAGACCACAATAACCCTCCAATTCAATGGCAGATATATTGGTAAACAAAGATCTCACCTTCAAGTAAAGAAACGACCCTCTTGTACATCTTAATAGCTAGCAGGTACTTGCTGCCCTTGAAATAATTTGTGCCCTTCTCTTTGAATATCTTCGCTTGATCCAACTTCTCCGGACCTTCCATGAGCCAGTTATCCTTAGTCTTCTCAAAGTTGGTCAGTTTCACAGTGTATTCCACTTCTGCGTCAGGAGGTACGCCCAGCTCGGCGTTACCTTCAGATTTGAACGCATATTTCGGTTGGATGGTCAGCCGAGACTTCTCGTCCTTAAGGAATTTCTCGAGCGCCCTCTCGATACCTTCACAAACGTTGTGTTCACTACCTTCGCCGAGTTCGAATGTGACCGTTCTTTTGTCGAATACTTTTCCGTCCGGTAAGAGTCTGCCTTCCAGTTCCACTATAAAATAAAATTAATAAATCTAAAGGCGTCGATAAATCGAAACAGCGGTGTTCGGGAAATTTTTATCACTTAAGTATCAAACTGTTTGTGCATTATTACGTTATCACGGAAATGATAACGTGAATCTGCTCATTTACGGAAAGTGTCAGTAGTTCAGTACCATTTGATTGCTCCAATAAATTAACTCGATTGGATCGAAAAGGATAAGGGAAATCCCTTTTCCTTTTCGGAAGCAGCGGCCTACTATACAACACAATTAATGCTAAAAGAATACAGCCCCAGAAATCAGGGCCCTGATTCTGAGCTGTCGGAAAATTTTCGGCCCGAAATGTCAGTGTAATTAAAGTTAAAAAACATATTGTTAAAGAAATAAATGGTTGTAGGAAAAAATCTTAAATTAATCAGTTTTTAATTTTCTATACGTTAGACTATTTTTTAACATTAAATAACATAAGCCATAAAAATACGTCGTAGTAAGATTCGTAAAAGTTTACGATCCGGGAACAATCCGACGAGTCAAAATCAGGGGGCTGGTGGACTGCATGCTCATACTAAGCACATAGGCTACTTATTACCGACATACTTCGCGCATGGTATCGCGGAAGAAAGCTAGTATGTATAGGTATAAGCTTTTCCGATGTAATGTAAATATACAGGGTGTATACGACGATACGACATTAAATGACAAGGCAGCCAGTGTTAACCCTTATAAACATATTCTAATATAAATTATTAAAAAAAAAAAGAAAAAAAAAAAAAAAAAAAAAAAAAAAAAAAAACAAAGCTACACATTATTTAAAGTCGAAAAATTTAAGAATATAAAACTACACATTATTTTTCTATCATGACGTTTTCGACATGACGACGACAACAGTGCGGAACAGAGTAAGAGATAAGATAATATGAAAGAGTCAGAGATATTTAAATGAATTGAATGACGTAATGACAACATACGATCAACGTAAATACCTACAGGTTGTTTAAAACTGTGAACAACTTATGACATAAAGAAAGTACATTTGCGTCTAAACTATTGCAAATTTCTGTTTAATTTTTTTGGTATAGCCTTCTAACATCACATACTACACGTGGTTTCATTTAATGTCGTATCGTCGTAAACACCCTGTATATATTTTCTTTTCGTTGAGTAAGGCCATAAGTCAAATGTTGTTATTGTTTACTCTACACTGATCTCGGCCTGAGTATAGTGTTGGTATTTCTAGACCTTGGTAATTAATATAATTATAATTGCATGATTGTTTAGTTGAATTACGATCGCAATACTTTACCAAATGCTCCACATGCCACAAATACGATTGTATCGATTTTCTTTTATAATATCTGTTTCATTTTCATACAGTTTTTTTCTAATAGTGTACCTGACCTAGTTTGGTATCCAGTATGACTTAATAATCCTAAAGTTGCTTCCCTATGTATGTATGCTTAGGTCTTTTAAACTACGATACGAATTATGATGCGGTTTTTACCAATAACAATAATATTGATTCATGAGGAAGGTTTAAGTAACTATATAATTTTCACCAGGACAGAAGCTAGTTTAAAAAAAATTGTTTTATTGTAATTGTAAAGTTTTATAACAAATATACTGCAAACAAACCAGTTTCAGATTACTTTAAAGTCCATTAATAGGTAACTATTACATTTCTCTCTATGAATGAAAACAATAAGATATATTGTTACATACAGCTAACACACCATTGTTTTAAATGTGAAAGTTGTGTAAATAATGTATTTTATTATATGTTCAGGTATTTTATACCTCTACTAATACAACACCGACAATTTTACTAGCATTATCAATTTTAGTTTTTCGAATCAATTACCCCACGAATTATAACCCGGTAAATTATATTTTATGTTTGGTAATTTATTTATTTATTGTATGTTATATATTATTATAATTAGATTTCCCATTTCCTTTACGTAAGACAGCGTAGCGGCTCTTACTACTTACTTCCGACTCTTAGACGTCCACAAGTCGAGTGGGCCGGACGGCATCCCCGCGGTGGTGCTTAAGACGTGCGCCCCTGAGTTGACCCCCGTATTAACGCGCCTTTACCGTCTCTCCTATTCGACCAACAGGGTTCCATCTTCGTGGAAGGTTGCTCATGTCCACCCGATCCCTAAAAAGGGTGACCGGTCGGACCCGTCAAATTACAGGCCTATCGCGATAACGTCCCTGCTATCTAAGGTGATGGAGCGAGTCGTCAACACACGGCTCCTACAGTACCTCGAGGAGCACCAGCTGATTAGCGACCGACAGTACGGTTTCCGTCACGGTCGCTCAGCTGGTGATCTTCTTGTGTACTTGACACACCGATGGGCAGAAGCCTTAGATAGCGGGGGAGAGGCTCTAGCTGTGAGCCTCGATATCGCGAAGGCGTTTGATAGGGTCTGGCATAGAGCCCTTCTATCGAAGCTACCATCATATGGAATCCCCGAGAGACTCTGCGAGTGGATTGCCAGTTTTTTAGATCGTCGTCGACGGTGCATGCTCCCAGGGAAGGCCCATCAATGCTGGTGTTCCACAAGGCTCGGTGCTCTCCCCAACGCTGTTCATTCTGCATATCAATGACATGTTGTCTATAGATAGCATGCATTGCTATGCAGATGACAGCACGGGTGATGCGCGGTATACCGGCCACCAGAACATCCCTCGGGTCACTGTACAGGAGAAACGGTCAATACTTGTGTCTGAAGTCGAGGCATCTCTAGGGCGAGCCTCCGAATGGGGTGTGAAGAACTTAGTTCAATTCAACCCCTCGAAGACACAAGTATGCGCGTTCACTGCGAAGAAGGACGCATTTGTTATGGCGCCTCAGTTTGAAGGAGTATCTCTCCCGTTGTCCGAAAGTATTGGGATCCTCGGCGTTAATATCTCGAGCAAAGTCCAGTTTGGGAGTCATTTGGAGGACAAAGCCAAATTGGCGAGCAAAAAACTGGGTGTCCTGAACAGGGCGAAGCAGTACTTCAAACCTAAACAGCGGCTTGTGCTGTACAAAGCACAGGTTCGGCCGCATTTGGAGTACTGCTCTCACCTCTGGGCGGGAGCTCCCAAGTACCAGCTCGACCCACTTGACTCCCTCCAAAGGCGGGCTGTTCGAATTGTCGATGATCCCAGTCTGACGGACAACTTGGAATCGTTAGGGCAACGGAGAGACTTTGGGTCACTCTGCGTGCTCTATCGATTGTTCCATGGGGAGTGCTCCGACGAACTTCTTGATTTGGTGCCATCGTCGCCTTTTTATCATCGCACCACTCGACGCCGCTGTAGGCTTCACCCGCACTACCTGGAGCCGTTATCGTCTAGAACGGTAAGGTTTCAGCGGTCATTCATCCCACGTACGTGCCGGCTCTGGGGTGAACTTCCTACAGCGGTGTTTCCTGAGCGCTATTACATGTCCTTCTTCAAACGAGGTTTAAAGAGAGCTATCCTATCAAGGTAGGCAGCGGCCTGGCTGTGCCCCTAGCATTGCCAACGTCCATGAGCGGCGGTAACCACTTACCATCAGGTGGGCCGTCTGCTCGTCTGCCACTTTAGGCAATAAAAAAAAAAAAAAAACAGTCTTGCCGCGGTTAGACGATTGCCTCTTACCATCAGATGTACCACATTCTCATCTGTCACATGGCAATAAAAACAAACTGAAAATCTTAAAAAAAAAATAATAAAGCACAAGAAACATTCAACTTATTTATAAAGTTATTTACACAATAGAGGGAATGATTAGAATAACTAAAGCTATTACAACATACCTGTGACTACAGCGCCATCGTTGGGGTGATCAGAGCCGGTGCCGACCTCCTCGATGTGACGTAGAATAGCGCCTGTTTTGCCAGGACTCAGGTCTTCCTGCTTCCAATCTATCATCTCGATCTGTGAGGAGAAACATGTTCAGATTACAAACGTGTGTGTCCTAACAGATAAGCATAACATAGCGTCATGCCTATTTACCAAGGTAGGCATTGTTCATCACATTTACATTTCGCCAATTGCTATTTAGGCTGCATTGTCACCAGAGATGTGCGAGGTAGCTGTTCGGTGCGAGTTATAGTGAAATGACGTGACTGTTTCCACCAGGGATGTGCTAGGTGGCTAGGCTAGTTCTATCATCATAATATTTGCAGAAGTTGCACAAAGTTGCATTGTAAGCAGTGTTATATAGTGGTCTAATACCATTAAGACTAATATTATTATTATTATGTTTCTATATATTAATATCGCTTTGGAATTTTTTGTAAAGGTGTTGTATATGTGTTTGAATAATAAATAATAAGAATAATATGAGTGAATATGCGCATCATCATATATTTCAACATAAATTAGAATTTCTTATCATTTGATATTGCGGATATTGCGGTAAAAAGAAACCTCAGATAAATAGTGGTTAACTCAACAAAAATATGATGAAATATAAATTCTCCTCTAGTATAGCCTTAATGTAGCAACTGCATGACCAAAAGGTATAAAGTTTATGTACATATCTTTTTACTGGGCAAACTGCCAAGTTACAGATTAAATAAAAGAGTGCAGCAGGCATCTTTTTAGGCTCAATTTAGGGAGTAACAAGGCAATTAGCCAGAGTGGCAAAAACGAGGGGGCAGTAAAATCTGGCCTATCACTCATTATAAAGGGCTGTAAATATGTTTAATGCTCCAAGCTGCAAAACTGTTAAATATAGTGCTCAAGAGCGTACACCACTGCACCTGATTAAAATAAAACTTTTGAACCATATAATTTGTTTTGTAAGTAAGTATTTTTCTCAAAAGTTACGGTCAGGGGCAACTACATTTCTATAAAAAAACAGTAATTGTGTGTGACAGAATGTGGCAAACTACATAGATGTAGGTTTTTTTAATGATAGATAGGTACATAGACAAAAGCTAATGAGATACAGATTAAACAAATAACACTTACTTCAAATTGCAATGTGGAGTTGGGTGGGATCTTGGGTGGACTGCCCGCAGGTCCGTATGCATAATCTGAAGCGCATGTCAGCACACACACCTCACCCTTCTTCATAGTCGCTACACCTATGTCCCATGCTTTTATAACAGAGCCTAAAAAGGAATACAAACAATTAAACAATGTTATGAAGAAAGATTAAAACTTAAAAAAATATTGTGACTACACAAATACCTAATAACCTGTGATGATGAATTTTAAAAGAGAATGGTCACACTAGTAACCAAGCCTTGTGGTACAGGGGTAATTTATAAATATGCAATTAACAGACACAATAAATCCAGACTCGAAAAAAATCTATGGTAAACTACTGTACTATGGTAAATCACTGCAACCATGCTTGTACAGAAAATGGCTAAAGGGCGTCACATACGGTGAAGATGCTATAATATTTCATCTTAAGATACAATATCGCTCACTATACATTTTCTATGAACCATCACACACGGTTAAGTCGAGCGATATCGAAATATCATGTTAAGATACGAAATATATCTTAACATGGAAAATATCATCTTAAGATTGCATCTTAAGATCCATAATATATAGCAAGCTCCGTATACAGGGTTTGCACAGAATTTGGGGTGTAGGGCGTGAGTTTCGTGACTGGTAATGACTGGTGACATCGCTCTCGCTCCCGTTCAGTGTTGCGAAATTGGCTCTTGATTCTCTCTCTATCTCTCTAGAGATAAATTTAACTCTCATTTAACAATTTTAGCTTAAACAATGTGACCTAGCTCCCTACTTCAGGATTTTAACTCTGTTTCTTAACATACTACAACAAATAGTTTATATTTAAAAATACGCGCCCGTGCCTATTAACGAATCGAATAAGGATATGATTATGTGAAATGGCCGTACCTATAATTTATTTATTTACACGTTTGAGAGAAATCGCCTTTTAAAAATAGCTCATAGGGCACACATTTGTTATTGAATTAATTAATTAGAGTATAATAACATTCGTGAGCGTTCTATTTGCAAGTGCCTTCTTTTTTATTATTTTGAAAAATTAAATTAATAGTTACTGAATCTAAGTTTTTTAATTCCCTACCAATATTCTGAACGCATTGAAGTGCACTAAGATGTAGTTTTGTGACAAAACTGAAGAACCATCGAGTAAGCAATATAGGTACTCAAAGGTTGCAAGAAGTGAAGAACTCTATAGCGAAGAATGACTCTCTATGAATATGAAGGAAGTTTTTCTTGATGTCATCTTTAATCAAATCGTGAATACTAACAAAAATCTCTGTTGATTTTTTAAAATAAATTTGGAACATTTTTGATGAAAGGTCTTCGTAAAGATTAAATTCACCGCGCTCTTTCCTTAGCTTTAAATGGTTTTCTATCCAAATTGTTTGGCTTTTAGAATGTGCGGCAGAAATTTGCAAGTCAAATTCAAAGTCCGAATTGTCATCCGACGAGCTGTCCAATATATCGAATAGTGCCGTATTCATTTTGGATCACCATGTATATTAGTTAGTGACGAAATGTATGTGTGACTCCTGTACTAGAGAGAATGATTCGAAAATATATATTATAGTCACTTTACCGTATGTGATACCTTAAGATGCTATAATATTTTATATCAAGGTATCTTAAGATGAAATATTATAGCATCTTCACCGTATGTGACGCCCTTAAGAATTGCAGTGGATACTTCCAAGGCACCAATATCTCGTGAACTCTTCTGGACACAACACATGCTATGCATAATAAGAGACTTATGTATAGCCAACATAATTTTTCTTATTTATTAGGACATGCTAAACAGGACATCTCACATTTTACTGCCTTATTTTAAATGAATCTATTAATTTATGTAGGCATCTATCACACTTATTTAATTTTGTTTCATTATCAAAGGGATATGTTCACTGATAGGAACTAAAAGAACAAGATACTTTTGATAACAAGAAAAGGTAACTGATGTGTAATCAGATTACTTGCTGCAATAATGTTTCCATACCCCAATGAAAAACAGGTGTAGTAATAACTTACTAAGGTCGATAAATAGAACAAAAGAATACAGCAGCTGAATTAATTAAATATTTTAACTGACCTTTGCCCAAATTAAATTCAAAGGGTTCATTTCTGTCTTTGCTAGAGTCAAACTTGGTGCCATCCAGTAATGTTCCTGTGTAATGTACGGTCACTGAACATCCAGCATTAGGAGTATCTGTTCCAGTTCCTTCCTTGATGATCCTTTTCAGCACACCACGGTCTCCTGCCTTCGAAATATCTACACCTTCATCGACAGTCATCTTTACAAATTATATTTGCTTGTAAGTTTGTCGTGAGACGTGACTCGCAAGAACTTCCTTTGAATCTTTAATTTTCTGGAAATCTCGAAACTCGATTAACGATACAGAAACCAGGAAACCAGAATGAGTGGCGCGCCGCGGCCGCCGGTCAATTTTGAACAATTGAACAATTGCACAGATACAAAATACACACGAGGCCGCGTGCTTGGTCAATCAATGATTTTCAATGTGGAATTTTCTAGACAAGCTGTGTTCAACGGGGTTGCCATTCTTAGTAGTAAATTAATGATGATGGCAATTCTGTGTACTTATAGTACCAAATTAGAATTTTACGATTTAAAAATAAAAACATCGTACATAATTAATTAATGCATACATATTTTAACTATCTATTTAACTCGCTATTTCAATCTGGGGGTATGGTAAGCTACTGACAGTATACGTTTCCATAACTTGACTATCCGACCGACGACGCGACGGATAGATATACGTCTGTTCAGAGAACCTAATAACACTATTCCATATCATATCACTCTTTACCCCAATCATACTTCTCAAAGCTCTCATTTCCACTGCATTTATTCTACTTTCATGCTTCTTCTGCCACCCCTTCGCTATGCACCACCAGACAAGCCTTTTGGGAGATCTTCTGACTGTTCAATAAAATTATTATCGTAGAGTAATGATCCTCAACAGACACAACACACATTTAAATTTCTTAATTCTATCTTTGGATATTATGTAGGTGCCGGTACTAAGGTATTTTTCCAAAAAACTTGTAATCATCAATCTTCTCGACTTTTACACTGAACTTTTTACGATGGAATAAATGAAGGTTAAATTTTTATAACATTCAAAAGAAGAGTATACACGTGTATATCCCATCGAAAATATCCTAGACTCCCAAATGACGTCATAAAAATTCGACAACGCAATTACAATTTAGTGCAACCTACTTTACAATTTTATATACATATTATAGATCATGCCTCTTTCCCAGCAAAGGGGTAGGCAGAGACTATTTCCTTCCATTTGGCACGATTTTATCTATATACCTATCTTTGGTTTATTTATGCTATCAATTTTAACTTATGCTAACGTAATACTAAAAAGGCACAGAAATCCAGCGAGGTGCACAAATATCTCCGATGGGTTTCTACCTGCACTACCTGCAGGACACTGTTAGGTCATTTACAAGGTTAGGGGAAATTCATACAACATGTTTTATTTACAATTGTTTTATTTATTTAAAAGATTTCAGTCTTTCGGAGTTACAGTAACTGATTAAGTTTGATTTACTTATAAATCAAGGATTACTTCAAAATAATAATCATTTTGCATCTAGAAATATTATGTTTACAACTAGGTAACTACCCTCTTACTCAGCAATAAAATCTATTAACACACACATAATGTCTTTAATTCTTTAATGTACACACAAAACTTTTCGACTGGCCTGTTGGTCTAGTGATTAGTGACCCTGACTGCTAAGCCGGAGGTCGTAGGTTCGATCCCCACCCAGGACAAATCATCAATTTACAAAAAAAATGTATTTAAGCAGTATATCAGTTGTTTAGTACCCATAACACAAGCAAATATAATTGTTTACTTTGGGACTAGATGGCGCTGTGTGAATGTGGTAGAATTTTATACATGTTGCTTAATAATTGTTTTACTAAGCGAGGAGGTTACATTATGTGACAATAAATTAGTTACTTGCATCTTAAGTACTTACTTGTAAGTGTAAAATTTAAGTAGGTACTATATGGAATAGTATTTGAGTGCGAAACCCGTTTAATCGAATTTTGTTTCTTCGAAAATCTTTCATCGACTTCGGCTTTGTTACTACGATGGTTCATTACATCGAAAAACTGTACTTACTGCGAACGATTTTACTACGAAAATATCATACTGCAGAGCCTAGTTCAAATTGACGTCTTGTTACTGCGATGTTACTTGAAAACTTACTTCCAACGATCTTACGGTAATAACGAAGTACATCTTTTTAAGTAAATACATTATTGTATCAAAATGCATTGCATGCATCGCATTTTTGACAGTGTGTCGGTTTCAGCGCCAGGTGACAGAAAAAGGAACTAATTTTAAGTGACTAGGTTAGACAAGTAGTTAAATGTTATCGATTCAAGTTAGTTGCCTAGCTGTCTAATTGAATGGCCAATATCCCTCCTGCCTCTAATTGAACGGTGCCATTTAGCAAAATGGCTAGGCTATCAATTGAAGCTATTTGGCTGCTAAAGCCATGTTAATGAAGGGGTGAAGTAGGAATGTCCTTCACCCATTTCACTTCTTAAGTTCAATCTCACATGTTTGCTGACATGCTAAATATATTAGGCACTAACTGCACAGCTCAGTTGGAATGCAATGCCAGAGACAAATCGACTGTGCAGTTTTGAGGGACATAGTTTTTATATTATTGGCATTTACATATGTAAAACTAATATATAAATAATAATATCGGTTTAAGTCCCACCACCGAATTTTTTTCCAATATTCTTTAACATTTGAGTAAAATTCAATTGTCTGGTTGTAATGTATCTAATAAAATAGGTATTTCCAAAAAATTTATATATATTAAGTAGTTTATCAGTTGTATAATAGCTACCCATAACACAAAAAAATATAATTGCTTAATTTTGGACTAGATGGTGCTGTGCAAATGTGACATTTTTTTTTATTACTTAACATCAGAAATATGTGTATTAATATAAATTGGAATAAGTCAGCCAAAATTGAGAAGGAGAATTGGCATAAAATTTAACAACAAAAATAAACATAACAGCCTCATGATTTTATCCCCAAAAGGGGTAGGCAAAGATATATCACTCACATTGCACCAGTTATGTAAGATTCTATGTAATAGGGGTGAACTTATAGCCATTAACTGTAATTACCCCATTCTGGGCTGATACTGAGAATGTCATGGCCAAATAACCCAACCTTTTGAATGCCAATGTCGGCTACAATCGACAAGCGCAAGTGTGCCCTGTGCGCCGGCGATGGCTATAGCCAACAAACACAGGTCCATAAAAATACAAGATGCAGCGTTCAAATCAATTAAAATAAAATTATACTATAAAATTACTAACATTTTAGAAACGTATGTACTGACATTGACATGTGAACACAAGCCACCTATTTGTTTAGTTGGCTTATTTCTGTTGTTAGATAACAGGGATGGTATGAAGCTTCATATAAAAAAATAAATGGTAAATACTAAAATGTATCTGAAACTATCCAATTCCCAAAATAAAAAATATCTGAAACCATATACATATAGATCTGATATAAACATAACATAACATAGCAGCATGCCTTTTTTCCCGGAGGGGTAAGCAGACATGTATCACACCCACATTCCGCAAGCTATGATTGGTCCCATGAAATAGGGGGCGAGCCTATTGTCTTCAACCGGGAACATTTGTTTACCAAACTCCGGAAAATTCTAATACTTTAATATCAGAGATTATTAAAGTTATGAATATTTTCAGCTGAGGTCCCAGTAATCATAGTAACAAATGTTAATTTGGAAATAAAGTCTAATACATTTTATTTATTTCCTTTATCTTTTGATTCTTAAAAACTTAATACCATCATATCAGCCACAGGATGTCCACTGTTGGATATAAAAATCTATAATTTCATATCCGATAACCTATAAGAAAAAGGTATATTTTTAAAGGTATTTCGATCTGTGATTCAATATCCCAGTACATCCCTGGTATAAAATCCGATAAGGCTCACATAATCTTTTCTCTGTAATGACATAGTTGACCAAGAAAGCCCCAATATGACACGGGGTACAAAGATGTTGTTTATTCACCATCAGTAATGTCAATTCACCTGAGCATATCTCCTCTTAATATTAATAATTACAACCATAACACAATTTAATTACATTTAATTGGGCATTTGGATACATAATGCCTTAAGTGCCTATAACCAGCCTGTGAAAGGAGTTCTTTCTTCGAATCATGGTGCCATTCATCTGAGCCATCACAACAATCGCAAATTCCATCGTTTATTCGACTTGTAGGGACATAAATAAATGAGATTGCTCGGTTACCATGCTGGGTGTCACAGTAAAAAGTTCCGTTAACGCAAGCACTTGTACTAGGTTCATCTGTTCCATCGTCACAGTCACAGTAATCATCGTTCACTTGCTCAAACGGTATACTCTCCCCCGTCTTCAAACATTTAAATTCATTATTACTATCCGGCCTATACTTCGACATATGTATTTTCAAAACACCACGAATAACACCATGATCGTTTATAAACGAATCCGATTTGGACCGCACGATTACATGTTTTGTTCGTTCCTCTTTTATTTCCTCGAATTGACGGTGGTTCATTATTGTAATAACTGATCCATCTTCCGATGATATTCTCAAGAAGAAATACAGTTGATACAGTATAAAACATATGACCATTAAAAGTGTTAGGATAATGATGTTCTTTTTCTTTTTCATCCCCATCGTTCTCTTTATTTATTCAACCGGCTGGCATAGATCGACAGCGACACGTACAATACAAAAATGTCAAATAAAATGCTTACAATCAAATGAATTGAAATTTATATGCAAATGCGCATGATTTGTTTTCTATCCTATTCTGCCTTCATAATGAAAAGCAAGGAAGGAAAACAACAAAATAATAATTTCGTAAGATTTTCGTCTGGAACGCGTTCCTATCTGAAAGAACTGACGTTTCAAACTCTGTGACTGACGTAAACAGTTCTTTGTATGCAGACGCTGACAATTATTTATTGTAGATTAATATTCTTTTTAAACGTATTTCTTTTGTTTAGATAGATATCAAATGAAAGTCTGATTCTGAAATTTTGTTTACCGTTCTCAAATTTCATACAAAAAAAAAGAAAATTTTCTACAACGTTACGTAAATAATAATATGAATATGTGACAATAAAATTGTGAAACGGAAAACCTTTTGTTCTATTTATTACAATTAAAGGCGGAGACACATTACAGTGCTGGCGTGGCGCGCCAGACTCCCAGAGACGCGCCCGCTGGCGCTGGCGCTGGCGCATATCGGTGCGAATCGGCCACACCACGCCACAGTAATGTGTCTCCGCCTTAATTCTCATAATCCTTCTGTCAAATGTATGTCATGTCTATTTTACTGATCTGACATGACTCATGTCAGATCAGTAAAATAGTGTTGGTCAGATCAGTAACATAGTGTTGGCTGGATTCCTCGTTAATTTTATTCGAGTATGAGGGAGTAACTGTTTCGACCAAACGAGGTACTCGCGAGGGATCTCACGTTTGTAGGAGTTGGTTGACTCGCTCTGTCCTCGGTGACTCCCAAGGTGAGTGAGTAATTACTCACTCACCTCGTGAGTAACGGTAAGTATTACCAGCTCTTAACTTTGGTAAGTACTCAGAAGCGAAACGACTTAGATTAAAATTAACGAAAGGAATGAAATGAACGAAATATATGATTATTATATTTGAAATGTCAAAGAAAAGTACAGAAACAAAGTCTTATTATGGCTTTAATGGTTGTCTCAAAATGACTCACTCCAACTGGTGATGAAAAACAAGTCTTCAAGTCGATCGTACAGAGTACATTATGCTATACTGAAAGTCGAAGAATATGAGAATGGAAAGAGAGTATTATGCGACGCGCTTGAAAGGTAAATAGCAGCGCGCATTATAGTATTCAAATTAATTTTTAAAAATAAGACAGTATAATTATTTAAATTCTTGCTTCGTCCCCTAACCCTTCTGATCGTGCTCGTTTGCTGGCTGTGGGGGAATGGGAATCAGGACTGTGGCTTCAGGCGCTTCCATCGTCCACTGTAGGCACTTTTATGGATGATACGAGTTTCCACCTTGCTACCTACTTACGCTTGGGAGCACCATTTGTCTCTCTGCACCGTTGCTGCTGTGGGGAAAGTGTCGGGAGCCTTGGACATCATGGCCTCTCATGCAGCAGAAGTGCCGGCCGAATCTCGCGGCATGCTAACCTCAATGACATACTTCATCGGGCTCTTACCACCGCTAGTGTGCCAGCCGTTTTAGAACCAAATGGCCTGGCGCGCGATGAAGGTAAGAGACCTGATGGTATGTCATTATTGCCTTGGAAGATGGGTAGGCCTTTGTGCGACGTGACTTGCGTCGATACCCGCCGGCGCTGCTGCTGCATCTGCTGAAACTTTCAAGCGGCGCAAATATACCAACCTCGCTGGATATTATCTATTTGTGCCGTTTGGATTCGAAACCCTTGGGCCGTGGGGTTCAGGTGCTCGCACTCTATATAAAGAGCTTTCAAAGCGATTGTCCGACGCTTCCCGTGACCGAAAGACTGGCTATTTTCTTGCACAAAGAATAAGCATTGCCATCCAGCATGGCAACGATGCGGAGGAATTTTATGATGCCGTATTTCAATTTAGTTTTTATTTGTAAATATTATTGTTTAAATTAAGTTTAAAATATTTTATATTATTATCAATGTTATTTCCGCGAGGGGCGCGAGGATGTGAGGCACTCACTCGTAAATAAAAGAACTTCCTTTTAAATTAACTCAAAAAATTATATTATAATTTCTTCATAAACTTTATAGAATAACACACATGAATATAGAAGAATTTAGATGTTTTTCATTTGGATGCCGAAACGTAATTGATGCTCATCTAATATTTTTCTCCTTTCCAACCTTCCATATATTTTATATTTGAAATCAAATTACAATGACATTCTGGCAGGCTAATCAAGTTAACCTGCCAGTATTTTTCTAACACTCTACTGAGCCCACATTAAAACTCTTTGGTAAGGATTACACTTCAACAATCAAGAAATTTGAAATAATTATATTCTACTACATATCAATTCTACTAAGTTAAATCAGTAAAGTTCATAATCTGAACTAATAAAAGTCAAGAAAACTATATTAGGAGGTACCTTCTTGCACTCACGAGGAGTTCCCCTTATCCACACATTCATTTAAAAAAATGACAAATAATTACCGACCTTATCTTGAAATCAAGTTCAAAATCTAAGCTGAATAACTGAACATTTTCATTCGCTCCCGAACTCAATTGTATCATCGTAATAATTGTTACAGTTGTTACTACTCGTGAGTCGTGAGTGATTCTATACGTATTCCTTATTAGTCTGTAATTCTATATTTTAATCTGGTTAAAATATTAAATGTTTGAAAGAGTGAAAAATAGGAATGAGGGGTTTTATTGCTAAAATCTAATGCATAGAGTAGTATACTATACTGGAAAAATAATCAAATGCGAATACATCACTCGTTTGGCTTTCACGACATTAGTCTGTGTTCACGACTCACAAAGTCACGAGTCACGCACGATCCGACTGCCGAGTCCCTTGAACGAGGTGCCTCGTGAGTGAGGGACCCACCACTAGAGTAAATTGACAATTGATTTTATTGACGAAGTCTCTTGGGTCTAATATTATACAAAAATATTTTTCTCTCAATGAGTGGCAAGTAAGACACATTATGGATTTTTTGACGGTAAATCGTCAGGTCTCTTTGTCTATTGAGAAAAAGGGAGAAGAATCCGAGTCTAATGATGATCTCGAGGTAAGAGATGTCAGTCATTATTATTGGTCTTGTAAATAATCGTTATAATCTCCTTAACGTGTCTTTATCAAGGTTTAGCCTTCGTAAGTTAATATTGGTTTTTGTTTCACCCCCTGTATTGGATGTTAGTGTTATTGTCAGTGTTATTAGATTGCCATTACATTTCTATAAGTAGGTATATATTTTTCGATTTTATTGACTTTGATGCTCCGTTGTCCTAGCTATCTTTCATTGTAACTTTACCAAAATTTGACTGTTAAACCATAATGAATCGATAAGATTTTTTGTGGATAATATCCATTATGTTAACTTTGTAATAGTGATGTGCCGGATATCCATATTCAAGGTAAAAGAAAGATCCCTATTTTAACTATTTCGGCAGATCTTTAACCTTATTAATTTTAAAATACAGAATTTAAATCTATACTAATGTAAGCTGAAGAGTTTGTTTGTTTGGTAGAATGCTAGTCACGACTGGTCTGATTTGGAAAATTCTTTTAGTGTCACACTATGGTATGTCCAATAGGTTCTGAGCAGGACTCTTCTAGTTCTATATATAGGTGATAATAAAAATAATAAATTCCATTAAAATTAGTTCATAAAAAGAAAGAACCGCAGAGTTCTAGTCCAACTATAGTTTTAAGGTCACAAACAATTCACCGATTGAGTAAAAAAGTTAAGATTCCTAACTGTATCCGCGGATGTTAACACCAAATGTCCAGATCCGTATCTGCGGATATGCATTTTTAATGATCTTGCAAATCACTACTTTGTAAATTATATATTATATAAATATATAATTTTTTCTGCAAAATTTCATTCACTAGTGTAACTAAACCATATCAGACCTGTTACAAATATATTGAGAGGAGGTATGCAAGCATGCCTGTATGGCACCTCTACTACAAAAGTTTCATAATGTTTTAGGTGGACAATTCAAAGAGTGTGTTGCTCAAGATAGCAACACTATATGCTGAGCAGTTAATGAGCGATCTGACCTTGGAGGTGGGAGGCAGGGGTTACCCAGCCCATCGACTAATACTATGTGCTAGCAGTGAGGTGTTTCAGGTAATTATATGCAATAAAATTATTTATATTTTATAGGTATTAAAAAACTGAAGAGTTATTTGATTGAACGCTGGAATCGCAGGAACCACCAGTCCGTTTTGAAAGATTGTTTTATTATTGGATAGCCAATTTATTGAGGAAGGTTATAGGTTATATAACATCACCCTACGACCCCCCTCAAGCCCCTCTCAACTTCTAGTTATATAATAAAATTATAATATAAAAGTTGTATTATAATATGTAATATAAGTTGTATATCTAATAGACATTGAATGGTGTCAGTATGTGCAATGTGATTTTCATATAGAATTCAGTATAGAAGAATATTTTGTTGACATGTTCAGGATCTGTCAATATTATGTATGGATGACATTCATCCCTTTGACAGGAAAAATATTGTATTATTAGTAGCTCAATATTTATATTAGATATTAATAACATTTTCAGGTAATGTTGATGAATCGAGAATGGAGCGAGTGGAGAGAGAGTCGTATTGTGTTGCAGGAGACTCCTACAGCTGCTACCGTCTTTCCACACTTCATCAAGTATGTTAACCTTATACTGAAAGCTAAGAAATAACCTATTTGTCTGAAGTTTTTTTTTAAATTTGCAAGCATAGTATATTTGCCCATAGCTAAAGGTTGGAAGGCATTTATACCTTAATTTGACAATAAATTAAGAGTACAGTTCCGAGGTTTACAAAGTGAGCGCCCTGGGTCATAGAAAGCAATGAAGAAATATTAAAACTTTAGGGAGGTAAAATTTTAGCAATTAATTTTTTCGTCCATCATTGGCTATAAGTACACTCATAAAACACAGCTGTATATTGTTTATGCGTATTTTGCGACTATCTACCTAAATAGAACCATTGTACCTTTTTTTAATTTCTAGTAAGGTTAGGGCGCCGGCACAAAATACTACAGTTGAAGTGAGCCGCGGACTGAAAATGATTGGGAACCCCTGGTATAGGGTATCTTCTTAAAAAGACATTTTGTATTGTTTCAGATATTTCTACACAGGCCATATAAGGATATCCTATCACAGTGTCCTACCAGTGCTTTCTCTTGCTGATAAATATAATGTAAAGGTAAGTGTTTATTCGATATATTCAATATATGTATATTCGATAATTAGAACAAACAGATTTAAGGCCACAAGAGAGCATCCTTGTGGCACTCCTTAAATCCATACAAATAAATAAATTTAATGTGTCTGTTTGTAATATCAAAATAACAGCTTTTCAGAATAGGCATATAAATGAAATAGTTAATTACGTAATCATTTATAATTTAATGCACTTTCAATGATGATAATGATAAATCTAGCGGTTAAAAGGTTAAAACTTGTCGTGTACCTATTATGGGAAAAGAATGAATAAATACCCTATTTATTTCCCGACGACGACTGCGCGACGTTTCTATCAAATTAATTCAATCACCGGGCTAAGTTACAGGCAGACTATTTTCAAACTCCGGCCCGTAGTTGTTGGTTTTACATAATATTTACTTCTACGGTTTGTATTATATTTTAAGTATTCATAACTTGCCCGAGCGTCGTTTTAATCGAATCGCACCCATCGTAGTCATGGACTGACCAGATTAAATAGTATGTGTGCTAATTGTGAAAGTAATAATAATAATAAATGAATACAAAGAGCCAATAAATCGCTAATATAATACTAGAAATGCTGTTCAGGGAAAATTTTTAATACCTAATGTAAAAAATTATTATGGGAATAGAAATATTAAATAACATAGATTTTATAAGGAACTTGTCCAAAGATGATAATATAAGTGCTGTATCATTTAAAAAAGACTGAAAAAGTACTACCTAAAATAAAAATATGTATAGTTATAAAAAATTTAAAAAAAATAAAAAGGTATATAAAAGTAGTATGTAAGAGCGCCAATATCGCCAACAAACTGGCAACAGTTTGGCGATTTTGTTACATTGTTTTATAATGTAATTTAAGAGAATAAATGATTTAAAAAAAAAATAAAAAGTTTTGTACCAAAATTAATTTAGGTAAAAGAATATAAAACTTATTGTCAATTTTACTGATTATTTTTACTTATTTATGTCTTCAGGATCTAGTCGGCCTATGTCTTAGTTACATGTCGCAGCACATAGCACAGGCAGCCAAACGTGGACAACTCATCTCATGGATGCAGTACACCATGGCTTGTGGACATAATGATGTCGCTAAGGTATGTTCTTTTTTTATTTTGTTAGCACTATGTCTCTTGTTGACTCCCTCAGTGGCGCAACGTGAGTGTTTTGTGTGTTGAATTCAGAATCAGTCTGGAAATAGCCTCGTCCCCTCGCCTTTGAATAATATGAAAACATAGCTAGCGAAATGTAGATGTGATGTACAATCAGACAAGTTCCTGCTCGACCAGTTTCCAAACATTTGCCGTGTAATATTGGACTGTTGAATCTTCTTATATAGACCTGCCCCCTGATTTTGATACATCGGATTGCTACCGGATCGTAAACTTTTTCGAATCTTAGTACGACGTATTTTTACGTTATTTAATGTTACAAAATAGTCTAACATATAGAGAATTAAAAACTGATTAATTTAAGATTTGTTCCTACAACCATATTTTTTTTTTAACATTACGTTTTTTAAGTTTAATTAAACTGACATATCCGTCCGAAAGTTTTCCGACAGCTTAGAATCAGGAGGTTGTACATGTTATTTGGACTATTGAACGCTATACTGTCGGCTCGGGCGTGTAAAATGAACTTGAACTTTCATCATCATGACCAAACACATAGAAACGTGTTTGGAAACTGGACGAGCAGGAAGTTGTCTGATAGTACCATTGCATACTCCTTCGGCGAAAAAGAGTGACGTTTGTGTTGAATCATAATCATAGCAGATACCCACATCAGGTCTTCTTTAGCCAACTATTTAGATACATTTAAATATTACTATCCAACTAACAATATGAAGAGCGAAACGGACAGCGACGTTTTTCGATCTGATATCTAACGCTAGTGTTTTTGTCAGGCATGCCAGAACTTCGTCAAGTGGAACCTTGAGTGGGTGTGGTCGGATAGTGACTTGAGTGAATTGGAGGGCGAGACTTTGGTGCAGCTGCTCCAGCAAAGTGACCTCGTGCTGCATAATGAGATGAGCCTATACAGGTGAGGGGTTTTTGAGGTATAATGTTCAAGTGGGACATATTCGATTTGTTTCGAATTTGATGGTAGTGCGTCGGTGCGTCCGACAATTTTATTTTTGTCAAGCAGAAGATAAGATATTATATAGAGGATATACCTGCCCCCTGATTCTAAGCTGTCGGAAAATTTTCGGACGGAAATGTCAGTTTAATTAAAGTTAAAAAACATAATGTTTAAAAAATGGATGGTTGTAGAAACAAATTATAATTAATCAGTTTTTAATTTTCTATACGGTAGACTATTTTGTAACATAAAATAACTTAAGCCGTAAAAATACGTTGTTCTAAGATTCGAAAAAGTTTACGATCCGAGAGCAATCCGACGAGTCAGAATCAGGGGGCTGGTAAAGGTTGCGGGAGATCGTTGGATGCAGGCGGCACAAAGTCGCTCGCTGTGGCGGAAGTTAGGTGAGGCCTGTGTGCAGCAGTCGGCGTCATTGGGCTGATATGATGATGACGATAAAGGATATTAAAGTTCTTCAAAAAGGGACACTCCCTTTTTCATTTTGGTTTTTAAAAGGTCAGCAACGTTCGCATGATTCTCCTGTTGTTGCGTCCGCATTGTATGCTATGGTAACAGCTTATATATACAATGGAAAATCTATTGTTTAGGTCGCTCATGGCGTTCGAACACTTCTCTCTCTCTTCAATTAAGAGCTGCGCTCTTGTCGGTGGAGTAGCTTCCAATTCTCTCTTTTTCCTGCTATTTCTCTCATCTCCTGATACAACACCACCCGTACCTTCTCCTTGATTTGTTTAATAAAAGTCCTTGGTCTACCTCTTCCTCTCTTGCCTTCTGTGATGTTGTTTATAAACGGATCGTGTCGTATCAGGTGTCCAATATTTTTTCCTCATCTCTTCTCAATGGTTTCTAAGATAAAGACGTAAGCGTCGTATATAACATAAATGTTTGTGCAGGTTTGTGGTCCGATGGTTGCACCAACAGCGCGAGCGACTGAACGCTAGTGAGCTGAGCAAGGCCGAGATTAAGATGCACTGGGACTCGCTCGTCGCCGCGGTCTTCTCACATGTCAGGTACCTCATATACATTAGTATAAGCTCGTCGTCCTGAAAAAGGTCGCTGGATCTGATTGGATGCGGAAGACGGAGGACAGAGTGTTATGGCGCGCGATGGACTCGCACAAGTAGCTATAATAATGTTCATTACAAGTAAATCATCAGCAACCCATTAAAGTCCCACTGCTGGGCTCGGGTCTCCTCTCCTCTAACTAGAGAGCTGAGAGGGTTTAGGCCATAATCCACTCAAGCTGGCCTAGTGCGGGTTGGTGGATCAGACATACTGATAGAATTTCTTCTAGTGTATGTGGGTTTCCTCACGATGTTTTCCTTCACCATTAGCAGATGGTTAGTCACTTGACTAGTAGGTACATATAAATGCCACAAAGTGGAATCTACATTGGTACTGCCGGTCGGGATCGAACTCGGACCGCGTCAGCCACCATCGCTTCTCCTATATATTATTTTAATTACATTAATATATTATTTTAATTACAAGTAAATGCTCAAGTTTATTATTGACAATAGTTATGATTAAATTTTTCTTGAGTAGCTAATGATATTGATTGATTGAATGATGAGTGTTATTGTGTACAGGTTCCCAATGATGTGTCCGAACCAGTTGGCTAAGTTGTTGCTGTGTCCGCTCACACAGGAACACAAGGACTTCTTCATGGAACGTATGGCTATTGCCATGAGCTACCAGTCAGGTGAATACTATACTATTTATATATATTGTGAATATAACCTCTCAAAAAATATCAATGCTAAGTACTATATTTATAAATACTGTTGACTTTCATCTCGTGAGTGGGAGCACTGTTTGTGTTATAGTTTTTTTGGACCAAAAAGTAATAAAAGTTTGGATTTCATGTGAGAAGGCTTTGCCTAGCTGTGGGATGACGCAGGCAGCCATAACATCATTTCGCTATTTCTACGCATCCTACAGGCTTATCATATTCACAGCCATAACCGGCGAATGAAAATGCTTCAGAGGATTAGGCTCTCTTGACCTTATTTAATACTATTATTATTCTTATGCACAATTTCAATAGTGGCGTTCAAGACGCAACAGAATGTTATTACATCTGCATCGTATTTTTGCGATCATAAATTCTCTTCACACATCTTTCGGTTTTAAAGGCTTGAAATATAGCAGAATACTTGATATTATGATATTCACAGGAACATTACTAGTTCAGCCCCTTTACATTATTGTACCGTATCTAATTAATCTTAAGAATGATGCAATTGTGTACTATTTATACTGAATAAACGATTTTTTTACCTTCCAGGTCAATATGAACGCGTATCAGAAGTACAACAGACCGAATCCGGACGTATGTTATTCACGCCGCGGCTTTACACCGAGGACACGTGGGGTTCGGTGCTCGCTGTAGACAATTTCCACTCGTTACCGTGCTACCACACGAGGACGTTCATCTTCTCTACCAGACCTTCGATAGCTGATGTGGCTCCTCAAGATAAGTTGACGGAGTGGACCGTTGATTTGTATCCTAAAGGAGTGTGGTTTAGGAAAAGTTTGTTGATTGTGTGGGCGGGGACTTATGATGTGAGTACTGTTTCATTACTGTATCTGTCATACTGCCGCATACTTAGACGTCAATTAGCAGTAATCTGTCATTAACACAATTGTTTCATTAAATAATCGTCTTTAGACGTATCGACTTAAGTATTAGACATTTAAACACTGTTCGGGAATTTCAATGAATATTTTTATTTGAATGTAGATAATATGTGTTTATTAAAATATACAATATTAGGTACATATAACGAAGTATATCGATCGGTAGCCAGTGATAATGAATGAACGAATGCGCGGTCGTCGCGGCCTCTGTGAAGGTCGCTCCCCTCCTGTGTCCTCTCAGTAGTGAATAGTGGCGATAGATGGCGCTTTAACAAACACAAAACTGCAATTTGCTGCGCTGCGATTTCGAGCGACAAGACGTCTTTCGTCCACGGTTCGGGTGAACATTCCTTAGACGAGTCCACACGTAACTTCGCAGGAATGTGTGAGTTCTTGTGATGCGTCGTGCGAGTTGGTAAAGTTTTGTATTCAAGCCATTAGACATTAAGAGGGTTCATACAGAAATCGACGAAATCAAGAGATTTCCACGTTCGCTACAGAATATGTCTTTATATGTAGCGAAGTAATTTTTGGCATACATAAACAACAGTTTTCTTGTCTAAAAAGTGTATTAAGAAAAACAGACTATTTATTATTAGTATTGTAGTTAGAACAGTTGTTTCGCACAGCGTTTTAAGAAATTCTACGAAACAAGCCTACTTTCTGATTCGCCAGGGACTAAAGTAATTAAAATTCATAGAAAAAAAAGCTTGTTTTAAGGTCTACATATAGTCCTTTAGTTAGTGTATTGAAAAAATATTAGAAATATTCATTTTTTTATAACTAAAACTTGAAAACTAAAATTCTCAAAAACGTTGAACTTTGATCAAGTTTGATGACAATTTTGGTACACTATATGTGTTTAAAAAGTCGATTTTTTTACATTTAATTATTAAGCAAGATGTGGTCATTCATAAATGTCCATAATATTTTCGAAATCCCTTTAGAAATATTTTAAAATGATTTTTGAAAAGAGCCTAAAAACGCCTTATATTTCGGCGCACAGGCCGTGAGAAATCAGTACCGGCTGAGGCCTTCCAGAGAGAGGACGTAACGCTTTGCTTCCCGCGCTCCCGGTCCGATGTTTACGTAATATTTGTATATTTCAAGAGAGTTCAATACCAGTTGATACTTTGTTATGGAATTTTTTTTTAATTAAAGATCAAATTATTTACTTTGCTGTTTTTGGGCTGATGGGCTCGAAAATCGATATCTGACGATCCCATTGGTCACTTGGCATAGTTCTGAAGTCAAAATTGTAAAAATGCCCGCCATCTTGAACTTTGTTGTTTTTGGGCTGAGTGATACCAAAATCGATATCTGACTATCCCATTGCTCATTGGGCATAGTTCTGAAGTCAAAATTGTAAAAATGCCCGCCATCTTGAACTTTGTTGTTTTTGGGCTGAGTGATACCAAAATCGATATTTGACGATCCCATTGGTCACTGGGCCTAGTTCTGAAGTCAAAATTGTGAAAATGCCCACCATCATGAACTTCGTTGTTTTTGTGCTGATTGATACCAAAATCGATATCTGACTATCCCATTGGTCAATGGGCCTAGTTTTGAAGTCAAAATTGTAAAAATGTCCGCCATCTTGAATTTTGCTGTTTTTGGGCTGAGTGATACCAAAATCGATATTTGACGATCCCATTGGTCACTGGGCATAGTTCTGAAGTCAAAATAGTAAAAATGCCCACCATCTTGAACTTTGTTGTTTTTGGGCTAAGTGATACCAAAATCGATATCTGACTATCCCATTGCTCATTGGGCATAGTTCTGAAGTCAAAATTGTAAAAATGCCCGCCATCTAGAACTTTGTTGTTTTTGGGCTGAGTGATACCAAAATCGATATTTGACGATCCCATTGATCACTGGGCATAGTTCTGAAGTCAAAATAGTAAAAACGCCCGCCATCTTGAACTTTGTTGTTTTTGGGCTGAGTGATACCAAAACCGATATTTGACGATCCCATTGGTCACTTGGCATAGTTCTGAAGTTAAAATTATAAAAATGCCCGCCATCTTGAACTTTGTTGTTTTTCGGCTGAGTGATACCAAAATCGATATTTGACGATCCCATTGGTCACCGGGCATAGTTCTGAAGTCAAAATAGTAAAAACGCCCGCCATCTTCAACTTTGTTGTTTTTGGGCTGAGTGATACCAAAATCGATATTTGACGATCCCATTGGTCACTGCGCATAGTTTTGAAGTAAAAATTTTAAAAATGCCCGCCATCTTGAACTTTGTTGTTTTTGGGATGAGTGATACCATAATCGATATTTGACGATCCCATTGGTCACTTGGCATAGTTCTGAAGTTAAAATTGTAAAAATGCCCGCCATCTTGAACTTTATTGTTTTTCGGCTGAGTGATACCGAAATCGATATCTGACTATCCCATTGCTAATTGGGCATAGTTTTGAAGTCAAAATTGTAAAAATGCCCGGCATCTTGAACTTTGTTGTTTTTGGGCTGAGTGATTCCAAAATCATACATCTGACTATCCCATTGGTCACTGGGCATAGTTCCAAAGTTAAAATTGTAAAAATGTCCGCCATCTTGAACTTTGTTGTTTTTCGGCTGAGTGATACCAAAATCGATATTTGACGATCCCATTGGTCACCGGGCATAGTTCTGAAGTCAAAATAGTAAAAATGCCCACCATCTTGAACTTTGTTGTTTTTGGGCTGAGTGATTCCAAAATCATACATCTGACTATCCCATTGGTCACTGGGCATAGTTCCAAAGTTAAAATTGTAAAAATGTCCGCCATCTTGAACTTTGTTGTTTTTGGGCTGAGATGACCAGTGGGCAGTGACCAATGGGATAGTCAGATATCGATTTTGGTATCACTCAGCCCAAAAACAACAAAGTTCAAGATGGCGGGCATTTTTACAATTTTGACTTCAGAACTATGCCCAGTGACCAATGGGATCGTCAAATATCGATTTTGGTATCACTCAGCCCAAAAACAACAAAGTTCAAGATGGCGGGCATTTCTATAATTTTGACTTCAGAACTATGCCCAGTGACCAATGGGATCATCAGATATTTATTTTGGTATCACTCAGCCCAAAAACAACAAAGTTCAAGATGGCGGGCATTTTTAAAATTTTGACTTCAAAACTATGTGCAGTGACCAATGGGATCGTCAAATATCGATGTTGGTATCACTCAGCCCAAAAACAACAAAGTTCAAGATGGCGGGCATTTCTATAATTTTGACTTCAGAACTATGCCCAATGACCAATGGGATCGTCAGATATTGATTTTGGTATCACTCAGCCCAAAAACAACAAAGTTCAAGATGGAGGGCATTTTTAAAATTTTGACTTCAAAACTATGCGCAGTGACCAATGGGATCGTCAGATATCGATTTTGGTATCAATCAGCCCAAAAACAACAAGGTTCAAGATGGCGGGCATTTTTACAATTTTGACTTCAGAACTATGCCCAGTGATCAGTGGGATTGTCAGATATCGATTTTGGAGTCGATCAGCCCAAAAACAACAAAGTTCAAAATGGCGGACATATTCACCACTTTGACCTCAAATAGTCATATTCATCATCATCATCATCATCATATGAGCCGCAGTTATTATTGAGAAATTAATTGTTAGTCTAATATAAAATTAATTGTATTTTTCTTTCTTTCTAATAAAATTGTATTTTAATTGTTTATAGAATACAATACGATTAATTACAATTAATTATTGATTAATTTAATTTTAAATTTTATCTTATCCACCTTTAACAAAATACGAGGTTAAAAAATACCAAACTCATTAGTACGCGCTATATTGTTGTACCACACAGCATTAGAGAAGTGTGCATGTTTCGGCTCTGTGTGCGTGATTTAAAAACCTATTTGCGAGCAACTTGAAAATGTATGAACCCTCTTAACTTACCACTTGTAGTGTAATTTTAAGATTTTATAGTAAAACTAAACTTCTATTTTTGTCATTTTATTTCTCTATCAAACTGTTTAGCCAGTACACGCCATTTGAACAAATCGTTTTTTCTGTCTTAAATGACCATGATGTCTTATTGAAAACATAACTTTATCAATAAATTAATCCATGTTACTCAGGAATAATGTTGTTTCCTATTTGTGAAAGAATTTTTAAGATCTTAGGTAATAATAATAAACTTTAAATTGTAATAATAGTATTATATTAATATTAGTATACACGTCAGGTGCCCGAGGTGGTCCTGCGCACAGTTCGTATCTCGATCACGTGTCAGAACTGTCCCGCCACCGCACTCAACCAGTACGGCGAGGCAGAACAACCAGAGCCTGATGTTAGAGTCAAGGTATACCTACCATTACTTATTTTATTTGTTTATTTATTGTCTGAAGTAGCAGTAGCATGCGGCATGATGGTAAGTGGTTACCGCCGCCCATGGACATGACTAAACAATGAGAAGAAATCACAACCAAACCGCTTCTTACTGTAAACAATTTTAGGACGTCTTTTTAATTTCAATTGAAATTATAAAAAGATGCCATTTTCACAATCATGATGATGACGTAAATATAATTATAACAATTTCTCTCAATCAGACAGTAGTTTCCAGTGTGTTCAGTTCAGTTCAGTTTTTCCAGTTCCATTTGCTGTGTATTACTGGACTGCTGAATCTGCATGTCAAAAAGCGATGGTGGCTGAATGGATAAGTGACCGGCGTGCTAAACACGCGGTCTGAGTTCGATTCCGACCAGCAGTACTAATGTGGATTTCACTTTGTGGAATTTATATGTACTAGTCAAGTGACTTACCATCTGCTAACGGTGAAGGAAAACATCGTGAGGAAACCCACATTAGGCCAGCGTGTGTGGATTATGGCCTAAACCCTCTCAGCTCTCTAGATAGAGGAGAGGAGACCCGAGCCCAGCAGTGGGACATTAATGGGTTGCTAATGATGATGATGAATCTTCATGTATATACCTGTGCGTGTTATTCGGACTATAAATAATAATAAATATTCTACCATATTCACACAGCGCCATCTAGTCCCAAATTAAGCAATTATATTTGCTTGTGTTATGGGTACTAAACAACTGATATACTACTTAAATACATTTTTTTTTAAATATACAGGGTGTATACGACGATACGACATTAAATGACAAGGCAGCCAGTGTTAACCCTTATAAACATATTCTAATATAAATTATTTAAAAAAAAAGAAAAAAAAAAAAAGCTACTTACACATTATTTAAAGTCGAAAAATTTTAGAATATACAACTACACATTATTTTTCTATCATGACGTTTTCGACATGACGATGACAAAAGTGCGGAACAGAGTAAGAGATAAGATAATATGAAAGAGTCAGAGATATTTAAATGAATTGAATGACGTAATGACAACATACGATCAACGTAAATACCTACAGGTTGTTTAAAACTGTGAACAACTGTGACATAAAGAAAGTACATTGGCGTCTAAACTATTGCAAATTTCTGTTAAATTTTTTTGGTATAGTCTTCTAACATCACATGCTACACGTGGTTTCTTTTAATGTCGTACCGTCGTATACACCCTGTATACATATTATAAATCCTTTAGGCGCATAATGTTCAAAGCGCAAAATGGTAAGCACTGGTAAAATGGTAAAAGAGCAAAATGGTAAAAGCGCACGAAGTTAAAAGAGCAAAATGGTAGAAGCGCAGAATGGTAAAAAAACCTGTTGCATCGCTTATTAGCTGCCATGATGATAAATAACCTAATTTTGGTGAATTGTGACTCCCTAATAGGAACAATATAAATAAAACGTGAATATTTTTTGGAAAACATTTATTTTCAAAATGAATCAACTTTATGATCAAATGAAATAATAATATTTTTAATGTTCATAATGACATCATCTACTACTACGTAACGTATACATAATAATTATCAGAAAAGTACTACAAAGCAGTTCATGTATATGTGTAGTTGACTATACATATTAATTAACATTATTTCCATAAAAACAGTTAAGATAATAAAAAACCTATCACGTTTGTTTACTAACTAAGACACATAATGTTAAATACTACTTATAAATAATTGTAGATCGGTATCCTGGTGTGGGGAGTCCAGAAAGGTGTGGAGCACGTGGCTTCTGTTGTAGAGAGAGTGCATCGCTTCTCAGCACAAAACAGGTTAGTTATATTTTATTTCTTTGATTTACTTATTGATTAGCCAGAATTGACAGCGATGAACTCTTACAAATGCCGAGTTTTTTTAAAGGCAACTCCTACCCTGGTCACTGTGTTGCGGACACAAAGTACACCCAGACTCGAAACAAATATCTTTAAATATTTATCCCGTGTGGGAATCGAACCCACGTCACTCGGCACAACAATGTTAGTGGCGAGGCGGCCATCTTAATCGTTACGCCACTGTGACACTCGCGAATTCCCGGGGAATGTCTAACTCCTTTTAAATACACCTATTGTTAAGAAAGTTTAACACTACTAACGTAAAGAAAGTTCTGATAAAACTGCTATATATAGGCCTTTGCCCAGCAGTGGGATGAAATGGACTGTCAGTAACAATAATCCTTCTATTATACAGGGTGTTGAACATCGACGGTGCGCTGGACTTCGACGAGCTGAATACCCCCCTGTACACGCCGGCCACTCCCAACTGTACTAGCTCCACCACCCGGGCTCGCTCGCCCTCACCAGCCGCCCAACAAACTATGGGACATAAGTAAGTCATGTGCCTACACCACACCCTGCACTTTTAGTGGAATTTCAAACTTTGTCTAGATCATAGTAATCAGTTTAAGAATACAACTAACTAGGCATAATATAATATATTCAAGTTTCTCTCTCTACACGGCTTGTGTTTTCTGTTGCGAGGATTCTTTGTACAATTTCGACTTTTTTATTGTATATTTTTTGTTTATAGCTCGATGTATTCCGATACCTTTGAGTTCTTTTGACGTACGACAAAAACCTTAACCTTTTTTTTAATAAAAATTAATAACTTTTTGTTTTAGAAAAAAAATACACTACATAAAAAACTTGCAGGGTAAAAAAATTCAAATTGTTGGATAAAAAAATATCGATCTTCGTTTAAAAATTAGATTGGATTTCCGTACTTATTACAAAAAAAGGGTTTTTGGTGATTACGACCATGAAAATTGGCCCGAAAATAACTTTCTATTACCGTAAAAAACCGTAATTGATTTTATTTTTGCCTCATAAGCCCATATTATTGTTTATAGTAATAGAAATAGCCAGGACCTATTAAAACAATTTCATTGTTTCTAGAATGTGATTATAAATATTCTTTCCAGACGATGTTCAAAATGCTCTGAAAGCTGCGACAACCCAGAGCCTCGTCACCTCCTGGGCCCTAACAAGGACCAGCTGCGGATACAGGTGGTGATCATGCCCCTCACCGACTACTGCCACGTCAGCTCAGCGGATAACACGCACGGATGACGCTCGGTTGTCTTCCATCCCGCTTGCGTGCGCCACCCGCCCCTACAGGTCGATCATTAGTGAAAGGGACAGAGATATTTCTCATATTATGCAGCTATTGTCCGCCTAAAGCCGACACACACTACCAACGTTTGTCCAAGGACTTCTTTTTCACTTTACTCAGGTCAATGGAATGTATGGAGATGGCCGTCTTACGACACTTGCTTTACAATTTGCTGACATTGTCGTTATTTCCATACATCTCCACAAGAATAGCAAAGTCACTAGTGCCCGCTTACTCTACAAAATATCGTCGTCTCTTTCTAACAAGTCATGAAGATGATGATTATGTGTGAGCGAGACATCAATATATTTAAGATTTATTTTGCAGAGTAAGGAAGCTAGATCTTAATGTAAATAATCTCTATTTAGTTAATTTGTTAAGTTAAATTTTGTGTGTTGTGTTTGAGGCTATCTGTTGTTGTGGTTCTTAGTTCGGTCCGCTGTCTGTCGAGACAGCGTAACTACTTCGATCGGTTTAGGGAAAAATGTACCTTACTATTACGTTAATACGTTTATTCTATTGCAATTTTTTTTTCGGTTTCTGTATTTGCAAAATTTTCTCTTTATATCAGTGGATTTAAAACTGTTTTAAATGAAGACCAGTGTATGGGCATGTATCCATTAGCTTCACCAGTCCTAGTTGAAGAGGGAGTTTTAATTGAGTTTTTCGATATTTTGATGTCGATTTATGATGTTTTACGCATCAAAGCCACCAACATACTGACTGACCGGTGGCTCTGGTGCGAGACATTATCTTTTCATATTTTAATGTAAAATAGATATAAGTTGACATTTGTCTGGCCGGCAATTTCCATCTTTTGACTATAATAATAAATTTCAAAATTTCCCGGTGCAGTTTCATAGACTTAACTCCACTGCGAGTGTAGCTCTACTATATTGTCGTTTACGCTGACACTGGGTAGACGATGGACTGTAGAATGGACATTTTGTCGCCTTATTGAAATATGAAAGGCAAAACGATCATCGGATTAAATGTCCACAAGCGTTTAGACGCTTGATAGACTTGGTATAGTTATAGAATGGACATATTACCGCCATGATACAATGAACGGCAAACCGACCGTCGGACTAAATGTCCGCTATTGTTCTGGCCATCATCGGTGGACAATGAGACACCAACCTTCTTTGACTTTAAAGTTACCACTCACAGCGAGTCGCGGACTTTTTGTATGACAAACAAACTGACTGTCGCCTACCCAGTACAAAAAAATGTTAATTAAATGTACAATTTTTAAGTACACTACTAAGCATGCTTTTGACGTGAACTGTTAAATGTTATTTGTAATTTAAATTTTACGTATATACCTAAGTGTCTTTAAATCGATGTTAGAATTAATTTTTTTGTAACAGTAACACTGAAAAATATTGTCAGCAGTCAGATAATTTGTTACAGAGGCACATTTCAATAAAATTGCCATAAAAAATATTGTTGTTTATTCATAAAATAGATTTAAGTAAGACGTGTATGTGGTGTACAGTACTATGTAAGTGTTATATTATTTTTCAATAATACTTTTCTTTTATTTGATAGCTAAACTTTGTGGAAACTAAACCCTTCAAAATACTATGTTGAATGCTAGCGGTGGTTTCTGATACAATGCAAGGGGTTATTGACTGTACACACAGCAATTGTGTCATACTTATGCAGCTGACACGCAGCCTTTGGTGTCAGGCGATTCTTTATTAGATTTAAAAATGCTCTAGTAGTAATACACATCAGTTAGTATCAAAAGTGATAACCCCAGACGCATTCTTTAGTTGCTTAACTTTGCACAACGCAAGAAGAGTCCAAAAAATAAGTATTTATATCAACATTGGTTAAGAATCAAAACCTTGATGTACGTACTATGCAAAATTAATACGAAGTCTATTCGATGCATTTACGATTCTATATCGCGATTAAGATCTACTTTGATTACTCACTTTAGGTGGATATTTACATTCTAACCCCGTGCTTTACAAAATGTTTAAAAAAAAAGTTATTTTCCAGTCTTTAATACATGGTGGATTTTGTCTTCACGTTGTATTAATAAGATAACAAACCGAACCAATAAAAAGGTTGTATTATATAAGCTAAACATGGTTTTGAATTAATGACGAATCAGCATAACGACTGTTCTGTGAATTACATGAAAATATACACTATTTTCTTTACTTTTGGATTGAATTTTTATTTGTCGAATATGGTATTTATAAAGTTCGTTCGCGGTGTGCGAAATTTTAATCGACTTTTGGGGTCACATTTTAAATGCCACAAAATAAATGTTTATACCTACCTGCAAGATTTCAGTCCTATTTGAAACGAAACTCGTTCATCTCGGATATATTCGTATATATCGCTAGATAGAAGTGTCGCCTGCGCGGTTTTATCTATCAATGCTGAAAGACGTATGAAGAGTGGAAGTGGGTGGGGAAAGAGGTACATGGGAATAGCAAAATGAAATGAAACACAATTAGAACTAGTCAGATTGTATTATTTTATGTATAAGGATCAATAATTTCCATTCAGATTTGAGTAGCGTTCTACATTACAACGGAAAATTATGATGCACACATCAAATCGTACATTTCACATATAGCGATAATATAACTGTAAATCCTATGTCCCTTATAATTATCTGTTTAATATAACGTACAAAATATATCAATGTGTAAAGTTACATCGCAATAACAAAATCTATAATTACTGTTATCCATGGAGGCATGCAGAGGTAGATTCGGTACATTAATTGTATCTGAGCCGAGGCAGAAACGCGCCTCAGTGCGGCGGCCGTCTGCCACCAATTGTCATACAAACTGGAACACCCTTCCGCCTCGACCATAACGCTAAATATATGAGCCTACGTTTTAAACAATTCTTGTACAGTTATCCAATATAAAAAATGTAACAGCGTGTCCTATTTACAATTAGAATCTTGACGCACAAAAAATACAATTTCTTAAAAGTATATATGTCAAAGGTTTAAAAACATCAAAGCGAAAAAAAGCGGTTTTAAATGTATCCTTTCCACCTATTAAACAAACGTTGTAGTAGGCCATGATTCAGTTTTGTAACAAGACAGTAAGCGAGCGGGTGTACTACGTGATGCTCGTTCAAATCATGGTCCACTAGTTCCTAACATCAATATAGACTTAGGCCGACAGCATATTTAGACGACAAGACTTCACCACTTAAACATCTGTAAATATTGAAATATCAAAATAATATAAAAGTACATTTTCACACGTAAACACCACATACAAATTATATATGTCCAAATCCATAGATTGTGCTTAAAATAGTGAGTAAAACTAATATAAATTCCTCGATATGTTATTATATTAAAAAACAGTCTTGCCGACAAAATAAGTACGTATCATAGAACAGTATACAATTTTAGGTGTCAAGGATAATTTGTTACAGAATTATGTACAACAATATCGAAATGCGACGCCAAATAAACCAGAATAAACACTATGTATATGTACTTATTATGCATTTTACTTCTATAGTCCACTAAAATGAATATAAATTCAGAATGAAAACGAAATTTAGCTTACTACATGAAACGTCGACCGGGTTTTGATAAACTTCTCCATCGTCCTTACTATAAAATGTCATACCTTATAATTACCAAATGTTACACTGAAAATGATTATTAATTATTAGCTTACTATGGGATTACGTTCATATCAAAACTGGCTCGTGACTGAAATTCAATTTTATTTAATCCGAACTCCACCTTACCTACAAAGTCATTTGTAAACCCTACCCTACCCTACAAAGTTGTTTCTCGCTGGCTTGATGCCATGATGATCATTTTTTAATAATATTTTTTCAATTCATTGATCATTTTAACCATTCTTGGAGTTCTCCACGCCTTGATGGCTACAATGTTTTCATCACATTCTCATACATAAGACTTCCAGTCTGTGCTAAACAGATGAATTTTGTTTCGATTACATGTTCGTTTTTATAAAAACGTGAGAATATATCTCCTGTAACGCAGAAGCTCACACAAAGTTTGGAGATCTTGGATTAAATTCATTAATAATTTCCGCCTACAACATAGCAACTCGAAGATAAAACACTTGACTGTACAAACAGCGAAGGTTCTCCGGTACGCATAGACCTCGATCTAGGCAAAATTGACATGAACGTAGCCAAATCTGCAACGATACCATTGCAAAACGTAGTTTAAAGAAATTCGTTTGTTTTAATTTTACACACACATATTAACTTTATATTTTAAACGGATTTCTTACAACACGTTCTATGTAAATCCCTGTAAGTATATATCGTAACCCGGCCTGCAAACCTTATATTTTAAGACAGATTTAGAATTGTACCTAAATTGTACACGTATTGGGTATTGGGGTAGTATTACATAGCCATCATTGATGCGGGTGCAAAGTTTCGCGAACTAATCGTTTTATAAACACTTCCGATAAAATAGAACCACAATACCCTGTGATTGACTATAACCTAACACCTAAAAGCTAGGGACAAATACGGTCGCAAAGGGCACAATAACATTTCGGATTGAAACACTTATCTACTTAGTGCGAGAGTCGCCTTTCTAAAATAAACCTTAACTAAGGTTTATTTGTCAAATACCCTTTTGATACCAAGCGTGTTATTTTGGCACTTTGTTAGGGCACTAAGGAAATTTCGAGAAACACTATTTTGTATCCAAATATGTAAACTAAATATGCTGTTTTGTAGCTATTAGGATCTAATTATTAGTACAGTGTAGCTTGTTCTACTCTGTCGATTGTAACAGAGAATAACCGGAACAAGCTATTGTTTAGAAAAATATGCATTACTTGATCCTAATAAGAAACTTATTTTCAACTAAAGTAATTTATTATCACGAAAACATACAATTGTCCCCTTTGCAACAAAAATTTAACACCAAAATGGTTTTCTCATGATTACAGAAGTTTTGAAATAAGTACTATTAAATTTATATTGATAATGAAATCCTCAGATGAGGTGTAAGACATCCTTATATTGTATGTGAGTTAATGCTATGTATACTATAACTGTCACAAGCTCGCTCTGAACTGACAGCGATTGGACGATGCGCATCGGTAGGAACTACTTTTTTTTAAAATATAATTTAGACAGTTTTACGAACATCGATCACGACATAAAGACATTATATAGAATACTGCTATCATCGATTGTCAAAACTTGTACAATTTTAACGCCACATGAAAATGCATTTTTTTTTAATTTTTTTTAACGTCCCTACCGCGCAGTCGCCAACTTGGGGGAACCAATCTAGCGTGGTTTATGTCGCGCCCCCGCCGCCCCGAGCGGGCCACTGGTCCCGGGGCCGTGTCCGCCGGGTCGAGGGCGGCGCGCTAAGTTCACAAAGTGTCCGAAGCATGGGATGGTGAGTCCGCTCATGCCCGCGCCGCACAAGGCGCGTGTAATCGTGCACGACTGCCCAACCTACTCCGCAGGAGATTCGAGGCGCCAAATACTTGCTTCTTTATTAATTTAGTCGTTTTCTTGTCAAAGCCTATGATTATCCGATAGCTACGCCGTTGTCTATTACATTATTTTGCTTTCGTAACATCTGACTTTATTCCGCATAAATCCCTGACTTATAAGTCGAATTTCAAGTTCAAAGAACTTATAATACCTAGCAGTCTTTGGATATCTTTATCACTAAGACCCCTCTCTTCATACTTGTAAATAATTCTCTCCAAAATATATTTCGGAGTTAAATATTTTTTCTCTTTTTTTAACATTTACATCAACATTTTTTAAGTTGCAGCTTGATTCTGCTTAAGTAAACATTGTCAAGATTTTTTTTTGGTGTGGCAACACCGGTATTAATCGATTTTTAATAAGATAGCTTTCGCATCTATTTTTTGTACCAAGTTCATATCTCTATTTCCTCTGTATACTAGTTGTCGGGCCTCTCCGGCCGCTGTGTCAGCCTGTCTCGAGCCGCCGCGCGCCGTAACACGCGACTTATAACATTGTTTGTACTCACTCGTTACGTTACACTCTCTAACCTTAACACTAAATATACATAAAAAAATATCACAGCACTATCGATTCACTTATACTAAAATCACGACGCTTTGCGTCGCAACTTTCGAATAATAAAAAATAACAATAATAATAAAGGAATCGAAATTGAAATGCATGAGCGAACCGCCGTTGGACTACAAGACAGAAGTTCTACAGATGTGAACAGAACTTTAAATTGCCTACATAGAGTTGCTTTAACAATGTTTTTAAAGCATACCCAATGCAGTGCTGAATGTTAAGACTATTGTAAAGTTTTATAGTTAAAATCAACATGTTGCTTGAGAAAAACTCAAATCCATATCATTGAAATGATATTTAGATTGTCCAACGGCGGCCTCAAGAAGCTTCGAAATGCAATCGCGAGTGCCGCTAGTACCAAAGTATTTACAAATGCAAATAATTTGTTCACCAAATACTCTTATCCTAACTTTGGATCGAAATCATCGAATATAATACAATATTGAAAACCGAATCGTTTTAAACAGCAATTTAAAGATTTTACTCGCGCCTGTCAGCAGACAGAAGTCGGCGATTCGAGAAGTAAACGCGATTAAGAATTAACATGTACACTTAAGGCATATTAAGTTGAAAATCCCGTACACCAGATGTCGTAGATGCACAGCAAACAGCTACGTGCTTCGACGACGTTTGCATGCGATTTACAACTTTATCAACAACCTCATCAACCTCAACCTCATGAACCTTAAAATACTGGCTGACTATAAATTTGTGCGAGAAGTTTTAAATATGAAACAATTTTATAAATTTTAATAACTGGTAACAATACCTTCAGCATGTATTATAAACTCAATTTCAACAATATTGATATTAAAACCATTTTCACAGAGCCCATGCCAACATTAGGCACACTAGAGATGAGTTTAAAAACAGTTGAAGGTTTATCTCTCGAATTATAATGTATTACAGAGGATTACTACTTAAATAATGTAATCATTGATCTTGGCAGTATCTGTTATGAGTAATAACTAGCTCAGTCACGGTACTTCCCAATCGCCGACTTATCGTAAAATGGCACATCAAACTACACTCTGGTCTACACTGTATCGAGGCAAAAGTTTAAGCAACATCCTAAACGATAACTTAAACAACTAAATGAGGTAGCATTATTATGAATATGAATAAAGAACATTAATCAACTAATGTTTGGTGGGATATATGTTCTATAAATGTATATTATCAACAGTTACATTAAAATATTTCCTATGGATTACTGAGGTATATAGTCGTTTCCGGCTGAGGTAGCTGTGCGGGTCGGCCGAGCGACTTTGACCACTAAAATGTTGCGTACAGCGGTCAAATTCGCCGGGCCACAACAAATACTATTTATATTTAACATCTAGTATTGGATACAACATACGTTTAGTATATATCTGTGTTGATAGCGAACCTGTTGACGTCGTCGGGCTGGTAGTCATGATACACCTTGGTGATGAGCGGCTCCCACGCGGCGGCCGACCCCGGCGCGGACAGCGGCGCGGCGCCGAGCGGGGCGCAGCCCAGCGGAGCGGAGCCTAGTGAAGCTGAGCCCAGCGGCATGATGGTGAGCAGCGGGTCGATGTGCGGCAGGTACTGTTCGTCCAGGTGGATGCCGTCGTCCACGTTGAACTCCGGCCCGTACTCGCACGGGACCGCCGGGCTCTCCACACCTAACGGTTTATCTATATTGGAAGATTGTAATCTTTACAGTCTTACTGTTAACCCTTTGAACGCCAGAGACGTCTATACACGTAAAATGAAAATGTGCTCACCACGCCAATGACGGCATGGCACGTCAAAAATGTACTGTATTTTAAAAGCTGGGCGCTCAAGGCACGGCGATACCAATTTGACGTGGCGGTCAAAAGGTTAAAGCAAACCTTTCATCATTATGAGTTATAAATATATAAAAGTTTAAAATTTTTTATGCAACTTGATAAATTGTTAATTAGCACATATTATAATTTTTTGAGTCTGAAAATAATGAATGCGTTTCTGACAAATTGTACAATAAACTCACCGATTTCGAATACAATGTTGTTAACTGGCAACATATCTGTATATTGTAGACTATTGTCAACCAAGGAGTTTTCGTTCATGAGGCACCAGTCTTTGTCGATGACAGCTGGGTTCATGCTGTCCATGGTGCTATCGTCCGACTCGACGAACATGTACGTGTCTAAGGACATGTCAGGACTCGTCGATTCTATTCCCGATTCGCTTTTAGCTTCACTGTCACTTTTATCGACATGTTTGTTAATAACAGGGGGGTTTTTATTTAATTTTGCTTTAGTTTCATTGGCGATCATTTTCATTTTATTCTTATCAATGTTATGAATTTTCCGCAGATGCTTTACCCAGTTAGGGTAGCTGGCGAAACTCTTGGCGCAGACTACGCACTTGTAGGGCCTGGTGCCAGTGTGAATGTTGAGATGCTGTTCAAGCTGGTGTGGTCTCATGAATCCTTTGCCACAGTAAGTGCATTTGTGATTTCTAATTTCAGAGTGCGTTTTGGAATGCTCAACAAGCCGGTTACGAGCATTGAAGACCTTCCCGCAGACCTTGCAGATGTGGAGGACTGACTCGAAATGTATAGGGATGTGTTTGATAATCAAGTACTTCTCTCTGTACTCTTTGTTGCAGACTGGGCAGGTGTAGTGAACCTTGCGGTGGAAGTCGAGATGCGCCTGACAGGACGAGAGTGTGGTGAACTGTAGGCCGCACTGACGACACCAGTTGTCGCGTGACTCTTGGTGCTGGCGTTGATGTAGAATCAGATCTCTGACGGTTTCAAATCTGTAATAATAATATAATTTTCAATTCAACTGTAATACATACTAGGGTCTAGGCATACTTTAATAAATTTTTTCTATTCACATAAATATGGTTGTGAAGAAGGTAAGGACAATTCAAACAATACATTTAAAAAAATGGATAAGTAAGAGCAATGGTATGTAATTGAGTGGATAAATTAAAACAATACACAATTGAATAGGCCACTGAGTGTAAAAGAATGCTATGATGATATCATACTTACGTCATATTGCATCCATTTTCGGGACACGGGAAAGCGTTTAACGTGTGTACAACACGCAGATGTTCCGTGAGACGCGCGCCCGAGCCGAACGCGTGTCCGCACTCCATGCAGCTGAAGGGTTTGTTGTCTGCTGAGCCCGTGTGGAATGCTTCCGTGTGAAGCACTAGCAGAGACAGGCGAGGGAACAACTTTCCGCATTCTACACATCTGTGATAAAGTTTATTTTAATATGTTAATTTTAAGATAGAAAAACCTTGTATGTATCATGTAATATGGAAATTAAAAAATAGTACTTTTAGGGATTCTACTGTGGCTTACTTTCATGTTCAGTTACTGGTACAGATACAAAAGGTGTTAGTAAATGAAGTGTACAACATTTACAGTCACATTTTGTTGTTTGAAGATTTAAATTACACAAAAGTAGACACAGTAGAAAGTATATGAAAGACAACAGTACTCACTCGAACCGATTTTTGGAGACATGAAAGTGGCAATGGTTTGCAAACATATTGTATTTGGTATACTGCTTCCCACATATGTTGCACGAGTAAATAATTTCCGCATCTGAATGTTCATTAATGAAGTGGAGGTCAAAATCTGTTCTATTCTTGAATAATTCATCGCAGTGGTAGCAGAGGACTCCTCCGAGCATGTCCACAGAACAGTCAGCACTAATTTCCGAGTCAACCATCTCTTTACCAGGTAGTTCATCAAAATGCTTGGTGAGATGCTTAACAGTTTCCATTTTGCTGCTAGATGTCTCATCGCATATGGGGCATTGGTATAAGATCTTACAATGCTCATCAATGTGCATCTCGCACATGTCAACACTTTCTATAGTCTTGGAGCATTGGTGGCACGGGTATGGAGGCTTTTCTTTTTCTCTTTTGTGAATGTTTTGATGTATATGTAGTTCATTTTTTGAGGGAAACCTATAATAAATAATATATTATTAATAATTTAACAACTGAATTAGATTTACCATTGGAGAGGCCAGTATCCAGTAGTGGACTAATACAGGCTGATGATTATGATGATGAATAAAGCTGCATGTATATCTACAAATATTGAATGTGTCAGACACATGATGTGTGAGACAAAAAACATTCTTCTATATTATGTATTAATCAATCTATTTAAATCTACTGTACTTCGCACAGATGCAGACTGACAAGAGCTTTCAAATAAACTTCTAAAGAAATATATTATTTTACAAGTTCAATGTCTATATGTCGCAGTAAGATAGATAAAGCCGTAATATAATTATATCCCTAGGGATATAATTATATACCGTAACATAGTTATAGGAAAGCGATTCATTACTATCTCACTAGGAATATAGTTATAAAACGGTCCAAGTTTAGTGATATACTTATATTACTAGATTAAGTTCAGTGTTATAAATATATTACTTGATTAAGCTTAGTGAAATAGAAATCTACCATATATAATTAAATAAAACAATATTACATTGGTTTTATCTTTATTAAAAAATCAACTTTATGTATCCTGCAGTTAGTTACAATACTTTGTGACATTAACACGTATTAAAGTAATTTAAATTATAATTAAAACGATCATATTTTTTGGAATTTAAACATTAACAATACAATTAAAACTAATCAAACATTAAAAATCTTTTAAAGCTAATCAACAGTTTTGAGACATCTTTATTTCTTATCAACTAAGTTGAGATCTTGGTTTCTAGAATCTATCTTCTAAAACAAGACGTGAACGCCGAACAACTGTTGTCGGCCGACTGACTGCGGAGTGGGGAGCGCTTAAACACAACGAACAAACGCACACTCCGAAATGGTAGATTTCTATTTCACTAAGCTTAATCAAGTAATATATTTATAACACTGAACTTAATCTAGTAATATAAGTATATCACTAAACTTGGACCGTTTTATAACTATATTCCTAGTGAGATAGTAATGAATCGCTTTCCTATAACTATGTTACGGTATATAATTATATCCCTAGGGATATAATTATATTACGGCTTTATCTATCTTACTGCGACATATATAATATCAAGCAATATTGACCGACGAGTTAAGCTGTGTTTATATAAACACAGCTTAACTTGTGGGTCAATACGGCTTGATGTTAATACTAATGAGTACTTACTCTGTTTCACATATTGCACATCTGAAGATGTGTACAGCATCAATGTGACTGGTCAGAATGGATTTTTTTGAAAAATGTTTGTTGCAATGTTCGCACCTGAAAACCATCAATGATAAGTACCTAGTTCTATCTACAATAAATTTGTTCTGTGAAATCTAACAACTACAATGTCTGCTATTGGGTATGAAGCAACAGTTAGAAGCAATGTGCTCTGTACAAAAGTACAATTTACAGAAAACAGTTTCTAAACCATGCCATGGGGAGATCACCAATGACCAATTTCCTACTTCTGAAAGCTAGATGTTCAAAATGTTATTAGAAGTTTAGAAAGTATGTGTGTGTACTCACTTGAACCTGTCTTTAGCAACATGTGCCTGGTAGCAGTGGTTGCGGAAAGTCGGATAGCGGGCGATTTCCCGGCGACACACTACACAAGTGTACACTATGCCTGTGGAGTTCTTGTTGTGCTGTTCGGTGTAGTGACGGTCGAACGTTTTCTTGTTACCGAATGTGGAATGACACAAGTTGCAAAATATGCCGCCGATCAGGTCGATCGCGGTCAGCTTCGTGCACCCGGAAAGCAGCTGCTCGAGTTCGAGCCACTCTGCGCCGGTCTCTACTAAGTCGAACTGAATGGGTGACTCCATCACTACTTCTCTATGCTAAGTATGATCCATCTATTACGTACGTTTACATCTGGGTCAAATGGTTGTTGTGAACGCTGCTATTGCAAACATCTTATTGTTATTTAATTTATGGCTACATGGTTATTGTACTGTGTATTGCCTGAAAAAAATGTCGGCATGAAGGACTGCCGTGACCTTGGCTTTTGTGACGGTAACGACTTCCATTTATTTTAGCTTACACATCCGCGCGATCACAATCGGCATAGTTAGATGTTGATCTCATATGTACTATAATGGCTCGGGCGGCGTCTCTCGTCACTGTGAACTTCTAGGTTGTTCAGCCATTAGCAGAGTGTAATCGCATAGCTTCTTAGCAATGAAAATAACATGTAATACTCACAAATTTTGATAGAAACTAATAACTGAGCATTGGACAAAAGCTCCACACTACATTTTATATTGTAACAGCGGAAATAAACGATAAACTTTAATAAAAACGCAACGCCGGATAACAAACAACGCCAAGAAAACGTGTGGTTTTGGATTTTCTTTACGTTCCTAAGCAAATAATTATCTATATTTAGCATTACTAAAGGATGGCGATATAGAATTTACGAAAGGAATATGAACAAACTCCTTGACTATGAAAGTGATATGAAGCCATTACGCAATGCTTAACATTGTATGGGATTCGCACTGGAACAATACGAAACACAACCAAAGACCACTCAACACTTCAACAGATTATTAAAAAGATCAATGAAAATACAAAGGTTATGTACTGGTAACTTTTTACCGACATACCTACCATGTACCATGTGGGTGGAACCGCGGGTGGAAGTTCATAAGTTATTAAAAAAAAAGGGATATAAAATTATTTGTATTAAATATTACAAAAATTAAAAACAGATTATTCACGGCACATAGTCGACATATTTATAAATTATTAAACTTTTAAATAAAAAAACAAACTATATAGTTATTTTATATAATTATATTTAGCAAGTTATAATGTAAATTACAAGCTGTAATAAATACATTCATTTTTGCTTGTTTTGATTATAATTACATATTTTATAATTTAAAATCAGAGGTAAAAAAAAAGAATTTTCATTTCAAAATTATGGATAAATAGTAGAAAATTTGCGTAGCCAGAGTCTTGCTACTCTGTCTGTCAAGGTGTTAATTTTTTTCTCAAATTGGTTGTCAATAGTCTGTGCATAGAGTCTGTGGTTGTCAATAGTTATCAATCCAATCATCCATCCAATTCAATAATTTCAATCAATTTGTCAAATTTCGAATTTGTATGTATTGCTTGCGTTGCGGAATAATATACTATTATCAATTTATCATAGTGCATTGGTTGATTATGTGCGTGTTATAGTTCTCCTCTCCGAACTACAATACATTATAGTTTTGATTCTGAATAAACAGTGAGGACAGTTTCAATGAGAAAAATTGTGCGATATGCAAATGATAATAATTTGCGATAGCGATTGTAAGTATGTTGTAATTATGTATATTGGTAGTAATTCTTATTGATTTTTCGACGCACTTATGTTCTGGGTTTTGTTAGTAATATACACGGTTTCTGATTACACTTCTGGATTATTGGTAAATATATTTTTAAATTCTTATCACTTGATTGTTAAAAATAATAACAAAAATTAACTCCCGTTTGTTTCTGTTTACGCTATGGAGTTTATCACACGATAATGTTTTGTAATCAATGTCTAACAAGTCTTTTGGCGCTATGCCAGCACGATATTCTCGAAATAGCATTCTGGCGTGACTATATTTTCCATTTAATCCATTCTGCGTTTTACCAAACACCGAAAAATTTATAATGGATCGAAATCCTGCCAGCGCGAGTTTCCATGGCTCTATGAGGAGCAGGGACTCATCATCTACACTGGGTAGTGACCCAAGAGAGAAAATAAAAGACTGTTTTCGAAAATTCATCGCGTTCATGTTTACACAAGTGGGTGTCGGCGCCCTTGTTGTTTGTTACGCGATACTCGGTGCTGCTGGCTTCATGCACATTGAGAAGGATAGCCCTGACGAGCAGCTGGAGGAAGTGAGGAGACTGAGGCAGAACTGTGCTGAGTCTTTGTGGAACATCACAGTCAATGTCAATGTGTTCAACGAAACTGCCTGGATGCTGAAAGTGAATGAAGTGTTGAAATTGTTTCAAAACAACATTACTGCTGCCATACATACTGGATATAATGGCAGGTCCGCTGAAGACATCTGGTCTTTTCCTGCTGCTTTGATGTACTCTTTATCAGTTTTCACAATGATAGGATATGGCAACATTGTGCCTAAGACAGTTTGGGGCAAAGTTGGCACAATAGCATATGCTTGTTTTGGTATCCCAATATATGTATTATATTTCTGCAATATGGGAAAAGTGTTGGCAAAAACTTTTAAATGGTTGTATATTACTGCTCATGAGTGCAGTCGGAGGGATGATGCTATATTTGAAGATGGTGAAATGCAGCCTGTTAAAAGGAAAATAACAGTACCATCCACTGCTTGTCTGTGGGTCATATCATTCTACATCTTGACAGGAACAATAATGTTTGGAGCTTGGGAGAAATGGAACTATTTAGACTCTACATACTTTTGTGTGATAAGTTTGTGTAAGATTGGGTTTGGCGACTTTGTCCCAGGAGCAAATATTGCTGATTCAGCCGGAGGCTCCCATTTAAAGCTAGTTATTAATTTTATTTATGTTCTGTTGGGTATGGGTCTGGTTGCTATGTGTTATAACCTTATGTGTGAAGATGTGAGGGTGAAGGTGAGGGAGTTGAGGGAGGACCTGAAGAACTGTCTTGACGATATAACACTGAAGATCACTGTGTGTATGAATGACACAAAGTACTACCATCAAAAACAGAGCAGAAACATCAAATGACATAATTATTACCTGTGTTGTTATTAACATTATAATTTATATAATTATTATCATATATTGTTTAAGTGTTTACTTTTTTTAATAATAAACACTATTACACCTTTACTAATGTAGATAATTAACTGTAACATGGTGTTGTTGAATGAAATAAATGCATTTAAATTGGTATTGCATTATTTTATTTCTTACAAATAAAATAATTAACAAAAAAATATAAGTAATTTATGTTTCTTTCATAAGACCTTTGGTCATGCATTCAGTCATGCTGTCACATACAATCTCTGGGCCATGTGAAGAGTTATTGTTTGGTTTCGACTACAGTCCAATGTGCCAAAGGGTTCATAAAAACTGTCTGGAGTAAAGAAAATTTACGCTTGCTGCTTATCCTTACCTCACCAAAAGAGAGAGCCTGGAGATTTGTCACACAGGTTTCGAACCTAGTACAAATTCCAGCTCTCACCACCAGGTTGAATGTTTGCAGTCGCTAATTTAAGACCATACTATGTGCACCTTTGTGAGAGAATAAATAAATGAATAATAATTAATATTCAACACAGAACTTGTTTTAAAATGGTTTAAGCTGGCACCTTGTAAGGCAGAGCAGTGCAAAGCAACTTACCTAGATCTTGTATACTATAATGTATATAGTACCTACACAAGATATATCTAGACTTAGACAGCTTTAGAAAGCGTCGTTATCATCATCAGCTTCTAGACATTCACTGTTAAACCTGAGGATGGAAAAACACCAAGACTGATTTATTTATTCTTTAAGTATTTGAGCGCCATGGGGGTCACCGGTGTCCCCCAAACAATAGATTTTCTATTGTGTCTGAAATCTCGGCGTTCAATGTGTAAAGTGTAAACCGAAATATCACAACACAACCTAGCGTCATGTCTTTTTTCGAAAGCGTAGCTGGTGCATCATATACACGTCGTTACCAGCTAAGGTCCCAAGTTATAGGGGGCGCACCTGTCTGTCTGTATATATAATATAAGTTTGCTGATGGTTTGTTATGTTTGTTGTAGTTGAGCATCAACAATAGGCGGTATCTCGCGCATGATGCTGCCGCTGCGGCTACGGCGCGTGGCGGGACAAGAGGGCCGGCTCAACGACGCGCTGTTCCAGCCCGCGACACGGGTCCCGCCGGTCGGGCCTCAGACACTCGTTTTCTTCGGAGGAGATGTACAGGTAACATGAACAATTGTAGTTTTTAAGGAAAATCGTGTGGAGGAAATAAAGCTCCCACTCTCACAACACCAGCCCCCTGATTCTGAGCTGTCGGAAATTTTTCGGAAATGTCACTTTAAAGTTAAAAAAAAATAATGTTAGAGAAATAGTTGAAGAAAGAAATTATACACTAATCAGTTTTTAATTTTCTATACAGTAAACTATTTTCTAACATTAAATAACGTAAGCTGTAAAAATACGTCGTTCTAAGATTCGAAAAAGTTAAGTATATATATACATTTATTTTTTGTATGTTTTGCCGGGCCCTCCCGGCGTCTATCCGACGAGTCAAAATCAGGGGGCTGATATCTGATAGAACTTTTTTTCCCCTCTGGGTAAAAATGTATTTGCTGCCCTTTATAAGAGGAAATTCATAAACAAGTAATTTTTGAAATCTCCTAATTTTAATGTCTCCTGCAGGACTACCCAGAAATAATGCAAGCCCATCGCGACAACCGCAACTACTTGAAGTGGAATTTAGAGAATACAGCACGCATGCTTGGACACAACTTCCCTACTAAACATATATTGGTAGTGAGACCCTCTAGGTGAGTACACATTACCAAGTATTAAGTACCAAAACGAATTACATCTGCTTCATTTAGTACAGTTGTTAGTAAGTAGCTTAAAATCGGAGAATTTTCTTAAACTGGGTATCATCTTGCCTTTTTTAAAATAGACGATTGCAAATGTTTTATGTATCTAAGTATAGGCGTAGTAATAAGAAGTAGTTCACATAATATGTATAACACAATAGTACTGCTAGTCTGAATCGAACTTGGACCGCGTGTTTTGAATGGCAGTCACTTTCCAATACAGCCACCATCGCTTTAAAATACTATCATCATCATATTAGACCAATGACGTCCACTGCTGAACGTATAATATAATATATGTCATTCCAATTGCACGCCTCTGAATCGCGCGCAGTCTTATCCAGCACTTACCAGACACCCTACGAAGATAGTCACTTCATCCAGTCTGAAATAGTAATGTGTGAATGACGTACATTTCAGGGTAGAATACAAAAGCTTCAGTTGCTACGACAACTTCGTGCCGAGCAACAACGCCGGGGTGCCCGAGCACACTCCCACTCACAGCGCGCTGCATCACTTAGAGAAGTACGCACACTGTAATAATAATATGAAGGTGCATGTACAATACGTCTTCTCCATACATTTTTCTGGATATAGACACTTTTTAGGGTTTCGTAGCCAAAATGGCAAAAAAAAAAACGGACTAAGCATTAAACCAGGTTTAAATTGACAACTTTGACACTAAATCAATGGCTTATGTCAATTTAAACCTGGTTTAATACTTAGTCCATATTTTGTAATAAGGAGGCTATTCTCTAAGTTTCATCAATATATACATCGAGTAGTTTTCGACGTTTTTCGGTATGTGTCTTGTGTGAGCCGCCACTAGGTTTGGTACTAAGCAAGTTTTTTAATTTGGTAAATATTTTTGGAAATAATTGCTCCGAAAGTAGCAAAAATTATGTCCCTCCCTCTATTTTCTAAAAGGTAAGACCTAAAAATATGAAAAAATCAAAAATATAACGTTAAATAGGTATTAAGCGTAATAAACACTTCCAATTAGTCATTAGTAGTATAAAATGTTTGTTTGTTGTTAACAGGTTACTCCAAAATGTATCGAACAGAATAAAAACATTACCAACAGCTGAATTGCTAGAAGCAGTGGCTTCTGTGACTCTTCCAGAAGAAATTGATATTGAAGATTTACATGTGAGTAAAAAGATTAATTTATTTACAACACTTAAAACATGAATTAGTTCTAGAATAATCTAGGGGTAGATAAGAGGCCGGGCACATCGGATGCGTAAGTGTAGACGATTACGTACGGCTGAGTTGTAATGTATGGAATTGTATGAGACATGACATGGTGTGTCATGTCTGTATAACGTAGAGTAATGCGTAGCCCCAGTTCCTTCAGTGGTAAGTGCAAAGCTTACACATCTGATGTGTCCGGCTCGCTAGATGAAATTATTTTGTACTCTCTATTTTTAAGTTCTTTTATAAAAAATAGTTTCTAAAGCATTTTTTGTTTTGGCTTTAATCAGAAAAGTCTCTGTGGAGTATTATTCTAGTTAAATACAAATGTTCTAGGTAATTTTTTTATGTTCCTACTCTCGTTAATCTGCTAGGCTTTTTTGCAATACCATTTTGCTTTAGTACCCAGCATGCCCTCTTAATATACAATAAATAACTTAATAATGCCCGATTTCTGCCGTCAGATTACAGTTATTCATCAATTAAAGCATAACCTGACTGAATATAAAAGTAAAACTATAGAACTTACTATATTCATACAACTGTCATTTTTAATTTGTTTAAGTTATATTTTATCCTATCAATACACTATTCAACTCAGAAACCGGGCATTAGATAATCTTTGTGAGGGTATTGTAGTAACATTCGTTACGTAATTATGTTTGCTTACTAATAAAAAATTAATAACGTTATCTGGACGATACTTTACTGGAATTCATACAAAGCTAAAAAGGTGACTATGTATGTATATGATGTGTGCAGAACTCGTCCATCCGCCCGCCGGAGCTGAGCAAGTCGAACGGCGCGGCGCAGGCCGGCGGCTCCGCGTTCGAGCACATTGAACCTGAGCCGTGAGTAGGTTTAGTTCCAATGGATGTTGTCTGTAGTACCTACTACATTTATTTTACTATACATTTGTCATAATAATAATATATATATCGTCTCTCTGAACTTTTTTTAAAATATTTTCTGTGTCAAATTTTCATAACATATCATTGTTTGTTTAGTTGTTTTAAAACGGTTCTACGTCGCCTATTATATTTTACACCATATTTTATTACCCATGATCGTTGGTGCAATTCGACCGAAAAGTCCAAATAATTTAATTAAAAAATAATAGGTGACGTAGACCCGTTTTAAAACAATTAAATGTGTGTATGAGTTGCAAAACATGTTTTTAAAAACTTTAAGTGCCTATTTCACCATTGCCAAATAAATGCTTAGATAGCTTATTCTGTTTTGACATATTTTTCATATAAAATCTGTCACTAAAGTCTTAGATAATTTCTTATCTACCAGTGGTGAAAAGGGACCTTAAAGCTTAGTTTTTTTAAACATGTTTTACCCACTCTGTCCGAAATTTTAATCGAGAACGACGCAACAACATACCATGTTATGTATGGAAAAAACTGTCTTATAGCGTTTTCACCACAACTTCTTTAGGTTTACATTGTTCTTGTTTAGGCAGTTTAGTGATGGAAGATGAAAGCTGATGGCCTTAATATATCATTGAGTCATCAAAATTAATTATTAGTATTTTTTTCAGTTTCACATTTCATATTAAATTCATTATTAAAATGGTTGTTTTTGTTTTTATTTTTGTATGATTGTTGTTATGTCATGGGAGGTTAAATGTTGTAATTATGAGTGAGTGTAATTCTTTAACCATATAAAACCTCATAATATATTTATAAATTATTGCTTTTTTGAGACAATATTATAAATATAGTCATCATCATCATTGTCTCAAAAAATCAATTGTTTTAGAGCGGCCCTGCCTTATCTACTTTGCCCACTGTACAAAGGACAGGTATAAAGTTGCAAATTGGAGGATGGAAACCTCTTTGTAGTGAATGCAATGTATCAGTATATATGTACCCTTTTCCATTCTGAGAAGTGATAGGCAGTGACTAAAAAAAGAAATCTTATATATCTCTTAATAATTTATAAATATTTTTAGCTGTACGGTTACGAATCCGTTATGGTGGCGAGAGAAACTAGCGCTGGACGAGAGTCAGCTGACGCTGGTGGGGTTCAGCAAGGGTTGTGTGGTGCTGAACCAGCTCATCTATGAGTTTCATTACACCAAGACCTTGACTCCTGGCGACGCGCATATGATGAGGTAAGGCAAAACTCTTCGTATACGCCAATTTATTTTAGAATAACATAAGCTTCACCTAATTTCCGCCACAACGAGCGATTTTGTGCCGCCCGCATCCAGAGGCCACCCGCAACCTTTACTAGGTCATCAATCCATCTGACTAGCTCACTGAATCTCATCGCTGAAGTGGTAGTAGGCAGACCACATAGCCCGCAGAACTGATGGCCGATGGGGCAAAGAAAGATACTTACTAGGTCAAAACAATATTTTTAAATTTTCTATTGAAACTGTTCTTAGCTGTCTATATGTAATGATTGCTTTTGACAGTACGACGTCTGTGGTGTCAGCTAGATAAATAAATAAATAGTGATAATTTGGTATCAGATTTATGGAGCGTATATCGGATATGTACTGGCTGGACGGAGGCCACGCCGGTGGCAAGAACACCTGGATCACTTCCAGGAGCCTGCTTGAGACACTCACTAGACTCAGTAAGTACAAATTTATTAGCTTTTATGATTATTATTTATGATTTATGATTTATAAAAAAAAATGATTCCCAAGACATTTTATCATCTAAAAACTCATTTATTGTATAATGCCCCTTACGAATGAGATGTTTCTTAACAATGCTTTTGAATTTATGTAAGGGTAAATTCATGTTTTTGGGAATTTTGTTATAAAAACGTACACCGAGTCGCTCACAAGTGTTATGTACTTTGCGTGTATGTATATTTCTATTGTTCTTACTACATAGATGAATGTTTTGTTTGACAAAATAGATATTGCTGCAGGCTTTTAAAATGCCTAAACAATAAATAGAGTATAGAGCGTATAGCACATTTTTGAATAATGAATATTCATTCAATACCAGCAGCCTTGCCCCATAGAAAAATGTAGTAGAGAGTATGTACGCTATGTTTCCCATTTTATTACATATTTTATATAATATCATGTATTCAACCAGTATTTTTCATCAGATGTGAACGTCTACATCCACGTGAGCCCGTACCAGGTACAAGACGAGGGGCGACCCTGGATCGGACGCGAGGAGAAAGCTTTCACTACTTTGCTCAAGAAGCTGGGCGCTAAGGTCTGTTGTGGCTTATAATTAAAGATGTACAATTAACACCAAAATTTTACAAATTCCTCTTGGCAGACTATTATTGTTTGATGTAACTCCAATTATAAAACAGCGTCCTATTGAGCTGTAGTGGGGCTGAATTTCTGGGGTGGACAATAGGAAAGATCCTTCAAAGAAATCCTGTTTGGCCCCAGTGCACAGTGGTCCCGGTTCCTAAGAAGGGCGGTCATACGGGTTGAAGGTCGGTTTAAAAATTAAAAAATAACTTTTTTACCTAAGAAATGATTATATTAAAGTTCTAAGGGCAATACAAAGAAAAAATAATATTTTTTTTAAAGCAAGGCAACCATACTCTCAAAAAAAAAATTCATCCGTGATAAATAATAATTACGGGGATAGGTAACAACAAAATAGGTTTACGGGGGACTTTTACAGACATACAATTAACGGACACAAAGTACACCCAGACTCAGAACAACATTATGTTTCAAGTACATATTAAATCAAAGACTTCTTTTGCTAATACAGACTTCTTCTTACACGGTAACTTTCTTAAACTAGAAATAAGTGGGTCTGAGTTAAGAAGAAGCCTGTTCAAAAGATCCATAATAGTCACTTCCCGGGAATGTTTTCTAGTGTTATCGCGTCTAAATGTAATGTAAAAATGAAGATGCTCGCTTCTCTCGTCGACGTTTTTACGTAGTCCTCCGTCAGAGTTGCCAAGTATGCAGATGTCTATCTCATTTAACCAGTCACCGTATTTGGCAATCAACTTAGCTTTAGACCTCCCTAGTTTCTTCCAATATGCAGAAAACCGTTTACAGAGATTATAAATTAAATTTCTTAAGTAATCGGTCTGGATACTTTCATTGTCCGGTAAAGTGTCTGCTAGCATTATAAACACTTCACGAGATCTATCTGCCTCATTTTCTTTATTCATCACAAATAACCAGGTACTTAATACAAGCATTCGAGAAAAAGAACAATTGATGGTGGCCCCTGACGAATAAAAAATAAAATAAAACTACAAAAAACATAGGGCATCAAATTTACCTACATACGACCTAGTCCTTTCAAGGACCTATAGCATTCCTTGGCGCACCTAGACCTTGCAGTTTTTAAAACTAGACAAACGAGAAATTATTTTTATACATGTTTCATCTTTGGGGATTTGTGTCTTCCTAAGTAGAAGTTTAATTGAATATGAATAAGCGGCAAAAAACAAGGAAATCAGTAGGCTCTCTTTGACAGTGCTGGTTATCTATAATGACTGGACTAAAGTGAACATATTAAGGTTTAAAACGTCGTACATACCTTCTTTTTTAATATCCATGGCACAACACTATCACAAACAATCAATTTTCTCCTAAAAAACAGCCCTTAAAAGCAATATAAATTTCGGCGAAATGATAACGCTACGGAGCACTATTAAGTGTTACCACTTTGGTTGCATAAAATTATATGTTCTAAGTATGTTATTGCAATATATTATTTATCTGAGGATAGAATGGTTATTTATATATCTTGTAACGATAAAATGACATTGTAATTCGAACATCGACATTTCAGCCCTATGACCTATTACGGGACCACCGTGCAGTGGACTGAAGTTCTGGGTGACAAGTGGAATTACCCGGCATCGTTAATTGTTACATATATCAGTATGTCCTCTGCTAACCGTAGTCAAGAATGAATTAAAATCATTTGCCCTTGTTACCGGATTATTTAAAAATTATTTCCATAACCTTGGCCTCATATTTACTTACACACACAGTACAAAAGCTCGGCGATCTTTCAAACATGCTTTAAGATCATACACTAATCTTTCCACATTTGTCGTCTCCAGGTGAACAGATACCTGCACGACAACCCGAGCATGTCGCACTCTCTCCACATGCACTTCGAGGTGCTCGCCGAATTCAAGCGCTTGCAGGACAACATGCCCATCAGCATGCCAGACTCGTCCGATGACGAATAGTAGGTCACTCACGATATTAGGTTTTGTCCACAGTAACACGTCACGAGACGTAGAACGTGTCACGACACGGTGTCGTCGCGCGGCACGTTACCGTGTCGTGAAAATGCATTACACGATGTCGCAATGTTAAACGTTGTCTTGACATTATATATTGTCTTGTCTTATCGTCTCTACACGAATATTAATCAATCATAATCAAATTGAGCCGCATACTGCATCTAACGGACGTTGGACGTTGCTGGATGTTAGCACGTGACCGTACCGCGCCGGTACAGGTACCGTTAGGCCTCGGTCACGGTGCAGCAGAGAGCGGCGCGGCGGCGGAAGGTGCACTCCAATCGGTTAACTTTGTATTGCATCAAAGTGGAATATTTATAGAACTACTAATATTTGTGACACTTTTGTACAACGAAAAATTGTAATACTAGCTCTTTAAATATACCTACCACCTTGACGCAGTCGGTAACACGGTTGATTGCGCCACTCGCCACCGTGACCGCGGCCTAACACGTTGTTGACGTCGTGACGTGATGTGGACAAGACCTTAGAGGTTATGGTACTCGCGTGGATATAGCCAATGTTCTTCAGAACTGGGTACGTTAAAAGGCCATATCTACCCGATGGACTAGTAAGTACAACGAGTTGTGTAATTGGGAATACTGTCGTATTCCTATAGACACAAGTAAATAATTCTCACTGTTATGTTTACACTTTATAGTCTGTGGACCACACATTACTGAGCAGTTACCATAGACTGGGTATCAATTTCCAAAAATATGTCGTTCCGTCTACGGAAAGACTTGAATTATACATATTTTTATAGAATATAATTATTTTTATTACAAAGCCATTAAAAATTATTTATTTTTATAATAAAATTAATTAATACTCAGTCGTTGTAGTGCAGCGATGTCGACCGACGTCGCAGTTTTTAGTTATTGGCTATTCTTTTATGTGACAAAAATGTATGTGTGTAAATTGATATAGTTTGATTTAGCTATATCAGATTAGTAATTATTTACATTGGCCTAATTAAAATAGCTTACGGGGATACCTTAACAAAGTGGCACACTAAGTTGCAAAAAAATCTTTACCCACAAAATATAAAAAGTGTGTAAGTTTATAAAAAACTTTGGCATACTTGAGAGTTTGCCTGATTTAGAGTTTCGTTTAGCGTTCTAGTTTTTGGGTAAATTTAAAGGCCACTCCACACCACTACATAATGTAAGCGTTTTGAGTAAAGTCTGTCATAATTTATTATTTAAAAAATTTTAAAATTATATTCTATTAATATTGGCTAAGTCCACATGGTCGGAATAGGACTGAACTATGGTTAACAGTAGCACAATGTGCAATTTCGCAAAATGTGCACAGTATAAAAAAGGTGCGCAAAATGTGCACAATTTAATTGATAATGGTCTTATTGTGAAATATTGTACTTTTAATTTTGACTTATTACAAATATCAGGGACAACAAAAATCATATCATTAAAATTTATTTTTGATAATAAAAAATACTAAGGGTAATAGCCGATATTAAAAATGAAATAAAATGATTTTAATTTTAAGATCATTTTTAATAAAAATGCACTTTGCGATATAAGAATGCGGAATGCTCCTTTTGTAAGAAGTCCCCGTTACTTTTTATCCTGTACATGTTGCGAAGTGCACATAGTGCGACTGAAGCCATTGATAGTAAACACAGGACTGATTGTAATGCTGTGAGCATGCTAGCGAGTTAGGCGAAGATATGTGGTCAAGACAGGTTTTATAATAATAACTTATTTTTGTTTCTAACTAAGCTAACATTATATTTAAGGTTATTAACAGACAGAAGTTCTGCAGTAGTGATACCATTCTTATTTATTGTGAGTTAATGCTCAAAATAGAAACAAAGTCCCATCGTTTGCTAGAATACCATTACCCTATCAATAGAAACCTAATATCAAATATTAAAGCTTGTATTTTCTTTATTGCCAAAAGAACTGCCTTGTTTAGAAATAACGACGCAATTGTGTTACAATAAGCCACGGAAATGCAAGTTAACTTTTATAATTTAAGATTCAATTTTCTTTGCATTTGCGTCATACAGCAAGGTAGTTAATATTACATAATACTATGATATAATTATCACAGTTGCCAATTATATTACATAAGTGTATGTTTACGATAAAGATTTAAATCGTTAAATTTGCTCATAGTGTTTTATCGTTGGTGTAGTATTAACTATGACATCTCATTATTGAAGTACTAATTAATAATTTTTCTTATATATTTATTATACTTAATAACAGACCCTTAGCTAATGATGTTTCAGGGTGAAAATACAAAGAAATCTCATTTGTTCCTCTAGGTTAATGTATGTATCTGAAAAAAAAAAAGAATTGTCAGCCAAATTGCCTGAGAGGGGCGTGGTCTCCTTCCAGCTCAGCATAGAGGAGAGGAGAGCCATAGCCCAGCAGTGGGTCATTAATAGGTTGCTGATGAAGAATTTGCTTACGACTAGTTCGTTGACAGTGTGGAGCTATGAAAAGAACTCACGTGCCATAAAATGAGTTTTTTGGGTAGATATAATAGTTTTCAAAGTTAATTTTAACTCTATCGGCTTGTGACTATCATTCTACACCACTTGTCAGTGTGGATATTACATCGAACAATATTACGGTGAAGGCAAACTTAAAATTTAAATCTTTATTAAACAAAGTATTTAAGTAGTGTAATAATATATTTAAGACTACCCTCCGCTTTGTTACGTTGACTTAATCGCAACCTCCTTCTAGACTACGTGTTGTGGTCTTAAGTCTAGTCTGTTATTACGTGTATTATTTAGTAAACCATCAAGATCAAGACCAATTCGCTTAGAGCTACAATGCTACAAACACGTCAAAATTTTAACACCCCTCTTTTTGTGTCGGCGGTTAAAAAACACTAAGATTGTTGACTAAATTAGACACGTAACAATAAACAGACTATAATTACTATTCTAATTATTTATATAATTAACTCAGTATACCTATAATGTGGTAAATATATGAGAGGAAATAATGTCTCACACAAATGTATTTGACTCTGTGACATTGTTTGTTTTGCGATTGACAGAAATCTATATTTATATAAAGCTGAACAGTTTGTACGAGTCAATATCAGAAGCTGACAGTCCGATCTAGACAAAACTTTTTGTATTAAATAGCTTATATATTAAGGAAGGAATTACGTTATAAAAGCTCACGCTGCGACTCAAAAGGCGTGGAGCAGTAACGGTTGACGCAGATGAAATTACGACTATCACGGTGGCATATCGGTTAAGGAGGTCGCCTCGCTACTAACATCGCCGCACCGAGTGACGTGGGTTCGATTCCCACACGAGACAAATATTTGTATGATTCATATATATTTGTTTCGAGTCTGGGTGTATTTTGTGCCCGTTTGTATGTTTGTAAATTCCCCCGCAACACAGGGTGTGTACCCTAGTCCGGGCGTCGTCGTCTTTTAAAAAAAGAAAAAAATTACGGCCAGACTTAGTTTATAATGGCATATAATAGATAGCTTTTATTTTTTTTGAAGTTGATATGCCTAATATATTTTAAGTTGTTTTATTATTGCAATTACAGATGTATTTATTTTTATGTGTTCGAAGGTTAGGCTGGGCCTGCGGTCACAATATCATTTAGATTATAAAATGTTTAGGCTATAAAAGAATTAAATAGAAAGAATATAAAAGAATATGTAATTCAATGTATAAGTGTACATAAATTGTTTTAAAATCGACTTATCATATTTGGATAATATGAAATTGATCTCATTTTGATGAATAAATTATTTTCAAAGTTTTGCGGTTTTAATTTTTTGATCCTTATTAGTCACCCTTTCCCATATCCTCCAAGTACAAAAAGTGCTAAGTCTTTGTTAACATAAAACTGAATTGTGTCATTCTGGATTTATATTATGTAACTAGCTTCCGCCCGCTGCATCGCCCGCGTGGTATGTATTTTATACCTATAAACCTTCCTCTTGAATCAGTCTATCTATTTAAAAAAACCGTATCAAAATCCATTGCGTAGTTTTAAAGATTTAAGCATACATAGGGATATAGGGACAGAGAAAGCGAATTTGTTTTATACTAAGTAGTGATGAATTCTGTTAATTGCTGTAGAAAGTAGTAGATAGGGCTTTCGAAAGTATAAAGAAAATGATGATGGTATGTAGTGCTGGTAATTCCCAAAAAGTAATAGAATATGACTGTATATTTTTATAATATGTTTTGGCAAATACCCTCGCTTTTCAGCCTGGAAAGATTCGGGCATTTAAACGCTCTAGGCTGAGCGTTTGTTAACCTTTTGAACGCCAACGTCATCTATACTTGACAAGCGCAAGCGTGTCCTGAGCTCCGATGACGTCTATAAATGACAAAACTCAGGTCCATAAAATACAAGACAAAGATACTTAGTTTTATGTGTATTTGTTACCAAATCTTAAAAACAGAATTTTATGGCTTGGCGTCCAGGGCACGGAGATGCCGATTTCACGCGGCGGTCATAAGGTTAATTGTTGTTGGATATTTCAATCAGTTGTTGAGTAAATAATAATACAAAATTGCGGTAAGTATCCTTTATTTACCATTAAATTACGCACCTTAAAACTATTTTATCTATAAAACTGGCTTATTAAAGGATCATGACGGCGTTCGCTACATCGTGTGATAGGTTAGGTATAAACAAATTATCTATGCGTCTACTAAATTCTATATAATAAAGGAATCAGTACTAATCATGATGTTTAACATGATTATAAAGTAATTATGTATTTCATATACATTACTGGTTAACTAAGGGTCGCGTCTCCACTCTACCCGATGAGACGCATCGTGCTCATGGAAACGGGCCTTTGTCTCGAATATTACAATATAATGATGGAAGAAAAGCAAGTCGAAATATCTATGTAGAGATCACGCAACATTTTGTGGTATCTGTATAACATTGGATTTTTCTCAGAAAATTCATTTTTCTTAAGACAAAATCCTGAGATACCACTGGAAGCCAGTTAAATTAAATCTACAGTTAACTGTTACAATTGATGCGACCCAATTTCTTGTGTAAAACGTCCTTACGCCATTACTATCCCGCTTAACTAACATTAAAACTTGACTAGACGAAACATCGAACTGACGGCTACTCGGAGAAAGCTAAAAGACGCCATCGTGCAATGTTTAACCCAAAGCGAACATTTCTTTGTAAATTTTATGAAAAATATACAAACTGCATTACGGTAACCTTACATTTTAGTTTTAGCGGAGGATATATATTTACAATGTTTGTCGTCAACCTTTGTATTTATAGTGAGGAAACTTCACGTTTCTACTATAAATGTCGACCAAGTACAATTTTGTGAAAGTAAAGCGTACGGGCAGTTAAGACGCGACATACGAATATATCAATATAGAATTCGAGACATTATAATATTATTTGTTTATTATTTAGACTTTAAACCTTCTCCCTTATCTCATACTTTAAAAATTCATCTCGAAAACTTTACAAAAATCATATTATGCCAGTAGAAATATAATTGTGACTATGTCTTTAAAAATATCTCTTAAAAAACTAAAATTGCAGTCGAAAATTAGATAATTTATAGTATCTAAAATATGAATAAATGCAACAAATATACATAGAAACGTAAAGAAATAAAGAAAATAAGTCACTAACTGTTTTTCACTCGAGAATTGATTTCACAATCACAATTTTTTATTTCTGAGATATTTTTCTAATGACAGTGGTACTCTTGTATAAATCACGGGTATCTTAAACCATACGTGCACGCAATTCTAACGGGCACGCACGCAATAATATACCTTATTACAAAAACTAATCTTTTGACAATATTGCACATAATATTCGTTGATTTGTTATATCATAAACTGTATATATGGTGTCAAAATACCACTGTTTGTTCAAACCTTTGACAAAGTTCATAATAATAAGCTAAAGTTTTAAACCAATTATATTAACATAATTTGTAGAATAAAGATTGTAGTTTATACTGTTCGCCTAATAATGAAATTATTGTATTTTTGATTCATGCCGCTTATAATCAAAACAACATAGCGTGTTTTCTTATTTCAGAGAAAATCGGTCCGATAATTCATGCTAATTGACGGCATTCATGCTCACAATGTTTAGATTCGCATATATTCCATTTTGCATAGGATAATGTTCCACTATGTAACTTTTATAAAATGACTGAAATACGTGACTCTCGTGTATTCAGTTCATTCAATCTTAGTACTTGATAATTGTACCATATTTTGTTTTTCATCACTGGTCGAGACTACACGAATTTATTACTTCTTTCGTGTTAATTACGATTTCGAATACATCACTATGCTATAATAATAATCACAATACGTATGCGTCAGCATAGAATTGAGTACAATGATGTTTTGTATACGATTACACATAGAAATCTTAATTCAGACACCACATCATAAGAACATTCGTAATTCATAAAGAATTATGTTATTAAGATCCGACTTGACCGGATACAGGTTTTCTAGCAAATACCCTTGTGATAGGTTTCTTAGCCGCAGCAGCTTGATTCACAGGTTTACTTCCAGTCGTCTTTGGCCTTAAACTTGGTATTTGTGAGACTCTTATACCGATGGAAGTCTTCTGCTTAGGCGCCGAAGACACTTGGGCCTTCGGCTGACCCTCAAAAGTGGAACTCCTAATCAATTTCGGCGGTTCAGTCTTGTCGGCCTCGATCCAAACCTTTTTATCAGCCTTGGCCGGTAATTTCTTCGCCTGCTCTACTTTCTTCCATAAGCTAGCTATCTTGCTTTCTATATCTTTAGGATTTGTTTTAGAAGATTGGATGGAATTGACACTAGAAGTACTGCCTTGTCGCGAACTTCTCGATGCTATAGTAATAGTTTTACCACTCTCATTGCTTTGCAAGCTGTGGTTTGAAGGAGAGTTTTTCATGGCCGGTTCTGATCTTTTAGCTACTCGAGTTGTACTGGGTTTAGGCTGAGTAGCTTTTGCTGTAGGAGGTCTACTCCGACTGAACTGGGGTAGTCTCGAAGGTGATGTGTTACTTTTTGTTGGCGGTGCCGTTTTAGCAAGTCTAGGAACCGAAGTCTTCTTGTCTGGAACGGGCAAGTCCTTTGCAGGAACAGAACTTTCTTCTTTCGTGAAAGTTCCTTGTCGTTCTAGAGGCAAAGGTTTAGTCGCAACAGGGGGTATACTGATTGGTTTCTGCTGCAGTTTAGAAGGGGATTTTGGAATAGCTTTCTTGGGGGAACTGTTGGCGCTTTGAGCCCTCGATACAAGTTTAGAACTTTTGGCACTGGTATGAGCTTTAACTGGGTTCGAAGACTTGACAGGAGCGCTTTTAGGCAGTGTTTTGGTTTGAACGGGAGTAGGCTTCTTAGCTGCGGGGACGCTGCGTCTGTATGGAGATACATACATGGCTTTCTTTCTACCACGAATTGCTTTCGGAGAGTCCTGTTCTTTATCAATGGAGTCATTAGAGTCCAAGCTCTCGTCACGTCTTGCCGGTTTTATTATTTTGGGTTTCGGTCGCGGCGACTCAGTATCTGACTCCGAGTGTGCTCTGTCTTCAGAATTACTGTCACCTTCGTAACTAGCGAAGTCGCTGCTACTCGGGTTCTGATTTTTATCAGTTTGCATTTGCATCGTCCGCTTGTAAGACGCAGTCATTTCTATATTTTTCAGATTGTTAACTACGCACATGTCTACGGCGGCGGGGCTCTCGATGACGGGGAGATAGTTCCTGAAGCTCTTTGTGTATGTTTGCATTTGTGTAGAGTTAAGTTCGAAGTCATCCTCGTTGTGTCCGCTGTCGACGTCTCTGGAGAACACGTCGTCGTCCTGCCTGTCGTCTAGTATCTGCTGATGGTTCAACTCATTTGACGAGAGACTATCGTAACCAGTGGTTGTTTCCACATTTTCAAAGTTGGCGTCTTTAGTGACGAACGTAGGCGACGGCGGTATGTCTTCACTTAACGTCCTAGTTCTGAAACGTTCTGCGTCTTCTAATCTTTTCTGCTTCATCGTCTTTTTAGCGGCCAATCGTTGTTTTAGACTCTCAATGTGTGGGTCCACGACTCTCTGCGATTGATGTGGCAAAATAGTGTTTATATCTACAGTCTGAGTTTGGTATCTAGCTCTGTCTTCCAATCTCCGCTGTTTAGCACTCATTTTCCTTCTCGATTTGATCTCCGAGGTCGCTGTGACGTACTCGTCAGATCTGTCACTCTCCGACTTAGTCCACGTCAAGAATTCTTCTTCAACTTCCGTCACGACGTCACTTTCAGTCACCGTATCTGTGATAGTGTACGTCTGATATCTATCTTTGGCTACGTATCTCTTTTCTTTAGGTGTCAGATAGTGCGGATCTCTCTGTCTTTTAGGAGTCGACTCCACACTGCTGATATCGGAGGGTAATGGAGTACCACTCTCCGAGCCAGACGGTATATCCGTCACTACGTTCAAAGTATTGGATATACAATCGTCATACATTTGTTGTGCGGTAACTTGTTCAACTTCTGTTGTAGATTCAGCTATTTCATCGAATAAGGACGGTGGGTTGACCTTGTCTAGATCGTGAAAAACAGTAAAAGTACTACATAGAGGAAAGTCTTGTACTGGCTGCTTGAAGTCAAACACAATTGGTGTCCTCTCTCTGACCTCCGCGACCTCAGACACGATGCTAGAAACAGATATCATACTGCTTTCCATATCAATGTTTTCCATCTCTGAAGGAGGTTTCACATTGTCGAGGAAACTGACAGGGTTGCTGTCCAAATGTTCCGTACTGCCTTGATGCATAGAGTTAGTGAGAGCACGCTTGACCATCAGTGCGACTGGAAGGGATTTCTTCCGGCTTTTCTGAGACTTTTTGGACACTTGGCCTTGTGAAGACTCATCCCAGTGTCCTGACGCACTCAAAGACAGTAAACTTCCGAGGTTCGATGGAGGTTTGACATGGTCTAGATCCAAGGAAGCCAAAGATGTTACACTGGCTTCCATACCGTAGTTAGAGATTTTTAGTTGGGCGGCTAACCGAGCTGCCTCCTTTTCTATAGCCGCAGAAATGATAGAATCAAATTTCTGTTCACTGTCGTCCACGAGTGACGTGAAGCTCGGCTCCGGGACACTGTCGAGCATTATATTAGGTTCACTGTCTAGAACACTGTCATCTATCGTCACCATACGCGGTGATGTTTCTCCATCCAGTTTGTTGGTAAGGTCTGGTCTCGAGAACGACATGGTAGGCGCCTCACTCTTTTCCAGTAAGTCTGGCAAAGTCAGACCAGTTTCGGCGACCTCGCTTCGGATCGAGGACACCATGTGCACGGAGCCGCTTATAGTGGGAAATGTGACGTCATCCGGACACGTATTATCGTTCCAAGTGTCCGTGTCTCGTTTGGACACGTCCTCGGGGCGGATTTGTTCCTCCGGCTTCGTGTACTTGATGTCGGTCCACTCGAGCTTGTTCCTGTTGGACCTGGTGAGCGTGGCCGAGTGCACCGCGGGATGCGGGGACTCCCCGTCGCTCCACGATTCGTCGAGCACGTCCGCGTACGATTCGTTCGAGCGGTTCAGTTCGTCGCGGGGCTCCGACTCGAGCGTCGTGTTCGCCGACATCGGCGCCAGGCACTCGTTGGAGCGGGTCAGGGTCGCCGACTCGTGCGGGGTCGACGTCTCCGTGGGGTCGGGGACGTCCTCCGACGATATTTTCGGGTCGTCGAAAGGTCGAATCGGGGCCGAGAGACACGGAGCGACATCAGAAGCGTGTGGTTCGTCAGTGTGGGCAGTGTCAGAGCCAGGCGGCGTGCGCGTGGGTAGCCCGCCGGCGGGCGCGCGCCCCGCTGGCGGCGGCGGCACGTTTTTTGTCCGCCGCCTCGCGCCCCGCGCTATGACCTCCTCCAGCAGCGCGCGCGCGCGGCCGCAGCGAGCGAGGGCGCCACTCGCGTCGGTGGCGGCGCGGCGCCGCGCCTCCAGGCGGTCGTCCGAGCGCCCGCGGCGCCGCGCGCGCCCCATGCCTATACGTACCGAGCGCTCGAACACTTCCCTGTCGGTGGAGCCGAACGATTCGTTGCTAAGCGACGACAACGAGGTGCTCCTCTCTAACGCACGCGGTGACAACGCAGACCTAGTCCCGCGCGCGGCGTCGGCCGAGCGCCGCCTGCGGGAGCGGCCGGTGCGAGGTCGCGGCGCGTCGGGCGCGTCGGGCGGGGCGGCGGCGGCGGCGCGTTCCAGCGAGGCGGGCACGCGCTGTGGGCGGGGCGGGTGCAGGCGCGGCGGCCGCTCGGCGGAGTGCGCGCGCAGCTTGTCGTCGAGCGGCGGTCGGCGCGGCACTAGGGCGAGGCCGGCCTGCACGGTCTCCTCGAAGATCTCGCGGTCGGTGGAGCCGAACGAGTCCAGGCTCAGCGACGAAAGCGAGTCGTTTCGCTGCAAGTTAGCGGCAACATGTGGTTTTGGTTTCTCGCGAACTTGTGATTTGATCGGCAGACGACTCTCGTATTTTCGACCTGCACAGAAAGTATTTGATCTGTATTTTAAGCACACAAGAAACACCTTTTTCTTATTTGTTTATTACGTATAATACAAGTACAACTTCAATAATAAGTGTTAATATAATAACTAATAAATCTATCCATTTTATCTATTTTGACAAATCATGAAACCTAATTTGGCATGTTATCTGATATGATGTCATTGTTGATAGGAACAATACATACAAATGAACAGATAACACTTACTAATCAAATCAAATATGTTTTCTTGAAACCAGAATGTAATTATTTTCACCCAATATAGTATTATAATTTACGACATAATTTTACATGAATGAAAACTTTTTAGCCAAGATATTTTGAAATTGGAACATCAATACATTATGGAATTTAAAAAAAACTGGCTGCATAGAGCCAACGCCCGCTAGAATTCAAAAAAAGAATAAGAAAAATGGCATTTAACTGCTAATTTTTTTTTCAAAAACATTAACTAGAAAATTTTTTTTTTCTATATTTTATGATTGAATATTTCTTGAGCTGATAAAACTTATTTAATATTGTTCTCTTTGAATAAGACAAGTTGGATATTATACCGTATTTTATCAATATGTGATAGGGTGGCTACTTACCATCAGCAGAAGGTAGGTCGTCAATGGGCGGCGGTCGCGGAGGTGGGGCCCCACCGCGCGGGAGCTTAGGCGGCAGCGGGGGCGGGGAGCGGGCCGCGCTACAGACAAACGTACTTATTGTTATTTCTTGTACGTCACAGAAGGTAGGATAGATTTCTCGTACAAAAAACTAGGCTGGTGATTTCTAAAGTGTTGCCTAACCATACTATGAAAAAATGACAGTAAAATGTTTTTTTTAGTTAATATTCTTCTTTTTGGTTTGCGAGTTTATAGTTATACATACTTGGTTTTCGGTAAAAAAAAAGCGTGATGTCTATCCGTCTAACCGTTATAATAATAATAATATTCTACCACATTCTCACAGCGCCATCTAGTCCCAAAGTAAGCAATTATATTTGATTGTGTTATGGGTACTAAACAACTGATATACTACTTAAATACATCTTTTTTTTTTTATAATGTATATACAATAATAATAATATTCTACCACATTCACACAGCGCCATCTAGTCCCAAAGTAAGCAATTATATTTGCTTGTGTTATGGGTACTAAACAACTGATATACTACTTAAATACATTTTTTTTTTGTAAATACTGTGTCTGGGTGTAAATTATCTATAATATGTATATAGATAATTTACACCCAGACACAGAACAAACCTTTATGCTCATCACACAAAGATTTGTCCTGGGTGGGGATCGAACCCACGACCTCCGGCTTAGCAGTCAGGGTCACTAACCACTAGACCAACAGGCCAGTCTCTCAATTGTCAGTCAATTGTTATATTATAACAATAAATCATTAATTTATTGGTAAATAAAAGCCAAGGTCCTTCCTTGTGTTTTATTTACGGACGGATCAGAAGGCGCAGCATAAGACGGCCCCCCACCAGATGGACCGACGACCTGGTCCAGGTTCCGGGAGGCACAGAGTCGCTCGCTGTGGCAGAAATTGGGTGAGGCCTTCCGTGTCCTATGAGGTCCAGCCGTGAAGTCGTTGGGCTGATATGATGATAAAATAATAGAACTTACCTTTCATGGACGTTTCTAGAATATTCGTGCGACATTCTCACCGTCTCCGTAGACGATCGTAAGTACGCCGGTAATGATCTCTGTAATATAATAATTGTCATTTTAATTTTAACACTTAATAGATCGTATTAGTTAAATTAGTCTCACAAATTTTGGTTACGAATTTTTACAATAATAACTAAAATAATTGTTATAATATTTACATAAAAAAAAAAAAATACATATCTTACTAACTACGGCAGACCAAAAGCACTTATTATATAGGTATATTTTTTTATACCACGTCACACAGTCGCAATCAGACGTACGGCCCGCCTGATAGTAGGTAAGTAGGTAGTAACCGTAGCCTATGGGCGCCTACAACACCAGGGGCATCACGAGCGCGTTGCCGACCCTTAAAAAACCTATTCGCTTCTTTTTTGAAGAACCCATACTGCCTCCCCTTGAGAAAACCTATATATGACGTATATTTGGCTCTTTACGGTAGGGCTATTAAGATCTTCCTGATAAGCTAGATACTCACATAAACTTCATCTCGATACGGATTGATAGAGGATACGTCTGACGCTGGCCCTTTGTTTTTGACCACCTGGAGACAAATTCACACAATTATTACATGCATCACCATAATTATCTGACTTTGATCTTTATATAATTTATTTGAGGTCAGCCGCCTTAAACCTCGATTTTCATTTTGCTTGATTCGAGTTAAGATTAGGTCAATGTTGGCATCATTTGGGTCTATTAATATTATAATGTTCGGGACGAACGAATGGAAAACGATTCGACGGCGCTCCAGGACGTGGCGCGTTCCCAGTTGGGGCCAACTTATCCAGCTAAACCCTTTCATAGAGACCCTTTCAGCCGCTGTGCCGTGAATACATCCACAAATCTAAACTTTTGCATCTATACAAATAAATAAAATTGAAGTGTCTGTTTGTAATATCAAAATAGCAGCTTTTTAGAGTAGGCATATGAAAGTAAGAGTATGTATGTTACTTATAACAAAAACACACATTGTAAAAATTGTGTCTGTTTGTTTGAGGTAAACTCCGAAATTACTGAACCGGTTTTCATGAGACTTTTACTGACGGATAGCTGATGTCACAAGGAGTAACGGCTAAAAGGCTGAAAAAACGACTAAAAACTAGAACGCGAATGAAGTCGTGTGCACAGCAAGTTTATAATATTAGTAGTATGTATTTTATTACCTTAGCAATGCCCTTTTGTATGCACTCCTCGAGCAGGTCCCCGGCGTCGCTCAGGTTGGAGCTGTCGGACGTGTCGTGCGCGTCGGGCGCGGGCGGCGCGGGCGCAGCGCTCGACTCGATGGACAACACCGACAAGTTGGAGTTGCTGCCCGCTTTGGACAAGATGGCCGGCGTGTCCTCGGTGAAGTACACCTTGCACACCTCGCCTGGGGTCTGGATACCTGGAATGTTAATTAATATTTATTAGTATCGTACTCTCTTCTCGGCTAGCTATCATTCGAAAATGTGTCTACAAGCGAATAAATACAGTTGGTATTCGTTGTGCGAGAATCTTACTTTACACACTCTTGATTAGCACGGCAGGTTAAGAACTATTTCTATGTATACCTTCAATCGACACGTTTTAAATACCTATCTTGGTTATTTGTAATCTATATCTAATAATTAAGCAGTATTTATCAGTGATATAATTTTAAACTGACGTAGTTTTTGAAAAACAGTTTTGAACTGAAGTATGTTAAGGCATAACACAGCAAAACATAATCTCGGTTAAAAGAAATTGTCCCTTATTGACTAGCAAAACACCATATTTGTTAAAAGAAGTTGGCCCTTATGGACTAGGTAAGTAAAACTAAAATGCAATGAGTACAATACCTTTCATAGGTTCAATAGGCTCTATACTACGTAACGGTAGCACCTGGCTTCGGTCTCTGGTTCTGTTCTCTTGTGCCAAGTCCTCGGAGCGACTGTTGGCTGTATTGTTAATCTCTTCTCGGTCCGACACTTTAGATAACAGCTTCAATGATTGCTGTAAAGAAAATGGATCATATAAGTGTTTTCGTGGATCAAAGATTACATCGTCATTCAAAGAACCTCCCGTTCTTTGAATGACCATGTAGTCTTTGAACTTTATATGCGTTAGCACAAAATTATAAATGCATTTTGTTATTGTCATTTGTATTGAGGGTCTTGTTGTATGTATTCAGTTTTTTAGAAAACACATGATTTAAGTTTACGAGTCATATCAATAAATTGCCACATTTCGAAGAATAAATGATTATTAAAATATCTAGCTACTATAGGCATTTAGGCAAATTAGCACTACAAAGCACTGTATACGCAATTATAATAATAGTAATAGTTCAATTTTTTTAATAGTGTTCTATTTGTAACTTGGCTATCAGTGTTATCATAACTCGGGGCTCAAAGGCAATATATAATAATAGCACATTTTGGCCTTATTGACATTTTCACTCAGTTTTTTATATTTATAAATATATAATCTGATGTAATTCTTAAATGCGAGAGTTATAACGAAAATGCTTCTTTTTCTTTTACTTTTTGGCATCGCATGACAACGCCCTCTGAGGCCCAAGATATCAATAATAACTTATTATGACTGTGTAGGCTGGAGGCCAGCTCGAGTCAATAGTTGTAAGTAGACATACCTTGGGTAGTTTGGGCTCGTCGTCGATGGTGAGGCTGCTGAGGCTGGTGGCGGTGGAGAACTGCGCCGGAGTGTGCTCCACCATGAACCGCGACACGCGCTCCTCGAACACTGAACCTTCGCACGCCGCCTCTGTACCACCAAACAAACACTTACTTTAGCTAATTATTCAGCTTCTACGTGTTATCCGCACAGGGAAACGTAGATACAATTATAAAATCTAATATTGACTGTCATGGTTAAGGTAAGTTGATTTATAAGTCCTATTTAAAAAAAAATAACTTCATAGAACATTAGTAGCCCGCGGCTCTGCCCGCCTGGAATTCGATTCCCGTGACCTTTCGAGTGAAACCGGTTAGAGGCACGACGCGACGCTTCGGTTGGATGGTTAGTAGTAGTAACAATTTTTGTGTTTATATAAAATACATAGCTTGAATAAATGATTGATTTTAATATTACATAAGGTGGTCTCGCACTTACATCACTGTGCCGAGTAGTGTTTCCACAGGAATATTTGTGTGATTTATATATTATATTATTTATTTCCAGTCTGGGTGTACTTTTTGTCCGCACGGGTATAGACAAAAAAAAACTAATAAGTTCTTTGTATAATAATAACGTTGTGGTCAATTTCACGCGCACAGAGCTGCGAGTGATGGCTAGTAAGTGATATAACATACCTTGTGGAGGCGTAGAGGGCGCGGTGAGCGAGTCCGGCGCGGGTGGCGCCCTCGCGCGGGGCGACAGCGGCACGCTCGCGCCGGGAGAGTCCGGGATCTCGCTCGGGGATATACAGCCCGATGTTAGACGACTGGAGAACAAATATATCTAGCTAGTTTAAAACGGTGTATAGTATAAAAAAAAATAGTAGTATTATTTAGAAAGTATATCTCATTTTCAGCGTCCTTAATCCAGTATGGTAGGCGAAAACTTTGATCCTGAATTTGTAAAATACCATCATAAAATTTTATAAAGCTTTATTTTTATAAATTATCTTAAATTTAGTTCGTTGTATGTTAACATAGCTTTAACCTACCGTATTGTTAGTGTGTAATTGGCCAAGCACAAGGCCAAAAACTGTGTTTAAGAGCTATAATAGTGTATTTATTGTAAAAGATTCTAAATAAGAACAATTATTACCTAACTTCCGACAGCACAGAGCCCTGGTCGTCTTGCTGCGAGCACTCGGGCAGTGACCCTAGCGAGCTGGACCTGGAGAACATGAGCGGCGTGTCTTCTACAAACCGCTGTGCGGGCGGCGACGCGCGCCCCGAGGCCGCCTCCGAGCCCTCGCAGACGGACACCGGCTCTGTTGCGAACGTTACTGCTTTGGAACCTACACAAAATAAAAATATATTAGAAAATAAATCTGTAAAATAATCTGCATTTATCGAGGTATTTCTTTGTAACAAAGTATTTGTTCTTGAACCGATTTTATACCCTGTACCTACTTGGTTTGGTTTTGAATGGCGCTGAGTAAAATGTAGATGAATATTTTATTTGTTAGTAGTTGTGTAATTATTTCGCTTTTCTACATGAAAATATGACAAATTTGTAAGTAAGTTAACCTACTTTTGTTTAATTAGGTAATAAAAACGGATATTGCCTCAGACTTGCAACCATACCAGACTTTATCGGCCTTCATCCATGGGGTGATAGAACTTACAAAATAGGCTAAACAAAGGCCATTTGACACTTATAAAGATATTGCCATTTTTAGAATTATAATGACGTTGTACTTAAATTACATTAACTTAATAATACTTGAAGTAATAGAATCGAACTACAAGCAAAAGTCAATAGTTAAAGACTGGGTGGTTCAGATAAAGGTGCAGATACACTTACCTTCTTTGTCCTTAGCCGAGCTACTGATGTTCGCTTCTGGAGGACTCGGCTCCACATTGATCGTAGCCATAGCATTTCTCTTAGCTAGACAGTCTTCTTCAGTCGGCTCACCGAGACTACTCAACGAACTCACTCTAGAGAAGTACCCTGGAGTACCCTCATCGCAATAGTTCACTGGCTTTTCAGGACTTATCATACCCGAACTGAACTTCGTATCAAACACTCCTCGTTTTTCTGGAATAGGTTCCGATGCGGATTGGTTTTGAGGAGTTGAAGCGGCCCTATCATTATCGGGTCTTGGAGGATCTTCAATGGAGCACGTGTCCTTCTCGTCCGAGTGGGTCATCACTTCTGGATTTGGCTTCACAGTTGCGGGAGCTTTCTTACTGTCTTTGCCAATCACTCGCAGGTCCGACATGGAAGTCGCTGTTGAGAAGATCGCTGGCGTCTCATAAGGAGTGCCTTCAGTAGCGAAATGTTTGATTGTGTCCTCATGGACTGATGGACCAGGAGGTTCGGACATATCGGAACCAGTTTCAGATTGATGTTCAGCGTAACGCAACGAGTAATCTGTAGGCTGATCCAAATCCGTCTCCTGGTAATCACCATATGTAGATGGACTTTCTTTCTTGGGGAATTTTTTAACTTCGGTCTTCGGTTTCTCAACCTCTGGTTCGTTCGCCTTAGTCTCCGAGTATTTTCTACTGAAGTCTATGGGCTGGTCGCAAGAATCCTGGTCGACGTCAAAACCGGATTCTGTATAATTAGGTCTCATCTCTGTCGAACTACGTGGAGGAGGAATCGGCGGCTGCGTTGGATACCGAAGGTAATTACTATCCTTGTTGGATTTTGAGGACATTTCACCGGAAGTTTCACTCTTCACGAGGTCTTTGTTTCTAGGCGTAGGGACTGGTACTTTCCCGGTGCGCATAGCTCGTTCAAACACGGAGTCCGAATGAGTACTAGTCACAGAATCTTTACTATCTGACCGATTAACGTTACCAGCGCTACCTGTACTAGAGCGAGATATCAATGCACCTTTCAACAAAGTGTTGCTGCAACTTAGGTAACTAGCCAAATGTGCGCTGTGACTTAAAGATATTTGTGAAGTCAGGGTACCCATTAATGGAGAGCTGGACGTCATTCTATGTCTTTCTAGGTTCATAGCTATTTGTCGTTCTGTCGCTGTGAATAGATTCTTTTCTTCCCTATTGCTTGTGCTTGGAGATGTAGCTGGTTCAATATTGTCACAAGTTTCAGCCAAGTTTTGGTCCAATTCTTGCTCTAAAGCCTTTTGCTTCCTAGCTCCCAATGTTGGTAGTGCTGGTAAATTCATGTTCCTAGCTGTAGTGTCTAAGGAGATTATGTGCGTTTTACCTGGCTTGGAATTGAGCAAATTCTTTAAGGCTGCACTGGAGCCCATCGCTATCATTTTATGTTTAGAGTGGATAAGACTTCTAAGCATTGGTACTGCGCCGTGGTCCCAAAGGAACTGCTGGTCTTGTGGACACCTTGCGGATAAGTTCCATAGAGTGCCACAGGAGTTGCTGACTACAGTAAGACTCGGAGACTTCAGGTGCTGCAATAAGACACTCAAACAATTTCTCTCACGGAGAATTTGTCTGTAATCTTCTCGAACGGCGATGTGACTCGACACGTTTCTCATGATTCCACCTGCATTCTCCACTATTGCTAGCGTTTTCGTCGGTGAGTTGTAACTGAGCATGTCCACAAGAAAGCCTAAGGCTCCCTCGACAGAACATAATGCTACTTTGTTCATTGAACAGTGAGCTGTTAGGTTCCAGAGGGCCGATAGGACAGACTTGAGGGTGGCTTCCTTCTGACAAGTCATAGCGGCTTTGGTCAAGCCTTTGACAGCGCCTACCTCTCTTAGTACTTGCTTACTATTAGTATCTGCTCTCCAGGACAGATTTCTAAGTACTGCTGCTGTCACCTGAAAATGTTCAGAATATTTCATTAGCACTGGTATTTCAAGTTATAATAAGTAACTAGCTGCTTTCGTATACGAGAATTATATTATTAATATATAACTAATTATATTTATTAAAATGAGTAGGTAGATAAATATATTTATTAAGTTGTATTTTTAAAATGTTTCTTAAATAATGGTTTATATTATTTAAAATCATATTTGAATGAAATTAATTTACATACCTGTCGCATGTCATCATTAGGTGATTCCAATTGCTCCACTAGAGCTAACATGAAGTCTTTGAAGGAGCACAGGAGTGACTTGTTATTTCCGTCGCCAAAAGTCAAGTTGGTTAATGTCATTCCAGCGTACTTCCTCATAGTCAAGCACGTGTTATCGTCAGTTCTGCTTCCATGCGCTGCCTGGTCACCACTCACTAAGGCAGCCAGTGCTTGTAATCCTCCTAGTTGGCATACAACGTGCCTGTGCTCCTCATCAAAGGAGAGCTTCATCAGAGCAGCAACACTCTGACTAGGATGCTTAGTAGCATCGTCTTCAATGGCTTCCTTGCCTTCTTTTCTCACTTCTACGAGATCTTCTAAAACATAACAATATTCTCTGACTTGTTCCAATAATCTCCAGACTCTGGCCTCTCTCCTGCCTGCTTTATCGTCAGTCTGTGTGTGGATTATATTACGTAGCGCCTTCGCCGCACGGTCTCGAGTTTCTCTAGGTACCTTCGAATGTATTAACTGAACGAGCAATGGAATACAGCCAGCTTGCCGCATAGCAATACAGTTTTCGACAGATCGACTCATTTCCAGTAGAGGTCCACTTAAGTCAGCATTGTTCTCTGGTGATAAGCTAAGAAGCGATATTAGAGAGCAAACGCATTCCATTTTATTATCTAAATTCGATGAGCTCCTCGGCCCTTCTGCAGAGCCATTGCTTGAGAAACTGCGAACACTGGCGGAGTCATGACCTGTCCAGACGTCGCGTTCTCCTGGCCAGGTCCCTCTGTATAGTTGGGAAGCCCTTTTATCACGTTCACTAGATCGTGCCGCACTTTCAAGCCCATAATGTAAAGTGCTTCGGTAACTGGTTCTATGCGGCCGATCTTCTGGAGTTGAATAAGTAGAAGAAGGAGTTCTTTGTGGTTTTTTAGGCAGGGCTCCGGCTTTCTTTTGTGCTTGATTATCATCCCCATCGACATCATCGTCTAAGAAATTTGGGTTAGTGATGTCACTGCGTTCATCGAATTCATCAGGTGAGGGCGAGTGGTCGAGAAAATGCGGCTTGGGAATTCGGCATTCGATGTTTGATTTGGACGGCGGCTGGTAGTCTTCGTCGAGAAAATGTGGCCGGCGTGGGAGGGGGTTGGGCTCTAGGGTGTCAAGCTCAAGGGTAAGATCTCGCGATCGCGCCTTGTCTGAAGATTTCGGGGGAATGCTTTTGGGGATTATTTTTGGTTTGGTGTCTTTTGGGGTAGATAAGCGGCGCGAGTCAGGCGATAGTGGGGAAGACGCATCTAGAGGCCCACGAGGAGTTTCGCTTGAAGTGGAGGGGGTGCAGTCTTCACTTGCCGATGGTCCGGAGTCTGTTAACGGTGAATTCGAAGAGTCCATGCTGCTCCAAGGATCTACCATAACTTCGTTCTCCAACTGCAACAAATTGAAACACAGAGGATTAAATTTCGTGTCCATAAAGGGTAAAGGAGTCAAGGTTAAGGACTTCTGGCGTGAGGTAAGCGCCTTAAGACGAATGCCCGAAATGAGTAGTACAGTACTAGTATGGTCAAGGCCATTCGGTTGTAATTACCGTCCCGTCGTATGCCTAAAGTTGTTGTTATTTGTGGACGCGTGAAAATACCGGTTGGGCGACACGAAGATAGCACGTGCGCATGCGTTGTAGTGTATCATGCATGCAATATCCTTAATTATGCCAAAAACTAGGTAGGGGCGACTTTGTCGTCCAGTTAACTAATGCTAGTGCTAGTTAAATAATGCTAATATAACGGAAAATTAATAATTTTGCTTGATGAGGAAGATATGTATGTCACTATGTTTTATTAGTATCTAAATAAAACACGTGTGAGTTTTAATTAATAATAATAAATAAATACTATATCTTAACTTCTTAATTCTTTATTGTACACAAAAATTACAAAACATCACAACACAAAGAGAAAAGACATGTCATAGGCGAGCTAAACTCAAATTTCGGTTTAAAGAACTTTATTTTCATTCAGACATATGTCACTTACATGAAAATAACAAAATTTAATATAAAATAAAACATTAACCCAGTGCGGGTAGTAGTTAAAAAAGTTAACAACAGAAAAATTATTTCATTTAATCATACAATAAGTGTTTGCTTCACATTCCTAAGTTTTGTTGTGGTCCAAGTTACAATCTTATTAAGTATTTGAAGGCATAATGATAAAATTTTGAGTAAAAAATTTGAGTATAGAATATCATTTAATTCAGAAAAATATTCCATAATTTTAATAATAATACATGTAATAGACATTATTAATTAGTGTGCTGGCGAGGTGCTTTTAGGCACTAAACAAGGAACCGATCTTATGAATAATATGTCTGGATCTAATCTAAAATTACGAGTAAACTTTTCGAATGCATGTATTGTGTGTGTGTGTCTTTTTTTTTAATATGTGTTGTAGTTAAAATAGCATGTAGTAATTTAACATAAGAGTTCATTACACTATCTATCATATTCGAATGCCACATGATACTGTTACTATTACATAGCCACTGACACGTTTCCAACCCAAAGCCTCTTTCGACAATCAATCATACCTCCATTTACAAACGTAGCTACCTACTAACCTCCAAACGACTTAATATATTAAGGTTCCAAATAAAAAACAAAGTTTTAATCTACACAAATATGGTGTCCAGCTTTGTCTGTGTGTCACGTATGATGGTATAATGCCCACCCATATGGAGTATGTGTATGACATTACAATGACTCATGATTACTGTTACCATAAGCAATATCCTATATTTTGGGATAGGGAGCTTGTGACCACGGCCGGTGAAACCTGGTCGAAACGTCAAGCATCATAGGTATGTAAATAAATAAAAAACTAAAACATAATCACGTGAATCAAAATATTGGAATTGTAGCAAAGAAATACAAAGCTATTTGCTTAATAATTGTTTAGTCCTATACTGAGCATAACGTGTGGTTAATACTCGTAATAGGCTTATGAGAGATGACGTCATATTATTATATAAACTCCCTAGGGATTGTTTGAAGAACGAAATATGAGAATGTTCAACTGTTTGACTGATTTAGGCCAGGCTTAATTGAAATATAACGAGTATAAAGTAGTGAATTTATTACGAGTAATTCAGTGGAAGTTTTGTGTGCAGCTATTAATTGTGGACGTACTTACAGATGTCTTGAACAGCTATGATTATCACATTTGATAATTACTAAAGTATATTGACTTTTTGCTTTGCCTTATTATTACAGCGGATCTAAGGAATAGTTTGGTTCATTGCATTCTAGTTGTGCTACTAAGTTATTTTGTGAGCTGGACAGAACCCTAGGCCTTCTTAGATATATAAATATCTTATTCCCTAGGCTATTATTCCCTAGGCCTTCTTAGATATATAAATATCTAAGAAGGCCTAGTATATCTTTGATGATATCTTTGATTATATCTATGATACATTCGCTAAATTATATTGAAAACTGAATCAATATTCGTAGCGTATCTTAGATGAAATAAACGCAAATAGACAGACGAATGACTTTGTGTTGTACTATTTTAAGAGTTCGTTTTATTTTTAGAATTACGTAATATATAGGTATAGTTACTAATTAAATATTCACCCTAACAAAAAGTCTAAGTGGCGATATCGAGTGGTGGCGGCATCAATAAAAGTTTCATAAAACATTGTGTTCGGAGCACGGCCCGATGTCGGCACGAGCGGCGAGCGCCGGCGTTTGTGGTGTGTGGTGGTCGCCGGAATTGAAGCTAATTGTCTTACACTAAGAGACTTTATTATTTTATAAACAAGTTTATAGAGGTGTCTTTTCACAATTAGTCTTGTTAATAAACCATCACGCACGTGTGTATTGGCTGTGATAGACCGCAATCGCTTTCGTATCGATGATAGTGGCAATCTTGGCTGATGGGCTGTGAGAGTCGATTACAGAATTCTAAAATCGACTCTCACAGCCTATTGACAAAGCTTTACATTGACAAATTACATGAAGGCAACAAGGAGTTGGATCTAAAGATACATAAAATAATTCAATCAGATCCTCTTAACAACAAAAGCTAGTTGACTAAGAATTTAAATCACCTACATGTTTTCAACGTCATAATAAGTGTTTTTCTGGACATTCCCAGGTATCTAGTTTAGTTTAGTCTTCTTGTTTTTTAAAGACAATTTAACATCGGGCCTTAACTACCATATTTTTTGTAGATCAAGGCAATTATTTGATTCTATACCTTTATAAAACTAAATAAATTTACTTTTATATTAAGAGCCACAATCACCACCACGTGTTCGCGACCCATGTCTTAGACGAATACTTTGCTAAAATGCGCCCATTTGTACAACAGGGACGCCATATAATAACCAACGTGTTCAAAGTATTAATAAATACAATGATTCATTGTTCAAAGTAAAGAGAACTCGCGATACAATAGTTACACTGGCGCCTATTGCGTCCGGAGCTTGTATAGACGGCGCCGGCGTCACATATACATAATTGATAGACAAGTGACTTTTGATTGTCGCGTCTATTTAATAGGGTGGATAGATTGAAATCTTTTTAGATTAATTACCTACTTTGATTTTCATTTTGAACCTGTAGTTCTTAAGATAAGCGCGTTCAACCAACCAAACAAACACTTAAGATTTTTTATAATACTTTCGATTATTATTTTTGTAACCAAGTATTTTGAATGTTAGATAACAATTTCGATAAAAGACAATCCGAATAGTATCATCAAAGCAATTTTCATATTGCCTATGTTGATGAATCGACTTTGACATACATGCAGTGAAAAAAATTGTAGTTAAAACTGCGTTATATACTTATATCTCTAACGTTTATGTTCAATTACGTACTAACACAAATACGACATGACACGCGATATACCTCTGTTAAGATTAAAACTCGTGTTACCAATTATAACTTCCCGGTTTTTGTTCCTTGAATCTACAAATTAAAACGACAAAATCTAATAAAATTGGTGAAGCATGAAGTTTTTACACAAGAATAAAGTAGCTAAAAATATTTATATGTGTCTTAGTATCTACCTACTATTACTTTTACATTCAAAATCAACATCGATTTTTTTTTTATAACTACTTTATTGTCACATTCGTTCACTTTATCTGAAAGTAGTAGGAAAATAGTAGAACCTCTTACTGAAATGTTAATTACTTCTTTCCATATATCAAATAGGCATAACTACTACGGATAATCTTGAATTGATATAGAAAATAAGCAGCTAGTTCAAATTTCAAGGCACTCCAAGTAGGAGCTTAGGACACAGAATATGCCACGAAATGTTTGACAAGATCATAATGGATCATTTTACGGTTACATTAGCCGTGGTCATGCTGCATTAGTTACCATAGCAACTGCAATCTAACACATCTAAAAATCAAAACCTCTGAAATATGTTGATGAACACATGAAACACATCCTATAGGTATGCAACATACTGATATAACAGCTATGTACTTTATAATCATGATGATAAAATGTTTACATTATATGTATCTACAATGAGTTGCCTCTATAAACTTACCAAATCACTATCATTAGAAGTATTGACATCATCATGAGGGTTCCCATTCTCCATATCGACACCAGAATCATTGGGATCTCCTCGCCTCCGCCTCAAATCGGTCCTGGTGAGGTCATGAAAGTTTCTTCTGAGAGGGTTGAACGCCATGCGAAGATCGGTGGTGAAATCATCGTACAACTTGAACTGATTGGCATTGAAACCTGTATCGTTGTCCAGAACATCGTTATCCAAGGAGATCCTGGATCGATCTGACCCTTTGTGGATATACGACACTTTGTAATAGTCCCGCGAACTCATTTTGCACTTTGCTTTTTATATCATAACGTAAGCTCCTAGAATGGTTCAATTTAGGATTATGGGCGTCGGCAGCCAGAAATAGTACGTATTGGATACCACCGTATGCCTAGCTTCATAGCAGCGAACACTAAAACCTCAATGCGATACGTCCGAACGTAATAAACAAAGATTGTTCCAGATCACAAATAGGTCACATATAAGATGCGAATTTAGAAGGGCTCTCATGGGAGGTACAAGTTTACATTTTATTACAGAGATCTTTAACGTCTTTTGTTTGGAATAATGCCAACGTTAAGAGATCATCGATCTAGTCTCCGGTTCTGTTTTAAAATAAAGTTGTGAATGAAAATGTTTACAGCATTTTCTTTACAAACGCCAATAATTCGGTCACGGGTATCGAAGATGCCGTGAACTAATTATTTAACGTAGTATGTTAATGTTACATAGATAAAATGTAGACGATGCATGTTGAAGGAAAGTTGTGCGATTGCTCGTAAAACGTACGAACCGGCGTTATCTGTTTATATTGGACTTATTGAAGGTTACAGTATTACATTCAGAAAAATAAACTCGCGATATTTATACTGTGTTTCTCTCGTGACGGTAGATACTAAATTAGTATTCGATGAGAATGAGTTTCAGTTTAAATTGTACGAGCAATGGTTGAGGAGAAGTCTCTTAGTAACCATTGCTAAATTTACAGTATAACCTCCATACAGATAGTAAATTAAATAGGGTTTCTGCGTCCTCCAACTGGTTCTATTATTCTTTACAAGGAGATATCAACATAACACTAAGAAGGTTATTAAAATTGCGGTTCTCTTTAGCCAAAAAGGTACCTACTACCAGTCGGAGTGCAAATTCAGCGAAAAATAAAGTAGCAATCCCCAAGTCTATAAAGCCCAACGTATCCCTGGAGCTTAATTCGCCACAGTACCTACTACTTATAAATAATTCGCCGTTGGGTAAAAAATAACACTGGTTCATACATAATTCTTAGTGGCTTTATCGAATGTCAATCTACAAAAATGTACTGGCAGTGTCAGGCACTGAGTTAGCTTCGATTATAGAAGTATTGAATACATCAAACTAAAATTAGACATAGTGGAAACAGGCAATGCAACCTTGAGAATATCACTTTAACGCTGATTTTTGTATCGCTCTTTTACCTTTTGTACAGTGCCATAGCTGAACACGTCTACATGAGACAAATATTTCTGCTGTCCCAAAACATTTATGAGGTCTGAGTGGATTTTGTATTGTATGTTTGTAAACCAAAATGCAAACGCAACTATGTTTATAAACAAAAGTTTACAATGTACACGTGGCTTCTCACTAAACCTAAAACAATATCATAACATAAAAAGAGCTCAACTTCGTCTAAACTAAATTAGGCAGCTCTGAAGCACTAGTGGAAGCTGGTAGTTATTTCAACCGCGTCTCGACCCAGTTGGCGAGCTTTGACGGCATCTCGATGGCACTTCAACCCCAGTGTGGAACCCTTAAGAAAATCAATGACTCGGACGAATATAATACAGACGAAGACGAATAAGACTGTGGATAATGGTGGGCAAAGTTTCTTTCGACATAATATTTTATACGGATTTGTACGAAGCAATGTTGCCAGAATATAGGTCTGTTTCGTAATAACTTTGCCACAACTGGCAAGTATAATAAATATCTCAACTTTTATTTTATAGTATTACAAAGAAAAGGCAACACGTAACTTCGTTATTGTATTTTTTGTGCTCTTGTGACCTACACAACTAACCATCGCATAAGTTACAAAATAAACAAATACATAATACAGTTTTAAAAACCTAGATTGGACATAGGAAATATCTGATAATTTAATATCTATTCGCATATAAAAAAACATCATAATATAACTTAATGATAATAATCCATAAAGATCACGTAAACCCATATTTATCAAAATAGGAGATCAACCCACCTCACCGAGACGATAGCAGATGACTAACTCCTAAGCACTAATAAGGCAGCGTCATATAAGTCTATCTTTATCGGACCTTTTGTAATAAAAGGATAGATATTTACGCTGTATGGGATGTCTCTCCAAGACAGACACTTAAACGCAACGTCATCGAAAACTCATTACATAGTTACTATTATACGATGCATTTGCATTAAAGAAATCAATACGATAAAGAAACAAATGAAAACGTAATTGGATAGATACCGAGTAGTTACTTTAATTACAGTTAAAGTTGCCCTACGTCATATCAGGCTAGGCAAAGACCTCCTCCTGTGAGTTTCATATTAATTCTTTGTACGGACGGACGCGGCGCACAGTAGTCCCGATTTTCAATTTAGGGGACTTAGGAACGAATTTGGTAATATCACTGAATAAAAAATAGTTTCGTATAGTATTTTTGATGCTGATTAATATTAATACTACGATTTTTTCAAAAAAATTACTCCTTCATGCCTAAAAAAATAAATAAGAAAAAAATGTATGGGAGAAAATCTATTTTATTTTTTTTTCTCCGTCCAGTATCAAAGTGTAGCAATCAATTTTTTTTTGTAAATACTTACATATTATAGATAAATAAACATACATATTATACTATAAAACATATTTATTTTTGCAAATATTCGGCGGCTAACTTATCAGTCTTCGTCAAAGGCAGCTTAAATTTACTGACAGCAGATCGCATGAACAACTGTGAAATTCAAGGTGAGGACGAGAAGATAAAAAGTGTAAACAAAGTTTACTAAAAACGTATAAAAGGTCGTCGAACTTGCTTAGTAAGTGAAACCATTAAGGGCCTTCCCTCGGTTTTGCACCAAAAACGGCTTTTGTCTGAAGCCTACTCCTCCTAAACGACTTGTTCGAAAAATTTGAAAAAAATATATTTTGATAATTGATCTATCTACTACATTTTCAACATATGAAATTTTCGTACGACTAATACTTTTGCCTCAAAAAATATTTTAAGTTGAGATATATTTTATCTTAAAATCCCTAAAACTTTAAAACGGCTTTATAGTTTGAAATTATTTTTACACTGATAAATTGGTGGTAAAATTTACTTTAATCTGAACATAGCATATGTAAATCGATCAATATTTTCTTAAGAAAATAGGCCATAATACGATTTCTGTACGTTAGAAATTCAAAGGTGCTCTGCGCGGGCGCGGGCGGCAGACAGGCGTTAGCCTTCAGACGGGAAGGCTGTGTCGCTCGTTGCTCCATTTTTACTATCGACTGAATATAGTGCTTACAGGTATAATATACACACAAACAGCGAGCGCGGCGGGACGAGTAAATAAATCTAAGGTGTCACGCAGAGCCGTCACGTCTTTCTCGCTGTGTGCCGAAACCTTTTGTGCAAATATTTATGAACTTTAATATTTTTTTTTGAATTTTCTGACGACTACTCCTCCTAACCGTTTAGAAGGAGTAATCTTTTTGCCCCATCGGCCATCAGTTCTGCGAGCTATATTCTCAAACAAAATATTTCAAATGATCCAATAAAATGGTTTACAATTTATAATAGTAGTTTATAACGTAATTACAAAGTAAGTGTTGTAAACAAAACATTAAATTCATCAATGAAAATAGGTAAATATTTTTTTTAATACAAAAGTAAGTTAAAATAGTTATTTATTTAATTATAATTTACTAGATAAAATAATTATCTTCGATACTAATAATAAATAAGTACCAATAAAACTATGTAAGTACTTACATAAATACCGAAAGCAAAACATTGAAATTAAAAAAATCTCAATACATAAAAATATTGGCAAACAAATAATTGTGTACACGAGTCCTTTAAACTCTCTATACAAAATAAAATACCAATTTTAAAACTGTTATTCCGGAATCGTAGGTAAAAATGCCGAGCTAGAAGCGCATGTCTGCGTTTACGCTTATTCTGTGACCATTGTATTATAGTGTGCGCGAGTTGGCAAAGGAGCGGGGATATGCAGTGAAATAAGCTAAGCTCCACCCATACTCTCAAGGTCATTGGCGACTAGTTACGCCTTAAGCAACGGTCCATTATGACGTCATTAGATCATAACATACTGTAATAGAACAGTGAAATGTGTTTATTATTGTTTTGCTTCATTACCCTGCAAACACATTAGGTAATTGTAGATATTAATAATTTTATTGAATCAATGATGAATATCACTCGGTTGACTGAATAAAAATAGTAATATAACTTATTTTGATACCGTAATAAATCTCGTTATGAAACATAATTCATGAGCGAAATAAAGTTAAAATTAGAATTTAATTTTTCCCTTCCTCAAACTTATTTTTCTTAGTATTTATATACTTTTAAATACTAACGAACTTACACTAAAATTAAAATACAAAGTTATCCCTTATAGAAAATATAAATATGATCATTTCTACATTTGATTAAGTCTCAAAAATTATAAACTGATATTATTATATACTGATATTTTACATGAATGTAATATTAAACCTTCTTTAACGCGTCTTGTTACAAGCCGTAATTCATCATAGCACACAAATACGAGATTACAACACAAAATATTAACAATTCATTTACCCAAGTTCAATTACTCAACAGAAACGATCAATTCCCCCGACTCCTAATACAATTACCAAGGACTTGAAACTAATCACCCACGTTTTGTATCCAAGGTTCTATAAACAATCACGGATAGGCAAAATGGATCGTTATTTTTTTAAATACGCTTTGACGAAGGAAAACGAATGGGAACGGTTGACAGATTTGGATTAGTGACAAGCGTCACAGGAAGAGGGAGACCCTAAAAATAGATTATTTGTGTTGGACGATGCAATGTTACGAACTATGGTTTTACAATAATATTGAAAGCTGTGTGTGTAACACTGTATGCTGCAGGATTACTTGTATATGAAAGAGCTAACAAGAAACAATTGTACTAATAGGATAGGAATTATAACTATAGATACAAGATTAAAGTATCTTATGCATTAGTTTCCATCCTTACACAATTTTTTATTGATTTTTGTAAGTAAATTTTAACGCAGCTATATCAATAAAAAACCAAAACTAAATCAGTTTTATTTCTAGGTTAATACGGCATATTCAGCACAAATTCGATCAGATATTCGTTTTAAAGAATCGTAAACAAAATGTTGAATTCACATCATGGTATGCATTTATGTAATATCAAACAATGAAAGCAGCACAAATATGAAAACAAAAGCAGAACATAGTTGCAGAGAAGCGATTCAATGAGACAAAACAAACAGTAAAGTCTTAGCACACGTAACATAGAATAAAAAACAAAATTAAAAATTTTGAAAAAAACCCACGACGATAACATCTATACAAAATAAGAAACGTAACATATAAAAAGGTTTAAATAACTTTATTTTAAATCCCCGACGAAAAGAAAATAAGTAGCGTAAAAACAATCCCAAGAAAATCCGTCGAGGGCTGCCATACCCTGACTTGAAATGAACGAAAGTATTGCAGTTTTATGTATTTGATACCTACCTAATTATTAACAATATTTAGTTTATAATATATATTTAATACTAGAAACAGTAATGATATTGGCAGCCCCCGACGAATTTTCTTGGGATTGTTTTTACGCTACTTATTTTCTTTTCGTCGGGGATTTAAAATAAAGTTATTTAAACCTTTTTATATGTTACGTTTCTTATTTTGTATAGATGTTATCGTCGTGGGTTTTTTTCAAAATTTTTAATTTTGTTTTTTATTTTAAATATTTTCAAAGAGCGCTATCTTACTAACTGTAAGTAACTAGTATAAAATTTTAAGAACCTTGACAGATAAATAAAAGTTTTATACTAAGTTATAGAAGAAACACATTTTTTTTTAATTTACTGTTGCAGTAAGTCTTATAACTTGAAATTATCATTTGAATTTTCTTATTTTAAACTTCTTAAGAAGCGCCTTATCTTACCATGTAAGCTCTAGAATGAATGGAATTTGTATGGAGCTTCGACTATATTATATGTATTTTATTTTTTTGTTGACTTGTGTGCTCATCCGTCGCACAAAGGTCGCCGGAGCCCCGCTTCGCGGGGCTCTTACTTCTGGGTGGTGTGAAAAAAAAAAAACCCTAACCTCCTAACCAGTCCGATTCGGATAGCTTTGAATCGGGGGGTGTTAAGTTTAGCTATCGCACATTGATTGCCGTAGCCGGATTGCCTTCGGCGTTAGCGCAGATTTCCACCTATAATAGCTTGTATCTCGAAAACGGTGCGTGCTATCGCAAAAATGATGAAAATTTGGTTACACCCCGAGCACGGGATACCTATAAGTTAGAATAAATAAGGTAGGTAGGTGTTCATATAACGTCAGTCTGGAATAAATTCTCACTTACTAATTTTTTTTAGGCTTATTATTGTATACCTCAGTACTAATATTCAGTGATATAACAACACAAGATCGGTTTTCGGATTTTTTCCTTTACTTGTGCAACTTGTTATTGCTTCTGGCCAAATTTCATGATTCTAGGTCAACGGTAAGTTCCCTATAGATTATGATCGTCAAGATAAATCGTCAAAAATGGAGCATAAACAGCTGTATCTTTTGATTGCGTTAACTTAGAATTTTGATTTTTATTTTACGCTTAGGGTTTGCAGATCCAAGTAAATGATATTAATTTCAGCTTTATATCTCTATACGTTCTTGAGAAAAATATTCTAGACAGACGGACAGACAGACAGACATACAACGGAGTGACCCTATAAGGGTTCCGTTTTTTTCTTTTGAGGTACAGAACCCTAAAATTGCATAAACGGTCACCCATCTATAAACTGACCTTATCCGAAGTTGCTTAACCTCATGAGTGTAATCAATATCTCAGTACTACAATGCTACGTGTCCCTATGCAGTAACAGGTCTAATTATTTTACAGATAACTGTAAATATAAGTTTGCTTAGTCTATTGCAGCGCCCCCTGGCGAAAAAATACAATATCGTGTATCCAAAAGTCATCCTCGATAAATCACAAATACATTACAGAAAACTGTATCGAAATCGCTTTAATCGTTTTAAAGATAGGAGGGCACAAAGGTTTCAACGAAATCAACATAGGTTTGCCTAGTCTATAGCAGCGCCCCCTGGCGAAAAAATACAAAATCTTGAATCCAAAAACAATCCTCGATAAATCACAAATACATTACAGAAAACCGTATCGAAATCAGTCTAATCGTTTTAAAGATAGGAGGGCACAAAGGATTCAATGAAATCAGTGTATTGTAGCGCCCCCTGGCGAGCTATTAACATAACACCTATCTAATAACCTGTCCCCAAGAGCCGCACACACTTTACAGAAAACCGCATCTAAATCGGTCAAACCGTTTCCGTGCTATAAGGCATTATGTTGGAACACACAAACACACAAACACACAAACACACAGCCTCTCACCCCAAACGCATATACCGTCTCCGTTCCGTCGTGGGTAAAAATATGGGCAAACATTAATCACGATCATTGATAGAACAAAACGAAATAAGAGTGTAATCTGTAACCATTAAGCACATGAAAGTAAAGGCACTTAGTCTGAGTGAAAGTGTTATGGAATTTCGCGATGCACCCGACCATTATTGTAATTGGAGTGAGACGAAGGCTAGACCGGCATGGCATGGCAGACTTGTGGATGAGGTGCAATGATCGCAGGCCGTTCACCCAGTTATAGGCATTATGGCCGTTTAGAAATCAACGCTTTTAATAATAGTTTTGATTAGTGTTCTTTGGTTTATAGATGAAATGATAGCTGGGTATGATTACGAACAAAAATTACGTTTGCTTACAAAAAACATAAAGGACTTTGAGATTAGATAGTCATATTTATGTTATAAGTGATAGACATAAAGTAGTGTCGCTTAACAGTTGCTTGTAACTTGGTGCAAAATAAAATGGAACTGCGTATTCTTCATTGTTCTTTTGATAATAAAAATACAAACTTCACCCTTCAGAATAGCGCTTTTGTTTTCATTCACCCTCAACGAGCTTTTGAAGTCAATATACCCAGAAAAAAACCTCTTAGTAATAGTATAGTTGTCAGTATTCTGTTAGATATACGTAGTGTCTTAGTCGAGCTGCTATATTTGGATGAGTTAACACGCTGTGCACTAAATGTATTGGAATAATCCGTAATCTTCATTAAGCAACTTACATTTCATTTTTAATATTCCTCCAATAAGACTATATAAGCAACCGTAATCGACTTAGTTTTCAAATACAAATCTTGAATTATCTGAGCCTAAATTAACTAGTCACATTGAAGTAGTTGTTCAAGTGTGTGTTACTTTTACTAAATCAATATGTAATATCAAGATTCATCATTTCGTCAGCTCTTATCTTCAATAACAAGTTTCCTCGCAACGTCAACATTATGTACAAGTTATATGACACCAATGTCACCCACATAGATAAAAGACGATAAAACGTATGCAAAAAGTATCTTTCTGTACACGTGTGGATGTGAATATAAATGATTAGCATCTTCCCATTATCTCGTCCAAGGTCATTAAATTCGAGCAGTGAGTTCTAGTGCAAGATAGGTATAAAGTTGTTCAGGCACTCCATGTAATTAGTCAGTGTTAGAACTTCGTGTGTGTAATATTAATATTTCATCGCTGTTCGCTCTAGTTTAAGAGTTGTGAGACCAAAATACATTATCGGCGAATTTCATTATTACAATTGATAGTTTTTCCTTTTGCTATTTATTATTTGGGTGGTCGTTTGTTGCAGGGGGCACAAAGTCATTGTGGCGGCAATTAGGTGACGCCTATGTCCAGCTGCAGTGGACGTAATTAGGCTGAAAATATGTGATGATGAATTGGAGCTTTAATATGTCATATGACAAGTAACCTAGCCAAAATTCCTTCGTACTGTATTTGCAGGTTTAATCATAATTACTATTGTTATTTCTAAAATGGACAGTAACAGAAACGTAAAGCGTTTTAACACGCCAATTAAACACAGTAAAGTGATAGGAAAGTGAAAGTGTTCAGGCTAAACAGTGAGCATTTGTTGAAAAGAATCATCATTCAACACACCCCGTAATAATAGATCTTCAGGTAAAATCGTGATTTTGAAACTGCATTTGAGTGGCAAAAATGAGAGTCTTGGCAAATATAACTTGATTTTAGCAATAGTAGTGCTTAGTGAAGCTTTGGAAAAGTGACTTAATCACAGATTGAGCTGTGTGTAATCAGTGATTACGCGTGATATCTGCCTTCCAGATCGCATACTGCAAGTTATCTCGCCCAAATTAGCAGTCTGGTTGCGAAAATTAATATGACAGAAGATTTCACAAAGAATACCTTATAAAGATATAGTAGGTACAGTAGTTTCAGTCGGTAAGTCTGTTAGCATAGCAGATAAGACTGTCTATATATAACAAATAAATGTCCATGACAATTTCTCTGCTTACAGCTCAGGAGACAAAGTACGTGAAATAGAATGAATTAGAAGAATTACTGCTGAGAAAAAATATAGGCACTTAATTACATTATTTGACTAACAAACTTATTGTTATTACAGCATTAGAATTTTTTCGCGTTTCATGATATAATTAATGACGTTGTTATGAAAGTGATAGGAACAACACAGCTAATTAAGAAAGTTAGTTTTTATTCAAAACTATCACTGAAATTGGGAGTTAAGTACTAAAATTTGTAAGTTATAATTAGTGTCGAAAAATGCTGCGCTTTCGGTCGTTAATGATTTTCCGGTTTTAACGTAGTAACTATTTATAACATCCTTCTAAAATAAATGATATTTACTTTTAACGATTGCCTTGCATGATATTTGAATTATAGAACGAGAGTTCATGCATTTTAAATTAGGGAAGTATTTACCTTATTATGCAAGCTGTGATCACAACCTATCAAATACATAATCCATAATCGCAAGAATTTCCTTTACATTATTCGAATAAATGACAATTGACTGACTTGTTTTTTGTTTGACTGGCCTGTTGGTCTAGTGGTTAGTGACCCTGACTGCTAAGCCGGAGGTCGTGGGTTCGATCCCCACCCGGGACATATCTTTGTGTGATGAGCATAAAGGTTTGTTCTGTGTCTGGGTGTAATTTATCTATAATATGTATGTATTTACAAAAAAAAATGTATTTAAGTAGTATATCAGTTGTTTAGTACCCATAACACAAGCAAATATAATTGCTTAATTTGGGACTAGATGGCGCTGTGTGAATGTGGTAGAATATTATTATTATTATTAATTCTTAGAAATGTAAAAACTGCCTACAGTTATACGTAGCGTTGAGTACTGTTTGGTCGTTGAAGTTAAGCAGCTAACAGTTGAAAGATGAGCGACCATTTCTAATGTTTTCAGTCTCAAACTTATCTATACATATCCGCGCTGAGTAAGATATTTCAAGTGTTAGATGATTACCAATCTTGTGGTTACGAAACGTCCAATATAATCATATAGTTGATAAATGTTCCTGGCGAACAACCAACTACGACGAGAGATGCACATCTCACCTGCTTGTACTCGTATATAGCACACATTTTATAATGTAGTTAACCTATATCATTGCAATTCTGGGAAACTCGGCGGGGCAGTGCATCTAGGCTGCAATGCGCCACTTGCGTTCTTGGCTCCCGATCCGACCTTCAAACTAAACCTATCTTTATTCTAGAAAGAACATTGTTGTTTCGTAATCTAATTGCTATTGACTTGATTGACTCGATTGACTTACTATCGACATGATTGTATTGTCATCAATATTTGTATTAAGGCTGAATAAACACTGAAGAGTTTGCCTGGATCTGTCAGCCAGAGTTCTCACACAATTTCAAATTAATAAAAAAAAATGGTTACAAATGCATAAATAGGAACCTAGCTGGTGTTAAAAAAAAACAGCATTCTATTTTTAAAATTTAACGGGAAAAAAATTGTTAAGTATACTGGCTGAAAATAAAATAGAAAACTTAGCCCCCACAACCGCAGACCACCACTAACTTTTTAAAGCTAGTGTTGCTATTAATATAGAAACTCTAGACCACACATCGAGGTGGGTTAAATAAGAACGAATCGTATGTACCTATACTATGATTGATCACGATGACAGACGCAACATCACTGACAACAAAATAAACATGAGCGCAGTAATTGAGATGTATGTGAAGAATTGTTTCCTTATTTTCTTCATCAATTAGATTGTAGAAATCTCAAGCTAGAAATCTTTTGTTATTATGGTGGAGCAATACTATCTATTAATCTGTCAGCTGTACACATTATCTCCACTTTCAAATATCATAAATTAATGGGAAATAAACTTTTATAATGTTTCTTTTATATGAGCTCATAGCAGCCTATTAGCTAAATTTAATAACAACATAAATATTGTTTTTATTTTGGGTTATTTTCGATTCGGAACTGATTAAATTTTTGATGGTACGTTTTTTGAGAGACAGTGATTGACAGAAAGCAGAAAGAAGGTGGAAATCGATACCAGTCGGGACTTTTGGAGTAAGTATGACTAAAACTGTGGCGTCAATATCGTAAAACATCTATATTGAACAGATTTGTTTTAACAACGAACATTAAAATTGTATTCGGACAAAGGATTTTGTTCAGCTAATTATTACAAGAACGTAAGTACTAACCATTGTATCCGTTGGTATGCGTGACGGTGTTATCCAAAACAATTTGGCGTTTAAATAGTGCAAACTTGTTTATTTTAACAAAACTACTTAACAAGATAACTAGTATCTTATTAAGACAGAGATGGACATCTGCAAACTGCACTATACTGAAGAAGTGCTTCTAACAAGGGAAGGTATAGAAGAAGTCTCAAATGTTAAAGCGTAAAATCAAGAAAAACTGTATAAAATGTAGAGTGAAATGGAATACGTCATGGTAATTGTAGCTCATTAAATGCAGAACCAATCTGATGGAATGCTAGCAATATTGATGCAGCTACAATTAATCTCAGTTATAACAGTTTTATAAATTTCATACGAAACAGTCAGGAGCTATCTAATTTTCCTTATGCTGTATCTATTGAATTATCGGACTCAAAGACTTTTATGCGAAGATTACGTAATTTTACAGCCGTAGACGTTTTCTAAACAGTCCAAAATTAATAACGGTCCATGAAAATCCAATAAACATCCACTATCCTTGACAGAAATATATTCGAGTTACGATTAAAATGCGTCATTCAAAGTTTCCGTCAAAAAATCGATGTGTATAATTAAATTTTACGAGTTTCCGACATGTTGCTCCAGTTTTACGACATATTAATCACTTGTGTGTGGTGTCTGTTTAACCGACCTTATGGAGAAAAGTCAAGTGGCGTCTGTTTTGTAAAAAGTCATGGTCAATGGTTTTGACCTCAGTGCGTTTATTAAGTAAGACAGTTTTGTTTATGTCCTTATATAAAATATCTTAATTATGTATATTATTTTATGTGTCATTATAGAGAAACACTACATTATGTCGAGGAAAATGATTTCGAAACACACAAAATTACTGCAACATTAAGATACGAATTTCTTGGTCGGTTTTTTTTTCTAAATTTATAGTGAAAAAGAAAGTAACAACGTCTACTTAAGTAATGTGAGTGACAAAGATCAACACTACCAAGAAAACACAAAGGAAAATCTAAATATATTCAGTTACTTCCAGAAATAGCATACAACTGAGTATTTCCACGCAAATAAGTCATTAGTAGTGAATCGTTGGTCGTGTAGCATGGCGTATAAATTAATTATCAATTTAATTAATTACTCAACTTTCTGCCTTAAGGTATTCTTACCACGTAGAGGAAGTTCGTACTTTATTGCTTGAGAACTTCATAAATAATAAAGTTCAAAATTGCTCCAGATTTTTGTAAGTAGGAATTTGCGGATAATAACTTTGATTTAATATTAGGCTCGTGGAAGATTTGTTACTTTTCTTACGTAAACACAGTAAATTTATCTTCCCTGGAAGACATAGTGTACAATAATTAGATTACTGACGCCAAGACCAACAACTTGATAATTTAATGAAACAAACACTGTTAAACGAAGTGCCACTACACACACCGCTATTGAAGTAACAGGTCAGTTAGTTGTAAAGTATCGAATGCCATAGAATCAATACTAAACTTATTAACTTAGTATCCAGAATGTTTAATATGTGAATGAACCCTTTGATCGGCAATCTCACCGAAGTACGTTCTCAGTCTAATAACTCGTCAATTACGTAAATTTTACAAAATAATAAATGAGTGAGTTAACCATAAAGTTTAAAAGTTTTCAGTCATAAACTACTCCACTTATAATAATTAACAATACCAATATTTTAACGTGACTTTTTAACATCGGTATCTGAAGTGTCGATTCAACCGACACTATTGCATCACTGATGCATATTGTGGCTATGTTAACACAATTAGTGTGATACCGTTATCTTATAGTTTCTCTATCAATGATCACAGAGGTACTATTAAATACATGGTATGTGCGTACTCTGCATACAGAAATGGTATGGTAATAGTTAAATAAATTGTATGGGATGAGCGTGTTAACTGTAAATTTGAGTTGTTCGATCACTATCTGTTTTTTAATGAACAATTTGAATATGAAGAATTATAGCAGCCTTTTAGAATGATACACAAAGGAAAAATGAACGACATGTTAACTTATAGGTAATTATTACTAAAATTCGTGAGATTGGATGATGAATCGAAGAACCCACCATTATTAGATTTAAAATATGCTATTTTTCAAGCAAACACCGTGACTTGACAAGTATAGTGTAGGATAACCTTTTGCTAGGTAAGTGACGGTCTGACAAATACTGTAGATAGACGATAGGACGTGAGAAAACAAACTACGGGACTGGATGATGATAAATAAATAAACATATACATGATAGATATAAGTGTACTTAATAAATTAGATTTCCCTACACATAACCGTAATAACTACATAACAATAAACAAAAAAGAAACTATGTTGCAGAGAAAAGCTCTCAATGAAACAATGAACAATTATTTAACACATCATAACGTTATTACGAAATTCATCGAGGAACTGGTGACGATATAAGAAGTTAAACAATGCCATATCTATGTAAGCTATGTGAACCTTTTTGTATGTAAAACATACAGTTCCGTTTGTATATAACGAGTTTTGTTGAAACAGGAAATGTTTGAGGTTCATGATGGCTTTTTACGTGTGTTTTTGAGAATATTGTCGTAATTAACAAAAAATAGTTTATGAGTGCCAAAGAATTAGAATAAACATAACTGTCTCACTGATATAGCTATCACAAAACACTGTTAAATAAACTGCCAATCTAAATGAAGGTGCAATTTATTTCCATTTTTAGAATGGCATTTTTAAAGTATACAAATATACACTCCATTACAGTCACAGAATAAACGCTTTTGGAGAATACAACTTTAGCGGCATTTTTGTCTAAACGTGACACGCAGAAACGACGTTCTTCGCTGAGGAGAATCCTCCTTAGAAGTTCCCAATCCTTAGGAACTATTGTGTGCCTAAAGCGCATAATATATTACTTGCTACCGTAAAAGATAGAAGTAACAGGAACTAATCAGTCAATATCTGTGGTATTGTTGAATGGAATTTGTCAGCTATTGTCTTTGCATTGTTCAAGACAATGTAAAGTAATTTGTAGAAAACGGAGGTCAACGTTTCTACGTTACAAATTCTTGACACTTTTAGTAAAGTGGTCGTAGTCTGAAACTGCAGTAGTACTTTAAACGAGGTAGTGGGTTCAGTATCTGTAGGACATAATATTATTATTATATTTACGCGTTACTCTAACAGTAGTTTTGAGTATTCTTTACAGTTCCCGAATAAAAACGAGCAGTCTTTTCTGTCTTTGTCTTTTCTTCTTCGTATATCCCAATATAAATTTAAGAATAGAATAGAATAAAACACATAGTTAAGTTTTAGATACATTTGAGAAGATCGTGAGAAACACAAATATGTGGAATACAAAATTTAGCACATTTCGAGGCTGGTGTAAATTTACTGCAGGTTAACGCCTTTACACAGTTCTTGTAGTTAAAGAAACAAAGATGATTTTAGTCTCAATAAAAGTTAAACACACGAGTATAAATTATAACGGCAAATGATATAATATGCATTGCGATATTATTATGACCTTACTTTTCAAATGTATGTTTTAAAAAAAAAATGATTTAACTATTTCAGACTTGCTGCGTCAATTTCTAATTTTGTAAGATCCTTTTATATATTTAATACTTAAATCAGGCAAATATGAAGTAGGTAACCCAGATTCAATTCAAAATTAACAAACACATCGTATTTCATAGACAATTAACGTTACAAATAATGCAAGTCGAATAGATAAAAACGAAAGTAGAAGCCTGGTACACGTATGACACTAGACAGGTAACAAATGAGTACTCGTACAATACACCTGATAATCAACAACCGGAATGTCAACTGTGTATCTGTTATGCAGACGTAACCATTCATGACTTGGGATTATGAATGGATTACAGTGTGCAATCGGAGGTACGATGAATACAATGTTTGTTGCGTAATCATATAAATCAGCTTAGTAGATACTGTCAGAAGGTAAATATGAGAAGTGATATGACCGTACGATGATGGATATACACGGAATTTCACCCATGCGTAGAGGAACAAGGAGATGTATGTTATAAACAACAGTTTAAAAAAAAATACAATATTATGAAATGCATTAGCCACTGCAGCGTTTTCGGAAACGGAATAAGTACAACATAATTAGGATAAATCTATAAATATTAAAACCCTGTTTCATCTTTAGCCGATAAGTATCCGATAGTCTATATGATGAAATATAAAATGTCATTTAGGTTTCGAAATATTTATAAAAAAATATTTAGCTAGAGGCCAAAAAGGTTTTAAGTCTCTGGACTGGTTTCGTTTTCTGAAAGAAATCTATACGGCTGTCTCATGTACCGCACATTATTATTAACATGCCTATTAAGCGAATGAAGGCAGAATATAATAAGGGCCGTGTCGTAAGTTTTACATTAATCAATCAGTTGTTGGTAAACCGATTTTGTAATTTAAATTGTACCGTGCACCGTTGAACGTTTGGTTTTAGATCCTTAGTAATGTGTTTATGTACGTTAGCTAATACATGTAACTATTGATAGTCTTGTATGCAGGCAGACAGTTGGCAGGTAGTGAGTCTTAAATAACTAAGTACTTCTTGAACCATTAAAGAAAGTTTATAAAATGATAATCTTTGCACATAACATCTCTAAACGCTGTTTATATAACAACACTTACATAATTAAGTAACTACGGTAATAGATACAGTAAAATGTAACATTATTAACCTTGAAAGTAGGAACTAAAGCTTTGATTGAGTACATTAACAGAGACGTCGTAATGAAAACTGGGATATAGTCTCTCATCCAGACCATGTGTAACAGACATACTGAGGAATTGAGGAACGCCGCAAATGAAAACATCACGAGATTTTAAGAAGGGAACTGATACAGGTCTTTGAAGTACTCTTGTACTTAATAGTATTTAAAGGTCGATCCATGGTAAAATAGCGTCTTCCGTTTGCAATGGCCTCAAATCGACAGCAATCATCCTGACCATTAATAAGTATGAAAGATTGGAGTTCCCATGGAAGTGTTGGCAATTTCCTGAGCGGATGAGGTCAAGTACTGTCGACACAATCAGGGTGATGCCGCACGAAGATAGGAAGGAAACTACGGCCCGGATTTTGGACTCGGAACTCGATGATGGATAGAAGGTATTTTTTCACGATTGTAGAATGTTCAAAATTTTGTTACTAAAACGTAATTACTAAGGGCATTTAATTGTAGATTTGTTATTTTTTTCAATCATTGACTCAAAAAACAATATTTCATTGAATGAATAATATTCTTCGAGCCGTGTCGCGTTTGGTGAAGCGACGTTAAAAGATGTACAAAAGTTGGCGAAGTGTAAAGATAACTTGGTATAAATATGGCTGGAATATTAAAAGAGGGTGGAAAAAGTTCTGTATAGGGAATTTCGACTGATATAAAATATTTAGCACATTAGCATGCAAAAATGATATCGGTGACCGCACGCCTTCCTAGAAACGTAAAAGGTATACGTTTGATAGCTGCATACAAATGACCGAGTGGGCTGACCAACAATGGTTAGAGCAAGAACAAGTGGGCGAGATAGAGTAAGTTACAAAATTATATAATAAGCAGTGAATATAAGGCAAAGATTGGTTACATACTTGTTGACTGGAGAGATGATGATTTTGTAGATTAGATTGTTAGGTCAATTGGTTTATTCTTTAGTTTGTCAGTATCATACAGCAGGCTTACGAGCAATAGATTTTATAAATCTAATGTACGTTTAAGAAAGCAATTGTTAGAATAAAAAATAAAAGACTAGATTTATTAGCTGCTGTAATTATCCTACTGACTTTTACTATTCATATCCTGTTTCTAAATGGCCTGGTAGACAAGCTATAATTTTATGTCCAGCGCTGTAAATAATGTTGCAAAACGTATAAGAACGTAAGATTACTTTCAAGTTGGTATAGTCATTTTTTTAAATATTTAATTTCTTGCTCTCTTTGTGGCAGGTAGGGCTTTCAAATATTTGAACTACTTAATAAATATCATGCTGTTAAGTCAAATAATTGAAAGGTTATAAATATTACGACGATGTGTGATAACTATACAAAAAGTACAGATGAACAGGGTTTCATTTATATGTGTCCATGTTGATGATGGATGGAGTGCGTGTTATACACATAAAAAATAATTTAGCATCAAAATGATGAAGTAAAGAGAGAATTAAGACAAACAAAAATAAATTAATCTAGTGGACACCAAAAAATTGGCAGGTTCGCCAAAAAGTTACAGGAATGACTAAGCCTATCAAAAATATGAATTAGAATAATAATGGCATTCTCAAAAGAAAATAAACGAGTTACACAACAATAAAAGTTATAAATAGCTAGAATAAATCATGATATTTTGACAATCGTTTCGCATTATGTACCATATAATTGATTGCCAAGTGAAAGTAGACTGGCAAAGTAATATCTAAATGAAATGAAATAACAGTTACTGTTGTTATCAATGACAAGGCAAGCGACAATACTGGATTATAATTTGTCATTGGAACTAAAAAGCGTTGCGTAAGTTAAGATAATGCCATGACTTTGTAGATATCGATTCTTTTAAGAATTGCAGATAATTTGACACAGTTGAAAAGTATTTCCTACTGCTACTTTGATATTTTAACAGAGGCGTAATATCATTTGAAATGTAAGTTATCAAGTTAAGATTTGACTTCTGTATTCGGTTATCTAATAATACTAATATATAGTATGTAGTTCTTGGTAATATTTTACATTTAGTGGTTGTTCTGTAGAATCTTTTTACTTAATATTGTGTAAAATTTAAATCAATACATCGCACTGTTTGTTACTACGGTACACAATAAACGTGTACGTAACTCTATCCTACAAAAAACATTTTTTGCCTAGAATTTACTGATAAATTTTCCCTGATGACACAATAACCCATCAACCAGATAAGGAGGAATTACTCCATACCTGTCCTTACAAATGTGAATATATTTATCCCAATAGGGTCGAGTGCAAGTAACTTATTCGACAAAAAAACGTCTGTACCTCAGGACCGGTCTCTCTCGCCCACTGGCTGACTCATCCAGGTTGTGATGTAACAATCTGCGATGCTGCAATGCGTAGGATGATACATATTATAGGTATGCTAGTGGAATTTATATTGGCTGCAGCTACACGGTACACTGTTGCAATTTTATTTGTATTTATTGCATTAGGTATAGGAATATTCATTTTGCGATTTGGATTTGATTGGAAAGAAGTGGTTGATTTAAAGACTGTGTGACTTGAAATGTAGTTTTTGGTTCAAGTAGTTAACTTTTTATTTGGGAGTATAATTCTCTCGGATATTTTAAATTTTGTATGCCTATCGTTCTGACTGCGTGAACTTGATAACTATAATGCTGAAAGACAACTTCTAAAGTATTTAATTCAATTATTCTAAAGTATCTTTAAACTTTTATGCTGAAATACTCCCGTTTACACTCGCCTAACGCCATGTTTTTACAAAATTTATTCAGTAAGTAAACCATCGAATAAAAATTCAATTAGTAAATCCTGACAATATGTTCAATGGTTATTGTTGGCGCCGGTCCGGTTCGCTACGCTCATGAGTGATAATGTTTTGAGTGCATATCACAACGGACGTGCCGAGTTTATGACGAGGCCCACATTTTACAAGAGAGAAAGGAATTTTTCAGTGCTGATGTTTTTACATCGGTTTTCAAGAGCTACTCAATTTGCATTAGGAGTGAGTAATACGTTTTAAGATAGACTAAAGACGGATTTAAAATAAGTATGGCCATCTCATAAGAGGTCTTATTTTTCAACCAAGACAAGTGCTGCATTTTGGTGCATTTGATATTTTATATACGTATATAATAATCTTCAACTTTATTCTAAGACTCCAACAATCTGCTCACTACGAATTAACTAATAGAACATACTGCTAATGCTTAATGAACTGAAGTGAAAATGAGTGAATGACATCATCACCCATTTATTTTATTCCTCATTCTCCGTAACGAACCCTTCCAAACTGAACTAGCGTTTGCTCGTCAAACCTTCTACACAATCTACACAGAGTACCTATGCTAATAATAGAATGAACGTCAATAGTAAATGTATTTTTCTGGAAGAGCACAATACAAGGATACATTGTGCGACGTATGATATTTTAATATTTAAGTTAAGCCACCCACTGCAGTAGTAGTAAAACTGATGCTTCAACACAAGACATGCTTTCACAGTCTTCGTGGAAGTAGGTCAGGCAGTGCTGTGTACAGTCTATCATTATAAATGTATGTTTCAATTTTGTAGCTACTAGCTATCATATTGTTTACTAACTTACTCGTCGTTTGAATAAATGAGTCTATTTAAAAAGTCCACTTTACTATAATTTATATAGTTGATATAATTTGAAGACTTTGGACATCGACAAGTATTATTAGGATAACGTACTATCATCATTATCATCATCTTGTCAACCCATAAACGTGCCACTGCTGGGCACGGTTTTGACGAGCCAAAGAATGTGGATGGTATTTAGATTTAGCCTACTATATCACGCTAGCCAGACGGGTTAGTATAGGGTTTATTTTGAATTTTCTTTTTCTCGCAGTGCTCTTGTCTACATAAAGTTTCTCCCTTAGTTTCCTCTTACGACACCTACGGGTTGAGATAGAGTGACATTTTGTGTTCTTAATCTGTCACAACACGGACCAACGTACTATGCTAAGGTAAATTAGAGGTTTAAACTTTAAAGTCGTTAAAACACGATGGGGTCCGCTAGAATGGTGTTGATATACAACCTTTTTTTTTCTCTTTTTAGCCTTTTTAGATTTAATGCAGAAATTTTTTACAGAGCTATTAGTTTTTACTCAAATTAATTATATTTCAGCAACTCATAATCTGATAATAATAATTAATTAAAACGTTTTAGAGAAATTGGGTCACAATTTCACTAGTCACTCTAAAGTATAGTTTCTTGTACACTATGTAGGCAGTTGTTCGCGACTGGCAAATGGATAATGTTTCATAGAACCCTGTAATTGTAGCCTCATGCCTAATTGTGTAACAATATCAAACAAGTTTACAATATACCCGATTCACTATAATAATTTATTACGTCACAGTTTGGTACATCAAAGTATGATGACACAATTTAATTACAAAGCATGATTGATGTCATTAAAATGTGTTTCTTGAATAGAAATGTGAAGATGTCTGACGTAGGATAGTCGCTATACTCTGTATCTTTCAGTTATTTTATGACAAGGCAGAAACGTTATATAATTATACCGAATTAATAAACCAGGTTTGGTTACGGGTGAAAGAAAATAGCAATATTTATTTTTCTCATATCTCCACCCCGTGAGGGAACTGGCCGTAAGCAAATTTACTGACACTACTTTTCGGATAACCTGTTACATTCTTAACTTGTGTTTTTCATAAGTTTTACTTTGTAACCTAGATGAATAAACGAGATTTCATTTCATTTCTTGCAAGCGGAGAAAAAGCTTAGTGTAAAATGAATAAAAAATTCATGAAACAAAGTATACAAAAACAGGTCAGTGTTCGACCGATCGCTATAAGGTTTCGTTTACACTTGGTCGGTGTCCGCAGCCCGCATGCGGTTGACGCCATGCTGACCTACTCGTAAAACACAGTTTCTTGTGTTGCAGTCATATTATGTTATAAGCTGAGTTTCAATCAATATGGTGCCAATGTACTCAAAACCTTTAATAGTACATTGAGTGGATTTATTTCTAACATGTAGTAATTATATTGTTTCTTCTTTGATCAGCGTGGACGTGGTTGTCATTGTATCAGAGAGCGATTCTCTTTTTAATGGCCAAAGAATACAGACGACTTAGCAACTATCCTAATAGGAACAAAATATCATAGGACAAATTTAACTTTGGTCTGAGATACTCATAGTGTTGCCAAAATTAACTATTCAGTAGTGGCTCCCTTAGAAATTTTGTACTAGGAGCATTATTTTTGACTGACTAGATTCATAAATCTATAATATAAAGCTGTAGTTTGTTTGTTTGTTTGGTTGAACGCTAGGATCTCAGGAACTACTGGCTCAGGAACTGTAGGGTATATAACATCACGCTACTGCCAATAGGATCTGAACAACGGCCAAATAAAGAACGACGGAAGCCCCGCACGACTTCTAGTTATATTATAATTCTATTGGTGTACATGTCAAGTAAGATTAGCAGTACAAGTCCATAAATAACAGATCTTGCTTTCGCTGAAAAGTCAAGGTTGCCAAATCAACAGCTTACATAAACATTATACAGTAAACAAAAAACTGAACCAGCTTCCTAGTTCAGCCCACAGCAACGTTCACAGGTTTAGTCAGTCGGGACGAACGGAGAATCGCATTTCTGCTGTCCATCAATCAGGTTAACGACTCTAAAGCGATACTGGTTACAACATAGAATGTGGATAATTGAATTTCAATAGCTAAAAATTGGTATAATGCCATATCAATAATCTCAAATTGGGAAAAGTGATCGTGACGTGTATTCATGTATCTACCATGCACTTTTAGTCTTCTACGTTGTCTAGATCATAGTAATCAGATATAAAATCTTGCTATAATAAACAAAATAATTTTATTTGGCCACTGCTCAGCTCCTATAGGCCGTAGTGAGATGTTATATAGCCTATAACTTTCCTCGATAAATGGGCTTTCCAACACTAAAAGAATTTTACAAATCGGTTCAGTAGATTCCGAGATTACCCCCTACAAAGTCACAGAGAATTTCAAGAGAAAAACGAGCGTTGTAAAAAAATTTTTTTTAATTTTTTTTTTTGTAAGGTTACATGTACCTTTGGTATATCTTATTACTAAGACTTAGACAAAGTTTCTATGATGACTAAAATTGCACGGCGTATAGTATGGGGTATAGTTGGGGAACGCACACTGGTGCGTTTGAATAAAATAAGTAATATGAATCGAAGAAAACTTGAGTACGTGCAAGACGAAGAAGATTAGAAGGGTTATAGGATATGATGCAGCAGCATTCCTGGCGAATGGTGGTACGGGACTTAGAAGGTCTCTTGTGTAGCTAATATTGTAATTTCTTTTCTTTTACGACATTTGAAACCAAACATCTAAAGTTATAAAAAGAACTCGCATCCATCAATTTGGACATCAGGAAATGTGCAACATCTATTTTAAAAACAAAACTAAGGAAGTGTCAAGTGAACAGTGTAGGTCGCTCGAACATACAATAATCGATTGTAACAACGGAGTATAATAGTCAAACCAAGCGCCACTCGAAGTATTAATAGCCTATAAAGCCTTTTAACAGCTTAAGTATCGTAGGCTTTCCTATATGAGGAACGAGTTAAGTCGAATAGAATTACTGAACTTTATATTGTTATTGTCTAGCTTTACGAGCCACCTACTGTTAACGTGATAATGTAATAAGGCTGGCTAACAGTATTGTTAAACTCGTAGATGTTAAATTGCTTTCAGTATTATATCCATGTGAGACGAATGTGTTAGGAAACGTTGGAAGGGAAAGACCTAGAAGAACGTACCATGACCAAATAGGTCACGTTTTAAAGAAGGGACAGATAAGGAGTACCCTCAACCGGCGAGAATGCATGAAAAGACTAATGAATGTTGAAGAAGCCAAAGATATATGTCAGAATCGTAGCAAGTGGAAGGAAATGGTTTCTGCCTACCCCTCTGTTGGGAAAGAGGCGTGATCTATATGTATGTATGTATGTATTATATCCATTGAATTTCCATTTAGGTGTATGTTTGTTGTAAGCTTCGTTGATATAATTTAAGGCGCACAAATCAATTCATTGGTGTTAACCAGTACTAATTCAAACCTTTTTCTCTGATTCGCCATTCAAACCTAAACTCTTGCTCAACGGATGGTCTTTGTAGCCGATGTAAAAACAAAACTATTCCTTCATAATTTTTTAATAGGACTTATATAAAATGAATTTGATAAATTTAAGTAAATGAATTAAAATTGTTGCCAAATATAACATCTTATTGGATTATGGCCTAAACCCTCTCAGCTCTCTGTCGCCCAGCAGTGGGACTTAATGGGTTGCTGATGATGATGAGAACATCTTAGTATACCATTATTAAAGTAAATTAAGTATTTTACTCAGACACAAAGGAAAGTTAATTCGTCGATTAAGCACGTGCGCTTGAAGAGCTAAAATAGAAGAGTTACTACTGTAAACACCAACTGCTTGCGACCAAATATTCAATTAATTGTTGTTATTTTACTCTTTAATAAAGATAAAATACCTAATCTTGACGTGAATAGAATACATACGGTCGTAATTACCACCACTAACAAATCGAAAGCCCGTTAAAATGCAATTAATTCATTGAAACATTTACTTCAATCTACAACTAGCCACGAATTAGCTGAAACTGTCGATTAATCCGGACAGTTAGGTCCTTGAGCTAGAATTCTAGATTAACTAAACTAGACAGTATCTGTTCTTAAAATACACCCACACCTTGTGTCATTACTTAATCATTATATCAATATCTATATCCACCACTTTACAAATAAATATTTATGTAATACAAAATTGCTTACTGTACATAATTGGAGGAAACTTTCCAGTTAATGTCATACAAATAATAAATAATGACCAATTTGACTTCAGTAAGTAGCAAGAAAATTTACCCTCTCCCGTCCTCTACAGAGATCATTACGCCTCACTCAAATCTAAATACGTTAAAGAATAAATAATATATTCCTTTGAAAGATAGCTTACGGTAATCACAGACGGTAGACACAGAGATTCTTGGCATACGATGAAAGAGTCATACCAAAGCGATCTTAAGAATACACTGTATAATCATAATCTCGCTCCTATACAATACTTATGACAATCGGTGGCACGTTCGATTCTCAAAATATGTTAATACATAGACAATATAAAATAATACTTTAACAATTGTGGGGTTATTTTGTTATTATTCATAACAAGTGTCGAGACAATTGAATGTCACGCAGACCATAAAACATAAAGTTATATGTATATTGTATAAGTAGGCATAATGGATATATGTACGTGAAGCGATGGTGGCTGAATGGATAAGGGACCGGGGCGTGCAAATCACGCGGTCCGTGTTCGATCCCTACCGGCAGTACCGATGTGGATTCCACTTTGTGGAATTTATATGTACTAGTCAAGCGACTTACCATCTGCTAACGGTGAAGGAAAACATCGTGAGGAAACCCACATACCCTAGAAGAAATTCTATGAGTATGTCTGATTCACCAACCCGCACTAGGCCAGCGTGAGTTGATTATGGCCTGTTACTCTTCATCTGGGATAACAAATGCCGACATATACACTTTTTTCAAAGGCCGGTAACGCTATCGGCCCTTAAAAAAGACTAATACGGTAATTTATTTAATATTCCTCAATCAGATCTAAATCCTTCACTAATATCCACATATAAGCTGCTTTGGGCTTTGATTGTCGTCTTACGACCACAGAGAATATTCGAAGCGGAGACCTTTATCGATTTAATTTGTAGGCACTGGCTGCTCTTTCCCAGTCCCACAAGAAAAATACTTCTCACACAAATGGGATCGTCGTATGCGAATGCCGGCCGTTACAGAGTGAGTTACGTTCATTACAACAGCATACCGGCATAGTTGGCTGATCCCTCAACTATGCGCAGAATGATTGCATCGTACAGGTAACACAAGCATTCTATATATTTAGATATACTATATACAATTTCGTTAAGTTTCTTGAATCGATGATATAGTATCAAAGTTGCCTAGGTATATTCTTTTCTAGGATTATATTTATGTGGAATTTCATTTTCATTCATTCATAAAATAAACAGAGTTTCTTCACATTGATATAAAATTATTAAGGATTAATAATTTTATTTCAGTTACACTCATACAAAACGTTAGTAGGCCAAAATAATAAGCAAAGCGAACTAACATTTTGCAGACATCGTAAAACAAATATGTTGAGGACTTTTACGAGGCACTTTCGTTAGTAACTCTGAAATTTTTAAACGTAACAGAAAGTAGGCTAGTCTTTCATATAGTGACAATAAAGTGTGACGAATATAGTCATGACACTCACTGCAACTAGGTCCGACTGAGACTTATTGGGATCACGCTGTGAGCTTCTATAGTGTAGCAGCATTAGCGAAATAAGATTAGGAAAAATATAAATGGGTTTTTAAATTTAGCGACTACTACATCTATTTCATTATTATGTAACGGGTCTACGTCACGTATTATTTTAAGGAATAGTAAATATGTCAGATATTTTGATCGACTTGCATCGATTTTGGTGATAGATATAAAATAAAACATTTAGTTCCTCATTCTTTTAAAATTGTATGACTTTAAAATTATAAAATAACAGAGGCAACGTTTGATAAAATTATAAAACTTTGATGACTCGTATGTTTTGTGTGTCATCGCCGCGCAGACGCACAGACGCCGGCAACGTTCACCTGCGCATGAGTCATTTGAAATCTGAAGCTTTTTTGCATTCGTAATTGTATGCTATATGCTTTGATGTGTAACAAAATTGGTATATTTGGAACATTTGATTATTTCGGCAACCATCTGTCGGTTAAATTTGAATTGCAGATTTATTTAATACAAAATTTGCCTTTAAAGTTTATGAAGCCATGTGTATCATGCAACATAAGGCAAGCATAAAGCTTGAAGTTTAACTTTAAAAAAAATAAGTAATAACCATCGTAATCAGCAACAACATCATTACACATATTGAGATCCAGAATTAAATAAGAATTTGGCAAAACATACCTATATTGTACCGATTTACTTATTTAAGCAAATACAGTAAGAAATACCATAACATATTACAATTGTTCTTCCTAAATTCTTTTTTTCAGGCAATTTCCCTTTGTAGATATTTGTTTAAAATTTTCTTAGAAAACATTTTAAATGGCTGGACAGTTCCGACATCGTGAACTCTTTTGAACGAGTTCGCGATGATGGATAGCCTCGACTGGATTTAGATCACTCGTTTTAATGAAAATTGGAACCACATGGGAGACCATTCTTTCCACAATATTACGACATGACGTTTATTATTGGATTATTTTATTAACGGTCGGGAATATTCGTTTAATTAAATGTATTCGGCCTTTGTTTTTTATGTTATCAACAGACGTAGATTAGATTCATGTTTTAGAAAGATATTGAACCGTTTTTCAAGATTTTATTTACGCCGTTTATCCCGTTTAATGATATGAATGAAAGAGTAGCTGTCATATCTCGAAGCACAAAAATGCAGAAATTTCATGAAGCAAAAATACAATAACTATTTGCTCATCAAGTGAACATTGGTTGCGAAAACCATATGGAGCATTAACGTGTCAACTAAGCAAGAAACATGGCTAGACAAGAATAGCCTACTTTCTACGAACAATCAGTTATCTGCATGTCATTCAAATCAGCTCATTCACAATACAATACTCTTTCTTCTAAAGAGAAAATTATTTTCGCTATCCGAGTCGACGATCCACTTACAGAAGCAATGCGAAATAAACTTAACAATGAGATTAATTATAAAGATAGGAAAGCCGTAAAATAAGCACCAGATGTAATTACAAATTAATCTCTTGTCCTGCATTTTTGTTAGCTAAGCTTATTCTGTGGAGCGAACAACTTCTGACTGTAAACAAAGTTAAACTGTAGTCTGAGGCGGCACTTATATTAGAAATCTTTTAGATTTAGATAAAATTGTGAACACTTGCATGCAATATAGAAAAAGGAATAGGTTTGTGAACAGTCAAAAGCAATGTTCACAAAGACACAAGCTAATGTGTTCAACACATTGTTTATAAAGCTAATAAAAAAACACAATCCTAAAAAGACTACAAGTCGAGTAGACGCTGAACAATTGCCCAACAGATGTGTACTCTACCAGTCACTTGGTCGCTTTGTATTGTGACCCGTTTAGTAGCGGCTATAAAAAAAAAAATATAGCGCCAAGAGTATTCCATTTGCGTGACTCATGGTTCGGTACTAATTATATAAATAATATTACTCGCGGTCGTTACTCTACGGAGTAGGGACGAGTTGTAACAAGTTAGGTAATTATATTTTTGGAGCGTAGGTCAAGATCCTAGCGAAGACTTGAGTCTCTTGAACGTTTGAATTTAAATCATTGAGTTGCTAGTAGTTCAGGAAACTTTGTAACATTTTAGATTTAAAAGCAACAAAAGGCAAATGTCTGAATTCACAGTTTTCGAATCCATATTTTCAAATCATAAAAGTAAGCGATGCAGGCTTGCTTGAATCGATTAAATTCTCAATCCGTTTATTTTTAAAAGAATCAATTGTGACATTTTGTGTCCAGATGAACATTCACGTAGGGTACCAAAAATATCAAGATATTTGACGGCTCAGGCTGGTATGACTATGACTAAAGTACCGCAAACTAATTACACTATGTAGTAAATCAACTCTTCCCCGAAGTGTACAACGTTATATAATGACAAAACATTAATTATAAAAAATACTGACGTGTAACGGTAGAGACAGTGTGAACAATATTTCTACTTGACGCTGACTTTGATTACACGATATTACGTACATATTAATATAAGGTAATTGACATATTCATCAGTCAATAATTAATCATGCAACGCACGTCGGAATTATGTCGCCAGCTTCGCATGCTACTGTCACAAAATTAAAAACAAAACTATTTATAAATACCCTTTTTAATAATTACAGTTATCGTTGTTGCTCAAGCATATTATTATAAAATTAACACTTAATTGGTTTCTTCGCCTAATTGTGAAGTTGTTTCCCGTTAATATATTATAATGTTAGGAAATTGTATTTTTCATCTCAGGTCGATATTTATTAATTATTTATTTTCAATTATATAAAAGAATCCCGGAATGTGGATTTATTGAAGCGGGCTTTTTAACCACGGAAGTTTTTTGAACGGTTTGAACGACTAGTTACGTAAGAACGTATAATGAAAATCTGGATTTAACATAGGCCTTTTATTGCTTGTTCGATGCGATGCGACTGACAGTTGAACAGATTAACTTATAATGATGTTTTTAGTGCAAGGCCATGAATTTTGCTTGATGTTGATCAAAATGAAAGTAATAAAATTATAATCAAAAATAAATAATCATATCATTCACCTCCTACATTCTGAAGCCGAGGTATTTTTTTTTGCTGCAACTCTCGCAAGTTACAAGTATCAACGCATCAAATCATAACGCATACAATTATACAAACAAGGCAATACTAAGAATTATCAGTTGAGAAATTAAATGATCGTGATGCAAGTAGGTTGTATGCTCTAATAGGTCCAACAATATTGAATGGCAATGTGGTTTTACAAAAACATAGATCAAATAGACCTCAGCCATTATGGTAATATTTCTTTTAAACGTGCATATTAATGGTGTCTCATGTATAATGTTTAATGTATTGTAAAAAACCAAATTATCCAAAGAGATGCGTTTGTCAGTAGGTATTAAATATACCCTGAATATTCAGACGGAAAGCATTTGTAAAAATTTAATGTTATCATATATACACAACACTTTAAATCTTCTTATGTGTCTATCTGAAAAATCTGGTACTTTAGAGAATTTATTTGTAATCTGTACAGCGACCACATAAAACGTACTTGAGACACAATTTAAATGTTATTCAAGATAATATAAACCATCTTAGTTCCTACTACTCACTGTTACTCTCTTAACAATTAAAATAATACAAATATTACAATACGTAGATAATATTTATAATATACACTTTACAGCAAATGTTTTTCCCAAATACTAACATGGCGCTTGTCATAACAATAGTGCAAAATATTTTCATTCTTTAGTTAATTCTCTAAACATAACACATTCTAATATTATTATATAGACACCAACCATTAAGTGTTTGTGGCAAATGTAACCTTAATGGCTGGTGAAGATTTATCGGCCACTTTTCTTTATGGCCTGGCATTCTGTGTCAAAGGTTTTGGATAGTCAATTCTGCGGTAACTGACTGTCTGGCACAGTTTTTACGGTTCGGAGGAATGGAATAAGGTTACTATCTCTTCGTAAACTTAATCAGACGCAATAGCGAGCTGCTTGTGGGATTGTCTAGAATTAAGATTCATAAGAAAAAAATATCCATTAGAGGTAGGTATGCTTGTCTGTAGAGTTAAGAGAATTATTCAAACCAGTGAGACTTGAACTTATCATAAAAACACATTTCGTTCAATACTGTGTTTTCTGTTAAGTCACAAGAGCTCATCGGAAAATGACAATAACATTGAAATACATGTGAAATTGACTATAGAAACACTAATTGAAACATAAATGAGTCTCAAATTTGACTCATAGTAATCGTACAGAACCATTAATTTAGATTTACAATTCATTGCGCAAATAACAATGTATCTGAATTGATGCATGCATAATGTGTTACATGTAAGGAGGTGGTGTGGGCAGGTGTGATGTGTTGGAACTTTGGAGGTCACGTTCATCGTTAGAACATGTCTATTGTGTAATCTAGGTGATCATCCAAACGGTAGACACTACTAGAAATGTTAGTTTTTAAATGTTTTTTTTTACCATGGCGTTGGCATACAGGCGTATAGCCCACCTGATAGTAAGCGGTTACCGTATGCCGTAGCCTATAAACGCCTGCAACACCAGGAAGAAGCATCAAGCTTCACATACGACCCTTTCAATTCTCTTCCCTCCCCAATGAGATACGAGTCAATAATTTACTTTCTTACAAGTATCTTTTTATCCCCGAAAGCCCAATTTTAATTTTGCTAGGTTTCAGTGTTATCCTGTATTTAGGTATTTTTATTTTTTCGAAACCATTTAACTTACAAAACGAATTTTTACAAATTAAACCTTCAAAGTGTATCGAATTTTACACTATTTGAAATATTATGCCGCGTTTCTTATATGCTAATGAAGAAATCGATTAAAATTTATGTAATGGCTCTACCGTTAGCGGTAGCGAAATTATATTCTCTCGTATAATTGAACATAAAAAAACTACTGGTCTAGTGGTTCTAGAACGATTTTATACTGGTCGATTTTTAGCGATGGCACATACCGAATGACACTAGAGACTCGAAAGTAGATGAATGAATGAAGAATACCATCAACAAACCAATTAAGGTTCAATATTAGTCGAAGTTCACCAGACAAGGAATTTATTAGTTGATAGCGCTATGACATGTCCTTTTTCAAACGAGGTTTAAAGAGAGCTATTCTCCAAAGGTAGGCAGCGGCTTGGCTGTGCCCCTGACATTGCCAACGTCCATGAGTGGCGGTAACCATTTACCATCAGGTGGGCCGCTTGCTCGTCTGCCACTTCAGGCAATAAAAAAAAAAGTTTGCAATCCTGGCTAGAAGTGTTGATTCTAGATTTTATTCCTTAAAAGACTGTTATCAGTGATTTCGGTAATCTTGGTCTATAATAAGCCCTAAAGAAGGATTGTAAAGAGGATCTCATAGAACGTGACGAGTTGAAAAATTCTGTCATTGATCTGTTGTTGGTGGTGGCGTGTATACTCGTAGCAAGTTTAACTCAATGGGTATTAAGAGGGTTCATACAGAAATCCATGAAATCACGAGATTTCCACGTTCGCTACAGAATATGTCTTTATATGTAGCGAAGTAATTTTTGGCATACATAGACAACAGTTTTCTTGTCTAAAAAGTGTATTAAGAAAAACAGACTATTTATTATTAGTATTTTAGTTAGAACAGTTCTTTCGCACAGTGTTTTAAGAAATTCTACGAAACAAGCCTACTTTCAGATTCGCCAGGGACTAAAGTAATTGAAATGCATAGAAAAAAAAGCTTGTTTTATGGTCTACATATAGTCCTTTAGTTAGTGTATTGAAAAAATATTAGAAATATTCATTTTTTTATAACTAAAACTTAAGAACTAAAATTTTTAAAAACGTTGAACTTTGATCAAGTTTGATTAGAATTTTGGTACACTATATATGTTTAAAAAGTCGATTTTTTTACATTTAATTATTAAGCAAGATGTTGTCATTTATAAATGTCCATAATATTTTCGAAATCCCTTTAGAAATATTTTAAAATGATTTTTGAAAAGAGCCTAAAAACGCCTTATATTTCGGCGCACAGGCCGTGAGAAATCAGTACCGGCTGAGGCCTTCTAGAGAGAGGACGTAACGCTTTGCTTCCCGCGCTCCCGGTCCGATGTTTACGTAATATTTGTATATTTCAAGAGAGTTCAATACCAGTTGATACTTTGTTATGGAATTTTTATTTTTTAAAGATCAAATTATTAACTTTGCTGTTTTTGGGCTGAGTGATACCAAAATCGATATTTGACGATCCCATTGGTCACTGGGCATAGTTCTAAAGTCAAAATTGTAAAAATGCTCTCCATCTTGAACTTTGTTGTTTTTGGGCTGAGTGATACCAAAATCGATATTTGACGATCCCATTGGTCACTGGGCATAGTTCTGAAGTCAAAATAGTAAAAACGCCCACCATCTTGAACTTTGTTGTTTTTGGGCTGAGTGATACCAAAATCGATATCTGACTATCCCATTACTCATTGGGCATAGTTCTGAAGTCAAAATTGTAAAAATGCTCGCCATCTTGAACTTTGTTGTTTTTGGGCTGAGTGATACCAAAATCGATATTTGACGATCCCATTGGTCACCGGGCATAGTTCTGAAGTCAAAATTGTAAAAATGCTCGCCATCTTGAACTTTGTTGTTTTTGGGCTGAGTGATACCAAAATCGATATCTGACGATCCCATTAGTCACTGGGCATAATTCTAAAGCCAAAATTGTAAAAATGCCCGCCATATTGAACTTTGTTGTTTTTGGGCTGAGTGATACCATAATCGATATCTGACTATCCCATAGCTCATTGGGAATAGTTCTGAAGTCAAAATTGAAAAAATGCCCGCCATCTTGAACTTTGTTGTTTTTGGGCTGAGTGATACCAAAATCGATATTTGACGATCCCATTGGTCACTGGGCATAGTTTTGAAGTCAAAATAGTAAAAACGCCCACCATCTTGAACTTTGTTGTTTTTGGGCTGAGTGATACCGAAATCGATATCTGACTATCCCATTACTCATTGGGCATAGTTCTGAAGTCAAAATTGTAAAAATGCTCGCCCTCTTGAACTTTGTTGTTTTTGGGCTGAGTGATACCATAATCGATATTTGACGATCCCATTGGTCACTGGGCATAGTTAAGAAGTCAAAATTGTAAAAATGCCCGCCATCTTGAACTTTATTGTTTTTGAGCTGAGTGATACCAAAATCGATATTTGACGATCCCATTGGTCACCGGGCATAGTTCTGAAGTCAAAATTGTAAAAATGCCCGCCATCTTGAACTTTGTTGTTTTTGGGCTGAGTGATACCATAATCGATATTTGACGATCCCATTGGTCACTTGGCATAGTTCTGAAGTCAAAATTGTAAAAATGCCCGCCATCTTGAACTTTGTTTTTTTTGGGCTGAGTGATACAAAAATCGATATTTTACGATCCCATTAGTCACCGGGCATAGTTCTGAAGTCAAAATAGTAAAAACGCCCACCGTCTTGAACTTTGTTGTTTTTGGGTTGAGTGATACCGAAATCGATATCTGACTATCCCATTGATCTGCTGGGCATAGTTCTGTAGTCAAAATTTGTAAAAATGTCCGTCATCTTGAACTTGAATTTTGACTTCAGAACTATGCTCGGTGACCAATGGGATCGGCAAATATCGATTTTGGTATTACTCAGCCCGAAAACAACAAAGTTCAAGATGGCGGGCATTTTTACAATTTTGACTTCAGAACTACGCCCAATGAGTAATGGGATAGTCAGATATCGATTTCGGTATCACTCAGCCCAAAAACAACAAAGTTCAAGATGGTGGGCGTTTTTACTATTTTGACTTCAGAACTATGCCCAGTGACCAATGGGATCGTCAAATATCGATTTTGGTATTACTCAGCCCGAAAACAACAAAGTTCAAGATGGCGGGCATTTTTACAATTTTGACTTCAGAACTATGCCCAGTGACCAATGGGATTGTCAGATATCTATTTTGGAGTCAATCAGCCCAAAAACAGCAAAGTTCAAGATGGTGGATATTTTTACAATTTTGACTACAGAACTAGGCCCAGTGACCAATGGGATAGTCAGATATCGATTTTGGTATCAATTAGCCCAAAAACAACAAAGTTCAAGATGGTGGGCATTTTCACAATTTTGACTTCAGAACTATGCCCAGTGACGAATGGGATCGTCAGATATCAATTTTGGTATCACTCAGCCCAAAAACAACAAAGTTCAAGATGGCGGGCATTTTTATAATTTTGATTTCAGAACTATGCCCAGTGACCAATGGGATCGTCAGATATCGATTTTGGTATCACTCAGCCAAAAAAAAACAAAGTTCAAGATGGCGGGCATATTTATAATTTTGATTTCAGAACTATGCCCAGTGACCAATGGGATCGTCAGATATCGATTTTGGTATCACTCAGCCTAAAAACAACAAAGTTCAAGATGGCGGGTATTTTTACAATTTTGACTTCAGAACTATGCCCAGTGACCAATGGGATCGTCAGATATGCATTTTGGAGTCAATCAGCCCAAAAACAGCAAAGTTCAAGATGGTGGACATTTTTACAATTTTGACTTCAGAACTAGGCCCAGTGACCAATGGGATAGTCAGATATCGATTTTGGTATCAATCAGCCCAAAAACAACAAAGTTCAAGATGGTGGGCATTTTCACAATTTTGACTTCAGAACTATGCCCAGTGACGAATGGGATCGTCAGATATCGATTTTGGTATCACTCAGCCCAAAAACAACAAAGTTCAAGATGGCGGGCATTTTTACAATTTTGACTTCAGAACTATGCCCAGTGACCAATGGGATCGTCAAATATCGATTTTGGTATCACTCAGCCCAAAAACAACAAAGTTCAAGATGGCGGGTATTTTTACAATTTTGACTTCAGAACTATGCCCAGTGACCAATGGGATCGTCAGATATGCATTTTGGAGTCAATCAGCCCAAAAACAGCAAAGTTCAAGATGGTGGACATTTTTACAATTTTGACTTCAGAACTAGGCCCAGTGACCAATGGGATAGTCAGATATCGATTTTGGTATCAATCAGCCCAAAAACAACAAAGTTCAAGATGGTGGACATTTTTACAATTTTGACTTCAGAACTATGCCCAGTGATCAGTGGGATTGTCAGATATCGATTTTGGAGGCGATCAGCCCAAAAACAACTAAGTTCAAGATGGCGGACATTTTCACCACTTTGACCTCAAATAGTCACATTCATCATCATCATCATATCAGCCGCAGTTATTATTGAGAAATTAATTGTTAGTCTTATATAAAATTATTTGTATTTTTCTTTCTTTCTAGTAAAATTGTATTTTAATTGTTTATAGAATACAATACGATTAATAACAATTAATTATTGATTAATTTAATTTGAAATTTTGTCCTATCCAACTTTAACAAAATACGAGGTTAGAAAATACCAAACTCATTAGTACGCGCTATATTGTTGTACCACACAGCATTAGAGAAGTGTGCATGTTTCGGCTCTGTGTGCGTAATTTAAAAACCTATTTGCGAGCAACTTGAAAATGTATGAACCCTCTTAAGGCAATCACATCGTAGGAGGATACGCATCGCTTCAAGCAAGACATGGAACTGCGATTGCCAATTAACTTGCCAAATGTGGCAATTAGACAGCAATATCAGTAATGGCCATAATCGTTATTGTAACTATATATGGGAGCGCTTTAGTTTGGTAAGGAGTAATCATTGACCGTTTGGAAACAGCTGGCGGTAAAAACGATTAGTGTTTTTATGACTCACGAAATAGGGGTCCTTATTGCTAGATCTAACATATTAAGCGGTCGAGCGCCAATGGTGGAGTGGATCCAAAATCGTAATAACGAATTGGTTTATTTAAGAACGATTAAATTTTGATTATTAATTGGTCATGTGTTCAAACGTTATTTCCCGCTGGTTTATTTTTCTTGTTCAATAAATCTATTATACTTATATTGTAATATAGCTTGTTATACTGTACATTAACAAAAAATATAATAATAAATATTTATGCTGAATACAAATATTCAGATTTCGGACAGTAGTTTTCTTAATTAGTAAATTAACCTGTTAAGACTCTTTTTTATAATTATATTATTATTCGTTACTTGCTAATTATTATCTACGTATTTACCTACTATACAGGTAAACATTAAACAAGTATTATTGTATTCAAAATTTCAATTTTAGTAAGATAAGGTAAGGTTTTTATTCATATTTTGAACAGGATATTTGAAAAATAACACGTATAAGTATGAATGCTGCGTCTATATTTGATTCTTGAAAATAAAATAAAAGAATAGTGAATTAAGTTAGTGTCCGTAACTTATGCCATATCTATTTACCAACATTTGAAGACTTAAGCTTATACCCACGGTTTTGCCTGTGTGATATCCCAGGGGGTGCCGGTTTGTGCCTTTCTAGACTATAATTATTATACCTAATATATCAGTGCTTTCAGCCGTTCTGGCGTGATTGAGAAACAAAAAACCATCCATCCGCATTTGCGCAACTATAATATTGATCGTTTGCAATAAAAACATGAGAATAGAATTTAGGAGGACATTTACTGCAGCAAGACACAAAGATACGACAGAATAGTCCTATGTCTTTTTTATTTGAATTTTTCTGTAGGGTGAAGGCATTGTTAAGTCGGAAATGTCTTAATATAACGTTTTGATATCGGGTTAGCTACGATTCAGACCAACCGGCTCGCATCGGCCCGCGCCGGGCGGCATTTTACAATGCGTTAAAGAACATTGAAATGTATCAACAGTAATTACAGTTCATATTTGCATGCAACTTACGGTCGGAGCCGGTCGACCGTCGCGACGCGTCGCGGGATGCCGACGGAGGTAACTATGCGTAAGTTGCATGCAAATATGAACTGTAATTACTGTTGATACATTTCAATGTTCTTTAACGCATTGTAAAATGCCGCCCGGCGCGGGCCGATGCGAGCCGGTTGGTCTGAATCGTAGCTTAGACAGTTATGACTCGTGTGGCTCGTTCTTACAATAATATTTACTTTATCACCGGATCCATTACGTAAATAATGTTTCGTCTTCAATTTCTGGACCAGTTTCAATATGTATAAAATAACATGGATTTATATTATTTAATGGTAGCATATATATAAGCTTTAGTGCTCAAATTAAAACTTGACGGAGGAAGTTCTTTCTACAGCAGATAACAGTAAGTTTAGTCGCTGGTGAGTAAGTTTCCAGATTTCAATAGGCAGAATACAGAGGTCGAAATCATGAGGTGTCTCTGATTATTATCTATGTCTGAGAAACTCAACAAAAATAAAATTGTGTATTTCGATAAAGCCCATAAAGTATTTCATAAACTACGGTGACCTCTAATGGGTTATATTAATGGACGAAATGGTGAATTGCAATGTAGTTGCCAATAAAGAAATAATATAATCATTACTGTATTAAGTATAAACAAGCATGCTTCTTGATGGTATACCAAGTTTGATTGCCATGCAAAGTATCCTTAAAGTTACACGATGTACTGAATGTCATATTATATACCGATAAATTCGTCGTCACTACCATTCAAAACTTATACTTTACGTCTTTACGATACCACCCACACCAAGCCTCATTAACACTTATGAACACCGCATAAATTTAGATCCTAACTACCGAATATCCATATTCTCCAATACGGATTTAGATTAACTGTGCAACAATAACAAACCAATTCAACAATTAAATTCAACCCTTATTGTTAGTACATTAAGGTCGATGGTGAGTGTAAATGATGCACCCCATAGTAAACATCCGGTAGTTAAACCAGAGTATGAGATGTCTTCATTCTACAAAGTGCTTTTTCTTGTTAGAAAAATCTCGCGAGTTTCCGGACCCGTTTGGAGATTTAAGTGTTCGCTACGTCCCGTGAGTGTTTGAAACGCTGAAATTAATAAACAATCTGGGTTGAAGAGAAGATTAAATTTTTTAATTGCGATCAAAAATATTTAATTGTATTAGATTGTATATTAAATTCAACAGAGAACGAACTAATTAAATATATTAATAGGTGGTACCACAATACAACGGTTGTTAGTAAACATAAAACCAAGTGCTTTGAAAAAATATATAGAAAATAATCGTACTAACTGCCGACGAACCATGAAACGAGAACCAGCGATGCCTGAAATCGTTGAAGGTACCAGTTCACTACACGATGGTTACCTCCATGATAGGTCTTCGTCAATCATTCAAGCGAAACGATTTCTACGCATTCCGCCGATAACGTTGCATGCAAAATTATTCAATTAATTAAAGCATTATGCGATAATTAAAAAAAATACACAGAAGCACTTTGTCTATCATTCACTCTCCATGTTCACAGAAAAAAAAACACAATATTTAAAAAGTCACAAAAGTAATAGGAATTCGCGAACGGTATTCGGAATTCAAATGTAGAAAGTAATGGCGGGTCGTGTGCACCGCGGGCGCGTGGTACGATGACTGAGGCAACCGCGTCTGCCGTCCGCGCCGTGCCTGCGTGAACGCAGACTCAAAAGCACCATGCGTGTGCTCACGCGAGGTAGGCCCACAATCCCCCCGGTGCTGTAGTGGGGTATTGTTTCAGCCGATATAATTATGTTTACTAGAGTTTGTTTACCACTGCATCTGCACAGTGTTGCTTCAAAATAGAAACAAGACAGGGTTAGGGAGACTACTAGTAAATTGTAAATATCATGTTTTGTGGGGTTTTGTAATATCCGTACATCTTACTTCGCTACGTACCCAATCTTGTTCATTTTCTATAAGATATATACTTCCTGGAAATATGTTAGGTTGTCAGACATACAATGCAAGACTTAGGTAACCAGAGATTACCGACGGAAATTTTAACATTAATAACGACGGTGTTAAACCATTCTTCGATAAAGAAACATTGCACATAACGTACTTCAATCAAACCGGATCTACTTAAATTAAATTAACTTTACCTGTAAATAACGATTCTGTAGCTAATTGGGACACCAAAATTTTGATTTCTAAATATTTAGGTACCTAACCGTTTTTATATTATTTGGTTATTCAATGTTGGTGACAGATCTACTATTTTACGCACAAATACCTATTATTTATTATGTCATTGAAAACACAATTATTTGGTGATAGATAACATTATACCCTAAGAATAATAGTTCTTATTGTCATAAACTCAAAATAATATCAGTACACTGCAGCAATAAACGAGTTAACCACATAAAGTAGCTTAAAATACTTAGTTGAACTCAGATATCAGCTTATAAATGTTGGATCAGACGCGTCTAAAGATTAAAAGAACATATAGCATCACTAGTTTGAGTAGATCGTAGTAAGGTTAAACAGTTTCAAGATGTCGCAAAAAACTTTAATATTATTAATATTTTCCAGAGAAAAGAAAAGAAACGCTTGTTCTTGCCGAAAAAAAGGTGTAATAATAAATGTCAAAGTATATAAAAAAGCAGCAATTTATAAAAAGGTTGTGCTGTGTGCAGTCGTGCACTAATATTATTAATGGTAACTCTGGCTTTTTAAGCTTTCACACCATAACCGATATTCTTGAAATTTCTCTTAGATATAGCTAAGGAAACGGAGAAAAATACAGATAAGCTATTTTACCGTAATACCATGCGCGGATGGAAACTAGTATACAAATTTATAATCAGAAGATATTTTTATCAATCGAATCCCTAACAGAATCGGGTCTTTCAGCACGAGCATCAGAAGGCACTCAAAAAGGATCCTTCCCGATTTATATCTTAGGGCAAACAGTTCATGGTATGACTGGACGAAAGACTAGCGTGTACAGAGTCCATGCCATAAGTATACATGCATCGACTTATCATTGACTAAACACAGCTCATCAACAAACTAATACACAATTCATGACGGTGATTTTCTCTTTGAAAAACGTGCTTGCATTGAACGGAGACTGCCAGTATTGAGTAAGCGGCCGTATTAATTACGTGAAATTAGTTTGAAATGCAACATGCATTGTGCAATTTACATAATATAGAAATATGTTAACTAAGTCACGATGCACGATTCAAGAGTGGCTATTTAAATTGAAGCCTTCGCCATTGAATTCCTGATAAGATTGCATATACTTTGGTATGTCTTTAATTCGCTAATACAGTGGCAATTATAGGTACAGAATTTAGATTAGGTTAGGTACATTTAAGAAGATTGACTATCTCTTTTAAGTTTAGTTTGGAGCAAAAATCAGGAAACGCCACGGATATCTGCGCGACACACTGATTCTTATGTTCACTGCTGTAAGTAGAAGAATGCCTAACGAAAACATGCCGAAGCCACAAACAAATCCAATGCCTTTTTTAAAAATAAATTGCTATATAACAATATCTTCACTGTTATCAGCGTAGAACTAAATCCAATAGAAGAGAGTAAAAGATTTTACAAAAATAGCTCCACATTTTAAGTTAAAATAAATAAATTTTATAAATCAAAGTTGATTTTGTTTCAAGACTCCATTAATAAAAATGCTTTTATTCGAAGTGAAATATCCGAACCTGTAAATCATTCCCTTTTCGGGTGAACTTTGCCAAAACTGAAATTATCTAGTTAAAATTTGGCAACGTGTACACGAAAACAGAATAATTCATTACACGTCAATTCTTGGTTGCTAATTCATTTTGCGTTAAGTTTTCTGAATAAAAAAGGAGCAAGCAATAAAAAGCAAAATCTTATAAATATTGAACAAGGTCATTCTTTGAGAAATTTACAGAGTTTACTATATATCGCCGACAAAAACATCCTAGTAATATTGTTTTGGATATATTCTTTTCTTAGTTTATAATAATATCTCACTATTTATACTGAAATGTTGACGTGATGTCACTAAGAGAGTTATTGTGACGGTAGTGTTACGGACTATGTTAAGGTCCATACATTTAAAATCTTAATATACATGTGGCATTTATTATAAGGACTATAATTCATCAGCAACCTATTACGCCCCACTGCTGGGCTCGGGTCTCCTCTCCTATAATTAGAGAGCAGAGAGGGTTTAGGCCATAATCCACTCACGCTGGCCTAGTGCGGGTTGGTGGATCAGACATACTCATAGAATTTCTTCTAGGGTATGTGGGTTTCCTCACGATGTTTTCCTTCACCGTTAGCAGATGGTAAGTCAGTTGACTAGTTTATATAAATTCCACAAAGTGGAATCCACATTGGTACTGCCGGTCGGGATCGAACTCGGACCGCGTGATTTGCACGCCGGTCCCTTATCCATTCAGCCACCATCGCTTATAAGGACTATCAAGGATCAAATACTTTAATTGGTACTATTTCATCCACACTTGAAACGAGATACAGAACAATCGACTTCCGCAAACAAATGAACAGACCTAAAAAGTTATTATACCGCTATTTGACAAAACGAAAATGAATCCAACTAGCTAATTCCTTTCTTCTGTTCCAGATCTGGTTACCACAATTGACACAATCAAAGAGTACGGCAGGTGTATAGTACAAGTAGATCGCGTATCTAGGTGGCGCAGGCGACGCCGTCGCGCTCTGATACATATGGAACTATTGGTAAACTTGTAAGATATAATCGTCGCAATGTAGAATAAAGATCGTAATTTGTTTTTTAATAGGCAGTAACTAATTGTAACTTAGGGAATACTGTTAATTGAGTTCGAAATAATAAACAGTTTTCAAGTGCAATCGTTAGCGGGGTTGGTAATCTGAGGGAAACTGGTGGATTCCTTTTCAGAAATATATTAAATACAAAAAGTAGTCAACTTAGAATCAGATGCCAGAATTGATAATTGTGGTTTAATGGCCAATTCATTCAAGTAAAATTCACGCATATAATGAGACATTTCCTGCAAAATTATACAAAAGTTGGTTTTAGGCAAATAAAACTTTCTATAAATAACCTGTCATCACTTCACACTAAGTTTATTCATATTCATATAAATTGAACTAGATATAACTGGAGTCAAATTTCTTTGTCCCTAGCTAAAATTGGAGAATTCTAATATAAAGGGCGGAGTTGGGACTTCAATCCCTAATAATAAAGAGGGCGGGCACCGCACTCACTTCAAAATATTTCATTTCGCTTTTACGACTTCTCTGTAATACATTAGAGAGATAGCACAATTCTATGGTAGCATCTGTATAACGCATTGTCTGCGTCAATTTAACAAATGCATTGTTGTATTTTTCAAAATCAAAACAATTGACTATGAAATAACAGAAACTATTTCTATTGATTTACACCATCTGATTAAACAAAGAATCATTAAAAATTCATTTGGTTGAATGAATTTTAATGATTCTTTGTTTTTCTTAAATCTGCGATTAGAATTAGTCACAAAGACAAATAAATGAACTTTTATTGACTTCGGAATTCTTACTCCTTATATTATTTACATAAAGTCGTGGAATGAGCAAAACGTATGCATTCGGAAACTGTCATCTGCGAATCAATGTAAGCTAACGGTTTTAAATGAATGAGCAGATATCGTCAAGGACATGCTTCAACAAAATATCATGTGAATGTGAATACTAATATTTTTAAAGGGCTGGCTTTTTTCTCGCTCAGAAATTCAGTATTGCCATCCAGCAAGGCAATGCTGCTAGCTTTCTGGGAACTTGGGAATTATTTGAAACCTTTCTTATTGGTATTTCTTCATCGTTTTGTAAATATCGGTTGTGATCTTATAAACTTTTACTGTTTTTAACATTTTGACCGCCACGTCAAATCGATATCGCCGTGCCTTGAGCGCCAAGCTTTTAAAATACAGTATATTTTTGACGTGCCATGCCGCCATTGGCGTGGTGAGCACATTTTCATTTTACGTGTATAGACGTCTCTGGCGTTCAAAATAAGTAGTTATGAGTTATTTCTTACTAAGTACAATAACAAAGGATGTTTTTGTAAACTAAATGGATTACATTCAATCGATATAATATATATTATAACAAATTGCATAACTCACCGGTGATATATTTAAATATTATCAAACAAAGATAATTGCATATTGATTATCAAATGCCTTCCTATTAGGGTTCCAACGTTAGTTTATGAGATAAAGAAAAACTACTGCACACGATCAATACTATTTATAACGTGAATTGTTTACACATTCTCTTATGGGTTGAATAATTTTGCCGATAAGCTTTGACGAGTTACACTTGCAGTCGAAATAATGCTGTAATTACATAAATTAACATCCTAGTCTAAATATTAATAGCCAAGGAATAGCGTAATTTTATAATTTAACTTACATGTCAATTAGTGTAATAAATTAATATAATAATATATAATAATATAATATACTACCACATTTACACAGCGCCATCTAGTCCCACAGTAAGCAATTATATTTGCTTGTGTTATGGGTACTAAACAACGGATATACTACTTAAATACTACTACTTAATTTGCGAAGATATTTGATAAATAAGCCTGCTTGCTTGCTTTTTATCAAATATCTTGTTCATAATGTATCCTAAATTTCAGCGTAAAACGGTTTCAATGAATCGATGCTAGCATGGATTTGGATAATAAGAGATTTTCGAAGCAAGTATAAAGGTGATGGGATAAATCTATGAAGGCAACTAGATACATACAAATCCAAGTAAACAAGTCAAAATGTTACTGCTGGAAAAACTGTAGTATTCCGTTATCACACTAAATGACAGACCCATTAAAGGCAATGTTAATTACGGGAGGCGCGCCCATCAGGGCCGTTGAACTAATGAGTATTAAAACATGGCTACGTTTGCAGTAAAAAATCGTCTGAAACAGACGATTGCTACGGTTTATTGAGGGGGGAAACGAATTTATGGGATTAACTGTGGAGAGGACGAAATAAAGTTAAGCTTTTTGAAAATTATGTTATTTATCTGAGAGATACTTTACGCTTGTTAACTCTATTCTCGTCTGATCTTGAAGTTGGTGGAGCTAGGACCTTAGAGCTTGTACTTTTAGCAGACCATTAATCGTATTGTAGTTTTTCATATAATATCTCATCATGGCTCTTTCTTCGACCCTGGTGTAAAAGTTTAAAATATAAATTGACATTTCTATACTTCCTGCTAAAAGCAAAGAGATATTGAGTAAAACTGCTGAAATCGACACTAAAACATCCACTAATGGTTTACCGTCCCTGTGAGATTGATAAACTTTTTATCAACATAATATTTTTTTTATTCCTGCGGAGAAACTACATTGTACTAAATAAAATAACAGCGATATTGGACAATTACTTATAAACGAGATTCACTAATAAACCTAAACTAACTTTAAAGCAAGGATTTATTTAAACTTAACTCCGACTATAAATTTGGCCTACACCGACAGGCCAACAGTATTCATAATCGATACGCATAGTCATCTAAACTGTAGTTTACAATAGGTATCTATTAAAATTCCAGCAGTATTGGTATCCAAATCAGCTGATATTCTGGCTGCACGCCAGGGTCGCGGGTCGCGGTAGACTTGCGCATTGCGACTGTAAACACAGCCGCGTATTGACAAACTGGAAATGAGACGTTCAACAAGCTGTGTGGTGTCATAAATAAGAAAGGTAGCTTCAGTTATTTTTCTTGGATGAAGTAAATCGTTTATAAGGAAGATTTTATTTGGCTCTTTCTTTATGTTTGTCATTGTTGTCTGCAGGATATTGCCTCAGAATAATGAATGTTTTTCTAGCAAATTAATGTTGATTTTGATTTATTTCAGAAAAAGAGAGATATAAATTTGGTTATTTCATTAGGTGTAAATTAATTAATGTAGTTAAAAAGAACAGGCTTCTAATTTTTAAAGCATTTTATTGATTGTGAGTAACAGACATTGATCTTGAATATTTATAAAAAAATTTAATTTTACTTTTATGTGATATTAATTTCTGTAAACAGTTTACCTGCACCTGCACCCAGTAAATTGGTCTGAGGGTCGGTTTCCCCATTGTAGCTTAAGAAGGCACCAGAACAAAGATAAGGATTGCTACGGTTCCACAAACTTGCATATAACACAGAAACGTGTTATATAACGTGAATAGCTTGCGGACTACAATCCCAAAAGGGAAGTAAAGGTGATTCAAGATCTTGGTAAAATTGAATTCCATAAAAGCAAAGAAAGGACGCTGGTAAATACATAAACGGTGAGATTGGAGGAAGATTCGATTAGTTTAAGTCAAAAAGAAATCCCCTAGGTGCGTAGTATCTGGTAGATGCGCAAAGATACCACAATTATTTTACGTCCTATTTTGTCTTAGGAGTATTTGTTACTACACGGCTAAATTTACATATTCATGAAGTGTATAATAAATTATTACAAGGCTCATTTTGTATTTATAGTATATCTCCACTTCGTTTACTATTCTCTACTACTTTGCCTATCTAGCAAAACCTTTGGCGATCGTAAAAATCATTGGTAAGCCTTTCTAACCAAATTTTAAGCAAACTACAATTGGGAATATTCCAAAAAAGAAAATCTCTTATCTATTTAATTAGCGAATGTGATAACTTGGTAGCGTATAACCAATAAACATATTATTATTATATTACAGTAATAAAATCACTTAATTAATACTAAGATAAACTACTGACATCTTAATAAAATGTATCAGCAAACAAATTTAACAGTTGATAATATTAATTACTGTAAAACTGTACTCGCTAGCCCGATTTATAATAATAAAACAACAGTTTTCCTGATTTTGATTTATGAGGTAAACAATATATACCTTAGAGCTGTCTACATGAATACAATAGACCTTTTTCGATTAATTAAATATATGTAGACGTAGAAGATATAATTTTTGAGTCCGTGAAAACAAATTTCAAGGTTATAAATAGAGAAAAAATTGAGATTTTTCAAACGATTATATCGCGTGTATATCTAGATTCCACAACTATGAACCTCAGTGCATGTCTAGGACAAACATTTGGATATCAAAACTAGCTATTGACATAGCCGTACCATTCACCGCTAACCTAATGTGTTTGCCTAAATCATTCGTGACGTGAGACATATTTTTGCGGTGACAATGCGTCACGGAACATTCATAGCCTTAGTAATCTTCGTTTAACTATATACTCAGTTTATCTCGTGCAAACCGCCGTGACAATTTGTTGCAAGCATTTTCATTCCGTGAATTTTAGTGTGTTCTATGCCAATTTATTGTTCTATCAAAATAGTGCATCATACTGTCATCCTGCACATTGTATTCTTTTGCAGTACCCAAGCGTATTTGTCTCACAAAGACAAAAGCATTGTCACATAATGCATACCTAACTACAAGCAGGCACAGGACGATATCCAATACATGAAAATCACCAGACTATACCTCTTTGTAAAGGCCTCCTCAAAAAATAATACTGTTTGCCTAAAACTAAGCTTGTTAAACTAAGCTCGAATATTTTGCAGAAAATTCGCGAACACCGAACACACGTCACTCGATGATTTAATATTATTTTCTTTTCACTAATCACATCACATCCTTCACAGGAGTACCGCTTCCGACAGTCACACACACAAATTGAATTTACTTCGCGAAATTATAGAAAAAGAAATCGCTTCTACGAAATTAACTGCACGAGTTAAAAACGTGAAATAATTTTATCCGTTACAAGCTCCAACATTTTTCCTTGCACGGGGAAGGAAAATGTGGATTTGTTTTGTTATTTTGCAGTGGAAATAAAAGAGGTCTGCGCGGGAACACGTCCGGGCCACGCCGGCGAGGCGACTGGAAGGATCGACCGTGCCAACCCTAGGGGAGGCTGCGTAAGTGCGCGCGATCACCGCGCGATACTAAACCGCACTGCTCACTTTTAAGGTCTCGATTCCAACGAACTGTATTTATTGGACAAACGTGTGACGTTCATTTTTAAAACATCACTAAAACTTTATGCGTGCATTGTGTATACAGACTTATATGGAGTACATACGGTCCAAATTAGATTGGCAATAAATCCTGGAGCACAACTAGGGATGAGGTGCGGTCGCAGTGAACTTGAATGGGGGTATAAACGCAGGGTGGGCGTTGTTTCGCGTAGAGGGCTGTTACTGGGCGCTTTCATTAAACTCACTTTGTTATCACGTCAATATAACCATCTAGATAGGGTCTATCTCTCCTCGGGGCCATATCGTGTTCACATATTCAACAACACCGGCCATTTCTCATTACAGTCACGACCTTAGTTAACGTTTATACAAGCGTCTGTTTGTCAATTTCATAAAATGCTTAATATCTCTCAGATTTCTGCGGAGGCTCAAATGAGTTGCTTCAAGCAAAAATAAAAGTTAGGTTAATTAAAATCGGCATCACTGAAGCGTAACATGATCAAAGGGAACTATTAAATGATGCAGCACATTAAAATGGATAAGAAATATCGGAAATCCGATTTGTATATTGATGATCAATTTAACGGATACTATTGCGGTTTCTTTACCACGGTCTCTGTGAATGTTAGTGTGATCGTCTACAGTACGCATGACCTTCATCATTTTGTATTATACAGTTTTATGTCAATTTATTTATACCTTGAAGGCAATGGTTTTCATCGGTAAGAATATTCCTTCAATATAAATGTTATTGATGTTAAACACCTTAATTTTCTTTTATGTATATCAACATATCTAGGCGACATCTTTAAGACAGCTTCAGTATTCTTGTCTAATTCTCATCGTTTCTGTGAAGTGAAAAAGATGCCGTAGTTATTCAAAAGGAAGTCAAAAAGTTTTCTTCTATAAAAAGATCTTTATGTTGCTAGCAGATCTTTCGGAGATGATATGAAAACTGTTCATTTTAAGGAGAAGAGGGGAAACCTAAGTGCCGAATAAAAAAGTCTAGTATTAATAGTAATTGAGCTTTAGCTTCAACCCTAGCTGTGATTATGAACGCAAAACGTGAGCATTCGGATGCAGAGTCCATGTGGGTGGTAGATTGTTTGCCAATCAATAAGTCCAAGGCAGGCTGGATATGTATCCACACTGGAAGGTTATTTTAGAGCAGGATAGATTTATGGTTTAATGAGGTAACTATAATTTTACTCTAAAAACTTCGAGGAATTTGATCGAATGTATAATTTTTTTGGTTTGTTGGTCATTAAACAGATGTTAGGAACAGAGATAACCAAAGAAAGTTACAATAGTATAAAAGTTTTATAAACATTAACAGATACACATCTGTTTATGCATTGATGTATGGTGAAACAAGAGAATAAAGAAGATGTCTATGTGAAAGATGGTAGTTATGACACGACGAAACAAACCGTCGAGATTTGGAAACGTAAAAAAATGCCCATGGACCAATCAGTGGAACTCCGCATTCGGAACACTGTCAATATAGTATTTATTCGCGTCTTTGTAAATTGTATCTTTAACTGTGAAAAAAATACTATGACTATACAAACCGTCTAAGTGGAATGAAACTTTGGACATTAGCAAAGTTGGCAGCCCTTTCCAAGTCTATCTGCTAATGCAACGATAAAACTTTCGCAGACGACGTTTATTATTGCAGGGGGAAGGAAAACACAGCCAGTATGTAGCGTTTTTGTGTATTTATTTAACTGCAAGTGAGACAGCTTGTAATCGAAAAGAACAGTTTAGAGAAATATATGAACAAAACAAATGTTTACAGAACGAAATATCATTTTAGATGTAATTACATTAAGTCATGGGTCGAGAAGATAAATATAAGCTTTTTGTCATAGATGCATACTGTGCTGATGCTCAGACATAGTTATTTCTAACAAAGGTAATTGCTGTTGTTGACATTTCATAATTATCACTAGCCTCTCTATCCATTGTAAGAGTAGGGCCTATCTCAATTCACCAGCCACAATCCCTTACATCTTGAATGCGTTGACATTAATCTCATTGACACCTGCTATTTCAAAAGTTTTGAACTGAGTACGTGGATATAAACATAAATAAAACAAAGTACACCAATACGTCACAAAGGCATATATTCGCAGCACGTATCGCTGAAGGAAACAACAAACATCGCATATAGAGTAACGACAAAATATTGCAAACGGAAACTTTAAAAGACCACAGGTTATCTGTGTGCAGAAATTTACTGCAATACTACAGTATGTCAACGTGGTTAGAATTTTATTAGTCGCTCATTATTTTGAGAGCTTTGGACCAAAATTAAATATAAAGGAACTCAGTGGAAATCTGTTATAGTTGTTTATTTCACGAGCAAAAGTTTGCACGACTAGAGCGTGGTAAAATTTTGTTTGGCACGATCTTTTCACTGTACCCATACGGCGAATAGATAGTGGCAAACAAAATTTTAAAGAAGTAAGGGTAAGAATCAAAAGTCGTGTGAAGCTAGCTACAGAACGTGTGTGTTATAGCTTTCATCATCATAATTTAAACCCATAAACGTAGGCACAGATCTCCTCCTAATAATGTGGAGGGAGTTCAGCTTACTATACGACGCTGGCCAGATGTGTTGGCATAGGGTTTGTTTTGAATTTTCCTTTATAGCTTTACCATTATAAACCAGGATGCTATTTTTGAAATGATTAATTACTGTTACCAATAAGGTAAAAGTACTTTAAATTACCGCAACAGTACTTTGTGAATATATTCAATACGTAAATACAATAAATAATTCCACTTTTATTTCGTACGAGTGGCACTCGTTTGCCTCGAAGCGCGTTATTAAATTGCATTTACAATATTACATTACTTACAGACCGTGACTTACGACACGCCATCCTAGTATCAATGTCAATGCGTTTTGCGAAGACTGATCGAAATAAATCATTATCGACAATGGCAAATTAGTTTACTAAAATACTGATATGGGATTCTATACTAGGTATTTGTTACAAACTAGCTTCACTGAAGATGTCGTGTCTGAATTTCGTATTTTCGTCGCGGTTACAAAACACCTTGAAACAAGTAAGTTTAAATTTTCCCTTGAACTTTCATATTTTATTTCCGTTACCTTCTTCGGAATAATACAATTTTTAGCAAATATGTCCACCCAATTCTTATTATAATATGAAGATATGTGAACTACGAACCTAAAATCTAAATCCCACTTTTGGGAATTGGAAATCTCTTGATGAGGCCTATGTCCAACATTGGACTGCCATACTGATATGATGATGATAAACTACAAAAGATTGTCCCATTTCCTTGACACTAAGCGTAAAAGAGAGAACGAGGTAATACATAAAGCAAACATTTACAAACTTCGACAATATTTAATCAAAACCAGCCTCCGTATAGTCATAGTGAAACAATTTCCAATTACAGCCGTCAATAACACGAGCGTGGTGTATAAAGGTATATGTACACAGAAGCCGCATCGTTGCAGCCGCACGAGGCACGTGGCTTATTGATTGTGCGCCGAGTGTGTATGAGGGCTAATATAAATAAATACGGAGGGCATTGGATATGAACGAAATAAGCAATTTGTTTTTTATTTCGAGTAGCAGAAGTGCAGAAGCAGAAGAAGTATTCCATTGCTGGGCAAGAGGTTTCGGGTTCTACGGCAAAACTAATATTGTGTTTACTTGACAAGAAATTTTCTGTCTGAAAGTAAGCAGAGGTGAATATAATTCACCTCTGCTTACTCCGCGGGGAAAACGCGTGTCTATTTTCTATTATTTCTATTTATTATTATGCTGACAATTTTTTTTTATACGACTAAACTAATATGCAAATGTTCCGTCTATTAGCTAACAGTTACTATATCAGTCTACAAATACCTGCAATGCTAAAAGCATGACTTGCATTTAGCCACCCTATACAAAATACGCTGTTTTTGTTAGAGGCCCACCTAATACCTAACATCCGTTGCTTGTGAACATTAGAAATGACGTAGATTCAGCCAGACCGGCGCGACGTCTAGCTGATACAGCTCATATAGCTGCATACAAGTAGAGTAATTTTATTGTCAGTTTGACTTGTGGAAGCCTTAGGAAGTTATCGTAGAATCATAGAAATCGTAGAAAAGTGTGTGTATACATTTTTCTTTACCTAAATTGAAAGGGCCTGGTAATCTGTATGACAGGGAAACCTACTTCAGATGCGAGTCTTCCAAAGGATTTTGTTGTACTCGTATATTGTGCAGAAATAAATAAATGATTATTACCAGCAAAAATCACAACACTACAGTAGCAATTATTTTCATGTCAGTTTAAATATCCGTTCACTCGTTGCCAAAATGCCTCAACACAAGGTCGTACCCCTACAAGGGAAGTTAGGGAGGGGTTACAACTTATTGCACGGAGATTAGATTTCCTCCCTATTGCAGTTTTACCCTCTGAAACCCCCGTGTGCCAAGATAACTGTGTTACCGCATAGCATTTGTGAGGGACGTAATATTTAATGATGTGAACTAAATTGTCTTTAGAGCCATCATTTCATAAAGCAAATCGAGTTTAAATTATGATTTGTGGCTTTTTAGGGCTTAAAATGTGTTAAGGTATGCAATATGGTCGAATTTTCTTTGCAGCATATTTTTTTGGCATTTGAAGGTTTATGCAACGTCGCATACGTATGATTACCTATTAGCTGCTAAATTAAATTATTAATTAAATTTAGATAATATAATTTCTATGTTCATATGTATTCTATGTAATGATCAATTGCGGACCGTACGTCTGTTTTCCACCGTCGTCGTATAATAATAATAAAAAAAGCAAACAGTTTATTTCTATTAAAACATGGGTACAAAATGATGATGTAAATATTGGTATACATGTGCATAATATTATCTATATATTATATAGGATAATAACTTTACTCATTAAAACTTGCCCGTGTCATACGTTGAACTTTATCGTGATATCTACTTTAAAAAATACGAAAATATATTTTATATGAGGCATTTAAATGGGTTCTCCGTGTAGTGACGGATTAGGAATAATAATGTCACTCACTACCCCATTTCAACCCGTGGATGTCGTAAAAGGCGACTAAGAGAGTAACCTTATACAGACAAGAGCACTGCGAGAAAAGGAAAATTCGAACAAACCCTATACCAACCAGTCTAGCCAGCGTGGTATAAGTTGGCTAAATTCCCTCCACATTCTTTGGAGGAGATCCATGCCCAGCAGTGGGATGTTTATGGCTTGAAATGAATTAAGATGGGTTGACGCTAAGTTAACATCGGTGCTATTAGTTTATTATATAACTTAGCAAGCTAACAAAAAAAATATCCTTTAAGCTTTACAACAATGAGGTTCCAATCGTCATAGTGCTTTTAACAAAACCATCAATCGTCTCACCACTGGAATCGATCCCATTATTAGCACCCCTCTATTTGATATACGGCAACTATTTGAGCTGACATGTTCGCGGGTATGGGTGTTAAGAGCCGTGTTAGTAAGGGACTTTGATCTCTTACATTTGAATAGGAAATGAGTTTTCTTCTAGTTCTTATTTTGTAGATAATGAGTCGTAGTAACATACTAATAACCTTATGTTTTTGTTTATGAATAGTATCATCTAGGGCTCATTAGGGAGAACATAAAAACTCTTCGTAGGCGTTTGATATTACACTATAATGTAAGCTGCCAGTTTAATATAAAATATAATCTAATAGCATAGTAATTTTTACTTCACGTCCTTGTCATATCTTTATATCTTTTTTTTGTATTGTTTAGCAGTCTCCTCTTATGTTTTTGGATTTATTTGTGTGGGTCCATGAATGGTTATACTTTACTTGGATTGGACCCTTTAGAGGGCGATATAATCGATATTAAGGAAAAAGCAACACGTCTGACGGATCCGCTAGTTTATAAGCTTTTAAATAAAAAAAAACATTAGCTAGGTACTAGATTAACATTAAACCATTAACTTTGGCACTCGCAAATATTCTATCTTTAGTAAAATTCGGAAATAAATAAGATATTAATGTGTAGACACCTTAATAGTTATTGACTACACAAAACAGGGATTTGTGATTTCGCCACGCGGCGTTCGTACCCCCTGCATCAATTTATTGTATTTGAACTCGATGAGGATTTGTTTAGACAATGGGACCTATCATATTGATATATTCGACTGCACGACTGGTCTAGTAGTTCAAGTGAGTGTTCTGGGTTCAATATTTACTCTCGACTCGCTTTTATCCATCAATTCTTGTTTGAGTTCGTTTGTTAACATTGTATGTTTGAAATTGTGTTGCTTTTACCAAAAATGAATACAGAATAAATTTCTAAGTAGTTTATAAACTATCATAACTACAAGTTACATTTATTTATTACATAGAACTTCTAAAAGAAGGGCAATAGCATGGATTCCTAACATATAAAATCACTCCATATAATACAACTCATTACCCGCAAAACTTGGAGAAATTTAACTTAAATAATGATCTATTAATAACACCATAAAATTGGTAATGTCAAATAGAAAAGTTTCCCCTGAACCCGACCGCTATGGGGGAGTGTTAGAGTGTTTGAAAGTGTGCGTAGGTCGGGAATCGAAGCGGCGGACTATCGATCGGTGGGTACGAAAGGGGGGAAGATACACTGCATGTTAGCTTCTTTCGGTGCAGACGGAGCCAAACGTTCCGCGTATTATTAGAATAACATGATTAGTTTTATTTTATTTATTATAGCCAAATTTTATTTATTTCCATATTAATTTAAGAGTTTAATTATTAGAACCATGGCATGTATTTTAGACAATTAATTATAACAAGTTTAAGTTATTTATAAGCACCAGTGGTTTCATACGTACTCTAAATCAATTTTATATACCTTATTTTAAGCAAACTGTAAAGTTTTTATAAGGTTACCAATAAATTTCTTTAAACCGAGTTTACAGCAGAGGTGGTCAAACCTTTTCAATTTTTTTAGCGACTTCAAAGAAAGGTTCTCATTTGGACATAATTATTGTTTTTATTATTATGTATGTTACTGGATTTAGAAAATTCTTTTTTTTGTTTGAAATGGTATATTTTCTCATAGGCCCATTGTCATCAAGTCAGGATCTTATGATGGGATCCTTGAAAAAACGAGGACAGAGGACGGAAAATAGTATAACACTGGAAAGGAACCGACATGTTATTGAAAAATAAACACAAGACTTGAAAGCTTAGATCATTTTTAGGACATTTAACAATGTGTGTATGTGTGTGTAAAAACACAGTTCGCACAATTTGGGTGTGATGCACCTGTGAGGACCTTTTCGGGGAAAGGGTGTGATGTATTATAATATATGTGTGCTGATGCAGAATATCAATACTATTTGTCGTTTCGCTTGTTAGGATGTAATACATTCATAATGATTAAAAATCATTGGATAATCGTAATTTTTTTCTTTTTACGATAGCTCAGTAAACTGGCTCCTCTGCGCCTGATGAAAAGCAAAATAGGGACAGTTTAATAAAATAGTACAATTATTCTTCGTCTTTGAAATTGACTACAATCATTGCATTTCAAAGTACTCTTTTAGGAAAATTCTAGACAGGCACTAGCAATTCGAACGTAGGTATAAAAAACCGGCCAAGAGCGTGTCGGGCCACGCTCAGTGTAGGGTTCCGTAGTTTCCCGTCCGTCACATACGTTCAGGATAATAAAATATTATGTAAACGAAGTTAAAAAAAAAATGCGGGCAAATGAAACTTGACCTCTGGATTGTATAGGCGCTCATACGATTCAGGGACCAAATTATATTGGTTAACTGCAGTTTCCATCTGTTGTTTCCATCCAAGTTCAAAATAATTTTCCTAGAAAGTCCTTATAAAGTTCTACTTTTCAGATTTTTTTCGTATTTTCTAAACTTATGGTTCAAAAGTTAGAGGGGGGGGGACGCTTTGTTTTTTACTTTTGGAGCGATTATTTCCGAAATTATTGACATTATCAAAAAATGATTTTAGTAAACCCCTATTCATTTTTAAATACCTTTCCAACAATATATCACACATTAGGGTTAAAATTAAAAAAAAAAACACTTCCCACTTTACATATAGGGGGGCTACCCTAATAAAACATTTTTTTCCAATTTTTATTTTAGCACTTTGTCGGCGTGATTGATACACATATTGGTCCCAAATTTCAGCTTTCTAGTGCTAACGGTCACAGAGATTAAGCGAGGACGGACAGACAGACAGACAGACATGGCGAAACTATAAGGGTTCCTAGTTGACTACGGAACCCTAAAAATGTAAGAGACCACCTCCATTGGGGTTTATGAACCCCAGCAGCGAATAACTTTGGTTCTTTAGATTGGTTAAACTTTCAGATCCTTTGTTTCTTATTCATACAGCTCTCGTCGTCTGGCAACCGTATAGGTACTTCTAGTACATCAATTTGTAGTTCTATTCGAATAAATATAAAAATCAATTGCTGAGTGTACGGCAAGGTAGCGCAAGATGCTAGCCGTGTACAACTGAATTCTTTGCAAATATCTTGGGGAGGCCTATGTCTAACAATGGACGTCTAATAATGACGATGATGATAATAAATCAATGTATGTACGCGCATCACTTGAGAACCACTTGACTGATATAGATCTTATTTCTAACCCCCGACGCAAAAATATTTATATTAAAAAATATTTATACTAACGAGTCTGTGTTTGTCTGTGGCATAGTAACCTCTAAAGAAATGGACCGGTTTTATTGCGATGTTTTTTATTATTCGTAATTGTCAAAAAAGTTTTGTATGGAAGAATATTTTGGAATATCAAAATCCACAAGCAACGTCAGTAATTTGAATGATATTTTTGTACAATAATCTTAATAAATGGTACACGTGCGAAGACGCGGGTCTCTAGTATAATAAAACACTTACCTATAGATTAAAGCCGGTGCGCGGTCCATTGGAGCTCCTTCGCGAAGTAGTGACTCACTAACAACACCTTCTTTAGAGGACACTGTTGAACAAAATACATTTACTCGCTTTATAGAAAAAGGAAAAACAAATTAAAATATGGCATCATAAAATTCTTTTTGCTTCACCACGTTGGATTGCAAGGCTTGTTTTGCGCCAAAAATAATTCTTTGTTTTAATATAATAATAATTCTTTTTTTTTTATTGGTCAAAGCGTGATGTTATATAGACTTTCTCAATAAATGGGCTAAAATAATGGCTATCCAACACTAAAATAATTTTTCAATTCAATACCAGTAGTTCCTGATATTAGCGCGTTCAAACGAACAAACTCTTCAGCTTTATAATATTCATATAGACTTTATTATATTTGAAAGTACTTACCTAAAGAGTGTTGTCTTCGGGAGGGGGCGCGGACCGGGGCGCGCTCAGCGAGCCGCACCGACGCCTTCAGCCCCCGCCTGCAATACACATTACTTTAATTTGTCCATTTACTTGCACAAAAGTACCTCGGTGGCACAAGTAGGTATACCTACGACTGTTGAGCGAGGTCCCAGGTTCGAGAGCCCAACTAAAACGTAAGTAAGTAATGCTGGCCAATAAAGAATAAAAAAAAATTACAAATAAACTTGAATACAATTAGTTTTTTAAATAAAAGAGTAAAATTTTAATTAAAAAAACTACTACTCCCAGAAACAATATTCTGTGACCAAAATTGATTATTCTTATTAAGTATATTTTTTTATATCAGTATCACATATACATATAAATAAAATAACCCATAAAAAATATTTTCATAAAACTTGGAACTGTTCCCAAAATTATTTTTATCTACTAACAATCTTTTTAATTAGTTGTCCCTTCCATCAATCTTCTATCTCAAGGAAACAACTGTCACATCACTATAAATTAAAAACTTTCCAAGTCTATGGGCTATTTCTGAACTGTGAATGACAGTGTCCGACATATATAAATTAGTTATTTGATTTTGTGGTCAATATTTATTTTTATAGCCACTTGTTACTGGCAATATAGGGGGAATTTTAAATTTATTTGTATAGTTATGTTACCTATATTCAACAACAAAAAACATTTATTCACATACACAACTAACCAATTTAAAAAAAAAATAGCCAGACTCTATTTACAAGAAATTCCTATAAATAGAATATCTGATTGAGATCAGATTCCTGAGGAAACATACCCAAACGGCTAGCCACACCGCGTTGGATGGCAAGGCTAATGCGGAACTATTTATTTATTATTGTGCAGTTCTAATAAGAGACCAAATTACTGACCATTTTACCAAATTTTCCTCAAGCATTAATATAGAGGTAATGATTATTTAAAATTAAATTTATTACATTTTAAGGAATTTGGTTGTCTGACCTATTAATACTGGGCCCAAATTGGATGTAGATTGTTTGTACACAAATTACTGTCAAACAGGATTTGAACATTTATTTATAATATAATAGCTATTTTTAGCTCCTGTGGTTCTTTGTTTGACCGCTATCTAGCTCCTATTTGTTGTAGTGTGATATATCAGACCAGTATTTCCTGAAATTAGTGTGTTCAATCAAAACAAACTCTTCAGGTTAATAATATTAATATATAATTTCTTCAGTAACATTAAGCTGTAATTTTTTATTATATATATATAAATACATTTTTTTTTTGTAAATACATACATATTATAGATAAATTACATTCAGACACAGAACAAATCTTTATGCTCATCACACAAAGATTTGTCCTGGGTGGGGATCGAACCCACAACCACCGGCTTAGCAGTCAGGGTCACTAACCACTAGACCAACAGGCCCGTCGAGTATTTCAAATTCATCCAATACTTATTTCTATACATTATATTGATTTTATGAAAACAGACGATAAGAGATAGTCAAATGTTGTTATTGTTTATTCTATATCTAATTCGGCACCAGTAAAGAGGTATTATTTGTGCTAATACATGAACATCGCAAGCATATACTTCAACTCCATATTACAATACCTTTGTATTGTTCTTCGATAAAAAGTATCTTGACATCTAGGGATAATCTAGTTTTTTAACCCTTTAACGTTGGATAAATCCGACACATATTTTAGTTTCCATTACTCCAGAAACAATATATACGACTAAATACTTCCGCTCATTCAATAAGATTTTGCTATTTATTTACGCTAGATTCTATCAAAATATGTATTGTTTATATTGGGAAAATATTTAATGTAATCATTTATAATTAAATACACTTCTACAGATGATAAGTCTGGCGGTTAAAAGGTTAATTGTACAAAATCTTCTAATTAGATTGTTAGTCCTTGTTTTGGCATTAGTAGCTCCATATGCATGCGCAAACGACAAACACAAACATGTGGACAAGTGTTTGTTTGTGATTGCTTGTTTTTTTTGGGTTTGCTGGTGTTTTGCATCAGTGTTGATTTTTCTTCACAAATCAAAGGATATTCGGCAAAGAGTTTGCGATGCCTCCAAATGCTTGGTAGCAATCAGTATTAAATTACTATAAAACGGGTCTACGTCACGTATTATATTTATAGTAATTTAATATGTGTACAAGTCGCGAAAGTTTAAAAGTTTTTATAGCAATCAGTATTGTATTGTATTGAGATTGCACCTTGTATGACTTTTGTACATATTGATCATCCATCATCATTGTTTTTTAAGACAAAATTGCCCTACAGTCTCGTCACCCACATGTTTGCCAATCCGGAATATACTGGCACATTCGGGAAATTTGAGGATGCTTGTTTGTATTGTATGTGTTTGTTTGACATTTGTGACAAACACCAAGCATGTGGAGCTGGCTTAAATCTATGAATTCTTGTTTGATTACAATTCATCTTATTTCAGATTATAATATTCAATGTACCTACAAATATTTTGAACTAAAATGTTGTAATTTTTTTTTTATTACGCATATGTTTTTACGCAGTTATTACATCAATATCATAGTTCAGTGATATATCTCTTACATGGTTCAATATGGAATATTGGAAGTAGCAAAAGGGCAAACGCGATAAGATCTTTGAAATGCCGGTAATAATTTATCAATACAATGAAGGTAGACGAAATAACCGTTTACCTATATGTATATAGTATTCTTAACGCATGCTTTATCACTATTTATAATCATATATTAAGATGTAATCTGAAACAAAGCGCTATGAAACACAATACTTACGTTATTTATAGCATTATTCTAAGAAATACGAATACATTTCGTAGGAAACATATTCAAATTCGTACGGACACAGTCCGATATCGAAATAATTCTGGTCTTTGTAAGCACGTACCAATAGCTTTCTTCAGTATTTTCTGATAGGAATGAAAGGCACTCACCAAATTCATGTGTTTTAATACCAGTATCACTGTTTTTAATAGAATAATAACAATTTATCACAACAACACTTCCTCCCACGACCGCCGTTTGCAAATCTCTAGTTTAGTTTAGGGATGGGGCAACGATAAATAAAATAAGATTAATGGCTGTCAAAATAAATTGTATTGATGCAAATATTTTTTAAGTCAACATGAAATTATAGTTTTTTTTACTATAATAGGTATGTAAAACTATTTACCAGTACAATAAATTAAGTTAATTGTTTCATAAGTCTCTCAAGTAATTTTTTTTTAAATTTCTTTTATTAAAACCGTACTTTATCAGACTCTAATTCTATGTTTCAATCACTAGTTGCATAGACAAAGTTGAAATTTTCGTTTTGTTATTACCTAAAACCGTATAACGTTTAGTACTACGTTTGGTTGTCATGATTATTTGATATATATTTTTAATACGGTAAACGTCAAAAAGATAAATAATTTTACATTCTGTAAATGTTTTAAAAATTGCACATTTTCCCTTTCAGGTGGTTTCATAACTTTCACAAGGTATATTTTGCTGCTAATATATAATATACGATTGACTAAAATGTAGATAAGAAAAAATATTTAATTATTATTTTAAGTCGTGATGTAAGAAGCTGTATTTTGAGTGCTTTTCTCAAAAATTTTATATTGTTTAGTGTTTAAAGTGTAGGTACATCTTAAACGCAAGTATTGTCTACCAGGAAGAGATTAATTTTATTGTCGGTTTCATTTTAGATGTTGAAATTGAGCGGGCTTGTGATTTGGAGGTTAGGTTCAAGGGCGGCTGTAAGGAAGTATTCCGGCCCCAGCGCTTCAGTATTCAAATCCGAAAAGCTAGAAATGTCTACGAGCCTATCTGACAAAGTCTCTAAAGCTACTGATGGAGTAGATAAAGATAATAATTCAGGTACCTAATCCGATAAGATCCCATCAATTACAAATACATTTTTTCATTATCACTAACTAATAATAGCTTATTTTATAATTTATTAGAACCTTTATCCATCACATACATTGATTTAATATAATATTGGTCTTGGATTTTGTTTATCACATATAAATTTTTTTTCCAGTTTTATTTTTAAAATTTTTAGTCTATTACAAAAAGTAATCTATATTATTCCAGGTCTAGTGGCAGCAGCCTTTGCCAGCTTAAACAACATAGATGTAGCGGAAGACAAAAAGAAACCAAGTCCAAAATCAGCTAAGCATAGTCGCACGCAACAGCTTGACATACAGATACAGAGAGCAGGGGACTTAAATAGCTTACTTGTTGTAGCAGAGAACCCTGTTATATCTAGAAGACATGCTTTGAAGGTAAAAACTTAATACTTGGTAATCTTCATGATATAATAGTTTAATAATCCGCATCTAAATCGGTCAAACCGTTTCCGTGATAAATGGCATTATTTGGGAACACACAACCTCTCACCCAAACGCATATATATATAAAATCAACCTAATAGTTATAGTGTTAGGACAGGCCTAAGTCTAACAGTAGACTACAATAGGCTGAATTAATTGATTGATTAAACCTAAAAATAATAAGTTTAAAAAAAAAGTTCTTCTAATAATATAATTAAATATGTGGTACTGTACGATCCTCGTCATACGATACTCGTACATTCATCAATTTAAATTGTATCATGTCAGCAGTTCACTTCATTCATCACTTTTATTCATTGTATTAATTAGTTCGCAATAACCATATACCGACAACGGTCGTGTCGCGTACTCATCTATCATTTTATCTATCTAAGCTATCTTTCAAGTTTTAATATAGTTAATTAATTTATCTTTTAGTTTTATTGAGCTTTTATCCCAGGTTGTACGGACCGTACATCCTTTTTTTTAAATTAATTCTACTGTAGCTATACCCTCGCGAGTGACTCAGTGTTTCGTGGTGAACTATCGCGGCTTTGTGACATTTGTGAGGACCTACCATCATTTAACTATCTACCAGCGTGAGCAAACAAGCTCACTTATCCATCTCAGCGAAGTATCAACAGGTACTACAGCAACAGCAGCGGCTCGAGATCGCTACCAATCCAGATTGCAAGTAAGATCTTTCCATATATACCCAGATCAATATGTCTAGCATGGAAGAGTTACTCGCGACTCAGGAGCAAATCTCTGCTGCGATTGAACATTTATACACTAACTTCAAAAAAGACGGTTCTGACAGGAGAACGTCTGATTATCTTAAACGACGATTAGACTCTCTGGACGGGTACTGGAATGAATTCCAGTCTAATCATCGCAAGTTGAGTGTGTTTAGCATGAGCTCGCATCCCTATTGCACAAACAATCAGTTTGACAATATTTTAAACCGATATACTACCATCAGGGCTGCTATTCAAAGTTACTCTACAAAGCCTAAAGAGGACAAATTACCTATCTCTCCCCTTATCAGACCAGCTACCCCAATAACTGGTTTGGAGTCTTCGACTTCACATTTTGTGCCTCAATCTCGTGGTAACGAGAGTAAAACTGACGAGATGCTACGTAAGCAAAGCAGCAACTTTAAAGCATTTGAGCATACGATTTCCAATATCCAATTAGATACCATATCTGAAAAATGGGAATTTGATCATTTGCTGCGTACCGTACAATCTCGTTGGACTACCATCGACTCTCTTCATTGGGAGTTGGACAGTGAGTTAGGTCAAAGGAACCCAGAATATGAAACTCATTTCTTTCAAGCTGAGAAACGTTTTAACGACGTAATAAGGTCTATCAATAAAAAACTATGGGCAGTCTCTCACTTGGAAATGTCCACTCCGAAGATAGATCTACCTACATTTTCTGGCAATTATCATCAATGGTCCAGTTTCAAGGATCTCTTCACAGAAACGATCCATGTGAACCCAAGCTTATCCAGTGCTCAGAAAATGCAATTTTTGAAATCAAAAGTGAGGGGTGAAGCAGAAAGACTCATCCAACACTTACCAATCTCATCTGACAATTATTCTATCTGCTGGGAATTACTGAACCATAGATACAACAACAAACGACTAATAATGGGTGCTCATTTAGACCAATTGCTTAACATTCCTGCAGTTCAGCAAGTTTCAATCAATCATATTAAAAGAATTCACGATGTAACTCGCGAAAGTCTGAACGCTGTAAAAAACCTCGGAGTAAGTGTGGATTCGTGGGGCCCACTTATCATACATCTTCTCTGCCAAAAATTGGATTCCGAGACCCTTAGCGACTATCTATCTTCTCTAAACGACCCTAAAGACATCCCCAATCTGGAAGAGTTCTTGTCCTTTTTGGAGAAGAAGTTTACAACGTTGGAAACTTCGAAAAGAAAATCGGAGCCTAAATCAAATCAACATCATCATAACTCTACTAAAAATAATAATATAAATATGACACCGTCGTCGACCGGACGTAATATTTCGAAATCGTCAACCGACAAAAGTATCAATGTTGCGAAATATTACAAATGTGCTATCTGCAAAGACGATCACGCCACTTGTTATTGCGCAAAGTTTCGTCAAATGAGTCCGTCAGCAAAACGTCAAACAACAGAGAAACTTAATTTATGCGAAAATTGTCTCTATAGTCATAATGGCAACGAATGTTTTTCTGAAAAACGTTGTCGTGAGTGCAATTTACCTCACCATACGTTATTACACGAATCGTTTGTGCAACCTGATATAGGATCCGGTTCGTCATCGAAAGATACAGAAGTCAGCGATTCCAAGCAGGCCACTGACCGAAGCTCGCACGTGTCGTTACAGTCGGAAGTTCCAGAAGTACTCTTAGCTACTGCAATGATTAAAGTACAAAGTTTTAATGGTACCTACATCAAGTTACGCGCGCTCATCGATCAAGGCTCACAAGCTTCCCTTATCACTGAAAATGCGGCACAACAACTAGGATTACCCCGTCATCGGTGCCAGGGTGTGATCACTGGCGTGGGCGCGAAGCAAACCAACTGCAAGGAAGCTATCAATATCAAATGTTTATCATTGAACAGTAACTTCAAGTTTCAAACTGACGTTATTATCATGCAAAATCTTGTAAAAAATCTACCAAGCCATTCCTTTTCTAAACCGGATTGGTCATTCTTGAAAAACGTATCTCTGGCCGATCCTGAATTTAATTTAAGTCGCCCAATAGACATTTTACTTGGAGCTGACATTTATTCTTTGATTATGTTAGAAGGAATTTGTAGAGCTGAGCTAAACAATTCACCTATTGCCCAAAACACGCGGCTGGGTTGGATTTTATGTGGATACGCTAAGACTTTACAATGTAATGTAACCTTGAACAATCTAGACGAGATTGAGAGATTCTGGCAAGTCGAGGATATCACAGAAGAGTCTCAATTATCAGTCGAAGATCAAGAGTGTATTCAATATTATAAGGATACCACTGTTCGTCGAGAAGATGGCCGTTATGAGGTGCGGTTATCAACTAAGCTAAAGAACTTATTTCAACGAGTTTGGTTGTCAGCCATTAATTGGGATGACCACCTGCCGGACGATATCATGACTGAATGGCTAACTATCAAAAACGTTATCACATGTATAAATAAGATACAAATACCGAGATGGATATCAACTCAGGCTCGGGACGTATTAATTAGAACATCTAGAAGGTTGTCTCTATTCAACATTTTAAACGTAATGTTCATACTTCTATGTATGATAGCTACATCTGTGTATTGCACACATCAAATATTAAAACTTAATAACAGCCAAGGATTTTACTTCGATCGCATCACTAACTTACGTTTAGAAAGAGACCAATGGAAATTAGTAATGTACTATGATATGTCTCCCTACTGGCAAAGCGCAGAATTACTTCATAAGTACATAAACCATTTGGATACCATATGTTACGATCAAACAAAAACAACAATAGCGCAATGTGATGCCATCCTTCTACAATTGCATCACGGACTGAATGAACTTGAGCACTACAATAGTATTTTGCTCGGTAAGCAAAATACTCGACACGCGCGAATCAAGCGCGGCCTTATCAATGGTGTCGGGTTCGTTGCAAACAAACTCTTCGGCGTACTCGATCAAGAATTCGCAGAACAGTACGAACTAGACATCAAATCTATCCGAGAGAACCAGAAACATCTTGTTTTGCTGTGGAAGAATCAAACCTCAGTCGTTGAAGGCGAGTTTAATCTAATAAAGAGAGTTGAAACTTCTATCAATAAACAAAGCAAACTTTTTAACCAACATTTAAATAACGTAGAAAAAGCGCTAAACAAGCAGAGTGAGAATCTACAAACTACGTCAAACTTGTGTGACTTTACTTTGTCATCGGTTATCGCACAAGGTATTCTACTGAATTTGCAGAACATCCAGAATACTATTATTGATTCCTTAACAGATATTTACTCTGGCAAATTCAACTTCCATCTTCTTACACCTGAGCAGCTCCAAAAGGAGATAAATATTATCATGAGTTTATTATCAAGAGACATGACATTGCCCTTGAGTAATTTGCAAAATATTTCACAAATGTATCACCTGCTCACCGTTAAAGCAAGAGCAACAAACAAGTTCATAATTTTTGAGATTATGATTCCTCTAGTTAGCAGGGATAGCTTCGAATTATACAGGCGTATACCTGTTCCACAACAAACCAAAACTTCAATGACCAGCCTAGTACCTATAACCGCTTATGTGGCAATAAACATACAACAAGACTCTTATATAGGATTATCTGAGAAAGATATTGCAACCTGTCTTTTAATTGAAAATGGTACTCACTTATGCCCTTTGAAACATCCTATTTACAAAATGAGATCAGACGAAAATCTATGTGCCAGAAGTGATCTTTCTAAACAATGTTTAACCACGACATTACCTTGTATAGATTTCTGGAAAGAGTTGAATAACATGAATACCTACCTGTACTCCTGTTGCGGTCATTGCTCTGTACGTATAATGTGTGGGAATCATATTACTTCAGAACTCTTGTATCAAACTGGAATCATAACAATAAGCGAGGAGTGTATTATAAAAGGTCATAATTTTATGATTTATGCTCACCAAACACCATCTAATGTCTTAGAAAGAAAAGCCGACGTATTGAAAATTCAGATTCCTCCTATTAACCACATCATTAACATAACAATCCCAATATCATCTGTCGATAATCAATCCCTATACTCTGAACATCAAAAGTATTTTGAGGAAATCGCCCAACAAATCAAACAGCTCAAAGTTAGTGAGTCAGACGGAGTGCTGACCGAGCGCGTTTCCTACCATGACGTTCATCATTACGTCGTCATTTATGTGATGCTGGTTGCTGGGGCTGTCATTCTTGTGTTCCTGTTGTGGCGCAGCAGGCGTGCGCGGGCCCAGGCCGCGGCCCCGCCGCGCCCGGAAGCGCACGCCACAGCCGAATCATCAGCGGTGGCGTCCCACCGCCCGGGAGAACCTGACATCCCAGAAAGAACAACGAGCTACGGACCTTCATTGAAAAGTGTCAGTGAAAGTGCAGTCAATCAGTGCTGTGTTCGTAGTGAAGTTGAGCGCAAATCGCGTAGTGTTAGTGTAGTGGACAAGTGTAACTCACTTTGTAGGGACACTAAACAATTAAAAATATTGTCCCATCACCTTGTCAATCATTATTTTAAGTAAAACAAAATTGTTCCTTCACCTTGTGATTCACCTCATTCACTTTATCATTCTCACCACTTTATCTATTTCCCACTATCCTCATTCTCCGGCCCGGGAGTATGTACGATCCTCGTCATACGATACTCGTACATTCATCAATTTAAATTGTATCATGTCAGCAGTTCACTTCATTCATCACTTTTATTCATTGTATTAATTAGTTCGCAATAACCATATACCGACAACGGTCGTGTCGCGTACTCATCTATCATTTTATCTATCTAAGCTATCTTTCAAGTTTTAATATAGTTAATTAATTTATCTTTTAGTTTTATTGAGCTTTTATCCCAGGTTGTACGGACCGTACAGGTACAATACAATAAAATCATTCCAATATTGTGTGTATGGTGTGTGGTACTTGGAATATAAATAAAGAGCCATTTTCCTCATATAAGAATTTGTATAAATCTATTTTTTTATTGAGTAAATATTGTTAGATTGATTTATGTGCAATTGTTTTAATGCACACTTAAAGTAGCAGGAAGGCTGAGGACTGAGTGCTATGGCGCGTGCTAGGAGAGGCCTACCACCAGCAGTGGCCTGCAATAGGCTGAAATGATGATAATGATGATGACACTTAAAGTACCTACTAGTGATGTCAGATGCATGTGTAGATTTTGTATGTAGGTGATTCTAATCTTAATATCACATCATATATGTTTTGTCGGTCACTTAAATGTGTGTATTTCCTGAAAAGAGTTGTGTTTAGGTGAAATTACTAGTAAATCTAGCATTAACTTACTAGATATTAATATGCCAAAAAAATTTTACACACATACAAATTATGTACTTATTATTCTTAGTAATGATCATGTTGTTTTTTAATCGTATGATTGGAAATCTCGATTTTATGTCGACGGATCGGTTCTCGAAGTTGTTCAAGAGTATGTCTACCTTGGACACGTTATCCAGCTTGGTAGAAACAACTTCGAGAAAGAAATAGACCGCTGGATCCGGCTGGGTTGGTCAGCATTTGGCAAACTACGTTGGGTTTTCTCTTCGCCACTGCCGCAATGCCTGAAGACCAAAGTCTTCAACCAATGCGTCCTACCTGTTATGTCATACGGTGCCGAGATGTGGACACTCACTGTAGGACTAGCCCACAAACTAAAAGTCGCGTAGCGAGCTATGGAACGAGCTATGCTCTCAGAGAGGCCCTCTTTGAAGGATAAAATTCGCAACGAAGTAATCCGATAAAGGACCACAGTTACCAACATAGCTCGTCGAATAAGCAAGCTGAAGTGGCAGTGGGCTGGTCACATCTGCAGAAGGACCGATGGACGATGGAGCAAATGTGTCCTAGAGTGGAGACCGCGACTCGGCAAACGTAGAGTAGGACGCCCTCCAGCTAGGTGGACCGATGACCTGAAAAAGGTCGCCGGGTCTGACTGGATGCGGAAGGCGGAGGACCGAGTGTTATGGCGCGTGTTGAGAGAAGCCTATGTCCAGCAGTGGACTGCAATAGGCTGAGATGATGATGGAAATCTCGGTATTAGTCTAGGGTATATAATATGTGCCCGGTGGTTTTTAATAGGCCCACCCATAGGTGTGTTTAATGTCCCCTAGGGACATGACACTATTTTTATTATCAAGAAAATGCACCTTATTGTGAAAGTAAATCAAATCAAATAATTTTATTTCCAGCTAGTATCAATATTATCAGAATGGTCAACTACCCATAAAGTGAAACTGGCAGACTTTGAGAAGGACCCCCGGTTCTTGAAGCTATGTCGTATTTTAGCGCGGTCAACCACTGCCCATACTATGAACTCTTTGACTATGGCTGAAGACTTGAGCACTGTGTTGGGCATCACAGGTGATGATGAAGCGGCCAGGCTTATCACAAATTTAACTTTACCACAGATGGTCAAGGTAAGCATTGTGTTATAGGGACTTTTCTGAGTATTCGGAAGCTGCTGCATTTTAAGAAAAGGTTTTGGGCATTTTGAATAAATCTAACCCAAACAGCAAGCTATTATCAGTATTATCTTTTAGTTTTAACTAAACTTTAATAATTTTATCAGGTTATGAAAGCTCTACACCAAAAAGGTAGGCGCAGTACTCCACTACTCCGAGCACTGTCACACAGTATAACAAGCCAGTCAGAGGTCATCGACCTCAAAAAGTCAGCTGATTTACTTTTCGCCATGACCTCTCTCAACTTTCCTGATCCAGTGCTACTTGATAGGATATGCAAGTAAGTTGAAATAATACTTGTTTGTAAATTCTCAAACATTACTGTATAAATTGACTGAAGCGTAGGTTTCATTGTTGTAATAGTATGTAATTGCAGAATACAAGATTGTGAATTCAAGACCCCATAGGATTGAATGTACTGGTCTAACTTTTTATGTGTTAAATTTTTGTAGAAAAGTTTAGCTTTCTGATTTTGAAGCCATCATGAACGGCAAACTAAAATAGACTCTAGTGCTAAAATAATATGTTTGTATTTAAACTGTACTTGAGATAAATCTTTAACAATCTTGTTATTGCAGTGACGTTATAGAATGCCTGCCAACAAACAAAGGCAAACCAGCCGTAGTGAACTCGATAACCATATCTCTTGGCCTCATGAGGTATAGACACGAACCCGTGCTAGGGGCCATCACGGAGTGGCTGCAGAATCAGGAGAATAAAACCAGGGCGAGCGATGTGGCCTCTGCTATCATCACATTTGCCACAATGGACTACTTACCGCCATCTGCTGAGGGACTTCTGCAAGTGAGTATACTAGGATAGGATAGACTTCTCGGTACCGAAAACGGAATAGTTTCAGTGATAATTAACACAATGGTTAAGGTCAGACCCAAAAATATACCTACAGAGTTACACTGTAAAGTTTGGGTCAATGACCTTCTAACTCGCAAACCAGCTGATTTTCTTATTATTGTGAACTATACGTAGGATAAAGATATTATAGATAAAACATTCACACACAGGTCACAGGTCTTACCTAATTTCCGTCACAGCGTTGTCACAGCTCTTGTGCCGCCTGCAACCACAGATACGAAAAGGTGCAAAGGAAAGTTCTTCGATATATTTATTATTTAATTTCAGTCAGCAATAACATTAAAAGAAGAAGAGATGGCTAAATCGTCGTCATGGTTGGACCTGGTGTTCTCTCTGCTCACGTTGGACAAGGCGACCAAGAATCACCTCGAGTCTACACTGCGGCCGGAGTTCATCGACAAGCTGCTATCGGCTGGCGGTAAGTGTACCATGAACCGATTTTCATTATTTTTTTCTTATTTGGCACCTTCCAGTTCTCATTTCTACATCACTCAAAAGTTGACTGGGGTGACATAATCAATATGATTAAACCCTCTATAAAAAAATAAAGATAAAAAAAAAAAAAAGTTGACTGGTAGAGAATGCTTTGAAGGTTGATGTTCCGATATGCCTCCTCCGGCCTATTTATTGTAGAAAAGTGATGAAGTGAATTATTGTTTTATGTAAAAAAGTGGACGTTCACACAGACATTAGCGCCAGTAAAATGTATGGAGAAGGCGTAACTGAACATGCACCATAATATTAAATCCACCTTTTATAAAACATCTAAATTATATATTACTAGCTTCCGTCCGATATGCCTCCGAAGCGATGGTGGCTGAATGGATTAGGAACCGGCGTGCAAATCACGCGGTCCGAGTTCGATCCCGACCCGTAGTACCAATGTGGATTCCACTTTGTGGAATTTATATGTACTAGTCAACTGACTTACCATCTGCTAAAGGTGATGGAAAACATCGTGAGGAAACCCACATAACTTAGAAGAAATTCTATGAGTATGTCTGATCCACCAACCCGCACTAGGCCAGCGTGAGTGGATTGTGGCCTAAACCCTCTCAGCTCTCTAGTTAGAGGAGAAGCCCGAGCCCAGCAGTGGGACTTAATGGGTTGCTGATGAGCTTCCGTCCGCGTCTCCGCTCGCGTGGTAAGTCGATAAACAGTAGTTTATTGCTATAATGTATCTGTGTGCCAAATTTAAAACATATATATATCCTTTCAGCCGTTTCAACAAGGTGAGGCGGAGAAATGCTATTATCTAATTATGTAATTGGAAACATCTTTTCAGAAATTCCCATCCCCTCCCGTCGCAAGCTGATGATGATAGACGCGTACCTCCACTTAACGTCCCCTGGGTCACAGCGGCTGCCCGAGGACATCGCAGTGGGCGTCCCGGTCATGTACACCAAGGACAAAACATTCTATGTCATCAGTATCATGGACACGTTCAAGAGTCTCGTGTCCGCTGACACTTTTCTTAAGAAGGAGTGCAATTCTGGCATGGGCTTCTTGTATGGTGAGTGTTTAATTATAATAAACTTTTATTTCTTTTTTTTTTCTATAGAATATTTTCTTTTTTTTTTTTCTTTTTTTTTTTTCTTTTTTTTTTTTTATTGCCTAAAGTGGCAGACGAGCAGACGGCCCACTTGATGGTAAGTGGTTACCGCCGCTCATGGACGTTGGCAATGCTAGGGGCACAGCCAGGCCGCTGCCTAACTTGAGAGGATAGCTCTCTTTAAACCTCGTTTGAAGAAGGACATGTCATAGCGCTCAGGAAACACGGCTGTAGGTTATAGTTGCTTGTTGTTATAGTGTAGCCTAGTTATCGAGATTTAATGTTAAACAAGCAAACTAAAAGGCTGGAGTACAAAAAAGGATCTATTATAGCGTAGCCCAAGCAACAGTAATTTAAAATATATTTTACTTGAACAAAGTAAGCATAATAAAATTATTATTTTATCTATTTTTCAATATTACAGATGCGGAATTCGCAGTAGACGCTAAATGTCACCCAGTTCCATTGGAGAAACCTGTTAATAACAAAAGGTAAATACAAGATACGTGTCTATAAACAAACTGCTGCTGCGGCTTCGTCTGCGACCGCAGAAATGCATTATCGGAATAAGTAAATGCATTATCGGGATAAGTTAATGCATTATCGGGATAAGATATAGTCTATCAGTTATTCTTAAGCCTTATTTAAGAGCAGTTGTTAGAATGGGCTTTTTTGTTGCAAATATTAGAAATAACGAGTCACAAACTTCTAAAAATGTCGGACATATAATTTGGTCAGAATTACCGCCCCTTATTATTGCTGCTCTGTTGATGTACCCGGTTTGCCACCTTCTAGAGCAGGCTGTGCATTCACTTCGTATTTAGAATAATCTATATAACTAGATAAAATTAAAGTGATAATAAGTGATCATCGAGGTTAAGCAACACTCGGCAAGGTCAGTCCATGATGGGTGACCGTTTGAGGTAATTTCATTCTTGAGCGTCTCCGTGCTCGGAAGGTACATAAAGCCGTTGGTCCCCGTTATCACTCATTGTGGTAGTCGTTAAGTCAAGTTGGAAGCCTTCTGGGCGACTTGATAAATTCAAAACAGGGTCTGCCTTAAGCCCACACGATAAGAAGAAGAAGTATTTTACATGTTCATCATTGGCTCAAAGACACTTCTACTTTCTAGCTCCTTTCATATACAATAAATGTAACAAAAATCATTAAATTCGAAGCATTAATAATAATGAATTCAAATTAATTGTATACAATTGGCTAAAAGCGATGGACAACGATCCAGTAGAGATTCTTTTAAAAGTGACATGAACTATACACAAACACACACACACACACACACACACACATATCTTATTCATGCATGCAAGTACGCCTAAGTTTTCTAATTTTAAATTTATTTTATTATTTGTCTAAATTTCGAATTAATATTTATTTAATTTGTTTTATTTTGTTGTATTAATTATAATTTGATATAAAAAATGTCATCACTATTGCGGGGAAGCACTGGTGCCTACACCTCAGTATACTTGTATATTATCGTAGGTACCAGGGAATCATGTCAATAAAGATTATTATTATTATAAATAAATCACTCGATGTACGTTCCAGTGTATACCGGATAGCCGTGCTAGGTCTGGACTACCACGACATGACGCGGAAGGTGGCCGCGCCGCTCGGCCTCAACCAACTGTACACCAAGTTACTGCAACTTAACGTGAGTACTTGTGATTGATCAAAATGTTTTTAATAACAATGTGTGGTTCTTTCTAAAGTATCCTACTTTTGAATGGAAAATTGAAATGGGTATTTTTTGAGATGATTATAATCGTATTGTTAGTTTGGCCGTTTTGGTATAAAATGACAATTATTTACTTTTAATGATTAATTTACTTTTAATGACTTTCTTTAGTTAAATCCAAAGTAAGAAGCCAAATTTTTATTAGAAAATTTATTTGAATTTTTACATTTCCCTACTTTTCTTATGGTTATTGTATTTTTTAAATGTTTAGGTTAACAACAGGCACATATAATGAGTACACAATGTTACATACATATTCGGCCAATTATAATTATAATTATTACGTAATAATTTGATTTAGTATACCGCACAGTTTTTTAAAGCTAAGTGACAGTGAGTAAGTTGTGAGTAACCACTTGAATAACAATGTCATAAAGAGATATTTAATGTCAATTGCTAATGTGTTCCAGCAGGCACTTGGTAACAATCACTTTTTTTACGTTTGCTCCGTATCTGTGAAGTTTTGGTACTTGAAAAATAGATAAATAGCTTAAAAACAATCATGTTATGTTCTCAAAAAGGGAAGGAAATATTTTTTTCATTTTATGACCCTCTCTGAATGAGCAATTTTGAATTTTTTATTAATTGTTTAAAGTATACTATGGTTTACTTTTAGAATTTTGCTAAAAATAACTTGTTAAGTAAAGTTAGCTACTCAACAAAAAAATGTCCTCTCCCAAGTGATTTTAAAAGAGTGTACCGTAATTTATTCCATTTTCTTATTCCCAGGGCTTCAAAGTACTCCAAATACCGTACACAGAGTTCAACCCGCGCGACAAACTAGTGACACGAGTACAATACATCGAGAAGAAATTAAAGGAGTTAGTCAACAGTAGCTCGTAAACATTCTATTGTATAGGTATTGTATAAATATTGTATGTATGGGTGATCAACTAGTAGGCACTGTTGTACAAATTACTAAGTGAAATAACTGCTGTAATCAATTTGGTTTAAATTTGGACTCAAAATATTATATCTTACGTATACGTATAACGTATACGCAGGCCTTTAAAATCATGTCCGTATAAGGCAGAGACGAAGTGAGAAGAAGAAGAGTCAGTAGTTTCCTCCTACAAATTACAAGTAAGGGCCTTTGTACACGCTTAGAAATTTCACCGTGCTTGTGGCAGATAACGGATTATGTTCACGGCAAGAATTTTAGTCGCATCTAGCCACGAAAATTCGCGATCTGATTTACAGAATGCGTTGTTTCTAACGCAGATAAGATTTTTTCTTGCACAACTACAGAGCTATGTACACAGTTCGTGTGTAGAAACCACACGACTTTTTACGTTGAGCCGACGATTTTATTGGAGTGAAAAAGAGCACTAACGGTGGTCATTCTTACAGCTTGTTACAATTCATCATTTCAACCCATAAATGTCTCACTGCTGGGCATGGGTCTCCTCCAAAGCATGTGAAGGGAATTTAAGCCTACTATACCACGCTGGCCAGACGGGTTGGTATAGGGTTTATTTCGAATTTTCTTTTTCTCTTGTCACTTCTTGTCATGATTTCCTTAGTCGCTTTTCACGACATCCACGGGTAAAGGTTGCGCCACGAGTTAAGAGCGCTGCCCTTATCTGCGCAAAACGCATTTTTAGGTCTGTTTGGTAACAGAGTTGAGGCAGGGGGCGGGGGAGCACGCGCTGAGCCTGCTCTTGCGGGTGATTAGACAATCAGTCGCTGCTAAACTCTCACGCTTAGCACACATTGGTTGAGTTCAGAAAGTATAGTGTACGCATGCGTAGATCCCCCACCACTAAAACAGAGCGCTTATAACTCATAACGCGACCTATACTTAATTATTGAAGAAATATTGCGTCATCGGACATTATTTATGTGACTGCCCATATCTTAAAAGTTCTTTTATTTTAAACTCAGTGTACTTATTATAAACAGATACGTACAAACAAGCAGCAGTTTATATTAATACCTCTATAAAGCTGAAGATTTTGTGTTTGGTTGAACGCGCTAATATCAGAAACTACTGAACCGAATTGAAAAATTGTATTAGTGTTGCATAGCCGATTTATTGAGGCAGGCTGTAATGGGTTTCGTAGATCCCGAGATTACCCTCTACAACGTCCTCGACTCACAAACTACCTCTTTATAATTTATAATAAATTATATTAATTTAACTGTGTACCGGTTTTGTATGCGTATGATCATACTGTCCTTGTCTTGATAGTCCAGAATAAAAGAAATAGCGTATGGGAAAAGATAGTTTTGTAGCTTTTCGCCAGTAGTATTTTATTTCTCTCATCAATAAGTAATACACAATTGATATTAATGTTTTAACTTTCAGTTGATACAGAATAAGGTAACAATGGCTTGGCTCTGTTTCTAGCATTAACAATGTGATGAACTGAAAGATGGTGGTTGCCGTTTGACACTATCTGCAGTTAGAATAAAATGTGTCCAAACAATTTTCATTTTTATTATAAAAGAACAAGATATTATTTTGAATGTTTTTGTATAAAATCGAATAAAATTTTTTTTCTTATGTACATAATTATACTGAAATTGTGTTTTTGAAACTTCCTAGAAGATTTATATTTTAAAATGTGTCGTAAACCGATGACTTAACGCCCATATTTGTATAAAGCGAAGCCGTAAATGTAATTTATTAGTTAAATATATTGTTTGATTGTAAACAACGTTTTTGTATACAATTTTTTAATATAACTTTGTTAGATACCTGAAACTTATGGTGTCCCTCTGCTACAGCTCAACAGTTAGACCTTATGCTTAAGACTTAAGGTTCAAAATAGAATAAAACTTGAGAAATATTGTTATTGGATGTATTGATGTGTATTACTTGCAAGGAATTGTAAAAAAAATTGTATACAAAGACGTATTGACAAAATGAATGTGTGTATGGGAGATGTAGATACGGTTGTTAATATTATTTAAATAAACCAGAATTAAATAAAACTTCTTTTTTTTCTTGGGGCGTCATCGTCAGTTTGTGCCGCTTGCAACCAACAGTGCCTCGGTGGCGCAGCGGGAAGCGTATACGACTGCTGTGCAAGAGGTCCCGGGTTCGATTCCCGGGTCGGGTGAAAATGGTACTGGGTTTTTCTATCATGAAATTCCAATATTAAGATTTTCCCGGAGTTTGGTAAACAAATGTTCCCGGTTGATGACAATAGGCTCGCCCCCTATTTCATGGGACCAAACATAGCTGGCGAAATGTGGGTGTGAAACAACTCTGCCTACCCCTTCGGGGAAAAAGGCGTGATGCTATGGTATGTTATGCAACCAACGGCCACCCGCAACCCTGACCAGGTCATCGGTACATCTGGTGGGGGGCCGTGCCACACTGCGCCTTCCAATACGTTGGTTGCAGGCGGCACAGGACCGCTCGCAGTGGTGTAAATTGTGTGAGGCCTATGTTCAGCAGTGGACGTCGTTGGGCTGATATGATGATGATGATCGTCAGTTTGTAGCAGCTATTATGGTTTGCAGCGTATGCATTTACAGTTGCGTACGAAGTGCGTCGACGGCGCCTGATGGAAATGTGTAAGAGCTCTTGGGCTGAGATCTAAAGAGCGTACTACACTTTGCTCTGACTCAACTTTCGTGTTAAGACAAAATTTGACTTTGTCCGTGGGCACGCTAATAAAGTCTGAGTTCACGAAATTGACGACTTTCGAAAAGCTTTTGCCATTATTACACTGTGTAAAATAATGGTGTACAATTAGTTTAAACATCATAACCATGAGTACTTACTTTTTTCATTATTACAATATCAAATTGCAAAACAAGAATGAATTTAAAAACCAAACAACCCGACAGCCTAAAGGTAGACTTCGACAGTCAATTTAAAACAATGAATTCGAAGAATACACTGTTAAAAGGTCTATAGGCTTAGATATAGTTAATACTCATATAACAACACCTTGTACCTACTTCAAAATCGGTCAAGCTATATAAGTTACAAGAGACAAGTGGAGCCGCGGGCAATAGTTAGTGCATATATAATTGAAATTGAATTAGGCTATTGAGTAGCTTTCATCTGATACCCATATTACGATAGCACTAAAAAAGCGTCTGTTTTGACAGTTTACGTCCGCCATATTTGTTGACGTCACATAGCTTATGACACTCGGGGGGAAAAATACAACTCTAATGACACGTTACACTTTAAAATCAACTAAGCCGTTTAGGCTACAGAAGGTCACAATGGAACAAACATACCTACATACATACATACACGTGAAATACATAACCCTCCTTTTTGGCAGTCGGGTAATAACATAAGATACGGTTGTTATGTTGAAAAAGAAATAGTCTTATTATTAAAACATCTGCGTATCGATTCGTCATAGACTGGAAATACGACTTTGGTTGAGAAATCAGGAAATGGCATTATGCATGCGTGCGAAGAAACGTGAAATGGTTGTACGTGTTACCTACCTTTGTTTTTTTGTTATTAGTCGCCGATCCGCCAACTTGTTAAGGCTTGTTTTTTTTTAAAGGATCACTGAGTGCTCATACGTAGTATCCCTTATTAGTCTGTGGAGTGCTCCGAGTGTGGATCCACAGTCAAACATAGTCTGTGTCCTTATTTGTAGTTATAATTATTTATTTATTTTGGGTGAGGGTTTTGCTAATTTAGTTACAATACCCAAATGTTCTTTTCAATTTATATAATTTTATATTTATTTATTGAACGAACTCTGCATCTATGTGCAAGGTAGGAATATGATTTGGCATATTGGTCTCTAGCAATTAATTAAAAAAGAAATTAGTTAGTAAGGTACTTTGTCTAAAGCCCTCTGTCGCCACTTGCATGATATTGATAAATATAAGATATATATCCGGAACTTAGTTGAAAGATTTTTGACATAGGTATTTTTCATTTAAGTCTTAGATAGTTTATCAGACACTTACTTCCTAGTAATAAAACCAGATCTGAGAGTAGGGAATTAAATAAACAGGTAGGTATATATTAATGATTTGCCTTTTTTTCGGAGATTATGAATGAACTACCCAGTAGGGACAGTAGGTAGTGACTATATGATAGTTAGGTTGTGATTTCAATTGCAATTAACAATTAAAAAATGTTAATCTCGTGATATCTCAGAATTTTCAATAAAACACGGGTTACATTAACAATAAATTAATGATTAATTAAAATATAAATAATAATAATTAAAGTAATTTTCCACAATTGCAATCAATTATTTGTTGGTTAATTGGTGGCAATTAACATGCAATAAATAATTGAAATGAAATGAAATGAAATCTCGTTTATTCATCTAGGTTACAAGGTAACACTTATGAAAGTCACAATAATGTAACAGGTTATCCGAAATGTTGTGTCAGCAAATTTGCCTACGACCAGTTCGCTGACGGGGTGGAGCTATGAGAAGAACGGGCAAGAAACTCACGCCACTCTTTTTAAAAAAATGGATAGTTACAATCTTTTGTAATTTACAATTTGGGTAGCGTGTAAAGTGATGCAGCAGAGCACTACACCGTTAGATTAACGAATTATAATGAATGTTGAAACGAATTATAATAATTAATTGTTAATTGCAATAAAAAAGTGCCCAAAACGGCAGTCAGGTAAAAGAAACAAAATATATCAATAAAACAGCCTGTTTAATGAGTAAAAAATAAAATAAAACATGCTGTCTACTAAATGTGTACATGTTCAGCATACTTTTGTACAATAACAATTATTATTACTACCTATGTTTACAGATTAAATCAAATAATTTTCCAATAAAAAGTTCATTGGCTACGAACAATTTCTTTTGAAACTGAACTCACTATATTTTTTGATTTAGCTTCGTTCTTTTTTCTCACACCACTGAAACAATAATGTTATTGAATTAAAAGATTACGTCCTTATTCAAACAGATATTATAGATATTAATATAGTTCATAGGAATCTATAATAATATTATAACGCTGAAGAGTTTGTTTGTTTGATCGTTTGTTTGGTTAAACCTAAGATTAACCCTTTGAACGCCAGAGACGTCTATACACGTAAAATGAAAATGTGCTCACCACGCCAATGACGGCATGGCACGTCAAAAATGTACTGTATTATAAAAGCTTGGCGCTCAGGGCACGGCGATACCGATTTGACGTGGCGGTAAAAAGGTTAATTAAAAAAGAGATTATGTACCTAACAGCTTAGAAATGGCGGATGGGTGGATAGTAGTTTGTGAAATTTTGAATTTATCATTAAATAACTTAAGAGCATATTTACAAATAGAGCGGCAACGTCGAAATTTAGTGTCCTATTTCGTGGTTTTCAATTTTTATTATTTAATCGAAGCTATATTTTACGTAGGTACGTGAAAGTGTATTAAATATTAAGTACCGTCATGTTAAACAATCGTAATGCTAAATTTCACTATGATAATATTGCCCTGTAATTTTCCAATGTGTTATTTGCATATAAATAGAACTGTAAACGCAATGATTTCTTAACTTTTACACACTTTTCACCTAATTCTAAAAAGTGTAGCAAACATATATTTAATAATAAATTTAATAAAAATATGACACCCTGTAAATACGCTCTTAACCATCACACGTCACCAGTTTGTACTTATAATAATAATAATATAATATTTCACCACATACATACAGCGCCATCTAGTCCCAAATTAAGCAATTATATTTGCTTGTGTTATGGGTACAAAACAACTGATAGGTATACTACTTAAATACTTTTTCTTTTTTGTAAATACATACATTTTATAGATAAATTACACCCAGACACAGAACAAACAATCATGCTCATCACACAAAGATTTGTCTTAAGTGATTGTTCAATTGTTCATAGGTGCATTACCAACAATAAATTAGTAACAAAAATGTAGAATTGTATTAGTATTTTCCATTTTAATATCAGCAATATAATTGAAATAATAATTTTTGCGTTTATATTTTTTCATTGGTTCATTCATTTATATTTATGTATTACTATCTGAATTAATATAAATTATAGATAGTATAATATTGCTGAATATACTAATTCAATTTAATGTATTATTTATTCAGTTTTATGTTACTTACCAAATATGGATTATGTCCGAAATAAAAAACTATTTAGTTTGGTAGACATAACTTATTTTAGTGCACAAAGTAAAAGATATATTTGTTCCCGTTAAAAATAAAGGTGTTTAGAGTGTTTACCAATATAATAATAATAAATATCATACTATTATTCATCTTTTAGCCCACATTTATAATACCCACTATGATAAACACATTATAGTGTTCCGTTTGTCTTCCGAAGACCCTATGTTACACCGTCACTGAGCCCAATGTTACGTTGTTAATCTCAACGCTATATTTTGTAATTTCCGCCTCGTGATTTGCGCTTCTGGCACCGCTAGCGGTCGCCATATTATATCTGTTCTCATTGTTTCGTAGTTCTTCAAACCGTTGTCTTAAGGATACTGAACCTAACCTGAAAATATTAAATTCTCAAATATAGTTGCAAATAATTTTGAAAGAAGATTATTTTTATCGCGCCTATTTTATTCAAACCAGCTATTATTAAGCAAACGTAGGCAATTATTTATACTGGCGTCTTGTTTGGAGCTTGGCAAATTACTTCGAGTTATGGCCGCTACTGGCGCTAGAAGCGCAGATCACAAAACGGAAATGACGACATTAGCGTCGGCGTTTGCATAACAATGGACGCTGCACTCTCTCTACATACTCGTAGTTCGCCCCAGGAAACAATATTCTATTTATTATTCGGTAAAATAAAGATACCTACTCTATATGATAAATGAGGCGGCATTTCCGTACATATTCGACTTAGGGACCTTCAAGAGACGATTATACTCCTTTTAAGAAGTCGGCAAAGCATCTGTGATCTCCCTGGCGTCGCAGAGATTAGTAGCGTAGTTCACTTACCATTAGGTGGTCTACCAGTTGCTCGTCTGCCCCATCTGTTCAAAATATACAGCTCGAAAGTAAAAGCTTCATTAAATTTCGTCTTGTTATCATCCAGGGTTAGGTTATTATTATGTTTAATATGCCATATAATATATTCATCTTTATAGAAGAAACCTGAGATATAATACACATTCTGTTAATACGAGAGCAATAAAAAATAAGCATAAACTCGTTAGTACATCCCATCGCCTGCATAAAGCACACAGCTCTTTTGTCGAACTAGTTTTAAAACTTACTATCAAGAAATACCTAATGAGGAAAGGCCATTATATTGTAAACGATTATTTAAATGATAAAAAGGCATGAAACTAGTTTAGTTGCTCGTATAAGGCAGTAATTATTTATTATTATGATCTTTTCTTAACTATTCATTATAATTGTAAAGTGGAGGTGTTTTCCGACGATATTTTTCCTTCACTTTTCATAAGCACCATGTTTGCGATAGTCATACTCATTGTCATTGCTTGTGGTGTCGTATTGGCCGGGTCATTCTCCCACAAATATGGGTGAGGAGAATGATGGCTGGCCCGTGCGTCGGTGCGTCATGCTCGTGAACGAGTGCTACTTGGGGTACTTGGTCAGTCGTCGCATGCTTTACTTTAGCACTCCTAATTTATTTAATTGTAATTTACCTATCTACTTTATTTTTTCAGCTTATATTTTGCTAAACAAGGAGTTTATAAAATGCCTTTACCCTTTTTAACACAGTTGGTACCAAGGGATGGTCCCACATACCATACTGTTTGACGAAAACTGTTTTAGTAGGTAATTATCCAATTTTAATCGGTAACAGTAGGTAAAAAATAATATTTACATTATATATTAAGCAATTTCCTTTGGTTTGGTTTAACATCTTTATATATATGGGTAATTCTTCTGTACATGTGTTGACAGTGAACTCCTAAACGGCTGAACCGATTTGAATGAATTTTTGTGAATGTATCAAGTGGATTCGAGGAGATACACAAATAAAAAATAAAAAAGATGCGATCGTTTGTTACCTACCTATATCATGCAGGACAACGTCTATCGGGTCCGCTAGTTTTATATGAATGCTAAACAACAATGGAATGTATGGAAAAATAATATGTAGGTATTGAAGACTCACGAAGTTAAATTATTGATGAACCCTTTGACCATGCCGAAGACGCCTTGAATGAACATCATGATGTGTGGCTGCTGCAGTCTGACAGTTCCTGGAGCGAACACTTTGTGTTTGTTTATCTTTTGCAACCGTCTGAAGTTATGCCGACCAACACCGATTTTGCCAAATAACCGATACTGAAAAGAAAATATCTGTGATGAAAGCATTTTTCTTTCTGTACTTGTTTAGAAGAGAAGACCCACACTTCGAAATAAGTCCTGTAAAGAACACGTGTACAAACTTTTAATATTTTATTTACATCACGATGGTAGTAAACATGCTTTCGGCGTGACTGATGGTAGGGGGTTACCGTAGCACGGACGCCTGCTGCGCAGCTCTAAGGCGGAGATCTATAGAGCGTACTTGGACTTTGCTCTGACTAAACTTTCGAGATAAGACAAAATCGGTATTTATAGTGCAAACTTTGACTTTATCCAAGCCCAAGCTAAGCAAAGTCAAAGTTCTCAAAATCGACGACTCACGAAAATCTTTGGCTATTATACTATAAAAAATAATGGTGTACAAATGTCATAATTTTAAAATGACTATTGAACTTTGTCGCATAACATTCATTGAACATTGAACAGCTGTCATTAGCGATCCTTTCTCTCTTCTCTTGACTCAATTTCTTTCATAACTTAATATTTATTACATTTAACCAATTTTAGGCAACAAAATTTAAAAATAATCCAGTAATTTTAAGAAAACGGTGTTTTTGGACTATTATAAATTACAAAAAGAATTGTATCATTTGTTTTATCTTTTATTTTACAAAGAATTCAGCAGAAGATGATGCATGAAATGAAACATTTACTCGTACGCGGGCTAAGCAATGACATTGTCTATAGATTCCAAATCAATGCTTTGGCTGAGATTAGGCTGAGCAAAGTTTTGTTGGAGTGAAGTCTGAGCAAAGTCCAAGTACGCTCTATAGATCTCAGCCTAAGAACACACACGCCTTTCCGACCCTCCAAAACCCCTTCATTCAGCCGTGTACGCACTTACGAACACGAACATAGTGAACACAAATATCAATTAAAAAAATGTTTTTTATAAATACATACATATTATAGACAAATTACACCCAGACACAGAACAAACCTTTATGCTCATCACACAAAGATTTGTCCTGGGTGGGGATCGAACCCACGACCTCCGGCTTAGCAGTCAGGGTCACTAACCACTAGACCAACAGGCCAGTCAAACGTGAAATCTCACGGAACTAACTAAAGGACAATGATCCGCATTTTCTACCCTTGTAGTTGTGTTTTATCCTTTTTCTTTCGTACTTACCCCTGTCCCCCCATCACTAGGTAGAAAAAATAAAACAAACCTGCGCATCACTCATGTATATGGGTTTTTCGAAAATAATCCATGTGACTACTTCGTTGCATCCTGGTGATGTGAGCGACCCTGCATATGTATAGTACAGTAACAAGTTTGGACTCAGCAGTTGGCTACAAACAAGAAATAAATTATTTAAGACAGGCAGTTTTACTTCTCTCTAGGAATTGAGTAGTAGCCAAAGATTCTATGGGAATGAAAAGCCAGACACACGCTAATTTATACAGGTGTACTTCGCTGAATCGAATGCCAAATAGTTGCATTTCAATTGATCGAACACCTATACATCGAACATTTAAATACTCAAACGTTAGGAATGGTTTTTTTTAGTAAATCTTGTATTTTTTTGTTTCGATCAATTAAACATTCGATTCTTTTTATTCTGAACACTCGATTTATTGAGTGTACGTTAAAATAAATGTTCGATTTTTTAATTATTCGATATTATGAACGTTCGAGTATTTAGATGTTCGATGTGATTTGTGTTCGATCAAATTCAATTATTTGGCATACTATTCGGCATAGTAGGTACATCCAACATAACTTTACCAAAACAGTGACACTTGCCTCAAATTGAGGAGTGCTCCACTTATTCTGTTGCCAGTTTCAATGAGCTGAGGGATGTGTTCCACTATCTCTCGTGCTTGTAACTGGTAGTTTTCTAAATCTGCTTGTACCTGATAATGGCAAAAAAAATAAAAAATATAAATTATGTATAGATATCTAGGTACTGTTGGGACAAGTTCTATGACATAAGGCTCAATTAGATTTGTTTTGCCTTCCAATTGAATTATTAACGGTTTTCCCACTTAAACTTGATTAACATTTTAGCCTGTACTAGCATCCGAATCTTTTGTTTACATTTTTAGTTAAATAAAAATGGCTATGGTTTAACTGCGTACTAAATGTAGCAAAATTGATGCCTTTGCAACCCAAAAAATGGTAGCTTACCTTCTAACCTAACCTATCCATGTCGTCGATCCGCCCAAAAAGGAGCAGAGGCCAATTTCACCCCCGAGTATCCTTAACTTAATTGGTGTAGGTACATTTGCTAAATTTGGTTCACATTTGCTAAATTTGTATCAGGCATTATTTATTTGACATGCAAATTTACTAATTTAGACTTGCGGTTTTTGGTCCACGTTTCTAATTTTGATATACTTATTACTTAGGTTGTATTTTTTTGGGTAACATTAATTGGTAGACAAATACTTTTTTGAAGAACAAAGTATTTGTTCGCAATTAAAATTATGTTCCTACATCAGGTTTTACTGTAGGTATCAGTAAAATAATATGTTAAACAAAGTGTATTTGCCTACACCTCACAGAATAACGATAAAATATATATTTCTAAAGTAAAATGCGACGTAATTTTTTCCCAGTGAAAGCATTTCTTGATACTTTTACAAAATGACTCAGATAAACTAGCGGGGACGTGTCAAGGACAAATTTTATGCAATCATTTGTAATCAGTCGTTATGTAGGTAAGTGAGGTAGGTAGGTATAACACATTTGAAGCGATTGCACTTTTGATTTCAAAACATTCAGTGTAATATATAACACTCTTAATTAGGCAATAATATACCTTTTGGCTGTAATTTTATTTTAAATATTATTGTTCTGTTCATAGGTACTCGGTTCATTTACTTTTATGAAATTTTAATTATACGAATATTTTTTTTAAAATGGGGTAATTATTGAAAAGTTGGAAAACATTTTTAAACAGCTCGAGTATTTGTTATTAATTTCAGCTTGATACCACATTCTTGAGAAAAATATTCCTGACAGACGGAAAACGGAGTGGTCTTATAAGGGTACCGTTTTTTCCTTTTGATGTAGGTACGCAAACCTATAAAACCGCCATCTTGTAAAATAAAGCGTAATAGAAAATTGTAGCTTTTAATGAATTTGGGCTAGCGAAATGTATAGAGAGAGTTTATTATATTATGTTTTCTTGTAGATTTACTTACATTACAAAATACTGCGACAATAGCGAGTCCATCAGACACAGTCAGTGCTTCTTTTACAGTCAGATCCGACCGCACGTGCACAAAGTGTATCTCCATTGGATATCTGTCATTAAATTATGTAGATATCTATTATGTATTTGTTATATTAGGTAGGTACTGGTATAAGTAAAGCGAGACATTAAATAAAAAATATTATATTAGATATTTTCACAACTCAGGCGTGTTTGTATTGTTCACGACAGCAAAAAATCCAATAATTTAAAGTGATAAATGCAGATGGGGTTAACCCTATTCATCCAGATTTTTTTTAGAAAAGGTAGTTTTTTGCACACTATTTTCTCACTCATTATTTCTTGCAATAAATAAAAGAAAAATATATACCTTATGTGGCAATAATGCTATGTACTGTACCAGTACGCAGCATTAATGCCACATGAGAATTAAAATATGAGAACATAAATCTTTGTGGTATCCGAAAACATTGCATTCAAATTAGCATAGATCCGAGCTTGTCATACGTAGCAATTCTATGTGCATACCTATCTGTTCACAATCTAATAGATACAAATAAACACAGATACAAACAGATACAAATAAACTCAAAGTAAAAAATTAAATATACACTGTCTAAAAATTATTCGTTGACAAGATTCTTTTATGAGAAGAATTAGCATGGCTCTCTAGCCATTTGCGATAAATGGCAGAAATTCCGAATGGGTTAACTTAAAAATTTAGAACCTTTAGCCCAATTAATATGAAACTTTGTACACACATGGTGACATAACCACTGACGTCGAAAAACAGAAACAAAAATTTCAAGTGGCCAATTCAGAATACGCATCTAATAGAATTAAAATACGCACGGACGGAGCCGCGGGCCATAGCTAATGAGATATAATTTGTAAAACATAAGGGCACTGAGCCTAAATCCAGAATTAAAACAAGACAAAGGGCGATCTTCTTTAGGACCAACGGAAGTCAGAGAAAAAAGAGTTTTTATAAGGTACCTATTACAGGTCGGGTACCTAAGTTATATTATGAATAGAGGTGCTCACTTGACGCCATTGACAGAGTGCTCCGATAGCCAATGGAAATGTATTTGTTCAAATCTGTACTTATCTCGTAAAGGACCACCTGTTAACGTAGGGTGGATTGCTTCCTCTCCCTCTGAGCTAAATTGTACTGAAACAAAATAAAATATATTTATCACTCCACACTTAACTGGTCACGGGGCCAGCCAGAACATCAGCGTTGCGACTTATTTATTATTGTAGCATTAGCTGAGGTTGGAACCATTTGTGGTCTCTTACAGGAGCATGGTTGTAATATGTTTATTAAAAAATAAAAATGATTTATATTTAATACTCCCAGATTCCGGGCTGATAATTAGATTTTTGTGACAGAAAACCCAAAACTAAATTTGCCCTTAGGTATTTAATTAAATTATTTTCATTATTATAGTTTTAAAGTGTAAAGTTTTATATTTTGATAATAAACATATCATCATCATCATATCAGCTCAATGACGTCCACTGCTGAACATAGGCCTCACCTAATTTCCGCCACAGCGAGCGATTTTGTGCCGCCCGCATCCAACGGCCAATAAACATATACTTTAAGCATATTGAATAAAAAGAAATTGCCCGTATAAATCTATTTCTAGCTATATTTTGTTAGGTCCTATGTAGTAGTAGGAGAAGTCTATTGCTTTCTTTTGTGTTATTTCATTATTCAGACACCGGACTCAGACTGATATCATCACTCTAATACCTATAGAGAGAGATCCCAGAGCTCCCAGACGTTACTCATTTTCTGAGAAAATAAATGTAGACGAGAAGGTAGTATGTACCATGAAAATCCATTAGTTTTTCCACAGCTTAGCTCAAATACTTTTAGTATGGTACCAGAGAGCTATAATTGCGCGTTATAAAGGTAAAACTTAACTTTATATGAACTGACATTTATGGCTGAAAAAAATTCCGACAGATCTGAATCAGGGGGCATGTATAAAAGTTTATCTTAAAAAGACAACGCCCGCACTAGGGAACAAGCCCTGTGTCGCGGGGAGCTTTACAAACATGAAACTAACGGACACAAAGTAAACCCAGACTAGAAACAAATATCTATGAATCACACAAATATTTGTCTCGTGTGGGAATCGAACCCACGTCACCCAGCACGGCGATGTAGTGGCGAGGCGACCACCTTAACCATTGCGCCACGGTGACAGTCATATAGTCATATAGTATATATTATTATGAGCAATAAAAAAATTAAATTATGTCACCGGTATGTCCATTGTTGATTCCCGACACAAGCACACGGTTATAACCAGTAAATATAAGCGGCCCGTTTCTGATAAACATCTGCTCCTGATCGTGGATAACTTCATCAGTTTTTATGTCTATGGGTGACTGTCTTACGCCGCCCTGTTTGCACTTCTGACCAGGCCAATCCATTTCATCTGAAAAGTATCATTACAATTTACAACTGCGGCAGGAACTTCGCTTCGCCTACCTACGGCTTTAGTACGGTTTCTGATACCAAAATAAGTTGTATTTTTGTGGGTAACATTAATTGGTAGACAAAAAAATATTTTCTATTCACCACCAATTACAAAGGTCCTTAAAAAGTCCAGTTTCATACAAAATCAACCAAATTGGGACTCTTTTTGCGACGCCCTGGAATAAAAAGTCTTAATATTTTTGAGATTCCATATAAACATAAGATAATAATACAAAAAATTGTGGACTCAGTAGTCATTGGCATGTTGGTCTAGTGGTTAGTGACCCTGACTGCTAAGCCGGGGGTCGTGGGTTCGATCCCCACCCAGGACAAATCTTTTGTGTGATGAGCATGAAGGTTTGTTCTGTGTCTGGGTGTAATTTATCTATAATATGTATGTATTTACAAAAAAAAATGTATGTAAGTAGTATATCAGTTGTTTAGTACCCATAACACAAGCAAATATAATTGCTTAATTTGGGACTAGATGGCGCTGTGTGAATGTGGTAGAATATTATTATTATTATTGTACCGATAGTTGTGACCGATCTGAAGAGGCTCGAGCTAGGTGGTTTGATAAAGAGCCGGACACAGAAGGCAGTGCTCCTCGACACGGCACGTAATGTGAGTAGTTCCTTTCTCTAGAGTCCTAACCATCGGCAATTTGGACTCTGTTCATGTTCATGTCAGCGGGGGCCCCACATTATTTTTATATTTTTAAATGTAAATTTGAAGGTTTTCGTAGTTGACCAATGGGTTTGCAAAAATTTTTGTGTCGCCAGCAAATATACTGATATTACATTTTAAACAGTGTGGAACATCGAAACTGTAAATAATATAGACCACAGGACCTTAGACGGAGCCCTGCGGCACACCACTTTGTATTGTTCGTGGATTTGATAAGGCTTCACGCACTTTTACTTGGTCTTGGTCTTTGTTTTAAAAATGCTTTGATCCAGGTCAATAGATTGCCTCGTATTCCCACGTGTTCTAATTTCTGTAAAAGTCTCTCAATCGGGACTTTATCAAAAGCATTTTTGTAATCTAGATAAATTACATCAATAGGCTCTCTCTTATTAAAATCTTTGGTCCATGATGATAGGCAAGTTAGCAAATTGGATACCGTTGACAGATGCGGACAGAAACCATGTTGTTGGTTGGGAATTATTGGGTGGTCAATGAAAAAGTTTCTGATATGCTTGACAATGATTTTTTCTATAGTTCGAGGCCTCTTATTTACTTCCCTTTATAAATATAGGCAGTCTTCCACGAATCGGGTAGGATATCTGTATCAAATGACACCTACATTATCGTAGATAAGTTTTCGGTAAGGTCACATTTATGTAGTATCTTTACAGGTATTTCATCTGGTCCTGGTGAGGAATCTGTTTCCATTTCTTTGATAACTAAGTATTTGGATTTTGTCTTTTGTGAACAATATTTTTCTATGGAGTAATCGACTCGAAGTCGATCCAATATTGGCAGTTTATGCGTTGGTTCTTTCTGGTAGACACTTTCAAATTGGTCTGCAAATGCTTCAGCTATTTCGTTGGGTTTAGTTACAATTTTGACATTTTTATTATGAAAAGTAGTTGGTACACTTATCTCGGATATTACTAGTAGTCTGATATAAGAATAGAATTTTTTAGGCTCAGCTTCTAGTATGCTGCTTTCATATACAATACGTGCTGCTCTGCTTTGGTTTATAAGTTTATTATTGATTTTTCTAAGTATATTCTCTAAAGTTTTTTCAAGTCCGGTCAAGATATATCTGTTCCAAGGCTCCATTTTGAGTTTAATACGCTGTTTAATGTCACTTGATATCCAAGGTTTATTTGTGGTGCGATAATTACGTATAGTTCGAGGCACATATAAGTTAATTGTTTCTCTAAGAGTACTTAGAAACATCTCATACTGACTTTTTACATAAGTTTGTTGTGCTTCCAAGAGCGATATCAAATTTCTCTTTGATTTTATCATAGTCTGCTTTTTTATAATTAAATCGCTATTGTTCAGGATTCCTGTGTGTTGTGTGTGGACTGTATAGTGTATAATATTATAGGCTTCTTTGTTCAGCGTACAAATTTATTGTTAATTCCGAAAAAGGTATATAATACAATTTTGATTGGGTATGGACTGTTCCGGACGAGGTTTTGAAATTGACTGAGCTGGCGTCGCGACGTAGAGTGGCGTCATAACTGACGAGCCCCCGTCTCGTCGTCGCGATGTGTGACGTAAGCCGGATGACGCGTATGCCGACCATAGACCAGGCGGCGCTCGTTGTTGGGTTCAATTCCCAACAGCTATGTTGGTTTGCTGTATTGAGTTTCAGCTTGAAGATGTATGGTTGCCAGTAGACAGGTGTGGTCACTCTTTCCAATAGGTGCTTGATGGTCGATATCGGTTATTAATCCTTCAACATTAGTAAGGATTAGATCTAAAACTGATGGCTGGTTTCCCCTTTTGAAATCTCGTATTTTTATCCACTAACTGTTCAAGGTTGCTGCCCTGATACCACTGAACAAAGTTATCTTCTTTTGGTGTAAGATATGAACTATCTTCAAGGGGCCACTTCACTCCACCATAGTTAAAGTCTCCCATTATAACCACTGTATTTGATTGAAACATTTCCTGAGGATGACATGCCCAGGTCCAGGGCGCCTACAAACCCAACCAATAATCATAATTTAGTAAGGATAAACAACTCACTGTCATAGTTCCAATTTGGCACGAATGGCATGCTGGAGTCCTTGTCATTATTGCCCGTTGACGGCACGATCTCTAAGGCAAATACAATTTATTAATATTGTAGATCCATTAAGTGCGTTCCATTTTTAGTACGAGCAAAATAAAAATATTAATGGATGTATCTGGCATAGCGGGACGAAACGACAATTTTATTTTAGTCCCCAACATACTAACATATTATTATAATATCGAAAGGCCCTTCGTATTCTGGTGTATAACCCGCAAATTAAGGAAAACTGTATTTAAATGTCCGGGGGAATCAAACAGAGTTATAATTAGATGGGTCCCGGGGCATTTGGAAATAGATGGGAATGAAAAGATGGATGCACTGGCCAGAAATGGCGCTAACCACCTGATGAGAGGGCCAGGACCATTCTGTGGTATCTCCAAAGAAAGAGCCCAGACCTTTTTCAACGAACTGTGCCAAATGAAAGCGCAAAGAGCATGGTAATCCACTCTCCGACAGAGCCACTCCAAAGTGCTTATAAAAGGACACTACAGAAAACGTACCAAAAAGATGCTACAATTCAATAGGTACAAAGCTTCAGCGGTGACAAGAATCCTCGGCAGCCACTGCGAACTAAACTACCATATGTTTAAACTTAGCCTGAGCCAGTCCAAAATGTGCAGATATGGCATAGAGTAAAAGGAAACTAATTACAATTTCCTCTGATCATGTATTAGCATGTCCTCTACTCATGTGGACGACTCATGCACAAATAGAAGGATCAAATTAGGACAGCACCAAGAGTGCAACCTGCAATAAGATACAAAATATTTCTGCTCACAAAATCTGGAAGTTTTGACAGGACTAAGCAGAGAACTATAGATAACAAGGGCGTTACAAAATATCAGTCCTGATAGAGCTAGCAAAGAGGCCAGTGACGGCTCTTGGCCCAATAAATAAATAATAATAATCCCAGAATAGTATGGCCGTGAAATAGTTTAAATACAACAAGGCACCGGTAGATGATGGAGTTAAGACTGAGCTTCTGAGAGCGAGTGGAAAACTGGTATTTAAAGTCCTCCAGAAGCTCTTTAATACCGTCATACTCAAGAGCATTACGCCACAAGCAGTGGCGTGGTGATACTGTTCTCAAGAAGAATGGTAACACTCTTCTCAAAATTTACAAGTCCATCACGCTGATGAGCCATATCTACAAGCTGTTTTCAGGAGTCATCACGAAGCGTCTCACGTGCAGGCTCGACGACTCCTGATTAAGCCGGTTTCCGAAGAGGCTATAGTACCATAGACCACATACATTCGCTGCGGTAGGTTATATAGAAGACCGAGGAGTACTTATAACCGGCCGCTATGCTTAGCGTTAGTGGATTATGACGAAGCCTTTGATTCGGTAGAAGCATGGGCAGTGCTACAGGCATTCCATAGATGCCGAATTGGCCACCGGCATATCGAGGTGTTGAGGTGTTTGTCCTATATGAATATTAATTACCTCATTCATTTCGAATTTCTCAAAATACAGAGAGCAAAACTAAAAAATAACTTTATATTTAGTGATAAAGTACTAATATAATATGTGTTTGTTCATGACTCCTTTTTTACTATTTACTACTAAGTACCATTATTTTTACTATAAAAAAGAATGGGACGAAATAGGCAAATGAATTGGGATAAACGGGAAATAAATGCTGAAAAAATTGTTTTGGAACGAACAGAGCATACAAAGTGGGACGTTAGAGGATTTTTTATGGGAAAAAACTCAGTGGGACAAAGACGATGCACAAATCATAAACTGTTTTCGCTATGTTAGGCCGCATGCAGTTTTCCGGACACAATTACACAATCGCGGCAGATACCTGCTTAGAATTTCACCACAGAAAATCCAAAGGGTTACACAACTAATGTACCTTTTATACACAATTATTTTAGACACAATTAAAATTATAATAAAGGTAAGTACGTACTTAAACATAAAAGAGTAAAGTAAATTCTGAACATGTTCACAATCCACACTGGTCAATAGCAAATGTGATAATACCAGTGAGATCTTGGGAATTGATATGTTTATTTATTAAATAAATAAAATCAACAAATACACTTGTACGGTATTGTCAATCATAAACACTATTATTGTTTTGTTAATATCCGCTGTTGATAAACAGTCTCTCATATTAAAGGTTATGCACCGACATCTATAGGCATTTGTGAATTTGAGACGCGGGCCACTATCATTATCATTATATCAGTCCTATGACAATAATCTAAGGAATTATTTAAATAACACCACGCTATGGGCAACAGGAGCTGTACAGTAGTGAAATAAAAGACGGGAGGGAAGCCCCGCGTGGCAGCTAGTATTTAAATACGTTGTTTTCATTATACACATGAAATTAAAACGAAACGAAATCAGAAGTGCAACTATATGTTTAAATATTAACATTGTCAAATTAGCCAAAAAAATTTCAGCTATAAAGCTGCAAATTTGATAAGCTTCATTTTGTCATTAACTTTTTCTCAAAAGTCGACAAGAATCTTAAGGATTTTTTTCATATATCTCGCTTCCTATCGTTAGCTAATATATTTTTCATGAAAGTTGAAGATCATAAAATTTTCATCATGTTTTATTAGGCCATTGAAATGTTACAATTTAAGGACCGAATAATTTTTGGGACATGTGTGGGGGTTCAATTGAAGCTTAACTTCAAGTTTGTGGGGTCGCCACCCTTGTCCCCCGGCTGCCATCTTGGAAGAAGTGGCGAAAACACTTTTTTCACGATATCTCGGAAACTATGCGTCTTACAAAAAATGTTTAGTTATAATTTTTAGCAAATTGTTTTGCCGTCAAATATGTTTATAACTTTTTAAACGTGGTTAATTAAATAAGAACAAAACCATAAAATCTTAAATTACGTTACCTACGTGGATATTTTAGTGCTTCACCCCGACATGTCGCATCTATTTGAACTGTATTACAAACACCCGTGCATATTGCAATCTTCATAACAAATAGTTAATCTCCCTTATATGTATTATTATAATTATTAATAAAACAAAAAAAACGAACATAAATTATGGACCATTGAGTAAAAGTGCTTTCTAGTCTCATTGATATAATATAGTAGTGAAAATTGTATGGTTTTATTTAATTTACCATGTCTGTTAGAGAGATTCGATCCTTATGGTTGACCCTATCGATCAAGGCTATAAACAGTACCTACAGGGTATTATTTTTTGGGATTTTAGCTGGTTCGATTCCATGGTATAAGCAAGTGAGTTTCCGAAAATCTCTGAATACAGCTTTGTTTTTTTCTTAAAATAAAGGAATGTTTCGATTGAGTAAAATGATCTATCTCCAATATTTTAAGTACTTTCCTTTCAGGTGACATCACAAAATTCCACCCTGTATATGCATCTCAAATTTAATCTCAAATCGGACATCAATAAGTAAGTTAAGTTTAACTTGTAAGACTTGATGATAATATACAGCCATTGGAACTGGTGGAACCAAACAAAAATTTATAAAATATTAAATCAATTAATATACAATGCAAATTATTATCTTGGATTTATTGTTTGTAGTAACCTTCTAGGATGGATTATTTACCGAGGCACAAGATTCACACTCTGTGCGCTGTATCTCAAAAACGGTAAAGCGCATAAAAAAGTATTTGAATCAAAACTTGTTGAGAATTTTAAGGTCTTCAACTTTATGAAGAGTGTATTATCATTGGCACGATAGGAAGCGAGATATAAGTAAAATGACATTTTTGTTTACCTTTTTTTTTTTTTTTGTTTTTTTTTTTTTTTTTTTTTTTGGGGAAATGCCTGACGCATACCCCTCGGTCTTGGGGAAAGAACCGAGAGGTTATGTGGGGCTCGCTTTTTGTTTACCTTAAATAACTTAAGTATCGGACACAAGATCGTTGTCGAGTTTTAAGGCAACGTTTAAACAAGTTTCCAGCTTTGTCAAACACTACTACTAAAGCCGGACCGGACTGACTAAAGCCTCTTTATTAAACAACACAGCAATGTGCTTTGAAAACATGCATTCATTGGTTTTGTTTATATTATTGTTGTTTTATTGTGTTTTCAGAGATTAAAAAACATTGGGTTTATGAAATATGAGTTACCATTCGGTGGAAATAATGCATTCTTATCACATCAATGTGCATGTTTACATATTTTTTAAACACTAATTTAGTTTTGTTGTAATTTGATTACTTACAGATGTTAAATGAGCCGCCTACGGATCGCTCGCTGTGCCAGAGATTATGTGTAGCCTATGTCCAGCAGTGGGCGCTGATAAGATGATGATGATGATTAGGTATACGAGGGAGTTTAGTAGACCTGAAATATACAGCAAGATACCTACGAGCAGATATTTAGTTTGTCGCTAAGAATCAAGACTTTGAATACAAAATAAAAGACAGATAGAAATCACGGTACACTGGAGTATGATCAACAAGGTCCTTAGAGCTGTTGGATTTGAAATTCCTTCTTTTTATTTATAAAACGTTTTATTATGTTCATTCATCTAGGTACAAAGTTATTTTATAATAATGTTATTACATATTTTAAAACTATTATTACTTAATATTAAAATTTGGCGATCAGAAAAAAAATTATAATTAAGAAACTGAATACAGCTGATGCAAAATACACGATTGAAATTACGTTCGTTAATTTGCAGCATCAGATAAAATAAAAAAAACGACAAGTGAACTTGTATCACAATACTATTATTATTATTATATATACTCGTAGTATAGTTATTGGTCGTCAGTCAAGTGGCTCGTGCCGTATCTATGATCTAGACAGATCTAGACTAATAGATAAATCTGTTCTCGTGTCCCCTCCTTGTTTTATAACTTCCGATCGTAATAGGAAATCTAGACTGCAGTAGAATGTCTAAAGATAGGTCACTGTCTTGATGTAACATACTGTTAACGATTGGTATAATCATCATCATTATAACCTATGAACGTCCCACAGCTAGACACGGGTGCTCCAAAGAATGTGGAGGGAATTTAGCCTACTATACTACGCTGTTGGCCAGACGGGTTGGTATAGGGTTAGTTTCGAATTTTCCATTTATCACAGTGCTCTTGTCTGCATAAGGATTACCTTATTATATTATTATGAAACTAAGGGACTAAGGGAGTACTCTTAGTCGCGTTTTACGACACTCACGGGTTGAGATGAGGTATTGAGAATATGTATTCTTAATCCGGATTTTTATTTATTTATTTAAACTTTATGCACAATAAAGTACAAAGGAGGGCTTAATGCCAAAGGCATTGTCTACCAGAGAAGAGCATGGTAGGTGCAAGTGGAAGAAAATAATTTAAAGAAGCTACAATATTCGGTTGAACAAATTAGAAGTTACTACGCAATAAAAAATAGTACCTAGGTCATACATGAATTGCAAATTCCTAAACATTAAGTAATTAATATTTCTTCGCAAATATCGATAAACTTATGGTAAAAAGAAATAGTTTGTTATCTTAAATATGTAGGTAATATTATCTTATCTACATAACAAATACTATTTTTGATTAAGTAGGTTATACTTGGTTAAAACTCGCGAAAATCTTTAACACTTCCATAAAACTTATTGAGGTTACCTTGTACGAGTATGAAATGTAAAATAATAGACATACTACGTTTTACAGTTTTCAAATATTTACATAGATTAACTGAAATGTTTTGGTGTCTCTTAGTGTTTATACAAAAAGTAGTAATTTAGTTCAGTTTTGTTACGTCCACATAAGGAAAATTTCTCCGTATGTTGTTTTAACGTAATAAAAAATAAAACAAAACTTATTAATTATGTTTAAAATTAATTTACAATGATTTAGTTAGTTACAAGTTAGAAAAAATACCAAGAAGTATTTTTCTTATTCATAAATTGAACTTTTTCGCCTTATATACATAGCGAAGAAGAAAAATCTTAAATGTTCGTGGACTTAGAGTCCATGCGGTAAGACACCATTATAGGCATCGACTATTTGCTCTTTATTTTCCAAGTACCCAGTTTTACATAAACTTCTTACAGTGAAACAATGCAAGTGAAATTGCGTGCGGAAGTAACAATGTAATATTTTATAAAGGATATCCCAGTCTAGATTTGCGAGCCATTACGTAACTTCCGCGTCCTTGTAGACAACAGCTCATACGAACCTATTAGTAATGCGACCTGTGTTATATAAATAGACTAACTCGTCGTAAGTCGTATTTCTGTTCGTTAAAATTGTTTCGCCATTATTTCAACTTTTAGGTTTAACTTGATTGTACTTAGACAAATTTGAATGATAAACGTCTAATCTAGTTAAGAGAGACTTTGTTTCAAGATAGCCAAGTGTTTGGCTGTCTCTCTGGCATTAAAATTGCTGGTGGGCCGGTTTTGTCAACTATCTTAAAACAATATGACTGTCACCGTGGCGCAGTGGTTAAGGTGGTCGCCTCGCCACTACATCGCCGTGCTGGGTGACGTGGGTTCGATTCCCACACGAGACAAATATTTGTGTGATTCATAGATATTTGTTTCTAGTCTGGGTGTACTTTGTGTCCGTTAGTTTCATGTTTGTAAAGCTCCCCGCGACACAGGGCTTGTTCCCTAGTGCGGGCGTTGTCTTTTAAAAAAAAAAAAAAAAAAAAAAAAATAGCAGACTTATGATATTGTTTTTTGTCTGCTTTATTGTACCATGTCATCATCGTCATTACAACCCATAAACGTCTCACTGCTGGGCACGGGTTTCCTCCAAAGATTGTGCAGGGAATTAAGCCTACTATACCACGCTGGCCAGACGGGTTGGTATAGGGTTAGTTTCGAATTTTCCTTTTCTTGCAGTGCTCTTATGTGCTTATAGTCCCTTCATCGACTTTTCCGACACCCACGGGTTGAAATGGTACAGTGACATTATTTATTCTTAATCCGTCACGACACGAATAGTTTGTCAAACAACTTAAAATACACGTTTACCGTAGCCTATGGACGCCAGCAACACTAGAATCATCATATGTGCGTAAGTAATAATTCTATACTGTAGTTCTTTGGAAAATCTTCGCCACCACATACCACAGCTGTTCGCTTTTTATACATAGTGCATTTTTAGGGTTTCGTACCCAAAGGGTAAAACGGGACCCTATTACTAAGACTCCGCTGTCCGTCCGTCTGTCACCAGGCTGTATCTCATGAAGCGTGATAGACAGTTGAATTTTTGCATGTTTTTTATAGAATTTTTATAGATAATGGTACGAAATCACTACTTACGAGTCCAACTCGCAATTGGTCGGTTTTACTATCTCAATTTAAACAAACATTTGCAACATTCACTTCTTGAAAGAATCTTGATATAATTATGATATAAAAAATTTCACTTGATTCACCTTACAGTATGAACAATAAGAATAATAATTTAATATTCCGAAAACAACAACAGTAAACTAATTTACATACAAAACAACACATTTGCATAAAACAATACTTTACTGTTAATTCTTGTTTTCTTATTATAAACTGAGTTGAGATTGTCATGAAAGTTAAATTAGGTTGGTCTCTCCTTGCCAACCACCCGTCTTATGTATGCATTGAAACTTTCCACAGAAATTGTTGTTTTAATCTTATATCAACTAAGGGACAATGACATTTGTAACTATTTCATACATGGTACAAAGTTATGTATATTAGTACAAGATCCCATTAAGGAATATATACCCTCATCTGTTATTTATTAGTGATAAAAAATAAATGATAGATAATATTCACATTGACTGATAATATTAATATCGTGCGCAAAGTTTTTTGTTGGAGATATTTCCAGTATGGTGGAATGAGATTGGAGTCCATACCTTTTATTTTTTTCATAAAGTGCTCTCATCAATTATTTAGTCGAAAAAATATCAAATGAAAGCCTATTTACAGGGGGGGGACATACATTTTACCACTTTGGAAGTGTCTCCTGCGCAAACTATTCAGTTTAAAAAAAATGAACTTAGAAACCTCAATATCATTTTTGGAGACCTATCCATAGATAGCCCCACACGTATGGGTTTGATGAAAAAAATTTTTTTGGTAAGTATGGGAACCCAGGGAAATTAAGAATAAAATATTATCCGGGCGCGATTTAACTAGGCAACCTATTTGCAATAAGTCAATGTGAATATTATCTATCATTTATTTCATATCACAAATAAATAACAGATGAGGGTATAATATATTCCTTAATGGGATCTTAGACCATATTATTATGTCGTAGACCGATTTGAAAATTCGTACTTTCGCGAATTTACAAGGGATCTTGCGAAAAAAACATTTAATTAGACTAAAAATCATGACGACTGAGCCTTTTTATCTAGCCTACCTTATTCCCATCTGGCTTATAAAGCAAAAACAATATCATTTTCCAGTAAGACTGAGACAGCTCAACTGCTTAGTTGAGCAATCTAATTGAGATGGGGAAGAAGGTGGGGGGAAGTGAATAATTTTCTTAGTTAGTTAATGATGATGACGTCTGACTTTGCCTAATTTTTATATAGGCTTAGCTTTCTTGGGAATCATCGGTGTTTAAAGGACTATATCGCAGAAGTCAAGCAATTATCTCTGTGACGAGAAGTTAAAGTTTAAGAAGTGAAGTAATTTTATAGCTAACAGTTTACACATACTGTCTTTTTTTAGATATAAATATAGTCTGAAAAAAAAAACTTAGCTACAGACGTCAAAATATTATATGCAAATAGAAATCGCGCGTTCATAGAAAAAATCACCCCTCCCCCCTGGTGATATTTCGTGGTTTTTCCCAACCCCCTCTTTTCGAGCCTTACGTGATTAATGGAAGACCCCCTAGTTAATGTGATGTTTCTAACGTCCATTTTGGCTTTTACGAATGTGGGAATAATTCTCTAAGTGAAAAAAAAATAATTTACAATTATTTTCGAAATAATGTTGTGTCGTCATACGACGTCAGTTTGCATATCCTGTTTCATTTTTATCAATCATATGATATTAATTTGGGTTGTAATACTTTTATATATTTATAATCTATCAATCAATAAAGCGATAAGACACCTAATAATAGAATATCAGTAGTTATTGTGTCTAAGAATAACTATTTATTACACTTTAAATACCACTACAATTGTTTGACGTATTATTACCTAAATAAAATACGTATAGTTATACGGTTTTGATAATAATTATAATAAAGTTTGGTACCTATATACCTAAATGTAGCTTTTTGTTTTTCAATGTATGTATATTTAATATCTGTGGTATACGTACAACAGTTTAAAATTAAATGTTAAATATTAATTTACTCATTTTTACTATTCTATCTTTTTTTTTAGTTGCACATAATTTACATCCTCAAGTTTACCCTTCTTTCCTTTATCACTCTCTATAAGGTTTGCCATTAGAAAATCTAATACTTACCTTTGTATGTGGTACATATGATTTTGTTTATATCATAAGATTATTATTTATATTTTTGTTAGTATAAGAAAAATTAATGGCACCCGTAAGCTACTTGATTTTATCGCTTTCTAAAATTAGCGCATTGTCCATGTCCATTGGTGTTTTAATTTTTGAATATCACCTTTATTTTTCAGAGTAACAATGATTGTGATTATCAATTACCGAATTGATCACGATAGTTATCAAATATTACGTATATTTAGTAATATCAGACAAGTGCATGGCAGGAGACTGATATATCGTAATATTGATTAATTCTACATCGGATCACTATCTGCTAAGTCCGGTTGCCGGCAAATATTGCACACGATAGTAACGTCTAAAATAAGTGAAGCACATAATTATGATTTATTTTTCGAGATCCATCAAAACTTCGAAAGTGTCTACTAGAGCCAGGTCCATGAAGGCAGTAATGAAGGGAAACCTTCCATTGTATATAAGGCACAATTTTGTCTAGGTACATGTATTGTGTATTCTTGCTGTCCTAACCTACGGTGCACAAACGTCGGTCCTAACGGAGTCTCAGAAATCCAAACTCAAGATTTGCCAGAAAGCGATACAAAAACAGCGTCTTGGATCAGGCTCAGGGACAGATGAAAAGTCTCTCTTAGCATCTGGAGGCTTTTAAGATCTCTAAGTATGGTATAATAGGCCCGTGGCTTTTATAACGGGTAAGGACAAAGAGCAGTGTGAAAGAAAAATAAAATTGCAATTTATATTGTATGTTTTTAATAACTAAAAATTATTTACATTATCTTTTTAAGACCCATTTTACATCATGCAAGTTTTGAAAGCCGTTATAATCTGACTGAAACATATTATAGAGATAGACAAAGAAATAAACTTTCAAGACATGCATATTGTAAAAGGCTATAGAAATACTAGTGACACTTTCTTTTGACCAATTCAATTCACAGCCAGTTTCAAATTATTTATACTTAAACAAAATCACAAAGCAAACATAATATTCTCTAATAACAACTGGAACAATATATTTTATTTTTCATTCATGAATTTAAAATTATACACACAGAAATAATGATATTTTTAATTTCTCTACAATGTCTTTAGAATACCATAAATTCAATTCAGATAGATTTATAATCCCTCATTGTTTCATAATTTATAAGTATTATGATTAATATTGACGGTGATTAAAATTATTGTTTATATATCAGACAATAATATCGGCTTTTAGTTTGACGTTTAATATTAGCCTTATATCTAAAGTCTAGCTTGTAATCAGATTGAAATTAGTTGTAAGAATTTATTGCTGATCATCATGTATCGCTATGATTCAACACACGTGATAGGATGGATATTGTGTTTGTAAACGGTTTAACATGTACCAAAAGCGTGATATTTGCATGAAATACTATACTGATCACCATAGGCTGAGTAAAAACATCAATAAATTCAAAAATAATGAAAATATCAGATTAAATTTCGGTTGGCAATCATTAATCTTAGTCCACAGTGTTTTAGTACCACAGTGAATCGAGTGACAGCAAACTTACAACTGTAGGATATCACAAAAGCAAGTAACTCTCATCGCAGACTTCTGTCTGACTAACTTTTCTCAACGCAGTGTAGTATTGTTGTGCACAACAATAGCATTATCTTTTTAATTCAGTTTACATAATACATTACCTTGTCTGAATACTCTGAATACTAACATAATTACTTCAATATAGGTAATATTACTTTGAATCAACTAGTAATTGAATCTAAAATAATTATAAAAATTCAGAAGAGATTAATAACAGTAATTCTTAAAATTTTAGCATTAAAACATAAAGATAAAAATAGAGCCTCTGATCAGATAAATGATCAATTAATCAAAAAGTCTTTCAAATCAACACATGCACGAGTTTTAATTAAAATAATTTATACAATCTATATTGCAATGACTAGAAATCGGCAATCATTAATTTTATTGGAACTTATGTTGAGCTAAATGATTGGTAACTTTTTAAATAGCGAATAGGTTAACCTACTTTTAAATATGTACTATATATTTCATCCAGATATAACGATAAAAATTTAATATTTACTGTAAATATCTAGATGTTAGATACATGCATTTCATCCGTTAAGATACTCTACGTATTAAATTGTTATTAATATAATAATAATACATAATAAGCTTCTACTTAGAGTCTATTTAAATGATCACCAATTTGAAACAATATATTGTTTTACCAACAACTAATATACTTTTGGAGAGAACACATAGTATATCTAGTAGATAATTTGTACAAAATATAGTAGAAAAAAATAACAAAAATATTAACACTATTACAGAACTTGTACTTACTTAGATACTAAGAAACAAAAACATTTTTGAATTACGTATGGAACATCTACCTCATTAATTTTATTTCTGAGTCATTCAGAAAAGAGATAAGGCGTAGACTTATCCAGAAATTATCCTCAGATTCTAGCAAAATAGAGAGATGTATCATAAAACCTACCTACTGTGGGCTGCGAACTCATATCTACACATTTATTATACATACAGTTTGTATATAAATTATTCAATATTTATATTGCCATTACATTGATTATCTGTTTACAACTCTCTTCTAGTTTATCTCCGCTCAATAGAATCTAAGCCACAACAATGTATTTTTGTATTAGGTCAATCAAGCAGGACAACTTATACCTTTGTTTTAATATAACCACTAGTATAGGAGCCAGTAGTATATTGAAAATACCAATATACACAAAATGCTGGTCACTAATCTACAATACCTTCGTACATTGTTTGATATTAGCTCCTCCAAAGAATTTTCTCTTAGCATTCAAAAGTGCGCATATACCCTTATTCACTCCCGAGCTGAGAGTGTCTGAGAGGCAGTGTACCAAGCTGAGGATAACTCCGGTGAGACTGGGCACGAGGATAGAGGAACAGGAGCTTATAGACCGGTAGACAACGCGGTTGGTAGGCTGCAGGTTCCGGTAGTTATGTGTACCACCCACGTCGACATCACCAAAGGCTTTGTACTGGTAGAAAAAAAAAAATGTCAGCGTTTATGAAAGAAGATGTCTTAATATCGAGCTTATTGACGGCAAATGTAAGTAATACAGTTGAAAAATGTATCAAACAACATATCACATCGTCATTTGCCAAGAAAGACCAGGACAGTTATAATATGTTATCCACATTTTTAGTTTTATTCATCGTGTCGTGGGAGTATCCCCTTTCTTTCTTCTATTTTAACAATATCAAAAATGTAACTGGCACTAAAGTCTCACCTGTTCCGGAGTTATATGTATTGGCTGGTCCATAACAATCCACGTGACAACTTCTTGGCACATAGGAGTGGTGAGTGAACCGTGGTACGTGAAGTATGACTGTGGGTCCGGGCTTAGCATCTTTCTACAGAAAAATTAAGCGGTTAAAACGATTCAAAATACGTACGTATCTTTGGTTGGCCAGTATTATTCGACTACTGAGCGAAGGTGGCTTTCTATGATTACCTGTCTAATTTAGTAGTATGTAATTGCAAGAATCTTGTAACAACTTTTTTGTGACCTACCGAGGCACTGTTTTGCACTCTCAGTCCAAGATCATCAACATCATCATATTAGCCCAACGAAGTCCACTGCTAGACATAAACCTCATCTCATTTCCACAGCGAGTGGTTTTTTCAGTACATGATAATTTGATTTGGTTAAAATATACGGTACAGTATATTGAATACATAAAGTGATATAACAGTAAAACACCGATGCTTGTGAATAAATCCTCTGGCCCGATCATAGACATTTGTTTTTCGATTTAAATGTTTTTTTTTAATTTGGTAGGTTTCTTATTAATATTTGATGAATGCCCTACGACACACACAAAAACACTGTCTATCACTGTGTATTATTGGGACTGTGTTTTATTCTTGTCTTCACTCCACAACAACTTAATCCATTTGACATTGGTTACGCAGTTCCGTCCCTAAACTAGTCAAGAATTTGAAACAAATTTCTCGCCTCTTACTAAAATTAAACGAACAACATGTGTATAGATGTTATTCATGGTTACTTAGTGCGTAATCGGAAGGATCATTTAATTAGTCTTCAAACCATGACCGTAACTAAACACATGAATATTTAAAACACCAAACGATGTATTCAAGTATTTTAAACATAATTTTGAGCAAAATTAAAGTGAAAAAATATTAAATTACAATGCTTCTAAATTAGCGTTCTGAAATCGGGAATACCTGCTAAGTATCAACTTATCTATCTGTTGGTGTAAAATGTACTTTGTAGCACGTTATAATAAAGTCTATACTCACGATAGATCAAGGTAGGCCTCAGTTCTGTTGTTGGTCTGTTCAAACAGATATGGAACATGGGGCATGACGCCGCTCAGAGCGCGGTCTGCTTCCTTGCCGAAGTGTACCTTAGAAAGAAGAAGAGTGGAATATTACAAAACTGTTTAATGCTATAAGAGAAACCTAGTAATAACATAATTTTAGACTTAAAGATAATGCTTACCACACCAAAAACACCAACAACAGCTAATCCATCAGGCCGTTCAAGAGCTTCTGCTACAGAAAGACCAGTTTTCACGTGAACCATATGGATCTCCAATGGGTACCTGTTGACAAATGTTTATTTTTGTTATTTGTTGTAGCTTGTAGAAGCGAGGATTATAATATTATTCTTAAGTTAGTGAACATTAACGCCATGATACATGATAACGCACATGAGATGGGAAAGAAAATATCACCATCATCATAATCAACCAAATGAACTCACAGTGGCAAAGAAAGTATTAATAGTAATTAAATATCAATAAGGGCTATTACAGAATATTTTAAATTACGCATATTCGCATTATTGGGAGATTATTTCTCATTATTGGATATAGGAGAAAGAGAAGAGTTAGGAATAGGAGGAGCATTTGCTCAGTAATTAGATGCTTCAACAAGGTACGGGGTAATTCCACCCCCACACCCATCTCTGTGACTTCGAAGATTTTTTCATCTCATTTCATCTCATCTGTAAATAATAAAGCTCTAAGCTATGACACTCGGATAACCCAAGGAAAGTCTAACCTATTGTCTTGAAACCTGCTACGAATATAATCAATAGTAAGATTGTGTGATGTGAGTGTAATACTGTAGTGTAGTCAAAAATGGTTACAATCTCACTATTCCTTTTCTATTTATGTAGGTTTATCAGCATGCGTACGAAAAGTACAGGTTGTTTAGCGCTACGAGACGACTTATCAAAGGTAAAAACACTAACAGTAAATAAAGCAAGTAAACAAATAATTTAAAGAGTATTGACCTCAACGAAGGCAGAAGACATTCTCGTATAAAATAAACTGATACGAAGATTTTCAACGTTTCAATGTTGCAATACAATTTATGATCAGGGATATGAGGCCGTATTTAAGTACATGTTTTACAATTTTTATAATAATATAATAATAATATAATATTCTACCACATTCACACAGCGCCATCTAGTCCCAAAGTAAGCAATTATATTTGCTTGAGTTATATGGGTACTAAACAACTGATATACTACTTAAATACTTTTTTTTTTGTAAATACATACATATTATAGATAAATTACACCCAGACACAGAACAAACCTTCATGCTCATCACACAAAGATTTGTCCTGGGTGGGGATCGAACCCACGACCTCCGGCTTAGCAGTCAGGGTCACTAACCACTAGACCAACAGGCCAGTCCTTTATTCCGCAAACTGATAGAAAATATGGTCTTTCGGATATAAGACGCTTCAAGAAACAACCTTGCACCTTATTTAGGGTACAGAAATTAAACTAGTCTTATCTGATTAACTTTATGTACATACTACAAGTTTCATTGATGTGTTGAGGATATAGTTACATGTTTTGTTAAAATGGCCTTAGATCTTCCGATGTATTACTATTTATTACTTTTGGACTATGGGTTTGCTTGGTTGTATGTACAAAATTATAGTTTATGGTCCTTTATCAAAGTTAAAGCTATCTATTTAAAATATTAATTCGGTAGGTAAGGGATTTGTGTAGTAGGTATAGCGGTAATTTTTTTAATTGAATGTAGTAATAGCATTTTACTCGAATAAATGAAACTAGAAGGAAGATTGGTTTTGTGAAATTGTTCTTGACTAAATTCATCGTTCGTATAGACGTTTAGGTACTAAAGAAAATACTTATCACGATACTCCTACACAAAAGGAAACAGGCTACTGTTACGAAATTTGGTCATAGATAAACAAATGTCACTCACACATACACGCAGTTAATCCATAAACAAACACAACTGATAGTATTATGATAAAGTGACATAATATTACGATCTGATTTGTTTAAGGATTAACTAGTTTGGAATACCTGTAGAGTGTAGATAAATATTTTATTTGTAAAAGCGGAATAAACTACCCGAAAAGTGTTCTGGAAATATACTGCGCTGTGAACTGTGTGAGCTTCCTGTGGCTGATATTATCATCGCCATTTCAAGGTTGAAGATTTTTAAGATTTCCCGTTTCCTGATTTATTTATAATAATAATAATAATAATATTCTTACCACATTCACACAGCGCCATCTAGTCCCAAAGTAAGCAATTATATTTGCTTGTGTTATGGGTACTAAACAACTGATATACTACTTAAATAATTTTTTTTTGTAAATACATACACATTATAGATAAATTACACCCAGACACAGAACAAACCTTTATGCTCGTCACACAAAGATTTGTCCAGGGTGGGGATCGAACCCACGACCTCCGGCTTAGCAGTCAGGGTCACTAACCACTAGACCAACAGGCCAGTCATTTTATTTCTCCCCATAAACCACTACAGCTCGTGCAAGCTAAGACTTATATTGTGCGGATTTCCACCAGTACTACTACTACATACTGAAGGTAATGAACAAGAGACTTCCACACTTTGGGTAGAACTGTTGTTTGTTTGTTCACGCTACTGCCGGACCGGTCGGGGTCATCATGTTGTAATTTGTGGAGTGGGTCATATTCCCTATGCTCGTTACGATTTCTCACTACCTCTCTCACGGCGGTCATTCTGCTGCAGTAATTTAATGAGCCATTTACTCGTAAGGAGTTACAATCAATTAATAAACTCGAAATGAGCGGCGTACATCATCGACTGTATGACGTCCATAGTTGGAAATAGTCTTCTTTTGAAGATTTCAGCATACGCATAATAATTGTATTTTTTTAAATTCAATTAGTTATTCACAGTCCCAGCTCCTCTCATCTTCTTTTCATCTCAGCTGTGGTGGCAAATCTACAACGTTTTAGATTTCCAGTGCAGTTTATGACTATATTATTATAACGACAATCTATTTATGAATTCACTGAATCGTTAACAATTACCAAATTGATAAATTACTTGATACTTTATTGACCAATTGGTCAATGAATAGGTTACCCAAGAAAACCTAATAGGTGCCAACTATACGCCTTGATCCACTAAAATGACTATAAACGACTTCCGGTCTAGAGCTATTTAGAGGTCAGTTATGTAAAAATGGCTTCTGGTTAATATGTGAATCAATTCAATATGAAAATTTGAATGAATTTACAAGTAGAGGTATATCATATTTATATATTTGCACATTTATGGTGTTTCTACGTAGGTACTACATAGGTCTACAATTGTGTAACGGGAAAATAATGTAGTGAGGCGACCGTAGCTGTAGTTCTGAGATGTTTGTAACAATCATCAAGGTTAAGCAATGTTTGGCAAGGTCAGTCTGTAGATGGGTGACCATGGTATTTTCGTTTTCGAGCGTCTCCGTGCTTTGGAAAGCACGTAAATCCGTTGGTTCTGGTTACCACTAAATCTCGTAGTAGTTAAGTCAAATTGGAAACCTGAGCGATCCTACGCGCGGACGACGCGGATCCTAGGTCTATGTTTTCAATACCAGAGTCTGCATCAGACCCCCGCGATAGAAGAACAATGTACAGTAAATACCTAGGTACTAGAAGCTACTTTTCTCTACTCTAGGAATTTAATATGGCACTCATAAAATCATCACAACTCATAAACGTCCCACTGCCTGGAACGGGTCTCCACCAAAGATTGTGGAGGGAATTTACTATACCACGCTGGCCAGACAGGCTGGTAGAACAGGTCCATGAGCGGCGGTAACCACTTACCATCAGGTGGGCCGCTAGCACGTCTGCCACTTCAGGCAATAAAAAAAAAGGTTAGTATAGGGTTTTGTTTCAAATTTTCCTTTTCTCGCAGTGCTCTTGTCTGCTGGTACTCGCTTAGTCGCCTTTCGTCGTGAACGTGAACCCACGGGTTGAATAGTGACGTTATGTTTTCTTAATCTGTCACTACACGGACATAAAACCATGACTACACAATATTTTGACAAATTGAATTTCTCAACTCTTCTAAAATACTAAATGATCCGATAGTAGACCATTAAATGTTTACGCTAAAAATGCAAACTCACAGGTCGGTTTAACAATGGAAAGGTTAGCGAAACGTGGCTCAGCAAGTTTCCTCGTCGATGCAAAATAAGCATGTTTTTGTACTCTTATGTGTTGTTTAATATCGATTACAATGCTGACATCGGTTTACTTAGGTTTGGAAATTGTGTAAATATATTCACTGCTACAAATAAGTGGTACCTAAGTACTAATTAAGTAAAAATAATAATGTGGTGTTTAATAGATAATAGTTAGTCGCTGATTATGAAAGTGTGAATAATAATAGGTACTACATGAAATATATACAAATATAATATGTATGTAAACACGTAGTTTTATTATTACAACGTCCATAAAATATGGAGCCCCGTATAAAATATATATTGCATAACATTAAGGTAATAATTAATTTTATTAATATCTATGTTACAGTCAAAACTTTTAAGAAAGTAAGGAGGTCATATAGTTTGATTTAGATTGTAACATCTATATCTATCATCATCACCATTTCAACCCATAAACGTCCCCCTCCTGGGCACGGGTCTCCTCCAAAGAATGTGGAGGGAATTTTGCCTACTATACCAAGCTGGCCAGACGGGCTACCTATATCTATACTATAATATAATATATAGCTGAAGAGTTTGTTTGGTGAAACGCTAGGATCTCAAGAACTACTGGTCTGGTTTGAAAATTTATTTTAAGTGTTGGATAGCCCATTTATTGAGGAAGGTTATAGGCTATATAACTTCACGCTACGGCTAATAAGAGCTGAGCAGTGGACAAATAAAAAACGACGGGAGCGAAGCCCCGCGCGACATCTAGTTAAAAATAAAATTATAACGGGTCGATGTCTGTACTTATATAATATTGATGAAAAATTAGAGCCACTTAAGTCATAGCAACAATTTTTAGAATTTTGTCTGTCTCTCTGTTTGTACACGAGTCACGCAAAAACTACTTCAAGGAATTGTTTTCACCAATATATTGTCTAACTTAAAATATTGGCGACCGACATACCACGTGGGTGGAGCCGCGGGTGGACGTCAGTGTACAATAATAACCGTTTCCACTTAGTAATGGGTAACAAATATTCTAATATCATTGATGTCCCCTTTATAGCGTGACTTTGTACCTTCGTGATACAGTTTCGTGCTATAAGTTGTGTCTTTGAATTTTGTCGTATAATCTCTTATTCTTATTTATAAGCTTTTATGGTTTGTTTTCTCTGTTGTACCTACATTATTCTCAATAATGCCGTGCTAAATGCTAAGACGTAGTAGGTATTAGTCGGTCCGCCACTTGGTGGACGGCATACCTATAAAGTAACGGGAATCTAATGAATGCAGAACGTTTAAGAAGAGTGTCCGTGAAAGTCGTACAGTTCGATGATGACAAGATCAGTAAGTAGTTTTGGAAGGAATTTTCTTTGGAGAAACAGAGGAGAATCTCTGTAATAATAACAAGAACAGTTTCATGATAAAGTAAGCAGCCGATCAGGGCGCCAAGTCTGCAAACACAATCGTGAGCCGATGGTCTCATTCGACAGCTGTGGTTGGCTTACTAAGTCAGTCGCGCCATATTGCCGGCCTGTGATTGGTCCCACGGTCTACTGTCGACGTGTGTAATTTAGTAGAATCGACCACCTGATTATTTATATGTTACTTTGCCATTATCTATGGGTGGCAGACATCACTATCCCTAGGTCATCATATCATCGCTCACTATTTGCAACAATAACCCACCTGTACGACACATGCTAAAGAACAACATCATCCAAGACATTATATATTAGACCCAATCTTAACTTACTTAAGTTAACTTACTTCATGCCATCAATAGCGTGTTCTGACAGCCAGTGGAGGTGAAACTGAAGGAATGAGTAGTTGCCTCTGAGGGGACCTCCAGACAGCAATGGAGCTGGACCTCCATTAGAAGCTCCGCTGAATTTCACTGGTACAAAATATTTACGATGAGAATTAAAGTCAGAAGAAAAAAATTGTTACCTTCTTAAATAAAACTAATATTTCAATTAGATACTTATTCTATGGCTAAATGGGATTAATCTACTTTTCATGCAGTATTAAAAATGGTAAAGGTTAAGCCAATTAGTCAATTATATTATCTAGAAACTAGAAATAAGTCAGTCAAAGTTTTCACAAAAGAAACTTTTGTATTAACTGGCAAACTGCCAACTTTATAATTAAGGCAAGTAGGTACCAAGCTCTGCCTATGACTAAACTATTCTTCAAATCGAAATTTTAAAGTATTAATGGAACACTTACGCGTATGTCCATTATTCACCCCTTCAACTTTAACGTTAGAATAGCCTCTAAACGCGAGAGGTCCGCGGATATGGCTTTGATGCCTGTCTACCACCGCATCTCTGGTCATAATGTCTATAGGGGATTGCTGTAGACCAGCTCTGCAGATGCCTGGCCATTGTGTCTGATCTGAAACAATAGAAACATCCTCATTATCATCATAATTCAATATTATATAATATTTATCTCTTTTTGTTAAATGTAATTTGTATGTATTTTATAATGTGTAATGCAATGTAAATGTAGTAAATGTAGTAGGTACAAGTTTATTTATTTAATGTACCAATTTTCAACATAATTTCTATATTATTAATAAATAAATTACTTATGATTTAAAAAGATTACGCCCGCACTAGGCCACAAGCCTTGCACTGTAATAGGTTTTCTTGCAAATTCGACTGTGGGAATAGTGTTTTTGTGACTAATATCTTAAAGTTTATTCCCTAATTTCAGTTGTCATATAACCTTCACCTATTAACGGGTTAAAAAGTTAGATTGTTTCATATAAAGACTTGTATTCTTAGAGATTAGTTGCCAGACATAATCTTCTGTAGAACCGCGCAAACATACAAGGACTTTGTAAATACACTCGTAATTAATTCATTTACCTACGGTATTAGCTAAATTTGAAGAGACTGATGGCTTCCCCGGCTTTAAACAAGACAGTTCCGTCCTGTGGTTCACACATAAAGTCACCATAACACACAAGTAAACCTCATTATACAATGTAATTACATCCAGAATAGACGAGTAGTTAGCGGTTTTTGGAATATGATGTAACATTTTTGGATATGAAATAATACCTAATAATAAAAATTGAGAACAAAATGAAGAAAAGACTGCGACCTCATTAAACGGGATAGTATTCATTCATTGCTATACAAAAGCTGTCTGCGTCCAATTACTGGAGTTCTATTTTGACGACATAAATAAAACGATTTAATTATGTAAGACTTATTACATATTTATGTCGCAGATTATTATGATTTATCAATGAAGAAATTCTTGAGAAATTACACATATATCCTTGCATGTATATTATGTCTGTGATAGCATGTAACTAAGTGCCTATGTATCATATCATCATAATGTGATCAAAAATATTTATTTAAATGTGCAATATGATAAAATTATACACATATTAATAATATATACATAATATTTAAATTTACATTAAATAATAAGCAATTTTCTTTTGGTTAAACATTATAAATAACAAGTTTTTAAACAAGAAATGGAAAAATTCAATCCTACAACGGGACCCGTCGTGGGTTTGATCAGATTACCAATAAGCTGAGATAGAGATAGGAGTCATTTCTTGGACTTTCTTTCTTCTTCTTTCTTCTTTCTTCTTTCTAAATTTGGGCGGTAGGTTTTGTGCAAACTCGAAGTTTACTAACTCTTAACAACATTTCAATTAGACAATTTATATGTAACGTAGAAGTTCTTTACTGAGTATTCCACTTCCTTCAAAATAAAACACAGGGAGAACCCTTCAACGTAAATGGGTACAATTAAAACTAAAAAGTAAAATAAAGTCAACAAAACTTCGAGTTATTCAGTCATCAAGTAACTTTTACGAAAGTAGAAGACATTGTCAAGTAATTTGCCTATCACGATTTTGTCTGAAAGATTGGGCCATGAAGAAAATTGGCAAGAAACATTCAATAGAGTGTCGGTCAGAGCTTTTTGTCTTCAAAATTCAGATTGCGACCCCGTTACGTAGGTAATTAAAAGTTTTACGAGCGCGGTCGATGTTTGAAACATCAATGTGTCATTAAATTTCACAATTTGTCATTACACTACGGGATGAGTATTATGCGTTCCGATTGACGTCCGAAGTCCATTATGAGAGTACGTCACTTCCTTCACCTTGACAGGTCGCTAGATGTCGCTTACTTCCGCTTCCTAGACGCGCCTACAGCGCCACCTATCTCTTCCGGTTAACAATTAAATGCCTTACCAAACTCAAGCCGCCATTTGATCATTGTTGCGTCGTTTTTCAAACCGAGCAAACGGTCGTTACGGAAAAATTCTATAATTTAATTATTAGAATATTAGATTAAATTCTAAATTTATGTCGCTAGTTTTAAATTATTTTAATTAACTTTCTAGATTGAAGTAGAAAGTAATTTCAAACAGTTTAGTTTGTCTTTCGCTACCTTGAGCTCTTAAGTGTAAAAATGAGTGATAAAGAGGTTATCGCGCCTACTGAAAAAACTTTTACAAGTGATGTGAGTGATAGTTCATCGGATTGTTCGTCAGATCAAGACGAACCACCTAGGAAACGTCAAAAGCGTTCCAGTTCGCGGGATCTAGACGAAAGGTTTGACTTATTGTCACAGCAATTGGTGAGTCATGTGAACAATATTTTAACTGCATCACTTTCAAACGTGCAAATGCAATTATCTAATATGAACGACATGCCACATACATCGAATTCGTTGGATAGTTCACTGCCAATATCTAGTGAGCAGTTTTTATGTGCACCTAAATTAGATGCGGGAAGTATCGTCAATTTGAACGTTTCGGTTAAAGAACCGACGGTACCAATGGCAAAGCAAACACGTGTCGACAAAATTAAGGTTATGCAAAGATTTGAATCTCCCGATTGGAACGCGGTTCGATACACAGAAGTTCAGAAAAAGTACGTGGCCTTTCCGGCTTTTACTGAACTAAGATTAAATGAGGAGTTTCGGCGTCTGGAAGATCCTTTAACTCCTTTACGATGGTTTCAAATGGAACGTAGTTTTGCAGCGTTGTCTAATGCATTCTTAGCCCAAAATGAAGCGGTGAATTCGGCTTTACAATGTCTTGTTGATTGGTCTGCCTCTGCGGATACTCAAGTTAATGCGTCCTCTATTTATGAAAAGTTAAACCAGTTATTTGGTAATGAATCTGAATATAAGACTGTATCACATGACATACTGCAGATAATTTGTGGGAAACGAGCCGAAGTGTTAGAATTGCGCCGTAGGGATATCGTTAAAAAATTAAAAGATAAATATATGAAAGAAGATATAGGTAAAATACCTCCTTCTTGTGAGTACATGTTTGAGCCTGGCCAGTTATCAACATATTTACAGAAAATTGGTGGGATAGATAAATTACAAAAGCAAACCTCATCTTCTACCCGCACCCGCGCAAAATCACCGGAACCCTCAACTTCTTTTGCTAACGCCAAGCCGTTTCGAGGTCGGCCAAATAACAATCACAAATCTAAACAGGCCGAAAATAAAGATTCTGAGCGATTTAATTCCAATAACTCATCAACTAGAAAAAAGGGGGGGAGAAAATTTAAAACAGAGGGTAGAAGATCGGGGTATAAAAATAAATGACTCGACAGGGTTTTCCGGCGGTTGTCTGAGACACTTTCAAAGCACTTGGGCTCTTTTCAATCCACCCAGATCAATATGGAAGTTAATAACAGGTCTCAGAATACCATTCAACAAGACTCCGCCATTAGTTCTTCCAACTTTAGATGTTTTAGCGAAGTATCAAACCCCGACATCACAATTAATGTTAACCGAAATTCAGAATTTAATTCAGTTAAAAGTCTTGGAGCCAGCTCCTCTGACGCCGTCTTTTATCTCTCCTCTATTCATAATCCCCAAATCCAACGGAAAAAGTCGAACCATATTCAATCTCAAGGCATTAAATCAGTATATGAAGCCGAAGCATTTCCATCTCTTCCACCATCACCAAGTGCCCAATTTTCTACAAAAAGGAGATTGGATGGTGAAACTGGACTTAAGTCAGGCCTATTATCACCTGCCGGTAAAAGATCAACACAGAAGGTTTCTCCGGATCAGCTATCAAGGTCAACTGCTACAGATGACGTGTCTGCCGTTCGGCCTAGCAGCAGCGCCGCGGATTTTTGCCTCGGTAACGAACTGGACTGCAGAAATACTTCGCAAGAAAGGTCTGCGGCTAGTGGTGTATTTGGACGATTATTTCATAATACATCAGGACAAAAATACACTAACAGCTCAGGTCGGAATCGCAATACAGTTTTTGACCAGCCTGGGTTTCTGGGTCAATATGGAAAAATCGGTAACCACACCAACGAAGTTAATCGATTTTCTAGGAGTGGTATGGGACACCAAGTTCAATACGAAGTCCCTTCCCTCGGACAAGATACAACGAATACGTCAGATGTTGCGAGTACGAATCGCGGCCGGCAGTTGGAACCTAAAACAGGCACAACGCCTAATAGGTCATCTCAACTTTGCAACTTTCATCACCCCCCGGGGAAGGTTGCATTGCCGATTACTGCAGCGACACAGCAACAAACTCAGGAAGTGTCCAAGAGCGCAGATTCGGTACCCAGAAGAGGTACATTCAGAACTGAACTGGTGGTTGGAAAATATCAGTCAGAAGTCAGCAATTCATCCCCAGAGAATGCCCACCAACCATGTCATCACCGACGCGTCGGACATTCAATGGGGGGCTCTTGTGAACAACGAAATGATAAAAGGCCGATGGGAGCATCATCAGACCAAATGGCATTGCAATCTGAAGGAAATGTTTGCTGTGATAGCTGCTATATCATCCAAAGCAAGGTATCTCCAAAATTCAACAGTGATTCTTCAGAGCGACAACAAAACAGTAGTGGCCTACATAAAAAACGAAGGAGGAACACGATCACGTCAACTGCTGGAGTTGACCCAACAACTGCTGAACCTGGTGGACCATCTCAACATTGTGCTTCGCCCGCACCACCTCCCAGGGCTGTTCAATACCGAAGCCGATCACCTGTCACGAAATCGCGCTGCCGCCGAGTGGCATCTAACAGACGAAGGAACATCGAGACTGTTCAGCATGTGGGGCACACCAGATCTAGACCTGTTCGCGTCACAGACAGCACATGTCGTAGCAAACTATGTTACGCTAGACTTATCAGACTCGAACGCCTACTTTCACGACGCGTTCAGCAGATCCTGGCATTACCAACTTGCATGGCTGTTCCCGCCGCCCAGCCTACTACCCCGTGTATTGGATCACCTAAATTCAGCCTCGGGTCGGTACATTCTAATAGCACCCAAGTGGAAGAAACCCTTTTGGAGGCCAGATCTGAAGAACCGCGCTCTGAAGCGTCCCGTGAAGCTCAGAGATCTGAAAAAGTCGCTGATAGACACAGTGACAATGCTACCACCGCCACAGATCAGCAAGTTACACTTGGAAGCCTGGCTCATTTCGGGTGGGATGCCCTGACAGATACTTGGACGCAGCAGGAGAAACAATTGTTATCATCGTGCTGGAGACAATCTACTATAAAGACTTATGCCCCTATTTGGAGTAGATGGGTGAGTTTTTGCCAAAAGAATAGCATTAATTTTCGTTACCCAGATACATCAAATGTAGCTAGGTACCTCGGATATTTATTTTTGACAGAGGGTCTCTCTTACCGAACAATTCTCGTTCATAAATCTGTTATTGCATCCGTTTGCGAAACGATATCTGATATTAAAATTTCAGCTAATCCAATTGTAAAACACATACTGAAAGCTATTTCTTTGGCAAAACCTACGCCTCCTAAATTACCAATTTGGGATGCAAGGATTTTAATTAGCTGGTTAAAAAAGTTCAAGATTAATTTGAAGAGTTTATATCAAGTATCCAGACACACTGCGACTATTTTATTATTATCTTCGGGTCGTAGAGTACACGATCTTACTCTTTTGCATATTGATAAGCAACATTTTATAGATAACACTGTTTCTATTACCTTGCATCCCGTTTTCGGGTCGAAAACTGACTCATCTTCATATCAACAGTCTAGTTGGACATTTCTATCTGCTCCTGATAAAAATATTGATGCAGTATATTGGTTACGCACTTTAGTCAATATGACACAAGGAACTCGGGGAAATATTACTAATTTATTTTTAGCAACTAAAAACCCTACAAGGCCAGCTACTGCAGCCATGATTGGTGGTTGGATTAAGCGGCTTCTGGCTGATGCTGGTATTCATGCATCAGCTGGAAGTTGTAGATCAGCGGTCTCATCTTTAAACTGGATAGAAAATTACCATATTAATGATATCTTAGCTAAAGCAAATTGGCAACAAGAGGGCACTTTTAGGAAGTTTTACCTGAAACAAATCAGTAATCCTAATAGGGTAATAACATCAGAAAAATCTCTTTCACAATATTTTCAACCGGATTAATAGTATTTTTATAGCACTATTGCTATAATAGTGTAGTCGATTTATAAGCAATTACAATACATTTAAAATTACATTATACATGTTATTATGTTTAATCTCATGGTTGATTTATATGCACCTTGGTATTGACCATGCACATTGGTGCATTTAATTGTATATTATACATATTATTATGTCCAATCACATTGTTGCGTTTTAATTTACCTAATATATTACCAAAAATACAAGCCACCAGGAGATAACAAACACTCTCTCATAATGGACTTCGGACGTCAATCGGAACGCATAATATAAAAATTTTACCTTCAAATAAAATTTGTATTATGCTTCCATAGACGTCCGAAGTCCCAGAAATTTCTTCCTGGTGCTAGGTCATTATGAGCCGAACAATGATCAAATGGCGGCTTGAGTTTGGTAAGGCATTTAATTGTTAACCGGAAGAGATAGGTGGCGCTGTAGGCGCGTCTAGGAAGCGGAAGTAAGCGACATCTAGCGACCTGTCAAGGTGAAGGAAGTGACGTACTCTCATAATGGACTTCGGACGTCTATGGAAGCATAATACAAATTTTATTTGAAGGTAAAATTTTTATATAATTTGAGTTGTCTAATTGGTTGTTAAAGTTGATTGTAAGATTGTAAGAATTTGAGTTTTGTTTTGTTTCAATAAGGTATAAGGCCTGTTTCACATTACCGTTTAAAAAATCACGTATTTGTAAAAACGCATTCGGTATGAATAGCGTTTTGAGAAATCGCTCAGAATTAAACATTTACGAAATTCATACAAATTCAATCAGCTAAGAGTTAATCTTCTCGAAACTAGTATACTATTACGTCCAATAAGTAAATAATACATGCAATTTACTAGGATACCTTGTTCCGTGTATATTATTAAGCCGTCCGGATTAAAAATACATAATGTCACTACCCCATCTCAACCCGTGGGTGTCGTAAAAGGCGACTAAGGGAGTAACCTATCTAAACAAACCTTATGCCAACACGTCTGGGGTATAGTAGGCTAAATTTCCTCCACATTCTTTGGAGGAGACTAGTGCTGACGTGCCCAGCAGTGGGACGTTTATGGGTTGAAATAATGATGATGATGATACCTTGATCTACATCAAATTAATCATCATCATCATTATGTCAACCCATAAACGTCCCACTGCTGGGCACGGGTCTCCTCCAAAGAATTTGGAGGGAATCATCAAATTAATAATGTTAATTTTCAGTTGAGCCTTAACTGCAACTGGATAGACGTTAGGCTTAAGACAGATATTACCAACTTTAGGTACAGTTTAGGTAAAGTTTTGTTATTTGTTTACTGCTAAATGTAGCTCAAAGCGCAGAAGTCTGTTAGCTTATCAGTTAATTTCAAGATAACTTTTAGGTATTTTTTCCTATGAATATGGATTACAGCATAGAGAGTATCGATAATTTATCAGTATATGACAGATTAGTCATAGTTTATTCCTAGTAAAAGGTGTGCTCAAATTGAGTAAACAGCTATTGTTTACTTCTGATAAATCAATTAGTGGCACTTATACTAACTATATAGTTATATACAATCTTCTTATCTTATCGTGTGGGCTTGGGGTACACCCTGGTGTTGGAATTTATGAAGTCGCCCATAAGGCTTCAACCTGACTTAACAACTACCACATTTAGTGGTAACCGGGACCAACGACTTTACGTGCCTTCCGAAGCATGGAGACGCTCGAGAATCAAATTGCCACAAACGGTCACCCATCATGGACTGACCTTGCCGAGTGTTGCTTAACCTCGATGATCGTAACATCTCAGTCTCAGTACCACAATGCTACGGGCGCCTCATATGGTACAATGACTAAGTAGAAGTGTGAAATATGCGTTGCAAGCGGCTTACTTATATCTAGGTGTAATGAGGGTTGTATGTCTGTCTATGGTATCGTAGCTATTAAACCAATGGGCCAATTTTGATGCGGTTTTTTTGGTTTGAAAGCTGACATGATCGTGATGGTTCTTATTATATTGGTACAGCCGCAGGGTTATCAGCTTTTGTCAATTGTTTTTTATAGCACGATGGTAGCAACTGAGGTGACAGCTCGTATGATTGTAAGCGGTTACAGTAGTCGATAGACGCCTGAAATTATTGACATTACTAAAATAGTGACGGTTGATGCATAAAGTGCAGCTTTGTGACCAAAGTTTCGATGATAAAATTAAATATTAATTAAACTATTACAATGTTAAATATCATCCGTGTAGTGACGAAATAACAATACATAATGTCACTATCCCATCCCAACCCGTGGGTGTCGTAAAAGGCGACTAAGGGAGTACCTTATGCAGACAAGAGTACTGCAAAAAAAGAAAATTCGAAACAAATCCTATACCAACCCGTCTGGCTAGCGTGGTATACTAGGCTAAACTCCCTCCACATTCTTTGGAGGAGACCCGTGTTCAGCAGTGGGACGTATGCGGATTGAAAAAAAAAATGAAAATGTTAAATATCATAGTTAACTATAATAATAATAACTAAAAATATTTGTTAAATTATGTAGGTACATTTTATTCTTCCAAATATTTGAATAATCCAAATCATCATCTTAATTAAAATATTTATAATAAAGATGAACTAATGAAATTCTATACATTTCAAACGTCTCGTCTGTTCATTTTACGCACTGGTAGGTTTTTACCTAAGTTAATAATTAATATGAATAACTTAAATTCTGATGATATTCGAGTATATTAATTAAAGCCACGATTTTTAGGGTTCTGTAGCCGAAACGGCAAAAATGGAACCCTTACAGTTACGTCATGTCTGTCCGCCCGTCTATCCGTCCACACGTCACAGGAATTTTACTCAAAAACTTCTCAATGTATATTGATAAAATTTTGAAAATAGGTGTTTTGTGTGAGTCGCTACTTAGTTTCGTAGTATTTTTTTAAGGAGGTCTTTTTCATTTTCCATGTAAGTTGTTTCATCTTCACAGAAGCTGAAATTTTTTTCAGAAAACATCAACTTCGCATATACTTCGTCAGGTCTTTTTGCGGCATACCAAACACTTCTAAGCAAGTTTTTAGAAAATTTTTAGAAATAGGTAATCACCCTGAAAGAATTTTGAAATCAGACCAGTAGTTCCTAGATTCAAACAAACAAACTCTTCAGCTTTATAATATTAGTAAAGATTTAAAACTATATTCCACCCGCGGCTTTGCACACTTCGGTAAAAAATAGCATACGTCCTTCACCAGGGCTTATACTATCTCTATGTAAAATTTCATAATCGGTTAAGTGTTTAAAATAAGAAAATGCAACAAACAAACAGATATACTTTCACACTTTTAATACGGTAATTTTCAAACATATGACAACGAAATCAAGATCGATCAAGTCTAATTTCGAGATTCGAGTTCGACCTCTGTGCAATGTATGTTATTATGAAGATATCGTATGTTTAAGTTACCATGGCTACGCTAAAAAAAATGTTAAAAAGTGGAAATATTATGGCTGCAATTTGAACCGTTTCCAATATCAGTTTTTAATCGGAATTCGGCTCGGTTACACACTGTGTCAGCTTTAACATAAATCTAAGGCTTTTTCTGTTAAATGAAAATTAGTTCAAGTTTTTGTCATTGTTTTAAAAACGTTTCAGTTTGTTTATAAGGTAAAAACTCGGTAAAAATAACAACATTTACCAAGTACTAAATCAATAAAATATTTACCTGATATAAACCTAGTACTTTTTCATAGACTATACTTTTAGTACTCGTACAGAGCTAAGTATACGCGATGCACCTTTAGTCATCTTTCAAACTTTGTCTAGGTCATAGTAATCAGATATGGAATACATCTAGCCATAATAAACAAAATAATAATAATAACAAAACAATCAAAATTCTACCAAGAATCTCAAAAGAAACGCGAGCCGTGAAGAAAATGAAAAAGAAAAACAATTGAATTTAGGTAGATGGAATAGAATTATGGACATCAATAGATCGAGCATAAAATAAAATATGATAATTAGGTACTTAATAATAAGTATGTATCTTAAAATAACTTAAAATTGTACTTACAATCGTATGACCATTCTGCTTGGAGACTTAGATCTGTAGCAAAGAGAAATTTTATTATTTATTGAACTAGAATCAAGTAATAATCTATTGGTTGTTAATATATACATACTTTTTATCACATCATCAAACTTTCTACAATATAATGTTAAATAAATTGATTGATGTCCTAACTTTGTATTATTTGATTTTTTTAATGGTTATTGAAAGAGAAAACAATTGAATATCTGGTGGAATGGAATTCGAATTTAAAAAAGATTTTATTTGTTTAATATGCTACCTGCTTTTAATTTGATGGAAAAGAAAATGTATTACTGAACAAAAAGGTTGCACAATGTTGGCGTCCCTTTGATGTTTATTATTTACTAGCTTCCGCCCTCTGCTTCGCCCGCGTGGTATGTATTTAATATCTATAAACCTTCCTCTTGAATCACTCTATCTATTAAAAAAAACCGTATCAAAATAAGTTGCGTAGTTTTAAAGATTTAAGCATACATAGGGATATAGGGACAGAGAAAGCGACTTTGTTTTATACTACGTAGTGATAAAAATAATAATATAATAATAATAATAATATTCTACCACATTCACACAGCGCCATCTAGTCCCAAAGTAAGCAATTATATTTGCTTGTGTTATGGGTATTAAACAACTGATATACTACTTAAATACTTTTTTTTTTTGTAAATACATACATATTATAGATAAATTACACCCAGACACAGAACAAACCTTTATGCTCATCACACAAAGATTTGTCCTGGGTGGGGATCGAACCCACGACCTCCGCCTTAGCAGTCAGGGTTACTAACCACTAGACCAACAGGCCAGTCAATATATAATATAAAGTGATGATGAATAGGTTAATAATATTTGAACACTTGTTGGTTTCATTTAAATCAATTAACCATAATTATTAAGATTTATTTTGCTGTCTGTACTAAATCTTTATAATTAAGATACATCAACACAATTTATTAAAATTTATTAAGTGTGACCATATTTCACAAAATGTATGGCGCTTGAAAAGTGTGACCAAATACCAAATAAACAGTATGACGATATTTCACCAACCCAACTCAACTCAATATGTACCTACACAAAATTTAAGTTTATTTAGTTGCGAAATTAAACCAAATACTTATATTTATAATAAAATACAAATAAGCAATGTTATCGATTGAAGAAGGTTGCTCTATTTCAATTTCCTGCCAATTTCCGAAAGGCGGGAAACTTTGATAGATGTGTTCGATCCGGAAATAAAGACGTTAGTTTGAGGGCCTGATTGACACAAACTTAGATTCATCTGAACATGCGGGTAGAGCAAACAATGTTCAATTAATTTAAAATAATAAGCAGCTAATTAATTTTAAATCTGACAATACTCTCGCCTCGCTTAGCTTTCAATTTGACTAGTAAGTATGCGTATACCTAAGGCTTAAACTCTTTTAACTTTTTTGATACCAATGAGAAAACTAGAGAATTGCAGTAGAGAATATTATTGCCATTAATAAATTTGTAATTAACTTGGCTACTTAGTTGAAATATTTTACTTACAATGTTATTGTAAGTTCCAATATCTTCCATTTTCACTGAATAAATGTATTAAATAATTTAATAAAAGCATTTGTAATTAATGCATGTATATTTATACTATAATTGATATCTATTGAACATCCCTTACCTGTAAATATGACTAGGAAGAACACAATAAACGCCTTCATTTTAAAATAAAAAAAATATTTCCCGCGATTTTTACTGTCACTTGAATTTGTTTTTATTTGTTACCTTTTTGTTGTATTATTTATTTGTTAATTTAATTGTAACAGTAGTTCACAATAACACACACGTGTTGGTACTAATACCAATGTCTACAAAAGTCCAGTTTTTATACATTTTTGTTTTAAATACTTTTTTTTATCAGCCGCGTGCACTGTTGTGCGGTTCGTGCGGCCAACACTAACAGACGCTCGAACTTACTTTTGTGTGATAATAGGTATGTTTGCGACATACAGCCCTTCAAAACGTGCAACATTATTTTTACTACAAGTTAAACAAATATTTAAAGACTAAGTATATTTCATTAGTGTAAAATGATTAGGCTACAGGAAATGTTGCTCGGTTAAGAAATTTCGAGTTTAGTATAGTCCATTTTTTTTAAACTAGGTATAAAGATAAGGGGAGAGTTAAGTACATCTTGATCAAATTGATATAGAACATCTAACTGTTAGGTAATAGACATAGAATATTTTAATTGCACACTAGGAAAATGAGAATTACTTCTTTAAAGAGAAAACTGCCTCAGTAGTACAGCAGCACTTTATAGGACTGTCGGGCAAAAACTCGCGGGTTCGATTATCTGTAGTGAAACGGGAAATAGGGAGGAAAGGGTGAGCGAGGGAAGTACTTTCCTTCGCTCTCCTTTGAAGAAGTGCAATTGACGAAAGGTTAGCAGTTCAATGAACAGTTAGAAGTAATTGTTGATGTATCGATTAATTAATTTGATGATTGATATCATTTTCAGAAACAACTTAATTGTTATTTGATTGCTTAGCAATATGAATAAGCACAATGTTTTTGTGTTTTAGTTCGTTTCTAGTAAATTTAGCTAATACTTTTTTAATCAATTTGTTCAATCATGGTGTGCGGTTTGCATTCTTTTTTATGATTAAGTAGCTGATGAATATTATACGAAATTTTAAAATTGAAAAAAAGTTTAAAATTGTTCTACCTACTGTCCAAGATCTTCATAATTCTTTGTGAGGCTTCAATAGCATAACAGTCGATAGAAAAGAAAAACTGAAGAATTTATCAACTAATAATTCTAAATTTCTATGATTTACATTTGCAAATTAATTAATTTGTTAAAGTTTTGTATGAAACACTTTTTTTGTGTTTTGTGTTCCTGTTTTGAACACAAATAATATAATTAACAACGATTACCCTACATTCTTGTTCAATCCTAAAATATTCATGAATATTATAGTTAGATTATTAGATAAAAGGTATTTGTAGTCTACTAATGGATATATTATTACCAATGTGTATTGTGAGTATTGTGACTGAAGTGGTTATTTTAATTTATTTATATCTTGGAGGTTTTGTGGTGGAAAATTGTCGGATATATTAATAATATTTGAAATAGCATTATAATTGAGTTTATTATTATTACAATATGATAAGTATCTATATATGAATTTTGGTAAGTAAATCAACTTATTTCGAAGGTTCTTATAAAAATTGCAAGTAAAATTGATATCAATTATATCTTTTGTGAATTTTTGTGTGCATTAGCTTGATGTCAACAAAAAGCGAAGCGCGTATCCATTGAGTACGGTATCTATATATCGAGTTTCGACAAGATTAGCGAAGGAAGTGGAAAATCCGATTATAGTAATGAGCAAAGATAAAAATTATGACTGCATTAATCAATTCAGATTTCGATAATCAGAACAAATGATTCCTACAGCAAAAAGATTTCAACACATTATTAAACAGTGTATTCATATAAGAAACCGATGTTATTGAAAACTAGGTAACTTTAAAAGACAAAAGGAAACTGCATTATCCGAATATTTTTTTAACGTCAGGCCATGACGTCAAAGTAAGTTCTATAAAATTATTTAAACGTGATAGAAAACGTTTTTTTTTTGCAATTAAGATAAGTAAACATGCAGTCCAGTTGTGATTGATCGTTATCTACAACTGTAAAATACATTAATCTAATCTGCATATTTGTTCAGAGAACTCCGAACTTCGTTTATATTTAAGTTTTTATTACTTACGTTGATTACGAGAGTCAACCTTTTGTAATACATTTTATTATACGAACGTGTAGCTTTTTTCTATAACATGGGACATAGTTAATGCATCTGTGATTGCCCTGGTGTCGCAGATACCTTCTTATGGATAGCGGAGATTACTTACCACCTGGTGACCTACGAGCTTATTGGCTACCTATATAAAAAAGATCATTAAAAATTCATTAATTAGGTATATTAAAATTATCACGCATCAAATTTGATCCGTTTTTATTCTATAAACTAGCTTTTGCCCGCGACTTCGTCAGCGTACATTTCGATTTTACATAGATCTTTGTTTTAAGTGCAAGTTAAAGAATGTTTATGCAAAATTTGAAGTAGATTGGACATAGGAATCTCGTTGTCCCATACAAACTTTACCCCCCATTTTCACCCCTTAGGCCTAGAATTTCGGAAAATCCTTTCTTATCGGATGCCTACGTCATTCAAAGAACATACCTTCCAAGTTTCAGGTCTCTACAATCAGCGGTATAGGCTCTGCGTTGATCCGTCAGTCAGTCATTCAGGACAAAGCATTTTATATGTATAGATTATTTATTTTTCTATTCACGGACGGTTTCGAGTTAAAATTAAAAACACTCAAACATAAACAATGTTCTTAGTTTTTATCTTTCCGTGTGTCAGAGGCGCAAACATCGCACCGCGACAGCACTTCGTGCGCAGGCCCGCAGGTCACCTAATTTATTAATAAAAATCTCACTAGGGAAGTATAAACTGCAACAGTCGTCATTTCGCAAAGTTTGTAATTGAGCAAATGTAGTGCAGTTTGGCATGCATCCTTTTTACGATAAACGACTTTATATTAATACTTTTATAAACTAGCTTCTGTCTGTGGCTTCGTCCGCTTTGTATCTAGGTTATAAAATTACTACTTTTTATTGGCTCCACCAAGGAAAGGTATTCTATTTTACACGATGATTAATCAAAAATAAGGTAAACTATAAGTTAATCAAAAGCTGAAGTATGTGTACTTAATTATTTATTAATGTTTTATATAAGAAATTCCAGTAAAACACGTTTATGCCCAAAAACACTCTGTAATTTAATACTTATATACGCAAATTATTTAACATGATGTACAATTTGCCCAAAATCTCAAAGCCACAAAAGAAAACAAGAATGACAAAAGAAAAAAATAATAGCATAGATAAAAGAACTGTAAATATATGATAATAAGCCAATATAATAAAAATTTATCGTTTAACGTATACAGTTGTAAATTATTAGCAATGAACAAATTCAGAATAAACGTCACATCAATAAAACTGCTACTGTGCAAGTCACACTTTGTTAAAAAAAGATATGACGATTACTTAGATAAAGAATAAAAATATTATTTGACTTGTAAAATGTTAGGTATATTACATGCAACTATATTTTATCCACCTTCGCTTATGTACATTAAAATGTATTTAAGTCCTAGCTTGGCAATTTCGTATACAATAGCATGTATCCTATCAACAGAACGAGCATGCGTATTATTGCTTGCTAACTTTCAACCTAGTATTAGTTTTACTAAGTATTAATTTTGTTGTATAATTAATAACGCATTAGCCTTGCTATCCAACGCGGTAATGTGGCTAGCCTTTTGGGTACGTTTCCTCAGGAATCTGATCTTAATCAGATATTCTATTTATAGGAATTCCCTGTAAATAGAGTATCTGGTTCTTTTTTCTTTTAATAGGTTAGCTGTGTATGTTTTTAAGTTATGTGTAAATATTTTATTTAATAAATTACTTGTCCTTTCTAGAAAAAAAAAAAAAAAAATAAAAAAAAAAAAAAATATATACAAAATGTGGACTACGTATTAAACCAGGTTTAAATTGACATAAGCCATTGTTTTAGTGTCAAAGTTGTCAATTTAAACCTGGTTTAATGCTTAGTCCGCATTTTGTAATAAGCGGGCTTCAGTTTTTGCTATACGCGGAATCGAAAGCCCTTACGGCATAGTATCGAATATCATTCCGCGTTACATATCATCCATATCGTATTACCATAGGCTAAGCTGAACTCTAGGTGGACGTTGCTAATCGGGGATTGTATTGGGGACATAGTAACAGAGTATGCGGAGCAATTAAAATTGTTGTTTTTCTATGTAGGTACACACACACACGCGCGCGCACAGACACACCAACACACAATCAAAGATTCTAAGCTACCTACTTGATTTGTAAACGTGTCTAGTTAATATAGTATTATTTTTATATTTGGTGTCTTTTTTTGCACAGAGCGCCGCGCAGAGCCGTCTACCCAAAGTAAGCTAATACATATATGCTTGTGTTATAGGAAATGATAAACATACAAATATTTCTAAACACATACATATTAAACGTAGAAAAACACCCAAACTGAAACAAACATATAATAATGATAATATTCTACCACATTCACACAGCGCCATCTAGTCTCAAAGTAAGCAATTATATTTGCTTGTGTTATGGGTACTAAACAACTGATATACTACTTAAATACATTTTTTTTTTGTAAATACATACATACATATTATAGATAAATTACACCCAGACAGAAAACAAACCGTTATGCTCATCACACAAAGATTTGTCCTGGGTGGGGATCGAACCCACGACCTCCGGCTTAGCAGTCAGGGTCACTAACCACTAGACCAACAGGCCAGTCGATGCAAGTATTTGTTCTGTCCCTCCAAGAAAATATTAATATTATTTTGTAAAATCCTAGGAGCTCCGGAAATTAATGTATTGAAAAATTAATTTTTGGAGAACAATAGATTTGGGTGCTGGAATAAGCACTTTGAGAGTGTAGAATTCCCCCGCTACCGCTTGTATCTATGTCCTCCCTATTACGTAAGTTTTAATTAAATCTAGCTCGGTGTGAATGATACGTATAAGTGGATTTAGAGACAGACAGTTAATTGGGACCTAACGAATCGTCCGCTTGTTTTATCCAGTTTTCATTTTAAACAGACGAGAGAGAAGGGTTTTTAGGTCATGGTGAAACTAAAGAGTGGAAATAAACAAGAATAGAAAAGAAAGGCTGTTTTAGTATGTTTATTTTCTGTCTTTAAAACTTAACTAACTTGATCCGTGTAGTGACGGATTAAGAATACATTATGTTCACTACCTTATCTCAACCCGCGGGTGCTAAATCCCTCCAAATTCTTTGGAGGAGACGCATGCCCAGCAGTGGCACGTTTATGGGTTGAAATGATCAGTCTAAACTAAAAAAGGAGCCTAAATAGTAGAGACGAGAGACTAGTTTAAGACTATAGTTTAACTGAGTCAGCCTCGCTTATATTAAACAAATCTAATGTGAGAATCAAAAAAGAATTATGAAAGAAGGCAAAGAAAAGGGAGAGGTGAGATTAGGATCTTACAGCATTATCATATGAAGCATAGGCGAAGAACCAACTTTCAACAATTATCCTGTATAGTCTCCGATGCAGCTGGACGTTGTCGTTAGGGGCTAGGGGCTAGGCGACAACATCAGGTTCCAGAGCCCACCCGACAAGGAGAAGCGACGGTGCACAGTAGGGTTATATTTAGTAGTTATTCCGGTCCGTTGAGATTCTTTTTGTTTCCTTGGATTTCTTGGGCCGGCGAGTCCCACATAACCGTCTCATGTCCCCGAACGAGGCGGTATGCGTAACAATTAAAAAAGGGTGTAACGGCCGCACTCAGTCTCACTTGCAGTAATCTGTTTAACACAATTTTTTCATTGAATAATCGTCTTTACGCGTATCGACTTAAGTATTACACGTTTTACTAAATAAACGTTAAGTTAAGTAACGTCTCTGAGTACGGCAGTAAGTTGATAAAAGGCCATAGTGAAAAATAATCACTACTTTATGATGCAGTAAGAGTATGTACCTACAACTTCTCTTCAAGAAGCCCTGGATTTCTTATTAGCAAAAGTTAAACCAGCCCTGGGACTAGTTGATCTCCCCCTTCCAATATAAGACCTTGTGTCATCAGTCGTAGGTGTCTGTACCAAGTGCTATGAACGATAAATCTTCTACGACAACTCGCAATTTTACCATTACCTACAATAATGTGACTAGCGGATGGTATATATCAATTTAATGGACTCAATATATCTCTATTTGTTAACGTATAATACTTATAAATCACTCTTACCACTACTGCTTGTTCACCAGTACAATTTTTATTTATTTTTTCTTGCCTGAAGTGGCAGACGAGCAAGGTAAGCCACCCATGGACGTGTGATCTCTTAGCATTGACTAGAACAAGACAACAAGACTAGACTAGTAGAGACACTCACCGGACGAAATGCAACAGCATAATTAATTATAACTTAGAGGAAGTTAGAACTTAGTGTCGATATTCTGCGGGAGTACTTGAAAAGAATGATGTTTCATTTCAATTTTGATCCACCAAACAGTATTCTCATAATTCTACTCATGATTTATCAACAGCCACTGCTTAGCAAACTGTCTACTACTGTTGCCTAGCAGTGGCACATTGATAGGTTGATATTAATAAAACATTACCCTGTTTTTCCTTGGTCGGTTAAAATAATTATTAAGTTTGTGTTTGTATGTTTATTATTCATTTAAGCTCAAACGGCTGGATCGATATTGATAAAATTTGGTATGGAGATGGGTTACATCCTGGATTTACACATGGGTTAATTTTTTATGCCGCTTGGCACAGTTAGGTACGATTCAGACCAACCGGCTCGCGTCGCGCCGCATCGGAACGGAGCCGTATGCGTACGGCTGCCGCGGTAGCCGTACGGGTGCCGTGGCAGCCGACAGCGTCCGCTGGAATCCGTACGCACTGCAAGCGCCCAGAAGTGCCGCTCTCTTTGCGCCGCGTAGACGTAAAGTGAAATATTATTTAAAATATCGCTTGAAGAACACAACTTGAATGATTCGCTAGCTGTTGCTGCACCGTAATCTCCGTACGACACACGGCCGACCGGCTCCGAGCGGACCCGACGGCAGCCGATTGGATGCCGACGGCGTCTTCGGAGCCGGTCGGAGCCGGTCGGCCGTCGCGACGCGTCGCGGGATGCCGACGGAGGTAACTATGCGTAAGTTGCATGCAAATATGAACTGTAATTACTGTTGATACATTTCAATGTTCTTTAACGCATTGTAAAATGCCGCCCGGCGCGGGCCGATGCGAGCCGGTTGGTCTGAATCGTACCTTAGTTGTGTAAAGCTATTTATGAAACAAACATGTATCCGTCTTGTATTAAAATCAGCGGTATTCAGCTTCCTTTCTTGTCGATATGATAAGTAAATATGGTATATATATGTCACAAATCGACAACAGTAACTTGATAGCTGATATTACGAGTGTGTTGTGACGTCAGAGAATGGCCCAGTTCTTCACAATAGGAGACTCGTCTAGGGCACTGTATAGATTGTATTAAACGGATGCAGATGTGTCATTTTTTACTAGATGCGACTTCGTTGTATAATATATACGATTGTTGATTGATAATTATGTTATTTCTTAGTATATGTTACAGTCAAGACTCTTAACCAGTCAAAAGTAATTTTGACCGGCTTTATCAGTCAAAACTCTTAAGAAAGTAAGTAGGTCGAAACTATTACCTAATAATTATTTATTATTTTTATAACACAACCAGTTTTTAAAACTCGTTTAGTAGGCACCGATCTCTTTACTTTTTTAAGAGTTTTGACTAAGTTAAGACATAGCCAGCCAAAACTACTTTTGACTGGTTAATGGTTTTAACTGTAACATATGACGGGCCTGTTGGTCTAGTGGTTAGTTACCCTGACTACTAAACCGGAGGTCGTGGGTATCGAACCCACGACCTCCGGTTCGGTTCCGGTTCGGACCCAGGACAAATCTTTGTGTGATGAGCATGAAGGTTTGTTCTTTGTCTGGATGTAATTTATTTATTTATAATAATTATGTATGTAAGTATTCAGAAAAAAAAAGGTATTTAGGTAAGTAGTATACACAAGCAAAAATAATTGCTTAATATGGGACTAGATGGCGCTGTGTGAATGTGTTAAAGTAATATTATTATTGTTGTATTATTATTATATCGCTTGAATTGGGGAGCGATTATGATAGATATTATTTTGTTTTATTCATTTCAGAATATCCGTAATAGACCGACTAAAGTTTAGACAAGTTTCAAGAAAAAATAGAAAATTATGGCGAGTGGAAATGCTATTTTCCACGAGTATTTTATAAAATCTTGCTATCTTTTAATTTTTACCCCGATGTAGTAAGAATACTAATTCAGTCCTGAAACTTTTATTGCATAGTTTCAGGTAGTGTAGATTGTTATCAAAATACGTATTATATTGCATAATATGCGGTATATATTTTGATAAGGCTAAATAAATTGGCATACAATAATATTGCTTGCTATAAATAAGTTGTCATATTATATAGCTATAAGAGGATAATGTTAATCCAATAATAAATCTGTAAAGTACGTATAAACACGAGTAATTTTACTGTCGCACGTGAATTTCCAATTCGGGTGAATATACTCTAACTATTTTATCAAACCAATGTGTTTTCTGTGCCTTGATAATTTTAAGAAAGAAAGCAATAATTAAAAAAAGAATGTGGTGGCGGCCATCTTGGATTTGAAATTTGTCCGACTGTATAGTATTCTACTAGTTAAGCCCTTTCATTTGATACCAAGATTGAGGGAGTTGTGTGGTGGCGGCCATCTTGGATTTATCATAGTGTATTGAATTTTTTTTTGTATTCGATAGCCCATTTATCGAGGAAGTCTATAGGCTATAATAACAAACATAACGCTACAACTAATACGAGCTAAGCAGTTGTCAAACAAACAATGACGGGAAGTTGAGTACGGCTAGACTTATATAAATATTTTTTTATTGTATTCGTAATTGACAGGACAATGTAGGGATTTTTTTTTGGAAACATCTCTAGAAAATTCAACAAATCAATGGTGGTTTTATATAAAAATCTTAAAATGGTACCCGTGAGAAACCGTGGACCATTTAATGTTTCTAGCCGAGATCTTAGATATACTGATTTCTTCAAGTACAAAAACGGTATTTCTCACCAAAGAGCAGCTTGAAGCTAAGCTTTATCACCCTGATATTTATGTAAAAGGTCTTCAATTAATTCTACAATAGACACTTATCAAACCTAGTTACAATGTACCTACACACTCCAATTACCTCTGACACAGAATAATTTTCCCCATGTATATATTATAATGGCACTTCCTACACGATCTAGGAAATGCCCTAGAAAGAGCCGGGCTATTTATATCATGTACTGAAGTTCTAATTGTCAAGAAACGATGCAATGGCCTTTGGTATTAGAATAATAATCCTATTAATATTAATTATAATTCTACTAATATTATAAACGCGAACATTAGGACATTGAAGTTAAGATAGATGTTTGTTTGTTACTCAAACACACCAGATTAGCTAAAAGAATCTGAATAAAATTTGGCACACAGATCAGATGATGACATGGAATAACACATAGGCCAAATACCACGAAGGCGGAGCCGCTGGCAGAAGCTTAGTATCATCAGCAACCGATTAAGTACCACTGCTGGGCTCGACTCTCCTCTCCTCTAACTAGAGAGCTGAGAGGGTTTAGGCCATAATTCACTCACGCTGGCCTAGTGCGGGTTGGTGGATCAGACATACTCATAGAATTTCTTCTAGGGTATGTGGGTTTCCTCACGATGTTTACCTTCACAGTTAGCAGATGGTAAGACACTTGATTAGTACATATAAGTTCCACAAAGTGGAATCCACATTGGTACTGTCGGTCGGGATCGAACTCGGACCGCGTGATTTGCACACCGCCAGTCTCTTATCCATTCAGCCACCATCGCTTCTCTCTCGAAGCTTAGTATAATAAAATTATATTAGAATACTAGAAGTAGCCCGGGCCTTCACTCCCGTGGATCTTTGTTTGGCCACTGCTCAGCTCCTAAAAGATTATTTCAATTCGGACCAGTAGTTATTAGCGCGTTCAACCAAATATACAAATAAACTCTTGAGCTTTATAATATTAGTATAGATTAATAGGTGGTTATAATAACGGTGGGGAGGTCCCGGCTAAGATTCCTTGCTCAAACAAAAATAGTATTGGGTTTTTTATCATGAAATTCTCAAGAAGTTTGGAAACAAACGTACTCGATTGATGAGAATAGGCTGCCAAATGTGGATATGATTTACCCTTCGGAGAAAAAGGCGTGACATTTTATTAATATATAGTTATTTTTTGATATAGTAGTGCACTGTGTAATAGTGTGTAATATGCACTATCTACCGACAGTCGGATAAAGAAAGTTAATACTTTAAGAACTCGAATGTTTCTAATTGAATGATTGTCCCATTGATACTCTTTATCATGTAGGTAATCAAAATTGGCAGATTTAATTAATTATTAGGTAATATATAGATAGAGAGGTGGATTAAATTTTAATATTATCTTCTGCACACAAACACAACAAACTCACATAAATAAATGTTTTGAGACATTTTTTACACACAGCGCCATCTAGCCAAAAGTACGATAAGTAATATATGTTTGTGTTATGGAATCTAGACAATAATTGATAGATAACAACACACATAAATATTATATATTGATGTTTTGTAAGTATTTCTTATACCGAGATGGTGGCAAACAGACGTACGCGGCCCACCTGATGATATTTGATCCGTAGCCTATGGGCGCCTGCAATAGGAGTCAGGCCCGGCTCGTCACGATCCCGGCTCGTCACCATAAAAAAACATATCCCGACTCGTCCCCGTATAATTTATTTTAAAAAATCAAGTCCCGGCTCGTCACCAATACATTATTTTAGTCAAAGTACAGACAGAACGAAAAGCAACTATAATTTCATACTTATATTAAAAGTCCTTATAAACGAAAGTAGGCATATCAAGTGCACTAAAAATGTCGATAAACTAGATAATAATATAAATCGCGTATTAACTGAAATATGTGACAATTGTGATGTCTTTAGTAGACAGTTTTAACTTACAAATAATAATAATATAATAATAATATTCTACCACATTCACACAGCGCCATCTAGTCCCAAATTAAGCAATTATATTTGCTTGTGTTATGGGTACTAAACAACTGATATACTACTTAAATACATCTTTTTTTGTAAATACAATATTATAGATAAATTACACCCAGACACAGAATAAACCTTTATGCTCATCACATAAAGATTTGTCCTGCGTGGGGATCGAACCCACGACCTCTGGCTTAGCAGCCAGGGTCACTAACCACTAGACCAACAGTCAAAAATATATTGTTACTAACAATAGATTTTTAAGTTATAAGAAGATATAGAATTCATACAGTTAACATAAAATATAATTATTAAATTCATCGAATCACTAATTAATGATTTTCAATTATTTAATTTATGTAGGTGACCATGTAAGGCTTCACTTTATTAATAATAATGTACCTTGCACGTCAAATTGCATTTGTAAGATTTATTTTATAATTATTTTCTCTTTTATTCTCATTTATGTAATATACTTAATATGGTCTTGTGTATGGCCTATGGCGACGGTAGAAGTCGATAAGTTAGTGCCGCCCAATACACTGTATCCAGCTCCACTCTAATTGTACCCAGTGATTACCGTTCCATTGGGCTCTGTGGGGTTTTGGACGAGAGAGTGTATCTGTTTTAGCGCAATAGCTTATGCACTAAGATATATCATGCGCATCTGATTGTTACTGCAGTATCATGCTCAATTAACAATACGCAGTAGCAGTCGCAATCGACATGGAGGACTTCATCATCCTCATCAGTGTGCCTCATTACGGGTGACTGATACCGATCAGCTTAAGCTTATCCGGTACAATAGACGAAACCGATGTTTTTCTCCTGGCTGCATAAAACCCATTGACCATCACTTCTGCGAACATGTTGGATGCTCTGCAAAAGGGTGGCATCCCCAACAGCATACTAAAAGCATTCTTATATTGAACACGCAGGGCATTTAACGTTTTCTGCGTATAGCACACCCACAGGCTGCTCGTATAAAAGTTCTGGCAATATGCCTTGAATAGTGTAATTTTAACTTCCTTACTTCAGCGTGCAAACCTGCGAGCTAGCATGTTACACCTCACCACCATTGCCCTGCGTTCCTCCATGGGAGGACTTCGGTGACATCATGTCCAAGGTATTTTTTGAGTGTCTGTAAATTTATATTCTATACTTTTTTATTTGTGTGCAAGTGATAGATTACTTACAAATTTAATACTTCTAAAAATCAAACCACTATTATATTTAACGTACCTAGTACCTATATCCCCATAAGCTTTTCTTGCAAACTGTACCGTTTATTTAGAAATTTTGTAATGGTGACGATTCGGGACATGAATATTTAATAAAAATTTATATCTTTTTTGATAGTGACGAGTCGGGATTTTTAGTATGGACAAAATTTTTGATGACGAAGCGGAACAGGTGACGACTCGGTACTAACTCTGCAATAGGTACCAGGGGTATCACACGTTGCCGTAAACACCCAAACTCCGAAACTAACAATTGCAGATCATACAAATATTTGTTTCGACCCGAGGATCGTACCTGAGCCCTCAGAAATCGCGACCATATACACCACCGCTGCGCCACCGAGAAAGCTATATACTATGCCTAATAGCAGGGATAGACAACGTTTTTGGCTAGAAGGTCAAGTAGCACAATTTAAATGGTCGTCACGTGTAATTTTGACTGTCACTGGGGCGTGGCAGGAACACAACGGTGCGGTCTTCTGGAAAAACTAATGTTCGACCAGTTTCGAACCTATTTCTGTATGTCATGTTGATGAAAGTCCATTTAACATGCACGAGTCGACATTAAAGCGTTCCATATACCGAATAACACAGCACAGGTCTATACAAGAAGATTCAGCAGTCCAGTAATACACAGAAAATGTTTAGCCGGGGTTACTTACTGTACCGTACCTCTCTTTAATTGAGTGACGGACGGTAATGTATTGTTTTTTTCATAGTTCTATGTATTACATAAATAGTTTTTTGATCATAAAAACAACAAGATCAGAGACAAGAAATCAACTTAGTCTTAGTAGAAATGTTTGAAAATGACACGATATTTAAATTTTCAAACTTATCCTTTTAAAAAAAATCTCAATAGTAACTTTACAAAGTGGCGTTGCTAGTAAAGTAATTTTAGGCGGTTTATAAACGTTTTTATCGGTTCATTGCTATAAGAATGTTCGTAGGCGTTTATGTAATCTTCAAAATATAATCTTCAAAGAGACAGACATGATACCTTAAAGTACCTACATCTTGAGAACTACCTGACTATTTTTGGTTTTAAAAAGTTTGTCAGAACTCAACCTTGTCAGCGAACTGGCCTTAGAAAAGTTTGCTGACACCTTTTTTGGCTTTGTATGACGTTCATAAGTATCATTTATTTGATCTATATGAAATAAAGAATATTGACAATTCCACCCTCCTCTTTCCGAGGGAGAACCAGGCGTGCTGGCGTGCAATGGCCCCTATGTTGTGGAAAATTTCTGAAAAGAGTAAAGTACTAAAAAGTTCGGTAAATCGTTTCTCTGCCGTACTATCAAAATGTGGAACGCACAGCCGGCTCATGTCTTTCTTAGGTACGATTCAGACCAACCGGCTCGCATCGGCCCGCGCTGGGCGGCATTTTACAATGCGTTAAAGAACATTGGAATGTATCAACAGTAATTACAGTTCATATTTGCATGCAACTTACGCATAGTTACCTCAGTCGGCATCACGCGACGCGTCGCGACGGCCGACCGGCTCCGACCGGCTCCGACCGGCTCCGAAGACGCCGTCGGCATCCAATCGGCTGCCGTCGGGTCCGCTCGGAGCCGGTCGGCCGTGTGTCGTACGGAGATTACGGTGCAGCAACAGCTAGCGAATCATTCAAGTTGTGTTCTTCAAACGATATTTTAAATAATATTTCACTTTACGTCTACGCGGCGCAAAGAGAGGGGCACTTCTGGGCGCTTGCAGCGCGTACGGATTCCAGCGGACGCTGTCGGCTGCCGCGGCACGCGTACGGCTCCGTTCCGATGCGGCGCGACGCGAGCCGGTTGGTCTGAATCGTACCTTATTCCTCAAGCGAAGCATGAAGAAGTACCTATGGGGCCCGCATGGCATTGCCAGCTGATATGGCACTTGGGTATCCTGTCAGCTGCCAGTGCTATCTGGGCTCTTCTTTTGGTTTTTCATCAGGTGAAGAGTATAAAAAATATGGGTACTTGACTACTTATATTTTACATAAAAATATCACTAGGTCAATAGGAGCTTAGCAGTGACCAAATAGAGAACGATGGAAGTAGAACCTCGCGCGCCTTCTTGTGATAATATAAAAGTAAAGAGTGTTTTAAAGAACGCCTTAGAAAACTAGACTGGTGTAACATGGGAAACTTGACAAATATTCAAACAGCAGACACATATTGCACTAAATCTATTGTCGAATGATAGCCAAAATGATAGTCAACACTGCTCTGATAATACTCTTTTTATTTTAGGATACGCAATGCTTTTACAGGGCTGATTACACACACAGATAGACTTAATGATGACATCAACTAAACATCATACATCAGAATAACTACTTAGTTATTTTTAATTTTTGTTAAATAATTTTACAATAGCCTTGATAGAAGATTTGCTATACAAATACTAGCTAAATTTTTAAAAGGCCTATGTGCCAGATAACGTTGATAAGAGTTGAGTTATTGTAATATCACTAGTAAAAGATGAGAGTGTTGGTCTATACGTGAAGTAAAGATGAACGATAATGTTGTTGTGCCGGACAAAAATAAAGATACTTATACATACGATGAAGCTGTTGAGATGAGTGGTAAATATTGCTTTACATATTACATTCTCAGGACAATAGTCAAAGGTGTCCTTAATATTCATGTTAATGATAAAGGTACCTGGTTTGTTTAATAAAGATGAATTTCATTGTTTTAAGATGGTTACAAACATATTTGAATACATTTTAGCTTATTATGAAAACAACGGTGAAATCTGGTTCTTTAGATTCTTAACAATTAAACTTTCTATCATGTATCATTTTCCTGATGCCATACGGTATATCACCACATCAAAGTTTCGAGGCCTTTCTTCACACATTCAAGAGCTTAGCTCAAATACAAGACATTGCAAGATAAAAGTTGGTTTTCAATATTTCTTAGGTCATGGACGGTACAGTTACCTGATGCTGATCACGTGTTGCGTGATCATTAACGCGTGTGCATTGGACATGTTCGGGTTTGCGACTGTGGTGGCTGCAGCCAGGTGCGACCTAAACATGGACTTGAAGCAGTTGGGTATTCTGGCATCTGCGCCTTTTGCTGGTATGTTGATAGATTTTATCTTTTCGGGAAAATAAAACAAGTACAAATACTGTTTTATTTACCCGAAAATACATTTTCAAAATTTGATAAACAGCCCTGCTACACACAATATCTATATATAATACATATTATAACACAATAACACAAAGAGTGCGAGTTCTTACAAGTGACAGTGAAGCCGGTTTCTTGAAATTTTACCAGAGATTCAGTTTATCAGAGGCGAGAGAAGCTTAGCCTTAATGAACTCATCGTATTAATTTTCGGGTCGTTTCTTAAGAAGTCTTGGATATTCTTCTCTTGTTTTCTTCTTTAAGGTAATTTTTTTAAACATATCCCGTAAGATGTTTATTTTGTGTCGACAGGAATTTATGAGTTCTTGCAATCGTAGTTAATACCGCTATGTATAAATACTGTTATGTCATATCCATATTTATGCTTTAATGTTCCAGGAGTCATATTCGCGTTTCCCTGGGGCTACTATGCGGATACTCAAGGCAGAAAGCGTGCACTAATACTGTCCACGTCTGTGGGGTTCGTGTTTTCAGTGGTCAGTAGCTTCTCTACACACTGGGTCTTCATGCTTGTCGTGAAAACCATTGGATGTAGCTTGTGAGTACTAATTATAATAAATGTATCCTTCTTACGATGTTTCATTACAACAAACTGGTGATATACGCGAGATATTGTAACATTCTATATCTTCTTTGTCCGATAAGATGCCAATTTGGCTCAATCGTAAGATACAATATGACCTACAGACATACTTTCACATTGCTTTTGAGTTTTTCTTGTTTTTAGTCAGTTAACTATTTTGGTGTATGAAAAAATTAAAGGAGAGACCTTTGGATGAGAGAGGTCCAGTAAACTGCTGAGTCTTGTCTATTACGGGTGCTAAAGTCAGTGGACAATCCTAAGAAATCTCACTTGATGAAATGTTGTAGAGCAAGGTCTAGTTGAAGCTTCGTTTAGTAAAAAGGCTAGGCTATTTTAATTGAACGGAATATGAAGCTAGTTGGGTACGACATATTTTCACTTCTCTCAATAATTAATAAATCTTCAACTTCTAGTTCTAGCACAAGCTTTTCACTGACCGTGACTATACTGGGGGAGTCCATACAATACAAACATAGGAGTCGATACGTGTTCATTACTCACAGCTTCAACCTCGCTTCTGAATTCGTCTCATTCTGTAAGTACTTACTGTATTTATTTATTCACAAGATGTTAGTCCAAGGACCATGGAGTATACATTCAATACATTGCTTACTATCTGAAATCTGCAGAATTTATTTTTACATAAGTACATAAAAAAATATATATTATAAAATCAATCTAGTCAAGTACTATACAAAAAATGTGCCAATACCAGTTTGTGTTTCTGTGTTTTGTGTACTGAATATATTCCTGAACGTAAGAAGGAATTTTCCTGATCGTTCTTTACATGGACGATCAGGAAAATTCCTTCTCATGCCATGGTGGTGCAATGAGTTTTATTGTTTTGCATTTTACTATAGTCTCATCTGAAGTGAACACGCTTACCAATAGGAGAGTGTGAGTGGTAATTATTCATTCATCATCATCATTCCACATCCACTCGCTGCTGGTTATAGGCCTCTTCTCCACAGCGATAGATAGATATTCATTACATCCATATTATTCTCTCACTTTAAGCAGGTTTTAAGAAGCACTTAAACGTGGAAGTATAGCGCATTGTTTATAGCCATAAACATAATCATTGATGATTTATTTTATTACGAATACTTCACCTGTAATACTTATTGTCTTATCTGTTGATGAACTTTTAAACTTTGTTTCAGCTCTAGCCTGGTTGATACTTCCCCTGAACTTCAAAGTACATGTTCCCTGGTTAGACATGACTATTCGACCTTGGAGGCTATACAACATAGTGCAAGCTCTTCCCTTGGGTGTTGGAGCAATGCTGATGTTATATCTCTATGAAAGCCCCAAGTTTTTGGCTAGCAGAGGACAGTATGCTAAAGCCTTAGAGGTACTGAGGAGCATTTATGAGAGAAATGGAGGGAAGAGGGAAGAATATCCTGTAAGTGGCTTTTTTACTGATACGTTTACAAAGGTAATTTTAGTTGGTCCATGTTTCTGCTGCGGAGTAGTAGCGTCAATACACAATTACGGTTAAGATATACTTCCTAAAATAATAAAAATACATTATTCACTTAAAAGATTATTTTTTTCTTTTGTTAATAATTGAAATTGTTGAATTTCCCACTGATATAAATTCTAATGCATTGAAATTCTAAATACGATGACGATAACGAGTGGCATTTTTTCGGTCAACTTTTTCAGTGATCAGTGAATTTGCCTAAAACCTTTTGATATTATCCAATGCTATGATCCAGAAAAAAAAATGTGGTTGCCTTTCTTGCCGCCTTAAAAATCCTATTTTTTTATATAGTTATTAGCTGGTTAGTACTAATATCTTCTACTGTTTCAGGTGAAACGTTTGACTCAGCAACCTTCCGATACGGAAAACTTGGCAGGACAGTCATTTTGGCAAACCCTGGTGCTGCAAACTTGGCCTATTTTCAAAATACCTTTATTATGGAGAACAATCCAGTTATTTTTCTTGATGATCATATGCTGTACTGCGTGAGTTATTAGCTGTTTAAACTTTTATTGACATAATTTGTGTTTTGTTAGACGTTCAAGGAGATTTCAATTTAGTTTTTAATCATTTATTATTTTTCTTTGTGTCTATTTAATCTTGTTGGGAATAATAGGATATTAATTCAGAAATGAACAAGACATCTAGATGTCTATTAAAATGCTAAGTGACATAAAAATGTTATTATGTTACAGGAGCAACGTGTTTGTCATGTGGTACCCGACGATAGTGAACTTATTCTTTCAGTCGTTTAACGTACCTATCAGAACGGATCAGACATTCTGTGAAAGAGCATTTGGAGAGACCAACATCTTTCCCGAATTGGAAACGGTAAGAGTGTTACACGTTTTATTCTTTTTGTAAGCACAATTTGAAAGATAGAAAGGTAAAATTGTATCATTCAACGAAGAATCATACTAAGTTTTAACTGGTTATTTTTGGCTATCAAATATATTTTATGATAGAAATTTACCTACTTTAACATTATTCCATATTACAAACATATTATAATTTGCAATTGGTACTATTTTCAGCAACACAAATGCATCGATGAGATTTCAACCAACACCATTTACGCTGGCATGCTGTACGGCCTGTTCTATTGCCTTGTGAGTGGAATTGTTTCGAAAATATCGTCCAAACCTCGTCTGGTCCTCATAGCCTGTCTTCTGGTCTCCGGATCCAGCATGATCCTTGTTAATTTGAAGAATCCTGTGTCGAATATGATTTTCTTCACTTTGCTGCCAGCCACCTCAGTAGGAGTTGGTTGTATATTTCCATATTTCGTGGATTTATATCCTACTAGATATAGGTGAGTGCGAGTAACTAGGTTTTTTTTTACTTTTATGCAAATTTTTTCTTACAAATTTAATATAATAATAATAATATATATAATAATAATAATATTCTACCACATTTACCCAGCGCCATCTTGTCCCAAATTAAGCAATTATATTTGCTTGTGTTATGGGTACTAAACAACAGATATACTACTTTTTTTGTAAATACATACATATTATAGATAAATTACACCCAGACACAGAATAAACCTTTATGCTCATCACACAAAGATTTGTTCTGGGTGGGGATCGAACCCACGACCTCAGGTGTAGCAGTCAGTGACACTAACCACTAGACCAACAGGCCAGTCATCAAAACAATAGCAATAATCACATTATAAATGCAGTATATTACGACTAGCAATAATTTCAGAACTTAAGCAACACATGTATGTCGCACGACCATGGTAAACAGATTTTATAAATTAGTATTTGCCTGTCCAGCAATTTCCAACTTCTGTCAACAATAATAAGGTCCAAAATTTCTTAGCGTAGTTTTTCATCTTTTTCATTGTGAGTGCGATGTGTGCAAGAACACTTTGTATTTGCTTGGCTGACTTATAAGTCCCTATGTATTATATTTGTCATACGCACGTAGCTCTGTTATACTTGTTCTATATATTCTGAATTCTTAATTCATCATCATCATCACCATTTCAACTCATAAATGTCCCACTGCTGGGCACGGGAATTCTTAATTCTTTACGCTTATGTGAGTTTACTTTTACGTACAGGGGAGACATGTTCTTACCCCAGTCAGATTGCTAAATCACCTTTCTGTGCTAAACAAAAATAAATTTTCTTAATGCCGCAGGGGTATGGCGACTAGCTTGGGTATGATGGCAGGTCGGCTGTCTTCACTGGTCATCGTCAGCGTTATGGGGACGATAATCACTCAATACTGTCATATTATCTTCTACGCGTGGTCTGCCGTTATTTTAAGTAAGTACCATTTTTTTTTATGATTGATTGAAAGTCAACACAATTTTGAAAGAACTCTGGATTTACAACAAGACGAAATATAATCCAATTAAATCCGGTTGACAGATACTTGACAATGTTTGCTATTGCTATCTCTATCTTAGAAAGCGATAGCAATTTTTCAAAATGTAGATTTGGCTTCAAATACAGAAGCATGGACCACTATGGGTGAGATATTTGACCAGCAACGGTGGAACGACTGAGCTTAGGAGAAATAAAATTGAAAAACTGATCATTTTTGTGTTTCAGGTAGTGTGGTGGTATGTTTATTTTTACCAGCGGACAGAAAGTCTCCCAAGTAAAATTGTATATACTTCCCAAGTAGCAAACAAGCTGTACAAAAGCTGTATATGACTTCATTTTTATACTTGAAGCTGCATACTGAGGCTGTACAAATACTGTAGAAGCGCTTATACAACCCTTGTAAGTGCAAAAAGGGCCCATATTTTACAGCTTTGTGCGTTAGTAGAGCTGTATAATAGCTGTAAAAGCAACGTAGAACCTGTATAGAAGCTGTGTAAGAGCTGTTTTTCGGTGTAAGGAGAAACCATTACCCTCCAAATAATATTTTATAAATATATTATAAAGAAAAAATGATTAAATAGGAGTTCGAATAGAATAATTAAATTATAAAAATGAAAACGAAATATTTTGCTAGGATGTTGAACAAGTGACTATATACATTAATTAAAGTGAAATTATTAAAAAAATATTGAATGTCTGCTTATGGTACTGTTGTTAAAATCCAAGTGCAAATCAAATTTTATTGTCAATGTATTGTTGGTTATTGGCAATATTTTCATGCGCCAGTAAAATATCAAACAAATTGAAGAAAATATACCAAATACGAGTAGGATAAATATTTGTTTTCAAGGTTATAATATAAATTAAATATCAAATAATAATTTAGGTAAAAGTGATCAAAATATTAGCTAATATTCATGAAATGGCTCAAACTATTACCATATATTGGTTTGATTATAATTTAATAACATGTTTTTCATTCGTTCTAAAATGGCGACAATTTGATATTCAGCTTACACGATATTTGGAGAGTAATATAGTCTTATTGGTTTTACTACGTAGGATATGGATTCTATTTTAGGCCTTATTATTTTTAATCAGTGTTACAAGAGGATATTTTTATTATTTGGGCTGTATATGAGTTCTGAATTCATTGCTTATAATTTTATTTTAGAGATGCGTGAGCCTATGAGCAATCTGTGGTTTTCGATAGAAGCGTAGTAGTCCAAGATCCGATTAAGAAATATATACCCTCATCTGTTATTTATTAGTGATAAGAAATAAATGATAGACTAAAAAAGAGAAAAAAATTAAGAAAAAAAAAAATTAGGTAAGAATAAAATAAGCTTTCATTAGATTTTTTTTTCGACTAAATAACTGATGAGGGTATATAAATAACATTCACTCACTTGTTCATACCTGGCAAACCCATATTTGCGCACTTGTGAAAGTAGGCAACCTTTACGTTTTCAATTCTTTTGGGTATATTCTTTTAATTAGTATACAATTTAAAAAAAATAACCGATGAGGGAAATAGATTAAATAAATTTAATTATGTATTTAATATTATCTATATACAGGGTGTATACGACGATACGACATTAAATGAAACCACGTGTAGCATGTGATGTTAGAAGGCTATACCAAAAAAATTAAACAGAAATTTGCAATAGTTTAGACGCAAATGTACTTTCTTTATGTCACAGTTGTTCACAGTTTTAAACAACCTGTAGGTATTTACGTTGATCGTATGTTGTCATTATGTCATTCAATTCATTTAACTATCTCTGACTCTTTCATATTATCTTATCTCTTACTCATGGTAATATTCCGGGATATCTGCCATTTATAATTGCGGCTAAATCGTTTATTCGGCTATCGGCTGTAGCCCATTCCTTTATTCGATGACGAAACAATATATTTTTTAAAAATTCGTCATCGTCATTATTTGAAGTACTTGAAGTACTGCTACATGAAGACTCGTCATCATTAAGTTTCAAAGGTTTAACTAAATCCACACATTTGACACCCTCACATTCGACACCATTTAAAGGTTTTTCTACGGAACCTTCGTCGGATGTCGAAGGACATGGCTCTTGAACTTCAACTTCTTCTCCAACACTAACACGTTCACTATTTTTACTTTCATTTAGTTTGTAATTTGTTATATTTAAATATTCCTTTATAATTCTCCTTTTGACTGCGCCAGATCTTTTTCTTTCTTTCCTAATTCCGCGCACATACGTTTATTAACCGTGACAACTCTTATCATTAAAGCCGGCTAAAGCTGTACAATTGATGTAATTTATTTTTATAGTTTTAAAGCACCCTTGTAAATAGACGTTATAAAACTAAAGTATTTTAAAGAGTGTTCAATTACGTCATAATATTAAGTTTTAAAATGGACTTTGTATACACCATTGTACAGAGACAAGGAACTAGTGATACTATAATAATGCTTAGAGCTGTAGTAAGTTAGTGACCACATATAAAATACAGCCTTTATACAGCAATAACGATAAAACTAGCTTAAAATGTCACAAAACACTTAAAGCTGTATAATAGCCTTTTCATATTCTATTTTAACTCTCTAACCATACAATGATCCCTCAATACAGACTTAATACAGCTCAAGCTGTATAATAACTAAAAAAACCCTCTTATAAAGATAGAAGTATCTTTCGACACTCTTGTATGTCTTTAAAAGAACTTTAAGTTCTAAATGAGCTGGTTAATTAATGTTGAAAACGCTTACATGCTGCTTGGGTTAAGTACTGTTGGAATTGGAAACGTCTGGATATTTGTGATTTTGGTCCAACGCTTTTGTATAAGCAATCGCCGCTTCTGTCTGCATTATAACGAATTCTTCTCTGGTCATTCACGACGAGAAAGTAAATTATATTCAGTACACTGTGATTTATAAATTAAATTATTATAAAAATAATAAGTGTTGTTTATAAATACCTCATTTCTCGGAATCTCGTGTCTCTCGCAAGACCGACTGTTGTGGTATTTATCTCTCGCAACCAGTCTGAAACATTGTATTTGTGCTGTAGACTGCAATACGCTGATAGAGAATTTATTTTAAAATTTCATACTAATCATACATGTCTCAATCAATCCCATCAAGCCTTAAGTCGTTGTAATCAAGTTCGTCGGCTTTGTCGATTTTGATATCGCTTTCGAATGTAATTTTAAATATTGTCGCTTTAATTTCTAAAAATTTGACAAAGATTTCTAAATCGACTATTTCTATTACCCGAGTCTTTAAGATATTAAATTATATATAGTTTGGATTTGAATTTAAGATGAGACGCGTTATTAGATTACAGATAAAATGAATCTAACTTAAACCACACCGCAACGCAATAGGTACATAAATTTAAAGCTTGGTTCTGATGTATAAGTCTGTGAATTAAGAGCATTTTCTTTTGCCAAACTATAGATTGCACCACTTGAAACTCAATCGAATCTGCGGCAGCCATTAAAATATAATACAGTATAGGTACGTTTAATCCCTAATTGACTGAACATCACAATTTATACCATCTTCATATTAGCTCTAGAATTGTGATATTAAATCTTTACCTTGCAAATATTTGTATGTACGTAGTTATGTCAACGAACACGATTGTTATGAGCCCAAATAATTACATAGTATATTAGGTATTACATTTAAAATCTTCATTCAAAACAGCTGTACGCCATTATAAACCTTCATAAATTTGAAATAAGGTGTATACTTTTTAAATGTTTCAGTTCATACGTTTCGTAAACGTTAAGGAGGCAACATTTTATTTTATTATAAATATGTTAAAGTTGTTATTTGTGTGAGCAGCAATTATAAGTTTTTGTATCTAAATGTGACGTCGAGACACATGAATGATGGAAAAACACATTTAAATGAAAGAGTCATCATTACTCATTTACTTCTACAGTTCTACAGTCAGACAATTCAAGTTACTAAATAATTTGAATTACTTATATGTATGAGACTGAAGGTTAATATTGTGAAACATTACTACAGAATACTATAGTACTAATTACTACAGAATTTCGCTTAGTAAGGTTTCACAATATTACAGAATTTCGCTATTTTCCTCTTCTCAGCTTTTTATTACGTATTTGTATGTTCTTGTCTAATCTTGCAAATGAATTTTGGTGCACTTGTCCTCAACCTACTGGAATGAAATATTGATGTATTTATAAATTGGTTGACAATGCAATATTTTTATGAAATGGAGCTGATCTGATGATGGAGTTGGATGATGAACCTCAAAATAGCATAACTACAAAGTTACAAGCCAAACCAGCTGACTTTATTCAGATTTCTGTTCGTTTCTATTAATGTTAATGTACAGTAGAATATTAAATGAAGATTCATCATCATTATCTCAAACCATAAACGATTAACTGTTGGGCACGAGTCTCCTCCAAATAATCTAGAGGGAATTTAGTCTACTATATCACGCTAGCCAGACGGGTTGGTATACGGTTTGTTTCGAATTTTACTTTTCTTGCAGTGCTCTTGTCTGCATAAGGTTACTCCCTTAGTCGGCTTTTACAACACCCACGCGTTGAGATGAAGTCGTGACATTATGTATCTTAATCCGTCACTACACGGAAATGAAGAAACGTCTGCAGTAATTATTTGAAACTAAATAATTATAAATGCACATTTATTTCGCAGTGGCGTAAATTAGGTGAGGCCTATGTTCAGCAGTGGACGTCGTTGGGCTGATATGATGATGATGATGACACGTACATTTTATATTGCATTTCTTTTAGTGTTATATTATCAGATATCGGTAAAACAATCACCAGTTTTCAGAACCGAAAGGTATCCACTTATATCCAAAATATTTTTGTTTACTCACGTTAATTATTTTATCTTACGTTGTATTGTGATAATAATTTTATGGTTATAATACATTATGTTTATAATTATAAACTTTAGACATTATAAACATGAAGTTATAGCTCTCTCATGATAAAAACGTTTTATGAGACATTAGAATGACTTGGCAAAATGAAGAGATTTTTGTTGGAATGTATAGTTGTTCTCGAAAAAAATGTGAGTACAGTAAACTTCATACTATTACTCTTAATGTGTGTAACTGTAATAGAACGCATTATGTTATGGATGTTTAATGTTTTTAATCAGTCTCTTGTGGGGTAGACCTCCACACTAAGGCTTTCTTATATCACAAGAGTGCAAACAAGAGTACGGCCCGCGTCATGATAAGCGGTTACCGTAATCAATCGCCTGCAACACCAGAGACATCACCAGAGAACCCTTCAAATCCCTTCCCACCCTGAACTCTGGAGACCACTACTCAACAGATGGAATACAACACTAATTTTTATGCAAGGCGGAGAAGATACTTTAGCTCCAATACAGCTCCGGCCATCTGTTCTTCAATGATGTTGTGTAAATATTGCCTTCCTTCATACTCAAAATAACCTCGTTGGAAGCGGTAATAAGTACTTATAATAATATCACGTTTTCTAGCAAGGTGCTGTTCTACGCCTCATAATTCTGATGTTAATATAATGATATTATTTATTAGTATATTTTACGTCATTTTAGATAATGAGAATGTTCTTCTATTATAAGTATACTAGAAGTCAAGCGGGGTTTCGCTCCCGTTGTTTTTTATTTGGCCACTGCTTAGCTCATATTGGCCGTAGCATGATGTTAAATCGGTTCACTAGATCCAGAGATTGCCCCTTTCAACGTCACAAACTTAATAAAACCTCTTTATAATATTATTATAGATAATATAGAAAAGGAGTTTTTAACCACACATTTGGCCAAATACATACCGAACTGTAAGATTGCGCTGTACAAAATCCGCATACAACTGATCCCATTAGTAATCTCTTGGGGATTTCCCATAGTGATTTGATATAATTAGAATTATTATTATATCTATTCTAAAGTTAATGATTGTAAGGACCTTTTGTAACAAACATATACAATGTCATCTAGAAGGTTGGGAATTGGGAAGGTACTGGTTCCCCAGCATACGACTGACGCTACATTGTGAACCAGTACTTATATCTTAATTGTAAAATATTTTTATTGCAATAAAGAATTTAAGAATTTATTTTATTATGATTTGTATATTTTATTTCTCTTTTCTTCTCAAGAATACAGGTCATTTATAAAAAACTGTAAGTTACGTACCTATATGAAACAGAGAGGTAAATTATTTTAGTGCAACAGAGAAGTAACAGAAGGGAATTATTAGTGCAATCCATACAAATTATAAGGCTTTGTCCTGACTGACTGACTGACAGACAACGAACAGCCTAAACCGCTGGTCGTAGCGACTTGAAATTTGGAGGATGTATTTGTCCTAATGTCTAGAGGTGTACTAAGAAAGGGTTTTTTAAAATTCAACCTCTAAGGGGGTGAAAATGGATAAAAACGATTATATTGAAACTTCTTTGTTTTCTAACTTATAGATTTGAAAATTTGTTTTGGGATACTACTATCAAAATAAAAAAATACCCTCATCAATTTTTTTATTTTTGAACCGGGTATTGAACCCGGGACCTCTTGCACATCAGTCGAATACGCTTCCCACTACGCCACCAAGACAGTTCGGAACCTTATACATGTGATCAAAAACACAAAAACATGATCCTTGCTTTTTAAAAAATTCTATCACAAAGGGGATGACATTGAGATAAAGACGTTTGAAAACTAAGTACTTAGTCGTCATTTTTTAGGTTTTTATGGACAGATAATATATAAGACAGATATAAAGAATATAGAACTTCAGTTAAGAAGTGAGTTGATGGGTTGTTTTTGGTGTTTGAAAAACTTACCCTAAAGGATGAAATAGGTGTGAAAATTATGAAATTGATTGGATGTCGTTTTCAAGGTTTTCAGGGACGCTGATTACGAAAATGTTATCTATATTGACGTAAAACGAAATTCAACTCCAGTAGCGGGGTGTTGTGGAATTCATGAATTGCATTTAAAACAAAGATCTATGTCATATCGAAATCTACGCGGAAGTCGCGGGCAAAAGCTAGTTTCTAATAAACACTTTAAAACATAAATAGATATTTACTAATATTCAACATCTTCCTGCAGGATATAGGCTAATTTTATATCGAGATTCACAATCATCAGCCGTAGGATGTCCGCTACTGGACATAGTACTCGTATCGAGGTAAGTAGGATAACAATGAACAATGAAATAACTTTTTGGCTTTTGTTATCAATTGACTGGCCTGTTGGTCTAGTGGTTAGTGACCCTGACTGCTAAGCCGGAGGTCGTGGGTTCGATCCCCACCCAGGACAAATCTTTGTGTGATGAGCATAAAGGTTTGTTCTGTGTCTGGGTGTAATTTATCTATAATATGTATGTATTTACAAAAAAAATATATATTTAAGTAGTATATCAGTTGTTTAGTACCCATAACACAAGCAGATATAATTGCTTACTTTGGGACTAGATGGCGCTGTGTGAATGTGGTAGAATATTATTATTATGTTTCTTTTTTCACGGCTATACTTCTCTCTAAGGTGAGAAGTATACCCGGTCTTTTTGGAAGGCTTACGCGGGGACACAGGTCCAACACGCAGAGGCCCTTAAAGAATTTTAATTTAGAATGGGATGAGACACTTACCGCTGCCATATCACAGCTGCACTATTGTAGTACAGCTATGATTTGTCACTGATAAGTGTAAAGCTATTGAATGATGTTATGGAGTCAAATAAAATTGGGCTATGGGTTTGGGTGTTCGGTGGAATGGTGATATATGGCATACGGGAACTACGTCGCCTGCTTGCCTCCTCCAGCGGTGAATATATGTTGTTAAATGAGGATTGGGGCAGACGGTGACTCGCCTTACACTAGATGGGCCCCTTCCACAACCGACATGGGCCGAAGTCCACGGGTCTCAGGGCAACACCGTAGTGCGCGGCTAGGGGTGTCGAGCGGTGCGGCGCCGATTTCGCCATCGCGGGTCCCAAGCGGAGACCCGGAGCGGGTTTCCTCGTAATTATGCCATTGAAAAATGACACTTCCACCCCCGAGCATATAGCTCTGGCGACCCCTCTCTGGTCAGCTGGTTAAGGCAAGCCAGAGTTGAGAGTCGTGTGGTCGCTCTTGGAGATCCACTCCAGCCAGCCAACAAAGACGTGCTGGAGACGAGGCCTAGACCGACTCTCAGGGGCATTCAGGACCGCAGTGTCGCCACTCACATTCAGCTCGCCACTAGCTGCCCTGCGGTTTGTGGGCTCTTCATTTAAACTTGCAGTACATTTTTTTGTTTATATGGCAAGTGTTTGAAAAGCAAAATCACAAATTTCTTGGCTTTTACAAAAAAGTTGGTTTGGTATGCTTTTAAAGTATACACTTTGACAGAAAATATTTCATAAACATAGTATCGGTGTATTTGTTGCAGTAACTATATAAAGTATCGGAATCTATGTGTTATGAATGTTTTCACATTGAAAACATTTTTATTCAGTAAACATTAGTTGACATTAGCCTATTGACATTCACTTAGATTTTAAAATAACTATTTACAATATTATTATTCAATGTTAAAATTTATTCCAATTTGTTCTATCACTGATTATTTTAGTATGTATTGATTATTTGCATGCCAATTAGGTTAAATATGGAGGACTTAAACAACAATGTAAAATCTTATACTGTACCTATATTTGCAAATAAAATGATTGAATTGAATTGAATTGAAAAATTGAAAATATTTACATAATAACTTAGCGGCTGTTTATACCAACAATATAACCAATATTTTAAAAATGTTTAATAAATTTTAAATAACCCCTGCTACATGGTTGGAATCTTGCCTCCCACAGAGGTGCCCTTGGTGGATTCCAACCGTGTAGCCGGTTGTTGTAAACCAAATTTCATACAAACTCTGCGGATGGCAACCACGCCCACCAAGGTCACTCTGTTAGAACGCAAGTTTATAACCGTGTAGAACACCTTCACACACCATAATTATAAATAGAACTTAAACAAAAAGGCAAAAAGGTTGGTTAGTACAAACAAAAGCGCAAAGAGAGGGACAATCTGCCCCAGGACAGAGCCAAGGGCATGACAATAAACACAATAAAGAGCTGCTTCAACAGTAGGTGCAAAACGTCGGTGGTGGCAAGAATACTCACCGGCCACTGTAAATTAAACTACCGTATGTTTAAACTCTACCTAAGCCGGTCTAAAATGTGCAGATTCTGCCAAGTGTCAGAGACCGCAATGTATATCCTCTGCTCATGTGGACCACTCATGCACAAAAGGTGCAAGTTTGCTCTAAAAATAAATATAAACGGGCAAATCACACAGATCCTCACGGGACATGGTGGGTTCTCCTCGTACCTGAGTCGCTTCAAGTGCAAGGAGAGCTCATCATGCCTATGTGACCCCGAGGCGGAAGAGACGGTGAAACACCTACTTCTGGAGTGTCCCGTCTTCTCCAGAGATAGATTCGAGCTGGAACAGCTCCTCGACACGGACTTAGTGGTGGGAAATCTACTAAAAATAGTAGCAAGCAGTGATCGAATTTTGAATTTCATCATTCATTCTTTGAATTTTGTATAAAAATTGTTAATATAGTTAATAAGAGAAATAAATAGGATAAGCAAAGCATGATGCCAACATATGCTACAGCATATGATTGACATCATGCAAAACTATAATAGCATATAAGTACAGATAAGATATAGATACAAGGTTCAAAATGTATGTTAGAAATAAGTAAAATTGTAGAAAATTCTAATAAAAGAGAACACGCTGCGGCGGTTGTACCCCTTATTTAAAAACCCTGTAAATATATAAAAGACACAACTAGATAGGTGGTAACAAATATTAGAATAGATATAGTAATAATAGTAGATATTAGGCGGGACACCCACAATAGTTTAAAAGATGACGAATGCAAGAAAGACAAAGTATGCGGAATGAAAGTGCGAGAGGTAAACAAGCGAGAACTGGTATGAAAGGATGAACAGTCAGAATAGACACAGACTATGTTGGTGGTGCAAACAGGCCGCTAACGGCTTCTAGGCCAACAAATATTAATAATACTAAAATAAGTACAAATAGTTTATTTAACTTGTGACACTTCTCCCTTTTACAACGGTACGATCAAAGCTTTTCACCTGTCTCCTGGCAAATGGCCTGTCCTCCAACAACTAGTAAAACATCATCATCATCATCAGCAACCCATTAAGTCCCACTGCTGGGCACTAGTAAGACATGCTTAGCTTTAATTATTTCGACTGACACCTTATCATGTTTACCTAATTTCACAATATTCTTTCATAATCTCATCCATGTTTTTATCTCTACGTCATCTTGGAAAACTTGTAATAAAAAGCTGATTTTGTCAACGTAGTATTTTAAGTCATTATTATCATAATAATTATGTCATCTCCAACAAAGTCTTTTTCAGTACATTATGTTTTCCTGGAATTTTGTTTGTGTTCTACATATTGATTTGAGCTCATTTCAATACACATTATGAAGAAATTATTTAGTTATTAATTCAATGAAGTTGTCTCTGTTATCTACCTTCCCATAAACAGTTGAGAGGAGCTTCTGTTCTTATAAAATTGATGAATTATTATTGGATGTTTTGAATATATCAACAGACATTGACTTTAACATAACTGGTTAAATAACATTAATATGTATGTGATAACAATAATAAATTACTACCAATAACAAGTCTAGGAACACAACGTGGTTTGAGATTATTACTAACCGTGTAATGACAGATTAAGAACACATAATATCACTACCCCATCTCAATCGTGGGTGTCGTAAAACAGAACAAACCATATGCAGACAAGAGCAACAAAAGGAAAATTCGAAACAAAGTCTATACCAACCCGTCTGGCCAGCATGGTATAGTAGACTAAACTGCTTACACATTATCTGGAGAAGACCCGGCCCAGCAGTGGGTTGTTTATGGGCTGAAATGTTGATGATGATGTGTGTATTACGTGATAACAAATATTATTACTGTAAGTATATTATTACTAATAACCAGTCCGTTCTCCAAAATTCTTTTTGCAGTAAACAGCTTCTCTATTCAGGAAAACTTCACGCCACTGTCTTAAGAAGGGCAGCAGTAAGATTGTTATCTAATTCTAGAATTAATGATTTCGTAACACTTGCCAAATATTAATTTATATATTTATGTATACTCACTCGTACATGGTATTAATTTATGCTATCAGTTAGAGATAAGAGTGTCTTGAAATTAGGGTACCGTGGACACAAAAATGAATAGGTTTCACGTGGTTTGTTAAAGGTATATATTATGTCTGTGATTCCGTAGATTATGACAGCCGACATTAACACCCAATTCCTACACCGAGTCCCCTTAATCTTTCTTTACCTTTTCGGTAGAAAACGGCTTGTTTGTGTTTTCGTTTGTCGTTCTCATTTCATCTTCGCTTTGATAAACTTCGGCCGAAATCGATTATTTTTATCGCAACAAACGATTATATTAGCTTCGGTTAATTTAAGTTAAATTGTGACAAGGTATAATTTTTTATAACTTTGTCTGGTTTGTAACGGTTAGCTGTATTTCTATTCAAATTATGTTTCTAAATGGATCTACTAATTATAAATAGAACAAAACTTCTTTTTGCGGTTTCACCCACTTAGATCTCCGAATCGACTGAAATATGACTTTCTAATCCAACTACAATTAAAATGTTTAGGAAAATTTGAGAAGCAACACTTTTAATGTACAAATGTTAATCATTATATACAGCAGTTTTCAGTTTACCAATAATAGACAATGGTAGTCCAATACATTACAAAGAGATAAATATCATTATTACAATGTACGGAACTCAATATTTATAGTAACAATATACTTAACTCAAACATTTTATTATAAAACGCGACTAAGGATCAAATTGTAGCAGTCTTCAATCACTTGAGAAATGTGATAGATTCAGTTTTGTGCAACCGTGTATAGTGTATCAACATGATGGAGAAAATAAGTAAAGTGGCTTTTGAAGAGGCCCTTAATATGACTGGTAAAAAGTTTTGACAATAATAATAGGTTGTAACATAAAAAAATATAGAGAAAAGTGTTGTTTATTTCGAAACTTTGTATACTTATGTGCGGAGAAATTCAAATAAAAAACACGTGTTTCTTCTTATTGAAAATCAACCCCCAAAGGGGGGAAATTGTGATATAGGCGTTTAAAGGCGTTATATAGGGGTATAGGCCTTAGTAAACACACTCGCGCTGCTCAATATTTCTATGTTCTTTGGTAAACCTACCCACTCAGAGTTTAATAATTTTTGTTTTGTTACTTTCTAAGCAAATCAATAGCAAGCAATATCTGTATACCTAGTATTATTACAGGCTACGCAAACCTACATTGGTTTTATGTTTCTCAGTAAGTGATTTTTTGTAATTTTTTTTTAAGAAATAAAGATCTTTAACCATTAAAACTCAGTGATCATTATTTTATAAGTTCTTATGGACGGTTAAGAAATTAGTAAACAGGTAATTCATTGTGTTTGAAAATTTCAACTCTGAGGAATTTTATAAAAAAAGAACATTACGCCTTTTTTTCCGGAGGGGCAGGCAGTGGGCACACCCACATTATATTAGCTATATTTGGTCCTATATAGTAGGGGGTGAGCCTATTTATTTATTTATTTAATAAGATACACATACAACGTATTTACAATAAAATTATAGAAGATTAACAGTATTTCATAAAGGTTCAGTAAATACATCAATTATAGGTATACACATCACTCTCACTACAGATTACAATAATTCTAAAAACAAAATATAAAAAATTAAAATTGGTTATAGTAAAATTGAGACAAAAAAAATAAAATGGATTAGCAATTAGATAAAATTAAACTAAATAAATTAAATAGGTATATGCATATCAATATATTATTATCTATAAAATATTTACAACTATATTATTACAAAAATTATGATCAATTACGATAAAATGCAGTTGATTGTTAAATTGATTTTAATAAAAAAAAAATTCATTACCCAGGTTCAATTCAATACCAGTTTTGGTAATAAAATAAAATAGGTGCCAGCATTTCGTCATCAACACTATAGTAGTATATCTTAGCTATTACACAATAATGATTTGCAAGTATCACGCAATATTTACTTATTTACGTGGAAGTATTCATTACCTTGTACTTTATAATAAACATTTTGCTTATCTGCTCATTATACATGCATCATTTTTATCTAGTAACTATGGGATTGAACAACCATAATTTTGGTAATGTGCGAGGCATTTTATACCATTTATTTTGTGCCAGTCGATAAAGCATGCAAGGTGCCGGAAATGTTCTATATTTTATGTTACTCGTTTGACCAGTAGGTATACAAAATACTGTTGCTGTTAGCCCCCGTTCGTCATCCCATCCCATTGCTGTCTAAGAGCTAAGGCTCATAACGGAAAATAAAGGATGGATCAATTTCCATCTGTATTGTCAAGTTAACAAAAAAAAGAAACAAATAAGTACATAATAGGTGACTCTATTAGTTAGGTATATATAAGTTGTTTAGATTTTAGTGAAAGCAAAATTCTTTCAGATAGCATTACAACGTTAAGTACATGTAAATACGAGTAGCATCGATCACAAATAATATACAATATACAAATGTATGATTGCAATTTGCAAAAAAATAATTAAAAAATTAAAAACACCACTGCAAAAAATCTGCAGATTTTTTTAGTGCGTTGCTTCACTAAAAAAATCGAATACAAACTACTAAAACCTATTAACTCTACTTTGGTTTAACAGACTACATTATGAGCTGAAAGCCTTTCTAAGCAATATAAATTTAACATAATTAAATTTACATTATGTTTGGTAGCCGGCGGCACCAATTAATTTTATTACGAATTATAATTTGCAAATGGGTGCCGCCGGCAAACAAACATAATGTAAATTAGGTATTCAATTTAGGCTTTCAGCTCATAATGATATACTCGTGTAATGTTCACAATATGGAAAGTGTTACAAATCTTCACCTAATTAATTCATGAAAATTTTATTTTATCCAGGGTTCTCTCGGTACAACCTGTGCCTGTTCCTGCTGTGCAGTAGCATAATCACGGGCATGGGCTTCGAGTTATTCAGCATATCGTACTTGGTAGTGGCGAGCGCATGCGAGTTGAACACTACTAATGCTCAACAGGGTATCATCGCTAGTGTCCCATTGGCGGGTAAGTTGTATTTAATTGTTTAACATTTATATTATTTCTTGCCGATAAATCATCATTCAAAGGGTTTTTATATTGGGTTAGTGAAATATTTTGACAGTGTTGATTTGGTCACAATCTGTGAAATATGGTCACACTTCTATAAAATTCATTAAAATATCGTCACAGGTTTTATATTGTTTACCAGTTAAAAAAGTAATGAGTAAGAAAGAAGACTTCAGATTTCTGAACTAACGTATCATTTGTTAACATCAGATGGTAATCAATATTAATTAGTAATCAATAATTAGGTAGGTACATGTGTTTGTGTATAGTTTCTCTTTAATTTGTGTATTTGAATAAAGACTGACTACCCACCTAAAATTGAGCATAGCATTGAGCATATAGCATAATGTGAAGAAGTTTTGTAATAAATAATTTTTTGATAATAATAAAATTACCAAAAAAAATCCCATTCGGATTGTTTATTTTCCGGAAGGTTCCCGAGTGTCATTATCATAAGTCCATAACACACTGTTCGCACATCCAGGTTTAATGGAGACTGTTCCGTGAGTGACACCGACACGTGTGTGGATGAACGGGAATATTTAATTTTTCAGGTGTTATCGCCACTTCTCACTTCTGGGGCTACCTGGCCGACACACGAGGCAGGCGGAAGATTCTCATGCTATCCATGGGTATGGGGTATATCACCGGGACTTTGGCAAGCTTCTCACCTAACTGGATTGTGCTGCTCTTGTTCAAATTCATATCTTCCGCTTCGTACGTAGTGTCTCATTATTTTCTTTATAATATCGTAACGCGAATGCTAGAAAAGCGATGTCTAAATGATTTATAGCGACCAAATGTTGCAAACAGCGCGGCGGGGCTCCGCACCACAAAAATTTGACCACGTTTTCGTTTACAAGGGCGGTGTGTAGAGTCTAGCATACCATTGATTTTTATGTGCAGATCGCCGCAGTAGTGTTTCGTGTGGAACAGCTGTAACTGAAGATACTTTATTGTTGTATGCACAACGCACTAACGCATCAGCGGTTAAGTTCCTATGCAAGGTCGAATGTTCTTGTATAGATTTGTCTGTTCTGACGTTACGCGATGTATTCCTTGATTAAACCCTCACCAGGTCACCTCACCTTCCCAAAACAAAATCTCGAATCCACCATTGATTAACTAAATTAAATCAAACATTGCAGAGTAGCGGGCGCGTTTGCGTTATCTCTAACGTTACTGAGTGAGAGTACTCCGATGGCCAGGAGAAGTTCCTTGGTCATCATATCCACCAGCATCTTCCTAATGGCTACTGGATCTATGGCAGGTAATATCAATACTGGTTTATTCCCAATATTAAGCAGTTATAAATTGTGATCCTTCTGTTGTTGCTCCATGGACTACGGAAACCGCTTTTCGGACCCTAAGGTTCTTACCATAGTGGTCCGTGTAGTGACGGATTAAAAATACATTATCCATATTATCCCATTAAAACCCGTGGGTGTCGTACAAGGCGACTAAGGGACTAACCTAAAGCAACAAGAGTATTGTGAGAAAAGGAAAATTGGAAACAAAACCCTACACTACCCTACTATACCACGCTGGCTAGACGGGTGTCTAGCTAGCGTGGTATAGTAGGATAAATTCCCCGAAAAATATTCCCCTGCCCAAGTGGGACATTCATTTATGTGGGAAAAGGGCGTGATGAATGCTATGTATGCAATGATATTGTATGTTAAACAATATCATTGTATGTATGTATTATTTTTGGTTTACTATTGTTTGACAAAAAACGTATGACAAATTATCATTTTAAAAACAACGTTAGAAAAACTAATCATTTGACAAAATTTCATTTCTAAAACATATTACTTTAAAAACAATCGTTTGACAGGTTTCGCAAATGTTTTACTTCGCAGATTCCACTTGTTAAAATATTATTTTAAAAATGTTCATTTGACTAAATAATTCGTTTGTCTAATTGGTGTTTTTACAAAATGACAGAAGATAACTTATTAGTAAAAACAACCGCCTTTTGTATGTTACAAAAGGAGGTATTTTGGATAATTTTACTGAACAACGTCAATTTAAAAAAATACACTTGCCTGCTTAACTAAGCGAAATAAGTAGAATTCGGATCTAGCTTGTTTCGTTGTGGTCGCAACCTAACCTAGCCATTTTGTCAAATGTTATTTATGCTATATGTTGTTTTGCCTTCTACATCTTTAAAAAATAATCCATTAAGTATATGAAAATAAGTTTTGACATTACAAAATTTTGTCTTGTAAATAATTTTATCAAATGAGTAGTTTGTTAAACAATAGTTTGTAAAATGATAAATTTATCAAGTATAATTTTGTCAAACGTTGTTTTATAAATGAAAATTTGTCATTTGTTTTTTGTCAAATGATTGGACACCATTATTTTTTATTGGACTCTGTGTTTTATAATTTATTGTAATTTATATAGTATTGATGTGCACAGTAGTGGCGAACTTATTATTATTTATTCATCACATATTATATCATATATTGTTGACATCTTTGTAATTAAAGAAGAAAGAAAATTGCTTTATTTTCAGACTCCCATTTAATATTATATTATTTTGTTTACATAATACAACATAAACTATTAGACCTAGTCCGAAAAACGGTCCCGTCTCAGCATAATGCAACATAATATGTTATAAGCGCTGGTTTTCAGACAGAGCCGGAGTGTTTCTCACTCACTATGCCAATAAATTAATTGTGGTAACTAAAATTAAATCATACAAGTAACATACAAGCCAAAGTACACCTATTATTGCAATAAAAGATATTTAATTGTTTTTGTTTGGGATTTTCAGTAATAGCTATGCCAATTCTACCATTGAGGTTTTCTTACTACATCCCGGTGTTGGATATTCACTTCAACTCGTGGAGGTTACTGGGTCTAATCTTTGCATTGCCATGTCTCGTCAGCGCCATTGGAGTAGCCTGTGCCTACGAAAGCCCAAAGTACTTGTTAACTGTTGGCAGGAAAGAAGAAGCTCTTGAGGTTTTAAGAGGAATGTATGTTATGAATACTGGGAAGAGTGGTGATAGCTATGCGGTTCGTATTATTTTAATTTCTATATACTCGTAACATTATCAACTACCTCCTTACACCAAGTACTATGTTGACTGATTACGGGTTATAATTTCCCCCATTGCTGCCACAATAACAATCGGATTGGATTCTCCCGATCACAGATAATAGTGAATTCCATCTTTCCGTTCACATTGAATCGACCACCATGGTCCATTTTGAAGAGAGGCCCCTAAATAGGTGCCATCTTTTTACCCGACTGTCAGGACGGGTATTGTTTTTCGCGCGTATCTTATATGTTTGTAAATTTCTTTATTCCCATGAATCTTACAAACGGCTGGATGGATTTTGACAATTAGGGTATCGTTAGATTCGTCTAGAAAACCCAAGTGTCCTTAGATAGGTTTTAAGAATAAAAAGACTTAAACGGCGGGCTTTTGACGCCAAATTGTAAGAAGTTAATTTTTTTTTTTAACCAAAACTTATCGTGTTGGGTATCAAAATAAGATAATCAAAAGGAGATTACATTATATTCAAAAAGAGATTATACATAATTGAATGGTTCCAAATTGTATGTAGTTCTATTATTTTTTTTAACCAAACCTATCGAGTAGAGTATCATAATAAAGAGAATCAAATGGAGATTACAAATATATGCCTATGTTATGTATTTAAATTTAATCAGGTATAATAATATTACAATAATTTTTCGGTCTTTTTAGTGCGTTGCTCTGCTCTCTGTTGATTTTTGCAGCCGGGTTATTAATTTTCTTTAATTATATTTACTTGTTAGTTATGTGTAGTATCTGTAGATTATCAAAATATGTATAATTGAGATTGACTTATATTTTCTTTTTATCTATAAGTTTAAGTCGGATTTGAACTTAACTTCCCATAAATAAAGTCTATTTTCTTAATTTTCAGGTAGATAGTCTGATAGCAGATGAAGACAGTATATCGACACTGCACATGGGTTTCTTCAGATCCATGATAGCACAGACGTTGCCCATGTTGAGGCCACCACTCTTGAAGCACACTATACTACTGGCCTGTCTCTTTGTTACTACTTATATCTGGTAAGATCTTTTATACTCTTTCGTTGCATCAACCTTTCTACACATTAAAAACGGCGACAGCTAGTATATTTGAAACTGATTAATCGGAAACATATTTAATCTTACTTATTAATTAGTTTTTTTTTATAAATATGTAATAACAATGCTACTAATCAAATAATGTTAATATTTTATTATCAGCATCACTATGAAAAATCACAATTATGAATACCGTTTGCTTTATGGAAATAAATTATCAGTTAATCATATTAAGATATTCAGTTGTAATGGTGCTAAAACTTAAAAAGGGAAAAAAAAATTACATGATAAATTATTTATAAAAGACAACAATGCAATCTCTCAAAAACGTGAACAGTTCAGTAGATCACGCAGACGGAGCCAAGTTCAATGATAATTTATAATTTGTTGTTTCAGTATTCATTCGTTCTTGGTTTGGGTGCCGTTTATAGTAAACGCGTTTATGACATCAGTTTTAAATGGTAACTCGCAGCTCTCTGTTTGCGAAATGATCAAAATTATGCAAAATTCTACCATCACTGAAGAAACCGTAAGTACTTTTATTAAACTGCGAGCATCTTAATTGGTTATAATAATAATAAGCCCTAACCGTCGGCACCTTGGACTCTGTTCCCGATGTCGGCGGGCCACCACATTTTTATATTTTTGAATGTATTTTTTTTAATATTTATATTTGAAAATGTAAGAATGTGAAAATGTAATTAAATAAAGGGAATAATAATAATATTCTACCACATTCACACAGCGCCATCTAGTCCCAAAGTAAGCAATTATATTTGCTTGTGTTATGGGTACTAAACAACTGATATACTTAATTTTTTTTTCTTTTTAAATTCATACATATTATAGATAAATTACACCCAGACACAGAACAAACCTTTATGCTCATCACACAAAGATTTGTCCTGGGAGGGGATCGAACCCACGACCTTCGGCTTAGCAGTCAGGGTCACTAACCACTAGATGACTAGACCAACAGGCCAGTCAAATATAAAAAATAATGATTCTATCCTCGTGGCTTTACAGCTGTATGTCAAAGTCAGTGAAACTATAGCCTCAATTTTGATATCTTTGACAAAATAATATTAAAGTTTGTATATTTAAATATGGTCGCTGCTGTATTCAAATATTTCACAACGATATGCCATCAGGTCATCTGTATGCAACTTAGCTACACTCGACACTAAGCTAACGAATAAAAATGAAAATATTCCGTTGAAGAAATCCGGAGAACTTAGTATCTACATGTTCGTACATACTAAGTTCTCCAGTTTTCTTTCTTCCGATATTTTTTATACAAAGTTTAAGAATGACTTCAGCTGTACATATGTCGCTACTAGGGATGTAATTATATCTTACATATAATTACATCCCTAGTTATACGAAAGCGATTGATTACTATCTTACTAGTGATATAGTTATTTTGTTATTTTAGCTATCATAATAATACTCTAGAATGTTGTTGTTTATTTCAGACCGAGGAGTGTTCAATGAACACGTTTGCTATGACCATGGTTTTTTGTATCCAGATGATACTGGCTGTATGCAATGGAGTCGTCAGTATACTGGTTAACTACGTTAGCAGAAAGAAGATCTTCATTAGTATACAAGTAGCGTATCTTAGCTATTTAACAGCCAATGTATCTGAGACCTATTAGTTTAATACCTATTTATATAAAAATAACTAGTGATTGGGATTGTATTTGAATGTTGTGTAAAAGGCTCTCGGCTTTCTTTGTCAGACAAAGACCTATTAGGCTTCGTGAAATTTTCAGTAGCAGCTCGGAGCACAATATTGTATTCAGTAAATGACGGTTGCTGACAATGATGATGAAATGATAATAGGCTTTCTCTATATCATGGAACTTTGTATACTGCTTATGTGTGCGAAAATAATATATCAATAACATAATTATACTTTGACAGAAACCTATTTTTATTAAGCCTATTTTTTTTTAACTTGAATACTGTTTTTGTAAAAACTAGTTTATTTTCAAATACTTAAAGTTCAATTTGTTTCTGTTACAGTTGATATCAGGCACAGCAGCATTATGCATTAGCAGTAGTCCCTTCTGGGGGTTGACGGCAGTTCTGTTCCTGACCTTCCTCTCTGGGATCTTCAACTTTGGTTTTCTCAGCTCTTATGCAGTTGATATCTTCCCTACTTATGTCAAGTAAGTCTTGTATACATTTTATGATTACTAGTTTTGTATTTTTGCTCAGACAGTTTAGTAACGTAACGTAAACGTTTTGTTTGTTTGTTTGCATTGAATAGGCTCCGAAACTACTTGACCGATTTGAAATTCTTTCGGCGTTAGGAAGCTACATTACCGCTGAGTAACATAAGCTATATAACATCACGCTACGGCTAATAGGAGCTGAGCAGTAGCCAAATAAAGAACGATGGGAGCGAAGCCCGAATTTTTGTGGAGCAATGCGCTACAACTCAAACTGCCAAAAGTGACAACGACTAAAAAGAATAAGAAGTAGAATGAACTCAAACAATTAAATGAAATAGTAATAAAATTGCGTTATTTTCAGAGCAATGGCTGTATGTCTAACGTTGATGGTGGGTCGTGGAAGTGCAATAGTTGGAGTTAACATTCTCAAATATTTGTTGGACAACAACTGCGACAACGTCTTCTATATTTTTGGAAGCATTGCTTGCCGTAAGTAGAGTTTATGATACTTTTGCTTTTATTATCGACAGTAACAATAACACCAGAAACAGCAGATTCTGCACGTAGGTATTACATATGACTGGCCTGTTGGTCTAGTGGTTAGTGACCCTGACTGCTAAACCGGAGGTCGTGGGTTCGATCTCCACCCAGGACAAATCTTTGTGTGATGAGCATAATTGTTTGTTCTGTGTCTGGGTGTAATTTATCTATAATATGTATGTATTTACAAAAAAAAAATGTATTTAAGTAGTATATCAGTTGTTTAGTACCCATAACACAAGCAAATATAATTGCTTACTTTAGGACTAGATGGCGCTGTGTGAATGTGGTAGTATATTATTATTATTATTATTATATTAAAGTCATTACATATCATTACTTTTAGCCTGTTTACAAGACTGACTAAGTTGTAGAACTAAGTTTTTTTTTAATTATATAGTAATTAAACATTTAGTTTCCTTGCAGACGTGTCTATTCAAGCAAATGCATACCTAGTTTTTAGGAAAGTATTAGGAAGAAAATCTGGTCCCTCCGACGCTAGGTTATGTTGCTATAAATAATTTTAATAATTTAAATCTCTATTCTTGTTGCAGTTGGTGGAATAGTTGGGTTTCTTCTACCTTCAGATGCGACCATTTTGAAACAAAATAAAATATCGAAAAGTTGAGAATCTTACTTACTATGTACATACTCGTATGTTCATAACGAGAACGAGGCATTAAGTACTGTTTTATAGCGAGTCATCCGCCTAGAGTTATAATTTTATTAGGGTCTTGAATCTGCAGATGCAAATTATCTGATATAAAAATCTCACGGTTAAATTTAGACTTCTAATCAACCCGTTTCATATTTGGACGAGTTCACACTTATTCTATGGGACTAAATTGAAATATTACTTTGTAGGGAATTTCGAATGACTCTAAAAGCGATATATCATTCGTTAGACATTTTTATAAGCGTTCATTGGATTTAAAATTATTTTTTTTCCAACGATGGAGGCCAAGATGCGCAGGTTGGCATATTCAACGGACGTCCCTGAGATCGAATTTATCCATTACCCGTTAACATGATGACGTCATGACAACGTTTTGCTACTTAATAGGTGATGGATAAATTTGATCTCAGGGATGTCCGCCCGCATAACTCAGTTGGAAGACGGACACGGAATGCCAGGGTCACGGGTTTTAGTCTCGTTGCGTTGTGGGTTTGAATTTTATATAAAATGCTAAACCAAAACAAACGAATAATGATAATGTTCTTAATTTATGTTTTAATTAATAAGTTTGTAGTTTTGTTGTGTGTTGAATCGATGCATTGTAAACAATGATATTGTATATATCATTGATTGTAAATATTTGTGTGAATAAATAAATGTATTTTTGTTATTGTTTTTCTTTTGATTTACTAAGCGCTTAATTATCAGAAAAATATTCATCAACATTACTCTTTAAGAGCAAGCAATGTATGTATATTAATAACCTATCAAATCCTTTGTTTCCTGAGGAGGTAGGCAGAGCTGTGATACACCCACATATTGACAACTAGAAAACGTTGTGCGCTTCTTACATTCTGCTCTTTTGACAATAGCAACTCATTAATTTATATTTATTTTTTCAAAATACTTAATACTGCTTTTATACATTTTGTATTATTTAAGAAACGGGTCTGCGACGTGTCCTAGTCTTACGTATTTTCTGTTTGTCCCGCCCCATATGCTTTGAAACACCGCTTGCACAGAAAATTACACTTCAGCATATTGCATGTGTGGTGGAGAAAACGTGTCCTAGAGTCAAGTGAAGACCGCGACTCGGCAAGTCTAGTGTAGGCCGGTCACGAGCTGGGTGGGCTAACGATCTAAAAAAAGGTCGCTGCATCGGACTGAACGCGGAAGGCGGACGACCGAAGGCCTACGTCCAGCAATGGATTGTAGGTAATAGGCTGATATGATATTGTATGTGCCCGGTTGGTGGCAATAGGGTTGCCCGGGACGTAACATGGCTGGCGAAATGTGGGTGTAATGCACCTCTGCCTACAAAGAAAAAAAGACCTAAAAAGGCGTGATGATATTATGTTGCAAAAATAATCTATAGTGAATATTACGAGTATGCGCTGTAGTTTGTTTGTTTTGTTGAATGCTAGGATCTCAGGAACTACTGGTCCGATTTGAAAAATCTTTTATTGTTGGATAGCCCATTCATTAAGTAAGGTTATAAAATCACGCTACGGCCAATAGGAGCTTGGCATTTGCCAAATTAAAAACGACGGGAGCGAAGCCCGGCGTGACTTCTAGTTTACAATATTATTTTTTATTTATTTTAAAAGACAACGCCCGCTCTAGGGAACAATCCCTGTGTCGCGAGGAGCTTTACAAACATGGAACTAACGGACACAAAGTATATCCTTGAATCACACAAATATTTGTCTCGTGTGGGAATCGAACCCACGTCACCCAGCACGGCGATGTAGTGGCGAGGCGACCACTTTAACCACTGCGCCACGGTGACAGTCATATATTATTATATATAATAGTATATTAGTAGGATGACAACTATATAGACATCGACTAATTGAAACTCGAAATTCCGAGTAGGGTTTTCCGAAACGTTCTCTTGAAGTCCATGAGTTATTGCATTATTATCTAAATCTTATTGTTATCATGTCACAGTGAGATGTAAACCGTCTCGTCACCGAGAGTCACCTGCAGCGTGTTGTGATGTGTCACACTTCTAATCTGAAGATTAACTACCCACTATCTTAGTGATAAATGTGTCTCAAATAGTGGGGTAACGTAGTTTGGATTTTTTTTTAAATTATTACCTATATTTAGACTAACCCTTGCTTGGTAAATAAAATTTCTTTGTTTGACCACTGCTCAGGCGTAGCTTGATGTTAAAGCCTATTATTATTCTTTCTTCCTATTATATTTATTTCTTTCTGTGATATTTTAAACTGTAACCAATTAAAATTGTAACAACTATGGCGATTGAAAAGAGTGGCCTGAGTTTCTTGCCAAGTTCTTCTCTGAGCTCAACCTTGTCAGTGAACTGGCTGTAGGCAAATTTACTGACACTTTTTCTGGCTTTGTATGACGATCATAAGTATCATGTATGTGATCCAAATGAAATAAAAAGATTTGACTTTGACTTTGACTATATATATATATATATATATATATATATATAACCTCCCTCGATAAATAGGCTATCCAACTGTAAAAGTGATTTTCAAAAGTAGTTCCTCAGATTAACGCTTTCAGTTCAGTTAACTCTACGGTTTTCTATTTATTTTTGGGTTTACTGATATTTATTTAAATTAATATATTAAATCATTGGTTTTAAATGGAAGGGACACAGGTTAACATATTGTTTATTATACGGAACCCCGATAATACAAGTGTAGCTTACATTTAACCACCTTTACACTTATTAGATAAGTCAGTACATATAGATACACAGCCTCAGTGCAGTACTTAGGTACATACTCGTATATACAAACATGACGTGTATAGAGACAGTTGTGTAAATAGTGCAACACGATGGAAATAAAAAGTGTGAACTATGAGAAGGCGCTCAATTATACTGGTAATTTTTTTTAATAATTTGTAAATTGGCCTGTTGGTCTAGTGGTTGGTGACCCTGACTGCTAAGCCGGAGGTCGTGGTTCGATCCCCACCCAGGACAAATCTTTGTGTGATGAGCATAAAGGTTTGTTCTGTGTCTGGGTGTAATTTATCTATAATTGTATATATTTACAAAAAAAAAAGTATTTAAGTAGTATATCAGTTATTTAGTACCCATAACACAAGCAAATATAATTGCTTAATTTGGGACTAGATGTCATGTCATGTGAATGTGGAAAATAAAAAAATAAAAAAATGTTATGCAAATATTTATTTAATATATTAGAAAGATCTAGTTTCAACAGAGATATAAATTGGCAATGGGAGGCACGTCAACACCGAAGATATCTCATGTAGGATCACTTATATACTATTTAAAACAACTTAAATACTACAGCCAAATTATTTAGGTGCGAAAATGAACCTGACATTTAACTAAAGCTATTTCCAATTGAGATTTTGTTACCCGACTGTCAGGACGGGTATTGTTTTTCGCGCGTATCTTGTATGTTTGTTAAATTCCAAACACCAGAGTCTGCCTCAAGTCCACAAGATAAGATAAGAAAAGGAGTAGCATAAATGTTATTTGTAACTTATATAGTTATATTAAATGTTTTATCTATACCTAAGGGTTCTCCCGGTACAATCTGCGCATCTTCTTTTTCTGCGGCTTCGTGACCATGGCCCAAGTCTTCGAGGTGTTCAGCTTGGTATTCCTGGCGCCGGCCAGCGCGTGTGACTTTCAAACAACGAGCAAACAACAGGACCTTATGATATTTCTGTCATTACTAGGTATTTTACTTTTCTAATCATCTATCATCAGTCACTTTTTTAAAGTTAAAGTCAACCTTTTTTTTTAATCATTTAGGTTAAATACATGATTCACTACTCTCTCAGCTCTCTAGTTAGACGAGAGGAGACCCGAACCCAGCAGTGGGCCTTAATGGGTTGCTGATGATGATCATGATGACATGATTCTTATGAATGTTATACAAAGCCAAAAATATTATGAAATCAAATTTTCTTAAGGCCAGTTCCTTGACAAGGAGGGTCGTGAGAAGAGCTGGCATGAAACTCTTTCTATTCTTTTTAATCGCAAAAACAGTTACCGACTCTATTATCTTTATCCCTATTTCATATCACTAAATATAGCTGGGGAAATGTGAGTATGATGCACCTTTACATGCCCCTTTAGGTGTAATGCTTTTTTATGGAAAAGTCTTTTCAAAGAAAAGTCTTTTTCTACTTCCAGTTGTACTCATATCGGGCCACACGCTAGGATACCTGGGCGACACAAAAGGCAGAAGGAAGGTCCTGGTGAAATGTTCGATCTTTGGCTTCATCGTGTCAGCGTGTTCTACCCTCTCGCCTAACTGGATAGTGCTATCTGTTCTTAAGTGTATATCTGCTGCTTTGTACGTAAAGTTTGTTATTTTTATATATTTTTTTATTTATAATAATTCTTTCCTTTTTGTACTTGCCTGCCTCCGTGGCGCAGCGAGAATGTTTATGAAAGTCAAAGATTGCACCATTAGCCGCACTGAACCGCAACCGATTCCATGCGGCTAGATGTACATTTACGAAAGTTATCCAAGAGATCCTGGGATCTGATCCCGGGGTTCGGAAAAAACAGTATCGGGTTCTACTGTGTTGGTTCTTGGAGTTTGGAAATTTGCTTGATTAATGCCACTCCCGCGGCTCTATCGACGCAGAGTAGACACTAAGTACTTTTATGTTTGTTTTCCAGTATGGGCTCGGCACACTTTCAGTCCCAATTGTTACTAAGTGAATGTACACCAAGAGCTCAGAGAAAGGTCCTAGTCATGCTATCCACCAGCATATTCTTAGTAGCTTTCGGACTTATGGCAGGTAATAAATATTAGTTATGTATTTTTAATCGGTTTTAAGCGGTTCTACGTCACGTTTTGTACTATAAGGGTCAATAATACCTTACTTATTGCTTCCAGAATAGACGCTTAAACTACCCATCTTGCCTAACCCAAGAATCAACCATATACCTACCAATCAAATAATGATGAAATTATTCCCACTTTTCTAAAATAATGTAACTATATTCTGTTTTCAGTTATATCGATTCCAATTCTCTCGATTACATTGTCCTTCTACATACCACTGCTGGGCCTCACCTTCAACGCATGGAGAGTGTTAGGCCTGATCTATTCGTTGCCGAGTTTTGTCAGTGCTATAGCCATTTCTCGTGTCTTCGAGAGTCCGAAGTATCTCCATTCTATCGGGAACAAAGACAAGGCTCTTGAAGTTTTAACAGCTATGTATGTTATCAATACTGGGAAATCTAGAGATGATTATAAAGTACGTATCTAATCTAATACATAATTGGACAAACAGTTTTTTTTATTCTTTCCTTTAATCCTATCACGCAAATAACAACGCTTAATAATTTTGTTTGTAGGTCCAATCCCTGTTCTTAGATGAAGTTTGCCTCAAGACAGAACCAAAAGGTATCTTCAGATCCGTTCTAGCTCGAACGATGCCTATCTTTAAATCTCCATTCAGGATACTTATCCAAGTTATGTCAAACATTTCCTTATTTTTTTTCGCTTGGTAAGTCTACTTTTTAATTGTGAATAAATTACTGATTTTAAATTTACCTTAAAATTTACATACTTTTGCTCCTTCTTTTTGCCTTTACCCCATGGCCATGACTTGGAATTTAGGATACCCGATCCCAAATTCCAAGTCAATACCGTTCATTCGTCATTATCGCCTATTGATATATAAGATATAAAAATATCTTTTTCAAATACTCATAATCTTCATCATCATCCTATAAGCCCAATGACGTCCACTACTGGACAGTCCTAGAGTGGAGACCGCGACTCGGCAAGCGTAGAGTAGGACGCCCTCCAGTTAGATGGTCCGATGACCTAAAAAAGGTCGCTGGGTCTGACTGGATGCGGAGGAGTGATGGCGCGTGTTAGGAGAGGCCTACGTCCAGCAGTGGGCTGCAATAGGCTGAAATGATGATGATGATGACTGGATATAGGCATCACCTAATTTCTGCCACAGCGAGCGATAGTAAAAAGATAATAATTAATTGACCATTATTCATACGCAAAACAGCTGTTCATTGTTTCGGTGAATGTTTAAAAAAAAACCAGAGGAGAGCTTCTGTTAAACGATCTCTCTATATATATATATATATTAATTTCTAAAACTATAACACAACAGAAAATATCAAGTCATTCTTAAAATAGATGTTACTGATTTTTTTATTACTTCCAGCGTAATGGTGCTTGTAAAATGGCTGATATCTATATCACATGTTTTCATCTCATCTATTGCTAATGGTGATACAAATCTCACTCTCTGTTCAATGATGAGAAAATATCAAAATATCATCACACAAGAAGTAAGTTAAAGTTTTTATCTCCCGTAGAACTAGAAACTTTAAATTTTAAATATATTTAACATTTTAAAAGTTATCTTTCGACATAAATCATCAGTCATCCTTGGAAATATTGAATCTTGCCGTTCCCGACTTAATATTTATGTAATTAAACATTCATATTGTCCTACAAATTGCGTGGTACGTTATCCCGGTCCGGTATACACTTGCTACGTCTGTTAGCTACCACTATCAAACTTTTGGAATACAAAATTGTTGGGCGTCTCATCGAAATGAAGCTACTCACGAAAAATTTGCTTAATAGTAATGAAAAAAAAAATTGGACTAGGGTTCCTGTACTATTTCTTTTTAGTGTGCATTTACCATTTCATATTACTTATTCTAACTCGTATTATTTTTTGGAATTATACTGTAGTGTTACTGTACTTGGATAATAAGAGACGATAATGATCTGAAAGCTCCTCTTACGCATTTTCTAGGAGGAAGTCTGCACAATAAATAGTTCTGCTGTGACTATTGTATTTGGTGTGAGCATGTTCCTCGCTGTACTTAATTTGGTCGTAAGTGGCCTACTCAACTCCGTTGGAAGAAAAAAACTCCTCATTGGAATACAGGTAATATTTACACTATTCAATTTATTCAGAATGTCTGTATCGGGTTCTTCTGTTCTGAAATTACCCTATCATATCTGGCGAAATATGGATGAGATGTACCTCAGAGAGATATACTATCTCTATAGAGATGTTTGAAAAAAGAATAACATATGCGAGATAATGTCTATTGAGATGATACCTCTACTGCGCTATAATAGCCCTCCTAGTGTTGTTTTCATATTATTAAAAAAATAAAACAATACATACGTATACATGTATAAACAGTTTACGTTGTGTTTCTGTTTGTTGGTCCACAGTCTCTATCCGGTATTGCGTTACTTTTTACCAATATAAGTAACAACTGGATTCTGACGGCTGTTCTCTTCGTCATCTACTTATCCGGAGTCATTAACTATGGTGTCATCATGAGCTACATTATTGATATATTTCCTACTTATATAGCGTGAGTATATTACAAAAGTGTATAATAGTTTTATAAGGAAAGTTCTTCGATACGCCGCTCAAATTAAGCCACCCCCCTAGGGAAATAGACCGCTGTTCTACAGAAGACCGTAGTCAGTAGTATGGTTGTCCGGCTTAAGGTGAATGTTCCGATACGCCTCCTTCATATATGTTTGTGGCGCTATTGTCTCTGAACACAGACACTTTTTTACATAGAATAATACATTTTACCACTTCTCTACCTTATAGACCGTGAATTGACAGAGTCAAATTTTTGTCGTTTTTTTTTCTCAATGAATTAGGCAAGTTAATGGCCTAAAAGTCAATACGCGGGATTACTTATTGTAGAAAAGTAATAAAATGAATATGCGCCTAATATTTTAAAATAAATAATAATAATATTCTACCACATTCACACAGCGCCATCTAGTCCCAAAGTAAGCAATTATATTTGCTTGTGTTATGGGTACTAAACAACTGATACGACTACTTAAATACCTTTTTTTATTGTAAATACATACATATTATAGATAAATTACACCCAGACACAGAACAAACCTTTATGCTCATCACACAAAGATTCCGACCTCCGGCTTAGCAGTCAGGGTCACTAACCACTAGACCAACAGGCCAGTCAATAAAATAAAAAGTACATAATTGCAATGCGCATCTAATACTCCTGGTGTTGCAGACGTCCATAGCTTACGTCGTGGCGGTATTAGATAGGGCGGGGAAGGGGGTGGTATTCCTCAAAGCGTAACTTTGAAACACAATAAGTTTTCCTTTAAACGCATTGTTTGGTGCGCGAAATCAAGGGGTGGATAAAATGGTGCATTTTTTTTTTCTTTTTAGAAGACAACGCCCGCACTAGGTAACAAGCCCTGTGTTGCGGGGAGCTTTACAAACATGAAACTAACGGACACAAAGTACACCCAGACTAGAAACAAATATCTATGAATCACACAAATATTTGTCTCGTGTGGGAATCGAACCCACGTCACCCAGCACGGCGATGTAGTGGCGAGGCGACCACCTTAACCACTGCGCCACGGTGACAGTCAATTTCAAGGAATACTTTTTAAAAGAACAGAAGCACATGTTAACACCCTTTTATTTATACTTATATACCCTCTTTGAGGATGAATAATAAATTGTATACTTTCAAATAAATTGTATCCTTTCAGATCTTCAGCGATATGTTTACTAATGCTAATGGGCTATGCACACCAAAGAGGTATACTTGAAATATTATCCAGATTCTTCAACAATCATTGTGAAACTGTTATTTATATATTTGGGAGCCTGATCTGCCGTAAGATATACTTTTCAATTGTTATACCTCTGTTTAGAACCTTCTAATAAAAAAACTGGTCGTAGGCAAATTTGCTGACACTACTTTTCGGATAACCTGTTACATTCTTATCTTGTGACTTTCATAAGTGCTACCTTGTAACCTAGATGAATAAACGAGATTTCATTTCATTTCAAACCTAATAAATTTCTATTACCTAATGTCTAATTTAATTGCTATGTAGCAGATCTACGAGTATGTCACGTTTATAATTTAAGGATTAATATTAATTGTTTGTGTGGTTGAACGCGATAATCTCAGGAACTACTGGTTCTATTTGAAAAGTTCGTTTAATGTTGTATAGCTCATTTATCGAGGAAAGCTATAGGCTATATAACATTACGCTACGGCTAATAGGAGCTGAGCAGTGGTCAAATAAAGAACGATGGGAGTAATCATCGGCATCTAGTATTAAACATGCTTTTTTCTAATAATTCTTTATTAGAAAAGTTAACTGAATAAAGTGAGGGTAGGCACGTAAGATATAAACATAGTTTACTGAGTTATAAATCAACAGGATAATAACATAATTATAAATCCTGTTGGTATGTAAATAATTTATTCTGTTTCAGTTGCTGCACTGTTGGGTCTTTTGTTACCAACGGATGAGAAGATTATTGAACTGAAGAAGCCTAAAGACAAAGAACTATTAGAAACGTGATGACTGAAGATAGCTTTATTAGTTTTTATACCTATAGGCTAGACCCCACGCATTAAGTTTTGTTTTTCAACGAAGTTTACAAACGTACTGTTCATTCACGTGATAGTGGCTAAAAGTAGCCAATTGGCAATTCCGGATTATATCCATTCTCTCCATCAGATCCATCGATTAAAATTTTCTTATTTATAATAATATTAGAATTAGATTATCATCATCAGCCCAATGACGTTCACTGCTGGACCACGGATTTCCGCCACAGCGAGCGATTTTGTGCCGCCTGCAATGATTAAATTATTATTTTAGAATAATATTTTATTTTATAGGAGCAGATAATGTGCCTACCTAAAGCACTCATCAAAATACTTTGAAAAAAAATTCAAATTAAAATCCTTAAAGAACTAGCGACGCGGTTAATCGACACTTCACGTGACCAGAGGGCTGGTTTTTATCTCGCACAGAGAATCAGCATTGCCATCCAGCGTGGCAATGCTGCTAGCACTTTCCCTTGTGACAGTGATGCCGATGAATACTTTGACGCCTAGCCCACATTACCATTTGTATTGTTATTTATTTACAGTATTGTAAATAGAAGTTGTAGATATGTAAGTAAATAGTTAATAATGTTATAATTATAAATAATTTAATGTTATAAATAAATAAAATCCATAAAGTAGTGTGTGTTGTATGTTGTATACGGAACCTTTTTAAAAACAACACCTTCGCTTCATACTAGTAACGAACTTATAGTACCTACCTCCATCCAGACTCCAAACAAATATTTAGTATCACACAAATATTTGTCTCGTAAACGAATCAAACCTATAATCTTTCAGCTACTTTGTTAGGGTACAACTAATAACAATCCTATCTGTCCTATAAAATAACGTTAGGTTTTCGCATAAACGATAACTGGAAGATAATCATCCAGACTAAATTTTCCAAGATTTTATATAAAACCTGTAGGAACGTATTTTATTTAGAAAGTTATTGCTATTTTAATATTGATGTTATAGCGAGTGATACGTTTAGTATGTATCTTGGTTGCGAATAAACGCACGTTAAATTATATAGTATAGTTAATATAGGTAAATAATATACGTAGATATTTTATTTTTCAATAATTATGTACACTTATTTTGATATCATTTAACGAACTGAGCGACTGTGTTCTAATAAATGTTTTGTTAAACTTTTGTTTAATTCAATTTACCTATTTACAAGCATTTACAAGAACCTACTTTTAATGAAGCATGAATTCAACACATTTATTATACACATATATGTCTTTGCCTACCCCTCTGTTGGGAAAGAGGCGTGATCTATATGTATTTATGTGTAGAATTCATGCTTATATGAAATAAAAAAATATACTTCATAATATAATCGTAAGAAATAGTTTTAGTTTCCTCTAACGCCATCTATTGTCATTAGCAACAGTTGTGAGCATGAGTTTTCATTGGTTACTTACCTAACTAATTCCGAGGTACGCCCAGAGATGGCAATCCTAACAGAACAAAGGCCAAATTTTTTTTTTTTATACCACGACGCGACGGTGGCAAACAGACATAAGCACGAACTGAAATTACCCTCAGAATTATCATTAATTTTTAAAGCATTCGTTAAATGTCAGACTCGTTCATTTCTCATCACTAGTTTCCATAACCATGCTTCTTATTTAAGCAATTTTTGATGATAAACCAATTACAATGAATAGTTACAAGTTGATATTACGTGTGTTCGTGTACGTGGTTGTGGTTTGTCCTGTGGTATGGGGTCATGCCCGTGGAGTCAGGAACCATGTGGCACATGGACAAGGTATGTAAGGTATTGTTTGATTGAACGCGATAATTTCAGGAAATACTGGTCCGATTTGAAAAATATTTTTTGTGTTGGATAGCCCATTTGTCGAGGAAAGCTTTAGCTATAATATCACACTAAGGCCAATAGGAGCCGAGCAGTAGTCAAACAAAGAACGATTGGAGCGAAGCCCCGCGTAACTTCTAGTATAGTATAATTATCTCCCTCATCTCATCGAATTGGCTTGAGACACACCCTTGTGTTGGAATTAATCAAGTCGAGGCTTATTATTTTCACCAAATGATGACCTGGACCAACAGCTTTACGTGCCTAATGTTAAAATATATCTAGGTAATAAATAAAAATATCGTGTCTAGGTGTTTATGATCGCATTTCTCTTTCGAATATTTTCTTAAATAATCACTCCAAAAGTTGCGTCATATTGTGTCCCTCTACCCTCTATTTTCTAAGCTGTAAAAGCTAAAAATCTGAAAAAATCACAAAGATTTTCCGATAAACATGATTGGATATACCATTTTTGAGTTATTGCCGATAAACTGCACTTCTCGACAAAAGGCCGCCAGGAAGATACGCTCTTTTGCTGCGGAACCCTACATTGAGCATGGTCCGACACTACTAGTATTAAGTAAGCCGAATACCGTACGAATACCTTTTAAAATTTAAATGTGGGTTTCATTTTCAAACATTATAAAACACCGATATATCAAATATCGAAATTGCGAGTTAGTCCTTTCATCTTTCTTACTGACACCACTATGACATGTGTTATCAGAGCATCAACACAAACAAGAGCCTCCCTGCGCCACCTGTCCTCGTCACGGCAGGTGCGTGCCCAAGGTGCAGTGTCCAGCCCACCTACGACCTGGCTCCTTCAATCCTGCCTGCCATCTGGAACACGCTGTAGGAGTCTGTTGCTTCACTGGAAGTCATCATGCCGGTAAGTTCGGTTCCAAGAGTTTATCGGTTTTTAAAGCCCATCGCACACTAGCAACATTTTGTCGCTATGACTGGTTTATAAGTCAAATCCAGACTATGTATGGAGATGCGTGCACTTCTTTAACATACAAGAATGGCAAAAAAGACAGGGCGACTAATTTCACCAGTGCGCGTCTTATATACATTTTCTTGTGCCTTTAAAAGTGAATCAGAATTTATCACTGTATACAAATTATAATCTATGAATAGATTGGTCTGCATTGGCTATATACTGAATGGTACGGAATTCATGAGTAGAAACCTTCACCCATCAGTGGCACATAGACTTACTGCAGCTGCATTGAAACGGAATAATTCTGAATATCATCCACAGCGGAGCACGAGCGTACCTCCCGCAAATCCAACTCGATCCCCGCGGAAGATGTGAAGCTCTCCCACCACCACTCCCGCAAGAAGCTCACAGAACTGATGATGATGGCGTACAAACTGCTAGAACATCCAACACACACTATTGTTAACAATACTTCACCTAGCTTCGGACATCACTTGGTGCGTAATTACGTCTTAGTCATAAAAAATCTCATAAATGTCTCTTTCCGGCGAAATCTGATGGTAATATTATAGTTCTTGATATTCATATTTAATATGGGATTTTTTTTTATTTTGCATTATCCAGCAGTGAACTAGGTCAGCCTAGTTGCAGATGCATGCAGAACTAATTTTAATTCCTATTATTTCATACTCAATCATCTTATAATGATCTAAAGCAATGATTTTCATGTTTTTCTGACCATATTGGGCAATATGATGGATCGGCGGGCCAGCGAGATTAGTCGACACCACCAATCTTTGTATTAAAAAAAAAATTATTAACCTGAAATGCGATCCCGTTTTTTACAACACTGCGGTGTTCGTATCGAATACCAAACCAATAGGCCTCGTTTAACGAATCTATAGTGATGTATAGAGGACCAATGACTAAATTAGTATTTTAAAAGTAGAAAACTAGAAGCTTGTCTGGTTGTGTACTTAACCCAATTACCCAACAGTCAATGGTGACTTACGACAAGCAAGCAGAAGCGTTAGGTCGCGGCGGACTACTCAACGTGTTTGCTGCACAGGAGCTTAAGTCACGCCAAGCACTCTCAGATGATGACCTGGCTTTAGGATTGACGGAACAAACTGATGGTAATCTTATTTCTCATTACTCACAGATACAGATATTTTCTGAGAATTGCAAAATTATGTTCCCACTATTATGGTTGTCCTTTACTTTATTTCCTCTTGGCTTGTTAACTACCACTTTAGTTTTGGACTAATTAATGACTCGACTGTCTGTATTGAACCCCGGGTTTTGTAGGCCCTTAGTTATATGGTATTTTTTGTTTAGCCATCTTTGGCAAAACAAAAAATACCATGGTTACAAAACTTCATTGTTTTTCAGGTCCATTCTGCACGCCAAAACTTACTTGTCAGTCTAATAGTCGCTACAGAAGCATTGGAGGAGAGTGCAACAGTCTAGTTTCTCCTAGATGGGGAGCTATCCATACTGGTTTCGAGAGAATCTTGCCACCAGACTACAGCGATGGTAATCAATGCTAGTCATCATATGTGATACGGCTTATACCGGAGTTATTGTTACATTTTTCTACAAAACGCGATAATCCACGACTGGTTTATATTTTGGGAACCCAAAGTTTAGCGGCAAATTTCCTTTCTCTCTCTCACTCATATGATAGAAGTTGCTCTCGGCAGAGAGCAAGAGAGAAAGAGACATCAAAGCAGCGGTATAGCACGTCTGGAATTAAGTTTGTTATTCTTTTGTAGGAATCTGGGCTATGCGAGCAGCAAAGTCAGGCCTTCCTCTCCCGAGCCCGAGGGTAGTCAGCAGCGCGTTAGTCTTGGACGGAAGCCACCCGAGTGCTACTCACAATTTGATGTTCATGCAGTTTGGACAGTTCATTGCGCATGACACCAGTGCCGGCGTCGTGTTTACTGCTGGTGAAGCACCAAACATATTTAATCTTGACTAAGTTTGAAAGTTATAATCTTGTTACTAATTAAAAAGTTATAATACATATTTTAGTTATTATGTTTCGATTTTTATTTGAAATTTGATCAAAATCTGAACTCCGGCTAAAAAAAAATGTAATTTGATAGCTAAGTAAGTTCAGTCATTAAGTACAGAAGAGAATCAAATTACGTAATGTTGTTTAGTTACATCTTGTCTTTTTGCAGGTTTGGTTTAAACGTTTGATACTTCAGCTAATGTTCTTTAGGTAATCTCAAAACGGCAGTTTATTATCAGCTATTTTATCTCCTAGATAACGGCAGCGCCATATCCTGCTGCACGGCGTCAGGCATCCCTCTACCTCCAGAGTTGCAGCATTTCGCATGTGCGCCAGTCATAGCGGCTGCCGACGACGCCTTCTACAGCCAGTTTGGACAAACATGCCTTAACTTTGTGCGGGTTCAACTTGCTCCGGCCAGCGATTGCTCTGTTGGGTATGGGAAACAGGTATGTAGGCTTTGCCAGTGAATTTACGTTCTTCTAAAAAGAAAATCTCCAAAATGTATTATACCTCTCATCAGGAATCAAAAGCAGAAGCTAGTATGATAGATGTATAATTATATACATACACAATCACAATCTGGTTTAATATTTATAGGAAGATCAAAAAATCTAAAGATTAGAATACAAGATATTAGGAATCTCGATAATTTAAAAAATGTTTGCCTTGTAATATTTTCACAAACTAATATATTTTAACTGTTGGTATGTATTGCCATGGTAAATTTATATTAAATTTAGTAAATATTTTTTTGTATACTATGTGATTAATAAATAATTCATTTTTTTAATAAAAAGATTTTCCCTTCATCAGATGAACGGTGCAACCCATTTCCCGGACCTATCTCATCTGTATGGAGCTTCAGAAGATAAACTTTCATCATTACGAGCACCAGGTGGTCTTCTGAACACCTTCAATGACTACGGAAGAGAACTACCTCCTCTTACGCAGAGGAAGGAGTGCATGAGTGTGAAGGAAGGAGCTGCTTGCTTTGAATCAGGTATGACTTTTGGAAGCTAATAAAAGTGCTCGGTAGCTGTGGATCAATGGTTAAACATTTATAGTCACTTGAAGAAGTGTCGGCGACTTTCAGCAACTGTCCTTAGGTTATTAATTTTTTTCATAAATTTTTAATTATTTTGTTTTTTATACCTTTATCTAGGTACTTAGAGATTTTTAATCTTGTAAATATCATAATAATATGTGATGAAGGCTGTTTTTACTTTATAAATATTAGTAGAACGATCAACAAAACTACAGTTTCATAGATTCCGAGCGGTGGCAGTACCAATGTAGATATCACTTTGTGGAATTTAGGTATATTTACTAGTCACGTGACTTACCATCAGCTGACGAAGATGGAAAACATCGTGAGGAAACCCACATACCCTAGAAGTCATTCTAAGTGTATGTTTGGGCGATAAGATAAGATCAGTAACTGGTCGACGCAACGTAGCAAAGGAGCCTCTCATAGCATCTAATCCAAAAATTAAATACTATAAAGCTACAGTTTTAATTGTGTATATAGAAATAATTTCATTTCACTTTGTAGTCATCATCAGCAACCCATTAAGTCCCACTGCTGGGCTCGGGTTTCCTCTCCTCTAAATAGAGAGCTGAGAGGGTTTAGGCCATAATCCACTCACGCTGGCCTAGTGCGGGTTGGTGGATCAGACATACTCATAGAATTTCTTCTAGGGTAAGTGGGTTTCCTCACAATGTTTTCCTTCACCGTTAGCAGATGGTAAGTCACTTGACTAGTACATATAAATTCCACAAAGTGGAATCCACATTGGTACTGCCACTCGGGATTGAACTGGGACCGCGTGATTTGCACGCCGGTCCCTTATCCATTCAGCCACCATCGCTTATCACTTTGTAGTATTATTATATCTTAGGTGACAACCACGGAAACCAAATCATCTCGCTCACAGTCCTCCACACGATTTTCACCCGCGAACACAACCGCGTGGCACGAGCTCTGGCGGCCCTCAACCCGTTATGGGATGAAAATACTGTGTTCTTCGAGACCAGACGGATACTGCAGGCTGAGTTCCAACATATTATCTACAATGAATGGCTGCCGTTGTTACTGGGTAAGTAAAGCAAGCTTTCCATCATTTAAATGTAAGATAAAAAATCTTATTATTTCCTCCCCGTCACATGAAAATAACGTGGACGTTCACCCACAAGGTGGCTAGATGATCTGATTGGAACTGCAGGATCGCGCTGGATGCAGGCCGCATACGACCGGTCTTATTGGAAATCTCTGTAGGAGGCCTATAACCAACTATGAATGTCCTACGGTTGATATGATGATGATGATGACACAAAAATCAATATCTTTTATAGCTGATCCAAAAATCTATTCTGTGGCTATGCTGTATTTAACGTAGAATGTTCCAATTTATTAATGGACATCAAATCCAAAAAGATCCAATTATTAAGTAATGATTTATTTACTATTGATGAGGATAAAAATAAGTAGCAGGTGTCTGATATATTTTTAATTTCAGGTCCTCAATTAATCCAGATATTCAACCTGTTACCATCAGCACGGTACTCCTCAGCATACGACCCTCACGTCAATCCCTCTCTAACAGCAGAGTTTTCTACGGCTGCCATGAGGTTTGGTCACTCCGTCGTAGATGATAATCTCATGTAAGTGAGAGAAACTGAAAAAGTACCTTGCTATTTAACAACAGTATTCTATACAATGCAGATAATTTCGAATTAAGCTTGCTCTCTATCTTTTAAGAACTTTGTAATACCTGTCTTACCATTGTACTTGCAGATGAGACAGAAATAACATCCTTAGTGCAGCAGTCTGCTAACGTAAAAGATTTCCTCTTTCGTCATTTTAAAATTCGTAATGTATGTACATGCACATCATATTTTCAACAGAATCCCAAGTCCTTCAAAAGGCGGTATATACGAAACGATTTCGATCCCAGAGATCATGTTTCAACCATCAAGGCTGAGGCTGCGACATTTCCTGGACAGAGCACTGTTGGGACTCACCGCGCAAGGCATGCAGACTGTCGATCCATTTGTTACAGAAGGGGTAAATATATTTTGATAAATTAGGACCCTATCTTATATGGCTTATTTACACGATGCAAGTTTTACAATGCTAACTTTGTCATAAGATCACACTATTTAACTAATCACTTCATATAACAGCAATCATCCTAATCCTCATAACAAAAATTACCTCTTTAAAATGTACAGAATTATAATGTTTTTGTTTCCAGTTAACCCGTTACATGTTCCACGGAGGTAACCCTCACGGTCTCGACCTCGCAGCCATAAACATCCAGCGTGGTCGCGACCACGGCGTGAGGTCGTACAACGAGTACAGAAGACTCATCGGTCTACAACCATTCGTGGAGTTTCAAGATTTTCCACCTAGTGTATGTATTTTAATTTTGATTACCAGGACCTTTGTCATAATTATTAAGAGGGTTCATACAAATGAATGGCAACATCGCAATTTAGTGTCATATTTCGTGGTTTTCAATTTGTATTAATTAATCGGAGCAATTTTTAAAAAATATTTGTATATACTTTTTAGAATAAGGTAGAAAATTTTGCAATAGGTACGAAATAATCATTGCGTTTGTATATGCAAATAAAACATTGGAAATTGGAAGGCGTTATTTTCGTAGTAAAATAACTGTAAGAGTTACGGATTCTTACTTTTTAATACACGTTCACGTAATTCTAAAATATGTAGGTATTGAAAACATAAAAAAATAGCTCCAATTAAATAATAAAAACGAAAACCGAAACAATTTATATTATTTTAACTAAATCTTTAATTTGCTTGAAAGCCAAATTTAGGCTGTCGGCTGGCTATTAAATTATTATGTAACGGGTCTACGTCACGTATTATATTTCAGGAATATGAAAATACCTTAATTGTTTGCCCGACGTTTCGGTCGAATTACACCGACCGTGGTCACGGGCTGACTGGAGCGGCGGCCGAGCGTCGTTCTGCTGCTGGCTTTCACTTTACTCATTGGATTCATGTATTACCTATCAAGTTAATCGACAATCTCACCTAGTCCATTTTTAATTTGTATAAATGCTCTCTTATCTCCATCAATAAATAACTAGCATAAAACTACATTTCAGGCAGCACAGCGTCTATCAGCAGTGTACGAACGACCAGAAGATATGGACTTGTGGGTGGGAGGGTTGCTAGAGGAGTCAGTAGACGGCGCTATTATAGGCCCAGTGTTCGCGAACATCATCGCTGATCAGTTCGCGAGGCTTAAGAGAGGAGATCGGTTCTACTACGAGTATGGGCCTGATGTTAATCCTGGATCGTTTACTCCGAGTAAGTTGAACTTTTACTATCCATGTAGTGACTGATTAAGTATACATAATGTCACTACCCCATCTCAACCCGTGGGTGTCGTAAAGACGATTAAAGAAGTAACCTTATGCAGACAAGAGCATTGCGAGAAAAGAAAAACTCGAAACTCTATACCAACCCGTCTGGTCAGCGTGTTATAGTAGGCTAAATTCTCTCCACATTATTTGAGGAGACCCGTGCCTTGCAGCGGGACGTTTATGGGTTGAAATTATGAATAGTTATGGTAAACTGAGCAACAACATTTAACCTTGTTAACAAGGAAAATTCGAAACAAATCCTATATCAACCCGTCTATCCAGCGTGGTATAATAGGCTAATTTCCCTCCACATTCTTTGAGAGAAGACCCTTGGCCAGCTGTGAGACATTTATGGGTTGAAATGATGAATGAAGTATAAGTTACCCAGAATGTCTTGCGAAGAAATTGTTATTACTCGTGTTGTGCCACACATCTAGTGTGCAATCGATTTAATTATTGTGATGGTTCCAGGTCAACTAGAAGAAATAAAGAAGGTAACAATATCCCGTCTGATCTGCGACAACAGTGACGGTATTGAGCTGTTCTCACTGCCGCCCGAAGGATTCCTCAGAGCAGATCTACCACGGTGAGGCATCATTTTTATATATATACTTGATTATATTAAAATCTTTGATTATACATTAAACTTTTTATTTCTAGTTTTGCAAAGAACTTATATCAGAATTTATCTAAAATACCAATAAAAATAAATACAATCAAATTCTAAAATAGTTATTACATAATATTCTAGCTCAATAAGCATAGGGCTCAGTATTACGAGTATGTCAATGATAAAGTAAATTTTATAAAATCAATGAAAGTCTAAAGAAAAACAAGATTTCCTCAAATTTATATTAAACAATAATAACTTACGTACTATTTTGTTTTACAGGAATGAACCAGTCCCCTGTAATAGTCCCAGGATACCTTCTATGAATTTGAACGTCTTTAGAGTCATTTAATTTCATTATTATATTTTTATTATAGTTATTTTAATTTACTATGGCATTTTATTACTAGTTGGTGCTAATTTCTTTTTTAATGTTATAGTTTTTTAATTTGCAGTTGTTTGAAATTTAAATTGAACTTTTTTATTCCTAACACATACATTATTTTTTCTTGCCATATTTTTTTTCTAATATCACAACGAGGTTGGCTATGTTAGTGATGAAACATATAGTGGTTTATTTACTCGAAAATCAAAATCGTTTTCAATGTATTTGTCTTGCTCTGATTCTACGGATTTTTCTTAAATTTTATTAATTTCATGCTGATTTCATTGTACTTATCTATTTTACTTTAATTCTACTTTTAACATGTTAACAAGAAAATTGTCGCGTTACACACTTTACCCACAATTGATCTGAATTGTCCGCATCGATTATTTAATAATTGTTTTGTACATCAAACCTGATTAATTAAGTTTACAATCAATTGATTCTGTTGCAGAAACGAACTTTATAATTTTTTTATCAATCTTGCATGTTTTTTTTTAACTTTTTGTGACAAAATCAGTCATTTGTAAATACTACAGTATTTTTTATGATTTTTTATTATAAATACAATGTTTTTCATGTGGTTTTACTTGTGAATTGATAATATTTGGATTCTAGAATCTCATTGATGCCCGAACAATGGGATTGTAGGCGGATTGGTACATAAAAAACGTTGCGTATATAATAACGATACTTTAAATAGCGGAATCATGAAGATCATTAAAGAAACGTTGACACAAGAAAGTAATTCTCGTCATCAGTATTTTAGGATATATTTCGATTTATTTATGCTAGTATTTATTATCTTTTAGTTTCGTTATGTACTTATTAAACTTTTCCGTGATATTGGTTTTCGATTAAATAAGGTTTAGTAAAGTACTTGATTGGGTGGTTTTTTAATAAAAAAACCTATGAATCGGGGGCAAATTTGATTAGGAATTGTGGTATTAGAAAAAATATATATTAAAAGGCTATTTTATATTAAAGAACCTACTAGTAATATTTTTATTTAAGGATAGTGTTTCACCGTCTTGTTCACGGGCATAATTACTTACAATTTGTATGCCATGTTTTATTTAAAAATAATCTAGACATTAAGAACAATTTTATTTGATATGTATAAATTTTAAAGTTAAAAACAAGTACATTTAATCGCAAATGTAATTTTAATTATTTTTATACTACTGTAACAATACTACCAGAAATTTAATTGCACAATAAATGTTATTTAAATATTGTTAAATATTAAACTTTTAACAATTTGACCCTTTCTGGTGTAAAGCGATAGAGTGGTGTACACTTTTAAACAAAATGTAAATTTAATTAAAATTAAATGTTATTTCGAATTATGTAAATAAAAATGAAAAAAATATTGGTTGAATGATAGTAAATGCAATGAAATATACATTTAGGAGAAAATTTATTTGTATAGAATCATGAATGTGCATGTTTGATTTGTGTATTTTAATAATTACGTGTCTTGTGCATGCAGTTTTATTAAATTTTATTTTTCACCTTATAATGAAATAATGTAGTCATATCACTTTTATAGTGTTTATTATACAAAAGAAATTAATAAATAAAACATGGTTCAGTGCCCTAAAAAAATTCAACAGTTAATTTTACTTAAAAAATTTAAGAAAAATAAAAATGATGTAAGTACATAGTTGCACAAGTGATATTTGAGTTATTTTTTATTTTTTTTATGGCACTCAGGAGCTCCTCGTTTAATCTAAGTACTATTGTGATCTTTATTAAGCTTAAGTCGAATGTAAAATTAAAACAATGTGAACTTTTTTTTTGGTTTTATTTTGTACTGCTTTATACGACTGTATAGGTCTGGCTTTATAGTCTGTAGCTTTATAGCTAATATAATAATAATAATATTCTACCACATTTACACAGCGCCATCTAGTCCCAAATTAAGCAATTATATTTGCTTGTGTTATGGGTACTAAACAACGGATATACTACTTAAATACATTTTTTTTTGTAAATACATACATATTATAGATAAATTACAACCAGACACAACAAAAAATTATGCTCATCACACAAAGATTTGTCCTGGGTGGGGATCGAACCCACGACCTCCGGTTTAGCAGTCAGGGTCACTAACCAATAGACCAACAGGCCAGTCCCAGCTCTTGAATTATGAACTAATTATCTTTACTAAAGGCGTGTTATGTTAAATCCTACTAGTATTAGAAAAAGTGAAAGTAAGGATGGATATTTGTTACTCAAATGGATGGATATCTGTTTCAAATTTGGAACACAGATAGCTTAAAATCTGGAGTATACCTATAGGTTACATTTTACCGTCACCACAGGCGCGAAGCCACGCGTGGAAGCTAGTTATTATCATCATCATCATCATTTCAACCCATAAACGTCCCACTGCTGGGCATGCGTCACCTCCAAACAATGGAGGGGATTTAGCTATACCACGCTGGCCAGACGGGGTTGTTTCGAATTTTCCTTTTCTCGCAGTACTCTCCAAAAGATCACTACTCTCTTAGGTGCCTTGTACGGCACCCACGGGTTAAAATGGGGTAGTGACATTATGTATTCTTAATGCGTCACTACACGAACAAGCTAGTTTTTTTTTGTCAACCTGTGTTGTCCCACTGCTCGGCAAAGGTCTCCCCCAAGCTCTCCCATTCTTTTCTATTGGATGCTTTCTTCCTCTATTCCTTGTCAAACGAGTCCAGATCGTCTCGCCAGCGCTTTCAGGGTCTATGGGTCTACCTCTCCGACGACATCCGTCTTCAGGTAGCCAATGCGTTACGATCTGGGCCCACCTATCTGGTATTATACCATCATTATTTTCCAACGCATACAAGAATGTACTTGAAGTACTACACACTCTTGCGAGTCTAGCTTGTCTTGTATACCTACCTATACGAAATGTTTACCTTCCACTGGCAATTAGAAAAATGTACACGTGGCCAATTAAGTTTTAATAACACCATATCAAATAACTTAGTTCAAAGAACTACAAGCTTCACCTTAGCGTGACAGGCATTAATGTCATTTATCTGAAAGCCATTAAAGTTGATTATAGCATGCAAGCTTAATAATAGAAAGCAAATTGTTTAGCGTTCAAGAGGGAGTGAGCAGAACACTTTGTCTGGAAACACAACTTATGTTATAAATTTTGCCCGGCTCCCCTCCTGAGTCGGGTAAATGGAATTGGGTTTTTCTTTTACGAAATTCCGAGTATTAGCCCAGGGTATAGCAACAAATTTATTTGTCTTGTTGGTGGCAATAGGCTCGCACCTTATACATAGGACTATAAGACTTATTATAGCTGGCGACTGTGGGTGTGATGCTCTTCTGTCTATACTTTCGGGGAGAAAGGCGTGATTTTAATATACCTATGTTCTTTTATGTTTAAAACCGATTGTTGCACAGATTTCGCTGCCTATTGGTCGAAGTCTGATGTTGTATGTCAAAACACACAAATGTCAACCCTCGCCTTCGGCTGCGCTTCGGCTCGGGTAGACATTTGTCGAAACTCTTTGAAATAACAGCCTTTCCGAACTTGTAATGAAATATACTATTTCAATTCAGTTCAAAACTACTACTAAACCAACTCTTCACCTTTATAATATTAGGTAGGTATAGATTTAATTATTAAGCTGAGAGCTACACCTACTTACATATAACAATATCTAATACATTGCAACATGTGGTGTTATCCAAAGACGTAGTAAGGGTGCGCACCGAGCACCTTGGGTCAAAGGTCGCGGGGTCATTACCTGTGGAGTACAAATATTAGTTTGGTCAGCACCTGTTTGTTCAGCGGCACCTACGCTCATAGCTCTAGACACATTGTGTTCAGGGGCATTGCTCTGTTTGACTACATAAATCATTTGAATGTCCTCTGAGCTGTCTGTTACTTACACTTTCTTCAAAATAATTTCAAAACTAATATATCTACTGTCTTGGGCCCTGATTCTGGCTCATCGGGTTGCTCCCGGATCGTAAACATTTTCGAATCTTAGAACGATGTATTTTTACGGATTAAGTTAATAAGACAGTGTTACAAAATAGTTTACCATAAAGAATATTAAAAACTAAAAACTAAATTAAAAAAAGGTTTTTTGTTTTATAATCCAAGGTAAACTCGATACAAAACTTCATACTAATCCGATTGGTCGCGTAGTAACAGTATGAGAATATCCTCTTTTCATGAAGAATGACCCTTGTTAACACTGTCATATTTCTTCAATCTATTTTTAGCTGGTTACCAAAAATACCAGCCAGGCCAACCCCCGCCCGTACCAGTTTCATCCGAATATCAATTACATGTAAAATGATTAAATCACGAACGTAACATGTTATACTCGACGCCAATATGACTGCAATGTAAAAAGTATAAGAAATACAGTTTCGAGAATTGAAATTAAGGGACTTGCAGGTTTGTGGGTAATTACATATTCAAGGTACATTTTAAGATATTTCCATCTGAATACGTACCCATCAGGAATGAATTTCGACATTCGAATGTTCGGTTTTGATGTCGCTGTCAAATGTAAGGAAATTTAGAAATTATGTCCATGTCACTTTCAAACATTTGACAGCGACATCAAAACCGAATCTATAGATGGATAGATTATTGAAATCGGCCATTACTTAGTCGAATGTCGAGATTCATAGTAAGCCCCTGAGTAATATTGTGCCCCTTCTTGTGAACAGCTGTACAGAATTTCTTGATACATAGAGAGAAGAAGTCGTCGGAATATGTAGTTAGTAGCCAGCTTAGCCACTTCTTCACTCATCAGAGCTATGAGTCCAGCGATTCCTCTATTTTCCTAATACTGCTGATAATTGTATGCAATGAAAATTACAGCTTCTATTAATTATATTAATGCATTTTGCTGTCCCTGTAGATACTGACGGATTAAGAATACATAATGTCCCTACCCGATCTCAACCCGTGGGTGTCGTAAAAGGCGACTAAGGGAGTAACCTTATGCAGATAAGAGTACTGCGAGAAGAGGAAAATTCGAAACAAACCCTATCTCAACCCGTATGGCCAGCGTGGTTTGTCGGCTAAATTCCCTCCACATTCATTGGAGGAAACCCGTGCCCAGCAATCGTACGTTTATGGGTTGACATGATAATAATATGTACACTCATTCATAGAATAAAATGTGGAGCCGAAAAGGCTTTACAAAGTACTTTCACTAACACCATAACAACATTGAGGTAAGTAGGATTGATCTCACGTCTAGTGTTTCATCTTAACCTCAAGGTCACAGGGTCAGGTGTTCTATGTGTTTTTTTAGTAATAAGTTTAAAACTGTAGTAAAAGTCGATCTGAATGAAAGTAAGTATCTCGAATCTTCTAAATATAAATTCTTCTAATCGAGATACAGTGAAAGTATAATATTAAATGTATACCTACTTACTTAGTTTTAATGTAAGTACTCTTAAAGGAATTCTATCCCCAGGTGATACGCACTATCATTAGATAATTTAATACGACTGACGATGAATATCTCTGTCTGGTGACAGAGAAAAAGAATACGTGTGTCACCACTCCCTCTCATTCCCAAGATGTCTATCTCATTTCCAAAATCAAAGTAGCCTAAATTACACCACCACTGTGATATTAACTATCCGATAGCAAAAGTCCCGTCGAAAGGTATAGTGATTTCGGAGTTTACCTCAAACAAACACAATAATAGACAAAAATTAAAAAAAGTGTGTTTTTATTCTATGTTACATACATATTCTTTCATATGCCTACTCTAAAAAATTGTTATTTTGATATTACAAACAGACACTTTCATTTTATATCTGTAATTAGACGCGATGAGTAGCCAAGGACATGTTTTTCTCTCTGCCTAAGTTGGCTTCAAAAATGTAATTAGCTAAATATAAATGACATAGTTCAATGGCATGGTCACGAGAATGTTTCAATTGTTAAAGCGATGTTACCTCTCTATTGACTATAAGTACGTACAATGATAGAAAGTTTGTTTTGAAGTATGCACTTGACCGATTCAACTTCGAATGAGCCTTAAATGTCAAGAGTTTTATCTTCTGTCAAGCAATTGTATACAAATGGTAATTTTCCATCAAATAATATAATAGTAGACTGGCCTGTTGGTCTAGTGGTTAGTGACCCTGACTGCTAAGCCGGACGTCGCCGGAGGTTCGATCCCCACCCAGGACAAAATCTTTGTGTGATGAGCATAAACGTTTGTTCTGTGTCTGGGTGTAATTTATCTATAATATATGTATGTATATTTTCCTAAAAAAATTTATATATATAAATGTATTTAAGTGGTATCATCATCAGTTGTTTAGTACCCATAACACAAGCAAATATAATTGCTTACTTTGGGACTAGATGGCGCTGAGTGAATGTGGTTATATTATATTATATTATTAATAATGCGCTACTATATTTACAAATCACCATAATTTTATTATCTAATTGTACCCGGCCTAAGAACACGTTTGCCTCAGTTCCAAGTAGTTTGAAACCTGAAGAAGCACCGTTGGGCCCTGTATGGTCATCAGTACTGGTAGGAATGCAGCCCCGGTAGGCGGCAGTCCACATCACGACAACGCCAAACCTATAGCTTGCTATAACATATAATATACCATGATGCCTCGTCCGTCTGATTACAAAATAAATGTAAAAATTATGAAACATTTATGCAGTGGTTTATGAAAAAATGGAGCTGTATTTTTTTATATTTTTGTTTAATTGCCTCAAAATTTCTTTATGTTAACACTTCATTCGGGTTATTAGGTTTTTTAAGTTACAGTTACATCATCCCACCGCTGGGCAATATATTTATAGGTAGTATAGTCTTTTTAATATTCTAATCCTACCATATTTTTAGAAGTTTTTCCAATATTATTACAGTGTATCTAAAGTCCCTCTAACCTATAACCGATTATCGTTTAGACGTAAGGACCTAACTGTACATTCGTTTTTGGCCACCAAATACAAACACATAATAATATGTACATACCATACGTGTCAAATTGGTTTGCTCTTACTTTTGTTTCGCAGAATGGACTGCGTACTTGGTATACTGAGGCACATAAGTGAATCATAAAAGATTTATAATATTCATTTCAACCGATAAACGTAAAAAAATATTTTTTTATTTTTTGATACATATGGCCAGATGTATTTGTAACTGATTACTATTACACAGGAAAAGTTTTCGAAACCACTAATTTCATGGTGTATAAAAATACTGTTACGATGTTCGATCAAAAAACCACCCAATCGATTCCAGTGAAATTTTGTGAATCTTTTACGTTGACTTAGGCTTGATATAGAATAAAAAAGTATTTTATTTAGGAAAAGTTTTATGTTAGAAAACTAACAAGTTCACTAATTTTTACACTAGATTTTTTAAATTAATGTTGTTCACAACATTATCCACCATCTTAAAAAAAATAGAGGTTAAAAGAGTGAGGTTCACTTTGTAAATACATAATAATCCATTAAGACTTTGTGTGACTTGTGTGCTCGAGTGTCCAAGTTCAAAGTCAAGGCGCGGCCACATAACTGCAGGTTCGATTCTTGATTTATGTTCGTACAGTACACTGGGCTCGCTCGTAATCGTCCAACTAATGTACCTAAGCACACTCTACCTATGTACGTACAGGTCGTATATGTCATATGGAGACTTTTTGTTACTTGTAAGGGTTCTGTTTGTTTGGTATCGCTTTACTTGAAATTATTATAGTAATCTAATGATTGAATTTTGTCAGGTAATTATAATTAGGTATTTGTTTTCACACTGGCTTAATGGTGCAGTGGGAAGCGAATACGACTGCTGAAGAGATCTCGGGTTAAATTTTATGGGGTTTTTCTAATATTAAATTAGTTTGGAAACAAATGAGCCCTGACAATAGGTTCTCTCTTTATTACAAGATTAAGAAATGTCAAGGTGGAGCCATCTATCCATACAGGTAGACAACTATTTTCGAAAAAATGGTTTTGTACCTATAAGATTATTTCTGCAAAATCTGTAAGTTTTAGATAGACAAAAAGAAGTTATAATGCAAGACCAAAGATTCAACTATAAGCTGTATTCATAGAGATTTTTCCCGACAGATAAATGTTTTCAAAATTAGACGATATTTTCAAAATGTGCGGCATCTATCCCGATTTTATCCTAGCTGGCGATATGTGGGTGGTTAAGAGATATCATTTGAATCAAAACTACGCTAGCGACAGCATTCTGGACACCTTAGAAAAACACATCACATCAGACAATGCCAACTATCTTTTCTGAATTTTATTTTAACCTAGACCGTTTCAGGGGCAAAATAATTAATTAGTCTCTCGGTTTGGCTCTAAAGTTGATAATTGTGCGTAAAAAATGTCAATTTGCTGTCTATTATCGAAACCATTAGCCAATTGTCTGTTTGCCTCAGCGTGCGATTAGAACTTGATAGGAAAATGAAACCGGCTGTAATATTCAGGAATAGTTTTTTATTTTCAATCTCCTCACATTCATTGAACACTAGAAGTATTTGTAAATACTTTCATTCATATTTTAAAGCTGCTAAACAGCGTAATTGTAATCGTAATAAAGATTTTTTTTTAAATAAAATATCGGTAAAATTCACTATTAAATAAACGAAACAAATTTAAACTTAAAAAATGAACTACATCTAGATTCATATGTCTCTGGATTTCAAATGCAATTCTTAGTTAGAAATCTGACCTACACTACACAGAAATAATTTATTAGCGATCTAACCAATCTACTACGACTTCCGTGCTAATGGCACTGAAGATATCGCAATCACAGTGAATAAGAGTTACAAGATGGAAAATGCACTGGCAATTTTTAACCTTATAAATATATACTTAAAAGATGGAATTTGATTGACAGAGAACTCTCAATTTATAATTATCTATTTTAAATTTACAGTACGATATCCTTACTTTACTTTCAGGTAACGGAAGAAAACTTTTTTTCAATCGAGTTCAAATTAACTAATCACTTAATCATTAACAAACTAAACTCAGTTAGTGCACCTTATTACAAAACTGATAAAGTCTAATATTGATTGCTTTAGATAATGCCTGATTTTACGCCCAATAGTGTCGAAAGAGAATACTACGCTTAATAAAAATAAAACGCTAATTACTACGCTTGTATTTTTTTGCTAAATTCACTTTTAGTGTATCTAAATTAATTTAAAGACAGTCAGAATCAGAAGGACTTTATTGTCGTCTAATTACAAAAAAGAAAAAAGTACATAGCATCACGCCTTTATCCTCGAAGGGGTAGGCAGAGGTATGTCACACGCATATTCCACCAGATATGTTTTGTCTCTTGTAATAGACGTCAAGCATATAGTCTGTCTCCGGATCGATAATATGAATTTGGTGACAAATAAACCGTTTTTCGATCCGCGATTCGAACCCAGCCTCTAACTGCCTTGCTCAGTAGTGCAGTGGGAAGTTTATACGACTGCAATGGTATTGGGTTTTTTATTTTGAGCTCCAGTATTGAGATTTTCCCAAAGTTTGGAAAATAAATATTGTGAGATGAAGACAACAGGCTCGCCCCCTATTTCATAGGACCAAACATAGCTGGCGTAATGACCCTTCGGGGAAAAAGGCTAAGGCAAATAAATAAAACAGTAAGCCCTATTTAATTACAATCGCCGTACTTTCAACTATAGTAACAAGATATGTGAGAGCGTATCTAGTAGCTACAACTAGTCTAACCAGACCTGTCTGTCTGTGCTCAATCTTCAATCTTACCTTAGCGATAATGGGGAGATAGCGATCAGTTATAATTCTTACTTAAGTTAACTGTTGGTATATAACATTTATCACAAAACTATCCGGAGTATGTCCAAAAAGGTGTGTAGAAAACACATCATTAAGTGTACCTATTTAATAAACAAATAGGTATTTATTTTAAGCACCGCACAGCACAGTAAATTCCAGGTATATTTAGTAACATCCAATTTCTATTTCGATTTTGTGTTTCATCTTGTACTAATTTCAGCACTTAATTGCTATGTTTCTTTTGTTGCCTGGTAATAAATTATTTTTCTTTCTATAAACGGCAAGAAAAATACGTTAATATGGCCAATACTCACTTTTAAGTTTTGGATATATTGTTGAACTGAAAATTAATTAATTTAAAAAATAAAGAACACGAAAATCTAGGCTTCAATCGTATCCTATTCACTACACTTAGTGAGTGCTCTCGCAATGAATAATAATAATAATATTCTACCTAATTTACACAGCGCCATCTAGTCCCAAATTAAGCAATTATATTTGCTTGTGTTATGGGTACTAAACAACTGATATGCTACTTATATACATTTTTTTCCGGAAATACATACATAATATTATATAAATTACACCCAGACACTGAACAAAAAATCATGCTCATCACACAAAGAGTTGTCCTGGGTGAGAATCGAAACCACGACCTCCGGCTTAGCAGTCAGCGTCACTAATTACTAGACCAATAGGTCAGTCGAAAATTTTCAAGTGCAGGGAGACTGATAAACGGGGAATGTAGAGATAATATGGATGTGCTATAAGGTTTACCCGAATAGGGAGTAATATAAGTAGAAGACAGAAAAATACAGAAACACGAGAAGCTTCTTCAGCAAGAAAGTGAGACATTACACAAGTCCTGAGTAGCCAAATAATCTTCCAATCGTCACTAGCTGTAACAATGTTTACCAGCAAGCGGTCCGTGTGCTAAATTACCATTTCTGCTATAAAAAAATCATCATAACAAATTAATTCTGAATAATCTCGTTGTGGCTATTTCGGTCCATAAATTACAATTCGCAAATTATAATTGTATCCTTTGTAATTCAACAATAACCTAATTTGACAGTAGCACTTGTCAGAAATTGTAACTCCATTGTCCTCAGCTGTCTATTGTTATTCCACTTGTTATTACATAGGAAAAATTGGGTGACCATTTAATTAGATGGATGTATTGCGTTCAAGAGAATCGCTTTAGGAAACAAAACTTACACACACACCTTAATCCATAAACGTCCCACTGCTAGGCACGGGTCTCTTCCAAAGAATGTGAAGGGAATTCAGCCTACTATAGGTACCACACTGGCCAGACGGGTTGGTATAGGGCTTCTTTCGAATTTTACATTTCTCGCAGTACTCTTGTCTGCATAAGGTTACTCCCTTATCTGTGGGTTGAGATGGAGTAGGGACATTTTGTATTCTTAATCCGTCACTACATGGCACAAAAACGTAATTGTAGCTAATGAAATGCGTAGATACCTTTAATGTTGTATGCAAAACAAGTGGGAATCTCTATAGATTCTAAAAGTTCAAAGACTATACTTTGAAGTTCAAAAACAGCTGATTAATGTCTCTGATATGTCTAGTAAATGGCGCCTTTTGCCATGATGATGCAATGAATGCAGCTTTCCTTGTGCGCAAATTTCATCTCGTACGGCTGATGACACAAATAGCTAAGCGTCTTCCACGTTCTTCCGAATTATAACACAAAATTTCTCTACTCGTTCGTTTACTCTTGATTAATTTTTTTTCACCCTGTCCGAGAAGTACGTTGGACAATTGCTTGTGACTTCTAATTGTCTTAGTTTGGTGTTTGCAAGGGTTCGTTGCTGTTAATCTCAGCTTACAGGAGTTAGTCAGCTTACAGTGGTGGGCATAAAGCTGGTGTTGTCCCTTTAAAAAGTAACACGCTCTGTCTAGTGCATGTCTGGAGAGTAGTGAGGGCTGGAGGCTTACTCTGAATTTCGACATTCGATTAGTCGGTTTTGATGTCACTGTCAAATTTTTGAAAGTGACAGCTACCATAATATCTAAATTTCCTTACATTTACAGCGACAACAAAACCGACCAATCGAATGTCGAAATTCAGAGTAAGCCCCCTGTATATTCCAATGATAAGCGATGGTAGCCCTTATGTTTCATCGTGTAGATGTATATTAAAATACCTAGTAACTGTAACTTCAAGATATTTAAGTACCAGTTTTAATATCTTGATACCATAATTTATACCTGTCGGACGAACTAACGGTCTCAAATGCGTGTCGCCTATCAATCACTTATGTTTATTCAGAGCTAGGTTGTCCCTACAATTTCGTTACGAGCAATTTCACATTGGGTAGTTAAAGGTGCATCATAATTATCCGTGTTATAGGGGATGGCCCTATTACCTTTATCAAGTACATTAATTATCAGATTCTACGCTGATACTGAAATTTCAAAATAGGATTATTTAGCAAAAAAGATGTGATACTTTTGAATTCATATTACATTATTCAAATATTACAAGTTGGTGCACAATATTATGAAATATTGGCCCCGATATTAGGAAAATCATGTGTTATTGGGGCCAATTATTCGTCCGATAATTTTACAATTTAAGGAAGATAAAATGTGTAAACAGTTTAGCGAAATAGTGTGTGAGTGCATGGGATGTATGTGTACTTGTGATGTGATATGGTGTGTGGTGTGTATAATGTGTACACAATCGCGTCTTTGCCCGACCAGAGAGTCAAACCCAAACTTATCACAGTCCTTTAGGTAGTTTTTTCTTTCCAACTTTTCGTTGCGGGTTCCAAGACAGTTAGGCATTCCCTTGGTCTCTCGAGTGTCAAAACTCGATGTTAGCAAGTGTCATTGCTGTTAATCCTGGCTCACAGGAGTTGCAGTGGTGGGCATGAGGGTGGGAATGTCCCGTAGCCCTTTTGGTTGGAACAATCTACCTTCCTGTTGCACTACTAAGCCAGTCATTATTATAATCACATATAATGGCAATAATTTATAAGAGAAATGTTGTCTGGATATGGGAAGTGAAAGCCTAGATCTTGGAAATGATCGACTGACAGAGTGCCATAACGAGATATTACCTAGATAATGATTAATGTTGGATGTTGAACATTTTGTTAAATCAAAAGTAACCCAAATAAACCCAGTTAAAACAACTTATTTAGCCATATTCGCGCCATATTTGGAATATGACCTGTTTGGTGGGGGTTTGTAAACAGACAAAAAATACATAGATAGGTACTTAGTTACTTACCTAAGTGTCATTTTTGCTTTATAGATAAGAGGCTGCAGTTAAACTCGAGTTTAGCCGGCTAAAGATCGAAGAAACTAGCATTCACCTCTCCTCGAAGATAAATTTATATTTTGTCGGTTAATCTTAGGTTTTGTTTACATCTAACTTCAGCTGTAATCGTTAAAAAGCGTCAAACTTATCTTTTATAAACTACTAGGATTTGTAACTTCAGTTTGAAATGATATACGGAGAGCAGACTGTAGGCGCCTGTCGAAGAGCTAAAGATCAGTAAGGTTGCACATTTGGAAACGTGGAGCGGGTGACATATCTTTAAGATATTCGTGTAAAGCGATGGTGGCCGAATGGATGAACGGAATACAAATCATGCGGTTCGAATTCGATTCTGATCGCCAGCAGTACCAATGTGGATTTCACTTTGTGGAAGTTATGTGTATGTAGAAGCTCTAGTACATACCTATAGCCTATCTATATTTAGTCTTGAGTGTCTTGACTAAGTGTCAAGACAGGGGCAGCGAAGCGGAAGAATTTTATTTTAAGATGTATGAGTTTAGGTATTTGTTGTTCATTGTTATTTTTTTCGTTATTTTTTTTGTAGTAACAGCATCACGCTTATGTCCAGCAGTGGACGTCGCTGGGCTAATGGTATGATGAAATTTTACCAAATTAATTTTATCAAATTATGAATTGCAATGATGCGGGCGGCACAAAATCGCTCGTTGTGGCGGAAATTAGGTGAGGCCTACGTTCAACAGTGGACGTCATTGGGCTGATGATGATGATGATGAATTGCAAAAATAAATTTTAGGTATCCTCTAGTTCATCAACACCACAGACCCGCGTCTGCATACTCCTCAGCTTGTTACTGTAAACTAGCCCTTATCGATAAGGAAATATAATATAATTTTAGGGTCCAGCTGATGAAATCGTTGCTTTACAAATTCTTGGAATCGATGTACCAAGTATTAATTACAGTTGTAAGAAAGTGTGGTCATAGAAAGGTGCCTATCTAGTCACCGTAGATTGTTACTTTACTACATAATCAGTAGCTACCTAACCACTTAACCTAACTCTGTGCAATGCATATTTATATAATTGTCGATTTTTTTAACGGGACAAAACATTCTTGTCCACCACTACAACTCCTTGCCAGAAAAAACAGAGATGACCCTTGTGAAGATCGAGTTTTGCCACTCGGGACTAGTACTGTTAAAGATAACATAAATAGACGAAAAGTTACTAATTTTAGTTAGAAATGCCGGTGCCTCGCTTAGAAATGTGTAGAAAGAGTTGTGAATATATGGCACCACTTATTTACAACTCATTACCTGAGAACATAATAAATCTATCATATAACAAATTCTGCAGCCATTTAAGAAAATGGTTAATTGATAAAAGCTTCTATAACGTTAACGATTTTTTTAAAACATAATATGTTTTAAAAAAATCGTTAACGTTATAGAAGGCATCTTGTTCATATAATTTCAAAAATGTTTTATTTTAGTTTAAAATTTTTTTTTTTTCACCTATTCTGTCATTCCTGTGTGTTATTTAAAATATTTGCATGCTGTTTAATATGGCGAAATGTGTCTTAGTGCTTAAGTTTTTTTATTATTTTGCCATCTTTTGTATTTACCACTTTTTACGCAAATAAATATACTTATATTAATTAACCATTTAAAAGGTTAAGGAGACACCAACACAATTGTCAATCAACGACGAATGCATTCTCCTTCCAATAACAATACCCTTCCTGGCAGTCGGGTAAAAAACAGTAACAGTAAATACACACAAGTAGTTACATACAACAATGGCGAGTAATAGTAATGTATCATTGTTTTTAGTGCGAAAACTAAATTTTCAGTGAGTCCCCGCCTTATCTGACGAGAGCGGAGCGGTTTGCTCTGTGAAACAATTTTCGTTGCGTTTCTTGTTGTCGCGGCGTACCAGAAGCGATGCAGTGCGTTGTAGGAATCCGCGTGTGACGCCCGTGTCCAATACGTTCCATGTCGTGTGTCATAATAATTAGTGTTAAAATAAATAATGGTGTGTAAAATACTACCAAAAATTGCGAGCCGTAAGTATTTTATTTTTATTTATGTTAAAAAAATACTGCTTAAAACTGACATTCGAAAAAAGAATGATTAACATACAATACGTATTTAATATCCAAAAGTTGTAGGACGTATTGTTATATTTTTTTATAAATTATTTTTAAAATTCGAATTTTAAAAATAATATTTTATGTTTAAGAAAATATTTTATGTTTAAGAATATGAATTTATTTTAAGGTTTATTGTATTGCTTGCACATTTTATGTAGTTACACAATAATTTAAATATATACCACCTGTGAAATATTACATAATGATTAGAAAATATACCAACTTTAAAAAATCCTTTTAAGAAATATTACTCACTCATGCATGCGACACATAATCGAACCTATTACAAGAATTTGAAATTGAAATTAGGTACACGAATATGGAATTGAACCTGTAATAGTTCGACAAAATTAATTTCATCAGCATAGTAACTTCGTTATCGGCGCCTTGCAGTCAGTCGGTGAGAAAATAATCGAATACTCGACTATAATGTCTGTGTGTCTGTGGCAATTTTAGTAGTAAAACCTATAAAAGAAAGTATTTTTGTGCTAACATTATAATTATTACGATTAAAAACCAGTTATGGTTATGAGAAAATCTGAAATACCCATTAGTGATGCTAACCGGGGGTTTGCTCTAAAGATACATTAGCAACGTATTTAGAACTATGTTTTCTGTATGAAACATCACATAATTTTATTTCCAAAAATAAAATTATGTGATGTTAAAATAAATAATGGTGTGTAAAATACTACCAAAAATTGCGAGCCGTAAGTATTTTTATTTAAAAAAAAAAAATACTTTACGGTTTTAATAATACTTACATAAATAAATAACGCCTTTTTTTTTCAAAGACAAAGACAATTATAGCAATAATCGTGTACATGTAATTGGTGTATTAAAATTTGGTTCCAAAGTCTACGCAATCGGGCATTGCATGTAAGATCAACTAGTACACAAAAGCTAAATTAAAATTAAACATAATTAATACATATTTCCCCGTAGGGGTAGGAAGAAGTGCATATCACCCACATCTCGCCAACTACGTTAGAAGCCATGTAATATTAGTGGCCAATGGTCACTAATAGGGCATGTAGCGGACTGATTATTATAAAATTTCAAGACATACAAACCGAATACCGATTTTGCCACACCCGGGAATTGAACCCAGTATACCTCTTGAACAGCAGTTATATACAAAAAATATATAAACCCATTTTCTTTGTTCTGTGGTACCTACCTTAAGAAAATTTACTGACACCTTTGCTTTGTAGGACGTTCATAATAGCATGTATTAAAAAAAAACGATTATTAGCATGTCGGACCATGCCCAATGAAGAGTTCTGCAGCAAAAGAGTGTATCTTCAAAGCGCTTACGTCGTTTTTTTGAGAAGTGTACTTTTTCGGCAGTAACTCAAACTCAACGATAGGTATCCGATCATGTTCAAAATTGTGCAATATGTGGTGCCTGGTTTACAGATAGTCGTAAGCCACTGTTTAATAAGTTACATATCCTACCACTGGCTTGCATGTATATTAGAGATCTGTGTGTTTTTGTCAAATTGCATCCACAATATTTTAGCAAGTTTTATGAAATGAATGGTAGAAATGATAGAAATAAATTTAAACTTCTTCGACCCAGATGACATTTAGATATATATGAGAAAAATGTTTATGTCAAAGCTATAGAAGTGTATAATAAGTTACCAAATACATTTAAAGACCTACCTCATACTGTATTTAAAAGTAGATTGACTCAGTGGCTTGCAAAAAATTGTTTCTATACCTTAAAAGATTTTATGACGTATAAAGAAAATAATATTATTAATTAATGTTACAATCGACTCAATCAAAGTACATTAAAGTTCTTAAAATATTATTATTATTATTACTTTTACAATAACCAATTAATCTATTCTTTTTCTTTTTTTTATATTCATCAGCAGCCCATTACAGTCCCACTGCTGGGCTCGGGTCTCCTCTCCTCTATCTAGAGAGCTGAGAGGGTTTTTAGGCCATAATCCACACACGCTGCCCTAATGCGGGTTGGTGGATCAGACATACACTTAGAATTTTTCCTAGGGTATGTGGGTTTCCTCACGATGTTTTCCTTCACCGTTAGCAGATGGTAAGTCATATGACTAGAACATATAAATTCCACAAAGTGAAATCCACATTGGTACTGCTGGTCGGAATCGAACTCGGACCTTATCCATTCAGCCACCATCGCTTTTTTATATTAATTAACATTAATTATTTCAATAATATTTTCTAGTTTTTAAGTTTGACATAATATTTACGCACCATTGTTATGGTAGAATGTGATGAAACTGTAACTATCCTACCACCTTTATGTAACCACATTTTCGTGAATAAAGTGAATCTGAATCTGAATTACTTTGGTTGGAGGTATTTATTACCTGACTGGCCTGTTGGTCTAGTGGTTAGTGACCCTGACTGCTAAACCGGAGGTCGTGGGTTCGATCCCCACCCAGGACAAATCTTTGTGTGATGAGCATAAAGGTTTGTTCTGTGTCTGGTTGTAATTTATCTATAATATGTATGTATTTACAAAAAAAAAATGTATTTAAGTAGTATATCAGTTGTTTAGTACCCATAACACAAGCAAATATAATTGCTTACTTTGGGACTAGATGGCGCTGTGTAAATGTGGTAGAATATTATTATTATTATGTCTCTTTTTTCACGGCTATACTTCTCTCTATTATATTATTATTATTAAGCGTTATTTTTGTGATTTTCTTTTTGGGGGTTAAACCATAAAAGATCTCCCGCTGCACCACCCCCTATTACTTGGGACCCTACTGTAGATAGATGCATGTAATGCACCATTAACATTTAACATTGAGGTTCTATAATTATTGAAATGTTGAAAATTCAAACGTTCAATTAGTTCAATTATATTCTATATTGAACTTGAATGAAAATGTTTATTATTAAAATGTAATAGGTAGGTACTATCGTTTGTCTTCTAAATGTTATAATGTAAGTGTATCTAATTGTTTCAATGACAATGTCATTCATATGAAACAAACGCTTTATGTTTATATGCAATGTCCTTAGACTAGACACTTTCTTTTTTTAAACGACAACATCCGCACTATGAGACTAGAATTATGACGCGGGGGACTATACAAACATATAGTTAACAGATTAAATAAGAGGAAGATAGCTGAACATTATATAATGGGACAGCAAAACAGGTGTCAGCAAATTTTCCTACGGTTAACGATTTAACGACGATTGAATACCTTTGACGAGATGCACTTAATTTTAACCGCAAATGCTGTTAAATTTCAATGATTGGTAAAAAGAGAGTATTTTCATAGCGCTTACGTCCTTTTGTTGAGACACAGTTTTTCGGTAGTAACTCAAAAAGGGCACATCCGATCATGTTCAAAATAATTTTGATTGGCAGTATTTGTTATGCGTTATCTTCGTGATATTTTTTTTAGGTTTTATTATTTAGAAAATAGAGGAGGGGAGGGGAACACAATTTATGCTACTTTCGGAGCGTTACCGCCTCAGTGGCGCAGCGGTAAGTGTATACGACTGCTGTGCAAGAGGTCCCGGGTTCGATTCCCGGGTCGGGATAATATGGTATTGGGTTTTTCTATCATGAAATTCCTGTATTAATATTTTCCCAGTTTGGTAAAAAAATGTTCCCGGTTGATGACAATAGGCTCGCCCCCTATTTCATGGGACCAAACATAGCTGGCGAAATGTGGATGTGAAACACCTCTGCCTACCCCTTCGGGTAAAAAGGCGTGATGCTATGTTATGTTCGAAGCGTTTCCGAAAATATTCACATGGTCAAAAAACTTCAAAAACTTTATAGTGTTTTTAAAAAAATTATCGAAATATGACCCATATTATTGTAAATGTTTGCTTAGCTTCTGTTACATGTATGAAGTGCCCCCGTTAAATATAAGACTCACATAAGACACTACATAAGACAAAAAACGATGGTGGCTGAATGGATAAGGGCCCGGCGCGTGTAAATCACGCGGTCTGAGTTCGATCCCGACCGGCAGTACCAATGTGCATTCCACTTTGTGGAATTGATATGTCTAGCACATATCAAGTGATATACCATCTGCTAACGGTGAAGGAAAACATCGCGAGGAAACCCACATACCCTAGAAGAAATTCTATGAGTAGGTATGTCTGATCCACCAACCCGCACTAGGCCAGCGTGAGTGAATTATGGCCTAAAACACTCTCAGCTCTCTAGTTAGAGGAGAGGAGACCCGAGCCCAGCAGTGGGACATATTGGGTTGCTGATGAAGGAAGACACCTATTCTCAAAATTTCATCAATATAAATGTAGTGGTTTTTGAGTAAAATACCTGTGACATACGGGACGGACGGATGGACGGAAGAATGAACATGACGAAAATTTCAATGAGGATGCCATATAATAAGAGACAGGTTTTCAATATCAGGTTACTAAATCAGAAAGTTCAAGAGAAAAGGGAAATTGTATCTTAATGTGTAATTTAGTAGATTCCAATTCGTATGCAGACAGCTACGTCATTTAAGAACTAAATTAGGAGTTCAATGTATCTCATTGTTTATATAAATATCTGTTGAAGGACTTTCTTTAAGTAATCCGGCTTCGCTTTAAATGAGAAACTTTTGACTAATTCACTGTTTTGTAAAACGACTGGCTGCCCAATGTGACTATATTTCATGGAACTAATACACACACACATATGTATGTGTGTGTGTATTAGTCCCATAAAAAGAAAGAGACATGATCTATATGTATAGATCATGTCTCTTTCCCAACAGAGGGCAGGTATTTTTGTAAGTAACGAAGACCAACTCCACTGCCACTGCTCAGCTCCTATTGCCCGTAGCGTGATGTAATATAGCTTATAACCTTCCTCGATAAACTGGCCATCGGTCCTTAGCGTTTAACTAACCAACAAAACAAACCAACTCAACAAAAACTCTTCATATTTATAATATTAGTATGGATTAATGACTGTTTCGCTTGGTTCCGCCATAATATCTTGAAAACGGCTGGATCCATTAATAATATAATAATAATAATATTCTACCACATTCACACAGTGCCATCTAGTCCCAAAGTAAGCAATTACATTTGCTTCTGTTATGGGTACTAAACAACAGATATACTACTTAAATACGTTTTTTTTTGTAAATACATACATATTATAGATAAATTACACCCAGACACAGAACAAACCTTTATGCTCATCACACAAAGATTTGTCCTGGGTGGGGATCGGACCCACGACCTCCGGCTTAGCAGTCAGGGTCACTAACCACTAGATCAACAGGCCATTCAAATTGAAGTTCGACCAAAAGTTCTTATGTAGAGAAAAGCCAGTAAAAAGAAACTAATCACGTATCGAGCTCCACGCGATCAGAGCCGCGAGCAACTGATAGTTTAATAACATTTTTTTTAAGTCTTATTGTCAGTAACGCATTTTCTCAAGAACCGCTCCAAGGAATTCTGTTGTTGTTTTATCTAGTTTGATGGTGAAACACACAATACATTTTCCCGATACAGCGTCCTCAGATTACACAACAAGCTATAGTTTAGCCAAACAGAGAAAAAAGTAACGAGTGACGACAAATAACTAATGTATTGTGTCCGGTTTATGGCAATAGATCCCCTACCTTTGTATATCTTTAAATAAGACGTGTCTTTTGTAATATCTAAAATAACAGCTTTATTATAGGGATAATGAAAGTATACATGTACCTACGTTACTTATAACAAAAATATACTTTTCAAAATTTTTGTCTGTCTGTTTGGTTGAGGTAAACTCCGAAATGACTGAATTGATTTCGACGCTATTTCACTGGCAGAAAGCTAATGTCATAACACAACTTAGGCTACTTTTAGTGGAAAGATTAGTTATCCACGCGGATATCACAGCTAGTTAAATATATAAAGCTATACTTGAAAAAGCGAATAACGCTAAAGGAAAGCATTGTGAGGAAACTCATAATTATACCCTAGAGACAATTCATGGTCTAACAAATTCCGATGATGTTCTTTAATTATATGGGGTAAAACTAAAAGGCGCGGGGCGAATACCGCCGTTATTTATTTCGCCACTTCTCAGCTCCTATTAATGTTATATAGCCTATAAACTTCCTAGATAAATAGGCTATCCAATACTAAAAGAATTTTTCAAATCGGACCAGTAGTTTCTGAGATCTTAGCGTTCAACCAAACAAACAAATTCACAGCTTTAAATTTTAGTGTAGATAACCGATTTCTTTGTGTTCCAGCTACGCGGAGGTCCATTAAAGATGGTCAAGAACCGGTGCCTGAGGTAGCTGACTATGAAACGGCCCTGGACATCGCTGGTGAGTTTTTAGTTTAGCCCTACATTACGCAATCAAACTTAAGAAATGTAGACGATATTTATTTGATTTTGGTACACAAGCTATAATCAATACTTAGAATAGTTTTACCAAAATTTTATTTCTAAATCGTTTTCTGAGCATCGTCTAACATTAGACTGTTTTTATGGCCTATTGCCATCCGCTCCACGATTTTGTTCCCAAGTGCTCTTTAACTAAAATTAAATATTATTATTATTTTGTAAAATTGTTCCCAAGGGCTCCAAAAACTTATACAAATTTATTTCTTCAAAACTTCTGATTTCCATACATTTATTCCCAAGAGCTCCAAATGATAGTACACTATCAATTAAAGACCTACTTACTAGTATGTTCCCGACAGTTCCAAAACAAACTGTGCGGTTAGCAGAATTAAAAAATATTTGATTTTTTTTTTATAGGTAAATAAATAATAATAAAACAAAATTCATTTATTGCCAAAACAGTACAATTTGATATTGTCCGTCCACACTAGGCAAGCTTGTCCTGTGGAACAAGCTTGGTTATCTCTATCTATTTATCTTAGCTTTATCTCTATATATTTGTGATTTACAAAATTAAAATTGTTTTCTCGGTCGACATTAAGAATATAATTTATATATTTGAAAGTACCTAACTTATATAATTATATTATATAAATATAATTATAGATATTTTCAAAAACAGTTAATCATTTTGTTACCTCTAAAATAAATTGCCAAAAATATCGTGAATCGTGAAAAAAAAAATCGAAAAGAACAAAACATTTTTTTTCAATTTTAAAAAGCCATGCGCAACTTACGTTATTTTCGCAGTTGAATTAGCTTGGCTTTGAACTTGAACTTATAGTACGCGTAGAGGCACAGGCATGCGCGTGACCCGAGGCAACTTACTTACAGCTAAAGTCAATGACTTGGTCATTAAATTGCACTCACAGATCTTATTGCACACGCCCTTTAGGTGATAGTACGTAATGTTATTTATTAGGTCGTCCTTTAATTACGAGAGGCGATTTTGTGTTCATGGCTGGATGGGATGGCGATAAATATTATCTATTGTGTAAGATTTTGTCATATTTTAAGAGGGAACACGGCAGGTTTTCGTACAAAAGTATTTCCCTGTTTTCTTCTTGACTAATATTTCTAGAGCCATATAATAATATTTTGTTCTTTAAATCCTTTTTTTCAAAAACTAATAATATCAGAAAATAGCTCGCAAAAATAGTCCTATTTTACGGCCGTAATAAAAGAGTACCAGATAAATTCGAAGAGCTATTCACATAATAAATAAATTAAGGCAAGTCCTACTTCATATTCTTTCTTCCCAAGTCATACTCTTTCTGAAAAATTTTGATGTAAAAAATTATTGAATCAGCTCAGTTTTCGAGGAGGACAAAGGGAAATATGAAACGTCAATCTTGAAATTTTTTATCTTATTATCTGTCTGAGCTACAGTGTCTCTATCACACTCTACGGTTGCAAACTTGAGATAATGGTGCAGCGCGACGGCAATAGTGTCTTTAAATGCAGAACGCGTTCCCTCTTAACGACGAAAAATGTTTAATTTAATTAATTCCAATTTCTCACCATTTGACACCCACTTTCCGCCACGTGTGGTCGTGTGAGATTCAAATCGACTGCTTATTGTCATTACTATGCTTCAAGCCGTTTTCTGAAACTCAAACATTTATTTTACAATCAAATGTATAAAAGGTCTTATAACTAGGTACAAGTTTATGACTGTAATTACAGACCATTATTTTGTAATCATGTAAGTATTGCATGTTTGAAAGGAACCCTCAGTGCGCGAGTCGGACTCACACTTAACCGGTTTTTATTAGCCATCGTACCATATCATTTTCAATATACAGAATATTTTTTTTCCATTCAATAATTTACTCAATATAATAAGAATCAGATTATAATTTGTAGACAGTCATATAAAATAAGTACTTAAAAGAAACAAATCCATCAAACAATATAATTTAAATTTACTTTTGTATGACATAAGGTGAGAAATAATGACGTGCACTTCGAGAACCGGTACCGACTTAGCGATAACGGTTCTGATTCCTGGGATATTGAAATATGGGCTTGAATAATAACTGCGTGGTAACGTGTCTTTTATAAATTGCATTCAAGTAACCTGTAGGTCATTGTATTGGATTTATCTTGGTATTACACGCACTCATTGTTGCAATTGGTTTGTGGGCCCACAGAATTTTGTCTCATAAAAATATCCTTCAACGTTCCACTTTGCATGCCCTGTTCTTCCCTAAACATATTTAATGTTTTCATTATTTGTTCCTGCTTTGTCCTAATTCTTACGCCAACTTTGTCCCACTATCTATTTTTCGTAAGGCTTAAATAATTATATTTTTGGAATTTGCCGCTAAAACGGTTTTTTGGTCATGATAAAACGTAATTTATAATAGTATTATAAACTCCTCGAGTTTGGGCGCATAAGGATCGTTTTGATGAGTGTAAGGCTCTGTTCACACGTTCCGCAACTATACCACGTGGTCGGGTGCTAATTTGTATGTCAATCAATAATTGACTTAATTAGGACCCTATTTAGCTATCATTTACGACCGCGTCTGTGATATCGACCAAATTGCAACCCCGGCGCAACCACAACGCACCACACCAGTGACACATCGCCAACCCGCGACAACGCAACCACAACTACATTTTGAAATTACCACAACGCAACCGCAAAAAGTTGCAGCGACCATTTAATCGCGACGCATGGTGTAGTTTAGTTATGGCACGTGTGAATAGAACTTAAGCGTGTTTCTAGTTTTTGACACTACATAATTATGTGTGTTTTTGTATTCGAGTGACCAGACCTTGCTAAACTGCACTTCGTTTTACATAATATGACATGCCACAATCAATTTATTATTAATTAAATAATTTACCTCGACTTTATGAAATTTACCTTGATTTTGACATAACACAAATTAATTATTGCATTGAGATTAAGATATGATAAATTTAATATTTTATTTTATTTTATTGTATTGTTTTCGTTACATAAATTGCATGCTTAAATGGCAGAATAAGGCTGCACAAAATGTTTGCTTCCAAACATATATTATAAACTTACCTATCTCGCAATAATTGATTTGAATCTTACATACATACACACATATAGATCACGCCTCTTTCCCAACAGAGGGGTAGGCAGAGACCATTTCCTTCCACTTGCTACGATTCTAACATACATCTTTGGCTTCTTCAACATTTATCAGTCTTTTCATGCATTCTCGCCGGGTTGTGGGTACTCCTGATCTGTCCCTTTGAATTCCCTTTGAATCTTTGAATCTTAAAATAATATATACCCTACCTACGTTTTGTATGACAAATGCATGTACGGTTATAACTACAAACCTATCTCTGTTCTGTGGCTATAACTGTTCATGCATTCCCTAGAGTGACTATATTGGAACATTTATTTTACTTGTATTATAACATCGAGCCTATTGACGTTTTGTTACGAAGGAATGTCACTGATATACTCGTATATGTTCATTCTTCGTGAGAATCACTTCCAACATACTAAGGATATTACACAGAAACGTGTTTTGAAATTGAGCTTTGACTTGTATTATTCGTCCATGTATTATGTATTATTATGTTAGGTGAGGCCTATGTTCAACAGTGGACGTCATTGGGCTGATATGATGATGATGATAGGTAAACAGGTTTATATTTAGAAATAGAACTATATCCAAGTGATCATGGTAGAAAGCTTTCTGAAATGAAAGAAACTACTAGCTTTTACATGTTTTAAGGTCACGTAACAAAAATATAAATTCAATTTAATATTATTTATTTCAAATAAATTAATTCATTAAAATAGTTACAATAATACACCATCCAAAATTATAATAAATATAAAAGAAAAGGTTGCTAATTTCTGACGCTGCGTCATGTGTCAATATTATTAGGTCGATTATTTAAAAAAAAATGAGTATTAATTTTGTCACCAAAGGAGGGACAGAACCCTCACTTGATGAGCGAACTCGTTTTATTTTAAGATATTATTCACAGTAGGCCAGAACATGGCAGAAACTGCGGGAATCCAACCGATAGACTTTTATTCAGCAGTCGGCTACTAAGCACTATACTATCGAAGTATAATAAAAGAAGCTCTTATCGAATCACTCTGAGTATTGATCCCATAATGGTCAGCTAATCGTCATTAAGGTCGCTAGGTACATACATAACCACCAGGATATTGGCGATAATGGGAACTGTATTAGCCATCAGCGTGCAATATGCAAACATAATGTTGTGTTGAGATAGATAAAGTAAGATATTTGACTCGTTTTAGCATAGACCACTTTGCAACTTCTTATGACCATCATCATTATGGTAAAGGCCTAAGGCGTCTGCCCCAGTGCATGGTGTTGGAATTTATTAAGCCCAGAAGACTTCCAACTTGACTTAACGACTACAACAATAATTAATAGTTGACTGGCCTGTTGGTCTAGTGGTTAGTGACCCTGACTGCTAAGCCGGAGGTCGTGGGTTTGATCCCCACCCAGGACAAATCTTTGTGTGATGAGCATAAAGGTTTGTTCTGTGTCTGGGACAAAAAAAAATGTATTTAAGTAGTATATCAGTTGTTTAGTGCCCATAACACAAGCAAATATAATTGCTTACTTTGGGACTAGATGGCGCTGTGTGAATGTGGTAGAATATTATTATACTATAAAAAAAAAATTGTAATAATAATAATAAATGTTTTATTTCGTTTTCAACAATTGGTATAGTTGTTACACTTGAAGTCCATTTAAGCATTTAAATTATGCTTGTGAGAGGAAACTCCGCTCTACCGAGTTATTTTACAATGTTTGAAATTACAGACATGAGCAAACATTTATTCTGATCTCAATTAACATGCGAAAGTAAAGAAAGTTACATGCATTGGTTACATTGTGTTATAATTTTCAATAGGGCAAAGTTACATATTTATAATAAATTTATTAGGATAATTGTGCGCAAGTAGATTTTTATAGTCTTGATTATGTGGAGTGTGTAATAATTATACTAATATTATAAATAGAAAAGATTTTTATTTTTACCCGACTGCCAAAAAGAGGGTAATGTTTTTGTATATACCGAATATGCGCAGCGTGGGGCGGCCCCCCACAAGATGGACCGACGACATAGTAAAGGTTGCGGGTGGCCGTTGGATGCGGGCGGCACAAAATCGCTCGCTGTGGCGGCAATTAGGTGAGGCCTATGTTCAACAGTGGACGTCATTGAGCTGATATGATGATGTACGAAATAAACTTAAAAACTACTCGACTGATTTCAAAAAATCTTTTGTCATTGGAAAGCTACATTATCACTGAGTAACATAGGTTATATAACACCACGCCCCGGGCAATAGGAGCTGAGCAGTGGCCAAATAAATAACGATGGGAGCGAAGCCCCGCGCGAATTCTTTACTAATATTTTTATTACCTTAGTACGTATGCCTTTATCAATGTTTGGAGGTAAATAAAACGGTTGTCAATCGTCCGCTATTTTTAATTCCTTTTTCACAAACTGAGCTGATTAAAACGTCAAACGGTTTACAAATCTTTGTATATCCAATCATGATGTGATGGGCGTGAACTGATGTGACGTTTGATTTACTATTCAGCATTAAGCACGGTGAATTATCTGTTATATAATTAATTTCGAAAACAACTGACGCCAGTTAAAACGATTTTCGCCGGGCGCTTGTCAGTGCGCTTATACCGTCCGTTTTGGAGCCTAACGGCCTAGTGCGTAGCGATGGTAAGCGACCCGACGGCATGACTCTCGTTCCGTGGAAGATGGGTAAGCGTTGACACACTGGCGGCATCTCATCTTTCACGGACTGGTATTAAAGCGGGTTCTGCTGCCAATTCTGCAGAGTGCCTCAAGAGGCGTAAATATGAAAGTCTTGGTGAGACTTACATTTTTGAGCCTTTTGGGGTTGAAACTCTTGGACCTTGGGGGCCAAACGCTCACAAATTTTATCGTGAAATTTGTAAGCGTGTTTCTGAGGTATCACATGACCCAAGGGCTGGCCTCTACCTGGGGCAAGGCATTAGCCTTGCTAATCAACGCGGTAATGTGGCTAGCCTTTTGGGTACGTTTCCTCAGGAATCTGATCTTAATCAGATATTCAATTTATAGGAATTTCCTGTAAATAGAGTATCTGGTTCTTTTTTCTTTTAGTTGGTTAGCGGTGTATGTTTTTAAGTTATGTGTAAATGTTTTACTGACTGTTCAAGTAGTCTTGATTGAATTATTATTGTTTAGTATGCCTTGAAGTCGAGATCAGTAGGTACAGAGAGAGAACAGTAGGTATTCACACGATGCGTGCTAAATCACTCTACGACTAGTAACTTGATCAATAACATACCTACTTCTTATGTAAGTTTTATTAATATTGTCTAATTCCCTCGAGAAAATAAGGCGCGTTTCGCGGACTTGTTATGATTTTAGAATAGTTTATTTAAAAAAAATGTACCAGGGATATGTCCCTGGTACATTTTTTACGACACATATTTTCGTATCTATTTCAATACTTCTTATTAATTTTTTTATACTCTGCTCATGTATATTTATAATAATTATTCTCTCTTACCCTTTTAGTTACTCGATTTAGTATTTTGATTATTAAAGAGGCGTGATCTATAATATGTATGTACCTATACACGTATGACAATTGATGCACTAACATATCATAATATAACTAATTACGGGAAAGTGATATGAGACGATGTGTTTGAATGTTTTAAAAGCATTTACTCAAAACCAAAATTACATAAATGTTTAAGTTTCTTACTTGACTAACTATCAACACATGAATTACGTTTCATATTAGATCACGCGATAGATATTAGAACCATAAAACCAAAATACATATTAGAACCAAAAATATTTTAACCAAATGAAATTAACCAAACAAAATTCAAAATTGATTTAGAACAAATTCAAACAGATCATATAATCCATTTGATTTAAATTATCCGTATAGAATTAGTTCTAAGCATTAGTATTAAACAATTGACTATTTCAAAACACGCTGTGATTCATTCACGTGGCTTAGGCGAGGGTACGATGCATAATATTTTGAAATTTAAACCTTATAAACATAAAACATAGTACATACTTTTATTCGATAAATTACACTTTTAAATATTATTAAATGCTAAACACAGAGCCTTCTATTAAGAATTAAACAAATGTATCGCACTTATGTAGTTACAGCTCAGTTAGTACTTCCTAAGGGACAATTCGTTCCCATACTCTCATCTTATTACTTCTGTAATATGATGATGACTTCTATACATACACCATTAACGATGTAGGCCACTGTTGCTGCTGCTCGGACGGACGCTACGGTCGGAGCCGGTCGGCCGTCGCGACGCGTCGCGGGATGCCGACGGAGGTAACTATGCGTAAGTTGCATGCAAATATGAACTGTAATTACTGTTGATACATTTCAATGTTCTTTAACGCATTGTAAAATGCCGCCCGGCGCGGGCCGATGCGAGCCGGTTGGTCTGAATCGTAGCTAAACCCGACACATATTTTCGTATCCATTTCTCCAGAGACAATATTTAAGACCAAAATAAATACTTCCGCTCATTTAATCAGATTTTGCTATTTATTTACGCTAGATTCTAATTTCAAAATATGTATTGTTTATATTGGGAAAATATTTAATGTAATCATTTATAATTAAATACACTTCTACAGATCATAAGTGGCGGTTAAAAGGTTAATCAGATGTATGTTGGAGGATGTAGTATGTGAAAATAATAATGTTCTTTATTGACATAAAAGTGCTTACATTTTTAATACATAGTTAAGCACATTTTAGTTTTTATATTATGTATTTATGACACACAAGCAACTAAACTAGGCCGAGCCTGTTCCTTAGATGCTAGCCTCTTCGTAAGATATCATTATATAACACTAGTTAGTGAATAAAAAAGCACCACAACTAAGCTTTCCGTTTAAAGTAGGAAATCCACGGATTGTCCACCCACACTTTTAGCATACAATAACTTACTGATAGTAATTATCACAAAAATAATCACAAATTTAAAGGACCTACTATAATTTTATAGTAGCCTATAGCCTATAGTCTTCCTCGATAAATGGGCTATCTAACACTAAAATATTTTTTCAATTCGGACCCGTAGTTCCTGAGATTAACATTCAAACAAACAAACAAATTCTTCAGCATTATATTACATTGACTATTGTATCGTTTACCCTGTTTTAAAATAAATAAGAGAAGACGTCGCCAGCCATATCCATACTTTTCGATCGGTAGCTAAAGTTCTAAATTGCTCATTGCTCAGCAATGGGTAGACGTGGGCTTAAAGTAACATAACAGTAATACCATTGTTACGCCACTAATGTGCTAACTAAGCATGACATAATGTAAGAAAGAAAGAAAGAAAGTAGGCTAGGTATTACAGCTTACCTAATAATATTGTTACTAATAGTACATTAGTACCTCATAAACACTAATATTGATTACATCGTTAGTTTGTCGGTTACATAATACTTATGTCAGAAATTGCTGAGTCGTTTGTGCTCAGTTAGTTATAAATTGTAACACGTACAGTTAGATTAAATGCGAAATAGTTAACCTGATTAGATATTATTTATCTTGATATAGTTCAATTTGTTTTATTAAAATTAGAATGTTTTGTTTATGTGTCACGAAGTTGATAATTATGATTTGCGAATTACCATGGTCCAGTAGACACATGAAACAAATATTTATAATAATTTATTATTATATTATAAATAATATAATATTATACTTAAATAAAAGAAGCTTAAGTTACTTCTTATTACATCAGATATCTTTTTATAATAATAATAATCTACCATATTTACACAGCGCCATCTAATCCCAAATTAACCAATTATATTTGCTTGTGTTATGGGTACTAAACAACTGATATACTACTTAAATATTTTTTTTTGTAAATACATACATATTATAGATAAATTACACCCAGACACAGAACAAACAATTATGCTCATCACACAAAGATTTGTCCTGGGTGGGGATCGAACCCACGACCTCCGGTTTAGCAGTCACGGTCACTAACCATTAGACCAACAGGCCAGTCATAATATCTGCCAGTGAAAGTCTCGTCTAAAATAGACAGAAAGACAGACAGACAAAAATTTTAAAATATATTATTTTAGTATAATATTATTATGTATTGTATACATTCATATGCATGTAGTAAAACGCGGTTATTTTAATATTACAAACAGACACTCCAATTTTATTTATTTGTATAGATGGTATGGTATGGTATGGTATAGTATGGTTTGGCGGGCTGTTGTCCGCAACTCCACATCAAGGCGCGGTTTTTGCGTGAGGGTGGATAGCTCACTCGAGCCACCCTAGCTCGCCGATGAACGCCAGCAGTCTATTGACATTGCTGGTGATCTGTCGGAGTGTACCTGTGTTGTTGAAGTACTTAGCCCTGTATGTGACGGTTTCAGGGCAGTGTAGGAGCACATGAGCTGCTGTTTCCTCCTCACTCATGCAGACTCTGCAGAGAGGGCTGTCTGTGATGCCTAGAACGAAAAAGTGTTTATTAAAGGAACCATGTCCTGTGATAACGGCTGTGTTATTTGTATAGATTATATAAATTATAGATCCCGTAAAGGTAGGTAGGTACACTATACATAAGTAACGTCAATCCGGAATAAACTCACTGGTACTTTAATTTTTGAGTTGTATCATTTTATACCCATTCCAATCTAGGACTAATATTCAGTGATATAACGAGGTACACGAGTACGGTTTCCCGATTTTTTCCTTTACTTGTGCAACTTGATGTTTCTTCTTGCTAAATTTCATGATTCTAGGTCAAAGGGAAACACCTATAGGTTTTGACTTTTGTTATCGTCAAGGTATGTGACAAAAATGGAGCATAAACGGCTGAATCTTTTATTTTATTAGTTATTTATTTATTAGAGTACATTGTACCCAAGGACTGGCCTCTACCCGGGGCAACGCATTAGCCTTGCCTTTTGGGTACGTTTCCTCAGGAATCTGATCTCAATCAGATATTCTATTTATAGGAATTTCCTGTAAATAGAGTATCTGGTTCTTTTTTCTTTTAATAGGTTAGCTGTGTATGTTTTTAAGGTAATGTTCTTTTTGTGATTTATAGTGAATTAAATAAACGAAGGTTGTATGCCTTATAATTTAAAAATCTTGTTTCACAAAACTGTAAACTAAACTTTTGATTTTTTATTACAACAAGGGATTGCAGATCCGAATATTTGACCAAACGGACAGACAGATAGACAGACAGACGGACAAATAAGTGATCCTATAAGGGTTAATTTTTTTCTTTTTGAGGTACGAAACCCGATAAAAGTCAAGTTAGACGTAATGATTGGTAGATAGTTGATCGCACGTTTGGTCTTCCAAAAATTTCCCAACACGCATTTCACAAACATTCTGCTGCGTTGAAATGTTAAACATCATCTTTCTGTTAATATAAACTACAATGGTATTCAATACGCATACATATACATATATCATTAACACAGTCAATATTATCATTTCGTCCATGTACAGACCATAACAACACTTACAATTTGATTTTACTTGAGCAGGCTATTATGTTAAATAATTCGATTTGCCTATGGCATCCAATTAAAAAAGAGACGCTTTTAGCATTGTGGTACTGATAATTATGTTAGTTAGAATAATCGAGGTTAAGCAACGTTCAGCAAGGTCAGTGCATGATGGGTGACCGTTTGTGGCAATTTCATTTTCGAGCGTCTCTGATCTAAAATTGTGGGTCCGTCTCCAAAGATTGTGAACGGAATTTAGCATACTATACTACGTTGGCCAGACGGGTTGTTAATTTTAGGTAAGCTTCGTTTGGGTGTGTATTATGGAAAACCTCAAAAAAAATTGTATAGCTACTTTGCAGCACTATTTATATTGTATGGTTACTTTACAGCAGTGGGCATTTATTATTAAATAATAAATAAATGGTTATTTCTCATTTCCCAGGTTATGGCCGCTTCAGTCGCAGCGCGCTTGGAGCATGTGCCTTCGCGTTCTTCGCATCAGGAGTACAGAACTGCGTCATGTCTTACGTCCTGCCTGCAGCCAAATGTGAGCTGATGCTCACTACCTACCAGGCTGGACTCATCAACATGGCTTTTATGAGCGGTGAGTTTTATTTTATTTTATTGAGAGCGTTTATACAAACAGAATAGCAACGTCTCAATTTAGTGTTATATTTCGTTAGTTTTATTAAAACGCGGTCTGAGTTCGAATCCGATCGGCGCGGCGGCAGTACCAATGATTATTTCACTTTGAAAAATGTATATGTAGTAGTCATGTGACTTAACATCTGCTAACGGCGAAAGGAAAACATCGCAAGGAAACCCACATACTCTAGAAGAAATTCTAAGAGCATGTCTGATCCACCAACCCGCATTAGGCCAGAGTGTGTGGATTATGATTTAAAAGCCAGCTCTCTAGATAGAGGAAAGGAGACATGAACCCAGCAGTGGGGGGTCTTTCCCCTTTGGGACCACGAAACTTTGGGACTATGGTGTCAATCGCGGAACGGCCTTTTGAAACCGTGGTCCTAATCAGGAATTCAAAATGGGACTTCTGCTATTTACCCCACGCGTTGTGAAACAAGTAGCTTCTATAACAATACCCGTCCTGACAGTCGGGTAAAAAAAGTTTGTACGTCTTGTGTACTGTCGCGTTGAGGATTGTTAATGAAACAAATAATTAGATATAACATAATGTTTAATGAAATGATGGTGCTGATGATATAACGGCCAATGCACTAAACCTTATAGTTATTATGATTACAAATAACAGTAGGCTTAAACGCAACTTGTAACAATAGGTTCATGTTTATATATAACACCTAGATCTAGTCATAATAAAATATCTGAATGGATATTATTGTATGGACGTATACTTGTTACTCAATCATGTTAGAACTGAGGAAATTAGCTATACAAAATTTGGCACGTAGATATAGTCTACAATAGCACATAGGCTACTTTTTACTGACATGCCTCGCGGACGGAGCTGCTGGCAGAAGCTAGCTCTCTTAAGTTCTTGAAGAATCCGATTATAAACATTTGATATAATTTTAAAGCCGTGCTATATGGTTATAAACTTGCTTTCCACAGAGGTCCCCTTGGTGGATTCCAACCGTGTAGCCGGCTGTTGTAAACCTAATTTCATACAAACTGCGCGGATGGCAACCAAGCTCCCACCAAGATCACTCTGTTAGAACGCAAGTTTATAACCGTGTAGCACGGCTTTAAAATTGGATCAAATGTTTATAATTGAATTCTTCCAGAGCAGAAAAGCGTAGAGTAGGACGCCCTCCAGCTAGATGGTCCGACGACCTAAAAAGGTCGCTGGGTCTGACTGGATGCGGAAGGCGGAGGACAGAGTGCTATGGCGCGTGTTAGGAGAGGCCTACGTCCAGCAGTGGACTGCAATAGGCTGAAATGATGAATGATGAGAGCAGAAAAATATCTTATTAAAATGCTAAAAGTCGCGCGGAGCTTTGCCCACGTCATTCTTTATTTGGTCACTGCTCGCCTCCTATTGGCCGTAGCGTGGTGTTATCTAGCCTATGTTACTCAGTGATCATGTAGCTTTATAACGGTAAAAGAATTTTTGAAATCGGTCCAGTAGTTTAAAAGTTTATTCGTTATATACAAAAATTTCATAGTACTAGTGTGTATGTCCTAATTTAGCTGAAATTGATATAAAAGGAAAATAAACCTTATCGCTTGTTCGCGGAAGACTCACATATAGATGATAATCGCGTTCATTAGAACTGAATAATGTCCCCATTGTAAATATTAAAGAAATATTTTCGTTATAAACATACAACATTGTGCTAAATGATTTACTAATATTAGATGTCAACGAATTGTTTTAGACAGTTAGCGCCATTACATCATTGTAAGATCATTACATCGCAATTTGGGGTACTTACGTAGGTTAGTAAGGTTTTACAAAAAATAAGAATACTATAATACCTATATCATAAATAAAAACGAATTACTAATTATGTGTTGCTAAGCGCAAAAGCGAGAACGGCTCAACCAATTCGGCTAATTCTTTTAAATTTACTTTGGAATCCGAGAGAGGTTGATATGAAGTAAAAATTTAATAAATTTAAAAAATATACAGTGGAAGAGTATCTGTGGTGACCGAAAGCAGCCAGCATCAGCTAGTTTTTAATAAAACAAAGCATAGCCACATTTGCACTAACGCAAAAGCGCAAAAAGTGACTGGCCAGTGAGCGTAGTGGTTAGTGACCGTTCTGTGTCTGGGTGTAAATTATGTATATATATATTATATGTATATACAAATAAAAAATAAGCTTATAGTTACCTAAACAAAAAAAAAACCCGACAGTAGCTGGAAACTAGGTCCTAAACCTACTACGACATCGAATTACTCGGAGTCGATAACGCTCACATGTTTTTGAAACTGGCAGCGGCCATTAGACAGCGATAATTAGATAGCGATCCGACTAAGTCGATATCAAATCAGAGTAGGCTTCCAGAAGGCGAGTTTTAACGACGTATTGTGGAAATTCTAGTCATAATAATAACAATTCAGTTATGTTGAACAATGTTTCTCGGAAAACGCAGCGCGAGATGGCCTCAAATAGGCAAATGGCATCAAATAGGTCGACGACCTGGTAAAGGTTGCGGATGGCCTTTGGTTGCAGACGGCATAAAATAGCTCGCTGTGGTGGAAATTGGTTGAGTCCTATACCCAGTAGTGGACGTCATTGGGCTGATTCGATGATGTTGAATGTTTAACACATGGGCACGTGCCTTTACTCCGCTATCAAGAGGGCTGACATGGTTTAGGCTACCGTCGACAGACGAAGCCCAATGCGGGTTACTTACCCTTCGAATTGTTCCTATGGTATGAGAAAGTGTTAATCTTCCTGTACAAAAAATCCTAATATTGGCAACGTGTGAGTTGTATTCACCATTAATAACTTATAACACAGATATGATAATAGTTACTATAATTACTATTGCTCCAATTGAGGCCCTCTCGCCTTGAAATAATTATATATTCACCACTTTTCCTAGTTTAAGTCCGTAAGTACTATGTCAGCATCTTAGCCGAAGCAAAACATATCATCATCATCATATCAGCCCAACGACGTCCACTGCTGAACATAGGCCTCAGATCACCAGATGGACCGACGACCTGGTCAGGGTGTCGGGCGGCTGTTGGTTGCAGGCGGCACAGGACCGTTCGCAGTGGCGTAAATTAGGTGAGGCCTATGTTCAGCAAAACATATGCAACCTAAAAATTTATTAATCAACTAGGTTAAGTCTTTGTGCCACTGCCCTACAGAAGACCACGTCCTTATGAAAATTGTTGTGTTTCTGGTGTCCAGAACTCATTGGGGACGGTAGGGGTTTGAAGGGTTGGCGACACGCTCGTAATGTCTCTGATATTACAGGCGTGTCTACGGTAACTACTTACCATCAGGCAAGCCGTATGCCTATTTGTCACCATTGAGGTTTAAAAAAATAAATTACGGTCCAGACTGTGACGGGATACAATCAGGTAGTACATTATTAAGAACTCTTCTCCGCAGTAAAAAATCTAATACATCGATGACACCACGTTGCCATAGTCCACAAGAGCTCTAATCAATCTATTTCAATATAAGGTTCTATTAGCAAGCAGATCTAAAAGCATACTACGAACTCCGATGACTTTTTTGGAGATGGTTACAGTTTTTGCGTAGTGTGTATAAACTGAACGGTTCTTCTCGTTTCAGGGTAAGATGGTATGAGAATTTTTGCTCACAATGAGGACATTTTCACTAGGTGGGCCACTCATATGTCTGTGACTCTTTTCATCATCTTGACTGACTGGCCTGTTGACGTAGTGGTTAGTGACCCTGACCGCTAATAAGCGGTCGTGGGTTCGATTCCCACCAGGACAAAACTTTGCGTGATGAGCATAAGTGTTTGTTCTGTGGAGGAAAGTATTTACTAAAAAAAAAATATTCAAGTAGTTTAACAATTATTTAGTTCCCATAACACAAGCCTTGGGACTAGATGGCGCTGTGCTGAATATGTGAAAAGTGACAAGTTTTCTAGTAAGTAGTAGATGACCTAATACCTTAATTTCCCAGTTCAGATGCGTCTATCTACCTATTACCAACCATTTGTGACTACTGGACTCGTCAGTCAGTCGGTAATAGGTACAATTAAACAATCTGCACGCCCACTACTTGAGTTAAGGACTGGGAAAATTCAAATATTAACTAAGTACTCGTCATTCCACTCGTGTACCCATTACCTACTTTATAAACATCTGTGATTTCTCTAGAAAGTCTCTTCTACTATGGCCGAGCATAGATCATTTATCAAAACTTTTTTAAACTTAAAAAATAATACCATCGCCCTTAATTCTACAAAAATGTTGCAATAGATAATCTGAAAATATTTTCACGACAAGATTAGCAATTTATAAGCTCTTCTGTATAACTAAATATAGATTTAATATTTATTTATTTTAGGAGACTTTTACTGCGATCCTAATCACCTGTACTCTCCTAATTTTGCTGTATTGCTAAATGAAAGTTTTACTTCACATTCTTTGGAGGAGACCCGTGTCCAGCAGTGGGACGTTTATGGGTTGAAGTGATCATGATTGCAAGTATTCTTGCAATCATCATCATTTCAATCCATAAACGTCAACTTTTTCTGCTCTCAGATCGTAAATTGGACAACACAAACTTTTATAGGAACTAAAACTATACCTATATATATATATTCTTGTTACTAGGTGGAGTAGCAAGTGCGTTCTTTTGGGGTATCGTTGGCGACGTGTTCGGCAGAAGAAACTGCCTCAGTTTGACCCTATTGTCAGATGCTGCGATCACGCTAGCACAGAGCACCGTGGCTGACTACCGATTGTTACTTGCTGCTAGAACTATTAATGGATTTGTTATTGGTAAGTTGTAAATCGAATTGGGCCAAAAAAGTTTTCATAGTCTGATTTATTTAATTAGCTCGTCTGCCACTTCAGGCAATAAAAAAAGTGTCTCAAAATATCTATGGCTATTTTGTGCTGTTAACTGGCTATTAACTGCTATAAAAGCAACCATAGCATAATATATCCAAAACGACCTATTTCTATACATGCACCTACTTTGTCATATCTCTGCATCACCCAAAGGTAGACTGGTAGATAATGCCTTAGGCATTAAGTCCGCCTATACATTGTTATTGTGTATGAAGTTAAATAAATAAAAAATAAAAAAATATAAGTCTACATCAACTATTTACAGAAGTTCAAGAAATGAATTCAGGATACATAATTTACTTAAAGATATAATTTTCAATCCACCAAAATATGTTGTCAAAATGATAATTTTCTGTCACAGGTGGACCAGCAACTTTAGTCTTCTCATATCTATCAGACTTAGTGGGAGTGAAACGGCGGCAGTTCTACTTGAACATCGTGGGCATGAGCTTCGTCATCGCTTGGCTAATATTACCGGGTGAGTACATGCGAACAAGGGAGGTCTAAAAGTTTGTATCGATAAAACTAAGAATCATACTATACATAGACTAAACATACATAGACTGGCCTGTTGGTCTAGTGGTTAGTGACCCTGACTGCTAAGCTGGAGGTCGTTGGTTCGATCTCCACCCAGGACAAATCTTTGTGTGATGAGCATAAAGGTTTGTTCTGTGTCTGGGTGTAATTTATCTATAATATGTATGTATTTACAAAAAAAAAATGTATTTAAGAAGTATAATAGTATAGTAATATCAGTTGTTTAGTACCCATAACACAAGCAAATATAATTGCTTACTTTGGGACTAGATGGCGCTGTGTGAATGTGGTACAATATTATATTATTATTATTATATTATTATTATTACACCGTTTTTAAAACCTATGAATGATACAGGAGGCAAACCTCGCGCAGATGAACAGTAATAAAGTAAATAAAATAAAAAATGTATTGTGCCTTCATTATTCTGTCTGTTGTACAACTTATCAACGAGAATTTTCATTTATTGTTACTTATCAATGCTCGGTTTATTATTAGAATAGAATAGGAGAAGTTTACTGATTTCAGTCTTACAGTATTCATTTCTTATATCTATTACAAAAAAAAAAGAAAAAAAAAAGAAAAACTATAATACCCAAAGCAAAGGTTTTAAGCATCAGCTTATGCTTAGGCCCCATAAGGAGTTACCGAACGCTGGTTTTCAGCCAAAACCCGGGACTTTCGTTTACAATAATATGGTACATAAGATAAGCAAGACGTGATTACGAGTACAATAACATATTTATACAAGTAAAGTATGGAGTGTGATCACACATTACAAAGTTAGGCTATATAATGTTTGTTTAATAAAAGTTAATCTATGAGGGCTATATACATATTGCTATTTTTTAAGTGGATATACTGGGATAAAGGCACAGACTATATAGAAATAGTTCAAAAAAATTATTAATTAACAGGGATTAAATCGTCTGGTAAAGTTTCACCATTCAAAAAAAAGTAACCTATATCCCGTGGGCTAGTTCCTTTCCAATCTAGGGAGTTAAGAGAGTCTAGGCCATAATCGACACACGTAAGCCCAATACGGGATGGTAGATTAGTCATTTCCATAAAATATCTTCTAGGATATGTGGCTTGCATCTAATCACAAAATGAATTCCACATGGTGCTGTTTCTAAGAATCGAACTCGGGCCGCATGTTTTGCATTCCAGTCACTTGTCAAGGTAGGCAGCGGCCTTGCTGTGCCCTTGACATTGCCAACGTCCATGAGCAGCGGTAACCACTTACCATTAGGGGGGCCGCTTACTCGTCTGCCACTACAGGCAATAAAAAATAAAAAACTTTCTCATTCAGCCACCATTGCTTATACAAAAAATAATAGAGTAAATTTTTCTAGAGCGTAATTTCTCCTGGCAATCCAATTCGTTTTCCTATTTGGCTAGCAGTGATTTAGTTGTTCGTATAGTTTAGTTAATGCTTGAGAACACAGTCATCTCCATATACAGCTGTTACCACTTAGCATCGGATGGGCCGTTTGATCGTCTGCCCCTTCGGGCAATAAAAATGGTCTTCACGCCGTCAGCTATGCATACTCTCAATTCATTCACCCCAAAATCAAATCCATTGAAAATACACCCATGATTTTATTATTTTAAGTTATATCCAGGTTACTAATGATTTGCCAATGCTTCCAAAAGTTCTCTTCAAGTTTTGCATCGCCTTATCGATCATATGCATTGAAAATACATGTTCTCAATATCGAATGGTTTATTCCTATGACCTAGTACTAGTCGAGACCTAGTTAAATGTATGTACACAGTAACTGCAAATCGGGTGTTAATGTCACACATTTGTTAGAAATAAAACCTGTTTCAATAGATAGTTCCGCGGAGAAATCGATGTATACCTTTGCTGGACTTTAGTCGGAATTTCTTTCCAACTCCAAACTCGAACAATTTTTCCTACAGTAGATTAATGTTGAAACTTATGAAAAACGGTGTTTCTTGAATTATATCAACGAAGTTTTGTAAAAAACAAACATCTTTCGATACGGTGTAATTTGGAAAATATTCTTTCATAGTTCGTTATATTGCTATGTTATTTTGAAAGCGGCTTTAACCATTTGGATTTTAATATGTACATTACCTATTGATGAAGTACTGTTTTCAGTTTATCTTTATTATCTGTATTACATCTTGAATCTGTTTGAATTAAATTAATAAAAATAAATAATGTTGTAACAAATACATACATCATCAGTAACCCATTAAGTTCCACTGCTGGGCTCGGGTCTCCTCTCCTCTAACTAGAGAGCTGAGAGGGTTTAAGCCATAATCCACTCACGCTGACCCAGTGCGGGTTGGTGGATCAGACATACTCATATAATTTCTTCTAGGGTTTCCTCACGATGTTTTCCTTTACCGTTAGCAGATGGTAAGTCACTTGACTAATACAGTTAAATTCCAAAAAGTGGTATCCACATTGGTACTGCCGGTCAGGATCGAACTCGGACCGCGTGATTTCCACGCCGGTCCCTTATCCATTCGGCCACCATCGCTTTGTAACAAATATATAATCAAAAATAATCTATTTCCTTTCCCATTCATATCTTTGACAAAAAAAATCTCCGTGATACAGTCAATCACGTCACCTGTTCCATCACGTGTGCTAGGTTCTCTTGATACCCAGTTTCAATGAACCTAGTCAGTGGCACGCCACCAAACACGTGCTTCTGTCAAATGTAGCTCTCTCATCATAATATCGAACAAATTCAATTTGTATGCGTTTGTGCCCAATTGTTGATACAGTCAATATTATGTCTGACTTGTCAAGCGGAAACTCATTGTGTTCGAACGAGATGGAAAATGAATCATGTCATAAATGATGTTTGGATTCATATCCTATGGCTTTAGAATTATTTATCTGGAAAATAGGAATGCTGAACCTTTATAGTATTTTAATTCTTTATTTAAGATTTCAACTCTTAGTGCCACTATTCTTCGAGACCTACGTCTGATACCCTACTATGAATTCAGAAATTGACTTAGTCGTTGAGTACCTCTATTCGAATACGTCAGATTCATCCTGACCTCTTGATAGTTCAAATACTATCGGGAGTAGTCTCTTGATAGTATTTTTAACAACTACTTACTGATATAATATTTATATTCCACATATTATTGTTATAACAGTAAAAAAAAGTAAGGTAACGTTTCTATTGTATTGCAAGCAATTATAACAGATCGTTTTAAGATTGAATTTCGGATTCATTTTTGTACGAATTGTATTTCATTATTCACGCGTTATTTTTGGTGATCAAGTGCGTAATACAATAACTTCTGTAGTTCTCTAGACCACATATCTACCCATAGATTTAGCGCGCGGATCCTAGGTCTATGTATCTACCATTACGCGCCATGGTACCTACTATAAATCAGATACAGAACCACAGAGCGTAAGAGCTATCCCACTTGTCCTTGATGTTTTACAAGAATTCGTATAATTCTACGTAATTTAGTTGACAATGACGTCTATAAATAATAACACGATACTGCTGTATCATCACAAAAATTCCGCTAGGTAGGTACTGTAGTTAAACAACGTTTTTTCTGAACATTCACAAGAAAAAATATTGCCGTTTTGTTAAACTTAGAATTTTGTATCAAATATGAACGTACCCACAATTATGAGAAGCTGAAACCATCCGTCACGCATAAGAAAAAGAATGTGGAAGAAGCGAAAGATGTGCGTTTGGTTCTCCGTTAGGGGACAGGCGAGATAATATTATGTTCTTAAGTATGTACGACATGTACCCAGCTATTGGAACGATGATCAAATTTCATCATTACAAGAGTAGGTACGCACAACATTTGGACTGGGCATGATTATAAAAATAGTAGGATAGAGGATAGAGAGTTTTGACTCAAATTGATTGACTGGGATGGAACGTTTACAAATTGAGCTGATTGATAGGGATGGGGCGATTTTTGAATCGAAATTAAGCCTACCACAAAATATCATTCTAATATTTCAGATGAGAATTTACAATATAAATTTAGAGCCCTACAAAATAAATTCACACCGAACGGAATCGATTCCGAAGATCATTCGAAAGGCTATCTAACGTATTACAAAACGATCTGCAATTTCATGGCAATACTCGGAATTTGTTTTATTGGATTCCATTTTAAATAGGCTAGGTATATAAATTATTATAAGCAACGTTAAAGTCTTGACCCTTCCGCCTACTTGTTATAAAGTGACTGGACTAATGAGGCTGGCTCAGATACCTAATAGTTGATGTCAAATCAGGTTCTTGCGGCCCACCCCACAAATTGAGTGTTTCCGTTTTCAACCTAAAAAAATTACATTCTGCTTTCCGGTTGAAACCAGAATGTAATTTGTTTTTAGGTTGAAAACGGAATCACTTTAATTTTAATTTCCGTATCTTAAGATAACGTTAGCAAAAGAAAATTATTTTCATTTTTTGTTCAAAATATTGATTTATGTAGGGATATATTTATTATTTAGCTTAAGTTTATTATTTTTAATAATAAACGGTTTATATAATTGTCTTGCATACCGTCTTCTCTTATAGAATACAGTTATCAATACGCGTATGATATTGCTTTTGATTCTGTGTAATCTATTAATTAATTTACTGATTACATAAAAGAGTTTACGTTATTTAAGACTCGATTATCATTAATAATTTCAATATTATTGTTATCTTTAGTTTTTCTCATGATTCGTACAGAAGTCTAAACAGTGTACATTACCGCTCATGTAATCTAAAAATTAGATTAAGTCATTATTGTTATAAAATTTTAATAATAGATAAATTAAACTGCCTCGGTGGTGCAGCGGGAAGTGTATACGACTGCTGTGCAAAGAGTCGGGTTCGATTCCCGGGTTTTTCTATCATGAAATTCCAGTATTAAGATTTTCCCGGAGTTTGGTAAACAAAAGTAAACGGTTGATGACAATAGGCTCGCCCCCTATTTCATGGGACCAAACATAGCTGGCGAAATGTGGGTGTGAAACACCTCTGCCTACCCTTTCGGGGAAAAAGGTCTGATGCTATGTTATATATAATGTTATAAATTAAACTAAATCTATGTTTATACTAATATATAAACATAGATATATAATACCCGTACGTTATATATTACAACGTCACAAATTTTATCTCTTTATAATATTAGTATAGAGAACATTTTCATACTGCGGAAAGCATAACAAAAATGCATATAATAATAAATAATAATAATAATTATTATTATTTATTATTATAGATAAAAAAACTTACTTAATATTTATGTAATTGAACCGTCATATTGTCCTACAAATTGCGTGGTACGTTATCCCGGTATTTCCATACCAGTCCAGTATACCCTTGCTACGTCTGTTAGCTACCACAATCAAACTTTTGCAATACGAAATTATTGGGTGTCTTATCGAAATGAAGCTACTCACGAAAAATTAGCATGATAGTAATAAAAAAAAAAGGGATCCCGGACTATTATGAGTTTCCACTTCTGTCCTAACTAAATTATTTTTTAAGAAACTGTCAATAGTATGTTCATCGTCATCATCATTACAACTCATAAATATCCCACTGCTGGGCACGGGTCCCAAACCCAAACAATTTGAATTCAAACAATTTGAACTCAAACATTTTGAAGGGAATTTAGCCTACTATACCACGCTAGCCAGACGGGTAATAATGTGTTGCTAATGAAAAATTGTCAGGCGCTGCAATACAAACTGACTATTACCTACATTTTAATAGACATTGAAAACTTAACATTCGTAATAAATTAGTTTGTTTTTCATAAAATGACTTATAATAAAAACTAACCAGTCTAAAATGATTGTTCCTGGGACAGAGGAATTGGCTAATTTCTTACAACTGAAATCACATCATAAAATAAAATGTTATTAATCAGTGATACAATTAATAACACAATTGACATAAATACTTATTATTAATCTACTAATTAAATTTCCATATTTACCTATATAATTAAGTTTCTATATTGCCTGATATGACTATGTATTTTATTTTATCTTTATTAATTTTTGCATGCCTAATGGGTGGAATGTATCAGAACTGAATACCTAGCTTTAAGATCGAATATATTGTACATACATTCAATGCAAATAAACGATTTGATCGGTAATAAGTTATCCCCTAGTCTTACAAAAAATACAAGACGCACACTCAGCGATCAAAAAACGGCGCTCAATATAGCGCTCAAAAAGAGTTCAATTGTCACATAATTCTTTCGCTGCCTTGAAGTGTGAACATCAAAAAGTGTTATTGCTTTATAACTAATATTTTTAAAAGCAATTGTAAAGTATAATATATAAGACTGATTTTACTAACTACTAATATTTACAAATATTGTAATTATAATTTCACAGTTTAGCGGCGATACTATTGAGCGTAACTTTAGTATAATTGTGCATCTATGGGGGATATGCCGAATTTTTGTATATCAATGCACCTAGTGTATTAGTTATTATTAGTTACAAACAAAGTAGCTATAACTTTCTTACGCGGCAATGCCTTATCCCTCAATTACTTAATTCCGTGTGGCGCATCTAAAGACGGAGATTTATAAAATAGACCGTTTTATTAATTCCAGCTTTGGCATGGCTAGTAATACCGTTCAAGATACCTGACTATCCAACTTTACTGCCAATCTACTCGTGGAGGTTGTTCCTAGCCCTGGCCAGTATACCTGGGTTCATCTCAGGAACCTGGGTCCTGTGCCTTCCAGAAAGTCCTCGGTTGCTGTCTGACACAAACAGAGGTGATAAGGCACTGAAAGTGCTGGCCAGTATCCACAGAAAAAACTGCGGAAAACATTCTGAATTCAAAGTAAGTTAAGTTTTAATCCATTTAAAAAACAAGGAGGTTTGATAGATATTAACCATTGAAATTACCGATAGTAAGTTTAGTTGAAGTTATTATCTGTAATTATTTAAAATTTAAGGTTTAAAATCATAAGATTTTTTGTTAACTATCATAAATATATATATATTTTTTTTAAATAAGAAAATTTCAACTGCGTTTTACATACCTGCTATGTGAGAAACATTTAAATTTTAAACATATTTTTCTGAAATTCCAGTCATTCATTTATATGTAGTTAAGTTAGAGTCACTACAATACTGCTCACAAAGATGAATAGCGAAGAGATAGATAATTAGATACCTTTACGAGCCGAATAATATCTACTGTTTATATTATAAACTATTTTTTATTGGATATAAAATACTTTCAGATTAAGAAACTAATTCAAGATGACATATTCGTGGCGAAGACCCTGAGTGGTGAAGAGAATAGGACCAAAGATCTGTTTATGAATGTGCTGCGGGACCTGAAGACCTTCGTTTCCAAAAGCTATGCTTTTAAATCCAGTCTCATACTCCTAGTATTCTTCGCTAATATGTCTGCGTAAGTTTATTTTTTTATATCACGTCAGTGGCAAACAGGCCTATGTTAAGCTGTTACCATAGCCTATGCTCTCCTGCAGCGAGTTGCCGAGGCATTAAAAACGATCGCTCCACTGATCATCGTTTAAATACCTATTTGAAGGCGTAATTTTGGCACTGACTGCCAATAATTTCAGCAGAAGTTGTTGTTATACCTAGTGATAAACATAGGTTCACAACTAAGTCATAAGTAAAAATAGCTCTGCTAACTCGGTAAACATCTCAGAAATTATTATTTACGAATACAAATAAATCATTGATAACTTTTTTCTTATTTCCAGCGGCTTTGGTCTAAACATGTGGATTCCTGAACTGCTCCAACGCATCCAAGGAACGCAATGCAAGCTCACAGCTACCACCAGCAGACCTGAAAGCTCCATGCTGGTCAATAGCACAACTGTGTGGAAAGATATGAAGTATGACTCGTATGGACGCGAGGTTCCCACATCAAGACATAATGCTAGCGCTTTTGTAGACCACGGCGATATTTGTGATTCTGGATTAGACGTTAATGTGAGTGATAAAAAATATTTTATTAAAGTAGTAGGTTAAGGTAGGGTAGATAATGATAATGTATTGCAGGTAAAAGATAAATAAGACAGAATGTATGTGAGTTATACCAAAATAAATATTGTTTGCTATTTGATTGTAAAATCGTATGACGTATCTTTTTAGAAATTGTGTCATTTTATGTGGTTCCGCTGACATTCTGCATTTCCACTTACCATCGCTCAGTGTGGCTCAGCGCTAGGTAAAGAAATGATTCTATTGGTACGTAACAAATACATCTTTCGCTAAACGATACTGTAAAAATGTATTGACACTAAGTACAACCAATAATACTAGTTTCATCCATCATAATGAATACGTGACCGGAGGGGTCAATAATATCATTTCGGAATTCATAGAAAATGCAACAAGCCTTCTTGAAATACACTGCTTTTAGTAGATTTAGTCTTGTAAAGTAACCCAGCACGTCTGCTACCCCAGGTGTTCACCTCAGCACTGATAGTGGGCGCGTGCTGCGTGGTGGGCAACCTGGCGTGTGCGCTGGTGTGCGCGTGCGGCGGCGCGCGCGGCGTGCGGCGCGCGGCGTGCGGCTGTGCCGCCGTGTGCGCGCTCGCCTGCGCCTGCCTCGCCGCCACCGCCTGCGCATGCAGCAGGTTCTAACATTTATATTACAATACTTAGCAATTAAACTTGCTGTATGGATGGTTATTATTCAATCACACCACAAGGTCCAGAAGTTTCTAAATATATATTTACCAAAATCTGGCACACAGATAAACTATAATCTGCCTCTGGAATAAGCACATTTAACAGGCTACTTTTTGCCAAGGTATCTTGAGCATAGGGGCACAGGCAACAGCTAGTTTTAAGTATATATTTAGATACATTCAAAACAATAATGGCAAAAAAATATAATAAAAAAATTAAATAATACGACTGCGAAAAATCAACAGATAAGCAACGCACTAAAAAGGCAGGTTTTTGAGAAGAATCTAAAGATACGAGTACCTTAATTGTCGAAATCCAACCAGCCATTTGGAAGAAACGTGGGAATAAAGAAATTTACAAATATACAAAACACGAGCGAAAAACAATACCCTTCCTGTCAGTCGGGTAATTCAATTTCACGTCAGGAATTGAACCCGTTATCCTGAAATTGCTCGTCCAGTGATCTCCTTTCTAAGCTACGCGGACGATTGTCCAGAAGCTCAAATTTGACCATTAATTGACGACGTCATATTGACTGGTGCTGCTTCAACAGATTCAACATGCTGGGCGTAGCCGCTGCTGCTGCCTTGAACGCTGCTTCACTAAATGGCAACGTATTGCTGATAAGACTGCTGTTACACGCGTTACCGGCTAAGTTGAGGTAAATAAGCAACAATTTTTAAGCAGCTGATAGACCGTTCTCGGGTAGGATCGGGTGGGCCGTATCAAGAAATACAAGCCATATGTTAATTTTCAGTTAGAAATAGCATTTAGATACGCAATGGACTTCTGGCTCATTATTTTACTTCAGTAATATTTAAAAAGAAATGTGGAGAGGACTATAAATCAGCGATAGTCAGTGATAGCTTTTGTGCAGTAGGTGAGGACGGTAATTATGGCCTAGGCTAGGTGAAAAATTACGGCCAATCATAAAAAGGCGGTGGTTAAATTATTCTAAGTATCCATCTGATTGTAAATCAGAACGTACTATTGCATCGCTGCAAGAAAAACGTTACTGCATATAGCAGCAACACTCAATGAAGCTCTAATTAACTAGTTATTCCTACTTTCAGTGGTCTTGGCGTCTGTTGGGGAGCGTGGTGGGGCAGGGCAGGTGGTGTGGCGTCAAACCTAGCTGTAGGAGTACTGCTGGACTTCTCCTGTCCAGCACCCTTCATCGCAGTGGGAGCTATACTTGCATGTGAGTATTGTGTGTGGCTGGCAAGCGTTGGATGGTTTTAAGAGCTAGGGCACAGCGGGTAATCGGTAACTCCTGCTCATACTGAGCCGCCCACCGAAGGAAGTACCACCTTACACAAAAACCTCAGCCGTCATGATAAAGTCATAACAAACAACATCAGAAATCCAATCTACACAAATTTCGAAAAAGACGTAACTGCCCCCCCCCCCCCCCCCCCGCCCCTAGACCCCTAGACAAGTGACAATCGCTTCTATCTATCTATTCTAAACGACATGTCACGTGATCAATGTAATAATTTGACATGACAATAGAATAGATAGATCGAATAAACTGCCACTTGTTTAGCCCCCCTGTACTACAACTTTATATGCATTTTCTTGAACTCGAAATTAATTTGCTTCGTTTTTAAATCGAGTGTTATCTTATAAATTTTAATTTTTTTCAGTATCAATTGGTGCCATATTGATGATAAAATTAGAAGAAAACAAAGAAAACAGCGAGAGTGAAGAAAACAACGCTACGGAGAAGAACACAGGATTAGACAGATATATATCCACTTACATGTAGTTATATATACAAGTCACGCACGTATGTTATATAATGATTGGAAGAAACATTGTTATTATCTGTTTATCTCAAAAAGAGTTTGATGTGTTGATGTCTGTGTATGTAAATTCTGAACCACGATGTCTTCAGTTGGTATTCATCGTACTAATTAAGTGTAAATGCGAGTAAATGTACAAAAAGTAGAACAAAATGACAATTATATATAAAATAGCATTGATGTAATTCATTACAAAAATTGCATGCCTCCAAATATCTACGATACGGCGTATCAGCTTGGCTGAGCTTGACATGGTGTTTAGATGCTGGCATTGTCTTTGCAAAAGTACATATTCAACAACAGACTATTGGCTCAGTTATTTCATGTTACATTGTGATTGCTGTGAAAGAGACAGACACAATTATAAGAAGTAGGGTCAGCAGGTAACCCTCGCTCAGACTAAATCTCCCACCTGGAGAAGTATCTGTGCCCTACAAAAGACCGCAGTCATAATTATAGCCTTGCCTCGGTAGTGTTGTGTTCTTACTAGGGAATAAATGTCCAGAGCTCACATGTGTGATGCTTCTGTTGTTGTAGTCGTATATTGCCCTTTTTGCCACCACCGTAGTATAATACTGCAACTCATGCAAGCCAGGATTATGAGCGTATTTACAAACAGAGTGGCATTGTCGCAATTTAGTGTCATATTTTATGGTTTTCAATTTATATATTTTAATCGGAGCTATATTTTAAAAGTAAGAGTAAGTATTTAAAAGGTAAGAAATATTGTGCAAATAACACATTGGAAACTTGTAAGGCGTTATTTTTATAGTAAAATAACTGTAAGCTTTACGGATACCTACTTTTTAATACACTTTCACGTATGTAATTCTAATAACTGTAATAAAGATAATAATAAAGATAATCTGAAAGTAAATGGAGGAGTGATATTGTGCCGCCCGCAACCAAAGGCCTCTCACAAACTTGACCAGGTCGTTGGTACATGTAAGGTGGCATAAAATCGCTCGCTGTGGCAGAAATTAAATGAAGACCTCATTTGGCCTATGTTGGGAACAAATTATCCACTTGCCTCCATAGTAAAGCGGGAGACAAAAGTACTCTGTATATAATCCTATTAGAAAGAAAGCCCCGCGACCAAATTTAAACCCACTCCACTTAATCTGCAGACGACCTATACTAACATTGTAAGCATCCATATCAGTAACTATTTAGTAATCTGTGTCCATATGGTCTGAACGTCTGATTTATTTGCCTATATAGCTATAAAAATACTAAAACAGTTGCTATGAAATATTGATTTTATCTTATTTGTTTAACGTAACGTTTAATTACTTAGCTGCGTAATATTTTATGTTATAAGTATTAGTGAGCAGTTTATATTCATAATATTGTTGGGTTTATTCATATTGTTTTAGTAGAAACTGATTCCATCACTAATAACTGATACTGTAAGGCCCTTCGTCCACAAGAATACTCAAATCGCCGATTTTAATGTAGGAAACTTCAGTCGCGAGTATCTTGTCGTGGTACGATCCGTACACACGGAGACGCGAGTCTTCTGACCCCTACGCAAGGAGACGCGAGTCGCCTGATCCACACACGTGGCGACGCAAGTCGTCTGATCTGCACGCATGCAGACGCGAGTCGTCTATTTGGCCAGTAGCGTACTCTGCTCCTATTGGCTGTACATCAAAACATGTGTATTTTTGTAGTAATCATTGTGCTGTTATTTTAAAAGTATTTTCATGGCAAATTATAGAATAGCTCAGGAAATAGAACTACTTGGTTTATACTGATTGAAATACTATAAAACTGAATAGACAATGCCAAGAATTAAATTAAAAAATAAAATAAAAAGAATGAGTGTCAGTACTTACTTTAACCTAAAATGAAAAAACAAAGAACGGATAAATCCGTGAAACGGATGCTGTCGCGATGTCGCAGCCAACTGGTTAGATCACTGATCAGCCATTTAATTGACTGTCTCAGTCTTTGTGGTTATTTTTTTTTAGCCTTGAAATACCTTTTACGGCAATTCGGACATGAATTGGTTATGTTAGAAGGCTAGGGTAAACACTCTTCACTCTGTTAAATAAATGGCCTAAGCACTATCTGGCTGAATTTCATTTAGGCCGTTAGTTGAACGCCGCGGTTTAGTTAAACGGCTAGGCTGTTAATTGAATGGCTGATTTAACCAGTTGGCTGCGATAGATGCTTTCCTAGGGTTATGCATACGTATCCTAGAAAGAAAACAATACAACAATGTACATAAAAGGTAACCATAGGTTTCGGAGGCGTGCATTCTTCTAGTGCGTTTATTTTATATCTCTGTAATAAGCTTGAGCTTTATATATTATATATAGTGGTTTAAAAATAAAATGCATTGTTATTATTTTTTATGAATGTGATGCGGCAATGTTTTTAGTGCATGAGTCTCTGTGACGTATGATAATTTATTAGGGTTTTTTTAATTGTGACAATCTTTGCATGAGTTTCCTTTGTCGAATTATGCGACATATTTATGTAGGTATTATACGTACATAGATAAAGTAGGTAGGTATGTGTATAATTCGGGTATTCTTCTTTCGCACCAACTTTGAACCGCATCAAAAAATACCACAAAACGCTCCATTTTGTGGATAGAGATGGGTATTGAGCACCAGAATGGTGCGTTTTGAGGAATACTGTGGTTCAAAGTTGGTGCACTTCGAGGAATACCCCAATAACTCATGTAATGTTTCTTTCAATTAATAAGAATGTAAAAAATAGCATAAGTAGCATAAGATCTCGTAATTTTAGGAAATTTTTGTATTTATTTTAGGTCATTAACCAATTTTAATTACTTATAGATTTATTATTATGGCTGAAGTTCGTAAGCAATATATTCCAAAATCGCCAGATTGAATGGTTTTATAATATTTAAAATATAAGTGGATTGATTTATTCTCTTTAATAATTGATCGAACAGTAATGGACATCATAGGTTGGTCTTCTCACAGCAAGGTTGAAGTGGGCTTGTGGTCAAAGAAACGAATCCGATCTGGCGATTTTAATTAAGTACATATTGTTTATCGATTTTTCAACCGTCAATTTATTGCTCTTCAAAAGAGGACAAAGAACACTCTGTGTAATGTGACTTAAAAGTAATAATAATAATTATTATTGTAATGACATCATCATCATCATTATAACTCTTAAAATAATGTCCCACTGCTGGGCACAGGACATACTTTTACAATCTTAACTGTGATTTAAAAAATAGAAATTTTTAGTAGCCGTCCTTCCTAATTGACGTTAAAAATGTGTAAGTAAATAAAATAAAATTTCTTTAATTTAAGAAAAATACTTTACAGTAAATGAATGAATATTTCAATAAATAACATTATTTACTTAACTTTTTTTTTCTTTTACAACCTGTAATTAATTATAATCATTCATCAACTTGCAACCATCTTGCAACCCACGCCGCCACGACTACAATTTCAACCAATCAGGAATACGAGGAATTGCTGACATTTCCAATGGATTTTCCAAAATTGTTCATAATTACAACCACAACGACAAAAAAAAAGAAATTAACCAAACCAGATTCATTCTCGAATGATGCCCCGTTATAATTGTGACAATTAATTTTCAATTATAATATAGATTGTAAATAATTCACTCATTAAGAAGTTTTCTTAATTACACAGAACGATATTGATATTTATGTGGTATATTATGTCGTCTTGCGACCTTGCTAGATCATTCCTTATTGGCAGTTTGCCACGTTAGTACTGTCGTCACAATCGTGTGTGACCCACTGCGGGCTTGGTGCTGAGTGCGTTGTTTTGTTTGTTCTGTTAGCAAGCAATGAAGTTCGTTCGTTGTTTACGTCGGTTTCAGTGACGCTCAGTCTGAAGTTGCGTTTGGCGCGTGTAAGGAGCGACGTGCAAATAGTTGGAAAATCGTTTTCTTACAGGTTTTGTTTAACAACGTGCTACCAGTGCGAACATACGACGATTAAAATAGTTCGTGTGCTGAAAAGGAAAACATTAAACGTTCAAAAAAAAACATCTCTTAGATATCAAACTTTGTCGTCATATTAATGGGACAGTTTCTGCTCATATATATCATACTCAGCATTTTGAATTTTATAAGCCAGGATTAACAATACATATTTTAGACACAAAAGCCTAATTGTACAATCTTTCCTTAACCTAGAGAGAGAAAAAAGAGAGATCTGTAAAGTTCGGTTCGAACTACAATAAAGTGCAATAATATATTCGGAAATAGATATCCCGAATTTAAAAATATCTTAAAGCAGTGAAGGCAAGAAAAATCCACGTTTAAACCGTTGACGGTTTTGATTTCCACTGCGCGTTGTTCTCGCGCTGACTTTGAAATACAGTACCAAGGGAAGCTTTCGTTCAGTTTCGTTTGAGATGATCAAACCGCACGTCGCTATGACAGAGAAATGCGATAGTGACGATGCGCCTACCTCGTTCGAAGAGGCACTTGACAAGACAGGTAAATAGTGCACATTTTCTGACAATAATATTATTATTCGGACATAATTGAGTGAAATTAAAACCTAAAATAGTGCTAAAAAGTGTATTAGACAGTCCTTTGTTTATTTGTTTTGTTATATTTATATGAGTTTTCCTTTGTAAGTGATCGTCAAATCTCCGTTTTGGGAAGTGTCCAAAATTCACTTTTCGCTTCACCGACGTTTGTTTGGTAAACATTTTGTTTTAGAAACGTTCAATGATTTTCGTTACAATTTCTATTTTGGAATACGTAAGTGGATCATTTCTAAATTATATTATTAATTATTATTGTCCATAACAAAGAAAAATCTTTTTTGCTTACACCATCCATTTTCTGTGTCATTTGAGTGAATTATTTGACGGTATAGAATTTATAATAAAAATGCCTGGTAGGTATTTATACAATATTGTAATGATACATGGTAATAAAAGATGGTGGTTTACAGTAATTGGGTTTAATTGGCGTATAACTATTTGGGCCAAAATGAGCTAAATATGTCATTGTTCTTAGGCAAATGCCAAATAGGGTTCCGTACCTCAAAAGGAAAAATCGGAACCCTTTCGGATCAATTCGCTTTCCGTATGTCAAGAATGTTTTTCCTGAGAACGCGTACAAGTATCCAGCTAAAATTAATATCGAATACTCCGGTCTGCAATCAATTGTTGCAATAAAAAAATCTTCTAAGTAAATGAAATAGAAAAATACAGTCGTTAATGCCCAATAATGTTAAGACGTTAATAATTTTGTTTTTCAGACAGACTACAACATTCATTTCTATTCTTAATGCATATAAAAATAAGTACGTACTACGTTACCTAACCTAACATTGTTTTTGTTTGCAGGCAATGGCCTATACAACATTCTACTGGTGATGACCTGCTCCCTGATACTCCTGGCTATCGGGATGGATATGTTTGGTCTCAGTCTGGTAGTAGCAGCGGCCTGTGACCTGAACCTCACTGTATCACAGAAGGGTATCCTCACATCTGCACCATTCATTGGTTTGTTATTTTTTTTACACATTAGGTTAAGTATAATGTTGTTATAAGAGTACAGTAAATTTGGAATTTCAGTCTTCTGAGGATTAAGTTAAAAAACGTTCCTTTTCATCCTGCTGTTTAAATTAGGGGACGAATGGGAAAATAATAAAACTTTTCCCATTCGTCATACCAGTGCAGTTGGACAAAATGGGAATATTTTATTTATACGAACATAATAATTATCCATTAAAGCGATGGTGGCCGAATGGATAAGGAACCAGCGGGCAAATCACGCGATCCGAGTTCGATTCCGACCGGGGCAGTACCAATGTGGATTCCACTTTGTGGAATTTATATGTACTAGTCAAGTGACTTACTATCTGCTAAAGGTGAAGGAAAACATCGTGAGGAAACACACATACCCTAGAAGAAATTCTATGCCGGCGTGAGTGGATTATGTCCTGAACCCTCTCAGCTCTCTAGTTAGAGGAGAGGAGACCCGAGACAGCAGTGGGACTTAATGGGTTGCTGATGATGATGATGATGATGAATAATTATCCTCCCAAGTAATTATGTCATTATAATAACATGATATAAGCTGGCTCGGTGGCCCAGCAGGAATGTATACAACTGCTGAAGAAGAGGTCCGAAGATCGATTCCTTGGTCAGAGAAAAATAGTATAAGTATCTGCCCGGAGTTAAAGCGAAAAAACTTTGACCGAAATAAATCGTGTATTTATATTTAGCGCTATTTAAGGTCTAAACAAAACATCACATTTTGTGACACAAAATTGTTCTAATTATTTCACAAATAAATTAACACAGAGTTGTAACTATTTGTACTTCAATTATACATTTATACAGGTACTTAAGCCAAATCTTTCCGTTGAGTATTTAAAATTGCTCCGAAAACTATAGAATAATAATTCAACTATATATTTTAAGGAATTAGTGATTGCCTCGTTTGTGTACCGGGAAGTATATAAGACTGCAAGAGGCCCCAAGTTCGATTCCCGGTTCGGGCAAACATAGTATTGGGCTTATAAATATAATCATTAAATTTCAAATATCAGTATCAGCCCAGAGTTTAGGCTGGCTTTGCTTTTTACATGGAATCTAACAACGCTGGCGCAATGAGAATGTGACCTCTGCCTACCCTTCCAAAAAAAAAGCGTTTTAAGGCGTCTTTTTAAATATCTTATTTTTGTAAATAAGATATTTAAAAAGACGCCTATTAAGTTTGTTTATATTATACACTTCGTTACTATAGATAATTGTTGCTGACAAGCACTCTCTTGTCCCGCCAACATGTACTGGCGACAAATGATGGCGTGTCGGCGGCTTAAGCTTGTAGAATCCTTAACACGCACTAATAGACAGACAGTTTGGAATAAAATCTTTGTCAAGTTAGGACCCATTATGAATGTTATTAATTTGCTTTCTATCGTGAGGACAGGTGTTTTCGCACAAAACGTCATATAATTTACACGCTGCATTGTTTATACGACATTTAATTAATGATTTATATTGTTTATTTCGTATTGCACAAAGGGTATGAGACTTAGGTCATGGCGAGAGTTGCTGGGGAAATTATAATAAATTATAATTTATAGGAACTCCCTAAAGACTGCAGTAATAATAAGAATGATATATAATGTATAATTTCCGCCCATGTAATAGGGACGACCATATTGTCATTAACTGAAAACATTCTCAAACTTTCGGCCGATACTAAGAACTTTATGACAGAAAAGCCCAAAACCGCTTGTGAACCTTACCTTTAATGACCTTTTGCAAAGTAGTTACCAAGAAAATTTATATTAATATTATCCTAACGGACTATCCGTGTAGTGACCCATTAAGAATACTTAATGTCACTACCCATCTCAACTCGTGGGGATACCCACGGGTTGAGATGGGGTACTGGTACTGGGACAAAGGGAGTAACCTTATGCAGTCAAGAGCACTGCGAGAAAAGGAAAATTCCGTTGTCATTCGTCTGGCCAGCGAGGTATAGTAGGCTAAATTCCCTCCACATTGTTTGGAGGAGACTCGTGCCCAGCAGTGGGACATTTATGGGTTGAAATGATGATAATGAGTTGCTCTTTAATGTTAAATGTGTGAGGCTATCAATTCCCAAAAATTTTCTCTTTACTTGGGTGTAAATATAAATACTAAATATGTTTCCATTCATTTTTTCCATTGATACTTATTAGGTTTTCTTTAATTTAGAAATAAATTATGATTCATGATCACAAAGGTGAACATCTTCACAATGAATGAAATAATAGTATAGGTACGTCCTTTTGTACTGAACGATGTTATGAAAAGATTTAATGAACTGGAATAATGAATTATTAATTACGTTGGTTGAACAAACGATATGTGCAAGAAAGGTGATATTTATTAAGTTTTCTAGTCGATTACTTGTATTTGTATAGTGTATTGACACAGTGCATCGACACACGACAGTCTCAAATAATTAACTTTTATTGAATTATATGTCGATAAATATGTCCACACTTCGTTATCATCATCATCATCATCACAACTTATAAACGTCCCACTGCTGGGCATGGGTATCCTCCAAACATTGTGGAGGGAATTTAGCCTACTGTACCACATTGGCCAGACGGATTGGTATAGGATTTTGTTCGAATTTTTCTCTTGTCTGCTTAAGGTTACTCCCTTAATCGACTTTTACGACATCTACGGGTTGAAATGGGGTAGTGATATTACGTATTCTTGATCCTTCACAACATGGATACACTTCGTTATACAGTAGGTATAAAATAATATGATTATAAATACTGCATCTAATTTATTTCATTACTTAAATGATATCTGTTTAATATCACCATTATCATCATAATTATCAGTCCAATCACGTCCACTGTTGGACTTACATACGTCTCACATAATTTCCGCCACAGCAAGCGATAACTGTCTAATATGATGTAGTATAGGACATCCATAATATGTCATAGGACTCCACGACACAGGCTAAGCCTAGTGTGGTTTTTTTGGTAAGGTTTTCTTTTCTGAATTTATACAATTATGGAAATATTTGTATTTTTATGTATTATTTCAGGAATCCTGGTAGTGTCGTACCTTTGGGGTTACATCTCAGACACAAGAGGTCGCCGGTTCACGTTAGTGGTACCACTGCTGGTGTCCTTCGTACTGTCCTGCATCAGCAGTCTATCTCCTCACTGGCTGTTTTTAGGACTCGTCAAGTTCTTCGCTGTTTGTTTGTGAGTTTTACTCTTTTATTTACTTTTATATTGTGTGATATATTATTTATTTATAATAAAATCTATCCATAAAAATTAAATTGATTGATTAAATATGTTGCTAAGCGAAATGCAAAATTCGAGAGCGGCTGGACTTATTCTATTCAGCATTTTTGTAATATTCATTGAAAAGTCAGTAAGAGACACTTGGCAGTTTTAGTGGTCACTGCAATCGATTTACCAGGGGTCAGCTAGCTTTAAATATACTGGGAAATCAGGCAATTACTCGAAGTCGACGTTAACGTATACATCATCATCATCATATCAGGGCAAACCTGATAACTGACGGCCGATGGGGCCAAAAAGTCTCTCGAATGGAGACCACGCACCAGCACACCACAGTCGAAATGCCATAAACTAATATCATAATGTCATTCTCTTATAATTAATACGCTTTTATTAGCCCCACTTGTAGCTAGCAAACAAAGTAATTAAATCTTGGACGTAAATTGAATCCTACTTCTAATTGTCGTATTTAAATGCAACTTGATATTTGAATGTAGTTTGGATAACTTTATATGGTATAGAGCTGATAATTAGTATGATGAAGTCAGGATATAGATAGTAAACCCCTCGAATTTGGAATCAAATATTATGATTCATTTTGAGCGGTAGCGGTGTTTAAAGTTAATCTTTTCTTTGTGAAATTTTGTAATTTTCTTGATATTTCATCAGGAAGATTGGTAAATAATAATAATATTCTACCACATTTACACAGCGCCATCTAGTCCCAAATTAAGCATTTATATTTGCTTGTGTTATTGGTACTAGACAACTGATATACTACTTAAATACATTTTTTTTTGTAAATACATACATATAATAGATAAATTACACCCAGACACAGAACAAACCTTTATGCTCATCACACAAAGATTTGTCCTGGGTGGGGATCGAACCCACGACCTCCGGTTTAGCAGTCAGGGTCACTAACCACTAGACCAACAGGCCAGTGAAAAAAAAAGGCTCAGACTACTACTCATAGGTATAGAGTTCGGTAATTTGATTTAAAGTGCAATTTATAAAACTAAAAAGATCTACTTACCTCTTGCCTACCAATGGAAAAGAAGACTATGTAGAACTAGTTTCCAATTGGATATTTATTATAGTTGGAGCAATATTGTAAAAGAAGGTTAATACATCTCTTTTGCATACAAAGTAACCTACAAGTTGTTGTTTACAATTATAGGTATAGTCTGCATAAGTCTTTCTCAGTAATAAGCTTGGCATTTATTAATTTGACCTATTTAATTGTTCCAATCGTTTCGAGACGTACTCGTAATGTTACCGTACCATTATTAATGGTGAATGTCAAGTGTACTAAATGTACGGAAGCAAGAAAGGAAAATTTTGCTTCTATTTATATACTCTATGGTAAGTGAGTGGCGAAACGCGTGTGGCAGATATTATGATAGAAGAATAAATAGAATAGAGGGGGAGAGAAGAAAATCTTTATTAGTACAAGCATAAGACACACTAATAGTAGTAAATACAAACAAACAATACACAAAATACAAGGAAATAGCTGTCTCATGACTTTACTAAATATGCACCATTTCAGCATTGATACCAAGCACAGGGGGGCTTACTGTGAATTTCGACATTCGAATATTCGGTTTGAATCAGTTTTCAATTTTCTTTAAAGTAACTATTTTCTAACATTGTTCTTAGGAAACGTGCAATCAACACTTCTAGCCACCTCCTCACCTACTTAAAATTATTCACTTTACGTAAAATCTCGTATGTTTTTCGGAAATACAAAGAAGAACAGATTTGTATTGTAATTTTATATTTCAGTGCATGTGGAGCCAACTCCGTGACTTATACTCTGGTGGGAGAGTCATGTGTCAAGCGAGTGAGGAACAGGTACATGCTGCTGATGACCTGCCTGATCCTACTGTCTCCAGCTGCAGCTGGCGGTAAGTGTCGCCAAGTTCTACTGGTTCAAAACTTAGTTGATGTAATTATGTAGGTAATTGTCGTGTAAGAAGTGATGAAGAGAAAAAAGTGAAGTGAAGAGATATAGAAAAGCCTGCAGCTAACATTAAAAAAAAATTAAATCACCTTTAACCTAAAGTTTATTAAACATATTATTATATGTTAAATATAGACTAAAGGAATTCATGCGTATATGCATTATAATATATGCCGTAATCTTAAGCTGACGGAATATAGTTTTTCAAATTCAATTTTTCTAACTACGTCAGATTTATAAATAAATAATAATTTATAATAAATCTGGACTCATTTGACAAGGACTGGAGGATCAAAACATCCAATAGAAAAGAATGGGAGAGCTTGGGGGGAGACCTTTGCCCAGCAGTGGGACAACACAGATTGATTAAAAAAAAATCAGAATTAAATATAACAAAACGAATCTAAAATAACAGTACCTATTTTTACTAACTCTATTTTTCAGTTGTAACATATCCAACGCTGAAACTAGACTTCGCATTGGAACTGCCCTGGCTTGGCATCGTCTACACACCCTGGAGGCTACTCATCATCGTCCTGGCACTACCTTCAGGAATTGGCGCCGTCGCCAGTTACTTTTTCTGCGAGTCACCAAAGTTCCTCTACAACTCAGGCAGACAAGACGAGGCTTTGGAAGTGCTGAAATATATTCATGATGTCAATCATCGAGGATCGAAGGAGGAGTTTACGGTAATTCGTTTTCTGTCAGCCCCATATTCCTAAAAATAAATTCAATATCTTAATATATTTCCATCACGCGAACACCTACGCTGTCATCATAGCAAGTAGCCTTGCAAGAAGGGATGTCCGTATTTATCATAACATTAAAAAGCTAAATAGACTGTCTGTTGCCTTTTGTATGTTTAAGCGAATATTTATTAAAAGCCTGGATGATATCCTCCCACACACTCATCACTAGGATTCTTTTTAGTCAGAATTAACAATGATAACTTTGTATTGAGCGAAGATATTCTAAACTCTGATATAAATTTTGGAAATGACATCGAAGCATAACCTACTGTTTTCGAAGTTGCAACGCATTAAATTAGAAGTTAGATGAAGGAGTTAAAAATAATTATCCATTGTCTCCATAGCACAACTGGCCTGTTGGTCTAGTGTTTAGTGACCCTGACTGCTAAACCGGAGGTCGTGGGTTCGATCCCCCCCAGGAAAAATCTTTGTGTGATGAGCATAAAGGTTTGTTCTGTGTCTGGGTGTAATTTATCTATAATATGTATGTATTTACAAAAAAAAAATCTATTTAAGTAGTATATCAGTTGTTTAGTACCCGTAACACAAGCAAATATAATTGCTTAATTTGGGACTAGATGGCACTGTGTTAATGTGGTAGAATATATTATTATTATAGCAAAGCGAGATCATAATCGGGATCATGGATCGCCTGTCTCTCTGATAGACGTTACTTTCTTTTTTAGGACCTCCTTGATTATATTTTATTTCTTTTTATTTTGAAAATATTTTCGATATTTTTATACTTCTGTTACAGGTACATTCCCTAAAGCTCGACGATCAAATACAAAGAAAACCGATGTCCCTCCTGAAAGCCATGTACGAACAAAGCGCCCCACTCTTCCGTCACCCTTACTTCTGGCGAAGCATACAGCTGTTCTACATCGTTGGGGTTGTGTACATCACGTGAGAAATAGGTTTTATATTGTATCTATACATACGTACTAACTATTATTTATTTAACTATCAAGGCCCAAATGAAATTAACATTGAAGCATCTCTAAAACGCGTAATATTAATACTACGTGATGCAGTATTAATGCAGTCTCAAAATCACCGATCACCGATGTTAAAAGTTATGTCTGTTCTTTACTTATTTATTTAATGCACTTAAAAAAAAACTTAATAAAAAGGAAAAAAAAATAATGAGGTTATAAGCTGAGGCGCTACTTGAAATTTCGATATTGGATTGGATTTGATGATACAGCGACAATATTACAATTTTGAAGCATTTGATAGTGATATCGAAGTCGATCAATTAAACTTTGCGATTTCGAATGCGTGTAGGTCTTTCCTACTCGAAGAATTCGGATGGTATTTTCGCAGAAAGTATCTCATGAAGCATATTAATATGATGTGGAATCATAGTGACTTTAAACAAGTGATTATTTGATACACTCTTTTTATTTTTAAGTAATTTAACACACCCAAACACACAATTTTTTTAGAATCTACAATCAGTGTTGCAATCAATAATAAATGAACTAATGTTGTTATTTAAAAGAAAATTATTTATTACTAATCCGCATGATATCTACACAATATATACTTTATAAATTGGTGAACATATTTAATTTACCGCTACTAATAAATGAATAAAAATGAATCCGTGTAATGACAGACAATCCGCGTAGCGACGGATTAAGAATACATAATGTCACTACCCCATCTCAACCCGTGGGTGTCATAAAACCTTTTGCAGATGAGAGAACTGCGAGAAATGGAAAATTCGAAACAAACTCTATACTAACCCATCTGGCTAGCGTGGTATAGTAGGCTAAACTCCCTCCACATTCTGATGAGGAGATCCTTACCCAGCAGTGGGACGTTTATGGGTTGAAATGATGATGATGATGAGATTTTGTCATTTTTAATTTATTTATATATTTGTATGAAATATGAGTAAAATAAATGTATACTTTCACAGGAACAACAGCTTCTTGGTTTGGTTGCCGTACATCTTGAACATCATCAGACTATCGATGGAGAGCAATGTGACAGCCACGGGCAACATCTGTCAATTGATCAGCACCAAGCCTGTTCTGATTGAGGACAGTAACTCAACTATCAGTCTAGAAATTGTGAGTGTTGTTGGCTTGAATTAAATTTCAGATTTGCTTGCGTAAATAATATTTTGAGTTACAGAAATCATTGATCCAAATTCTTCATTTTATTTCTTTTTGTGTGTTTGTCTGTGGCATCACAGCTCCTAAATGAATAAGACGATTTTGATGCGATTTTTTTGTTTGAAAGCTGATATGATCGTGATGGTTCTTAGACATGTTTCATCAAAATCAAGTCAGTCGTTTCAATGTCATCAGTGTTACTTACTAAACCGTTGAGAGTTAGTTCAAATTTTTTAACTAACTCTCAACGATATTTGATTTATGTTTAGGTGCACAATAATTAATTAATTATGAAAAAGTTGCGTTATCGAGCTCAATTCTGCACAACAGGCTTGATTGGCTCACCTGATCGGGGTACTGCAAACAAACTACAACATTATGATAATATTAATTTATTCTTCCTTCCAGACACCAGACGTATGCGTGGGGACAGTAGAACAGAACGTGATCCTCACACTAATAGCCTCTCAGTCCACGTTCGCATTCCTCAATTTCCTTATCTCCTACCTTCAAGACCGACGGCGTGTGGTCCTCATCACTATCCTCTGTGTCTCCTCCATCAGTGGCATCTGTCTCAACCTCGTGCCAGAGTCTATCTCTAGCGTGTTCTTCTTCATGGCGTTCACTTGTACCTGTCTCGGGATGGGCATCTTGGCTTCATACTTCGTGGATATCTATCCCACTTCATATAGGTAAGAATTTATATAAAAAGACTGATTGAATGAAATGATGATGATGATGATGATCTATTTACATTATTTTTTACATACATACGTATATCACGCATTTTTCCCTGAAAGGGTAGGCAGAGGTGTTTCACACCCACATTTCGCCCGCTATATTTGGTCCCATGAAATAGGGGGCGAGCTTATTGTCATCTACCGGGAACATTAATTTACCAAACTTCGGGAAAATCTGAATACTGGAATTTCATGATAGAAAAGCCCAATACCATTTTCACTCAATCCGGGAATCGAACCCGGAACCTCTTGCACTGCAGTCGTATACACTTTCCGCTGCGCCACCGAGGCAGTTGATGATAATGATTATTTAGTAAATTAATATTTGATTGACACTACTGAAAGATCTCCAAAAGACTGAACACAATACAACTTGCTTTAGGAAATTGTACTGAGCTAGGCAAAACTTGTGTTATCTGTGGCATAGTTAACTGTACTACCGAAATCTTGCATTTAGATCCATCAACTAATTATTAGTACCGAAAGAAAATAAAACGATTGTGATTTTTGATTGATGATGATTGATGTATCGGACAGTCAGTCTACATCTTGCTACGAGTAGGAATTTCAAGAATAAAATACCATTTTTTTTTCTTTTTATTGCAGAGGTATGGTAGCCTGCCTCAGTATAATGGTGGGTAGAACATCCACTTTTGTCGGCATCAACGTGGTGGGGAACCTCATCTTCACACATTGTCAAATCACATTTTATATGTGGTCGTTACTTGTTTTAAGTAAGTATACAATATAAAAAAAAAAAACTCTGTTAACTAACTCTGTTTTCTTTAAAATAACGACTTTTTGAAATTGTTAATTATGTAATCAAAACATTTATCTATCGTCACGAACTTTTAATTCAAATAAAGTAAATAAAGTAGGCAATAAAGTATTCGAGAGGGTGCAAATCGACTTTTAAATTTTTCTGCCACAACACAACAAATCTAATAACTACAATGAAAGGATAAGCCAAATTGGTCTAGCCGTTTTTGAGTTTAAGCGAGACTAACGAATAAGAATCCATTTTTCAATACTTAATATAGATACATACTATCTGGTAGAATATTTTCAGGCAAAAATAGTATTCAGTTGAAAAACCTATGTAACAATAACCTCCTTTTTAAATTTTGTTTGCTGTTTCTTATGAACAATTATCGTTTTATTTTCAGGTAGTGCAGTAGCAGCATGGTTTTTACCTCCAGACAAACCATCTGTGACCTCTGTAACGAAGCCAGACGCAGCGTAACGATAAATATTCCAAGTATACTGTATCTGTGATTTATTGTGCTATAATAATTGTTATATAGTACAAACATTGTAATTAATAATTTAGTCTTTTGTACCGCAGTTGTGCGTGCTTACTGGGTTCGATCCCAAGAGACAAAGTTTTGACTTATGGTTTATTTTCACCGGACCGTTTGCCGAATTCGGCGTCCGAAAGCAGTAACAGTTGAAGTTGTTTACACAAAGGTGACCACTAAATTCGGCTTTGTAGCTCGAAGCATACTTGGTCGACTTCAGTAGTCGTTGGATGATTTTTTTTTGATAAAATACATCTATTAGCTTATTAATATAGTCCATAAGCAGTTTTCGGCTGCATCCTGAACTCAGTCGCTATCATCATTTATCTGTCATGAATGTTAGTGTTGTGGTTGCCTCATCATTGTGTTCCCGTCCACAGTATTGTGTGATTCACAGATGTTTGTTTCGCGTTGTATGTTCTTTGTGTCTGTTAATTTTATATATGTAAATGCCAGTCCATAAGACACACTAGTGACTAGTGCCACAGACAATCGTATTCGGTTAGTTACATTCAGTAGGCCACTATGAATAGCCAATGAATTATTTTGTTATAATGTGACCGAATTCGATAAACAAAGTTAATGTAAATCTAATTCACTCAAACTGAATTAATACCGAAACTGGTACCTGAATTCGGTAGTTATTCTAATGTAAGCGTACTATTATTTTAAGTGCGATATAAGGTGAGAAAAGAAATAAACTTAGCGACTAGGTGTTGGTACGCTACAACTGGCAAAATATGGAGTGGGGATAATAATCCCCAAAATGCTCTTGTGTGATTCAATGTTTATATGTTCTCGTAAGTATTATTTTAATGCTCTACAGAAACAATGCCTATTTCGGCTTAGGCTAACTTTGACGGTGAATCGGTGAACGTTAAGTTAATAAACTTTTTTGAACTGGGTCTGACGATTATAGCTGTCCTATCAACCTTTTATGTGTGAGAGAGGAAGAAAGAAAATAGTCTAAAGTGCTAAGTATAGATAGACTGGTCAATTACTTAATGTTTTATAGTTATACTTTGATAAATACAAATGACGAATGCCAATTGTAGTCATAGTGATATGAAATTATTATTATATAAGTACAATATTGATGATGTAGATAGACAGTCAAATGTTTAAGAATATTAATAAATTTATTTATTTAAAGTTGTTATTTATTTCAATACATAAACCATTTTTACCAATTTGGTCGTCTTATATATATCTCGGTAGTTTGTAAGGTACATATTTAAAAAATATTTTCCCTTGTATCTTGTTTATCAAGCTGGATGCTTTATTTGCCAACTTCAATAGTATAAAACTATAATTATAGATAAACGCCTACATGTTTTCACATAGCAAAGTACGTGATTATAAATTTTATGATTGAAACACATTGATGACTCATTTTTAACAGGCGTTAATATTTCAAAATAAATATTACTTTGAAGAATGCGTATAAATATTTGCCTGAATGAATTTGTTATCCTTCAGTCATCAATCATCAACCCTATTATTATGATATATATAATAATAATATTCCTCGATAAATGAGCTACACACTAAACAAAATACTGACTGTCACCGTGGCGCAGTGGTTAAGGTGGTCGCCTCGCCTCGCCTACATCGCCGTGCTGGGTGACGTGGGTTCGATTCCCACACGAGACAAATATTTGTGTGATTCATAGATATTTGTTTCGGTCTGGGTGTACTTTGTGTCCGTTAGTTTCATGTTTGTAAAGCTCCCCGCGACACAGGGCTTGTTCCCTAGTACGGGCGTTGTCTAAAAAAAAAAAAAAATTTTCATATCGGACCGAAAGGCTAAAGATCCTAACTTTATGATGGTTGTACAGATGGAAATTATTTCTGCAATTATTTGGAAATCATACACAGTTAACCTATTAAAAGAAAAAAGAACCAGATACTCTATTTACAGGAAATTCCTATAAATAGAATATCTGATTAAGATCAGATTCCTGAGGAAACGTACCCAAAAGGCTAGCCACATTACCGCGTTGGATAGCAAGGCTAATGCGTTGCCCCAGGTAGAGGCCAGCCCTTGGATCATGTGATACCTCAGAAACACGCTTACAAATTTCACGATAAAATTTGTGAGCGTTTGGGCCCCAAGGTCCAAGAGTTTCAAAAAAAATGGAAATGATTTGGAAAATCATACAGACCCGCACCTTCCGCGCTTGTTGCTCTGTAGGTATGTAATTTGGGGTAAGTGAACTTGATCATAGTCAGAATCACTAAAACTGTCACCAGTTTCTTCTGCCGGTCTATCCTTACACCTATTATAATACCAGCTGCTACCTGCGGCTTGTAACGGATTGGTGGATTTTGATTTCGGTAACCATGGAAACATTTCACTGCACATATTTTTAAATTTTAAAATTTTCATTCTCATAAGAACTTCTCGGACTTTAATAAAAATTTAAATACCTAGATTAGAAGGTGATTGCCTCCAATAAGATCCAATTTGCCTATAATTAAGAATACGTTTGCCGTGCAGCGATTGCTGTTTATTATTTAGAATGATAACCTAATTTCAACACGCCCGCTGCCTTTCAATACAGCACTAATAATTGTATCCTCGAATCCAGTTTGATTATTACTTAATAGCAACTTCCTTTACGAAATTAAAAAACTACTTCGACCTACTAGCTACGCGCTTCCTTCCTCAAATTTCATTAAGAACCTAATTTTGTTAAACGTCCTCCACACTTTGGTCATCGACATCGTCCAGTATAATATAAGATTCCTCCCGTTTTAGTTTCCCCTCAGCAGTTATTAAAACGATACGTTACGTTCTCACAGAGTGACCTTGGTGGGAGTTTGGTTGCCATCCGCGTAGTTTGCATGAAATTTGGTTTACAACAGCCGGCTACACGGTTGGAATCCACCAAGGGCACCTCTGTGCAAGGCAAGCTTATAACCATGTAGCACAGCTTTAAATCTCGATTGCTATCAAAATTTAAAAAATTAGTACAGTTAAGCATATTATAACGTCCCACTGCTGGGCCCGGGTCTCCTTCAAAGATAGTGGGGGGAATTTAGCCTACTATACCACGCTGACTACACGGGTCGGTATAGAGTTTTGTTTCGAATTTTCCTTTTCTTTTCTCCCTTAGTCGCCTTTTTTGACTGGCCTGTTGGTCTAGTGGTTAGTGACCCTTACTGCTAAGCCGGAGATCGTGGGTTCGATCCCCACACAGGACAAATCTTTGTGTGATGAGCATAGAGGTTTGTTCTGTATCTGGGTGTAATTTATCTATAATATGTATGTATTTACAAAGAAAAATCTATATCAGTTGTTTAGTACCCATAACACAAGCAAATATTGCTTACTTTGGGACTAGATAGCGCTGTGTGAATGTGGTAGAATATTATATTATATTATGTTACAACACCCACGGATTGAAATGGGGTAGTGACAATATGTATTCTTAATCCGGATGGATACATTAGGTATTCTTATATTTAGGTTCTTACAAAAATACCTACATTCATCATCATCATCATTTATACCCAACTACTATATATATATATATATCCTCCTAGCCGTATTCGGCCTCAGCGACTTGGGAGATTCACTATGTAGAGCGTCGTCTGTGTGCTCTCAGGTGACTGACGTATCCAATTTTTGTAGCGCATGTACGACCACACTTGCTACAGGTCAGCACCCCTCCGACGTTGTTGTAATGGATGGCCGCAGGTGGTGGCCGCAACTAATATAATATAATCTGTGCCACAACCAATTAACGGTGGTGATTGGATGTATGCATTATTAAAATTCTAAGGAAAACTGCCTGCTATCTATCTGCTTTTTTTTGGTTAATTCATTTTATTTTGACATCGCGTATCGGTGAGTATTATTATTATTTTATTAGAGAAATCGTCCAATATTAAAGTTTAAAAATCTATACATATTATAAAAGGCTTTGTGCTGACGGACTGACAGACAACGCACAGCCTAAATCGCTGGTCGTAGCGACTTGAAATTGGTCGTAGCGACTTGAAATGGAGGGTGTGTTTGTCCTAATGTCTAGAGGTGTACTAAGAAAGGGTTTTTTTAAATTCAACCCCTAAGGGGGTGAAAAGGGATAAAAACGATTGTATGAAACTTCTTTGTTACTTAACTTAAAGATTTGAAAATTTGTTTTGGAGTACAACAGCTATCAAAATAAAAAATACTCTCATCAATATTTATGACAAGGTTGGCTTTGAAAGGGTGAAATTGGGGATGAAACGTTTTGCAAATTAGTATTGGGATAGGAATTTAAAATGTTGTTTTTAATATGAAATTTATATGGATGTCGTTATCAAGATTTTCAGGGACGCTGATTACGAAAAGGTTATCTATATTGACGTAAAATGAAATTCAACTCCTGTAGTGGGATGTTGTGAAATTCATGAATTGCACTTAAAACAAATATCTATGTAATATCGAAATATACGCGGACGAAGTCGCGGAAAAAAGCTAGTAATAAATAAAGTAGATAATGATGTTCATGCAAATCAATAGATCCATTTCCGAAACACTAATCTAGGTAACTAGGTACGCATACATAACGTAACGTGATGCAAACATAATACAAAAAAAACATGCAGTTAAAATTTACGACATAACATTAAATATGCGTCTTTCATCACGCCTCTCACCCCGAAGAGATAGACAGAGATGCATTACACACACCAGTGGTAGACACCAATTTCTCCTCACAAGAAGCGGATTATTAGGCCACAAAGAGTACAAAAAAAAACTCACGTCGAGTTTATAGCAACTAGCCTTTGTTTTGATATTTGACGGTTTATTATTGTATGACTAAACAAAGTACTATAACACGTGGCCAAATGGGTTGGTATAGGATTTTGTTTCAAATTTTCCTTTTCTCACAGTTCTCTTCTCTGCTTGGTTACTCCTTTAGTCGCATTTTACGACACCCACGGGTTGAAATGGGGTAATGATAATTATGTATCCTTAATCCGTCACACGGAGTTGTATATACACAAGTATAATAATAATAATAATAATATTCTACCACATTCACACAGCGCCATCTAGTCCCATAGTAAGCAATTATATTTGCTTGTGTTATGGGTACTAAACAAGTGATATACTACTTAAATACATTTTTTTTTGTAAATACATACATATTATAGATAAATTACACCCAGACACAGAACAAACCTTTATGCTCATCACACAAAGATTTGTCCTGGGTGGGGATCGAACCCACGACCTCCGGCTTAGCAGTCAGGGTCACTAACCACTAGACCAACAGGCCAGTCGTTTAGTATGTATACTTGGTTTGAATTAGTTTTATAATAAATAACAACATGAGAATATTGTATCTGTTTTTGTTCAAACAATTAACTAAAGGATAATTTTGAAATGTTTATAATAAAAAGTTACAGCATAATGCAAATCAAATAAAAAAAAACCACTGATATCGGCATAAGAAAATATAATATATTTAATATTATTAAAAGTAACGTCAGATGAAGACATTATTTTTATATAATATAAAAGATACGTAAGAATAGCGGCGCCGGCGGCGAAAGTTGCGCACTCGCTCTGATGATTGTTCCCTAAAGGAACCGAAACGTCCGAAACCCGGTTGGCAGTCCCGACTTACTGACGTGACTCGTATCATTATATAAAAATATTATTATATTTTATATTATAATTATATAACAATAATATTTTTTTACCACATTCACACAGCACCATCTAGCCCCAAATTAAGCAATTATAATATTTGCTTGTGTTTGGGTACTAGATAACTGATATACTATATATTTTATATGAAATCATAATATATAAAGCATTTTAACACTGATTTGTGTGCAAACATTCTACATAAATTTCGGTTCGAGTATGTTATTTATATTAATTTTACTAGCGTCATGCTTTTATTCTCCTGCAGATGCGAATCACAGTCTGAGTGAGCCTTACGGTACGGTAACACGTGTTTATAAAAAAAAAGTAAGAGAATTTAAAAATATGGTAACAAATCGTGTCGTATTAGGTGGCCAATCATACACACTTCTTTTTACCAAATTCCTTTTCTCTCTATCTCTTTTTTCCAAGCTATGCATTTGAAAGGTTACGTGTACAAATATAGATATTAGTAGTTTTAAATCTATTTAAACTCGCCAATGTTAATGACCTTCTTGGCACAATTTGTGCATCCTAAAATAAAAAGCAATATCTAGATACGCCAGTTGTATTACCTGAGATAACAAAGAACATTTAATTTATACATTTAAGAGTGAATAATACCTCCAATTTAAAATAATTATTTTTATTAATAAACAAAAAAAATCATTTGTTTTATTTTTTTAAAGAAAGCAATTTTATTAGATACTAAATTCACGTTTTGGAATATAATATTTTAAAATAAATAACTACAACAATATTATTAGAAGTCAATATCTAAGTATGATTCACTATGAAACATCGAAATCATGCTCGTGCGTTAGATGGCGCCGAGCAATTGTCCAAAGCTCCAAGTGTAATTTTTTGCAAAACATTTCTGCATCGAAGCCTGTCTCAATAATATCATATTATGAGTTTCACACTAAGCATACAGTTGGCTGGGTCATGGCTGTTTAGCATAAATTACATAACGTCCTTAATTGCATCCAAAGTCAATGACACGAGTTTACAGACATAACCAGTTTGTCTCAACTTGTGTGTTCGACGCGAAGGTGTGGAAATAATAGGTTCTTTGTATTTTAAAATAAATATCTGACTTGAATGTATTTAGTGTATAAAATTTTGAATTTTGAAAGGCAAGGAATTTGTTTTGATCAAGATCGATCAAGGAATCAAACAAATATTAATTTGTGATGTGATAATACAAAATAGTTCTTATATAAAATTAGAGCATCATATTCTGCCAACATATGGCGTGCAAATAATGAATATACAATTTACAGAATATTATGAAAATGACTCAAAATAAGAATATCAAAATGTCATTGAATCTTTACATTATAGAAGACAATTATTGGAAGTTAATAAAATTTTTGAGACCTAGACTTCACTTCAGTTGTATCTCATAGGGGTATAGCACTGCTGATAGTCGCAGACAAATTTGCGGACACTATTTTTTTTGTATACAGTTACATTCTTAAATTGTAACATTCATATAAGTTACTTTGTAACCTAGATTAATGAACGAGATTTCATTGCATAAGCAAAATAAACTAAAAAGTTGTCTTTTATAATATTCCAAGAATCTGCTTATATAATATTATAAAAAAAACATTGTCCGAAACCATTCAACCGATTTTAACTTGAAATTTTACATTGAGTTAGTTTTTTGACTGCCCTGTTGGTCTAGTGGTTAGTGACCCTGACTGCTAAGCTGGAGGTCGTGGGTTCGATCCCCACCCGGGACAAATCTTTGTGTGATAAGCATAAAGGTTTGTTCTGTGTCTGGGTGTAATTTATCTATAATATACTACTTTTTTTTTTTTTTGTAAATACATACAGTATTTATAAAAAAAAAAAAAAGTAGTATATCAGTTGTTTAGTACCCATAACACAAGCAAATATAATTGCTTACTTTGGGACTAGACGGCGCTGTGTGAATGTGGTAGAATATTATTATTATTATAAAGTTTAAGATCTGGGAAAGGACACATATTATACAAAGACAAATAAAGTGTGTTGGCGGAAGTGTACATAATATAATTAAATCGTAACTTAACCGAATATGTAAATGTGGTATCGATTAAACATAATCCAATATATCGTGTGACCGTGACACATTAGATTACACGTGTATGTGGGATTCGATACTTATCTGTAAAGCTATGCACAATTTTATATGCTTACTTATTCTTAGGTACAATGGTTAATGCGGCCTTGCTGTTTAGCTGTTCAACTGATCGTTCAGGGTCCGATCGTCACTCACGACAAATATTATTAATAATAATATTTCACCACATTCACACAGCGCCATCTAGTCCCAAATTAAGCAATTATATTTGCCTGTGTTATGAGTACTAAAAAACTAATATATTACTTAAATACATGTTTTTTTGTCCGAGCCCAGCAGTGGGACCTTATTTTTTCTTTCTTCTTTTTAAAAAGACAACGCCCGCACTAGGGAACAAGCCCTGTGTCGCGGGGAGCTTTACAAACATGAAACTAACGGACACAAAGTACACCCAGACTAGAAACAAATATCTATGAATCACACAAATATTTGTCTCGTGTGGGAATCGAACCCACGTCACCCAGCACGGCGATGTAGTGGTTAGGCGACCACCTTAACCACTGCGCCACGGTGACAGTCAAATTATTGGGTTGCTGATGAGTAGATACCGTTTGAATCCCTAGGGGGTCGTTTTAAAAGATAGATAAACAGAAGATATAAAGCCTTGGCCTAAAAGCCTTCACATTTCAAAGCGCCTTGAAAAGGTCTTTGCCCGATAAATTTGATAACAAAAGTCATAACAATATTTGCACTTAACACAGTTAATTTAGGTCTACTTATCTAAATTGTGTATTTAGCCTTAGTTTTAAATAACTTGGGGTTTCTAATGATGATTATATTTTATTATGTTTTTGTAATTTGTAATGGGACAGGGTACATACACTAATACACAAAAACTCTGCGTCAACCCCTTAGATTTATTTATTTACTTTAATTACAACGGTATAAGGTGCCAATTACAATAATTAAAGATAATGCAAAGAATAAAAAAAAAAGAAACTTAAAACACAAATTACACACAACAAAAATAAAAACAATAAAATAGTAAAATAGCACGCTCAAAACTGTCGGCGATATACTGTCAAATTATAGGTAATTTGTTTTAGAAAATAGATGTTATATTTTAGAAAACAGTGTACAATCAGTCTTAATAAATACACAATACAGTCGCTTTTTAAAAGACTACTTATAAAGCAATAAAACTTTTTGACGTTCATACGATTGTATGATATCTATTGTATGATATTATTTTTTGTAATTGTCACATTAGACTGCCGTGGGGTGTGATTACACCTGGGCAGTGTGACAATTGAACTGTTTTTGAGCTTTATTTTGAGCGCCGTTTATGATCGCTGACTTCGCTGTGTGCGTGTGGATTTTTTATGAGTCAATGGGTACATTTCAATGATTACAAATTCTAGTGTATGGCATTGATTTGTTTGTTTTATTAAAACAATTTCAAAGATGAGAGAAGAGAAGAGAAAGTCCAAAATAAAATGCATCTGTATTCACTGCGAAATTTATATTGAGAACTATGACATCATTAATTCACAATTATTATCATTGTTACGAGCAACTCTCAGATATGATGTAACATCAATATGAATATTATTTAATATTTTTCTCTGTAAGTGATAAAGTTTATCATAACGTGAAGTGAAGTGCGATAACCCCTTTTACTAAACACATAAATATTGCAGTACTGCCTACTTCAATTTATTAGGACTTGTAGATACATTTTATATAGATATCTTAATAAGCATGTTCCGAAGACTTGCCTTTGCCCATGTAAAAAATGTTATTAGTGCTAGAATTTCAATCATATATTCAATTGGTTGATTTCAACACATTTCCTGGTCTTAAAATAAATAAAAATAGAAAAAAAGTGGAGTACGAGATGAGATAATATAGTGTTTGTACGCAGACAAATCTTAAATAATAGGTTACCATTTCAATTGAGAACAATAAATAGATACAGGGTCATATTTTATTAGACAAAAGAGGCCAAACATATTACCTAGACTAGATTGTACAGTACAATATAGGCTAAAAAATGGGGAAGTTTAAATTAAAGAAGAATTGCTATTTGAAATTACACGCAAAGTTTTTTGAACTGCATAGATTTTCTACAGTCCATTACAAATAGCTTCTACAATATAAATTTAAACTTGATCTAACTTAAGCCGCTATACTATGATTTACAAGAAGCCTTACATATTTTTAATCTTCGTTATTTTATAATGCTTGCTAATCTATTAGAAACTTTAAAAAACATACAACAAACAAGCTTTTATGGTTTTAGATGATGATAATGTTGAGTACAGCCACAGACTTGTGCAGATCTTCAGCCTATATCTGCCCCTTGCACATGGAAATGGGCATTCTCTAACGAACATCATTTCGCCTAGTTTTCCTTCAAAGTTACTTTTTTTCGGCTATCGAACAGCAGAACACATCTGACAGAAGATACATCGCGTATTATCAGTCGCGTAACACTAGAATGCGATGAACACAAAGCGATGACAGTCGAATGAATAAGTGACCAGCATGTAAATCATGCAGTCCGAGTTCGTTTCCGACCGGACCTACCAATGTGTATTCCAGATTTTTACTTGCAATGTACTGGTCAAGTGACTTACCATCAGCTGACGTAGAAAGAAAACATCGTAAGGAAACCCCATACCCTAGAAGTAATTCTAAGTGTATGTGTGGGCGACAACATAGCAAGGAAGGAAGGAAGGAAGCCTCTCGTAACATCTAACCAAAAATTTAAAAAACACTAGAAAGACAAAACTGAATGAAATAAAACATCAACCATAGGTAAGTTATAGTACGTTGCCAACAATACGCCTGACGGATTCTTTTCCTGACGTCACATTAGCGACGACCCTAAAGCTGTCTTTTATCATTACAAACAGTATAGTGCCCTACTGCGGTTCAACATATCCTTATCAGGCACATACAATGTAATTCATCGTTGGTATAACGTGATAAAAGTGCATGTTATCATTTAAATCTTACTTGATTATGGTTTTATCGTGAATTTTACTGATAAAGGTCGCGCTTCAATTCGCCCAAAAGTGGGCATTTTGGATAAACTTAAGCATTCAACTGTAATAATGTGAATATAACTCTCTAGATAGAGGCGAGGAGACCCGAGCCCAGCAGTGGGACATTAATCGGTTGCTGATGAAAATTATCCTGGGACTAAAGTAAATTGTGGATAGTATGTGGTGTTTTCAAAAAAAAATATTTTAGGACAATAGAATTTTTATTTTAGACAATAGAAATTTCACACTTCTGAATAAACAAGGTCAACTGCATGTTGGTACGATGATGCAGTAGTAGGTACACAGACACAGATACACTCATGTTATATAACGTTACATACGCAATAACAATGGATAAGGAAGGGCACATAAATATTATAACATAAATAGTGCTCCTATTTTTAGTTTAATGGTTTCACTTTCACTTTTTTTTTTTCAATAAGAACTCTCTCATAATTGTTACAATTGTTAGCTTTTATTGTACTAATATAATTATAAATATTGTTATAATACATTTAAATAATGTCTATATTAATATTTTGTAATAACTAGCTTGTTTGTGCAAAATAATAACAACTGCACCCGCAACTTCCGGCGCTCATATTATTTGACGTACCGTCCCACCCGTCGTTATTAACGGGTATAAATACAAGTGTTGCACAAGCAAGCAGTCATTACCGCACTAGACGTGCCAGTGTTAACAACTCCAAAGGAAACATGTAAGTAATTCATATTTCACTTATAAGTAATGCTGTTATTTTAAATTGTATTATGGTGTGATTTACTGTCATCATTATTGTTCATGTGATTCTATATAATATGTAGATATAAATAAATACGTATATATGTGGTACATGTGAACCTGATTGCTGTATAAATTACTGATTATTATTTAATGGAAGTTTCATTGTTTTTGAGTAAAACATGATAAAATCAAGTAATTCATATTGTTTATTATTTAACCACCTTTTATCCATTACGGTAGTTAAAACATGAGTTCATATCCCAGACTATCTTACATCTCAGAAGTGGGATACTTAGCGCCTAAATAAAATAATTGTATGTAGTTATTCAAATAAATAAATAATATATGGTCTGGTTGCATTAAAATTTAAGTATTTATAACAAAGCTAATATCAGTTAGTTTTTTTTTTTTTTTTTTAATGCTTTGAAATAATTATAATTTGTAATGTAATATTATACATTGATCAATTGTTGTGGTGACAATTAGATAGGGTTTGTGTCCAACAAGTAGTAATCATTGGGTTATCATGATGATAATAATGATGACATATTTAGTCCATTCAAAACTTTATTCTAAAGATTACTTTAAAGGTTTAATGTATTAATTTATTTATTTATAACATTAAATTATTTATAATTATAACATTATTAACTATTTACTTACATATCTACAACTTCTATTTACAATACTATAAATAAATAATAATACAACTTTAAAACATTTAAAGGTTAATAACTTCTGCTAAAGAAAACAATACCTGTTATAGATTTAGTTTAATTAGAGATTATAATTGGAATTGTCATTGCAACCTCAAATGCTTTAAAATTTCAAATTATCTTCTTCAAATTTAATGATACATTTAGTTTATTAGTTGTATTGATTATATAAATTCTTAAATAAATTTATAACATTAAAATAGATTACATATGTACTAATTTAATAAAGCTGAAGAGTTTGCTTGTTCAGTAATACTAGTCAGTTCATCGAGGAAGGTTATAGGCTATATAACATCACGCTACAGCCAGTAGGGGCTGAGCATTGGTGCAAGCCCTTCGCAACTTCTGGTATTACATATTGCTCAATTTACAGTTTTGCTTAATTTGCTAGCTTACTATATATATATGTGGGTATTTATTGACCACTGATAATTATGTCTATTCTATAAAGGTATTTTTCTATGGTGTTGCGTTGCTTTATAGAGCTGTTGAATGGGAATCCTGCGCAAGTAACTTAATTAATTACAGACGATATGGAGAACCAGCTTGCTGTTCCTCAGCGGTCAAGATCGACTTCAAGACGACCCAGTATCGTGGCTGACCAGCACCGGTCTCGCAGTCCGGTACACCGAGGTTCACGTGATCGTACAGAAGAGAGAAGCCCAGTTCTTCCAACTCCGCTACGATGCCGTCGAAGCGATGCGACGTGCAGTCGTCGAGGTGATACACCACGAAGTCATCGTCGTGGGGACACACCGCGCAGCCGTCGAGGTGACACACCGCATGGCCGTCGTGGTGATACGCCGCGTGGCCATCGAGGCGACACACCGCAAGACCATCGAGGCAACACACCGCGGGACCATCAAGGCGACACACCGCGCCGCCATCGAGGCGACACACCGCGGAGCTATCGAGGCAATTCAGCACGCAGCCGTCGAGGCGACACGCCGCGCGACCCTCGAGGCGACACACCACGCCACCATCGAGGCGACACACTGCGGAGCTATCGAGGCAATTCAGCACGCAGCCGTCGAGGCGACACGCCGCGCGGCCCTCGAGGCGACACATCGCGCCCTAACTACGAGACATCGTATTGTCATCGTGGTAGTACATTCTACAATCAACAGAATGAAGAACCAGGTGGCCAGAACTCCGGTGAGTCGTTTGAACAACCATTTAGTATAGATATTATTGAAAAATTTGCTCAAGTGTTTAAGTCAATGCAACGAACAGATTCATTGGATAAACTCAATTCGATGCATAACACAATACCCGAGTTTGACCCTAACAGAAGAGAACAGACGATGACCATGTGGCTACATAAAGTCAATGAGTGCGCTAATATTTACGGCTGGTCGGAAAAGCAAATAATACACTTTGCGTTGCCTAAATTAAAGGGTGTAGCCCAAAGATGGTACGAAGGTCTACCATCTGTTCTCTACTCATGGACTGATTGGCAAATCAAACTTCTCTCTGCATTCCCTTCCGAAGAGAATTATGGTCAAATGCTTAGTGATATGCTAGCTAAACGCGCCCGGTATACTGATTCGTTAGAGGAATATTACTACAATAAGATTACCTTAGTGAATAGGTGCGGAATTATAGGTTCTCGCGCGGTAGAATGCGTTTTACATGGAATTGATGATAGATCTGTGCGGTTAGGTGCTGAGGCCGTTAAATTCGATGATCCTGATAAACTTTTGTCGTATTTACGTAATATAAGAAACATAAAACCAACTCATGATCGTAAACTTAAAAACGCTCAAAACAAAAATAACGATACGCAACTACGACCCTCTAGTAAACCCCACCGTTGTTTGAATTGCAAAAAGGAAGGTCATCTGTATGATCAATGCCGATACCCACTAAAGAAGTGCGGCAAGTGTAATAGAATTGGACACGAGACTGAACAATGTTATTCCAAAACTACTGCCCCTGATAAGACTGTCCTGCGAGTAGCTAACAATGACAATAATTTATTGACTTATCCAAGTAGTTGTGTTGAGCCCAATGAAAAATATTTTAAAAATATTTCTGTTAATGGGGTTGAAATGAGAGCCTTCATAGACTTTGGGAGCGAGTGTTCCATGATTAAATGCAGTGAATTTTATAAAATAGGTACAACGTTTGATACCACAAACCTACCAACTCTCAAGGGATTTGGTAATTCAATAGTTAGGGCTATCGGCCGGTATAATGTGGAACTTACTATAGATAACGTGTCCGCGAACTTAGATCTCATTATAGTTCCAAATGATGTGATGCATGTACCACTAATGATTGGTCAGACATTTACTGAGCAGCCCCATGTAATTGTTAAAAAAACAAGTAATGCATTAGAAATATCTGCACTCGACTTAACTGAGAACAATCTATATAAATTAAAGATGTTTTGTAAAACTGACGTTCAAGTGTCGGGCTTAGCTATAATAGAGGTTTATACTCATGACCCTAATTACAAAGGTGAAATTTTTGTCGAATATAGCTTCAGGCAACAAGATAATGTACGTTATTCCGTGTTGTCAGGCTTGTACTATATTGAGAAAGGTCATGGACAGATTGTTGTTAGTTGCGATCCGTATACGAAACTAAATTTACGAAAGGATTTTTTTAATAGCTCGAGCGCGTGTAGCTCGCGAAGACCTAAAAATGACACGAGTATTAAACATTGTTGATTGTTCCAATCATAGGCCGCCTCTTATTACTGAATCAGACTTAAATATTGATGATGATCTTTCTCTCCAAAATAAACAAGAACTTCTAGCATTACTAAATAGTTTTAGGGAATGTTTTGCATTTGATCTTTCTGAACTAGGTTGTACTTCAGCCGGAAAAATGAACATAGATTTACATGATAATCAACCGGTAGTTTACAGACCCTATAGACTTGCAATCAAGGAAAAGGAAAACGTTAGAGACATGATCAAAGAATTATTAAACAATGACATTATACGACCATCCACGTCGTCATATGCAAGTCCCATAGTTTTGGTTAAAAAGAAAACGGGAGAATTACGTCTCTGTATTGATTATAGGGCCCTTAACAAAAAAACAATTAAGGAAAATTACCCAATGCCCCTTATTGATGATCAGTTAGATATTCTGGCCGGTAATAAGTACTATACAACATTAGATTTAGCATCAGGGTACTACCAAGTGCCCATTCGCGATGAAGACAAGTGCAAAACCGCTTTCGTAACACCCGATGGTCACTATGAATTTAATCGCATGCCATTTGGGCTTGCCAATGCTCCTGCAACATTTCAGCGGTTGATGAATCAAGTGCTTGGAAATGCCCGATACGGAGAAGCATTGGCTTATTTGGATGACGTTATTATTCCATCTAAGACCATTTCTGAAGGCATGAACAGATTACGGTCGGTTTTGCAATTGTTTAAAAACGCGGGACTTTGTTTAAAACCCTCTAAATGTTTTTTCTATAAGCGTTCGGTAGAGTATTTGGGATTCGAGGTATCCGAGGATGGTATTCGCCCTGGGGAAAAGAAAATTGAAGCAGTTAAACGGTTCCCTACTCCACAAAACCAGCATAATGTTCGCCAATTTTTAGGTCTTGCTAATTTTTTCCGCCGCTTTGTTCCCAAGTTTTCTATTATCGCTAAACCACTTACTCATTTGCTAAAAAAGAATATAGCATGGAAGTGGGGCATAGACCAGGAGACAGCATTTCGGATTCTGCAAAAGGAGCTTGCTCAAAAACCCACATTAGCACTGTACAATCCGAAAGCTGAAACGGAACTTCACACAGATGCCTGTAAGATTGGGATTGCAGGCATCCTTTTGCAGAAAGATAGAAATCATATTCTAAGACCAATCGCTTATTTCAGTAGACAAACTACCCCTGAAGAGCAAAATTACTCCTCATATGACTTAGAAACACTAGCTGTGGTTTCTGCGCTTAAGAAATTCCGTGTCTATCTAGTCGGTATTACATTTAGAGTAGTTACAGATTGCAATTCATTAAAATCTACTTTCCAAAAAAAAGATATGCTACCTCGTGTTGCACGATGGTGGGAGCAAATGCAAGAATATAACTTTTCTATCGAATATAAATCCGGTGCATCTATGTCCCACGTCGACGCTCTCAGCAGGAATCCAATTCCCGAATCACAATGTTTAAATATACTTTCAGTTTCCGATCCAAATTGGCTATTTACCGTTCAGAGTGCAGATGATGATATTCAAAGAAAACTAAAAATCCTTAAAGACCCTGAATTTGATGACGTTGTTGACATTAAATCTAATTTCAAGATAAAAAACGATAAGCTTTTTAGAATTACTCCCGATGGTGATAGGTGGGTTGTACCAAAAGGCGTTCGGTGGCAAGTTGTGAAACAGAACCATGACGATATAGGTCACTTTGCGTTCGATAAGACTTTGGAAAAGACTAAATCTAATTTCTGGTTTCCAAAAATGCGACAATTTATAAAAAAATACGTTGATTCTTGTTTAGAATGCGCATATTCAAAATCATCTGCTGGTAAAAAGCCCGGTTTCTTGCACCCAATCCCAAAAGTAGCTTTACCTTTTGACACGATCCATTTAGATCATATCGGTCCATTCGTCAGGAGTAGTAAAGGTAACATGTATATTTTAGTGATGATAGATGCATTTACCCGATACATATTTTTAAAAGCTGTTAAAAATACCAAAACCCAAACTACTATAAAAGTACTCCGTGAATATTTTGGTATTTTTGGAGTTCCAAGGAGAATTATATCAGATAGAGGAACCTCATTTACTAGTGATAGTTTTAAAGCCTTTGTAAACGAAAAGGGAATTAAACACATTTTGAACGCAGTTGCTACTCCTAGAGCCAACGGGCAGGTAGAGCGTTATAATAAAACAATCGTGGACTCTTTAACAGCAAAAACTATAGGTACGGCTGAAAATAAATGGGACGATCATTTGCCTGAAGTGCAATGGGGTATGAACAATACTTTTAATAAGGGAATCGATCGAACTCCTGCTGAAGCTTTGTTTGGCAGGAGATTAACCGGATCCAGCGAAAGTAAAATTATTGCAGAAATAGGAGACGATGTTACTAGAGTTACCGATATTCAAGATATTACCAAAATTAGGGACGAAATAAGCTCACATGTTTTAGCTAATCAAGAAAAACAAAAAAATATTTTCGATAAAAAGCGTTGTAAACCGATTAAGTATCTAGTCGGAGACCTAGTGCGTGTAGAACGACAAGTAGCTTGCACAGGACATAGTAAAAAGTTGATTCCCAAATTTCAGGGTCCATATAGGATTACAAAAGTTTATGATTGTGACCGATACCAAATACAAGATACGCCTTTGACCAAAAAAAGTGGTAGGCCTTATTCTAGTGTTGTAGCTATAGATAAAATCAAGCCATGGCTAAACTTTAATAGGCCACATGATAGTGGCGATGAGTTATCCAGCGAATCTTAATAGTTGGTCATTATTATTAAATACCAATGTGTGGTAATAATTACTAAATCATATTGTTCTAAATCATTAATATTATAAAATTAACTTTGTGTGCATGTTTTAATTATGAGGGCAGAAGGGCCTATTTTTTCAGCAAAGACTATAAAGTCTAAAATTTAAACATTGAGACCAAAGAGTCTTATGGACAAATAGTCCAATAAATTTAATCAACAAGACCAAAGAGTCTTATGGACAAATAGTCCAATAAATTTAATCAACAAGACCAAAGAGTCTTATGGACAAATAGTCCAATAAACTTAATCATCGAGACAGAAGGTCTTGATTAAATTGGACAAATAGTCCACTGTATTATTAAGATGAAATCGTTTTTATATAAAACTCATTATTATGTACATGAATCTTTATTACTTTATATTGTTATTACTTTACTAATATATAAATGAATTACCTACAGCCCGCATGAGGTCATGCTTAACATAGGATGGCCGAATGTTAGCTTTTATTGTACTAATATAATTATAAATATTGTTATAATACATTTAAATAATGTCTATATTAATATTTTGTAATAACTAGCTTGTTTGTGCAAAATAATAACAACTGCACCCGCAACTTCCGGCGCTCATATTATTTGACGTACCGTCCCACCCGTCGTTATTAACGGGTATAAATACAAGTGTTGCACAAGCAAGCAGTCATTACCGCACTAGACGTGCCAGTGTTAACAACTCCAAAGGAAACATGTAAGTAATTCATATTTCACTTATAAGTAATGCTGTTATTTTAAATTGTATTATGGTGTGATTTACTGTCATCATTATTGTTCATGTGATTCTATATAATATGTAGATATAAATAAATACGTATATATGTGGTACATGTGAACCTGATTGCTGTATAAATTACTGATTATTATTTAATGGAAGTTTCATTGTTTTTGAGTAAAACATGATAAAATCAAGTAATTCATATTGTTTATTATTTAACCACCTTTTATCCATTACGGTAGTTAAAACATGAGTTCATATCCCAGACTATCTTACACAATAATTTTGATATTTAAAACCAATATTAGTTTTGTAGCATTTTAAAAATTAATGTATTTTTTAAGGTTTATTTCAAAAACAATCCCAATATATAAAGAATAACAAAAATATTCTCCTATTTTGTGTAAAATAATAATGTTACTAATGTTATTATTTTTAAATTCTTCTTGGAGTAATTACAAATTTCCTTGAAACAAACACATTAACCCTTAAGCTAATTAGACCCCAAACATCAAAACATAAAGACAATAATTAAACTAATATAAGCATCAGCTCCATATAAATACTCAGTGCACATATCCCGTTTTACATTCATAGCTGGCCGATACGCGCGCCAACGCCACCTATATAGCATTTTATTTTTAGTTATAGTGATTTAGTCGGTTGTAGACTGCTAGACTGTAGTCGGTTAGAAGCGAGCGTTACTGACGGTCGTACGAGACCGAAAGTACCACAAAAATACAACGTGCTTGCATTAGCGTGTTCATTTACATACGTTTTTGTGTAAAGTGATGTAACGGTGTTGATTTTTTAATCATTTTATTGTTCACGTGTAGTTTTATAAGACTTATTGTTGGCGAAAGACTTGGATAAAAGTGAGTATCATCGTCGTTTTAAGGATATTTGTTACTACTAAAGTTTAATGCAGTCAATGGTGTTTATAAACTTATTTACGAAATTTTCTTGCAGCAGTTTTAATAGAGTATTGACCGCTCATTCGTTTTTTTCATTGATATTGATATTTTCATTAACTTTGTAAAGTTAAATTAACAAAAAACACTAATTATTTATGGAAAAATTGATATTATCTTAGATAACTAAAAGGTCCATCATGCAAAATAAAAAAAAAATCTAAATTAGGCAACCCTCAAATTTTCAATTTTCAATTATTGAAAATATTCCTAAACTCGAATGTTAGCCGCGGTGAATTTTTGAATGCTTTTTTCACAAATAGGGTACTTTAGACATGTGATTTTCTTACCTTACATCTTACATAGTTCGCACGACTAAAATTTTTTTGATAGTTTTTTGAACACCCTAAATTTTTTTACAAAACTACAGTGGTTTGACAAATATTTAATCCCGCTTGGTCGTTGATAGGGTTGCCAATTTAACCGACATACAACGCGGCTGAAGCCACAGGCAGATTAGAAGCTAGCTTCAAAAATTTACTTTTGTTCTTCAAAGAGCAAGATCTGTGGGTAGCAAGTAGATGCACGGGCCACGTGTTGGCCACCTACGCTGTAAATGGTCCATTCTGTCATTATTTCCCTTGAGAATGTTTTTAATAAGGAAAATGCTTGATAATAGCAAAGTTTTCTAAAAAAATTGCCAATAAAACGTGACTTAAATGTGTTAAATGTAAATGGTCTTTAGAAAAAAATACTATTTTAAATTAGTACATTACTTAAGTACGAATATAGTTATTCACCTAAATACACAAAGTATTTATACATACTACTTGCCATACTTTTAACGTAACATTTTTTTTTGTCATTTGCGGAAAATATATCGTGAAATCATTATTGTGTATTGACTTTTGTATCTGCGGAGTGACACTAAATATTACTAAATAAAAATTTATAACTACCGTGTCGACAGACTACATTTTATCGAAGTTATTTTTAAGTTACTTAGTTACCGTGTGTTTAACTGTTCAGTTAAGTTTAACATTATTAATAAATTATTATTGAGCTAAAATGTTCACTATAATACTCATTTTGAACCCTGACGCAATAATAGGGGTGTTATAAGTTTCACGTGTCTGTGTGTTTGTGTATCTGTGTCTGTAGCATCATAGTTCTAAAATGAATGGGCTAAATGTTTTTTTTTGTTTGAAAGCTGATAAATATGATCGTGGTGGTTTTTAGACGTGTTTTATTAAAATTGGTGCAGTTCTTCTTTCAAGGTCATCAGCTTTTGTCGGGAATTACTTAAAAATTTTAAGTTTGTTTTGATGTTATTCATTGTAAATAGAACTATTTATGGCTAAAGTTCCTTCTTAGGTAATTAGCTAATTATTATGTTACTCTCGTTTAAGTATTGTCTCACACTAGATTAGCTGCATTTTATACAGTAATTAATATAATGTCACTTAACCTCGAACGGATACCTAATTACCTAGGTATGTAAATAGAATATGACTAATTAACTAATCGTTTTATATATGTACTTGTAGTATATATTATCCGAAAACCGATATCAGGAGTTTGGATAATTGAAAAGTTAGTTTTTGTTTAACCTCTAATCTTAGGGTTGACTATCTGGAAAAACGTCATATAAAAATGAAACAAATATTTAAAAAAAATTCGCCTTGTGACATGATTGATACTCGTAACTCAGTCTCTGAGATGGTGATGGATGTCTTATTAAATACTAGCTGACCTAGCGAACTTCGTACCTCCATATCTTAATATTCGTGATTATGTTCCATTTTCAAATGTTTATATTATGGAGATTTTAAAACCCAAAGTTTTAAATTTTACACTTAATTTTTGTATAATTTCTTACATACATACTTTGCCTTGACAATAGCAAATACAACAAAAAAAGAATTAGATAAATCGGTCGAGCCGTTCTCACGTGAATCCATCACATACTTTTCGGCGATCCATTGTTATTTATATAGATTATCACTAATTTTAAGAAGCAAATAATATTAAAAATATTTCCTTTTCAGAAACAAGAAGACTAAGATAATAATTATACTAAAGAAGAAATGAGCACATAAACAAATAAGAAAATACAAATCTTTGGTCATTATTTTTATATTGGTCCAAGGAATAAGGCACAATGTTGGACAAACCTAAATACAAATCGGATGAGGATGCGGAGAGTACACAGAAACTACACCCGATAAGTGAATACAGTTTTGAAGATGCGTTTGAACAAACAGGTAGATAACGTTCTTTTGTTTTATTTCTTTTTCCTGCAGTCAGGTATTTTTATATAACTGGGCCCTCACTAGCGAACTTGTGAGTTATAGTAACGTACAGTTACAGTAACAGTAAAATACTTAGGTATTACGGGACAGCCGCGAACACCGAGTGTTTACACTCGGGAGTCCCAGTGTATGCCTAACCCGCTTGTCTTGGAACCCGTAATGAAATTAATTAAGTAAATGGAGGAGTTGGCAAGAAATTATCCACTTCCCTCCATAGCAAAGCGAGACAAAAGTAATCTGTATAGGTTCTAATCGTTTTAGAGAGAAAGCACCGCTGTCAAAAATTTATTATTTACTGCTATGGTGTATTCTTTCCACCTGGCCGTTCCCTCTGGGCACTCCAGTTGTTATAATTATATGTAGAATACTTTCCATCGTGCAATACTCCTTAAAGTCTTTACTGGTAAATGCTGTACCACGATCTGAAATTAATCGAACAGGGTTACCAAAAGTCTGCTGATGAATCTTTAACTTATCTATGGTCTCTTTACTTGTAGTTCCTTTCACTGGAAATCGCAACGCATCTGTGTATCCTAGGAGTTGTATCCAAAATTATAATACCAACGAGATGTTACTGATATTGTTTTCGTAATAATCGTTTTATGTGTTTAGTAGTAAAACAGAAGAAATCATGGAAAACTCACAGAGAACCTAAGGTTACACTAAGTTTTAATAGTGAGTACTCAGCCTAAGTGTGTGCTCATGTACGACATTGTAACTTTTTTGTTCTGTTTGTAAGCTGGTTTCATTCGGATGGACGTGAGACGAAAGTCGTTACTCATTGCAAGTTCGTCAACCTATGTTGTGTTGATGGGGGACTTTTGTATTGTTTAATAAGGCCTCTGTGAACTATGGGCTGATTTCAGGTGATGACGCATATGTGGAGAACTGGTCACCGATGATCGGTGTTAAAGTGTGATTGCCTTTGTTCTAGTCAGGTCTCTATACAATTGGCCATGGCCACACACGAATGGACTACCTATATTTGCCACCATTACCGAGATTAATCAATGGACCATGACTGCCATTATTGATACGAGAATGTAGATTCTTTATTGATTGCTCTGAAAAATAAGTATTTCTTCTTCTTGTTATCGTATGGGCTTGAGGCAGTCGTATGCCAGTTCAAGCTAAAAAAAAAACATTTCCAGTCTCCGGGCTTACCAAATATAACTTCTGCTTGAACTGAACATCAAACCCGGGACCGCTTATGTCAATTACACTCCCGCTGCGCCAACGAAGATAGTATTCCAAAAACCTTCGCTAAATCATTTAAATTGCATATTTCCTCAGGTCACGGCAAGCTAAACCACTTGGTGCTGTTCACCAGCGGTCTCATCATGCTGAACGTATCTATGGAGTCTGTGGGCATGAGCTACGCCATCACTGCGGCGGAGTGCGAGCTACAGCTCACCAGTAAACACAAGGGACTGGTCAATGCTGCTGCTTTCATTGGTAAGAAGTGATTTTGCAAAGTGAAATTTTTAATGAGCATATTTTAATTATGAACGTATGGCCGATGGGGCCTAAAAGTTCTTAAATGGAGACCACGCACTGGCAAGCGCAGCGTAGGACGTCCACCCACAAGGTGGACAGATCTGATCCGAATAGCAGGATCGCGCTGGATGCAGGCCGCATACAACCGGTCCTATTGGAAGTCACTTGAGGAGGCCTATGTCCAGCAGTGAGCGTCCTACGGCTGATATGATGATGATGATGATATTTTAATTTTGCGTATTAAATTTATTGTATAATTAAATTTTTTTGTTATGTTTTAGATAAATTTGACAGAAAGAACTTTTGGAGACGCAGTTTTTATTATACAGTTTTCTTTCTGTCAAGTGTTTCTTAATTTTCTGTGAATCAATTACATTGGTTTTTATATTGTAAAGTATTATTATTTTTGGGTACCTAGCCTTGAGAGACTTCTTTACTACGTCAACCAGTTATTGATCTATTGTAGCGCCCACACATACCTACATAGAATGACTTATAAGGAATGTGAGTTTCCTCAATATGTTTTACTTCACCGTCAGCAGATGGTAGGTCCCTTGACTATATATAAATTCCACAAAGTGAAATCCACATTGCTACTGCCGGTCTGAATGGAACTCGGACCGCATTATTTGAATGCCGGTCACTTATCTATTCGGCTACTACTCGTATCACTTAAATTTTAAAGTAGCTGTTATTTTGATAATATGAATAGACACTTTAATCTTATTTATTCGTATAGTTGTAAAGAAAGTTATTGAAATTCTATTGGTTGTTTACAACACTTCGTTTCTCTGTCGCGTCTGTGCTGTGGTCTGTTTCTAAAACTATGCATTGCATTGTTCTACATAGCATCACGCACGTCTTCCACAGCAGACACACTGTCCCCACTGAGGTCGGCAGTTTATAGTATAACATAATATGTACATATATAGTGTCAATGAACTGCCCTTAGGAAATTGCTGATACCTTTTTGGCTTTGTATGACATCAGATTTTTTTATTATGAATTTTAGTATTCTTTCTAGGCTAATTTAAAATAATGCTGGGCACGGGTGTCTTCTAAAGAATGTGTAGGGAGTTAAGCCTACTATACCACGCTGGCCAGACGGGTTGGTATAGGCTTTGTTTCGAATTTTCCTTTTCTCGCAGTGCTCTTATCTGCATAGAGTTACTTCCTTAGTCGCCTTTTACGACACCCACGGGTTGATATGGGGAAGTGATTTTATATATTCTTAATCCATCACTACACGGACAATTTATTTAAAATTTAAAATAATCAAATGTTTTTCAATGCACGTAAAATCTTATTAATTCGCATGTAGAAAAGGATGTCGACGACTTGTCCAATATTCTGCCAAGAATCCTCAATAATTATGAGGTTTTTATACCTTGGAATTAAATTATCAATTTGCCACAGTAACGTAAGGTCTGAGAATTAGGTATAACTCGTAAATAATGCAGGTAATAACTAACTAACACTAAGGTTGTCTAGACTGGTTTTAAATAGGTAAATAGCTGCTTAGAATAATGACTAGATGCAGTTATTAATAATTTCATATTTCATCTTTTAGTGCAAACTAAGAACGTTTACAAATACGTTTTTTTTTCTATGCTTGCATTTGGATGAAACATAATTTATATTTAGGAAGTTTTCCATATTCCAACTTTTCCTACATAATCTATTTTTCAATTGTTTTTTATTGACTTTATTTAGGAAAAATAAGAAGCACAATAATCCGTATGCTACAGAAGTTAGAATAACAAGTTCATAGAAATATTGTACAATCAAAATTGTACAAATAATGTAGAAATAATTATTTATTATTGACAGACAGAGACTATGTTTTCATTGCGCGTCGAATAAATAATGAATATAAATAATAATGGGTACTATTAAATATAACAGGTACCTATGACCTTTAAATTCTTTGATCTTAGTGTTTTGCTAACATTAGTAGGGACCTGTTTTAATAATAATAAATAATAGAACTTATGGATTTTTGGCCACATTTATGGCAATCATTCATATTTAAATGAAGGCGGAAAATTAGTTTTGACTAAAAAGTAATAATTTATCTTTTTACTATGTCGTTATTAATATATTATACAATTAATTAAAATACATATTTTATTATAATGCCAAATGGTTGTCAATTGTACATGTTGTTTCGGTTTCAATACTTATAAACTACTAAACACTACTAAATAATACTGGCGTTGGAATGTTGTCTTTTGTCGAGTTAAGAAATAAGTATATCTTTTGAAACAAGATTTTATATTCGGTTATTAAACTTTGGAGTCCTCTTCAAACTTGCTAATCCCGTGGGCGATGTTTGTAACTTTGGTTCTTTTACGGATTGGCTCATTCCTGATTCGATCACACAGAGACACTACGAACATTACTCTTTCCATACCTCGTTGGGCTGTTAGTTGCTAATAGTTCACATATTGCTCGTTTCATACAGGCTGCAAACCAACAGAACTTTTACCTATTTATTTGGTGCTTAGGTATTATCGACACAATCCATCGCTTTAATTTGGGAGATATTTGTCTTTCTTCCTTCTTTAATTTCAGTTCTATTATTTGTTGGCTAACAAGACTTACTTCCGCAGGTATTATCAGCACGTCGTTCCTGTGGGGCTACCTGGGTGACAGACTAGGCAGACGCGCCGTGATGCTGCCTGCCATACTGTTGTCTGCAGTTTTCTCTATTATATCCTCCTTCTCTATCAACGTCTGGATGTTAATCGTCTTCAGATTCCTTACGGGATGTTTGTAAGTACCATTTTTCTTATAAATGGCAAATGTCTAGTAATTCACTGTCACAATGAGTGTACTTAAATGTAGGTAGGTATACTATGTAGTATGATCTATTTGTTTGAAAATTGCAACTTCATCTTACTGTCTTAATTTCATTCTTGGCGATTGCCTGAAATAGTAATTCGAAATTTTAAAATAAGATTTGTCAACTGCCAGTAGGTTTATGATCATTATGTTGTAAAATGTTTTAAAAAAACAAATCTTAAGAAAATATTCTTATAGCACACCGAAATCATGTGTTTATACACACATAAGTGTGTCGTGTGGGAAAGCGTTTTCTAGATTATTAAAATCATCCAAAATTTTGGACCGGGTTCCGTGATAAATCTATAGAAATTGTTATGAGATAGTTTATAACAGAGACTGGATCAAAAAAGCTATTGACAAAGAGTGTGGCGTATTGAGGAGAACTTTGGTCAGTATTTCTCAAATGTAGTAAAAACAGTAACTGGTAGTAGATAATAAAGTTTTTAAGACGGCAGACGAGTGATTGTCGTAAAGCACCACGTAGGTAATTATTTGCCCGTTCAAAGGATAATCAAGGCCATAGCCTTGTATCTCTTCCTTTGCCGTTCCAATACCATTCACTTTTAACTAAGGCAATAGAGAACTGCATTACTAAGAAAAATCCCTATTAAAAACACTACGAAGGAGTATGAATAAATAATAATAAAATATTATTAATTAATATAAACTAATTAGCTATAAAATGTATGATAAACTTATTAATCGACTATTATAGGTCTAAAGAGGGGTTACTAACCCATAATAAAATTATAGATAATACATAAAATTGATAATAAATCTTGCAGGTTCAAGATCTGAACTATATGACGTTGTTCAGTTATGTACTTAATTTAAGAGATTCTAAACTGAGAACCCTTTATACCTGACGTACTCGTAGGTCACAGTGTACAAATACTTTATCAGTGAATTAACGCAAAATGTTGGTAGTTCAATGTTTCAATGATAGATTTAGTATCTGTGGCCTTTTATATGGTAAGCCATAGAGTAAGCATTATTCTTAGTTCCATATTATGATTATATTGTCCTAAATGTAATCTTATATTAGCTTAGCTTTCCATTTAAAATACATGACTGACAAATTCAATTATGTTGATGAAAATTTACTGTACAAAATAATCTACAATAATTTAATAATCTACAATATTTATAAGTGATGGTGGCTGAATGGATAAGGGACCAGCGTGCAAATCACGCGGTTCGAGTTCGATCCCGACTAGCAGTACCAATGTGGATTCCACTTTGTGGAATTTATATGTACTAGTCAAGTGACTTACCATCTGCTAACGGTGAAGGAAAACATCGTGAGGAAACCCACATACCCTAGAAGAAATTCTATGAGTAGGTATGTCTGATCCACCAACCCGTACTAGGCCAGCGTGAGTGGATTATGGCCTAAACCCTCTCAGCTCTCTAGTTAGAGGAGAGGAGACCCAAGCCCAGCAGTGGGACTTATTGGGTTGCTGATGAATTTAATATGGGATCACGCCTTTTTCCCCGAAGAGGTAGGCAGAGGTCTATCATACTATCAGGTGGGCCGCTCATCGTCTGCAACATTAGGCAATAAAAAAGTACCCCATACTGTAAATATAATCCTAAAATAACTACCATTGCAATAATGCTATGTTACAGGATCTCAGCATCCAGTGCGACCGTCTACGCTTATTTAGGAGAGATGCATGCCAACTCGAAGCGCGCTGCCGCCATCGCTTGGGGCTCTGTCTTCATATCATTCTCGTTCATCATACTGCCTGGTAAGAAGTCCATATATTTGATTTTATTTGCTGCTATGTTTTAATTATCATCATCATATCATCCCAATGACGACCAATTTCCGCTGACTTTGTGCCGCTTGCAAGCAACTACCACCCACAACCTTTACTAGTAGGAATACAAATTTAGCTGTTAATCAATTTTTATTATATAATCAATATTTATATTGTCAATAATATTTAACAGTTCTTACCGAGACATTAGTGTGACTTTTCCATTTATCCATAAATATCTATCTGACTGTCACCGTGGCGTTATGGTTAAGGTGGGCACTAGCATAGTGGTGCAGAGAGCCGTGGCTTCGATTTCTACGCGAGATCAATATTTTTGTGAATAGAAAATAATTGTTTCGAATCTGGGTGTCCTTTTGTGTCCGTAAATTTTATGACGACCTGGTCGGCGGCGGCCGTTGGTTGCAGGCGGCACTGTGAGGCCTATGTCCAGAAGTAGACGTCGTTGTGCTGATATGATGATGATGTCCCCCGCGACAAAAGGCCTTAACCCCTATCCCCATCAGAATGGTATTATCCATCAAAAAATACTGCCAAACTGAATACGCCGCTTAAGTGTATGGCGCCGCTTACATACTGTATACATAGGCACACATAGATGACCTGATATTTATGTGTTGACGCGTGTATAATTATGATAGCTCAGAATTAGGTCGCGATATCAGTCTTACGCTTTGTTACACTAACTTATTGCTAACAAATAATATTTTTGTCAAGGATAATTGCGATATTGGTTATTGAACTATAGTTGTTGAGATAAATATATTATCTGGATTAATGTCAATATAACTATTGATAATTAGGAGTAGCAGGCCGAGGCCACTATTAGCCACCGTGAATACTGACTAGTACTTATTATGAAGCTAGGTGTCATTAAGTTTTGTCAAGGTAATAGATGAAAAAATATAACTCTATACATAACATATATTATTATATCAATTGATCTTGAATGTTCACTCGAAATACAATTGAGTCTCAGCCAAGGAAGGGGGTGAGGCGGTTACAAACACTTTATGGATAATATTTCACTTTGGTTCTACAAATTGAATCTGCGATTATAATGGTGATTGCACAGTATGTGAGTGTTTTAACTTGACTGGCGCGGATCAGATCAATTGGCTAAGCTACATAGAAACAAATTCTGCAAGACTGTAGAATGTATTTGAAATGGCGTGAAGAAATTTCGTTCCCTCATTACTGAAGGAACATACTACTATTAATGACAAGCCTTCCATGGATGCGATCATAGGCTGTATGGTGGCTGTATGGCTGTATGGCCGTGTCGCCATACAAATATTGCCATCAACCGAATACATTTTCAAATTCCAGGCGAATACTAAAAATTTCTTTACATATTCATTTTCACACACACTTCTGCTGGGCCACAATCAAAGCTTCCTTAAAAAGTTGAGTCATTTTTATATATTTTTACAGGTTTAGCGTGGCTAATAATCCCAGGCAAATGGTCATTCACGTTCGGCTCCATGGAGATAGTTCCCTGGAGGGCTTTTGTCTGGTTGTGGTGTCTTCCTGGCCTGGCTTCTGCCCTCATACTGCTGTTTCTGCCTGAGAGTCCAAGGTTCTTACTGGCTACGAAAGGACCTAGTGCAGCCTTGCCTGTTCTTGCCAAGATGTATGAGTGGAATTACGGCAAGAGTGCTGAAGATTTTCCTGTAAGTATTTATAAGAATATAATTATCTGCAACTTATTCAACTTTAATATTATTAAAACGAGATGAAAATTGTACAAACAATAATAACTGATGCATCTGATATGTCCGTTTTAGGTGACCAAATTAACAACAGGCAGTGAAGAAGTGAAGGCGGGTGGGTTTGCTGGTGCCGTCAAGAATGTGAGCATCATGTTCAAGGGCCCGTTGTTAAAGTGTGTGATTATATCACACGTATCGATGTTCACGGTGTTCATGTTGTAAGTTATGAGCTTATAATTATTATAAGTTAAAGTATAAAGAGATTAAGATTGCGGCTGGCCGTTGGACGCGGGCGGCACAAAATCGCTCGTTGAGGCGGAAATTAGGTGAGGCCTATGTTCCACAGTGGACTTCATTGGGCTGATATTATGATGATGATGAAAGTATAAAATTCAAAAAACCTTATAAAAGTTTGTGGCTTTATAGCTGAAATTCCGAGGTTGACGCTCTTTTTTGGCTAATTTGACAACGTAAAAACTGCGTAGAACGCTTAACGGTTAACTACGCGGTGGCAACGGTGGCGGGTGTCGGCTTTTTGTGTGGACATCACATAATTTGTATATATAATTTCAGATCAAGTGGTCTATACGTTTGGGTACCAGATATTCTGAACAGTATACTGAGAAGCAGCTCCAGCCGGAATGTCACCATCTGTCAAATAATAAAAGACAAGTTTATCAATGCAACTGTAAGTAGATCTGTTTATTGCTAGACAGGCTTTCGGTCTTATGTTGTCCTGGTAGGTATAGCGTGTGTAGTTATTAGTACCAATTTTTAATTACCATAATTATAAATTAAAAGAAAAAATATCTTGTTTATTTATCTACGTTGCAAACTCCACTGTACCAACTGTAACTCCTAAGATTGTCATAATTAATTAAATGTAACAAATGTATAAGTAATTACGATTCGAAAAATGTAGTATCCGCCAATTTGCCATGAGAAATACTAATAAAACTCGCACCACTCTCTTTAGTCTTTTTAGAGTAACAATAATTTAGGTATAATGGTCTTTGCACATGTGAATGAAAGAAGATGCGTTGTGTTGCGTAACACTAGAACGGACAAATAGATAATGAATACATAAATATACACATTCGGAATAAATACTACATTTCCGACGAATGCTCATGCGTCATTCAAAACACGATCGTACGCAACGAGTTGTCAACACGCACAATAAACACTCAACCGACGATGAGTGATTGCGTCGAGCATAACAACAATGATAAGCCCGACGTATACACCGACAGATTCGGGAAACCTTTTATATTTACAAAGTTTAAGTTTTATTTTATGACAATGAGAAAAGATTGTTATCAAGCCATTTTGCTACTTAATTTAGTGCCATATTAGCACTTGTGAATACAGTATCCCAGGGTGTAGATATTAATGTAGCTAATATTAAAGAAATTTTAATCCATATACGTTCATCAAATCCTCTATCCTATTTGGGAGCTATTTCTATACTATTTTAATATAGTAGCTTTTGTGAGCTTCGCTCCCATCGTGTTTTGTTTGGCCACTGCTCAGCTCCTATTGGCCTTAAGTAGAATTGTATCATACCTATAACCTTCGATAAATGGGTTATCCAAGACTAAAATATTTTTTTCAAATCAGACCGAGCAATCAAACAAACTCTATAAATTTTTCTTTTCATTCCAGTTGTCATCAGACCACGAGAGTTGTCAATCAGACGTGTCAGTGGCAGTGTTTCCTATATCGATGTCCATGGGCGCCGTGTTCGCGTTAACCTACTTAGCTATAGGCTTTCTTATCAATAAACTTGGCAGAAAAACTATGTACTGTAAGTATTCGATGAGTATTTAGAGTAACTTTTCGCGGTCTCGCTCTTCGCGGTTCGCTTCTCTGTTTTACGCGGTAGTTGGTTTTTATTTAGATTTGGTACGAAGTATCGCAATAGGAAAAAATTATGGAAATTCCGTATGTCTTGCCCAGTAAATAAAAAAATAAAAAATAAAACTCTTGTCTTCGTGGCGTCATAATTTTATTTTATTTAATTTTAGGTTTAAACCTAAAATTTCCTTTTCAAATATAATATGATAATTTTTTTAATTTACCTTTTTATAAATTCCAGGTGGTATAATGTTTATCTGCGGAGCAGCGACTGTCGGTGCCGCTTTTGTGCCCGAGGGTGTTGCAGCCACGGTGCTTCTCATCATATCATTGTGCTCAGGGTGTGCTGCTTCCATTCTCGCAGCCATAGCCGTTGATGTCTTCCCTACTTCTTTGAGGTTAGTTTCCGATAAAGTAACGCCATCTATCAGTCAATACTGTAACTATGGTATGTATGGGATATGGTAATGGTGGCTAATTAGTTACGGTGTAGCAAAATAGATGTCACTTGTTTAAAAAATTAACACTACAATAACTAAACTGAATTATTACTATTATATAATATAATATTATTGTGGGTTCAATTCTCACACGAGACAATATATTATAATATTTGTTTCGAGTCTAGAAACACAGACACAGAATCTGAGTTCGGGCGTTGTCTTTAAAAAATGTAGTGAAACTAATAAAAAATATTATTAGTACCTACTTAATTAGATCTGGTATTAATAATTATTTCTACGTTTCTTTTCTTCCTTTTCCAGAGCCATGGCAATGTGTGTGATGTACATGGTGGGTAGAGCTGGCGCAGCGGTTGGTTCCAACTTCCTCGGAGCCACCCTGGATATGCACTGTCTTGAAGCATTCTCTGCATTCGGGGTGTTTACTGCAGGTAATAACACTTTCGAAATACATAACTGTGATAGGCTCTTTGTGAGGAGGTAAGCCATATTATCGCCATATAAGGCCCTGTTTCAACTCTAAACTGAGTATTATTATTTCAATAGAAAAGTCTAGAAGTAGTCTCTCATAAAATTCACAATATTAGCCCGGAGTATGGAAATGTTTGGTAAGTGTCAATGGGCTCGCCCCTATAACCTGACATGAACCAATTGGAACCTAACATGGCACACGAAATGTTCTATATAATAATATGTACTCAACCTGCCTTTCAGTTTTCGGGGATATAAGGGATGACGCTAAACGTCTGACTGTGTGTAATTTAATCGGTTTTCTTCATTTCAGCATCAACAATACTAATGATCTTCTGGCCAAACCCCGAGAAAGTGCGCAGAGAAATGGAGAACAAAGGCTTCACATACTAAATGATTGTAATATAATATTAGTACTAAATAATAGTTGTTACATATAAATATAATAAATATACAAATTAATTAATTGAAGTAGACTTATCTACGTGTTCCAAAAGAGACTGATTAACAGTTTATGCATTTGTAAACTTTTATAATTAAAGTAGTATGTTATGAATAAAATTAATTATTTTGATAATATTTTGTTTTTCTTAAAATAATCAGTAAAATAAGGAAATTAAGTGAAGACAATTTTCAGAACGTTCACTAGATGTCGCTAGCAAAATTGGTATAATATTTTTACTCTAGATGGCACTACTGACTGGTAAGAACGTAGGAAAAAGTTCTGTTTTTCGTTTTTATTATTAGTAAAACTCCTAATATATTGGGCCAAAATCTTTTGGATTATTTTGAAATGTTTAAAAGAAATGCCATTGATATCGGCATGAAAATAAATTTTGACAGTAATTTTTTTACAAACATTCTACTTACGCATGTAAGTAGAATGTTTGTAAAAAAATTGCATAATTTGGCCCGAATATAATTGGCCGGCTTCTAGAATAATGAATCAAGCGTAAGACCAATTTAAAATGAGCTCCTTAACTGTACGTACATTACTTTTAGTGAGCATTATACCTATATTATGGGGATTAATCAAGCGATATCTCAGATTTTTTAAGAAATTCCACACTTTAGATAGTTTGATATAAGAAATTAATGTTTTTGCTTTTCTCGCTTGATTCGTTAAACATACTTCAATATGAGGGCCTACTCAGAATCTCGATTTTTTATTATTAACCAACACATGAAAATACAACCAAGCCAATGCCTACAGAAAAATAATGAAATGGGGAGAAAGAGGAAAAGGGAACTATGGAGAGAATGGAAAACTTTGGAAACTGTTTTAAAATTTAAATATGGCCGCTGTCTTTTTGGAACATTTGGCAACGATATCTAAGTCAACTAGTATTTTTCTAAAGCTAGACCTGCTACGGTACTTACCATTAAACCCTCCACTGACTAAAGGGTTGAAGTGTCACCAAAGGGTGACAAATGTTCCGTCATTATATCTCGATTTAGCTAATGTTGATCCGTTACTCCTTTATTATACTAACCCGTTGACACTTTTTTGTCACGTCTTGTTAGTGTGGCACAAAAAATTTGGAGTCCATCTTTATAAAAATAACATTATTCGATCAGTGATCAGTGAAGCCTTTGAATTTTCAACAATTTAAAAAAGAAATTAAAACAATTAAATTCAATTAAACTAAAAAGTATTAAAAACTTTAAAAAACTATTTACAAAAGGAATCGAAGTCAAAATCAATTCTTTTATTCTATTTTTATTTCATACAAAGCTAAAAAGTGTTGGCAAATTTTCCTAAGATGACGAGTTTGAGCCTTAAAAAAAGTTCTATCTATATCAAAGCGGAAGAATCTCATATACCCATTAGTAAAATGCAAGACTTACAAAAAAGGCATTGTTAAAAGTCTAAATTTTAATAACAATGTAGTGGTGGCTCATTTATTGAATTTAATTTCTCGTTAGATTCCGAATTTAATGATAAATATCATTTTCAAATATTCATACCCCATAAACTATCCATAAGTCACCCCATATGTTCACAACGGTTGTCCATCGGTTAGCTAATTAAAATTGTTGTACACTATAGCAGGGGATGTTCCACCCCATGGTTGCATGTCCCCGTGCCCTACCGATTGACCCTGACACAGCCCTCGTGACTGCAATTATAGGGTAATATGTATCAACCTTTGGAGAGGATTATTTTTAAATTACGTTGAGTTGTTAAAAATGTCAACACAAAATGAAATTTGACTTTCAGAAATTAGATAAGTAGTTGTTTTGAAAACACCCATTTGGATTTCTACATTTTATTAGAAATGATGTTAACCTTATACAGACAAGAGCTCTGCGAGAAAAGGAAAATTCAATTCGTTTGGCAAGCGTGGTATAGTAGGCTTAATTCCCTCCACATTCTTTGGAGGAGACCCATGCCCAGCAGTGGGACGTTTATGGATTTAAATGATGGTGATGATGATTGACAATGATGTGCACATTACTTACCATAAGTGTGCTAGTAGTTCTTATATACATTTAATTTTTCTCGCCTTGCCTCCGCTTTACGTAGTCTTGGGCATCTCCTAGTATAGCAACGGCTATTCTATATTGGATAGATTCTGTTACATGATTAGACTCATGATTATTAATTTATAAGTCAATTTTGTACTTATTCGTCTAGTTCACAACGACTCAACTCAATTCTTTGCTCTTCGGTTTATACGTGCAAGGAGGATAAAAACAAATACACTTTCACACTAATACCTAAATATGATGTAAATTTTACCTTTTGTACAGCAACGATACTGCACAAATTCTAATAAAAAATGTACGCTATAATATTTTACTAATGTATGGATAACTTAAGAGTATCTCCGTCGGACATCCTCATCAACCAAAACAAGGCGAAATTCCCAAAACATTATAAAGTTTCACCACTACCTGCGATGTGTTTTTTTTTCTTCAAATTATTTGACCATTTTTTTCGGCCAGTGATACCTTTGGCTATTATTTTGTCATAAAATACTCTATCACAACATTTTTGGGATACGGATTGGAATGATTAGACGCGGCTTTTTTAATAAGCCGAGCTGTTTATATTGAAAATAAGAAGCTATGGGAATGTCGAATAACTTGCTGATATTGTATTTGAATATGCCTTTTTTTGGCCGGCTGTAATGTACATTTTATTAATGTATACCTTTTTATAACTAAAATGACGAAATTAGATATATTATACTTATTTTGACTGGCGTGTTGGTCTAGTAGTTAGTGACCCTGACTGCTAAACCGGAGGTCGTGGGTTCGATCCCCACCCAGGACAAATCTTTGTGTGATAAGCATAAAGGTTTGTTCTGTGTCTGGGTGTAATTTATCTATAATATGTATGTACAAAAAAAAATGTATTAAGGTAGTATATCAGTTGTTTAGTACCCATAACACAAGCAAATATAATTGCTTAATTTGGGACTAGATGGCGCTGTGTAAATGTGGTAGAATATAATTATTATACTTAATATTAAAAGTAGTTAGGTCTTATGATAGTCTTAAGCCTGAAAGGTTTTAATAAACCTATAAAGATTAGAAGTGCATTGAGCTGAACTCGTTTATATGAAACTAACTCTTGCTTTTGAAAAATGAAAAATATTTGCGGTTGGTTAGCCTAGCCTAAGACAAGTAAATAAATTAGTTGCTAAAAGGTATCAGCAACTGACAGAACATTTAGATATTTTTTTTAACTTTAAAAAATATCTGAGATGTTTCTTAAAACCTTCTTTCAGTTCTGTTACAATCCGGGTAAATTATGAAAAATCTATTTTCTTGGAAACATCCCTTTGATTTTCAAATAATACCTAGAAATTTTTAAAACGAGATTTAACAAGCAACGTTTTAAAAAGACGCATCAATTGCAAAAAAAATCTGTTGATTACAATATTCTGTATCTGTTCAGTTGTAAACTATCACAGAAACCTAACGCTACTACACAAATGGAGTAGGTTACTATTGGTTACAAAAACGGAGTAGCACGTGCACTCTCAGGTGGGCAGAGGGCGACACGTGGTAACCGACGCACCATATGTCACAGGTTCAATCCCAAAGTTCAGGATTCCGTACTATTTTTGGGATTTTAGATCACATTAAGCTAAAGGGTATCTGTGTAGTGACGGATTAAGAATACATAATGTCACTATACTCCCTCTCAACCCGTGGGTGTCGTAAAAGACGACTTAGGGAAGTAACCTTATGCAGACAAAGACAAGAGCACTGCGAGAAAAGGCAAAATCAAAACAAACCCTATTTTTTGTTGTTTTTTTTTTTTTTTTTACTTTGGGAAATGCCTGACGCATACCCCTCGGTCTTGGGGAAAGAACCGAGGGGTTATGTGGGGCTCGCACCCACTAAAACCCCAAGGTGTTCCTCTCGTCGCGCTTTGCTGTGGTCACGGGAGCGCAGGAACATTTGTCCGCGACAAATTTAAAACAAACCCTATACCAACCCGTCTGGTCAGCGTCGTATAGTAGGCTACATTCCCCCCACAATCTTTGGAGTTGACCCCAGCAGTGGGACGATTGTGGGTTATAATGATGAAGCTAAAGGGTACGTATACAATATTTTATTACAGTAGGATTTTTCTCAAGGATTGTTATTTTAAACGTTTAAGTTTCGACTGATCCGGCGGCGCAGAAGAAGGTGTGGGAGAACGAGTGCTGCACAGATGATCCTGGTTTCAATTCCCGGGCCAGTGGGGCTGGGTTATTGAGATTTTCTGTCATGAAATTTTAATATCAGCCCGTAGTTTGGAAATATGCCCGGGTGGTGGCAATATGCTAGACCTCTATAACAACCTGACCAAAATGTGAATGAATATGATGCACCTCTTTCTTCTTACTTCTTCGGGGAAACAAGGCGTCATAATATAACATGAAGTAACATTCCGATATCACTAAAAATAGAAGTCGCCCGGGCCTTCGTTCCTGTCGTTTTATAATTGGCCACTGCTCAGCACCTATTCACCGTAGCGTGATGTTATATACCTTCCTCAATAAATGGGCTATCCAGCACTAAAAGAATTTTGAAAATCGGTTCAGTAGATCCCAAGATTACCTCCAACAACGTCAGAAACTCACAATCTTTACCTCTTTTTTATAATATAGTATAGAATGATGACCACATTATTTCTACAGCTGGTATGTATACGTATCTAAGTCATTAAGTTTAGTTGGGAAGGCATCTGCTACTTGATGCTATCGGTAATAAGCCGGTAATACACAACGTATGGGCAGTGATCACGCGCACCAAACCGTAAAACATTTACATATAAACGGTATTGTACTGTTTCTGAGGTACTGTGTGAAATATGGGGATGGGAACTGTCAACCATGGGTGTGGTGAAGTAGCTTTTTTTAAACAACTCCTGTAGAAGCAGCGAACTACAAAACATACGATTAACAAACACAGAGTGCCCCTAGATGATACTGTCCAACAATAAACATATTATATACATATAATACAAGTATATATATATATATATTAATTAGAATTAAATCATCATCATCATCATTTTAACCCATACCTACTGCCAGCTGGGCACAGTTTCTTCCAAACAATGTGGAGGGAATAAAATAATTAAATACTTACCTATAAAATTTAGTGGTTTTAAGAAAATGTATGGCAAATAAACGATTTTCATCATAATATTTTGGTATTTCTCTATAATGTAAATCAGAAAAATTAACTTAAGGTAGGTACTACCTACGTTTCGTAATGTGAGACTTATTTCTAAATCTTAATATACAAACTAAATCGTTGACCCCATACGCCTGTTATCCCTGTTCTACATGCTAACGCAACACAATACTTATGCACACTACAGGGTATAAGTCAAGTAAGTCACGCACTGGTCGTGGGAACCACACCACCTGTTGGCGTTGTCCTACATCTTCGTCTGTTCCCATAAGGCACGGTGTATCACCCGTGACATCCCTCTGGACTAATTATATGTTTGGACTTAGGGGTAGTAATGTTTGTTATAAGTTATAAGTAGGTAAGTTTTTGAGTGCAAACTCGTGAAATCATTATCATCATTTCAACCCATAAACATCCCACTGCTGGTGGGCACAGATCTTCTCCAAATAATGTGGAAGGAATTCAGACTACTATAACAGGCTGGCTAGATGGGTTGGTATAGGGTATGTTTCGAATTTTTCTTTTCTCGCAGTGCTCGAGTCTGCTTAAGATCGCCTTTTACGACACCCACGGGTTAAGATAGGGTAGTGACATAATGTATTCTTAATCCCTAACTACACGGATAAAAAAAACACTTTAGCAAACATAAAATTGGGCGGACAAAGATTAAAAATCTTTGTGAAAAACTATCACAAATCTGTGAACAACAGAAATAGTTACACTACAATCCGCGCACTGCGAAAATAAATTGTTTGCTATTGAAAGTCGCGAATGCGACTTAAATTTATGTATATTTTGTGCACGCATACAATTTTATCGCCCACTTAAAAATCCACTTAAAAAGCTTGTGTTAATTACGTCCGTTATTTGTGTATTTTATTGACACATGCTTATTGACAAGTAGGCCGTTCACAAAGAAAAAAAAAATGATAAAAATTATTTCAGATTTATACATTGTTAAATTTTCAGCACTTCTCTTGATTATGTTTATAGACATTGAGGGGACAATAGTTAAAAAAAATCGCACTTCTCTCCCAATTTGATCCCACAGAAAAACCCGCCAATTGACCCATATCCTCAACTCAAAAGGCTCAAACTAAGGCGCAATCAGGCACACTCGAGGCGCTACCGACATAAACGTAATCGATTAAACAAACATCCGTTCTTGCACCGCACCGCTATAAATCATGTATTGATTGGATGTCAGAGACCAAGTATATAATATAGATTGGTACAGGTACGGTTTGGTTTTATGCCTATTTCCTTTTTACTTCATAGAGCAAAGTGACGTATGTTATTCTTAATCATCATCTTCATATCAGCCCAACGACGTCCACTGACGGATATAGGCCTCATCCAATTTATGCCACAGCGAGGGACTTCGTGCCGCGTGCTACTAACGGCTACCTGCAACCTTAACCAGGTCGTCAGTGCAACTGGTTAAACTTATGCTTATTCAGTGTGTTTTAATTTTGTTTTGTCATCTTGTTGGCTAGCGTTTTCAAAAGGAAAAAGAAAAAAATTGTTGTTATATAAAATACTTGTTAATATTTTCGAATTCTCAATCTATACTATGTAAAGCTAAAGAGATTGTTTGTTTACAAAAACGTAACCGTAACGTAAACGTAAACGTAAACGTAACGTTTGTAAACAAACAATGTTTGAACGCTAGGATCTCAAGAACTACTGATCCGATTTGAAAAAATATTTTAGTGTCAGATAGCCCATTTATCGAAGAAGATTATAGGCTATATAACATCACGCTACAGTCAATAGGAGCTGAGCAGTGGCCAAACAAATACGACGGGAGCGAAGACCCGCGTGACTTCTAGTTTCAGATATTTGTCAAAAAAAGCCAAATTAAGTACTAATTATCAATTAACCTTATCAAATATTGCACGTTTCTTTATATTCCAGTTTTCCAAATTCGATATGAACCGTTCCCATGGATGCGTACAGGCGAGTGATCCACCTACTAAAATATCAAAAGTGCGCTGCCAATCTTGAAAAATCCTGTTAGAAAGGATTACAATTTAAACAGCAAACTTTAACAAACTTTAACTAATCTTTGGTTGGATGCGCGTACGACGCTGGCAGTTTCGGCAAACCAATTAAACGGGCACCATCGGTGCTATATCGTTTCGCCCTTTATAACCTTATTTAACTTAATAACAAGATAGTTGATTGTATTACTAAATAACAGAGCTGTTAATAGGATACGTGTGAAAGGAACTGGCCGAGCCGTCTTTATTTTATACTACACTGTGGCACAGTTTCAGATTCCATCAATTGCTTTACTTCTACGGGGTGTTGTGTAATATTCATTAGAACCTTCTTCAATCAACTATCAGGTCCAAAAATATGTAGATAGAAAACAGAATTAGAGCTATAAAAGCAACAAACTTTTCAGTCTTGTAATAGTAATTCGATTTAGAATATGTATCTATTTATCTTATAAATGATACGTGGGATAAGGCTAGGGAGTGACAGGAAAAGAAAATTATGGGAGAAGCCTTGTATTTTTTATTTCATCATTATTAGACAATAAATAATTATATTATATGCTCCTTCTCTTTATCAGTACAGTTCTAAAGATCATTGATCTGGCTCCTTTTTACAGCTTAGACTTGATCAAATAATAATATATAACATTCAAGTAAAAATGCAGCAGATTATTGCTCATTACCTAACGCCAAATGTTAACTAGACGCCTACCATAGTAGCAGTTTTTTTCTTACAACCTAGCAATTTCCAAAAACCTATGATTACAACAAACAGCAGTCGAATTTAATCGAAAACAAGCAATAAAATGACCAATAAAACATATTTTTTTCAAAGATGGCCGTCGTAGCGGCGGTATTTGGCGCCATTTTTTTATTATTTTTATAACGAGGAGATTAAGTAATATCGTTAAACCAACAATGGGCGTATAAAGTTTTGTTTTTTTACAAAAAACAAATGTTTGGCGCCTCATAAGTTTGGTATTAAGTCATTAAAGGCTGTTAGGTCAGGTCAGTATGATGAAATTTTTTTGTAAAAAAGTAAATATACGTTTTTGTTACGGTCGGCTTGGAAGAATTGTTTATGTGCACGATTGTGAAGATAAGATTAATTGTACAGTAAAGCCTGGACTTTGGAAAGATACAAATAATACAAATGTATAGAACTACTGTTGTGGATTTGTTGCCTGTATATTATTTGATCCGTTTAGTAACGGATTAAGAATACATAATAATATTATCACTACCCTATCTCAACCCGTGTGTACGACACAAAAGACGACTATCTTATACAGACAAGAGCACTGTGAGAAAAGGAAAATTAGAAATATACTGTACCAACCCGTCTCGCCAGCGTGGTATAGTAGGCTAAATTCCCTCCACATTCTATGGAGGAGACTCGTGCCCTGTGGGAGGTTTAATTATGGGTTGAAATTTTAAAAAAATCGATGAACATTTATAAACTTATGATTGTCATCATCATCATTATATCACCCGCAGGAAGTCCATTGTTGGAAATAAGCCTCCCTAAGAAATTTCCAATAGGACTAGTTGCTTCCAGCGCGATCCTGATCCAGCGCGATCCTGTGGTTCGGATAAGCTTACGATAAATTAAAACACGATTCCCATTTTTTTACTAATTTCGCCAGGTATCAATAACTACTATTTTTTTTACAAAAAAACCAATTTGCTGTTAAACAAACAAACCGACAAACTATAATTCATTATTACACGCCAAAAATCTATAGAAAACCGCTAAATTGTAACCGAAAAATATCTATAATCAGCAATCGAACGCGCACCCAATAATCATGGTTAATCACGGGTAAGCTTGTTTGCTTATCTTGGTTAAATTGCGTTTTTAAAAAAAATGTGTTGGTGATTTTCGGTAGAGTGCCGGAACCTTTGTTCTGAAGATGTAGTGAATCTTTCTATTTATCAACGAAGTGTTAGGCAGAAGGTCGTGGTGGTTCACCCACAGTTCAGTTTCAGCCAGGAGTTTGGCATTAGTCAGAAATCATTCACCATTTTTGCCGGTCTGGATTGTCCGCCAGTGTCCAAAAGTATCTGTTTAAATATCAGCCATAACGGGTGTGCTAAATTCTTTAAAGCATTCCTATAAGAAATCAGCCTGTGCTTGTTTCTTCTGCGTGCCTAGACAAATGGCCCGTTGATTCTGTTCGAAATATTTAAATGTCACTACAATTGAACACATAACCAATCGACATTGCACATGACCAATGTAATTTGACATGTCCATAGAATAGATAGATCGAATCGACTGCCACTTGTCTAATGGACGATTTCAATAATCTATCTATCTATGGATTTGGCTACTAAAGTAAGAATTTTGACATTACGAGGGCTAAATTATGTTAGAAAATAATTTGCTAAACTGTCCTCGGTCATAAATCTATCGAAGCAGTATTCCGTTATAATTATCTAAATATCCTAAACTTAACAAAACAAATATTACTAATAACGGATATTATACCCAATATTTTATAACGAGTTTTTTTATTCTATGACAAATTATTATTTGCTTTATGAAGCGTTATAATTATCTGGTCGACACTAAATTGCAGTTCGTTGTAATTTAATTAATATAAACTCTAATTTGAAGACGATAAGATTCAAAATTCATGTAGCAAAACGCAAGAAATAGCCCGTGTCATCTTTTTGCATAGTTTTGTTTGCAAAATTAGCTGATATTCAAATTTAAACCATAACACGAAATCATAGAGTTCAAATTAGACTGTTTTACCCTAAAACAATAGCTCAAAAAAATGTTTGCAAATCTTTTGCGGTTTGCGACAAAGATGTTTTTTTGTTAGACATGCGGTGGTCCTACGCCTGCGCCTGCGCAATGACTTGCGGGTCGCATTGTTTGCTATCTATTTGTCATATTAGTGGCTGCGGCCCTTTTGTCTGGTCCTGTATAATTATCATGGTTATGATTTTGGCAAATTGAAATTTGGGGTGTCTTCCGTCTGTTTGTACTTCCGATTAGTTGAGTCTTATTATTGTGTGTCCTTTGGTTTTACATGTTGTTTTGAGCCTCACTGGCAGAGGTGATCAAGTGCAATACGGGCCCTTACAAAGAGCAGACGATGAGATAATACCTATAGAAGATGTGTGTTGTAAATTATTATCGATATTAGAGTTTCTAGATAGCTCAGGGCCCAAGTCCGGATACTATTACTCACGAAAACAACAATTAAATTATGGCTGCGGTCTTCTGTATATTGGAGGTACTTCCCCATGTGGACGGCTCAGTTTAAGCGGGGGCTGCCCTCTGAGCTCTACGTCTTACCATATTACTTTTATAAGAGTTACTTTGTAACTTAAAAATAAGGCTTTTCATTTAAAAACGTGTGGAAAATGAACACAAAACGCTATACAGTTAAATTCGAAACCGTTAATTACCAAAGTATTTTTAAGACAGATTCAATAAAGCTTCTCCCCCTCAACGTTCCCATTGAACTGTGGTACTTGCTCCAATTTCAATTCTTCCACAGTTTCAAGGATGTATTCTTTATATGTTATGTATTTAAAGCAGTGGTTCTCAACCTTTTTTGTCGGGTATCATTTTTCAAATTATATTATATCAAGTTTATAAATCCAGCGGTTGAACTTATGACCTAGACAAAATTTGTAAGAGGACTTAAATTGCACGGTGTATCCATATAGATATAGATTCAGTGAACTAGGTGAAAAGTTTCCAAAATTTAGAAATAGTATTAATGGTTCTTTACCCAATGAGCAAGGTCACTGGCCCCCAATTGTGTATAACAGCTATAGAAAGTGTGACAATTTTGCAAAGTAAAGAGTAATGAGAGAGTTAGAGCACGCCTTACAAAATAAATGTTGGAAGCCATTTTAACACTACCTCAGTAGTTTTAAGGGGGTCGGCAACGTGCATGTTCCTGGTGTGTTTATAAGCTACGGTAACCGCTTATCAAACTCAAACTCAAACTCAAAGCATTTATTTGCGATATATGGGTAAAGAATTATGTTAAAGGATTACAGAATAAGTAACTATCACCATATTCAACCTTACGGCATGCAAAAATGTACCTACATTCCAGAGCAAAATAATTAGACATAAATTTACCATAGATCAATAATATAGTTAATTAATTTTAGAATTATTAAATGTGTATCATAATTTCAGTAATAATATTCAATAGTAATGTATCAGATAATAATAATATAAACACAACCAAGTATTCCATATAAATGTCAATAATAATGTCAATAATGTTCAATATTTCACAGTCACTAATACATAAATAAGAATTCATTACAATTTGTCAGATAGAAATTCACTCACTGAATAGTAACCATCATCAACCGGCCAAACTTGTTTCCTACCAAAGTGATATAAAAAAGTAAGGGCCCTGTTCGAAAAAAGTTTGAGCGCCACTGCTGTAGAAGTTGTGTTAAATACATGTAATCTCACAAACCGCGCTATATTCAAAGGTTCTTTTGTGTGGGTCGCGTGCGGCGTGATCGTCTCAGCCTTGAAACTGTATCGATATACTTTTACCTGAATGCCTGAAGCAAGGGCAATACCGTTTTGTTTGGACGGAAGGTCAGGAAGACTGTGTTTTGTAAGAAGTACATGTAAATAAATATTGTATGAAATAATAATTATGTATGTATAATTGAAATTTTCAATAACGTAAACAAAAAATATGTAATTATACTTACATCCACTTGTGTCCGGATTCAATACTCAATCATTTATTGCTTCCATAATGTACAAATAGGTGGTAGGTATAATGTAGGCTACAATTATGGACCCTGTTGGGCACAGCACAATAATTAGGAGAGAGGAAGAGAGCTAAATTAAATTTTCGCTTTGTAAAAGGTAGTCCATGTGCTATTCCCTATATCTATTTGTGCGCTAAACTTAATATAAATTCTTTCAGCCGTTCTGGCGTGATAGAGTAACAAAGATCCATTCATCCATCCAGCCATTCTAACTTTCGCCTTGGATGATGACGTCCACTGCTGAACATAGACCTCACCTAATTTACGCCACTGCGAACGGTCCTGTGCCGTCCGCAACAAACGCGCAACGGCCACCGGAACCCTGGCCAGGTGGTCGGTCCATTTAAAACCTGTCTCTGTTCTGTGGTCCATCTGGTGGGGGGGGGGCCGCAGGCATACCTTAGAATAATAGCTCCTACAGGTACATCGGTTGCCTTACAATTCTTTACCGTGCTACGAATAATTATATTATTAATATAAATTAGATTTGTTTTTTCTGAAAATGCGAATGACGCCCGACAAAATGTATTATTTTCTACTAGGTGATGATTAATATAAGTGAATCCAAATAAAATACAAATAGATTTATGTATATAATTATTGAGTGTGAAAAAATCAATTTAAATATTGTAATATCGCTTTAAGCGATATTAAAAATAGATGCAGACGTGGATTATACAGCATGTTGTTTGGACTATCCATGTTTCCATTAATTTTAATCTGTGTCCCACTTCGGAGATGATAACTTATGAGTTTTAAATTTAAAGATACAAGATGAAAACATGCTTTAATGCTCTAACGTTTATATAGAAGAATCTATATAAAATAATTCAATTACCAAATGTAGCAAATCAGTTCAGGAGTTTACTTCAAACAAATAGACAGACAAACATTTTACAAAGTATGTTTTTGCTATACATCTATACTATTATTATAATGATGAAGAGTTGTTCGTTTGGTTGGTTGAACGCGGTAATCTCAGGTACTGGACTAATTTTAAAAACTTTTATAGTGTTGGATAGCCCATTTATCGAGAATATATAGGCTATAGGCAAAACATCACGCTGAGGCCAATAGTAGCTGAGCAGTGGACAAACAAAAAACTATGGGAGCGAGGCCTTAGGCAACAGTTAGTAGGTACTTTCATATGCCTAATCTAAAAATCTGTTATTTTAATATTACAAACAGACACTTCAATTTTGTACGGATTTACGAGTATGTTATTGTATTTGGTAGCACTTTCAACAGTTTTCGGCACCTACCGCAAGGGCTCTGCTTACAAGTATAAAAAGCTACACCCTATGTCTACGTATTTCACAAAGACCAGACCAAACATTTGTTCAATCGATTATTTTAATAGTCTCAAATAGTTTGATTGGAAGCCATTTTATTTCTACCAATGTGTTGATTTTACCCTCAGGGTACAATTCACACCTCAGACCAACGATAACTATAGGTATCAAGTTACGTTTACGTAAACTCTCCAAAGAAATTTATGTGAAAAATTATAGGAAACTTATAGAGGGATATTTTGTAGTTACAGAATAAGTATGTTGACAGTTGCTAAAATGTAAAATAGGGGTGTTATGGTAAGACTCATTTTAGGCACGGGAGCTACTTGGATTTGATCGTTTAGATTTTTTCCTTTTTGTAGTGATTATTTTGATTCTTGCCCGAAGGTATATGTTTAAAGAGAATAGTTAAAAGATAATACTTATAAGTATTTACGAGTTGATCCTATAGATCTTTAGTATGTGGGGGTTTCTTAACGATGTTTTCCTTCACCGTCAGCAGATAGTCACTTGACTAGTACATAATTATAAATTCCACAAAGTGAAACCCACATTGGTACTGCCGGTCGGTATGCAACTCGGACCGCATGATTTGCATGCCGGTCACTTATCCATTCGGCCAACATCGTTAGTCTATACGGGTATAACTTCTCATGTTTGATTAAAAACTTGGAGAAAACAAGCTTTTCCTATTTCGTTCGTTCCATTTTCTTTCCTTTTATTGCGTGTGTTATTCTAGTGCAAAATAATATTATTATTCTAGAAATAAAATTAAATAATGAGTAAGAAAAAAAAAGTACCTACCTATTACTTTGTTTTTCCCTTTTCCACAATACTTCCTGCCTACCGCCTGAAGCATATTACAAAATCTTAAATAGCAGGTGAGTATGTTGACCTCATATCTTATTTGACCATGTCTTTGTGTGATATAATGCGTGCTCCCGTTTCATTGCTTTTATGTAACACCATACAAAAGACTATTGAACCTCACGCGGGAGTAACAGTTTTGTAACTCGCAAGTAGCCAGCCAATTACAAAATTAAAAAATAATTGCAAAAGAAATCTTGAGCAGCATTTTGACGTTTAACAGACGCCATCTTAGAATTTTAGACTGTATTTATATCACAGAACAGAGATTTATACATTTATTTAGAGGTTTTTATACATAGAACGTGGTGTTTTTTCTTTAGAATTTAGGACATAATTAATATTTAATAATTAAGCTCTTGAATTGTTCTCAATGGCTTTACCACCCCCTTTCGGGTTAGGTACATCTGAGTGATCTGAATGGATAAGGGACCGGCGTGCAAATCACGCGGTCCGAGTTCGATCCCGACCGGCATTACCAATGTGGATTCCACTTTGTGGAATTTATATGTACTAGTCAAGTAACTTACCATCTGCTAACGGTGAAGGAAAACATCGTGAGGAAACCCACATACCCTAGAAGAAATTCTATGAGTATGACTGATCCACCAACCCGCACTAGGCCAGCGTGAGTGGATTATGGCCTAAACCCTCTCAGCTCTCTAGTTAGAGGAGAGGAGACCCGAGCCCAGCAGTGGGACTTAATGGGTTGCTGATGAAATGAGAATTAAGCTCTTGTCGGTCCACGTCTGTATGACCACGTTACGATACATAATCGGCTAATACACACTTCTTCTTCTTATCGTCTAGGCTTGAGGCAGAACCTGGTGTTGGAATTTATCAAGTCGCTCAGAAGGCAAAAAGAATACACACTGAATAGAAGAATATTTTTATGTCTGATACAGCACGCGTCTGAAACGTTCTGCGTCTGTACATAAAAACGTAACTTAAGACGCTTCAAATGATACCTCATTTATAAAATTATGAGAAGTAATTTAGAATTTCTGATGGAAAAAAATAATAAATATATTTTTTTTATAAATGTGATTATTGGAATGTTTCTACACCGACTTTGGGTAGAATATGTGAGTATACTAAGAACTACATTCATATTATATATTATATACTTATTATATAATAAGTCTTATAAATAATTAATTATTCTATTCGCAAAAAGGTGGGTTAGAAACCCACCTTTTTGCATTGCCAGCCGTAGTCGGGTAAAAATTACGAGATAAAAACCATTTTCGAATCCAATAATGACCTTATCATCAATTGATAAGCAACATTGCTTAAATACTACATCGAGAAGAACAACTTGGTTGCATGAATTTGCAACAATGTTTCATTGATGTCCTAAAAACAATTATGGTCTTAATTTCAACGAACATAACAGCTAAAATTTGTTATGAAGACCTTATACTCGTAACAACAGATGCAGTTAAGACCGTCTGTTCTCATTCGGTCGCGTGTCCAAAATAAGCAGCTGGAGCCTTTTGATCTTGGCGCCGTTTAGTTTAACTAATAGATGTATCGACCAATGATTGGAAAAATCATCTTTTAATTCGCCTTAGGTTTGTTAAATTTGCTCTATTGGTGAGCAGCTACCATCTGAAGATTGTAGGTAACACAGCCTGGTGGCTTTATTTTTAAAGAGCTAGATTTGTCCTCGATTTGCGTGGAAAGTCGATGTAAAAGAGCCTATCATTGTTTTCCAAGTCCTTTACTGTCTCCAGGTGAAAATTCATGATGATCGATTGAATAGTATACGGTAGCACGGCATGAAAGCACAACAAAAAAATAGCTTTCTCATTCACAATTAGAATGATATCTGCGACATATTCCGCCAACATGACTGTGTTATCGACAAAAGTTGGCTTGTAGGCTTGGGCCCTGATTCTGAACTCTCGAAAAGTTCAGTTTATTAAATGTTAGAAAATAGAGACAGTTGTATAAAAACTCGCAAGTTTTAAATTTTCTATCATTGTCATTTACTAGGTACGATTACAAAAATTTAGATTTTTACGGGTTTTACGGTTTTACGGGTGGCCGTTGGATGTGGGCAGCACAAAATCGCTCGCTGTGGGGGAAATTAGGTGAGGCCTACGTTCAGCAGTGGACGTCATTAGGCTAATCTGATGAGTGAGATTTTGTTGATTCAACATCCTGTCCACTCACAAACTAATACAATTTTTATTGTTGCTCTATGGACCACATTATTATTAAGTATTTTTGAAAAGAACTCATAATTATTCTCGCCTATGACAATAGTGACGCGATCACTTATACTAGAAGACGTGCAGTCAAGTTCTATCAACATTGTAAGTGAAACACTTAGCTACCCCGTTACCTACGATTGCTGCCCACAATGACATTCCTCACAAATTGCTGCACTTGCTCGAGTCCAATCATAGCAGCGTACCGTGACAGACTAATGTCACTTACACTACTGTAGTATGTTAGGTGCTGTGTTTGTTGATTCATATTATCGTATGGACTTGTCGCCCAGGAGGCTTCCGTCTTAACTTAACCATAATCACATTAAGTGGTAATGGTAACTAGGACCAACGACTTTACGTGCCTTTTGAAGCACGGAGATGCTCGAGAATGCAAATATCACAAACGGTCGCCCATCTGAGGACTGATCGTGTTGAACGTCGCTTAACTTCGATGATTGGAAGTAACATCTAAGTACCAAAATGCTGTAAGTGCTTGTTTGTTGCTGATAAATAATAATAATAATATTCTAGTCGTCATCACCATCTAGTCCCATAGTAAGCAATTATATTTGCTTGTGTTATGGGTACTAAACAACTGATATACTACTTAAATACATTTTTTTTTGTAAATACATACATATTATAGATAAATTACACCTAGACACAGAACAAACCTTTATGCTCATCACACAAAGATTTGTCCTGGGTGGGGATCGAACCCACGACCTCCGGCTTAGCAGTCAGGGTCACTAACCACTAGACCAACAGGCCAGCCAAATGTCTGATAAATTATTATCCAAAGCTTAAGTGACATATTTTATATGAATAATGTAATTATTTCAAAAATGTGTTTCAGATAGGCAATCAGATACTTATCAGCCAGTGGAGAAATATAAGTGACATCTAGTGTTCTTAATATAGGTGTACTTTGTGTTCGTTTAATTGTATGTTTGTTAGGTCTCTCTGTGCAAAGGGCTTCTATAGTACGAGCGTTAGTGAGGCACACGGTAAGTAAAATCATATTACCTAGTTGCTTTATTAACCTCTCCTCTCCTCTCTTCTCATGTTATGTCCGCTATGGTGTATATATATATATATATATATATATATGTGTGTGTGTGCTATGGTATTGTAAGGTTATTTAACATACAATATCATTGGTTCTTACTATATAATATGTTATATTTGTACGCCAATGATGGCTAGACATAGCGATCAATATGTTATAATTAATTAAGAGAACATCTGTATACTTGTACCTATGATCTACAAATAAATGATTTTGATTTTGATTTTGATGTTCCATTCTATCGGACCACACATGTAGTGTTATTAATATATCCCTTAATAGTTAGCAAATCCGGGAATCCTTTGATGACTATTTGTGATTTCGTTTTTTACCAAAATGATAGGCTCAGGGAAAGGACTATCTCGAACTCGCTACCTAAACGTTTAAGGGCTATATTTACCTCCCAAGAAGAAAAAAATAATCTATACAATTTTAATAGCCGCATCAATAGGCGTCAATCCTAACAGTTTTGTGGCGCCGCTCTATAATTTCGCTAAACTCTATCATTTTGTGTTTATCTGTAATTTGCTAAGACGGCGCTGCTTCCGTTTGTCTATGGCTCCATTTCCGGGATGAGATGTCACCCTGTGTGGTTTATTGTTTTATTTGATTTTAAAAAACATTACTTTGGCAGTGGTGAGATTTTACTGATGCTCCAGATATATACATACAGCTATAGATATAGATAGCTCCAAACCTTATTGAAGAGGATTTGAAGTTTAGCTTGGTATTAAAATGATTTTTAAGGCTATTTTAAAAATATAGTTATTTGATTATAGCTGCGTTGTTCTTGATACTTTTTTAACCAGACATTTCCAACAGACAACTCATAGCTTTTTTATTTTGCAGTCAACTGCCTGTGTTATTTATATTATATTATTATTATTATGCTTAAAATTTTTTTTATTCAATATAATGGCGACAATATTATTGTTGGTGTGGTTTCACCAACAATAATATTGTCGCCAAACAAAAAAAAATCACGATACTTCTTAAAGATTTTTACAGAGAGTATAGGTATGTATATTATGTTGATTATAATTGAGTAAAATTGAAAAGTACCCGTGCAAAGTCAAAGCGAGTCGCTAGTTTCTAAAACAATGTGGGGGAATTAATGGCTCAATCAGCCAAAAACTAAATTGATTGGCCGATGTTCCCAATAAATAATAAACACATAAATATTCATGTCTTGATTGAAGGATTGCTGCTCATTTATTTATTAACTTATTGTTAAAATTATGTTAATACTGTCAATCAATATTATTGAGACCACACAAGGAAGGTTTGTTTTTGAGAAATCATGTTCTTTCTAATATTAAAAAATTAACGATGATCGTTCTAAAGAAGGGAAGTTGTATTTATAATATAAGTTTATTTTGTATTAACTTTTGCGGGCTTCGCTCCTGTGGATATATCTTTGGATGTATTGGTCCTATTAGTCCTAGCGTTATGTTATATAGCCATTGCCTTCCTCAATCCAACACTAAAATAATTTTTCAAATAGATAAATAGATAAAATGTTTATTGCCACATCTTAAAAAAGTAGAAAACAAAAATAAAAACAACCCAGTAACAAAAAGCATGACATATACAATAGCACCAGTAGTTTCTGAGATTAGCGCTTTCAACAAAACAATACAACAAACTCTTCTGCTTTATAATATAATATGTAACTATAGACAGTGTTAGTAGGAAGCACAGTATTAGAAGTATTGTGTGTATTTGGATTGATTTTTTTTTGTGTTCTTCCTTATTTGCAATAAACGTATTGAGTATTGAGTATTTTACAGAATTGACAAACAAAATCTACATAATTATATTTTGTTATAAAATATCCATATAAAATAATATTCTACCACACTCACACAGCGCCATCTAGTCTCAAATTAAGCAATTATATTAGCTTGTGTTATGGGTACTAAACAACTGATATACTAATTATATACATTTTTTTTGTAAATACATACATTTTATAGATAAATTACACCCAGACACAGAACAAGCCTTCATGCTCATCACACAAAGATTTGTCTTGGGTGGGGATCGAACCCACGACTTCTGGCTTAGCAGTCAGGGTCACTAACCACTAGACCAACAGGCCAGTCATCTTTTATTACATTACTTTTACTCCACCACTTATACTATTTTTTAGTTTAAAAAATAACTACTAAATAAATATCCCAAAAAAATCCGCCAAATTTACAGTTGATCAGTTATTTGTCATTAGTTTTTTAATAACTTTTACAAACATCAAATAGTCAGACCAACCTACAGTATTTTTCTGATTCAACCACAGAGGTAACACTATTTAAAGAACCGTTAACAGATACAATATATTTTATCTTTCATTACTAAATCAGGAGTTAGATTAGTAATCAGATCGGAAGTGAACCCCGGAACGAAGGCTCCGTTATAACGGGATAACCCTTACAACGGTATCTTATTACTGTTGGGGTATTTTTTTACACTATTTCCCTTTTTTTTTTCAACAGAAATTTTTCACAGTCAACTTGATTTGGTGTTTTGTTACTGTAGAACTGATATTTTAGGAGTATTCGGCTTTGAAACTAAACTGATGTGACTGATTGCTTGTATTTACAAGGAGACTGTCGAAATATAGGCAAGTAGGTACCTAAGAAGTAAAAATATTGACTTTTAATTATTTGCGAAAATATTAAATAAAATTAATACACCGCTTCATTATCATAGGGTTTTGTTTCGAATTTTTCTACTCTCACAGCTCCCTTAGTCGTTTTTACGACACCCACGGGTTGAAATGGGGTAGTGACAATATGTATTCTCAATCGGTCACTACACAGACTTCGCGCATGTCACTATTTTTTTTTTTGTTATAAAAATGTAACTAGGATGAAATACGTCTCTACCGTAAAATCTCAGCCTGATGAAAGGTATTTATGTATTCAAATTCAAATTATTTATTGCGAACACAGGTTACATATTTGGTGTTACATTTTATATTAGACGCGCCATATTCCGCCTTTTTAGCATGCAATGTAATTTATTAGGTAGAGATACAGATATTGATCATTATAAACTACTGTATTCTAAAAACAAAACTATAAAACTTATAAAAAATCTTACAGAAATTGTAGTACGACTTAATCCTGTCCAATTTAAGATAATCAAATTATCTTACAGAGCAGATTAAATAATTTTCTAAGTTACAAGGGTACAATGTACCAGAACATTTTTTATGCTTCGCGAAATCTGAGCCGCGGTAACGGGTTAATGACGTGTAAAATGAGGGGTTGAAAAAACAATGTTCTTGACCTCAGGGCTTGGGAATATTGGTCGTACTGCACACCCACTTTTTTAGTGTAGTCGTGAAGTTTTTTTATGAAATCTCGGCGTTTGTATGTCACTTGGTAAACAGGTGTTGTGATTCTTAATAGGTTCAAGAACTATTTGAATAGTTTTTGTTCTGATTATATGAGACCTGACTCACCTGACTAAATATACCTACCTACTTAATATATATACAAGGAGGTTGTGAGTTTGAATGTAAGGTAGTAATCTTCGGAACTACTCAACCGATCTTCATTAAATTTCAGACAGAGATAGAATATATATCTTTCTCTTATTTTATAATATTACTACCTCGGTGGCACAGCGGTAATGTATACGGTTTCTGTTTTTAAGGTCTCGGGTTCAATCCCAAGTCGGACTTATGATCTACAAGTGTTTGTTTTGGAATTTGGATTTTTTTCTATGTATGTATTTAAAAATATATATGTTTATGAGTTGCCTAGATCCCATAACACTGGTGGCTAGATGGCAATGTATAAAAATGTCCCAAATATATTAGAAGAAGAAATCTACTAGAAGTCGCGCGGGGCTTCGCTCCTGTTCTTTTTTCGGCCAGTGCTCAGCTCCAATTAGCTATAGCGTCCAGTCGGACCAGTAGTTCCTGAGATCCTAGCGTTCAAACAAACAAACAAACAAACTCTTCTTTATAATAGACTGGCCTGTTGGTCTAGTGGTTAGTGACCCTGACTGCTAAGCCGGAGGTCGTGGGTTCGATCCCCACCCAGGACAAATCTTTGTGTGATGAGCATAAAGGTTTGTTCTGTGTCTCGGTGTAATTTATCTATAATATGTATGTATTTACAAAAAAAAAATGTATATAAGTAGTATATCAGTTGTTTAGTACCCATAACACAAGCAAATATAATTGCTTACTTTGGGACTAGATGGCGCTGTGTAAATGTGGTAGAATATTATTATATTATTATTCTAATTTAAGTGTACATTAGTAAAGATTATTTTCTCTTTCTTTCTTCTCTACTTCTTTATGGCACGTAGAACAAGTCGCTTTTACATTTTTTCACACTACATCCCCAAATACATGACACATACACACATATAATTACATAGACCCTTAAAAGACTTAAAACACTGAACCCTAGACTATAATTATGTATACATTCCATAGAAACAGTATCAAATAGCTATCGTAATAAACTACCTCTCGGGGCGGAATTACCCCCGAGGGGACAGCAAAAGTCCTGTTAGTTTAGTCTTCCATTAGCAATATTTTCACACTTACATACTATTATAAATATTATGTACTTAGTCAAGTCATTATTTTTCTTTTAATTTTTCACCTACCATGTTCTTTTCTGCATCACCCTAAGGTTGGCAGGTAGACAGTGCCGTAATTACCATTGTACCATTAATGTGCATAAAGTTTTAAATAAATAAATTAATACATAAAACCTTATTTGGGACGCATAGTTACCGTTATTGAAGAGATCCCAGACGCTGTGCGAATTCAGTGTACGGGGGAGCAAGGATGTGACAATGATGGGACCACACCTACGTTACGAGGATGCTGCGACCTGAAGCTAGGGAAAGGGTTAAATGGAGGGCGTCGAGTTAAGTCGCTTCATCATTTCAACACAATCGTCTCAAAATAATCTCATACTAAATGTATGAGAGTGTTTAAGGTCAAAATTTGGGTATACTTCTTGTTTGATTTTTAAAACTTATTATTGTCATTTTACTCATTAGGTACTTTTGACAACAGTTTAAAGATTTTTTTATTTATGTTTTTGTTTTTTGTTACGGAATAATAGCCTAGGAGCTTACTCTGAATTACGACATTCGATTGGTCGGTGAAATTTAGATAATATGGTCGCTATCACTTTCAAATATTTAACAGCGACATCAAAACCGACTAATCGAATGTCGAAATTCAGAGTAAGCCCCTTGGACACAAAAATTACAGCCTGTAACTATATGCAGTAAATAAGTACATATATTACAGATCTTCGTACAACCGGAGATTTTTTTTTACATATTTTGCCTGACGTACTCACAACATTTGGCTCAATTTCAATGCCTAGATAGTCACCTTAATTTTATATCATGTACTTTGTAAGTACTAAAAATAAACCAGTTTATTTTCCTACTTCAACAATGTGCCGCATCCAAGAATTCGAAGTTCCTGGTACAATAAGCCCACCAACACGACAGTCTTGAATTTCACCCACTGGGTGCATCTCGTGAAAACCATATCGCGGGTTCGGTTCCCGCTCACTACGGTGTCGAGTGGTGACTGGTTACTCATACAGTATTTTCATTAATAACTTGCTTATTAGTTAAGTTCATAAAAGTTGATTTCTGATAAATAATTTATTTACCACCTCGTTTGTGGAAACTTGGAAACTATGAGCTATATACCAATATATCAAATAATAAATAATATTATTATAAATGGTCCGTGTAGTGATGGATTAAGAATACATAATGTCACTACCCCATCTCAACCCATGGGTGTCGTAGAAGGCGACTAAGGGAGTAACCTTATGCAGACAAGAGCACTGCGAGAAAAGGAAAATTCGAAACAAACCCTATACCAACCCGTCTGGCCAGCGTGGTATAGTAGGCTAAATTCCCACCACATTCTTTGGAGGAGACCCGTGCCCAGCAGTGGGACATTTATGGGTTGAGATGTAGAAGATGATGATTATAATAAATAAGAACAATTTAAAATGTTACTAGGTACTCAAATATCAGCTTAGAGAACTCAATTATTGAATTACTTACTTTGTACATACTTTATTTAGGTGTAGGTTGTCAGTGATGTTAAGTCCTAAATCCATATCTCCCTACTTATATAAAAAAAAAACTCAGGTAGGCATTAATCGGATTTAAAAAAAAATACTATTTACTAATTTAATATAGGTATATATGAATTGCAAACAAGTTATTATTAAAATATTGCTGAAAATTCTACAAAAAATATTTTTCCAAATAACATAACCACACATTAACTTTTATAACGCCAATAGTCGAAAGACCAACAGGCATTGTACTGCAATAGAGTCGCGTCAACTGCTACCTACAATACAAGCCCGGGGGACGAAATAATTAATGATGATTGGCCTTAAATTACCCTCTCGGGACCTGTAGCTATCCCTTTCCAACTTACATCCACTCTCCCGTCGAACCTTTTCGCGCAAAACGGGAACCTATATAAGGCACACAGGTAGGCGTCCAATTTAGACCCCTCTGGGACACCAAACCGTACACACCTGTATCGAAATTTTCAAAATGGCGGCCGAAACTTACGGACACCGACTGATTTACGAAAAAGACATGTTTTCTTCCGACGTGATGCTCGAATATTCCACTGAAGACTGTTATTTAGCTTGGCCAAGGTCCCCTGACTCGGGACGGTCGAGCTTGGAGCCTACTCCTTCTATCGATGGGAGTATCAATCAAGATTCATCTCATATCGCATACAGAGGATTATCAAGAGATGCCTTGGAAGATAGTGCAGAGGATAACGAAGTTCTTGAGTCGGGGAAACGTCGTGGACGAGCCACTAGTGCGGCAGTTTTGAGAAGAAGACGATTAGCAGCAAATGCGAGGGAAAGAAGAAGGATGCAGAACTTGAATAAGGCGTTTGATAGACTGCGAGGTCACTTGCCATCATTGGGAGCTGATCGTCAACTCTCCAAGTATGAAACTCTTCAAATGGCACAGACGTACATCGCTGCTCTCTACGAACTATTACAGTAAGTGCAAATGTTCGCAATCAGCCAAATTATTGTCTACAGGGATATTTATTTTAAAATTTAAAGTACCTTATTGTATTATATTCGTTACCAACTTAGTAATAATCAGCTTCGAGACTTTTGAGTTTAAAATTGGCAGTGTCGAGTTACGATATCGAGTTACGTTTAAATCTTACGCTTATTACTTTTAATTTTAAATTTCTTGTAAGTTTCTCGTTAGTGACGTTATTGGGCAAGACTTTGAAACTAATTTCTTAGGAATATGTATGCTCTGAGTAATGCTACTAGTTAAGTATCTGTTTTTGTAAATCACAATTCAAATGTTAATACAAACTTTGTTTGACATCAAGCAGGCCGTGTGCTTATTTTCCACATCAGTAACTTTAGTAAATTACACTAGTGTAATAACGTCTGTTATTTTACTATTGTGTTTTATATTTAAAGGTTTAAGACTTTATAACATTTGTGTCTGTATGTGTATTTAAATTAGTAAACGTAGTTATTTTCGCGATTGTGTTTTCATATGACCTCTGTATTTATTAGTATTGGCGTAAAATTGAGATTATAATGTTAGTAGACTATAGGATTTTATAGGAAGGGATCTAGTACTGCATTTTTATTATTTAATCCCGTTTTCACTAAGTAACTGATCTGTAGTAGAAACATAGCCCCACATTATTTTGCCGTACCACAGTATTAAAAAATATTCACATCTGAAAAACATACTTCTTGTATACCTAAGTTTTAAAGTGTAATATACCTTATAAATAACTCATATTATTACATGTATCTAAAGTGAGAAGCCTAGAAACAAAATATGAAAGTAGAATGAGGGGAAAAATGTATTCTTAATAGATTATAGTTAATTTAAAGCACTTATAAGCGATGTAGATACCTAGTTATGAATATTAAGCAGTATTCAACAGTGTAATCCGTCCTACCGATTTAGATTTAGGTCTTAGTTTAGTACCCAAACCATCTTTGCCTGTGAAAGTATTATTATGTGGAATCACTCGAATGTTTTCACTTAAAGTGTCATATCTAAGTAACGAAAAATCTTTTTTTTTTGTGTAATTTGATACTTATTTCAATGTATTTTAAGTTTAATTTTCTACTAAACTCTATTTCCAACAATGTCATGTTTATAAAATCAAATTCTTTTATGAATATGTAATGGCTAATGTAAGAATTAATTAACCTGCTTTCAAATTGTAATAAGGAAAAATTTAAATAGTTTAAAAGATATTACCATTGAAATTAAAATAGTGCCAAATTGTAAAGCTGATGTGACTACTTAGGATAATTTCAAATTTCTTGTAATGAATACCTACCTTTTCAATGTTACTTAGATAAAATAATTAATAACACGAGTGTTAACCAATAGTATATTTGTTATAACTAGTTTGTAGTTTGTTTACGTAGTTCTAAGTAGATATAAAAAGTTTTTGTAAATATACGAATTATATTTGAAAATTTCTTGTTTCTTTCACCTACTAACCTATAACCTAAAGTATACCTAAGGTAAATACTATGTATTTATTTCACCGAAAAACTATATTGGCCGAATGCATTAGTGACCGGCATGCAAATCATGCGGTCCGAGTTCGGTTCCAAGCGCAGCTAGTCAAGTCACTTAGCTTGCCAACGGTGCTAGAAGAAATTCTATAAATAATATGTCTGACTGATTCACCAACCCGCAGTAAGCGTGTGTGGATTATTGCCTAAACCTTCAAAGCTCTCTAGATAAAGGAGGGGTCAGCCGAGCCCAACAGTAGGACTTTAATGGGTTGCTGATACTGATGACGATTTACCTCACCTGATGCAAGGGAGAACTCACCCACCGAGCTATCTCTTGGATAATATTCGCCAACTTGACAATAAAATAGGTCGATTTAGATACTGCAGTCAAAATAATGTTTAAAAATTTTATATAGTCGCTGTCATTTTTAAACATTTAACAACGAAATCAAAGTTAGTACTACTATGTGCTCAGTAGAATAAGGGAGTCGGGGAGGCACTCGTCAGGTTCCTTAACTCGCCAGTTTCTGTAACTGGTCAGTAGTAAATGAAATTATGTATGTATATAATAACTGAACCTCGGAGTCCAGTGCTAGTTGAGTTGTAACCTCAGTTTTAGGAACCTCACAATACGTGCCATTAAAAAGTAAGTATTAAAAATAAATAATTAAAAACATTTTCAAACATTTGACTACGATATCGAAATCGCTCCAATGAACAATCAAATATTAAAGAAGGCTAACATGAAAGTAATACTTTTCTATCATTGTAGAGTACGAAGAATTATTTTGCGAATATTGATATGCGCTCATCGTTTGTCATACCACCCATGATCCTTACACCCTAATGTCCTATTAATACGATGACCGTTCACTTCCCCACTCTCCCCTATTGAAGACATTTCAAGGGCTACTTCCCCCGAGTGACAGGACAATCAGTCAAGACCCAGGGGTATGCAAATCGGGCAGATGTTTCCAATACTAACTTCATTTACCATTTTAAATACCATTGCCAGACAATTTGAGATCTTATGCTGTAGTGATAAGATTGGTGATGTAGGGAAACGCTGGTATATTTGAGTGAGTAGTTTGGTCAGTCGTTGACATTGTTTTTGAAGAAAAATAGGGCAATTGTTATCTAGACTAATCTACCATGTAGGTGACTGTACTTTGGAGAATCTACAGCTGATTTCATGTTTTAAAAGATGTTATATAAGTTAATCTAAATTTAGACTTTTATTGTTTGCAAAGTTTATTTGCAAGCAATAAAAGTCTAAATTATATATATACTAGCTTCTGCTTTGCCCGCGTGGTATGTATTTTATACCTATAAACCTTCCGCTTGAATCAGTCTATCTATTAAAAAAAACCGCATCAAAATCCGTTGCGTAGTTTTAAAAATTTAAGCATACATAGGGATATAGGGACAGAGAAAGCGACTTTGTTTTATACTAAGTAGTGATTTAGCAAGTATGTATTCAAGCAAGCGATGGTGGCTGAATGGATAAGGGACCGGCACGGCGGCGGCGCGGCGTGCAAATCACGCGGTCCGAGTTCGATCCCGACCGGCAGTATCAATGTGGATTCCACTGTGTGGAATTTATAATGTAGTGTGTACTAGTCAGGTGACTTACCATCTACTAACGGTGAAGGAAAACATCGTGAGGAAACCCACATACCCTAGAAGAAATTCTATGAGTATGTCTGATCCACCAACCCGTACAGGGCAGCGTGAGTGGATTATGGCCTAAACCCTCTCAGCTCTCTAGTTAGAAGAGAGGAGACCCGAGCCCAGCAGTGTAGGACTTAATGGGTTGCTGATGATGATGATGATGTATTCAAGCATTTTCTATTTATGATATTTCTCTTTTCGTCATCTTTCACCAACGTAGGAAAAAGGTTGGTGGACATCGGGCCTAGTTTGTGTTGTTGCTATAAGTTCTGTATAACCATTTTGAAATAAAGATATAAGAACATGTATTTTTTTCGATTTAAAACATAAAATGTTTCGTATTTAGGTTGTATAATGAAACCAAATTGTATTGATTTTAGATCGGTTTCACTTTGTTTCAATACGATTGTATTTTATAATTACGTGATAGGTTTGTAGACTATACAGCGTATTTAACGCCAAATGTGTAACCGCACTTACTCTTTCTGGAAACTATATAAACGAAAATATAATGAGAGCAATGAGAATATAGTTTAAAAATAATCGAACAGAGAGACAGGAAAGACCTAGTCTTATATCAAATACATCTTGATCCGAACTATAATTTCATAGACAATTTTACTTAAAAATTAAAAAAACTCTTAATCACAGAGTTCCGCCGGTGTATAATTAAAAAAATGAAAACGTGTGAACGTAATAATGGGTTCCGTCTACGTTTTAACAGAGACGTCTGTTACGTCTTAATTTTGGATATGAAATGTCAAATTTTGACACATTTGAGTTGCGCAAGAGTGCACAGTCATACGCGATTCTTTGCAACATCGTTGAGGATGTGATACGCTATCATTATGTATGTCTGTATGTCACTTATATTGTTAATTTGATCGATATAGTTTTTGCATGATGGTCTTTTATTATGAGAAGGTTTATGGAAGCCGAAAGCAGTGTTTTTTTAATTAAAATACAATGCACACACTGGTAGACAAGCTCCATGTCATGGGAGATATTACGAGTACCTATAAACAATCAATCAACAAACAATCAATACTGACTCAAAGATCATCTACTCTTTACATGGTTCTGCCCAGGCCACACTGTCAGTATACTGGTCTTAGACATTTTTATAAGGACTAGTAGAAGGTACCAGTTTAATTCCTACTTACCTATCTTAAATTGGTTATTTATTTCTATAAATACAAATGGTATGTGCTAGTTTCATAAGGTTCTATTTTATTTACCTATGTTTTTAACCCGGGACTTATATCAGTTGGAATACATTTTCCGACATTAAAGGGCTAGGAACCACCTCTGTTTATAAATTAAAAAAAAGAACGAGACTATGATCTTGCTATACAAGATAGATATTATTGAAAATACTCCCCTATTTGACATTACTCGCGCATGCGGATCACGGTCTATGAATACAAGCCGTCTGATTGGTTAACGAGCGACCAATAATACGACAGCGCATAGAGCACGTTCTCAATTCAATTGTCGAAAGTAATGTACATAGATTAAGTTTTTGTATTATGCAAGCCCTTTGCTTTTCAATGGTTGTTTATTTAGAATAGAATTTGATAATAATGTAAAGAATATCCTACGTTTTGTTTTAAAGTCAAATGGTATTATATAATTGACTTTTATAATTTTTTTGTGCTTGTAGATAAAGTTAAATATAAATAGGTACCTAATTTATATTTTTACTTGAACCTACTTAGTAAAAACAAAATTTCACTGCTTCTTTTTTCTTCAATCTAAGAACGGTAAAATTTCATTAAAAAACAATTTGAAGCAGACAAAATAACTCATTCTTAATTAAGAGGTTTTACCTTTTTAATCATCTTAATTTACTTTACTTTTTTATTATTTAGTTAAAGAAACATTTTGGTAAAAAAGATTTAGGTTTTTTAACTTGATGTTCGGAACCACGCCTTTCTTCCGTTTTGAGGATTAATTTTAACAACTTTATCATATATCATTTTGGCTACCGAATGGGTGTTGCTTTTGACCATTATTTCTTTTTTAATCAGCATAGGTACTATGAAACTTTTTAAAGTAGGTAATGAAATAAGTTATAACAGTTAAATAAAAAATGGAAATAAATATTTTGCAATTTTACAAAATTGTGACTTATTAAATATATTATACTTATTATTGGCTAAACTCCCTCCTCATTCTCTGGAGGAGACCCGTGCCCAGCAGTGGGACATCTATAGGTTGAAATGATGATGAGTGACTTATTAAATAAAAAGTTGGGTACATGATTTTTACTAGTTGATTTCCTACGGAGAAAAAAATAATAAAATAATAAAAACCCACCGATTCTTGTTTCGAACGCACGTATAATTTTTTTGTAAATTTTGAAAACAAAATATGCCCGGTTAATGGACATAGGCTCGTTTCCTATTACACAGGACCTAACGACTAACTAACCTGGTGAAATATAGGCATAATAAAATATGGGCGGAAAAAGGTGTGACGGTACGACGCTATTTTTTTTTTGCGTTTTTGGTTCAAGGCAAATTTAAAAAGAAAACAAAAACATACATGTCCGTGTCCTATGGGCACCGTGTTTCTAAGATGAGCAAATGAAATAAGAATGCAAAAATATGGTCGTCTATGCTTATCATAGTAACAATTTCAAAATTCAAATCACTTCACTTCACACGCTCATACTCGTACCTTTGTTACCTATCCATAAAGGTTTATATCCCGAACTCCCAAGCCTCACCTACCAAACAAGCGAGATTTACCAGCGCGCAGCGTTAGTAACAATCCTAATTGCGATTTTTCATTTGCATTTAAAAAGTCGGACAGCGTAATTGCAACGTATCCTGTCTGTCGGTCTGTCTGTACATCGTATAAGATTGAGTTCAATTTTCTTATCAGTTGTAATTGATACAAATCGATGTGTATACGATTTAATTCGGACTTGCTAATTCTTTAGTTAGATCGAACACTTACCTCGTAGGTATTTAAGTTTACAAGTGTGCTATTATGGCGTATCTGTGAGAATATTAGGTCAAATATTTTATTTAGCCTAAGCTCATCATGATCACCGTAGCTACTACGTGGGCCGGCGCTGACAAGGAACCGGTCTAATTCCTTGTCATCAGATATGTTGAAGCGTAAGCAATCATATAATGGTAAAATATAATGTCAAATATGTCATGAAAAATAATCATTTTGCTGTGAAACACATTTTATACTTACCTACTCAATTCGCTACGGAGTATTGTGATACGCAAAAATCTCCATAATTTTATGGGATTAAACTAATTGATGCGTTAAAAGTAGTGTATTAAGTCGATTTCTAATCGTGTAATAAGAGTATTCTATCACCTCTCTATCTTATCTAATGTTTTAATTTGACTTTCTGTCCCCGGAGCTAGCTCTTGCTTTATTTATCCTCGATCACATACACAGTGCAAGTTTTCGATCAAATATTACTTAAGGCCCTGTACTAAGCCAATGTTTGGCTAATCCAGGGGTGAAGCAGGGAAGCTGAAGCACGAGCCCCCCGCGCCTTTCAACAATTCATCCCAAAGAACAAACTCGCATTCACGTCAACCAGCGGCGGCCTTATTCTCGCGCCGTCCGTATTCTGGTCGAACAAAATAATTATTAGGTACGGTAAAATATTTCTAATGTTTTCTATTTTTAAACCAAAAGCACTTAGTTTCTTTTTTACCCGACTGTCAAGAAGGAATGGGAGGGTAATGTTTTTCGCGCGTATGTAAGTAAGTTTTTGGGCATGTCTGTTCCATTGTGACCTTCTGTAGCCTAAACGGCTTGGCTGATTTTAAAGTGTGAGGTGTCATTAGGTTCGTATTTTTTCCTCGAGTGTCATAGGCTATGTGACGTCAACAAAAAATAAAATGGTGGACGGAAACTGTCTAAACAGATTTTTTTTTAGGGCTATCGCAATATAGATATCAAATGAAATGAAGCCACTGCTCAGTTCCTATTACCCGTATCATGATGTTATATAGTCTACAAACAAAAACTATTTTTTTTGGTTATTTAAATTAACTCTTGTTCAATAGACGATGTCTGAACTGGGGCCTTATTCTCCCGCAATAGAGATAAAATCTCTATAGAGATATTTAAAATATGAACACAAAATCTGACAGATGTCGTGAGAAACTTAAAATCGGTATTCTCGTGATCTCACTCTCGACATCATGTCGACACCCAGCTCTCGACATGCAACGAGTGGTCGGTAGCAGTAGAGATACGAAATGTCACAAGAATTACTATGGAAAATCAAACATGACAAAACTCGGTAAACTTGATTGTCAAAAAATGTTAGGCGGCAAATTTCAATAAAAATAACCTAAATATTAGCGTCAATTAGCGTGTATGTACGTTTTTAGCTAATTTAAAAACCACCGTATAACTGTAAGGTATATATTTGCAGTATTTGTATGTGGTTACTGTATTGTATTTTCGGGTTCAGTAAAACGCAATTTCGAAATAATCTTTCGCCTCGAAGGAGCTCGTCTACATATTGATGAATGATGTGGTTGAGCAACGCATCCAAAAGACAAAAGGAAAAGATATCATTATAGATTATACACATGGATATCATCTTAAATCAAAGGTATGTATGTGGATACCTTATCATTCAAATACTTATAGACATGTTACTAATCCTAACTATCCACCCAACTTGAGAGTTGGTTAGAATTAGTAGTACCTAGGTATAAATTGCATGCCTCTCCAATTTAATATTAAAACTAGTGCTTCAAATTTAGAGTAGAAATGCTAAAACAAGATTTGCCTAATATAACTATTGTTTGTTTATGAATACCTAGTAAGTTTTAATTAAGTAATGTATATCTCAGGTAAGTACTAAGTACCTACACATATATTGCCACCTGCCTTTACTTCACATTATTCATCAAATTATGTGAACAGAATAAAAAATACCCACTAACATTACTTATATCTAAATGAATGTTAAATATTTATGTAAGTATATATTAAGTACATATTCTTCTTCTATTTGATTATGAATTCAAAAAATATTAAATCATATTCATTAATTCTGGCTGTTGAAGGAATAGCCATATTTGAAACAATTTTCCTTTAAATAGGTACCTTCCTTAAAATAATTTGAAGCTTATCTTAATATAACCCAATACACATTTTAAACTGATTACTTTTATTTCGAATGAAATGTATATATACTTGCAAAACATAACTATTATTTTAATATTTCTTTCAGAAGATATAGGATGTGCAATCAGGCAATGACTTTCTACAGCTGCAGTATGAATAGGGGTTTGGACACCGGCATGCAATAACAAAGCAGACTTTTAAAATATACTGGAGGCTTAAAAGATTATTGTACATGGTACACCAAAGAAGACTGACTGCAATTTAGATGTATAATAATAAAATTAATAATGTAATTTCATTTTCTTTTTGTTTTCTTTGATACCAACTATAATATTCCTGCAAACATTTTACTTTCCATGTCAAAAATAAAAAAATTATGTAACTTTTTACTAATTTCACAACTTTCTTCACTACAGTTAAAAGCACAATACTTACCACATATATGTAACTATTTATTTATGAGATGGAGTACATTTATATAATAGCTTAGGTATAAGTAAATAAACTTTTTAACTTTTTGTGTAGAATTTAATATATAATATAGGTACTATAAACAATGTTAATTTCACTATGTAATTGTATTAATCATACAAAGTTCCACATATATTTTCCAAAGTTAGAGATAGATTGTTGTCAATAAAATCCCATCCTTTTCCTTTATGATCATGTACATTTTGTAACTGGAGGCATAAAACACTCCACTTCATTATAACTAAGTAAATGCTTGATTGACTTCACCCGCTACATCATTATTACATGCTAAATTCGGTATTTTACCGTCAATCAACGTTTTTGGATGTAAGCAATGCTTGTAAGATAGATATGTTCAGCTTTTGAGAGATCTTCGCTCAACGAGTTCCTGTAAACTTTTATAGAAAGTCAACGAAAATCTATTGTGAAATAATTCATAGTTGGCTTTCACTCCTTTCTTCAAAGCAGTCCCTTCAGTTAACTCACTTATCTATTACTCGTAGAACGTAACTTTTCATTAATTTCTTGAAATAATATCAGGTTTTTAAAGAAGAGAAATAATATACCTAATATGTAATTTAAATAATAAATTTATACCGCGATCGTAAAGTTAGTTTGATAATTTTGACCACAGATAAATAATTTGACAAGTAATAACGTTACGTTTAACGCTACCATGTAATTAGCTTTGTTAAATGTAAAAATTAAATAACTGCTCCAGGTACCGAATATTGTTATTAATTTTAACACTTTTATAAATAAACTTGCAAATAATAACTATTTATGAAATTATAAATTAAATTTGGTGGAAAATGTTCAAAAGTCTGTTAAGTTTTTATGTACGCATGATGAACTGAACGTATAGGCATATTTTGGTCTTTATTTAATCTGTGCAGGCTTATGAGATTTTGATCACCTTCGACTTGAATGTCTAAAGTGCGCGAGAATACGGTTTTGGTGTACTTTCGACATTTTCTAGACATTTTTCTTTAGACATTCATGTTTCGACATAATCTCTAAACTAGAGATAATCTCTAATCAGGGAGAATAAGGCCCCAGAACATACGCAAAACGTGCACTTTAAATGAAATGATATACAAGGAATTATAGTTTGTACCAAGTATTATAATCGTCTAGCATCGTATTAAACACTAGAAGTCGCGCAGGGCTTCGCTCCCGTCGTTCTTTATTTGGCCACTGCTCAGCCCCTATTAGCTGTAGTGTGATTTTATATAGCCTATAACCTTCCTCAATAAATGGGCTATCCAACACTAAAAGAAAATTACCAGTTGGACCAGTAGTTCTTTAGATCCTAGCGTTCAAACAAACAAACTCTTCAGCCTTATAATATTAGTATAGATTTTTCGCGTTTTTGCAACTTTTTCACTGATGCTTCGCTCCTATTGGTCTCAGTGTAATGTTATATAGCTTAAAACCTTCCTCGACAAATGGACTATCCAACACTAAAAGAATTTTTGAAATCCGCCCAGTAGTTCCTGAGATTAGCGCGTTCAAACAAAAAAACTCTTCAGCTTTATAAAATAAGTATAGATTACACGTGCGATATAAACAAATAAAAATAATATGCATTTTATATTTATGTGATAGATGGACCATGTTACTTGAGATAGTTACAAGAGTAGGATAATATGGATAATGTAATTTCGGATGTCAACTTTTTTAAAAAGAGAACGGTCCTATTTTTACGTGGGAAAAAATAAAGCATTTGGAAGAAAAACAAGCATTTTTCCTAAATATATTAATTATATTTGTTTATTCTCATGAAAACATACACATAGCATACGCTAAGGGTTTTTTGTCTTTGAATCTTTGGAAACTTTCTTTACAATCAAATTGACAATGACATCTAATAACTTTCAAAAGGCTTGATATCAATGAGTGAATATTTCTTTCGACTTTTAAAACTAATATTTAGCTAAATCAAGGTACACCAAGAACAGCAGATACTAGCCTACTAAGCAGTATTCAACCGAGATAATGATAGGGTGATGATAACGTGAATAGTCCTTTTGTAAAAACCAAACAAAAATAAAAAGTAATTTATGTAAATATAATAATTAGTAATAAATAATTTTATAATTAGGTACTAAAGCAGAAAATAAACTAGCTGATATGTTACAACTGTTTTTGACGTTCATAAGTATATACACAATTGCTTTAAATGAATGAAGAATTTTTGACTTTGACTTTAACGAAATTCTTATATCTCATCAAAAGTCTACTACAATAGGACACATTTTCTTTATTATCTTCAAAAATAGAAAAGCATTGTAGCGATCCTTCAAAAGTTAACTGTTGTCTCTTACGATATGGTAGAGTTGGATAACCTTTAGAATCGAAACTTCAATACGACCCAGTACATTTTTTTGATTTATGAAAAATCACCAATTGTTCTTACCGATATGAATTGTTTTCTCTCAATGGCATCCCTCGAACTTGACGAGAGTCAATTTCGGGTAATAGCCAGTCCATATAAAATGACAACAACTTTGGTATCATTATTGTTTATTTCCAATACTCTAAATATTATAAAGTTGCCACCACGTTCATGTGACGTGTGTAACAGCGCCGTCTTAGCGCTCGCTGGTTGTTAGCCTCAGCGACATCTTAGCAACACCGGCCGCCGGTGACGTGATAAGAATAAAACGAATGCAAATATTATCTCCGATATTGAGAATTGTTGCAAGATATTAATGTTATGATAATTGATTCTTGTATCCAAGAAGTTTTCTTCTAAATAAATAAAATGTTTATTTAAAAAATACGAAAATAGCGTGAACCAAAAATTTAATCAGAGTGACGTGACCTTCCTTCCTAACGGCTCGGCGCCGACTGGGAGGGGGCACAATAAACAAGCTACACTAGTACCTCATGTGAACGCATAAGGTTCAAATTGCTAAGCTGTTTGACTTTAGTCAAATCTATCAAGCGTCGATTAGACGTGATTTCGCGAATTTCCCTTAACCCTAGAAGCCTAATCTACGCCTGCGAGGCGTACACGCAATCGAAAATCGTTTGTCTCTTTCTAACGGTTGAAGCTAGTGCGTTGTGCTCTTCAGCCATCTCAGTGGCCGACGGGAGCTAGTGGACAGTGCCCATGTCGTTAAGGTAAGTCCCGCGATTTTTGATTTATCGAAGTATAGCACGCCTGCGAGACGTATGTTTAGGCTTTGTGTAACTTTTAACTAGGTTTGTCTGATTTTACTTTTGTTAGTTTTTCGTATATTTTATGTTTTTTCGGCGTTTTTTCAGGTATAAATATGTCACGGTCTAATATATTACACGAAGACGATATTTTAGCAATCCTAAACGAGGAAGATAATCCTGTTTAGCCCTTAATTTGATTTTGTACGCTAGGGCGGACATGACTTTAAAAAAAATATAAATAATATTTATAAGTCTATCATACAAATTTTAGATTGTGAAACATATTTTTTAATACATAAATTAATAGTAGAAAAATAGATTTTAGAGTGTGGCAATACTTTATCTGTCAGTTGTGACACAAAATGTTGACGAAGCGGCGTTCAGCTGTTTTGCTCATGGATTTTTTTTTTGTTTTTTAGTTTCTAATGAATACTTTCATTATGTTTTCAGCTTGATTGGATGTAGTTTATCTGTATTACAGTATAAAATAATAAAACCAGCGAAATATACTCATTTTCATTATTTTTTTTGTTTCCAAATTGCTTTGTCCGTCACAGCGTACATTGCTAATTTAGTAGAAATGTAGTACTACAATACTATGTCCGCTGTAGCGGACACTGTCAAATCACGGGTGCTTAATTTTTTTTAAATTGGAGACTATCTACCACAATATACCGTCATTGTCTGCAATCCCTTCGCTTCTATCAACACCAATTACACCTGTAACTTCATTTGTATCTCGAATTTCACTACTCAGCGACTGTAGAAGAGATTGAAGATGGTGACTATATAGATATATTAGATAACGCCGGTAGACCATTGGATTATTTTCATTTATTTTTTTCTAAAGATATTATAACGGATATAGTTGAACAATTAAACTTTTATTCAGTACAAGAAACCGATAAATCTATTCAACTGACCGAAGATTAATTTCGGGACTTTTAGGCCATACAGATAATCATGAGAATAGTGCAGATGCCGTCTTATCTCGACCAATAGGTCAGAGAAATTTAGATATGCCAAAATAGCAGACATAATGTCAAAAGTGAAGTTCGGACGGCTAAGGTAGAACGGCTTCATTTGATTGTTAATTGCATTAGTTTTTGAAGATTTACTCATTGCATTTATTTTTTTTTTCAATTAAAGATATGTAAAATATGCGTATGTGTCTCATTTAAATTAATTTTCCTAATTTGACAATGTTCGTCACAGCGGACATGCCTAATCGAAACGTAATTAGCAAAGTCCGCTGTGACGGACATGTGTTTTCTGGAAAATGGAAAAGTGGAGATTTTTTAAAATATTTTTTTGAGTATTCTGTATAATATCCAAACATAGTTATATAAATAAAATCATGGTCAACCATTTTTTTTCATATTGCCAAATTAAGGGTTAGGAAGATTCAGATTCCGGATATAAATGGATGACCAGATTATCGACAACGTTCAAAGCGAAGATGAAAATTATTATGTATTATTTTGATTCAAGTAAGGAACATTGAGAAGAAGAACCCGTGCCAAAAAAACGAAAATACTGCGGCATTTGTTCCTATAAAAAAAGATAGTGTCAAAATTAGTGTGTTATAAATGTAAAAAATCTGTGTGTGGCGAGCACAAGGTTGACATGTGTGTAGACTGCTCCTAAAGTTTAGCTAGTCTTTTGAAGTCTGATTAGTTTTAATGTTTGCTCAAAGAATAACTGATTAGCGTTAAAAAAATAGATTTTCTAAAAAAAAAATTATGTTTTAGTTGATTTTGAAGAAGTTAATTTTTTTTGTTATAATTTATGCATATATTGTTGTTTCATTGTAATAAATAACTGTAATTATAGTTATAATTAATAACTTTGTTGTTTTATTGTTAGTTTATATTCTAAATTTAAATGTCTGCTAAAATATAAAAATAACTATTAAATAATATTTCTAAAATAGGGCTTTTATATGTGTACGCCTCTGAGACGTATATTAAGGCTTTGTGTACGTCCGAAATAGATTAGGCTTCTAGGGTTAATAAAAAAAAAACTACGTGTCTTAGTGAAATAATTTTTAGGTAATTCTCTAGCTTATTAAATTTCCTTTATTATCATAGCAAAAAATATATTACTTTACGATCTAAATATAGCAAACTGCGCGACGAAAACATTTTTTAAGGGTCATCTTTGTGACCTTTTTTCTACGAAACTATTATAATTACATTAAATATTTTTAGGTAAGTCTTTTCTTTAGATTCTCGACTTTATCCAAGTAAATTTTCTGGTTTGTAGTATATACCGATACGGCAAACTGCGTGACGAAAAATTTAGAGTTTTTCGGTGTTTCCGTTTGGACAACGCCTTAAGATATTTTAGAAGTACAACAAAGACAGCCAATATGGTTCGTACATTCCGTCCAATAGAAACTGAGTTAGAGAAGATAGCCCGTTTTTGATGCTCTCTAAGTTAGTTTGAACATAGATATGACACTTCATATTAATTATTCCGTCCTTTTTTTTTATATAATTATAAAACAAAGTTTCGGTAACTTATAATTCAGCAATAATTAACACATTTCTGTGTCAAGGGATACGCGAGGGATATAATTATTTTAAGTGATGGAATAATTTAATATTTATAAGGGTTGCTTGGTTTATAGGTTGATTTGATAATAGTTATATGTAGTATGCTAAGGAGCAATGAGGTTATTCTATAACAAATGGAAACCTTGCCGACTTTGATGCTATACAGAAACATTTCATTAAAATATCTTAATAGAACTTTATATTATTATGTTATTGTAATTAATTTTATTGTGAATTGTTACTTATGAGTTATAATATTTAACTTAACATGTTTTAGAATAACTTTTATTTAATTCTGATCAATCATTTCACGAGTTATATTATTGTAATGAATAATAAAAATGTTTTATTTTCCGAATTAGATATTTTACAAATACTTATTTATTGGAAAAATTAGACATTTACGAGATTTTTAAAATTGGAGCGTTTGAATTATTGTTAACTTAAAAAAACAAAATACATTTTTTTTTTATTAATATTTATCATCAAATCATTACGTATTCAGTAATTGCAATTCATATAAAATATTATCTACTGTGAATAAATGACTGTGTATAGATTTCTTCTTTCTCAAGAAACCAATATAAATATTCAATTTTTTATTAAGACTTTCTTCACCTGTCAACACAGAAGTACAAATTACGACAACATTTATCTACGTTTTGATCACAAAGTTTTGCCTACAGTTATTTATCGCATATAAAACTAGCGTAAAGATTATCTCGATACCAATCTCTATAGTAAAACAAACAATAAAAGAGAGAGATAGACAGAGACAGAACTATACAAGAAAATGAGAGGGAAAGATACTCTTCTTCCGGTGGCGTCGACGCAGGTGACACAAAATTTATTCTGAATTTGAAAACCGAAATATATTTTATATGGGGTACAAACGGCTTTTTAAATATGGACATCCTTTATTCTGCGGCGACGCCTGACATTTTTATATTTGTCGTCGATTTTATAAAAAGGTATTTGATTTATGGGAAAATAATGGTGGTTCACTGTGGTTGCGGAGTCTGCCATAGATTTTGAAAGGTGGAGATGCGACGGTAAAAATAAAAATGGATCGATTTAATTTAGATTGTACCTTTTGTGAAGAATTTAGTGTCAATAGTATAGTTTAATTAGATCAGCTGAGGCAGTGCTTGAATTTGTTTCTTAAAATTAATTATATATTTTTTAAATATTTTATTAATTGTATAGCACTTATATTTTTTTTTGATGACTTCCTGCGGCTGATATGAAGATGATGATGATGATGATAGCATGATTATGGTAATGGAAACAAATTTAATAATTGTACCCTTTTTTTACCTTTTTTCAAATGTTCACTCAAATTTGCAGTTTAGGTATATTTTTTTAATAACTATTGAAGTTATCATATTTTCGAACCCATTTAATTAAGATTGATTTAATTGAAAAAAGATAAGTAAATACCTAACTAATAAATTAAGAAAGATGTAGGTAACAATTAATTTATATTATAACGTTCTGTACTAAAGATACTCGTTAATAAGCATTCCATCATATCGAAAATTCACATCACATCTGTGGCTATTCTATACTCTTCACACAAATCATGTCCGAGTTATCGTGGGACGGATTCAGATTCTCTGCAAAAGCTCATAAATTTACGCATCGATGTAGATATCAACTTATCGATATTTCGTTAGTCAGGTACTACACAAGAAGGTTGTGTTTATTATTAAATAGAAATGTTTTTGGTACCATACTTGGAATATGATTCTAAAATTGATTTTGATTTATAGGATGACAGATGTGTGGGAAAGAGTATAAAATTTGGGGTCTTTCCCCTTTGGGACCACGACACTTTGGGACTACGGTGTCAATCGCGGAACGGCCTTTTTTGAATTGGCTGTTTCACACCAAGACCAAACCGTGGTCCGTTTGGTTTTGGTGATTTTTGTGATCCATATGTGTGACTTGATAAGTGGTGCTATTGGCTAAACAAGGTCTCTTAGACCTACAAGTTTTATAGTAGTACCTATGTTGTTGTTAGTAACCGTAGCATTATAACTAATTAATTATATCATCATAAAATATATCTGTCTATTTTTGAACTAAGAAAAATCAAGTGTAAAATTAAACTCACTCTTTGGCTCTTGGATCTCGACTACCAAACAACAGAGAAAATACTACTAGTCCAGGCGTAGATTCTGTGATATTTACTACTTCATCTTAACTCACCTGCTCACACAAACACATAACACACATACACATTTATCACAATCATCTCATACACATACACTAACAATACTAACACATTAATATAACTGAATTAAATTAAAATAAATTAAATTAATTTTGAAAATCACATGTATTCTCTGATATATTATTAGTAGGAGCACATAATACAAATTTAATTGTTTATTAATGATTTAAAAGGGTGGAGTCCTGGTGTCCCGAAACACAGGCCATTGAGCCTAGTTCAGGCACCAGTCTCCCACAATATAAATTTGTCCTAATATTTTTTTAATTATAAATTTTTGAAAGTTGTAAAAATTGTATATTGTGGAGAGAGAATAAATTATTATTATAATTATTATCTGTTCCTGAAATTTGACTCATTCTCTTAAATTTCTTTCAATTATGAACTATTAGAATATTTATCACGTATATATCTGTCATTCCTATCTATCACAAACGACATTATAATCATTGGTAGCCTAAAAATGTCCCACAGGGAAACCGCTCCTCGAACAACAAAATATGGCCATATTTCATCAGTCGATGATAGAAAACCCATTTAAAACATATTATTTAATACAAAATTAACATATATAAGCTGTATAATATTAATTTAGATACGGTTGACAAATTAAAACTACTTAAGATGATATAAAATGCAACCCTTTTTAGTGAGAAAAGAGTTTTTTTTAGGATAATGTCACCAAAGTTTTTTAAAACACAGTAGGGGTCAACTTTAAGTAGCCGATGTAAAATTTTGTGGTTTTATTTTTTGTCACTTAAATATATAAATTATTTAAAAATATTAGCTTTCACCCGCAGCTTCAGCTTCATCGGGTTGTGATTCATGGGAAATTTGTTTTTTAAATAAATTATGGGTAGCCGCACTTCAAATTCATAGATATAGAAGATATTACAAAATCGCTCGTTGTGGCGCAAATTAGGTGAGCCCTATGTTCAATAGTGGACGTCATTGGGCTGATATGATGATGATGATGATATTACTCGAAGTTTACATCAAGTCAGTGTTTTTTCCTAATATGCATAGAAACATAGCGGCACGCGGCATTTCTTGTTTATTATTTTTTTTACCAAAGGAAAAAGGGGTATTATCTCCATTACGCTAGCTATGTCAGTTCCCATGATTTTTCATCATCCTTCATCAGCAACCCATTAAGTGCCACTGATGGGCTCGGGTCTTCTCTCCTCTAACTAGAGAGCTAACTCACGCTGGCCTAGTGCGGGTTGGTGGATCAGACATACTCATAGAATTTCTTCTAGGGTATGTAGGTTTTTTCACGATGTTTTTCTTCACCGTTAGCAGATGGTAAGTCACTTGACTAGTACATATAAATTCCACAAAGTGGAATCATTACCATTAGGTAACCAAAATTCCATAAATCTGGCACATTTCGTAACTCCGGGCTGGTACTAGCATTGTACTGCATTTTTCCGTTTCCCAATAACCGTTCTATCTAATTTTATTGGCTACTCGATCGCCACCATGAACGTAAGCAAAATTTACTTTATGTACAGAGATTTAAAGTTCAAAACCCAACATTCTGTTTCCACGACTAAAAACGAATACATGAAGCAAAATTTAAATCACAAACATAATCAGATAAGATGTTCTCACGACATAAATAACTTTCAAAAGGTTCGCCATTCTTATCCGGAAGTGGCGTAATTTGTCCGAAGCTTACACTTCGTACATCGAGACAGCTTCCGGTGTCGCTGAAATAAACCTGCTTATGCCTGTCTGTACGACGTCGTGAAGATATCCGGTCAACGAGGGTTTAATTTAAAATTATTGAGTACATTGTTCACTTTAAGAATGGGGTTTAGTTTTTATATTATTCGTTGTAGGCAACAAAGAAACAGTTTTATATTTTATGGTAGCAAGTGCCAGAAGTGGGTCTATATAAGTAGATACAAATCATTGGATAAAAATATTGATAACATAATTATAAAGTAGGTAGTACTTATATAATTATTATATTTAAGGCGCTGTCCAAACGGAAACACCGAAAAACTCTCAATTTTTCGTCGCGCAGTTTGCCGTATCGGTATATACTACAAACCAGAAAATTTACTTGGATAAAGTCGAGAATCTAAAGAAAAGACTTACCTAAAAATATTTCATGTAATTATAATAGTTTCGTAGAAAAAAGGTCACAAAGATGACCCTTAGAAAATGTTTTCGTCGCGCAGTTTGCTATATTTAGATCGTAAAGTAATATATTTTTTGCTATGATAATAAAGGAAATTTAATAAGCTAGAGAATTACCTAAAAATTATTTCACTAAGACACGTAGTTTTTTTTTATTAAGAGAAATTCGCGAAAACACGTCTAATTCGACGCTTGATAGATTTGACTAAAGTCAAACATCTCAGCAATTTGAACCTTATGCGTTCACATGAGGTACTAGTGTAGGTTGTTTATTGTGCCCCCTCCCAGTCGGCGACGAGCCGTTAGAAAGGAAGGTCACGTCACTCTGATTAAATTTTTGGTTCACGCTATTTTCGTATTTTTTAAATAAACATTTTATTTATTTAGAAGAAAACTTCTTGGATACAAGAATCAATTATCATAACATTAATATCTTGCAACTATTCTCAATATCGGAGATAATATTTGCATTGGTTTTATTCTTATCACGTCACCGGTGGCCGGTGTTGCTAAGATGTCGCTGAGGCTAACAACCAGCGAGCGCTAAGACGGTGCTGTTACATACGTCACATGAACGTGGTGGCTACTTTATAATAACGTACAAAATTTAGAGTATTGGAAATAAACAATAATGATACCAAAGTTGTTGTCATTTTTTATGGACTGGCTATTACCCGAAATTTACTCTCGTCAAGCTCGAGGCATGCCATTGAGAGAAAACAATTCATATCGGTAAGAACAATTTATTGCAGATTTTTCATAAATCAAAAAATATACTGGGTCGTAAGAGAAGTTTCGATTTTGAAGGTTATCCAACTCTACCATATCGTTAGAGACAACAGTTAACTTTTGAAGGATCGCTACAATGTTTTTCTATTTTGGAAGATAATAAAGAAAATGTGCCCTGTTGTAGTAGACTTTTGATGAGATATAAGAATTTCGTTAAAGTCAAAGTCAAAAATTCTTCATTCATTTAAAACAATTGTGTATATACTTATGAACGTCAAAAACAGTTGTCAGCTAGTTTATTTCCTGCTTTAGTACCTAATTATAAAATTTTTTATTACTTATTATATTTTATATTTACATAAATTATTTTTTATTTTTGTTTGGTTTTTACAAAAGGACTGTTCACGTTATCATCACCCTATCATTACCTCGGTTGAATCCTGCTTAGTTGGCTAGTATCTGCTGTTCTCGGTGTACCTTGATCTAGCTAAATATTAGTTTTAAAAGTCGGAAGAAATATTCACTTAAGCCCTTTGAAAGTTATTAGATGTCATTGTCAATTTGATTGTAAAGAAAGTTTCCAAAGATTCAAAGACAAAAAAACGTTAGCTTATGCTATGTGTATTTTTTCATGAGAATAAACAAATATAATTAATATATTTAGGAAAAATACTTGTTTTTCTATTATATTTAAGAAGTATTTTAACAGCTTTAAATTAAAATTTATTGCACTTACGGATTTATTCATTGGGTTTATGTTGTAGAAATTCATTATGTAGTTTACCTTAGGTGATGATGATAAATATCAGCAGAGATCATCAACAATCTAGAGCTTGAAAAGTTATGGTGGACAAAGTTGAAAAAAATTCGCTAGGAGTGTAAGTACATAGTCAATAATTATTAATTAACTCATCATATTGTATATTAACTTTATTTATAATTATAAAATTATTACCTATTTACTTACATATCTACAACTTCTATTTAAAATACTATAAATAAATTATGACAAAAATAAATAAAAATAAATTGTATTCCACTTATATTTTTGTTTGCCTTGCCACAATCGACTGCACTTATATAGCAGTAATAGATTTATTATTAAACAAAAGAAAACATGGAATGTAAATTAAGTACTTAATCTAAAATATTAATATTGAAATTATTATTATTGTATTCTAAAAGATTGTTACAAATTATGTTTTGTTTTTAAACCGACACGTTCCACGTGCTTTTTGAAACCTAATGCCAATTATCTAGGCCACCCATTATACTTACTTAGTACCATGGAGGTCTTCATATTATTGAGTTTTGTAGCTTGCGTGGAGTTAATCAATATACAATAATCATATAAAATTTTATTTAATAAGTTAATCTTGACGTAATCTGTATCAGAATGTATTTGTTAGAAGCCCTAATAGTTGGCTGTTTACCATAATTTTATTGGTCGAATTAAGTGTAGCGTGCACTCACGCGCACCTCATTTTACTTCTTGCTAATAAAATATATAAGAAACTTTATATTTTTGTTTGTATGTTTGTTATTATTTTACGAGTGCTTTATTGAATGGATAAATATTGGAAATAAAATTAGGTGTTATGGATCACCAACCCGCATTGGATCAGCGTGGATGCGTGCGTAGTTTGTAGCCTAAACCCTCTCGGTTTTCAAAATAGTGGATAGGAGACCCTAGTGCAGTAATGGGACATTAATGGGTTGTTAATCAAAAAGGAATAAATCTACCAGAATAAAGTTTTGCTAATATTATATTACTCTAGTCGTAGGCAAATTTGCTGACACTACTTTTCGGATAACCTGTTACATTCTTGTGACTTTCATAAGTGTTACCTTGTAACCTAGATGAATAAACGAGATTTCATTTCATTTCATTCATTTCATTTCATTTCATTTCATTTCTATAAACCAGCTTCCGCCAGCGACTTCGCTTGCACCATATATCAGTTAAAAGCTTAGCTTATATCACTTTTCAGGTCCCAGACTGTCTCTATGTGAAATTTCATAAAGATCGGTTAAGTGAGTTAGGGCGTGAAAGCTTAACAAGCAAACAGTGTTACTTTCGCATTAACGTACAAAATTAGTAAAGATATTATTTGATTATCACCAACACTGACGAACAAAACTAGTCTACTATACAGTAGTAACCTGAAGGAAGTCGGTTTGATTTTGACTTGATTAGAGATTGGGTGGTCTGTGGAAGTTGTGTGTAACTGTACAGTTTGTGTTAGGATGTGTGGCTCCATGCAGATCTGGGGCGCGTGTCGCTTGTAGGCCTAATCTGTGAGGCATAGAGTAGAGAGATCATAGAGACATCACAGTCCTTGTTTCACCACTGGTTGATAAGTGTCTGATAACGACTCCGAAGCTTAGAAGTTACAGGTATTTTCTGGTGTATTTAGGTGCCAATAAATGCAATATAATTGAATTAGATATAGGTAAAAATTGCTTCTGGGGTATATGAGTTTCTGAATAATTATACCTTCACCGTGCCGATGGTAAATTATTTGATTAGTACAATATTTGTAATACATTAATGTGCGAATTTTTTACACTAATATCATTAAAATATTTTATTTAAAATACACATAAAAAACAAAGCAATGGTTTTGTGGGAATGCGACTTCAAAAAGATCATAAAAAGATGATTTTAGGTAAGAAACAGTTCACGCTGCACGGCTGCAACTCACCGGTATAAAGTAGTACTATTGAGGAAATAATAGCAATAAGATCTGCCTCAAAACCGATAAGAAGAAGAAGAGACTTTCAGTTGGAATTCAAATGCTTTGAGATATGTGATAGGCTGGCCTATACATCATAACGCTAGCCTTTTTTTTGGGTTGAAAAAATCCACTTTCGCGATTTGCTATCTCGCAAAGTTATCAATTTTGTATGTCAGCAGAAATAAGTAGTTCAAGCAGTAGTCAAGGTCCAAACATGACTTTTGTTAAGTTGCAAAGAGGAGGTACTATATTGCTGAGAGCTGGACACAGCTACCACAAAAAAAAAAAAATTTAACTCCATGTGTACTTTTATTTCGATCTTCACCATCAGATCCCTAGAATGCTCTACTGAAGATTTAATAAAAATATTTAAAACTCTTTATTGCTGACAGTACTTTTAACTTACTAAACAATCGGGGTCGATTTGGGGTATCTAATATTCAAGGGGGCGAGTTACAACATTAAAGTAATCGGGGGCATGATCCACGGGGCGAGTGGAGCCTAAGCCGCATTTTATATTACCTCTTTATTTATTTTTATTATCTCTAAAACGTCTATAGTTTTATACTCTGTATTACTACATAAAGTGGACACGCGCTACAGTTTAGTGATAGCCCGCGGCGCCGCTTGCTACTACAGTCTGCTTTAGTCATACAAACAATATAAAACATTAGCATGCGAAAGCATATTCAATTAAACTTATTGTAAAGTGAATTTTGACATGGAAATTGAAACTAAACTGCCTTTAAAAACGCAATACATTGAGTTTTTTTTTCGGCTGTCTTTGGTGGCGCACTGGTGAAGTTCGACTGCCATCATATACAGGGTGGAATTTTGTAATGCGACCTGGAGGGAAAGTACTTTAAATACTAGAGATAGATAATTTTATTAAAAGGAAACATTCCTTTATTTTTAAAAAGAAATATAACTACATTTAACAATTTTCGAAAATTCACTTATCATAACCCAGGAATCGAACCAGCTAAAATTCTAAAAAATAACACCTTGTACTTTTATGGCGTTCACCGATAGGGTCAATCATAAGGATCGAATCTCTCTAACAAACGTGGTTAATTAAATAAAAACAAAACCATAAAATCTTAACTTAGAAATTCCATGAGTCTAGTTAAAGTACTTTTACTCTTATGTTCGTAATTAATAATTAGTAAGTTAGATTTTTATGGTTTTATTCTTATTTAACTAACCATTTTTGTTGGTATGATTCCATTCTTATGGTTAACCCTATCGATCAATGCCATAAAAGTACAGGATATTATTTTTTTGGAATTTAACTAATTCAATTCCCGGGTGTAGCAAGCGAATTTCCGAAAAAGTTTGAATGCAGTTTTGTTTCTTTTTAAAAACAAAGGAATGTTTCCTTTGAGTAACATTATCTATCTCTAGTATTAAGAGTACTTTCCCTCCAGGTGGCATTACAAAATTCCACCCTGTATAAGAAAATGTCTCTAGTAATATAAGAGCAGTGCTTCATATAAAATAGTAATCCCACGTGATGATCCCACGTCATACGACGAAAACGATACGTTCGACGAAAACAAACTAAAGTTTGATAGAATTATACTTTTAAAAAAAATCCAAATTTCATATAATTTACATAGTATGGTGTTTTTTTCTTGTATCATTATGTGATATTTTAAAATTTAACAAATTATTGTAACTACTTTGACGATTAAAAAGAGTGGCCTGAGTTTTTTTGCTAAGTTCTTCAAAATTTCCAATTTCTGGGTATGCCTCAAATCCACTCGATAAGAAGAAAAGATATCATCTGGTGAGAAGAGACTATGCTCGACGGTAGGACGTGAATTATTGACGATCCAAGATGATAATTTGCGTGTAAATGATCACTTAGTTTAAAAGTAAGGTTCCTTACAGTTCTTATAAGAAAGAAGCCACCGTTTATTCAACCACAGAAACTTTCTCAGTACTAATACATAATATTAACTTGACCGTATAATTTGTAAACAATGACTACACCTCAGAGAGAGAAAAGTAATTTCTCTTCCTGAATAAACCACAGGATACACCAACATTGGGTTTTTAAAAGGACGTATGTGAGGTTCTAATGACAAACAAAATTGGTCAGTATAAAAATGATCCATATGGAAAAAAAGATTTTAATATAACCTGTGAAACTTAGCTTCTTTAAATTTATTTGCATCTGCGAGACTTGAGCCTACGAAAATGGTGACCCATTCTAGTGCTCTGCCAACTGAATTCCAAAATTTTGCTATTTACTATACTTATAACCTAAATTATATTCACCCTTGTTTAGGTCGATCGATTCCTTGTTTTTAATAATAATCTGGTATTCTATTCATAGCCGCAGCCTCAAGGAAAGAAAGAATAAAAAGAAGGTAAGCAATTTATTTTTAAATAGCGGCTTCACTTCCATGGATGTTTGTCTGACCACTACCATGCTTCTATTAGTCTAAGCGAGGTGATAAAAACCTATAGCATCCCAATAAATGTGCTATTCAATACTAGAATAATTTAGTAATTCGAACCAGAACGACTGTGCAAGTGTGCAAGAGACACGCTTCTGTGAAAACACTTGTCAAAATCAATTTGCTATGAAAGGTAACCGATGTTGGCTGAATGGATAAGGGACCGGTGTGCAAATCACGCGGTCCGAGTTCGATCCCGACCAGCAGTACCAATGTGGATTCCACTTTGTGGAATTTATATGTACTAGTCAAGTGACTTACCATCTGCTAACGGTGAAGGAAAACATCGTGAAGAAACCCCCCATACCCTAGAAGAAATTCTATGAGTATGTCTGATCCACCAACCCGCACTAGGCCAGCGTGAGTGGATTATGGCCTAAACACTCTCAGCTCCCTAGTTACAGGAGAGGAGACCCGAGCCCAGCAGTGGGACTTAATGGGTTGCTGATGAAAGGTAACCATATTATGCGATAACTTGTCTTTGAAATTTATTTTTTTATCATAGGTAAGTTATTATAAATACCTAATCTGAAATATTGTTTAAAAGTGCAATATTTACTAACAACACAAAGGTGAAAAAAATATGGTCTTAAATGATATTCTCGTATGGTGTCCAAACTTGTGCCATTCATGCCTGTAAAACGTAGACAATTTTGGATAAACTTACCGAATTGTGATACATCGGAAGATTTAGTGACAGGGGAAAAATTATTAGGGTACAAGTCTTTTTTTAAAATAAGCGCATTAAACAAAAAATCTCTTCAGTTTTATAATAGAAGTATAGTTATAAGTTATAAGAAAAACAAAATACATAACAATTCATGTCTAACAATATACGTTCGGTTGTTTACAAGTTACGTCTTGTCGGTAGCAGAAAGACAGGTTCCAGTAACACCCAAATTACTCAAATTAGAACATATGAATGAGCTTTGAAATCTTTTCAGATCTCGTTCATTCACCTCGCGTCAATCGATTTGTATAAACCAAACTCATTACCTACTTTTGTTTGGGTAAACGTCGGTTAAATTCAATACCTGTAAGTATGAAAGGTTATAATAGCCATTATGCAAGCTTTAATCTGGTTACCTCATCTGTTTTCCCGACAAAACAGTTGGAAAGCTTCTACAGGGAACCATAAATTAATATTAGGCTTTATTGACTGGACTTAGTAACTAAATTTGGTTATATTTTTAGCTTCTTCCCTTATACTTTTCCAGTTATGCTAGTTTTATGTGAAAGTAAAAGAAGACTAGATAATCTTTCATGTTAACTGTTTATTATAATATAGGTATTAATTTGTTATTCCTTGTATAACGTCAAAGTTTGCAATATCACACTCGTCACAGGTGTCGAACTTGAACCTATTTAGGTTCAAGTTCGTGTTCGTATTAGTGACAATTTTAAATACGCTACATACTCGTAACAGTTTCACCAATAAACCTGTCCACATGATTTTAATAATAATACCAGCATTTTAAAAATACTTTCACTTAAAATCGCCTTAATAAAAAGTACGTTAAATAAATTCCAGGTTGATTATCACAAATCCTAATCTGCCCAGGTGTGGGAGTGGGCAGTGGGCATTGCGAGCGTGCGACGGCGACGTGCCGAGCGGAACATCACCTGCGCGTGCGCCGCCTTGTGACACGAGCCGCGCTGGTGTATAGATGGGACTAACAAATATCGATATTATTATCTTTTTCAACAAATTTATTTTTACACAAAAGTTATTGAATGCTTAACTGCCTTGGTAGCATTCTCGAAGTAGGTATTCAGAGACATTAATTAATGGGTTGTAATGATGATGATGATGATACATGATCATACATGATTGGACATTTCTTTACCAGAAGCCTAGTTTTTAGCTCTTTATTTTTCTTATTATTTATAGAGTTTGTTGGTTCAAGTATATCCTCAAATGACATATAGTTTTACTATGTAACGGCTGATTCAGTTCGTCAACTTTTTTTTTTATTGCCTGAAGTGGCAGACAAGCTGGCGGCCCACCTGATGGTAAGTGGTTACCGCCGCTTTTGGACGTTGGCAATGTTAATAATAGGTAGTAGTATTGCAATTCAAATCAACAGTTCAAGGATTTGTTTTGGAGCGGTAATTAACTAAATATCTCAAATTTTTCAACGTTTTATGTAATATGTTGTTTCTTTTATTTAAATAATACCAAGAACATGAATGTATTGTCACTATTATTGTAATATAAGATGCTCCTTTTGTACAAATAAGTAAAAATATTTAAAAATTACAAACATTAATTATTATTTACCTCTTTCTATCGATACAATAGATTTCTATGACATCACTATCCAACCCCACGATTGTTAGGGAAGATACCCCGTAGTTGCGCGTACGTCGGGGCGCGTGCCACCTTTTTTCTTCATATTGACTTGCGTCACTGCAACCGACATGCACTAAAACTATTTCACGGCAAAACCGACTTAATGTTACCCATTTTTCAGTATATATTACTTTGGCAATAGAAGTGAGAACACTGATATTTAAAATTGAATTTTATATACGTAGCTGAAAGGTTTATTTTAGGTTGTATTGAAAAATATAGGGTGCGTTGTGAAAATAAAATAATTGAAGCAGGAATACACAGTAATGTTTTGTTAATTTGAATACGACGAGTTTTTTTTTTTGAAGAGGGGTAAGTGCGCACGCGTCGATAAGAGGTTAATTATTTAGAACTAATTCCGAGTTGGAATTCCGTTATTGTTGTGCAAATGAGGTTCTATTTGAATAATTATGTTAAAATAGTTTTATGTCTTTCTGTAAATAATAATAACTAACAATAGATAACTTGAGTTGAATGTCTAAGTCACAGAACCAAGATAGGTTACTTTCATTGTTCTGTGGTCTAAGTCCAGCAGTGGACTTCATTGGGCTGATATGATGATCTTTAGTAATAGTAATACTTACTATACAAGCAAAGTTACTCTGTTAGTTTTTTCTTACGCCTTCACGATTTAAAAAAGACCGGCATACAAATCACACGTACCGAGTTCAATTCAATTCCAACGATATGGATCAAATATGGATTTCACTTAGTGGAGTTTATGTGGCTTACCATCTGCTAACGATGAAAGAAAATAACATGAAGAAACCCATATGCCTACCGTATAAAAGAATCTAAAGATATCTGATCCATCAAATCGCGTAGGCACGTGTGTGTGGATTGTAGCTTAAACCCTTTCAGCTCTATAGATAGACGAGAGAAAACCTTTGCAAAACCTTTGCCTTTTTTTTTATTAAATTAAGTTTTTACAAAATTAAAACTATATTTATTCACAGACTGCCCCTAATGGCTGCATAGCAATGTGTAAAGTGATGCAACCACAGAGCCTTACTTTTTACTTTCTGTTTAATATTTAGTTTGTAACATTCATTATAATTCGTTAATCTAACGGTGTAGTGCTCTGCTGCATCACTTTACACGCTACCCAAATTGTAAATTACAAAAGATTGTAACTATCCATTTTATTTAAAAAGAGTGGTGTGAGTTTCTTGCCAGTTCTCTCCTCTCATAACTCCACCCCGTCAGCGAACTGGTCGTAGGCAAATTTGCTGACACTACTTTTCGGATAACCTGTTACATTCTTGTGACTTTCATAAGTGTTACCTTGTAACCTAGATGAATAAACGAGATTTTATTTCATTTCATTTCATTTCAAAGCAGTTAAACATTTTTCATTTTTTAAAGTCAGTTTCTGGCTTACAATTACTAAGTATACATTATTCACGGTACTCTTAACTCGTAAATTAATTTCAACGTCCCCGATGAGTGGTACCCTCTATCCAGAGTTACTGAACGATAATTTATAGTCAATTGAGGGGCATGACACCACACGCGACCAATGAGCTGGAAATTATATGTACACACCCTTATGTGGCCAATACTGGTGCATGGTGAAATATGGGACGTTAATGGCTTACGAATATATTTATATCGGTATCTAGCTTTACACAGTAGCACAGAATGGGATTGGTGGATTTGTGGAAAAGCTCCAAAATCACCATTGATTTAAAAATATAAGTAAGTTATACATAATAAATGGGGATTTGTGAACCTTCTTCCAGAAATCCCCATTTCAAGCTTGAGGATATGGCAATGAGGATTTGGGGAAGAAGAGGCCATAAATCCCCATTAATTGGGCATGTCAATGGGGATTAATGGAATAACCCGGATAAGTAGCCTTTCAGTTAGCCTGCGTCATACCACGGCCATATTAACTTCCATATTCTTTTTTTTTATTCCATATTCGGTCCAAAGTCATTTTTGACTATTGTTTGTAGTATTTGTCCAACTTATATCGCAATCGTTTTCCAGGTCTGCTGGGGGACTGTCTGTTTTTGTCAGGTTTTGGCTCAACAAGGGGATTGAACCTGGGACTTCTATCGCAGTAGTCATCTACACTACCGCTACGTAACATTTTCATTATATTAATAAGTACCTAATCATTAACATCCTCCCCTCATAAGGATATTCGTCAAATGAACCCCAAAGTCAATTTGAATCATTACATTAGAGGCACGTGTGTGATCACGTCACGCGATCATCAATGATGGCTATCATCTGTTATGAGTTATATCAATATTGGGTTAGATTAGCTTGGGGTAAATAAATATGATTGTTATAACTAGATCTATTTTTAACCGACTTAATCAATTCAAAATCCGGGCTGATATTTAATGACATAAATAAATCTATAAAGACCTAAATTTTCATGACAGAAAAACTCAAATACATTTTTACCCAATCTTGGAAATCGAATTCAGAACTTCTTGCACAGTTAGTCACACAAGTTTCCGATACGTTACCAAGGCAGTGAGAATAAGAGTTATTGTACTTATTCTTACGTATATACCTTAGGACTACCTAGTAAGGTTTAAAATGCCGTTTAATTCCCTTTTTTAATTTCAATATCTATCTATTCAAGATCTAGTATTCATGAGATATGGGCTGTCATGAATACTAGATCATTTAGACCACACTTGATATTTTAATTTACTTATATTATTAACACGAAAATTAAGCTGTTAATTAAAATATTTTCAATTGTGACCGCTAATTAGCAATATAATGAAATATTATTATCATTTGTAACTGGACTGTAAACATTTTGTTCTGTCAAATGATTTATTTAATAATAATAATTATAACTCCCAAATTTCTATTTAATAATAATAATAATATTCTACCACATTCACACAGCGCCATCTAGTCCCAAAGTAAGCAATTATATTTGCTTGTGTTATGGGTACTAATCAACTGATATACTACTTAAATACATTTTTTTTTTGTAAATACATACATATTATAGATAAATTACACCCAGACACAGAACAAATCTTTATGCTCATCACACAAAAATTTGTCCTGGGTGGGGATCGAACCCACGACCTTCGGCTTAGCAGTCAGGGTCACTAACCACTAGACCAACAGGCCAGTCAATCTATTTGGCCATTTTGTTTTCTTTTTAATAATGGCAACGCCTGTACTAAGGAACGAACCTTGCTTTACAAACATACATTTAACGGAGTCGAACCTACGTCACTCAGTAAGATGTTTTTTGTGGCGCGGTTACCATTATGCGCTACGCCACAGTAACAGTCCTATTATCATATATTGAAAAGTTACTTGTGCTGGAAGCATCATCATTAGCAACCCATGAATGTCCCACTGCTGGGCTCAGCCCCTTTGGACAAGTGGTAATCGATTCGATCTATCTATTCTATTAACACGTCAAATTAGTATATTGATCACGTGACATGTCGATAGCTTATGTCAGGTATGATCCTAGGTCTATGGTTCAAATGTATTTAGAAATATTTCGATTCGAGATCAGCGATTTGCTGATCTCGAATCGAAATATTGGGGGGCAGGTCTCTATTTAGAGAGCCGAGAGGATTTTTTTTTTAGTTTTAATATAAATACTTCTAGGGGTTTTCAGGTTAGCAGATAAATCACTTGACCAGTACATAATTATAAATTCCACAAAGTGCAATCCAGATTGGTATTGTGCTGGTCGGAATCGTACTCAGACCACATGATTTGCATGCCGGTCACTTATCCATTCGGCCACCATCACTTATACGCACGCTTGTATACCCTTTAAAAAATACCAAATTTTAACATAAATTCTCCGCGTAAATCATATTTCAAATACTAAAGGCATATAGGCTGCGGCCAACCCTTAATTCTTTAACAACGGTTGTTACAAGTGAATCCGCAGGGCATAGTAAGCAATACAAAATGTTGAGTAGCCCTGGTAACCGCGGCTCGCAATAAACAGCTTCTCTCGCTCGTCAAACATTATGCCGGCTCCCGATGAAAATATAAACAGATATGTTAAGGAGAAGCTACAACTTGTCATAACTGAAATTATTTATTAAAATTTAACAGCTACCTATCTCTTGTTCCCGCAAGCGGCAGATGAGGGTATATTTAGCCAGCTATATTACCTATCTAATTATTGCAATAAACAGGTCAAATTTTCCTATTCCGGTTTGATGAACTGATACTGAGAATTAAATTTTTTTTTTTTACTATAACATTTATTCAATAAAATATTTACACATAACTTAAAAACATACACAGCTAACCTATTAAAAGAAAAAAGAACCAGATACTCTATTTATTACAGGAAATTCCTATAAATAGAATATCTGATTAAGATCAGATTCCTGAGGAAACGTACCCAAAAGCCACATTACCGCGTTGGATAGCAATAGCAAGGCTAATGCGTTGCCCCAGGTAGAAGCCAGCCCTTGGATCATGTGATACCTCAGAAACACGCTTACAAATTTCACGATAAAATTTGTGAGCGTTTGGCCCCCAAGGTCCAAGAGTTTCAACCCCAAAAGGCTCAAAAATGTAATTAATTTAAATTATTTAAATTATTAAATTAATTTACAAATTTAAAACTGCACTGCTTGTAGCACTTCCCCTTAACAAACAAAGCGGACATTGTACAAACAGAGGTTACAGAGGTCGCGTATTTGAGCGCATTGTCATCTCGTATGACGTCATCACTAGTATCAACAACGTTTTGTGTTAGCTTATTGGACTACATGGAGTTTTGGCAACCGACCCGCGCTTTGTAACAGTTTTATTTTTGGGCTTTGTGCCTCTGTTGAGTCGCTAATTGAAAACGGGTGTATTTTGATCGGCAATCTTCTTTCATCTTATCATGTGTAGCCAACGACACTACTGGACCATACCTATTGAGTTGTCGTTTACAAATGTTTTGGGTAGGTAATTACATACCTTCATCGTAGTGAAATTCTAATAAACTTATGTCGTTATCTTGACTGTTGACTGGCCTGTTGGTCTAGTGCTTAGTGACCCTGAACGCTAAGCCGGAGGTCGTGGGTTCGACCCCCACCCAGGACAAATCTTTGTGTAATGAGCATAAAGGTTTGTTCTGTGTCTGGGTGTAATTTATCTATAATATGTATGTATTTGCAAAAAAAAAATGTATATAAGTAGTATATCCGTTGTTTAGTACCTACCCATAACACAAGCAAATATAATTGCTTACTTTGAGACTAGATGGCGCTGTGTAAATGTGGCGGCTCTGGGGTGAACTTCCTACAGCGGTGTTTCCTGAGCGCTATGACATGTCCTTCTTCAAACGAGGTTTAAAGAGAGCTATCCTATCAAGGTAGGCAGCGGCCTGGCTGTGCCCCTAGCATTGCCAACGTCCATGAGCGGCGGTAACCACTTACCATCAGGTGAGCCGTCTGCTCGTCTGCCACTTTAGGCAATAAAAAAAAAATATATATATATTATTATATTATATATTATCAATTTATTAGTCAATCAACGGAATTATCTTACAGATTTACTCGGTGTGCTAATTTTATTTTCCAATCACATACCTAACCAGTCGGCAGTGATATTGTTACCAAAATGAACTATAATAGCTTATTTGTTATTGTGCACAGCCCCCCTAGACATGTGGCAAAACGCCGAATTTATTCGAAATATTTAAATATCTCTTTAATACATTTGAAACAAGGAACTTATATCTCCTAGCTAGTTAGGAGATAATATTATAAGTTCCTTGATTTGAACACATCGCTGACATTAGCTATCGACATGACATCAATGTACTAATTGACATGTTGATAGTACAGAGAGATTGAATCGATTGCCACCTGTCTAGAGAAGGACTGGAGTGTTGTCAATAACATCTCATAAAAGATCGAATGTCGTGGCTTCAATTTCCGAACGAGACAAATAATTCATAGTGTTTTGTGTAATTCATAGACATTTGTTTAGAAATGTACCCGGTTAATGGACAGATCAAACATAACTGGCAAATTGTGGATATGTTGCACATCTGCCTACCTCTTCGAGGAAGAGTCCTGTTTTGTTTCACTGTACAAAAAATAACGGATATGATTGGCAGCTTCTTAATAATCTCCACGTATGCAACAAATTATTTTCTTCAATTATTAGCATTTTAACACCTTGACCAGGCTGCCATTATCCTTTGCATTGGTGAGGTGAAGTGGCTCAGCCGCAAGTCGAACCTGCACCCGTGTAATTTAAGTCCCGCCGGCATATAATGCAATAATAACGCCACTCATACTTAAATAAACATGCTAACGAGACAGCTCTGTCTACAGGATGTTTTAAGTTTTCATCATATCAGCCGTAGGACGTCTATTAGGACATAAGCCTTATCAAAAGATTTCTAATAGATTCAGTAATAGCACGATCCTGCTGTTCGGATCAGATCTGTCCTGTTTTCACTTTTAAAACAAACGTATGTATAATTATGTTTTGGCATCATGCTATATTAACAACGTGTTTCCGAATACGGAGTGGGCTTCGGGAACACAAAATTATCCGATTGGTATGTGTCTCCTATCCCATTCCAATACACGGCAATTTGACGTCACGTTTCTATTAGACGAAATCATCTTATCATCTATATAAAGACTACTTTTTTCAATGAACTTCTAACAACCAGATATTGCTATCCCTCTTAAACAATACGAGCGAAAGAGATAGCTAGATTGAATCTCGAATTGATATTATTATTTAAAGAAACGCCACTAAACCCTTACATTTTACCAACAGCCTGTATACCAGTTGCACATCATATTCATAACCGAAAACCGTCAAAATAAGAATATTTTCACGCGTTAAGGAAATCTTAATGTCAATAATTGTTTACCAGCGCGGAAGTCGCGTGCTTACAGATAAATACATGTTACGGGTTCAGTTCCCGAGTCGTGAAATGAGGCAAAGTGTTGGAAATCATCCCAACAGGCGCGACGACCTCCCCAAAAGTAGTTATGAATAATTTAAGATGCCAAAATTTTGACAAATTGAACTGGGCCCTTAAAAATAATCAACACGTGTCTCAGGTCTCATACTTAATAATTTATAGGTAATAATTAGCTGATCACAATCATTTGGAACTCGCTTGCATTTGATATCAACAATGATTGAGTGATGCTTGTTCAAAAACTTGGCAAACGGTATTAATGGATCATTAGAAAAGTGTTCACATACAAACTTAAAATCACTGAATAATATTCTAAATCCTACGTTTGAGATTCCAAAGCCTTGTTGACCAACAACCCCATTATTAATTACCTATTAATTAGCGTTGACGAGGGATGATGGTGGCCGAATGGATCTATAGATGACCAGAATGCAATTCATACCTGTATCAGGTGACTCCACTCTTCCATTTCGGTTTACATTACAAAGATAATAGGTTAATTTTACAATAATGCTTAGAATTTAAAATTATCTGATCGTAGTGCAAATGATGTAAGTATGTGTGTGTGTGTATGTGAATTTGTTAAAGTAGTGAAGCAATGATTAACGCATTAGCCTTGCTATCCAACGCGGTAATGTGGCTAGCCTTTTGGGTACGTTTCCTCAGGAATCTGATCTTAATCATATATTCTATTTATAGGAATTTTCTGTAAATAGAGTATCTGGTTTTTTTTTTTTAATAGGTTAGCTGTGTATATTTTTAAGTTATGTGTAAATATTTTATTGAATAAATGTAATTATCTTTAAAAAAAAATTATTCAGTCATTTGATGAATTTCAAAAAGTGCTTTTCTGTCTCATCATAATAGATTTTTTCACCGGTTTTCTTATCAGTTGTATGCGACTTGCATCCAATCCTGCTGATGGAGAGAGCTACAAAAATGCAAAAATAACATAATTTGTTAATATTGGTGTTTAGGTACTTGATTCTTGTTTACATGCCTTGAAGGGCAACTTAATGGCCTTCATTTGAAGCTATTACTCCAATAAATGTTACCAATTTAGTACCTAACTTTAACTAAGTACTATACTTAACGCCAAAATTTTGACAAATCATCACTCGCAAAATACGGAGAAGTTCGCGTCTGTACTGACTACATTTGGTTCCGTAATCTATTAAATCTGTTACTTTATAGTGTGTATTTCAAATTCATCATCATCATAACCCTCATCAGCCTTTAGCTGACCACTGTTGAACTAAGACCTCCACGAAGATAGACCAGAGCGATAGATGTCGAGCAATCGTCATCCATTGGTGACTTTCTATCTGTTTTTTGTCATGCAATGCTTTTACCAATACCTATATGATTATATCGAAAATTACATGCACCTATCTATTTCCTAATCAACCTAGGATGATACCATTTTTAAGATTTTCATTTTTAAGAGGTCCTATCGTATATAAAATATTTTTTAAGCTCTCGCAATTTTTTAATATTCAAAGGTATAATTTTAACTTTGCACTTTCTGTACAAAATATAATAATGTAAATTTTATATAGAATCTCATACATTTTAAAATAATAATCTTATTAAAATATAATAGTCATCAATACAAGAAGGGATGGATTTAATGCTATTTGTAGGTATATTGGATTGGTAATCTTTTCATTGTAATTATTTATGTCAAGAAAATGGAGGAGTGGAACGAAAAGTAGCAAAAAGCATTATGACAAAATATCCATATTTGTTTAGTTGCAACAAACCATTTTACATAGAAAGGGATTTTGTAAATTACGAGACCCTAAAATGTGCCAATGACTCGTCGGAATTTTAAAGAGACACGTCTCATGAGGTGTCAGAAATGTATTTAAATACTTGAACCTGTACCCAACAGTAGTTGTCCACTTACTGAAGGTTTTAGGCGAATACCCACTTATATATTTTCATTTATTGAGTTAAAACAAAGGGGCCGTAGCCGTGGGGTCGCGTGCCACTTACAAATTAACAGAGTGATTCGCTTCGAGGCTGAGAGAGCTGAGCAGAGCTGTGTTTTCTTTTAGGAAATATGAGGAATGTTTAGGTATATTTTTGTGATTGGAGACAAACATAAAATAAAAATCATGAAAACAATTATTATTTACATAACAAAATAGGTTGGGTTTAATCCTGACTTAGATTTTAAACAACATTCACACTAAAGAACAATAAATTCATTTATCAATCTAAAACTAAAATTCAAAATAACTTTACCCAACCTAAAATAGTAGTCTTTATTTTTATCACGATAATATAGGATTTGTCTGCTTGAGTGGAGACCGCGACTCGGCAAGCCTAGAGTAGGATTCCTCCAGCTAGGTGGACCGACAACCCACCACCCAACCGACAACCGACCGACAAAAAGATCGTTGGGTCTGACTGGATGCGGAAGGCAGAGGACCGAGTGCTAGGAGAGGCCTATGTCTAGCTGAAATGATGATGAATAAGGATGAATAATTTACATGTCTCAGAGTATCAACTACAGGGTATCCGACCGGAATAATTCCAAAATTCGTATCCACAAGACGCCGACAAGCTATCATTGTGCTTTTAAGACAATTACATTTATTTTATTTTAAACACATCTACAGCGTACTAGAAGTCGTAGTAGTTCTTTTTTTGGGCACTTTTCAGCTCCTATTGACCGTAGAGCCTTTCTTGATAAATGGGCTATCGAACGCTAAAATTTTTTTTCTAATCGGACTAAATAAATAAATAAATAAAATAAAATATCTTTATTTCAGATCTTTCGATCCATAAAATTATAGGTACTAAATATAAAACAGAATAAATTATTAATAATTTTGTTTAGTATTGGGTTAGTAACAAGATAGCACTTATAGTCTATATTAGTATAGACTATAAGTGCTATCTTGTTACTAACCCAATACTAAACAAAATTACTAAACACTTCACAAAATCTTACAAAATCACTAAAGCTCCGGAGATTAGCGTATTCGACCAAAAAAAAAAAACAAAGCCTTAATATATTATCTAGTATAGCACTGTAAATACTTACTTTATTCTAGGTAACGCGTTTCGTACGTAACGCGTGCTATATAATAAGCAGAGCATATTTTTCGGCCATCTTATCAAAAACGAATACACTGAAACTATAATTACTGTAAAGATGACACAGGTAAAGGCGGCAACTTTAACAAAGTAATTTGAAAAGAAAGCATACATATGTAATTATTATTAAACAATATTTTCACATTAATAAGATATTTCGTTCAGAAACATTACATTTTAACACGTGCTCAAACGACATATGGTTGCCATCTTGAAAAAATGGCGTCAGATGGCGGGAAAAAACATTCAAATGATGGAGGAAGTGATTTTACGGATACAATAATATAAAAACAAGTATCTTTTTAAATAAAAAGGATGTATATTAATTTATGTAATTGTTAACCCTTTCTATAAACATGTGTTGGGTTAACCCTTACGATTCAGTTTAATTTCGAATTTGTTTTGATTGGGACGTTTTTGTTTATGGGCTTGTATCCGGTAGTTTAGACTTCCGTTTTATATGCCTCTTAAGAGATAAGAATTTTATTTTTTCTAGGGATCTCGGAGGCTGGTCAGATGAAAAACTATTTATTTTAATCCAAATTTAAAAAAAAGTCTTGAATAGAGTCACACAATCTCATTGGAATAATGTTTGCGGGTCACTTGGGCATAAAATTAATGTACTTAGGTGGTTAATATTACTCTATTTAAAATCTTATCAGAAATTACAATATAATATAAACTTGATATAAAACGCAATTAATAGCTGAAAGATAGGCACGGGATTTTAGCAACCGAAACCCTTAGGGCATCCGTTATTAGACTCAAATAGACTAATAAGTCTATACTTAATAAATAGAGCACACCCACAACTAGGAACGACATAGATAGCTTACAACGGATAGGTACCTAAACCGACTCTGACAGCTAGTTGGAGATATTTACGATTCTAAATAAATATTTGTGTTTTTTACTTTTTATTTCATAGCCTTTTTTTCAAATAATAGGTAAAAGTGTGAAGGTAAATAAATGATGAGATGGGAAACTGGCCATTTGGATCTAATGAAACACATAAAAATAACAAAAAAACAAACACTATTTTTAAATGCGGCCTCTTTGGTTAGTCCTATTAAAATAAAAATTGGCCATAAGAGCATCAAAATAATTGTGAAAAGCCATTAAAATTTAAAAAGAGAAGTTTATTTTTCTGGAAACTTAAAGGCATTCTCTTAATTTTTTTTAACTTTTGCAAGCAGTTCTTTGTGCAATATTGACATTGAAACGTATTCTCATTTCATTTTCTTTATTTTTTGTTCCTTTATGATATATAATGCGTAGTAACTATGTGTAATAATATTTATTCATAATAACAAACACATCATAGCGTTTTACAAATAATGTACATATAAACAATATTAAGTAGTACCCCAATGAAACTGAACCTATGAAAACTGATGACAATTTTAATTTGATTGAGGACATTGCAGTTTGAATTTTGACCACAAAAAGCTCCAAACCTGACATCAATTACGTCACAACAGAATTTAAAATAGAATTTTATATTTAAATATCAGAATAGACAGCACTTTGTGTTCAGAAAAATGTCTAACCAATCTTTTCAAACAATTTTTTTTTTTTGGCAAAATCAATTCAATGACTATCACATAAACGACGTCATAAAAATCGTAGCTATTAAGTTAACCAGACCGCCCATAACGATTCCCATGATATAACCATTACGTATAGTATCAAAATTTATGCAAAACTCGGCGTTAAATCTGTAGAAATGGTTTCATAACTGCGTGAACACAGCAGGGAGTATTATGAACCTTTATTTTATAATAATGTGAAGTATTTTTGATATAAATAAGAACTAGAATGGCTTAGCAGTAGTGTTGTAAATTATTTGAATACTTTTAGTTCTAATAGTCACCAGTTTGTCATGTTTGATAGAGTCACTATTCATTTGTTTTTGATGTTGGCAAATTAATTTGTCTTTTTTGTGGCAAGAAAGATTTTTGATGTTTTGATTCTTTTTAGTATCTTTTTTTTGACCTTATTTCATAACTCTCTGGCTAAGAATGTCAATTTATTATATTAAACTTTTTACATCTTAATAAACGTAGAACGGTAAGAAAATATTTGTAGAAATTAGTTTAGTGTGGTTTTGCTCAAATAGTATGTTTTTAATCTTAAAAAAAAAAAAGTACTTAAATGTTAAATAAAACGTAAATGATCTTTATGTTCAATTTAATTTAGATTCGTTTATTGTGGTGTAGTTTTATTAGTAGGTATGTCAAGTAGCTACATAATTAAACTACCTTTATATAAAGCAAAAAAAAATGAAAAAAATAATATATCATCTCAAATGCCGGCATCGTATCAGCCTATTGCAGTCCACTGTTGGACATAGACCTCATCTAACACGCGTCATATGTCGGCATATCAAAAGCAAACTTTTTATTTCATTCCTTTATAAACTATAATATTTAATTATCTATTCATACCGGAAGAATTAAAAAATCGTACCCTTTACAAGAATTGGCAATAATAAATCATAATATTTTTTATTTTACCACCTATCAACGACTAAGTGAAAACAAAGAGAAACTTTTTTAAGTTTTACTCTTTTACTCTGCGGGACATTTTCCGGGCCAACTCAACTCTGCAGCTATCAAAATATTTTTCAGCTCTTAGTCCGTTTTAATAAGGTGGATTTCTCATTTTACGAGTGTCAATTTAGTTTTATAGTTGCATGTCAGCTCTGTCAATAGAACTTTTTGGCGGCAAATCTGTCTTTTGTGTAATATAATAGTGAATATTATTATGTTTTATATTAAAAGTTAACTCCATTGTGTATTATTATCCGTGTGAAAATTGAAAAAGATGATTTTAACGGTTTCATTTAACAAAAGTTTATAATTAGCAATGTTTATTTGATAATTTTTGTGGGATTTAGAAGTTTTTAAGCATCGGATATTGTTTTTTTTTTTTTAAACTATAAAGTTGCTATTGTTAAAATTATTTTTATATCTAAGATAAAAATTATTATTAGTAGGTATTTCTATAGACAATTATACTACAGTCTTAATGGCTGCGTCTTGTGAGTATTAATTTATACAAAATACAATAATATCCAGGTTTAGATAGTACCTTATAAGTAAATTAGTATGTAATTAATGTATGTATGTACTTATACATTAACGTTTTAATCACTTTCGTGGGGAAACAAAGACGGGGGGAATAAGCACTAACGAGAACATCTACGTTTCTTTCATATTATATACTACAGTAAATTACTACTTAATTGGATTCCTGTTTGACACATTGAACTGTCAAGTGTGTACCTGTCAAATATTTCGTAGTTTTGTTAACAAAACACTCGAAGATATCAAGTGGCAACACTGTTTAGTTTGGCTACTGGCTTTTTTTGCTACCCCAATTTATTTACCTCACACGTATCTAAAGGTTCGCTGTTATAAGATATTTACATTTTATGTATCTCATTTTTGTAATTTATATTTTCTTGTCTAATATCAAATAGTAGTAAATATTCTTAAAATATTTAGGTACAGGTATATTTCTAGTTCAAATTATTGCTGCTTAGTAGGTACTTAAGTGGATAAATTCCACTTGCTGGCTGTTCGAGAACTAGAATTTTCGACACACATTTTGAAACTGTTGATTTTCAGCACAAAGGAAACTGAATTTACTATACATACTAGTCTAAGTACTTAATTTTTTACATTTTGAAAAATTGACATGTTTCGATGGGTGATGATGAAAATAAATAGACAAAATGATCTATTACTGCATAAGAAAATTCAAATAGACACAAGGCAAACACATTGCTATAAGTATATTAAACTTGTATGATACAATGCAGTTTTAATTGATCCTTAACATGTCTCACATAAAACACTCCTGTCAGCTACAAATTAATTCATCAGCCCACAACTTAAGCTTACACTTTTTAGCAAAAATTTCTCCAAGTCATGGTACCTTGGGTGGGTTTTTTACCACCACCTTATGGGTTTTTGTACCAGTACCACTTGAAAAATGTCCAGTCACTGTCGGCTCCCCAAAGGAGCTTCCTTTCCTTCCTATGTTTTTTCAATGTATTGAATTGTGAGATCATCGTAGTTGGTGTTTGGATTAAATTTTGATTCGAATGTGCATTTTGTTTAGGTTGGTGATATTGGGATATGGGTTGGTGATAGATCTTGGCGGATGGTGTGGGAATATTATAGTATCTTCTTTTAAAATTATTTAATTGCATAATACAAATAATATTACATTGAACATTTTTCCTCACAAAACCAGTTGATGGATTGTCTGTGGATATATTTATAATTGTTTTAGGGATAATCCACAGAACAGAGATAGTAATCACACATTTTTACCATTTTTATTTTTTAAATAAAATACTTATTAATATCTTAACTTATTGATATCTGAATAAAACTAATGCACCCTTTCGTCACAGCGTCATAAAGGCCCAGTTGAAGTCGAATCGTCAAATTTATTAAAAAAAAAGATTTCCTAATCCATTCTAACTTTTAGACAAGTTTCATAATTCAATTTTTAATATAAGTGCATCAGAAACGTAACTCGACTATCTCTGTAGAGAATCACTGCATTCTGGCTACATCACAAGGCGATACTAAAATTATACCAATACTATGGTATATATATATTACACGTGTGAGCTGTGCTAAACTAACCTTTTTTTAATGCAATAATTTCGTTAAACCTGTGACCAACATTTGGCCAGTTATAACTTAATTTGGTTTAATTACTTCTAACTCAGAAAGTGGCAACTTTTTTACTTTTTATCGAGTGTGACGAAAAGGGTGGCTGATTTGGCGCCTAAAATTTGAACATTAACCTTTTTTGACGCCATTTTGCTAAGTTACAGCCCTTTATTTTGATTTAAGTTAATATGATTTTCGATTTTGATGCAGGGTGGTCATTTTGTTTTTTAGCTACAGTGTGATAATCAATAGTGGTTTTCTGTAGGTAGGTAGGTACACTTTTCTGTTTCATAAAATACTTAATTAATAATACTGAATGTGTAAAAATTTGTAAGCTTTCAAGTTTCAAAAAATTAAATACCCAATACTGTCTGAAATACCAAATAAAAGACTTCTTTTTGTCTATTAATTGTAATCAGTTTATAATACTCACACAATTTTCTTCAGTAGAAAGCCAATCACATAAAAATATTCACAATTAAAATTAATTATAATAATAAAAATGTTAATATTAATTTCTCTCTCTCTCTCAGACTCTCATGAAATTGTACCTTTTTAAATTGAATAAACATTTATTATTATTATATTTTTTCTCTCAACAATGTTGATGATCCATATCCAATACCATAAAGTTATTATATCACAATAAGTAATAGCTCCTACAACAAGCTCACTGCGGACCCAGGATGTCATTATCTGCAGGTACTACAAGATTATCAAGTTCGAGTCACACCGAGAACTTTAGAAATTATAATTTTTTTTTTTTTTTTTACTACATTTACACAGCGCCATCTAGTCCCAAAGTAATAATATTTGCTTGTGTTATGGGTACTGAACAACTGATATACTACTTAAATACTTTTTATTGTCAATACATACATATTATAGATAAATTACACCCAGATACAGAACAAACCTTTATGCTCATCACACAAAGATTTGTCCTGGGTGGGGATCGAACCCACGACCTCCGACCGATATCATTATGTGGTTGTCTATTCTTAGTCATCATGATAAAATCGGGCGCAGAATGTCCACATTTATGCATAAGCCTTCTGAATCACTTCGTTTTTCTATAGGACCGGTTGTATGCTGCTGTTATATAAACACACATACCTACATATCAGCCTATTGCAGTCCACAGCTGGACATAGCCGTCTCCTAAAACGCTCCACAACATGTCATGCTGCTGTTGTTATTGTGTTTGGTAAGTATTAAATTTCATTGTCTGACAGGTTTAGACATGTGATAATTTTTTTCATAGTTAGTTTTAAAAATGAACACGCCAATTAAAAAAATCTTTATCTAAAGTTTGCGTTTAACTTAATTCAATTGAAAATCAAAATAACCACAAACTTAGAAAACTGTTAGGTAGACAATCCATTCTGCATAGGAATTAAAGTTAAAAGATCAAAAAGTTATTTTAACTCACTATAATAGTTGTATTCTGTACGTCCCGCAAACGAAGATGCGACCAGAACCTAATATCATTATACCCGGTGTGTTACAGACCTAAGCAACCGGATGCGTTCGGAACTCTTCCTTAGCCTTTATATGGTAATGATTACACGAGTTTTTGAGATTAAGTAAAAAATATATGCGAACAGAAAAAATCATTTTCCCACAGCCTCTGTGGGAGAGGGAATGTCTAAGACTCACGCCTGTGAACTTTCTTTTGAAAAATAAAAAACTTTACGTTAATTTAATCAGAGTAGAAACACAAGCCGCAATAGAAACAAACACAAGCCCTGTAAAAGATAACTTGAATACTTTTTTGTTTAATTTGGCTACATAGACGTATTGTAGGTGATTACTATGACTAGATCAGTGGTTCTTAGCCTATGGTCCGATGACCACCGGTGGTCCCTGAGGGTAACAAAGAGGTCCACTAAGCGAACGCGCAGACTGGGCCGCTGGGGATATACTCTGAAGACTTCTGGACAATCACTAATTGAACTTCACTACACGTCTGTTTGCCACCGTCGTGGTATATAAAAAAAATCTTTTTAGTGGTCCATGACAAGACAAATGATTGCAACAAGGTTATGAACCACTGAACTAGATAGACTAATCCAAAGAATGTGGAAAAATAATAGACGAGTATCGAGTCTGTTTCGTATGCTCTTGTCTGCATAAGGTTTAGTCACCTCTTATGACACCCACGGGTTGAAATGGGGTAGTGATATTAAGTATTCTTAATTCGTAACCCTACACGGGTTATATTAATTTTATATATTTTTTAATAAATTTTAATAAAAAAATCTTCAAAAATACAATCTTATTACCTTATTAACAAGCTGTTAATCCCAACGCCTCACAATTAGTCATTATCATTGAACACCACAAACAGTAGGCCAGTAGGTGACCGCGCGTAGGGCTTCGTCCGACCACACGCGCGCATCATACGCCTCATTAGACGCCATCGTTTTATTGTACCACTGTTTAACCTGTGTGGTTGAGCTTGTTAGTTACCTGTGATTTATAAATAATTAGCGACCGCATTCGTATAGATGCAACGTTTTGCCTAAGTAGGAAATTATAATTATACCCTCTTAGTGAAAGAAGATCCCTGTTTCTACCGAAAACTAGTATTATAGTGCTACCACAGTTGATACTGAAATAAAATGTAGATAATTAACAAAATAATTACATTATACAATACTGTTAAATAAAATAAAAATAATTCGAGAGGGAGAGGTAAATTACATAGCAAAAAAACCTAAAGTACCAAGGTATAGGTATATAAAATTGCTCTACATACGACCAACAAAATTTTTAGACCAGGAAGGAATATTATCTCACATAGAGCTAAAAATCATATTTTCCAGTGGTGATAAAAATCAATGACACTATTTCATAAAAAAAACTCTTCCATGAAACTTTGACCCACATCTGCTGTAAAATTCACACGAAAAATATTTAAAATTCCTTACTTACTGCAATTACACTGTTAATTGAACAAGTAATTAGCTCATCTGCTGAGCAGCTGAGATTTATGCAAAATATTTAAAAAATTGCACATCTGGTAGCCATTTTGAACGAATGGGCGGGAAAAGTGACAGTTGTGAGTCGACCGCAATGGTGAGTGTTGTGAGGCTTCTAGCGCATGCGCTGACAGCTGGTAGGCTATTGGACGAATTACCAAAGGAACTTACGAACTTTTTGGATAATATAATGTTGAACTAAACCCAAAACCTTCTTGGACTGGATAATTTAAAAAATGTGTAGGTTTTACTTACAATCTTCTTGCATATTCTCTAATTATTATAGAGGAATTTTCAATTTCAATAAATTGTAAAATCTCATACTTAAATTGAAAATTAGTTATGCTTGAAACGAAAATTTGGGTTGTATGAACTCTATTCGTATGAATTTCAATTTTAGACTAGCATCTTGGATTAATATTTTTTAAAGTGGTGCAAAATGGCATGGCAGCTTCAAAATGAAAATGACAGATGGAGTTATATCAATATTAATTTGTAGACAATTTTTTTTAAATTTCTTGTTATCACAGGAAGATTTGCGCATAAATTCATAATTAATAATACCAGGATTATTAAATTAATATGTGACGATTTTCTACTTGCTACGTTCCTGACAGAAATCTTTCACTTCTTCAATATTCATCCATCTTTACATACATCGTCAGTTAAGTCCTTCCTTTAGGATTCTTCTAGGTGAACAACTAGAAGAATCCTATAGGAAGGACAGAGAATTGAAAATTTAAAAATGAGAACTCATTTCAACGTTCCAATTCGCATTCGCCGTACAGGTATTTGTTTTGTCACTCCTCTTTTATTCATTCTCCCCACATAATATTATCTCAGCCAATACCATGCTACTTTTTATCTATTATAGAGGAAGTTATAGAATAAATGATTCCAGAATATCGTCCACTTTCTCTTTACCTACCCATGTCGAAGTACATCTCATATTTATTTTAATTTAAACTTAACACGCGTTAACAAAGGTATACGTTACAAAAGCGTATCAAATGGAGACTTCCCATAATTTCCTAAACAAGGTTTCATTGCCGGAAGTTGGCAGTATTTGTAAGATATCGCGCTTCCGGGTAGTCAAATGTAATGTCGCAAATATACTACGATGCATTCATTTTGATACTATTAATAACTAGCTTTCTTCCGCGGCTTCATTTGTATGATGTGACGGGAGAAATTAGCTTGTGTCTTTCTCTATCTCATGACAATCTATTTGTGAAATTTCATGATGATCGGTCATGTGGTTAAGGCTTTAAATGTAACAAACAGAGTTACTTTGTCATCTATAAATATAAGATAGAATAGAAAATATATCTGTTAAGAAAGTATTGAAAGTAACAATGTATCTATTCACTTCCCATAAATATAAGCTCCTAAATGAACTTCGTCACTTCACTGTACATAACTGTGCAAATTTTACAATTCTACTGAAAGCTTTACCTTCTTTGCATTAAACAGCGCGAAAGATAAACATAATATTTTGTATGCCAGTGACAAAAAATTACGATAATTCGTTTCCAATAGTTAAGTTTACAGTTTCTAAAGATATTCAAGAAAAAATAAGTTCAATATTTAAAAATAAACAGGGATTTAACCGTAAAACGGTCAAGAGCTGTCAATCGGAAGCGGTATATCTTGTGGACATCTCACCGGTTCGGACACCGGACGTCCAGCTATGAGCAGTTTGCATGCGCCACTGAGCTGGACATTCGAGTGTCGCAAAAAATATACGACAACTACGTATTTGCATTTATAAGTACTTGGTTAGTTACTTTATTTATTTATTTTTAAGAAAGCTTACAGACTAATAACACAATATATAATAATAAAATAGATTAATAAAGGTTGCTATTAACAAGCTTCCACATATAGATAACCAATAACAAAGAGTAACTTACATAAAAAATTAAAGAAAAACAAAATAAAAACAAAAAAAACAAAATAACAAAATAAACAACCCAATTCTCCAAATTACTGCAACAGTAGTTCAGAATAACAATAACATTTCACCACACTCACGCAACGCCATCTAGTCCCAATTTAAGCAATTATATTTGATTGATTTTATAATAAAATAATAATTCTGAAAGTAAAATTTCAAAATTACTTTAGGTTTTATCTTGTATGGCGAGATCAGGACACTATAATAGAATATCTCTTGTTTATTGCCTGCTAAACATGGGTGTGTGTTATATTACATTTTTTTTATGGAAATAAACTATTAGTATGACTATTATTTGATTTAAAAGAATTGTTAAGACACCAGTATACTGATTTCATTTTAATAAAGTAAGGGGATGGTTACCTACTTGCTAATTAATTATAATCGTTGTCAATTATAATTATGTCGATTAACATACAGACGCCAAGCACGTCAACACCTTAAATCATCAAAATCTATTCTTCAACCAGGAAGTAGTAATGAATATTGAATATCGCAAATTAAAATAATCGCACGCAAAATTACACCTAATTTAATTCTATTAGTTGGCTTTAGATATACGCAAAAAATTCTAAAACTTGTCATCAAAATGTCATCATACTGTTAACTAAGGACGTTTTGGATGCTGTCGAAAATCGACCCAAATCATAGTCTTGACAATTTGGCGAAAGCAAGTTTAGGTTAAAAATTTTGGCAATAATTTTGTTTTGCATCAGTTTAAACCTATTTTATTTAAGTAAAATTTGTTAAACTTTAAGTTATAGTTTAGTTACCATATGAGAGACCTATCTCTGTTCTGTGAACATAACTGACTACTTATAGTTAAAGGATATATTATAGTGCCATAAAGCACCAGAATAGACACAATTTAATACTTTTTGAGATTTTATTTATTTATTAACAGAGACATAAGTTATTAGCAATTTTTTTTATAGATATCTTTCACTCTAAGGAACTAACCCTTTGGCGCGCGGGGGACTTGACAAACAATTGACAGACAAATTAATGGGAGTCTTATTGTAAATTTAAAACACAAAATTGTTTATCAGAACTCAAAATCCAAAGTAACTCTCAAATCTAAAATAACCCTGCTAATTCTCTACCGTCTAATTGAATTAGAGTTCGCAAGCATTAGGCGAAGCCGCAAAGTTGAAAATTATAGCCTTACGACTTGTAACTATAGCCGGCGCGGCTAACTATAGCCATTGAGGCTAATTTGACAAAAACTAGATGTCGTGGTTCGATTTTAAGGTTGTTAGCGACGGGAGGAAGTGATGATCTGTGAAAAAAAACTTGCAAGATTATCATTTTAATGTTGCGAAGTTGTATTTTAGAATCAATTTGATGATCATTATTTCGAATGAAATAGAAACCAATGGTACCGCTCTTTTTAACCCTAAAATATTGAAAGAGACTGAAGGAGCAAATTGGAAAAATAAACAGAAATAAAACGTTGTACCAAATCATCTAGAGAGCGTAGTAATAGATAGTTTATATAATTATCCTCCGGTTGTAAAGAGGGACACGGCTTTACCAGAGAGACACAAGATTAGTTGATGTTAATGATTTAAGTTGATGTGGAATTCATCATTTGTCAAGACTACTACGGTACAATTTTCTATCCGGCAGTAAGACTATATTTATTATTTTGCAATGCAGAATCTGTGTAACAGTTACTTCAGAAGGTGCGAGCTAAATCAAATTCGGTTCAAGCAAATTATCTGAAGAAAATAACCATAAAAGTAAGTAAATCTACATCTATATTCTAAATCGCATCCCCTGCGGTCAAACGACCCTTAAACATGGTCCTTTAACTATAACCCTCATTTGTAAATTGGCAGAACACATTAATGGTTATAGGAATTTGGAGCACGACGTTCTTATTAAAAGGCTAATGTGAGCCATTTCTTAAATTTGTTTCGAGTGTCGATTATTGCAGTCTATTTATTACTTTGTGATTATTAAACTCATGGTGATATGACTTAAACTGCAATTTATATATAAACTTACATTTTTAAAGTATAGTTAAATACCGACGACTTGTCCATGTTAGGGTCTCTTAGATTAGGATGACTTGGTTCATCATTATCATCATCAGCCTGTACTAGTGCACTGCTGGGCTTAATAAGCCTTTCCAATTGCATGACTTGGTTAACGTCCATTATTTTCTAAGCTTTTTAATAAAAGTATCGCGTACAAAATAAACGCAAACAAATAAAATATTTCGAAAATCCAATAATATAACCAAATCCAACTTTGTAACCGCGAATGGGTCAAAAGGCCTCTTAAAATATAGTCATAAATTGACCAAGGCACGCCCGCGGCAATATGATATAGTGTGATTTTTTGCCACTGTCCGCCATGCTTAAATTTATGATTTTATTTGGAACGGCAAAAACTTAATTGATGGGTCAAGAATACCCCTACAGCGCTCTAAGGGTTGACGGATTTTTTAAGCTATGATTTCGGAATGTCTTTGTGAGAAAAAGTATCGGGTAGGTAAGTAAATACTTGGTTAACTATATTCCTATAGACAGGCTAATTTTCTTTACTATTAGTTAGTATAGTATACCTAGAAACAAAACATAGTCCTAGTGGTTTATAAAATGTATCTCAAAATAAATATTTAAATCACAAAATATTAAACAGTTGCAATTAAATGTAGTTTTAACAAAATATAAAAATAGGTAGGCAGTTTTATAGATTGCAAAACGAAAAATAGCTTATTCATCAATATACCAAAATACCAAAACGTCAAAATTTTGCTCAACTTAATTACAAAAGATTTAATACCTATAATTAAACAAAACGCTACCATTAGTTAGAAATTGAAATAAATCCATAGTTCTTAGGGGTGGTACACACACGCCTACTGAAAAACTTTATCCTCCTTTGGGAGTCCAGTAAAAAAATACTTCTATTTTGGCATTTAGCCACCGCGTAATAATAACGTATATTTTTAATATATAATTAAAAATATATTTAGAGCAAATGCTCAATAGAGCGATAAATCGACGATCTTAAATCTATTGTGATTTTTCAAAGTTTCATTGTGTATGGCCGAGCATTTAACTACCATTGTCGTTGGAATGTTTTGATGTCTGTCAATCAATCTTTTTAGATATCGATTAAAGGCAGTTAATAGTGGCAATAAGGGCTGTGCTAAACAGATATAATATACCGTTCACTTAGGAGATGTGTGTAGACCTTAGTGTATAAAGATATTGTTGAATGTAGAAGAAGTTATTTTTAAAGAAGAAGGATATGACGCATAGGTGAAGCGTGAAATTACCCTTGTACAACTATTTCCTTTTGAAAAATAGTTATACTTGAAATTACAAATTATTTACATTCATGGCCTTGTTTTGTTCGAATTTTCTTCTAAATCGTTTCAGCAGTTTACGTGATAGCAGCGTATAAACATACATGTATGTACAAAGTTAGTTTAGTTTCAGTATGTTTCTTAATTAAGTTATTGTATTTTTACCCTATCTTATCATTATCTAAACTCACAAATTAACCTAAAGAAACATCTATAACAAGAAAATCGAAAGTCACTCTAAATTAAACGGATTGTCACAAAAAAGTGTCATTTAAGACTGACCAGTGCCCATTCACTTTTTACAAAAGTACCAATAAAACTAAATTTATTGAGTCCAACCACTTACTACTGTGACAACCCGACACTTTGAATGACAATAGATGTATTTTTGCCTGTTAAAATTTAACTTTAGCCTATTCGGATAGAGTTTATTTTTATATAATAGATGTTATCTTTTAAGGGTTGTCTAAAAGCGCCAAGTAGTAATCTTTTTGTGTTAAGTGGGTTAGAATTGCCGAAAGGTTTGAATGGCGACATCTTTATAGAATCTTTGTTGTCTCACTGATTTCGGAAACTTGATTGAAGTGAAAGCTATCACTTGGTCCTGACGAATGTTGTTATCTAAGATATCAGAATTTATTTTTTGTGTATATATTTTTGCCAGCGACGCTACTTAGCCAATTTAACGTGTTTGTTTTTAGATCATCATCATCATTTACATGACATTGGCCACTCCTAACACGCGCCATAACATTCGGTCAGCTTAACAAACTCCTGAGATAAATTCAAAGCAGTCAATTTAATTAAAATAATTTACCACCATTTATCACGTACGCTTTCTTTATGAAAAAAAAAACTTATTTTACAACATAGAAAAGTAGCCGCGGCTATATTCCCTGAAGCTAAAAAACGATAAAACCTTTTTAGCGACATTTAAAAAAGCGGAACCAAAAAACTATTTTCGCCAAATTTTTATGGGTTATTAAAACAAATTAGTGCAACAGTTTTTGTAGAAAAAGTTGGAGAAATTTATTAGTTTCCTAAACAATAAAATTTACTATCGCCGCATCTAAATGGTGTGAGTGAAATACTGTTTACTACCGTACAGATGAGTCGTTAAGATATTGGTAAATAGAACAGTGAAAAAAGTTGCAGAAACGTGTGCAGCTTGCTTTATTTTAATTTTGTGTGTAATTTTCACAAATTTTATTTTAGGAATATTAATTAATTATCTAAAACTAAATCTATGAGGTATCTATACCTTAATCTGAAATTTGGCATCCTTAATAGGTGTTTGTGCATGCACATTCCATAGTAAGGAATATCATTTTAATTTTATTTTTTTCGAAATGACAAACTATTGCTAATGAGCTTAATTTTAATACAGTGATTTTTGGAGGTCATTATAACATAATATGTATATAATTATGATTGAACTAACGGTAGGAACTAGGTAACAAGTACTTAATTATGGCAGAATGGTCTCATTGGAGACCTAAATATAATGCTGAAAATTAATTTAATTTATAAGATGCAAAATTAAGTAAGTAAAAGGAACGAAAACGGAATTATTCGTATCAAAATATGCGTATGCGCAAGTACGTAGTTACAAATACGAGCGTATTAACCAGTGAATGTGAAAATGTCTGAACACAAAAATAGGTACTGCCTATCTATCGTTTCTTAAAACTAATTTTCGTATTTATCATGGTAACAAAGTTTAAGGTGTAGATGGTAAAATAAAAAATATTTCGTCATATTGAGGCAGTGTCTCCGATTACCCATTCGACTTATGGTAGGTATCAACTGGGTCCATTTGGCTAATAATAATTCTAACCCACGGAAATTTCAAAGAAAATAATAAATATTTAACATTATACATACTTAACCCTCAAATAACTGGTAAGAATCCAACTCATAGCATTTCCGACAATATGCGAAATTAAATATTGTTTGCGGCCACACAAGTGAAGTCATAAAACATTCGGAGTAGGGGGTTGGGCCCCGGAGCTTGGAGCCCTGCCCACTAGGGCGCCACACAATGATATACACGCGCGGTACTCGGGTACAAAGATAGTTTTTATAACAAAATGTTGATAGATTGCGTTCTAAATTTCACGGTATATTTGTTTTCTGAATCATTATTTTTGTTTTAGGCAAATTTGAGAATAGTATAGATTATGATGACTTGCAATTGGCCAGCTACAATTATTGTAAAAGCCTTGGACTTAAAGGGAAATGTAAGCCCGCTAAATATTTTTTCTTTGATATTTTTTGCTGAATTACCTAAGTCTTTAGTATCATCATCAGCAACCCATTAATGTCCCACTGCTGGGCTCGGGTCTCCTCTCCTCTATCTAGAGAGCTGAGAGGGTTTAGGCCATAATCTACACACGCGGGCCTAGTGCGGGTTGGTGGATCAGACATACCCATAGAATTTCTTCTAGAGTATGTGGGTTTCCTCACGATGTTTTCCTTCACCGTTAGCAGATGGTAAGTCACATGACTAGTACATATAAATTCCACAAAGTGAAATCCACATTGGTACTGCTGGTTGGAATCGAACTCGGACCGCGTCTTTAACACGCCGGTCTCTTATCCATTCAGCCACCATCACTTAGTCTTTAGTATACTGTCAAATATTGACTAATATATACAATAGACGATAAATATTATAAAATATATTGTAGATAATAAACTTTTCACACAACTAATTTCAGACAAAATCAGGATTAATCCCGATTAATGATGAATTTTTAAAATATATCCTATCTGATTCGTTATATTGTTCACTAGAAGTCACGCGGGGCTTCGCTCCTATCGTTCTTTATTTACAAACTGCTCAGCTCCTATTGGCCTTAGCGATAAATGGGCTTTCTATATGTTTTTAAACCGGACAAATAAACTCTTCAGCGCTTTAATATCAGTAAATATAAGATGAAAATATACCTACGCTATGGCCAAAAGGAGCAGTGCAGTGGCTAAACAAAGAACGGCGGAAGCGAAGCTCGGTGTGACAGCTAAAATTTATATACTACTTTTTTATTTACTTACTACTTACTGCTTGTTGTGATCATCATAACATATCAACCCTAGGACGTCTACTGTTTGGTGTTTAAATACATTACCCCATACTGTCCCTAGAGGGGTCTAATCAGAAGGCACTAGAAACATACAACACGATTAGTTTACACTTTAGCGTAAAAATAAATAAATAAATAAATAAAATCCACCCCTTGACGTGAGGGATAGTCGGCTTTACAAAGCGATGCGCACGAGTCGGCCATATGTCGCGTGCCTAGTTAGGGTTGCCGCTTGAAAAAATCGGTCTGATCAGTTCTCGGTAGTAGTGAGGGTAATGCATTTTGTGTAATAATCGTAAAGATTCATTCGGATGCTCCTGATCATGGTTTGGTTGTAATTGATTTTAGAATAATGGAACTATGGATTCGTTTAATTGTCACACATTTTCCGTGGAAGATAATTATGCCAAAACACAACTGTTATTCTTGTTTCACAGTATTCTGGATTAACAGAGACATAATCATTATGTGGTTTGATTGTAACTGATGCAACCCTGGATTAACATGGACCTTTGCAAAACACTGACTTTTGACATTTGGGTGTCCCAGAAATTATTAGAAGTAAAAGGAGGAGTTGGAACGAATTTATATAGGAGTAGAAGTCGCATGGGGCTTCGCTCTCGTCGCTTTTGTTTGGCCACTGCTCAGCTCCTATTGGCTGTAGCGTGATGTTATATAACTTATCGGCTATTTTAGATAAATGGGCTATCCAACACTTAAAATTTTTTTTAAATCAGACCAGTAGTTCCTGAGATTAGCACGTTCAAACAAACAAACAAACTCTTCAGCTTTATTATATTAGTATAGATGTTATATTGCTTATTCTTACCACCTTGGACCAGACCAATAAAAACAGAACTGTCAGTTTATTTTTTTAGATGATTTTGTCAGTTTGTTCTCAAGCAAAAATAAGAAGAAAATATTCAGGTGCACCCTAAAAAGGACCCAGAAAATTACGAAGATAATAAGAATACTAGCTAGATGGAATTTTCTGTCAGATCTCTTTCCCGTCGCGTGTGACCACATAGCTAGTAATGAATAGACTAAACTGATACATAATATATCGCCATTTTAAAAACGAACCACATGTAATTTTCGAAACCTCAAGCAACATATGGTGACGGCAGACGCCATTCGAAGCCAACTGTCATATCCTTCCTCTCATTCTGCCATTGAAAATTTTATATTAAAGAGAAAGAGATGAAAGTAGGCTTCATTAGTCGGTAGTACTATCATTTGAATGTCGCAAAAAAGTGTATTGTGGAGGCACACGTGCGGAGACCGGAAGTAGGGCAGGCTTTGGCGCGAATTTGAGCATAATACGAAAATTCGAATGACTATATACACAGGATATTGAGACGATAATCGGTTTTGGAAACAACATATGGATTACGATGAGCCATGAACATTTTGGGGTTAAAATAAGATTGTTGATAATTTCGTTGATGGATAGAAAAAATATTGAGAACAAATAGTTTCCTCTTTGTGCTTTTTCTTTTAGTCAAAGGTCTTTTAAGATATAATATAATTTGTTCTTTGGAAGGATGTTGAGTGTTTATTTTCACGACTTTTGAACCTATACAATATATTTTTAAGACTATAATTATTATGCTGTGGTAAACAGTTTGTTTTTTTGTTCTCTTCGCTATACTGCCCACAAAAACTTGTATATTCTTTATTCATAATTATATATATTATATTGTGTGACGTATAATAAACCTAATCATTCTTTCCAACTGCTCCAACAATATCTTTTGATTACATTCGTTGAGGGTTTTAAAACAATAGGTATTGGCTTTTCGGGAGTTACGAGTGTCCTAAAACGATGTCTTGCCGAGGACCCATCTTTGATAAGGCTGACTTACATTAGTTGCAATAGTAGGTGTGAAGTGAAGGACTATCCCATTTAAATATAATATTATATGATTTTTGTGAAGCTACTTTTCTGTTACAAAAATATAATAATAATAATGATTTATTTGTGAGAATATTGTAGTTACAAGTTATTATACATAATGTCCATAATATTCTACCGTTGCCGGCGTACAAATTTTACAACTAAAATAATCAGGAATTTAAATCTAAATTAACAAACCAATTTATGAGAAAAAAAAATGACAATTATAAGTACAGTCAATATCTAATAAAAGTTTTGTGTAAAATTTTTCTTTCAAAAAGTCATCAAGTGAGTAGTAGCATTAAATTTGTCTAATAGGAAGTCAAATAATTTATTTTTAAATGTTTACGACATTTAACACACTAAATTTTTTAAAGATGTCAGGTAATTTATTGTATACACGAATATTGTATAATAATAATACATCATAGCTCTTTCATGGCTAAATATAATATTATGTTTGATACGATAAGAAGCCATGGTGCATCAATTGCTTTGAATCAAAAGTATTTATTTCACTATAACTATCCATTCATGCATGAACAAAAAAAGGTATAATTTAAAAGAGGAGCCACAAAATCATAAAATAACGGAATTTCAATACATTTCTATAATTTTAATTCATTTACTATTGATCCATAGCCAATCACACATAATTACGAATCGAAAACTAAAATTATTTTAACCCTTGAATGCTCACAATCAGCTCGAGTTCTAATCGAACCGCACGTGTCAAAACGGACCGATTTTAATTTTTTTTTTGTTTAAAAAATTGATGATTTGTGTTTGCTTTACTGACGTAATTGGCTACTGTTTTTTTTAAACATCGATCGTTTCGTTAGATGGTTTGATATGTCGACGCTGTTAAAATTAAATATTGTGTTTAAATGAGTGTGGGCCCCACGTACAAAGCCTTGATACGATTTCAATGTGAAAAAATCTTTTGTAAAATAATTTAGATTTCCTATATTTATATATATTTTTATTTATCAAATTTACGGTATTATTATTTATATTTGCTATTTAATGCATTTTTAACAATTAGGACTTTTTCATTTTGTTGCTGGATCCAAGACAGTAGGTTAAGCTTCACCTGGATCTCCCAAGTGTCGCAACTTGATGTTTACAAGGATTCATCGCCGTTAATTCTGTGTTACTGCTTACATTAGCTATAGTGATTAGTATGAGGGAAGGACTAACTCCCAAAATACCAATACTGAAACTGGTATCAACCATAAACTTCACTACTGGTTTTCTTGGTTATACCTACTTAATTTTCAGTTATTCCTTATTTTTTTGTTATATTCTACTGTCAATTTATTATACTCGGACATCGACTTCACAAAAGTTAATATGGTTCAGAGATCATATTTTAGTAGTTAAGTATTGCAAATCGCACCTATGATTGTTTCCTTTTGGTTTAAATGGTTGCTCATCCAATGTCATTCCCAAAAAACTTAACTTCTGATTTAAATGTTTGTTTAACCCTTAACAGCTTAATAACAAAAGGGTAACATAACGACATTATAAACTTGAGAGAAAGTTATAAAAGTCTATAATTTTCTAAACTAACATCAAAGTTTAAAAGAAATCATTAAAGTAAAAAGTGGGTGATCAAGGGGTTCAAAGTGCCGATGTGGCTAAATAGCCTATCGTTATAAATCGAAGCGCGAACTAAATATAGTTGACTAAATGGACACTTAACCCTTCCAACGACCGAGTCTCGGACGACGACGTTGAAGTTTACGTTATGTTAATGAAACGAACAATCTTTTTTGGTAGCATGTTATGTCAAATTAGCAAATATTTTACATTTTCCTTTAGAAGGCATGATCCCTTACATTTCTAAAGGAAAATGTAACAATAGATGCATCACATGTAATAGAGAGCCAACTTATTGCTATTTACCGAACCTATTGCCAGTCAATAAACCAAGACTCCTTCAGGCCTATACTGACGACAATAGATAATACAGTTTTTGTATTATTCATAAAAACCTAAATATATTTAGAACATTTGCATTTTAAACATAATCTCCGTCATAGCTACTATCATTGTTAACCCAAGACGTTCCCGAAACGTAAACCTAAACTTAAAAATCAAAGTTAATCCCGTTAAATGATCCCCGTTCAAAGTAGATGAAGTCATTTAGAAGCAAAAATCCCGTGTTTGTTTAGCATTAATATTATAATAGGGGCCTAAAAGACCCGCCGACTAAATAAAGGGTTGACTCTGAATTTATTAGCCCAACATATGGGCACTTTTGGTCATATGTTTGCTTGATACATTTTTGATTGTGTAAATAAATATAATGGAGAGGTTGAGGGCTATAAAAAACTTTTTTCGGTACACGATATGTCTTGAATCGTTACGTTACTTTACCAACTGATTTAACTAAAAGTTTCAAAATTCGTATAAAATACAAAAAGTACCTACGTAGTATGTTCAATAAAGTTGATAATTATCATCATCATCATCATCACTGATGATGGGCACTACGTAGTAATAATAATATTAATTAATAAATAAAAAAACACGATCCAGACATTTAAATACTGATACAGATAATTAATTAATATTTAAGAGGACTCTAATAAATTAGCATAGCACATCTTTGTCAGTTGTTTTTTTATTGCAGTTATGTATAGGTTTAAAACAATCATTTTAGTATCATAATAATAATTTCAGCTAAGAACTCTGTGCAAAAAATACGTGAACATATCGGCGCCTTAAATCAAAGCCAGCATATCGAAAAAAGAAGCCGAAAATTCCTGGTTTGTAGTGTATCATATCTATGGCCAAAATCCATCAATTTCCTTACCACGGTAGCGCGACATCCCGCAGTGTGGCCAGTGTGCTACCGCGGTGTTGCCAATAAAAAAACTGCGATTAATTTGCAAAAAAACAACATGCCTTCGCTTTCGTTTCATTTTGCACGCCCACTCAGCGGCCTCGTCATGATATCGATGAAAAAAATGATAGATTGACGTTTTAAATTCGAGTATGTGTGAATTCTTAGAACATTACTGGGATGGAGATTCTATAAATACTTACCCCTTATAAGTGAAGTCGTACATCGATGTCAAAGCAAGCTTAACTATAATTTGAAAAACATGCAAGACTTTAGCCAGAAAAGTGTTCGAAGGCATTAGGATGGATATTAGATAGGTACCTGCGTTTCCACTATCATCATACCGCGCGTCAATGTTTGTGATGTCAAGTGCAGTTTTTTCTATGTACTATCGACAAAGTTTAAGCATGATCAGTTTTGAACACATTTCGTTTGCAAGCCGAAAGCGTAGTACCTCGCTCGCCCATTACGTTGTTCTCCAATGAGACAATACCATATTTTGGGACAAAGCCCTTTTTTTATAAAACTCTTTGTTTTAATTTTAATTGTTTTATGACTTAAATTTTTAGACAGAAAAAAGTCTTTAATGGTGTTTTACTGCAATACTATTGGTGGATGAAATCAAGTTACCCGCTACCCGCAGCAGGTAGCCGTCGGTCACTGCACACAAAATGCAGTCTTAAGGTGGTCATGCGTGAACTTTTTCGACTGTACATTGCAATTGTTAGTTGATAGTTAATAGTCGTATACAATTACCTACTTCACAACACCTGCACTTGGGAGCAAACTGGACGGAGGACTTTACCAAAAAGAGAGTCAAACAATATTATGTATTTGGTAAGCCAATACTTATTACGGTCTGTCCTTAATTTTGCGATCAAACAAAAATAATAACTAAATTTATTTATGCAAGTTCTTTCACCCTACAAACAATTAAGGGGTAATCAAATGTTCATAATGTTCGTAACAATGTTATCAAATGACAAGCTTCATTCGCACTCACAAATCACAGGAAATTCTTGATTAAGTCATCAACTTTATGTGTGACAATCTGTGAGTAAAATCACTGATATTATGTTTGTAACACTGAACTAACTTGGTTTTGATGCACGCTCACTTTAGAAAGATATTTTGTTTGGTATTGCAACTGTACAAAAAGGTTTGAAAATAAAATTTATAATTTGCCGGTTCAAAAAAGACACTGGTACATAACTACCTATATAAAATATTATGGTACTAGAATTGTATAATAAGATTTCTCATATTCTACACATGGGCATGCAAATATTTATCATCCAATTCATAAATAACAAATATTTATCATAAACAATTAATATTTATTATTATTATTACTCGAAATGTAAATCTAAAATCGAAATGTAATTTTGGGTAGGTGCACAAAATCAAAACAAAAAAAAAACTAAAGCTTTAACATTGCTATTATTCGTCAAAGAGCAAGCAAACTTCGTAGGTGGCTTTGATCTTTCCTACACGTCGATAAATAAGTCAATCAACAAAAAAGTTCCTAATCAATTTGATTAAAAACATTTTTTTACATTGGCAACCGCGAATAATGACGCGACGGGTAGTCCGCGTTCTTTTTGTATTTCGAACAATGGCACCCAGCGGTTCGCGCCCAAAGAATGACATTTAAAGAAAAATAGATACAATTTGGAAAAAAAACTTTTGTACTTACTTGTACCTTTTCGACACGGCTTCCGAATTTACAAGTTAATAAAATTTGTTAATAAAACTCCTTAATAAATTCTGTTTATTCTCTGTATTTTGTAATGAAATACCAAAACAAAACTTAAGATCGGAGAGTTATCGGAGTGTTAATATGTTTGGATTACCTACCTCAATTATTTTTCGAATTTCTTATTGGTACATTCATGGTATCGTCGGTGGTCGTAGCTTTCACCCACGGCTCCGCCCGCTAAGCCACACCTTTCAGTCGTTTTGGCTTAATCTGACACGGCCTGCTATCACAAATTAGCTGATAATATTTACTTTTGTGCAGTAATGACGTCACAAGGACAGCGTTACTGTGCTTCAAGTACTATCAAATATAACATTATAATAATCAAATAAGACAGCATTTAGTTCCAATGCACTCCACAGTAGTTATTCGTTGTGATTGTCGAATTTCTATAAGTAGATTAATCCATTTGAACGTTTGCATGAATAAATATTATCAAGAAATAGAGCAATAGAGCTTTGTATAAGTCAACAATAACACCGAGGTTTTAATCTCCTAGCAATAGATAATTAAATTTTAAAAAAAAATTGACGTCTTTTCAGTCAAACTACAATAATATCAATATAGTGGTTTTATTCTCTTTGCAGCACTTAATTTTTTTATAAAAAATGTAAATAAACAATAATTTGAAAAGGTGTAGTAATACAACTAAATATTCAAGAAATCAAGGACGTAATCAAAATGATTTTTATATGAATAAATTCTCGTGATTCAATGCAGTTATTGCTTCTGAAACTGCAATTATTGTTTTAAACGCTTTGAAAAAGTTGTTGACTCATTCAAAGGTGAGAGAATTCAAAGTTTTTAAATAATTACATTTCTAATGACTCCATACGTTCGGTTTATAGTTTAGATATCTATGTTTGTCTTCTTCCTCTAAATCGGTTGTTTTAGTTTGGGGATGAATGTAACTATATAAGTACAGCCTATATAAAGAAGTGATTGGCCCAACTTTGAACGGATTTGTTTGCAAATCTTTGTAATTCTCTGCTTTTCTCAAATATAGTATGCATCTAATATAACTTATACATTCCTTACGAATCACTCTATCGTTTTGATTTAATCGCAGACAGACAGATACGGCAGAGGACTTTCTAGTGATGATGAATAGAATAGATACATAAAAAATCTGTCACTTAAGTCTTAGATAGTTAAGTCGTAGTATAATAATATAAGTTTCTCTTCAAGTGGTAAAATAGGACCTTACTATTACAAAGCTTTTTTATAAATAGTGAATAATTCAGAACCGGTTAGTTAGCCTGTACATCATCATCATCATCATCTTAGCCTATTGCAGTCCACTGCTGGACATAGGCCTCTCCCAACACGCGCCATTACACTCGATCCTCCGCCTTCCGCATCCAGTCAGACCCGGCGACCTTTTTCAGGTCATCGGTCCACCTAGCTGGAGGGCGTCCTACTCTACGTTTGCCGAGTTTTTGATTGCCTGTACACATAAATAAATTTTATATTCAGTTTTCACTTCTGATCACCTTTTGATTTGTATTATCAGATGGCTACACAACCCTCGGGGGACGGGGTTCCTACGGGGGTACTAGCAAGGGTGATTAAAGCAAGAAACATCGGCCCGTTGGTTGCGGGTCCGATTATTGGACCCGATGCCCCGGAGACTATAGTACGACATGGCGATAGTAGATCTAGCAGTCCGGTAAGAAAGCTTCTTTTAAATTTGGTATATCGTCTCTCGCGACAAAATGTTTCCTTCTTTAACGGTCGACGTGACAAATTTTTTAAGAGAGTTAGGGCACACTGAGAATACCGCAGCCATCATAATAAATATAAAAATTGTGTTGTCTTTCTGCTGGTGAGCAGATGCAGAGATCATTAGTCGAAGGGTTTTAAAGGGTCGGCAGTACATGATAAAGTTCGTGCACATAAAATTGTAACGGTTGCACTCGTGCAGGTTAAATTCTGCACGTTCCCACCTCTTTTACTAACATCTCATTCGATTACTTTTTCTCTATTTACTTTTAATTATTTTAAACTATATTTCTAAATTTGTAATTACCGAGTCTTCGACAGATCGCTTGTCGGGGGCCGGGAGCTGATTCTATCCTAATTTCTGGTGCTCTGTACACACATTGTTTTACCTACCTAAATCAAATAATATATACAGTTTGAGATTTCTATGATTATTTTCATTTACGAGCCCCCACTTCCTTCCCCAGTTAAGAGTTCTCTAGCCTACGCTCTCCTAACTCTTTTAGGGTAGGTGGAGGCCGCCAGAAAGCTTAGCATATCTTTTTTATAGTTTTTCCCATGGAGGCATAAAATAATTAACTGATGACAGACCTGTTGGTGTAGTGGTTTGTGACCCTGACTGCTAAGCCGGAGGTCGTGGGTTCGATCCCTACCCAGGACAAATCTTTGTGTGATGAGCATAAAGGTTTGTTCTGTGTCTGGGTGTAATTTATCTATAATTTATGTATGTATTTACAAAAAAAGAAAATTTATTTAGTAGTATATCAGTTGTTTAGTACCCATAACACAAGCAAATATAATTGCTTACTTTTTTACTAGATGGCGCTGTGTGAATGTGTAATATTATATTATTAATTGTTGATACAATTATACAAATTGGAACATAGGTAACGCCATTCCTACTTACTCCATGTTCTGTGCATATTACTCCATTCTTCATTGCCACAACGCGTTGTGGTCGTACACCATGACAGCCACGACTCGAATAACGCTATATGGTATGTCAGACATTGCCAGAATGTGTCGTGAACGTGGACAAAAGAGCGAAATAAATTTTTTTGCTTCATGAATGAACATACAGTGACCATAACCCGTTGTGTGCATTTTCGTATTTTCGCTCAATGAGCATTTTCGGCTTTGAGCGTGGCATATACACAGGGATGTATGTAGGGGCAATAGGGGTTGCATGCAGCCCGAGGCCCCTAGATATAAGGGGCGCCCAGTCCCAATAGAAAACATTGTGAATTCAAAAAATTATATCTATGGTTATGTTTATAAAATATTTATTTAATTAATATGTAATAATAATAATATTCTACCACATTCACACAGCGCTATCTAGTCCCAAAGTAAGCAATTATATTTGCTTGTGTTATGGTTACTAAACAACTGATATACTACTTAAATACTTTTTTTTTTGTAAATACATACATATTATGCATAAATTACACCCAGACACAGAACAAACCTTTATGCTCATCACACAAAGATTTGTCCTGTCCCTAATTAGGTATATACTTTACTTTTCATAAAATACTTTACACTTGGTCGGTTTTTTTAATGGCAGTTAATTGATAATAAAGACAGGCCCCCTAGGGGTCCCCGAATAGTATCAGCCCAGGGCCCCACAAACTTTTTGGTTATTAGGGAATACATTTTGTTCTATTAAGGAATTCTTATAATATCGTGGGTAAGTAGAATAATGTTAATTTATTTATATTTATATGTATAATGATGCTTGCTTGGAATTTGGAATGTCTGTTATCTATTTATTTTGAAATGTACCTGAAGATGAAATTTGAATTAAATGTATGAATTTAATATGTTAAATGTAGCGAATAACATTATTGATAATTTAATTTAATTCAATTTAATCCAGTTTGATTCTTATTTACTTTAAATTTTATTTTATTATATTTGCATGCTATCTAAGATGACTGGATGTGCTATATTCTTAACTTTAATGTAACACCTATATGTACCCTATTTAAAGCAATAAAGATTATGATTAACTTAATTTGTTATTCAGGCACCAACGTATATATTTACATCGTGCCCAAGCGCATGGTTTCGCAACAACCTATTTCCACAATCGTTTGACCAACATAATAACGTTAACCACAATGTCCAGAGTGCGGGACGTCGAGAAAGCAGGTATATGTATTATTTCTATCTATAAAGTAACTAGAAAGTATTACCTACTGTCTAATTATTAGTAAACTAATTATTACCAAGGACAAATTTGCAATTGGTCGTGATGTTATATATCTTTCCTTAATCAATGGCTTATCCAACACTAAAAATAAATATTTTTTCAATTCAATTCTTGAGATTAACCAAAACTAAAACCGTGGTTTACAATTTTTATATATTATTAAAGGCACGGGCCCACCGCGGTGCACGGAGTGGTTACGCAGGTGTATGTGGTTGTGTCCACTGCAACCCACGGAGAGGCTACGCATGAATTGACGTCATAGATACATGTGTGGCTTGTCGAATAGGCGGTTACATAGCTCAACGCTGTCGACGTGGGTCTACGTTTCCACTGGAGTACACAAATATGACCCACGACTATGTACAGCTCGCTTATCGCTGAGCAGTTTTCAGTCATACACCTTGGGAACGGACGCGTTTCATGTTTCTCGTATATATCGTATCGAGGTACTCATAGAATGGCATTGGCACTGACTTTGCTAGACGCAGGTGCGTAGCCTCTCCGTGTGCCGCGCGCCGCGCCGCCGTGCCACGCTATACATAATTGTGGGGCTTCGTCTCGTACTCTAGTGGAAACGTAGACCCACGTTGTCAAACAAATTAATACACGTAGCTAAAATGCGGCACGTGCCCGTGTACAGCATGCGCGGCGGTGGGCCCGCGCCTTTAATCGAAGCTATATTTTTAAAATACCTACTTATGTTTAATATACTTTTTAGAATTACGTAACAGTGTATTAAAAAGTAAGTTTCAGTAATGGCACAGATTAGATAATAGTTACTACGTAACAGATACATCACTCCCATACAAAAGCGAAAATACCTACGTTATATTAGCCTACAAAAACGAACAAACGACGCTGCAAGAAGAAACGTTTTCTAAGCACGCGCGCCGAGAGTCGAGATTCCCGCGTACACCGCGTGAGTCCGTCATCGAGCAAAATCATTAGGGTTGTACAAAGAACATTAATGAAAACAACATGGCTGAAGTGAAACTAAATTTTTTTTATTTATGTTTAGTTTATGTACAAATGAATGCAATGAAGTGAATGCGAGGTAAGCAGTTAACTTAAAACTTCTAATTTCACATCGAACTCAGACTTTAGTTAAGATTAGCCGCTAGACAATGCGTGACAACTTTTTTATTTAAACCCGTCAAGTACCTTCAGAGATTAGCGTGTACAAGCATCCAAACAGACAAAACATTTGAATATCGTCGTATTGTATTCTCTTACAATTTTTACTTATAATAGTTTTGTTAAATATATTCAATGTACACACAATCAAACAGTTAATGTCTGATTCCGACGCGCGCTTGACCAGTTTGTTTTAAGAACTCCACGCCACGCGAACTCGATCGTAATAGATAGATAGACAAACTCGAAAACGACTCGATAATGTAGGTAATGAAATACAAACTGCATTTATTTCTGTAAGACAGCACTAAACTTTCTCGTAAATTTTAAAGAAAGAGTACCTACACACAAGAAGCATTTTAAAATTACTAGGTACTTCTAACTAAAGCCAGCTGAAATACGTCGTACCTACTTTCAAATAACGTAACGTACCTTTCTTCATCTTTCGGCAATGAAAAAAAAGACATTTTTTTATTTTTCTTTTGTCTATGACATCCAACAACTTCACAATAATTAACCATCGTGTTGTTAGTCAAAACTTAATATACCTACGTAGTGTACGAAAATATTTTTAGTATCACAGAGTACATTATGCGTTTTGAGCGGGAAACGTGCTGTGTGCGCTCTCAGTGTCGCGTGCGGAAGCCCTCTGGCGATTTGACTCAGTTGTGAGCTACATAGCGGTAGGCACATAGCGCGTGACCTTGAGCGAGTGACGGAGGCCTGGTAATGGTTACAGTTTTTTTACTATGAAAAGAATGCTCTGCAAGCCTGCAGGTTACTAATGTGTTATTTGCATATAAAACGAAATGATTTATTACCTTTTACACACTTTTCACCTAATTCTAAAAAGTTTAAAAAACAGCTTCGATTCAGTAATAAAAATTTATAACCACGAAATATTGCCACTTTGATGGTATAAACGTTCTTAAGAGCAGAGTTATATTGTGCATGTTTCAAATGCCACATCGGTAACTGCGCGTGGGTAATTAGTAGTATCAGTAAATTTTCTTAGTCCGTTTTCATAATTGTATCTACTTAATATTGACAATTACCTATAATCAGACGTGCATTAACGACCCGTGGGACTTCAGCGATATGTTTACCTGGCATGTGTTATCTGATGGCTGCAATTTTGCCATTCCTCAGCGCTCATCAACGTGTACAACTCAGAAGATACTCGCTAAGGTAAAAGCTCTAAACTTATATTATTATTATTCCCTTTATTTAAATGACAATCTCATATTCTTACATTTTTAAATATAAATATAAAAAAAATACATTTAAAAATATAAAAATGTGGTGGCCCGCCGACTTCGGGAACAGAGTCCAAGGTACCGACGGTTAGGGCTCCAGAGAAAGGAACCTCCTCACAATACGTGCCATGTCGAGGAGTACTGCCTTCTGTATCAGGCCTTTTATCCAGCTACCTAGCTCGAGCCTCTTCAGATGTTGGTCGAGGCTCTTTGCTACTAGGCCATTGACTGTCACAACTATCGGTACAATGATTGCTGAGTTCACATCCCACATGTCGACAATCTCGTGAGCTAAATCAAGATATTTGACTTGTTTATCTTTTTCAGCCTTCACGAGATTCTCATCATGAGGGACCGTGATATCAACAATCACTGCAAGACGCTTTGATCGGTCCAATACCACAATATCGGGCTTGTTAGCTATTATTATTATTATTTATTTACTTACTTACTACTCTTAATAGCAGAGATAGACAATTTTACTTAAAGGAAACATTCCTTTGTTTTTAAGAAGAAACAAAACTGAATAAAATCCAAAAAAATTACATCTGTAAGTACTTTTATGGCATGAATCGATAGTGTTAACCATAATGATATTCAAAATTACAGAGGCATCTCTAAGCTGTCCGTAATCCCTAAAATGTTTGAAAAAATGGTGTATGACACTCTGTTTCCACTATACCTATTTTAATGAGTCAACAACATGGCTTTGTCAATAAGCGTTCAACTGAATCTAACCTGTGTGAGTTTATGGACAAGGTATTACGGGCGCTAGAAAGGGGATGTCAGGTGGATGTCGTGTACACCGATTACTCTAAAGCATTCGACAAAATTTCTCATTCTTTGATTATTAATAAACTTGAAAGTATCGGTGTGCACGGTGATCTCCTGAGATGGTTAGAGTCGTACTTGCGTAACAGAACTCAGGCCGTTGCAGTGAAAGGATATACTTCCAGTTTCGTTCCTATTACTTCTGGTGTGCCCCAGGGCTCTCATATCGGTCCTCTTCTTTTTAATATTTACATCAATGATGTTATTAAATATATCCATAACTCTGATACACTTTTATATGCGGACGACACAAAAATTTTCAAAATAATTGAATCTAGCTCTGATTGTGTTCTATTACAGGACGATTTAGTTAATTTAAGTGAATATTGTACAAGGAATAACCTGTATCTAAATATTGATAAATGCTGTGTAATAACATTTTCTCGTAAAAAAAAAATAATTTCGTATAACTATAATATACATGACAAACCCTTAAAACGCGTAACCGAAGTGAGAGACCTGGGTGTACAGCTGGATTCTAAGCTTTTATTTGATAAGCATGTTGAAAAAATTACAGACAAAGCATATAAAATGCTTGGCTTTATCTTTCGTCAAGGGTCAGAATTTACTCATGAAAAAACCCTCGTGTTGCTTTACAATTCATTAGTTAGATCTCAGCTTGAGTATGCCTCGACGATCTGGAATCCTCAATATGAAATTTATAATAATGCCATAGAAAGTATACAATACAAATTTATTAAAAGACTAACATATAAATTTGGTTCCCTTAAGTCAAGAATCGTATCCTTAGAAAAACGCAGAGCTCATAGAGACCAGATATTTCTTTTTAAAATTATAAATAACATAGTAGACTCGCCGTATTTATTGAGCAACATCTTTTTCAATTGTCCTCGTAGTGGTGCTCGTTATAAGCCCACTTTTTACACTCCATGCTGTAGAACAAATTATTGTAAAAACCGTTTTATTGCAAGAACATGTTATAATCATAATGAAGTGTATAACCACATTGATATATTTAGTAATTACCAGGCATTCATTAAATCTATAAAAACTGTCACAGATTCACTTTCAAATATTTCTTAGTTGTCTTTTTTGCATTTTTAGGTATCAAAAATTTTCTGTTAACTAGTTATTATTTATTATAATAATTTATCTTAACTAGTTTACTTGTTTTGCAATCTTAAATAATTAAAAAAAATAATAATAAGGTTATAAGGCTTATGTTCACTCTTACATAAAAAAAAAAATATTGCTACAGTGAAAACTTTATTGGCCATATGTATAAAAAAATATGTTATTATACAATGTATTACAAGTGCTGTATGTTTTCTTAAAATAAATAAATAAGGATGGTATCTTACTAACAAATATAGTAAATTAAATAAGAACAAGACCATAAAATTCTAACTTATAATATGTTACTTACGTGGTAGGTAGTTCTAGTGCCTCACAATTAAGTAAGTCGCATCTTTTTTTTTCATTTGACCTGCTTAACAAATTACGTGCATGCAGTGCTTATCTAAATAGTTCTTCTTCCTATTTTAGTGAATAAATGACAGCAAAGATAATTATTAATTACGAATTTAATTAAGTAAAAATTACAGACACAGTAAAAGTGCTTTATTTAGTCTCATTGAATTTCTAAGTTAAGATTTTATGGTTTCGTTTTTATTTAATTTACCACGTTTGTTAGAGAGATTCGATCCTTATGATTGACCCTATCGGTGCCTTCCTGGGTATGGCAAGCAAATTTCCGGAAACCTTTAAATGTAGTTCTGTTTCTTTTTTAAAATGAAGGAATGTTTCTTTTGAATAAAATGATCTATCTCCAGTATTATAAGTACCTTTCCTTCAGGTGGCATTACAAAATTCCACCCTGTATAATATGTTTAACCTATTGTAGCTATAGACAAGTAGGGTGTCTTTATATGATATATTTTAATTAAATAAAAATTACGGTCCGCCCTTGTCCATTGACACTCTATAATATTTTTTTCCCTACAATTATAGCTAAAACTATCAAATTCTATAGCGCCATCTTTTTTTACACAGTTCAACTTTTTAGCCTTTCAACAAACTGAAAGATGGCGCTGTTTCTGTTATTTTCAAGTTGTTTTGATAGGTACATAATTTGTCAGGATAAAAGTACTGAACGGAATCGCTAGATGTCGTTAAAATAAATTTTAATTTTACAGCAATGCCTTGTTTGCGATGCATTTTTTGTCAAATAATATTTCAAGAATATTTCACGGAGTCAGATGTAATTTGAATAGATTTATCGAAGAAGATAGATACAGGGACTTGTTCGCCAACGTAATGGACGTACTTCTAATATTCTATGCAATTGGGTTCATATTTCTGTCGTTCTATCAAGCATCTCTGTTTGCTGTCGCTAATGCTAAATAAGTGGAGTCGCTAAACTTTGTTAAAATTAGTTTTTGTACCTATTAAATTCAGATGCCAAATAAATATATCAGTGTTTTATTTTGAAAGGAAATGGTTCTATTTTTCCACATTCATAGTTGAAATTAGATTTTGATTTAGTTTATTTAATTTATTAGATTTAGATTACCTTCCACAGATCCAACAGAGAAAATGGAATTTCGTTTATTATTAACCACAAAAACTAAACTTATTTTATTTATTTTTAAACTAGCGACCAGTTTTTACGGGTTCGATTCCCGGGTGGTGCAATTGGTATTGGGATTTTCTATCATGGAATTCCAGTATTGAATTTTTTTTTCCGAAATTTGGAAAACAAGTTCCCAGTTAATGACAATGTTAATGGGCCGGGGCCAAACATAGCTACCTCCCCCTTCGGGAAAAAAAAGCGTGATGCTATGATATCCATACACTATGTAGGTACCTTACCTTTTAGTGGCTTATTATTGCAAAGAAAATAACTATATTAATTAAGTTGATTATTTGACATTGTGAATGAATGAATTGAAATGAATGATTTGCTTAGCACCTATTGAAATATGCTGAAAATTTTACACTTGATGACGTAGTTAATTGGGTCAAATGTGAGTAAAAGAAGGTTAAGACAACCTGCATGAATAATCCCCCTGACAAACAAAATTCTAGTTATTTTCGTAATATTATGCAGCGCGGCGCTGAAATACTTTCAGCATTACTAAACGTACTCGTAACTCAACAAATATGGTGACGCCGAAGGCTTTATCTAGGGTTGACACATACTAGTTATCGTATACCTACCTAGAAGACACAACACAGTTACGCTTCTAGATGGTTAATGTTTGTTTTGTTGCACTGAAATCATTGTGTCAATAGCTCAGGGGTTGACGAAGAAATGTTTAATTCTGGCTAATTCCTAACCAGTAAAACTTATTAGGTACTATATATTATAATTGAACTGTATACTGACTGTATAATATAATCATTATTTTTAGGCTTCCGTAGCAAAAACGGAACTTTTATAGTTTCATGTCGTCATGTCAGAAAAAGATATAATTTTTAGGGTTCCGTAGTTCTGACTAGGAACCCTTATAGGTTCGTTATGTCCGTCTGTCTGTTTGTCCGAGGTTTTGCTAAGAGACCGTTAGTACTAGAAAGCTGTAATTTTGTAGGAGTGTGTACGTCAATTACGACGACAAAGTGGTAAAATAAAATTTTGGAAAATATTTTTTTTTAGGTTACCTCCCATACATGTTAAGTGGGGATGAATATATTTTTTGTCGTCTACCCCACTGTGTGGGGTATCGTTGAATAGGTCTTCTAAAATTACTTCAGGGTTACTAACATTATTTTTCGATTTAATGGTCCATTTACGAAATATTACACTTTAAAGACTGTCACTTTAAAGAATGACTGTCACCGTGGCGCAGTGGTTAAGGTGGTCGCCTCGCCACTACATCGCCGTGCTGGGTGACGTGGGTTCGATTCCCACACGAGACAAATATTTGTGTGATTCATAGATTTTTGTTTCTAGTCTGGGTTTACTTTGTGTCCGTTAGTTTCATGTTTGTAAAGCTCCTCTCGTCTCCTCCTCTAATGCGGGCGTTGTCTTTTAAAAAAAAAAAAAAAAGAGCAAATTTTTGTTTCACTAGGGCGTCCTCCCCCCCTCTAAAAGCTAAACTGCTGGCTTGAAAAATCTGGAAAAATTCATGATGATAGTGCATTTCATGAACTTTAAATGAAAACTATAGCGGTTAAGATAACTTTATTAGTTTAGCAGTAATAGTCGTTGAACTTGGGTGTTGAATAATTTTGTACCAAATACAAAATCCTCAGCATTAACTCCTAATATCATTACCATTACTTATATTCAGAATAAAGAACAACAGAATTGTACTATATTGTGATAACGGGCTACTACGGAACCCTACACCGTGCGTGGCCCGACAAGCACTTGGCCAGTTTTTGTCGACTGGCTAGACTAATTACAATGTCTTATTTAAGTTTTCGAGTGTGCCAACCCTATGAGTATTGATTATATTTGAACAAATGTTAGTACACCCAACCGTGATTGTGAGTTCCACCTGTAAAACTGTATATGCGTTACATTCCATTTATTATTATTAGTTTCTGAGTTTATTGTTAGCTATGATTTGTCATACTTACGACCGTATTATGACCACATTTATGACTCATAAACTCATTAAGTGTCATAATATTCAAGGATGCTTAAGAGCCCCGTAAATGGAGTTAATGATCAATACTATTTTCAAGTTGTGTTGTGTGAAAGCTGAAAAATTTACTTGTTTAAACGCACAACGAATCTTTTTGCTTTAGAAACAAAACAATATTTTCCACACGTACCTACATCGGCATCTGTGTTTCCTACATTCCAGTAGCATTAACACTGATGAACATCGAGCTCTCACACTCACGAGTTCCGCAGGGAAAGCTTTTCTTATCTTAGAACATATATGTACCTAATTGAATCCCGTGAAACCGTTTGTTAACCTGGATATCGAACCTTGGACCTCGTGCATAGCAGACGCACACTCTGGAATAATTTACTCTTTTCAAATTCAAATTCAAATTAGTTTATTTGCATAAAACAGGTTTACATAGATGGTTCATAAAAAAAAATTTTAGTGCGCTGATTTATAACCCAACTGGGTGTGCAAATTTTGAGGTTATATAAAAATAAAAAATAATGATCCAAATTGAAACTACAAGAATAATTAAACATAATACTAACAAATAATGTAATTCTAATGTCAAGTTACTGGGTTAATGTCAAAGAGCAAGATACACTAATAATGCGAATAATATTTTTACATGTCAGATTGAAAAATATGTTATGATGTCTCTAAAATAAATAATAATAATAAAATAAATTTGTGCTACATTTTGTCTGATAAATAGTCAGAAACTTGATAATAACATTTTTCTATCAATAGCTTTTTTAATGTCACCTTGAAAATATTTACATTCGCATCTTTAATGTTTTGTGGTAACTTATTATATATTTTTGGTGCAATGGCAAACACACTTTTATGTATCAGGGTAGTATTTGTTTTGCACAAACATAGTCTGCTGTTGTCTCTTTGTTTTCGTCTTGACCCATCGGCGGCCAATATAAATAAATGTGGATTGAGTTTCACAAAAACCGCGACTTCAAATATGTAGATAGATGGTAATGTCAAAATATTATATTTCCTAAAATAAAGCTGACAACTATCAGTAACTTGCAAAGAGAACATTGCCCTAATGCAACGTTTCTGTCTCTTAAAAATCATTTCTTTATCAACAGAGTTCCCCCAAAAAATTACTCCATATCTGAGAACCGACTCCACTAGACCATGATATGCAGTCAAAAGTGCATTGACATTTATTATTTGTGCGAGTTCATGTAATGCATATACTGATTTGCTAATTCTCTTACACACCTGTTCTATATGTGGTTTCCATGTTAGTTTATTATCTATTACAATAAAAAACAAACATCATTTTTTATTGCCCGACGTCTGCCTGATGGTAAGTGGTAGTGTTCTTTTAGCATTGATTGCGAAGAAAACACACCCAAGCCGCTGTCTACAGAAAAGAAAAAGAGAAATAGAGAAGAAAAGGAAAACGGTCAACAATCCCCTTTGGGAGGAGACATTGGGCCACCGACACGCTCCTACTCCTCAGACAAAACGCAACAGTATGTATAATACTCCTTGCCGTTGATATTCTGTGAGAGGGTAGTACTTCCCCGGACGTGCCGGCCTCATTAAGTAAGTAAGTAAGCCTAATCATAGGAGGTCCAATGGGACCTACCATTGGACCTTCTTCAAAATATAATAATATCAACGTGCCCATTCAATCTCTTTTTCAGTGCCCGTTGGACCTTCAATTCTTGCGTAATAGCTGGATGGAATTAAATTATTTTATTTTTTATTTTATTTATTTTATTAATTATTTATTTATTAAGTACTTTCACTGTAGAAATGACCCTCTTGAAAGTGTACAAGTCCTTAGTGTGTTACATTGACTGATGACTTTATGCATACAAATGCGTAAGAGAGGACAGATCGTCACTTTCATAATCCTACTAATTTATACAATACTTATTATTATTATTATCACGCTTCGTCCAATAGGAGCTGAGCAGTAGCTAAATAAAGAACGACGGCAACGAACTTCCACGCGACTTCTAGTTAGGTACATAATATAATTAGTTCGGATTAATTTGTATTGACTGGGCTCTTGGTCTAGTGGTTAGTGACCCTGACTGCTAAGCCGAAGGTCGTGGGTTCGATCCCCACCCAGGGCAAAGCTTTGAGTGATGAGCATAAAGGTTTGTTCTGTCTGGGTGTAATTTATCTATATATTATTATTAAGTATCTACATATTTACAAAAAAAAAAACTATTTAAGTAGTATAACAGTTGTTTAGTACCCTTAACACAAGCAAATATAATTGCTTAATTGGGGACTAGATGGTGCTGTGTGAATGAGGTAGACCGTAGAATATTATACCTAATTATTATTGTAAGTCTGGATTTTGCAGCTTTACTAGAATTCCTTCTTTTGTCCAAAGTCAAATAAAAAGAAGAAGATATCTTAAAGAAATAAAGGTACCTATTGGTTAACGTGATGGCAACGAAACGATCTTAATGATGCATGTTGTGATTAGTGCATCAATAGAGCAAATATTTTGGACAGACCGAAATAAACTGAGACGTCTGTCTGACGCTAAACTAACAAACAATATATTATATTTTGTTATATTATGTAATGTGCCGTGAACTTGCTCACTGATAAATTTGGTGTATACCTAATCACTATGAGTTTAGAGTTGGGTACATTTTATTATTTACTAGCTGTCGTCTACGACTCCACCCGCTTGCAATACCATTCCGGTGACTACAGACACTTTTCCTCTGTACAGTGTATTTTATTTTTCAGTTTTTAATCAAAAACAAATAATTCACCGTATTGGTGGCTCAATTTTTGTGCCTAGCAACACATTTTTTTTTTTTTAATATGAGACTTGTTTGTCTAATAACATTACAATCTAGCTTATGGGCTAATGAGTAATTTAATTTTAACCTAAATTGCTATATTAACATAATTCTAGGAATGCGTCCAATAACACTTTACTTAGTTTTTATTAAGGGGAAGTCACTTTGTTTTTGTGTTCTTTTAAATGCACTTATCAATACTACACATTATTGTTCGGAATTGTTCACTACACTAACTCAAATGGTTTTGTCCGTTTCAGTCTTCGTACTAGATCTGTGTTGTCGAGCAGTTGGATAGCCTCGACGTTCACATGATGATGGAGCCTCAATTCATGGGCTGTTGCATATTTCTGTACGATAGTATCCACGTTATCCATTTTAAGGTCCCGGTGGATATCTTGATTTCTTATGTACCAGGGTGCGTTGATAATTTCCCTTAGCACTTTGTTTTGAAATCGTTGGATGATTTGACGATTATTCTGGCTGTAACACATTTTAGTTATTCATTTTTATTTTTTACGAAAGATTTGATTCGGAGCTGAAAATTATAGTCTGGCATTTAGAGAGTATCATCCACACGTATTAGGAGAGGCCTAAGTCCAACAATGAATTGCAATAGGCTGAAAACGATGGTGATGATCCGCACTGGAAAGAAAACTTATTCGATTCAGATACGAATTACTTGTGTGTGTGTGTGTTGAGATCGCCCGGCACGAACTCGATTGCTAAGTGACAGACTTAATAATTATGAAAAATCTTTGAACTAAGTTTCTTTAGACCACGAGCAAGAGCAAGACCACGAGCAACTTATAGTCGCCTGCAACTAAGGGCGTTGCGGACCCTTACAAAACCTATTCACACCTTTTTCAGATGTTATGAGACATGTGCAGTGGGGTATCAGGGCATAAATGTTGTGAAGTCTACAGTTTTAGTGACGAGTAGTAGCTAGTTGAGAAGTGCAAGATGTAATGTATTATAATAACTCGCATTATGGTGAGCGTAGTTCGTATACTTGAAAACTAAGATTATTCATCAGTCATCGTTATTGTTGGATTTAGTAGCCGTGCCCGCGACTTCTTGAACACTAAGATTATAAGTCATCGTTATTGTAGGATATATAGCAGTGCCCGAGACTTCCATTGTGTATGATTTCATAGTTTTTTTTCTATATTGTTTCACGGAACCCAGATAGATTACGATAGCGGATTACGATATCCACCAATAAAAGTTCCATTGAAATGGGTTCAGTGTTTCGAAGTTTACCACAGACAGACAAAAATTAACAAAGTTTATTTTGTTATTTATTATAACTTACTGTAGTAGTAACATACTTTCATATGCCATATGCAGTGATGTCAAATGACATTTTCTTGCTTATCCGAATATACCGAATATGCTACGAGCATTTATTTTAGTGTATTTAGGGCATACACTAAAATAAATGCTCGTAGCATTATGGTACTGAGGTGTTCGTTACGATCATCGAAGTTAAGCAACATTCGGCAAGATTAGTCCATGATGGGTGACCGTTTGTGGCAATTTCATTCTCGAGCGTCTCCGTGCTTCGGAAGTCACGTAAAGCCGTTGGTCCCGGTTATCACTTAATGTGGTAGTCGTTAAGTCAAGATGGAACTCTTATGGGCGACTTGATAAATTCCAACACCTGGGTCTGCCTCAAGCCCACGCGATAAGAAGTTTTTTTTATATTTGTCTCGTGTGGGAATCGAACCCACTTCACCCAGCACGGCGATGTAGTGGCGAGGCGACCACCTTAACCACTGCGCCACGGTGACAGTCAAATAAAAACATAAAGGCACAATCAGTCACGGAAATCGAATTACACGCCAGTGGAGCTGAGGGAAACACATAGCTTAAAATAATCTTTGTGACAGAGTTTAATTTGGTGAAATTATGCAGTTACTTTAAAATTTTATAAGATTGTGCTATCATGAAAATAATATGCCATAGCATTATGCCTTTGCGCCGTAAGTTAAGCAGAGGTGCATCACAACCACATTTTACCAGTTATGTTCAGCAATCAACCTGGACTAGTTCACTGCTGGACCTGCCCTTTCCAATTGCACGTCACTGAGCACGATTTTCGGTTACTCACATCCAGCACTTGCCAGCCACTCTACGAAGATTGTCGTTTTTTTCCACGATTAAAAAAAAAATTAAAAATATATTACTGAATAACTTACGCGTTTTACGCGATCCAGGCAACGAACATGGGACCTCTTGCGCGACCTTTAAACTAACCGCTGTGCAACAGAGGAGGTCTATTTACAATGCTCAGTTTTTTGTACTAATGCAGCTATGTATGTATGATAAACAATACAATCACGACTTGTTTATTTATCGATGATCACAATCTGGTTGCACCGACTGTATCTACACAACGCATAGATCACCTGCGAGTGCGCAAATCGTGCGCATAGCTCGTGCTGCGGCAGTGTGTCTGGCGCACAGTGCAGTATGGTTGTGCGCGTCTATCTCGCGTTTTGCGCGCTCCTCGCGATCGCAGTGCCGACCGAGTCTGCTCAGGTCAGTGATTTTATTTATTGTGATTTATTTTTAATATCCTATTTTATAGGGTGGAACTTTATATTGGTAATGCTAGGGGGTGAAATTTATTTCTGGCGTAAAAAATTATTTGAAAGTCAGAAGTCAGCTGATCGATAAAATTGTGGTGTCAAAAGTTTTATAAAATTTTATTGAAATAAGTTAGGCTATTATCGGTTTTAAATACCTGCACTTCAATATTATTTTAGTCAGTGGTTTTTTTAATTTTTATCATATATTAGAAAATTAATAAATGTTAACTTATTCCAAAAAAAATTTCAAGATATTTTTATTGAGTTTTTGGTTTTGGGTTATACCGATGTGCGACATTGTATTCAAATATGCAAAAGTGGCCAAATTAGAAGAGTGGTCGGCATGCATATCACGCGATCTGAGTTCGATTTGTTTGTTTGAAGTGTTTAACTCTTTGGAGTTTATATGAAACAATGTGATTACACTGGTCAACAAAATTTTGTAACAAGAAAGGTGCTTGCTAATTTTAAGTTACCTACCTACCCTCATTTTATTACCATATTTGTTTTGATTCCATTAGGTCTAGTTTTCGTGTTACAGCTACTAACCACAAAATTAAAAATTAACCGTTTTTGTTTCACTTTCGCCTTCAAAGAATTTGTTTATTTGAAGAGCGTAGTGTTTTGTTCTGTCTTTAGAGTTAAGTGATTCTTAAATAATGTCAAGAAAGTGTAAAAATGATCCTGACAAGTTTTCTTACATTTGTGGTGACATTACTTTCAAAACTCAGCGAAGGAAATTGACACCATTAGTAACTAAGTTATATGAACAGTATTTTGGCTTTGCCATCGGACAACAAGACAAAGCGTGGGTTCCACACATCTGTTGTGTTAAATGTGTGGGTCTTCTCACTGGATGCGCGAAAAGATCTCGATCTATGCCTTTTGCAATCTCTATGATTTGGACAGAACTAACGAACCACGTATCTGATTGTTATTTTTTACTTACTGATACATTTTACTATTAAAACAAAAACTAAATTTAGGGAACTTGACCTGCCATCAGGTAAAAGACCGATCCCACATTGTGAAGATCAACCGGTACCAGAACCACCTCATACTAGCGATCTGGCCGTTATGCCAGAAATCGAAAAAGAGACATTAGATCCTGACCTTCAAGAAGCTTCATCATCTAATGAGCCACATCTTCTATCACAAGGAGATCTCAATGATTTGTTACGCGACTGAAATTTGTCCAAACAACAGCTTAGTAATTTAGAAAAATCAGCTTGGGAATCTTTCATGAAAGTAACTTCCAATTTTCTAGGAAATTACCGATCAAGTGACTATAAATGTATTATCGCGGAGCTTTTATCTGCTTATAAAGCTTTGGGCTGTAATATGTAGTTGAAAATACATTTTCTTCATTCACATTTAGACTTCTTTCCTGAAAATTTAGGCGCCATCAGCGATGAACACGGTGAAAGATTCCATCAAGAAATTTCTACCACAGAAAAACTATATCAGGGCAAGTGGAGCCCAAGTATTTTAGCGGATTACTGTTGAACATTAAAACGAGACGTTCCTGAAGCAAAATGCATACAAAAAACATAAAAGTAAATTCATATTAATGTTGCAATAAATCGAAATAACTTCTTTTTCTTGATAAAAATTCAAAATTTCTAAAATGTTACAACATGATATTACAAAAAAACTATTCGTAGTTAAAGCATTTCAATTTTATTTCTAGTATCCCTTATCCTTGTCCTAACATAACTAGACAAAAGTTTTCATGTTACATGCAAAAGTTGTTTTTTTGTTGACTAGTGTTATTAAGGTGTGATTTATATTTTTTTTTGTGAGCCAATACCCTTTTATCTACCCTCTAAAAACTTACTTGTGGGATTGACACCGTGGTGCCAATCTCGTGGTGTAAACGGCGAAGTACCTTTCTATCTAAATTTTGGGCAAATAAATAAGGTATTCAATAATCCTTGCATTATATAACCTAGACCATTGCAAAATAAATGAGAAAATAGGTACGTTTAATATTTTTCCGACGTTTTAGTAAAAGAAAAACCTTATCTGATATAACTGCCACACTAGGTACATAAATAAATCTATAATTTGTCAAACCGTACAAATCAAACCTTGTGGCTTACTCTGAATTTCGACATTCGATTGGTCGCTTTTGATGTCGCTATCGAATTTAAAGAAATTTAGATATGGTCGCTGTCACTTTCAAACATTTGACAGCGACATCAAAACCGACTAATAGAATTTCGAAATTCAGAGTAAGCCCCCTTCACGCATTGTTAGTAAGATATGTCATGAATGTGGACTTTACACTTCAATGTAACGGCTTATGTGTCAAGTGGGGTCGTTTAACACTACGCTTCACTAAAATCACTGACACAGTGAGAAAGCTCCATATAAGCATTTGTGGCTAGTGTTACTGGTGTCAAATTTAACTTAATAACACTAATTTATATAATGGGGAATCCCTGGAGCGCAATTTCATAGCATTGTTGTAATAGACACGTTTTTCAAGTTTAAAATTTCGTTTAAGCAACCACCGTAATATGTACGAGAGAATAACAAATATAAAATGAATTTCACGAACTTAAAGCAAATAACTGATGAAGATTCTATTCTTCATCATATCAGCCCAGCGACGTCCACTGCTGTACATAAGCCTCACCTAATTTACGCCACCGCGAGCGATCCTGTGCTGCCTGCAACTTTGACCAGGTCTTCGGTCCATCTGGTGTGGGGCCGTGTTATTCTTTATGCACGGTTAATATTGCTTATAGGTTTTTAATTGATTAATTTTCTTTTTAGATTAATCTAATATCTACCACGAATATTATAGATACCTCTTAGACAGTTATTTCCAATTGTTCTTCTGCACAATAAATTCAGCTAATTAAAAAAATCATTAATTCAGACATTTATTTAATTTTTTAAATAAATATATTATTTTTCCTAATTGCGAAGTACCTATGTGTTACAAATGATCTTATATTTAATATAAAGGTATCACCCTAGTCTACTTTTCTGCATGCCAACACATATTAGATAATAGATTTCAATAATAATTTCAATTAATTAATTAAACCACTGTCAATAATAATCTAGAGTCTATAGTGTTAGTAACAGTTTAAAATTTAATATGAAAATCTAATTTTAATATCGACATGATCGCGTGTTAGGATAAATTAAGTAAAGAGTAGATAACCCCATAAAGGTTCACTTCACACATGGATAAAACTGTTCAACGGTTTTTCATAATGATCTTGAAATTAAAGAAAAACATTCTTACGCAAGTTGTTGAAGGCAACGATGGGAACCAGGCTACTATATAGTATGGCAATGTGTGGCACCTGTGTTTGTTCTACACACAATATACGAGTGTTGGACAAAAAGGCTGGTAATAATCAATGCCAAACTATGTTTGACTTGTATTGTGTGATAGTGTCGATTTTGATTGAAGTTTCAATATTTTAAATCTGGGTTGGTTTTCATGTATTTTTATAAGGTACTAGAAGTCGCAAGAAGCTTCGCTTCCATCGTTCTTTATTTGGCCACTGCTCAACTACTATTGGCCCTAGCGTGATATTATTTAGCTTATAACCTTTCTCGATAAATGGGTTATCCAACACTAAAATAATTTTTCAAATCGGACCAGTAGTTACTGAGATCATAGTGTTCAGCCAAACAAACAAACTATTTAGCTTTATAATATTGTTTATATATTGTTTATACACGAAAAATGGTTATTAGCTCGGCTATGTATATACTGTAATAATAGCTTATTTATTGATTTAAAACGCGAATTTACGCGATTATGATTTAGGTATTTACATACCTTATAGTGCTTGACGTTTCGACCAGGTCCGGCCGTGGTCACAAGCAGCTGACTGGTGAGGCAATGTCATTGCTCCGTCAGTGAGGTAGATTCACTTAAATCTACCCTCATATTATTGTTTATCCACGCACTATCACATACTACACTCACAGTGTCCCTATTCATGCCGCCGTCCATATTATTTAAATACCTAAATCATAATCGCGTAAATTCCCGTTTTTAATTAATAAATATTATCCTGCAACGCGAACGTTTAAAAGTAAATAATAGCTTATTGTCATCAACTAAACATACCTAATATACGTATTACCACTGAGTATTTTATAACAGAATACCCAAAAATCAATTTTACCTGAGCTGGGGATCGAACCCAGATCCTCTGGCATCACAGTCGCACTCACTTTAGCTGGATCACTGAGGCAATACAAATACATTTTTTTTTGTGAAAATAAATTATTATTTTTCTGAAAATATTTATTTTTTTGAAAAACCAATCCATAGGGCAGCCCTACAAACTTATCGTAAGTAAAGTTTTACCTTACTATTGTAACTTTACTACTTATTGTTTTTCCAAATTCTCGCTTTTTTTAAACTAAAATAATTAATTACTACTTGTACAGTAATCATCATATCAAACATTAAAAATACATAGTAAAACAATAGAATTATAGAATAGTAAAAAAAAATAACAACAATTTGTCAATAAAAAAAATTATTTAAGTTCATGTCATAATATTATTCTGTATCAAATTGCAAACAAAAACTATCATAAATATTAAATTTGTCCTCAAGATGATTCATTTTCAGGTATTTTGTTATAGATTTTAGGTACTGTACCAAATACATTTATTTGTCCTGTTTACATAGCGGACCTTTTCTTTCTGATACCTTTTGGAACATTAATCACAATAATTTGAGAATTTAAAATATTGACATTAACAAATCAAACAATAAAATTGTAAAATGTCTTAAGAAAATAAAACATTGAAAAAGTTTTTAACACAAACATACTCAATTTCACTGTAGAGTCTGGCTACCGGTTCTCTGCACTGGACTGTTTTTAAAAATCTATACATGGCAATATTTTTGAACTGTCATGTCACTGTCTTTTTAGTGTTTTTCAATCAATATTCTTTTGAAATTATTGAAAAATAATGCCGAAAGCTATCAAAGGCGTAGTTAGAAAGTTGATATTTACTTAAGTTGAGATAATAGTATCAAACGCATTTTTTCAGTCTATAGTCGGTGTTGTCACCCCTTGTTTTTTTGAATTTACCGCTCTTTTCTTGTGCAAAGAACGGATGGCCAGACTTTAGTACCTTTGTCTAGCACCATTTGTTTTAATTTATAATTGAATAGATCTAAACATTTTAGTTCTACTAAAATATTCGCTGAATTTAAAATAATAATATAAACGTACGGTGATAAGTAAGATGTTTGTTTAATTAAACGCTAAGGTCTTGAGATCAAACAAGCTCTTCTTCTGTTGGATAGTCCATTTTTCGAAACTACTGAGGAACTTCTGGTCCAATTTAAAAAACCAATTAATTTCTCACTGCTGGATTCAGTTCTCTTCTCCTCTATCTAGAAAGCTGTGAGGGTTTTAGGCCATAACCTACACACGCTGACCTAATGCGGGTTGGTGTATCAGACATACAATTAAAGAGTTTAGAGTTTACCTAACGATGTTTTTCTTTACCGTTAGCAGTTGGTAAATCACATGACTAGTTCATAAAAATCTACATTGGTTCTGCTGGTCGGAATCAAACTCGAACCGCGTCTTTAGCATGCCGGTTACTTATCTATTCAGCCATCATCGCAACTGACGCAAAGTACAACTAAACTCGAAAGAACTACACAAATATTTTTCTCGTGTGGAAATCGAACCCACGGTGATGATACCTTAACAACTACGCCACATTGTCAGTTATAAATTCTCACAAATAACTCAACAAAATATACTTAACTACACATCAGTAGTGCAACATATGCATCCTGAAACATAACCGATCCATTTCAAACTAAAATATTTGCCCTTGGCTCACAAATCACCTGCACTCTGTTAACTAGGGCTGTCTAAAACAGATAATATCGACGATTTTACAAGCTTATTTTAGCTAATCCGTGTAGTGACGGATTAGGAATACATAATGTGAGTCACTATCCCATCTCAACCCATGGGTGTCGTAAAAGGTGACTAAGGGAGTATAGAGACCTTACGCAGACAAGAGCACTGCGAGAAAATAGACAAATTTATTGACATCTTTTCTGGCTTTGTATGACGTTCATAAGTATCATGTATGTGATCCAAATGAAATAAAAAGATTTGGCTTTGACTTTGACTTTGAAAAGGAAAATCCGGAAGCGTGGTATAGAAGGCCAAATTCCCTCTACATTCTTTGGAGGAGACCCATGCCCACCAGTGGAAAGTTTTTGGGTTGAAATGATGATGGCAACACCAGAGGTATTACGAGCGTGTTGCCAATCCTTTAAAGCGTCACAATGACCTCTAAATACCACTGTGATGGTTGCGATCGTTGCTGGCTGCTCCCTGCACGATTACACTACGTTTTACTACCTTTTCCACCTCTTTTAATTATTTATTTTAAATTCCAGATTACATTCTTAAATTTCTAATACCGAATCTTGGACAGTTCGTCCGTCGTTGGCTCGAGGTTCATTCTATACTAATTCCTAGTGCTGTGTACTCGTTGCTGTCATTACGTTTTCTTTTATCTGTTATAAAAAAAAAAATTAAAAAAAATTGTCTAAATTGTCATATTTAAACTATATAGGTCCAATGAAAACATATTTACACGTTTATTTTTATTTACGGGACCCACAACCTTCCCCAGAGGAAGTCTCTTTGCTTGCTTGCTAGCGGTCCGCCTTAGGAAAAGACAAAGACCACTAGACTACTGTAGTTCGGTGATATTTCCCCTGCAAGAGTAGTTTAATTTAAGTGGTGTTATTCCTTGTATACCTCTCTTAAATATAACAAAAAACATCATCTAAATACGTTATCCATAGCCAACCTTATTGCAAACAAAACAGACTTATTTATATTGAAACAACAATCTATTAACAGATTTTAACAATACTTAGATTATAATGACAGTGCAGTTACGTCAGCGATGCAGCATGACGCTAACATTGGACAGACAACAATAACAACAACCTTGTCTATTTGCATAACGAATATTACTTAGTCAAATGCATTATTTTGGTTTCTACTTGTTGTATTTTGACTGATATTTAATAGCCGTCGAAAAAATTTCGGCCGAATGGATAATAGACGGGCATGCAAATCATGCGGTTCGAGTTCCATTCCAACTGTACCAATGTGGATTTCACTTTGTGACTTTTTATGTAGAAGTCAATTAGTGACTTACCATCTGCTGGTGTGTGAAGGAAAACATCGTTAGGAAACCCACATACCCTAAAAGAAATTTTAAGTGTACGTCTGATCCACCAACCAGCACCAGACCATCGTGTGTGGATTGTGGCCTAAACCCTCTCAGCTCTCTAGATAGAGGAGAGGAGACCCGAGCCCAACAGTAGGACTTTAATGGGTTGCTGATGTTAATTGCCACTGAATGTGAATGATGATACATGAAGTCTAAGTTGGATTTCACTTTGGACTATCTGCTAGCGGTGAAAGAAAATCATCGTAAGAAAACTCACATACCCTAGAAGCTATTTCAAGGATTTCTCTAGTCATCCATCAAGTTGGGCTGGGCTAGCGTGTGTGGATAAACCCTTTTAGCAAAAAATCTGTTCTGTGCTCTTAGCTCTCTAGAGAGAGAGAAAATGATTCTTGCTATTGGTCATTCTATTTACTATTACTATTTTGATTGATTGGTTACCTGAAAAAAGGCTTGAAAACGCTGGAGTGATCTTGATGTCTTTGACTAATGCAGAAGGTACAAGGGGGCTAACTCTGATATTCAAAATTCGAATGTTTGGAAGTGACAGTGACCATATCTAAATTTCCTTACATTTGACAGCGATATCAAACCGAACATTCGAATGTCGAAATTCAGAGTAAGCCCCCGCATCAAATTGAAAAGTATGAGAAAGGCATCAGACTTAAAAGTTTAGCACTGCGCGATATCTTATAGTAATTAAAAAAAAATAACTTACTGGTAGTAAAAATAAATGATTATCAAGAAATTTTATCTAAAAATCATTATATTAGATTTATATAAACTAAAGCTAGTTATTTAGATTTAAACGGCGTACTATAAACGGTTCCAGCTATTAAACTTGAAGTAATATAGCATTGTGATGATAGCACGTAGCTACGAAGGTAGTTACTTGGTATAACACATGACTAACTCACTTTATTTATGTAAATATACTGTGGTACACTCAAGTTCAGAAAAATGGTCGTACCTCCGTCTTACAACAGACCCTCACTATTATTGTCTGACTGGTCTAGTGGTTAGTGACCCTGACTGCTAAGCCGGAGGTCGTGGGTTCGATCCCCACCCAGGACAAATCTTTGTGTGATGAGCATAAATGTTTGTTCTGTGTCTGGGTGTAATTTATCTATAAAAGGTATGTGTATTATTATTATTGTGTTTCTTGTAGTATGCTATTGTCACCATGGCATAGCGGTTAAGATTGACTCGTCACTAGCATCACCGCCACTGTGTTGAGTGACTGAGTTCGATTCCAACACCGGGCAAAATATTTTGTGTGATTCATAGATGCTTGTATTTGTGAGTCTGTATGTACTTTGTGTACTTTAGTTGTATGTTTTTAAAGTCCCCCGCGGCACAGGAGCGGGTGTTGTCAATAATGGGTACAATCACAGATGTTAACAATATATAGAGTATTATTTTATATTATATTTATTATTTTACAATTAATTTTATCACTGATTTATATGATTAACCGACTTTATAATAACTTTTTGCAAATTATTAATTAGGTTAATAATAATCCTTAAACTTTAATTGCAAATATATAAAATAAATCAATTTGGAAATACCAACCAAAATAATGAATTATAAACAATTCTACAGCTTTAATAAATATTTTATATTTATATCAATTTTCAACACCTCTAGTTATATCAACTTTTGAAAACTGTACCACTACAACATATACCTTTATAAACAGCTACTAGTAATTGAGTAGTAGTTTGTAGCCCTTAAACAATAGTGCTCAAGGTCTCGTTATCAGATGTTTGTTTGTACTGATAACAGACCCCACACTGAATGAATCTCGAAGGAATGCCAACTATGCGAGCCAAGGTTAACTGTTAAATGTGTTACGTATATGATATTATACTTGCACACGCTGTATATATTATTATTATTATTATACTCTTTCTCTCTCTCTCGTCGGTCCCTCATGGCTGAGCAACATGGTCATCATTTGATGTCGATGGTTTGCCCCTGTTTTGGACGATCTGCCTCCACCCGGCGTCTATCCACGGGGGTTTAGCCGACCAAAAGTTGGTTGTTGATGAGCCTACAATTTGAGGCTGCAAGCCCATTCGACCCTAAAAATTTTACCCTTTCTTAGTTTGAGTACCCAATCAACCCCTGGCATAGCAGCAGCAGTCAACACCCATTCGTTCCTTTTAGCGAGTCGGTATAAATTTTTTTTTTTTATATAACACGATGGTGGCAAACAGACGTACGGTCCGCCTGATGGTAAGCGGTTACCGTAGCCTATGGGCGCCTGCAACACCAGGGGCATCACGAGCGCGTTGCCGACCCTTAAGAAACCTATTCACTCCTTTTTTGAAGAACCCCATACTGTAGTCCCTTGGGAAAACAAAAAATCGCTCTATCTGGTTGGGGAACGTCCCCTAGCTCGTTGACCCTCAGTGTTTCCCAAATTATTATACGTGATAATATTTATTCATCATCATCATCACTACAACCTGTAAATGTCCAAACATCTCTTCCAAACAATTTGGAATTTAGCCTACTATACCAAGCTGGCCAGACGGGTTGGTATAGGGTTTTGTATCGAATTTACCTTTTCTGGCAGTGCTTTTGTCTGATCAAGTTTCTCCCTTAGTCACATTGTCCTAGTGGGTTGAAATGGGGTAGTGACATTATGTATTCCTAATCCGTCACTACATGGACTTGATACTCTATTAGACTGATTCTAAGAATTTCATGACAGAAATATCTGGTCCGGAAATCGAACTTTGAACCTCATACGTAGTAGTCATACATACTTCCACCACGCCAAAGAGTTTACAGTTAAAATATTAGTATTCTGTGTATTACATAATAATAGGACCTCTTTGTAAAACATATGCAATGCATATGCAATACGAATACTAGGCTATACAGGACGTCCTGAATTTGAATTTTAACTAAAATGTTACGATACTGTATGAAAAATGTATGAGAAGGAGTTATTTGTTTTTTTAACCAACAGTAAAAGAAAAAGGCGGTTCTCAATTTGATTGTATTTTGTTAACACATTAATTTATTAAGTTATCGTGATGAAACTGATTAGGAATACAATCAGCCATTCATAACATACTTATCATTATGCCTGTCTGCGCAGAGACTAACTACAAAGCTCCACAGCTTGCTTCAATCGAAACACCCTTTTTAGTCTTTCAGCTTATTTATATAGGATAAATAAATTAAAAAATTTTGCATTAAGGAAATTACTACTATTTTTTTCTTTAAAAGACAACGCCCGTACTAGAAAAAAAGCCCTGTGTAGCAGGGTAGTTTAGAAACATACAATTAACGGCCACAAAGTACACACAGACTCAAAAAAATATTATGTATGAATCACGCATAATATTTGTCTCGTGTGGGAATCGAACTCACGTAACTAAGAACGGCGGTGGCGATGTAGTGATATATGAGAGTAGTGAGTTCTGAACTATATATTTCAGTGGCAATGATAGGTAGATATAATTTAGTTTTTGTACGTGCCAACAAACAAAATAATGTACCTATGTTGTTTACATTCGAGATAAAGAACTACTTTAAACTGCGGCTAGGCAGGAACTGAGCAAACAATTACCCATTGTAATTTTGATAGCTCTGTTTATCTTAGCGGTGTAGCATAAATGAAGTAGATAGAGTTCTCTATGATTAGATGAAATTTAATATGGTCTTCCTGTTTCGGGATTAGCTTGTATGGCAATTCATCATTTAATCGATTTAAAACAAGTCAATGTTACATACGTTTTATATTTTAAGGAATAATATATAAGGTATTTACAGATTCGTGTTGAGACCCGTCACTATCTCATCTCAACCCGTAGGTGTCGTAAAAGGCGAGTAAGGGAGTAACCTTATGCAGACAGGAACACTGCAAGAAAAAGAAAATTCGAAAAAAACGTTGTCATGACGTCATCATGTTAACAGGTAATGGATAAATTCGATCTCAGGGACGTCCACCCGCGTAGCTCAGATGGAAGAGCACAGCACACGGAATGGCAGGGTCGCGGGTTCAAGTCCCGTCGTGGGTTTGAATTTTTCCATTACTTGTTTAGCATTTATATAAAATGTTAAACCAAAGCGATGGAAATTCCTATACCAACCCGTCTGGCCAGCGTGGTATGGTGTTAAAGATAAAGAGAAATTTATTTATAATAATATTAATTGTTGTATTTCATAGACATGCCCACTCAGAAGGGGCTCTGACCACGTCGGTTGCAGCACAACTCAATACATCACAAGGAAAGCAGAACGCATGAACGCGTGAATGCGTTATGTGACGTATCCGTAACTGATCTACTATTAGACAACAATCTCACCAATACCTTCATTCAATTGCCTCTCAAATGCTTAGTACACTTTATATATTTTAAAAAAATCTAAATTCTCGCAGCATTACGTCACTCTATACTAGGTAATACATCAATCTAGCATTTATAATAGTTGCATAAACGGCTCATTCACACGTTAATACTACAAACAAACATACATGACCTATTTTTAGTTATTGAATCACTGAAAAGCGTTTGATAAGCCTTTCCATTGGCATTCTTTGCATAACATTAAATCATGATTAGGTGTAGGTAGGTACGTATAACGTAGGTAAATAAAATTGTTTTTGTACGCTAAACGATTGCATAGTTTCTTGTTGCTAGTTGCTTGCTTATCTGACTATATTTATGCGTTGAGTATACCTCACTAGTTTTAGCCCGCGGCGACACCCGCATGTTACGTCGCTCAGTAAAAAGGTGCCATAGTCATAGTCATAATCTTTATTTCATTTGGATCAAATACATGATACTTATGAACGTCATACAAAGCCAAAAAAGGTTTCTGTAAATTTGCCTAAGGCCAGTTCACTGACATGTTAGAGCATATTAATATTATGATATCATCAAATTCCTCTGGGATCTATCCCCTGGGATAGAATTTCAAAATAAATCTGTTTTTTCTAGGTGTTAGCATTTCAAATTTGAACATTTTAAGTTCTAAGTAACTAAAAAAATTAAATCCTGTTATTCTCTGTAAAGTGGAAATTTCAACAATTATTTTTGTTTGCTACGGAAACTGTAAACGTTCAAGTTAGTCAGTCAGTTTCTTCTTTTATATCACAGAATAGAGATAGGTTTTTTTTTATATATATACCTATTTTTTGTAAGAGCCATTTCGGGGTTTCGAAATTTCAGTGTGACCATCAGTCAACACTCATAAACGATTTTTTAAAGATAACGAGCATTATACTCTCATTCACCCATAGAACTTCACATTACTGTTTTTGCAAATAGCCAAACGGCTTACACTGAGGCAAGTTATTTTTTATTTATGGACCGAGCGTATTTCAAAAAAATGTGACTAAAGGGTGTTATTATTATTTCGAATCGAATTCGGTCGCTTGCAAAAATTCGGCAAAACGGCACTCCGAACCATAGCCCATTCTGTTTACGTTAACTAGAATATTGGCATGAAAAACTACACCACACACGTCATAACATTAAAATGAACAGTAAATAAGCAGTATCTTTTATAGTTTCCTTTGTGACATCATAATATTAATTTCCACATAAGATTTTATGTGGGCCTCAGCGAGCAAGGACAGCTACGCATGGGCTGCATGCACTTTATGAGAATAGCAAACACGTGAGGCTAATATTTTGCTAAATATTTTGGTTCTGAAGGTTACTTTATACCTAATGTATTACTTCTCCGTGTGGTGACGGAGACAAAGAATACGTTTGTCACCACTCCCTCTCGTCCCCGGGATGTCGCGACTAAGGGACACCTACGCCATACCAACTGCTGAAGGAAAACTCGAAACAAAACCCTGTACCAACCTGTTTGGCCAGCGTGGTAACAGTAGGCCAACGACCACTTATAATAAAATTATGTAAGGCCTATGTCCAGCAGTGGACTTCATTGGGGTAATATGATGATAATGTTTCTAGCTTCCTCTACACTCACGAGAACTCATTGTCAGGAAAAACCCCCTCAAATTTTGTCTTGTAAATTTAGTCATCATGTTATCATCAGTTTAGTATTCTGCGATAGTTATTTTCTTTGCATGGCTGGGATGGACTACAGACCCCTAACCAACCCTTATTATATAACTACTCATGTACCGGCAGCAACACATTAATAAAGATTTAGTGTTGTGTGTTGCAATCTTATATAGGGTAGAGTTACTTCAGGCGAGCTGATCAATTTGGGTGACTCTACTTGCCCTATATTTCTTAAAAATACATCCCCAAACTAAGCGAAAGCAAAGCTTAGTGCAAGCTACTTATGCAAGGCCAAAACCTTGATTATATCATAAAGCGGTGCATTTAATAAATTAATGCACAATGCATCGTTCATTGTGAAATAAAAACAATCTCTGCTGACACATGACACTGATAATAACTACCATATGTGTAATACTATACTTTGTTTGTCGTAGTTGTATAGCATTTGGTTGTAATTATTAACATTATTATTGATATTCCCATTAATTATGGGCATTGTATGGTTAGATTTTTGGAATAACGAAATGTTATGATTTACACAAAGAGCGCTTTGAAACTTTTTTCTATGTTCGTTTTTGGATTACGCGTGCAAGTATAAGTTGTTTGATGATGAACTTAAAAAATCGTTAGTAAATAAAAGCTTTATGTCATCATCAGCAACCCATTAAGTCCCACTGCTGGGCTCGGGTCTCCTTTCCTCTAACTGGGCTGAGAAGGTTTTAGGCCATAATGCACTCACGCTGGGCTAGTGCGGGTTGGTGAATCAGATGTACTCATAGAATTTCTTCTGTGGGTTTCCTCACGATGTTTTCCTTCGCCGTTAGCAGATGGCTAAGTCACTTGACTAGTGTACATATTATAAATTCCACAAAGTGGAATCCACATGGGCACTGCCGGTCGGGATCGAACTCGGACCGAGTGATTTGCACGCCGGTCACTTATCCATTCAGCCACCATCAAGCTTATTTTATATAAGTTTTATGTATTCTTTATTAAAAGTCTATACATCAACATCGTACTAGCAGTTTCTGAGATGAGAGATGCCAAACAAAACTATTTTTTTTTTAAATGTGTTTTTTGTTACGTTAAATTTCTTTTGAATCAGACATATTATGAATGAGCAAAATGTCAAAAATATTTGATATTATATATGTGTGTGATGTGGTTGTACATTTATAATAATAATAGTATGGACTTCTGCGTGTTGAACATGTGTCCCCGCGTAAGCCTTCCAAAAAGACCGAGTATACTTCTCACCTTAGAGAGAAATATAGCCGTGCAGAAAGAGACATAAATAAAATATGTATTTAAATAATATACAAACTGTGTGTGTGATCTATGGTGAAATCTCCATTAAGAAACCCCAGTCTCACTTACAACTGCTATCTTTTAGTTAGCTTTAAAAATAACTTTGTAATTGACTTTTTTCTCAAGATCAAAATAGAAGATAAAAATGTTATGTAGCAAAAACTTCATTCGACGGCGTCTATAGTATTTTTACTTTAACGATGTTTAAAATAAAATAATTAATGTCTGTCTGTAATTTCGTACGTTAAGTTCTGAAACAAGGCCAATGTTTAAACCTAGGTTGAAAATAATAGTGCATTTCAAGGGCGAACCTAGCATTTACCAAACCACGGTTCTATTCTCTATAACAAACGACGGGTAGGTACGGGCCAGTCATTTTTGTCCCTTATTACCCGGGATCTGACATAGCTGGCGAAATGTGTATGTAATATACTCTGCCTATACTTTCACGAAAATAAGTTTGAGGTTATATTAAGTTTCATGCATTCTGATTTAGAAAAAAAATACAGTCAGTAGCGTGACCACGACCACTAACCGTTCTTGGGAATTAAATAATAAGTGTTTTTCTCCCACCACCTGCTAGATTTCAGACGTTTTTCTAAGACAACAGTATCAAACTCCCGTAGTCACTTCCTAGAGGTCTCAGCACACATATGGGATCGGAAAGGGATCGTGACCGTATCGCCTCGAGCCGTTCAGAATTGTTTGTATTAAACTCCCTACTGCAACGCACACTAATCGGAATCGTAACGTAATCGCCTCGCCTCGGAACAGGCTCCGAACTTGCAATTCCCGCGCTTACGGCTCGTCGTCCCCGCGCTTACGTCTCTCCGTACCCGAGCTCACGTCTCTTCGTCCATTGACGACGCTAAATACAGTAATAATATAAGCCAGCCAGCGGGCGGCGAGGCGTAAGCGCGGTGTCACCTAGCCGTAGCCGAGTTGACGTACAGGCGCTGCTGATACGCTTACGTTACGTGCGTACGTTAGGTTGACGCCTGGTTGACAACGAGGCGAAAGGCGATACGGTTACGATCCCTTTCCGATCCCATATGTGTGCTGAGACCCTAGGACACCCATAGGATGATATGGAATTTTTATACTCATGCCCTGGAGACACACGTGCCTTACTCCCCATTTTTTACTAAGAAGAAACTTTTCTTTCAGGGAGCAGTCATCTACGTAGATGTGGCTAACAATACCCACGAACACCAAGGCATATTAAGTCCACAAGCCTATGAACGGCAAACCAAACCACGCATCCAAGAACGGCAGGCTACGAACCCCCAGGAAGAGCTGATAGCAGAACTTCACTCAGTAAAGACAGATGCCTTGCTTCTATACACCAACTACGCATCACGGGCTGGCAACGAGCTGAGGGTCTTCTTAAATAACATGACAGGATTTGCTGATAACAACATAGAAAAAATGAAAATTAAAGGCATCAATGACGTAAGTGTTTATTTTACTTATTAAAAAGCGGGTAACAACACCTCTTTTTATACTATGCTATTTAAGCGGCGCTTTGCTCCCATCGTTATTTGTTTGGCCACTGCTCAGCTATTATTGGCCTTGTGTGATGTTATATAGCCTTCCTCGATAAATGGGCTACTCAACACTAATAGAATTTTGCTAATCAGATCTCGTTTTTGATATTAGCGCGTTAAACTAAACAAACAATCTCTTCAGTTTTAAAATAATAGTATAGATAATATAGATATCGTATGAGGACATGGGTGACTCCTTACAAAAGAAGTAAGTATAGGATTAAATTCGGATTCACTTCTGTGACTTTTGTATTTTCATTTTACTCGTTGCTTCTTATGATATTCTGGGGTAAAAAGGAGTTATTCACATAGTGTTCTTAGTATGTCAAGACACGGAAACATAAATACGATAATTTCAATCAAGTCTCTCCGTCAATTAGGGGCTTATGTTTCCCATAAGAATTTAGGTTTCCAATCCTTCAGCCCACAGATTATTGTTTTGAAGTTAAAACATACATAGTTTATTTTCTTAATTTTCAAAGTGCTCAAGGCCAACTAATTCTACCGTTTGATATCACCACTGAACTAGTGTATGAGTAACACCCTGAAGCATGTCTGATTTTGTACAACAAATATCCAGAAATACGCGAGGATACCCCAAAATATCCTTGACGCGATGAAAATTTATGCATTTGGTTGTTATTTGGAGAAATTGTTGTTTATCAAAACATTTTACTCGAACTATGTAGTGCATACAAAGTTGCTTGTGTTGCGGATTATCCTAGGGCTGTCAGGAACACTGGTATCGTATAAATGTTAGCAGAACGCGAATAGAGACAAAAATACACTTTATGCATTCAAGTTGTAAATAAATTAAAAATATCGCCCAAGGTTTACTATTCGTATCTCTGGAACTTACTTATTTATGTCATCAAGTCGTTCGAGGTTTGCAAGTTCAACCTTTTCACTAGGATATATTATTGCCCTATGTTATGTAGATATTGCTTGTAATATCTGTCAAAATTTGCACTAGACAACCTACTAGAAATCTCAATATGTAGCTTATTTGATTTCGATATCGAAAAACAATGAAAATGATATCAAAATCGAACAATTGAATGTCAAGTTTTCGAGTAGCGTCCTCGAATGGATCGTTTACCTTCCAATTTTTGTTGTTCTAATTCCTGACAGCCCTATAGAATAACAGATGTATTCGCTATCGAGGCAAATAATGCAAACCGAATGCTTGCACGTTGGAATGTATTAAACGTGCATAGATCACATCATAGCCTACTTCCACCGAGACTGAATGACTCGCTCTTAAGGATTTGGCAACGGTACTGATTTAATGGAACCAGATAGGGTCTTGGGTTTTAATTATGGATTGACTTTGTGGACTGTTTGCAGTGTTACCTATCGGATCCAATTGTGTATTTAATCATAAATATAAACAGGTACTTGCACACATATTTTTTTAGTGGATTTGGCCATTTAGGATTTCTGATGCCTGCTCCACACGTTGGGCCAACTTAAGACATAGTATTCTAAAGTTTTTAAAACATTGTACTACTGTCAATTTCTGTAAGCTTATTTTGTGTAATGTGGTTATACTGTTGACGACATTGGCGCATAATTGGCCAACGTGTGGAGCCGGCATTAGACAAATACATATGTAGAAGAAGTAGATATTAAACTTATCTACAATTGATGATATTTTTCCTATTCTTTATTATATTAGGTGTAGCGGTGCTTTCTGAGCACTATGATATTATTATGTCCTTCTTCAAACGAGGTTTAAACAGAGCTATCCTTTCAAGGTAGACAGCGGCGGCTTGGCTGTAACCCTAAAATTGCCAACGTGCATGAGCGGTGGCTCCCACTTACCAGCAGCTGGGCCGCTTGCTCATCTGCCACTTCAGGCAATAAAAAAAGCATTCCCAGCTCTCTGATAGAAATATTTTTTAAATATAAACACAAAAACACTTCGTTGATCCCAAGAACTATTGCACAGTCAGACGCAGTACACTAGGTAGTTCCCTCGTTTCTTTAGTATTTGTCATACTCTTGGCATAAATCCCAACATCACCTTTCACCAACGATATCCTCCAGGCACGGCATAGAATTCATTATGATTCATCGCTATCATAGAGATAATAAAATAAAATAAAAATTAAAAAAGCCTTTTATTTTTTACTAATCGAATAACCAATCACTTCCTTAAATAATCTAAGTAGTATTTATTTTCATTAAGATTATAGAATATAACTAGGTATTTTAAATTTATACAGTAAGAACCACAGGTTGGGTATAGGCCTCCTCCATAGAAGCCCATTCTCGGTCTTTAGCTAAACAACTCCAGTTTTGGCCATCGATTCTTTTGAATTTTCATAGATATATGCACATTAATTAAGGGATTAAAGTCAGTAGTGCTACGCGGATCAAAGTAAATAACGACAACACGTTGTTATATCTCTTACCTATTCATATATTTTATCTTCTTGGAGAATCTTCTTGAAGAGGTTGGCAATAATACATCGAACGCAACAACGCCGTTTACAAAAGAAGGCCCTCAGTATAAGGGTTAATTAGCAACACAGAACAGAGATAGGTTTTTTTGTAAGCAACATATCAAATACTTATGAGATGTCAAAAAATACTAAGCTATACTTTTTTATTTTTTTTTTATTTTATTATCTCAGAAAAAACTTACAAAATATGAGGTATAAGTCTGCCAAACTGCTTAGCAGTTTGTCGGCAGCAGTTCTCTAACACATTTATTTTTACTGCGGACCTATTAAACTAAACTACGGACTTAATTAACTAATTTGACTTATTAAATATAAACTTATAATATCGTTAGGGTTAAATCTATGTACTTTATTTATTTATTTTATTTTTATCTATCTACACAATTAGGGTATTATAGGTATATTGATATGTATTTTACTAAAGGGTATTTATTCTACGGCCCTCATAAATAGAAAATACCAATTTTAACCAATTAAACCTGCATTTCTATTCATTTGAAAATTCTGTCTTTCATTTCTATACTATAATATAATTCATTACCTATGTATGTATAATTGTATCTCTGTACAGTTTGTTTATTTGTAATTAGTGTGCATTAATACGCCTGCGTCGACATTAAGCGCGTTTAGCACATCATAAAACAGTATTATAATTGATGCTATGTTGAATTTCACACATAAACAAGACGTTGTGTCAAAATAATTGCAAATTATATCAGCTTATAGACGTATAAGCCGATATAATTTGCAATTATTTTGATAAAATATTGCGCATCATTAAGTGCTACTTAATAATAATAATAATAATATTCTACCACATTCACACAGCGCCATCTAGTCCCAAAGTAAGCAATTATATTTGCTTGTGTTATGGGTACTAAACAACTGATATACTACTTAAATACTTTTTTTTTTGTAAATGCATAAATATTATAGATAAATTACACCCAGACACAGAACAAACCTTTATGCTCATCACACAAAGATTTGTCCTGGGTGGGGATCGAACCCACGACCTCCGGCTTAGCAGTCAGGGTCACTAACCACTAGACCAACAGGCCAGTCAATTCTTTTTCAAAATTAAGTCAAAAATTAATGATGGATTGCTATCATTCACAGTGCTAAATATCCCACTACTGGGCACGGCTCTCCTCCAAATATTTTGGAGGGAGTTTATCCTACTATACCACGCTGGCTAGACGGGCTGGTACAGGGTTTTGTATCGATTTTAACTTTTCTAGCAGTGCTCTTGTCTGCTTAAAGTTACAGTCACCGGACGGACATGTCAATAGACAGAAGAAATTGCATAACGTTCCTTCCCCTCATAAGCACCCTACTGCACATGCTATCAAATATATATCTATCCTAATCAGGTAAAAACGCCGCCGCTAATTACTCATTGTGCTCATAATAATAGGGTTTAAAATTGTCGGAACATTTATCAACTTACAACGTTTCTAATAGACATAAAAAGTACCTTAACTACAGTTAGAACCAATGTGCACTTGTGACGTGTATACTGTATAGCCTAGGTTTATTTAGTTCAACGTTAGCGTAGTGACCTATGACCTTCCTTTTACTCGTAAGACATGTAACTAGTTTACAGTTCTGACTACAGTTAATGATTACAACTGATAACATTAAAATATCAATAGATCCCGACCAATACGCAATAAAGCCTCCGTGGTTCAGTGGTTAGTGACCCTGCTAATACAGAGGTCGTGGGTTCGATTCCCACCCAGGACAAATCTTTGTGTGATGAGCACAATTATTTGTTCTGTTTCTGGATGTATCTATAATAATTATGTACCGTCGGTATTTACGAAAATTGCTATTTAAGTATTACATATTTATATCAGTTGTCCAGTATCCATATTAAAAGTATTAGCTTAGTTTGGGACTAGCTGGCTCTGTGTGTGAATGTGAAATCAAACATTATTATTATTCAATAAATATGGATTAATAAGTAGACCTTTATTAAAAACGCGAAAGTGACTTGTTATCTCGGTTTGTAACGCTTTTCAGTTAAACGGATCTTGATGAATTTCGACATAGAGATAGTTCAGGATATAGATAAGGCTTGCTTTTCATCAACAACCTACGAAGTTAAAACCAGCTTCATCATCATCATCTCAACCCATAAAATTAAATATCTCACTGCTGAGCACGGGTCTCCTCCAAAGAATGTGGAGGGAATTTAGCCTACTATACCACGCAGGCCAGACGGGTTGGTATAGGGTTTGTTTCGAATTTTCCTTTTCTTGCAATGCTTGCAAAACCAGCTTGCTAGCAATATATTAATAATGGTTTAGTTTAAAACAACATTAATGCCCAACTAATTAAAATCATAAATATAATCGGTGGGCTCGTCAATCTATCTGTCGTTATTGGCACAGGGAGTTGATCTACTGCCAAGCTACGTCACAGTGTGGTGGCCACACGTGTCTGAATTGATTATACGGAACGTATTGCGTTATGCAAGAATTTGTTCCGCTTGTATCCGCTAGATGTTTAGGGAGTCTGTGAACGTAGAAAATTCAGGACACGGTGAATTATCGAAATTATATATTTAAAGTATTTTACTATTTTCTGCTTATTGTATCTTCTTTTTAGTCTTAGCTATATACATAGCTTTTTTTCCTGAAGGGGTAGGCAGAGGTGTTTCACACCTACACTTTGCTAGCTATATTTGGTCCCTTGAAATAGGGGGCGAGCCTATTGTCATCAACCGGGAATATTTGTTTACCAAACTCCGGGAAAATCTAAATACTGGAATTTCATGATAGAAAAGCCCAATACCATTTTCACCCGACCCGGGAATCGAACCCAGGACCTCTTGCACAGCAGTCGTATACACGTCCCACTGCGCCACCGAGGCAGTTATATATTATTATGTTTCATAGCAGATACGCAAATAAGCACTTCAAGTGACTTTCCATAGCCACTCTTCTTTAAGAGCTTATTAAGTATTTCAATTGCAAAGTACTTTATAGATAATCATAGTTCCCATTAAGGAGATCATTTGTAACATATTAAGGAGAGTTTTTCCAAAACTGGCGTTTTGTTTCGGGTATTATTTGTACATAGCACTTTTTTGTAATAATATCACATTGAAAATGTGGGGTAAGAACAGAAACACCCAATTTTGAATGTGTTATCATTTTCAACCTATAAATGTCTCACTGCTAGGTATGGGTGCACTCCAAAGAATGTAGAGGGAATTTAGCATAATATACCTCACTGGCCAGATGGGTTGGTAAAGGGTTTGTTTCGAATTTTCCTTTTCTTGCAGTGCTCTTGTCTGCGTATGGTTACTGCCTTAGTCGTCTTTTACGACACCCACGGGTTAAAATGGGGTAGTGATAATATGTATTTTTAATCCGTCACTACACGGGTGTAAATGTGTAGTAAGTAATATTATATAATGAAAAAGGAACTTCATATTAATTATGATTAATATACTTAGAGATTCAATTCAAATTCGATTAGTACTTATTAGATAAATAAACAGAGTAGTTCGTTATCATTACATTTCGAGTCAAGAGCAATCAAAATGATATAATCAGTTAATGGTGACGAATTACACGTTTATATAATAATATAATATTCTACCACATTCACACAGCGCCATCTAGTCCAAAAGTAAGCAATTATATTTGCTTGTGTTATGGGTACTAAACAACTGATATGCTACTTAAATACATTTTTATTTTTTGTAAATACATACATATTATAGATAAATTACACCCAGACACAGAACAAACCTTCATGCTCATCACACAAAGATTTGTCCTGGGTGGGGATCGAACCCACAACCTCCGGCTTAGCAGTCAGGGTCACTAACCACTAGACCAACAGGCCAGTTTGTACAGCACATTGTACTGAGTCATTTTAAACCATCCTCTATACTAATAAGGCAAGTATATATCAGACGTACAATAAATACATTATGACGTGTATCTGCATTATGCACTCACGAGTATGAGTAATACCTACGTAAGCAAACCGAATGGGCTGCCAATACATTTTAAATTTGGTAACAGTTTTAAGAAATAGGTGTAATAATAACTTGACTTGCCTTGTTAGAAACAAATGTGTAATTAGCCAATGATTTGTATTTACGGGACAATCCCTTCGTATAAATGCATGTCTCATTTCACAACCAACTTTAAATAAAGTTTTCAGACTTTCGCTAAGCTAGCAACCCATCATTATCTTTATGAAACGGTTCTACGTAAAGTAACGAATAGTATAATATTATTATTTGCCCAACGGGGTTTCAACTCAATAATTCAATACGTGATGTACACCGTGTACACTCGTTTCATAACTATAATGATTGAATAAAAACACTACCCTCCTTTTTGGCAGTAGGGTAAAAACAAAAGCTACCCACATTTCTATGCAACGTGGTCACCCTACTAGGATGACATTATGCAATATAACCGCAACCTTGACTCTGTGCACTATTCAAGGGTGATGACTAATTGGTGCATTATTGTATAATATTATTCACGCGGCAATGCCAGGGTTTGAGTAGCCATTATTTTGGTCATAATTTATTTATTGATTGGTAACACATTTATTATTAAAAGTTTATTTTGGAACTGTGTTTAGAAATGATCTGTGTATGAATACCTCATCCTAGATTTAGAATATTGGGTTTTGATTTTGGTTTAAATAAATTGAGAAGTAAAAATCTACACCCGCACTAGGGAACAAGCAGCCCAGTGTCGCGGGGAAGTTTACAAACATACATTTAACGGATACAATCGATGATGGAGAACTTAAAGCTTTAAACCCTCACACTTTTACTTGGATTCCCCACTGTTATATTATTAGATTGCATCTTCAAATAACACTCTATTGAATTATTGTCTTATGCACTTTTACTTATCTGTACAAGAAGCCAGAAATACATTACATGCTAATAAATATTAAAGCTTTTAGGTCAAATTATTCAATCTTATTATTCTACATATCTGGTTTTCTTCAACAGTCTTTTTTTTTTTAAAAAAAGAACGCCCGCACTAGGGAACAAGCCCTGTGTCGCGGGGAGCTTTACAAACATGAAACTAACGGACAAAAAGTACACCCAGACTATTATTATTATTATTGGTATAGCACACTAGCAGCTAGTTAGCTGATGCGTGTGTATCAAATAGCTTGGAGATGTTTTCTTTATCCAATCTGTTCTTGAATGCGTTTAAAGTGGGAGCCATGACAACACTTTCCGGTAGTCTGTTCCATGCCTTCACGACTCTGTTAGGCAGGAAGTGTTTCATTGGTTTCTTATTTGATGTATTTTCCCAAAGTTTAAACAAATATCTATGAATCACGCAAATATTTGTATCGTGTGGGAATCGAACCCACGTCACCCAGCACGGCGATGTAGTGGGGCGGCGACCACCTTAACCACTGCGCCACGGTGTCAGTCAGTCTTCTTGTTATGGAATTTTTAGAAAAGCCACCGTTTTTGGGTATACGTGGGTATATACATACCTATATAAGGCAAGACTTTTCCCATACGCCCGGGTAGAAATAAATGCACAAATAAAACATAGCGTACTATCCAGCACAACTGAGCGAACCATTTCATGGTTATTTTATACGCTAACGTTATCCTATTCCCATTTAGTTTTCAATATATTTTTACTGTTATTACTGGGTGAAAAGTGTATGACCGTTACGGTTTGACCCTTATGTGTTTGTGTACGTGTGAAACAATGGTTATACGTAATGTATTATTCCGTATAGTGACAGATTATCAAATAAGAATACATTGTCACTACCCCATCTCAATCCGTGGGTGTTGTAAAAGGGAGTAACCGTATGCAGACTACAGTATACTTCGCCGTTTGACACCACAAGTTATTGACTCTACGGTGTCAATCGCACAAGGACGTTTTTTGAATTGGCTGTTTGAGATCATTTTCATAATATTATATTTGTATTTAAAAAATTAAATTGGTGTAAAACGATGGATATCTTTTTTGCCCACACCATGGTGATTTGGACCAGTATAATAATAAAACGTCCAAATCAACAATGCCAAGAAGAGTCCTACGCTATTTCAAATCTTGGTGTAAATCGACGAAGACAAACAAGACATTCTTCGATTGACACCATGGTCCCAAATAGCCAATTCAAAAAACGTCCTTGTGCGATTGACAACGTGGTGCCAATAACTCATGGTGTCAAACGGCGAAGTACCCACTTGAGCACTGCGAGAAAAGGAAAATTCGAAACAAACCCTATACCAACCAACTCATTTGGCCAGCGTGGTATGAGTAGGCTAAATTCCTTCCACATTCTTTAGTTCACTCGTGCCCAGCAAGGGGACGTTTATGGGTTGAAATGATGACATGGTAGTATTGAAACTTCAGAGCTTGATTCATAAGAAAATTAAAACTGGTTTGTCATATTTATGCTATCCTGATATGATTTCAATTAAGTAGTACAGCTGTTTTCTTTTAAACTGTTACACAGTTGACTCTATATTGTTTATTTTCCCTATACAAGTAAACAGTTGTAATAATTTTATTGATGTACGACTAACTAAGTAATTAGCTATGATATTGCAGTAAAGACAGAACAATAGCTATATTAATTACACTATATATAATTAATTAAATTATTATTAATTAATAATTATTCAATATTATTATTATTATCAATCTATTTGCAAAACACGTTGGATTTGCCTATGACCGTCAAATGTATTAAGAAATACGGTAGTGTAAAAACGCCCTAATCTGAAAAAAAATTCAGTGTGGTGGCAAGAGGTTCTTTTATTTATTGCATTTTTAGTTATAGCACTTATAATCGTAAAAAGTAACTTTTCACCCTGCTACACCTGAATGCCTTAATCATAACATCGAGGTCAATGCCCTAATAATAAGTTTTATTTTTAAATCACAACCGTTAAATTAAAATAGAATAATGGCAATATTAAGTCTGGCAACTTTTATCTTACGTCAATCATAATAAAGTTAAAATTTCTAAGCTCTATATTCACTTAAAACAAGAATCATGTCAGCTTGTATGTACTATATCATGTATTAAATTATCAGTGCACACGCAGTTTATTTACAATAAATAATTAAAATATCTCAGCATTCTTACGTCAATCTACTTCAGAACCTTGGCAATGACGACAGTACTGTGCGGCTTTAGAAACAGCGATTTTATTCATTCATGTTAAATGCATTTGTGTTTTGAGGGATGTATAGCAATCACTGGTTGACTGTCAAAAAATAATTAGCTACATAAGTCCTATTCTTAACTATAGAGTATAGAAAGCTAGCTAAGGCCATTTAATTAGTATTTTCGGTGAAGCTTTCAAAATTTAAGGTTTTTTTAAAGACAAGCTTTTATTTATTACAATTTATATTGGCACCAGAACTAAAGGTATATATTATGCATAATTTTAGCTCAATCAGATACTTTATAAGTGGTTGAATAATGGTTTGCAAATTTCGATGACAAGTTAAACATTTTAACCGAGAGTTTTCGAGTGGTGACCACAAGCTAGAAGACTCAGTGCGGAACGCCCTCTACTAGATGAATAGACGAATAAAAATGTAGCGAGGAGTATTGACTCCTAAACGAAGTTCGTCTGTTCATCCATTAGGAATTGGGATGTAGATCACACAGTTTAGGTCGCAGCAGAAGTAATTGAACGCCTATTGCCGTAGACACTAAAATAGTTTTTACATTTGATTGTCAGGATAGCTACCATAAGTTTGTTAATCGATTTACACATAAAATAACTTTATTAGATCAGTACCTATTACAGCTATTTAAAAAACAATATAATGCAGTTGCATCATTAACTTTCACATAGATTTTACAAGGCATATAATCCACCATTATCGCGGCAAAAATCAATTTTATGTGTGAAGGCTGTATTATTTTATGACGAATGCAAACTTTTATGCTTCGTTTTCTCAGTTAGGGTTTCTAAAACAATCAGGATAAAAGAGAAGTTCGAAAACGCTAAAGACTAAATACATCATGTGCTGAATAATATAGTCAAAGTTAAAAGTCAAATATTTTTATTTCATACATACATACATATAGATCACGTCTCTTTCCCAACAGAGGGGTAGGCAGAGACCATTTCCTTCCACTTGCTACGATTCTGACATACATCTTTGGCTTCTTCAACATTCATCAGTCTTTTCATGCATTCTTGCCGGTTGAGGGTACTCCTGATCGGTCCCTTCTTTAGAACGTCACCTATTTGGTCATGGTACGTTCTTCTAGGTCTACCCCTTCCAACGTTTCCTTTCACATTCGTCTCATATATCTGTTTTGTCACTCTTCCTTCATTCATTCTCTCTACATGTCCAAACCAGCTTAACATTCCTTTCTCTATTCGTGTCACAACATCTATTTTTAAGCCACAACGTTCCCTTATTACACTATTTCTTATTCTATCACTCAAATTTACCCCAATCATACTTCTCAAAGCTCTCATTTCCACAGCATTTATTCTACTTTCATGCTTCTTCTGCCATATCCAGCTTTCACTTCCGTACATCAGTGTTAGTACCAAAACCCCCTTTTGAACCGCCAGGCGAGCCTTCTGCGAGATCTTCTGGCTGTATATAATAATAATAATAATAATATTCTACCACATTCACACAGCGCCATCTAGTCCCAAAGTAAGCAATTATATTTGCTTGTGTTATGGGTACTAAACAACTGATATACTACTTAAATACATTTTTTTTTTGTAAATACATACATATTATAGATAAATTACACCCAGACACAGAACAAACCTTTATGCTCATCACACAAAGATTTGTCCTGGGTGGGGATCGAACCCACGACCTCCGGCTTAGCAGTCAGGGTCACTAACCACTAGACCAACAGGCCTGTCAAATAATATAAAGGCGTGCAGCGCTCCATTCACCATATTACCAGCATTCGCACTCCTTTCAATATCACTTTCACACTTCCCATCTCTTGTAAACAAAGTCCCCAAATATACAAATTCCTTCACTTGTTTTAATATCTCACTTCCTATACGCACACAAACTTCTGTCATAATTTCTTCTCTTTCAAACACCATAACTTTCGTCTTATTTACATTGACTTTTATTCCTTTCCTTTCCAACGCAACATTCATAATATTTGTTTTTATTTTTATTTCATTTTGATCATATTCATGATACTTATGAACATACAAAGCCAAAAAAAGGTGTCAGCAAATTTGCTACGGCCAGTTCACTGACAAGCTTGAGCTTTTAAAGCACCATAGTAGTTACAATTTCAATTGGTTACAGTTTGAAATATCACAGGAAGATGCAGAACCGAAACACCCAATACTTACTAAATCAAATTCAATAAAATTTGGATATGAACAGATTCTGATACTGACGAGGCAAACACCTTACCTTGCTAGTAGGTACTCCCACAATGGCAATACGTCCCTCCGAAATATGCACATGGTTGCCAATCGCTAATTGAATGGCCCCCACAATGAGATCACCACGTCACGCGAATATGAACGTAGATATTACTGCGCGTACTCCATATCAAACTGCTTTCAATAATGTACTGAACCTTGCTACTATTTATAACTTCATGTCTACCGATCGCGAAAATTATGTTTTGTACGAAGGTAATTACCTAAATAGATTGGGAGTTAGAGGTTAGGACTTGCCAAACAACGCATCGTGGTTAAAATCAACTGTTACTATAGCGTAACGGCTAAGGTGGCCGTTTCGTCTTTAAAATCACCCTAGCGTGTGTTGTGGATTCGATCGAGATCGAGACAATTTTTTTTTTATATTTTCTGATATTGAATTGAACGTTTGTACGACCCATGCTATACCAGAAATGATTACATAGAATGGGTTTTATCTTTTTTAAAAAAGAAAAAAATATTTGGGTTTTATGTATTGTGTTTGTAATTTTCTATATCCAATTTTTTTAGAGTCAAAACTTTATTTTTTGTTTTAATTACACACATACACGTAGCCTGGGCAGGTCAACGTTTTTAAGGGGTAATCTCGGAATCTACAGAACCGATTTTCAAAATTCTTTAGTATTGGATAGCCCATTTATCGATGAAGGTTATAAGCTATATAACATCACGCTACGGCTAATAGGAGCTGAGCAGAGGCCTCCGCGATAGCTAGTGTAAAGCAAAGTTCCTTGTTTCCAGACGTCCAACTGCTGGGTAAAGTTCGAATATCAAATGAAGAAGACAGAGCACGACGCTCGTCGCGCCGCCTCCTACAGCGGAGACAGCCACCACAAGTTCCTTCTGGGACATATGATCGTGTTTCGTATGCATATTAATAAGGTACCTATTAATAATAACATTTTTAATAGAAGTTGTTCTCAACTCTATAAACGTCTCAATTAATTTTGAATGTACGAGTGTATTTGTAATTGTCAAGAAAAAATAAGATAGAACGTTTTATTTTTTCGAAAAAAACTTGTAGAAATTTTTGTTAGCAATTTTGTTTTCGATTTTAGTTTTAGATTTCTGGTGTCTTATAAAGAAGAAAGCTCTTTAAAAATTAAACATCTTAAAGTCATAGGTACGGAGTTGTAACTTTCCTCATCCAGCCGTCGCCAGCAACAAAAGATGATGACTTTCCTGAAGTTAAATAATTCAATTTCAGTAAAAAATTTAAAGTGCTATTAAATTCGAGGATTAACCTCGATTTCTCTAATTTCCTACTGTCAGCAAGTTACATAAATAAATAAAAAAAATAGTAGAGGGAATTGAAAACATCCAACGTTTTTGAAGTCGGTTAGTATATTACTAAATAACATTGGTGGTAATCTCAAAAAGTCAATACAATTTTCTTTTTTTGTGCGCAGTTCTTATCTTCATTAGTAAATTGCATCGTTATTGATCAAGAACATATTGCTATCACATTTTTTTATTACAATTTAATGCTATTACACTTGCATTAATAAAACAATCAATGTAACAACTCTTTAATAAATAACAAATCATTGAGACAATACCATCAATATAATACGTCAAGCCTTGCAATACATAATGTTAGTTAGTTATGGCAATTTCCTTCCAAGATTGTTAGTTCATTGAAGCGAATTAATATACCTAGTTTCGTATTGATTGAGTTTAATTGGTATATTCAATAATATTGATTATTTGACTATTGTGTGGTTTCAGAGCGAGGATTATTTGAAGAAATGTGATGCAATGGTGAGGGGATGTGGGCTTCCTTGTGAGGTATGTTTCATAAATAGCATTAATTTTGTTTATTATACTTAAGAGCGTATTTACAAACAGAGTGGCAACATCGCAATTTAGTGCCATATTTCATGTCGTATTTAATTGGAGCTATAAGTATTTTAAAAATATGCCGCTGCCGCGCTTATACCACCGTGACTGAGGCCTTACACGGGATCAAACAAACTAAAAATGAGTCTGATGCATCTAAACCTATCACTTCTTGGAAAAGGTGTGATATTATATTATTTGATTCCAGTCTAACCCTCGAGTAAAACGTTGGCGTCGCCTCGCCATGGAGGAGATCCACCGAGTGCGAGATGACATCCAACACACGAAGAAGGCGTACCGCGACCTGGTCTCCCACGCCAGAAGAAAACTTCACCACCTCAAGAAGAATGCCTTCAACAAAGAGAAGGAAATCACTGAGAAGTACTACAACTGTATAAAACAAGAACAATAGGAATTTGAGTTGTAATGTTGATAGTTGCGGAAACACCTACTCTCTGTCTCTGTAAAACAGACATAAGTTAGGTTTGGTATAGCCAGCAATTTCTATTTTCTATTTGGTAATATAAGATTCAAAATTGTGCAGCAGCTTTTCGCGTCTTATTACTCTTTTCTAACATAATGCGATATATAAATTAATGGATGTCTCTATATCGAGTGAACACATGTTTATGGGGATCTAGCATAATACATATCGGGCACTTATGATTTGTTTGAAAATTGAGAATTGGATAGTTGGTTGCACTGTGAGTTAAATATTGATTTAAGTATGAACAATATGTCTTAACTATCCAATACACAAGTTTTTTTTCGCCTTGCTACGAACTGGTAGTGATTTAATTGCAAATGTCGTAGGATGATTTGATAATTTCAATTTTCGCGAAATTCCTAGGAATTTTGAAAAAGCAGGGATAATCAGACAATGAGGATAATGTGTCTTAATCTAACAGGAAACATATACTTAGGGTGGATCCGACATGATGTTAGGTTATTTATTGAGACGTTTCATTCATTTTCGTTTCGTTCATTGTCTACTATTCGTGTTTTAGCAAAATGTCTAGGCAGTTCGCGAAAATATCAAATTATAAAATATTTGCATAGAATATGTTAAAAGATTCTATATTCCGACAAAAAAGAAATTAATTCGTTAAAAACTGATAAATTTCGATTAAAAGCAAACATCAAACATGTTTCACGTACTTCAGCACAGTGACAGCCATTTATTTTAATTGCAGCAATTAGTTTTAAGCAACTATCAACTACAAATGAATGCACTGATAATAATTAATAGATAAGGGGCTTGTGTCTTATTTGACCTGCGAATCGGTTGACGTGTGGCCGCATACATCGCGACGCCGCGTCGCCGTCGGTCGCTTTGATCGAATGGTGGGAAAAACATAGTGTTAGATATGTAATAAACTTTAAAATTATATGTGAAAAACCCGTATTTACAAACTATAATACTAAACATCTAATTACAAAGCGTAAAAACAAACAACAACATAAAGAAAATAACAATATACATTATTATTTTAGACCATCAACTGACGTGATCAATATTTATTGTAATTTGATATTAGATTGCAAAATTTGATGTCAATATAAATTGAAATAAATAAAAAAAATTCTATCAATATCTCAAAGATTTTGCGTATGAAATTTCTTTAGATTTATTTAGATTATTTAAATTTATTTAGACGAGTTGTCTTCAGAAGTTGCAAAGTAAATATTTGTGAATACGGGTGTGAATGCCAGTGTCCATTTAATTATTATTATGTGCAGAAAGAATTCAAATACAAAGATCCTTTAAATATATTATCGTGTCATATTAGTTAAATAAAATTAGAAAATAAAATTAATGGTTAATATTAACCGTGAGTGAAATTAATGAGATTGATATTAATTAGTTGGCGACTATAGTTTGTGACTAAATAGTTCAATATTGACTATTAATTATTATGTAGATGTTATATTATTATACTAGGTTTGGTTATGACGTAGGTGTTATATCTATAATCACTTTAAGACTGGCCGCGCATTGGTTACTGTCGTTCGAATTACTTACTAAGGGTAAATAAAATTATTTAATGGGGTAGACTTTATTAGAAATTGACACTATTATACTTATATAGATTATAAGTTTTTATAGATGAACTAATAACTTGGTGACAATAAAAAACTGTAAGTGTAACCTAATATCTATTTTAACTTGAATTTTTTTTTGTTAACAAATGATAAAGGTCTATAAAGATAGACAGTAGCCAATGTATGGTTAGTATAAAGATTTTCCCGCTAAAACATTTAAATACAATTTTAAAAATATTATCTTAAAGGCACTATATTTTTTAAATAAAATGGTTTCCATATTGAAAACCAATCTATAATTTTAATTAAAATGGAACAACTGTAAATACACCGAATTGATAAATTAATTAGTTAAAATAAGGAATACTTAGATAAAAATTAAATCCCGTTTTTAGAATGCATCATTTCAATTAGCTGGCCTAGACTCGACGACACACTTGTATATTCGTAAATTTCAAACATCTGAAAACGATATCCATTAAGTCGAGATTCTTAGTGAACCCTCAGTATTCTTTAGTTACGCATAATTAAATATTTTATTCACGTCATTCAGAAAGTAAAGTTTAAATTTTACTAACGAAGTGAATAAACATTTGGTAAGCGGAACGTTTTAAATCTGGCAACTCAATGGGCCCACACAAATGTGACCGGTGTGCGGTCAGCTTATCTGAACAGTTTTTTTCACGGGATTAAATAACTATTATTAAATTGGTCATTGATTAAAAAATAAACACTTTAAATATGAATGTACTCGAAAATGAATACCAGTGTTCACTTGTGCATACAATAATATAAATATAACTACTTTATATTAGTCATATTATTATTAATATTCCGTAGAATGCTATCTCTGTTCTTAATAATACTTACATTAAACTCTCTCATTTTGTATATTCAAAATCATGACTCAAAATTTATTAAGATAGAAATAAAAATATTTAATTTATTTTGGATAACGAATGAAATTGGGTTATGTCATTGGTAATTTTTTAGTTTTACTGTTTTTATTTCAGTAATTATTTGTTCTACTTTTTACAAGTTTTAATATACTTAAAATAAAAATGTAGGTAAATATTGTACACTAATTAATTATTTTTTACCTTTTGGTTAATTTTAAATTCTAAAGTGTAATATGCAAAAGTTATTATATTAACTTTATACATTTTGCCGACTAAGATCATCGATAGTAATAAAATGTTCATGTTTGAAATAAATTCATTGAACAATTTATTACAAAGCTGAATCAGTTCTCGTTACTAATTTATAAAAATAGAAAAAAAATGTAAAAAAAATAAAACAAATAATTATTGTATTTAATAGTTTAATATCGGTATACAGACGCACTGTGATAGATTTTAAATAAATATTGTTTAAGTTCTTAAGTGTAACTTGATTTGAATAAATGTAATGTAATTATTTGTCAAATTATTATTAACTAAATGTATTATTGTTGTCACCGCATTGTTATTTTGGGTTTTATTAGATAGGTTTAAAATTTAGCTTTTTATAATTTTTCGGGCTTTTGTTTCCCACTTTGCTATGGATCGAAGTTGATGAATAAAGTTCAGGATAGCAGTCAAGTTTGGCTTTATCTGGGACTCCAGAATATCAAAGGGGGCAGTGTTCGCAAGAGCTAAGTTAATCCTGTGTTTTTGTTATTATAGATTCAATTATTCCGTACAATTTCGCAAATCTTGGACATAATCATAAATATAATCATTACTTACTGTTGTCCGCGGTTCCGCCTCCATGGAATTCGATTCCCGTGATCACAGAAAGTTTTTCCGATACTTAGTTCTATTATTACCTATTTTTTATTTTTTTTAAAATTGACTCATAAAGACCTTCTTCAAACTTCAAGCAAAAAAAAGTATAATTAGCTAAATTGGTTCCGACGTTCTCGAGCACTTAGCAATAACCTTAATTTTTACATCTATATATTTATATACTCGCTAAAGATGATTGAAAAAGAAGAAAGCTCGTAAAGAAGAAATTGGGTATCAATAATTTTATTATGATCACGAACGAACATTCGTCCATTTTTATTAATTGTCAATCCCAAACTATACACGCGTGATGACCTAATTAAAAAATAGATACGTAAGCAAAGTACAATTGTTTGTGTAATAATGAAGAATTGTATAACTAATGCGCTATTGTTGTTAATGTTATTGAAAATGTGTAATTGACAATTTATTTTTGTAATAAATATTGTAACATTATTAATTTTGTATTTTATTATTGCCCACAAGGCGGCGCAGTTAAAAAACTGAGACGTTCGATGTTATTTGACCATTTCTGATCAAAAGCCTTAAATCATGATCATACTAAGTAGGTATATTAATTTTCCAATAATTTTTTTAGTCCTGAAAGCTGAAATAACGCTAACCGCTTACCTGTCTTGCTACCGGTTTTATATATAAAATACCCAGAGATAGGTACACACAATTACTTTATTAGAAGACTCAAGACACGAATATTATTTCAAGACACGAAATGATATGAAATCAAATCTCGTTTATTCATCTAGGTTACAAGGTAACACTTATGAAAGTCACAAGAATGTAACAGGTTATCCGAAAAGAAGTGTCAGTAAATTTGCGTACGACCAGTTCGCTGACGGGGTGGAGCTATGAGAAGAACTGGCAAGAAACTCACGCCACTCTTATTAATAAAATGGATAGTTACAATCTTTTGTAATTTATAATTTGGGTAGCGTATAAGTGATGCAGCAGAGCACCACACCGTTAGATTAACGAGTTAAAATGAATATTTACAAAGTAAATAATAAACAAAAAGTACTTACAATTTGGCGCCAAATGTCCGCCATTATGTTTTTTTTTTAATACCCATCTAAGGTCACTTTATGAGAAGAATCTATAGATACCTTAATCGTCTAAATTCATCCAGCCATTTGGAAGAAACGTGGGAATAAAGAAATTTACAAACATACAAGATACGCGCGAAAAACCATACCCGTACTGACAGCCGGGTAATAATGGCATCAAAAGTATTATTTCACTCAACCTGTTGCTCTGCCCATAATACATATTCACAAGTATTGATTATGTGTTGTGTAGTCCCCTCACAAGTTGTAGAATCAACAAGTTTCCGCAGCTCTACGTGCCACTTGTTGCATGTAGAAAGGAATATCTCGACTTGTTCAGCTCTATGTGCGCCTGGTACTTCAGAATATGTCGTCAATCCAACAAGTGGCAAATTACCACTTGTTGGATTGACTTGTTCGAACATATAGTAAGAAATTCATCAGCAACCCATTAATGTCCCACTGCTGGGCTCGGGTCTCCTCTCCTCTATCTAGAGAGCTGAGAGGGTTTAGGCTTAGGGGTTTAGATGTTTTCCTTCACTGTTAGCAGAAGTACCACTTGACGTACTAAGTAGTAGCACTTGACTAGTACATATTAATCTAAATCGAACTCTGACCGCATGATTTGCATGCCGGTCACTTATTCATTGGGCCACCATCCTTAGTATAATGTGTACGAGTGAAATTAATGTCAACATCGTATCCAAATTTATTTGCACAATTTAAATAATTTAAGAATAGGGTTTAAAAGCATCATATTACAGCCAACTTGTTGCTCTGCGCATAATACATGTTTACATCTATAATATTGATGTGTATTCCCCACACAAGTAAAGGTTGTAGAATCCAAGTTCCCACAGGTTTACGGCCACTTGTTGCATGTAGAAAGGAATATCTCCACTTGTTCAGCTTCATGTGCGCCTGGTACTTCAGATGTCGTGAAGATCCAACAAGTGGCAAATGACCACTTGTTGGCTTGACTTGTTTGAATATTATTGTAAGAAATTATTTCAATAAAATAAATGTTCTATGCCGGCGTGATGTTCAGAATTGCATAATAGAGGCCGATCGGATCAGGCGAAGCTGATACAATCTGGCTTCGATCGGATTCCTGCAAAAACATCATCATCATTAAATCAGCCCAACGACCGGGTGGCGGGCGACCGTGTTGGTTAGAGGTGGCACAGGACCGTTCGCAGTGGCGTAAATTAGGTGAGGTGAGGCCTATGTTCAGCAAATACACGTTCAGTTTATTCTGGTTTGCTGTAAAAAGTGGTCGCTTCAGCCGTCTGACGAGAACTTACGTCCACACACACGATACGGAATGGATCCTGTCAGTATAAACTGAAGGCAAAACTATCTAACTACGTAGGTACTTATGTGATAACATTAAGCAACTCATGCTCACTACTAAAATCCTCCTCTTCAAAGACGAAAGAGATACCTAGATATAGATCGTTGTGTTTATTTATTAACAAGTTTATCTAACGGCATCAATAAGCACCAACAATAATTAATATCACGAGTACATACTACTATTTCTTAAATATCTCACTCACATCTTAAAATAACCCGACTGCAAAAAATCAACAGATAAGCAACGCACTAAAAAGACCGAAAAATTGTTGTAATTATTATTCCTGATTAAATTTAAATATATAACATAATATGTATATATTTGTAATCTTCATTTGATTCCCTTTATTTTGATAGTCTACTAGAGAGGTTTGGTTAAAAAATAAAATTAACTACTTACAATTTGACACCATTAAATTATGTATTATGTAATCTATTTGAATATAATGTAATCTCCTTTTGATTCCCTTTATTTTGATACCCTACTCGATAAGTTTGGTTAAAAAAAATTCTAACTTCTTACAATATTGGCGCCAAAAGTCCGCCGTTTTGTCTTTTTTTTTTATAATACATATCTAAGGGCACTTGGGTTTTTGAGAAGAACCTAACGATACCTTAATTGTCCAAATCCATCCAGCCGTTTGGAAGAAACGTGGGAATAATAAAATTTACAAAGATACAAGATACACGCGAAAAACAATACCCGTCCTGTCAGTCGGGTAAAAAGTCAGGCTCTGCGGTACGACTATTATATATCATATTATATTATCTATAGTTAAGTGGTGACTAAAAAAATGTCTACAAAGGAATATCAATTCGAGCTCAAAGCATTTCTCATAAAAAATGGCACCCTTTGTCACCTCTTTTCTATTATTACATAGCGCCATAAAAAAAAAGAAACATACATTTACATTTCTAAATAAATACCTACCCAAACTCCGTAACAAACATTTACAGATCATACAAATATCTGTTGCCACCCGGGAATCGAACCCGAGACCTCTTGCCCAGCAATTCTATACAAAACCCTCTAATAAACATACAAGGATTATATACTCAATAAAATTTCACCCACTGAGCCACAGCGGAGAGCCAAAACACTTACGTGTAAAACGAAATAGCTGGGATAATATGATAGTTATCCAATAACGTCCCATGGCTGGGCAAGGGTCTCATCTCCTTAATCTAGTGAGCTAAGAAAGGTAAGTATAAGTAAAATCTATACACGCTGGCCTTTGGCCATTATATCCCACATTATGCCAGCAGTGGATCAGATTTAAGCTAGACTGACCTACAGCATGTCATTGTATTATCTCCAATATCAATACAACGATACGCGTTCTCTCCTACTTCGAAGACCAAACTTATAATAAATAAACTACATTGATCGCCATATCAATAAAAAAATAACCATCATGAAATTCCTCATAATATCAAGAAACACATAATCGTTCTTGATAATTAGGCTTGGCAATAAGGAAGAAATGCATGGTATGCATACTTACCTACTGCACAAAACATATAACGTTTGACCTTGCTCAATGATTGCAGATATATTAATTAATTCGTGAGATAACCTACAGTTTATCGCTCTAATGTAGAACAGTAAGTAGTGTCAGCAAGAAAAACGGGGAAATACTGCAAATTAAATAAGGGTAATTATGAGGTAGGGTATTTTCCCAATTTCTGTGGTATATCCATTCCGAGCGAGATATACTCGTAGATCGTTAAAATGAGTTATGGTATGGAATGCCGAGTGTAGTGTGTCAGTTTGCCATCTTTTCTACATAGTGTTGGATGTGTGGCTTTTCTCCAGTTGTGGACAGCAATAGTGAGATTGAGACTGCTAATTAAGTAGGTATACCTATGAATTTTTCTTTCACTATATTCTGGTTTCGAATTCCTAAAACTCAAGACCTTGTCTGGTTTTCAGATCTATATAACTCTCTCAGGCTCTCTCTCAGGCTCTCTTGCAATAAAATCTAAGCTTTTGGTTTTGATGACAGTTTGCTTCGTTTTTACTTTGTTCCTTAAGACCCTGTATGACCTACAGCTTGGCGCTCTCACGATCCATTATTGTATGGTGAGATGGATCCGTTTACGGTGGTCAAGATACAAGCTGGCAAAACGCAAGTCTTAGAAATCTTTTGTCTACCTTTAATTACCTATTATTACCCTATTAAAATAATAATATTTAATTTTCTGTTATTATTATTATTTCCATACATTCGAGTAATCTGACAAGTCAGAAAATATATTATGGATTGACTAACAATTTATTTTTTGGGCTTAAGTAAGCTTGAATAAGACAATTAAATATGTATTGAAATATCTGTCGATTAAGTAAGTACTTTTGCTATCATTACTGAGAGCAATTAAGACTGCGATTTCATACACAACGCGTGTAGATCTTCACCACAACAGATTCGATTATAATATTGACAAACTCATTCATTGATTACATTCTTTAGTATTTTAAACAGATTAAAATGAAAATATCAGTTGCTATAATAACGTTAGTATTGTTATGGGAAAACGCCTGTGAGGTAAGAGCAATTTTTGTAAATGGGTTGTTGGCCGTGATACCAAAGTTTCACTACGTATATCTTATGCCGCTTTTTATAGTTAAATTAACAAAAAATCTAATGACTATTTTGGGAGTCCACAAAGTCCTTACAATGTCTATGTCTAATAACGAATAAAGTCTCATAAAAGTATATTTTGTTATTCCCATTCAATAATTGACAAAAACGAAACGAGATCTAGACAGTAATTTAATTGGATTCATTTTGGAGATCGGGATCTGAGGTCAGAACCGTACTATTTGTTCATACGCATTGTATACCTAAATTGCTATCAAAAACTATCATTAGCCCCCAGACATAAAGTCCATAATCCAGAAGTACGAACAAAACGTAAACGCGTCCAAAGTTCTACAGAAGGACGACAAGAGACTAATAAGTAACTGGAGTGAAGAGTACCAGATCAAGCGGCTTGATGTCTCCATCAAGTACAGGATGCAGATGCTCAAGCATGAGGAGCATAGCTTCAGGACTGAGGGCAATATCAAAGTAAGTTATGGAACTAATCCTTCCAATAATTATTGTGTGTTGAAGATTATGAAGATTATAGTAGTAGATCATGAGAGGTAGAGTCAAGCCAGTAATCCCCGCTCAAACTGCACTGCCGCTGGTCTGGGCAAGTACCTCCGTACTACACAAAACCGCAGAATTTCTGAATAACAAAGAGATGAGGCACCAAATTTAAAAAATAGATTGAACATTGGCGGCACAAAATCGCTCGTTGTCCGCCACAACGAGCGATTATTAGGGGAGTGCCAGAGAGCAGTGGACGTCATTGGGCTGATATGATGATGATTGAAATTTGATACCTCTACTAATTTTGTGACGTTCATTGATATTTTTATGATTATAGTGGATAGAATGTCTGCACGTACATAGGAAAGATATCAGAAAATCTAAGAGTTTCTATCATGAGAAAGAGCTCGTGTGTCTTCGGACATGCACATCCAGAGACGCTGAAAAGAAACAGGCAGTAGAACTGTTGGAGAAACAGGTACTTAAATTAAATTGAATTAAAAACCTTTTAATTTCAACATAATTACCTACTCATATTCTTGGTATAACTCGTTGTGAATTACAAGCAACCCAACCCTCTCGGGCAAAAATGCATGACGCTATGTTATATAAAGCAAGCAACAAGAACGACCTGAAGACAGTGTCAAGGAACTGTTTACTGGTGTTTAGTGATCCTAGAAAAGGTGAAGGAAACAGGTTGCGTTGAGTTACAGGCCAGGATTGAGTACTTTTCGTATCATGTTACCAAAATGTCAAAGATTTGAATTTGTTCTATTCCAGATAGTAAAATGGCGGAAAGGCTACAGGTATCTGGTCAACCTTTGTCACTTAGAAAATTCGGGTAACAAAGAAAATGCCCAACAATGCTTGGTGGATTATGTAAGTACCGAAACGACAGAACCACAGAACAAAAACTTTTATCTGTTCTGAATACAAAACAGTTTACGTACTACAATAAATATAACAAAAGGAAGAAGTAAACAAATTTTTCTTTCAGATGCAGACCGATAAATACGACGAAGTGATAGAAAGGTTAATAATACTAAAACAAACGGCTATGAGTGATCTTTGTGCGAACTATGACTATTCACTTATAGACCTTGAAGAATGCCTGAACACGCAGCTATCAAAGTATTTGGATAAAGTGAGGAACCTGATGGATGTGTTGAATAAATGTTATAGTATTATCACGTAAATTTGAGTTTTATTGCTTGTAAATGTATACTCGACAGCAAAATTGCTTTGCCACCCTTCGAGTAAATGTCGTTTGCACACAAAACAATAAAGTCTATTTTTGCTTGCAAGTGTCATCAGTACAGTGACAGTTGTCATCAGTAATGAGTCTTATTAAAGCACATACTCGTATGTGGTTGACTATACCTACATAAATAACAATAATAATATTTGGACATTCACACACCGCGCCATCTAGTCCCAAACTAAGCTAATGCTTGTAATATGGATACTAGACAACTGATAAAATACTTAGATAACTTTTTTGTAAATACATACATTTAATAGATAAATACACTCAGAAACAGAACATAATATAATTGTGCTCATCACACAAAGATTTGTCCTGGGTGGGAATCGAACCCACGACCTCTGTTTCAGCAGTCAGGGTCACTAATCACTGAGCAACGAAAGCTTCGACATACATTTATTATATTATTTCTTCGTCAAAAATGTAGGTTTAATTAAATGTAGGTATAGTTATAAACATATACTTACCTACCTCTTGCTGAGTTGGTACAGTCGAGTCATTAATATATTGGCACCATCAAGGATCCAAAATATTGTTAGCGTTAAAATGTTCAATAAATACTATAGAACCTATGGATCAAATATAGGTCCTCATGTGAATGGTTCAATAAAATATGCTGTACATTAATGCAATAAGTTGTAGAGACCCTTTTCAACAAAAATATCGAATGACTGTGCCAATATATTAATGAACTCGACTGTACTTTTAAGACAAGAAAAATTCTCAAAATAATAATAATATATAATAATAATAATTATTATATTAATAATAATATTCTACTACATTCACACAGCGCCATCTAGTCCCAAAGTAAGCAATTATATTTGCTTGTGTTATGGGTACTAAACAACTGATATACTACTTAAATACATTTTTTTTTTGTAAATACATACATATTATAGATAAATTACACCCAGACACAGAACAAACCTTTATGCTCATCACACAAAGATTTTTTCTGGGTGGGGATCGAACCCACGACCTCCGGCTTAGCAGTCAGGGTCACTAACCACTAGACCAACAGGCCAGTCAAAATACTATTGAATTCTATTCCCTTGCTATTGGCAGGTCTATTTTTTTTAATAATAATGTTCTTTATGACATAATTATAAGTGCTTAAATTTTTAATACATTCATTACATTTTATGTTTTTGTTTTAATATTATGTATATTATGTATTTATGACACACCAGCAACTAAACTAGGCCGAGCCTGTATCTTAGATGCTTGCCTCTTCCTAAGACATCATTATTATAACCAAGTAGTGAATAAAAAGTACCCCAACTAACCTTTCCGTTCAAAGTAGAAAATCTACGGATTGTCCCCCCACACTTAACACACCAATGATATTGTATGTTAAAAAAGGTGTAGATAGGTTACCTACATAGCGTTAGATCTTTGGAAATGGCACACAAACGCACACATAGTTATCGTAATACCTTCGCCGTCAACGGGACATTGAGAGTTTGCTTATAAGGCTATTTTTAGTGTGCCACTTTTTGAGCGCTTATTTTTACATATTTATTACATATTTATATTATTTTAATGTAGTTATTTCAACAAATTGAAACACTTTCACAAGATTAGGTTACGTTTTACAAAATAAAAAATTATAGACTCTCAGTGCAACGTGTTTACATTATAATAGAATTTTATAATGAACAAAAACTAGTTCGAGGGTAGAATAGACAATGATAATAGTTTGCGTCAAAGTTAGACCACAAATTATGTGAACTTCATAAAGAAAAATATTTTTAACTAATAAATGTTTCTTTAATTATTAAATGTTTTTGTGTCTATTGGTCATTGGCAATTCACATCTTTTCTTTTCCTTGTTTCGTCTTCGCTTTAGTGAAATATAGGCCTTAGGGCATCTACTACTAGTCAAATAGAAAGTTATTTTAATTATTATTTAATTAAAAATTCGTTTTACTACGAAGAAATAAAACACACGAAACTGTATAGACAATCTCTTTATTTTTTCGCTATTAAATAATACTTTAAGGTATAAAAATATAATATTTACAACTCAATACTTAACTTATGACTATTTTGTTTGTTTTGTAAATGAACTTTGAATTTATTATTTAATAATAATATAAGAATTATTAAATACAGTAATACATCCGTTCAATTAATTAAATATCTAAACGTCGACTGATTGGTGACTGAGACAATCCAACAACACATAAAATTCTTGCCAAATGTATGTAGCTTAAAATAACAAAATACAGAAAAAGATGTAGGTAATATAATACAAAAATTTACCTCTTAGTAATCTAATCTTTAAAGTATGAAATTCCTTTTTACATACAGAATTATGTAAGTATAATAACTACCAAATTCCGTTTACGAATTGAACGCAAAAAATCTAAAGCATATAATTATCGTTGCATTATGTCTAAGAAAACTGCACTGTGTGTCTATGAAGACACGCCTTTAGTATACCTACTTATTGTTTTCAATATAAAACCATAGTTTTAATTGCCAGCTATTATAAAAAGTAATTGTCGGTCAAGTCAATTCCAGTAAGTTTTTACTAATAAAATAAAGATAGGTACACAGTACACACAGCAACAGAATTAGGTATGCAGTATCTATCTATATTTTCAACGATTAGGTAAATAGGTATATTAATTTATTTATTTAACGTTTCGCTGAGAATAGATTAAGCATTTATTGTAATATAAGATTGAGCCGCTCGACGTTGTGTTACGAAATATTTTTCAGATAAATGCTCATACTCTGTGAATTACTCTTCCAACATATAGTATATTAAAAATATTTTTTTTTAAATTGAGCTTTTAAATGTATTGTATATTTTATAAGAATGTTACACCATATGGAAATGTTTGGGAAGAAAATAATGTGCCAGGAAATTTCAGTCTTGTTTTTATATATTTAAGGTTCAAAATTACCTAGTAGTATTTTTCTGCAATAAACTCTGTTGCCGAATCTTACGTATTTTTTATGTTTGGTACAATTCAAAACCAATGCGGCAGTCTTCATATATAATTAAATATTTATACATTAATTAGAATCTAACCGCTCTTCATTAGCGCCAGCGCTACATTTAAACTAGATAAGATATATAATTTTAGATAAGAGTATATACAACCTGTATACCTAGTATAGAAAGAAAATTTACGCATTAAAATAACATTATTAAAAAAAAACATAATTATTACTGTGGACTTAATCTTCGGTTTGTAATGGAGAAAGGGGCCACTTATAAGAAGAGAAAGAAACGATTTAACTTCCAGGAACACTTTAAAATGTCTTCTTCTTAAACAATATATATAATAAATACAAGAATATATCGTACAATAAAGGACAGGCGATATCAAGGCCGACTAATTGAATGTCGAAATTCAGAGTAAGGGACTATTCACACTTATTCAGCTCCATTCGCGTTATGCTGAACGATTTTGGTTACACTTATACAGGCTCTGCTTCTATCAGCCGCGTACGGCGTCGTAAGAATGAGAAAAGAATATAATAAATCAAATCAATGCAGGAACAATACAGGTGGCAACTTGTCGAGAAGGAGTCGCGAAACATCCCTGTAATGAGATGTGACGCCACGTTCGACGGTGAATGCGACGGAACAGCGCTGAACGCTCTATTATAGCATTCACATGATAAAAACACATTTATCCTCATTTTATACCGGTTTGCCGCGAAAGCTGAATAGACGCGGAAAGCTGAGTGGATGCGTACACGTCTTCATACAAAATCGTTGTTTTCTATGGACAAAAGCTGAATAGAGCTGAATAAGTGTGAATAGTCCCTAAGCCCCCAGAAATCAGATAACAATTGAAAGTAACAAGTGCCCCTGTTTTCTCTTCTACCGTGTGTAATCCGCTTTCTGTCCAACGATCTTTATCAAACAAATGTTTATTAAAAAAATATTCTATGATTGTATAGTCGACCAATGCTTTACCACTTTTAACAAAACATTCCATCAAAATTAAAAGTCAATAAGACTCATTATTAATGTAGACGTCGCGGTATTGATGACAACTGTCACTGTACTGATGTCCCTTGCAAGCAATAAAAGACATTATTGTTTTATAATATACAAACGACTTTTATACTAAGGGTGGTAAAGCAATTTTATTGTCGACTATACATATTTTTTTCAATATGTTACAGATTTATTGTACTACTGTACGTACTACGTATTTCTTTTAAATGCGAATATATAACTAGGTAATTATTTAAAATGTAGATTTATGATCGTCTACGATAATAAAACAACAATCGCCTAACAATTTCATAAAATATTGTTATTAATGTAAGTAAAATAATATTATCTTAAATAATATTGTAATTTGTACAATATTTGTAATTTACAATAATATTTATATGGCAGTAGTTAGGTATATATAAGAAGAATAGGAAATAATTTAGATTTTATACTAGTTTAAGAGGGTTCATACAGAAATCCATGAAATCACGAGATTTCCACGTTCGCTACAGAATATGTCTTTATATGTAGCGAAGTAATTTTTGGCATACATAGACAACAGTTTTCTTGTCTAAAAAGTGTATTAAGAAAAACAGAGTATTTATTATTAGTATTTTAGTTAGAACAGTTCTTTCGCACAGCGTTTTAAGAAATTCTACGAAACAAGCCTACTTTCAGATTCGCCAGGGACTAAAGTAATTGAAATGCATAGAAAAAAAAGCTTGTTTTAAGGTCTACATATAGTCCTTTAGTTAGTGTATTGAAAAAATATTAGAAATATTCATTTTTTTATAACTAAAACTTAAGAACTAAAATTTTTAAAAACGTTGAACTTTGATCAAGTTTGATTAGAATTTTGGTACACTATATGTGTTTAAAAAGTCGATTTTTTTACATTTAATTATTAAGCAAGATGTTGTCATTTATAAATGTCCATAATATTTTCGAAATCCCTTTAGAAATATTTTAAAATGATTTTTGAAAAGAGCCTAAAAACGCCTTATATTTCGGCGCACAGGCCGTGAGAAATCAGTACCGGCTGAGGCCTTCTAGAGAGAGGACGTAACGCTTTGCTTCCCGCGCTCCCGGTCCGATGTTTACGTAATATTTGTATATTTCAAGAGAGTTCAATACCAGTTGATACTTTGTTATGGAATTTTTTTTTTATTAAAGATCAAATTATTAACTTTGCTGTTTTTGGGCTGATGAACTCTAAAATCGATATCTGACGATCCCATTGGTCACTTGGCATAGTTCTGAAGTCAAAATTGTAAAAATGACCGCCATCTTGAACTTTGTTGTTTTTGGGCTGAGTGATACCAAAATCGATATTTGACGATCCCATTGGTCACTGGGCATAGTTCTAAAGTCAAAATTGTAAAAATGCCCGCCATCTTGAACTTTGTTGTTTTTGGGCTGAGTGATACCAAAATCGATATTTGACGATCCCATTGGTCACTGGGCATAGTTCTGAAGTCAAAATAGTAAAAACGCCCACCATCTTGAACTTTGTTGTTTTTGGGCTGAGTGATACCATAATCGCTATCTGACTATCCCATAGCTCATTGGGCATAGTTCTGAAGTCAAAATTGTAAAAATGCCCGCCATCTTGAACTTTGTTGTTTTTGGGCTGAGTGATACCAAAATCGATATTTGACGATCCCATTGGTCACCGGGCATAATTCTAAAGCCAAAATTGTAAAAATGCCCGCCATATTGAACTTTGTTGTTTTTGGGCTACGTGATACCATAATCGATATCTGACTATCCCATAGCTCATTGGGCATAGTTCTGAAGTCAAAATTGTACAAATGCCCGCCATCTTGAACTTTGTTGTTTTTGGGCTGAGAGATACCAAAATCGATATCTGACGATCCCATTGGTCACTGGGCATAATTCTGAAGCCAAAATTGTAAAAATGCCCGCCATCTTGAACTTTGTTGTTTTCGGGCTGAGTGATACCATAATCGATATTTGACGATCCCATTGGTCACTTGGCATAGTTCTGAAGTCAAAATTGTAAAAATGCCCGCCATCTTGAACTTTGTTGTTTTTGGGCTGAGTGATACCAAAATCGATATTTGACGATCCCATTGGTCACTGGGCATAGTTCTAAAGTCAAAATTGTAAAAATGCCCGCCATCTTGAACTTTGTTGTTTTTGGGCTGAGTGATACCAAAATCGATATTTGACGATCCCATTGGTCACTGGGCATAGTTCTGAAGTCAAAATAGTAAAAACGCCCACCATCTTGAACTTTGTTGTTTTTGGGCTGAGTGATACCATAATCGCTATCTGACTATCCCATAGCTCATTGGGCATAGTTCTGAAGTCAAAATTGTAAAAATGCCCGCCATCTTGAACTTTGTTGTTTTTGGGCTGAGTGATACCAAAATCGATATTTGACGATCCCATTGGTCACCGGGCATAATTCTAAAGCCAAAATTGTAAAAATGCCCGCCATATTGAACTTTGTTGTTTTTGGGCTACGTGATACCATAATCGATATCTGACTATCCCATAGCTCATTGGGCATAGTTCTGAAGTCAAAATTGTACAAATGCCCGCCATCTTGAACTTTGTTGTTTTTGGGCTGAGTGATACCAAAATCGATATTTGACGATCCCATTGGTCACCGGGCATAATTCTAAAGCCAAAATTGTAAAAATGCCCGCCATATTGAACTTTGTTGTTTTTGGGCTACGTGATACCATAATCGATATCTGACTATCCCATAGCTCATTGGGCATAGTTCTGAAGTCAAAATTGTACAAATGCCCGCCATCTTGAACTTTGTTGTTTTTGGGCTGAGAGATACCAAAATCGATATCTGACGATCCCATTGGTCACTGGGCATAATTCTGAAGCCAAAATTGTAAAAATGCCCGCCATCTTGAACTTTGTTGTTTTCGGGCTGAGTGATACCATAATCGATATTTGACGATCCCATTGGTCACTTGGCATAGTTCTGAAGTCAAAATTGTAAAAATGCCCGCCATCTTGAACTTTGTTTTTTTTGGGCTGAGTGATACCAAAATCGATATTTGACGATCCCATTGATCTGCTGGGCATAGTTCTGTAGTCAAAATTTGTAAAAATGCCCGTCATCTTGAACTTGAATTTTGACTTCAGAACTATGCTCGGTGACCAATGGGATCGTCAAATATCGATTTTGGTATTACTCAGCCCGAAAACAACAAAGTTCAAGATGGCGGGCATTTTTACAATTTTGACTTCAGAACTATGCGCAGTGACCAATGGGATCGTCAAATATCGATTTTGGTATCATTCAGGCCAAAAACAACAAAGTTCAAGATGGCGGGCATTTTTATAATTTTGATTTCAGAACTATGCCCAGTGACCAATGGGATCGTCAGATATCGATTTTGGTATCACTCAGCCCAAAAACAACAAAGTTCAAGATGGTGGGCATTTTCACAATTTTGACTTCAGAACTATGCCCAGTGACGAATGGGATCGTCAGATATCAATTTTGGTATCACTCAGCCCAAAAACAACAAAGTTCAAGATGGCGGGCATTTTTATAATTTTGATTTCAGAACTATGCCCAATGACCAATGGGATCGTCAGATATCGATTTTGGTATCACTCAGCCCAAAAAAAAACAAAGTTTAAGATGGCGGGCATTTTTATAATTTTGATTTCAGAACTATGCCCAGTGACCAATGGGATCGTCAGATATCGATTTTGGTATCACTCAGCCCAAAAACAACAAAGTTCAAGATGGTGGGCATTTTCACAATTTTGACTTCAGAACTATGCCCAGTGACGAATGGGATCGTCAGATATCAATTTTGGTATCACTCAGCCCAAAAACAACAAAGTTCAAGATGGCGGGCATTTTTATAATTTTGATTTCAGAACTATGCCCAGTGACCAATGGGATCGTCAGATATCGATTTTGGTATCACTCAGCCCAAAAAAAAACAAAGTTTAAGATGGCGGGCATTTTTATAATTTTGATTTCAGAACTATGCCCAGTGGCCAATGGGATCGTCAGATATCGATTTTGGTATCAATCAGCCCAAAAACAACAAAGTTCAAGATGGAGGGCATTTTTACAATTTTGACTTCAGAACTATGCCCAGTGATCAGTGGGATTGTCAGATATCGATTTTGGAGGCGATCAGCCCAAAAACAACTAAGTTAAAGATGGCGGACATTTTCACCACTTTGACCTCAAATAGTCACATTCATCATCATATCAGCCGCAGTTATTATTGAGAAATTAATTGTTAGTCTTATATAAAATTAATTGTATATTTCTTTCTTTCTAATAAAATTGTATTTTAATTGTTTATAGAATACAATACGATTAATAAAAATTAATTATTGATTAATTTAATTTGAAATTTTGTCCTATCCAACTTTAACAAAATACGAGGTTAGAAAATACCAAACTCATTAGTACGCTCTATATTGTTGTACCACACAGCATTAGAGAAGTGTGCATGTTTCGGCTCTGTGTGCGTAATTTAAAAACCTATTTGCGAGCAACTTGAAAATGTATGAACCCTCTTAATCTAAAGATTGGCTAAGATTTAATGAGATTCAAGATGTTATAAAAGTTCTAGATAGATTTATCGTTGCCCATTCAATAGGTTTCGTATGACATTCGTGCCTTTAGTGAGCTTAGCACAAAATAAACTATTTTAAAATACATCGCACAATAGTTAACAAGGCCTGTCTTGCGGGGGACTCTATAAACATACAATTAATGGACACAAAATACACCCAGACTCGAAACCACAACACTCGACACAGATTTAAGTGGTGAGAAACTCAACAACTTTGTCTTTGAGAAACTCAACTTAACCGCTATGAGGCCACAGGTATTGTTTTTTTAATTGAATATTTTAATTATTATTATTATTTTAATTTAAACTGCCTCGGTGGCGCAGTGGGAAGTGTATACGACTGCTGTGCAAGAGGTCCCGGGTTCGATTCCCGGGTCGGATGAAAATGGTATTGGGTTTTTCTATCATGAAATTCCAGTATTAAGATTTTCCCGGAGTTTGGTAAACAAATGTTCCCGGCTGATGACAATAGGCTCGCCACCTATTTCATGGGACTTAACATAGCTGGCGAAATGTGGGTGTGAAACACCTCTGCCTACCCCTTCAGGGAAAAAGGCGTGATCCTATGTTATGTATGTTTATATTTTAATTTTAAAATGATTATAATTATTATTTTGTGGTAGGCCGGCTGGGTTTAGTACTTTATTAAAATATAGATGAATTCAAGATTTTTGTCTCCCCAATAGATTCACATTCGATACTTTTTTATATAAAATTTACCAATTTGTTTGGTCTACAGTCCGCCTAAGTTAATACATAAATAACTAAATATAGTAGACAATTTCTTACACCGAATGGACGTTGTCAATGTATTAAAAATAAGAATATAAAATGGTAACAAAATATAAACATCGGGACAGTCTTACGTGTCAGTTATACACAATATTGTAACACATTGTCAACATGCACTAAATTATAATATTATTTACATTTATGTACTTTTATATTTATAGTAGCACTCCATAGTATTTTACACCATCTGAAACAAACAAATTACAGATATATTATGGACTGTGTATTTATTACTAACTAGCTTCTGCCCGCTGCTTCGCCCGCGTGGTATGTATTTTATACCTACAAAATTCCTCTTGAATCAGTCTATCTATTAAACAAAACCGCAACAAAATACGTTGCGTAGTTTTAAAGGTTTAATTGCCTACGGCCAGTTCACTGACAAGGTTGAGCTCTGAGAAGAACTTGACAAGAAACTCAGGCCACTCTTTTATTAGTTACAATTTCAATTGGTTACAGTTTGAAATAGCGCAGAATGGTACAGAACCAAAATACCATCACCATAACCATAACCATTAAATATAAATAATAATATGTCTGGAACACCATGGAGGAGTCTTTTTATTGTCTTGTCACCTGTGAGACAGTAGGTGCCTTTAGATCAGGGTAGGACAACTTTATTTAGCGCTAGATCTACTTTTACTGACCACACGCTGTGAGATCTAGCACTTTGTCATAACCTAACATCAGAGCGCTTAGCTGTATTAATATATTGATTATATTATATCTGTTAAATAAATTAATGAACCAGTATAGATACAAGTTTATAGTACCTATGATTATGTATATTATATATATATTACACTTTTATTTTTCTTTGCCTTCTCACGATCGACTAGACAATAACAGCCGCCGCCAGTTGGTCATCCCTGCTATAGATCAATCAAGACTACCCAATATCAGTTTGGGAATTAAAAATATATAATAAATAAGTAATATATTTTCTTACCATCAGAGAACTCCCAATCCTGAGGGTCTGGGCGGAGGCTCCGGCGTGTCGGCTGATGGTGGTTTAAATGTGCTGCCCTGTAATATTGGATGTACATTATTAATAACTAACCCATATCAGGCACGTATCGATTATGGTCTTAACTCTCTTTAGCTTTCTAGATAGAGAAGAGGAGACCCTTGCCCATAGGTGAGTCGTTTGGCTATTTTCATATTCTAAATTTGGTAATATGGCAGTATTATTAAATTATAATGGTCTTATTGATCATTGATCATATTGCTCGTCAAATGAAAATGAAAACTTTTGTTAGATTTCAGCATATTAAATTTAGCATTATAAGATTACTTTGAACCAAAAGCTTCTGAGTACGATTTGAAAAATCAGCAAAGACAAACAGTATTAAAAAAACTCAGTACAATACCTGGAACCCTAAAGCAGCTTCAGCAGGAGTAGGAGAGTCTCCAGCGAGAGTGGCGTAGTCTCCGAACCTCTCTGTCGTTCTACTGCCCTGGATTGTCGCGTATGTATTGTCCGTCTGCAAGATAATAACAAGAAAATGGCTCTAAATCTAGATAAATGTTTTATTTTGAGTTACAAAATTGGATTTTTATGCGGCCTAAGAATGCATGCCTCCTTGCCATCCAAGATTATTTAATTTTTTTTTTATACCAGTACCAGACTTTTTTAAATTTGGGCTGATTTTATTATTTAATTAGTTCACTTTATACTTTTATAATCTTTTAATTAACTTACAATGACAAAGAGGAAAAATAAAAAAGGATTGTTTTAAAACTGTTTCGTTCAATGGTTTACCGAGAATATTTTGTGTAGTATTTCAAAGAGTATACTATAACACCATGAATGCTGTTACTTACAGGCGCAGGCTCCACAATCTGCTGTTCCTGGTCACCAAACACGTTCATGGTGAGTTCCTGCTCCTCATAAGGTCTGAGCTTCGTCTCCAGCCACAGAGGATTCTCCGTGGTAGACAACTCTTCGAGGATACGTCTTCGAGCTAAGCTGTCACCTTTGCTGGACTGCATGGAAGGCGGGGCGATTACCCTGTAGTTATAAATTATATTTAAAGTCTATCTCATGATACTATTTTTTGTGACATTTGCAGCAATCAAAAATGATAGCTAGTTAATTCCCACATTATAGAAGGTAGATGTATTTTAAATGGATTTAAAAAAAAAAAACCGGCCAAGAGCGTGTCGGGCCACGCTCAGTGTAGGGTTCCGTAGTTTCCCGTCCGTCACAATAAGTGTTCCCACTTATGAGTTTAAAGGTGGGTATCCATACTATCCATTATGTTCGCGATCCAGCAGCGCTCCGCGGTCCTGCAACAGCTCCCGGTAGTGGGTACGTGCGCGAACACGGAGCGTGCAATATTGCACGCTCCGCGGCAGTCGTTCCGACTCGTGACGGTTTTTAGCGCGAACACAAAGGGGAGCGCAGTGTGTCAAAGGGGAGCGCATGTAAAGGGCGCGCGACAGATCCATTGGATCAGTTGCAGGAGCGCGGAGCGCTGCTGGAGCATGAACATAGTGGTAACCCAACTGTTCACGCTTATGCTACAAATAGTAACATGTTCACAATTTTATGCTACGTCATTTACTCTACCAATCGCATGCGTACAAATGGCGCAAACGCCAGTCATTGGCTAAACATTGTTCCCTAACCCCCCTATCCATGATTCATGTATTTCAATTTCGAGTTCGAAAATATATTCGCTACTTGACTTCCATCTAATACGCATTTTTATTAAAAAGTCCAAATTTCCTAAGCTCTGATCAATAATTCACCACGCTAATCAGCACAACCACATCTCGCCAACACAGCACAAATATATACAGTCCACTGCGCAAGAAAATCCACGTGCCGACGACCTGATTCCGGTACATTTGGTCCTTCTCTCCAAATCAAGAATCAGCACCTATACAAGACCTGGATGTGGCTGCTGAGGGTGAACTACACACACAGGACACACAGGAGACAATACTAGAGGCTAAGCGCGAGCGGATTGGAGTTGCACGGGCGGTTCATCGGACATCGACTTCTGGTGGGACCAACCATCCTCTCTCTTCCTATCACCTCCTAGTTCTCTTTGTGACCCGAGTGCTTAAACTGATTTCAGGACATTACTTCTCGCTACGGAGTGTCGAGCTTTCGTCGGTTCGCACGGCAGGTGACGTTGCTATCACTACTGCACCACGTGGTTCACACATTCCAACTGTAAGTACTCCTGTTCTCATAAACCACCAAAATGTCTAAGGATAGTGCTAAATCTAGGGATAAATCTCCTCTTACGCTAAACATTGATAATGCTAATTCGGGTGATAGCCACAATCACACGTTGACGTTGCTTCGTGAGCTAGTCAAGAAACGTGGCATCATTAAGAGTAGGCTTACTAAGTTTTCTAATTATTTAAATTCATTAGAGGACAGTGAATACTCTGTTCAAGAACGAATTGGTTTAAAATTACGCACTGAGGGTTTTACGAACTTATATGCCGAGTTCAACACTGTTCAGAGCAAAATCGAAGAGTGTGTTTCTGATACTGAGTTGCCTGAACAATTAGATAACAGAGAGTCATTCGAAACCTCGTATTACACCACATTATCACGCGCGCAGTCCAGGCTGACGGACGGTGAGGTTACTGACGCTTCCAGTAAGCATTGTTGTAGCGAACAGTCACAGTCGCAGTTAGTCAAACTTCCAACCATTTCTTTGCCCACGTTTAACGGATCATATGAGCACTGGCTGGAGTTCAGAGACACATTTCTATCTTTAGTTCATAACTCTAAACGTATTAGTCAAATAGAAAAATTTCATTATTTAAAGGCATCCCTAAAAGGAGATGCTGAATTAGTAATAAACTCGGTGGAATTTTCTCAGGATAATTACTCAGTTGCGTGGGAATTATTACTAAACAGGTACAACAACAGTCGACTTCTAATTCATAATCATGTGAAGGCTTTGTTCAATATCAATTCCATAACAAAAGAGTCATCAGATTGTATTAGGAGACTCATTGACGTTATATTAAAAAATTTACGCGCTCTAAAACTATTAGGTGAGCCCACTGACTCTTGGGATACGCTAATAAATTACATTATCGTATCTAAACTAGATAAGACAACAGAACGCGAGTGGGAGACCTATAAGAGCACTTTAAATATGAACGAAAACCATTCAATGCATATAATTAAAGTGAGTGAACTAATTACCTTTCTTAAGAACAGGGCGGATATGCTAGAAACATTGCAGAATTCATCGTCTCATATTAAATTACACTCACAAAAAAGTGATAACAAAAAACATAATTCACATTCACAAAAAACAACACATTGCAATGTTTCTACAAACAAATCCAACGATGGCCGCGCGTCTCGCTATGAAAGAACGTGCATAAAATGTAGTTCTAATCATCCACTGTATTCTTGCCAAACTTTTATAGATAGTGATCTAGAAACTAAGTTAAACTTAATACGCGAACACAAATTATGTGAGAATTGTTTACGTTCGGGTCACACACCTGATAAGTGTAAGTTTGGGTCGTGTAAGAAATGTAACCGCAAACATAACTCATTAATTCATAACGACAACGTTGACAGTACTATATCATTGCATTCCAATGTTACGACTGAAGGTCGCGGGCCGAGTGCCGCCGTTAGCGCATCAGGGCCTACCTGTAGCCCCGCCTACTCGATCGACACCGAGTCGCTTCCCATTCATGTTAACAAGGTACATATGCATAATGAATCTACAGATATAGGCTCAGTTTTATTATCAACAGCTGTTGTCGAAGTACTTGATGTTCACGGCAAATATCGTCAAGCGCACGCGCTGCTTGATAGCGGTAGTCAGCGGTGTTTTGTAACAAAATCGTTATGTAATATATTAAAGATTCCCGTAACGACTTCTACCTTCGAAATTAAGGGTATAGGCGATTCGATGATACAATGTTCGGAGACTTGTAACATCGAAATAAAGTCACGAGTCAATACTACATATAAGACACGCATTAATTGTTTTATATTGTCGCAAATAACATCTATGATGCCAGCTTTGTGTAAAGTAAACGCGCAATTCCGAATTCCGGACAACATTGAGCTGGCAGATCCGCAGTTTTTAGACTATAAAAACATAGATATTTTAATTGGCGCAGATAGGTTCTGGGACTTGCTACTAGAAGGCAAAATGCGATTGTCTAACGGTCCCTACCTACAGAATACTATGTTGGGCTGGATTATATCTGGCTCAGTTCGTAATACTTCGCAAACTTCGAAACGCGTTCATTGTAATTTCAGTAGCACATTGGATTTACAACTTCGCTCGTTCTGGGAGGTGGAAGAACTTCCTAATGTCAGGGATACGCGGACTCAGGAGGAACGTGCATGTGAGGAACATTTCATTCGTACTACTACGCGCAATAACGAAGGAAGGTTTTGTGTACGCATTCCATTCAACGAGTCACCTGATGTTTTGGGCGAATCTTACGCACAAGCTGAACGACGCTTTCTAGCTTTGGAGAAACGTTTACAACGTTCTCCAGATTACAAATTATTATATACGCAATTTATGCAGGAATACCTGGACTTAGGCCATATGAGCCCAGTGACCTCTTATGAACGTCCGTATTATTTCATGCCGCATCACGGCGTATACAGAGAGAGTAGCAGCACTACGAAGCTACGTGTCGTATTCGACGCCAGCGTACCTTCATCTTCTGGCAAATCACTAAACGATTTACAATTAGTCGGACCTCCAATACAAGGTGACCTAATTTCTATTCTTCTACGCTTTAGGCAGTACAAGTTTGTAGCATGTGCTGATGTAGAAAAGATGTTTAGGAACTGTAGTATCGCCGAAGACCAGCGCAAACTACAAATGATTTTATGGCGAGACAATCCATCACAACCCTTAGGTACATACCAATTAAACACCGTAACTTACGGAACTGCTTCCGTACCATTTCTTAGCGTAAGATGTTTAAGACAATTAGGTATGGAATCAACTGACCCTGATGTGCAAAGAGCTATATTAAACGATATATATGTCGACGATTTATTAGTCGGATTTGACCAGGTAGATACGTTGTTACAAATATGTACAAAAATTAAAAATACGCTACAGTCGGGTTGTTTCACACTTCGAAAATGGGTTTATAATTTTCCATGTGATATAGCTGGATTGTCAAACCACTCAATAAAAATAAAATCTAACGAAAATATTAGTTCTAAAACTTTAGGTTTAGGCTGGAATAATGTAAATGATATATTTTATTTTAATACGCAATTTTATAGTGATAATCAGCCAGTTACTAAAAGATCTATACTCTCTAATGTTTCACAAATTTTCGATCCTCTTGGTTTATTAAGCCCTACGATAATATTAGCAAAAATATTGTTACAACAGTTATGGCTTCTTAAAATAGGTTGGGATGATATAGTTCCATCTAATGTCGAGCGAACGTGGAACCGGTTTGTTATCTCATTGCAAGCGCTCAATACAATTAATGTTTCTCGCCACGTTATAGGTAGCCAACCTATGTATATAGAACTACACATTTTTAGCGACGCATCGCAGGCAGCGTACGGCGCTTGTATCTACGTGCGCACTATAAATATAGATAACAAGGTATCGATAGCATTGCTTTGTTCTAAGTCTCGTGTCGCGCCATTGAAACCAATAAGTATACCGCGGCTCGAACTTTGCGGTGCCTTGCTGGGCGCTAAACTACTCGCTAAGGTTCGCAGTTCTTTGCGTTGTGAGTTCAGGAATGTAGTATTTTGGACTGACTCAACCATTGTTCTAGGATGGTTGCGCATGTCACCAAATAAACTCAAAACCTTCGTTCAAAATAGAACCGTGGAGATTCATGAACTCACACCCGGTGTTCATTGGCGCCACGTAAGCAGCAAAGATAATCCAGCTGATCTGGTATCACGAGGTTTACACCTGGAGGAGTTGTCATCGTGTTCGTTGTGGTGGCAAGGTCCTGATTTTTTAAGAGATCCTTGTTTCTTGCTTGACAATCAAGGTGTCATGGACACAGACATGGAACTACCTGAGGTTAGATCGCCTCTCTATTCTTTAGTTAGTCAGGATTCATTATCTTATTTTCCGTTTCATCGTTTTTCACAATTTAATCGTATGAAGCGCGCTGTCGCATTTATGTTACGTTTTATATATAATATTCGCAATAAAAATAATAAAAGGGTAGGAATTTTCAGTGTAGAAGAATTAACTGATTCTCAGATAGTTTTAGTACGTTGGTCGCAAATGGAAAGCTATCCTGATGAATATAAAATATTAATGAATAAGCTTCAAATAAAGGGTAAACATAATTTAAAACGGCTAGATTTATTTCTAGATAATAATAAAATTATTCGCGTAGGTGGTCGCTTAAGTAATTCCATCGAGTTTAATTATAATAAAATACATCCCATATTGTTGAATAGCAAACACATATTCACGGTGCTGGTGTTCCGTCATGAGCACCTGCAGCTCATGCATGCTGGGCCCCAGGCATTGTTATGTCATTTACGCGATACCTGGTGGCCGTTAGGTGGTCGGAGTCTATCCAGACGTATAGTGAACTCTTGTGTTACCTGTACACGCATCAAAGGCAAGATATTAGAACCTCAGATGGGAAATTTGCCGAAGGAAAGGATAACTCCCGCCTTTCCATTTATACAATGTGGAGTGGATTACTGTGGGCCAGTCCTCATACTTAACCGTAAAGGTAGGGGTGCTAAAACTATCAAGGCGTACATTTGTTTGTTTGTATGCTTTGTTACGCGCGCAATACATTTGGAACTCGTCAGTGATCTCACAAGCGATACATATTTACTGGCACTTAAGCGATTTATCTCTCGGCGTGGCAAACCGAAAGAAATATATTCTGATAACGGTCGTAATTTTGTAGGGTTGAAGAATGATTTCTCTGATTTTCTAGTTAGATGCAGTTCGGATATAAGGGATTACGCTAGTAGTCAACAAATTAATTTTAATTTTATTCCACCCTATTCGCCGCACTTTGGTGGTTTGTGGGAGGCAGGAGTGAAATCTTGCAAATTTCATCTTCGCAGAGTGATAGGCAACGCGCACCTCACGTTTGAGGAGTTTAGTACGGTTCTGTCACAAGTAGAAGCTGTCCTGAATTCCCGACCACTTTCTCCTCTTTCCTCAAACCCTCAAGACCTTACGCCTCTTACTCCCGCTCACTTCTTAGTTGGTCGACCGCTAACTTCACCAGTATGTGAGGATGTTGTCACTGTTTCTGAGCATAGACTGAACAGATTCCAACGAGTGGAGCAAATACGCCAACATTTTTGGACCCGTTGGTCCAAAGAATATGTCAGTGAGTTGCAGGTCCGCACTAAATGGGCTGAGAGGAAGACGGAGCTGAAGAAGGATACCCTGGTCCTGATCAAGGAAAGCAACCTTCCGCCATTGAAATGGCACATGGGTCGTGTTGTGCGGACCATCCCAGGCAAGGATGGTATATCAAGGGTGGCGGACATCTTGACTGCATCGGGCATTGTGCGTAGGGCTTACGCGAAGATATGTCCTCTCGTCACGGACCACCCAGATGAAGAGGACGCTTTTAATTGAAAGCGACTGCTTTCAAGGCCGCGGGCATGTTCACGCTTATGCTACAAATAGTAACATGTTCACAATTTTATGCTACGTCATTTACTCTACCAATCGCATGCGTACAAATGGCGCAAACGCCAGTCATTGGCTAAACATTGTTCCCTAACCCCCCTATCCATGATTCATGTATTTCAATTTCGAGTTCGAAAATATATTCGCTACTTGACTTCCATCTAATACGCATTTTTATTAAAAAGTCCAAATTTCCTAAGCTCTGATCAATAATTCACCACGCTAATCAGCACAACCACATCTCGCCAACACAGCACAAATATATACAGTCCACTGCGCAAGAAAATCCACGTGCCGACGACCTGATTCCGGTACACCAACTTAAAAAGGCTATTTGTTACGGAACTCTAATAATTACGGAACAATATTATGTAAACGAAGTTAAAAAAAAAATACGGGCAAATGAAACTTGACCTCTGGATTGTATAGGCGCTCATACGATTCAGGGACCAAATTATATTGGTTAACTGAAGTTTCCATCTGTTGTTTCCATCCAAGTTCAAAATAATTTTCCTAGAAAGTCCTTATAAAGTTCTACTTTTCAGATTTTTTTCGTATTTTCTAAACTTATGGTTCAAAAGTTAGAGGGGGGGGGGGACGCTTTGTTTTTTACTTTTGGAGCGATTATTTCCGAAATTATTGACATTATCAAAAAATGATTTTAGTAAACCCCTATTCATTTTTAAATACCTTTCCAACAATATATCACACATTAGGGTTAAAATTAAAAAAAAAACACTTCCCACTTTACATATAGGGGGGCTACCCTAATAAAACATTTTTTTCCAATTTTTATTTTAGCACTTTGTCGGCGTGATTGATACACATATTGGTCCCAAATTTCAGCTTTCTAGTGCTAACGGTCACAGAGATTAAGCGAGGACGGACAGACGGACAGACAGACAGACAGACAGACATGGCGAAACTATAAGGGTTCCTAGTTGACTACGGAACCCTAAAAACGGTGTAAACCAGTGTAGGCATATTGCCTGACACAATTGTTTCGTATTACTGTTACATTCTTCGCTTGATTTTCATAAAATTTTCCTACGTTATAATAACCTAGATTAATATTGGACATTTCATTTAATATATTACCAAAATAAAGGAAAATATTAAAACGACTTTTCTAAAAACAATAAACAAATTTGTAGATTTAGTTAATTCGGTAATCTCGGTCGTCGGTTAATTTCGGTGGTAAGTACCAGTAATTGAATAAATCTAGATCACTTAAGTACGTGAATCGAGCAGATTATAATAATAATTTAGCCTTTTATTTTTTTATTAAAAATAGACATTTCCAATATTTAAATAATAGTTTCATTATATTATGCATAGGGCTTATTTTAAGTATCGCGCGTGAACCTATTATTTACATGCTCTGGCAACCCCACGTAGGAATTACCGCGCAATAGACAACGCGCATCGGTACGTGGCTCTGTCAACGTTTTTACACACCCCGTTCGCTAGATATAAAGTAAGATGTATTCAAGCAGGTTAGCAGATATTATATTATAGAGAACTCACCAATGCTTGAGACACGCACACACAACTATAAATGTGACGATGCCAGTGAATAACACTATAAGTAGTGCTATGAGTGCCGCTAGTGCCGGGTCGAAACTATCTGGCGCTGGAATGTTACAAGAGTGTTTATAAATTAGTATAATTCTGTGTTTTATCTAGATCACACTTTGCACTTAATTCAAAGAAGTGTATCAAACATATTTTTTAAATATAGCTCCGATTAAATAATAAAAATTGAAAACCACGAAATATGAAACTAATTTGCGACGTTGCCGCTCTGTTTGTAAATACGCTCTTAAGTCTATCTATAATATAAAAATGAATCGCTAAATGTATTGGTAGCGCATAACTCAACAACGCCTGGACCAATTTGGCCAATCCTTTTTAAAAGTTCGTTGAAGTTCAATGATGGTTTTTAATTTTTTATTATTTTTTAGTTTTTATGTAATTAGATAGGTAGGTAGGGTAGGTAGGGTAGGTAGGTAGGTAGGTAGGGCAGGTTGGTAGGTAGGGTAGGTAGGTAAAGTAGATAGGTAGGGTATGTAGGTAGGTATACTTTCATAAAATCATAAATTAAGTAGGTGGTACGAAATTCGCCGCGACAGCTAGTTTAAATAACTTAGAATATGGCTACTCCGTGTGGTTGATCTCTCATGGCTGAGGATCGTGGTCATCATTTGAAGTGAATGATTTATCCGTATTTTGCATTTCGGATAGCCAATCAAAATTTGGTTGGCACTTGGCCATCTTCTGCGTGATTATTCACTCTATTCAATGTTACTTCACTAGCTTGAAATAGTTTGCTAGACTAGACAATATTATATTATTACCTTTAGAAGTAGCGCTGGCTGCAATGAGCGTCTCGACACCATACTCCTGATAGACATCCTTGAGCTCGTCGTATTTCGAGTCAATGGTCTCCAGCACCTTCTCAACTGGTAACACTTGGTATGTGTTCGGGTCTACCGCGTGCAGGTGGATTTCACACCTGTAGTACAATTTTTTGTTTTAGAAAAATGATTAGTAAGTTAAATTTCGTAACCCAAGCCTATCTTATCACATTTACAAAATCCGGGCTGAATCTTTTTATGAGATAAAAACTTAATATTGTTTTTGTCATGAAAAATTAAATGATGATGAAGCATTTCTGAACATGAAATCTATTACTTAACACAATAAGAGGACTGTTCTGGAATCAGCATCAGCTATGGGTAAATAAATTAATTGAAAAGCTACGTACCAGTCATCATACCGATGGTCGCCATGCACGAGCGGCAGCCTGGTGCCAGGCACCAGCAGCGCCTGCGCATGCGCACCCAGGCGCCGCGCCGCGCCACTCACTGCCGACACACAGCTGCGCGACACCACCATGCGGATCAGCGACGAGCGATCGATTATCCACACCTATAACATACAAACATCGTTACATAACTACAAAAGGGACTATCCACATCTATCATACCTACATCACGACATCGTAACGTGGCATGGCGCGGTGCCCCGTCGCGTTGTTGTACAACGCCACGTCACCGTTTCACACTGTAGTCTCTAACATAATACAACGTCACGCCTTTTATTTCCAACGGAGTGCGCAGAGGCGCCTCAAACCCACATTTCTCCAGCCATATTTAGGTCCCATATAATATGGGGCGAGCCAGTTGCCACTAACCGAGCAAGTATCTAAATTCTGTACACTACATAGCTTAGGTACTACAAGAGAGACTTACATAAACTTGTGTTTTAGCCTGCCTGTGTGGTGGGGCCATCTCCTGCGCTATGATGTCCAACACAAACCGGTCTTGATTGTACTCGGACATGTAGTGAGCCGTCATTAGCACTCCTGAAAACGTAAAGGCACTAATGTCACTTCCTGCTGCATGTTTGCTTAGATCTCCTAAACTACACAGATTTTCACCAATAAATAGAGTAATTCATATGGAAGGTATTTTATTACCTACATATCACGCGGGCCAAGCCACGGGTGGCCAGCGTGGTATAGTAGGCTAAATCCCCTCCTCATTATTTGGAGGAGACCCGTACCCAGCAGTGGGACGTTTATGCGTCTAAATGATTATGATGAAACGTTTAACTCCAAAATATGTTTATTCAACGCAATATGTGGAACAGAAAGTGACGTCACCGTGCAAGATCATTGAAATAAGGTTGAAAATCATTTGTACATGAAAAAATTCTTTGCCACGCCGCCCGTCGACCTAAAAATGTTAACATACCTAGTTTTGTATTTGTTTGTTACTATTCTGTCTTACCGTCTTGACTGATATTGAAAGGTGATGGAACAACACTTCCACTGGACACTTCAGCACCAAACTTGTAAAGGTTGGAGGCAGCAACCATGTAGATCAAGGTTCCATTCTCTTCCAAGTCAGGGTCTTCAGCCACCACAGAGAGAACTGGCTCGTTTATACGTGCTGTGTGCTTTATACCTGGGGAAGGAAGGTGTATAAAGAAATTCCGCTTGTTGATCTAAGAAGAAGAAGAGAAGAAGATCTAAGAAGAAAGAAGAGAAGAAATTTTACATAACATAAATATAACAGAACGCTCAGCTTTCTAGATAGAGGAGAGGAGACCCGAGCCCAGCAGTGGGCATGGTTGCTGATGCACAGAACAAACAATCATGCTCATCACACAAAGATTTGTCCTGGGTGGGAATCGAACCCATGACCTCTTAGCAGTCAGGGTCACTAACCACTAGACTAATAGGCTAATCTTTATGTTGTCAAATAGTATGGTATCACGTTACCAGGCAATTAAAAGCGTTATGAAATTCACCGGGATAGTATTCTAATAAAATTTTCTCACCAGCATAATAAACTTTGTGTTCGAACTTGGGCTCGTTGTCATTCTCGTCCAGCACCTTGACTTTGACCACGGTCACACTAGGTTCTTGACCCTCAGTCGTATTGTCCACAGAGTTCAGGATCGCGGCCGCATGCTCTAATATTGGATTGTTACTTGCGTACACCGTGAACGAGTAATCTGATTGCTTCTCTCTAAAAAAATATAAGTAAAGTAATATACTTTGTCGAATATTAACCCGACTGCGCCAGAAAGAGGATTATGTGTTCCGAATTTATGTTTGTATATTTCTTTGGTACGCCTAAAGCGTAAAAGGCATATTGCATAAGAGTACATGTACATCAGAGGTACTTACATCAAAATTTGAAAAAAATAAAATGGATTTATGTTTATTTATATTATTTCATTAGAGCGGGTATTGTTGGCACAGAAGAGGTGCATACGGGCAATTTGTCATCTACAACAAACAGACTCGTGTAAACCACATTTTAAAAGTCTGAAATTACTGACATTTCCTTCAATATACATTTTTGAAGTTGCCGTATTTGTCTGGACTAACCCACATCTCTTCCAGAAAACAAATAGAAATCGCAATAAATCGCGCCTGTGTATAATACCAGCCCAGACAGCACTTAAACATAATAGCGTATTTTGTATGGCTGTGAAGATATACAACAAACTGCCCACAACAATAAAAGAATCACCAAATACGGAGAATTTTAAATTCAATCTACGTCATTTTTTAATAACCAGAGCATACTACAGTATAAATGAATTCCTGATATAAATAACAAAGTTAGTAATATTAGATAAAGCCGTTTTTGTGATACAGACTATTTTGTTACTATGTTTAATACTAGTACTCTACTAGAGAATCTGATGTAGTAAAAAATTTATAATTGACTAAATTTTAATATAAATTTAGTCAGTTTGAATTTAGTTATTAGTTATAATCTAATCTATTTAATATTTAAATTTTTATATTTGCATACCAATGCTATGGTGAGATACAGTGAAACTGCATATTTTATTATAATTAACCGTCTTTGTAACAGGTATTTACCTGTATTTTAGCAAATAAATTGATTTGATTTAATATTTTTACATTGTGAATTCACCAACCCGCATTAGCGTGTGTGGATTGTAGCCTAAATGTCTTTCCACTCTATGACTTTCAATAAGATCTTTTAGTAATTTAGTACTGGAATCATAAAAAACAAAGTCACTTAACTATTAACTTATCTAGGTACCAAAATATTTTTTTTTTAGTTAAGATTATGTTCCTTACCTGTCAAAACTAATATTAGCTCTGATGATGCCTTGCGTTCTGTCCACAGTGAAAGCACCTTCCTGGTTACCTTCCAGCACATGGTAGTATACTCTACCGTTCTCACCAGAGTCTTTGTCGATTGCTTTTACCGTACCTGTTGATTTACAATATACTTAAGCTAGTTAAAAACAAAGAAAAACATAAGTAACATCAGGTTTATGGGTATAGTTCATATTTCTGTACGCCACAATACTTTAATTAAAACTTGGTAAATATGAATAATATTATGTGCATTGTATTTAATTGGCAGATATGAAGAATAATTAATAAAAAACAAAAGAGCGTATCAAAAACAACAAAATATTTAAAACTAGATTCTATGCGGCCAGTGTCACAAAAAAGGCCGTCAATCAATATACAACTATGTATATGGCCAGTATAAGGAGGCCGTCTTCTGATTATGATTATGAGTAAGTTTGCCAGCTGCACTCTATATAAAATTTGTTTTGTAACGTACACGTCAATGATATTGTATGTTCAATATCATTGGTACACGTTCTTTATAAATCACTTTTGACGATTTTGAGTAACTACGTTATTGTCTTGTCAGTTTTTGAATAGAGCTTTTTAGTTGCTTAGTACCACGTACCAATAATAACTCCAGGTAACAAGTTCTCTCTGATGCTGAACTGGTGCTGAGGAGCTGGGAAGCGCGGCGCGTTATCGTTATCATCAGCTAGTACCACAGTCAGGAGTTGGAGGGTCTCGAATTGTGCTGGAGTTCCGTTGTCCACAGCCACTATTACTAGCTGAAATTATGTCAGTAAATGTTTATATCATAATAATAATTATTATAAGGTCCACTATCGGACATAGGCCTTTTTAAGAGATTAGACGTAGATGTAGCGATATTGGTATATGACCGGTTGAATGCTTTATGATAATAATTTTTTGTTAACTTTTCTTTTGAATTAATAGGGGGTCAACGAGGTGCTCTAAAGTTTCATATTTTTTTATTTTCAAAGAATAATCATTGTGTCCAAGTTTCAAAACTAGTTGTTCAAGAAATTTCAGTTAAACTACTAAGTATTTAAGTCCTAGAGTGGAGACCGCGACTCGGCAAACGTAGAGTAGGACGCCCTCCAGCTAGGTGGACCGATGACCTGAAAAAGGTCACCGGGTCTGACTGGATGAAGAAGGCGGAGGATCGAGTGTAATGGCGCGTGTTGGGAGAGGCCTATGTCCAGCAGTGGACTGCAATAGGCTGAGATGATGATGATGACTAAGCATTTAATCAGATATTTACAACTTATCAACAACATAATGATGTAAGTATATTCGTTTCTTTTTGTTTTATTTAGGTCTAAGTTGGTTAGTTAACAAGTTAGTGTAAGTAGAAGTAAGTTGGTGCAAATAATTTTAAATACCTGGTAATAAACTAACCTGATACTCAGACTTATGCTCCCTATCTAGGAAGGTCTTGGTCCTCAACTCGCCGGTGTCCCTGTCCAGACTGAACTCTGCTGTCTCGCCAACATTCTGGTTGTTCTCTTTGAGGTAATAAGACACGCGGCCGTTTTCACCCAAGTCCTCGTCTGTAGCCTCGATTGTGGTTATTAAATAGTCTGCTTGAGCTGCGTTCTGTGGAATACACATAAAATACACAATTATGGTCGCAGGGTCTTACTGGATGCGGAAGGCGGAGGTGTTTCGGTGAGTGTTGTAGACGCCCCTGTCCAGCAATGGAACACAATAGGCTCAGTTGATTGATTTATTGACGCAATTTTACTAGAAAAGTCAATTTGTGCATTAACACGTGATCCATTAATTTTGAACGGCGAGTTGTTTCATAGCCATATTCAGTTGTCATAGTTTCGAGTTTTCATATCGATATTCGCTTTAAGCTCTTTTAATTATGTGTGAGCTAGATAGAAGATAATTAGACTTCAAGAAACCAAATAAAATCAATATATACCTTACAATGAATGAATTTGATTCTATTCGATCATTACCTCTGGTATTTCTAACTGCCTTTGGTCTGGATTTGGATGCACGAAGACAGGCTTATGTCTGTTCACACTAAGCACGGTAATATCCACCCTGGCCACGTCAGAGTTGGGACCGGCGCCCGCCTCGTCAGTAGCGATGACTGTCAGGTGGTACGTGGTGTTACCCATCACTGGCTTCGATGGGTATATGATGCCGTTGTTGGGGTCCACTGTGAATACGCCTGGAAAGAATATGTCTGAGAATATGGTTAAGCTGGTGATGAGTGAAGTTTCTAGTTATGTTGGTTATGTAAGTAATAAGTAGGACTGTATAAAGGTAAGTGATACAAAAGTTGAATTTCATAAATCAAATTAAATATTCATTAAGAAGTCTAGGCGTCAGCAATTTTGCTAAGACTAGTTCGCTGACAAGGTTGAGTCTTGAGAGGAACTGGCAAAAATCTCAGCCATTATTTTCATGTATTATGAAACTGACTCATCTCATCTGATCAAAACAAATTATTACTTGAGTAAGCTGGTTGATATTTAAAAAGACATGTCTATTGTTGCTTTAAGTGACTCAGGGATTGAACTCAGGGCCCTTTGTACAGTAGACGTATGCAGTAAATCATATAAACCGCTTTTCAAAGACGTAGATATAATTACCTGGTTCACTCTGTTCTACGATTCTGTACTGCACCTTCCCGTTAATACCCTCGTCTTTGTCTTCGGCTAACACTTGAAGGATGGCAGCTGGAGGGTCTAACTGAAGGTTCTCAGCTATCGTCGCCTTGTACACCTTCTGTGTGAAGGCTGGCGCGTGGTCGTTTATATCTAGGATTTTGATGTGGATCTGGGAACAGAACAAAAGTCTTGGTGAGACGTTTTACTATTTTACACTATGAGAAGAGGCAAATAGATGCCTCTGATTAAAAAACAAATTCTGGTTATGAAACATTTTGGATTAGCTCAGGTTTAGACTACACGCGCCTTTCAGAAGTTGAAAAATTCGAGTTTATCACACTTATCTAGAAAGAACTTATCTGACTGGAAGGTGTTATCCTAATAACAAAATTGAAAAGACATAAGGGGCCATTAGCACCCACGCTTGTTTTAGTATTGGCGATCGGCAATTTTTCAACTGCATTGCGTTTTGGCGACTCTCTGCGTTTTCTAGTAGTTTTAAAATTGCACATTTTAGAGATTCTGTCATTGCATTTAGCTTTTAAAAAGCGATTAAATTGCCAATCGCCCATGCTAAAAGTAGCGGCGATCGGGTCAGTGGGAGCCCAATGAAAATAATTATGAAACTTACAGGCACGCTAGTAGTCCTCTTAATATGTGCAGGAGCATTATCGTGAGCTACTGCTCTCATGTACACGTCGGTAATACTCTCTCGGTCGATCACCGCATCTTCAGCTATAGTGATCACTCCAGAGATTGGATCGATGGTGAATAGTGAGGAGTTACCCGATAAGCTGTAGCGAACTTCGCCAAATTCTCCTGGAAAATTATGGAGGGTATTAGGTTGTATTTTATGAGATAATTGAGACAAACAGGTTTTTAAATCAATAAAAAAGCATAATTAAAAAAAAAATTATATAGTTTATTGCACACAAAGAAAAGAAAACACTTATAATCTTAAAAATCTATACAAGTATGTACAAAGGCAAGCTTAACTCATATTTTAATTCTTTAACAGCAAACCTTAGAGTGGTAGAGGAAATAAGTAAAAAATTGAGAGTAGGTATAAAGAAGTGTACAACTACATATTCTATACGTAATTAATATTTCGATAGGTTTGTGCTATATTTCACCGATGGCATAAAATGCATATTTTATGCCATCGGTTGTTGCCATTTTGTGCCATTGTTAATGATACACTTGCATAAGTGTATCATTAACATTCAGTAGTCCTATTTGATAAGTGGCTGTTTGTTTGACAATTGTATAAAGAATTGCTTTAAAAAGACAAAGCTATCAAACATACCTTCATCCTTATCAACAGCAGTAACATGCAGCACAACAGTGCCAGGCGCCACATGTTCTTCAATGGCTGTCTCGTACCCTGGCACGGAGAACTCAGGCTCTTCATCATTGGCGTTAATGACAGTCACTGTGACGCCTGCTGACGTGTTCAGTTGAGGTACTCCAGAGTCGAAGGCGACCAGTGTAAAGTTGATGGTGTGGATCTTCTCGAAGTCTATCCGTTGGGAAGTTTTTACTACACCTGGATGAGAAAATGTTTTTATTGGTATATTATAGTAATATTAATTTGTGGATTATGATGCTTAAAATTAATAACATAGATGGCATTACCGTTTACGACTCCGCTTTTTAAATAAATATTTTATTTTTAAATACATAAATTGAAAAAAGCCTGGAGTTTGGAAACAGATCAGCCTGGTTGATGGTAATTATAGACCCAGGTTCTATTACATGGGACTTAACATAGCTAGACCTAACTATATTAAATTAAGAATGGAGATAACGAAGGTTAATCATGACTTGATCAATGTAAGAAAATAAAATCTAGAGAGATTTTAATCAAAAAACTTACCAGTAACATTATCAATGTGGAAGTATGGACTCGGTGGGTGTATAACAATGGCTGCTATGGGCGTCTCCCTATCTGTCGCAGTGTAAGTGGCCAGGGTAGTGCCTATAGGTTGTTCTTCCACGATGCTCTCCAGGTACGAGGGGTGGGAGAATACCGGCGAAAAGCGGTTCACATCCACTATAGTTATTATTAATTCACCTGGACAGAAAAGAAAAATATAAGATACCACAAAATCATTTTATAAGGTCGAGTCTGTATATTTTTAATAATATCAGGTCGTTGTAACGTCTACGTCTTGTCCACGATGCGTGAACGCCGCGTCTCCTTCATGTTTCATTCACGTCAATACGATTTCTATGACCCGTCAACGACACGTGTCGTTTACATCATTACATCATGTTGTTTTTACGCCATTCATCTATGCCGCGTTTAATGCCAACACACCGGTAGATGCATCCGCGGACGTCGACAAATACATCAGCAAATTAATCACCATGAACCGACCACATGTTTGTAGATCGTTCCGTCTGTGTTCATGCTCAACAGAAGCAAAACAGACACAAAATTTAAAAAAATGGATGTTGAGGTTTAAATCTATTTCTGAAATGACACGTCTAATTCGCAGCTATGGTTCGTCTTTGACAAAATGACATCATAACTACGTCATGTTTACACGGTATTTATATCACGTCTATCTAACGTGTACAGTATTTAGTACATAATAACTCAATGCGTCTACATCCCATCTACGCGTTATCATAGTTTTCAATAATGTAAATAAGAAATTTAATATCGTATTATTTAACAAAGCAAATGTTTACCATCAGCCTGCTGGAGAACAGGTGCTTCAGTGTCAGTTACCCTCACAGGCAACGTTAGTACTGCGGCGCGGCTGCGGTCCAACTTTTGTGATACTATCACTTTGCCGTCTGGCTGTACTGTGAACCACGATCCGAAGATACCCTCGTCGGATACCTGTGGAAGATGGTTTATTAAAAAAATATATATTTGTAGTTCTCCGAAATTCGGTACTGTCTTGGTGGCAGAGTAGGAGTGTATAGAGTCGGCAACGCGCATGAGAGTTTTACAGTGTTGCTAGTGTCCATAGGCTACGGTAACCACTTAGGCCTCGGTGAGCGTCGCGGCAGCAGCAGTGTTAATTCACATTTGTGTAAGAATACTAACAGCCCTTACCTCTTTCCCATTAATATCCACAGCCTTGATTTGCAGCTCAGAGATGTCGTACACCAGTTTCCCAGTATCACTGACGTCAGGATCCACAGCTATGAGCTGGTGCAGCTGTGTCCCAGGCACCGCATCTGCTGATACATCGGCTCGCTGGCTTGTTGGCGTGAAGTATGGTGACTTATCATTCACGTTCATTACGTGGATGGTTAGCTCTGTGGTGCCGGTTTGACTTGGTATACCTGGGAAACAATGATAATGATATGTACATCTTCAAATGTATTTATTGCTAGCCGTATCTAAAGTAATCAACATCATCTTTCAGTCTTCAAAATACAAGAAGTTTCTGCAGTACGATTACTACAAAAGCATTCAAATACTATTTATTAGGTTTTGGCTTACCAAAATCAGTAGCAACGATTTGTATTCTATATGTGTTTCTCTTGTCATAGTCGAGTTTAGAAGCGACAGTCACGACACCAGTCACATTGTTGATCGCAAAAGCGTCTAGCGCACCCTTTTGTATAGAATACTTGAGTTCTGAGTTGACGCCGCTGTCTAAATCCGTAGCGCGGACTGCTGCCACTTCAGTACCTAAGGATGTAGATAAAATATTTAGTATATTCATTAATATTTGATCCGACATTGGTAAAGATCACATGGTTTTTGTATAATTTTGTTATTTCTCGATGATGATGAATTTGTTTTTTTAACACTTATTGTTGTTTTAAAACCATTACGGTTTCTTTGTGAGAAATCTTCGCACTTACAGTGTAAAGATCTATAAAGCAATAGAATACTACTAAGCAATTTTGAAACTTCTAATAGACATTAGATAAAAAATTATCGCATAATCAAAAATCTTATGCCTGTTTGTATTCAATAAGGTCCAAAATACGAAACTTAATGCCAAAACAATAAGAGACATTTTCAATGGTTGATGTATCAGTAAGTACATACCAATAGGCGCATCCTCAGATATATCAGCATCGTATTTGTCCGTGTCGAACGCTGGAGCATGGTTGTTCACGTCGCGAACTGTGATCTCCACTTTACACGTACCGTTGTGTACTCCGTCTGTGGCCTACAAACATTGTAAAAAACTAGCTAGATTAAAATGCCGTACAAAATGCAGCCTTACGTATGTACCTATATATTTTTTTAATTTTTCAAACTGACTGCTCTATGGACATCACAAAATAGTTGTGTGATGTCAGTTTGCTTGCAAATATTCTATATTATTATATGCGTGACAAAGATAATACCTATCTACCAGTTATATTTAAACTCATAGTTTTTTCGGTTGATTTAATGCAATCCTATTGATTGCGGCTTTATACGTTAGCTACATTGACAAGTTAAATGTCGTATTCATTAAATATTCACAACGTACTTTTAAAGCCATTAATTATTATTGATATTGTAGCTAAATATTATAGCTCAACGCCTGCAATGTAAAAGTATTTATTGATTTATTTATAACTATTATAATATTTATTTTTAATATTATTATAATTTAATAAGCGACTTACGAGAACAGTCAAAATAATCTTGTTAGAGTTTTCTGGTGGCGTGACTCCATTCGAATCAGGTCGTACGGAAATTTTCCCGGTGATTGGATCAATCCAGAAGGGGTGTGTATCGGGTTCGATGATCGAGTAGCGAATGTCGGAGGTAGGGTCTACATCACGAGCTTGGACCTGAAAGTAGTTTAAATTTGACTTAAATATTGATGTGATGAGATGAGTAGGAGGGAGAACTACAAGAAAGGCTGTACTAATACGGAACCTAATGTTCCTGGTAATTAATAATATATTACTGCGGCATTAAATCCGCCCATGTACCTATGTGCATGAAGTTTAAATAAAATAAAAGTAAAATATTCAGCATTTTGACTCCTTGCATCTAAACGGCTCAATGAATTTTGATCACTAAGGTATCATTAGGTCTGACTTTGCAAAGTTAATGTTCTCACATTTTTATTGTACTTTGGTGCATCTGTACCTTAACACCACACCAATTTTTTTTTCAACAGGAGTTTTTTATCTCATCAATATTTTGAATTGAAATTTATCATTGTTGGAAATAGACTCGCCTACTTACTACATGGGATCTAAGAAAGCTCGTTAAATGTGGCTGTGATGAACCGCTGCCTACTCCTTTGGGGAAAAATTAGTGATGTTATATGTTTAAGTAGGTTTGTTACCAGTAATTCTGGCTCGAACTTCACAGCATCTTCGTCGATAGACGCTTTGTAGACAGGTGTTATGAAGACAGGAGGATTGTCGTTAGAGTCAGTGAGTGATATTTGAAGAGATACCACTGTCATCTGACCGGAACCGTCGTCATCAGTAGCCTGCGGATAATAAAATGTAATGCGGATAATAATAAAATACGTGTTGTAATTTATGATATTTATTTCTGATTTTTGTCGCCTTGAAATTATTAGCAATAGTTGCATTAATTTCCTAGAATTTAATAGAAGTCTACATTAGAAAGATCTGCTGATCTGAAAATTTTGCTAAGCAAAACCAGGAGCAGATTGTATATAAAAATAACTTTCTCATTCTCGTACCTTATACTGTAGAAAGTAGTCCTTCCTCGTCTCAAAGTCCAAACAAGGAGGTTGTCCAGGTGTGGCACAAGGCGCGACCGTGATCACTCCGCTTCTGTTGTCTACTTGGAACAGCTCTGCGCCGTTACCAGATAGCTGGTATACAATACCGTCTGTACCGAATCTAGAAAATGATATGCAAGTGTTACAGTTGAAGTGTTAAACTGTGGTAAAGTGCTGTTAATATAAACCTCAACTGGTCTTGTGGGTAAGTAGGGAACGAAAATTTATTTGAATTGGTCCAGTTACGGCGTCAAGCAAAATTTGGTTCAGAGGAGTTTTTTGTAAAAGGCTCGCCCATTACGGCCCTGATTCTAAGTTGTCGGCAATATGCCGTACCGCATCGTCAGATTATTTAAATTTAAAAATAGGTAGTGTTAATGAGGTAGAAGAAAAAAATTTAATTAACTAGTTTGTATTTTTCTATACGATAACCTGTTTTCAACCATGATATTCGAATCTTGAAAAAAAATACGATGGGAGTATTCCGACGGGTTAGAATCAGGGCCCTGTACATAAAATTTATGTTATGAGTTCAATATACAACAACAAGCAAGCAGCTCGTAGACAGAAGAATAGAGAATTGGCGTTTACTAGACTGAGAAGAACATAGAATTAGAGAGAGAGAGAGTACAGCAGGCCATGCTTATCTTACCTGCCAGTATCCCTATCCGTAGCTCTGACAGTCGTGATTCTTGTACCAGCAGGTGCGCTCTCAGCCACTGAAGCTGAGTAAGGTTCATCAGCAAACTGAGGCGCGTTGTCGTTGACATCCGTGAGAGATATTGTTACACTGGCCTTCGAAGATAGTCGAGGAGATGTGTGCAGCTCTTCAGCTATAACCTAAGATATAAATTAATTGAAAAGGTCAAAAAAGTGGAGTTGGTTTTTAGATAGGTCAGGAAAAAAGTTCCAATAAACTGTAAAGCCATCATAACGTTTCTGATTGGTCTCCGAAATGTATTAGTTGCTATTGTATTTCTGTCTGTTGAGTTCCTAAACCTTCGGTGACACAGATAGACATATTGAACGGATTTTCATGACATTTGGCCTTGAAAAACTATTACCTACTAGAATACGTGGGCTGAGGTAGTTAATAATAGCTTACGATGCTTCTGATTTTTCTCACCTCTAAAATAAACTTCCTCTGATTAGGATCCTCATAGTCCAGAGTAGAGTTGAGCCTCAAAGTAACGGAAGCACTGCCGGTGGCCTTAGAAGGTTCCACAATGAAGGCGCCCCGGTCATCAGACAGACGTAGAGTGAACACTGAGTTTTGACCCTGAAAATAATAGTTTTGATCAGCGATTTCTAGTATTATTGGCAAATTCTGGATGATATCCCTATGGATACGTGTTGATATATATCTATCGTGATATAGATATCGTGATTACGTGATGATTTGAACTAAAGAAATAAATAAGTAAGTAATAACGATAAATAAAGATACGTATGTCTGTAATTTGTTTGTTGGATTACTGGAAATGTCGTTTATTGCCAAAATTTGGTTCGTTCATTCTACTTTGTAAATTAATAACTTTATGTTAGTTTTTATTATAACAATTACGTAATTATATTCATTTCATCATTTCAACCCATAAACGTCCCACTACTATACCACGCTGGCCAGGCGGGTTGGTGTAGGGTTTGTTTCGAATTTTCTTTCCTCCTCATGTCTGGTTAAGGTTACGCCCTTAATCGCTTTCTACGACACCCACGGGTTGAGATTGGGGTAGTGACATTATGTATTCTTAATCCGTTGCTACACGGATAGTTTCTATTTATTGTGTAATGTAAATAATCATCCATACATATTATAAAAGGTTTTGTCCTGACTGACTGACTGACTAGCTGACTGACTGACTGACAGACAACGCACAGCCTAAACCGCTGGTCGTAGCGATTTGAAATTTGGAGGGTGTGTTTGTCCTAATGTCTAGAATACTAAGAAAGGGTTTTTTAAAATTCAACCCCTAAGGGGTGAAAAGTGATAAAAACGATTGAATGAAACTTGTTTGTTTTATAACTTATAGATTTGAAAATTTGTTTTGGGGTACTACTATCAAAATAGAAAATACCCTCATCAATATTTTTGACAAGAGTGGCTTTGCAAGGGTGAAATTGGGGATGAAACGGTTGTATGAAAAGATCTTTGTTTTGAAGTTAACGTTTTGCAAATTAGTATTGGGATAGGAACTTAAAATGTTGTTTTTAATATTTTTGATAGGGATGGATTCAGGGGGTGAAATATTAAATAGACAGTTCTTTGTTTTTCAAGTTATATGTTTTCATAAGGATATATAAGGAATTTCATGATAGAAAAGCCCAATTCCATTTTCACCCGACCCGGGAATCGAACCCGGGACCTCTTGCACAGCAGTTGTATACACTTCTCACTACGCCACCAAGGCAGTTCGGAACCTTATACATGTGATAAAAACACAAATACGTGTTCCTTGCTTTTTTTTTAATTCTATCCCAAAGGGGATGAAATTGTGATAAAGACGTTTGAAAACTAAGAAAGTTATTTTTCAGGTTTTTATGGACGGATAATACGCAATTAGAACTTCAGGTATTTGAAAAACTTATCCTAAGGGATGAAATAGGTAGGTAATACTATTAGAAATTGATATGGATGTCGTTTTCAAGGTTTTCAGGGACACTGATAACGAAAATGTTATCTATATTGACGTAAAATGAAATTCAACTCCTGTAGTGGGGTGTTGTGGAATTCATGAATTCCACAACACACCACTACAAGCTAGTGTTTAATATTTCCTGTTATTTAATTTACTACATTTAGTCTTTACATTTTATTTGATTTATCTTTCGTTTTTCTCACCTCCATCATTAAGAGGTTTGCTGCAAAAAAACTCATTTTGTACTAAATTTTCAAATTCTTCTCAGCCTACTAACTAGCCTTAGCCAAATTTACTGACACCTTTTTTGGTTTTGTATGACGTTCATAAGTACCTACCATGTATTTGATTTATATGAAATAAAGGATTAGACTTTTGACATTCAAACATTTTTAAATTTTTTAAACGTTTGGATTGACGACGCAGATATACATATGGCGCTGATAATTTAAAACAGTCGTAAGTTGAGATTGATCAGTATGATATTTTTTATCTTTTGTCCATTAATATAAGGTTAAACCTTGCAGGTAATGGTAAGCCTTTCCACCATGCTCTGTCTCAGTAATATCTTTATACATCTCGCTTTAAAGTTTGTGGGCATTTAGTGTATAAGGTGGACCTTTCGGGTTTTTATCAATAGGTACCGACCGTACATTTTTTCTAGGGACTTTCATGAGTTACTTCGTAATCTAGATTTTTTTTTGTAATAAAACTAAGTGCGTATGTAGAAATTATAATTATTAAATAAAATGAAAACATTTAATAACTTTATTTATTTGCATATACAATGTAGGGGTTCTTAACCTATTGTTTAAGCTATTATTAATGATTCTTCGAAATTTAATTAGTTAAATTTTCTTTTTAATCAATAATAACAATTATTAAGTTTATATACAGTCATTCAATGTTATGTTATAGTATGAACTACTTCTATTCTGCGACTTCATCCAGGTCAACTGCTTCACTTCCGTGCATTGCGGCTTAACAACCTAGTTTTCTTCAATAACCTCGCTATTTGGGCAAAATTATTTGTCTTTGTCCAAGTTCTATTGCCTGAAATTGTTGAATTAATTCATCAGCCATAGAAGGTCTACTGCTGGATATAGATCTCCGCAGGAGATGTCCAATAGGACCGGTTGTATGCGGCCTGCATCCAGCGCCATCTTGCAGTCTGGTACAGATCATCTACCCACAAAATCTAAATATATATATATATATAATATATATATATATAATATATATATAATATATATATATATAATATATATATATATATATATTATAATATTTTGATATTCTTCAGCGGCAATTCTTTTCTTCAGAATAGGTTTTTATTTGCTTCGTGCTTATATTTACCTACATCTTTTAATTGAAACCACAATTATTTTAGATGCCTTTTTTTAATACAGTTTACAATTAGAACGTAACATCACCCAAGATGTGTTCATTCATATTTCGTCAGTCTATAATTAGGTCAGTGGTTTGAAAAACTTTTGGCACCATGAATGAAAATATCTAAAAAAAATACTATTGAACATTTTAGTTCATAGGCTAAAGCTAAAATGCTACAATATCTAATGCGATTTAGTTGATACTCACTCATTCTGGCAAAGGGCTCGCAAGATGTCTTTGCGTTTTTCGACATCTTAGTATAAATTATGTGTATCATTTGAAACCTGAAAATACTGTAATTCGAAAATACTAAGTATCCAAACGGTTTGTGATACATGGTAAGTGATATTTCATAAAATTATAGTGCTTCATTATTAAAATTAAATGTCGAATTTTCATATTATCTATTCTCTCATTTATTACGTCATTAATCTATTTTTTAATGAATAGTGTACTTAACAGTGTGCAATATACTTTTATAGATACAAGTCATAATGAATTATGTGAATCTAACTGTTACAATTAACATGACATTATCATATTATAATTATGTTCTATAATCATTGGCTTTATGTCCTTGTACCTGTAAAATCAATTTAATCTGATTAAATACTGTTCAATAGTCAGAATTGATAGCATTTCAAGTGCAATGCGCCTCCTTGTGACCTCATAACTTCACAATAAGGTGTGTCATCACCTACTCATCGTCTCGACATGCGATTGGTTGAAATCGATATGGATATATAATTATCGTTAAATATTTGAAATTTAAAACGTGATCAATGAGATCATCTGACAGTTTCAAATATTTTTGAGAATGTCCGTGTTCACGTGTCCGTGTAGAAACTGAATAAGAATACATAATGTCACTAACCCATTTCAACTCGTGGGTGTCGTACAAGGTGACTAAGGGACTAACCTTAAGAGGGAACGCGGCACACGATTCTTCATACAAACGTATTCCCGTTTTCTTTTTTTTTTTTTTTAAAAAGACAACTCCCGGTACAAGCCCTGTGTCGCGGGGAGCTTTACAAACATGAAACTAACGGACACAAAGTACACCCAGACTAGAAACAAATATCTATGAATCACACAAATATTTGTCTCGTGTGGGAATCGAACCCACGTCACCCAGCACGGCGATGTAGTGATGTAGTGGCGAGGCGACCACCTTAACCACTGCGCCACGGTGACAGTCAAAGTTTCAGGTTTCTCCCTGAATAATGACTGTAAATCAATTTTTTTTAGCTCAAAAATTCAAGGTCAGCTGATGTCTCTATCATTTCCTTCTTTTCAAAAAATTATTACTTAGTAGAAGAAAATATGACCCTCTAAATATTGCTAAAATTTCTATACTTTACTGTCGTAATTAGAGGACTATCAGAGGAATTCCACTGGTTTTTTTTAATAAAAAAAAAGATAGAAACCTAGCCATTTTCGAGAATTGAATCGGCTCATTTTCGAGGAGAAAACAGGGGAATACGAAATGTCAATCTCGTAAAAAAAATATCTTATTATCTGTCTGAGCTACAGTTGTCTCTATCACACTTTACGGTTGCAGACTTGAGATAAGGGCGAAGCGCGACGGCTACAGTTTCTCTGAATACCTATCTTTCAAATTTCTTTCAAATTCTTAAGCAACAAGAGCACTGCTAGAAAATTCTAAACAAAACCCTAAATCAATCCGTCTGGCCAGCTTAGCATAGTAGGCTAAACCCCCTCTAAAATGTTTGGAGAAGATTCGTGCTCAGTAGAGGCACATTGATTCATGGGTTGTAATGGCTTCGTTTGTTACACAAATATGCAATAATTACTATCGAAACGGCTAGGACATGTATGTCAGTCAACTATAAGTACGCAGATACTGTTGTAAACGTTTAATAATATAATAATAATCTTTATTGACATAAAGGTGGTACAAATTATAAAAGGATTCCCTGGTACCTACGATAATATACAAGTATACTGAGGTGTAGGCACCAGTGCTTCCCCACAATAGTGATGACATTTTTTATATCAAATTATAATTAATACAACAAAATAAAAGCCATAAACGTACAATATAACAGATATTAGTGCAAAGAAAGACATAATTGATAACAAATGAGAGAATAAAATAAATTAAAAACAAGAGAAGAATTAAAATATTAAAAGAATTCTACTAAATCTTATAGAACGTGATGAGCACTTGTAGAAACGCCGCCAAATTTTGCCGTAATTTCTTTTGACAGCTTAGATAATAAGGTGGAAAGTGTGAAAAGGAACTGTACTGTATAGATTTGCAAGTTGTGTAAAGAAAATGAAAACGCATAATTTTTGTTTTTTTTTTCTGCTTTTATGAACATAAACTAAACTTTGTTTTTAAAGTTGTTATGGTCGTTTAACTTTCTGATTGGCCTGTTGGTCTAGTGGTTAGTGACCCTGACCGCTAAGCCGGAGGTCGTGGGTTCGATCCCCACCCAGGACAAATCTTTGTGTGATGAGCTTTAAGGTTTGTTCTGTGTCTGGGTGTAATTTATCTATAATATGTATGTATTTACAAAAAAAAAATGTATTTAAGTAGTATATTAGTTGTTTAGTACCCATAACACAAGCAAATATAATTGCTTAATTTGGGACTAGATGGCGCTGTGTGAATGTGGTAGAATATTATTATTATTATTAACTTAATCATATTGAATTGGTGGTTTAATACTCCGATATACTGTCAAATAATAATAAAGTTTTTAGAAAAAGGATTTTGTAAAATCAGTCTTATTTCATACACATTACAATTGCTTTTTGAAAACATTACATAGAAATAAAATATTTTAACGTACACACCTCACGACAACGCGAAAAAATTGTGTGGCATTAAACATGAGACTAAAATGAATATAATTGAAGAAATATCTTTATTTATATATTGATGTATATCTGTTCGTTCACTGAAACTCCAACTGACTAATTTGTAAATTATTAACTGTGATGTACCTACCTTAACACTAGTATATTTATATAAACGCATGCTGTGTTCATTTGTAGGAGGTCATACATGAAAATTGTTTGTTTTAGAGTGATTATGTATTGTCCTGTGTATGTCCAGTTTAGTGAACCAATAAAAAAAATATATTATTATAATATATAAGGTAGGCAGCGGCTTGGCTGTGCCTCTAACATTGCCAACGTCCATGAGCAGCGGTAACCACTTACCATCAGGTGGGCCGCTTGCTCGTCTGCCACTTCAGGCAATAAAAAATAAAAAAATCTTTACTTACTGCTTTACATTGGCATTTGAAGTTAATCAGCTGGTGTGCTATTAGTCAGAAGGCAGAGAAGGTACGGCAGAGATAAGAGTTGCCAAATTAAAGGTTTAAGAAAGTAGGTTTAAAACAGTACTTACCAAATCAGGATCAACCACTACCATATCTAAGTTAGGCAGCGGTGTTCCATGTGGAAGGTTCTCTGGTATTTTGACGTAGTATTCTCGCCAATTGAACCGAGGAGGCTCATCATTGACGTCCTTTATAGTAATGGTAACAAGAGCTATGCTTGAAGTTGTATTGGAGTATACTGGAGTACCATTCACTAGTTCTGTTGCCTGAAAATACCAGAAAATATCGAAATTGAAGGGTATTTATTAATCTAGTTACTTGACTAGTATATATAAATTGATCAATAAATAATTTAACTAACAATCAAATACTTATATTTGATTATTAGTTAGTTTAATTAAATTTACTATCCTATAACTAAAGCCATGGTTGCCGAATGGATTAGTGACTGGCATGTAAATCATGCAATTCAAGTTCCATTCCAATTCATTTCCAATTCCAATGGATTTCACTTTGTGGAATTTATATATACTAGTCAACATCTGCTAACGGTGAAGGTAAACATTGTGAGGAAACATACCCTAGAAGAAATTCTAAGGGTATGTCGTATTCATCAACCCGCATCATGCCAGCGTGTATATATATTTTTTAAGATTTTTTTTTTCACAATATCTAGCCTAGTATAGTAAGTTAATAATTATAAGCTTGTGTTATGGGATTTAGGGAACTGATAAATATACATATTATTATTATATTTCTAAATAAATACACATTATACATATAAAACCACCATAACAAACATTTGTAGATCTTACAAATAAATTGTTCCAACCCGAGGTTCAGACTCAAGATGTTGCGCCACCGGGGCAGTATATGAACTATAATTTACTTTCGGTTTGATGGTTTCTTAGGATAGTTATTCGGTATTACTTTACTAGAAAAGCGTAAGCATGCCTTGAGCGCTGACGTCAGCTATAGTCGAAATGAACGCAGTATAGCTTTAATAGATTCACTTGCTTGTTGAAGTACGGGGCAACTTTTAGTCTCGTATTAATTTCGTAGTCTATGGGACTACCAAGAACACATCTCTTGTCTTGAGAATTTCAAGTTTGAAAAACGCAATACTGTTTTCGTCCTATTCATCGAAGGATCGATCTAACCAGTGGCCTCTTGCGTAACAGTCTTACAGTAAAAGTGCATTGTTTAGATCATCATTATCATTTCAACCCATAAACGTCCCACTGCTGGGCACGGGTCTCCTCCAAAGAATTTGCAGGGAACTTAGTCTAGATACTATTATTATACCACGCTGGCTAGACGGATTGATAAAGGGTTTGTTTCGAAATTCCCTTTCTTGCAATGCTCTTGTTTGCATAAGGTTATTCCCTTAGTCATCTTTTACGACACCCACGGGTTGAAATAGGGTAGTGAAATTATTAACAATGAAACAATATCATTAATATAAATATCCAGACTCACTTGAATATGCATGTGAATTGGTGAAAGAGGATTTGTTAAAAAATCTCTGTCCAAAGGTTTAGCTATCCTCAGTTCACCAGATTTGCTGTCCAAATCGAAGAAGTTCATGGGATCTGTTGATTTTATTGTTAATTGAGTAAAAAAAAAAATAGAAGGTAAATAGAGATGCCGCAGATGATGCCAAGAGGCTGGCATTTAAAGTTTTTTACCCTTTTAAAGTAAGAGTGGCTTCTTGCAAAGTTCTTCTCAGAGCTCAATATTTTCAGCGAACTGGCTTTATAAAAATGTGCCGACACCTTTTTTGGCTTTGTGTATGTGTTCATAAGTAATATATATTTGATCCAAATAAAATAAATATTTTGACTATATCAAAAGTCTCTATGAGAGCTTATTCGAAGGTTGAGTGTTTATTAACTGTTATATTATAATTTATTGAGAGCGCAATGTCCACTATAATAATATTATTGCAAGTAAAAATCGACCTTGTTGCTTCATGAGGTTCAAATGAACCTCAACCAGGTTTTGGACCAGATTTTTGGTCGGTTGTACAGATACAATAGATACTAACTGCTTAATAGTTCATAATGAATATTTCTAGGCTGTGCCCTATCTCCATCTCTGGCCTTGATTGTAAGAACCAGAGAACCAACTGGAGCATCTTCAGACAAAGCAGCGCTTAGAGAGCTAATGAACACAGGTTTCGTGTTCTGAGTGTCTATCACTTGGATCTCGATGTGGGCTGTGGTGTTGAGGACGCCATCCTGTAATGTAATAATAAATTAGAACAAGAATACATTCTAAATGAATATAATATCAATTAATAAAATAATAAACTTAATGTTTATAATGTTCCCATTATTTTATACCACGACGGTGGTAAACAGACGTACGTTCTGCCTGATGGTATACTTGCGTTGCGTTCCGTTGATAGAGGTTAAATTTCATAATGCTGACAGAAAAATGTTATGTTTATGTCTATAGATTGAGGATTTTAAACTGTTATTCATTAAATTGATATTCATTATTACAAGTCATGAAACTTACAATATCCATTAGCAATTTGCCTGAAGGGTACGAACAAAAACATAAAATGACGCATTTTATATTTTTGTCATGGCAATACAATTGGACAGCTATTCTCGCGCAATAGAGATAATAATATTATCTCTATAGAGATTATCTCGCTTACGGTTCATGCCGCTTTTCACCACAATTGTTATAAAAAACTTTGTTTTATCATCATCATTATCATCATATATATCAGCCATAGGACGTTCACTATTACACATAAGCCTCTTCAAGAGATTTCCAAGGAAGGACGATTTAGAGTAATTGAAATAACTCACGGTAGCCAGCATCTCATATTTGTAGAATTGTCTCTCATTGTAATTGAGAGGTTTCATCAGTACCAATGAACCCAAAAAATAGTGTGCTGTTGAATTGAGGGTCACAATCTCAAAAATATCGCAGACATCTGGAGACTGGAACAATAGAAGAAAAACTTATTATATATACTAGGTACTATGTTAGGAGATTATAAAATATAATCAAATCACCGCAGCACCATCCCTGAGATATACACATAGACATGAATATAGGAACAATGGTTACTTTAGAAATTTTGGTTCGCATGTTATGTTTACAATACCTATATTATGTATTTGTCTGTCTATCTGTATTCATTCCTCCCTTTTCGATCCAGACTTCATCAAAGTGATGAAGAAGGGGAAAGAGAGGAAATTTTACTAATATTATAAATGCGAAAGATAGGTGTAGTAATGATGGATGGATGGATCTATGAATGGATGGATATTTGTAATCAATCTACCCAGAATGGCTATAATAGATTATGTCTAGATTAGCATTTAGGGTACTTCTTATCCGGAGAAAATTTACGGTCCCTTTGGGATATTAGTACCTAGTTTTACACAGCAATCAAAAGATGCTCAAGGATCAAAAGATGCTGTGGTCAAGGAGCATGTTATAAAACGTTACACTGCAACTTGATTCAAACTTATTAAAATAAGTTCAACCTAACAGTTACCGTCAGTAGTAGCAACAGAGTTCAAATTTAATAATTTTGAAATTTGAAATTTGTGCCCTACAATATCAATTAATATATTCTAAAATTGAATAAAGAATGTACTTATGTAAAAACGTAGGACAAGATGTTCTCACCTGTCCGTTGCGAATGCAGTAGACCTCCAGGCTGTCTCCAACTGAGTCCGTATCTTCTACTATGATATCCGTCATTACAGTCGTACCAACTTCAGCGTCTTCTGATACACTGACTTGGTATGGATTCTGAAATATTCATCACACAAATATTACCATTATATTAACCAGCCAAGTATTTCCTCAAATCATCAAAGTGCAAAACTTTACAAATCAAATGATTAATTAATTTGTACAAAATATTAAACCTTAATAATTTCATATTTTTTGTAGTCATCATCGTCTTCTCAGCTTATTGCAGTTAACTGCTGGACATACTCTAACTACTGCATCCAGTCAGACCCGGCGACCTTTTACAAGGTCATCGGTACATCTAGCTGGAGGGCGTCCTACTCTACGTTTACCGAGTCTCCACTCCAGGACACACTTGCTCTACAGCGCATCGGTCGTTCTGCAAGATGTAACTAGCCCTCTGGCCCTTCAGCTTGCTTATTCGACGACGCTACGTTGGTGGTTCTTTGTCGGATTTCTCCGTTGTGAATTTTATTGTTCAAAGAGACGCTGAGCATAGCTCATTTCTTAGCTCGCATCGTGACTTTTAGTTTGTGGGCTTATCCTACAGTGAGTGTCTACGTCTCAGCACCGTATGTCATAACCAGTAGGACCCATTGATCGAAGACTTTGGGCTTCATACATTGCGGTAGAGGTGAGGAGAAAATCCAACGTAGTTTGCCAAATGCTGCCCAACCCGGTTAGATCCTGTGGTTGATTTCTTTCTCGAAGTTATTTCTACCGAGCAGTATAACTTGTCCAAGGTAGACATACTCTTGATATTTTATAGCAATATTTTTAAACACTAAAAAGTGGACAAAACGTTGAACTATAATAGTCAATTTTGCAAAAAAGGTAGCCAAACACCATGTTTACAAATATAACTATAATATCAACTCATATTTTAAAGAAAACATAAAGACAACAAGAAACGAGACACAAAATGTTAACTACGGTTAAAATAATACTTCTGAAACAATAAAATCTAAATAGCTGAAGTATAGCCATGAAAGAAAAATAAACCCATGAATTTATTTTTTTAATAAAAATTCAGTTGATTGCAGAAAGGTATCAGAACTTACTAATTTCCACATAACGATTATCATAATTAATGTGCTATATGCCTTTCAAAGTATGCTGCCTCAAGACTGAAAAGGTATCTACAGAACCATCTACGAACGAACTGTGCTAAACGACGCTTAAAATGAATTTAGCGCAAAGAAGAATTTAGTGCCTCAATATTCTGAGAAGGTGAAGGGTAAAGCAAATTACGTATGGAGGTTTGGACAATAGCCTGGGTGCATCTATCGCACGAGCATGATTTCGATATGTCCGTAAACTGTCACGTTTGTATTGCAGAGTAATATTATGTTTAAACTTTAAAAGTTCATATTGACTTTTTATACATATTGACTTCTTATCTTTATATAATACTATATAATTCTTCTGTACGTGTGTTGACAGTGAACTCCTCCTAAACGGCTGAACCGATTTGAATGAATTTTTGTGTATATGTGCAAGTGGATTAGAGGATGGTTTAGATTCAAAAAAAAAAAAAAATACAATCGATTGGTATATTATGCAGGACAACGTCTGTCGGGTCCACTAGTTATATATATATATAATTATATTACTTAATTTAGTACCAAAACTGCTTTATTTTAACAATACAGCCTGAAAAAATATAGTATCTACAAGAAAATGTAAACGATTATATTTATACTACAATTGCGAAAGTTTGTGTGTATATTTGTAACTCATAAAATGGATGTTCGAATTTGGATGAAATTTTCTTTTTTTTTTTTACCTGATATGGCAAATGAGTGATGTTTTTATAAAGAATTTTATAACTGGAAACGAATAGCAAGCACATCGAGGCCACGGGTACTTCTTCAAAATATGCTTTACAGCGAGTGTTATTTTCAAAGCTCCACATTCCACAATTATCCTAGAAAACATGTCTGAAAACGTGTTTTAGTGTTTTGCCTTACTCTTCACCCTACTTTACCAGTGGTAGAGTAAAAATAAGAACCCAATTAACAAGTGTAACGAATAATCACGGTGACATTTATAATATTATTATAATATATATACAAACATACAACGTGATTTTACTAAACTTTTACAAACTTTGGCTGCTTCTAAGAACTCGTCGGGCTCTGTCACTTCTTCTCTTGCCTCGATTTCGTCATATCCTATTTTATGATAGTCCAAACTTTGAAAATTCCCGTAGTTTGAAAAAATATTTTCAATGGCATATGAAGATGGACTCTTTTTATATCTGTTCGATAGTTGTATTTGTTTCGACAAGTTGAAAATCCTTCTTTGCAACTAAAATTTTTATTCAATTTACTGATTAAGGTTCAGCAAAGGGATAAAATAAAATCCTAGCAATCATCAGAGCTCGTTCAAAATTATACAAATGCTCACTTGCCTCCATTGCGATACATTCACCGCGCACCGCAAAGATATGCATATGTAAAAATATGTAGCTAGCGACAATCGCCACGCGATGTGCAAGAGATTCCTTCATATCCTCATTCTCTTTACAGTAAATAAAGAGTTGAAATAACTTAGCCGCCATAATTAAATATCTTTTAACAAATATTAAATTTCCGTGTAAATAACAACTTTACTTCCTACTAACAGATAAGATAATTTTTCAGAGACTCTGACTAACTGTCTTTTTTTACGGATTACACGTACACATATTTCTCTATTTATTTCGATAAATAAAAGAGACAACGGAATACAGTTTACTTACATTTTTGAAGATAGGTGGGTTATCATTTTCATCGAGTACTATAACAGTTACAGATTGGGCCTGCGACAAGTTTTGAAAATCCTCCGGATCTTCGTCTTCTATCGACACAAGGAATTTTAGCGTGTCTTGAGTCTGGAAAAGAAGGAAGGGGCATTTTTAACACCCAACTCTTTTTAAGATTCCAATATCATGTTTGCTATACATTAATAAATTAATAATTTAACTTCCTTAATACTTACTTCTCTGTCGAGAGGTTTAACTAGTGTAACGTCTCCAGTATCAGGATTTACTGAAAATTTATCCGTGCCAGCTATACTGTATTTTAACTGAAATCATTAATTAATTATTTAGCTATAACATATTCTTCTATTAACGCATTTTTTTGATAAAATGGCTTTGCGGTTTCCAGACTAAAATCAATCCAAATTTCAAATAAGGTTAAATGTCAAGAATACCAGAAAGTACTTTAGAACTACAAGTTTCTACTATCTATATCATTACTTACTGTACGTTATAGTTACAGATAGCGGTTATGTGAAAATTTTCATATTGTTTGACACATTTTTGCCGCCATGGCAAGTGGTATGTACTATTAAGCCCTTGGTAATGATATTATATATTATTTGTTTGTGTTATGGGTACAAAACAATTGACATACTACTTAAATACATTTTTTTTATTTAAGTAGTATGTAGTTATAATAATTATAGATAAACTACACCCAGACACAGAACAAACAATAATGATCATCACACAATGATTTGTCCTGGGTGGGAATCGAACCCATGACCTCCAGCTAAGCAGTCAGGGTCACTAACCACTAGACCAACAGGCCAGGCAATAATAATGATCATGATAATGGCCTTTGAGGGCCTTTTTAGCCTTTTAGGGTTGTCAGTGTCATTGTCGCAGTCTTGATGTCCCTGGCGTTGCAAGCGTCTACAGGCTACGTGTGTCAGCCACTGTATGTCATGGTGTTAAAAAAAACTAAATTTCCATTAACTGATATACTAACCGGCATATTTTCAGGGTCTACTCCTTGTAACTTATATACTACTGTACCAACTGGTGTGGACTCCGATAACGCCAGATTGTTCATATCATGTGTGAAGTATGGCAATGTGTTCATGGCAGACCCTGAAATAAAAACAATGAATTAAAAATTATGCATTCCAATTAGAAATAAGATTCCCTGCAGTACACTGTAATTGGCTGATGATAACTTCAACAGAAGTGTGTTTGATGTCAAAAAAAAACCTATTATATTATTATATATATATTATTTTACCCAAACTAGTTATTTTATACAGTAGCACTCTAAAACTGTGCTACTGATTCATATAAAACTATAAAAGCTTTTTATTGTAAAAATATGTCTATGATTTTACTTTAAGGTTTATATTACTTTGAACAACATATACTCGTGATATATACAGGGCGGAATTTTGTAATGCCACCTGGAGGGCAAGTACTCTTAATACTACAGATAGATAATTTTACTCAAAGGAAACATTCCTTTATTTTTAAAAAGAAACAAAACTGCTTTCAAAATTTTTCGGAAATTATCTTACCACACCCGGGAATTAAACCAGTTAAAATCCAACTTATGTTACTTACAATTAATAAATTTGAAGTTTACTTGGTAATTCTAGTGCCCCATGCAGTCACATCTTTTTTTTCATTTAGTCTGCATAATAAACGTGATACGTGCATATCGCAATCTTCTTAACTAAATAATTCTTCCTTATTTTGGGAATAAACGACGTCACAGATAATTATTAATTATACGAACATAAGAGTAAAAGTGCTTTACCTAGTCTCATGGAATTTATAAGTTAAGGTTTTATAGTTTAGTTATTATTTAATCTACCGCGTTTATTAGAGAGATTTGATCCTTATGATTGACCCTATCGGTGAACGACATAAAAGTACAGGGTGTTATTTCTTGGAATTTTAGCTGGTTCGATTCCTGGGTATGGTAGGCGAATTTCCGGAAATCGTTAAATGCAGTTATTTTTATTTTTAAAAACAAAGGAATGTTTCTTTTGAGTAAAATTATCTATCTATGGTATTTCAAGTACTTTCCCTCCAGGTGGCATTACAAAATTCCACCTTGTATTGATGTGAAATACATCAAAGGTAAAACAACCAACTGCTCTTCAAATGTATAAGCCAAAAAACTTTCACCCCAAGAACCTAGATTACTCAAAATGCAAAGAAACCACACGTCTTGGTGTTAACATCTATAGAGCGATGCTTGTTAGCTGTGTTAATTAGCTGTTTCGGTATGAATAACATTGTTATTGTACAGAAATGATGTGGAAAATAATTACTACTATCAGTTTTACGTTACTCTTACAAATACTCTATTTAATTATAAAAGTCACAAGGAATGTAAAATGTATTTATTTTTCTAAATATTAAATTAATTATCAATCTTAATATTATGTTTTGTTCCAAATTGTATATTTTGTGTTATAATACTAATTTCACAATTCTATTTTATTTTTATTTTTTTAGCGTGGGACGGCCCCCCACCAGATGGACCGACGACCTGGTCAGGGTGGCGGGCGGCCGTTGGTTGCAGGCGGCACAGGACCGTTCGCAGTGGCGTAAATTAGGTGAGGCCTATGTTCAGCAGTGGACGTTGTTGGGCTGATATGATGATGATGATGATGATAATTTATGTAATTAATATATAAGGCAAAACATAGTGATACTGAATTAAATTTTTATATAATGTAATCCACAATACTAATAATAATAAATTTGAAGTTTGAAAGTCATCAAAAGGAAAAAATGGAACTCTTATAAGATCACTGCGTTGTTCGTCTGTCTGTATCTCTGTCCGTCTGTCAATAATATTTTCCTGAAGAACGCGTACAGGTATCAAGCTGAAATTAATATCAAATACTCAAGTTTACAATCCCTTGATGCAATCAAAAAATCAGAGTTCTAAGTAAACGCAATCAAAAGATACAGCCGTTTATTCTGCATTTTTGTCGCTTATCTTGACGATCAAACAAGTCAAAACCTAGAGCGTGCTTCCAGTTGCCCTAAAATCATTAAATTAGGCAAGCAGAAATATCAAGTTACACAAGTAAAGCAAAAAATCCGAAAAAAAGTCCGGTAAAGTAGCTATATCACAAAAACACCAATCCACACTAGGTGAGTCCATTGCTGTGAACAATGTGGTTTGTGGAATAATAAAGTACAGTATCATCATCATCACTTTAACCCATAAACGTCCTACTGATGGGCACGGGTCTCCAAAGAGTGTGAAGAGAATTTAGTCTACTATACCATTCTGGCCAGACGGGTTGGTATATTGTTTTGAATTTTCCTTTTCTTGCCGTGCTCTTGTCTGCATAAGGTTACTCCCTTAGTCAACTCTTACGAAACCTACAGGTTGATATGGGAAAGTGATATTATGTATTCTTAATCCGTCACTACACGGAATAGTACAGTAACTTAAAGTAAATACAATGATATTGTATGTTAAAAAAGGTGTAGATAGGTTACCTACATAGCGTTCGATCTTTGGAAATGGCACACAAACGCACACATAGATATCGTAATAATGCAATGTCAAAATACCTTCGCCGTCAACGGGACATTGAGAAGAAAGTTTGCTAATAAGACTATTTTTAGTGTGCCACTTTTCGAGCGCTTATAACCTATCTATACCTTTTTAACATACAATATCATTGAGTAAATACTAAAATTACCTAATGTGAAACAGAGAGACGCCCACACGATGACGTAGTCCCATCTTGACTTCATCTTTGATTATCTGCAACAATAAGAACATTACAATGACATTAATTACATTTTTCTTTACAGACCAACTTCCTTATCTCATGGCTTTTGTCATAACTACCGAAATGAGAAATTCGATTGTCTAGTTAGGTCAGGACGTGACAGTGTTAACATGTATATTATAACGATTCGCACGTAATTTCATTAAATCTCATTATATCAAGTTTTCCAATTTTTCACAATCTGTCTTATGGGTATTTGCACCTGAAATTAAAAACTAGTGAAAGCAAAAAAAAATTGCCGTTCTAGTTACTAGTGGAAACATTACATTTTGTAAGTGTATGGATATAAAGAGTCTTTAAAATGTAAAAGCTCTATGCCCCAATTGAGATAATCATACCATTCCCATTTTGATTACAAGTAGTCCTAACTTTTCTACCTACTTAACTATTAATCTTGAAAAAACACAGGAGATACAGTGTCATATTGTAATTCTATCCATTGTGGTGGATGTGTCGTCAAGGTAAGTAGTACCTAACTACATTGTTGTACAGATTCCCACGTTTTACACTTTTAAGTTAAACATTTAGTGTTGGGATACATTGAACGAAACATTTTAAAACTAAAACTAAACGACATTGGCAATTAGGTATTTATCTATGCCCTATTAATTTTTGCGCCGCTCTGTACCTAAACGGCTCTAACAATTTGCATTATAAAGTGTTGCTTTAAAAACCATAGAAAATTTTATACCCAATCTTCATAGTTTTTCGAAACATAAATACTACAACATTTCTAAATAAATTAAGTTTCACAAATGTTTTACTGTTATAAAAAAAAACAGGGAAACAATACCTTACTTATGTACTAAAGTAACTAAAGTAATACAAGTCAAAAGAACAGAAGAAAAATATGCTTAAGTAAAAATGACCAGTTTCTAAAGACGAATCCAACGACCAATTCTTTTAAACAATCAGAATCATCAACACCAAAGCAAAATCTACCAATACACAAAAAATTGCAACAATCACTAACCTTTTCATAGGTCCCTAGGCCCTTGATCCGCTTTACATATAAAAGTGACCTTATTATATCCTTGGTCTAATACAACCTATTGGTTAGGGAACACACCTCCAAACGTTTTCGCGTACGGCACGCGAATGAGATCGCAAACGAATGAGAAAAAATAAGAAACAACGATATTCTTTTATTAATTCCAGAATAGGATATCAATATTATAAAAAAATCTATTGTTATCAAATAATGGTCATAAATATTAATATTATAGTTCGGAAATGTTTATATAATAAACATCTGAAGCTAGGTAAAATCGTGATTCCAAATATTTCCAAAACAATGCCCCATGATAAAAATACCTGACCACTATCAAGTAATTATTGACATGAGACCGCTAGGTTAATTAAAGGTCAGGCACCATGACCGCTCTACCGCAAAGTACTACCGTTTAATCATCCTCATTTACCAATTGATAGGTAAGTACCATGTGTCCTGGGTATTGTGGAACATTGCTAATGGAAGTTTTGATGTGAAGATATGCTGACCCATTTATACAGTACAAATCATGTAAAAAAAACATAAATTTGTTGTTTTCTTTTTTTTTTGGTGGTATAGTCAACCTGTCATCGCTTATTTGGTATCATTGAATAGGTATTGAAATAACCTTTAATCCCATATAAATAATATAGGTTTTTTTTTTAATAAAAAGAATTAACAACGTTTTGCATAAAAATTTTCACATGTGCGATTTCATTGCATCCGAGTGTAGATAGTAAAATAGACTTTATGGTTAGAATAATTGTGGTAAATTGTTTTGTACTTCGTTCATTTACTATTAATTTCGCCTCATAGAAAAACTAAACAAATAAACCAACGCAATTTGGCTAGCCTTTTGGATACGTTTCCTTAGGAATCTAATCTCAATCAGATATTTGAAAGATATAGGAATATCCTGTAAAAAGAGTATCTGGTTATTTTATTTTAAATAGGTTATTTGTGTATAATTTTTATGATGTGTAAATATTTTATTGAATAAATGTTATAACTAAACAATAATGTTTGTCGACAAAGTCCAGAGTATGACGATTGATACCTATATTTGTTTTTTTCTCATCCAATTGCTGCAACAGTGAGCTATTATTTCTGTCTCTATGTTTACAACCTATCGGCAAGTCGTGAAGTTGTTGATCTTAATCAGCTGATCTTTCTAAATATAGGAGTGAAGAATTTTAAGCCAAAGCGAACCTAGTACTACTTAATCCTATACTAAATAAATAACCTATACTAATATTATAAAGCTGAAGAGTTTGTTTGGTTGAACGCGAAAATCTCAGGAAATACTGAACCAAATTTAAAAATTCTTTTTGTGTTATATAGCCCATTTATCGATAAAGACTATAAGTTATTAAAACATCCCGCTAAGATCAATAAGAGCTGAGTAGAGGCAAAACAAAGATCCACAGGAGCGAGGGCAACAGCTAATACTGAAGTAGATCAAAATGTGAACTTTATTTTTTTAATTTTAATGACTATAATTGCTTAATTCGCTTTAATACACTAAATACTTTAACTATTATTATCTACGTTGAGAAGGTCACGGTAAGTATGTCGCGAGTTCACATTCAGCAACTACAGATTATTTAGTTCCATTTCATTGTGAATTAACACAATTTAGTGTAGGTCAATGTTTATTGATTAATAATTGATTTGAATTTTCGGCTATAATATTAATTGGTCTTGATTTGAGTGAAATTATAAAACAAATAGGTTTGCGTAAAGCTTCAGAAGCTGTGTGCGTCAATGAGAAAAAAGGATGGTGCATTGGCATCGTGTTCAATTGCTGAGCAGGAGGACCCTAAATCGATTCCAATAGGGTAGGGCCAAAATGGTATCAGGTTTTTTGCTGTCTTCAAATTCTCAGACTATGTTATAAACGTCCATATATCTACTGATATGCCTAACAATCAAATCAATATTTAATAATTTTATTACTTATTATGTTTAACATTGCGACAGTTTTTTATTTGTTAATCTATGTCAGAGTTTTGTAAGTATTTAGATTAAGTACCTGCTTACAATAGTATTATAATGATTTAATAAAATAGTTCAACATTAAAGTTAGTGTTTGTTTGTCGTTATTTAGTTTACAATTTTATTTATATAAATATTTTCGCATTGGAATAGTTGAATGAACTGGAGAGGGGTATCACCCTTTTTTACTTCGCGAGTAATGTGGTAGGTGAAACTAGTTACGTAAAAAACCGTAACTATAATTACATACAAGCTAAGAAATAATTGAACTATTAATTTTGTATAGGAAATTTGAACAGGTGTAACAATCAAAGAGAAAACAATTGATATTATTGAAACGTTGATGCAGCTGCATGCAACTTACATAAAACATAAAGGTTTATGTAAGCTACCACCAGTTACATAACATACAAAGGTGTACAATATTCTATCGTAAAATGAAAAAGGTGTTATACTAATATGGCTGAAAATAATTACACAGAAAATGACAGAAATCATTTTTGGGATCCACTAATAGATGTTCAACGGTTTGGTGAACTCATGGCCTACGTACATGATGTCAGACTAACATACGGTACACTGAGTAATTCAGTAACACATCTTTTTCCCCAAAAGGGTAGGCTGAGATGCATCATACCCTCATTTCACCAGCTATGTTTGATCCCACGTAATAGGGGGCAAACCTTTTGCCTCTAACCGGACACTTCCAGGCTCCGGGCTGATACAAAGAATTTCAAGCAGAGAAATTCAATTCCTTTTAGCTCAACTCTGAGTGCTATGTGGCATGCCCACTGCAACTTCAGCGATGTGATTCGATGAGCTATGTCAGCCACTTTAGTTCTTCTGCGGATCTCTTCATTTCTGATTCGATTCTATTAGAATTTCACGCGTGTCATAGTGGATTTCAACTTCAAATGAATAGATAGGAACTTGTGTGATGACGACATACGGACTTTTTGTTCAATTGTGTTTAGGAGTCCTTACGGGTACTTGTTTTCTATTACAGAAGCTCTTTATAAAGAAAATTAATTAGATATACTTTGTTATCGTTTCTGTTGTGATGCTTACAAAAGTTTGTACCTAACATGAATAAATACTAAATGCTGAACGAACTAAACAAATAAAAGCGTCTAAGATTTCTAATGTCAATGTTATAGTTACGACAACGATTGTTATTTGGTAGTATTTGGCAGAGAGGTAGAAACTTACAGTGAACGATTGAACTACGAGTATGTCGTAACAGCAGACTGGTAAGTAGTATTGGTAGGTTTTTGTATAGTCTGACCACTCCTACAGCACTTATCTAAATCAAGAACTACAGTAAGTGAAGCTTATAAAACTTTTAGACCAGACGGCCCTTCAAATTTGATTGGGCAATATCGATACTGATAACCCAATATTGAAGATACGAGTTGAGTTTCAGCATGGGACATTATTTTTGCCTTCGTTGTTTGAGAATTTACTTTCATTGACGACGTCAGAACATTCATAATTCAATTCTGTCCTATGACAATATTAAGCAACGAACCAACGCAATGACAGTTATCAGACATTTCAATTACTGATTGTTTCATACCGTGTTGCTTCACGTTGAGACACCTAAGATTTATTCCACGATTTACTTTCTTCCATTACACAGTAGTAATTACTAAACTGTTAAAACGTACATGAGTACGCCTTTCTTAACACTATTTGACAAAAACCGAACTAGTTTTAAGACAATACATTGCACAATAACTGTTTCGCACAATTACGTCATGTGGTTCGGTTGCGTTTCATGTTTCGTGGTCTAAGCGATCCCGTGTGAGCGCAGTCTTACAAACTTTTTGTTGAATTCGCCTCGCATTGTTTTTTTCAAGGGTAAGCTTATAGTTTTATATTGTTCTTTTAAATTTGTTTAATTAGACGATTTCGACCTTCGTTGGTGGGATATCGGCTAGAATGCATTAATTATGTTATTAAATTACCTATTTAAAATGCTTCTCAAGCATTTTAGATATTACGACTTCGGCGTACTTTTAAGTGACTAATTAAAAATCATGACTTTGAATTTTGTATGTTGTATTTCTGTGTGTGAGTATCTAGTAGTATTATGTAATGTAATAATTGGAATCTATTGACTTTGCACAAAATTGATTTATTGAAGCTGAATGCACCACAATGACAACCTAAATATTTTTTTTTTACTTCGAATTAAGAAAATTATTTTAATAAATTACTATAATAATAATAAATGAATATTAAACTGTCAAAACTAATAAACTCACCTAAAAACCGTTGCTTCAAATAACAATATTATATTCTTATCGTAAGATCAAACCAGTCCTAAATGCAGTGAAGTAGTTTACAGAAGGTACTAGTTGGTCATCGCTCCGAGTCTGCGAGTCTCCGGCATGTAAACGTAGGATGAGGTAAACAAGTTACATAACAGACCATTACAGGTACAAGCATGCAAGTCTTATAAGAAACTTATTAATTTATGGAACAAATGGGCATTCAGATATAGAAGACCACAGCTATACTGTCTTATCAACGAAGAACAGTTCAACTACATACCTAAGTTTAAAGAAAAATGTGTTCTAAATACATCAGTCTTTGAAACCATTGTCCTAAAACTTGTGCAATGCAATTATGTCGTTTTGTTTAGCACAGTACACACCAGTATTTTGTTTTTGCTGATGAGTAGTGGCGTAAATGGTACATAATGAAATTTTTGATATTATTATGATCGCTTCCATTTTCAATATCGATATTGCGAGTAGACCCTCTTATTCACTACACAGAGTAACCACTATGCACTATGCACTAACTAGGTTAAACTAGTTACCTAAATAAACGAATCTAGTCCAATAAAGCGGCATTGCTAAACTTGACCATGATAAATCGATCTTCAAAGTCCATCGATATGAATGAAAACAATCGATTAGATTCGGTAATCAATCGTAATAAAAATACATTAGACATCAATACATCATGGTGAATAGTTAAAATTTATAGTGACTAAAAATAATTTGTTTCAATTGTGAAGAATACCTACTCTTGTTCTAGCTTCGTCTTCTAGCTTTGTTAGTAAAAGGATTATTTTTATTTACTTATAAATAATGGGTGGATCACATATTCACGTATGCATGCCATTACAAGTGCCTGAAGATAGGTATCGTCACAAAGACAGTTATAAAAACGTAAACGTGTCCACTCAAATTTAAATAACTATGAGAAGGACTGATAGATTAGGGCTAGGGAGAGACACAAAATTCAGGGGGAGGCCTTCCCCCGAATTTATATAATAGGATGACAAAAAACATCTTAGCAGGAACTAGAGCTAGGACAAAACAAGATTCCTCGCTATAAGGTAACGAAGCCTATTTCACCTTTTGTGGTGTCAGTAATGGAATCTTGCAAGTTTTTGACGCATTTCTCAGTTTTTAATTAAGCTTAAAATGTTTGATATACAATTTTGTAACAGACAGACTTTCATATAAAGCGCAATACAAAAGCCATTCATAATTCTACACTTGATAAAATTCGTAACAATAACCCAAATAAAACATACAATTACGAAGCACTAGTTTCCGGAAATTGCATCTTCATTTAACAACATAAGTTCCTTTTTTCTTTAGCTTAAATCATGTACTTGCATCACTCTTTCAACAATGAAATAAACCGAAATGATTCGTCAATATTTCCGTGTCTGAATGCAGCTGCAGAGATATATATAACTGTAAGATAATGGTTGTGGTGTAACGGACAATAGCTTAGCAGGTCAATCGGAATAGTGCACGGCTTCGGTATTGGCTGCTATCACAGTATATTGGCAGTAATCATGGCCTTTCGATACGGTTTACATTTTTTGTAGTTTAAGTTTTAGTGGCCTTGAGATATGGTCTATATTTGTATAATTAATCTTCCTTTTTGTAGATTGTGGACAAAACTTCTTAGAGCTATATTCTTAAGTTGATTCTACTCTTATATCTTTTCTATTGATAAGTGGCAATTACTACTAACTCATAATTATAACACTATTGAAAAATATACACCAACCAATCCATCCCCCCACTGTAAGGCACGTGTTTGTCCTTACAATATCATATTGCAGTTACTACTACTCTAGCCAGACGAGATAATACAGGGTTTTATTTGGTTTCTTCTCTTGCACAAAATTAAATGTATTAAGATCTTTTTTCTTTACGAGACATATCCACCCTTGCATCCACCACTGCAACTCATGTAAGCTAGGATTAACTAAACTGTCTTAGAACCTGCAACGAAATGAATAGGAAGTAATTGGAGCAGTTGTAAAGAAAATGACAAATTGCATTCGTACTCCTTACTCCAATATTATTATACAAAAATCAGAATCTGCTTTTTGCAGTAGAGTAAAAAGAACAATAACGTAATTAATCAAAAACAAAGGTGTAATTATGACGCATATTTAAAGACATGACGTATCACATAACACTACTACAATTAAATAAGAATAATTTACTTTCGTAATGAATACACGAACGCGATTCGTCGAACGTAAACGAATTATTTATAACGAATATTATTCAAACAAATTATAATTTATTGGAATATTTAAATAAATAAAGATGTTGATAAACGTATTTTTGGTTATAATAATGCTGTAATTTATTTACTAATATAATTTATTTAACTCAAAAATATTGTTAGAACTCACAAAACTTATTCATGGTTTGAAGGCCGCTGCTCATAACAGGCATCATGGGCGATCACATTGGGTATATTACGTTAAAGGTGATCATGCATGGGTATTCAATCATGATCAGCGACGGTACTACAAATAATCCTACTACTTAATAATAAAATTAAGAAAGTTTGTTACTCAAACAGAATGGCTATTCTTTCAGCCATTATAATTATGAAATTTGAAAAGTACTACATAGGTTATCTAGTCTTTTTACCGATACCCATGGATAGTCTTTAATATAAATAAATTAGGTAATTTAACACTTTTTACAAAGAGGTCTTTGGAGCAGTGGGAGTCTGCAGGAGTATCCACGACTGTTGGGCAAAATATGCTGGGTTCAATCCCAGGTCTGTTAAAACCGGTATTCGGCTTTATAATTGTCATTAAATTTTCAATATCAGCTGGTAATAAATTCACCTTCGATTTTGATTTCCGTGTAGTGGATCATAATGTCACTAACCCATCTCAACCCAAATATCGTAAAAGGCGACTAAGGGAGTAACCTTATGTAGACAAGAGCACTATAAGAAAAGGAAACAAAACCTTATACTGTGATGTATGTAATAGAGGGTAGTTAGGATAACTTTGTATCGTAGCAATAAGTATGTATGCTAGTCTGCGAATATACGTTCTACCAATAAGTTGTCGAGTGTCATTTCTATATCCAGACTAGTCCCGGATTCCCTAATACACTTCATATACCTACCCGTCTAGCCAAGATACATAGATTCGGCCACGTTACATGTTGCTGAAATGTGGGTGTAATGCACCTTTATCTACCATTTCAGGCGATGCTGTGTTATGCAATCATCATCATCATCAGCAACCTGTAATCACTGCTGGGCATGGGTGTCCTCTCCTCTATCTAGAGAGTTGAGAGGGATTCGGCTATAATCCACACACGGTGTCTTATAGGTTGATGGATCAGACACACCCATAGAATTGATCTAGGGCAGCGGTTTTCAAACTTTTTTTGCTACGGAACCCTTTCCGAAAGCGGAGTATTTGACGGAACCCTAGAATAATAAAACATCGACTTATTTGTACTTAATTCATCAAAATACGTTAATATGATTATTATATGATTATAAAATAATTAATGGGAGATTTTTTTTTTCATCAATTGTTTCAGGCACGATAGAAGAGAGTTGAAGTCTTATGTCAGTTTCGGCATTCAGTCTATTACGGTATTAATATGCTTTTGTAGCTGCATAGGTTAAAAATCCTGTCTATTATTTATTTTATTTTTTTTATACCACGACGGTGGCAAACAGACGTACGGTCCGCCTGATGGTAAGCGGTTACCGTAGCCTATGGGCGCCTGCAACACCAGGGGCATCACGAGCGCGTTGCCGACCCTTAAGAACTTATTATTAATTAGTATCTATTTTCGTGGACCCCCAGAAAGGCTTCATGGAACCCCAGGGCTCCGTGGAACACACTTTGAGTATAGCTGATCTAGGTTATGTGGGTTTCCTCACGATTTTTTCCTTCAACGTTAGCAGATGATAAGGCACTTGACTAGTAAATATAAATTCCACAAAGTGAAACCCACATTGGTAAGTTACGGATACGTTACGTGATTTTATGTGTTTAAAAAACAAATCTTTTAGTGCCGAGGATAACTTAAATAGATAGAAAGATACAACAACCATAATATTTATCTTAGCCAGATACTACGATTGTTATGTATTAAGACATATGCAGGAAACCATTCTACTACCACCAGGTTTAATGTACTAGGAAACTATAACTTGAAGGTATTTAGAGCTAAGTACGAATAAATAGCAGCAGGTTAATGTAGGAACTAAATAACGTGGTCTTATGTGGCGATGTTGCAGAGAAGTTTGACAAGATTTTTACGATTGAATGCTGATTGCATACAACTGTACGTTTACTATGAAATAATTTTAAACTTTCACATGAAGTTCATGAAGTCGATCTTTTTAAATACGTTGATAGCCTTATGGATGAAATTTTAATTTGAAATAATTAAATTATGATTATAAAAAATCAGAAATCAATGGTTTCATATTAATATATATATTTGATATTATATATATATATATATATATATTAATATGAAACCATTGATTTCTGAGTAAAAAATTCTAATATACTGACTGGCCTCCTGGCGTAGTGGTTAGTGACCCTGACTGCTAAGCCAGAGGTCGTCGGTTCGATTTCCACTCGGTTAAAATCGGTGTGTGTTGAGCTTTATTGTTTGTTCTGTGTCTGGGTGTAATTTATCTATGTATGTATTTACAAAAAAAAAATATTTAAGTAGTATAATACAGTTGTTTAGTATCCATAACACAAGCAAATATAATTGCAAAATTTGGGACTAGATGACGTTTTGTGAAAAAAGAAATATAACTTAGCAATATTAAAATATACATACAATGTATATTTACATAGATTAACTTAAGTATGTATATCTCTTGTTGGTAATCCTTAATAAATAAATAAATAAATAATACCGCATTTTTTATATTATATACGTTTCGTTACATCCACAATGACGTAGGTACAATTTACTATCTGGGTAATACTTCCCAGGCAAACAATAGAATTCAGTCTACAGCAATCATAAAACTGTAACCCAACCCGGGAATTAATCTCCGTACCTAAGTTTTACAGTCATTACACACACTACCAAACACCCATTAAAGTTATTAACGAAGTTGCTATTTTTAGTCAAGTTTATGTATACACTTCTTTCTTTAATACGAGAGTGTTGACCGCTTCACGCGAGAACATTGACTGCTGGTAATCTTAATATGGCATTATTACAGCTATTAGTGGCTTCTTGCGACTTTGATATTGTTTCTACTTTTTGTTTGTATATTGTACTATATTTTTCATAGATGAAAGAACTCTTGCGTTTAGGCGTTTCTGCCATACATACTGATTCTGATTCTGATTCTGACTTATCGGATTGCTCCCGGATCGCAAACTTTTTCGAATCTTAGAACGACGTATTTTTACAGCTTAAGTTATTAAGTGTTAGAAATCATTTTACCGTATAGAAAATTGAAAACTGATTAATATAGGATTTTTTCTGCATCCATCTACATATATTATTTTTTTTAATTCTGTTTTTTAATTTTAAATAAACTGACAGTTCTAGCCGAAAATATTCCGACAGCTCAGAATCAGGAGGCAGGTATCGCATTGTGTGGGAATAATAATAATAATATATTCTACCACATTCACACAGCGCCATCTAGTCCCAAAGTAAGCAATTATATTTGCTTGTGTTATGGGTACTAAACAACTGATATACTACTTAAATACTTTTTTTTTTTTGTAAATACATACATATTATAGATAAATTACACCCAGACACAGAACAAACCTTTATGCTCGTCACACAAAGATTTGTCCTGGGTGGGGATCGAACCCACGACCTCCGGCTTAGCAGTCAGGGTCACTAACCACTAGACCAACAGGCCAGTCATAATATATATAAGAATATATTTATATATAGTTGTGTATTGCGGTTATTGTCTCAAAGACATTTTTTTGCATCCGTCTGTTCTTCATATATATAAAATTGTGAATATCTGTAATTGGTCGTTAGCTAGTAATTTCAATTTGTTAATAATTTTTTATTAGACTGTTGTTATTCCAAAATCTAAAATAAACAAATAAATATTACTGGAGTCAGACTTAGCTCGCCTAAGTCCCGTAAAGTTTTATCTTTATTAATATTTTAAAATGGAAAGATTTGAATTTTCATATGTAACGAATAAAGTTAAAAACTACTGGACCGATTTCAAATATTCTTTGCCGTTAGAAAGCTACATTATCATTGAGTAACATGTATATATAACACTACGCTACGGCCAATATAAGCTGAGCAGTGGCCAAATAAAGAATGACGTGAGCGAAGCCGAACGCGACTTCTAGTTCATGAATATGCTTGGTGCTTTCTTATAAGTTTAATCCTTTATATTTATTTATCTTTCGTTTTGCTATGGGAGGAAACTTAAAATTTATTTGCCTGTGAGATTCTCAGATTGGCTAAAAATGGTGTTAAGATTTTTTTATCTCGTAATTATCATAAAGTTTAGAAATGCTCACAGTTGTTGAGCTGATGAAATGTACCCCTTCAGAATAACCTCAAACTACAAACATTTATGTGCAACTAATGGTCGATTTCAATAATCAATCTATCTATGGATTTGGCTACTAAAGTTATAACTTTGACATAAGCTCCATACAAAATGTGTCATAATTCTAACTTTAGTAGCCAAATCCATAGTTAGATAGATTATTGAAATCGGCCGTTCGTACAAACTCTTAGATAATAAGTTAGTTCATGACTTAGCGCCATTGACAGGCATTGCCAAAATGAGGGATATAATATAAATAAAAACTTATGTATCTTATAAAGCATAATGCTATGTTATTACAAATCCTTATTGAAACCGTAAAATAATTCTAATAATATATACGAGTACGTCTGCTACCTTCAACGATAAAACTAGTCTGAAATATGATAACAATGTTCTGCTATTTCAATTCTAGACATCAACATAGTCACTACGCACAAGATGTTATGTCTTAACAAACGTTATTATGAAAACAAGGGTATATTAGGTACCTATATCGATCGTAGCACACCTGAATAATGATGGGAAGCGGGTAACCTAGATGTAAGCATTGTACGTGTGAATCACATACAACAAGATTGTTTTAAAGTATTAAATTAAACTGATTATAATATAAGAACAATAATTACTTCAATTAAAAAATGGTCATATATAATATTAAATCGATTTGTTATGGTTATTTTGAATTGCTTATAAAGATCCACAGGTTGTGAATAATGTTTAATTTTATCTAAAGTATTCGTGTAATTTGATGTGGCAAATATCTCTACTCTACAAAATACTGAAGCCATTAAGTACCATTGGATTATTGGTGAATATAGTATTTTAACAGGCCACAACAGTACTATGAAACTAATTCCCAAGTCATCATTTCAACCCATAAACGTCCCACTACTAGACACGGATCTTCTCCAAAGGTTAAATTCTAAAAAGAGTAGCAAACATAATTAAAAAAAATTAAAAACCGCGATACATGACTAAATTGCGACATTCGTTGCCACGTTGGATGTTTCCTTGAAAAAATATTTTTAAATTTTTATCGTTTTTTAAAGACAGATTTTTCTGTATTTTTCAGTCCCATTTAATCTATGCATCTCTGCTAGAACTTTCTAAAGCAAGAAGTATTTTTGAAAAACATTGAATATAGATACAAAACCTCTTCAATTTCACTGAGTTGTGCAACTGAACGATTCAATTTGGTTGTCACGCCCCATAGACTAGTATTGTTTGTTTCATAATAGGCAAAGGAAACGGAGGAAAGTGTTCGGACAATGCCTCTGCTGTCCGTTTGTTAAGTGGACCATGATAAATAATGACACATGTTTGGTGGACTATGTTGGTTTAACTGTTTAACATGTTAAATACGGGATGGTTCAAGTACATGTAGTTTTCTCATATAAAAATGTAGTAGTTGAGAGATATTTGCGTTTGGTGTTAACTGCTTCAATCGATCGAATAGATTGAATAAAAGGTGTAGGTTTTTTTGGGTTATGTAAGCAGTGGATGTCATTTGGCTGATATGATGTTGATAGTTTTTATTTGAATTGACTGAAATTAATACTGAATACGAGTATAAGGTTAATTATCAATATTATATATTATGATTTGCAATAATTCATTTCATTGTGAATCTGGCTATTCCGAACAGAAAAGCAATCCCAAAAGCAACATCCCAAGCAATGTCAAAGATTTTTTGATAAATTTTTGAAGATGCAACTCTGTGCGAGTTAATTTTTAAGTTCACAATTGCACAAGAACTAATGGCACCATTAAACAAAGTAAATTCGGGAATCTTGCGCGTTAAAGATTTTATATTTATCTCTATCTAATACTAATTATTTTATCTACATAATGGAAAAGTGTGGTATATTAACTTTATATGCACAATTAAATTTTATATATTTTATATATAATACTTTCACTAATCATATCCAATGGAACTATGTTAAACAAATAGATATCGCAGGTGTCACAACTTGCAGGCACGTATCACGACGTGCTAAGTCAAAGATCGCAATAGTTGATAAACTAATGATTACTTTAGATATATATTAAACAAATAGTCGTTTCTCTATTAGAAATAACAGACTTAAACCGCTAGAGGCGCTCGTAGCATTACATGAGATGTTCGTTACGATCATCGAGGTTAAGCACCACTTGGCAAGGTCAGTCCATGATGGGTGACCGTTTATGGCAATTTCATTCTCGAGCGTCTCCGTGCTTTGGAAGGGTCTGCCTCAAGCCCACACGATAAGAAGAAGACTTAAACCGTTGTTACTTTTGTCATCATCTCATCGTCCCACTGCTAGGCACGGTTCTCCTCCAAATAATGTGGAAAGAATTTAGCCTACTACGAGTATATCACGCTGACCAGACGTGTTGGTTTCGAATTTTCTTTTTCTTACCGTACTCTTGTCTGCATAAAGTTACTCCCTTAGTCGCCTTTTACGACACCCACGGGTTGAGATGGGGTAGTGACATTATGTATTCTTAATCCGTCACTACACGGATGGCGGTAAAAATGAAATGAAATCTCGTTTATTCATCTAGGTTACAAGGTAACACTTATGAAAGTCACAAGATAAGAATGTAACAGGTTATCCGAAAAGTAGTGTCAGCAAATTTGCCTACGACCGATGTACTACGACTGATGGGGTGGAGCTATAAGAAGAACTGGCAAGAAACTAACGCTATTTAAAAAAAAAATGGATAGTTACGATCTTTTGTAATTTACAATTTGGGTAGCGTGTAAAATGATGCAGCAGAGCACTACACCGTTAGATTAACGAGTTATAATGAATGTTTACAAACTAAATAATAAACAGAAAGTAAAAAGTAAGGCTCTGTGGTTGCATCACTTTACACTTTACTATGCAGCCATTAGGGGCAATCTGTGAATAAATATAGTTTTAATTTTGTAAAAACATAACTTAATAAAAAAAAATTAAAAAAAAAAAAAAACATTGATAAATAAATTAGAATTAATTCTCAGTGTTCTAACGTGTTAGTAATGCAAGTTTGACAGCAAACTACCGGCATCACAACTGTGTGATTTCGTGCACAAGAAAGTAATAAAACCGACTTATTAATATCTCATAAATTACTCAGTAATTCCGCGAATTGAACAGTGAAGTAATTGTTTCGTATAATGTTACTGCATGACATAACATTGTGTTTTCTTAACATTATTTTCTGGATAATATTGTTTGGACAGTAGCTATAAAATTTAATGCGGTCTACAACCTCACATAAAAAGCATAATATTGCGGTAAGAATACAGAATTAACAAATATTATTAACGCAGTTATTTATTATTATACTTTACATCTTCATGGCACTTCTAGTTATGTAGTGAATACTATGGGATCAGTAGTAAGTAACCATAAACGTTTCAAAATAAAGTAAATTATGGAAAATCATTGCACCTGTAATTCCATGGAGGTAACTTTTCGTTTCCTTATTCAAAGAATCAAATGAAATGTGAAAGTTCCACAAAACACCATTCGAATGCTAAATTATTAATTTTTAATTATTAATTATGAACTACAATTGCACATTTCATAATTTCACATAGTTGAAAACGCTTTGAAATCTAGCCCGAAATTGACCGGACGATACTCGATTGGTCGATTTTTAACATTTTTGTAAATATTAAGAACTAGAAGTCGCGTGGGGCTTCGCTCCAGTCGTTTTTATTTGGCCACTGCTCAGCTCCTATTGGCCATAGCGTGATAGCCTATAACCTTCCTCGATAAATGGGCTATCCAACACCAAAAGATTTAAATATTTAAATCTTTTGGTGTTGGATAGCCCATTTATCGAGGAATCGAGGAATCAGATCACTGTGGTTTTCAATCAAAAACGAAATCAAAATCTGATACGTATAATTTCATACGTAACTAAAGAATAACTTTCGAGGTACTTTATGCGTACTTATCGATAGGTCAATAAAGTTGTATGCAATAATTTACAATAATTAATAACACAATGTGTCAATGGCTTGTCCAACGACAACATTAGATTGTACCAATCAGATGTTGTAACAATTAAAAACATAACATGCATTGTTAAATGTACTTATGACATTATTATTTAAAATTGCACACATAGAAGTAATGTATGCAATGCTGAAAATTTTTCAAACTTGCTTTTGTCTGGGTGATGTCAAATGATGATAATATTTATTATTAATAAATAATTGACTGGCCTGTTGGTCTAGTGGTTAGTGACCCTGACTGCTAAACCGGAGGTCGTGGGTTCGATCCCCACCCAGGACAAATCTTTGTGTGATGAGCATAAAGGTTTGTTCTGTGTCTGGGTGTAATTTATCTATGTAAGTATTTACAAAAAAAAAATGTATTTAAGTAGTATATCAGTTATTTAGTACCCATAACACAAGCAAATATAATTGCTTACTTTGGGACTAGATGGCGCTGTGTAAATGTGGTAGAATATTATTATTATTATTATAATAATAAAATAATAATAATAAATAAATGATGAAATCTGGGGATTTCATCATCATCATCATTTCAAGCCATAAATGTCTCACTACTGTGTACGCATTTCGCACTCCTCCACATTCTCTGGAGGAGACCCGTGGACACCTAGGGACTAATCGTGAAAGATTAAGTTCCTATGGGTTAGTTTAGTTATGTTGGTTAATTTGTATTTTAATCTTTCATGTAGCAATTATTTCAACGGAATAGTTTGAAAGTTGGAGAGAACCATTGGTTGTAGTAAATCCTGTTAATGCGTCACCAAGGGTAGTTGGGTAATACCATGGTTTGAAACTAATAGTCATTCTTAGTAGAAGATATCTATAATATAAAAATGAATCGCTAAATGTGTTGGTAAGCGCATAACTCAACAACGCCTGGACCAATTTGGCCAATTCTTTTTTTTTAATGTTCGTTGAAGTTCAACGATGGTTTTTAGGTTCTTTTTTTTATTTTTTTTTTGTTTTTATGTAGGTAGGTAGGTAGGGTAGGTAGGTATGTAGAGGGTAGGTAGGTAGGTAGGGTAGGTAGGTATGTAGAGGGTAGGTAGGTAGGTAGGGTAGGTAGGTAGGTAGGTAGGTAGGGTAAGTAGGTAGAGTAGATAGGTAGGGTAGGTAGGTATCATCATCATCATCATATCAGCCCAATGACGTCCACTGTTGAACATAGGCCTCGCCTAATTTCCGCCACAGCGAGCGATTTTGTGCCGCCCGCATCCAACGGCCACCCGCAGGTAGGTATACTTTCATAAAATCATAAATTAAGTAGGTGGTACGAAGTTCGCCGCGACAGCTAGTTCTAAAAATAATACAATTAATAAAAATCTTTATTTGTCACTGTTAACACATTTACATTCAGTAAAAGTAGTTTGAGTATAGCAGTACAATATTATATGCAAGGTTCTTTCGATACCAATACTAGGGGCTTACTGTGAATTTCGACATTCGACTTAGTCGGTTTTGATGTCGCTGTCAAATGTTTGAAAGTGACAGCGACCCTATCTAACCTTACATTTGATAGCGACATCAAAACCAACTAAATTGAATGTCGGTATTCAGAGTAAGCTCCCTGTCTCCTAAGACAACCCAGAGCCTGTGATATAGGAGACAGTTTCAGTTTGCAAAACCAATTTAAAGAAAAAAAAAATTCTCCAAATTCCAGGGCAGTTTTAGGCCAAGTTACACCTCGATTTTTGGATTAATGGTTAAGTCGTGAGTTCGTGACAAAACTAACAAACAGACCGAGTTAAAGTTCCACTACAAAATAAATATTAGTGTAGACATATACTTTGTTATAATAAAACTTCACGGTAGGTGGCTCTTGTGTGAATATCATTATGAGTAATGCTTTATAAGGATTACAAAGCATTATAACTGCAAGCTTAGACTTTCACGTTGCATATTATAACAATAAAGATCTTGCTTCTTAATGGGTAACATGTTATTTGACGCTTAGTAACTTGTATATAAAATAACTTTGCTGCCGGCATTGGATTAGTTAATATAATTATATGGCCATAAGCATACACTGTCCATATTGGTAACCGTTGCCAAAGAACAACAGAATGTCTGTCACAGCTAAACTTTAACCCAACTATTGCCTAGAAGTGATATTCCTTTACCGCATCAAAATTAGCCCATTGGTTAAAGCTACGATGCCACAGACACACAAAAAATAGACACATCAAACAGAAACTTATAAGACCCCTTTTTTTTCGTCAGGGATTAAAAATAAGTAACAAATTGACTGTTGTGAAAATTGACTGGCCTGTTGGTCTAGTGGTTAGTGACCCTGACTGCTAAGCCGGAGGTCGTGGGTTCGATCCCCACCCAGGACAAATCTTTGTGTGATGAGCATAAAGGTTTGTTCTGTGTCTGGGTGTAATTTATCTAAAATATGTATGTATTTACAAAAAAAAAAAATGTATTTAAGTAGTATATCAGTTGTTTAGTACCCATAACACAAGCAAATATAATTGCTTACTTTGGGACTAGATGGCGTTGTGTGAATGTGGAAGAATATTATATTATATTATATTAAAAGTCTGCAGAAGGTTAGAGGCAAACTCACAGTTGACCACCTCAATGAATTAAATCTCGTTTATTCATCTAGGTTAAAAAGTAACACTTATGAAAGTCACACTTATGAAAGTCACACTTATGAAAGTCACATGTTTTAAGAATATAACAGGTTATCCGAAAAGTAGTGTTAGCAAATTTGGCTACGATCAGTTCGCTGACGGGGTGGAGCTATGAGAAGAACTGGCAAGAAACTCACTCAAAAGAGCTTATGAGAAAATAAGACTTCTGACTACACAGAACAGCTAATCATGAGAAGTTCTGGATAAAATAGCTAGAACAGTAATTCCAAACATTATTTCAAATATAGGTAAGTACCTATTTGTATGGCTGTGGTCTACTTTGTGATACTCGTACAATACTTTGACCATTCGTGTTACTTCATTATAACAAAAATCTTACCACAATTCTTTTATTTAGATCTCTGACATTTTATCAAAATGCCACTTCCATATTTAACTCATAGTTTCTTGATTAGTCCGATCGACTTATTGCTTTATTTCCTATTAGTATTCCTCACGCCGTGAATCTGGTCGACCTTGAAAGGCCAGGTATTTAATGAGACGCGCAAGCGCATTTTGAAAGCTGTTGTGTTGCACAAATGAATTTATATATTCTATATAGTATTCATAATATAAACAGCTGTGTTTCTTGAATAGTTTATTAATTATATTAATTTTATTCCATTCCATGTTTGTAACATCGTTTATTTACACATTAATAAATTAAATAGCTGAAGTCTTTGGACCCCCTACAAAGTATATACACGTGAAGGAAAAGAGAGGGTCTCTAAAAAAAGCATGTGACTTAAAAATGAGCTGTTTCCGATAAAAAAATTCATAACATTCAACCAAATTAATTAAATATTATTGATTAAATTCATCATCACCATCATCATATCAGCCACAGGAAGTCCACTGCTGAACATAGGGCCGGTTGTTTGCGGCCTGCATCCAGCGCGATCCTGCTATTCGGATCAGATCGTCTGTCCACCTTGTGGGTGGGCGTCCTACGCTGCGCTTGCCGGTGCGTGGTCTCCATTCGAGAACTTTTCGGCCCCATCGGCCATCAGTTCTACGTGATATGTGCCCTGCCCACTGCCACTTCAGCTTGCTAATCCGGTGGGCAAATTCGGTCACTTTGGTTCTTCTGCGGATTTCCTCATTCATGATTCGATCACGCAGAGAGACACCGAGCATTACCCTCTCCATAGCTCGCTGGGCTATTTTTTATTGATTAAATTAAAGCTTAATTATTAAAGGTAATAAAACTTATAATTACCTACAATTCCTTAACTCAATTCAACCCACCCAGCCAACTCAACGCGTTTATTTCAGGAACATCTCAATAGGAGTGATGGCAACATCTTTCAAGCATATTTTAATGAGTATCAAATTGGTATCGATCTAAGGAAGTACTAGACATCTCACTGATATCTTAGGTGAGGCCAATCTATTGAGTAACGAAGTTTTACGTAAAGAAACTAGTTTGTACAAATTAGCGATTTAATTACAGAATGGAACTAGTTTGCCAGTTATAAAGACAAGTGTGGACATAAGTGTAGGATAGAGAGACGAAATGTACTGTTTCGTGCATTGCGGTCGTGTAGAATTTTTATAACAGTTTTGTAGCAGAAACATATATTATATTATGCAAAATTTATATGTGCAGTGTACACGACCAAATTACTATTATACTAATGCTATTATATTATAAACTAGAAGGCGTACGGGGCTTTGCTCCTGTCGTCCTTTATTTGGCCACTGCTCAGCTTCTATTGGCCGTAGCGTGATATTATATAACCTATGTTACTCAGGGATAATGTAGCTTTGTAACGGAAAAGAGATTTATTGAAATCGGTCCAGTAGATTTAAGTTTATTCGTTACATACAAAAATACAAATCTTTGCTCTTTTAAGTTTGGATGGATGTTTATTACTCAATCACGCCAATGCGACTGAAAGAATCTGTATCAAATTTGGCAAACCAATAGATTATTATAGCCTGCAATAGCAAAAAGACTGTGTTTTACCTACAAACCAGGCTAGCGGAGACGCAGAGGGAAGCTAGTGTATCACAAACTATTCACGTCACAATTAAAAATAAAAAGTAAGTATTCGATTGAAAGAAATTGAACATGTTTAATATTAATGATGAACATTACCTAAATGATGAAATAGACTCATAATTTACGCTACCAGAGATATATCATCATCATCATATCAGCCCAATGACGTCCACTGTTGAAAATAGGCCTCACCTAATTTCCGCCACAGCGAGCGATTTATGATATGTATTATTTAATTACACTTTCGAATTAACCTACGACATATTTGAGGCTTTTGTCTCAACAAAGGACAGCTACTTTCAATATCGAAGTTAAGTTAAGTTATCGAAGTTAGAAACAACAAAACGCTGAACTTAGATACAGCTTCCTGTTTATAAATACATCATTTCAACCCATAAACGTCCCACTGTTGGGCACGGGTCTCCTCCAAAGAATGTGGAGGAAATTTAGCCTACTATACCACGCTGGCCAAACGGGTTGGTATAGGGTTTGTTTCGAATTTTCCTTTTCTTGCAGTGCTCTGGTCTGCATAAGGTCCCTGAGTCGCCTTTTACGACACCCACGGGTTGAGATGGGGTAGTGACATTATGTATTCTTAATCCGTCACTACACGGATTTTATAAATACATGTGAACTTATTAAAAATATCATCCCCACAGCCACACATATTTTTTTTTCAAAGAAAAATAAGAAATTCAACCGCATAAACCAGTTGATTGGCACAAATATTTTGACCAAAGTCATGCGAAATTCAGTGGAATGCCACAAAACCAGGGTAAGCGTATACGAAACGGCAAAAGACACGTTTTGAGTGACGTCACGGCTCAATCATTTGTTTAGAAGCTGAGTTACCTACATACATGTTATCTCAGAAGTAACAGGTTTTAAAACGTTAAATGACTAATTCTCACCATCCTGATGCGAAATTACAAGGTTAATTTTATTAGTGTATCAATATTGTGAGGTCTTATTGAGTAAATCGACCAATGAAGTACCTTCCACACATACAAAAAACTGTAGTCATAAGAACCATTGTAACCATTTGAAATTGTAACAACATATTTTGGTTTTGAATAAAAGTGGCTTGCGTTTCTTTCCAGTCAAAAGATGAAGACTCAACCTTGTCAGCAAATGGCCTAAAGAAAATGTACTGTCACCTTTTTTGACTTTGTATGACGTTCATAAGTATCATTGTTTGATTCAAATGATTAAAGGGACTTTGACTAATAGGTACTAAATAAAGAAGAAAGAAAAGATCTTCATTTGTTTGCACACAACATTTGTAAAGACACATCAAAGATTAAAGGTACAAAATATACTACATAAATAAAACAAACTTATGAAATGTTTTAATTCTGTTGGTGTTGTCTCTAGAGATCATCAAATGCAAAAGAAAGAATAAATACTAAACGTATTCATCATCATCATCATCTCAACCCATAAACGTCCCACTACTGGGCACGGGTTTCCTCCAAAGAATGTGGTGGAAATTTAGCATACCATACCACGCTGGCCAGACGGGATGGTATAGGGTTTGTTTCAAATTTTCCTTTTCTCGCAGTGCTCTTGTCTGTATAAGGTTACAACCTTAGTCGCCTTTTACGACACACACGGGTTGGTATGGGGTAGTGAAATTATGTATTCTTAATCCGTCACTAAACGTTTTACTTTATTCAAAACAGGACTAATTTACATAGTGCTATTTTTATTTCGCTCACGCTCATGCAAGAATTGCATTCAAAAACGTAAAAAAGGATGGGAAGGAGGGAAAAGACCGAATTTCACTCTGGTGAAGTCGCGGCCCACACCAAACGAATAATATAAAGAATTTGTTGAATGAAGTCATTCAACTTGTTCACAGTCTCTACATAGAAAAATAAATAATGATTTTTAATTCTGAGTAACGCCCACACAAAACATCTTTAAAACACGTTTGAGTTTCTCTTAATTCTTTCAAAGTATTGAATGAGTGAATAAAGTGTAAAGTGGAATAATCCAAAACAAGTACCAAACGTAATCCGATTTTCAATTAGACTCACTAAAACTGATAACATTTTATTTCATAGAATTGCATCTAATGGGATGTCGACTATTTATTTAGTTAGGCACAAGTTATTATTTTCCAAGTCTAAACTATTTGCAGTGTGGTAATTATTAATGTTAATCTGGCAGTGAATATAAACCAATCAATACATTTACTCAGGGTGAATTGGTCGGATTTATTATTGAAATTTTTAGATAGAATAAGTAGATATCTTTTTGTCTCCCTATGAAGAGCCAACAATATAGCCAATAGAGACTTACAGTTATCAAAAGAGTTTATGCAAGCGCTGAAGACTCTTAAATTTAATGTTTTTATAAATTTTGGTTTCATATTGTTCTTGGAGTGTAATCGGATCGAATCAATTGAACAATCCTACTCTCTGGTAGTGTATAGTTACTATTCCAGATACGTAAGTACCTACTATCAAATAAATATTACAATTTTAAACTAGGTATCTTTTTATATCATACTTTAACAAAACGACCTTATGTTATTTAAAATTAACAAAGTGCACGCAAGCCGTAACATTTCATTCATATATTGAATCAAAAACGTGGGTACAGGAGACAAGAAACAGAAATATTTATTTGTCAATGTAGGTAGGTTAAATTTACAGACCTTGCGTTTCAAGAAAAAGTAGTTCAACAAATTTCGGGTAATACTGCAACTGGAGAACTACTAACTCGATTCTTCGTACAATATTAAGTATATCCTTTTAAATAATCATTGTTACATAGCTAACACTCAACTCAACCGAGCCTATTTACCACACACATCTGGTAAAACGCTTCAAATAAATACTTCAACATCAGATCGTATAAATATGAAACGGTTCACAACAGCGCTAATTATGCAGGCATCTACTTCAACCGAATCTCGGTCATTGCGATACACTACTCTATCTCTGCCTGTCCCCTAAAGCTACCGTTATTCGATCATATCACGAATATCACGACGTTTTAATGTTAGCGAATATTTTTGTGTTTTATTACTGAATTGCATGATGTCGGTATTTAATTTGTCTTGTTCTTGTCTGTGGCGTAATAAGTGATTTAAATTGGACGTGAAATATCAGAAAATAGCCGATCGAGACGGAACTCGGGCCGCATGATTTGCATGCTGGAAACCCTCTCAGCTCTATAGAGAGGACTTTAGAAGAGAGGAGACCTGAGTCCACCAATGGAACATTAATGGATTGCTGATGATGCTGATGAATATCAAAACAACATGAAGATATTGTTATGTTATCTTTATTACCAGTAGAGATGAATAGATCACACCTGTAGAGTGCACCTCGATTCATTGATAGACAAAAAATATCTCACAGTAAGAGCCTAAAAACAGACAAGAGTCGCAATTCGTAAATATAGGTCAAGAAAATGCTATTGCGATGAGTGTCTTCCTTTTTTCAGAACTTGCCAACGTTGGCTTCAAACAGAGACGTATGAAAAATTATAATTTACTAGAAGTCGCGTGGGGCATCGCTCCCGTCGTTCTTTATTTAGCCATTACTCAACTCCTATTAGCCGTAGCGCAATATTACATAGCCTATAACCTTCCTCGATAAATGGGCTATCCAACACTAAAAGAATTTTTCAAATTGGACCAGTAGTTTATGAAATCCTAGCGTTACACAAAACAAACAAATACTTCAGTATGTGACAATTTTGTTTGAAAAAAATAGACTTCATTTGATTATTAGCTGAAACATTTAAGATAAATTCACACTAGTTACACACAAGACATAAAAGCAAACCAAACGTGAGTTGTAATTCGGAACTCGTTACATGACCTTTTGTGTGAACAGACGAAGTATATCGTTGCGTACAGCGGCCCATTGTTGGACTTAGATAGAGGTCATGCGGGCGTACTAGACATCGTCACCTGGTATTTAATACCATCTTTATTGTGCTACTATTGAGAATATACACACACCAAGTATACAGGGTGGAATTTTGTAATGCCACCCGGAGGGAAAGTACTCTAAATATTTGATATAGATGATTTTAGTCAAAGGAAACATTCCTTTATTTTAAGAAAGAAACAAAGCTCAATTCAGAGGTTTTCAGAAATTCGCTTGCCATACTCCCTGCAGGTGGCATCACACTTATATCAATGTTATAAAGCTGTAGAGTTTGTTTGTTTGGTTGAACGCGCTAATCTCAGGCACTTTTGGTCCGATTTTTTTTTTTTTGATACTCCATTATTCAGAAAGGCTAGGCTATATAAAATCACGCTAAGTCTAATAGGAGCTGAGTAGTGACTAAACAAAGATCCACGAGAGCCAAGCCCCGCGCGAAACTTACGAGTAGTACATAATACTAGCATAAAATATGCAAAAGTCTGGCTATCCAGACTTTTGCCGTTTTAGCCGTTTTGGTAAGAAACATCTATATATTTTTTACTAAAACGGCCAAAAGCATATGTATGAAAGTTAGCACATAGATAAATTATAGTCTAGATTAGCACATAGGCTATTTATTACCGACATACCACACACAGGGGGAGCTGGAGGCGGAAATTAGTTTAATATTAAATTTAGTGTTTCAATGATTCAATTTCCCTCCTACACATTCGCTCTCAAATTTTAGGATGGTGCCTGGCAGGTCATGTCCTAACCTTGCAGTATTGTTACTTACAATTTATATTTATATAATTGCAGCAATTGAATAATACCTACTTACCTAAGCTTGGTGTTGAAATCACAATTGCTAATGTTCCCACTGTACAATATTATCTAATACCCATCATCCGAAACGAGACACAAGTTTTGCAAGTCCATAATGGTGTAGGGCTAAAGACGTTAGATTACCATCGTTAACACGCAGTGTGCTGCAGCGTTGACTAATATGCGCCTTAATTATGCAACATAAGAAGTTATTTTTGTACGTAAATGACTATTTATAATGTAATTTAGGACTATTTAGGCCGGTAGACCTTTCTATTAAAGAATATTTAAAATAGTATTACAGTCTATTCTGACTTTTAACGAGGTTAATTGACAAGTAAAGATTTACAATCGTAGAAAATATATAGCTATAAGATAAGTTTAATTTATAAATTTCTTTTTTTTCTTTTACATTCAATCTACTTACTATCCTTTAACACCCTCATTATTACATTTTCTAAACGAAATGCCAATTTCTACCATTTTAAAACTTATACTGTAAAGGCGACTCATTTTTAGATTCAGAAATTTCTGACAGTTGACGACAATTGACAGTTGACGTAACAGAAATTCGTATGTTTCTGCACATTAAGAAATAAACAGGCAAGGTAAGGCAGGTGTCTTAACTATATTGCCGATGACGTCAGTATCGTAAATAATACAAAAAACTTCTCTCCTTCAGTGAAACGAAAGTCAACAAGTTTTTGAAGCTTGCTTCAAAAGCTTACTACAAAAGCTTGAAATTCAGCTTACCCCAGATAGCAACAAGAATATTAACTTTCTTCAAACAACCTGCCAGACAGGTTCTACGCCATTCTAAAGTAACAATGAAACCTTATTTATCGCTTACATACTACCGGCTAGTTTGTTGTTTGTTTAAACAACGGTTCGGACTTGCCGCAAAAATGTCAATGGACGCACTGTTGAAGAGAGAGAGTTCAGATACCTTTATACTCTGTGGTTCAGAGGCCATCGCAACCATAGATATATAGCGCGTGAATCCTAGGTCTATGATCGCAACATTGTATTGTTACGCTCAAAGATATTAAGCAAAGTTCGGTGAAGACAGTTTATAGATGGGTGACCGTTCATGGCATTTTTATTCTCGTGTCCGTGTTTCGGAAGGCACGTGCCGTCGTTGGTCTCGGCAACCACTCAACGTGGTAAAGTTCACCACTCAAGTTGGAAGCCATTTATATGACTTGATAAAATCCAACACCCGAGTCTGCCTCAAGTCTATTCGACAAAAATGGATCCTTTCATTAATTCTATAATACTGCCGGCTTACTTGAACAACAGTTCCGATTTTCCACAAAATGTCAATGGACTCATTGTTGAAAATTTTGTATTATTTACTTATCTAAAAACATTTAGAGGTCCTGCATTTCTATCGGTGTATTCTTTGACTAATATAATTTTAATTATTACATGATGCCATTTTTTAATTATTTCACCACTTTTTAATATTTTATTTTTTTATTGTGTTAGGTTGTAAATATTGTTTATTTTTCTTTTTAATTTAAGTTAGTTGATATTCTTAGTTTAATATAGTTTCTATCGTTGTAATTAATAAATAATTTAAGTCTTTAACTCCTAAATTCATTATTATTTAATATTAATTAACTATTTGCAATAGTGTGTGTTTTTTTTAGTTTTTTTCAGTTTCATTTTATCACTTCCAGAAAATTTAGATATATCGACCTGAACCACTTCTCTGATTATATAGAAATTTCAGACAGTCTTTGACAACTAGTGTATATACTACCTACTTATATAGTTAACTACTTTTACTAATAAGTTTGGTATACGTATAATTAATTTAGATTAACAATAAGTATAATTGATAATTAAGTATTTTAACAAGTGATAATTAAGTAATTATGTACCTACTTATAGAATTCGTGTAATACTTGTTGTAGTAATAAACGTAAGTACAAATGCGCACAAAATAAATACTAAATTTATTGTGTTCTAAGAACTGATATACGCTAACGATGACGTAATGACTTAATTAAGGATTGCATACAATTCTGCGTTGTAAGACTTTTTGCCAAATGCCAAGAGTTTTTGGATTAATTTGATTTGCTCGTCTTGACTAGAACTCTAGTCGGTAAATTATATCAATCCTAAAAGTTAATTTAATAAAAAAAAGTCATAGTAGTAGAGCAAATAAGGTTGTGATTATTTTACTATAATGGTTAAAATACTAGTTATTTTACCCAGTAAATACCTAGGCAGCGATAAAAATCATTTGTGTAGGTGTATTGCACAAGAAGTGTCTGGAAAGGGCCACATAGACTTTCAGTTTGCCGGACGATGACGGCCTATCGACGGTTAGGCGTGGAAAGCCGTCTATAGTCTATAACTATAGCGAACGCATCGAACTGATAGTCTGTGGGGCCCTTAACAAATATTTTTTACCCCAAAAAGGATAGGTTTGCTTACGACGTTGAGTTTATCATAAGTGGAACGTCGTAAAACAGCCCGGAGTTTGGAAAAGTGCCCGGTGATTACGTGGGACCCAACATAGCTGGACAAATGTAGGTCTGAGGCATCTCTATCTACCACTTTGGAAATAAAGGAGTGACGTACATTTTTATGAATATGTATCCTCTCCGTTTGGTGAACTTTGGACCATAAAATAGGAACTTTATACTTCCTAAAATATTGAAACAGGTACATATTATTATTATATAGAAGACTGTGTAGTTTCAAAGGCGGTCTTCGTGTCTAGTGGTTGAGGTAACTGGTAGAGTGAGGTAAGTACAGAAACGGAAAGGTTCATCAAGGAGTAAAGATATATAAGATAATGGCAAGATTATGTAGTGATGATGACGATGACAAAATATAATCATCCGAAATTATTATATCTATGTTTGTTAGCCATTTTGAATGGTAGGTAAACGAACTTCCATTAGACTTAAATACTGTTAACTCATCATAGTAATACACAATTATACAGCTTTGCCATATTGTGAATAACTTAGTGAATAATTTAGTTATTTTCTCTGTAGATAAACGTGCGTGACAAACCGGTGGAGAATGGCAAATGGGGACCTTTGCAACAAGGTCACCGCTTGCTTAACTCTATAGTCTGTTATTTCATGTTTATGATTCATAGGTGAGAAATATTGACCCTAATATCCTGTTGAAACAAATCTCTTTGGAAAGGCATAAACTGAACTAATGAAGCTGGCAATGTGCACTGATTAGGTAGGTACAATTTTTTTTTAAAGTTCGAATTTTAAATTAAGTCTTGATAAAAAGTTTCGAAACATGCCGTTTTTAATACATTTGCATATAAATAATATATATATGAAGACTTTTTGGTGCTTTTAAACGGTTTCTTACAGAAACAAAACATTGTACATATAATTAAATCGCAATGTCGGAACTCTACATAACTTAACATAATTATGTAAATTTAAAGGATCATAATTAATAATTACTATAGTACAAAAATTTACAATTATACTTACAATAAATTTATAAGGTCATTCAAAAATCACACGTAACGTTGCATCCTGTACTTTTTGTCCACAAAAACGAACTTCTTGTACTAGGTGTGTTCAAATTCATACAAAACCCAGTGGTTCACAAGCACAACACAATACCGTTAGTTTAACAACTTGACATCACAGAAAACAGACTAAATTTACAAAAAATCACAGTAAATAACACTTTTTAAGTAAACACAGAGCTACATAATTATTTTTTATGTAATATTGTTTAGTCCACACGTTATTACAATTAAAACTTAACTAAAAATCTCTTTGTAGCCCGCCACCATGGAATTGAGCTCAACAACTGACAACTTATGTTTACGTTACGTTCCATTGACATGATTTCCTGTCTCTTTCTAACCAAAATTATGACTCAATGAAAGAAAGAGACAGATTAATATAACCGTAATGCGATTATTGCACGCAACTGCAGCGCCTCTGGTGATAAGAAGTGGAACTATTAAGCGAGTAAGTTTTGATGGAATCGATAACTTGGTTAGTACGTTTGTAGCTCGATAGATAGCGCGCATTTTGGACCTTAGTATGTATGTACGTATCAAGTGTGTTACTCGATAGATGTCAGTACTATAATTGATAGGTATAAAAATTATAGGTAGGTACCTATAATTTGACAGAATGTGTAAAGATGTATTTTATGGGAAATACTACCCTTCCACAGAATATCCCACCTCCATGTCCACCACTGTAATTCCTGTAAGCCAGGATTAAGGATAACGATGACCACCAGTGGGACGTTTATGGATAGACGTGATGATGATGATAAGGGTGTTCCATTAAATATGAGATGTAATTTTGCCGAATTGTACCCTCTTTGGTGAGGTTTTGCTGGACTTCCTACCTCGGCCCCCTAATCTCACGTAAAATATTCAAATTGTGTATTTGTCGTCCACTGCTGGACATAGGCCTCACCTAAATTCCACCATAGCGAGTAATTTTGTGGTCAAAATACTAAAAAAAATATATTCTTAATCGTTTTTATTTAAGGCCATTTAAAACCAAGTTAAACAGGTATTTATTATGTTAGGTTTAGTTATATTTTAGTGAAAAAACATGATGTACTCAATTTTGTCAAATTTTCAATCAAAATTTTACACTGAATAAAAAACTATTTCATGTTTTCTCATCGAAACACGTCTTGTGTCCTCCGCCCACATACGATTTTTAAGAAAACTAAACGCCCTAGCGTCTGGCTACCAATTGAAAGTCTCATAAGTCTCCCGATTACTGCCGCTCTAATGCTATGCCGACGAGAGATTGTAGTGCATCAAAAGCGACACAGGCTTTCAGAATCGACATTACCATCAGTAATATTTTTATATACTTTTATTTAATTTACATGGAGCGAGATCCTGGTGGTTTGTACTACAGGTTTAACACCTTTAATAGACACATGCCCCCTGATTCTGAGCTGTCGAAAAATTTTCGGCCCGGAAATGTCAATGTAATTCAAGTTAAAAAACATAATGTTAACGAAATAAATGGTTGTAGAAAAACATCTTAAATTAATCAGTTTTTATTTTCTATACGGTAGACTATTTTCTAACATTAAATAACTTAAGCCGTAAAAATACGTCATAGTTAGATTCGTAAAAGTTTACGATCCGAGAGCAATCCGACGAGTCTCAGAATCAGGGTTCAGCTTCTCACATAATCTTTACTATGAATTGTTACACTATAAAATGTACGTTGACTTAATTGAATTGTATTGTGAGGAGAAATAAAGATATAAGTACATATTATTATATTTATGTATTATTATTATTATTGAAAAGTGCGATAACTAAGAAATTCATAGGTCTTAGAAGACACGAATACATAAGCAGTAAAACAAAAAAGTTTTTGGGTGAAATTTTGAACCTAGAATACGCACCAATTGCACAATAATATTACCCGATCGTCTCTTAAAATACTATAGTGCCGAAATCTACATAGAAGACAGTAAATAAATACAATGCTTAATTTTAATCGAATTTCAATCGGAAATCGGAACAACTCTGCCTACATGAGTGTGGTACAGCCGTGATAATCGTTATGTAATGTTGTTATAAATTTATTGCACGTAGGACTCAAACACGCAACACCGAGCACATTTCAAATGACGTTCACTTTTTCCGCTGCGCCATCCATCCGTGCAGTCAATATAAAACAACAACAACAGACAACACGTGTTGTTGACGCTGAGTTCGCTCATCGACTGCGTCTCCGCAATGCAGCCGATAGCTGCGCACGCGTCGATCATTTCACTCTCTATAGACATTGGTTAACAACATTTGATTCTACTTCCTTTGAAATAGTTTAGAAATATTATTAATTACTACATTTAGGATGGTTGCTTTTAGCCCTTTATTTGTGGTACGTTGTTTAATACAAAGACCCGTTGATATTTAATTTTTATCTACAAATATTTATGTGTATGTTTAATTCACAAAGGGACTTTTTTTTAAACTTTACTCACATTATTCTCTAATAATGTTCAAATTATAACAACAATTATATCATGATCAACATCAACAGCAACATTTACATCCCACTGCTGGGCTTAATACATGTCTTGTAAACATAATCACCCAATTTTAAACACCCAACATTGGAGAACAGTTAGTACATACTATCACATTGACAGAGTGTATCAGTAAAAGCAAACAGAAAACAATTCAATACCAATTGGTACATAAATGAACCGCAATTGGCAACAAAAATCCAAACAGATTTTACATTCTTGTTATTCTTGTACAAATTAGAAACAACATCAATATAACTTAAGAGCGTATTTACAAACAGAGTGTTTGCTACACTTTTTAGAATTACCTGAAAGTGTATTGAAAAGTAGGTACTTAACCGTAATGCTTACAACTTAACTTATAGCTATCCCGTTACCTAATAATATCAGACATTTTCATCACATAAAAAAGTAGCTTCATCGTACGGAGCTCTCAATGTGCGATACCAACTTGCACTTGACCGGTTTTTTAGCATGGTTGCGAAAAAAACACAATAAAGCCGCTATCTACCGAAAAGAAAAAAGGGGAATAGAGAGGAAAAGTGAAACTGAAATTTGGACACGTTCCCAAACTGCGAACTTGAACAACTTGACTGGCCTGTTGGTCTAGTGGTTAGTGGCCCTGACTGCTAAACCGGAGGTCGTGGGTTCGATCCCCACCCAGGATAAATCTTTGTGTGATGAGCATAAAGGTTTGTTCTGTGTCTGGGTGTAATTTATCTATAATATGTATGTATTTACAAAAAAAAAAAATATTTAAGTAGTATATCAGTTGTGGAGTACCCATAACACAAGCAAATATAATTGCTTACTTTGGGACTAGATGGCGCTGTGTAAATGTGGTAGAATATTATAATATTATATTCAACTTGCTCAACGAAGATTTAATTTTCACCCGGGAATTCAACTAAGAACCTCTTACGGACACTACCGATGGGTCACCAAAGATGTTTTTACAAGAAATGACTGTCGATTTGACCCGTATTATAATATTTCGTAAGCTCAACACGGTTATATAAATATAATGGTATAATCTGCATTATGTGGTTTGAAACGATCAAAAAGATGTATTGTTATGACTGAGGTTTTATATAAAAAAGAAACTTTCGATTCAACATTCAAAACACGCATACAATTTGAATACTTCATTTGTATTACATGATTTACATCTACACACATTATCAACTTTGTCTGTTGGTTACTTCGTTAATTATATCTAAAAGTAGAATAAATGCTGTGAAAATGAGAGCTTTGAGAAGTATGATTGGGGTAAATTTGAGTGATAGAATAAGAAATAGTGAAGTTAAAAACGGATATAGACTGCATGAAAGACTTTGAAGACTGAAGTTGACAAGAGTCTAAAAAAGGACATAACCTAGCTTATTCTATACCTAAAATTTTATGCAATATTGTGAAAATAAAAAAATCTGAAGAGATCACTGGGACGCTACCCTATGCACTAGTCTGACCAGAATATCTGCACCACACAATGACACCAAACTATACGATGCTGTTCACGTTGCTATTATACATAGGTATAGATAGCATAACATTGTTAAAGATAGAGAAATGACTGAAGTTCACAATTCTTAGCACTGAAGAAATCTCGCTGAGGAGAGAACCCCTGAGAAGCCGAGCTGCCCCCTGATTCTATGCTGTCGGAAAATTTTCGGCACGAAATGTCAGTGTAATTAAAGTTAAAAAACAGAATGTTAAAGAAATAAATGGTTGTAGGAAAAAACCTTAAATTAATCAGATTTTAATTTTCTATACGGTAGACTATTTTCTAACATGAAATAACTTAAGCCGTAAAAATACGTCGTACTAAGATTCGTAAAAGTTTACGATCCGGGAGCAATCCGACGAGTCAGAATCAGGGGGCTGGTCACTAGTTTCATTATAAAATACGCGCAGGTAAAATCACAGGTAGTAACGTATTGCGTAAATCATCTAGTAAAAACACTGTCACTATTCATTTCCTTCCTATGAAAATAACCCAATGTTTATGATCCCCACTATTTTCCCGGTGGGGGCTAGGCGCCGGCGTACTACGGAAAAAAGTAAAAATACTATCGTTAGTCATTAATAACAACGCAAGCGCTCAGCGCACTTTTTTCCGACCATTTCTAAAACCGAAACCGTCACGATCGCACGCGTCTCAAAATATTCTTTTTTTCAAAATCGTACCACAGACTTTTACCGCGTTTTTATTGACAGTTACGATGATTAATAGTGATGTTTATGAATCGTTAAATATCGATACGTATCGTCGCGTAATTTACGCGTAACAAAACGTAAATTGTGCGTGGAAGGTGGATGGTGGATAATGTTAATTGATCTCGTGTAAAATGATGACTATGACGCGAGCTATCTGTTGTGTTTTAATTGTCTTTGTGACGATATTTATGGACAATTGTGATGGGTACAGCCCTAGAGGTAAGACACATTTTACCTTTATAACAATATTGTAAGAAAGAATTGTCCTCTATTTAACGTTTGAGTCTGGTTTTCCTATTTCATGTGGATCTAAGGTAATTTCGTCTGAAAACATTTATTTAATTATTTAAAAAAGCAATACCTATTCTCACTTCGTATTAGGTACCTAAATTAATCGTAATTTAAATATTTCTTTACCATATTTCACAAAACTATTTTTCATTCAAATCATAATAATAGATCTTAGATGAAAACGGCTAAATCATTTACAATATTTTTCTGTCACCAATGAAAATTACTTAAATGCTAATTTTTTTTTTGAAAAAGTATAAGAATTCCCAAATCAAAATCCCAAGTTTTCGAATCAAAATTCAAAGCAGGGTTGTGTTTTAACAAACCTACATAGCGAACACAAAGTATACCCAGAATCAGAACACCATTTAATTTTGTTGACCAAAGCCATATTCCTCATATTGGTGCTGATAGAACTGAACCTGAACCAAACAGAACTCGAGCATTCACTGTTTTAAAAAACGTTAAACTAAACAACAAATACAGCCACGATACGAGTATGAGCCAAACATCGCGACAAACCTTTACACGAGTTTTCATTCAAATTTAGAGGCTAGCAAGAATGCTCGTTAAAAAGCTTGCGTTTATTTTTTAATAAATAGTAAGCAAATTGGATAAATAAGGTAACTTTTACAAAAGACTGCCCACATTAAATGGCAAGGCTAGTTACTCTATGTCATACTGAAAGACATTATTAAGACAAGGTATGCGTTTTTACAGTATTGCCAATTAATTTAAAATATTTATAAAACAAGAAAGTTACATGACATTACAATAAACGCAATATAAAGTAATAAAATAATCACAGATTTATCTCTAGCGAAAACATAATTTACAATTTGTCATTACATACTTCAAAATTCTAAAATTAACGTCAATGAGTAAGCAATTTGTTGTGAGAGGCTTAGAGCTTTAGGTGTAGTACTTATTGTATCTTTCAATATTATCATTAAATGCTTAACAAATGGCAAGCAAACTTTCATTATTTGCACTTCATTTAACCACAAGGATTAGTACGTGAACGCTAAGAGCGGTTACACATTTGACGTTAAATACGCTAGTGTAGAGGATACCGCAACTAGAATAACATTGTGTTGTGTTCCTGCTGGTGAGTAGTGGTATGCAGAGCTCATTGGGGAGGGATGGGGTTTTAAAGAGTCGGAAACGCGTATGTGATGCCTCTGGTGGTGCAGGCGTCCATAGTCTACGATAACCGCGTTCAATAAGGCGGATCGTAAACATAAAAAAATTACGCATCCGCATTTGGTTGACAAGGAAGCATTGATACTGCAAGCTCATGCGTAATTCCAAGTACAAGCGTATTTACGCAGCCGAATGTGTAATCACCGTTAAATATTGATGCTATAGTTATTTTGCGCGAATCTTATGAAATTTTTATCCGAAACTTCGGAATTCGTGTCATGAAATGACAGGCCCTGATTTGATTATGAATGTTTCAATAGATGGTTTGAAAAAAGAGCTCAATAAATTGAGGTAAGCATAAAAAATATTTAAGCTAAATGTGATGAGATGGGATGAGAAATTCTGACAGCTTACAAGCAATTAACAATAGCACATTAATATCAGTGCAAATAAATTATCTCCAATAAAATCTAAATGTAAAAAGATATCTCCAATCAATTAATAAAGATTGTATCTTCTTATATCTTCAGCTACTGGTTCAACTACTTAGGTACTGAGACTTATTCACTTTTTTAATTTTGTGTCTTGGAGGAGTAACGGAAGTGTCAACGGCTGATGTGCAGGATTCGTATCCTGAATCAGTATAGCACAAAATATTTTTTTTTTGTTACACCTAAAATTTAAGACATGGAATACTGTCAGATAGCCATTTCACTTTTCTGCTTAAGCAGTTTTTAACTGTCCAATATATGTAAGTGCTGACTAGAACTTCCCAATAAAGCCGGAAATTACTTGAAGAGGTGACGCTTTCTTTAGTGTGTAACATTAAGTTGTAACATATAATACATCAATGGGGTATAATACATCATTACAAAAAACTTTATTCCGAAAGTCAGAACGATGAAAAAAATTCCGATTTTCATAATTCCGAATGGTTCAAAATTCCGAATATATATATATTTTTTTAAATAATTAAGAATACATAATGTCACTGCCCCATCTCAACCCGTGGGTGTCGTAAAAGGCGACTAAGGGAGTAACCTTATGCAGACGAGAGCACAGCAAGAAAAGGAAAATTCGAAACGAACCCTATACCAACCCATCTAGCCAGCGTGGTATAGTAGGCTAAATTCCCTCCACATTCTTTGGAGGAGACCCGTGCCCAGCAGTGGGACGTTTATGGATTGTAGTGACGAATGCTGAATAGCACAAAAAACTATACGATGAAGTACATTTTTGCAGTGTGCAACTATAATTGTTAAAATAAAGGGCATCAAGCTTAACCTTTTTTTTTTGCCTAACCTAACTTAGCCAAACTGCTCACAACTACGCGTCGCTATAACTATTCGATTTCAAGGTAAGGGTTACGATTCTAAGCTAATCTAACTTGCTATATAATGGGATTTTGATTTAACGGAATTATGGAGGACAACGGAATATAAAAAACCGAATAGTGGAATTTAGTTTTGCGGAATATTTGGATGTTCTCATATTATACGTTGTTATAATTTTTACAATGTAACATACTCGTATTGCTAGCTATAATTTGATTAAGAATCTAGTCTACTAATTTATCATAGTGAATCTAGATTGGAAATAAGAGTTATTACGGGATTATTGTCTGCGATCATTTAAAGGGAAAACCACTAGTTAGCCTTCGATATAAATATTGTGAATAGAAAAGTGAAACTTCTGATTCGTCTAACAAAACAGTATTATACACCATTGACGTTTATTATTTGAGTAAGATTTATGAGTTATTGTGCGGCGTTTTGAACTACTGGTACTAATCTCAATCAATCTCATTGTTGGCTGATGCAAAATTAGTTTTAGTGTCGATTCAATTTCATTTGAAACCTTGATTTCGTCATCGTGGCGGTTAAGGCGGTCGCTTTATCGCTAACATCGCCGTGACGATTGATGCAGGCTCGATTCTGATTCGAAAACTATTTGAGTAATTCATTTGCTGCTTGCTATTGCTAGACATCATTACTACGTTTTGGGATCTTTTATATATAAAAAAATTCATATAGTCCTCAATATACTAGACCTAAACAAACACGACCTTAAAACTAAACTTACCAAATGGCTTTTACAACAAGACTATGCAAGTACGGAATCACTCCTGAAATATATCCTCTAAATTCTTATGAAAACACGCACCCAAACACACAAACATACACACATACACACACTACACACAATCACCCTTCAAACACTTATACACTGACACCCACACTATAAACACAAAGAATCAACACTACTCCTAATCTAATTTTATTTGTTCTACGGCCGAACCCTGTCTCTTATGTTACAGGTTTTTACCTAGTTTAAGAGGCAGAGTCCATATTTGAATGTACATAGATACTAAGCCCACATTGTACTGAAGAAACAAGTTACACTGGTATCTTGTTTCTTCATTAAACTGAAACTGTACAACTGTGTCTATGTAATTTTTTTGCACAAATAAACATTATTATTATTAAAAAAAAAAAAAAAAAAAAAAAGATATCCGTTTTATATTTGGGTGACTTTGTGGCCGTTAATTTGTTTATTTGTAAAGTTTAGCGCGACACGGGGTTTTGTCTTTTATTAAAAATATTGTTTAAAAATGGTTTAACGTTCTGTGAAGTACATTGATAGTTATATAACAGTCACCTGAGGGTTAGCGGTTACCGCCATTCATGGACGTTGGTAATACAGGGCACAGCCAAGCCACTGCCTACTCTTTAAACCTCATCTAAAGAAGGACAAAATATTTAGCCTATTTACTCGTTTTCACGCTCGGTTTTACAAAAATGTATGAAATTCCTATCAAACAAAACTACTCAGTTTGGTATTTAGATAATTAATTGGTTACGTTCAATTAAATCATGGTGGCGCGGCGGCAGTATATATCATTTCTCTGTATCAGCTTGCAGTCTGAAAAAAAATCCAATTAATAGCAATAGACTCAACCCCTATAACATTGGACTTATAGAACCTGAAGTGTGTCTGATACCCTTCTGTCTATCTTTTTGAAAAAACACATGATTCTATCTTTTATATACATTTAAGTTTAGGTACCAACTTATTATATGTACCTATTGCATTATCATCATTATAAATTCGAAAATCCTATAGGATGAATTAGGACAGTTCCATAAAAAAGGTAATAAGGTATAACGTACTACATACGTTCATAATGGTTGCAGTTCATTTATTTACAATCTATGTAATTAATCATCTCGTGTCTCAATATATTTATCGATCTAAGTTACACAACAATAACAAGCGATATAACTATATTCAATATCTGAACACCTGTCAAACTGACAGCTAAGTTTATAATCACAAAAGGCATATTGGATAACACCAACCAAAATGGAGGCCAACAAAAACATTCACTGTGTTCAATTTTTACCATTATTAGACAGGGAATTACCGAATTGGTTGTCACTGTTACATTTATTATGAAACATGGAATGTTTCGGAGGAAAGCTGGTGCAAAAACGTTGGCAGCAGTTGGGCCACATGACGTCACAATAGTTCAATTTCTCGATTCGCATCGTTCAACGTCGGCCCGTCCGATTCTTACCGTTTCGTGATCGATACAATTAATTTTATATTTTTGATTTGAGTTTTAGAAACTACTGGTTGTACAGAAGCGCGGTTGCAGCTATTAACATCTTAATCGATTTATTATTGGCCTGGAAACTTTTTATTACAAACACTAAAATACTTAATCCTAACCAGATTTTGTTAATTGATTCATTCCACTGTTTCGTAATCGTACCATAATGCATTTCCACGGCAAATTCCAAAGTACTTTCATAGGAACTGTTTGTTGTTGTCTATATCTGTTATCATTGTTAACAACCGAATCCAAGTTACATTATTCGTAGCGATTGAGTATCAGTGGCTAGACTAGAATGTCTCTTCTCACAAAAACAGATTAAAACCGAGAGAATATTAGCCTGATTAAAACCGAGCAATTGCTATAAGTATATTAGTATTTTCTGACAACCTGCTTATGATACCTGGTGATCAAAATATCTGAACATGATTTTAATTACATAGTTACCTACGTCTACTGAATAACATCGCAAGAAACATTTTTATGTCCCTCTGTCTTTGAAAGCCTATTCTCTGACGTCTTTTTTGTACGACTATCGCTGACATTACGTCATACTCGTACTTTGTTTATTAATTAAGCACAATACAATATAACTCGGTGAATGATCCATTTACAGACAACAAAACCGATATTTCCATTCATCAGTTACATAACCTCGCTTTCATTTTCACACCATCTAAATAATGTCCCGTAAGTCCTTTCACACTGTTGTCCAGTATAAAAAGTGAACAATCGATACTTAGAATCGATATCATTTCGATACATTCATCATTGAACAAAGCGAGCACTTTTCACCCCAAGTTTCTTGCACATTAATGACAGATGTGTTTGTAAAACACCAGAGACGCATGTGAAATACTATTGTTTATGTTTTCCTTGTTCGCACTGGGATTGTTTATTTGTTTTAAGACGTTTAGATGTCGATGACAGGTAGTCTATACTTACCTTATGTACCTTGAGCAGAGATTGATGAAGTGCCCTCCACACTACAAAAGCCTGCCGCTATAATAACTCTATCTCGATAGTCTTTTATTTCTTTTCGTGGGTTTACTGGAGAGCTGTGTTTTCCTAGGTAACCAAGGCAACAATTTCATTATAATGTTAAGAAAGCTATTATGTTTTCTCTCCAAAAAGCGACAGGTATAGAATGCCTTGGGAATTCAATCACAAAAATATTGTTACAAATAAACCTAGAATATATAAATCAACAAGTACAAAATAATTCACCAACACTCATAGCAGTCAATGTTGTAATTTCTAAGAACATCTTAACTAATTGGAAGTAAGTGTATAATAGTACGTCACTTTCGTTACTCGAATTGAGCCATTACTTGGACTAGCGAGAGAGGAACAATAAATAATAAGCAAGCTATTATTCTACTATTAAATAATATTTACGACAATCATTATATGTTATTATGTTCTTAGCTGTAAAATAACTTTTCTATAATAGAATTGTCGTGAGTTTAGTGTAAGTTTTACGTGACATTCACTGCTTTACTGTATGCATCTACTGAACATAATTTCGTTGCGGGTTTCAAGATAGTAGGTTAGGCATTCTATGAGTCTCCCGAGTGTCGCAACTCGGAGTTCTCATGGGTCCTCACTGTTAATCCTGGCTTAAAGGAGTTGCATGAGGAGGAGATTGTTACGTTTTTATAATATTACTATTTTACTCTATTTAGACTGGCCTGTTGGTCTAGTGGTACTGCTAAGCCAGAGGTCGTGTGTTCGATCCCCACCCAGGACAAATCTTTGTGTGATGAGCATAAAGGTTTGTTCTGTGTCTGGGTGTAATTTATCTATTATATGTATGTATTTACAAAAAAAAAATGTATTTAATTAGTATATCAGTTGTTGAGTACCCATAACACAAGCAAATGTAATTGCTTACTCTGGGACTAGGTGGCGCTGTGTAAATGTGGTAGAATATTATTATTATTATTTGGTTTTTTTAAGACCCATAAGAAATGTCTAAGATTTTTTATCGTTTTTTTTTACTGATGCTAACAGACGAGGTTTTTGCGTCTTACCTCAAATAGATCAAAATAAAACATAGAGTTTAGTAGCATTATAACTCTGGTCCACTCCTTTGCGTCACTGTGTGATGATATACCATGTAATTGTATAATCAGAGTGTTATAATATGGCGTGCAGAAACACGGAATTCGCATCAGAGATCGCAACTAATTTGCAATGGAGCGTGGCGTGCGTGTGAAAGTAAAAGTATAACGACAAGTAGGAAATACCCTTGACCGCAGACGCTATTATGTCCACGTTTGACACCATATTGCCCACATGTGGGCTAACGTTACAGACAAAACGGTATTTACTGAGTTTAGTCTCTTATTTTGTTTTCGAAGTAAGAAATGTCGTAAATTGGTTTTATTAAATCTTCTACAGGTTTAGTTTGTAGGGTCTAGAATCTGTGTCGTATTTAAATTTGGGTTCAATTTCGATAAAAAAGGCATATAATCCTGAAATACACAGATAGTTCTTCTGAGTTTATATCAAAGAATCCATTAGGCATTAAGTTGGCTTGTTCAATGATTTATAATGTCGTAGGATGATTTGATTATTTTGAATTCACATTCGATAACACGAATAATTAGATAATGGTGAAAACGTCTCAAAAGAAAAGCCACAATGATCCGTGTTTTCGCAAAATCCTTGAGAATTTCGCAAAAAATTAAATAATGTATAAGAAGATAAGAAGTCATTTATGTCATATTACCGTACTCAGAGACGTAACTTAACTTTAAAGTTCATGTAGTAAAAACGTGTAATACTTAAGTTGATACGCATAAAGACGATTATTCAATGAAAATATTGTGAAATGACAGATTACTGCTAATTGACGTCTCTGAGTGCGGCCGTTAGTGTCGTTTTTAAATAAATGTGTGAGGTTCCTGGTGACCAGCTCGCGGCTGCGGCGTGTAGTTCAAAGACCTATGAAGCTCCAATTACCAGGTAGTAATAAAGGAATAACGTAATACAAGCGACGTGCCCCCAAGTAATGTTAGATGTCAGTTTCTCAACTTTCTCCGCGGGGTCGCGGGTTCGATGCCTGCCCGATGACACTGAATGTCACCGCTACACATTTCTAACAACAAATTACTTATTATTTACAGTTTTACACTCACAATTATGTTTTTATTAGATTTTAACGACGTGTGAGGTCATAAAGATGTAACCATGTGTAATTAAATAAATAACATCATGTGCGAGTGCTTTGATAATCTTTTAAATGAACTAGTAGTTAACACGTTTATATTTTTATTAATTAGTGTTATGTTTGTAAAGGCATTCAATAGAAAGAGTTTGTAAGTTGCCAATTATCTTTTGTAAGAAAAAATATAAAGAAGAAAATAATTGTAGGTAATATTTTATCTATGTTTTATCTTTAAACTAGAAGTTGCGTGGGGTTTCTCTCCCATCATTCTTTATTTGTCTACTGCTCAGCTCTTATTGGCTGTTGCGTGATGTTATCATCACCATCATCATCTCAGCCTAGATGTCCACTGCTGGACATAGGCCTCTCCCAGCACGCGCCATAACACTCATATATAAGATACTGCGTGATGTTATATATGACCTTCCTCGATAAAAGGGCTATCCAACACTAAAAATATTTTTTAAATCGGACCAGTAGTTTCTGAGATCTTAGCGTTCAAACAAACAAACTCCTGTAGAGTTTATAATATTAGTATAAATAGTAAAGAGAAAAAGTAGGTAATAAGACTGTTATACTGCGACACATTACATATCACTAACTAACGTCGTCGTGTGAAAGAGATGCCGTATTAAAAAACTAGTACAAACAAAAAAGACAGCTAGTATTTCTCAGTTACACTTAGCAAATTGCATTCAAAAGCTTCAGACCCCAATATGAGTGTATTACGATTTACAGTTTTCGTGTGTTTTAACATTCTTTAGTAAATTTAAACAGGTACTAATATTTTATTTTATTTATTTATTTAAACTTTATGCACAATATAGTACAAAACAGGGCTTAATGCCAAGGGCATTGTCTACCAGCCAACCTTAGGTTGATGCAGAGAAGAGCATGGTAGATGCAAGTGGAAGAGAATAATTTAAAGAAGCTAATATTATAATTGTGAAAGTTAGGATGGATGGCTGTATGGATATATTATGTTACTTAAACACGCCAGAACAGCTACTAAAAGGATGTTAATTAAATTTGATACTTAGGTAGATTTGTCTGGTATAGCATAGTCGTGGGGAAACCCACATACCCTAGAAGAAATTCTATGAGTAAGTCTGATCCACCAACCCGCACTAGGCCAGCGTGAGTGGATTATGGCCTAAACCCTCTCAGCTCTCTAGTTAGAGGAGAGGAGACCCGAGCCCAGCAGTGGGACTTAATGGATTGCCGATGATAATGATAATATCATTGGCAATCCATTAAGTCGACTGGCCTGTTGGTCTAGTGGTTAGTGACCCTGACTGCTAAACCGGAGGTCGTGGGTTCGATCCCCACCCAGGACAAATCTTTGTGTGATGAGCATAAAGGTTTGTTCTGTGTCTGGGTGTAATTTATCTATAATATGTAAGTATTTACAAAAAAAAAAATGTATTTAAGTAGTATATCAGTTGTTTAGTACCCATAACACAAGCAAATATAATTGCTTACTTTGGGACTAGATGGCGCTGTGTGAATGTGGTAGAATATTATTATTATTATTATTATAATAATATATGGGTTTCTGTTTACCGACAAACCACACAGATGGAGACACGGGCGGAAGCTAGTTTTATTTTTTGTTCTTGTCTATATCTACATCTATCCATCCATATTATTATTATTAAACTTGTAAATATAGCTGTCTTGATCTTTCAGATAAATGTATTTGAATCCTAGGCGATTCTTATCTGCCTTCCAGTTGCATAATCAAAAGTTATATAACCAACTATCAAACGTTTATAGCATTATAGCCTTTATTATAGTGTCGTAACCCTTTAATATTCAACACCTATAACTTCTAGTTTCCCATGACACTTCCTATGTTACGTAAACTGTTACTAACGAAGGGTTTATTCAGATAATTTTATGTGTGGCACGTCAAAGCGCAGTGGAATTAATTTTCACTGAGGAGCGTGACTTGGATTTATTTTTGTTTGGTGTTGAGTGTGAGAAGTGGCGATATCTCTCATAACCTTTCTTCACTACCCCAAAACGAACCACCAGGTTATGTGTTCTCACATTATTAAAGTTATCAAATTAGTTAACATTTATATTGCTGTCAAAAAAACGGCATTATATATGCTGTCGATCTTACTCTAATTGCGAAAAAAAAACTACTATCAATTTATGTCTTAACTTTCCTCAATTATAAAAATCATAGTCATCATTGAGTTTCATTCATCTAAACAAAAATATGGATTGTCAATGGTAATGTACCGAAGGAGTAATATCAATTTAAATCGACATTAAAAATACACACATTTAAAATTCATTACAGTAAATACACATTGAGGTTGTCATGCCAGTAGAATTAAACTAATTAAATTAGGTATATTATAATATATTTGGAACGTACTTATTTTAAATTATGAAGGTATGCAATTTTGATATAATTCTATTATTACTTTTTAATTGGTAGTCAAATAGTGTGATAAGCCTTTTAGGTCTAATTAAGCAACTAAACCTAATCGAAGATGAGATTATTTTTACAATAAATAACCTCTTGTTATCAGAATTCTACGACAACATTAAAATCGCTCCTCTTATGCCTTGCGTTGCATTACATTACGTCATACAGTAACACGTGTATGCACCTGTCATGGTGCAATACACCATGAGCTTAGCGTTACGTCACATGAAACAGAATAATGACCATGATTCTTTTTATCATTATTTTGGATTATAACAGTGGAAGAACAGCTTTATAATAATTAAGCTCATTGGGCCTTTTTTGGGGTTACTTTCTGGGTTTTACCACAAAACCTGATTATTTCAGTGAACAATCTTTCGCAATGATGTTATATGAAATTTATGTTAATATTGTAGCATTCTGCGTATCTTAGGTACTTAATTATAAATTTCGACATTCGGATTTTGAAATTCCGAGTAGGTAAAGTCCACCCAAGGAGAGGCAACTCGCAAAGATAAAAATTAAAAGACGTTGTACTTTAAAAGAATTTAAAATATTAAGATCAATTTTGTTGTTTTATATTCACAACCAATGATATTATACGGAACTCTTTTTTATTAAAACATCTTTGTTCACAACGCATCTCTCTTTCGTCTCTGTTCTGGTGAAGTGCTACTTAGTCACCACAAAGATACAGATATTAAATTGTATTGGGCCCTTTTAATAACTACAGACTATTTATTACTTGTAACTACGTTCACTTCCCAGGTCATTAAACTCATACATCCAGTAATAATACTCTCTATCGGACGGATAGCCTTAGGTTATACGATACTATAGTAATATACATTTTCTCGAAAGTAAAAGGTAGGAAGATCGATACAAGCGAGATGGAAAGCATTAACATCGATGTTTTCCGATCACGCGCCGATGCCGATATGCGCACGATTCGATTTGCGGCAAGTGTGTTTGTTCATCAGTTTTTTATCGAGCAAAAGCTTGAGGTTCAGATGCGAAATCCGGGTTTTTGAACTGTTTAATCGATTTCAAAATATGTACTTTATTTTTGTTTCATTTCGATCGTTTTATCGAAAATGGCTTTTTTTATCGATTGAGCTTTAGGTTACTGACTGTGACTGACTGTGGTGACTGTCTAAAAATCTTAGTACCACAAAACTACGAGCGTCATCATCAGTATCCGAATTGTAAAATAATGTCACAAATAAAAATTCTGATAGTCATCTTTAGCCTCCACCTATATCACTTTACCACAATATGCAACGTGACCTTGTTGGAGATGTGATCTTTTACCATGTAACACAGCTTTATAATTTATAGCTATACACTGCAGAGAGCTCGACACTGGCCAAATAGATACAGGGTTTTATTTCTCATATTATTTAGATAGCTTTTTAAACTTCCATTTTGAATTATGATAATGTGATATTTTAAGTAGTAAGTTGTAGTAGGAGCTAAGACTTCTAATCGCCTCTCACAACATTCCGGGAATTAAATTAAATGGAAACTCATTGCATTCTCAAAAAAAACTATCTTCTTCTCTTAAAGAATATAAACAACAACAATACAAAACTTCAGAAATATTTTTTTAATAGCTATAATAACAACAATAAAACAATTAAACGTATCCGGACACAAGTAAATCACGTACAACGTAACACCACGTAACAGAAATTACGCGAAATGCATAATTTAGTTATTGCGTAATAAACCCGTAATTATGTTTAAAAATGTCAAAATATTGTGCTGTTCTAACATCAACTGTGGCGTAACGGTGCCCAATAATTGAAACTTTCTTTACGATTGTCATTCAATTGATGTTTTTGTTGTTTCGTAATAAATTTAATTCATGATTGATGATATTAAATCATTGAACAGACAAACAACAAATTGATTTGATTAATAACTTATTTATTGTTAGAAACTCGTGAATGTTATAAATGACCGTGTAAGTTTGGACTTAATGATGAACAATCAATTATTGTTAACGTATTTATATTGGGAAGGGAAGATGATAATTAAGAAAATTAAAAATTTAATTTTATATTTTTAGAATAAAATTGAGGAAATTAGATAAAAATACTTTGTGAATAACAAAAGATCAAAAAGATCTGATAAACGCACTAGCATTGTAATTTAAATCTTTATGATGTACCTATGGGTAGTTGTACTCATAGTACACGTCATCTCCTAGATTTCAACAACAGAGTAACAAATCACAATATACTTACACAAGGGAAGGAAGAAAACTTAAATTGAATCGTTATATAATAATCTTTTATCTGTTTATTTATTCTATTATTACTTATATATTTTTTTATTCTATTATTACTTACTTACACTTGCACAATTATAAACACTACACACCAATTCAACTTTAACTATTTCTATTTTTCTTTATTATTATGTCGTTATCAAATTTGTTTTGTGTAATCTAATTTGTACCTACCTACTGTATAGTTTATTATTATTCTCTTCCTTTGCACTTCATCAAATCGGCACGGAACGACGGTTCCAGATGAAAATCAGCGTCAAGCACATAATAATGTGCTTGACAAATGCTGATCTGGTCACCTTTTTGAAGCGTGAGACGCATATCATTATTACCTGTTTTGTCTAATTTTATGTGTTTGAATTTGTGTACTGTATTTTGTGTCTTGCGTGTTCAAATAAACGTTTTTTCTTTCTTTCTTTCTTTCTTATAACTACCAACCCCTCTGGCTAGGACCAATATTTATTTATTTATTTATTTTTATTTATTTATTTATTTTTATTTATTTATTTTCCACGCTTACATCTATCATTACAGGTACCAGTACCCAATACAATAGTGTAACAACATGTGTAATATCTATTAATTTTCTTAAACTATGTATAACATGTGGCATATAAGGTTGCCTTTGTGAACTCACTCAGTGCACAACCAAACAAGTCTATGTGAGCAGCCACCAGGTTGAGAGTGCGCAGTGCACGTGGTAGTGGCGCTAAGTTCAGTAGGTTTGTGCGCCCGCGCGGCACCGCCAGCAGCGGCGGCGCCCGACGTCGCCACAAATACCTGTCCGGGACATTCAGACCGAGGAGCCCTAATATGCTGGGATTGTGTATGACCCCTCTAATAATTTTAAATAAATACAGTGCAAGTGCTAGCTCTCTTCTCACACCCAGCTCATTGTAACCAACCATACCTAACACAAATAGGGTTGGATACATGAGCGGGTAAAATTTATTTATTTATTTATTTATTTATTGGTTTACCAGTAGTTATTACACTAATACATTCATTACAAAACAGAACATAATATTAAGTTCTAAGTGCACAACTCGTGTAGGTAAACACCACATGCATAAAATATATTAAAGAAAAAAATTAAAATTATTGATAAAAGGAAACAAATATCGTAAGTCTTATAGCGTAGTTCCTATTTCTAAGTACAGCAGTTATATTATTATTAGTGGAAGAATACAATCAATCAATAGTAAGATTATGGACCTGGTTCCTAAATCGTTGAAATGATGTGCCAAATAGATCTATCTGTTTACTATAGTGGTTGTATAACTTACTTAGCCGTGAAACAGGGGAGTTAGAGCCTAAAACTGATTTTCGAAAAGGAGGATGTAGGAGCTTAATTGGTTTTCTAGGATATTTGTGAGGGATATTGAATTTTAATTTTGATAGTAGTTCCGAGCAATCTATATTGTTGTGTAATAATTTGAATAAAAATAAAAGATCTGAAGAGTTCCTGCGTTTTTCTAACGAGTCGATTTTAAAATGTTTGAGGCGTTTCAAATAGCTTGGTTGTTTTTTTGCAACACCTGTAGAGTAGGCTAGATGATATAAGAAACGCTTCTGGATTCGCTCAATTCTTAGGCTATGTGTGGCATAGTGAGGACGCCAAGCTACAATGCAATACTCAAGTATGCTTCTGACAAGACTATTATACAGTAAGATTTTAGTTTTGGGAGAACGAAATGACTTAATATTCCTAATAACAAAACCCAGCATTTTTGACGCTTTCTTTACGACAATGTCTATGTGAGGAACAAAGGTTAGTTTGGAATCTAGTATCACACCTAAATCTCGAACTGTGTCTATTCGACCAAGTGGTACGCCGTGTACATTATAGCTATAGTGTATCTTATTCAGTTTACGTGTAAAAGTTGTTTGAGAACATTTTTTAACATTTAGTTGCATATCGTTATAGCTACACCATTCCAGTAGTCTATTAATATCACTTTGAAGTAACAATGCATCAGTATTGGATTCTATTACACGAGCCATTTTTAAGTCATCTGCGAATAAGTACGGAGTAGAATAAAGGAAGCAATTAGGGAGATCGTTAATGAAAATATTAAACAGGATAGGTCCTAAATGTGAACCCTGTGGAACGCCTGAGGTAATTTTGAAAGTATTGGAACTATAACCGTCAGCCACAACGAAAAAAGTACGATTTACTAAGTATGAGTTAAGCCAATGAAGTAACGATCCAGCAAAGCCATATGATGATAGCTTTTGAACTAAAATATGGTGAGACACCTTATCAAAGGCTTTGCTAAAATCGGTGTACACTGCGTCCACTTGTTTATTAGCATCTACTGATTCCATAACATTCTCAACAAAGTCAACCAAATTACTGCATGTGGATCTAGCGGTAGTGAACCCGTGCTGGTAGCTTGACAAATACTTCCTAAAATAATTTTGAATAAAGGGACATATTAGTGCTTCAAAGGTCTTTGCCAGGGTTGGAAGAATCGATATTGGCCTATAACTGCTAACTATACTAGCTTCAAGATCAGTTTTAAGAATAGGAACGACTTTCGCAAGTTTCCATCGATCAGGAAAAACGCCAGACCCTAAAGACTGATTAAAAATAAAGCACATAGGGATTGCTAACTCATCAGCACACTCTTTTATAAAGCGTGGTGGAATATTGTCCGATCCTGGCCCCTTTGACGCATCAAGACTTTTAAGAATCTTGACTATTGCTTCTCTGTTAAAACTTAAATTGGAAAATGAGTCGGAATTATTCGAAGACGTATGCAAGTAAGAGGACATTGAAGATAGGCCATCGGATTGATTTACTGAGTTATAAACTGAAGAAAAGTAGCTACCAAACATATTACATATATCATCGCCATTATCGGCCACACTGTCACCGTTGGATAAGGATGCGGGATAAGTACTCTTACCGTTTCGCTTTGATTTCATAAATGACCAAAAGATTTTAGGGTTCGTTTTAATTTTGTTCTCAATGTTATTAATATATGAATTGTAGCATTTTTTTGCTAAAATTTCACATCGCTTATTACATAGTTGCATAGAAATTTTGTCTAATGGATTTTTATACATTTTATATCTTTTTCTATAGTTATCTCTTTCCCGCTGTAGCCTTAGCAGAGGTCGGTGATTTAACCAAGGCGGCCTAGAGTTTTTTTTCATAACAATAGGTGGCACGCACTGTTCTATCAACTGGTTAAGATTATTGTAGAATATGTCGAGCATAATGTTCGGATCAGTAACTCCCTGAAAAAGATCAGACCAATCAGTATTATTGAGATGATCCTTGATGGTAAGATAATCTGCCTTATTAAAATTTGGTCTTATAGAATTATTTCGTCTTAAGTTATTTTCTTGTACATATTCAAGGATAATTTCAAGAGGCGGGTGATAGGGATCTATTTTACAAAGACCAGCAATAGCTTCAGTTACCCTACAACCAGGAAAGTCAGTAAGAACCAGATCCAAAATCCTTCCCTCATTATTAACAATTTCGTTACACTGACTTAAGTCGTTTATGTGCGTAAAATCAATGAGCTTTTGACAGATCATAGAATGAGAGAATGGATAAGAATCTGCTAGGCCATTCACAATATTCCAATTAATTTGACTTAAATTGAAATCGCCAATGAACATAGTATGACACTCGTTTATTTTATCAACTAAAGAATTATAATTGTCCATGAAGTGATCAATTATTGAATTATGAACAGGTGGTGGTAAATATACTCCACATAAAGCTATTTTAAAGTTGTGGTTGACTTGGATCGTCACCCACAAATCCTCGCAATTACTTTCCCAGTTCAACATCCTATTGGCAAAAAACTTCTTAGCGACCGCAATCAGAACACCTCCACCGTCTCTATGGTTATGGAATGCTGTAGTTTCTCGGTCTCTACGGAAAACATTATAATTGCTATCAAAAAGTTCTGTGCTAAGGACGTAACTATTTAGCCATGTTTCTGTTAACACTATTGCATCATAGTTAGTACAAGCCAAGTTACAAATAAATTCATGGGTTTAATTAAAATGGATAAACCCCGTACATACGTAAATATAAGAATAATAAAAATATAAAATAATATCCTTCACTTGTGGGAATAGACCATGCCCAGTTGTGGGATGTCATGTTGATGATAATAAGTTAATTAGACTCCGATATAGTTAAAAACTTGCATTAACCTTTTCAACGCCACGCCATAACGGTATGTCTGTGCCAAGCCATGAAATTCAGTTTTTATGATGTAGCAATAAAACCACCAATCCGCAATACGCCAGAGTGTGTGAATTATAGCCTTAACCCTTTCAGCTCTCTAGATAGAGGAGAGGAGACTCGAACCCAGCAGTGAGACATTAATGGGTTGCTGCTGATGATGATGATGATGATGAATAAAACACATAAAAGTAATATTTTTATGGGCCTTTGTTTTATCGACTTGACTGGCCTGTTGGTCTAGTGGTTAGTAATCCTGACTGCTAAGCCGGAGGTCGTGGGTTCGATTCCCACCCAGGACAAATCTTTGTTGAGCATGATTATTTGTTCTGTGTGTGTAAATTATCTATAAGTATGTATTTACAAAAAAAAGCATATTATTAATAAGTAGTCATATCAGTTGTTTAGTACCACACAAGCAAATATAATTGTTCAATTTGGAATTAGATGGCGCTGTGTAAATGTGGTAAATTATTATTATCGACTATAACCGTCACCGATGAACAGGGCTAGCCTGTCAAGTATTATAAGGAACCGACGGGTGTTCAAAGCGTTAATCAATTTTTGACAAATCAAAATCAATGAGAAGTTCATGGTGCACCAGCCACAACAACATCCGGTTCAATATTTATCACGTAACTTTTGTAGGTAGTTACGAAAGTAAAGTAATCCTAGTAATTACTTTAACAAAAACTCACCAAACTTTTTGTCATTCATTTTCCTTTTTTACAGATTTCTCCGCCATTCTTTTATAATTCGATTCTTTTATATTTTGGTTAAACAAGTGATTGGTTGTGACAATGATAAAGTGGTTCATCAAAGTGTCTTCTTTGTTTTGAAACAAAACTGATGAGTTTTGGTTGAAAGCTTCAACTTTGTGTGTAGTTTTGCGGTATTATTTCTTGTTAAAGAATGTTTAAATTATGTAAGTTATTCGTTTGTTGTGTTTGTTTTTGCTGCATGTTGCGGTCTAGTGATCATGGTATTCGATCGACCAGCGTAAGATGCTTTCGATATTTACATAGGACAGGTCTAGAAACACATTGGGGTCTAGAAATAGTCGTTTTGAGTCCAGGTGTATGATTTCTGTATTTTTTTATTCCATCAGTCTATGATAGTAGAAGAACAAAGTACTTGGTCTCATCATCACGTCATCATCATCACCCCAACCCATAAACGTCCCACTGCTGGGCACGCGTCTCTTCCAAAGATTGTGGAGGGAATTCAACCTACTTTACCACGCTGGCCAGACGGATTGTTATAGTTTGTTTCGAATTTTCCTTTTCTCGCTGTGCTCTTGTCTGCTTATGGTTACTTCCTTAGTCGCCTTTTACAACACTCACGGGTGGAGATGAGGTAGTGACATTATGTATTCTTAATCCGTCACTATACGGATAACTGCTCTCAACTGATCCAAAATATACAATTAAGTTTAATTAATAAATAGTCTTGAGAACCAACTCTAAGTTTGCAAAGGCATCACAAAGATTGAACTTGTTTTATTTCTCAAAAGAGGTAGACTGGAGTCGCTCACATTTCACAATAAAACAAGACAAATCTGAATAAACTCCAATGCCTGTTCTAAAACATCGTGCTCCACTACAAAATCCGTTTTCATATTTATAACAGTAACAATGTAATAAGTCAATATCCTCGGGAAATCAGAAGGTGTGACAACCTCTTCCGTTCAAACAGATAATTAAGTAAAGAGAGATTGGCAGCAGCTTCGTAACAAGTAATTTTATACAACGATAAGTAAAATAGTGGTCTTAAAACTTCAATGAATAATTGCTCGTGGAAATGATTCATTTGATACTAAACACGATAATATTTCAATCGGGAATTAATTTATGACTAGGTCTCTCTCGTACTGAAGTCTGTTATATGTTTACTACTTGTTAGAATGTGTTTAAAATGATTATACCTAATTATAATATAACAGAGGATCACGCCTTTTTCCCCGAAGGGGTAGGCAGATTATATAGGGGTAAATATTGAAATTGTATTACTATACTTCCTCTTTTTTCCATTTGCCGCATTTTTTGAGTTCAGACCTTTTTCAGACTTAATTAACACAATATCGCTGGCAAATGGTTGAAAATTTAAATAAAGTCGCTGTCATTTTCAAGCATTTTACATCAGGAATAAAAACTACCCACCGAATGTCAATATTACGATTTAATCTACGTTAATCCTCAGACCACACAGGTACAGAACGTATATAATAATATCTTTTGATCACATAAATATTATTCGCAACACTCGGCACGATTACAATCGAATTGCAATTTAGACTATTACTAGAGGTGAATTCAAAAGTTAGCAAAACACCAATTACGTAGGAATCTTAATTCACTGTTAGAATCATTGTCTGGTAGTTGTTTCTCAATACCTACAATATAATAGAGAAAGCAGATCGTCACTCTGATGACCTGTAATGATTGATGGGCTGTCAGTGACATTATGAACCCCATCTCTAAATACTAATAGTCGAAAAGTATGCGATTGGTATTCAATGAGCGCTGTCGAGTTTCTTTGTACTTGTATAATCATTGTGGTGGATCTACACTTGGCGGCTATGTCTCGGATTGAAACAGGAAGCTTGTGAGCGAGAAAACATCCTTATTTAAATGTTTTCATTATAGATACAAGAATATCGTCTATTGCGTCATCAATTGATTAATATTATGATATAATTTATTTATTTAGGTTACTGGTATGTGATAGTTTTTTACAAAATTTTTAAATTTTTAAGCTGTGTATAGATATACCCTATATATATATATACCTACCTACTTAACTAATTCATAAGTTTGTATTCTAATTCTACTGCTTGTTTTTATTATATACACAGAATCATGCATGATAGCACATGTCTAAACCTCAGTGGTTTTTAGCTGCTATTGTATATTATTTGTTGAAATTGTGTAAAAATGATAAATAAATGAAAAAAAAAAAAGATAAAGATCTTTTATGGGTACGAGTTTTTTTCTAGTTTCTTGTTTATTTATAAAAATATTAAAATTAAAGTACAAAATCCTTATAATATTTTTTCAAAGCTCCACTCAGACATAATATTCTTATGTCTATCGCTACTCTTTCCTTGACACGAGACGAGAACGAGAGTGTAGACTTGTCTTTATATGAAAGAAAGTAAAAGTTCTTAGATTATTATTATTATAAAATTAAGTACTAGACTCGATTTCTGAGAGTAATTTTTTCTAGGTCTTGTCTATAATTTAAAATCCAGAAATAATGGAACAGGTTATTAGCCAAAATATTCTACATTATGATCAAATTTGTCTACGGCAAATTCATCTTCTGACAGCAGACTAAGACTCCGTCGCGACTACACGGCAATAGTAAATGAAATGTATCCATCATATCGAGATAAACAGTTACATTATTATCAGTATGATCTAAGCAATTAGTCGCTACCTGCCGTTTGTAGTTGTCTTTGATGGCCCCGATACGCTTTTTTATTTGTTGTTACCAAGAAGTACCGGGTCAAACAAGCTGAATTGAGTACCTGGTATTGATGAAACTCTTTAAGGACAAACGAATATTAATGTCAAAGTAATTCTGTCTGACTGTATATTTTGTTTTTACTGCTAAACCCCTACACTAGTTTTACTTTTATTTTACATAGAGATTAAGATCCTAGTAAAATTAATAATATTTTATTTTTATTAATAAGATTAAATAGAGTGGCCTGAATTTCTCGCAAGCTTTTCAAGCAAGGCTCTACCACTGAACAGAGATAGGTGTTGGCTCAACTATGTCAACAAAGTGGACGTAGCAAAAATATGTATATCTGATATCTTTTTTGCTTATGTATGACGTACATGTATAAGTATTATCTAAATGAAATTAGACTTTAACTTTGAATGGCCTTAGCCGCAGTATACTTATGGCACAATTCCACTTAGTCGTTAGTCTGCATTGCATGCATGATGCTCGAAAGACTACTCGAATTCGGGCACCCGATGAATTAAATTTACCTTACCCCGGTAACCTAAACAAATCTTCGGGGAATTTACCCGACTTCGTTCACTTAATTATTTAGGATAATATTTAGGATAATATTTAGGATAATATTTAGGATATTAACAGGATTCGGACAAATCCGAATTCCATAGCCTACGACGGAGACGACGAATACAAACTAAAGACCAAGTGTAATTGCTGCATTAGGTCGGATTCGTTCAAAGCTTAACATCATTATATAAAGTTTAAAACATGTTTATAATTGAGCAATTACTCGACAACTTATAACATATTACACGAAAGCCCTTCAAAGGTAACAAAGCAATGATATTTGACATAATCGCTTACATAATCGATTGGAGGCCATATTGTCGATTGGTGCGCTTGCAGAGAAAGTGCATCATTATGCTGGCTGATGCTATGTTGATGAGGTCGCTGACAGAACCACCGCATGATCATATTATATTGAACTTGTTATGTCTAAAACTGTTGTAGTTATATTATAAGAAGCCAGGGAATTTAAACATTTTTATTCGCAATACTCTTGCCATCTGCCCGTGGCAATTTAAATAGGGTAAGTAGAGTATATCATATAGTAGAGTGTAGTGACGGACTAAGAATACTCAATGTCATTCTACCCCATCTCAACCCATGAGTGTCGTAAAAGGCGACTAAGAGAGTAACTTTATGCAGACAAGAGCATTGCAAGAAAAGTAAAATTTTAAACAAAAAGTAGACTACCAGCAGTGGGACGGTTGTGGGTTGTAATGATAATGATGATTTGGTCCTACGTACAGTCGAGTTTATTAATATATTGGCACCATCAAGGATTCAAAATATTGTGAGCGTTGAATAGCTCAATAAATACTATAGAACCTATTGATCAAATATATGTACTCATGTGAATGGTTCAATAAAATATGTTGTACATTATGCAATAAGTTCTAGTCACTGTTTTCAACAAAAATATTTAATGATGGTGCCAATATAGGTATTAATGAACTCGACTGTACAGGATAAGCCCAAAGACAATAACAAGGCACTTTTCCGAAATCCAAGCTGATAATGAGAAGATCCTGACAGAAGAATGTGAAATTTGTATTACTGAAAAATTTTCCTGGAAACAAAAATTTATTGAAATAAATGGACAGCCGTGGTTACCATAAACTATAAGGCGGCATCCACCCCTTCTGTCAAGACCAACAAGTTAGGAATGCATCATGAAAGTAAACTTTTACAAACTCTTAAGAAAACTTTGCAAATGACGCAGGCTGCAGGAAGCAGGTGCTGCTCAGCCAAAACAATGCAATTCGTAGTTGATTATGTAAAAGTAAAGTTACATACGCAAAACAAGCATATTTTGATGATGCTTATGTTACAAATATGTTCAAATACCAACGTTAGATAAGACAATATTAAGCTCAATTCACATTGTTGCATCGGTATGGCGGCATCTCTTGTCATCAAATACGTACGTATGTACGTATAATTAAGTTATAAAAAGTATCTCTATAATTCCTAGTTGCAGTTCTATATATTTAGTCAAATTTTTGTTTCGTCGACGACTTTTGAGCAAAACCTGTGTTCACCGGGGACACTAGTGAACCACCCTTTTCTCAGTCGGGTAATAATTACAAATAAATAATATAATGGAGATATACCTACCACAAATTTAAAAGTATAATTAAATCAAATGCTGTCGCTCGTCCTCCTCTCACAAAATTACCGTTGATGTCCCTACAGGTTCCATATTTATACCTTACTAGCTTCCGCCCGCTGCTTCGCCCACGTAGTATGTATTTTATACCTATAAACCTTCCTCTTGAATCACTCTATTGTAGCGATCAAATACGCTACAATAACAATCGCTTATACTTATATTTTACACCTTGTAAAATCACGCCATACATCAAGCGATGACTAATACACCAGGTGTGCGTAGTGCCGTGTGCAAAACAAGACTCGGTCTAAACCACGCCTCCTTCAATATGGCGCCGGCGCATCTATTATTTCCGTGTTGACAGTTCAAGATGGCCGCCACTTCAAACCGGCGGACATATTGGAAAGGGGCGTCAACAACTAAGCAAATGGTCAAGACCGAACCGTTATTATTATTAGTTGTAACAAAGTTGGTAATTATTATTAATAGTTTTTATTGTATAAATATCTGTGTTGTTCGATGTAACAGGCATTCCACTTTTATCACTCGAAATAAAAATCAATACAGTTTAAGTGTATATTATTGTTACTCCTGATACACTAAGCTTACGTATAGACAGCAAGTGATCTAGGTACCTAATACCTAAATGCTTATCACTTCATTGGTGACCTTTCGACATTCAGAAGAACCCTAAGCAGCTACGAATATGGCAGAGAAAAATGCTGAAATTGTTGTATTGGGGGAATCACATCGCGTTGGAGTGAAAACACCAAGATTCAATTCTGATGACCCAGAACTATGGTTCGCCCAGCTCGAGGGACAATTTGTGTTGTCCAATATAAGCGCTGATACCACGAAATTTTATTACGTGTTGGCACAGCTGGAACCTCAACATGCAGCAGAAGTCAGGGACCTAATAGTCACTCCACCAGCCACAGACAAGTACACAACCATCAAGACCGAGCTTATTCGTAGACTATCGGCTTCTCAAGAACGGAAGATCAAGCAGCTCTTGATGCACGAAGAGATGGGTGACCGGAAGCCAACACAATTCCTTCGACATTTACAGCTCTTAGCTGGCGTAAATATTCCAGCTGAATTCATCAGAACCATCTGGGCCAGTCGTCTACCTACACACTTGCAAACATGCATCGCAGCTCAAGAAACCAAGATGACACTGGATGACCTGGCAGCATTGGCAGACCGTGTCAATGACGTCGTTCCGGCTACCATGGCTGTGTCTAGTACAAATCAAGCCACTAGCACAGCCCATGTAACTGCTGTCGCTGACAGTGGTCTCGATCTATTGACACGAAAGGTAGAAGAACTCAGTAGAAGATTGGAGACAATGAGTATGGAGCTGCGTAGTCGTTCACGATCACGCTCGCGCTCTCAGAATAGGAACCGAAGATACAGTCCCAGACCGAATTCACGCCCAGACAATCACCCTTTCTGCTTCTACCATTATCGTTTTGGCGAAAAAGCGCGAAGATGTACCCAGCCCTGTTCCTACTATAAAAAGGAAAACTTCCCCGGCAGTCAATAACGGCGGTAAATGACTGCTACGCAATTTCAAGCCGCCTGTTCATTACGGACCGCAAAACAAAGGTGCAATATCTGGTGGATACGGGTTCAGACCTGTGTGTCTTTCCGCGGTCCGCTGTACGGGAGCAAAGAAGAAAAACATCGTATGAATTATTCGCTGCCAACGGAACGGTCATATCTACATATGGGGACTTACCTCTAACACTGGACTTGGGACTTCGTCGTAACTTCAATTGGCGCTTCATTGTGGCAGATGTTACGAAGCCTATAATCGGAGTCGATTTCCTGGGGTACTATAGCCTGCTCGTCGATTGCCGCAATCAACGTCTGATCGATGGCATCACAGCGCTTACAGTAGCTGTAGTACATCAGACTTCTACAGAAGATATTTCCTCAGTACGCACAACCAAGGACGATTCTTTGTACCATCGTCTGCTACGGGAGTACCCAAACGTCACACGTCCTGCTGGTCAACGTAGTCCTATGAAACATAAGACCGTTCATCACATTCGCACTACCGCAGGACCACCTGTAAACAACCGCCCACGCCGATTAGATCCTGAACGGTTAAAAATAGCAAAGAGTGAGTTCGAAGACATGCTTCAACATGGAACAGCACGCAGATCTGATAGCCCCTGGTCTTCACCACTCCACCTAGTTCGGAAGAAAGACGACGGTTGGCGACCCTGCGGAGACTACAGAATGTTGAATGCTCGTACGATTCCAGACCGATACCCTATCAGGCACTTACAAGACTTCACTCAACAACTAACTGGCTGCTCCATCTTCTCCACTATAGATTTAGTTAAAGCCTATAACCAAATACCAGTATCTGAAGAAGACATACCAAAGACTGCAATCACAACCCCATTGGGCCTATATGAATTTCCATTCATGACGTTTGGACTTCGTAACGCCGCTCAAACGTTCCAGCGCTTCATGGACGAGGTTCTCCGTGGTCTGGACTTCTGTTACGGATACCTAGATGATATCCTGGTCAGTAGCAGCAGCAGCACCCAACACCTGGAGCACCTGCACCAGCTATTTCAAAGATTGACCGAATATGGCGTCTTAATAAACACAAATAAGTGCATGTTCGGCAAGACAGAAGTAAAATTTCTTGGATTCAAAGTTTCCGCTGCTGGTGTCCAGCCTCTGGAGTGTAAAGTGCAGGCTATCCAAGAATTTCCCGTACCCAAAACGGTGAAAGAACTGAGACGATTTCTCGGTATGCTGAATTTCTACCGCCGCTTCATACCAGCTGCAGCTTCTATTCAAGCGTCTCTCAACAGTTTACTTGCAGGCCCTAAAATTAAAGGACGTCATCCCATTAGCCTAACACCTGAATTACTGGAAGTATTTGAAAACTGCAAGCGAAGTTTATCAGAGGCTACATTACTCGTACATCCAGATCCAAAAGCTGAGCTCTCAATACAAACAGACGCTTCCGATACAGCAATTGGAGCTGTATTGCAGCAGTACACCGCTCATGATTGGCAACCTCTGGCATTCTTTTCCAAGAAACTTAGCCCATCGCAGAAGAAATATAGCCCATACGACAGGGAACTTTTAGCAATTTATGAGGCTATACGATACTTCAGGTTCATGGTTGAAGCACGTTTTTTTTTTATCATCACAGACCATAAACCCTTGACTTTCGCATTTACAACAAATCGTGAAAACTGCTCTCCTCGGCAATTCCGATACCTGGACTACATCAGTCAGTTCACAACGGATCTGAGGTACATAAAAGGAGAACAAAATGTGATCGCTGACACTTTGTCTCGCATAGAAGAGATCACACTACCCCTGGATTACGAGGCACTAGCTAAAGCCCAAGAAACTGATACGGAGCTGCAAGATCTGTTAAATAACGGTTCCTCACTAAGACTAAAAAAGATCAAGCTCCCAGAGTCAAGCACCGAAGTCTACTGCGACGTGACAACATCGACAAGGCCATTTGTCACTACAGCATTCCGCAAGACTGTATTTTTATCACTTCACAACCTAAGCCACCCAGGTGTCAAAGCAAGTGTATATTTAGTAACGCAGAGATTCGTATGGCCTGGCGTAAGACGAGATTGCCGACAATGGGCCAAGGAATGTGAAGCATGTCAGAAAAGCAAGGTGACACGACACACGTCAGCTCCCTTGCAAGCATTTACGCCAATATCACAGCGTTTCCAGCATATACACATTGACTTGGTCGGACCATTGCCCATCTCCGGCAATTACAAATACTGCCTGACTGTTGTCGACCGAGCTACTCGTTGGCCCGAAGCGTATCCACTTGAAGATATCACCGCAGAGACTTGCGTATCAGCCCTTACTTCCGGTTGGATTGCACGCTTTGGCTGTCCAGAACACATAACTACAGACCGTGGACGCCAATTTGTCTCGCATGTTTTCAACGAACTAATAGTACTCATTGGCGCCAAACATCACCTTACGACGGCTTACCACCCGGCAGCCAATGGGCTAGTCGAGAGACTACACAGACAGCTGAAGGCTGCCATTACCTGCCATGCTACATCAAATTGGTCTGAGGTTCTTCCATGGGTACTATTGGGTATCCGCACTGCATGGAAAGAAGACCTGCAAGTATCTACGGCAGAATTAGTCTACGGTGAGCCACTACGCCTACCTGGACAATTCCTGGCGACGGATCCACAAGTCCAGGTGGACATGAACAGCCTCGTCAGCAGACTCCGAGCTCACGTGGCAAAGCTTACTCCGCAACCAACATCATGGCACACCAGCTCCAGTCGACCTTTCTACTTACCCAAAGACTTGAAGACAGCAACCCATGTTTTTCTTCGTCAAGGTCCAGTGAAAAGACCACTACAAGCTCCATACCTTGGTCCCTATAAGGTTCTGCATCGAGGAGAAAAGACCTTTGACATCGATGTACAAGGAAAAATGCAGAGAGTCACAATAGACCGCATTAAACCTGCATTTATGGCACGGGAGCAAACAGATCCATCCTCAACTGAAGCTTATACAACAAAAATACTGCAAGACCAAACACCCGAAACACCAATTCGAAAAACAAGAAGTGGAAGAACTGTCAGATTTCCAGATTACTTTCGCCCGTAGTCACGGTCTCGGAGGGGGAGTAGTGTAGCGATCAAATACGCTACAATAACAATCGCTTATACTTATATTTTACACCTTGTAAAATCACGCCATACATCAAGCGATGACTAATACACCAGGTGTGCGTAGTGCCGTGTGCAAAACAAGACTCGGTCTAAACCACGCCTCCTTCAATATGGCGCCGGCGCATCTATTATTTCCGTGTTGACAGTTCAAGATGGCCGCCACTTCAAACCGGCGGACATATTGGAAAGGGGCGTCAACAACTAAGCAAATGGTCAAGACCGAACCGTTATTATTATTAGTTGTAACAAAGTTGGTAATTATTATTAATAGTTTTTATTGTATAAATATCTGTGTTGTTCGATGTAACAGGCATTCCACTTTTATCACTCGAAATAAAAATCAATACAGTTTAAGTGTATATTATTGTTACTCCTGATACACTAAGCTTACGTATAGACAGCAAGTGATCTAGGTACCTAATACCTAAATGCTTATCACTTCACTATCTATTAAAAAAAACCGCATCAAAATCCGTTGCGTAGTTTTAAAGATTTAAGCATACATAGGGATATAGGGACAGAGAAAGCGACTTTGTTTTATACTATGTAGTGATTTAAATGTTTAACTACATAGAAACAATGGTAACATGAAGGTATGCATAAAGGATTCTACCACAAAATTTTACTCAGTAGACTTTTTGGGACTTAAAATACAACGAAATAGGCACAACACACACTAGACAATGTTATGATGGCGGTGTTGAGTCTGTCCGCTTTGCCTGATGAATGATGATGATGATGATGTTCTAAGTTATGATAATATTAATGCGTACAATAATATCCGCTACCCAGTGTGTCCGGTCCCTTAACGCCTACACAATATGCAAATCGACTACTTAACCGAAGAGCTAACAAAACTTAACTAATACATAACTAGTCATAGTTTCACTTTCCGATACCTTGTTTGTTCTAAGTGATAGTATTGGGTTTACTTTCCAAATTAATTATAATATTATGTATTATATGACATAAAACACGATCATTGTTATCGAGTTTGTGTTGTAGAAATCCCATGATGGTCCACTATTACATAATAGTAATAATATTTTCACACATTTACACAGCGCCATCTAGTCCCAAATTAAGCAATTATATTTGCTTGTGTTGTGGTACTAAATAACTTTTTTTTAAATACGAACGTATAAGTATTAGATAAATTACACCCAAACACAGAATATAAACAGTCATGCCCATGACACAAAGATTTGTAGTTAAAGGGAATCGAACCCATGACATCCGGCTTAGCAGTCAGGGTCACTAACTACTACGTCAACAGGCCAGTCGAAAAATAGCAAGTAAATTGTAGATGTGATGCTACAGAAAAAAACATGTGCTATATATTTTTGCCTGCATCCACCCACGACGCCACCCGCGTGGTGTGTCGGTGAAGGGAACCTTTTTGCTATTCTAGATTATAATCTATAGGTATGTGTAACTTTTAGAAACGTTATTCTATTGAACGATTCCACGGAATGCTAAGGATCGATATTATACCAGCTAAAATCATTACCAATCGTTCATTGATAATAAAGAAATTGAAGTTTAAAACCAAATTAATCAATATCAAATTAGCTTGTCGGAATTGAATATACTAGGAATATACTAGGAGTATATTGAAAAATCAACAGAGAGCAACGCACTATAACCGAAAAGTTATAGTAATATTATTATACCTGATTAAATTTAAATACATAACATATGTATATATTTGTAATCTCCATTTGATTCCCTTTATTTTGATACTCTACGCGATAGGTTTGGTTAAAAAAATAAAAGAACTACTTACAATCTGGAACGATTCAATTATGTATACTTAATCTCTTTTTAATATATGTAATCTCCTTTTAATTCTCTTTATTTTGATACCCAACTTGATAGGTTTGGCTAAAAAAAAAAAAACTTTTTAGATTTGGCGTCAAAAGCCCACCGTTTTAGTCTTTTTATTCTTAAAACCTATCTAAGGACACTTGGGTTTTCTAGACGAATCTAACAATACCCTAATTGTCAAAATCCATCCAGCCGTTTGGAAGATTCGTGGGAATAAAGAAATTTACAAACATACAAGATACGCGCGAAAAACAATACCCGTCCTGAAAGTAAACGGGTAAAAAGTAAACGGGTAAAAATCGATTGAATTTTAACAAAGTAATAAAATTAATAATTCCAGCTCCACTTTTGTGTGTTAATTACATGTTTAGTTATATAACAAAACACAATTTGTTATATACATGCAATAAACGACACGATGCGACCAAAAATCGCACTGTTCGTTCAAATCTCATTAAGTTACGTGTTACTAAGCTGACTTAGTAGTCACACGCACGTGCTAACAGAAATTAAACGGTTATTATTACACTGTTGGGTAATTGTCCAGTAAATATATAGTTCCGTGTTCCTCACTGTCCTTCCGTAGTAGTAGGGTTGCCATTTCAAATTACAGAGCAAAGATCCTACTATGAATTTTAATATCGATTTAGTCGGACTCGATATTGCTGTAATTTTCAAACATTTAACAGCGATATCAAGTCCAGAGTCTTAGATACCACGCCACGGTCCGTCGGTAGTGCACTAGAATATAATATATAAGGCAGGGCTTCTCAAACTTATTTGGACTACGAAGCACTTGAGAAATGGCCATTATGTTAAAGGCCTCCCTTGAACCCCCCTCCCTCCTTCTTTTTCTCCGGGTAGAAATACCTACCAGTTTAATTAGTAGCCTAATAGAAGGTTATCAGATAAACTTTATTTGGACTTAATTTTTGACCTGTTATTGTTGTATTAGGAAACACCGTACTTCGTGCTGTATTTATTTATTCAATAAACATGAAATAAGTCATAACCACAAAAATAATGTCTACTCTATTGTCAACAGAAAAGTCCACAAACTATTAATGCATTATTTATGTAACAGAAAAACGGGTATTAGTGTTGTAAAATATAAAAAAGCCTTAAATCTGTGGTCATAATGAGAACGTTTATAGTCACAGCTTTTTAGGGTTCCGTAGCCAAAATGGCAAAAACGAAACTCTTATACTTTTGTCATGTCCAACCGTCCGTAAGTAAGAGAAATTTTACTAAAAAACTACTCGATGTATATTGATGAAATTTGGATAATAGTTGTCTTGTGTGAGCCGCTACTATCACAAGACAACTTTTATCCAAATTACTACCAGGCTTACTAGGTTTGGTAGTTAAATTATAAAAAGAAATATATTTCTGGAGGGTACTCCATACATGTAACAGATGCTGAATTTTTTTTTCAACAATTTTTTTCGATTGTCTCGTAATTATCTACTTCGACAGATCTTCTAAAAACATTTATTTATTTATTTATTATATATAAACATACAACTATCCTTACAGGTGTTACCTAATTCAATAGTGTATGGACATCCTTTACAAAACTAAATCTAACTACATCTATATTAAAATAAAATACGTATTAGTTCTAGGTTTTGACACACTCCAACGCTATAAAATAATAAGCAGCCCTTGTGAATTCATTCTGAGTACAATTAAACAAATCGACATGCTGTGACAGTATGTTGAGCGCCCGCAGCGCGCGCGTGACATTTTGAGATATCTAATTTTTTTTTGTAATAGATGAATATTTTCGACAATAAACGCTCCAAAAATAGCACAAATTGTGTCCCCCGCTATTTTCTAAACCAACCTATTTACTAACCTAAGGCCTAAAAATCTGAAAAAAAAAATCACAAAGATAACGCTTAATTATAATTTTTAACCAAAGTTATTTTAAACATGATCGGATACACCATTTTACGTTACCGCTATCTTTCTGCAATCTCGAAACCACTTCTTGAACTCTTACCGCTTCCGCTCATCGCTCTCAGTGTAACCGAAGCAGTTGACGAGCCGTGAACAATCGCGTGTGTAATTCGTTCCTCATACTCAACGCGATATGATTCACATCACAAAAAGTATTCATATTGTACTTGTAAAGCTATTTGTATCACATTAGTATTGTTTATTATCATGCAAAAATTAATGATTAACGGCTTGATTGAAAGAACTAGATGCAAGTCTCTTTTATTTAAAAAAACGTTATTTAGAATCAATATTTTGCTATGCCCATTGTCCAAATTGTAGTAGACAACAAACAATATAAACGCATTGAGTGGTTATTGTTTTAGTGATTTTTTTTTGAATCGCATTGAGAGATGTTTGATAGGTCTAGGTGTCGAGAAATATTTCCACAAAATTTTTTTTCTTAGTATATGTGTATTTAGTGTCCGCTAATTAAGTTTTCTGAGATGGCTAAGCTATGTTCTGTTCATTCTCTCTCTCTTTCTCTCCTTTCACCGTATGATATAGATATGTAAAGGGAATGAGAGAGAAAACCAATAATAAAAAAGTAGAAGAAATAATAAAAGAGTAGATACCAATAATGTACCAATAATGTGTAACGATGTATTAAGGTATATCTAATTTGTCTCAGATTGCGGTGTACCACTGCGTCGACACACACGACAGCCTCGAGACAGGACCCCGGGACAACTCCGCATCATCAAAGGTCGGGAGTCCAAGCGCGGGGCCTGGCCCTGGCAGGTAACTTAACATACTATTTTGTTTGTTTTTTTTTTATTTTAATTGACAATGCCCGCACTAAAGACCAAGCTCTACATTGCGGGAGACTTTACAAACATACAATTAACAGACACAAAGTGCACCCAAACTCACGGTGTTAGTAGCGAAGTGACCACCTGAATAAGACCCTTCATACACAAGGATACGCAAATCTCCAATACCCGACGATTTTAGTCTTTTCACGACGCCCTCAATACAAACTGAAACATGTACACATATACCTACATGGTCGCGTTGGCAACATTTCGTTCATTCGTCGTCGACATATTATATCATTATATTACGCGCTAACTGCGTGTTACCTCTACACCTAAATGGGCCGAATAGACGACTCGTGTCTCCGTGTATGCAGATCGTACGCTGCAAGATACTCGCGACTTCAAAAACTGTCAGACTAACCAAACAAATATGAGGTTATAATTTAATTAGACATAGTTTAATTTAAATTTAAATAGATAGATACAACTTCTTATACAAAAATAAAAAAGAACGCTATCGGAGTATTTGGCGATCAGCGCCTGTTTTGCGGAGCGCTATTATAATTATCCAACAACGTCGTTAGACCACTTTCTGCTATAACAGCACCGAGTATTGAGAAACATACAGAGTAGGTGCCGATAAATAGATTTGGATAAATTATATAAAAGAGTAAAGTTGGAAATGAGAGGATTTGATTCTGCTACTCTTCAGTTAGTCCTGATTTCGTGTAGCGGCTGCTTCGCATGTTTGGGCATTAAATTAATAAAAATTCGCTAAAAAGGCGCTTCGAAAATCAGAAAAGGAACGACGTCCAGTATGAAATAAGGGGGCTTACTATGAATTTCGACATTCGAATGTTCGATTTTGATGTCGCTGTCAAATGTAAGGAAATTTAGATTTGGTCGCAGTCACTTTCAAAGAGTACATTTCACTTTTCGAGATTCACAGCCCCAAGAACATACTTCAGATTTCTATATCTTCAAAGACTGACAAGATCATCTTGTTACACGAGTAACAAGTTGATCTTGTCAGTCTTTGAAGATACGAATCTTGAATAAATGTGTAGGAATTAACCAGAAAGCTGCTTTAAAGGTCAAATATTGAATGCCAGAAATTTCCAGAATAACACTTCCTACTAACGATTAGGATTATGTAGTCATAGAATAAGTAAATATGACTCATGTTTAAAATGTTAATATCGGCAATTTGAGTATCCTTGTGTAGGTCTAACATTTTATAACATTTTCGTATTTAAAACTATACGACAATAGTTTTTAATAAGATATGCTACTCTTGATTCCAGGTGTCCCTACAACTGCTACATCCGAACTACGGTCTGATCGGCCACTGGTGCGGCGGAGTGCTGGTACATCCCATGTGGTTGCTCACCACTGCGCACTGCATACACAAGTAACACCTATTGTTATACACATTTAGTAAGCGATAGGTGTGTTAGCAGGGTTATCATATAAAATCAGTATCCACATCAATTAAGATTATCAATTTGAATCAATAAATAAATATCAATAAGGTTTGAATTACCAAAAATTTTTGAATATTTGCATTTTCTTGACAATTGAGAATCAAATAAATGATTAACAATATTTGGGGACCTTGGGATAGCCTCTGCCTTAACAATAAATTAGTAACATTTTCGCGTTATATAATTATGTGCATTGTGTATGTAACAATACAACATATTATTATTATATTAATATCTACTTATTATATGCACATCGTTAGTAAAATTATATTGTAGAAGTGGGATTTTTAAAGTTTTCTGTAAAATAATTTCGATGCATGATGCTTGCCATCGTCCACAAAATATTCGCTCACCACTCATCATATTTTGAAAAAAAACAGGTTTAACACTATACTTTGTAACAATTCCAGTGAACTCTTCAACCTACCAGTGCCCGCGCTGTGGACAGCAGTGTTGGGAGAATGGGACCGCGCCGAACAGAAGGGCGCGTACGTACCCATCGAAAAGATCGTCTTACATCATCGATTCCATAACTACCAGCATGATATTGGTAAGAAAATGTCTTTATTATATATTTATGGTAAATATAATGTGTAAAAATGAAATCATTATAATTATCATATTATTAGTTAAAGAGAGTTGTTAGGTGAGAAAACTACAGGGCAATCTTAAACTCTATATTAAAGGACAGAAAACAAAAATTGCCAGACAAACGGATCGCGTTTTATACTGTTTTGCACTGACAGTGATGATAAACGGGTAGTATAAACGCTATTAATTTATCTTGCAATGGATACAATATACTTATACATATAATATACAATGTGATTTAAATTGGATAAAAACGTGAAAGCATTACATCTTTTTATTTACTATTCCAGCATTAATGAAGCTAACAAGACCAGCCGACGTGAGCAAAAGCAGTCGAATCCGGACCATTTGCTTACCACCCTTCGAGCCACCTATCACAAACTTCGACACTGTTAAAAGCAGTAACTCGTTCTACATGCGTCCAGAAACCACCACTGAACCACCAAAAAGAAAATCTAAGCCTTCAAAACCAAACCCTGATACGGCCGTGAAATATTTAGAGAAGCTAAACAATTTAACCAAGAATATCTTCTCAGGATTTGTGAGTAAAAAGCATAAGAATCTAAGATATAACGTGAGAGTTTCTAATGATTCTGACAGAGAAACTGATAGTTCAAATGGAGAAGAATGGCGGAAATCTGACAATGAAAGAGGGAATAATGATCTTATTTACGATAGTGCCACATTAGATAGCGTAGTCAAACTAATTAGATCAAGCCTTTTAAAAGATGATTACAAAGTGAATATCAATAGAAGTGATAAAAAACTGATGTTTGGTGAAGAAATAGATCCGTTCATTGATGATAATAATAGATTGGATTTCAAAGATGAGTGTTATGCTACTGGGTGGGGGAGGGAACAGACCAATGGGACTTTAACTGATGTTTTGTTGGAAGCTGAAGTACCTGTGTTGCCGCTGAATATTTGCAGAGAAAGGTATAGCTTGACTCTGCCTCTCAATGATGGGCATTTGTGTGCGGGGAGTACTGATGGCAGTACAGGAGCTTGTGTGGTAAGTTCAGCAATTGATTTTTAATTTGCGGACCACAAATTATTAAGGCCTCAGATTAATAAAAATTTTATATAAAATAGAGAGTGTAACGTGTAAAAAACCACGCTTCTACATTGAAAATTTTACATATTTTTTTAATATCAAGTCTTTTATTTAAACTTATGTAAGCAAAAAAATCTCACTATTGTGAATTAAATTTATTTGATAAGTATGGCGAATTTTTAGCATTTTTTGGACTGGAAGTTTTTAAAGTTTAGGAATCATTTGTGTAATTAAAAAAGTTACTTTTTTTAATATTTAGCGAAAAAACATCACAGAAAACCGAATATTCAAAGTTATTTTATTGTGCATTTGAGTAAATAATTGGACCTTTTATTACCTTTAGGTATTTTTAACATATATCGAACTTGCTTAATTACGAATCAATCAATTTTATTTAACCAGGAATCTTAATAGGAGCAATTAAGGTTTTAGATTGCTATTTTTGTAAATATTTAAATAGTTATCTCAATATTTAAGCAATTTGGAATGACTCTGTTTCAAATTTATAATTTCTATACAAGTTTTAGTTACAGTTTTTCAATTATTAATGTAACTGTTTTCTCAAATATCCAAGTTATTATAAAATACCGTTGCAGTTCTAGACAAGTTGTATAAAATAATAATAATAATATTCTACCACATTCACACAGCGCCATCTAGTCCAAAGTAAGCAATTATATTTGCTTGTGTTATGGGTACTAAACAACGGATATACTACTTAAATATATATTTTTTTTTTTGTAAATACATACATATTATAGATAAATTACACCCAGACACAGAACAAACCTTTATGCTCATCACACAAAGATTTGTCCTGGGTGGGGATCGAACCCACGACCTCCGGCTTAGCAGTCAGGGTCACTAACCACTAGACCAACAGGTCAGTCGAAATAAACCACTTTAATAATATTCAAGGAGGTTTTGTTACTTGTTTATAATGTGAATGCTTCTGCTAGCTTCAATGTTGTACTGTAACTCTCTTGTTCCCAGTACGTGGTCCTCATTCATCTTTGTATACTTTGTATTCCTCAGTCTCAATCGTGGGTGACGTGGGTTCGATTCCCACACGAGACAAATATTTGTGTGATTCATAGATATTTGTTTCTAGTCTGGGTGTACTTTGTGTCCGTTAGTTTCATGTTTGTAAAGCTCCCCGCGACACAGGGCTTGCTCCCTAGTGCGGGCGTTGTCTTTTAAAAGAACAAGAACAAGAACAAGAACAATCCTTAACTTACAAATACTTATTATAAATGTGTTATTACGTAATCACGCCAAAACGGCTGAGAGGATCTGCATGAAATTTGGCACCCGGATAGGTGCTGCCAAATTGCATAATATCTGGAATAGTAGATAGGCTACTTTTTTCCAACTTGAAAGGAGTGAATAGGTTTCTTAAGGGTCGGCAACGCGCTTTTGATGGCCCTGGTGTTGCAGGCGCTCATAGGCCACGGTAACCGCTTACCATCAGGCGGACCGTACGTCTGTTTGCCACCGTGGTATAAAAAAAAAAACTTTGCACGTTGGTGGAAGACAGTTTTGCATATTTCATATATAAATTATTCCTTTTTGATTTTCATGCATGAGTGCATTAAATTCACAAATCATTAACAAAACTAGATAATCTTTTAATGCACCTTTCCCATAACTTCTTCCATGCAGTTACGACCTTTTTCTTTAACACAGCACAATAACATTTCGCAACGGCATTCATTCGTAATGATAATTCTTAACCGTTTATCAGAGATCTAATTTAAACAGTTTTAAATTACTACATCGCATCTTGTATTTGATGTTTATCTTAAAGATTGGGTAGCTGCTTCATATTATTGACAAAGTAATAATTGTCTATGACTGTCTCAATGGTGACGCGGAAATTTGTACGAATGCTTTGCAAGAACGTCTTTTCTATTCCAGGTGTAGCAAAAACGATGATGAGTTTTTTGTTACCATTTAAAATAGTTTATAAAACGCCTTGGTGGTGTAGCAGGAAGTGTATACGACAGCTGAGCACAGCGAGGTCCCGAGTTCGATTCCCGGGTCGGGTGATAATGGTATTCAAATGCAATTCCAGTATTGAAATCCTCCGGAGGTTTGGAAAACAAATGTTCCCGGTTATTTTAAATTTGTTCGAAGGCTCTTGACCGAAGATTTGAATATAAATTTTCATAACATTGCTCATATTGATTGGAACGTTTGATCAAAATTAACTTTCACTTAACATACAACTTGTCAATGTAAAAGTTGTAATTGTTCTATGATTGGAATGTTGTCATGACTTGCTGACTTGCACATGAACATGTCCGCAAATTTAATTTTGTACTTTTAGAAATATCTCGCGTAGTGATGATAGTTATCCGTGTAGTGACTTAATTATTTATATTATATATATTATATTATTATAAAAAATGGATTAAGAATACATAATGTCACTACCCCATCTCAACTCGTGGGTGTCGTAAAAGACTAAGGGAGTAACCTTATACAGACAAGAGCACTGCGAGAAAAGGAAAATTTGAAACAAACCCTACATATACCAACCCGTCTGGCCAGCGTGGTATAGTAGGCTAAATTCCCTCCACATTCTTTGGAGGAGACCTGTGCCCAGTAGTGGGACGTTTATGGGTTGAGATGATGAGAAATATCTCGCGATACTCGTACAATATAACTATTTTATAAAACAGAATCTCAGCTTGTTACCCTGACCATCTACTACTACTCGGCATCTAATTGGTCGTAGCGTTATGTTATAGTATAACCTATAGTCTCCCCCAATAAATGGGCTATAAAAGATTTTTCAATTCGGACCCGTAGTTCCTGATATTTGCGGGTTCAATTAAACAAACAATCTCTTCAGCTTTAAAATAATAATAATATAATAATAATAATAATAATAAGCCCCCTAAAACCCTACCTTACGTCCGAGTCGAACATCTGATTCACGTGGGGGGCGGACACGCGTACTATTGAAACTTACGTGCCAACAAGGTAAAGGTAAACCCTATATGGAGATGAATAAAAAAGTATATAGTTTGCGGCCGCTGCCCGGGGGTCGCCGGGGCACACCTGGAGCCAATGCTGGGTGTCTCAGCATGCGAACCATTGGCGATGCGGAGTTGAACAGGCGGCGGACTCCGATCGACAAAACTGCTACAGCTGACTACTTAGGCGATGATAGTAGATCGTTGTTTTCATCGATTCCTTCTACTCGCCCTTCCTACATGACAAGAAGAACATCTACCTTGTCCACCAGTACGTCCAAAAGTGTTGTGCAAGATGTCAATTTAGACTCACAATTTGCACCCACTCCGGACACTAATTCTTCACTGATGCGCAGACGATGGACACCTGAAATGAATGAGTTCATAATGCGTACTTACCTTCATTTAACTGCACTCAACACAGACACAAAAAACTATCTCGAACCTCTACACATTAAATTTCTAGAAAAGTTCCCAAATATGCAAGTAAGTCGGCAAAGGATAGGAGATCAACGTAGAGCAATAATTCGCAATAAATTGTTACCGCAAGATACAATAGACCAGATACATAACGAAGTTAAGTCAGAATTAAGTCAATTACAGCTAAGCTCCTCACAGCATACACAAAATAACACTGAACCATGTCTGACAAACTATAACCTAATGCAAACACAACATAACACACAAAAAACACATAACACAACACAAACCCGAATGAGATGGACGACTGAACAAAATGAAACTATAATACGGTCATACTTTAGAATAACAAACTTAGGCACTAATGAAACAGCATATCGACCACAACTGCATGCAGAATTTATTAACAGATTCCCTACCCTAAGCCACTTAAGTGAACAACGAATAGCAGATCAAAGAAGAGCAATAATTAACAATAACTATATTACTAATGATAGGTTAAAAGCCATAAAGATGGAAGTAAGAGAAGAATTAGGAATAAATAATAACAATATAAGCAACCCCACCACTAATGATAACACCATTCTAAATACTGATGAATTTAATAATGAATATATTAAGAACTTTTTTATGGATATTAATGATACGAGTCAAGAATTAGAACAAAATACGAATACAAATCCAGAAAGATTACCACAAATAGATGAAACTTTCCAACAAGCATTACAATTTTATAAAGATTCTGAACCTACAAATAGAGCATATATTCCAAAGCAAAAACCATCTAGAAAACTTGCAAACATTATTAATTACTTAAACACAATAATTCTCCCCGAACATACGGACATGAACACTGATTTTAATACATTACAAACTGTAGTCTATTGTGCAGCCTGGACAGCTGCTAAAGTTAATGGAGCAAAGTTGACACTCCAAAGCAGAATAACTCTACAACAAACAAGAAAAGAATACAAACCTAACTGGCAACGGCGACTTGAAAATAAACTGGAAGATCTCAGGACAAAAATAGGCAGACTTACACAATTTAATAATGGTAATAGAAGTAGAAATGTAATTAAACATACCAACAAGATTATGGAACAATATAAAAGTCACACTGTACACGAAGAACCAAATACACAAATCATACACACATTAGACACTCTAAAACAAAAACTTGCCGTTACAACGGGAAGATTACAAAGATATAAAGCATGTACATTAAGAAAACAACAAAACACTCAATTCACTCATAATGAAAAACTTTTCTATCGTAATATCAAACAGACCACCACCAACACAACAAGGAGTAGTACAAACGACGATGTTTCTAACATCCCCACCGCAGAGACATTACAAAATTTCTGGGCAGGAATATGGACCGACCCTGTTGAACACAATGATAACGCTGAATGGATCCACACTCACATTTCACACAATAACTCACGTATTAACAGAATGGAATTTGAGTATATCCCCATAGACACTTTTCAGACTGTACTCCGAAAATTACACAACTGGAAATCACCAGGCTCAGACCAGATTCATAGTTATTGGTACAAAAAGTTTACAGCAGTTCACAGTTACTTACATAATTATATAAATACATTCATTCATGACCCCACCAAAATACCCACATACTTAACACTAGGCAGAACATACATGATTTCAAAAGACTGTAATGACCTATCAAACCCAGCTAAATATAGACCTATTACTTGCTTACAAACTCTATACAAAATAATAACAGCTTGCATTTCATCTTTAATTTATGAACATATTAATACAAATAATATCTTAGCAGAACAACAGAAAGGTTGTAGAAAATTTAGCCAAGGATGTAAAGAACAATTAGTTATAGACTCTGTAATTCTTAAACAAGTTCAACGAGAGCGATCAGATCTGTTCAGCATGTATATTGACTACAAAAAAGCTTACGATTCAGTTCCACACTCTTGGCTAGTTAAAGTGCTCGAAATTTACAAAATTCATCCATCGATTACTCATTTCCTGGAAACCATCATGACTAGATGGTCTACCATACTCACACTCACTACACCCACACTAACAATTGAAACAAACACGATTAAAATACAACGGGGTATTTTTCAAGGGGATACCCTTAGCCCTCTATGGTTTTGCCTTGCTTTAAATCCTCTTTCTGAGATACTAAATTCAACCGCATTAGGATATTCACTAAAAAACACTGAAAGCCCAAACAATAAATTAAATCATTTACTTTATATGGATGACATTAAACTATACGCTGAAACTGAAAGTCAATTGAATGAATTAGCAACTTTAACAGAACAATTTACAAATGATATAAAAATGGAATTTGGCATAGACAAATGTAAAATTAACTCCGTTAAAGCAGGACAGAACTATAGGCACGAATATACACTAGACTCAGGAACACATATAAAATCACTAGAAGAACAAGATGCCTACAAATATTTAGGATATAACCAGTCACTACAAATACACCACAAAGAAATTAAACTCCAGCTAACACAACAATTTCAACATCGACTAAACACGATTTTAAAAACACAGCTGAACTCAAGAAACACCATAAAAGCAATCAACACTTTTGTCATCCCTTTACTCACTTATTCTTTTGGAATAATCAACTGGACCAAGACTGAACTTAAAAAACTACAAAGAAAAATTAATACAACAATGACTAAGTCCCGCAAAAACCACCCCAGATCCTGTTTGCAAAGATTAACACTACCTAGAATAGAAGGAGGAAGAGGACTCATCGATATTCTGAACCTACACAATAAACAAATCACGACTTTACGACAATATTTCTACGCCAAAACTGAATCATCAACACTACACAAGTCAATAGTACAAAGCGATAATAAACTCACCCCACTCAATCTCAAAGATAGAACACGACAGAATAATGAAACTCACATAGATGATATAACTAAAATCGCCGAATGGGCTCAAAAGTCTCTGCATGGAAGACATCGCCAAGATTTATGCCAACTTAATGTCGACAAAGAGGCGTCGAACGCGTGGCTGAACCGAGGTGAACTCTTTCCAGAGACTGAAGGTTTCATGATTGCAATTCAGGATCAAGTTATTGAAACAAAAAATTATAGAAAATTTATCATTAAAAATTTGGCAACAGATTCCTGTAGAAAATGCAATAGTTCAGCAGAAACAATTCAACACATAACAGGCGCATGCAAATCAATAGCTCAAACCGACTATAAACATAGACATGACCAGGTCGCCAAAGTCATACACCAAAAACTTGCACAACAATATAAACTTATTGACACATCTACACCATACTACAATTATAATCCTGAAACTGTTTTAGAGAATAACACTACCAAGCTTTACTTTGACCGAGCCATACTAACAGATAGGACAATTCACTACAATAGACCGGACATAACATTAGTAAACAAAATAAATAAAACTGGATTCCTTATAGATATTGCTGTACCAAACACACACAATCTACAAACTACGATAGCGGAGAAACTAACTAAATACATAGAGCTAAAAGATGAAATAAGCCGACTTTGGCACCTAGAAAAAGTAATGATAGTTCCCATAGTTATGTCTACAACAGGAGTTATACCGAAACAATTACACCAATCTCTCAAAACTCTCAATATACAACCTAAAACCTATTACCTTTTACAAAAAGCTGTTATATTAAACACATGTAGAATAGTCAGAAAATTTTTACAGTGCACACCAGACAACACGGTTGATACATCCACTGCTACCACAACACAACCTAGTTAATAATGATATTGATGAACACTTGGCTTAGGCCCGTGCCATCAATTTTACCGGGTAAAAAACCGAGAAAAAATAAAAATAAACTAAAATAATAATAATAATAATATTCTACCACATTCACACAGCGCCATCTAGTCCCAAAGTAAGCAATTATATTTGCTTGTGTTATGGGTACTAAACAACTGATATACTACTTAAATACTTTTTTTTTTTTGTAAATACATACATATTATAGATAAATTACACCCAGACACAGAACAAACCTTTATGCTCATCACACAAAGATTTGTCCTGGGTGGGGATCGAACCCACGACCTCCGGCTTAGCAGTCAGGGTCACTAACCACTAGACCAACAGGCCAGTCGATAAAATATTCTGTCTATGTCTTTAAACTGTCTATTAATTACGACGGGCCTGTTGGTCTAGTGGTTAGTGACCCTGACTGCTAAGCCGGTAGTCGTGGGTTCGATCCCACCCAGGACAAATCTTTGTGTGATGAGAATAAAGGTTTGTTCTGTGTCTGGGTGTAATTTATCTATAATATGTATGTATTTACAAAAAAAAATGTATTTAGGTAGTATATCAGTTGTTTAGTACCCATAACACAAGCAAATATGATTGTTTACTTTGGGACTAGATGGCGCTGTGTGAATGTAGTAGAATATTATATTATATTTTTATTATATTATTATTATTATATTATTAGTCTTTCACGGCACAAAAAAGTTTCAGAGCTATTTCAAAGTAACAGAATTAAACGAATTAATTTTATATTTCCAGGGTGACAGCGGTGGACCGCTTCAATGCCGGACAGGCGGTCGGTGGGAGCTCCGAGGTCTGACGTCCTTCGGGTCTGGATGTGCCAGACGTGGCGTACCTGATGTCTACACTAACGTGGCTCATTACGTCTCGTGGATATATGCTCATGTGTATGCTAGTTAATAAACTGACAGATATTCGTTAGGGCCATAGCACACACGCATCAATGGTCGGCGATTTTGCGACTACATTGAGCGATTCTCTGCGTTCTGTCACAGTTATAAAATCTAGCGTTGTGGATATTCTATTGTTGCATTTAGCTTTTAAAAAGCGACTAGATTGCCGATTGTCGATGACAAAAGTAGCTATGGCTCTTAATGTTACTGTTTGAGAAAATTAAATTAATAAACTGTTATGAAATTCTAACAACTTCAATTCATGTAAGTGATAATAACTTATAATAATTATCCAACTGTTTGATCTTAAACTGGGTCAATCTTATAATAACTAGGTACTAATACATTGTTAAAACATATTAATCAGCTTCTAGAACATTGATATCAATAAATCAAACAGGCATATACAAAGTAATCGATATAATGTTATGTCAATTATAATTGGTAATTACAAGATAAGCTTTGAAATTTACGAGTTGACATAGGTATTGAAACTAAGGTCAAATATCAATTATCAATAACAAATAAGATTTTTACAACTTGAACTATGAGTACGGAAGAATTAAAATTTATTTTCTTATCGTTTAATAACAAAATCACAGATAAACATAACATCACGCCTTTTTCTCTGAGGGGTAGGCAGAGGTGTATGGATAGATTGTGACATTAATTCATATTCTATTACCGTTTTTTCCGCATACCAAAACGGTGTTTCGTGTTTTGATGTGTGCTTAGAAGTTTATCGCCCCGTTGTTTTTTGTTATATTACAAGTTTAGTGAGTTTGTCCATTACAAAGTATTACAATAGTCATGGTCGAATTATTTAATTGTAATTTCATTTCATTACATGGGCGTATTGTAAACGAAAGATTTTGTCTCCTTTTTCTGTCATTATAAGTTAGTACGCAGAAGTCGAGACGGGCATAAATAGTAAAATACGTCTTTTACGATTTTCAAAAATATTTACGAAAAATACGAGCTACGAGCCACGGTACAAAGTTCGCCGGGTTAGCTTGTTTTAAGATAAAGATTACCATTTATTGTAGACATAACAACTTCAAATGTTTATTTACTTGGTATTTAGTTCAATAATACCAATGTTCTAGAAACTGATAGAAACTTACGCGACACGGTTTGATTGTAAACACATAAATATCTACCTATATTTGAATATCCTGTTAATCTTGCTGCAAATTAAAATCTAACCTATAGCGAGGAGGAGAATTGATCACTGTGGAATTCCTCTAGCGAGGTCTTTGTTTAACAGTTGACACTAAATATTAAAAAAAAAACGACGACAAAAATATCCTTATAACGATTCATTAGCAGCTTAGCAGCCTAATGACACATCATTTTTAATTGATGTCGAATATTTATTATTAAATTTGCTAATTTTGTAATAATTTATTAGATGAATTCCTCGAACAGCACCCAGTCGAATAGCACCTAACATATTCCTCGAATAGCAGCAATCAATAGCTTTGCTAGGGTATTCGTAAAAAATGCACCTAGCAAAACTATTAATAGTTGCTATTCGAGGAATATGTTAGGTGCTATTCGCGTAGGTGCTATTCGACTGAGTGCTGTTCGAGGAATTCATCATTTATTGATTAGTACCGCATTGTAAATATATTCTCTAGTCTCTAATATAAATTTCAATTATTAATTAGGTATATTATTAAAGTACAGTATTTTATTATTTAGTTACCGATTAATTATAATAATACTGTGTATTTTTGTTTGTATTAAAGATACGTATATCTTAAAATTAAAAATAATTATAATTTAAACCATTAGATTTTAATGTTGAAACATTTAACCACTCAAAATGACTGTGATTTAATTATTATTTAAGTGTGAGATTCTTAAATAATTATTAATTAAATACTCATTTATATAATTTAGAATTAGTGACATAATATAATAATATTTATTGTTCATTGGTATTGTTGATGTAATTTAATTTACCCTTATTTGTCAAACTCCATAGCACAGTTACCGAGTAAAGTTAGCGTTAGAAAACATACAAGACTTCTTTGGAGTTCCTTTAGATAACTTCGGAAAATATATATTTAATATAACTAATAGTAAAAAGCTGGAGAGTTTGTTTGTTTGGTTGATAGCGCTAATCTTCAGGAACTACTGTTCCGAATTAAATAAAGGCTAAGAGACTAAACAAAGATCCAATGGAGCGAAGCTCTGGGCGGCACCTAGTTGTGTTTAAAACAATCACAGTTTACTTGTACGAATATTTTCTAAGACGCAAGTAAGAACAAGGGCGACAGGCCACAAATTATGTACTATTACGTAAAAATAGTCTTATTATCTTCTTTACGTGTGTTGACAGTGAACTCCTCCTAAACGGCTGAACCTATTTGAATGAATTTTTGTGTATGTGTTCAAGTGGATTCGATGGTTTAGATTCACAAATAAAAAAAATACAATCGATTAGTATATCATGCAGGACAACGTCTGTCGGGTCCGCTAGTTTTTATATAAAATACTGTCTTCTATAAGTGTGAAATTATAAATAAGGTAATTTATTGTAAATAATAAAAAAAAAATGTTTATTTCGATATTTTATTTCATTCTTTATAAAAGTATAAACAGTTCACCGTCAGTCTATTACAATTAATATTTACATTATTTACACAATTACTTACTAAAATTATAATTAATATCACATTTTCCAATAACGGCTACGATTTACCTATTATAACTCGATAATATCGTAATGTCATTTATCGAGAAAGATTATAAGCTACTTATATAACATCACGCTACGGCCAATAGGAGTTGATCAGTAGCCAAATAAAGAACGATGGGAGCGAAGCCCTGCGCGACTTCTAGTTAATATTCATTATACATATATCTTATACATTTATTATATAATAAGTTTCTCAATATAACACTTGGCAAAGACTGTCCTACCTTTAAAGATAAATCATCTCTTTTCGTTTCATTATGTATCTAGTAATATAATCTTCAAAATTTGTGTAACTTCTCTGAAAAAAAATTTATATTATTATTATGTATAATTAAGTAAAGTTAGCAAAACAATGTTTATTACTAGGGGAGTGCCTGGTGATCTGAGATACAGAGCCTTTTCAGACATTAGTCCTCTCGCAATTACTGTCTTCCAGAAAATTGTTGTTTTTACTTAATTTAATACTTACTGTAATGGTGATTGTGAGAAGACAAATAAAGATTATTATTATTATAAAGGTAGCTGTTAATTGGTAACCATGGCAACAGATAAGACCCTCTATGATTTTTCGTAACTATTATATCAACTACTAATCAACATTTTATTCATAATAACTAAGGGACTGACAAAAGTCACGTGATCAATGTTGAGAATAGAATAGATACACATCGTTTGCCACGTGGCTGAAGGGCAAATGATGCTCAAAAATGTCATCACGTTGTTAAAAACTATAAAACTTGATACAAACTTATAATTATTAAAAGTATTTATCTTGCTTTCTCGAGGTGAAAACAACATAATATAAAAGAACAATAATCTTGCAAATTTTAGGAATTCAAAACCTACTTAAACAAATACAAATTATTTTGAGCATAATAATTACACTATAACCTTAACCCCTAAATTACATAATATGAGCAAATTATTAAAATAATAATTTATTAATTATAATTAAATTAATCATAATTCTCTAAATACCGCGTATATAAACCGCCTGCAGTTTAAATTACTTAAAATTTAAATGGCAATATAATAATGTCATTAATATCCCGGGTATTATTAACAATAATATTAAAACATAGCCCTTATTATATAATAATGTCCGGGTGACAATCGCATAGCGATTACAAAAAAAAAATATTTGTCTTTACCGACATGTTAACAAATTATATCTAAATATTTGAATTTGTAAATATTGCATAAATATTTTCTGAGGTTTCAATAAAAATAATATAACTTTAACAATAATTGAAATTGTTATTGAACAGTTACAAGTTTAACGTTTCATTTAAACTTAAACAGTTCTATAAACTTTAAGAATTATTCTAGAACTAGGTAATGAAAACATTATCTCTTGCAACTTAGTTGTTACTGAAAGTTAAATTCGTAACATAAATAGTTACAGTAAATGCAAGTCTTAACATTATCCACTGGTACCTATTTTTGCTCCAAATATGGAAAAAACACGTTTTTCAATATACCTATATCGCCGTTCCCACCGAATAATATCGTAATCGACTATTACTATAGAAGTGCTTTTATTGGGAATTATTGTTCTAGAGGATTGATTACACCTTGTGAATTTTTTTCAGAATATTCGTACGAGTACTTTTCGAGATAGTCATTTTGTAATGACTTTACCTGTGCTATTCGCCTAAAAATAAAATCACAGTTTTATATCGTAATAGGTTATTACTCACTTTTCAATGTCTCATCTTTTACAGCAAACTGTTATTACGATCTTATTCGGGTACAAAAATTAAGACAAATTTCGGTAATGTAATTACCATTATTATAACTATTTATAAAACGGGATAAAACTAATCTTTTATAAGCCAAAAAAGGATTTGTGTACAATTTGCTCTCTGTATGAACAAGCTGAAGATGCTAAAAAGCTATTTTTGTAATAAAATAATAATAAAGTTGGAACGTTAGATAAAAAGAAAGGAAAAAGCTGCGGTTAATTCAACAAATACTACAGTCGCTGTTTTTGATTTAGAAAAGACTTAATCTCAGTTATAAATTTTACATTAAATGTACAAATATCTTTTTTAACTCATTTTTAACTCACAATTTTTAACACACCTATTAAGTCAGGATGTTGACAATACATGTCTGGCACCTTTCTATTGCAAAAAACGAAAGCAAACGAAATTGGAAGCTGTTTATTACAAATCATTTTATACTGATGGCTGTGCTGGAAATAAGAAGAAAAATAGATTTATTTTGCCATGTACCTTTAAGCCCTAATATACCATCTTCTAATACCGTTTTTTTTTACGGGCCATAGTTCAAGTGAGGTTGAATGTAGTGTTGAACTCGCAATAAAGAATAAGTTATTATTTACATCTTAAGATTTAAACTACTATGATTTAAAATGTCTGGAAAAACTGGCATAAATATACACAAGGCCCTTCGTAAACTTAGCTTCCTTGGTAGAATAGAATAGAAGAAGTTTATTGATTTCAGTTTTACAACATTAATTTCTTATATCTATTACATAAGTAATGAAAAAAAAAAGTAAAACTATAACACCGAAAGCAAAGGGTTCAGGCGGTAAAGACAAGGTGACTTTGCTTGTGACCTAGGTTCCCTAAGATTTTCGTGGGCAAAGGAAAATAGAGAAATTTTCTCATGAAAAAGTGGTCTAACAATTAAAATGTAATTTTGTGGAAGAATATTTCGACTTGTACACTGACCCGGATCCTGCAAAATCAAAACATGGGCGGCAACCGAAAAATCCTCTGGAATTTACAATGGTCGATAACTTGACACAGATATGCCACCAACTTATCCCCATTTCTAAACCTGTGTTTGATGATTTACTTGCATTGTGTGCTAGTGAAGCTATACGTAATCATTACCATGGTTTTTAGAACTATCTTGTATGTTGCAGACATTTTTAACAGTAAATTCAGACGATTTTGATGGGTCAGACCTAGATGATGCCTAAATGGCACTGAAATATTAATATAAATGAATATTAAATTTATAATTATGTTTCTTTTATGTTATTTTTCCATACATTTATTAAAAAAACCCTTAAAACAATGTAGAACATGGTTTATTTTAAGAATTCGATTATTAATTACCTTTTATTTTGCGATATGGACTATCCGGTATTCTATTTTTACAATTGTGAAACTTATTTTGTTTGACATGGAATATTGTCGTTAATTAATATTACACTTCTCATCTCATTTGTATAATCACCGAAAATTATGGTAACAATTCATTACTGAGTCAGTTAACATTGCGACAAAACAGTGAATAAGATCGCATTCAACTATTATGTGTAGCTCACTGTCGATAATTTACCCGAATAAAATCGTATTGTTGCTTTACGGATGAAGATTCTATTTCAAATTATGGTAATATACATTTTAGCTTTTAACTTCAATCTAGTATAATAATATTTCTTTTTAAATGTATCACAATATCTAAGAAAAAATCACCTATCTTTTGGTATATAAATGATTTTTCTATGTAAACCTAGTAAAAAGTTAGAAGCCAAAATCCGTATTTTATTTTTCCTGTAAAATTTAGATTTTACGATTACGGTATTATTCGGTGGGAACGGCGATATATACCACGTACAATAGGGAAGAGAGTCATCAGGAACTTTATTTACCTTATCTCCTAATGCAGGTAAACTAATATTACCCGTTGGTCCAACTTAACTAACTGGATTTGTAAGTATTTGTTGAAAAATGCTCATACACAGTTGAATATTTTTAACAATAAGTTCAGACAAGAAGATGTAGGCAATAATCCATTCATTCTAGTTCATTATCATCAATAATTAATTCAACGAAATCACCATCTTCTTCATTAATAGCTAATAACGACACAGCTTCTTTAGCTAATTCGTCATCTTCTTTAAACGCTATGTTCTCGTGGACACTACTTCTTCTCCTCTCTTGGCTTTTTCTTCTAACAATAGGAGCGAGGGTTTCCATGGGAGGTATGATCTTGTACCTAGGCTTCCAGAGCCTGTAGAAGCCTTGCGCTCCGAGGATGAACCCGGCGATGAAGATTAAAGCGATGATAGTGATGTATAGAGGAGGGCCGATAACGAGGCGAAGTTTGAATAGAGTGATGATGTCTGGTGGAGGAGATTTGCAGAACTGGAAATAGAAATTAGAAGTTTAAAACCTATGTTATCGGTGAACATTTGAATCAAAGAACACATTCCCAAAAAAATCAGGATTTTGAATTTGGAAAAAAGTATAATCAACATCGCTATTGGGCAGCAGCAGTACCAAGGACAGATTCAAAGACTGCTAGCATTTTGAATTTAAGGTTGAACTGTCAACTGCTTGATATAATTTTACATTACTAATATCCATGGAAATTAGGTGAGGCGTATGTTCAACAGTGGACGTCATTGGGCTGATATGATGATGATGATGAATATCCATGGATAAATTTATAATTTATGCAAACAAAGTAAGTTTCTTTTCTGGTGAGGTCTGTACCAGAAAAGAAACTTACTTTGTTTTCGTTATTGGCTCAAGTATTTTCATTTAGTTACCAATTACTATGACACTAGGCTAACTATAATTTTATTCGTATAATCCCAAAAATCTTACCAGTTTCAGCCACAACAAAGGCAGAACTTTGTTTTGGACAGGAGCGGTGATTGGGTTTCCTGGAGACATCCTCACAGCCAAACTGATCTGAATCTTTATCGCAAATTTAATGGGGGCTCCAAGAGTCTGTGAAAAATGATATTTACATTATAAATGCAAAAGTGATGGAAAGGATGAATGGATGGCTCTGAATGAATTTTAACGAAACTTTACGTAATGATTTGTACAACCAGATTATACATAGACGTATAAGAGAGTGATATACGGTATATTGTGATTTTGTGGAACAAACTGGTGAAGTTGTAGGTGAATTGTAGTTTTTATAAAAACTTCGACGGTAGTAAACAGGTCTAAGGACCGCTAGATCGTAAGCGGTTACCGTAATTTATGGACGCTTGAAACACCAAAGCTATTACAAGCGCGTTGCTAACCCCTAAGAAACCTATACCCTCCTTAAGTAGTTTGTTTTTCATAGTTCTAAATAACTTAATGACTTACCGGTTCTAATTCGTAATATGAGCTATGCTTTTCGGGATCAGGTTTCATTCCTTCGTACTGTTTCTGGACCGCAGGGTCTGCGTCCATAAAGTGTGGTTTAGATAACACGATTGGGAAACCTGAAATTTGTATTGTCACATCAGCATTTATGAAGTTTTCAAATCATCAGCATATCAATTTGGACTTTGTCTTCTTTGGAGTTTCTTTTATTAGAGACGACATAGGGTGACTTCAACTACTACGTCAAACGTATTTTGCTGATGCTCACCATAATAACAGTTTCCAATGTCAATTAATCCTTCAGGAAGACAGTTTTCGGTACATGTGCACTCAAACGGAGAGCTTCTACTAAAGGCGTTGCTTTCCATGGTATATCTAAGGACAAAATAAATATTATAAATTTACATTCTTGAGATCTTCTTATTAAAAGTTCTGTGAAATGTAAGCTATTTTTGAAGAATATACCAAATAATGTTTTAGTCTGACCCAGGAGTATCTGAATCTTGTGCCACAGGCGTAAAGGTATCCAAACTTTTCTAAATTATTTTCAGAAGTTTTTATTACTTACTTATAAGATCTAAATCCATATTCCGAAATGTGTTCTCCTATGTATTGAAAGGGGATAGACCTGCAGGCTTGTTTCCTGAAGATGGTGATGTTACGATTTTCTTGGAGGTTGGGTGGTAACATGATACCTTCAAACGTGCCACGGATTCTGTTGCAGGGTATACTGTGGAAATGTTAAATAAACTTTTAATATTTGAATAATCTTATACTAATTATTTTTGAGATATAGAAATTAATTTAAAAAAAACACACAATGTGATTTAGATTTCTTAATGACATTTCTGATAAAATATTCTTGTATTTTTGTTGAAGCTAGTACTTACAAGACATACAGAATTAATTCAAACATAACAAGTACTATCATCACATTTCTGGTCTAAGAGTATTTTCCCTGCATTATATTTAAATAAGTTGTTATCGTAAATAAGCTAGGTTTCTCACCTGGTGTTCCAGTCTTTGTATCCTTGTTCTTTGAGTCCGCTGGAGTTGTCCCAAGTGTTTATAGAGTATCTTCTATTTATGTCTTTGATTTCTACTTCTACTGTTTCGTTACGTTGTGGATATAACTGTGCAGAAATATTACTGGTGTTAACATTATTAGAATTTTTTTTTCTGTGTTTGGTAAATAGTTTCGGGTTTCTATTTAAGTAACGTTTTTTAAAAGTTCCATATCTATCTGGTGATTTAAAAAAAAACTTTAGTTTCTAATTAGGTCTTGTCATGATTCTATCAGTATATTAGTTGTGAGCAAATTTGTTAGACTTTAATTACTTTGCTAAATTTGTGAACACACACAAGTATTTTTTTTAGGGAAAGAAAACGCCAGTTTTATTTTCATAAAGATACTAACCCGATCCAGGATTCCAATCTTCTGAAAGTCGATCCATCCAGGAAACAATCCATTCGCAATGGTGACCAGGGGGTCTTTATAGCCCCATAGGAATTGGTGCCCATCCAGCTCCTTGAAGACCTTTGAACCAAGCGCTGTCATAGAATAATATGCTCCAGCGTTGGCCATGTAGCCAAGCTTGTCTGCTGCTAGAGTGCTGATAGCCTGGAAAGGAAATAAAATATGAATTATTAATAAATTATTAATTATTATTATTATTAGGTAATAATAATGTAGAAAAAAGTTCTAGGGTATATTTTTTTAAACATTGAAGCAGTATGAAATCTTTTGAAAGGCTTGATTCATTTTTTAAACTTGAACTTGAATTAGATATTATTTTTTAATGTATACATTAATATTCTGACCTTATAATCATGTATTGTACTGTAAAGCGAAATCACGCAACAACAACATTGCCGATATTTGTCGAACCCAAACCTCGTATTTGCATATTGGATTTTTTTTGTTATGAACACGACATGCCAATATTATTTTAATGAACATGTGTTTTTGTCAAATTTTTACAACCATATTTTTGCCATAAATTTTTTGCAAAATAAACAGTACAATAAAATATTTTCACACTATTCTGATATAAAATTGGTTTATTGTATTTATTTAATAACCTTTTAAATATTTTTGTCCTATGCCAGTAATAAATAATAAGGATGCATTTTTGAGGTGCGAAATTTTGGTCAACAAAGTAGTGTCATATACGTCAAACATATCCAACACCTATGTCTAAAGTTATTTTTTACACAAAACAATAAAACCTGTGATGAACTGAATTTATTATAAACAAGTTGTTACTTGCGGTTCCACTTACATGGAATTCGATTCACATAAATTCAAAAAATATTTTTTTTCTCTCCATAAAAACCTTAATTCTACTATGAATTAAAATATTCATAGTAGAATTAAGGTTAAGACACAATAGAAAATTGTATTATTTGTCGGACAACAGAGACAGGCATGGCGTTCAAGATTTAAAAAAAGAATTAAGTAGCCAGCAATCCGGGGAAGTACTACCCTCCCACAGAATTCTTTAATGACAACATATAATATTATAATAACTCATTAGAGCATAATTTGACATCATATGGATAAAAATATATTATTTGATAATTTCATTGGGTACAAACTTACTTATATTGTATTGACATGTTAATGGATGATTATAATTTATGTTCTAATTTAAATTGCAACTTGTAAACTGTTATTGAAATATTTATTACCTCTTGTACTTAAATTGTAATTGATAGTGAATTGTGTTTGCGAATTAATATTAATCTGTATCGGTGTCATCATAAAATAATGACAAATATTGTATGCCGTTTAGGCTGAACATAGCTGAACAATTTTAAAATTTGTAACATCTTTATTACTTACCTATGATTCACAATAAAGACATTGATTGATTGATTGATTGACAGAATATTAACTTACTAGCAGCATGATACTGTTGCGTTTCGTCTGGTAAGTGGCCTCCCAATCCCTTCTCCCTTTCCCTATTGCCCTTTTCCTTTTCAGTAGGCATGGTCTTCGCTGTGTTTTCTTCACACAACCATGCCCATGGGTGGCGGTCACCCTTTACTATCAGGTGGGCCGCTTGTTCGTTGCCACGTCGGGCAACAAAAATGAAGTTACCACGCGTTTTCCGATAATGATTATAAGCGTTATGTACTGATTTATAATGTTATTATTTATCATAGACTTATTTCTTCCGTATTGTACTGATCTATATTTGTTATCATTAGTTTTGACTGTACTTGTTTTTAATGTTCGATAACTGATGTTATTAGGGCGATGACTTTTGATCATCATTTTTATGTAATAACTTATATTTTGTAGGTGATAGCGTGAATCACTTGATATATTTATCGAGTTCATATATTTTGTATTGGATATACACAAGCCTTCAAATTATCAGACACCTACACTGTAGAATAGATTATCCTGTTCGTAGAATAACGTGCTTTTTCATTTCTAAACCACGGAGATAATAAATTATAATAGTTTTAGTGTTACAATGATCCTTCTAACATGATATTGTTTAATAGATACAAGATATAATTGGTACTGTCTGCCACACTAAACACGAGCTTGTTACGTTGGAAACAGTACAAGGGTTAGTTGAAACAATATTATATGTACATATATATATTAATTTTATTTAGATGAATAAGGTAGGTAAAGATGCTGGGGATAATTTCTCTCACATACAAATCACTGTGACTTGGCAAGCCAGAATCAACAATGATGAACCCCTATGATGAGCTACAACACTCGGAAGTCCGATTGAAAGCCTAATCGTGTAGAAGCCACAAAGATTTTTTTTTTTTTTTTTTTTTAACACAACGCCCGCACTATGGAACAAGCCCTGTGTCGCGGGGAGCTTTACAAACATGAAACTAACGGACACAAAGTACACCCAGACTAGAAACAAATATCTATGAATCACACAAATATTTGTCTCTTGTGGGAATCGAACCCACGTCACCCAGCACGGCGATGTACTGGCAAGGCGACCACCTTAACCACTGCGCCACGGTGACAGTCCGTCAGTTGAGAGCTTGCCGAATATTGTTAAGCATTAGTAATATTGAAGTACTACTGTTACGAGTGCGTAATAGTCGGAGTGAGTAATTAGTCTAAAAGTGTATATTCTTACAAGTATAAATAGTCTTAAATTGAGCGGAAAACCCAGCTACAAATTTCTGATTATATCTCTGATTCAAATTCTTTTATTTAAATTAATTTAACATATATATACTAATGGTTCTAATCGAACGATTGTGCGTACCATACTAACAAAAACAGAAGATGATAATAACTTTGGACAAAAGCAGATCTAGGAAATATAGGCTATTGGGTTATTACGAGTTACTTTAATTTACGCCTAATTACAGACATACATACATAGCATCACGCCTTTTTCTCCGAAGGGGTAGGCAGAGGTGTTTCTCACCCAAATTTCGCCAGCTATGTTTGGTCCCATGAAATAGAGGGCGAGCCTATTGTCATAAACCGGGAACATTTGTTTACCAAACTCCGGGAAAATCTCAATACTGGAATTTCATGATAGAAAAGCCCAATACATTTTCACCCGACCCGGGAATCGAACCCGGGACCTCTTGCACAGCAGTCGTATTACGCCTAATTGACTACTGTTAATGCTGTTGAGTATCTTTTTATATAAAAAGCATCCGTTATAGCCCTATGTGCCACCAAGACAGCCCTGTCTTGGTGGCACAGTGGGGTGCATACTGGGGTGCACGAGATACGATTACCGGTAAAGGTAAAAACGGTTCTAATTATTTTGGGTAAGATGCCATGAGAAGCGTCTTTGCTACTTCGACCACTGAATGGTCTATTGTAGCGCCCACACATACACATAGAATTACTTCTACGGTATGTGGGTTTCCTCACGATGTTTTTCTTCACCGTTAGCAGATGGTAAGTCATGTGACCGCATGATTGATGAAAACAGTACCTATTAAATCTTCTGTCATGAATTTTTAGTGATCAGTATAATGATGACCATATTAAAATTTTCAAACATTAAACCACAAAGAAGACTAAGAGATTCCAAGTAGGCTCTATAACATAATAATGCCTGTCACCAATTCAGGTAAAAGCGTAATTCTAAATTTAAAAAAGTTGTCAATTTTTAGGCCTACATATCCAACAAATGCCGAACTTAAGTTCCAGAAAAGTATGACAAGAGAATTTATTGTAAATATCCGGACCCATTTTTTTAAATAATATAAAAAGCTACCTGTTGATTATATAATATAATATACTACCACATTCACACAGCGCCATCTAGTCCTAAAGTAAGCAATTATATTTACTTGTGTTATGGGTACTAAACAACTGATATACTACTTAAATACTTTTTTTTTAATTTGTAGACACATACATATTATAGATAAATTACACCCAGACAGAACAAACCTTTATGCTCATCACATAAAGATTTGTCCTGGGTGGGGATCGAACCCACGACCTCCGGCTTAGCAGCCAGGGTCACTAACCACTAGACCAACAGGCCAGTCATCATAACAGCCTCTTATATAACTCATATAAGACCTTTGCTTTCGGTAATGACCTTAGAATACTTAAGGCTTAACTTACTTTAACCACAAAGGTTAATTATATAAAATTAAATGCTTGAGCAACAAGTTCAGATGTCGGAACCATTTAGATCTAACTAGTTTTGCTAATCGGTACCTATTATCTGGCAAAGTCACATAATGGGACTACACGTGTTTGAAGTAGTTTAATGATCATAAAACTAAGATACGAGTAACAGAATATCTTAACTGATATGTAAATTACAATTTTTACTAAGATAGCTCGCAAATTGTGCCAACTAGTGAACAGATATTATCTTATACTTATAATAATATTCTGTTTGTTTGTTTGAACGCAAGGATCTCAGAAACTACTGGTCCGATTCTTTTAGTGATGGATAGCCCATTTATCGAGGCCATCTATATAGCCTTCTACCTATAAGGTATATAAAATCTCGCTACGGCCAATAAGAGCTGAGCAGTGGTCAAATAAAAAACGATGGGAGCGAAGCACCGCGTGATTTCTTGTTATTTATCTATTTCGTTGTTAGTTCTTTCCACGGCGATTAAACCAACGAAAAAGTAAAGAACTTGTCTCTATGTATTCTTTATATCATGTTGATTAGTAATAAAATTGACCTGTCAGAATATTCTATGCGGGTAAGGATTAGCAAATTCTACTTCAATTACAGGTAAAAGTAATTCTAAATTTAAAAAAAGTTAGGCCAATTTTTAGGCCTGCATATGCAACAAATGCCGAAGTTTCCGATAAATTTATTAAATAATTTTTAGTGTAAAAATGTAAAAAAACAACGCCCGCACTAGGGAACAAGCCCTGTGTCGCGGGAAGCTTTACAAACATGAAACTAACGGACACAAAGTACACCCAGACTAGAAACAAATATCTATGAATCACACAAATATTTGTCTCGTGTGGGAATCGAACCCACGTCACCCAGCACGGCGATGTAGTGGGGAGGCGACCACCTTAACCACTGCGCCACGGTGACAGTCATTTGAATTTTTTCACTTGTAAAACCTATTGGCTAGACATAACCCAATGTATGGTATTTAGAATAATTTACAATAAATTTATTTTAAATTGGCAAAAACGGAACCCTTATAGTTTTGTTCTCATTTTGTGGAATTTATAATTAGTCAAGTAACTTAGCATCTGTTAACGGTGAAGGAAAATACGTGAGAAAACCCACTTGTTGGTTTCTTTTTTAAGTAAACTTGAATTTAATATCATCCTAGCCTTAGAGTCTAGGTACAAATTTGGTGGAGTCTACGTTAGTAGTATAGCGAGGAAGTTGAAACTCGTTCAACTGCTCTTATTATATCACTTTATCTCTCTCAGTCACGGAACTTAATTTTATTATCATCATCATATCAGCCCAACGATGTCCACTGCTGAACATAGGCCTCAACTAATTTATGCCACTGCGAACGGTTATATTATAATGTTTTATTATAGGCACAAAAATTAACACTAGCTAACGAATTACAATTTAATTGGATTATCTAATTATTATAGATCATAATGACACGCGACAGTCTGAATATTTAATACAACTATAAAAAATATATTAGCATAATATATAAATTGTAATGCCTTCACGCCACTTGGCGTGTTCGACTTATTAATTAAACATATACACCAAACAAAATCAATCTCATGTAAAGTTATTTTTCTCTTGTGAGCTTTGGGCAGAGCTCGTTAAACTTTAAACTGTGTTCAATTTCATTAAATGATTCATCATCATCGTCATCATCATATCAGCCGCAGGAAGTCCACTGCTGAACATAGGCCTCCTCAAGAGATTTCCAATAGGGCCGGTTGTTTGCGAATATCAATCTGCTCAAGAATGTTATGCTACATACCTTTCTACTGACAAACCACAGCGTTGGCGAATATTTATTATAAAAGTTGTTTAATCACACATCACAATACTTAAATATGTCAATGTAACAAGCAACTCTATTGTTTCAAAATACCTAGGCCTACGTTAGGTTTTATATTTTAAAGATTATAATTAAATACCTTCCTTATTAGCCCGACGCCGACGATGGCGTGGTATTTTGATCGAATTGCACCGATTGTGGTCATGAGCTGTTTTTATGCCTCTAGTTTTATTTAGGCGTCCGAAAGCAAAAATAAATAAATCATATGTGGAGCCGGTATTAGACATTTGAAAAAGTATAAGTACCTAGCTAAAATGTAAATTTATTCAAAAACTACTAATCTAATCTTGTAGGCTATTAACTGTGATGTTATATTGATATATCGTTTATAATAATATGTTTTTTGGAACCTAAGTCATACTATATTTGGCTTCTTGTTATTATGGAGGTAACATTATACTGTTGCTGACTGAATATTGAGATAATGATCTAGAGAACAGTGGATTGATGGTCTTATTTTTTATACAATAAAACGCCCCCTTTTCCAAGAAGTGGTAGGCAGAGGTAAATCATACCCATACACTATGTTTGAACACATGTTAGTCAGTTATGAGTGAGTCTATTGCTATTAAGAGGGTTCATAGAGAGGTTTGTCAAAGTCGCAATTTAGTGGTTTTCGTTTTTTATTTTTACTCGGGATCAGCACATCCAGCGTCCACACTCCGCTGTGCAGCAAGGTTTTTATTGAATTATCAAAAAGGTGGCGATAGGAGTCTGTGCAGTTGTTTCAAAATTTTGCAAGATAAAAAATTGTGTCGCTATCCGTGTTAGAGGTCTCCCACGTTAAGGCACGACTGACTGACCGCAATCAAAATTAACTTTATTTTTTTGTATCCCAAAAAGACGTTTTTTATAAAAGGTCTATCGCCAGTAACCTGTTTTGTGATGAATAATGAGGGGATTACCCTAAGCCGGGTTAGAGTTTACACGTAACATAATCGTATAACAGGGGGCTTACTATGAAATTCGACATTCGAATGCTCGGTTTTGATGTTGCTGTCAAATTAGTAAGTAAATTCAGATATTAACATTTGACAGCGACAAAGTCAATCAATGATTAGAATATAATCAATTGCCTTTTAATTCTTATTCTATTGAGTTATTATTTCCGATTAGTTTACATAAAATTGAAATATTTAAAGAAAAATATCCAGCTGTTAGTTGAATCAGTTAATATGGAATTAGCGGCACAAATAGTGGTAAGTGGTTATCGCTATTATAACCGACACTAATAGTGTCAAATAAATCCAAACAGAAATCCATAAAGAATGAATCCATCAAATAGAAATCCAGACAGAATTGTGTTAGAAAAGGTACCAAGAACCACATTATATCTAAAAAGTTGTATAACTATGTGTGGGCATATATTTAATGCTATACCCAATGACTTAAAAGAATTACCATTTAGAAAATTCTGTAAACAGCTCAAATTATGGCTTATAAAAATGACATTTTATTCAATAAAAGAACTGTTTGATTATAAAAATAATAGATGATAAGAACTTGACATGATCTGTTTGTAAAAATTGATAATTATTATTTGATGATATTTGCATGTTGCCTAGCGACAAAATGTATTGGCTCTTTTTATAATTATTAATCCACCTGTATTGTACCCACATTTTATACAAATAAAGAAATTCTATTCTATTCTATAAGCCAAGCCCTTATATATCTTGAAATCAAATTGCTGTGCAGGCAACTTATGCTACAAAGGACCTATTCCGTATTACTAGCACTGCATTTTCCTTCTTGCCACGTAAGCTAAATAACTTTTTTAACAAATAGATCTCTCCAAGAATATTGCGAAATGGTCTTTGTGTCTTGGTTCAGTAAAACATTGCCTTTATTACACTTAGCATAATAGTCAATTTCCCATGCATTAAATTTGTAATCATAAATGAAGTACTTACAATTAAAGCTATGTTCGGCAAAGTTAATTTGACGTTGACAGGGTCATCTAGAGAGTTCTCTCTGTCGAACTCTAGATGCATCCGAGGATTCATTGTCAGTGTTCCTTTCTCTTTGTCCACCGTCATTTGTTCGTTGGTTCGAATCTCACTGGAAACAAAATAGTACGTTTAAAAAATTGTATCCTCACTAACTTGCAGAATATAGAGGCGTTCGAGGACATGCTTTTGCTCAATTAAAAACCCTAAAATATTAATAAAAAGAAATGCGTTAGACTTGCCTATCTTTACACAAAGTTCATTTTTCACACACTAAATTTGTCGATGAGAAATACTAAGTGAGGTTACCAAAAGAGCGCGTTTTCTATCTACATTAAATTATTATCTATCTTGGTAGGTATGGTAAAGTATCTCAGCGAAATATGAAATTGTATTAAGATTTATTTCAGGTTGCATCTAATTGCAGACGGTCTTTTTTACGTATTATTATCATTTTTTGATTCAAATCTGTTGTTAAGTTGCAAATTTTTACCCAAAACAATGGTGTACCTTCAAAGCAGTTACGAGACTTTACTCATTACGATTCTGGCCAAGTTTTACGATACAAATAATGGTGATATTAACCTGATGATTATGCGCAATCGTGATCAAGAAACACAGTGCTGTATTATTTTATATGAGCAATGATCTCATAAGGGTTCTGTGTAACTCTAACTTAGTAAAAACGAAATCTTAAAAACGAAACCAAAATTATTTACTTCGTTAATTAAAAAAAGGCACACTTGGGGACGGCAGGGCAAGGTATTATCAAATTTTGATAGATTTTATATGCCTTGACATACTCTTTAAAACTGATATAAATCAATTTTAATGAAAATGTGGGTTAGTCTTTCTACGCTCGACTCGAAAAATAAGAATTTTTAATAAGTTAATTCTCTGTGTTAAAAAAAAATACTTTGAAATTTTAATTTTTTTGAATATTCATACCTAGTATTTTATTAATATTCTTATCAGGCATTAAATTAAATGAACTAATTCCAAATTAAAAATCATTTTGTAGGCTGCTTTACATAAAACCACAACACAAAATTGCTTAAAATGTATAATCTACCAAATAATAATTTTATCTAAGGAAGTGCTACTGATCTTAGCGGAAACAAACCAATAATAATATAGCTTTTATGTTTAAGAATCTCCAAGTTATTAAAAATTCTACGATGTTAGAATGTACATATGTAAATATGTAACAAAAACAAGGAAGTTCTTGTTTATTCTGTTAATATTCATTAAACAACGGACGCAGGAAACAAGACGGTAACGTCACGAAATTAACAAATATTGCGTTAACTTGGAAATGGTGTAAACGTTCTTAAAACAACTTTTTTTTAGATTTTTTTTATTAGCAAGCAAAATACATTTTCCGTTACTTCGAATATAAAAATGCATTGTCACCCATTTTGCGCAATAATCAAGTCAAAATCGTTAATTCGCTCTACACATCGCAGATGAAGAGAACGGCTGAAAATTGCTTTTTCATGGAGCTAAGCTATATATAATAATACGCGTAATGATATGACGACCTACCTCATCATATCAGTCTAACCTAATTTCTGTCACAGCGAGCGACTTTGTGCCGACTGCAACTAACTACCACCCGCAACCCTTACCAGGTCGTTGGTCCATCTCGTGGAGGGTCGCCCTATACTGCACTTTGCTTGACTACCTACCTATCTAGGAGATATCTACTCACAATTTTATGATGAACCCTAATTGATTTGTCTCGGTACTTACTTATATAAAAAAGGTCCAACTTCTTTCACTTTTATTACCTTCTCGGCCCCACTCAGGAATTGTGGCACATTCGTGTAATTGAATATCCAGCACTCTACCATTAGGGGGTAGGTAGGAGCCTCCCACATGTTGTAGATAAATGAGCCTTCTTTCATGTCCAATAACTGTAACAATTAATATTAAATATTTAATTTTAATGTAATTTAATTGAATACGTGAATAATGGGGCGTTGTTGCATGAATTATATAAACGGAATTTAAAACGAAATTACTTCACCAATGGTCTAGTTTATATTATAAAATAACAAAGTAATAATATTGCAATATAAGATATAAAATTCAATTATTTTTTTGAACAAAAAAGTGATTTATTCATATTATGATAATAGAGAAGCCATAAATTATCGTTTTATATTTGCCATGCTGTTCCAGTACAGAAAAAAACAGGGGAATTTTAATGTGCTGTAGCATTATTAAAAAAACTAGTTGACCGTCAGAATAGTAAAGGAAGCACACCAAAAACGACTGACAAGCTGTACCTTATTCATGATTTTTTTACGAAAAAATACATGTAACCTAGTGCAATAATTTCATGTAAAACTAATATAACTGAACTGATTTTAACTCAAATATATTCATTTTATTTCTTAAAACAGTGTATTTTTATCGATAATAAAAAAAAATATATATATTAGGTAAAATATATTTAAGAAAATTGACTGAAACAAAAATTTACCGGTTTTAATATTTATAATAAATTTTATTTTATCAAATATTGACAGTAACATTTTGAAATCAATAAATAATAAAAATAAATAAAGACTAACTATGTACCTACTGTTATTAATACTCACGACTGTATAACGAACGGATAAGATTTAAATACTGACACTAACCGTGGATTACACAAAAAAAACTATTGAAACCTTGTCCTGACAATAACAAGTAGTCGTATAATAAAAAAGAAATCAGTCAAATAAGTCGAGATGTTCTCAAGTGATGCACTTAAGTACATTCGGTAATTGGTTTTAGTTTTTATTTATATAGAAGATGATAATTGAGTGTGGGCTCTGTCCACATAATGTAAAAAGTATCTCGATTAAAAGGAGTCTGTAATGGGTGCAGGTTTCATTCTGCACGTTCCCACCTCTTTTACTACCACCTCTTTCGATAACTTTTTCTCTATTTACTTTTAATTACTTAAAATCCTATATTGTATTTCCAAATTCGTAATTCCCGAGTCTTCACCAGACCGCCTGTCGAACGCCCGGGGCTGATTCCGTTCTAATTCTTGGTGCTGTGCACACATATTGTCATTCTTAATCAAATATAATATAATATAACTCGGTACGTTAATTGTCATTTACGGCCTCCCACGCCCTTCTAAAGTTAAGAGTTCTCTAGCCTGCTTACTCCTGACAGAGAGTCAGGTCAGCCTAGCGGCCCGCTTGAGGGGGAGGCGCTAGAAGTCTATACGGTACACCAGACTACAATCTCTCAATGTGCCATTTCACAGATTAAGTAACAAACATCCATCCAATACATCCATCCATCCTAAAGTAGGATTATTCCCCGTACGCCTGTAAAAAACGTGGGTGAATCCATATGCTATTCAAAGTTATTCATATCAAAATTCCTATTAAATGTATGAGTAATTGATGACAGCAAAAATCTAGAAAACAATCAATCTTATGTTGATCTTTAAATTAACAGACTTTTAAAACATCGTTTTGATCTTAAAATATTATCTTTAATAATTCACATATAGCTACATCAAGTGGACGTCATACAGAATTAGAAGAAAAAAACTTCATAAAAACCAAACGTGTGAATTCCTATCAATAATTTTAAGGTGTGTTTCCACTAACGAGACGAGTACGAGATTATATTTAAAGCTGTCTAATAAACAAAAGAAACTGAAACAAAAAAGAAACGTGCCAGAAACTGGACATCTCTAATTCCAATTGTACTGGAATTAGCGCAATGGATTAGTGTACCTACTAGAATATTATATGAATATGGCATGATTTAAATGTCAATTGTTTAGAAGAAAGTACAAACGTTGCTTCACTGATATGTGCTTTATGAGTATGTTTTTTTCCTAGAACCATCTATTTTTTAATATTATGTTTTTTATCTATACACTGACTTTTCTTCAAATCAGGGGCAGGTCGGATACATTTTTTTTTGTAATAAAATTCTCATTATCATCCTGACTTTGAACATGTTTTTTCTTTTTTATAGTAGCTAAGTATAATGGCTACTTTTTGCCTGATGGAAAGCGAAAGAGAACCGGGTGCGAGACATGTCTTACATGATGCTTCATTAAATTACAGAAATAAATATAAAATATCTTGGCTTCTCCACACTCACAAAATTTAATTCTCGTTTCATAACTACACTAGTGGAAACGCACCTTATAAAACACTAGTTCGCCAGGGTTTCACTCAGGATATTATTTAATAAGATAATTTATTAGTAATATATTTTTAATACCTGTTCAACATTCCTAAAGTTAATAACTTAAACAATTTATAATGCCTAATGTTTTTGCAAAACGGTTTTGTGATGTCTAATTTTATTATGTTTTTCATCAAACATAATTTAACACATTTAATTGAAGTTATTATGATAAGCAGAAGCTTAACTCAATTCCACTTTTTAAATACAAATATAATAAAAGTTGTTATGATTAAAAATTGCATGCCGTTAATGCTATAAAACACATCCATCATCATCATCAGCAACCCATTAAGTCCCACTGCTGGGCTCGGGTCTCCTCTCCTCTAACTAGAGAACTGAGAGGGTTTAGGCCATAATCCACTCACGCTGGCTTAGTGCGGGTTGGTGGATCAGACATACTCATAGAATTTCTTATAGGGTATGTGGGTTTCCTCACGATGTTTTTCCTTCACCGTTAGCAGATGGTAAGTCACTTGACTAGTACATATAAATTCCACAAAGTGAAATCCACATTGGTACTGCCGGTCGGGATCGAACTCGGATCGCGTGATTTGCACGCCGCGCCCGCCGGTCCCTTGTACATTCAGCCACCATCGCTTTTAACAAAACACATCCATGCCGAAATTTATTTTGAAGATAGACTTCTAATCATCTGTTTGTTTGGTTAAGCGCTAGGATCTCACGATCTGGTCTGATTTGATTTTTTTTTAGTGTTGGATAGCCTATTTATCGAGGAAGGTTATAGGCTATATAACATCACGCTACGGCAAATAGGAGCTCAGCAATGGCCAAATAAAAACGACTGGAGCGAAGCCCCGTGCGACTTGTACGATGACTTCATATTATCACTAGTTTACACATGTGAAAAGTCAATAGGAGTTATTATTTTGGCTTCGTTACGGTACCTTTGAATAATGAAGACATTTTTAAACAGTTAAGCTGTTGACGAACATTCGAAAGGTCGTGGGTTCAGAACCTAGTTAGACTACGCGAACATAATTACAAAAGTATTTTGACAATGGTGTCAATGAAATACCGTTGTGTCATTTGTTTAGTTTTGTTTTTTTTTAATAGTTTTCAGTGCAGTCTTTTTAAGTTTTTGTTCTAAGTACCTACCTTAAGTTAACAATTCACAAAAAGAAAGCAATTTACCCTTAAAATGTTACCTACTGACGTCAGTTACAGTCTAAGCGAAAATTAAAAAATAAACAATAGATAACGTTTACCTACGTTTTTTGTTTAAAGCAGCTTTAGAAGTCAAAAAACTAAAAAAAGGTACTAGTTACTACTAATAGTGATAATTAATGGTACATAAAAATATTTTACTATTTTTTTTTTAAATATATTTTGTATGAGACCCGTGCCTAGCAGTGGGACGTATATGGGTTGAAATGATGATGATGATGATGATAATGAAAAATATTTTAATAATAATTATTGTACTATTTTTAATTTTAAATAATTTAGGGCCAAAACCTTCCTTATACACCCTTATATATTGTATCTGTAGAAAAATAATAATATGTCACAGAATGATAACGTCATTGTGTTTATTTAATACCGACAGCATTTTTGGACATGTAGGTTTTTCCAAGCAAATCAAGAATATGTTTATGTAAGAATTTCATTAAATGAGCATGTCTGACTCCTGGTGTTGCAAGCGCCTATAGGCTACGGTAACCGTTTACCATAAGACGGGCCGTTATTTGCCATGCATCAATCGTAAGCATTTTGCTACTAAGGTGTTCTTTATGATCATCAAGTGTAAGCAACACTCAACAAGGTCAGTCCATGATGGGTGACCATTCGTGGCAATTCCATTCTCGAGCGTCTCCGTGCTTCGGAAGGCACGTAAAGCCGTTGGTCCCGGTTACCACTTAATGTGGTAGTCGTTAAGTCAAGTTATAATATACTACAATAATATATTACCACAATCACACAGCGCCATCTAGTCCCAAAGTAAGCAATTATATTTGCTTGTGTTATGGGTACTAAACAACTGATATACTACTTAAATACATTTTTTCTTTGTCAATACATACATATTATAGATAAATTACACCCAGACACAGAACAAACCTTGATGCTCATCACACAAAGATTTGTCCTGGGTGGGGATCGAACCACGACCTCCGGCTTAGCAGTCAGGGTAACTAACCACTAGACCAACAGGCCAGTCAAAGTTGGAAGCTTTCTGGGCGACTTGATAAATTCCAACACCAGGGCCTCAAGCCCATACGATAAGAATAATAAATCATAAATAGGTTTAAAGTCAGTGGTTTAAGTGATATAAATAATGAATTATCTAATAATTAATGTAACTAAAATTGACATCACTATTAGTGTACTTGAAAAACCAATAGTTATTTACTATTGATGTCGTAGTTATATCCTTGATCTGCTTGATCTTTGTCTAATCATTAACATATTTGAGTGTATCTATCCGGGATATAGGCCTATTACGTCAATAAGATAAAAAAATCTTTTTTACCGGCGCACTCATTTGATTAAGTTATTCGTAAACCTGCCGAAGTTAAAGCGAATTGATTAATTACAAAATCCACCATAAATTTTATTACATCTAAAGCACGTTATACACGTAAAGTTATAAACTATGGTGATAACGTGACATGTATAATCGTGTTTTCTAATTTTTATAATTTGCATATAATTATGTATGTATCTGCCAAAATGTACAGTTTTCCAATTTAATAATATACGAATGCGAGAAAATAGATAGAAATGGTGCGGTGAATTTTTCGAGGAAACGTGACAGATATGTGAGGGTTGCCCGAAGATGGGAAAAGACCAAACCAGCTTATCTATAAGACTTCTGTATTCACCAATACTTCACACCGCAAAGGTGAGGGCCTACAAAACCTGATTCTTATCAGGTGTAATAAGAGATGTAATTAGTAAGAGGTGTAATTAGAATCAGGAGGCTGATGTCATCAGCCTCCTGATTCTAAGCCGTCGGAATTCTCGCGCATCTTAAACTTTTTCGAATCATAGAACGAAGTTTATTTATGTTTTAAGTTATTTATTAGAAGAATAGGTTATCGTATAGTAAATTAAAAGCTGATTAATATTAGGTTTTTTTTTAACAATATAGATTCAATTTAATAAACAGACATTTCCGGTCTGAAACTTTCCGACAGCTCAGAATCAAGGCCCAGGGGCTCGGACGGCACAATATACCTGACCTAGATAACCTAGGTCAGGTATAACCTATCGTGTACATCGGGTTTAAGTTTCATTATATACATCTAAGAGTTTTTTGTGTAACTACGTTATAGGACGGATAAATAGTTTTTTCTACATATTATATTATTATCTGCCAGATAATAATAAATATTAATTAGCTGTCATAGTTAAAGATTTGTTTATTAACTGTAAGCTATTGGGTTGTCAAATTTAAACTATTTGACGGCATTACTTGTTAGTTTTTGTCGTATATATTACTATACTATTGTGTAAGAGTTGGACGACCTCGGTGGCCAAGCGGGAGTGTGAATGACTGGTACACAAAGATGCTGTGTTCGGTGAAGTTCGGTCCCAGGGTAGTTAAAACAATATTTTTGGGACTTTTTTTTTTTAAACATATTTTTTTATTGTATTGCCCGACGTGTCTGACGAGCATGCAGTGGATGGTACGTGGTAACCGCTGCCCATGGACATGACTATGTTCTTTTGTATTGATTGCAAAGAAAAGCCAACCAAAATGCTGCCTACCGAAAAGGAATTGGCACTCCCCATCCATCAGACGACAGGCAACAGTATATATACTGCTATTTGACATTGATATTCTGTAGGAATGTAGTACTTCTCCGGACGTACCGGCCCATCTATGCTAGCATGCCAGCAAGGCGACACTACAACAAAGAGCTCAGCCCAAGGTATTGAGTTTTTTAAATAGTCAAATCTTTTATTACTTATAGATCACATACACACATGATACTTATGAACGTAATCATCATCATCATGATATTAGTCCAATGACGTCATACAAACCCAAATAAATTGTACCAGCATTTTTGCCTAAGGCCAGTTTACTGTTTCTTGCCAATTCTTCTCATAACTCCACCATGTCAGCGAGCCGGTCTTAGGAATATTCGCTGACACTGTTTTTGGATAACCTGTTACATTCTAAACTTGTGACTTTCATAAGAGTTATTTTTTAACCTAGATGAATAAACGAGAACTCATTCATTCAGAAATAGTATAACCAATATTTTACTTATAACACATACAAAATACTTTTATAAATATTTCCTGTAGATGCGTCTAGTTTCAAGTAGGTACCTACCTCTCTAGTTAGAATCGAGTCATAGAATAAATAAAAGCTTTTTCTACTAAACGAATGAGGTACTTATAAATTTGTTTAAAACCTTATCGAATAAACCAACAAAACATGACTAATAACTGTGTAATCTTACACACAATTAAATAAACTAATGAATGGATAATTTTGTTTACAAAAACAATGTCTATCGAAATTATTTATAATCATTAGGTCAAACAATGTCACCGTGTTTCCGCGTTTGGTGCTAATTAATGTGGCTACGGATATTTTTAGAATTATAAGTGGTTTCTGAGTAATCTTCAAAACCACATTAAGGGAATTTTACTTCGATGATTATTTTTATATTCGATGAAGATTTACGATGAAACCGAAGATATGACACTTGCCATGTGTGGAAATAGGGCCAGTCTTATAGACATATTTCCTCTTGCTTTAAAGAAAAATCCTATTATTAGAATCATAAGTTTAACTATATATTTTTCTTATATTCCTTTATAATAAATGTTTTTTAAAAGTAATTGTCATGTGTATTAAATAGACGCCCATAGGCTACGGTAACCGCTTACCATCAGGCGGGCCATACGTCTGTTTACTACCGTCGTGGTATAAAAAAAAATGATTTAAAAAAACAATTTTTTTTTAATGTAATTATAATTTGACAGTATTTTGGCGACAGTTTTGAGCGTGACTTTAGTACGTGATTGTGTATGTAGGGGGAGACGCTGAACTTTTGTTCATTATTTTTTTATTGATGGACTAATATCGACCAATCACAGGCCGACAATATGGCGTGATTGACTTAGTAAGCCAATCACAGCTGTCGAATGAAACCATCGGCTTACCATTGTGTTAGCAGGATCGACCTGATCTTTTAGCATTATCAATGGATCGAGTATACAAACGACTTCTGCCGAAACTGTATTTTCACAGTAACGTTCACCTTGCACAGTCAGTTTTGTTACAGTCAGCAATCGTTAATTATTTTACTCGTATGACGTGTGACGTAGGTTATGACGACCACACCCACAGACAAAAAAGTTACTATACGCCTGTCAATTAATTTTTACTTTTTGCTCATATTCTGACATTTGATCTTAAAAATAACAAAAACTGAGTTCCATCCATACTATGTACTATACTGTATTAAATTTGTACGTAGACAACTACGAATAATAATTCTCCAAAGATATATTTGAATCGTAATGATAAAACATACTTTTATTTATATTGTCATAATACTTACTATAATATTTATTAATTTGACTTTTTTTTTAAGGAAGCAAATGAAATCTACCTGATCACTTATAAATTATGAAATCAATTAAGAAGCTACATCAGAATTATTGAATGAAAATTTAACATACCTAATATAGTTTGTTTATATTGACTTTTCTCTGATTTGCCTTGATTATGTCCGGGTTTAATCAGGTCGCCGCGTCAGCTGCTATGACCGTGCCATTGACCGGACTTTCATCGAGGTGTAGTGGTTAAAAAAGTTGCCATCGTGCCGAGTGAAGTAGGTTCGATTCCCACACGAGACAAATATTTTTGTAGTTTGTATCCGATAATTGTGTTTGTCCCCCGCGTCTTCTCATAAAAAAAAATTGAACAGAACTTTATAAGATAAATCTTAACACTTCTACCTACAGTTTAATTACTTGAATGCTCACGTTTCGCATAAACACATAACATGCACTTAGCATCGAATTATGCACTGTCACGTGGTGGCATAACACCATCTTAGACCTTTGACTTCAAGTGCAGGTACAACAATGCAATCGCTATTACATATAATTATATTCTTGTCGTCATGTTAATTGAGATAAACAAAATGTATATCTTAATAAGGACTAAGCATGAACAGCATCGCATAAATTTTTTTTATCCATGCTGGAAAATAAGTCTGCGGCCCGCCTATTCTGCCCTACCAAAAAAGAACAGCATAAGTGCATGTCATGCGCGAGGGAAATTGTAACTAAAAACTGTTACTTTACATGCGTTTTTCCCGTGGCTTACGTAATGCAATTGCACCTTATTTTCTTAGCAAGGCAGTATTGGTAAACGGTCACCGTAGCCTATAGATGGCTGCAATACCAGAAGCATCATATTATGCGTGTTGCCGTGTGAGTTTCGTGTTAACTGCCTGCCTGTAGAACATAAGGCCACGGTATCCGCTTACTATCATCCGGGCCTTAGGCTTATTTAACACCAAATTAGTATAAAACAAATATAATAATAATGGTGATACACAATACACACAAATTAGGCAGTTATCTTAACAATCAACAAGATGGCGTCACTAATCTATAGACATTTTTTGTACTAGTTAACGGTTTTCCGGGAAAAACAGCTAGTCAGAGCCACGTGTAAAGATATAAGTGCAAATTTCCATTGAAATCATTAGCGCCGTTTCCAAGATGGTAGTATATAAATTTAAGGCGCCGGCCACACCGCCCGCGATCAGCGGTCAGCGTTTCGAGTTCTGCGTTCCTCGTTTATTGTTGTTTATGCGGTAGCTTAGGGCTAGTTACGACCCTGGAAAGCTAGTCGTAATTTAAATATCATCATCATCATTTCAACCCATAAACATCCCACTACTGCTGTAGTAACAATATCTTACTCTACTCTGCTACTTCTCATTTTTTTTCTTTGTAGTGTCCTAAATTCTGGACAACGAAAACCAAAAAACTCTAAACCCAAAAAACTTCAAACCCAAAAAACCAGTGTTACGTGGAGCGCTTAGAAGTTCAATAACCACAACAAAAAGGCCACGATCGTAACAAAAACCAATTTTGTGTTATTACACTCAACCATAAATCGAATAGCTCAAAATTGTAGTTTCCAAAATACAATGGCGATAGATAACAGGCATTATATTTTGAAAAAGCTTATTGTTTTTTTTTCGAAACCTTGATTTGGGGCCATAAGGAAACGTCTTATTTTTGTCGGGCTATGTTGATACTCCGTTATAAACGTAAGTGTACTAACTTTTACCCGTGACTTCGTTTCCGTGGTGTATCTCTATGTGAATTATTTTTTAAGAGAACGCCCGCACTAGACAGCAAACTCTGTTATGCGGGAGACTTTATAAACATACAATTAAGGGATACAAAGTACATCACAAAGTTCAAAACAAATATTTATAAATTACTCAAATATTTGTCTCGTGTGGGAATCATATAAATTTAATCATAATTAAATTTTTTCATTATAATTTGATAAATTTCGAATTCGGGTTCGGTTGATTTGTTTCGAAAACCACATACAAACTCACAAAAATTGCCTCTTCATATAAATTTTAAATCTTTATCATATTTCTTATCATATCATCATTATTTCTTATAGTGTAAATTGATAGTAATATTAACACAACAGAAGAAACCGTCTGTGTAAATTAGTGCGGGTATAATTATCTACAGTTTTTGTGATCGATAGCATTGTTTTACAGCTTTTTAATTTGATTTTTTCAAGTTCCATTCACGTGTTAGGCCATGTTTTTCCTTTGGTGTACCTAAGCACGACTTGTGTTAATTTTAATCAATTAACTGCTGTTTTTTAAGCTTGGTCATTTTTTGTGAGCTATAAAAAAAGTTAGTAGGCGTCATGTATTGATGTGACCTTACGATGGTACGGATAGCATCGACATTAGGAACACGTCACCGACTGTACATGTGAATTTTATTAGCTACAATAAAAAAATTGTAATTAAACAAATTGATTCACTGCTACTTGAATTTTTATCGAAGTATTTTAGGCCGATTAAAAAAAAACTATAAAAATTCATAAATATGGTATGGTTATACATAAATTATGAAGCCATTTTTTAACAATAAAAATCAGGCTAAAGGCAAAGTTTTCATTAGCGTAGCTAGGTATTTCGCCTAAGATATGTCATGATAAAAGTAACTCTAGTTATGCCTTTGCTACGCCCTCGCTATCCCCTTGCTACGGTCTAGCTACGCCTGGGTTGTTCCTCAGGCATCTGATCTTAATCAGATATTCTATTTATAGGTATTTCCTGTAAATAGAGTATCTGGTTCTTTTTTTTTTAACAGGTTAGCTGTGTATATTTTTAAGTTATGGATAAATAAATATGTATTCTTTAAAAAAAAACCTAACGTTTAAATAATATCAAAATTGAGCGACTGTTCAAAGATTTTTTACCAGCGCATTTCTAGCCTCTATATTATCAAACTCAAACATTTGTGTTTTATAGTTACACAATTAGATCGACGTCGACATATATTATTATGTCTCACTATTCTAAATTGTAACATCCTAGTGACATAGTTCATTTAAAAATAATTACAATTTTATCAATTGCAAGAAAGTTGATAAGTTATTGTGAAATTTCGGTCAACGGCGCTCTTTATCACAAAACGTTACACTCGTCATTATTAGACATGAAAATAATAATTCCGGATTCTGGAACAGTCGAACCAACTTTACAATACGATTTATAAACAGGAAAGATTCGTATTTTTGTATGTAACAAATAAACTTAAAAATTACTGGACCGATTTCAAAAATTCTTTTGCTGTTAGAAAGCTACATTATCACTGAGTAACATAGGCTATATAAAACTAGGCTACGGCTAACAGGAATAGTGAATAGTAGCCAAATAAAATTTATCTTATAAAATCTAAAGTCCAAGCTACATAATTAAAGAATAGAAGAGGTTTATTGATTTCAGTCTTACAGTATTATTTTTTTATATCTATTTCATAAGTAATGAAAAAAAAAAGAAAAACTATAATACCGAAAGCAAAGGGTTTAAGCGTCAGCTTATGCTTGGGCCCCATAAGGAGTTACCGAACGCTGGTTTTCAACTAAAACCCGGGACTTTCGTTTACAATAATATGGTACATAAGATAAGCAAGACGTGATTATGAGTACAATAACATATTTATACAAGTAAAGTGTGGAGTGTGATCACACATTACAAAACTAGGCTATATAATGTGTGTTTAATAAAAGTTAATCATAGGAATAGAATCTAATTTTGAAGATTTGGCTATGGAGTATTGCTATTTAGCTGGATATACTGGGATAAAGGCACAGACTATATAGAAATAGTTCAAAAAGAAAAAAATCAAAAGTTAAAGGTTCACGTGAACTGGGGGGTTAAGGGTAAGATATTCCATTTATGTAAGAAATTATTATTGAGAGAGTATCTTTTAGGTATATTAGAGATTTGTGATAGGATTAATTTTTTTTTGTTATTATTATAACAAACTTATAAAGTTATTTTGGTTTTGTAAAGGAAATTGCTGATATTTTACTTTAAAATTAAGAATGTCTTTAATTCCTTATGAGTAACATTCTACACATTTTAAATGCACCGTCAGTAAATCAAATTAAACTACATCCGTACTTAAAAAAAGGCCAAGTATATGTATGAACATTCTGGTTTTGCACAGATCATAAATTATTTCATTGTAATTTTAATTAAATTTTGCAGATATACAATCATAACTACGTACTGATAGAAACCTATTATAAATACTAACATGAATGGTAACCTGTCTATATCAATTAACTTATATTGCTAATATATGCATAGAATACTGATCATTTGCATTTATTGATATTTTTATAAAGCAAAAATATGTTTAGCAGCTTGATACTGCCAGTGACATTGTCTTGACCATGGGACAATTGGCTCGTCTGCTCTGCCAATAAAATTCGCTAATATGCTTTTATGTACAGCCCGTTTCATCAAATACACGCCCAGTCAATTTTTAGGGTTTCATACCCAAAGGGTAAAACGGGACCCTATTACTAAGACTCTTCTGTCTATCCGTCTGTCACCAGGCTGGCTTTATCTCATGAACCGTGATAATTAGACAGTTGAAATTTTCACAGCAGATAATAATATAATAATATTCTACCACATTTACACAGCGCCACCTAGTCCCAAATTAAGCAATTATATTTGCTTGTGTTATGGGTACTAAACAACTGATATACTACTTAAATACTTAAATGTATTTCTGTTGCCGCTATAACAACAAATTGAATACTAAAAACAAAACAAAATAAATATATAAACGAGCAAAAAAATCAAGTACAACAATTAACGTGATGTTTTTGCTCGTCTTTGCTCGATATTGATAGCGGCAAAAGGTAGACGCTTGAAATATTCACAGAATCTTTAGTTAAATATTGATTATAATATTGACTTAGTAAGCCAATCACTAGGCACTAGGCCAGCGTGAGTGGATTATGGCCTAAACCCTCTGAGCTCTCTAGATAGAGGAGAGGAGACCCGAGCCCAGCAGTGGGACATTAATGAGTCGCTGATGAAGCCAATCACAGCTGTCCATCAGACCATCGGCTTACGATTGTGTTAGCAGGAGACTGGGCCCCTGGTGGTGTATTCGACTACTGGATCAATTCAATGAAGTTATGGATAGTGGACTTTCAACTAGGTATATAATTATTAACTAACAAGCATTTTTTTCTAATAATAAATAACTATAATTCGCAAACCTATTATTATAGAACTACATTTAAAGCTTGCCCTTGTAAAGTGTGACCCTATAAATGTCAATAAATTCAATTTCAATATGATTGACTTATTAGTTAAATATTCATAAAATCAATACTAATTTATGTATTAGCCTACGGCAGTATTATATATATTGTCTTTAGACATAATTAAATTTGTATGATTTAAATTAGAATAAAATATACGTTATAGAGAGGGAATACCCTTTTACCGATCAAACACCAGACTCATTCTTATTGGGATCAGTATGTATATAAGATAAATTTTATTCATACATCAATGCTCGAAAGCTTCCAAAGGGTCAATCGGACAATTTCTAAGGGCCTTACAGACATAGGACCCACAGATCGCAGGTAGATCACGATCGCAACCTTTTGCGCTAAAAAGAATGGCCGTTTGGGAAAAAAAAATTGCATTTGAATATATCAGTTTCTTCACGATAAATGATGACGATCTTCTAGCGGATGGTCATTTAACTATCTACTGTGACATTACACTAGCTGACTTTAAATATTAATGTCGTAAATAAACTATGCAGTATAAATACCATAGGTAATTATTTATTAGTATACGGAACCATTTCCTTGTGGGTTCTATTTGGTCATAAAATTATGTTGGTTTGGTATTTATTTATGTAAAAACAAATATTTTCTATAAATTTGCATAAAGATTGGGTCATTGTTTACGTATTTGGTTAAAATTTATGGTAAACTCGTAGATTATTATATTTTTAACAGAATTTGGGATTACCCTTTCATTCAGTGACGTCAAAGTTAAGTTTCACTAGTTATTATGTATTATAAAGATACATTTCATACTAAGCGATAGCGGAGCTTATGGTATGAAAAATATATATTATTGTATACATTTTAAAAAAAATCACACTACCGACTGCAAATTACAAAATATTTAATTTTATAGCTAACAAAACATTTTAGTTTTGTTTCTACATAATTTCTGCTAAATTTAAAATAAATAACTCTTTGAGAAAGCACTGAGATGCAAGAATTAGGAAGGAGTCATTTTGGTTACGAGCAAAGGCTCTGTACACCAAAGCCATTGACGACCGGCGAGCCTATTCTGAATCTAAACAGAAGCTTTGTGTAATTCGATGTCAAATGTTTGAAAATATAAATATAATCTCTGTTATTTTCAAATATTTGACAGCGATAAGACTTCGACTGAGTCAAAATTGAGGCATAGATTGAGCTGCCTGTTTCATTTTATTTTAATAAGGGTGGTAACACACGATTCTACTACCACAAACCACTAAAACCGTTGTAGAATGAATTCTATACTCTCATTAGGGGATACCACACATCTTTACCTCAGCTCTCTCGCTCATCTACAACGGAAACACAGCTTAAAACAGGTCGTATAGCATTAAGTTGATATTGCCCATTAATAACAACTGTGATTTGCTTGCGTCAAAGCCTCTAATCGTGCGAACAGACCGGTATTTTAACTGGCGAATAAATTTTTGTATAAAAAATTAATCATGCTAACCTTTGCTATAGTTTAAAAAGTAACAGCTAGCTTGATCCGTATAAAATATCTAGGTATATAGGATATTGCTTAATTCCGGTTTAATCGGACACAGTTTGAATCTAAATATCTAAATATTCCGACTAAGCCGACACACATTAAATTGTCGATTACATTTAAAATTAAAGACAGAGAAGAGAAGGATATTATTAGTATCTTAAAATTTCTAAGAAAGTAATATAAATTATTATTAAATATAATTTACTTCAAGGGCGTAAAGTTCGACCTGGCTTAATAAACAATTTAAAAAAAAAACATTTATTTTATAGGAGCAAAAGAAATTCTTCCATTTCTAATAAAACAGATCGAATTAGCTGTCCTATCCTAAGCTGTGATTTTACTGACCCAAAAAATAAAATACATTTCATCGTAAAACTTCGCAAAAAATTATTAAATTATGCATCATCTAGTAATAAAATATAAGGCTTAGGGTTCATTGATACGCTTTGAATATATCTGGAATTAACTTTACAAAACTACGTACAATACATGTGGCATAATATACAGCTGCTGCTGCTTAATCACATGAACATAATAGTTTTTTCGCGCGTATGTTTTTATAATTATAATACAACGTCCGCATTATGGAACAAGCCCTGTGTCGTGGGGAACTTTACGGGTACAAAGTACACCCAGCCTCGAACCAAACAGGGCCCTGATTCTGACTCGTCGGATTGCTCCCAGATCGCAAAACTTTTTCGAATCTTAGATTGACGTATTTTTACGGCTTAATTTATTTGATGTTAGAAAAGTTTTTTTTAACATTATGACAATTTTTTTTACATCTTAATAAACTGACGATTGCCGGCCGAAAATTTTCCGAAAGTTTAGAAACAGTGAGCAGCTCACTCGGCCCGTCGTTATAAGTGGCGAGGTGACAAACTTAATCAATACGGTACGGTGACAGTCAAAATTGGACATTGATTGGACAGGAAATTGTTACTCTGTGGCGATTAAAAACAGTGGCCTGAGTTTCTTGCCAGCTCTTCTCAAGGCTTAACCTTGTCAGCCAACTGGCCTTAGGAAAATTTGCTGACTCCTTTTTGCCATTGTAGGACCTTCTTAGGACAAGTATCATAATTATCATGTATTAAATCTATATGAATAAATAATATTTGACTTTGACCCATAAAATTAAGGTACAGAGTCTGTTTTATGAGTTACAAAAACAAAACCTTCATTAGATGAAACATGCAGGCCAACTATAAAAACTTACGAAGTTAGTTTTATGACATTTGAAACATTGATAACACCATGAACATGATCTGATGATCTACATTTTCTGCTAGTGCATTATAAAATAAAATAAAAATAAATACAGCCTTAAAATTTAAAGTGGTGGACTTGAAATTTTCATCCAAAATATCCGATTTTGGATGAAAATTTCAGAATGCGAAATCATTACCAGAAATACCACAGTATTTAATCCAGATATTACTGACATATTATTGTATTAGTACTTACTGACTTTTATGAGCCATAAAAAAAATCAAAAAACTAAAAATCCTAGTGGAAAACCGGAAAATATAATTATGTTGTTTTAAAAACACCTATTGTTTATAAATAAGGTATAAATAATCGATCAGTGGCGTGCTATTGGAGAGGCCTATGTCCAGCAGTGGACTAGTACAGGCTGAGATGATGATGAAGAAAAGTGAAAACCTACCACATTTTCTTCAATATATAATCTTAAGCATTGTTTTAAAACGACAGTACTCATAGTAACACTAGTAACAAGTGGGATAAAAACGATCCCTTAATTTAATACAGAGCTTCAGAATTTGACACGGTAATGCATCAAAATTGAGTTTTTAACACAACAGTCAAAAACATCATCATCATGACTGGCCTGTTGGTCTAGTGGTTAGTAACCCTGACTGTTAAGCCGGAGGTCGTGGGTTCGAACCCCACCCAGGACAAATCTTTGTGCGATGAGCATAAAGGTTTGTTCTGTGTCTGGGTGTAATTTATCTATAATATGTATGTATTTACAAAAAAAAAAGTTATTTAAGTAGTATATCAGTTGTTTAATACCCATAACACAAGCAAATATAATTGCTTACTTTGGGACTAGATGATCCTGTGTGAATGTGATAGAATATTATTAGAATATTATTATTACTATTATCACAGTGTGAATGTATACCTATTCTCGTAGCCCGGAGATTCTTAGCACCCCCTGTCCCGCCGTTACCGCGACCGCTACCGTGGCTGCGGACAGCGGGACTACCGGGAACAAGGGGGCTATTCTGAGGTGTACGGTGCATTGGAGGTTTCTGGCCTTACTATACCACGCTGGCCAGACAGGTTGGTACAGGGTTTAATTTCGAATTTTCCTTTTCTGGTAGTGGTTTTCTCTACCTTAATCCCTTTGTCGACTGGTAACGACACCCACGGGATGAGATGGGGTAGCGACATATGTATTCTAACGCCTATCGCTACGCGGCACGCTACACAGCACGCATACCTATTACTAACAAAATATAGATCATAATCTGAAATAAAAATTATTTACCACGACCAGTATTTATATGCAGTACTATATAAGTAAGGTGTCTTCATTATTACTAAGAATCATAAACATTAGAATAACTCTAAAATCTTCATAGTCATAAAATGTTACTATCCATTGTTCTCCTTCTTTTACGGTCATTTTCAATACCATACCCACGGATAGGTCAATTATTTTAATATTTCGTAGAAGTTATTATGTCTATAGGTACGTTCTTTCATGTTTATCAAATACCGACGATTAGCTAATATGAAACAAATCATCATTTCAACCCATTAACGTCCCACTACTGGGCACGGGTCTCCTCCAAAGATTGTGGAGGGAATTTAGCCTACTACACTACGCTGGCCAAACGGGATGCTATAGGGTTTCTTTCGAATTTTCCTTTCCTTGCAGTGTTCTTGTCTTCATAAGGTTACTCCCTTAGTCGCCTTTTACGACACCCACGGGTTGAGATGGGGTAATGACATTATGTATTCTTAATCCGTTACTACACAGATACAGTTTTATAATGTTTTAAATAAAATTACTTTCATAATAAACTAATCACATAATAATGAACGAAGTTTTTATGAGAGAAATATAAAAATCATAAAAAAGTCGGCTTCTTAGTTAGATTTTTCAATTTCTTTTTTTTTTAATTAATATTGAAGGTACAACTTAATTTTCAAGAAATACTTAGATTTAGATTTTGTACCGTATTATTTATGGGATTAAAGACCAATTTACATTTTTAAGGCTAGCTGAATATTAAATTCTAATATTTGTAAAATTTAATATTTTGCAATAAGTAGTTGGCCAACCACGTATTGGAAAGTAATTTCAATGTCGTATTAAATGTTAGAAATATTATAATTTGTATAATAAATCTTGTTAATATGACTTATACCACAAAGGGGTAAGTAGAAATACAATTTCGGAATTTTGACGCGGCCATAGGTGCTTATTTCTAGGTATTTAATTTAACTTAGATCTCCATATACTACATTTAACATCACATAACAGATGTTAGATTATCTTAGGATGCCTAGCGTGCAGGCTGAACACGTGTCAATTATATAGTTTTTGTTTTTCACAGTGGAATATTGCTACTAAAAATTGGTGCACTTGAAAATATTTTCAAAAGAAAAGGAGCCATATATTCTATGTGGGGAGTTAGACACTATTGCTCTCACCACTCAGTCGAAGATTCAGAGGTAGACAGAAAACAAAGCGAAGGAATATAGGGCAAATAGATATGGTAGAGATTCTCAAAAACATATCGAGAACAGGGTGAAGTTAGGTATAGAAAAAATATAGATAGCTGATTTTACCACTTTTATGATTTGTACTCAAGTACAGGATAAATTTGTTGAAAATATATAATAATAATACTTGTATCTATAGGATTAATAAATAAAGAATAAAATTATATGAAAACAACCGACAAAAGCAATTTTTTATCCCGAGAGTTATATAAGCATTAATATTACCTACTTAAGATGCAACACAACTGACTTTTTGCTCAAATATCAAGAATTAAAATTATGTTTTATTATTTAATCTGTCATATAATATTAACTTGTGGACCGCGTATAAACAACCAAGTTTTTTGTTAAGGAACTCGTTTAATAGGACCCTGAGTAGTCGCTGCCTTGTTATGATATGCTTCAACTGTTGGCCTAAGAAACTAATAATTAATTATGTCTAGTAGTGCCATAAACCTTTTTTTATAAGTTGTATAGCTGGACATCGATATGCGAGGCTATCAGCAGGCCTTGACAATAACGATACTCAATAATTTACTATACTTTAAAATGATAATTAAGCCTGAGCGGTAATTATGAGGCTTTAAAAAACGCAGTTCTAATCTGACTGTCACCGTGGCGCAGTGGTTAAGGTGGTCGCCTCGCCACTACATCGCCGTGCTGGGTGACGTGGGTTCGATTCCCACACGAGACAAATATTTGTGTGATTCATAGATATTTGTTTTTAGTCTGGGTGTACTTTGTGTCCGTTAGTTTCATGTTTGTAAAGCTCCCCGCGACACAGTGCTTGTTCCCTAGTGCGGGCGTTGTCTTTAAAAATATATTTTCGGACTTAAACGTGTTTGCCACCATAATAAAAAACATTACAATGATAAACAATTTACAAATCAAAATAATATATCATCATCATCATTACAACCCATAAATGTCCCACTGCTGGGCACGGCCATCTATACTAATATTATAAACTTAAAAACTACTTTTTTCAAAAATTCTTTTGCCATTAGAAAGCTGCATTACCACTGAGTAACATGCGCTATATAACACCACGGTATGGACAATAGGAGCTGAGCAGTGGCCAAATAAAGAACGACGGAAGCAAAGCCCCGTGCTTTAAGTTAATAAAAATAATATATAAGTTAACCCTCTCAGCTCTCTAGATAGAGGAGAGGAGACTCGAGAATTAAAACCCGTCAGCAGTCCATGAGTTACCCGTTAATCAATAGATAAGTGTTTTATTGAAGGTTCAAAGTATTAAGTAACTCGGAAACGATATTCAACTATGTAGGTTCAAGTACAAGGTTAATTACCAATGATTAATCGTAACGAAATCAATGTTGTAGAAGTTATTACGGCGATCATAATGAATGAATTTGACAAGGATAATTTATTTTATTTAATCAATTTGAAAGAAATATTAACCGACATTTTATATTATTTGAAATCCATTTTGTATGACATGAAAATGGCAATACCATTTGAAAAAATGTGGAAATATATAAAACAATATAATTGGAGGGCGGAATATAAAAGTTTTACTTTATAATGAATGAATTTGACAAGGATAATTTATTTTATTTAATCAATTTGAAAGAAATATTAACCGACATTTTATATTATTTGAAATCCATTTTGTATGACATGAAAATGGCAATACCATTTGAAAAAATGTGGAAATATATAAAACAATATAATTGGAGGGCGGAATATAAAAGTTTTACTTTATATATAAAACTAGCGGACCAGACAGACGTTGTCCTGCATGATACACCAATTGACTGCATATTTTTTTTATGAATCTAAAACATCCTCGAATCCACTTGAATACATACACAAAAATTCATGCAAATCGGTTCAGCCGTTTAGGAGGAGTTCACTGTCAACACACGTACAGAAGAATTATATATACCTATAAAGAAGATAGACCGTTCAATTCGATTTTGTTATCGTTAAATATAATTTGATTAAATATTCAAATATTTGAAAATAATCATTGTCAAATATTTGACAACGATATCAAACCAACTAGGGCGAATGTCGTGATTCGGAGCTCTTTGGCTCAATTCTAAATTATTTATATATATTATTAGCCGTACATTTATAATGTAACTCGCCCGTAGCTCCGTTCATGTGGTATATGTCGATAAAAAGTAGCCTGTGTGCTATTCCGGACTATAATTTATCGGTGGACCAAATTTTATACAGATGCTGTCAGCTGATCGCGCGTAGTTGACTAATAAACATACATCCATCCATCCTAAATTTCACAACTCTAATATTAATTAGGATGAAAGAGATTGATGACCGTCTCACATTGTTTATAGGTACTCGTTATAATAATTATGGGTGTGTACAAGAAGGTTGTAGGTTTTGCTCTTCTGACGTCATTAAACTTGAACTTTATAATACAACGACTTTGATGACGTCAAACCAATTATATTTGCTACGTGTTTCATAACTTAACACCAGTTTTTAGTGCTACATGTCCAGTAATGTTATTTTAATTTGAAAACTGAGTTTAAAACTAGTTTTTTGTATGCACTTATCTCAGAAATTGCTAGTCTGATTTAGAAAATATTTTTTGTGTTACGTATTTATTAAGGAAGATGCTAAAGAAGAAAAAAACATTAGTCTGTAAGTCACATAGGTAAATTGAAAGATAAGAAAAGCTTGTGAAACTGCGAGTTATCAAATAGTACCTAGCTAAAAAAAAAATTAAAATTGTATTTTAACAATTACATTTATTGAAGTTCGTTAATTTTTTAATTTAAATTGTATCTATATGTTACCGGAAATGTATGAAATCTAGGAATTGGAATAGGAACAAATCCTAGGATATGTATACAATTCCGAAGATATTTAGGAAATGTATAAAATATTGTTTGAAAAACTATTTCATACATAGATATCCTGGGAAATATGTACATTTCCTAGGAATTGTATATAATTCCAATATCGTATTAGGAAATGTATAAAAATAATGCTTTCTGTAATAAAACACGTTGTTAAAATGAAAACAATAATTTTTATTAAAGCACTCGTTGAGACAATCAGTTAACGGGTAAACATACCGTAAAATATAATATCTTCAAAATAACCCTAACCTAACCAGTCCGAGTCGGATTGCTCTGAATAGGGGGGTGGTAAGATTAGCGCTGGAGCATAGGTCGCCGGAGCCCCGCTTCGCGGGGATCCTACTTCTGGGTGGTTTGAAAAAAAAAAAAACCCTAACCTAACCAGTCCGAGTCGGATTGCTCTGAATCGGGGGTATTAAGTTTAATACCCTCCCCTCGCCCCGCTATCCCCACGTACTCATTAATATCTCAAGTGTTTTACATTTCCATTTAGGAAATGTGTCAAATATAATTTATTTCACACATTTCCGTGCGATTTTAGGATTTCATACATTTCCTAGGAATTGTATACAATAACGGATTACATACATTTCCGTTAACATATATATTATTGTGTCTAGTTTATATTTTATTTAAGTATCAATTTGCAAATAATATCTGTAATAAATGAATTTTATTATAATTATTTAAGTTTTTTAATAAGTTACTTGTTCATTAAATTTTTTTTCGGTTTTTAACCGACCTCAAAAAAGAGGAGGTTATCTATTCAATCTCTATTTATACATGTTTGTCTATACCAGCTCCTAGTCATATATTTCAAAGTTCATAGGTATGTAATGTTTGTAGGTATATTTGTATGTTCGTCGACGCATAATAATATCACAAAAAAGTATGTCGTGTTAAATTTTTTTTTGTAGAATTTCATAATGCGGTATTTTACGACTCAAGATAATAATACAATAAGTTGTTTACGTTTTATATAACTTTAATAATTAATGAACTTAGTTTTTGAATGGAAACTTTCGGACGATTAACGAGGCATTCATTTGTTTTCAAATTAAAACGAAATAAATAAAATATCACTTACATAGTCAGTCACTAACTGTATGGGGTTTATGGCCACCGTAATAGTTGCTATCACTAATAATAGAAACCCATAGGCCAACTTGATCACTGAATCTGAAAACAAGTGCATAAGGTTATTTCAAATATGTGGGCAAAAGGTAACATAAACATTTTTTGAAAAATATTTTTTTATTGTCGCCTTGACTTTGTGGCAAAAAATATAAAAAGAACATATTTAAGGGAAGCGCAGTGCAGAGCTTTTTTCACTGTCAATTTATTAACGACATTGTGTTCATTGAAATAACATCCAAAATCAAATCACAGGCAAGGCAGTTAGAGGTGAATAATGGTAAATTCTAACATACATACATACATAGCATCACGCCTTTTTCCCCGAAGGGGTAGGCAGAGGTGTTTCACACCCACATTTCGCCAGCTATGTTTGGTCCCATGAAATAGGGGGCGAGCCTATTGTCATCAACCGGGAACATTTGTTTACCAAACTCCGAGTAATACTGGAATTTCATGATAGAAAAACCCAATACCATTTTCACCCGACCCGGGAATCGAACCCGGGACCTCTTGCACAGCAGTCGTAACAAATTCTAACATTTATATGAAAATATAAAAATTATGTCATGAATAGGTACTTACATCGTTTTTGAACTGTGAAGTTTTGTATTTTCATTATAGATATTCGTCCCTTACTGGGAACATGTTGTAGAGTTCCTACAACCATCTTTCAGATGCTGAAACAATACAAAAAATCTATTAACACTTTGTTTTGTGGGCACCAAATGGGGCCAGGGGGCTTACTCTGAATTTCGACATTCGAATGTTCGGTTTAGATATCACTGTCAAATTTAAGGAAATTTAGATATGGTCGCTGTCACTTTCATACATTAAAATTTTACAGTGTCATCAAAACCGACTAATCGAATGTGAAAACTCAGAGAAAGCCCCCTGACACGGACTTAGTAAAGTCGATGTCGCTGTCAGATGTTTCAAAATTTTAATATGGTCGCTGTCATTTTGTAAACATTTGACAGCGATATATATGCACTCTGACTAAGTTGATGTTGAAATTCATTGTAGGGTTTTAGAGAATTTTATATTCAACAATGAAAAAACGTACAATATATAGAATATTATTATTATAGTTAAGCAAGTTGATTAGGGACACAGGAGTACAATAAATTGCCATTACTAATATTATAAAGCTGAAAAGGTTTGTTTGTTTGACCACGCTAATCTCAGGAACTACTGGTCCGATTTCAATTTTAGTGTCAAAATTCTTTTAGTGTTAGATAGCCCATTTATAGCAACACGCTACAGCCAATAGGAGCCGAGCAGTGGCGAAACAAAGCGACGGGAGCAAAGCCCCGCGCGACTTCTAGTTCTGTATATAGTGATTAAATAATCTCTGCTGCCAAATTTACCCGGCTTAACCTAGTACAAGTGTAAAAACTTGTGGATATAAGAAAGACCCTTGGATACAAAAACTTTAGCACCTCTATTAATTAACCGCATATTCGTCAATAAATTTAGATATGATTAGTCGTAAGATAAAGGTAAATTGGCTGAACCCAACGTGTTTGTATTCACCTAAACACGTGCGTTCTCGTTAATAAACAAAATATCTGGTATTTTTTTTTTAAACAATTATAATGCTTTTTAAATTAGACACTAATTTAGCAATAAAAATTAATTACTATATTTTGGACGTTTGATGCGAGCGGCATAAAATCGCTCGCTGTGGCGCAAATTAGGTGAGGCCTATGTTCAACAGTGGACGTCATTGGGCTGATGATGATGATGACGACTATATTTTGGCCGAATAGGTATTATTTTATTTACTTTTAAAGATTATCATATTTTTAAGCTATTTTACAAGAAACAACTAGTTATGCCCCAGGGATGTATGGTGGTCATGGTCTTAAAATTTTATTTCGCTTATGCATTATACCTAACGCTATAACTTTTTTTAATTATAAGATGGGACCGGCTGTTTGAGATAATACCTATAATATATGCATTTAAATGATTCATGATGAATCAAAATCTTGTTTGAAACGACAATTTATTATATTTTAAAAGTTTTTTTTTTTTTTTAAAGACAACGCCCGCACTATGTGACAAGCCCTGTGTCGCGGGGAGCTTTACAAACATGAAACTAACGGATACAAAGTACACCCAGACTAGAAACAAATATCTATGAATCACACAAATATTTGTCGTCGTGTGGGAATCGAACCCACGTCACCCAGCGCGGCGATGTCGTGGCGAGGCGACCACCTTAACCACTGCGCCACGGTGACAGTCAAAAAAAAAAAAATTTAATTATCTATAAAACATTGATTTGATTCATGTTCGAAAATAAAAATGACATATTTTAATTTTAATTTATTATTTACTTAGGTTGATTTAATTCATGCTGTTTCTCATAAAAATATTAATATTTTACTACTGTGAAAAATGCTTGAAAAACCCTGACTTTTGTTAACACGTAATTAAGTTAAAGTAAAAGGATTTTATATTATTTGCTTAATTCATTAGATAAAGTTTATTTTATTAATAGATAACTACTCGACTACCTCGGTGGCACAGTGGAAAGTGTATACGACTGCTGTGCAAGAGGTCCCGGGTTCGATTCCCGGGTCGGGTGAAAATTGTATTGAGCTTTTCTATCATGAAGTTTGGTAAACAAATGTTCCCGGTAGATGACAATAGGCTCGCCCCCTATTTCATGGGACCAAACATAGCTGGCGAATTGTGGGTGTGAAACACCTCTGCCTACCCCTTCGGGGAAAAAGGTGTAATGCTATGTTAAGTTATGTTATTAATAGATAAAAACCTTTTAAATTTTTGATGGCTAGCTTCAAATTCACACGGATGAAAACTTGAGTTATTTTTTTTTATTGAACTAGTGTTGTTCTGTTATCCAGTTTCAAAGTTTTTATGGCGTGTGATGTAAAAAAAATTGTAATGAGTCCTCACGTGTCAAGTAACCTGTTGGCGACCTGGTCGGTACGTTTGTAGTGCCAGTTAGCAATAATGTTAGTTATCACAAGGTTATCAAGAATATGAGTGATCAAATCTGTCAATTAAAATATAATTAAAATTGCATATTATATTATACTTACTTATATAATTATATACATAAAGTTAATGCAGTATTTTCCAAAGTGACTTGAGGTCAAGATACGACAGTTGTCTTGTACGCTACTCATTTTTGACGTTCTAGTAATGCATCTGCAATCTTTACATGTATATATACCATTTTTGACTGGCCTGTTGGTCTAGTGGTTAGTGACCCTGACTGCCAAGCCGGAGGTCGTGGGTTGATCCCCACCCAGGACAAATCTTTGTGTGTTGAGTTTGTTCTGTGTCTGGGTGTAATTTATCTATAATATGTATCATCATATAAAAAAAATGTATTTAAGTAGTATATCAGTTGTTTAGTACCCATAACACAAGCAAATATAATTGCTTACTTTGGGACTAGATGGCGCTGTGTGAATCTGGTAGAATATTATTATTATTTTTACAATGTTATTTATAAATAGAAACAAATACTTTGTTCACCAAAATAAATTTTGTCTACCAATTAATGTTACTCAAAAATATACACTATGTAGGGTAAACAAGAAAGAAAATAAAAGCAGGAACAAAGCGTTTTCATGTTATTATGACTTTCTTCTTCTGTACGGTGGAGGTACTTCGGTGGTTTGAGCGGGAATTACCCACTGTACCTCTTTTAAAACAATTAATACACCACTTTAAAAAACATCGATCTGACATTAATATTAATGAGTATCGATAATAATCAATTATTTCAAAGTAATCGACGAAGATTTTTGCCGTGTCCTACAGGTTCCACACATATTTCTGAATAATTATGAATCTTTATAACTTGTGGACTGCAATAAATGTATTGAGTATTGAAGATTTTATGCAAAAATTATAAAGCTCAATACGTTTCATCGATCATTTAAATCGATTACAGCAGTGAGCATAGACCACAAAATATGATTTCGAAAAAAGTACTGTTTATTTGAATTAAATAGATATTGTTCTATTTTTAAAAGTTCAAAGCGTTTCGTCAATTCAGGAGATATTTGTCAGTAGGTATACTAGGCATACCTACTCGTATTATATTCTGTTAATCTATTGTACATTTACAATAGTTGAACAAAATATTGTTGATGAAGACAAATTTGAGATATTTTGTATATTATTTATTTACAACTTGAGTACAAACTGGAGACCATTGACTATTTACCAATGTCAAAACACTAAAAAAATTGCGATATTAACGATTAGCAGTTTTTACACCAATTCACGTTAAATACAAAATAATAACTGCAACTTTGCCATTGTTGTAAGTACGACAAAGTTATAAATATACTAATGTTAGTTTTTATAGTGCGTCAATTGGGTGCTTGAGCAATTAGCTAGCTGTGACGGTGCTAGCACCGGTCATACATAAGTACCTATATACATACACACATATAGATGACCCCTCTTTGAGGAGAAGGGTAGGCAGAGACTATTTTCTTCCACTTGCTACGATTCTGACATACATCTGGCTTCTTAAACATTCATAAGTCTTTTCATGCATTCTTGCTCGTTTTGGGTACTCTTGATCTGTCCCTTCTTTAGAACGTCACCTATTTGGTCATGGTACATTATATTATGTTTTTTTTTTTTTTTTTACCACATTCACACAGCGCCATCTAGTCCCAAAATAAGCAATTATATTTGCTTGTGTTATGGGTACTAAACAACTGATATACTACTTAAATATTTTTTTTTTTGTAAATACATACATATTATAGATAAATTACACCCAGACACAGAACAAACCTTTATGCTCATCACACAAAGATTTGTCCTGGGTGGGGATCGAACCCACGACCTCCGGCTTAGCAGTCAGGGTCACTAACCACTAGACCAACAGGCCAGTCATGTATATGTACACGTTTATCCGTGTAGTGACGGATTAAGAATACATAATGTCACTACCCCATCTCAACTCGTGGGTGTCGTACAAGGCGACTAAGGTAAGTAACCTTATGCATACATGAGCACTGCGAGAAAAGGAAAATTTGATACAAAACCCTATACCAACCCGTCTGACCAGCGTCGTATTGTAGGCTTAGTTCCCTCAAAAATGTGTGGCGGAGATCCGTGCCCAGCAGTGGGACATTAATGGGTTTTAATGATGATGATGATGATGAAATACACGCGTATTTTTTTTTAGACCACAATACAGGTGGTAAAAAAGCTTACAGTCCACCTGATGGTAAGCAATTACCGTAGTTTATGGACGCCTGCAACACCAGGGGCATCACATCACATCACGTTGCAAACCGTGATTAAGTGTTATCTAAATAAAAATTTCCAAGATCATCATCATATCAGCTCAATGATGTCCACTGTTTGACATAGACCTTACCTAATTTCCGCCACAGAGAGCGACTTTTTGCCGCCTTCAGGCGTCGGTATGAAATAATTATATATTATACATATTGTTTGTTCCTTGACGGAATTCGAGATACTGACATTGGATTGCATAACTAGTAATGTTTAAAACATTACTAGTTAGTTCGCGAAATCAATTGGTCACTGCCCAGCTACTATTGGCCGTATCGTGATGTTATATAGCCTATACTTAGCCCTTCTTGATAAATGGGCTATCCAGCACAAAAATATTTTTTTAAATCGGATCAGTGGTTTTTCAGATCCTAGCGTTCAAACAAACAAACAGTTTTATAATATTAGTATAGATAGTCGCAAAATTTTATTGTTGAAGTTTCTTTGTACCATTCTCTGCATTGTTGTATTGGGTTTTGTAACTTATATGTGGATATAATTATTATAAAATCAACTAGGTTGAAAGCCTCGATTTCGAGTAGGACCTTAAAGCAACCATCTATGACCTTAACAAATATTTGTGCTACGTGGAGTCCAGACCGCGACCTCGTGTTTAGCACTTAGTTTCAACAAATATTATAAAACATGACTTTCAAGGGACTTCCCTCGTATTCTAATTGTATTCTGATATAGCATATTATTAGTTAAGTTAATATTTATTCAAACTGATGAGTCTAGCAACGCCTATATTTTATTTTAGCTTTTTAATTGATTTTTTTTGAAATAACATCCATTTTGAATGGAACTAGTTGTCTGGGTGTAATTTATAAATAATATGATTGTATGTATTTACAAAAAAAAATGTATTTAAGTAGTATATCAGTTGTTTAGTACCCATAACACCAGCAAATATAATTGCTTACTTTGGGACTTAATATTATTAATTATTCAATGTTTTATTAAAAATAATTATTTTTTTTATTATTATTATACATTCATTCATCAGCGACCCATTAATGTCCGACTGCTGGGCTCGGGTCTCCTCTCTTCTAGCTAGAGAGCTGAGAGGGTTTTTTCAATACATACTTTCATTAAAAATTCACAACAACTATGTTTAGATAGGGACATTCGACTTTTTATAAATGTTTTTTTTTTGCATGCTGAAGGGCTAAATATGGTGAAACTACTGTGTAATGCAACAATTTATGTATACCCATATTATGCAAATAAACATTTTGAGTTTCAGTTAAGTTTGAGTTTGACAAAATCATGCTAAAATTGCGACGTTGTCAAATCGCAACGAAGTAAGATACAAACTCCTTAATAAATGTAATAAAGAGTTAGTCTACCGAACCTACGATAACTCACCATGATGACACAAATGTACTTTAGAAAAGAATTCGCACTTAAATCGCGACTTCCGACAAACACACCCACAGTTACTAGGAAATGTTTTCGACAAAAACCTAATGACTTTAAAAATAACTTCAATCATTTGTATTGTTTACATTAGCAATGTTATTTTTATGCATTAATTCCGGTATTCTAAGTTAATGACACTACAGAGCGCCGAGATTATTTGACATCGGAACTGTTCAAAATGTTTACGTATTATATTAAAATTAGTCTCGCGGGGCTTTAGTCCTGTCGTTCTTTATATAGCCACTGCTCAGATCCTATTGGCTGTAGCGTGATGTTATATAGCCTATAAACTTCCCCGATAAATGGGCTATCCAAAACTAAAATAATTTTTCAAATCGAAGCACTAGTTCCTTAGATCTTAGCGTTCAAACAAACCAACTCTTTAGCTTTATAATATTAGTATAGATTTAATGAATTAACATACAGGGTGTATACGATGGTACGACATTAAATGAAACTACGTGTAGCATGTGATGTTAGAAGGCTATACCAAAAAAATTAAACAGAAATTTGCAATAGTTTAGACGCAAATATACTTTCTTTATGTCACAGTTGTTCACAGTTTTAAACAACCTGTAGGTATTTACGTTGATCGTATGTTGTCATTACGTCATTCAATTCATTTAAATATCTCTGACTCTTTCATATTATATTATCTCTTACTCTGTTCCGCACTGTTGTCGTCGTCATGTCGAAAACGTCATGATAGAAAAATAATGTGTAGTTTTATATTCTTAAATTTTTCGACTTTAAATAATGTGTAGCTTTTTTTTTAATAATTTTTATTAGAATATGTTTATAAGGGTTAACACTGGCTGCCTTGTCATTTAATGTCGTATCGTCGTATACACCCTGTATAAACCAATTGCCAAAAAAAACAACAGTCACTACTTGAGATCGAGACTAATTGTGCTGACGTTATCGTGTTTTAGTTGTCAAGACAATGTTTATACAAAAGGTTTTTTTTTTGGAAAATCCATCTAAACTATTAGTTTAATACTCTTTGTTCTTCATATACAGGTATTTCCATTTTAGCTACAAAGTTTCCATTTAACTATACTTAATTCGGAAGATACGTATAGGTATAGTTATAAAGTACTTTATAGTGGATTTAATCTCTCGCGAGTACTCTTGCCATGTCTCAATAACGACTGGCCTTTTGGCCTAGTGGTTAGTGACACTAACTGTTAAGCCGAAGGTCTTGGGTTCGATTCCCACCCAGGACAAAAATCTTTGTGTGTTAAGCATGATCACTTGTTCTGTGTCTGGTTGTAATTTATTTATAATATGAATGTTTACAAAAAAAAAAATTAAAGTAAAAAGTAAAAAAGAAGAAAATATATTTCTTAATTTGAGACTAGATGGCGCTATATGAATGTAATAAAATATTATTATTATATTACTTCGCCGAGAGTGTACTGGCAGCAGTGTGGTAACATAAAGGCGATCTTTGCAATACACACCTAATCAACCATAAAAACCACAAATATTAACTTATATTTACACAATACATTAAGTTCAAATACTTTTTTACTAAATGTACATTGAACTCTCAAGTCTAAAACAACGGAAGACAAATACAGATAAACAAACAAATATGTTTATACTGTTTATGATGTAATAATCTTCAAATTAACATAAAGATAACAGATAGATGAATTTTAATAATTATGAATCAAAGGAAACTCTTTGTAATATGCATTATTCATGACATAGTAATAATATGAGACAAAAAACCGGAATTGCGTAAATTTATTACATTAATACTAATATTACTGGCCTGTTGGTCTAGTGGTTAGTGACCCTGACTGCTAAGCCGGAGGTCGTGGGTTCGATCCCCACCCAGGACAAATCTTTGTGTGATGAGCATAATTGTTTGTTCTGTGTCTGGGTGTAATTTATCTATAATACATATGTATTTACAAAAAAAAAAAAAATTAAGTAGTATATCAGTTGTTTAGTACCCATAACACAAGCAAATATAATTGCTTAATTTGGGACTAGATGGCGCTGTGTAAATGTGGTAGAATATTATTATATTATTATAAAGCTGAAGATTTTGATTGTTTGGTTAAACGCTAGGACCCCAGGACCTACTGGTCCGATTTGAAAAAATATTTTATTGTTGGATAGCCCGTTTGTCGAGGAAGTTTATAGGCTATATAAAATCACGCTTCGGTTAATAGGAGCTGAGCAGCGGCCAAATAAAGAACGATGGGAATAGAGCCCCGCGCGACTTCTAGTATTTGATATTTCTTTACTTTATTATCATTTTTGAGTATTCAATACCATGGTTTTTTTATTGAGAAGGTTTGCGCAGACTCCGGTATATTATTTAGCAAGCCGCCAACGGGCGGGACCAACGGCTTTACTTTTATATAAGTAGGTATATTATGAAACTCTAAACAATAGTTATAAATGACTTAGATTTTCTGGATGGAAATAACAAATGGGTATCTTATGCGTACTTTATTCAGACTTTCTTATCCAAGTTGATAATGAATATTTATGTTTGAATGACGCGCTATAGTTATGTCTATCCCAGAGAGGAAAGGCATGGTGATTTATTATGGCCATGTACTACCTATAGCTATGTGAAAGTTCTGCAGCAGTGTTTCCTGAACGCTATGACATGTCCTTCTTCAAACGAGGTTTAAAGAGACCTCTCTAAGTAGGCAGCTGCTTGGCTGTGCCCCCAACATTGCCAACGCCTATGAGCGGCGGTAACTGCTTACCATCAGGTGGGCCGCAAGCTCGTCTACCACTGCAGGTACGATTCCTGCTTTAAAGTTTTATTTTTATGACTGCTAAAGAAATGGAAGGAAATTAAAATGTCAAAACATTTAGCGTATACTCAATAGTACATAGGTATATTTCTTTGGTACGCTTTGTATCGTAAACGACATGCAGTAGTCACCTTTAGACTTGTCTGAGCATGGTCTGCAATTGTAGCTCTCCTTCACATATTAATGACTTAGTATACAAATATATCTTGTTCATACATTACAATAAATTATATTTACTCGACAAACTAAACCGCAGAGAAACATTGAATCTAAGTTGTCATAACCTAAAAAATTTCAAGGGTAAGGTCGTGGGAGTTCCCCAATATTTTACAAACGGGTTTTGGGTGAGGTGCATACTGCATGAGATGGTTTTTGAAGAAGTTTTAGGAAAAAAATATATAAAAATAATTTTCTGCTAAACCCGAGGGGCTCGAACGGCATAAACTCATCCGCAAAAGAAAACCTTGTAAACCTGGTGCGAGTGCTTTTAAAAAAAATGAGTTGACAGATGGAGTAACCAGACCTCTTGTTTCATTATTTTCTGTGGTGTATATAATTTATTAGTTTTACCTTTGAAACAAGTTTACAAGCAGTTCAAATTTTGTAAATCAATGTTAACTAAACAATTAAGGCCCTTTTTTGGGTATAGGCCTCCTCCAATAGTCATTTTACCGATAATTTTAATGCAAAAATGTCGTATAAGCATTTGTTACTGTTGATACTTTCCTCCTTCCTTTAAGAAACTCTTGTCAGTGCAGCAATCACTACTGTTCTCTATTCTCTGCCTTCTTTAATCTTTTTCCTTGACTTGTTGGTACCTGGACATTATTGATAAATGCCACTTAACTCAGCTTTTAGTCCTTCGTGTCCAGTGCATTAAGAAATTGTCACTTTATCTCGCTGGTCTAGCGGAAATGCAATCTAGGACAAATTACATTTGTGTAGATGCAGTCACTTCTAGAACTTTACTCCAGCGATTATTGGTTCTTCCTGCCTTATTGCGTAATATCGGTTAGGTACGTTAGTTCTTTGTTGGATCGTCTTACTTTTATTTCTGCTTTAAAAATAGGTACATATTATTCATGCTCTATATTCCACCGTTAGACAAGGATCTGTCGCTTTGAGGAATTTTATCTTCTGAACTTTCATCATCATCATCCTTTCAACCCATAAACGTCCTACTGCTGGGCAGGCGTCTCTTCCAAATTTTGTGAAGGGAATTTAGCCTACTATACCACGCTGGCAAACGGGTTGGTATAGGATTTATTTCGAATTTTCCTTTTCTCGCAGTGCTTAAGGTCTGCTTACTCTCTTAGTCACCTTTTACGATACCCATGGGTAGAAATGGGGTAGTGACATGATGTATTCTTAGTCCGTCACTACACGGATGGTGTCTTGACTTTACTAACTGAACATTTTTATCTTACAGTTAGCGATTGTGACATGACTTTGTTTCAACTTTGTGTAACACTAGACCAAGATCCAATATTTTGATTCATGTACCAAACACCAACACCTAATTTGGATAAACAAATATTTTAAAATATGTAGGCTGGCAGCCAGCGTCCCATATTTTGCCAGCCAATGTCACTGACATTAAATATTTACTAACAACTTCATAAAGTTCGGCTATTGTAATAATAATACTTATTTTGACGTCACTGAGTTGGATGGAGCTGTCGGCAACGACCTATGTCAACCACTTTGAATATTAATCAGACAAACGCATTATTTATTTTACATTCTTGAACATAATAGGTATGCTAAGAGGAAATTTCCGCAGGAAAACATCAAAAACATAACATAAAATTTTATATAAAAATACCTTTTATGGAAGTTTTTAAATCCTAATATAAACAAAAAGGAAGCGAGTAATCTTATAGACATTGATTTAACTATACTGAATATTTGATTTGTTTATATTTTTGTAACTTAAGGTCTCGTATATTCCCATATTAAGTAATGCCAAACCACTTTTTTGTTGCGTTGTTTTATTACACTTACAAAATAATTAATTATGTTTCACAGCAACAAAGTGACTGTGCGTGTTTATAATTGCATACCACTAGATAAAGTAAGAACTTCAAAAGAGTCTTGCTAAAAGCTATAGGCAGGTAATTATTTTCTTTTGATCTCGTATAGTTAAGAATAATAATTTCTAGAATAATTTTTCTGCACTTTATCTTGGTAATTTATAGAAGTAAATTTAAACCACTAACTTTGAGACACGTAGGTACGAATTTTGAAAATGTCCACTTTGCACAGATTCAATTTACAACGAGATCGTAATAAAAATTTAATAGCTACAAGAAATAGTACAAAAACATTTTAAGGCATACTGAGAACTAGTCGGAATCGGAATTTCGATTAACGTTTTAATTTTTTGGACAAAGATCTTCAATTTTATTGAGGGTGCCACTTGGCCAGGTTAAGAACAGGGTAGCTAGACTTAAGACATGGATATGGGCTCTATGCAATCCTGAAATACATGTATTGTTATGAAATAGTCTAAGCGCCTCACTCATCTAGTTTACGTTACTTTATTGTCTTAAATATTTGTAGTTAGGTAAGTAATAGTAAAATGAAAAACTTAGCAAATAAAGGTTTTCTGGTACCTATTTGAGAATTAACAACAAGCAGCATTCGTCCACGCTTACCTCTTCAAGCCATTAACGTCCGAAACGAAGATAATCACACAAAATTGATTGCAATCACTATTATAATTTGCACTAAGTATTCTTCTAACAAACCGTCGAGGTTTTGCACTAAATGTGGTTATTAGCTACGATGAGCACTGGTTTAGAACATTTTGTACCGCACGTCTGTACTCTCATGGAATATTAAGTAAATGAGGCCCGACAGCAGTCATGGCAAGGATTAGACCCTGTCATTGAGCTTTTAAGCAACATTAATTCATATTTTAGTTCATTTTTCAGCTGCCTCCTGAGATACAGTCTTAACTAGTTCAGGAGGTACGGAACTGCTAACATGCTAAAAATAACCTAAGATACTGCAATTTAAGTGGAGACACTGATATTTTTATTTTTAACACTATTTTACATTAAAACCACGATTTTGTAATTAGGTTAATTTGGAAATAAAGAATTTCAATTTCAATTTTTATGGCAAGGAAGAGTGACAAACATGCGTACGGCCCGGCCCGCCTGGTGGTAAGAGCTTACCGTCAGCCTATAGCAGCTTGAAGCACCAGAGACATCACGAGTGCATTACCTACTCTTCTATAGGTTACAAGGGTGTCTCGTGATATCCCCAATGAACAATTTTTCAAACAACATTTTTTTGTAGATAATAATGACTGGGATTTTATGGCATGCCGTTAGGTTGAATATAGTGATACTTATTCTGTATTTTTTTAACATAATTATTTACCCATATTTCGCAATTAAATACTTTGACTTTATAATCATCTTTTGGTAAAAATATCCTGAATTGATACTTGAATTAAATCTACCCTACCTACCTATTGTAAAGTAAGCAAGTTATGGAGAAATTTAATCTTCAAAATCAAGTAGTTAGATGACTCGTCAGCAGGTACAGCACCGTAATTAATGAAGAACTCTCGGTACTCTTTCTTCCATGATTGTTTAGCATTTATCTATTGACTGGCCTGTTGGTCTAGTGGTTAGTGACCCTGACTGCTAAGCCGGAGGTCGTGGGTTCGATCCCCACCCAGGACAAATCTTTGTGTGATGAGTATAAAGGTTTGTTCTGTGTCTGGGTGTAATTTATCTATAATATGTATGTATTTACAAAAAAATATATATTTAAGTAGTATATCAGTTGTTTAGTACCCATAACACAAGCAAATATAATTGCTTAATTTGGGACTAGATGGCGCTGTGTAAATGTGGTAGAATATTATTATTATTATTATCTAAAATGTTTCATCATTGTCGTCATATAGCCGTAAGACGTCCATTGATTTCCATTAGGACCAGTTGTATGCGGCTTAAACGAAACTCAAAAAGCATGATATTAGCTGGCCCAATGCTTGTCACGAACGTCCTTATAACCTCTTTATAAAGCTGAAGAGTTTGTTTGGTTGAATAATCTCAGGAACTATTGCTCTGATTTGAAAAATTCTTATAGTGTTGGATATATAAGACTAGCCTGTTGGTCTAGTGGTTAGTGGCCCTGACTGTTAAACCGGAGGTCGTGGGTTCGATCCCCACCCAGGAAAAATCTTTGTGTGATGAGCATAAAGGTTTATTCTGTGTCTGGGTGTTATTTATCATATTATGTTTAGTACCCATAACACAAGCAAATATAATTGCTTACTTTGGGACTAGATGGTGCTCTGTAAATGTGGTAGAATATTATTATTATTATTACCCTAATAAAGCGATTATCAACTTTGGATTAATCAAGCTAAGACAATTGTCACTTGTCATGGCTATATATTACCATTCACGTGTACTGCTCACATGTGACTTTGTGTTCATTGGCATTCCGTCCTAGTAACATAATTTATTTACATTCGTAGAATGTACGAATGTAAATAAGATTCATTGAGTCATAAGTCACAAAATCTGTTATGAGATTAATAGATGGCATTACTCTCTAATACATACGTACTATAAGTTTGCTCTGTTAAAATACACATAAATTTAGTTTTTACAGTTTTAAACGGTTTTAATATTCTATATATATCTGTAAATTCATAAAATGCTGTTTTTCAATATATTATTATCTGTAAAATTATGTATTTGCGCAATATGCACAAAATTATTCTCAGCGCCATCTGGTGACTAAAGCATGAGTTATTACCTACTTGCTGAAAGCTCGGCAAGTTGAACGAAGGATATTTTTCTATAAGTAGACAACTAAATTTAATTGTTTTTGCTATTAAACTGGAGATAGAGGTAATTTTTTTTTTTTTTTTTTAATGTTTAAGTAACAATAATTTACTTTAAATTTAATTACAATCTAGCCTGTAAGACTAATAAATAATTCAATGCTAACCTAAATTGCTAATTAATCATATTGCTAAGAATGAGATGATTAATTAGCAGAGGTAATTATAATAACAAATAACTACAAGGTACTTATAAAAAAAAAAAGTTAGACAGATTAAAAAATACAACTGATGAAAGTATTGCAGACTTATTTAGTATTAATTCAATTCTTTTTATCGTATTTAATAGTGCCTAAACAAAAACAGTAACTTGTAATTACTATGAGGCGCTCGTAGCATTGTGGAACTAAGATGTTCGTTCCGATCATTGAGGTTAAGCAACACTCGGCAAGGTCAGTCCATGATGGGTGACCGTTTGTGGCAATTTCATTCTCGACCGTCTCCGTGCTTTAGAAGGCACGTAAAGCCGTTAGTTCTCGTTAAGTCAAGTTGGAAGCCTTCTGGGCGACTTGATAAATTTTAACTCTAGGGTCTGCCATCACCTATTCTTTATTAATAGTAACAAACCAGCTGAGATAGTGTTATTTAAAGTTTCGAGCTTCTGTACAGCATGTACTTCCTCCTACTCAGTCGGACTTTAACCTGGCAACCAAAATAAATATCTATGTTTTCTATTGCACAATTTAAATGTTCCATTTCACACTTAAACGTGAACATAACACGCCTATAAAAGTGGCGTCTAATTAAATATAATGTTTTATCTTATTTAACTTCGAGAATTAATATTATACCCGCAACAATATTATTACTCTGTTAAGACATACTTTTTGCAATATCTGCATAAATTATTACGAAAATAACAAGTTAATTACAAGGAGTTCTACTATTGATATAGACCTCGGACTTGGCTTTGATCTAAGTGAGAACTAGTTATACATGAGCGGTCTTATACATTCACATAATTGTGTATATTTCGTAAAAATACTCGCGCATTGTCCCCTCTCCCGAAATAGGTTCCCACACCCTTCTAAATGCGTTTTCAACTTGCGTTAGAGGCATACGTCTTTGTGCGTTCTTGAAAGTAACCTTGCCTCATTGTAACTGTCAATCAAATCTGTCTCGTGTGATTGGCAGTCCTACAAATTGACAGCACCGAACAATTACAACGGGAAATTTGGTTTTCTATTTTTAGTGCATTTATTCCGTTTTATGACGTCCAACAAATATTTTATAAAAAATAGTTTAATTTGTCGTCGACTGTTTTTTCATATTAACCCTTTGAACGCCAGATACGTCGATACGATACGATGAAAATGTGCTCACCACGCCAATAACGGCATAGCACGTCAAAAATTTAGGTACTGTATTTTAAAAGTTTGGCGCTCAAGGCACGGCGATACCGATTTGACGTGGCGGTCAAAAGGTTAAAACATTTAGCCATTTATTTATTTATCTATACTATCTAGTTATACTAATAATACAAAGTTTGTCGGTTTGTTTGGTTGAACGCTAGGATCTCAGGAAACTCGTCCGATTTGAAAATTTCTTTTAGTGTTGAATAGCTCATTTATCGAGGAAGGTTATAGGCTATATTACATCGCGCTACGGCCAATAAGACTCGGCTCTTATTGGCCAAAAAAAATAAAATAAAGAACGATGAGACCGAAGCCCTGGGCGACTTCTAGTATAGATTATAATTATAGTTATCAAACCAAATCAAATCAAAATCATTTATTTGTCTGAATATGAGTATACAAAAGTGTAGGTGTTTACGTTTCCGGTGCTGGCCATATTCCACCATTTGCTGGTGTCCAAAATATTTATTAAATTATTTACTGAATATTATTCTGTATAATTACAAAAAAAAAAAAACATATTAGGTGCAAAGTTAAAATTCAAATATCTTTAAAGAGGGTTCTAAATTCTCTAGAGCTAATTATTGTCATTCGTGCTTCAAACAATGTAATCGCCACAAGCTCCTGAAATCTTTGAACGTAAAGGACATCTCAGGTTAACGGAAGCGGCTTTTATGGAATATTTTAGATTGCCGGTGTTAATATTGTTCTGTGTACTATCGTTTACGTCAGTGGACATTTTCGGTATTCAATTATGAAGTATGTGTAAATCCTAAACACGAGTCTATTCATTATGTTGATGCATTAACTTTGGCAAAACAATACGGCATTACAGTTATACGTGAAATTAGACTTTGAGAAATTTTAAAAGAATTTATTTGCTGCGTTAACGTGCATTTTCTGTTTTCGAGAGATTTATTAGATAAAAAATAATTTTTTTTTATTTATATCATTTATTTCGAGTAATACAGACTCATAGTGTTAGTTACAAATAACTTATAAACTATGTTAGTAGCTATATCTATATAATTTAAATAGGGCGAATGTACAGAGCAGTCGTTGTTTTCACTGCTGCACGATAACAGGCCCAGCTGATACCCTGCAGCAGCGATTAACAAACACACAATCGAGCCTGCTTGCTATCATATCTAAGATGCTGTTGGCACTGCCCCGCACCCGGCGGACCAGGGACGCGCTTCGCTTCCGCATTACAGTATAAAAACAGTTTACGTTGGCCTCCGCGAACATCCCTGAAGCACTGCAGTAACGGGGCAGCCCCAACAACATCCTAAACGCGTTATTATATTGAACTCGAAGGGCGCTATATGATTTTAGAGTGAAATGTGCCCACAGACTACAGGTGTAAAAAGAAGTGCAATAAGCCCTAAAAAGAGTGTATTTCACCTCATCCGATGCACGCCTGAATCTGTGGGCAATCATGTTAGCTCTCACACAAAGCGCCCTTCGTTCCCTGTCAATATCTTCATCGTCTCTGAGGTCAGCAGTCAATACATGTCCCAAGTAAATAAACCGGTCTACTCTTGTAAGAGGAACACCACCCAGTCTAACCGGTGGTACTGAGTCTGGGTATTTTCCACTGGCCCCAAATACCATGATCACACTCTTTTTGACATTATATATCAGGCCATGTGACCTGACATATTCCTCGCATGTAGCTATCAGTTTCCGAAGCCCACAAATTGATGCACTCAGCAGCACCATGTCATCAGCGTAACTGATGTTGTTTACGCATACGCCATCAATATGACATCCGACACGCATGCTGCTGAGTGACTCAATAAGGTCATTTATGTATAGATTGAAGAGCGTAGGTGAGCATAACCCCCCCTGTCTAACCCCGCACTCCATCCTATACGAATTCGACAACATACCTGCCCACTTGACGCTATTGACCTGATTTCGATACCAGTATTTTAGTGTACTTACTATCTCTGAAGGCATTTTAACTTCATCCAGCTTTTTCCATAAGACTTCGAATAATGGTCCAGGTCTTATACACTTGATTAGTGATTCTACGAAAACCATTATCAGCGTTTTGAGACGTTATTTAATGTGAAAACATTGTTACTGAACTTGAAAAGTAATACAATATAAACTTTTTTTTATTCAGATCATAAGAGCTGTTTCAAAACACTACCTACATACCTACAGAGAAAGGGGTTGGCCTTCCACCTCCTACGTTTCTGATCTTCTCTTTCTCTAACATAATTATCAATCTTTGATATTTGTACATAAATGAATATATACATATTCATTAAACATAATGCTCCTTAAACTGTATAAGTTAAGCGGCTGCATCAGTTACCTTAAAATATGTATCTTTACTTTTAATATTATTTATTTAAACTTCATACACAATAAAAATGTATAGGCGGACTTAATGCCTAAGCCATTATCTACCAGTCTACCTTTGGGTGATGAAGAGATATGACAAAGTAGGTGCATGTATAGAAATAGGTCGTTTTGGATTTTGTAAAATACGTACATAGTATATAAATATACATATTAAATATTAATAAACAATATTATTTACTATACATAACATAAATCTAATATAATAATATAATAAATATTTATACAAATAAATATATATGGAAAAGAATACGTGATGCGAGGGGCTAATGATGATGGTGTTAAGAAACGAAAAAAATAATTATAATAATAATAAAAAAATAAAAATATTAAAAAAAGAATTTGCCAAACTATCCTTTTACCAACAGTTCACGAACTTTTCTTTTAAAAGTGAAATAAAAATATTATAAAGCTGAAGAGTGTTTGTGTTTGGTTGAATGCGAAATTAATTAAAAATATCTTTTAGTGTTGGATAGCTTTTTTATCGCGGAAGACGGACTGTATAACATCACGGTGCGACCAGTAGGAGTTGGTGCCTAACAAAGATCTATGGTAGCGGAGTCCTGGGCACCGTCTAGTTATTATTAAATGGCGGTTGTTTCAAAGGAGTAACTGCTGCACTTTACTTTCTGCAACCCGAATGATAGAACTCTCGAAGATATCACTTACACCGCTAACAAGCCAAAAGTCGGTTAAGCTAAGTGTTTGTATAACTGTCATTAATACGACATTGTATTATGTTATTTATTTTATTTTGTTGACTCTACAAGGTACTTAACTGTCACTTGTATTATCTTATGCTAAGTTAGCAATAAGTATACGGTAACACGTTACTTACTATGTGAAACTGTTACGAAGATGTTACGCTATCGTCCTTATGCTAATAAAATAAGAAAGTTTATGAGAATCGATGTTTGGGTGTAACGTATTCACGCGAAAACTAAGAATGAAATGAATGAATGTAATCTCGTTTATTCATCTAGGTTACAAAGTAACATTTATGAAAGTTACAAGTTAAGAAGGTAACATGTTATCCGAAAAGTAGTTTCAGCAAATTTGCCTACGACACGACCTACTGGGTGAATCAATATATTATTATAAAATCAATCAAAATCTAAAAAAAAAACTTAGGCTAAGAGAAGTGAAATGTTTCTAAACAATACAACAAACAGAATTATAATATTTGTAGTATGCTGCCAGAGCTATTGTTTCGTTCGATATACATATTCTATACTAATTTGAACAACTTTTTAGATCTTGACAGCAGAGCTTCTTCTCTTCTTTGATGGAATACATAATTGCAATAATTATTATGTATTTCCAACTCGGGTAGGTCAATTAATCTCACTTCTCTTTATCATTCCCTTCGTCTAAATAATCATTAACCCTTTAATGCTATCAAATATTATTATTTAGATTAATATAATTTGTTGCAATTGAAACTTGTTTGTTTGTTTGAAAGCGATAATCTAAAACACGATCAGTCTAAGTTTAAAACGGCTTAATATTATTAACGAAGGTTTTAAGCTATCTATCATCATCCTGTGACGTATAGGAGCGGAATAGTATTTATATTTCGGCAACCACTTGGTGAAAGAACAAGAGAGTCATCTGTAAGTACCAAGAGAGTAGAAAAATGGGCACCCTTCAACACAACAAAATTGCTAACACAGGTACTTTACGTAAGAAAAACACAGTTTAAAGGTCAATGATCCACTATTAGCACTATTATTGTTGTTAGCCTAGATAGAAATACTGCTGATGCTTATTTTTATATAAATGACACCTGATTGTTTACTTCGTAATTATCAGATTTTATATTATTTTAAGTGATTCTAGTTAATTTTTTTTAGAAAATGTAACATTAAATTAATATTGTTAGAAATGTTTAGCTCTTACATTACTATTAGCTCTCTTGTCGCCTGTGATACAGGAATTCTATTATAATAATATTTGTATCTGTTTATGATTTGAATGAATGATTTGATTTGATTAGCGTGCCTATAGCTGTATAAGCTTTTGGCCCTTTTGATGGTAAGCTGTTACTGTAGCCTTTGGACTCCTATTAAACCTATCCAGGAGCATTATATTCACGTGGCTACCTTTATAACTCTTTCTTTCCCCAATGTGCTCTGGAAGTCTGGACACCACTACAGGCCAGCAGAAACACAATGTTATTATTGCTGCGGTTGTTTTTTATTTTACCACTGCTCAGCTCCTATTAGCAACATGATGTTATAGAACCTTCCTAGATAAATGCGCTATACAGCCAGAATGTTTCTGAGATCCTAGCGTTCAACCAAACAAACAAACTCTTCAACTTTATAATATTAAGTATAGATATGTATGTTTATCAGTTATCTATATCTCATAACAAAAGCAGCTAATTTAAGCTTGCTTTAGGCTAGATGGCGTTGTTCAAAAAAATGTTCCTATATCCAGCAGTGGACGTCATTGAGTTGATGTTATCATGATTTATTATTGAATAGCTCATATTTTATCGAAGAAGGGTATATGCTATAATTAACATCAAGCTACGACCAATAAGAGCTCAGTAGTCGCCGTATAAAGGTCTACGGGAGCGAAGCCACGGGCTAGTAATTTATACTATTACAAGGTCCAAGTGTTTACGTATTAAGTATTAGATAAACAAAATTATTTATTGTCCTAAATTTAATTAGTATTTTACTGTTGTTATATAAACATAATGTTAACTGATTGGCATTGAGCTTGTTATTTGACATAGATAATAATATGTTATCTATTATTTCCTGGGGTTACTAGGATTTGGGTATTATTAAAGAAAACCTAATCAATATCAGCAAAAGTTAGAAATATTGATGGCGTGCAATATCGTAGTTGTGGGTTGTAACGAGGTACAAGTTGGCGTGTAGCGGTCTAGCAATGTCAGCGCTTGATTGCTGCTTGAGCGAGCGCGGCCGTTGGTATATTTTTTTATATTTATTCTATTTAAAAAGTAATTAATGATTAACCTAAATAATAAAAGTACTTATGCTTTTTTTTTCACCTAATTGATTATTATCTCAATCCACTGCTGGAAATAGGCCTCGCCTAATACGTGCCATAACACTCGGTCCTAATTGATCGATTGTATAAAATGGTTCCAGTTGTGAAATAGTGCAATTTAGAAGTTTGTTTGCATTTTATTTATATCAGGCCCAAAATGCAATGTTGCCCTTTCCCCAAATGTATTGTTAGTTATTTTGTATTAATTTGTACACTTTTTTAATTACTCGGCGCTGGCTAGCCTCACTGCAACTTAATAGATGTATAACAGGCGAAACCTAATGCGAAGCGTTTCATGACGAAGCGGCACAGTGACGAATCGATACTAACTCGTAGTCATATTTTACTTCAAAATGTAAAGTTGAATTCAAATTACCTGATCCAAGACATTGTCATCTTCAATAATACGAGCATTCAACGCACCCGGCTACGCCAGCTCATTTTAATCGAAAAATAATGATTAGAGCACATGCGTATATTAATTAATGGGTAAGTCCATAGATAATTTAGTTTTTATGTAAACGTTAAGGGTCACTGTTTGGTTGTAAGTAAACATTTGTTGAAATGTTTAAGTAGGACTAAGATTGTCAGTACTTTGGACTATAGTCTAATGGTTCAAGTTTTTTTGTAGCAATTAAAGACAATAGTTGAGCTACAATGTCTAAAACATGTTTAAAGCATGTTTTAGATAATTAGTTGTTCTAACAATGTATTTGTCGCGTATTTTTCTTTTTGTGATTTTATTCCTAATTCTTCTGAAGTTATTTCGCACCTAAATTTGAGGTGATGTATATACCTGTTTATATTAATTTATGTATTTATTATCTTTCCTCATCAAATATGATTTGTTTTCTCAATTATTTTTGTTCATTCAAATCGTGTCTTAATAATTATGAAAACGATCTTTAATATATATACAGGTTCAAACTACGTGATTCAATAATTGTTTTATTTTACTCATAGGTATATTTAATTTTGAGTGTTCCTATCCAATCTAAAATTAACAGGTAAAGAGCGTTTAGTGTTTTTCCAATTAGCTAATTTTACCTTCAATTTTGTTTGCAGTAGGTACGGTGCGTCCATTTTTTTCTGACATAATATTACTTAAGATATCACATATACCAACTTAAATTGAGACGAAATTAGGATGGAAGCCTCGCCACTAACATAGTCATGTCGATGCTGGTTCGATTTCCTCAAGAGACAAATATTTATGATTCATATTATGTTCGTAAAGTCTATCGCGATATAAGGCTCTTTCCCCAGTGCGGGCGTTGTCTATTTTTTTTTAAAGAAAATAAGTAATCAAGAAAGTAATAGGTAAGTACAGCCGTTTAAAAAAGGTGCGCTTAATCTTCAGTCGTTAGAAAGTTTTCACCGGTCTGATACGACAAACACTTGAATAATATAATATAGCAACATCTATTTTATCTGAACAACCACCAAATGTGGGTAAAGAAATCTTGATAGTGGGATAGGTATAATATAATATTCTACCACATTCACACAGCGCCATCTAGTCCCAACTTAAGCAATTATATTTGCTTGTGTTATGGGTACTAAACAACTGATATACTACTTAAATACATTTTTTGTTAATACATACATATTATAGATAAATTACACCCAGACACAGAACAAACAATCATGCTCATCTCACAAAGATTTGTCGTGGGTGGGGATCGAACCCACGACTATCGGCTTACCAGTTAGAGTCATTAACCACTAGACCAACAGACCAGTCTATGTATGTCAATTATCTTTTGTTAAATATAATATTTAAAATATATTATAATCTAAATAATATGAAGGAGACCCGTGTCCAGCACTGGGACGTTTATGGGTTAAAGACGCAACGCAAGGAACAAACAATATATTTTTAAATAATACCTTGCGTTCTTTGCATAATAATATAAATTCACGGGCAAAATTCAAATTACTTACGATGCGTTTGATACTTTTAAATCTTTGCTAATTGAGATGAAATCAATTTAGCGTTTATTCATAAAATTAACATTAACTGAGCCAAGGTTGCATACGAATTTAATTTTTTTTAATAAGATAATGAAATAACAATTTAATTAATAATAAATTAAGCATAATATACATGTATAATATTTATTTACTACATAAAAAATATAATTAAAAATGTGCCAAATAAATCTAGGATGGTAATTCTATTTTTGTGTTTTTAAAGTATTTTTTATTATTCATTTTAAATTATTTACAATTTGTTACATCCAATATATTATACCTATCTTAAAATATAAAAAAAATATTGAAATTTATGTGAAAATTAATTATAATTAAATATTATTTTCTTTTATCAAATCTTATTTTATTTTTAATGTACGTACCTCAATCCAGAGCACAAAAACACTTCCAAAAATGTGATTGTCCAAATAGAATGCACAATGTTTGTCAACACTAGCACCCGGTGCTGTTGGCACTTTAAAGTTCAGCCCGATATGTTCACGCGCGTGTCTTACACTGAGTGGTATTACGTTAAATGCTATACCTATATAGTCAACTTTCGGTCATCTGTGACGCACAGATCGAATCATTAACTTTATCTTATACTCGGTGAAATTTCGTTCATTAACTGTATTTTAACTAAGTACGTTTTTTTACACTAAGGGATTGAATTTATGCCTGCATTATTGTTTAAAAATATTATTAATATACATACTTAAATAAATTTGATTTGCGAAAAATAAACTCAATTGCAAATTTCGTAATGTAAAATAAATAAATTGAAAAAATACTGTAATTTGTATACAATTTTTTATGCAATTTTAGAATACAAATACTTAGATATTATTAAAGGAGAGTCAGGCCCGCCTCGTTATAAATAAAAAAACATATACCGACCCGCCTCCGTATCATAGCACTTACAAAATTTCAATTTATATATTATTTATATAATTAAATTATTATTTATTTATATATTTTATTTGCGTAAATTAGGTGAGGCCTATGTTCAGAAATGGACGTCGTTTTGCTGATATGATGATGATATATGATTTATTGATTAGTATTAAATATTATATAAAACCTAAATTAAAATATTGGGATAATGTTTAATCTTTTGAAAAGATATTTTTAAGATTATTTTTTTTTGTCTGTGTGTTTCTTGGAGAAATTGTTTGTGCTGTCAATTAAATTTTGAACAAATCCAAATTGCATATACAGCGATCAAGGATAACATCAAACGAAATATTTTTGCTCGAGTTTTTTTCGAAATGACGCACGAGGACAGGTGGACGACCTCTTTGATTTGCTGATCTGTTATCGTGGTAAATAAAAAAGTTAAAGTTACGCAACAATATTACGATTTCCCGCTAAATTTGAGTGACAATCACGAACCGCCTATCGTTTAAAAAAAATATATCTACAGACATTTTGGACCGTAAATAACATCATTGCAAGGTTGAAATTGTAATGAATTAGTCATTCAGAATTTGCATTCATTTGTGGTTTTGGTCAAAATTGCCTCTAGTGTCATCTTGTCTCATGGCTAGATAATATATAAAAAAGGATTCATGACTTTGCTAAGCCTAAATTCATACTATGTTCTTGATGTTTAGACAATGTTACAAAAATCCAAACCAATATAATTTATAATATAACGTCTATTGCCTACCTTCAGCCTGTCTATTAAATTGCCTGCCTGCAGGCTTTAGCTTTGAAGGGGTAGGCAGGGCTGAATCACACCCATAAATATCATCATCATCATCAGCAACCCATTAATGATGATGATAATAATATAGGCGTTACTTATATTCCGCCACAGCGAGCGATTTTGTGCATCCCGTTGAGGAACTCTATTGAGGCTACCAAGCGTTCTGCCAGTATTTCTGCTATAACCACGATATCGTCGGCAAACTGAAGTTGGACGATGTACTCGCCATTTATGTTTATGCCTAATCCGTCCAATTCCAGAAGCTTGAAGACATCTTCCAACGCAGCTATGAATAGTTTCGGAGATTTCACATCTCCTTCTCTCACACCTCGATCACAGAAGAGGCACAGAAGTCATGCTGAATACAAAGCGCGCTCAAGCAACGCAGACATAGACATCGCTCACGGATACGATATCTCTGGAGTTTGAGGAGTACTGTACTCCTCAAACTCCTGAGTCTGAGTGCCATACGCTTAAGACGCACTTCTTATGAAGTAGATACATGAGTTCGCCTTTTGTACCTTTTTATTTTGTGCCTCTATGCAGTTGAATCGGTTGTTGCTATACCTATATAACTATGTACTGTTTGTTAGAAGACATTTCATGTTCTCTCTTCTGATCTTCTTGATATTATACTTGAAGGTTCTATATAAACCCTAGATAAATATGATTGTGTATCGTTGTAGATATTTGTTTCGAATCAGAGTGTATAAGTACATTGTTCAGTTTTGTGCAGTTAGTATTAGTGTTAGTACCAGAGAACAATCCCTGTATCGTGAGGGACCGTAGAAAAAATCATCAGTTCACAGCGGCGGTTTACTTCTGGACATTATGTAGGCTCCACAATAGATGCCCCAATTGTGTAACTAAGCAACTGTTCATTGAATCAACAACGTAACTGTGGACAGTATGTAATTAGTTTAATGTCGTGAGAAAAACATACCTGTTACAATTTATGCACAAGTAAACTGTGATAATGATCAGTTAGTACAATATTTGTACCGTTAATTGTACGAACGGTACAGTTCCTTCCATACAACCGTCTCTATCACTTCGGTACATAAGGTAGTATTTGTATAATAAAAAACAAAGAATCAAGCCTTTTTAACCCTCACACAAAAATGTTATAAATTTGACGTCTCTGTGTATGTGTGTGTGTTGGATTGGTTTTAAATCTGACATGGTTGTGAGGGTTCTTAGACACGTTTATTAAAATAGATGCAGGCTTTTCAACGTCATCAGTTCTTCTTCTCTAGTTGTCAGAGATACATCATATCCGCATTTCGCCAGCTATGTTTGATCCCATATAATAATAATAATAATATTCTACCACATTCACACAGCGCCATCTAGTCCCAAAGTAAGTAATTATATTTGCTTGTGTTATGGGTACTAAATAACTGATATACTACTTAAATACATTTCTTTTTGTAAATACATACATAATATCGATAAATTACACCCAGACACAGAAAAAACCTTTATGCTCATCACACAAAGAATTGTACTGGGTGGGGATCGAACCCACGACCTCCGGCTTAGCAGTCAGGGTCACTAACCACTAGACCAACAGGCCAGTCAAAGATAATAGAATAGGTTCACCATCTATTCTATTATAATTATTATATCATCATTTATGGTAGTGACATTATATTATACGAGTATTCTTCACAGATTCATTCATTCACGAATACATTCATTTTTTATTATATTATTTAAATAGATAAGAGAAACTAAATGAGGCACGCGCAGCACGGGACAGTTACACCCTCATTCCCACCACTGCAACTCTGTTAACAGCGATGACCAATGAGCAATAACATGTTCTGAAGAAAGTGATTAGAAAACAATATTTTTAATATAGGCCAGTTTGAGTGGATTATGGCCTAAACCTTCTCAGCTCTCTAGATAGAGTAGAGGGGACCCGAGACTTAATGGGTTGCTAATGATGATGATAATGATGATTTTTAAAATTATACTCTTACATATTAAAGTCCACAGGATATTTTAGTTTTTAATAAGCTCTAAAAAAGGAAAAACAAAATCATAACAGGATCATTATTGAAAACAGTTTATTTGTAACGCAGAACCGGCAATAACTGAATATTTATTATATATTGAAATACTTGATAATAAATAAGGTATTTATAGAAAATCGTATTCTTATAAATAAAAGAGGGTTCCCATTACTTTTAATATAATGCGAAGGTTCTCAAACTTATGAGACTCTTAATGTTTCCTACATCATGAATTATTTTAATAGTCTTGTTTGAGTATACACCCAGTGCGTTTTACATATTTATAATACTATTTATAAAGGGGGGTATGAAATACCTACACACCAAACAGTAGAAATAAGTAAGGTCTTTGTAATAAGGGCTATAATCCATATCCATAGTAACGAAGACGTAATAAGCCTTTTTTTTATTGCCTGAAGTGGCAGATGAACAGGCGGTTCATCAGATGGTGTTTACGGGTGCTCATGGACGTTGGCAATGTTAAGGGCACAGCTAAGCCGCTGCCTACCTAGAGAGGATAGCTCTCTTTAAACCTCGTTTGAAGAAGACACGTTATAGCGCTCAGAAGACACTGCTGCAGGCAGTTCACTCCAGAGCCAACACGGAGGAATCGCTGGAACCTTACAGTGCTAGAAGATATCATTCAAACGTCCTAGATGTCACCCACATAATTTTCTATGACTACAGCAACTTTCCCCTGTAGCAGTAGAGCCAATTTGTATAGTATTCAAAATAAAACATTGAGCCATTTTTGAAAAAAATAAGAGGATTGCTTAAATTATGTGCAATTAAAAATAGACTGTAAATCGAAATTCCTTAAAGTTGTCTTTTGAATACCATTTTCTCTGATCTCCCAGCGGTCTATGTACAAATTAAACAAAGTGCTCCAGCTGCGTCAGCTGCGTCCAGTGCTGCACACAGTATATAAACACTAGCTTCCACTTGCGGCTTCGCCCATGTGGTATTTCAGACTAAACCTCTATAATTATCTACCTGTGAGCCAAATTTTGTGCAGATCCTTCCAGCCGTTCTGGCGTGATTATAAATTAGAAAGATTAGAAGACTAACAAACGGATTGTTATACTTACGATTCATAAGAATGGTTTATGGGAATTATAATTATATCATGTAAATTGGATGAGCTATGATGATATTTGTTGATCAATTCTCAGAAAAATGTATCTTTCGAGAGCTCAAACATTTTAACAAACATCGTCACAAACTTTCACTTTGATTATGTTAGTAGGATATCATAATTGACAGTTAAAGAATCAAAGAACTCATGTAATTTAATCTATCTATCTATACATGTTATAAAGCTGAAAAGATTGTTTATTGCTTGAACGCGTTAATCTCATGAACTCATAGCCCGATTTGTAAAGTTTTTTTAGTGTTGGATAGCCCATTTATCGAGGAAGGATATAGGATATATAAAAAATCCACCTTGTATTTAAATATAATTTTATTTACCGCTTCTTATTCTTCCCGGTATGACGGAGACAGTATGTGTGTACGTACACGGAAAGAAAGAAAGAAAGGACTACGTATATAGTCATGAAGAGTTAATTAAAGCCTACCTTTGAATACATACGTCATTAAGTTAATACGATGTCAAATGTCAACCGAGCTTGTCACCGCGATTTCAAAAAACCCGTCGAACGGACTGGTTTCTCGACATTACAGTGACTAGTGTCATACATTATTTACAATATGTAAACATACATAAATGTTATGCCTTTTTAGTACAGTGGGAAGTATATACTGCCACGCAAGAAGTCCCGGGTCAATTCTCAGGTCGGGCAAAAATCGATATTTCGGACATTTTGGACTTAAACATTAGTACTTCGGTATCTAGACACTTGATAAACATACATAATTATATATTTTTAAATACATACATAGAAAACAGCCAAACTCCGAAACAACACTTGTAGAAAATACAAATATTTGTTCCGACCCGGGGATCGAATCTGAGACCTCACTAACCGCAACTGCATAGCGTGTCAGCAACCACTGCGCCGCCGCGCCGCCGAGGCAGTAATTCCTGAGACTTGCCCCAATTATATGGAAACTAACATTACTGTAGGTGTCATGCACCTCTGCCTACCATTCGGAGAAAAAGGCTGCTAAATGCCATATGTATTGTCTTCGTCAAACATATGACTTCTTCTGTTTAAATTGCCTCGATAGCGTAATGACTGTGTACGTAAAAAATGGAATATTCGGCTATTTGACATTCGTGACATATAAAACCTTGACAAGGTATTAGCACAGTTTAAACCTAAAGACTACTTTCTGCTTTATAAGTATGCAGAAAGATGTGTTGCCACTAAAATGTTTATCTGCGTAACAATGTACACACACCACTATAATATGCGAGACAGCACATTGATACTGTGTTTGCCACGGGCGGTGCCGATGTCCTTTTTTTTTTTTTTTTTTTTTTTTTACTTGGGGAAATGCCTGACGCATACCCCTCGGTCTTGGGGAAAGAACCGAGGGGTTATGTGGGGCTCGCACCCACTAAAACCCCAAGGTGTTCCTCTCGTCGCGCTCTGCTGTGGTCACGGGAGCGCAGGAACATTCGTCCGCGACCACAGCGACGATGGCCCGCTACGGGCCCCCTCTCTGCCGGAGCTTAGCTCCGGCGATGACGTGCGGGAACACGCACACGCCACCAGAAGACGCTCGCGGTCGACTTTCCCCAAAGTCGACCGGTCCTGGCGTGGCGGACGCGCTCAGCCGGGCGCGTCCTCTTCTCGGGCTATTACGGCGGGAGGTCGCGGGCGTAAGCCCGCCTTCTCCCGCCTACCCTTCGACGGCGGATCGGGTCACTGAGGGCATCGTCTTCCCTCTGCCGTTCCGCCTCCTCCTTCTGCCTCATCACCTCTTCGCAGAAGGAGAGCACTGCTCCCCAGTTCGTCTCGCTCTCCAGCATGGCCTTCACCACTGCTGGGAGCGAGAGATCCTCGCCTATGATCGAGGCCAGTGCAGCGCGCTGACCCGCCCACGCCCCGCACACCTCAAGGGTGTGCTGGGCTGTGTCCTCCGGGGAGCCGCAATGATGACAGATACATTGCGGCTCCCTCCTCGCGACCCGGCACAGGTACCTCCCAAAGCAACCATGCCCCGAGAGCACCTGCGCCAGGCGATAGGTCAACGCCCCGCGTCTTCTTTCGGCCCATTCTCTGAGAACGGGCCGAATGGCCTCGATCGTGCGGTGACCGGCGCTCGGTTCCGCAAGCCGCTGCTGCCACCCGTGAAACAGGGCCTCTTGAGATCGGCCCCGCAGGTGGCGCAGTTCCTCCGGTGAGGGCTCTAGCCCTCGGCTGCGGAACTCAGCCGTCAGCCTGTACACGTTGGCCAGCACGATGGCCTCCAGCTCCCAAGGTGGGGCCCCCGCCAAGACGCAGGCCGCACCGTATGAAACGGTGCGGTAGCACCTGACCGCCCTGCGCGCCATTACCCTCTGCGGTTGTCGCAGAAGTGCAACGTTCTTGGCGCACAGGGCGTCCACCCACACTGGGGCCCCGTAGAGAGCCATCGACCTGATGACCCCCGCGTACAGGCGACGACACGACGCGCTCGGTCCCCCTATGTTGGGGAGCAGGCTGCCGAGAGCCAAGGCGGCGCTGGTGAGTCGCGGCACCAGCCGTCGGAAGTGCTCCTTGAACGACCATGTGCCATCCAGAATGAGACCTAGATAGCGCATGGCCGCTCCCACCGCTATGCTCTCACCGCTCAAGATGAGCTGGGCCCCGGGAGGTGGCTTCCTCCGGGGTCCGTGAAAGCACAGCGCTTCCGACTTGTGTAGGGCCACTGTTAGGCCCAACCGCCTTATACGACCGACGACATGGGCGGCTCCCGCCGTGGCGACTAACTGCGCCTGACGGAAGTCCCGCCCACAGGCCGTCACCAACGTGTCATCAGCGTAACACGTCAGTCCCACGCCGGGAAGGTTACTGCCGCGGAGCACCCAGTCATAGGCGATGTTCCACAGTAGGGGTCCAAGCACCGACCCCTGGGGAACACCGCACGACATCCGCCTTTGGCAGCGACCCTCCTGCCCCTGGTACACCACGACGCGATCTCGCAGGTAGTCAGAGACGGTGACGCAGAGGTAGGGAGGCAGCCTGTGATAGAGGAGTGCCTCCCTAATACACTCGAAAGGTATCGAGTTGAAGGCGTTGGCGATGTCAAGGGACACCGCCAACGCCACCTCGCCTCGCGACACCGCCTCACCCGCGATTTTCCTCACTTTGAGGATCGCGTCTACAGTGGACCTACCCCTGCGGAAACCAAAGGGGGTAGGCCGGTGCCGATGTCCTGTCTCAAACTGATGCCTCAAAAATTTGGTGTAATAAAATCTAAAAGTCGCGCGAGGCTTCTCTCCCGTCGTTCTTTATGTGGCCACTGCTCAGCTCCTATTAGCCGTAGCGTGATGATATATAGCTTATAGCCTGCCTCGATAAATGGGCTATCCAACACTGAAATATTTTTTCAAATCGGACAATTACTTACCCTAGTGGTAGAATTTATCTCAAGGAGCACTTCCGACAGCTGGTGCCGCGACTCACCAGCGCCGCCTTGGCTGTCGGCAGCCTGCTCTCCAACGTGGGGGGACCGAGCGCGTCGTGTCGTCGCCTGTACGCGGGGGTCATCAGGTCGATGGCTCTCTACGGGGCCCCAGTGTGGGTGAACGCCCTGTGCGCCAAGAACGTTACCCTCCTGCGACAACCGCAGAGGGTGATGGCGTGCAGGGCGGCCAGGTACTACCAGGTACAGCTACCGCACCGTTTCATACGGTGCGGTCTGCGCCTTAGCGGGGGCCCCACCTTGGGAGCTGGAGGCCATCGTGCTGGCCAACGTGTACAAGCTGACGGCTGAGTTCCGCAGCCGAGGGCTAGAGCCCTCACCGGAGGAACTGCGCCACACACTGACGATGCCCTCAGTGACCCGATCCGCCGTCGAAGGGTAGGCGGGAGAAGGCGGGCTTACTCCCGCGACCTCCCGCCGTAATAGCCCGAGAAGAAGACGCGCCCGGCTGAGGGCGTCCGCCACGCCAGGACCGCGAGCGTCTTCTGGTGGCGTGTGCGTGTTCCCGCACGTCACCGCCGGAGCTAAGCTCCGGCAGAGGGGGCCCGTAGCGGGCCATCGTCGCTGTGGTCGCGGACGAATGTTCCTGCGCTCCCGTGACCACAGCAGAGCGCGACGAGAGGAACACCTTGGGGTTTTAGTGGGTGCGAGCCCCACATAACCCCTCGGTTCTTTCCCCAAGACCGAGGGGTATGCGACAGGCATTTCCCCAAGTAATAAATAAAAAAAATAAAAAAAAAAAGTGGTAGAATTTATCAAGTCACCCAGAAGGCTTCCAAGTTGACTTAACGACTGCCACATTATGTGGTAACTACCACATGAACTGCTTTGATCCTGGCAAACGGTTTAAGATGCCTTCCAAAGCACAGAGACGTTCTAGAATAATGTTATCTCATCATTGTATGTGCTAGCCTAAGGGAAGTAGCGAGGTGGCTCCGACACAAGTGCTTCGGCAGTCTCAATTTTTGTCATGTTAATGATGGTTGATATAAATAAAGATTATTATTATTATTATAGAATGAAAATGCCACAAACGGTCACCCATCTATGGACTGACCTTGCTGAACGTTGCTTAACCTCTATGAGAGTACCGAACAGTTCAATCTCAGTACCACAACGCTATGAGCGCCTCCTACCTTCAACATTATTTTCTTAGTTAATAATCATTATCCTTATATCCGTGTAGTGACGGATTAAGAATACAAAATGTCACTACTACCCCGCCTCAACCCGTGGGCGTCGTAAAAGGCGACTAAGGGTGTAAATTTGTTTCCAGACAGCTATAATGCTGAGCTACTATACTACCATACCAGCCACTCTGACCAGCGTGGTATAGTCGGCTAAATCCACATTCTTTGGAAGAGACCCGTGCCCAACAGTGGGACGTTTCTGGCTTGAAATGATGATGATAATATTGATAATGAATCATTAACCTATAGCAATTCAAGTTAATTCAAGTATAGGTTTTTTCTAAACAACAAATCACTTCTATAAACGAAATCTAGTCAGTATTTACTAAATAATCACAAATGAAATCACGCCCCAACACACGCATTAAGTAAAAACGTTGTTTATTCAGATTACATCATAAAAAACCTGCGATTTCTTTTTGGTTTGTGTTTGTAAACAACACTCTTGAGTACCTACGTGTGTGCGGTGTGACACTGACTCGACGTTATATTTCGACTGGCCTGTTGGTCTAGTGGTTAGTGACCCTGACTGCTAAGCCGGAGGTCGTGGGTTCGATCCTCACCCAGGACAAATCTTTGTGTGATGAGCATAAAGGTTTGTTCTGTGTCTGGGTGTAATTTATCTATAATATGTATGTATTTACAAAAAAAAAAAGTATTTAAGTCATCAGTTGTTTAGTATCCATAACACAAGCAAATATAATTGCTTACTTTGGGACTAGATGGCACTGTGTGAATGTGGTAGAATATTATTATATTATATTATATACAATTAAAAACTGAAAAGTCTTATTCATTTTATTTAACTACTAGCTGTAACCGCGACTTCGACGTTCGCGTGGACAACTTATCCCGCATTCATGGAGTTTTAATTTTTTTTTACGGAACCCTGATATTTATGTCAAAACAAAAGTAGCCTAAGTTATTCCTTGTGACATTAGCTATCCGCCAGTGAAAGTCCCGTCGAAATCGGTCCAGCCGTTCCAAAGATTAGCCGGAACAAAATAAATACTTGTATTTATAGATTGTTATTTGCACTAATATTTATCTTTTAGTCCAACAAGTTAAATCAAACACCTAAAGGGGTGTCCATTAATTAATCACGTGAAATGAATAAGGGGGGACAGAAAAATCGTGACATGGGGAGAAAGAGTACATTGTCTCCAATACACCCTTCTTCCTCACCTTGATATCTCTAAGCCTACTATTTCTAAACCCAATAACCGATGACTGTCTGCATATTTTTTTCACGTTGCGACAATTTTCAGCATTCAATTATGTACTTATTGAAAAGTATTTTTCTATTAGAAAGAAAATATAATAGAAAATATTTTAGGATATTCTGTACAAAAAAAACTCCACGCCGGCCAGGCAGGTTGGTATAGGGTTTTCTTTCGAATTTTCCTTTTCTCGCAGTGTTTTTGTCTGCATAACGTTACTCCCTTAGTCGCCTTTTACGACACCCACGGGTTGAGATGTAGCGACATTATGTATTCTTAATCCGTCACTATACGGACTATTGTAAACTTACACCCCCTTATTACAAAATACGGACTAAGCATTAAACCAGGTTTAAATTGACAACTTTGACACTAAAACAATGGCTTATGTCAATTTAAACTAGGTTTAATACTTAGTCCATATTTTTTAATAAGGGTGATAGTCTTTTAAGAATGACGATGACACAGCTATTTTCTTGTAAACTGTGGCAATTATTAATATAGGGTATTAACATAGGTTTTTATGACATAAGTATCTCCTTAAATCAAAGTTAGTTTTTATTCATACATAATAATATAATGGGCACCACGTGCCTCCTCCATCACTAGTTTTTGTGCCTACTCTAAATTGTAGGTACTTGTTTAAAATATAAGTATCATCATCATCATCAGCAACCCATTAAGTTCCACTGCTGGGCGCGGGTCCCCTCTCCTCTAACTAGAGAGCTGAGAGGGTTTAGGCCTTAATCCACTCACGCTAGCCTAGTGCAGGTTGGTGGATCAGACATAGTCATAGAATTTCTTCTAGAGTAAGCGGGTTTCCTCACGATGTTTTCCTTCACTGTTAGCAGATGGTAAGTCACTTGACTACTACATATAAATTCCAGAAAGTGGAATCCTGACACAATTTTTTTTGATAAACTGTTATATTCTTAATTTATTACTTTCTTTTAACTAACTTATTTCACAGTAAACTAACAAAATGACTTTGTAACCTAGATGTATAAACGAGATTTCATTTAAATATATATGAGATAGACAAAGTATAATCGAAATCGGTTTAGTAGCTTTGGAGATTAGTGTTTCAATTTAGCGCAATTAGAACAATAGCAATAGAATCCGGATTCGATTCTTCTACTAACCCTCCTAATAATATAAATTCGAAAGTTTGTAAAGACTGGATGTTTGTTACTTTTTCCCACAAAACTACTTAACCGATTTTGATGAAATTTGGCATATAGATAGACTATGTTTTGAAATCTATCATATATCACCGATCGCATTTTTCTTTTCACTCTTGCAAAGCGTTCTCGTGAATGACACAGTTGGAATTAAGTAAATTTGTAAATTAAACAGCAGGTATTAATTATGTAAATATGATTTATTATTAAAAAAAATAATAGATGATACTTACACGAGTTTTTACTAAACTAATGATACCTCATTAATCTATAGTAGCAAAAAATATTCTTGCCAATACAAGAAAATACGGATATTAGTAAATAAACCATTTAAATGCATGCAAATAAATCAAATCAAATGATACTACCTACACAATGAAAATAAAATGATTTAAAAAAGGCAAATCCTTCTAGACCATAGACCTGAGCTGACGTCAAAACGGCGTGTCTATGTCTATTTAATTGCTTGAGGTACAGTTTTTTTCACATAGGTACAGTTTAGTACAGTTTAGATAGAGTTATTTGGTTCATATTTTGTGAGTATTCAGACATCTGCCACGCCATCCTGACAGACACGATTATTATAAGCCTGACTGTTTGTTTATTATTTAGTTTGTAAATATTAATTAATACTCATTATTCTAACGGTGTGGTGCTCTGCTGCTTCACTTTACACGCTACCCAAATTGTAAAATACAAAATATTGTAACTATCCATTTTTTTAAATGTGTGTTAGAGCACAGGCCAATCTTTAAGCTTTGTGTTATATATAAGCTTACGAGAAAAAAAAAATTCACAAATAATAAATACAATCTAGTGCAAGTAAATAAAGACTTTGATCCTTAATACAAAATATGAACTTAGCATTAAGCAAAAAAAAAAAAGGTTTAAATTGACAACTTTGACACAAAAAAAATCTTATGTCAATATAAATCTCGTTTAATACTTAGTCCTTATTTAATATGGGGGCTATGTTTATTGGGGTCTTAAACTGTTAGATCCGTAGTCTTTTTGTGCTAAATATCATTAAAGTCTATTCCGCAGTTTTTGCGGGAAATAGAAACAAAAACTATTAGGTCCTGAATGCAACGCGCATGATAACTTTACTCACGTGAGTGTGTATGTTTGTTACTCCTTCAAGGTCAAATGGCTGGGCCAATTTTGATGAAATTTAGAATGGTGGTAGCTGATAGTCTGGATTAACACATAGGCACATTCACAAAATAAAACAAAGAAGTTGCATAAATATCATGTACAATGCCTCCGCCAAAGAGTGGTCAACATTTTATTGGTTGTTAAGTTACATAATATTTGTTCTAAGGCCCCAGCCTTAGAACCAATTTCAGCAGTTTCACCAGAAATATGGGGAATGTATGACGTCCATTGAGCGGCGTACTCATTAGCCTTTGTTAATATCTGCACATATTGAACGTATATTCTTCTATAATATGCAATGTGTATTAACCCACTAATATCTACCTTAACGTGGTCACAGACGCCCACAGACAGGGCTGTCAGATTCTATCATCATCATCATCATATCAGCCTAATGATGTCAACTGCTCACCTAATTTCTGCCACAGTACGTCAGATTTTATAGAAAAATATTATTTTGTATGACATTTTTTAAACCTATCACACTTCTAACACGTTCATTGTCTATGCACAGACATTGAAAGTGTAATAAATAATCGCAGATTTTAGAATATCGTCAATAACTATATTCTATCGATCGCATTTCGTCTCTGATTTGCTGAAGCTTAATTGCCGATTATAACCTCAAAACCAAAAATAGCTAATACGATTCATTATTAGGTATAAGTTTAAAATATCTTTCTATAATTGCTATCATTATCCTCAGACGTAGATTTGAAGTCAGTTTAATCAACAGCTCTTAGCTATTTGATAGACCGTTTCAACTCAAGTTCATCAACTTTTTTGTCGGAAGCTTTGGTGAATCAATTAATAATAACTAATATTTGTTTCTGTCTTTAATTCCTTGAAAATTCTTCGTACCTAATTGTTTATTAGTTTATCTGTTCATTAGTCATTCATAATTATAATGCTTACAGGCTATTGAATTTAGAAACGCGTTTTGTTTTCATATTGCAAATAAATATTTTGTGGTGTGTTAAAAGGTATTACTTAATTAAGTAGATCTTTGTAGTATGTATACATAATTATATTTGCTTTCTGCATGAAGGAACAAGCTTTGTATTGCGAACGGATAATAGAATAAGTGGTCAAAAAAATATTTGCAAAATTTGAAAGTTACATACGCACATTGCAAGTTAATAGAAAACTTATAAAAACACAATTAACGCACACCAAGTACACCTAGACTTGAAGGGATCTGTCACATAGAAGTCATTGGTACGTTCTGCGTTCTTTGTGATATATCGCATTGTACCTACTGGTTAACCGACGTTATCAGAACGCCTCCTTGTAGTCTACTAGCAGCACAGCGAACGCAGAACGCAGAATACATGAACGATTGAACGCGTACTGTGTGACAGGTCCCTAAACAACCATTTTGTAATAGTTCCTTTTTGAAATTAAGATTTTCTTATTTGTTATTTATTATCTTCTTATTTATTATGAGTTTTTATGTAATATTATTATAATTATTATAGGTATTATAATATTACTATAAATACATTAAAAACAATTTATTCATGATTAAATTGAAAAACATTAAACGGGTCATGATTATAAGTTGTTTGAATTAGTTGTTTTTTTTTGTTGTTTTTTTTTGGTTACACGAATTGTGTATAATGTATGGACGGACAGGTGCCTGCTTGGTCACTATTTCTTGCATTAATTATTAAATATAACAATATAAATTTGATAGCTCTTGATATTAAATGATACGGGACAATTCTACCTAGACACCTCTGCTGAAGGACGTCCATTGTTTTTTTTTTTTTTTTTTTTTTTTTATTTAGTGAATACACAGTTTCTGTGCATTCCGCCGGAGAATCCACAGACATGATCCGTGCCCTTGTCTGCCATTGTTTAATTTAATAGAATTTGTTTTATTACATTTGGGGAGGGGGTTTACATTTTTAAATTTACTAATTTAGCTTTCTATTTACGAAGAGTATTTATGATAATGTCGTTCTTTTGTATTCTTTATTTATAATCGACTACTGCACCGGGGTGCAGGGTGAATAACCAATGTACAAAAATCATTTTTGCCTAAATTAGATCCACCGCTGCACTCCGGTGCAGGTTCGATCCTATTATTAAAATTGACAATAAATAAATAAATAACAAATAAGACAGGTACGTGAGACGACGGGAACACAAAACGTAACACAAATTAATACGAGGGAGTGTTTTGCCCAGGCCGACATATGCTGGTCGACCGCAGCGCGATGCCTTTTGCCTTACTGTGCTTCTCTGGCCTACATTAATTACAATGCGGTCCAAGAGACAGCTGTGTCTCGCGCGTGTCGCGCTGCGGGACACAGTCGTATTTAGATGAGCGACCTGAGCAAAACACACCCTCTCTGATTTAGACAACACAACGCTGACGGTGCACACTGCAGCTGCGAACATGAAGTCCTGGCACACAATGCCGAGTGGGACCACCTTAGCAATACGCGACTGCTGACCTTGCCAAGGTGTCCCACTTTTTCCTGACTGGGCAGTCTTGGTCGAAGGCATTGTGTGCCAGGTCCCCATGCTTTGCACGTCTGCAATTGCAGCATGTGGGAGGCCCACCAGAAGACCTCTCCTCACACTTGTCCTTCCGGTGCGGCCCCCCACAGTGGCTGCAGACGTCCTCTTTTTCCTCGCAAAATTTGCGAGTGTGCCCGTACCCTAAGCACCGAGAGCACTGGACCAGGGGCGAGTGGTCTCCGACTCTGACCCGTTGGAGGTCGATGTGGACGTGTCCGGCGTCCGTCAGGTGGCCCCATATCCGTGGCGACACCTTCACCACGATGTGGGCCACCAGCGGACTCCTCGTCTTCTTGCGATATCGAACCTCCATCCGGTCATCGTCGCCGCTGACGTCCTTGAGGAGGTGCTTATTCTGGGCTCTTAGAGCGGTAAGCACCTCCTCGTCCGTGTTATAGGACATTACGTCCTTTAGGACGATCAGCGGGTCCCTGTTCCTAATGCTCTCGAAGCTTAGGTCCTTTCCCTTATCCTTTAACTTTTCCTTAATCCTTTCCAACTCTTTCTCCGAACTACATCCTAAAATAACTTTTTGATCCTTTAGTTTCCTTATCCTGTCTACCTGCAGTCCTTCCTTGACGGCTTCTGTGGCCATTCTAATTTTACTTATAACTTGGTCTCCGGTGTCCATTACGTCGTTCGACGTAATGACGATGGAGTGCATGGCCGCAGGCCCCCGAAGTAGAGGCTTCGGCGGCGCGGCCACTACACTCGCGTAGGACACCGGAGACTTCTGCAGTTCGACTCTCAGTTTCGCTACTTCCTCCTTATTTTCCTTCATAATCTTTCCATGTTCTTCTAGTTTCTTCAGTAGTTCGCTATCGTCTCTAACGTTCCTCCTCTGTTGATCCTCCTGCTTGTCCCCTTCTGATCTCTGTGGATCCTCCGACTTCCTAACCTTATCTCCATGTTCGGCCACCGACTCCTTCACCAACGCGTAAAGGCGCTCGATGGCCTCCAGCACGTCATTTTTGATGTCGGTGCGGAGGTTCCGGCTGTTATTGATGGCCATTTTGGCCTTCATTAAACAAGCCTTCGCCTCCGCAATTCGGCTGGGGTGCTTTGACTCCTTTGCGCCCGTCGGTTCTTTGGCCTTGTTTTTCGGCGCAGCTATCTTTTTGGGGGGCGATACTGAAGCGCGAGCTTTCGCTTCAATCTCCCCCACGCTGCGCCTGACCAAGGCCCCTTCGCCTCCGGGCGCAGAGGGTCTCGCCGTAGATGACGTGCTGGACGCCTTCGGGGGGGTGCGGATGCCGAACATGGCGATACTAACAAAGTTAAATAAAATCAATATATGTATAAGTTAAAAACAATTAATTAAAATTTTTTTTAATTCAAGTAGTTAAAATAAAAATGTAAAAGTGTAAAGTAATAAATAATTTAATAAATTAACTAATAAATAAAAGTGTAAAACAAGTAAAAAGTGTAAAAAACGTAACAAGACAATACAAAAACAAAATGTAAAGAAAATTATATTGTCGTTCCCCAAATCCACTCAACCTACGTAATTGACGACCACCTGAACAGACAAAAATTTTTGTCCTGAAGTCCAGGAACGCTGTAGACGGGCGTTCTTGGTGTCGTTGGATGCGGCGCGACTGCGCCAGTCCTATAAAAAATATGCCGGACACCTCCGGGGGTCAGGGAAAAAGGTATAAGCAGAAATGTAAGTATAAAATATGAATTTTGGGGAAAAATCACAGTTTCTAACAACTTTTTTATGTTTCAGATGGAGCCGAGAGTGCAGCGCCCTCCTCGTGATAAAAGCTGAGATTTTCAGGAAATTTGGAAAAGTGGAAATGTGAAAATCGGTAAAAACTAAAAAATTTAGAATAAAATTGCCAAAACAAATTTCTAATGCAAATTTTTGAGGTCTAACCCTCGGGAATTGTCGCTAGGGTGTCCCAGTACACGTATCTGTCAAAAGAAATCACAAAAAGATACAAAAGTGAAAAACGGGACGTCCATTGTTAGACATGAGTCTCTTTAAGGGATTTCCAATAAGACCATTTATGTGGCTTGCAACCACCGCAATTATACTGGGGTTGTTTCGGATAGAGTAATGACTTTCTAGATTTGTTTTGCAGTTTCAGTGTTAAACATTTACAAATAAACACTTCAGCTTTTAATACTAGCTGCTGCCCGGAGCTTCGCTCCCATGAAACTTTATTTATCCACAATCATGCTTCTATTTCCTTTCTTCTATTATCTTTCTCGATAAATGGGCTATCCAACACTAAAAGCTTTTTTTTATTCGAACTATTATTTTATTTTAGTAGTTCCTAAAATTTTCTCGTTCAACCAAACAAACGTTCCCTTCACCTTTATAATATTGGTATAGATACATTATGTACATTATAACAAGTTGTGTTATCAGGTAGAATATTTGGTTAATAAATTTTAGGGCTAATTAAAATTCCGAATACCGGTATAGGGTCTTTGCATTGACGTCAATGAAGGTATTGACAGTTTTTGTCGTGATTTGCGAAAAGGAATTTTATATTGTATTGTTTTAGGTTCAGTTTTGAAATTTGCAATATATTAAAATAAGAGCATAGTAAGTTGTGGTGCGTGTTGATACATTCCGTATAAAAAGAAGATTAAAGCAACAAAAAGTAAGAAAATAAATACTAGTTAGGAGCACGCATATAACTTATATACAAGAAGTATATGAAAATCACTGTTTTTTATTGCAAGAATATCTAGAATAACAAGTGTTTATTTAAAAAACCAAAAAACTCGACTGCCTCGTCTTGCCAAAGTAGTCTTTGTCAGTCAATATTATTTAATTATTATGTATATAACTTTGTAAATTTTGATAGTGCTATTTAGATATTTAATTATGAATGTGACTTATTTCCATCTTTTTAGTCCTTTGTAGGCAGTCGGTTAAATTAACTTTTTTATTTATTTTATTTGAAAGCACATTTTTCTAGCGATCGTTCTTATAAATGTTTTATCAAAATCGTTTAACTGTTTCACTTAACTGATCAGTGGCTAAATAAAGAACGATGGGAGCGAAACCCCGCACGCGCCGGAGCATGTCGTTGTATTAGCTTACAAACAAATACACTCTTCAGCTTTATAGATATAGAGATTCGGGGATAAATCCGAATATTATAACACCTTGCACTTCAAAATCGTTGAAGCTATTTAGGTTACAAGCGACAAGTGGAGCCGCGGGCAATAATTAATAATTGAATTAGGCTATTAATTAGCTTTTATCTGATACCCATATTGCAATAACACTAAAAAAACGTCTGTTTTGACAGTTTACGGCCACCATATTGGTTTTTTGTTGACGTCACATAGCCTATGACACTCGGATGAAAAATTAAAATCTAATGACACCTCCCACTTTAAAATCAGCCAAGCCGTTTAGGCTACAGAAGGTCACAATGGAACAGAAATCTCCTTTTGAATTTGGATATAAATGATTATCTTTGAATAACTAAATTATTATTGATCTTTAAGGAATTTTACATAGAGTTCGACTGAGACCTGGAAAAGGACATTTTAGGGCCGTACGCGCTAAGCCGCGGGTGGAATTTAGTATTGAATTAAGTCTGACTATGACTAATACGTGACATAGACCCGTTATATAATAATTTAATATGTGTACAAGTCGCGAATATTTAAAAGATTTTAAAATATGCCAAATTTTGGGGAAATTCCTGAACTTTAGGTAGTCTTAATAACATAAGAACGGAAGATATTTTTCAAATAATAATAATAATATAATAATATTCTACCACATTCACACAGCGCCATCTAGTCCCAAATTAAGCAATTATATTTGCTTGTGTTATGGGTACTAAACAACTGATATACTACATAAATACATTTTTTTTTTTTGTAAATACATATGTATTATAGATAAATTACACCCAGACACAGAACAAACCTTTATGCTCATCACACAAAGATTTGTCCTGGGTGGGGATTGAACCCACGACCTCCGGCTTAGCAGTCAGGGCCACTAACAACTAGACCAACAGGCCAGTCAATAAAAATATTTTTACAGTAGTCTTAGAACATTGGGTACTTGTACCTTTTTAAAAATAATTCTGTGCAGTGTAAATAAATCACTGGCATTATCTGCAGCTGTCTTCTCACTATAGGTATAGTGCCTACCTAGGTGTTTCTTTTTTTCCTTTTAGTTATATTTTTCGCCCAGTCATTCTGAGACGGCAATTTGATCACTGATAAATGATGTAATAACGGTTTTGAACCATGATTTCAAATTACAATGTAACAGAGATCAAACAGGTCATAATTAAAGTCAACAGATTTTTTTCAAATTACTGGGTATATTTAGTACATACAAAGTTTATGGAAATTCAGCTAGAACATTCTGAACAACAATGATTATATAGTATAATATTGCATCGTGGCATAGGGGTCAAGATGGTCGCCTCGCCATTAACATCACCGTACCGAGTGACGTGAGTTCAATTCCCACTTGAGACAATTAATATTTGTATGGTTCATAGATATTTGTTTTGAATCTGGGTGGACTTAGTATATTGTCTTATCCATATCCATACATATTATAAAAGGCTTTGTCCTGACTGACTGACTGACAGACAACGCACAGCCTAAACCGCTGGTCGTAGCGACTTAAAATTTAGAGGGTGTGTTTGTCCTAATGTCTAGAGGTGTACTAAGAAAGGGTTTTTTTTTAAATTCCACCCCTAAGGTAGTGAAAAGGGATAAAAACGATTGTATGAAGCTTCTTTGTTTTTTAACTTATAGATTTGAAAATTTGTTTTGGGTACTATTATCAAAATAAAAAATACTCTCATCAATATTTTTGGCAAGGGTGGCTTTGGAAGGATGAAACGTTGTATGAAAAGATCTTTGTTTTGAAGTTAACGTTTTGCAAATTAGTATTGGGATAGGAACTTAAAATGTTGTTCTTAATATTTTTGATAGCGATGAGTTCAGGGGGTGAAATATTAAATAGACAGTTTTTTGTTTTTCAAGGGCAAACTTTAAAATACGCTGGTGTTGTTTCTCACACGGTCAATTATTATATTGCTTGCTCCCGAGTAAGTACACCATCTTCATTAATTATTTTAGCTGCCCCAGATAAAAAAAAACAAAAAACATCGTTTACAAAGAAGTGCTGTGAACAGCTCTGCCCTGCCAATAGCGTCTATATAATAATATATAACTATAAAACTATATTAACGCGAGCTAAGCCGCGGGCAAAAGCTACTAATTTATAAAATTAAATAAATAATATACCTACACATTTAAACAGATGGATTAAAAATACAAAATATCACTACCCCATCTCAACCCGTGAGTGTCGTAAAAGGCGACTAACTTATGCACCTATATATATATATATATATATATATATATATATATATATATATATAGGTGCATCACATCTTTAAAACGCGCTATTTTGACACTGCGATGGAACGCATCAAATCACCAAAACGCAATGCAGTCGCAAAATCGCCGATCACCAATGTTATAAGTAACATATTAATGTTTGACCGCCATAATAATAGCAGAGACAGAAAGGATGATAAGTGATGATTATCTTGATGGCGTGAAAAGGTTTTGAGTTCGATCCCAAATTGGGTAAAAATAGTTGGTTTCAGCACGTGTGTAATATAAACGTTCCTTGCTCCTTTTAAGTTTAAATTTTTTCTTCTATTTTTACCTACTTATGTCTCCAATTAATTTCAAGTATGTTTTATATTCAACAAAAACTAGTAGATACAAATTATTATTTAATGATTATGTTACTATTTGAGTGCCTCGTTTCTCAAGTACTACAATTTACTACAGCTAGTTGACCAAAGCTGAATCACCTACATTTTAAATAGTGTGTTTTTGTTTTCAAATGCCAGACACTTCAATATTTTTTATATGTATGTATAGATTATAAAGATAAGTATCATCATCATCATATCAGCCCAATGATGTCCACTGCTGGACATAGGCCTCACCTAATTTACACCACCGCGAGCGATCCTGCAACCAACGGCCGCTCGAAACCTTGACCAGGTCCAACTGGGGGGAGGGGGGGCGTGCTACGCCCCATATAATCATTTGTATGAGTATTTATGTATGCAACTGGCAATTTCAAACTATAACCAATTGAAATTGTAACTACAATGGTGATTAAAAAGATTGGCCTGAGTTTCTTGCCAAGTTCTTCTCAAAGCTCAACCTTGTTAGTGAACTGGCCGTAGGCAAATTTGCTGACACCTTTTTGTTGGCTTTATATTACGTTCATAATTATCATGTATGTAATCCAAATGAAATAAAAGATTTGAAGTTTGAAGTCAAACAGGCATTGCTAAAGTATTCACATTCCACCCTATAACCTTAAAAATTACAAACCTTCACTCCTACATCAGTGTTTCCCCGCCATCAACAAAGAAGGCAATTATTCTAGTTAAGTGCATGCGCAAACGTAAACTGAACTGGCTAATGCATAATAATTAAAACCTTATTATAAACTATGTAATACTATGGTGTAAGTTCATAAAGTCTACAATTATTCTAAATTGCAAGACAATTAATATAACATTGTTTAGGTTAAAAATAAAACAATGAGATGTTTGTTATTCGATTGTGTCATTGGTTATAATATCAACCCATTATTATCCCACACACAGATCCGTGGAGTGACGGATTAAGAACCACTACATTTCAACCCGTTGATGTCGTAAAAGGCGACTAAGGAATTACACTTAAGCAGACAAAAACACTGTGTGAAATAGAAAATTTGAAACAAATTTCCTCCACAATGTTTAGAGGAGACCCGTGACCGACCGTCCCCGGCAGTGGGACGTTTATGGGTTGTAATGATGATTATCCCACTGCTGGGCACGCGTCTTCGATCCTCTATCTAGAGAGGTAGAGGTTTAGACCATAATCCACACATGCTGGCGTAATGCGGGTTGGTGTATCAGACAAATCCAAAAATTTCTTCTAAAATATGTAGGTTTCTTCACGATGTTCCCCTTTACCGTTAGCAGATCGTAAGTCATATGACTGTGAATGGGCACCATTGATACTACATCATATCACGCCCCTATCCCTGAAGATATTGTATACAGAGTGCATCACATCCACACTTTGTCAGATAATATGTTAAATTCTGAAATTTAGTAATCATTGCTATCGACGAATATGTATAAAATTGCATATGCAAAAATTTAAAACTGTCTCGGTGGCGCAGCGGGAAGTGTATACGACTGATGTGCAAGAGGTTCCAGGTTCGATTCCCGGGTTGGGTGAAAACGGTATTGGGCTTTCTATCATGAAGTTCCAGTATTGAGATTTTCCCGGAGTTTGGTAAACAAATGTTCCCGATTGATGACATTAGGCTCGTCCCCTATTTCATAGGACCAAACATAGCTGGCGAAATGTGGGTGTGAAACACCTCTGCCTACTCCTTCAGGGGAAAAGGCGTGATGCTATATATGTATGTATGTATATAATACTTTTTTATACAACGGTGGTGGCAATCACTCGTACAGCTCGCCTGATGGTAAGCGGTTACCGTAGCTTATGGATGCCTTAAACACCATCAAGAACGTGTTACCGATAAAATTCCTTTTTGAAGAACGCCATATTTTAGTTCCTTCAGATAACACAGTTAGGGAGTTAATAGGATAGATATATATTTCTTGGGAGGAAATTTCTCTTAAACCGCGCGACCATTTAGGTTCTAAGTTGTAAGGATGAATTTTCAGCCGATGATGGCGAATGGTGCGATAGTAAAAAGTGGTTGTGGGCATCATCATCTCATGGACGTGGTAAAAAAAAAACTACTTCATAATGCATAATATACTTTATCAACATTTAAATAAGGATGATATTCGACTACAATTTCTTAATATTTTGAATAGTTTCCGAATCACATAATAATCAGACTGCAAATTGATATTACTGTCATTGTTATCTAATTAACCTTCGATTTTACTTTTGTTCTTATTGTCGTGGTATCCTCGCATTTTAGTGTTCAATTTTATAGCTATTGGAGTATTGGTTGTATGACCATTTAATATCTCGTAAGTAGGTTAAAATGCATTGATGTGTATTTTTATTGTCTTAGGAATAATCTGAAAAATATTTTAAGCTTCAGTTTAGAGAATTTATGTAACCTGAGTCCCTAAGTGGAATGTCGTTAATTTTGAAATCGGTATTGAAATCGACGAAGTCGAATTTGATGTTCCGAGTAGGGCCTCCCGTCAAAAAGTCAAGTAAAAAAGGTGAATCGGAATTAGGATTGTTGATATGAATTACGCCTTTTTTAAATTGCACATAATTTAGGCTGCTTTTAAATTCGAAGGCTTAACGTTTTATTTTGAATACCTTAAATAAGCTAATCTATGTGAAAGAGACTAATAGAAAAGTTTATGTCTTAGGTTTTAAATAGCTGCTATAGAAGACCAAAATTTATATTGACATGGATACAAATAATCGCTTGCTTTAGCGAAAATTAGGTGAGGCCTAGGTATGTTCAACAGTGGACTTCATTGGGCTTATATGATGATGATGGATATTATATAATTAAAGATCGACGAATTAAATTTATACGTATCTATATAATATACAAAGAAACAAATACATCTATGTGGTACAATTATTATTAATCGATTAGACTTAGCATTGATCAAATCAAAGATTTGTCTATTTATTGACATATTTACAATTATTCGCGATAGTTTGCTAAATTGAGCACTAATAGTGTTCACACCTCTTCGGTATACTTAATACAGGATGTTTGAAATATACTCGGTACCATTATTATATTGACAAATTCCTTTATATCATAGAGGAATGTTTATGGAGCTTCTATACAGCTTTGGTCGACGAGTTATATGACTATTACGCTATTCAAAAACTCTAATATAGTTATGATTAAATAAATAAACCAAAAAGTGAAATAAACTCGATGGATCCGATCCGTGAGTGACAAAACACTATTTGAAAAATAAACTTACTTACACACCCAAATTCTTTAAAAATACCAAAAATAACACTCCGTATACAACGAAAATTAAATACTGAAAGGTCATAAATAATATACGGTTAACAAGCAAAACTGATCCTTAGCTATTAAGTCCTAGATTATTAGTTTTGCATGGCAGTCAGATACAATTTAAAGCTGTGTTTACTACTTATTTGTCTTAAAAATGTGCAGGTATTCAGTACGAATTTTCACATAGGTGCTAATTCACTATCTTAGGTCACATGTCACGTTCAACGTCATGATGTTATAATAAATCATTATGATAGCATCAAAAGAAGTCTGGAAGTTTTTCTGGCAGCTTCTTCTTGGTATCTACTTAAATTAAATTATTAATAAATAAAAAAAACATTTGGGTGGCGATTGTGGAGCTTAAATTCGCTGTTTTTACAAAAGGGAGGAGTTGCTTTTTGCATAGTTATTAAATTTTAAAGCAGTGCAGTCTGTTGACGGTGTCCACAGAACGTCCTTGATTCAGTCTTTGTGACCGTTCCCCTGTAGGTAACATGTTATATACACGTTTCAAATAGCAAGCGATCGCATGATATGAAATACTAATATTATAAAGCTGAAATGTTTGTTTGTTTGAACCCTAGGATCTCAGGAACAACAGGTCCTATTTGAAAAAATTTATTAGTATTGAATAGCCCATTTATCGAAGAAGATTATAGACTATATAATATCAGGCTACGGCCAATAGGAGCTGAGCAGTGGCTAAATAAACGACGGGAGCAAAACCCCGCGTGACATCTAGTAATTTAATAATTATACTAACCGAATAACATCAGTATCAAATGTTTTTGTAATATTTTTTCTCAACGGCTAACCCGATTGTGATGTATGATAATTTAGCACTGACAAAATATAAGTTTTTGTTTCACTAAAGACCTACACACACGGACGGCTTAAAGCAATGACGACAGCTTCAAGCGGTAGCTATTGGACAATCTGCAGGTTCAATACAAAATTGACATTCACAATGTTTGGTCTTTGTATATGGTGTAAAACCGCATGAAGCGGTTCGCTTGTACTGCTCGACGCTTCCTTTCTTCGCGCTCGGTCATCTGATTAAACGGGGCCAATCCGTCTTGACTGCTCTAAGCATTCCCTCTATGGAGGCCCCAATCGAAACAAGACTGCTCTCGAGCAACCGGTCTTGACTGCTCTAAGCATTCCGTCTATGGAGGCCCTAAGAGTTTAATAAATATAATAATTATGAAAAAAATCTAATTGGTCTAGAACATTTTTGTAAGTAAACGGGTTATGGACTGATGTATGATACTGATAATTAGTATGTTTTTGAAATATTTTTCGGCCAATAATTGTTTAATGTTGCTAAAAAATAATAATTATTCGTAAAACGTAACACAAAAAAATATCTTATTACATGAAATTGAAAAATCATAATAAAACTTTTCCAAATTAAGATTTTTTGTGTTGTTTGCGCCGGGTGATCAACATCACTTCAAACTAGAAACGACTTTTGCAATGAAGAAACAGATGTTGTTTTTCTTCAAAGACTTGTCAAAATAGCTTACTTTACAGTTTATTATTAGGGTTACCACACCCATACTCGTATTTCACGAAAAAGATTAATAAATATTACATATTTATACTAACTACTAACTGCCTCGGTTGCGCAGCGGGAAGTGTATACGACTGCTGTGCAAGAGGTCCCGGGTTCGCTTCCAGGGTCGGGTGATAATTGTATTGGAGTTTTCTATCATGAAATTCCAGTATTGAGATTTTCCCGGAGTTTGGTAAACAAATGTTCCCGGTTGATGACAATAGGCTCGCCCCTATTCATTTCATGGGACCAAACATAGCTGACGAAATGTAGGTGTGAAACACCTCTGCTTATGTCTTCGGGGAAAAAGGCGTTATACTATGTTATGTTATGTTATTTATAAGCCCAGAATTCTTACGTAAAAGTCAGCCTTAAAATTTAGCCATGGCATCGAAGATCTCCCACAATGTTGTATTCTTGATATAGAAGAAGTACAATCAAATAACTAGACACGGTTTCGCTTTTAATACAGTGTACATATTTAGGTTTTACATGTTTGTAGGCTGTCCTGCAATATTTGTATACTCTATATAAACACGAAAGTTGTTTTGTCCCAAGATCGTACTTGACGAAAACCTTCGAAAACTCAAAACATCCTGCAATTACTATGAATGGCGACTCAAAACATATTAACGTTTAAAAATCATTAAGGTGTTAATACACATGACATTGAATTGGGGCAGTTGCTAAAATGCCCAAAATTTAAAAGTAAAGTAAAAAAAGTTTTTATAGAATCCTTGCCATAGATAATAATAGAATTTAAACATGTTTATTTAATAATTTTAATCAAAAGCCTATAATTATATGTTATACAATGTATAAACTCCATTTTTCATGTTTTTTAATAATACTTAATATTACTTAGTTACTTTTAATATTACTTAGTAAGTTAATTATAGATGTGATAAAATACATTCTGATTTCACAGTCAAACTGTACTAAAATACAGTTTTGTGAAACAAAATTTTTTAAATTATAAGGCATACCATGTACTCTAATTAATAAATAAATAAATACAATACAATATAAACAAGAAATTCTTATGGGTTTTTTAATAAAATACATTTATGAACCAGTGTCTCAGAAGTATTTCTATCGGAAATATCAGGTTATATATGTATATCCTATGCTTTTATATTAAAAAGCTGAAGAGTTTTGTGAGTTTTATTAGTGACGCACTGCAGTAAGGAGGCAGCCGCATCAGCATTCTGAAGACATCATTTTATATTAAAAACATGAATCGTTACAAATTCATCTGTTAAATATTTTGTTAGAAGAACACAAATTATAATTATAATCATGTTTTTCACTGTGTATATCATTAGAAAATCGCATTCATATATTAAAAAAAATTAACACTTCATCATCTAGTCAGTAGAACCTAGTCCCTATTGCCAAGCGAAGTTGATTTCCCACTCTCCTACTTATTTATAACCGTTACTTGGTATACAAAAAGGCAAGTTACAACCAAGTGTATTAACCTCTTTACTCAAACGAATTATAGTGAACTGCTTCAACAAACACACCTTTAATTAACAGAGAGTCTTGCCATTCTTACGTCACATCCGCCGAATCCTGCCCGCGCCATGTCTGATCTGTACACGTCAGAATTGCGAACCGGTTCAATACGTGTGACGTCACAAAAATACGTTGAACTTATGTGGATTTTACACTTATTGGATATTCGAAGAACAATTGAATCAAACTAAAGTGATAAAAGCGTTTTATGTTGAACAGTGTACCAGCAGATCCTCGACAAGAAATAAAAAACTAAATTCGACTTAAATAACGCAACTCAAAAAACTCGTCTGGTTACACAATTAGGTATGTTAGTTTAGTTTCGCTCTAAAGAATCAAGGAAGAACTATATTCGACCGTCATAACCAGTGTAAAGTCTTCTTAAATCTTTTTGAGTTTGCAATTGCAATGATGATCATTACGTACGATCGTACTCATTTTTATTTTACTTATTATAAAGCTTGGTATTAAAAATTAATTACTCATATTACAGAACCAATACAAAGAATTAGTTGAGGATAATATTAAAATAATTATGTTTCTTGTACGTGGAAACCATTTTGTTTACATAGATAAGTAATCCGTAATATTGTTTATGTAATAAAATATCTAACAAAAACTATTGCTCTTTCATGGGCAAATTAAACATTGAAAACTTGACGTCCGAGGCCTCTCCTCTTATGAGAAGGATATAATATAATCCTACTGTTCCTGTACTGGCCCGGCAACCTAGAACTAAGTTTTATTTTGAATTTGCCTCCTACACAAGTAAGAAAACTTGAAATAAGAAGGAGTCATATTGTCGTATCCCTAAGATACGTAGAAAAACTAATTTCATAGAAATTTGTCCCTATTTGTAACTTGAGAAAGGCTTACACAATTCAACTAATTCTTTTTTGTTTCATATTCGTTGTCCAACAGAGATTTTTGTGAGGAGAAGGGATAAATTGGAAAACAATCTGATGAATCTGAATTAAATTCCATGTGGATGTAGCGGGCAACAACTAGTTGATTTCTTAAAATTGCGCCTACAGAAACTATAAAATTTTTTACTTTAAAAAATATTGCTATTGCATTTTAGTAGGCGTTGGAAAGTAATAAATAATTCATAGTCGCGAACTTGTTGTTGTGTATTTTTATTTCTTGATATACTTAGAATATAGGAATTTGATTGCCTAAGTGATAAGGTGCCTTACCATGCAAGCATCGTTTTTAGTGCTAAGTTTAATTCTCACATAGAGATAACTCCCGCTTAGTAATTTGCTGCTAAGATGTAGATAAATTAGGTTATTTTTTACCTACATATTAGTTAGGTAAGGTTAGTTTTAAAAGAGGTACAACGGATTATACGTGTTGTGACGGATTAAGACCACATATTACTATTATTACTACCCTATTTCAACGCGTGGGTATCGTAAAAGGCAAATAAGAGCGAAGGCGTAAAGGTTGCTGGATTACATTAACGAATGTATAATTTTATTTACATAAAGAAATATACAATTAAAAGGTTATCAACCTGTTATTAATAATATTATGCATCTCGAGCAAATAACCTTATACTTAACCCCAAGATACGAATATATTTTTGCAATCATTAACAGGTAAATAGCTAAAAATTGACCTCAACTTCTAATGTGAAAGTACATACTTATAATTCAGATGCAAGTGACCCTGGAGAAGTCCTTTAAAATTTGTCGTGAACTCTCAATATTTTAGGCATTAGACAGAATTTTGTCTGTTTCATTGGTATAATAGACGAGTGTACAATTCCAAATACGAGTTTATAGATTCAGGGTTGTATCCTGTCCGTTTATTATATATGTGATGTTAGCTAGTATCTAAGTGGTGGTTACATACATTTTGTAAACGTAGTAAAAATGTATTAATATTTTAATTAATTAATAATACTTCGTTAACTTATACGGTATTACTTTCGCCGTGTCCGTCAGAATGGCGGGTGTATGTCTTCCTAATACATTAAAATTAATTTACATTATTATAAATATAGAAAAGAGGAATAATAGAGGATATAGACAAGGATGGCTTCATTAAAGTCCAAAGGAAGAAAAAAAAGCCACCTACCAATAACCAGTGCGGCAACGCACCCTCAGGACCCAAAATGCTGCTGCGAGCCGAAACACGTACGACGCAGCTTTACGTCTGTCGATTACATCACTCCACGAAGGTAGAGGAGGTCGTGGAGTATATCCGAGTCACTTTGAGAGTCGAGAAGTTGGAAAGCCAGCATAACTTGAGTTTGCGATCGTTCGTGGTGCGAGTGTCGACTCAGTATCTCGAGAAGTTCCTCAAGGAAGAATTCTGGCCGATAGGTGTTGTGTACGATTTTGGAAGATTGCACAACACCAGTCAGCGAAACACGACGCCGAAATAAATTGTGTAGGCATCTATAATAAATATATTATGTATGTTATTCTTTAAGGTATTTATCTATGGAATCTATGCAATCCCGAAATATATGGATTATTATTATTATTATAAATGCACAGAAAATGTACGTTTTTATACTAAAATATGTATATTAATATGTGCGGTTTAGGATGCGTAGCAAATATTACTTCAAAGTAAACCGCGATTCAGATTAGGTTAGCGGATGATTCTGAATTCTTTTCTACTCTGGGTAGTACATTGTATCGGATACTTCTATGTCTCTAAAGTATTTCTAGGATGACGTTTTATGTCATCATTCATCATCATTTCAACCCATAACAGGTCCCACTGCTAGGTACGAGTCTCCTCCAAATAATGTGGAGGGAACTTAATTTTTTTTTAGTTTTCGAATTTTCGTTTTCTCACAGTTCTCTTGTCTACATAAAATTACTCCCATAGTCGCCTTTTACGACACCACGGGTAGAGATGGGGTAGGGACATTATTTATTCGTATTCCGTCACTACACGGTATATGTATCCTCTACCCTTTTTGCTCATGGACCTCGGTATAGACGATATGTTCGTGATGAACGCTTGTTGGGAGAATCTACCCGAGTCAGCAAAAGTCTACTAGTACATGTAGGACTATGTAGGGTGGAGTTGCACTAATTGGACCAGTTCGTAAATTGTACCGCATCAAAATCTACCAAACCGTAATGTTTAGTTTTAAATTGGCTACACTAAAAAGCAGTGCTACCAACATGAAGCAATCGCTGCCATTTTGGATTCAATGACACAAAAGAGTGAAGTGTAGTAAACAAAAATAATTATTACAGCGTTCTGATCGTATTTTATGGATGTTTACCTAAGGATTTCTTGTAGCAACGGTAAGTAAACCGCAGCTATTATATATGTGTTTGGAAAGTAGGCATATTAGTGTACTTTTTTGAGAATATACTTTTATGTTTAGCATTTCCAGGTTATGATGCCGGCTCACATAAAAATAAAACTTAGTGTTGCCTAACTTGTACCAGGTAGGTTACTCCTAAAATGTACCGGTACAATTTGAGGTGTATGGTGGTTCTTCAACTTGATTGTTAACTAAATTGAATTTTTTTCAGATGCTTGGAGAGGATTAAACGTATTTATATTGACGCCAGATGACTTAGAAAAAGCCTTAGATTGTTTGAAAAGAAATCCATGGGAATTCACGAGTGTTCACGCATGTTCAATATACCTACCTACCTTAATCCACTCTAGAGACGTTTATCAAGTTTGAACAAGTATGTGAATGAATATACCATATCCAAGGGTAGGCTAACTGTTTTTCACGATGAACTTGAACAAGAGCTTGTGTCACATTTGTTAAACATGGAAAAGCTTATGTTTGGACCCACAATAAAGATGTTTGAAAACTGGCTTATGACTAGTTATGACACTGCGGAAAAAATGGCATTCCAAACACTGTTAAACTACTCAATATTCAATACCTTTATGGATAATATTTTTTATAAATATGAACCTAAAACGATAACGCTGATTTCAGATAATAAGAGGCACTTGAATCTCATTTCGACCATGAAGTACAATTTAGGATACCTGTGGTACAATTAAGGAAACCGGTTTGCCAAATTGTACTTTTTCAGACTTCTTTTAAAACTTGAATTGTCGTCTTTCTTTTTAAATTTCCTCATTTTCTAGTAATAAAAAATGAACACCAATAGTACAACCTTTTTATTTCTAGTAATATAATCCTCTTAAGTTAAATAGTTTTTGTGGTAGCTTGTAAAGTTTGTTAACTGGTACAATATAGGCAACCTTACCCTACTAGTAAATGTAGGAGTAAAAAATCTAAATATTATCAAAATTCAAATAAAAACAATAGGGTAGATAATAAAACAATTAGTACGGATCTAAAGCAAAAATTCAAAATATTTATTTGCAAATATGGGTAAATACATAGGTGTTAGCTTACATAAGTTTGTCCAGTCCATATTTTACCATTTCGGTGTGCAACTATTACATTAAAATTATTAGGTATAAGTATTAAATTAAAATGTCAAAATATTTTACTCACATGTCAACAAATAATTATAATACAATTTACATCAAATACTAGCATATTAATTGATAATAATAATTTGATTCATAATATTAACTAATAAACATTCATTTTTTATTCTATTAGACACAACTCAACAGACAATATCAGAAGTGGACAAATTGGAGCAAATTGTTATTTATCAAAAAATTTAACTGGTAACCTATTTAGATAAACTTTAACTTGATACGATATGTTTTATTTATAATGTTAGACAATAGTAATTGTACTACTTATACATACATAACTAATTATGTGTCGGGGTTATTGACATTTAAATAGTATTTACTTAGTTTATGTATGCGTACGTTACATAGTACGATCTATACTGATGTTATCGAGTTACATTTAAATAGACTTGTATTTAAAATAGTAGCTGGTTAATAGATTAGTTATTATTTGCTATTGCTCATAAGAGAAAGGTATTTTTTTTAAATATCACCCGTTTACACTCAGTATTACCCTTGTATAAGCTTAAGACATCAATGATCTTTGTTGGAAAGCAGATACATTTTTTAAATGTCAATATATCATAACCAATGATCGGTATAGATAGTGCAATAACAATAACCTTAAACATTGTATTAATATGGATAAGACTTGTGGTATTTTAATATTTGGTATAATCAAATGATTTTCTTTTGCCAAAAATAAACATTAAGTGTCTAAAAAGAACAATTTGGAAAACATCACCCCAATAATCATAATCATAATCTTTTTTGCTTAAAATACGGTACATATAGGTGTTACATTAAAGGTAAGAATATAAGCTCTAGCCCATCCAGCCATCTTAGATAGCATGCAAATAAAATAAAATAATAAAATAAAATAAAAATTTAAACTAAATAAGAATTAAATTGGATTAAATTGAATTGAAATAAATTAAATTAAATTATCAATTATGTTATTCGCTACATTGAACATTTTAAATTCATAAACAATCCATTTAACAGGTAGCTTAGTACTTAACATGTTTAGAAGAATTATACTGTCCATATTAAATTTCAACTAATTGACGATTGAGTTGACGTGACATCATGAAATCTCACAAAATTGCAATATTACCGATCACTTTTCTTAACAAGGCGTCGTCACGCCTTTTTCCCCGCAGATATGCATTACGACATTTCGCCAGCTACCTTATTCATCATGATATCTCAGCCCAACGACGTCCACAGCTCTCCCACTAGATGGACCGATGATCTGGTAAAGGTTGTGGGCGGCCGCGTATGAGGTGATGCTACCTTATTAACCGAGTATTTATTTATTTATTTATTCTTTATTATACATACACCACTTAGATATAAAAAGCAGAAATCACAAAATTATGTAAATGTAGATACAATGGGCGGCCTTATCGCTAAGAGCGATCTCTTCCAGGCAACCTTTGGATGGATATGTTGGAAAAGTAATGGTATTCTGGTGTAGGTATGCTATGAAATAGTAAAATATATACATAAATATGTCTAATATCATACAAATAAATATAATATATATATATATATATATAAATAGAGTAGGTAATTAGTTATTAGATATTAATTTTTTATATATTATTCATCATGTATATTCCCAAACTTTAGGCTGATACTGAAATTTCAATACAGTATGCGGTTTTTGCCCCACCCGGTAATCAAACCCAAACCTGTTATATACTGCACCACTGCGCCACCGAGGTAGTCCATTCGAATATAGAATATATATTCATGATTATTTTCAATCTAAATAGTATCGTCAACGTTTCACGAAGATACGACATTTAAATACCTAATACATAAGAAGGTTTGACTATATATGTACATACATCTGTGTCAGGTCCATGGCCTACTCTTCTACTATCAAATATTTAGCATTGTTTCACAATACGGTCTGGGAATTAGATTTGAGGAGTTTTAAAATTACTAGCATCAGAAAATTAAGTTCAGTTCTTAAGAAAAATATCCTTGACAAACGGAAAGACAGACAAACAGAGAGATGGACAATGGAGTGATCCTATAAGGTCCCAGGAACCTTATCAGGATCCCCTGACAAGGGTTCTGTTTTTTCCTTTTGAGGTATGGAACCCTAAAAAACAAAAAAAAAACGGTCAAAAGAGAGTCGGACTCCGGATTGATTTTTTATTTATATCAATTACGACACGAATGAGTTCTTATTGGAATTCGTGTAAAAGTATTATCGGAAAATTGAAATTGTGTTTTATGGTAGTTGAATTTACTTAAGTACTTACCTATTTATTTTACTTTTATGTTTCATTTTTTTTTAGTTATAATCTATACTAATATTATAAAGGTGAAGAGTTTGTTTGGTTAGTTAAACGCTAAGATCTTAGGAATTACTGGTCCGATTTGAAAAATTATTTTAGCGATGCATAGCCCATTTATTGAGAAAGGTAATAGGCTATTTATGAAACTACGGCGACCGTGCGATTTCTATTTTAATAAAATATTAATTATAGCTGGTTATCTTTCTATATCTAAATAATTAACCATATTATAATATTAGTAGTAAAATATAGTTATAAATAATGTTATACATCCATACATATTATAAAAGGCTTTGTCCTGACTGACTGACTGACAGACAACGCACAGCCTAAACCGCTGGTCATAGTGACTTGAAATTTGGAGGGTGTGTTTGTCCTAATGTCTAGAGGTGTACTAAGAAAGGGTTTTTTTAAATTCAAGCCCTAAGGGGGTGAAAAGGGATAAAAACGATTGTATAAGACTTCTTTGTTTTTTAACTTAAAGATTTGAAAATTTGTTTTGGGGTAGGTACTACTATCAAAATAAAAAATGGCCTCATCAATATTTTTGACAAGGGTGGCTTTGAAAGGGTGAAATTGGGGATGAAACGTTGTATGAAAAGATCTTTGTTTTGAAGTTAACGTTTTGCAAATTAGTATTGGGATAGGAATTTAAAATGTTGTTTTTAACATTTTTGATAGGGATGGGTTCAGGGGGTGAAATATAATAATAAAAACTTACCCTAAGGGATGAAATACATACATACATTATCATCACGCCTTTTTCCCGAAGGCCATCTCTTTGCAGAGGTGTTTCGCACCTACATTTCGCTAGCTATGTTTGGCTTCATGAAATAGGAGGATGAAATAGTTGTGAAAATTATTAGAAATTGATCTAGATGTCATTTTCGAGGTTTTCAGGGACGCTGATTATATAAATGTTATCTTTAATGACGTAAAATGAAATTCAACTCCTGTAGTGGGGTGTTGTGGAATTAATGAATTGGACTTAAAACAAAGACCTACATAATATCGAAATCTACGCAAACGAAGTCGCAGGCAAAAGCTAGTTTATAATACAAATTAATATTTTATATAATATTGGAAGGAATGAAAATTAAATTTATTCCTACTCTAAACCACCTTGCAGTTCTTATAAATTATTTAGTATTCGTATATATTTTTTTGCTTGATGCTTGAACAGATAAAAACAAGTAAACGAGTGGTCATTCACTTCATGTAGTCTTTTTTTATTGTATGGATGTAGAATATCCAATTAAAGAGGTAGATATGTGTTTGTTATAAGTTCTAAAACTATTTTTTTTAATTATCAAAACTCACGGATCTGCTTGAATTATTATTATTGTTCTAATATTAATTGTTCTGTACTAAGTTATAACGTCAAAAAGACAAACACTCTATCCATTTATTATCATATTATTATATTAGGATTTTGGTCACGTACCTACTCACTTTATATATGTAAATATAATTTTATAACACCAGGTACGCGTTTTATCACCTGCCTGGCATATTACGAAAATAACTTTTACATAGTCTATACTAACTCACTTCGTAGACACATAAACATTTCCTATAAATTTTCTTTCATACGCGCAAATAATGTTTAAAAAAACAATCCCGATATAACTCTAGCTGCCTAGTTGATTTCGCCAGTGTGTTGGCTTCAGGGAAAAAAGTCAAGGACGCAAATGTTGGCAAAAAGAAGCTGCAGGATGCCAATATACCAACAAATTTGATCACCTATACGAAAATGACACACATATCGTACACGTATCGTATCGTAAAGACATAAGGTTAAATTTAGAATGTCAATGAGTTTATTACATGCAGCTCTATCGTGGGAATTAGACATGACAACAAAACAAAGTTCAGTAGCGCGCGCATGGCGGGCGAGTAAACACGTGTGATAAGAGTTTTTTATTTGTTTTAAAATGAATATTGTTTCGTTAGCAATATGGACTTTGGAGAAGAACTGTTTTGTCGTGTATACCGCAATGATAGTTTGTTTTGTTGCATTCACCTTATTTCATAAAAATAGATTGGAAGTGTTTTATAATGAGGCGGCGAAAAAAGAAAAGCTGACCCGAACGGGAACCAGCGGGAAAACTGGTGCGTTCTTTTTTTTAAATATTACTTTTTTTTTCTTTGAAAAGGTGAATTAAAAGTATAAAATAATAGAATATAAGTAAATATTTTTAAGTTATTTTAAATGCAGAACAAGTAAAGTCGTAAATAGCATCCTAAAACTAAAGAAACATGATGAGAATACATTTTATTATTATTTCAAACTTTATTCACATTATCATTGACGAGAATGAAATGAATAAATAAATTCTATATAGGTAACTACTAATTAATCTCCGACAAGATCTATTCTACAACCACGTAATGTCTAAGAAATATAGAGAACAGAGAAATCCGAATCCGTATTATTTTTTATATCACATCGCGTCGTTGGCTAGGCCCATGTAATGGTAAGCGCGTGAGTGGATTATGGCCTAAACCCTCTCAGCTCTCTAGTTAGAGGAGAGGAGACCTGAGCCCAGCAGTGGGACTTAATGGGTTGCTGATGATTTTGTCTAAAATAGACCGGCGAAAATAAGACAAACGTTTTATATGGCAGTGTCGTATTATCTAATTATCTGTAGTTAGAGTTCTACCACCGACCTCTTGTAGTTCTCAATATTTGTGGGAGGACTGCTTTGTAATCCTACAAATCTGTATTACCGACATATTTATTTACTTCAAAAACTAGACTGGCCTGTTGGTCTAGTGGTTAGTGACCCTGGCTGCTAAGCCGGAGGTCGTGATCGATCGACCCACCCAGGACAAATCTTTGTGTGATGAGCATAAAGGTTTGTTCTGTGTCTGTGTGTAATTTATCTATAATATGTATGTATTTACAAAAAAAAAGTATTTAAGTAGTATATCAGTTATTTAGTACCCATAACACAAGTAATCAACCATAATCACCGGACGATAGCAAAACCATAGGCATCACGAAAAACACCTTCCCTCCCCAATGAGCTTTGCAAGAACACAACACAAGTGGTATTATGGCTGTAGTCTTCTGTAAGGCGGAGATAGTTCTCCAGCCCCCTGATTCTGAGCTATCGGAAAATTTTCGGCCAGAAATGTCAGTTTAATTAAAGTTAAAAAACGTCATAATATTAAATAAATAGATGGTAAAAAATTAATCCGTTTTTAATTTTCTATACGGTTGACTATTTTCAATATTAATTACATTAAGCCGTAAAAATACGTCGTACTAAAATTCGAAAAAATTTACGATCCGGAAGCAATCCGACGAGTCAGAATCAGGGGGCTGGTGGGTGGCTCAATTTGAGCAGAAATTACCCGCTGTGCCTTACCTTTCTAATCTTTCTATTCTATTCGAAGAGGGGTAATTTTAACTTGTTAAAATGTCAAAAGATGACAACTACAATACTCACAGCGCTGCTGCCCAATAGCAAGCTATTCAAAATTAAACTTCTTATAAACTCTATAATATAATTGTATTATTATTTGAACTGCGTATGCTCATTAGGTTTACCGTGTAAACCTCGGATATGTATCAGTTAATTAACAAGTTAACTTATGATTATAGCGCATATTTCTTATTGAATTATTTACGGCGCTCACGCGATGGACAGGGCCCATCCATTAATTACGTGAGGCGTTTTGGAGTAAAAAAGAAACATATTATATTCAATTCTATTTTCTTACAATTTCACACTGTTGCCTGTGGGAAAAAATTACTTCATATTCGAGGCCCTCCCTCTGCCTTATGTGAGATTCGGTTGGGTGCCTTCCCGCCAAATGCCTCACGTAATTGATGGCCAGCCCCATATTAATTTGAAGAGATAATTGCAACTTTCCTAGTCATTAATTACAATTGTCTAAAATAGAAATAATTGTTCAGTATGGTCGTTTTCAACTGTCGGCAAACGTAGCGCAGTACGCGTTTCAGCTAGAAAAGAAGGCGTATCGTGGTGTCTCTCTAAACATTAACATCAACTTTAACTTTTATTACTATTAACTTTTTTTTCTTAAAGTATTCCACCATTGCACGTGGCGACACGTCATTTTGCCACGTTTTTCTGATTGTGACGTTTAGAAGTCCAAGTGACTTGTAAACGTCACAGTTAGGAATCTGTCAATCTGCCTGACAGATTCGAATGGGAGAAGCCACCACAGATTGTAAAAAATTATTATTGTCTGTACTGTGTATAATGTGTTTTTTATTTTATTTTCTAAGATTTATGTATTGTGCGCCGTGTCTATCGGACATAATAAAATATTTTTCTTTCTTTCTTCTTTCTTTAAGACTTTCAGCATGGGTGTGATGACGGGTAAACTAAGCATCTTTGCTCTCTTTACATTATAAGACTAGGTCCGTTTTTCTTAAGACTACGTCCATTTTTCTTAAGACTACGTCCGCTTTTCTTACATGTCCTGTTTCGCAGGTGACTTTTCAAATTTACATTCACGCAAACTACCCCCAGACTCGAAATGAATATTAGTCTCGTGTCCAATCGAACACACGTCACTAGGCTCGACGATGTTAGTGGTAAGGGGACCACGATTACTGCTCCACTGTGACACTTGCGTGAATAAGAGTATAAAGGTAAGAAATATTTTTGGATCCTCAAATTTTCCCTTTCCTTTGCCACTTGAAAGTTTTATCTACGCCAGTGATGTTTGCCATGATCCTTGATCGATTGAAATGAAATGGAACTGCATTTTCCTATGTTTTCCCCTTTCTGTCATTTACTTTTTACCCACGACGGAACGGAGACGGTATATGCGTTTGGGGTAAGAGGCTGTGTGTTTGTGTTCCCACATGATGCCATTTATCACGGAAACGGTTTGACCGATTTAGATACGGTTTTCTGTAAAGTGTGTGCGATTCTTGGGGAAAGGTTATACTTATAGAGAACGAGAGTGGGAATGCGATATGTCACTCACTATCTCGCTCTAGTAAATAACGGTTCTATGTGATAGAAATGGATAGAAGCATAGAAAAGTGCGAAGCCATGCGGATTGCACCACATCTAGATAGATGTGACGCAATCCTAAGGTGGAAGGCTCTCTCTTGGGAAAAGCCTACGCAAATGGCTAGTACAAAACTAGTAAAAAAATTAAAAATAATTCATTCTTTAAGAGTGTTTATACTAAAAGTAGTAACGGCGCAGTTTAGTGTCATATTTTTCCGTTTTCAATTATTATTATTTCATAGGAACTATATTTTATAAATATGTATAATACACTTTCACATCATAACCTACTTTTCTCTCTTAGGCCACTTGTCACTGCTGTCCTTTTAAAATATTAAAGAAAATGTGGGTGATTTTCCTTTTTTTTCATTTATAAGCAGGAGGTTTATATGTAACTTAAATTTACCGATTCATCACTATTATACTATACTTTTTTTTTAACTTTTTTTAACGGTTAATCTGGCTTATTATACCAAATAATTAGTAAGTTCTAACACAATAATGTACATATGTCAGTAACTTTTTTTTTTTTTTTTTTTTTTTTACTTGGGGTAATGCCTGACGCATACCCCTCGGTCTTGGGGGAAAGAACCGAGGGGTTATGTGGGGCTCGCACCCACTAAAACCCCAAGGTGTTCCTCTCGTCGCGCTCTGCTGTGGTCACGGGAGCGCAGGAACATTCGTCCGCGACATGTCAGTAACATCTGGGCTAAGTATAAACGCTCTTAAAATGCATTTGTGTTGGCGATGATCGAATCCGATCATTTGAAAATAATCATTAATTTCATGCAATATTTCGTTGTTTGTTTTATGGTAGGCAACCAGTTACCAACCTATTAACCACGCTGATTAGGTAAAGAATAGTAATCATTATAATATTCAAACCAGCAATAAAGAATATTAACATATCGTTTATTAGACAAACAGTCAATTGCGTAAGTAAACAGTTTTTCATATAAAATTAATTGCCCATGTCCTTGACTTCATGTAGTAGGTAGTTATGGCTATTACATATATGCGTCATGGGGTTTTTCATCACATAACGACATTCTATCATTCCGTAGAAGGTTTTTTGGACCATCGTTTAATTGCTGAATAGATTATATAGTTAACAAGCTGTCCCGGCGAACTTCGTACCACCTACTTAATTTATGGTTTTATGAAAGTATACCTACCTACCCTACCTACTAAATTTCATCAAAATCGGTCAAGCCGTTTCGGAGGAGTATGGCAACGCAAACTGTGACACGAGAATTTTATATATTAGATAATATAATTATGTTTACTATATTATTGTAGGACGCCCTCCAGCTAGGTGGACCGATGACCTGAAAAAGGTCACCGGGTCTGACTGGATGCGGAAGGCGGAGGACCCAGTGTTATGGCGTGTGTTGGGAGAGGCCTATGTCCAACAGTGGACTGGAATAGGCTGAGATGATGATAATAATATTATTGTTTTCTAGACTTTTTCTGTATTCTGGAATTATTAGGTATATTTATTTTTTATTCTAAATTGACTACAAGTTGCGTTTACTGAAGTCTCGGGTTCGGTACCCGGGTCGAAACAAAAATGTAATTTTGTATAATATGCGTGTGTGTGTGAGTGCAGGGTGGCGGGCGGCCGTTGGTTGCCGGCGGCACAGGACCGTTCGCAGTGGCGTAAATTAGGTGAGGCCTATGTTCAGCAGTGGAAGTCTTTGTACTGATATGATGATGATGATGATGCAAATGTTTGTTTCGGTGTTTGGGTGTTATCTATGTATCAAATGACTGCATGTATTAAAAAATTTAGATGTATGTGTATACGTTGTCTAGATCACATATCACAAGCATAAAATAACTTACTTTGGACTAGATAGCACAAAAAAATCTCCAAAAAATATTTATATTATGACTGGCCTGTTGGTCTAGTGATTCGGAGGAGATCGTGGGTTCGATCCCCACCCAGGACAAATCTTTGTATGATAACCATAAAAGGTTTGTTCTGTGTCTGGGTGTAATTTATCAATAATAATAATATATTATGTATGTATTTATTTACAAAAAAAAAAGTATTTATGTAGTTTATCAGTTGTTTAGTACCCATAATACAAGCTTTCTTTGGGACTAGATGGCGCTGTATGAATCTGGTAGATTATTATTATTATTATTATATACAAAATATTATTATATTTCTCCGTGTAGTAATGGATTAAGAATACGTAATATACCCATTTCAACCTGTGGGTGTCGTAAAAGGCGACTAAGGGGCAGACAAGAGCACTGTAAGAAAAGGAAAATTCGAATCAAAACCTATACCAACCCGTCTGGCCAGCGTGGTATAGTAGGCTAAATTCCCTCCAAAATGTTTGGGGGAGACCCGTGCCCAGCAGTGGGACGTTTATGGGTTGTAATGATGATACTATACGATACAATAGGTACATTGTTTCTAAAAAAGTTTTTTTGTCCTCTTAACAAATAAACCGTTTGTGATAAACTTTTGGTTTATCTATTATCCTATCATAAATTTGTGGTCTAAAATATTATTTTACGCAATATTTTCTTAGTTATAGCAAATATACATATATATATAGAATGGCCTGTTGGTCTAGTGGTTAGTGACCCTGACTGCTAAGCCGGAGGTCGTGGGTTCGATCCCCACCCAGGACAAATCTGTGTGTGATGAGCATATAGGTTTGTTCTGTGTCTGGGTGTAATTTATCTATAATATGTATGTATTTACAAAAAAAAATGTATTTAAGTAGTATATCAGTTCTTTAGTACCGATAACACGAGCAAATATAATTGCTTGCTTTGGGACTAGATGGCGCTGTGTGAATGTGGTAGAATGTTATTATATTATTATGATACAATAAAAGTTCGTTCCTATAAAATCTTACTATAATTACTCTAACGACAAAAGAATTTTTGAAATCGGTCCGGTTGTTTTTAAGTTTATTAATTACATACAAACTTAATCTTTCCTCTTTATAATATCATTATATTATTATATTATGTTATTGTACCTATTATAGTACCTATTATTATAGATATAGATAGTATAGATATGAAAGTTATGGTAATGTACTTATGATATATATTTGGTACTCAATCACGCCAGATCGGCTGACAGGATTATTTAAGTCTGCAGTACCACAGACTTTAATAATAAAATATCATAGAGCCTATGTGTTACTGCACACTGGCTACTATTTACCGACATATAACGCAGGCGGAGCCGCGGTCGGAAGCTACCTACCTAACTTAAAACAAAACCACTCTTAAATTGCTCTCCCACAGAAGGAAATGCCAACAGAAATAAATATTATTGAATTCCTTAGTACCGGCATTCCTTCTTACAAATAAAAAGGTCATTCTGTCATGTTTTGACATGAAACTCTAAATACAATTACATATATGATAATAACAATTATTATTAATTCATTATTTATTTTCATCATCATCATCATCATCAGCCCACATTAACCCATTGTTGGGTATAGGCCTCTTCTCTACAGCCCCACTTTTCACGGTCCTGTGCCAGCCGCGTCCAATGAGATCCTATGATCTTGACGATATCGGGCTGGTGGTCTGCCCACTGGCCTGATATCTTCTCTAGGCCACCATTCTGTGACTGCCTTGGTCCACCGTCCGTCATCCCTTCTTGCCAAGTGTCCATTTTACCAGTATCAAATGAGGACATCATTACAATAATTATTACGAGTCTTAAAAACACAAATACACACATGGTGTGTTTCAGTATTTGTGTTTTTTTTCGTATCCTAATAACCAAAAAAATTTAATTATCAAGACTCTTTACCAAAAGATAAAAAAACAGAAACAATAAACTGTACACCCATCACAAAATTACTCAATATTATCTTTGAGAAATTGATAAGCATGAGATTGTTTTTGATAAGCGTATCTTATTCAGTCTAGAACAAAAAGGTTTTAGGAAAAATAATAACAAATATGGCCTTACTTACTTTCTTATCAAACATTATTGGGTCTGTAGATGGCCAGTCTGCGCCATATATACCGATTTAGCAAAAGCTTTTGAAACCACAAAACCTTACTTAGTAAATTATCTAGTAATTGTATTAGAGGAAACGTTCTTAGTTATCGAATCTTACCTAAGTGATAGGCAATGTACCACATTTTCTAGAATAATTATGTAGTTTTTAGGTAGGTACTTGGTAATATTCATTATTGTATTGTATGTCCAATGACAAAGCATAGCGCACTCTGTTTATTTTAAGACCATTTACTGTACCCATCTTTGATAAATAAAATTTATTAATCTGATTCTATCCTTATGGCATATATATGGATTCAAATTAATCCGTTTTCTTTGGAAGCCTTATAAATGCAGTAACCTTAGCCATGACACACCCCATCTCTCGCTGGATATGTTATCATGCATAATAATGTTTTTGTTACTGGAACATACATAATTGACTGACCTGTTGGTCTAGTGGTTAGTGACCCTAACTGCTAAGCCGGAGGTCGTGGGTTCGAACCCCACCCAGGACAAATCTTTGTGTGATGAGCATAAAGGTTTGTTCTGTGTCTGGGTGTAATTTATCTATAATATGTATGTATTTACAAAAAAAAATGTATTTAAGTAGTATATCAGTTGTTTAGTTCCCATAACACAAGCAAATATAATTGCTTACTGTGGGACTAGATGGCGCTGTGTGAATGTGGTAGAATATTATTATTATTATTAACTTTCATTCCTTCTTATGCACCTATTTCGACCCATCTCTGCATCTCCCTATAGGTTGACTGTTAGTTCGAGGCAGATCAATTGTGGCAACGGTTTTCTACTTCTGCCGCCTGATTTCTTTATTATAAACATTGTGAATGTATGTTATGTATCTTCGTCCCGCACTTACCTGCAGAAATTTTCTTCAACAGGCAGGGCTTTCATCATTTCAACCCATAAATGTCCCACTGCTGGGCACAGGTCTCCTCCAGAGAATTTGGAGGGAGTTTGGCCTACTATATCACGCTGGCCAGACGGCTTGGTATAGGGTTTGTTAAGAATTTTCCTTTTATAGCAGTGCTCTTATTTGCTTATGGTTCCCTTAGTCACCTTTTACGACACCCATGGGTTGAGATGGGGTAGTGACATTAAGTATTTTTAATCCGTCACTACTTGGATAAGGTTTCCCAATAGATATTCATGTCTGTTCCTTGGCGGAATTTGAAAACGTGACATTGGATTTATCTTAATTATAATTTTAATTCTTTGTTCTTTGTTGGTGCATTTGCTGTATTGGGTTTGTAACTTTTAATAACAGTGTGTGCTGGATAAAAAAATAAACATGGTAATGATTCTAAAACGATAATTACAATTTTCACTAACGAGACTTCTCCTTCCATCCATTATAATTTAAAATACTAGGAATAAACAATCTAAAATTAGCATCTCCGCTAGACAGTGTGCTATCTATTTATATGACAAACTGACTACTTCCCATAGTTACATTATATTCTACATTACACATTATTGTGATTAATTTACCTTCTTGTTTGAGTACATATTTTTATTCTCACTTATTTATTACGTAAGTATGATTATAATCATTTCATTACAATATTATTATTTTTTTAAATTAGTACTACTTACTTATGTATGTCCTTATATTAAAATATTATCAAAATATCTCGAGGCATCGCAAACATTAAAAAAAAATAGGAATACCTTGTTTAATTATGTCGACTCGAAACTGTTTTAGGAATGTATCCAGCACTATCGTGGGAGACTAAAAAATGGACACAAAGTACACCCAGACTTGAAACACAAATATCTACGAATCACACCAAATTTTTTTTCTGGTGTCTACGCCACGGCACTGTGATTGAACACCTTAACCGATAGGTCACGATGACTGAAAAAAAAAATATAGACGGCTTATATATTATATAGACGGCTGCTGACCACTTTTTTTTCTTTGGCTACTACTCAGCTCCTATTGATCGTAGCGTGATGATGCCTTCGATAAATGTGCTATCCAACACAAAAATATTTTTTCAATTCGGTTAAGTAGGTTCTGAGGTTTACGCGTTCAACAAAACAAACAAACTCTTCAGTGTTATAAGATTTGTTTGTAACGGCTAAACTGACCTTATAGAAATTTTATTTATCGATTTAGCTACATTTAATCGATAAACTAATTGTAATATTTTGCTTCAAAATAATGTAATAGACTTTTTTCTTACGTCAGCGTTTTACTGCAATACCGAGAACTTATTGCTCACTATAGACAATCTAATAAAACATCTAGAAATGAAATGGAGTATCACAATGACCCGTTGTTTAAAGATCCGCCTCGACTACCGTTCTTCATAAATAATGTATTAACATCGATTTTCTGCCGCCAACTGACCTATTACAATGAATAGAAAAAACAAACTTACTTGATCTATTATTTCCGTGTAATTACAGTGTTGGTTAACGTGGACGCAGAACAATGAAAAAACCTATCTCTGGTCTGTGAACGTGGAGACGTCACTAGGAGTCTGTGAGCGATATAGATGAGACTCAAGATCTGCAAATATTTTTGTAAAATCTAATATATTTTATGAATATTGTCAACATAAAAAATGGCAAATATACATTCTTTATAAAGTATTAATAAACAAAAGATTTAAAAAAAAATCACTACTCTATACTGACAATTAACCAAATTGTAAAAAAATACGAAAACAATGTATAATACTAAAAGCTTATAGGTTTACTAAAGTAACTTGACTTCATCAGCAACCCATTAAGTCCCACTGTTGGGCTCGCATCTCCTCTCCTCTAACTAGAGAGCTGAGAGGGTTTAGGCCATAATCCACCCACGCTGGCCTAGTGCGGGTTGGTGGATCAGACATACTCATAGAATTTCTTCTAGTGTATGTGGGTTTCCTCACGATGTTTTCCTTCACTGTTAGCAGATGGTAAGTCACTTGACTAGTACATATAAATACCATAAAGTGGAATCCACATTGGTACTACCGGTCGGGATCGAACTCGGACCGCATGATTTGCACGCCGCCGCCGGTCCCTTATCCATTCAGCCACCATCGCTTGTCAGCAAACTTAATTTGCTACAGACAATATCCTGCGAATATAATGTGCTAAATATATGTATTATGTGTCTCGTTTTCTAGGATATAATAAACGGACTAAACAAATAAGGATCGCTCGCGGTGGCGTAAATTAGGTCAGGCCTTTGTCCAGCAGTGGACATCGTTGGGTTGACACGATGATAATGATGAAACAAATAAGTTGATGGAAATGTTAATCTATAAAATAGGGAGCAAACAGGGTGGACAGATAATCTAATCCAGCGGTAGGATCGCGCTGGGTGCACGCCGCATACAACCGGACTTATAGGAAATCTCTTCGGCATCCGTGGTCCACTATTGAACATGGCCTATGTTCACCAGTGGACCACCTATTGGTATGATGATGAATCACGATAATTACTCTTACGTTACTCACGTTGCTGCGGACATTGTTTTACGACTTCATTTAGTTCATGACTAGGCTATGACTACCAAGTGTAAAATGTTTATTTGTATCTCGTCGGTCTGTTGATAAATATTTATTATTTGCAGACACTGGGTCCAGTGAGTTTGTTATGTTAATCAGTGTTAGCTTATCGTCACTCTGAAGGCTTACCAGTGATGATGTGTTGACCGAAATTAACCAGAATTAATTATTTTTGTGCTTTCCGAAGCACGTGGACGCTCTATAATATTTATCACATTCACACAGCGCCACCTAGTACCAAATTCAGCAATTATATTTGCTTGTGTCATAACACACACTGTGCTTGTGCTTGTGTACTACAGAACTGATATACTAAGTACTTAATTTTACACCCAGACACAGAATAAACAATCATGCTCATCACACAAAGATTTGCCCTGGGTGGGAATCGAACCCACGACCTCCAGCTTAGCAGTCAGGGTCAACCACTACTACACAATTAATAAAAATACAACTAAACTAACTTCGTAACAAGGTTTAGTATGGGGTTCTTCAAAAAAGGAGTGAATAGGTTTCTTAAGGTCAGCAACGCGGTTGTGATGCCCCTGGTGTTGCAGGCGCCCATAGGCTACGGTGACCGCTTACCATCAGGCGTGTAGGACGTCTGTATGCCACTGTCGTGGTATAAAAAAAAACCACAAACGGTCAACCATCTATAGCCCTGACCTTGCGGACCGTTGCTTAACCTCGATGAGCAGAACTAACATCTAAATACCACAATACTACTTATGTCTAGTCTAGTTAAAAAGGTTATATGAAACGAAGTAAAAGCTATCGCATCGTAAAGGCGCCTCGACACGGCGTCATTCAAGGTCATATCATTGTCAAGTTGAGTAATCAGAGACATCGATCGCATTCGCACTACTCACGAGACTTAATATGATTATAATACATAAATAATGCATGAATAATATACATAAACGTGAATGTATGGAAACAACAGCTATTATAATTATTATAGAATGTTGCATTGAAATTGTGAACTCGGATGTAAATTTAACAAAGTGTCCATTTTTTTGCGACATTCAATGTATTGTCCAGCGGATTTGATAGTTTTTGTGCATTTAAAAGATCAATTTAACTATAAATTCAAGGTCAGATAAAACTTTTATAGTGGGATGTGTAAATTTATCGGGAGACCTTTTTTTTAGAAGGGAAATTACACATGCCTCCCTGTTCGTTGAAACTTTAAACTTAGCGTCCGTTTTTTGCGACTTTCAATGTATTCTCGTAATATCACCGTTGTTACAATCATGCAGTAGATTTGTTAGAGATTAAAATTTGTGCATTTATAAGATCAGTTTAAATTTATCGTAAGTAAAAACTTAGTTGTAGGATGTGTAAATTTCACAACCTGTTCGTAGAAACTATGTATAATAAACATATACATTGTATATGTATGGGGCTCAAAAATACCCACTAAAACCCCTCTGTGCACCAACCCTTTGCTTTGGGGTGGGCGGACAATGATAGACTGATAATGTAGCCAGTCTGTAGGGTAGCTTCTCTCTTCAAACTTCAACCACATTGCCACACTGTTGGGCACGAGTCTCCTCCAAAGAAAGGGAATTTAGTCTACTATACCACGCTGGCCAAACGGGTTGGTATGAGGTTTGTTTCGAATTTTCCTTTTCCCGCTGTGCTCTTGTCTGCCTAAGGTCCTTTAGTCGCTTTTTACGACACTCATGGGTTGAGATGGGGTAGTGACAATATTACACGGATTATCACATTGTACATTTTGTATAAATATTATTTTATACATTTTATGAATAAATAAAAATTAACTTTTATTATTAGTACCTAAATATTTTATTGTATGTTACGTAGTATTTATCTACAACACAAACGAGTATTATGATAATTTAAAAGGATATTATGCGTGCAATTAGTACCAAAACGGAAGTTTCACCACAACATAATGATAAGTAATTACAAAATAAATACTATTCGTTTTATTTGAATTATTTATTACGGCTGGGTTCCTGAATATGGACATTGCATCGTTGCAAAGGCAGGCGTGAGAAACGCCTGTGCAACGGCTTTTTCAATATTCATTTTATTACTCGCTATTGTTTACCCGTCTGGCTACTTTAGTATAGTAGGCTAAATTCCCTGCACATTCTTTGGAGGAGATCCGTGCCTAGCAATGGGACATTTATTGTTTGTAATATAATTATGATGATGTTGCCCGGACTTTCGCTCCCGAGAATCTTTTTTTTTTTTTTTTTTTATTTTTTTTTTTATTTTTTTTTTTTTTTAACGCCCGCACTAGGGAACAAGCCCTGTGTCGCCGGGAGCTTTACAAACATGAAACTAACGGACACAAAGTACACCCAGACTAGAAACAAATATCTATGAATCACACAAATATTTGTCTCGTGTGGGAATCGAACCCACGTCACCCAACACGGCGATGTAGTGGCGAGGCGACCACTTTAACCACTGCGCCACGGTGACAATCTAAGTTTGGGCACTACTTCTATTGGTTGTTATATAGCCGATAATCTTTCTCGATAAATGGGCTATCCAACACTATAACTTTTCAATTTGGACCAGCAGCTCCTGAGGTTAGCGCGTTCAATCAAACAAACAAACTCCTCAGTTTTAAAATATTTGTACGTATAGACTACCTTAATCTAAAATGTATACAAACCTATTCTATTCATGGCTGGAAAGCTAGACTAGGCTAAGCTAGGCTAAGCTAGGCTAAGCTAGGCTAGCTAGCTAGCCTTTAGTTTTTGTTTACTGATTTTTTCCTATACTTGTGCAACTTGATATCGCTTCCTTCCAAATTCCATAATTCTAGGTCAACGGGAAGTCCCCGTAAGGTTTTGACCCTTGTGATCGTTAAAATATGCGACAAAAAGGAGTATGAGGCTTACTTACACTCTGGTTTTTTGTAATTTCACCTTGATAACTCGACGCGTTCTTGAGAAAATGGGTCTTGACAGACGAACAGACAGGCAGACAAACAACGGAGTGATTAAATAAGGGTTCACTTCTTTTTCCTTTTGAGGTACGGAACCCAAAAATTAGGCCAATTTCTTTACAATATAGGTCCCACCTTTTATTTTCGCTATGATCTAGAATTCTACACTATCGCGCTTGGTCCGGTAAAGAAACAAGTCATTATCTCTAGATATCAATTTCACGAACATTGTCCAAATGTGTTATCTGATACTAGTGCCTATTGCATCTGAAATAGATTACATTATCTATGTACCTGTCTGTATACAAATAAATCTTTTCCTGGTCCAAAGGCAGCTCTATCGCGTCAGCTGCTCGAGTCCGATATCTTATCGGGTCAGCCGCACTAGTTACACACTTGATACAATTCAAAATACGAGTATTTTTTATACCACAAAGGTGGTGAACAGGCGTCCATCTCGCCTGATGCTAAGCGGCGCCTGCAAGGGCATCACGAGCTCGTTGTGAACCCTTCAGCACTTTCAATTTCAAAGAATGACGCCCCGTCGCATCAGCTACAAGAGTTATCGCTTGTTTGTGTGTCAGAAGTTCAGAACGGAACTGTGATAGTATAAAGAAAAACAAAGATGACCTAGATCGTTATTTATGTTATAATTAAAGTATTTCAATATTAAAAGCCTTGTAACACATTTGTAGCAGATATATAAGTATTTCAAATTACTCATATTATTAATTAATCTTGAAATTGTCTATTTATCTTATCCAGGGTCTGAAAGACCGCGACTCGGCAAACGTAGAGTAGGACGACTTACAACTAGGTGGAGCGATGACCTGAAACAGGTCGCCGGATCTGACTGGATGCGCAAGGCGGAGAACCGATTGTTATGGCGTGTGTTAGGAGAGGCCGATGTCCAGCAGTGGACTGCAATAAGCTGAGATGATGAGGGTCTGAAATTGTATCCGGTATTTAGGGAGCTTATTCGCTTATTCACTCTCTATAACATTAGCCATTATAACATAGCTGGCAAAATGCGAGTGTGGATGCACCTCTACCTTCTACTTTGGCGATATAAGGCGTGGTGATATGGTATCATATTTTAACTTATCTATTTTTGTCAATTAGCTCTTGTCTGTCACTACAGACAGTAAAAATCACTGTCTGTTCACGTTTTTTTAGTGCGAGATATCTTTTTGTTAACCTATTGGTCCCTCATTACACTTTGTACCCACTGTAAGATAACGAAACTGATAATAAAATATTGTAGACTGGTTTTGTCATCGCACGATTCACGATTCGTAATAATTAAAAAGGTATAAAAACAAAAAATTATATAGGTACATACTTAACTGAATTATTTTTAAATATATCCTTCTACTAAGGCTCTATTCACATGTAACACCACACCGTTGCGACAAAGTGCAGTCATGTAGTAGTATGAACAGTGGGCGACGTCACAAAAAAAATACCTAGAAAAGAAACGCCATTATGGTGCATTTTGAAAAAACTGTAAAAAAGTTGAAATCCCACTGATATTCACCGAGCGAAGTTGTGCGAACTGGACCTAAACTTGGTTATGGTACTTTTCATTTTGTTATAGTAATTATTCTAATTTTACACTTCCACATGAACACTATTGTTGCTGTTTATACAGCTGTTTCATAAATATTTAGGCTAACATTAAACAATGGTTTCTGTTTTGGCCTAGTCTAGATACCAGTAGAATTAGAACTCGTACATTAAAATTTGTTGTTAAGGTAAGACAGCACAATATGATATTAATATTATATATACTGAAGAATTATTTCTAATAATAAATTTTAAAGTCAGGTAAAGAAATCTAAAAAATCTAGAATTTTTTTTTACTTATATTATAAAGCTAGAGTTTGTTTGAAATCGATAATCTCAGGAATTTCTGGTCAAAAATTATTTGGATAGCCAATTTATTGAGAAAGGCTATAAGCTATATAACATCACGCTACGGCAAATAGGAGCTGAACAGTGGCCAAATAGAACGACGAGCGAAGTCCCGCGAGTCTTCAACCCCTTATTACAAAATACGGACTAAGCATTAAACCAGGTTTAAATTGACAACTTTGACACTAAAACAATGGCTTATGTCAATTTAAACCTGGTTTAATACTTAGTCCATATTTTGTAATAAGGGGGCAACGTTCAAAAGATTTCCACCAAAACGTTCTACGAGTATATTATTATGAGTGATATGAAATGTTTTGGTGGAGCGATTATATTAGATTATGTCTTAGATTTTAATTATTTATATTGATTAACTGATTAACAATGATTTAAATTTAAAAATATATAATAATAACATTAACGTCACGAACTTACCTCCCGTCATTTTTTATTCGGCCACTGCTCAGCTCCTATTGGCTGTAGCGCGATGTTATATAGCATGTAACCTGTCTCAATAAATGGGCTATCACATGACCTGTAGTTTCTGAGATCTTAGTGTTCAAACAAACAAACTCTTCGGCTTTATAATATTTGATCAACGGTAAAACTCACCACTAGCGTGCGACTGTCCAAAAAAAAGAAGTGTTATGTTTTATGATTTAGATGTATGAGGTATCTTTACAATCCTTGCATCCGAGTAACATAGGCTAGTAAACAAGTAAATAATTAAAAAATTATAATAACCCGACTGCAAAAAATCAATAGATAAGCTATGCACTAAAGAGACCTAAAAATGGTTGTAATTATTGACCATTCAGCAACCCATTAAGTCCCACTGCTCGGCTCAGCTGTTGTAATTATTATTCCTGATTAAATTTTAATATATAACGTATGCATATATTTGTAATCTCCATTTTATTCCCTTTATTTTGATACCAAACTAGATAGATTCGGTTAAAAAAAAATTTAACTACGTACAATTTGGCGGCAAAAGTCCGCTGTTTTGTTTTTTTATTATTTAATACCTATCTAAGGACGCTTGGGTTTTGGAGACGAATCTAACGATACTATAACTGTCGAAATCCATCCAGCCGTTTGGAAGAAACGTGGCAATAAAGATATTTATAAACATACAAGATACGCGCGAAAAACAATACCCATCCTGTCAGTCGGGTAAAAACTAGAAAAACTTCTACAAAAAAGTACAAAATAATAAAAAAAAAATAGGTTTACCACTTGAGAATAAGATTTAAAATCTCACTTCTCGCACTAAATCTCATTTAAAATATCACCTTATGTATTGAAGACCGATAACTGACCGATAACCTTTACCGCGAAACACCAAAGAAAATTGTTTTCAATACATATTAGTCTCCAGCATGATCGATTAAATTTATTGAATTATTAACTGCAGTGTGCATGACTGTTGCGCGAGAAATTCCTTGTTCGAATCCTGTTTCGAGCAAATTGGTATTGGGTTTTCCCAATACTTTTTTTTTTTTGGTTTATATCAATATAATATCAAGACAGGATATTATATATACCCAGGATTATAATTATATACCCAGAATCAGTCCGGTACAGTTATATTAATTTATTATATCTGTTTATACTATCCATTTTTATAAAAAGAGTGGCGTGAGTTTTTGCCAGTTCTTCTCATAGCTCAACTTCGTCAGTGAACTGGTCGTAGGCAAATTTTCTGACACCTCTGACCTTTTCAGATAACCTGTTACATTCTTATCTTGTAACTTTCATATGTGTTACCTTGTAACCTAGATTATAAACGAGATTTCATTTCATTATACATCGAGTCTACTCCACTCCACTCCACGGTAGATCCGTTGTATAATAATTTAATACCGGTACAGTCAGTCTGGAAATGTACCCAAAGGTTCGCCAAACATTGCTGGCACCTACAACTTCAGGACATAGGCGTGATAGTATCTTACGTGATTATCTTTTCAGCTCGAGACTTCCCAGACAGCGACGATGATCCTGACTTCCTCGTGTCTGCCATTCCTGAGAACATTGCTCACATACCGTATCAGCCACCAAAGAGGACAGATGATGAAATACTCAAAAGATCTAGAGAATACTATGATCTGATGGCTGAAAGAAGAACGGTTAGGTCGTTCAGTCCAGAGCCTATACCACAAGAAGTTTTGGATAACTTGATTAAGACTGCTGGTAAGTAAATTATTAACAGGTAAAATAGGTTGTGGTCACCTCGGCACTAAAATCAATGATATGATATGATTCATAGATATTTAAAAAGTTTCCGTGAACTTTGTACCTATCCATTTGTTGTATGTTTGTAAAGTCCTCCACGTCACAAAGCTTGTCCCCTGGGTAAGAGTTGTCTTTTAAATTAAAATTGCAACTACTTTGGCGATTATTGAGTGGCCTGAGTTTCTTGCCAAGTTCTTCTCAGAGCTGAATCTTGTTAGTGAACTGACCTTAAGCAAATTTGTTGACACCTTTTTTGACTTTGTAGACATTCATAAGGATAATGTATAAGTAATAAAGATGTTATCTATTGACTACAGACTAAAAAATAAAATAGAAATTGGCCTACCAACGTACCCTCGGGGGCAAGGCAAAGCAACTGCCGCTGGCCTCTTGACTGGACTTTTTTGTTTACCTATATATTTATTGCTTAGCCAGTAGTGCAAAGTTCAGGGCAAGGGCTTTGCGCAGCAGTGGATATACTAATGTTACACTCACAAAGAAATCTGCTAGACCTTCAACCTCGCCGTTGCAGCACTGACCAAAACTTGACCGCCGTTCCGCGACCAGAAGAAAATATCTATTTATTTATGTACCCAAGTCACTCACTGGATTACTTTACAACCCAAGTACCTACAATATGCCTAAAGGCTATCAAAGATAGATATTAAATACCTGTTACTAAACTAACAGGTCTTGTAACTACCAGTTATAAGTAGTAATAAGAAAACTAGAATCCACTTGGTACACCTGCAGTTCTTGTATCAATAAATGGCTTAACACGGGAAATTGTAAAAGCTTCCACAACTAGCTAGGTATGTAATTTAAGGAGTGTTTAATTGCAACGGAAAAGCAGCATAGTTTAAGTGCTGAACATACTATAATTGCCGATATTTGGTTCGAGCGATTAAACCAACGTAAATGATTTTGTCAAAAACATGTTGAAGACTATTACAATCAAGTCAAATTTCAAACAAAAAAAGCGCATCAAAGAAATATATGACCCTCCAAATATTGCTAAAATTGCCTTATTTTTACTGCCGTAATTAGAGGACTATCAGGCATTCTATATGTCATTGTTATTAACATAAAAATAATAATAGGGACCTAGGCATACTTTGATGTAAAAAATAATTGGAACGGCTCGATTTTCGAGGAGCCTTGGCTATTAGAAACTTATTATATACACTTATATAACGTAACTATGCATCCTCACACCGCCGGTGGCCTAGCACATCCTTGGAAACACTCACAACAGAGCCTCATTACCTCACACATCTCTGGTGAAAACGCAACCATAAGCCAGTTGAAAATAAAAAAAAACAGATTATTAAACCAAGTAACACCGTTAGATTATAGAATCGCAATGAAAAGTTTATCTTTTGACCTGATTTAGTTTAGTTGATAAAATATAATATGTTTGTAATCACAATGATATGTAATACATTTCTGCTCTATCATTTTTAACTGCGTATCATTTTACGTCCATCCGTACTTAGCATGTGTAGTAATTGGTTTACTATTGTTTGATAAAAAACGTATGACAAATTATCATTTTAACAAAATACAGGTTTCGCAAATGTTTTACTTCGCAAATATATATAATCCGTCACTACACGGAGCTAAGATAAAATTGTTTACTAATAAGATAACTTAGATAACTTTAATTAGTAAACAATTTTCATCTTGGACAGATTATTTATAGGCAAGTAATTAATAATTTTGTACTAAAACTAATTCCATAGATACTAAGTCAATTTAAAAAAAATACACATTGCCTTAACTAAGCGAAATAAGTAGAATTCGGTTCTGGCTGTAGTAATTTTACTTAGAGATCCGCGGAAAGCGTGTTTGTATGTTTTTTTTCTCGTGAATTAGGTTTATCAAGAGAAGGTAGAGTAGATCAGCTGCTTGTCCCTTTATTTTGTTCGAAAAGAGTTATGAAGATATTTGATAGCCATTTTCAAATTTTAGCTTCTTCTCCTGAGCCGTCTTAAACTAACAACTAGAATATATATTTTTATTTGCTGCTATATTATTATTTACGTCTCGTACTTTTTTATTATAAAGCCGAACAGTTTGGTTGTTTGTTTGTTTGAACACGCCAACCTCAGGAACTACTGATCCGAAATGATTTTTTTTGTGTTGGATAGCCCATTCATCGAGGAAGGTTATTAGCTAAGCTTCGACCAATAGGAGCTGAGAAGAGGCTAAACAAAGATCCACGGGAGCGAAGCCCCGGGCAACAGTTAGTCTATACTAGTACTATAAAGAGCTAAAGTTTGTGAGTTTGTGACGTTGCAGGGGATGATCTCGGGATCGAGAGAATCGATTTAAAAAATACTTTTAGTGTTGGATAGCAGGTTTATCGAGGAAATGTATAGGCTATATAACATCACGCTATGGCCAATACGAGCTGAGCAGGGACCTTTAACCTTTGTTGTCAGTAAATGGGCTACCCTACACGAAGAATTCTTTTAAATAAGACCAGTAGTTCCTGAGATCTTAGCGTTCAACCAAACAATCAAACTCAAAAAAAAAACTACAGCTTTAAATATAATAAGTAGATTTAAAAAATATATATATTAAACAGGACATCATCATTGTTAATAGGTCTCATAAATCACTTACAAAACAAAATTATAGTGCCAAAAATTATTATAATAACTGAATTTCATACAAGTAATATGATCTCTTCGATCACTGAATTGTCCAGAGCTATTTAAGTTTGAATTATTTACAGTCAACAACTCATCGGAGTGAATTGGCAAATCCACAGACGTCTTGTTAAATGCTCGAAAGTATTCCTTTACTTTTTCTACATTCTGTTCTATGCTACAGTTCTTGTCTTTTCGATCACCTGTCTCTATGCGAAATACTCTAGGGCTATCAATTGTCAGGTAGAATAATTCACTCTTATTGTACCTTAGAGCCAAATCCTTGAGAGTATTATACCAAGTGTAATCATTGTAGTGACAGAAATCATGAGCAATTGATTTGATTAAATTCCAGATACCCCTGTTGAATCCAATGCCATAACTAGGCATTCCTTCTGCCCACATCTTTTTACTTATAGTGATGTTATTCTTAAGATGCAAGGTTGCGTTTAATCCGTTTGGTCCCAAACTGATCATTCTAATTTTATGAAATTTCCAATCTGGATATACCGCAAGTAGTCTTGTAACTGTTATAAAATCAGCACTTACATAATTGTCTTCTTCCAAAAATATGATTATGTCATTATATTTCTTCGTGACTTTAAGATATTCAAACACTATGTTCATTTGCCACCACCAAAACAACTTTTTTTGAGCAGCGACAGGGTTTCTGGATTCACTTTGTTGGCAAATTCTGCCTTTACAAATGCGTTCAAAACCAGGATATTTATTAGGATACATTTGAATAGAATTTGAATAAAATATTTGCATGTATCTGGCAAAGTCGACAGTGTTAACAGCTTCGTTGATTTCAATATTAAAGATATCATGTGAGAAAATAAGGAGGGCATCACATATCGAATCAGCTGCTTTCAAAGACTCCAATAGCTGCTTAAATAAGAACACGTTGGAGTGTACCTGTATGACGATGATCTGCGATAATTTATTGATTGGACCAACAGAACAATTGGGCGTGTGTAATTTTTGCCTCAAATTTAGGTCTTTTACTAGAGCTATCATTTTAAGTTGACTCTCTATATTTTGTATTCCTTTGGTAGAATTATTGATATCTAAGATCAGGTCATAGCTGACGTTATCCAAATGTTGAATGTTCGTCGTATTTAATTCTTTTATTTGTGCTATTATTAAAAATGTTTCAATTACTATTTTGTAAACAATTCCAAGCGCTATTGTACAGAACATTGCGACGGAAATTTTGTGATACATAATAAGGTTTTTAAAATCAAATTTAAAATTGAGTAATGAATTTTTTTTTAAATCTATTTGTTGATGCTTTAGTTTTTGACAACTAAACTGTCACTAAGATTTTATTACTTGCATCTGAGCAAAGACAATATCGTCGGCTTACTGCAAGAAGTCATTAACTCCAAAAAAATTATTAAGAATTCGATACTGACTTTTTTGAATTTGCGGCGACGGATACTTTACGGATTACTAAGTACTATACATTTATGTCCATTAATTTATTATCTGCAGTATTTTTGAAGTAAAACCGTTGCAAAAGTTGATAAAAGTAATAATTTTTTTATATTAAAAAACCGGTTAAGAGCATTGGTCGGACATGCTGTTAATCGTATTTTTTTGATACCACGATAGGGGTAAGCAGGCATCAGGAGTAGGGACCGCCTGCTAGTAAGCTGTTAACAAAAACTCAAGGAAGTTTGCAACACTATTGGAAAGATTATAAAACTAAATTTATATCGCATTAGTAATTTTTATTGATTGTCTCTGAGCACATCAGAAAACTATTAAATTATAACTTTAGTATTTGATAATACCTGTTACGTATACGTAAAACAGGATACTTTTTCTCTTTTTGAGGCTCTTCTGATAACTTTTGAGGCTCTTCTGATAACTTTTTTTATTCAGGTACGGCACCTTCAGGTGCTCACACAGAACCGTGGACTTTTGTCATAGTCCAAGACCCGGAAACTAAAGAAGCTATAAGAACCATTGTGGAAGAAGAAGAAGAGCTCAATTACAAGAAGAGAATGTCTCGGCAGTGGGTGACGGACCTCAAGCCTTTTGCAACGGATTTCATCAAGCCTTACTTGTCAGATGCACCAGCTATTGTGCTGGTTTTTAGGCAGGCGTACTCTTGGAGAGAAGACGGGAAGAAAAAGATGCATTATTACAGTGAAATCAGTACAGCGATAGCTGCTGGAATACTTTTAGCTGCTATTCAGGTAATTAATCTAGCTACCAGACTCCTAGCACGTCTACGTAATGCATTCAGTTTTGTACAGTGTCCGAAAACGGAACTAATTTGAATCTTTATCTTATAACGTAACCTGATATCGTATTTTCAAGTTAAAAATATAGTGTATTAAATGTGTCCGTATGAAGTAAAAAAAAAAAACCTAATAACAACTCATTTGTTAGATCTATCGAGAACTTTTAGACCAACAAGTAGGCACGCAAAATAACATCATCTAGTCCTTCAGCAATAAGACACAAAATACATCAACTAGATGATTCAATTGTATAAGTACATATACATAATTTAAACTTTAAACTTATAGAATGAGATCCCAGAGCTCCCAGACGTTACTTATATTCTGAGAAACCAAATGTAGACGAGAAGGTAGTATTAGTATGTATCATGAACGTTTTTCTCTCATGTGCCCCATAGTGTGGGGTATCGTTAGATAGCTCTTTAAAAAATATTATTAGTTTATAAGCATCATTTTTTATTTAGGATCCGTTTGCGAAAAACCCGAAAGGGGGTTTGGGCGTTTTTTGGGAACTTTGAAGCATCTGGCTGAAAAAAACCGCCCCTTGTATGTGTCTGGGAGTTTGGTTATTATCATTATTCTGTATAACATATATAAAAATCAGAACTCAGAAAATAAGTTGACTGACTGGCCTGTTGGTCTAGTGGTTAGTGACCCTGACTGCTAAGCCGGAGGTCGTGGGTTCGATCTATAATGTATGAAAATACAAAAAAAAAATTTAAGTAGTATATCAGTTGTTTAGTACCCATAACACAAGCAAATATAATTGCTTACTTTGGGACCAGATGGCGCTGTGTGAATGTGGTGGAATAAAAAAGAAAAAAAAAGTCGGTAACAATTCTAGGTACCTTTTGTACCGGATATCTAAAAATTGGCCGTCAGCTCGGGTTAGCTGTTATGCGTACGTTCTTGTTCTTCTCGTCTACATTTGGTTTCCATAAGTAACCTTTGGGAGCTTTGGGAACTTGGTCCATTACAATAGGTACGCATTGGTATTGCTCAAAGAATCTTGGAGTATTATGATAAGCATATTAAGTTCTTGTATTGATAAAGATACCTTTTAAAAACAATAATACATTTATAATTATTATCTTAAAACCAGAATATCATGACTTGGCGGACAGAGCACGGATATGCTGTAATGGCGTCGCTTTCAAAGGGTTAAAATGGTAAATAATATTTTATCTTGTTTCAGTACTGTGGACTGGTGGCCCTAACATCTACTCCGTTGAATTGCAACGCTCGTCTGCGAGACCTACTCTCCAGGCCCTTCAATGAGAGGCTGGAACTCTTATTACCTGTAGGCAGACCTCACGAACAAGCTACTGTGCCAGATCTTCAAAGAAAAAGCTTGAATGAAATTTTAGTTAATGTTTGATGCTCAAGAAATAAGGCTGAGTTGTGATATTTTTACTGTAGTTAAAAAATGTGCAATTTATTAATGTTGAAAAATTATCCCACCTCCAATACGTTGGCCCAGCGTTTCTGTGCATACAGAAAATGTCACACAAGGGCTCCTGGTCTGATTTCTGCCTCCAAAAATAATGGTCCAAACGGAAAACTGGTTGCTGGAAGGGACTTTGTGCTCACGCACAGCAGAAAAGTGATAAGAACACAAAGGTTACAAAGAGAGGAACATATAAAATGTAGAGAGAAAAATTTGGATAAAGGCATCGAGCAGGGATTGAAAGTCGCCATCTTGAGGGGTCTTGGCTGGATCCTTTTTGAGCCTTGGCTGGTCTCTGCGCCAGGGTGGGGGAAAACTAAGTTTTGGTAAATCTGGTATGAACTCTGCACCCTGGTGCGGAGGCGATCAAGACAAACCACGTAGCACAGAAAATAGAAAATTCCTTTTATATACATTCATAAAACCAATAAAATGTTAACAATTAATACTGGTTTTAAAAAGCTCAGAAATTATGTTACTGATTCCAGATTTTTCTATGGGAGGTAGAGAATTTCCCTCTGTTTTCCAGGACCCACCAAGAAGACCCACCAGTGGGTCTCTGAATACTGACTTGTCTCCAAAGACCTACTGACAGATAAGACTATGGGAGACACGGATAAATTCGTGTCTCCCATACAAAAAATAAAACTTATATGCTGTGGCATAAATTGGCTTAACTTGGCCCAACATATGGAGGTATCTTTAGTTTGTTGTACTACTCTTATAGGTAATATAATATAATATGTATCGTCTTCGAGACGTTTTACAATTGAATAACAATATAGTATAGAATTCAAAGTTAAATAATGAGTTAAAGATTAATTTTAAGCAATGCTCATAGAATCCCTATGTGCCTTATAAAATAAGATTATGATTGTATGATGTACTTTGTTATTTTTATGAAAGGAATAAATAAAAAGAAATGATATTTTTAAATAATTTTATTGTGCTACAATAATAGTCCGGGATCCCTGGTCCAAATTTTTTTTTTATTACTATCAAGCTAATTTTTCGTGAGTAGCTTCATTTCGATGAGACGTCCAATAATTTCGTATTCCAAAAGTTTGATTGCGGTAGCTAACAGACGTAGAAAGGGTATACCGGACCGGTATGGAAATACCGGGAGAACGTACCACGCAATTTGTAGGACAATATTATTATGACTGTTCAATTACATAAATATTTAGTAAGTAAAAATAAAAAAATCAGCTGGCTAAAAAGAAACAAAACTGCATTCAAAATTTTTCAGAAATTCGCTTGCCACACCTGGGAATCGAACCAGCTAAAATCCTTAAAATAACATCATGTACTTTTATGACATTGATCGATAGGGTTAACCATAAGGATCGAATCTTACTAACAAACATGGTTAATTAAATAAGAAAAAAACCATAAAACTAACATACGTTACTTACGTGGTAATTCTTGTGCCTCACGCAGTTGTCGCATCTTTTTTTTTATTTGACCTGCATAACAAATTGCATATCGCAATCTTCTTATCTAAATAGTTTTTTTCCTTATTTTAGTGAATAAATGACGTCAAAGATAATTATTAATTACGGACATAATTATATAAAAATAACGGACCATCGAGTAAAAGTGCTTTATCTAGTCTCATTGCATTTATAAGTTAAGATTTTATAGTTTTGTTCTTATTTAATCTACCATGTTAGCTAGGGAGATTCTATCCTTACGATTGACCCTATCGGTGAACGCCATAAACGTACAGGGTGTTATTTTTTAGAATTTTAGCTGGTCAAGTCAAAGTCGATTCCTGGGTATGGCAATCGAATTTGCGGAAACGAATAAATGCAGTTGGTTTCTTTTTAAAAATAAAGGAATGTTTCCTTTGAATAAAATGATCTATCTCCAGAATTTAAAGTACTTTCCCTCCAGGTGACATTACAAAATTCCACCCTGTATATTGCTCCTGGAATAAATACTTCAGGAGCAATAGATGGACTGACCGGTGTCACCACGTGTTCCCGCATTCCGCAGCGTTCTATGTGGTCCAACCCCTACGGAGACTTCTGTATTAGTTATCAGGTAGCTTTTTAGCTTAGCTTACAAGGAAACCACTGACACACAAAGTCTCAGCAATTTCTTCCAATGTACTGCTGAAGAAACTACCTAATATCAGTAGTTTTGGAAGGAACTACTGATACAGAAAAGTCAGTAGTTTTTTCAAGGAGCTGCTAAAAGAACTACTGAGAAGAAATGAAAAATCCTGGGACCACCAAAAACACCCAGTAAAGAATCAGATGGCACCACATCTAACAGCACTGACCTCGCACTTTTCCATATTTCTATCCAAGCATCATTTACTAGAGCGAGATACAGAGCTGAGCTCTAGTGGCCGTACTCCTACTCCAAGTAACAGAACTGGATAGAAACTTATAGTCTAAGATCCCATTAAGAAATATATACGTACCCTCATCTGTTATTTATTAGTGACATGAAATAAATGATAGATAATATTCACATGGACTTAAAATACGACTTTCATTTGATATTTTGTTCGACTAAATAACTGATGGTAGGTATATAAAACATTTACTCACCTGTTTATACCTGGCAAACCCCATAGTTGCGCAGTTGTGAAAGTAGGTAACCTTTGCGATTTCAATTCTTTTGGGTATATTCTTATATACAGTTTTTTTTAATAACCAATGAGGGTAGTAGATTAAAATAAATTTATTTAATTTTTTTATTATTTATTAACCGGGCGCGATTTAACTAGGCAACCTATTTGCAATAAAGTCAATGTGAATATTATCTATCATTTATTTCTTATCATCAATAAATAACAGATGAGGGTATATATTTCTTAATGGGATCTTGTACTAATAGTAAAGTGGGGCAGTGCTGCTGGATGTGATCCAGACCAAAAAGTACGTCGCCACTGTTGCTTACGAACTTAAGCTACCAATTTTATAGACTTTTACTGTCAATAGTTAAGTTGTTAGCAGATCAAAGTACTGCTACTTTTGTATAGCAGCAGATCAGTTGATACAAAGCGCCAAATTATAGCTCGTACTTCGTGTTTGTACCAACTTGACTACTTCTACAAAAAAGTCACAGTAGTTCGGCCAACCGGACCTACAACCGAGCTATTGGCACTAAAAGTTATATCGGCAATCAGTGAGGTACTACTATACCCAAAAAAATTCTAAAACGCGTCCAATCAGGTTTACCGGGAAGGCTTATTCCGTTTATCCATCCTAAAACATCCACCCTAAGATGGATACTCGGAAACGCGTGTCAATCTATCCAGCCTGAACAGTGTGGATAACCGGAACTCACATCTGTTTGTTCTTCCGACTTTTTACCCCAAGTACAGTCTGAATAATATTACCCCTTCGTTACTACCAGTACCAGTCTTACTACCAGTACTAACACGTGTATTTTTTTTACCCGTGTTACCACTAACTGCTGTAGTAGTAAAACGGGACAATTAATAATTCCCATATTATGCGATTAAAATAAGTACATTTTTATTAGACATTTTAAAGTTTAGATCGTACTATGATTTATTATTTTATTTAAAACTGCAATTGAAATTAACTGCAATAATATGTGTGTCGTTATAAGATATCTACATGTCTAGAAATGACGTCAATGTCACATAGAATGATAGATGAGTAAACAAAACTTTACGAGAAGGTAGGTCTGTACATACATCTAAAGTATTTTAATGTTAACGAAGTTTCTTGGACCGGGTTTGTATATGTTTGTAACTGACTATACTAGGCGGGGGAGTAAATCGGAAGAAAGATATTATATGAATTCCGGTTATCCACCCTGTTAAGGGTGGATAGATGGACACGCGTTTCTGAGTATCCATCCTAGGGTGGATGTTTTAGGATGGATAAACGGAATAAGCCTACCGGGAAACTCCCCATTTCTGTAGTTCTGTACAACTATTGAGGCTTCATGTCAATATTTTTTATCCCATCAGTTCTTTATAGAACTTTTAGGACAATATTAAAAATACCATCGCTTTAGACACCTATATTATTATCATAGGAACGTAATCTATTATTGATTTTAATTACTTAAGTCCACTTACATTCAAGTCAGATTAACAGAAATGGTAAGTGTCTCAACAGTTATATATCTCTTGTCTTGGATGCCCTTAATCATGGTAAAGCCAAATCCATGATTTATTTTACTTTGACACAACCTGTGCAAAAAGCAATGTCAAGGAAAGCCAAACCTAAAGTCCTAGAATGTGCAATTGCCTGGCTCTCAAGGCAGATCTACTCGTGACAAAATGATAAAAGCCAAAATACAACTAATTACTGATTGATATGGCGATCAAAAAGATTACGTGAACTGCATAAACATAAAAAACAACATTCATTAATAAATTTTAATTAAAAACAGCACTTGAGAATTTTAACGGATACAGGTAGAAACAATGTAAATTGGCCAGTCAGGTGGCTCACGCTCCTAGCAGCGGCGGCGACGGCGACGACGACTTCTTCGACGGCGTCGACGTCGTCCGCAACTTCTGCGACGTCTACGGCGACGCCTGCAGCTACGGCGGCGTCTACGGCGACGGCACTGCAGTCATTTCAAAAACGTTAAGGCCCTTCTCCCATTACGATACGCACAGGCGACTCAAGTATCCTGCAAGTGTCGGAGACTAGTCGTCACCAAGTATCTCACATACATTTGAATGCAGGCTCGCACACTACCCTACTGGTATCCTACGCGTCCGTGACTAGTATCGAGTGACTCGCCGTGTTGGTCGCTTGGGCGTCGCGTCTCTTCCGCGTCTCGACAAGATGGCGGCGGAGCAAGAAATGAATATTAAATTTGTACAAGTTAAAAAAAAATGCTTGTTTATATAACTACAAATTACCAGAATACATGCGAAAACATAAAATAGACAGGACTTGGGCAGAAATAGGGAACAAATTTCAAAAAAGATAAAAATTTATTATCATCATCTTGTAGCTCTTGTGCTGCTACAAAAAGTCTACAATTTATGTTTCTTTCAATATATGGATGAATCCAGTATTTTTCAGGGCTTCTTCGTCACTGGAATCGCTTGATATAACGTCCGTCCACAAAAAACGAGTTAGCACAAATGATGAATTTAGTCACTTTTCAGTAGCATAATATGCGAGCGTCAAGTGGCGAACTAGTATCCAACCAGTATTCTACTCACGTATCGTATCCTACAAATATCGTAATGGGAGAAGGGCCTAACAGAGACGTTTAACAGAGATGCGACAGGACCGTTGCCAGTGCGCTGTGTCTGCGCTGCATCACGGGCGCTGCGATGACGCTACGTCGGTGTCCTTTGAGTTTTTAAAGAAAATACTGCGTTGCCGCTCCGTCATCGCAGCGCAGCAACCGCACCCCGATTCATATCCCTGCCTCTTGTCCGTTTCGCACGCGTAGCTTTGACGCAAATGTCTAACTACGCCCTGCTACGACTGACCGGTAGTCACCCCTCCGTCGTAGCAGGGCCGTACACCGGCAATGCCTGAATTATCCTATCCTATCCTAATGAATTTGACAACACTAAAAAATAGATATAATAGGGATATCTATTTTTATATAATAAATCTTATTTATAGGGATAGTTATACTGGATATAGTTAGTACTATAACCACTTTTACTACTGGGAGTAATCCTACTTACATCCAGGGCATTGCTAACGATATTATTGTTTAAATAAAAGTTGTACAAACCGATTTCCGACGGCGACGACGCCTGCAACAACCCTCGGAGGGGTCTCCGCTACCAGAACGCGAAGTTGATCGCACGCGGCCCGGTTCCTTTTCGGCTAAGCTACGACCCCCCCTGAAAAAACCGCTAAAAAATATAATATCATTTTGGTTTACTTATATAAAACAGTGTCACTTGTTTTTTCCCAAAAGTACCCTTTTGTCCCCCGGCAAAGGTCGATCACACCTTCATTTTATTATGTTAGGTGCATTTTCTAATTTACTTAAAAGTAATCATATTATACAGAATAAATAACAAAGTAAATTTGTTATTTATTCTGTCCGTCAAGTCCAAGTGCAAGTCCGGCCCCATATGGAGTACTGCTGTCACCTGTGGGCGGGAGCACCTGGATACCAGCTTGGGCCTTTTGACTCGGTTCAGAAACGCGCTGTGAGAATCGTCGACGATCCTATACTAACAGGCGGTATCGAACCATTAAGTATGAGGAGAGACTTTGCCTCCCTATGTGTGTTCTACCGCCTGTATAATGGGTTGTGCTCTGAAGAACTGTTTGAGATGATGCCCACGGCCACCTTCTACCATCGCACCGCTCGCCATCGGCAGGAAGTTCATCCTCACACCTTGGAACCGAAATGGTCTCGTACCGCGCGGTTCCAGAGGAATTTCCTCCCAAGAAAGGTTGTGGAATGAACTCCCTAACGAGGTTTTCCCAAGGGACTACAGTATGGGGTTGTTCAAAAAAGGAGTGAATAGGTTTCTTAAGGGTCGGCAACGCGCTCGTGATGCCCCTGGTGTTGCAGGCGCTCATAGGCTACAGTAACCGCTTACCATCAGGCGGACCGTACGTCTGTTTGCCACCGTCGTGGTATAAAAAAAAAAAAATTAAAAATGTAATACCCCGACTGCAAAAAATCAACAGAGGTCAACGCACTAAAAAGACCGTATAATTATTGTAATATTATTAGACCTGATTAAATTTAAATACCACATAATGTATATATTTGTAATCTTCATATTTTGATTCCCTTTATTTTGATACTCTACAAGATAGGTTTGGTTAAACAAAAAAAAATAACTACTTACAATTTGGAACCATTCAATTATGTATAATCTCTTTTTTAATATATTATTATGTAATCTCCTTTTAATTCTCTTTATTTTGATACCTAACTCGATAGGTTTGGTTAAAAAAACAATTTGAACTTCTTCCAATTTGACGTCAAAAGCCCGCCGTTTAAGTCTTTTTATTCTTAAAACCTATCTAAGGACACTTTGGTTTTCTAGACGAATCTAACTATACTCTAATTGTCAAAATCCATCCAGCCGTTTGGAACATATATATACAAGATACGCGCGAAAAACAATACCCGTCCTGTGACAGTCGGGTAAAAATGGATAGCCGAAAAGTATGTGATTGATTCATGTTAGAACGGCTCGACCGATTTGGCTAATTTTTTTTTTGTTTAATTTACTATTGTCATGCCTCGACAATAGTAAAGTAGCGTGTATGCTATGTCCCTAGATCTTCGGAGGCCCAAGATGTGCACACAAAAACTCGCCCACATTTGGCCATGTTAGATCCCATGTTGGTGATTATTGCTATAACCGGACACGATTTTCAAACTATTGGCTGATACTGAGTTGCAAGGCTAATAACAGTCGGCTCTCATTTTTAGGGTTCCGTAGCCAAATGGTAAAAAACGGAACCCTTATGGATTCGTCATGTCCGTCTGTTCGTATGTGTCATAGTCTTTTTTCCGAAACTATAAGAACTATACGGTTGAAACTTGGTAAGTAGATGTATTCTGTGAGTCGGACACTAAGATATTCACACAAAAATAGAAAAAAAAACAATACATTTTGGGGTTTTTCCCATACTTAGAACTGAAACTCAAATGTGTTTTTCATCAAACCCATACGTGTGGGTTATCAATGGATAGGTCTTCAAAAATGATAGGGGATTCTAATATATTTTTTTTCTAAACTGAATAGCTTGCGCTAGAGACACTTCCAAAGTGGTAAAATGCGTGCCCCCCCCTGTCCCGTAACTTCTAAAATAAGAGAAAGATAAAACTAAAAAAATATATTATGTACATTACCATGTAAACGAAGTATTCACCGAAAATTGGTTTGAACGAGATCTAGTAAGTAGTTATTTTTTTTAATACGTCATAAATTGTAAGTCGCAATTTACCTTTCATTCAATCAACAAAAAATTTATACTGTCATGCAGAACGCTGGATACAGGACGTTATTACCACTTTGTCCAACTACTCGTGGAGGCACACAAATTGGAATATATATTAGCTTGTGTAGCTATCACAACCAAGTAATTTTTTAAAATACAGTATTATTAAAACAATGATCAAAGTAACAACGAACTACAAGAACTTTTATATTATGTTACTTGCTGCTACGGAACCTTTCATGGGCAAGTAAAGTTCCATGTAACCCCCTCCCCCCACCCTCCCCGTTTCCCCATATCTTAATTTACTAATGAATAAATTAAATCGTAAATGCATCGCAATAGCAGTTTTCATTAATTCAGCAAACATACGTATTCGATATACGTCCAGCAGTGGACTGCAATAGGCTGGGATGATGATGATGATGATGAAACATACGTATTTGAGACCCACATCACTTCCTGATGACTATCCGAGACTCCGTAGGGTACTGACGGCAACTCAGACCACGAGATAGTCCGGTCACTAAGCAGTTGAATCGTGCCCAGTTCATGTGCGATCCCAGTATGACCACAGATAGTATTATAGCCAACGAATTCTCCGGAACTTCTAGTCGTCGCATGTCTTTTAACGACTTGCGACTCCATACACCACGCCAAGACAGCGTACAGGAGGTGGTGTATACGCAGCTCGGACCATTAAGGCCTAATAGCCTCGCGACCTTCTCGACGAGCTCCACGTGAGCGCCGTAGTTACGACATTTCTCACCGTGAAGCCCGTCCAGACAGTATCGCCCTGAGACTATTTGTGCGTCCACTATCACCCCCACGCCTTGTCTTGCAGCGATGATATCCGGTTTGCGAAGACCGATTCGCGTCTTGATTTTCGGTTCCTTCACCACGGTCCAACCTTTCTCAACCATAACTGAGCTAAGGATGTTCAAGACCTTGTCATAGCGCAAGATCCGGCCGCCGAGCGTCCGGTGACACGATTGGATCGTATGAGCCGTCGTCTCCCTAACCATACAACCTGCACGGCAGTTCAACAACGACTCATCCGACCCACGCCGCCCCCTCGAGTTGCGAACTCTCGATGGGAGGGCGTTGATGTGCACGTAATCGTGGCCAGTGAACTGCCCGCATCGTTTCCTTATCCACTTCTTTCAGGGTCTAATAATGACCAAAAAGATAGGCACAGGAACTAAGCAAAGGAAACATCTGAAATATTCGTTCTTAAACACAAACAGGCTGTCTCAATTCAATTTCCAAGGGGATGAAAAATTAATGAATTGCTCTTAAAACAAAGATCTATGTAAAAATTGAAATCTACGCGGACAAGTCGCGGGCAAAAGCTAGTTCATAATATCGGTCATGATATATTATATTAGTAGCAGAATACCAAAAATGTTTAAAACTGCTATTGAGATCCAATTACGATTCAATTACGATTCAATTGATCCAATCACAAATTAGCTCACTTGGGTCCCAGGTTGATCACAATGATCAGAGATGCATTACTAGCCTTATGTATGGTAATTTTAATAAACAGATTAATGACTTACGCGTTGTCAGTCGACATTTTAGCTTTTTCATCGGTATCTATTAGCTTTTTCCGAGACCTGCTGCTTCCTTGAAGTTTCCTGTATCCATGGTCAGACTGACGGGCCGCAGCTGCGCGCCGGTGCCTGATAAAAACCGCACAGCAAGTGTTAGCTTATATTCATTTTAGTCATTAGGAGTGACATTTGTACAAGGAACCATGTAATACTTATACTTATATATTATATATTTTAGCTTATAATTGTTTCTTTCATACATAGTTTGATAACATAGAATTAATTAATTAATAAAGTACATATTGGCACAGTTGCGACTGAGCTGATAGGTTAACAGAAAAGGTTCTATAAAAAACCCTAAAGGCTAATTGTTATATATCCTATTGTTATTAATGTAGCTATCCAGCAGTGTCATTCATGTACTAAATTAATAAATAAAATAAAACTTATTATTCAAATTGTACTTTAAAACAATATAGATAAGACCTCTACGATGATATTAAAATATTATTATAATACTGGAGTCAAGCCAATTTCCTAGTTCCGTGCATTGGGTACTCTATAGGGCCATAGACCTACCAGGGTGCAGCGCTTAAAAACAATTTTTTTTTCATTTTTTTTTTCTATGTGTATAGATGATTCGATATTTATGAAAAAGAGATATTATTATTTATTATAAAAGTGTATTTTATACACCCAAAAGTGAAAATAATATGAGGCCATATGAATCAGGCCAAAAACTCATCTTTGAGAAATAAATACCCAAGGCTTTTAATAAGACTTAAATTTAAGGTAAAAATAAGATGGCAAAATTATTTATATATCAAAATATTGCTATTTATTCATTTGAACTTCATACACAATAATATATCTACCAGTCTTTACGTCATGCTCCCCAGAAACCTCATGTATTTTGCTGTTTTTAAACTCATGTAAAAAATGTACGCAATCTGTACCGAAATAGTACATATTTAAAAAAAAAGAGTAGGTACCGTTGTAGTTTGCCAGGTACAATTAATTTAATTAGGGGTTGCTGTAGAGCATCTCCCTAGTAAAATTTGAAGAAATTTTACGTAAACAACTCATTCGGGGTTGAAAAAAATTGTACCTTTATATTTAGCCCCAGATGTGCTACCTAAAACATTTATTTCAATAAGCCCCTGAACAAAATAAATAGCAAGATGTACCTATTTCAATCTCATCATAATAAACTATTTTTAACAAAAAAATATTAAAACGACTACAAATCAGTACTAAAAAGCGAAAAATAAACTGAATTAGATATTTAATTCCAAGCTAAAAAATACCTACCTACCTGTTTAAAGTATAATACTCTATTACTAATCTGTTTGAAGTCGGTGCCAAGCCTAAAAAGTTTGTTAAGCTACGTACTACTTAGTACGTACATCTGTTACCGCTCGCTACTTCACATTACCTCGCACTTGCGTGTGATCGTACCTAGTGGACGGCTCAAACTGAGTGATACAACCTCATTAGGCTGGCACCGACTTCAAACAGATTAGTAATAGGGTATTATACTTTAAACAGGTAGGTAGGTATTTTTTAGCTTGGAATTAAATATCTAATTCAGTTTATTTTTCGCTTTTTAGTACTGATTTGTAGTCGTTTTAATATTTTTTTGTTAAAAATAGTTTATTTTTCCATTTTTAGTGTACTTTTTATCTAGCAGATTTAATAATACTGGCTGGCAAACTAAGGCGGAAAACCGAAATAAAGAATCTTCGATAGAAAGGAACGTCTATTTAAATATTCTAACAACACAACCTGATTGTAGAATAGAGGAATCTCAAAACTCTCAGCTTTTTATGTATTTCTTTTTTGCTATAAAATGCGACAGGTAACAAGTCTAGGTATACAATGCAGGTTAGATACTATATCGAAAACTTAAAATATCATCTAAGAATTCCTTTGAATTATACAACTTTATCTTCCATCAAGAGCTCTCACCTCAGACACTTGAAATAACACAACTTAAGGTTTATACATGGATGTGATATTTAAAGAAATCATCTTCTTACTCCTAAACATTAAGAAGTTTCCCTTCCAGTGACAGCTCACCTAAATAACCTACAAGAATACAACTATAGGTTTATAAGTACCTATAATGTTGAAAGAATTATCCTCCAACTCCTAAAAGTTAAGGAGTTATACCTTCCAGTGACAGCTCACCTGAATAACCTACAAGAATACAACTATAGGTTTATAAGTACCTATAATGTCGAAAGAATTATCCTCCAACTCCTAAGAGTCAAGGAGTTATACCTTCCACTGACAGCTCACCTGAATAACCTACAAGAATACAACTATAGGTTTATAAGTACCAATAATATTGAAAGAATTATCCTCCAACTCCTAATAGTTAAGGAGTTATACCTTCCAGTATCAGCTCACCTAAATAACATACAAGAATACAACTATTGGTTTATAAGAACCTATAATGTCGAAAGAATTATCCTCCAACTCCTAACAGTTAAGGAGTTATACCTTCCATCAACAGCTCATCAACATGAGATGTTGACTATCAGACGTAAATACTTGAATAACTTTAAAAAATATATGAAACACGTAACATGTGCCTATAAAATTTGAGGGTTGCCTTCGATTTCCCTGAGATTCCATCATCAGAACTTGACGTGATGAATAGGGGACCAATTCGGAAGTATACCCTTTCAAACAAAAAAAGATTTTTTTAAATCGGTTCAGGCATCTCCGAGTAATCGTTGAACATACATAAAAAAAAAAAAAAATACATACAGTCGAACATATAACCTCCATACATAAAAAAAAAAAAAAATACATACAGTCGAACATATAACCTCCTCCTTTTTTGAAGTCGTTTAATAAAATTGACACTTCTCGTAAGTGTAAGCGACGCGAGCCTTACCAAGAGGCCCATAACCTCTTTTGTATTTGTTTATGGTTTGGTTTATTTATATTTTTTATTTACGAATGTCAGGGAGGCTCGCGAGCTCGTATTACGTTGTAGATTATTTTATCCAGCCAGATGTTTGATCATTGGTATAACAATAATTTTATATTATAATCAGTATTATTTAGCTTCTCATGGAAGATTTCGGTGGATATTTGTTTCCATATGCCATGAAATTGTGGTAAAAAGTTAGTATGTAGTGCGCCAGGTGGCAGAAAGAGGAACTAAATTTAAATTACTAGGCTAGGTAAGTAGTCAAATGTTATCGAATCCAGTCAGTTGCCTAGCTAAAAGTAATATTAAAATCCATCTATCGTAATATCATAATATTAAGCTCTACATACTTTTGCTGTATATCCACATAAGTTTTGAGGCGAGCCGTGTAACGCGGAGCTTCGGTCTCGCTGCGTTTGCGAATAAATGCTATCACGTCATCGTTGAGTTTCTTCTTCTTCTCTTCCTCTTGCTCCATGGCGGCTGCGGCGTGCCACCAACAAAAAATTCTAAAATGAAAACATATTTTTAGACAGGTTTTTTTTCAACATCGCACAGCGCCATCTAGTCCCAATTTAAGCCATTATATTTGCTTACGTTATGGTTACTAAACTGATATATATACTACAAATATTTTTTTGTATATACCTATTATAGATATAGCTCGTCACACAGATTTGTCCTGAGTGGGAATCGAACCCACGACCTCCGGCTTAGCAGTCAGGGTCACTAACCACTGGGCCAACATGCCAGTCAATAATGTTAGAATATTTTGAGGGATTTTGCAGACGTTCATCAAATACTTGGTTGGTCAATTATTATTTAGAAATGGTCAGTCTTAAATGTTCGATTGGTCAAATTCTAAAATTGTCAAATTTATAGTTAAATCACCAACAAACTGGCAATCACAAGGAACTTGACTAATTAATGGACAACGGAGGATCAAACTGGAGTACTACATTTGTGTGGTATTACCAACTATCATTGTCAAATTAGAAACAAGTCATCCATTTTTTGTATATTCAAGAACAAAAGGGAAACAGTTTATGTCTTTATTTTATGATAGATATATCTCGTGTAGTGACAGATTTAGAATACATAATGTCATTACCCCATCTCAATCCGTGGGTGTCGTAAAAGGGGACTAATGTAGTAACCTTATGTCGTAGACAAGAGCACTGCAAGAAAAGGAAAATTCCAAACAAACCCTATACCGGCCCGTCTAGCCAGCGTGGTATAGTATGCTAAATTCCCTCCACATTATTTAGAGGAGACCCGTGCCTAGCAGTGGAACGTTCATGGGTTGAATGATGATTTTGATGATATATATAATCATCGTCATCAGCAATACATTAATGTCCCATTGCTGGGCTCGGGTCCCCTCTTCTGTAGAGAGCTGAGAGGATTTTGTCCATAATCCACACACTCTGGCCTAATGGTATTGGGGTTTTCCTACGATGTTTTCCTTCACCGTTAGCAGATGGTAAGTCAGATGACTAGTACATATTATAAATTCCTCAAAGTAATATGAGATATGGCGAAATTACTTTTTAGTTCATCCCGACGGATAGGTTAGGTTAGAAAGCTAAGGCGGGAGCGAAGCGAAGTGAAGCTCCAGCCTTTGCCTTCGTGGTTTTTTTTTTTTAAACCACCCTGAAGTAGGAGCCCCGCTATCGACCATGCGTAAATAAGGTGTAGTACAGGAAAGTAATTTTTTTTTATACCACGACGGTGACAGACGTGCGGTCCGTCTGATGGTAAGCGGTTACCGTAGCCTATGGGCGCCTGCAACACCAGGGGCATCACGAGCGCGTTGCCGACCCTTAAGAAACCTATTCACTCCTTTTTTGAAGAACCCCATACTGTAGTCTTAAATAAAGTTCTTTTTTTCCAGTGCCCCGTTTCGTATTGTCTGACCAACTTTTTTCCTAAAGACCCTTAGTGCCCCGGCTTATGTACAATGTACACTGAATGGCAACGCGAAAAAATGCTAATCTGTAGAAATGCAAGATGTGCTAATAATTCCATAATTTCCATATTGTTTGTTATCTTTAGTTGAAATATTAGGCCCGCACTCCACCCAAATCAGAGATCAGATTATCAATCAAATTCCAACGTTGTTGAATGCACCCCGCTCGTCTATTGTTTGCTGAAATATCTCTATAGTCTCCACTTCAATGGAGTCTGGCCCTTTATTTTCACAACGCTTTAGTCCAATATGACCATATTTTAATAATCAAAAATCTACTTACCAAATAATTATCCAAACACTGCCAAAATATTCATTATTGGTACAGATTTAATATAATTTTGATGTTATAAAAAATAATACAAAATTTCAAAAATCACTGCCCTATCGTGTCATAACAGCCAATTTCTTTGTTTCTTCTATGTGTTCTGAAAGACTACGAAATAAACTGAAATTCTTCTGTTTTTGAAATTAAACAAGTTTTGGAAAAGGAAACATATATTGTAAGGTGCCAATGATATTTATTTAAAGAAGTGATACTCAAACTCTTTATGAGCTTTATAATAATATACAAAGAGGTTGTATACCAATAATTGACCTATAATGTACAGGTTGTACTAAATTTTATAACTGATCAATAATTGTGATAAATTAATTTTAGTTATTATATAAGTTTCTATTAAGAAATTCATTCTTATTATTATTTAACGTCTACTAAAGATAGATAACTGATTCTCATCTCAATCTGATTAATTTTATACTCACTTACCTGACCCGTCTGATTCTTCTCAAATAATAATTAAATACAAGATAGTATCTAGGATGACTTTCTGTCTACTACTTTGCCTAGCATTTTTTCATTTGGCAACATCTCTGTCCAACTTACTTGTATAGCTACCACAAGGAACTTATTGCCATTTATACCATTAATCTTGTCTTACACAAAATCTCGAAACTTCTAATGTTTTTGTGTCTCTTGGCTTCAAGCTTGGGTATCAAGGGGCTTACTATGAATTTCGACATTCGACTGTTCGGTTTTGATGTCGCTGTCAAATGTAAGGAAATTTAGATATGGTCGCTTACACTTTCAAAGATTTGACAGCGACATCAAAACCGAACATTCGAATGTTGAAATTCAGAGTAAGCCCCTTGATGCCCAAGCTTATTAACTGCCACGAGTACACTCCAAATGCATGATTCGTTTCCTAATTTTCAGCAAGGCCGGTTCTGTTTTGTATATGTATCTGTTTTTTATGCTGGTTTGGATAGTGCAATTCTGGCTTTTATGTTTACATCAAGCGATATTATTTATTATGCTTTCAGGATATTTAAACCTGCTCCGCTGTGTTTTGTTTAACCAATCTATTGTATTTTGGGTGTCTGGATTTTGGCAGAAGCGGGGAGTGATAGCCGTATAGTATACTCCAGTATATATAGAGAGAGGGGTATTTGAAATTTACAAAATACTTTTCTCTTTTGAATAGTGAAATTTGAAGATTTCCATGCTTAGACCCGGTAAAATATTTCCATTAACCTTCAATCTTAAGCTAGTATATTTAATAAAACTTAAAACTGGCTGCCTGACTGAATGATCAATGAACAGCTGACCGCAAATAAAATTTATTTCATAAATAAAATATAAATTCATACTTTGAAAAAGGAATCCCATGCAAGTGCAGCCACGGGGGACAGCTAGTATTGTATAATTTAAAATATTTTTTATATGAGACGCATTGTGTATGAAGTAATTTAAACACTGTAAATCATTGCGCTCGCTGTAGCGGAGACTAGGTGATCTATGTTCAACAGTGGACGTCATTGGACTGTTATGATGATGAAAGTTTAAATCCAAGTACAATATCCAATTTAAAATATATCTATAAATATCAATCATGAGTGATAAATCATACAAAAAATAACTCTACATGGTGAGACTACACATATACCCCATAACCCAAAATATAAGTAAAAAATAATCATAAAAAAAAACGAGAACTAAATCTCAAGACACGAAAAATGAAATTTTTAGTCCCTTTTTCATAAATGGGTTAATAGGCTTATAGCTCGGAAGCGCCGCATTAACATTAAGAATTTTACAACAAATTTACGTTTTACTTCGCATATGCATCTTAGTGCTTTGTAATAAGGGTGATTTTAAATCAACTACAATGTAAGGAATGTTAAAGTTAAAAATACGTGTACGGTATGTTTCGGGCGTTTCCGTCGGTGATCGTGAAAGCTCGGCAGTGCGCGGCCGCCCGCCCGCCGTACGTGCGCTTACGCGTTGGGCGGCGCTAAATATATTTCAAATATTTCATTGCTTTATTATATCTTTAAGTACCTAATTTATTTATAATATACCAAGTCTACAATAAAAAAGTACTATTGATTAAAGAAACAAAATTTGAATTATGTCAAAAGCTTTAAAATAATTTTAACTTTAATTAAATCTATTGTGTGTATGTGAATCTGTGTTTAGTTGAAAGTGCAAATCAATATGTTATGTGATAAATACAATAAGTGTGGTTACAAACATACATATGCTATATATTTTAATATTTTTCCGATAGATATCACGAAAAATGCATTCCGTATTAAAGTGTCGTGCCACAGCTCTGGACGTTGCACGTGTTTTTATTTTCATATATAAATAGTCCAGACAGAAGCCGACACTCAACCGCTGCACCATGTCGTCATTAAAAGAGAACAGTGACGTCACCGGCAGCCTCACCGAAGAAGAGAAAAGCAAAGTTGAACGAAAAGATTCGAAAGAGTTGGCTGAACTGCCACCTAGTGGAACATCACTGCATAAGCGACGTAGAGGAGAACCACCGGAATCGTTGTCGGTCAAATCTCCACAGACACCTTCTGATGCAGAGGGTTCTTCACCGTGCACAGCAGGCCCGAGCCCTCCTGATGAATACTGGGCCCTGAATGATGGAGAACCGCCAGACGCTGAAGCACTATGCGAAAGTATGCTGCAACGGCTGAAAGACCAAAACGATGCTATCTCCAAGCAAGGAAAAGATGCAGCCCAAAAAACGAAAGACACTATTGAAGCTTTAGACCAGTTAGAGAAGCTACTGGAACTATTAGACCAATTTGTGACATTAAAAGAACACAATTCAAAAATTTTAAGGAGATTAAAAGATGTAAATCATTTAAAAAGGCTGCATTCAGCTCATAAAAGAATAGATTATGAAAATGAAAAATTGAAGTCAGAAAGAAAAGAGTTGGAATTGATCAATGAAGCATTGGATGCTGAATTTGAATGTGAATATGGCCAGATTATTTTCGACTCCGTGATGATGGGTGGAAGGAGTATGAAGAGATCAGGATCTAAATGGAAGTCGCATTCAAGGTTTGGAGGGTCCTTGTTGAGGAAGCAGAGGTCAAGGTCGGCGGGAGGAGATGACAGTGATGTACCTCCCGGTACTCCGTTAAGGAGGCGGTCTGAAGGCCTGTTTCTAAAAGAAATGGAAAAGTCAAAGGTTTCCAAGTGGACAAGAGTAAAAGCTGCGTTTAGGTAAATATACTTGATTTATATCTAGCTTAATCTACTTAGAAGTATGATGACAACTCCGTTTCCGTTGTTTGAATGGGGAGATCATTGTGTGATTAGTGACAGGCATGCAAATCATACGGTACGAGTTCAATTCCGACCGACAATACCAATGTGGATTTCACTTTGTTGAATTTTTATGTACAATATAGTCACGTAACTTACCATCTCTGCTAACGGTGAATGAAAACATCGTGAGGAAACCCATATACCCTAGAAGAAATTCTAAGTGTATGACTGATCTACGAAACCGCACTAGGCCAGCTTGTCTGGATTATGGCCTGAACCTTCTCAGCTCTCTAGATAGAGGAGACCAGAGCTCAGCAGTGGGAAATTAATGGGTTGCTGATGACACTCCAAAAGGAGTACCCAAAAAACTTTCATCTTCTACTTAAAATCGATATTAAATTTAAATTAAAAAAAATAATAATTAAAATTTCTAATTCAGTTGGCAAATATAGTTACGTGTTTGACTAATTAATATTCTACCACATTCACACAGCGCCATCTAGTCCCAAAGTAAGCAATTATATTTGCTTGTGTTATGGGTATTAAACAACTGATATACTACTTAAATACATTTTTTTTGTAAATATATACATATTATAGATAAATTACACCCAGACACAGAACAAACCTTTATGCTCATTACACAAAGATTTTGTCCTGGGTGGGGATCGAATCCGGCTTAACAGACAAAGTCACTAACCAATAGACCAACAAGCCAGTCTATAATTATATATATATAATAATTTGACTATGTATTATTTTTATTTTTTTTTAAAAAGAAACATCGCCAGCACTAGGGAACAAGCCCTGTGTCGCGGGGAGCTTTACAAACATGAAACTAACGGACACAAAGTACATCCAGACTAGAAACAAATATCTATGAATCACACAAATATTTGTCTCGTGTGCGGGAATCGAACCCACGTCACCCAGCACGGTGATGTAGTGGCGAGGTGACCACCTTAACCACTGCGCCATGGTGACAGTGTATTTCAACTTTATGAAAATATCTTTCTAAAATATCAAACACATTCGTTGTAAATACGTGCTTTTTGTTAAAATGCGTACAGCGACCTAAATTGGAAAGTCTTCATAAACACTGGTTTATTGTAACATTAAACTCATAAACACAATAATCTTATTGGAGAAAGAAATTTTTTATTTTTGTAATAGTAAAAAGCACAGCAATGAAAGTAAAACCTATCTCTGTTAGTTCGCAGATTACGAAAATGACTTAATCGGAAAACCGTCACTATGGCTATATTGCGGTCTTGTTCCGGGCACCCATCGATATTTTGTTTTTATATCTTTTCTTTTTTTATAAAGACTACGTCCACACTGGGGTACAAGCCCAGTGCTGCGGGGGACTTAACAAACATATAATTTAACGAACACAAAATATACCCAGACTCGTAAAAAATATCTATGAATCAGATAAATATTTGTCCCGTGTGGAAATCGAACCAACGTCACACTCGTCAATATATCAAATGTGATGCCAAATTTTAAGTTTTTAAGTTCTATTTAGAGACTATTAATTTTAAAAGTCACGGCCATCGATTTATTATTTGTTATAAATTGTTAAAATACATTTATGGTTTCATATATTATAATACATCTACCTATGGTTACAGCCATAGAACCACTTTAAAGTAAAAATCGAACTCAGATCGCATGTTTTGTATCATCCAGCAACCCATTAAGCCCCACTGCTGGGCTTGGGTCTCCTCTCCTCTATCTAGAGGGCTGAGAGGGTTTAGGTCATAATCCATGTTTTGTATGCCGTTCCCTTATGCATTCGGCCACCATCGCTTTATAATACAACACCCACGGACAACACCTCTCTTCAAATCTCGTCTCTGTTTTAGTGAGTTTTAGCCTTAGACTACCCCCTCTATAAGCAAAATATTCTTGAACCAGTCCTTGTCTTACGATGCACATATAAAATTTACAGATAAGAAGCACGCCTAAGTTCAAAACAACTACCTAATTACAAATCAAACAGTTTTGTCGCGTGTGGGAGTCAATCCTACAACATTCAATACCTGCTTTAAATCTAATTATAACTTTTTAAATTGAATGCTAACAAATACCAGCCTTGATATTAGTCAGTTTCAAATTGGTCCAGAAGTTACCAACGTTAAACGTTAGACTGTTAAACCAAACAAACAAACAAACAAACTCTTCAGCTTTATAATATTAGCGGTCAATATACATAACTAGGAATTCGTCCCAGAGCTGTGCTGTCTGCCATCAAAAGTCCCTTCGAAATCGGTTTAGAAATTTCGGCGTTTACCTCAAACAAACACACAGATATAGACAAATTTTCATATTACAAACAGACACTTAATTTTTTTTATTTATATAGATATATCATATTCTTTGTCATTGCTCTCCAGATGGGAGAAAGCCCAATGGCCAGCGGTAGCCATAGGTGGCGCTGCGAGCGCAGTAGCTGCCGGTGCCATGGTTGGGGCAGTTGCTTTAGCTGGATCCTCTCCATCAACAGCGACTCTGACCAACCCTGAACCGAGGGATTCCGCCAGCCTGACACCAGGCAGCGCCATATCGCTGACACCTAATTCCTCCTGTGAAGAACTGAGGGTGGATACCGGTATGTGGTAATTATTTTGGTATCATAAATTTCGCAACAGTGACTGGTACAAAAAAAAATTAAGCATAGGTCACAAATAAGCTTACGATCCACCTAATGGTTAGCGATTATCGTATCCAATTAGTATGGATGCCTGCAACACCAGGAACAGGACATGCGAGAAGTCGACCCTAAAGGTATAATTTCGAACTCGGCAGCACTGCTGGGCAGCAATGCTGTTTGCCACAGTGGTTCCGAGCAAGGCAGTACTGCCGTGGAACTGCTGCCAAGCTCCGAATGTAATGTCATATAAACTTATAGAGAATGTAGGGGAACCGGTGTTGCTGCAATACTACGTGCTGCCAAGATCTGAACGATACGAAACGAATACGTTCAACGCAGAACGTCGTAAGCAAATTTTGTTGACACTGTTTTTCGGATACCATGTTACAGTTTACAGTTACTTTACCTAGGTGAATAGACGAGTTTTCATTTCCCTAATATCTACCGAATAAAAAGATGATGAACCTTAATGGTTTCTGTACCGAATCTTTGATTAGTACAGTTTCTTTCAGTGCCAAAGAATACATTCAGAAACAATTAGCGTCTCGACCACTTCAAAGAATTTTATGAAGTGTTTTACATAAAACTTCGTGTCTTTTACTGTGTCGAACACAATATGTTTCAACTCAACAACATTTTTGTGTAAAATTGTTGTGAAACAAATGCTAATTTACTATCACAACACTTTAGATTATCTTTTTTTTTAAATTTAATGGGAATTTCAGCTGAGAGAAGTGAGAGAACACAACTTTGCATTACATAACAATCAAATTGCTCATCAACAATAAAATTGCTTTACCACCCTTAGTGTAAATGTCGTTTGCATTTAAGATTTATCTATTAACACAACTTTGAGACCGATTATTACTGATTCATAGAATAATAAAATACATAAAAAAGCATTCGACATGAAAAATAAATTGATGTATTGATAGAACCACAGAACAATAGAACCGAAATGGAAGACAGACAAAACTTTACATTAATTTGCTTTTGCAGAAGCTAAGACAAACACACATTATAATTATTAATCTGCAAATTTGTTACAATTCGGGTATGCTTCTACGAGGCTCAATAACCTCGTAGAAGTAAGTAATATATATACTTATATAGTATAGTAAAGACGCGAGGGATAGGCGATGACAAGAGAAGGGTATTTAGAGTTATCCTTCTCTTATATCGGCTATTATCTACGGTGTATTGTGGTTTATTCCCCATGTCGCCTCATACATCATTTTGCTTATGAAAAGGAATGGAACTACTTTGTATTCTTACTACGTCATTATTATTTTAGGAAAGTATGTTTCCCGTATTTCATTATCCAATCTATGTTTAAAATATAACATTCTCGTTGGTCATGTGTTCGTGGAACGGGACAGTGAAATATTCGGCCGAGCCTAAAACAGAGTATAGTTTCAAGATTTACGATAGGTTATAATCCATACGTCACTCACCACTCTATTAATTTTAGATAAATGAGAAATTGGATTTGAACAGACGACTCTGATATTCTACATAGCTATACTATACTACTAATTCGATGACCTGAGCCATGAGCTATAGTTGATTTGCCCAGACGACAAAGACTTGCCCAGAAGATTTGATTTCTCGAATACTTCTTGCTGACGACACAATGATGTCTATTAGTTGTTTAAAACACATCTATCTTATTGTTTTCGTCATTGTTTTGATGAAGTTCCTTTTTACCCGACTAGGGCGAGGATATACCGACTACTGTATACCTACTTTGATTATGTTAGACTGGCCTGTTGGTCTAGTGGTTAGTGACCTTGACTGCTAAGCCGGAGGTCGTGGGTTCGATCCCCACCCAGGACAAATCTTTGTGTGATGAGCATATAGGTTTGTTCTGTGTCTGAGTGTAATTTATCTATAATATGTAAGGACTTACAAAAAAAAAAAAAGTATTTAAGTAGTATATCAGTTGTTTAGTACCCATAACACAAGCAAATATAATTGCTTACTTTGGGACTAGATGGCGCTGTGTGAATGTGGTAGAATATTATTATTTTATATTTTTATTATTATTATTTATGTGGGGGCCAGGAACGATTAAACAAACATGGTAGGCATACAGTGGATGCGACCACTTGCTCTACCTTGACCTTGATATGCATTTCTGGATTTCTATCTGAATTACACATTTTCTTGTTTCGTTCTTTTTAGACTCCTTTTTTACGTAGACGGGTTATAGGTTTTTAAACTTACTTAATTTTTTTAATATAATAATAATAATAATATAATATTCTATCACATTCACACAGCGCCATCTAGTCCCAAATTAAGCAATTATATTTGCTTGTGTTATGGATACTAAACAACTGATATACTACTTAAATACATTTTTTTTTGTAAATACATACATATTATAGATAAATTACACCCAGACACAGAACAAACCTTTATGCTCATCACACAAAGATTTGTCCTGGGTGGGGATCGAACCCACGACCTCCAGCTTAGCAGACAGGGTCACTAACCACTAGACCAACAGGCCAGTCAATACAACTAGTAGTGGCAAATAGTCTCATGACTCGCCTAGTAGTAAGATTACTGTAGTCTATTGAAGATTGCAACACCAATAGCTTTGCATGTTTGCTGATCCTTTATAAACTCTTTATTCTCCAATAAGTGTTGGACTCTACTATTCACCAGCAAAAAAAAACACTCATGTTATTTTGGCTTCTATCGTCTGTAGGGCGCGAGGGTTACCCACTGAATCCTACTTTTCTTATGCCTTAAAGCTTTTTGCCGGCACTGTTTGTGAAATCATTAATACTACAACCAGTGTCTTTATATCTGATAACATTCCCTTTTGATCCACATCATCATCATCATCATCATATCGCACACCCAGAGAAACAAAGGCGTAAGTGAAAATCACTAACTTTACAGGAGATTAAAAAAACTGTTTAACCAGATGTATCTTTTATGTTTTTGATCCTATGATCTTTTGTTATATACCAAAAAATAGTAAAAAAATCAAGCATTTTTTTTATGTATATTCAAAATACCTCAAATTACCTCGATAATTAATAATTAATGTTTAAGGTTTTACAGACGTTTTTCTTATTTGTTTATAACTAATCCTTAAATGTAAAGATTTTTACTCCAATCACCGTTTTCTAAATACTTATTATAATATAACTGTTCATGATTACGTCTTTTTTGAATTTCTATAATATGATAAAATACAGGGGCTAAGTACTGCTTACCGCCTTTTTCGCTTAATTACATTTTACATTTCAAAGTGTACAACGTATTTACAGCTTTGTTTGTTAAAAAATAAAAATAAAATGTAATGTTAAGTCTTAATACAGACTTTTTAAATAGTATTTTCAATTAATCCATTACTGTAAGAAATGTTAAGCCTCTCAGTAATATACATTTCAGTGGTGTAATAAAACAGGTTTTTATAAAATTGCACTTTATAATAATAGTTTGTACATAAAAGATCCTGTTATGATATAAAACGAATAACAATGAATTAATAATGTTTCTAAGAGGTGTACCTTAAAAAAGTAACTTCATAAAACTCAAAAATCTGGCAGTAACAAAAATCGAAAAAATATTCACTATTATATCACTCAGTAAACAAACAAAGGAGTAAATTGTATTGAAACAAAAACAGGAATTTTCATTTACTTATATTTATCATAATTATACGTAAGTATCTACTTATTATACGAACTAAAGTTATTAAAATGACTATTTCTGTTTAATGAATTTTAAATTCAAATACTTATACATATAGATCACAAAAAGTCATACAAAGTCCAAAAGGTGCCAGTAAATTTACCTAAGGCCAGTTCACTGACAAGGATGAATCTTAAGAAGAGCTTGCAAGAAACTCTGGCCACTGTTTAAATCGTAAAAATAGTTAAATTAATATAATAAATAAATAGCATATACACCACATCCACACACCACACTGCCACCGCATTTCTTGACAAATTTTATCCCGATGACACACCCGATACCCCGACCCAACAAACCACACGCAACAATACTCTACACCCACCAAACACTAATGAGCCACTGTTCACTATAAACGAAATCACAAATATCCTAAAATATATGAACCCGGTGAAATCACCCGGCGCTGACCACCTGACTTCCGATATCTGCCACCATTTCACACTCTGCTTCTCCGACATCATAACCAATCTGCTTAACCACTGCCTCTCCCTGTCCATCTTCCTCAAGTCCTGGAAACATGCTATCATCAAAATTATCCCCAAACCTAATAAGACAGGATAGACCTCATCATCATATCGCCCCATAGGAGTCTTACCTATTCTACGTAAGACCCTCGAAAAACTCATCACTCAGAGGCTCACACATCACCTACACACCACACACGCATACAACACTAAACAATACGGGGTTAAACAACTAATATCCAGTACACACGCCTTCACTAACATTGTCAACACAATCATAACAAACAAAAAACGGGAACTACACGTCGCGATGATCTCCCTAGATATCAAAGCTGCTTTCGACCATGCCTGGTGGCCGGCAATGCTCACACGTCTACACCACACAAAATGCCCCAGAAACATACACAATCATACAAAATTAGCTTTCCGATTGCACAGCCACAATTCATTACGCCGACACCATAGCCACTAAACACCTCACTAGGGGATGCATCCAAGGGTCTGTATGCGGGCCGACCTTCTGGAACCTAATCCTAGATGAGTTACTGGACATGTCCGGTGACTCTCCAGCACGCGGGTCACTTCCTGAGGGTTGCGGGCTGCAGGCCTTTGCTGACGACATCACCCTCATCGCAGCACATAAAAAACTCACCACACTCCAACAAAATATCAACCAATGTCTTCACACTATACACAATTGGGGCATCACAAATAAACTCACTTTCGCACCGGATAAAAAAACCATTGCACTCGCTTTTACACGAAAAATAAAGCTACTCCACATCACACTCAACCACACACATATATCCTATTCAGCCGTACTGCCAGGGTGTTGGGGGTGGTCTTCTACGACAACTTATACTTCACTCAACATGTCGATTACATCACAGCCAAAGCACGAAAACTCCACAATAGACTCACCCAGTTTGTACGCTCCACCTGGGGTGTACACTCTAAAAACATTAACAGATTGTACAGGGGGGTAATTGAAACAATAGTCTGCTACGCCTCCAGCGTATGGTAACAGGCCCTGAAATTCAGCACGAACAGGAAAAACTTTTCTCACTCCAACGAGGCTTCGCCCTTATGATTATCAAAGGTTTCCGCACCATTAACACCACAGATGCCTTTTCCCTCTCCACCCTCACACCACTTGACATAAAGGTGCTCGAATATGCTAAAGTCGAACAGACGAGAATCACCGGGGTCACCGATTACCTCCCTGACAACATCACACTTGATACACCCATTCATCCATCACAACTACTCCACCCGACCCCCCGTATCCCACATCCTTTCAATATCATCAACTCACAAGACTAACTTGATGGCACATTCCCACGTCATTTAGACGCACACCACATATACACTGATGGCAGCAAACACGATAACCTCGTGGGAGCTGCCTTCATTGTACACACAGTGGCTGCAGAAGCAGCAAATCACTGAGGCCATCATTATGTCGAGCTCCAGATCAGCTCTCGAAAACATTAATAACACCCTCATTACACATTGCCCACGTTACACGCAATGTCACTATGTACAAATCAACCCATACAACCTACAACATTAGCAGCAGCACTAGACCTACTCGTAATCTACAGAGTTGATTTATCTAATTTCGGCGGCTTTTTTAGCAGGGCACTCAATGCCTCCCGTTTTGTGATTGCTTGGCTTTTTGAAACGTAAGCAAGTTGCAAATTTCGGTGGGTCATTTCTTCTTTGTGCATTCTGATATGGAGTGCCCTATTTCACCACAGTGTACACACAATACATAGGGACTGTTTTGACTGACCTGTTGGTCTAGTGGTTAGTGACCCTGACTACTAAGCCGGAGGTCGTGGGTTCGATCCCCACCCAGGACAAATCTTTGTGTGATGAGCATGAAGGTTTGTGCTGTGTCTGGGTGTAATTTATCTATAATATGTATGTATTTACAAAAAAAATGTATATAAGTAGTATATCAGTTGTTTAGTACCCATAACACAAGCAAATATAATTGCTTAATTTGGGACTAGATGGCGCTGTGTAAATGTGGTAGAATATTATTATATTATTACTGTTTCTCTGCACGATTTAGCCGCATGACCATATTGATGGCATTTGTAACATCTTGTCACAAGTGTAAAGCCCCTACTGGACAGGACGACCAATTTACGAAAAGTCTTGCTTGTGTTATGGTATGTAAGTACTAGATTTATAAAATAGGTAGGTAAATAATTAAGTTAGTATAAAATTGAATACCTAACAGACAAACTGCAATAAATAAATTATAGGTAGGTACTTACATTCAAAATTATGCTATGAAAAGTTAATTAAATAAACAACCCGCACCCGTGCATGCGCTGTAAGGATGAATATGCACACGTTTTGACTTGTTTGTGTGACGAGTTCGTGATTACTGCCGCAGACTAAATAAAACTTTGAATGGGAAAAAGGCGTAAGCATGATTACTCTAAAACTATGATACAGGTGTAGACGTAAACAATTAATACGGCTGTTTTTGTTTGATTATTTTTAAGTGTGATGGGATGTAATCAGTATTATTTTTGGAAACTTATTTTATTATTAAACATTAAAAAGTGTATTAGGAAATACATTCATATAAATGTTTACTTTACTTAATAAAACAAAAGCTTAAGCACAATTAGGTGTATTTTTATACAATTTTACGTGCTTATGTTGGTTTATCGACTTCTTTAATTGGAAAAATATAAAATTTATATAACGTATAAATTATTTTTTTGGTATAAAACCTTCATTTTACGGCAAAATTTTATGGAAAAAATTGACCTTATGTATCTTTACTAGTACTATCCAAAAATGCAATAAAAAAAAATTGACGTATTTGTACTTACGTCTTTGTTGATCTGGGTGTGCGATATCAGCCCAATGACGTCCATTGTTGAACATAGGCCTCACCTAATTTCCATATAAGGCCTTATAAATCGACGCACAATAATATTCCCAAACTGATTTTAGATCAGATTCTGTTAGCGACGGCCTTATTCTGTCAAGTCTGATTCACTCCATACTCGACGTATATTATAGTTATAGTTGTTAGTGTGCCTCTTTGATCGAGCTTTGCGTAAACCACTGCGGGTACGATGAAAAACATGCGCTACTATCTATTTATATATGAGTTATGTATTCTTAATCTGTTGTAAGATGTGTGAAACAGACAACCATTGTAGAATTATATAAGCGACTAGAAGTAGCGCAGGACTTCGCTCCCATTCGTATTTTATTTGGCCACTGCTCAGTTTCTATTGGCCGTAGCTATATGTATTTACTTTATTAGTAATACTGGCTGTTTTGCCTTTGCCTTAAAAAAAAGCGCTGATGCGCGTGCATCGCGAATTTTTGACAAATAAAAATTATTCCGCGCGCTTTTTCTTTTCGCTGTATTGTTTAAGTCCGAGTTTTATTTATTTCCTCGCAAATATGTTATAAAACGTCGTATGACATACGTGCGCTTTGATAATTACCAGCTCTGCTTTCTTGTAGCCCTCGTCGCACGCTTCGGCTGTAATTTTCAACTTACCGCACTTATATCATAATGTACTCTTAAATTTTTGTCTGTCTTTCTATCTATCTTTCTGTCTGTCTGCCTGTTTGTTCCGGCTAATCTCTGGAACGGCTGGACCAATTTTGACGGGACTTTCAATGACAGATAGCTGATGAAAAAAGGAATAACTTAGGCTACTCATATTTTAGAAAAAATCAAAAATTATTATAAAATAGTAATGTTGCTTTTGTTAAATTCGACGCGCACGGAATCGCGGGTACAGCTAGTATATAAATATAGATGGAATTAGGCATGTGTATATGGAAGCAGGGTGTGGGGAGGGGTAGAGAATGGCGGCTTCTCTTCTGTAATTTGTTATAATCTACTCCCATCACGAAGAAATTCGATTGCCTTTCCAGAGTAAAAGTTAGGAACGTAAATTGAATTACGTTTAGGCAATGATATTGTATGCATACAATATCATTGCATACAATATCATCAAAGCGATGGTGGCTGAATGGATAAGGGACCGGCGTACAAATCACGCGGTCCGAGTTCGATACTGACCAGCAGTACCAATGTGGATTCCACTTTGTGGAATTTATATGTACTAGTCAAGTGACTTACCATCTGCTAACGGTGAAGGAAAACATCGTGAGGAAACCCACATACCGTAGAAGAAATTCTATGAGTATGTCTGATCCACCAACCCGCACTAGGCCAGCATGAGTGGATTATGGCCTAAACCTTCTCAGCTCTCTAGTTAGGGGAGAGGAGACCCGAGCCCAGCAGTGGGACTTAATGGGTTGCTTTGCTTGCTTGCTTGCAATATCATTGGGTTTAGGTATATTATTATTAAACATTTTCGGTTATGGATTTGTTTCTCTCGTTATTGTAATTGAGTTTACTGATTTTATGTAGAGCTTTGGTATATATAAACTTGTGTTCAGTTTTCGGTCGAACTTTGAAACATCCTCAAAAATTAGTTTTCATTGAATCGTCATCATTTCAACCCATAAATGTCCCACTGCTGGACACGGGTCTCTTTTAAAGAATGTAGGGGGAATTTAGTCTACTATACTACGCTGGCCAGACTTTCGCAGTGCATGGGTATGGTCATCATTTCAACCCACCAACGTCCCACTGCTTGGCACCGGTCTCCTCCAAAGAATTTTGAGGAAATATAGCCTACTTTACCACGCTGGCCAGACGGGTTGGTCTAGAGTTTGTTTCAAATTTTCCTTTTCTTGAAGTGCTCTTGTCTGCATAAGGTCTGCTTAGTCGTCTTTTACGACACCCAAGGGTTGAGACGGGGTAGCAACATTACGTATTTTTAATCCGTCACTACACGGGTGTCATTGAATGTCCGCTAAGAATTTGTGTTATTTTTATATGCGTTCCACGAAACATGCCATAACAATTTCCTCAATAGCGTAAAAATATTACGAATACCAGACATTCTACGTTTCTGAGTACAATCTTATAAAAGAATAATTATTTTATTTTAAAAAATGGACATTTATTATTTAAGTGGTACAATTTAATTTATTTGAATGAAATAAATCGTTTGAATGATTTCATAAAGTTATACCTTATAATGCAATAAAAATTATTTTCATATTGCTATTTTTCAAAAAAGAAAATAATTTGTTTTATACAGCACTTCTGGTGAACTATTTACTCTGATATCTTAAGCCAGTGCCTCCTACGTATCATCATCATCATCATATCAGCCCAATGACGTCCACTGATGAAAATCGCTCGCTGTGGCGGAAATTAGGTGAGGCCTATGTTCAACAGTGGACGCCTACTACGTAAGGAAGAAATAAATTTTCTTCATTAAAATATATTTTCAAATCGGACCAGCACTTCCTGAGATCCTAGCGTTTAACCAAACAACAAACTCTTCAGCTTTATAATATTATATTTTATATATCATAATATTAGAAGTATAATAATAATATTCTACCACATTCACACAGCGCCATCTAGTCCCAAAGTAAGCAATTATATTTGCTTGTGTTATGGGTACTAAACAACTGATATACTACTAAAATACATTTTTTTTTGTAAATACATACATATTATAGTTATTATAGTGTAGATTAAATCTTTGATAGTGATTTGTTTACAAACATTTTACATTAATTTTGGCCCCAGTATACGGTTAGTTCCCTCTACATTTGGAGGAAACCCGTGCCCTGCAGTGGGACGTTTGTGAGATAAAATTATGATGATGTTTATACGGTACTGCATATCTATAATTAAGAAAAGGATTACACTACAAAATTACGTGATTTTGTTGTAAAAAACCTAAAAAAATATCCTATATATGCATCCTTTCAAAGAGAAGTAGGAAAAACAGCCATATATGTTTTGGCACTTTTCCTCATAGCATTATTATTTCAGGTACCCGCAAGAGCATACGAGACGATGCTGACAACAGATTCCTTCACTTGCCTCCACAAGTTAGTAAACATATTCAGTAGTATCCCTTTCGCACATTTATACTCTGCGTATCATTCGAAAGAAATGATCATATTGCTGCATGTGAGAGTAACAAAAGATTACAGTCAATGAATGTATCATGTTCCTCTTATTCCCAAGGATGACAGTTCCACATCACCCTCACCAAACAAACTCCACAAAAGTCCGTGGGGTAAGATGCGTGACATCATCCAGACACATCGAGAGTCCGTCAAGAAGAAGACCAACAGAGGGTCCAAGAGTTCCCCTGACGTGGTGCCCAAGAGACGGAGGTCATTAAGTGATGGGGGCGATAGTGATGCTCCACCAGCTTTAACCCTCACCATACCATCGTCTGAGGAACTCGGTAAGTACTTAAATTGAATACGCTGTCAGAGAAGTATCTGATGTAACATAGCATAACATAGCATCACGCCTTTTTCTCCGAAGGGGTAGGTAGAGATGTTTCACATCCACATTTTGCCAGCTATATTTGGTCCCATGAAATAGGGGGCGAGCCTATTGTAATCAACCATTCATCTATTGTATCTGATGTCTGAGACTTAAATGACATATTTTATACTATTACGAAACAAAGTCGTCCACGGCGCGTGTGTCTGTTCGCGATAAACTCAAATGCACGGTTTTCACCAATAAATTCATTGATCCGATGGAGGTTGAAGTGTTTAATACATGCATATTGTAATGCAGAAAAGCCGAGAATTTTAAAGATTGGTACCTAACACGCATCTTTGTGAAGCTGGAGCGACTCGCTACTGAAATATGCTTTAGTCAAAAATCTATCAATTAAGTTTCAGATCATCAGACATTTATCTGCCAGTGAGGAAATAGGGCCCTAATTTTGTGTTCCACAAAGTTTTTAGACGTGTCAAATAGCCGAACGTTACAAAAATTTGGTTTTAATTTTTATTATGTGATACACTTCTGTATTCCAAAATTACAATCAAATAAAGCGTAATAATATCTACGAAATCCATTCGTTAAATAAATTTTTAAGCCAGATCTAAAGAACACATTACTTATTCTGATATAAGAGTCTTCCAAATTCATACATACCTATTTCAAAAGAATTTTTTTATAACTACTTTTGGCAGGCCATGAGCATGGACAGATCAAAATATATAGATAAAATAGAGCATACATAGTGAATCTCTCTTGCAGAATCTGAGCCCTCCCATCCTGTGCTTCGAAAACAGCGTTCCTTGGAGCTCGGAGCTCGTCCTCCTCAGCACCGACCCCCCCGAGCCTCCAAGTGGACGAAGGTGAAGCGAGCCTTCCTCACTTCTGCATCTGCTTCGGTCCCCTCCAGCCCTAACCGGCATTCTGCCTTCTTCACCGATGCAGGTATGTGCCTACCTTAATTACCTTCAAAAAGATCTTTATAATGTTCAATTGAAGACTATTTCATTATTATTGAGCCAAGCGATGTATTGTGTTTTTGTATTTAAGTACATTAATTGCATTCTTCATCATCTAAAATAATACTTCGTTAACTTTCTGAACGCAAATATATTCAACATCAAATGGAGCTTTTCATCCCGAAACAGTACCAGTTCAATCTTAGAACTAAATCGATTGCCAAATTCTGAATTGTCATGGGTATTGTAATTTTGGAAGACAGTAAGTAGTAAACACTATGAATATTACGTTACGAACGAATAAACTAGTTGATGAAACGTCGAACAAACATAGGTAACACAGAGACGTATAAATTTTAAGAACTTCAAGAGGCTTTAATATTATTTATAAAAGCAAAGATGAAATAAAATAATAACCCACAAATACCTTTTATTTTTAAAGTTTGGAAAACCTGTGAAAAGATCACGTCATTAAAGCCTTTGAAATTCAAAACTGTGAACATTACGTTGAAGAACTCGATAAATGAGAGTCGTTTAATATTTAGTTTCTATTCTTATTTTATATTGTCTCCAACAACGTGAACTCGTAAAACTGACGCTTTTGCGTAGTTAATGTTTTATATACGTACATAAAATAGGTACTCGGCTAATATTTGGTTGAAATAAAACTGTAGAGGACGTGTCAAAATATAATTAATCCGCAGTATTATGAGTAAATACCAAAGTACCTAGCTGATCTATTTATTGGATAAGAAATATATTTAGAATTATTCCTCTTTACCTATATATCTCTCTCTCTCTCTCTCTCTAAATTATAAAGCTGCACTATTATCGATGGAGTAAACGCTAACCCTCTCTTGCTTCCATCCTCATTACCTTCTCCTTAACTTGTTTCATAATAAGTTTAAGGTGTCAAATTTTCACGTACCTGATGCATTACTTTTAGTGTTGATTTGGTTGTATTGGTATCTGCGTACTCACTACATCCTTATCTTATGGTGTTTCTTTCTTGATCAATATTTTTTTAATAATCCGAACTTTCATCCACATTTACATTGAAACAAAAATTAACTCCGCAAATATATTGATTAATGTATGTCAGGGCCTCTGATGACGCGCGATCGGTAATATCCAGCAATAACTAGTAATATCGACAAATGTATGACGAATATTACTAAAATAACTTACAATACGAATGCTGGGAGCGGTTTTGTTACAAATATAATCTAGCCTACCATTGTTTAGTTTCATTAGAAAGCAAGCAAACTTTTTTTTTATTATACATTTGCGGAGAAATGTTGAAATTCGATTTAAATAAGCTATTGGCATGTTAACGTCCTGGATTCTACTTTGGATGGATAGCACTCATCATAATTATCTTGAAATGATATTAAATAAATATATTTGTGTGTAATTAGCCGAATTTTCTCCATATTTAAAAATTAAAATGCCCCTAGTAAACACTAGGGGCATTTAAATTTATAGGTTAAGATTAGAAATAGACACAATTCTTCTCTCCATTTTTCAAGATTATTTTATTACCCTTGAAGTCCAACTGAATTGGGCTAATTTTAAATGTTTATGATCCGTGTAGTGACGTATTAAGAATACATAATGTCACTATCCCATCTCAAACCTTGGATATCATAAAAGACGACTAAGGGAGTAACCTTACTCAGATAAGAAAACTCCAAGAAAAGGAAAATTTGAAACAAACCCTATACCAACCCGTCTGGCCAGCGTGGTAGGCTAATTTAGTAGGTAGGCTAAATTCCCTCTACATTCTTTGAAGGACCTGTGTCCAGCAGTTGGTCATTTATGTGTTGATATGATGATGTTTATGATCCGCAAAGAGTTACATAAAAAGTAACTTTAATTTTAGTCTCATGCAAACATAGGCCACATGATATTCAAAATGTATTTACATAACAAAATGCACGCGTTTCCTTCACAATTCATCATCAGAAATTCACTAAAATAATTATTGTGAATGTTTCCAGGAAATGTTAACCAAAACAGTATAACGTAGGGAATACTGCTTGTTTACAATACTTGCAATAATATTCATTTTATTAGTTAAATTGTTTACAGCTTCAAATAATATGTTACTGTTAACCACTATTTTGATGTTACTGATTTTCCATGACCTTGGTCAAAGTTTACCGTTTAGCGTAATATCAGACTGCTCTAAAGTGTAAACAAAATCTGGTGGAATGATGTCAATTGCTTCACTTTTAGTGCAAATATGGTACTTTAGAACCAAACCTGGGTTTAAATAGGTTAGAATGATTGTACTAAGAATCAAAATTATAAAAAAATCGAACCAATAAATTAATCGGTAGATTACTATGCCTGGTTTCAAACCATAGATCAAAAATTATTTATCGATTATAGTATAAGCGAACTGAATATAAAACTAAAACAATAGCTGAATTAGCTTATTCATACAACTGTCATTTTTAGGTTATATTTTATCCTATCAATAACCTCCCATAAAACGGCTATGAAACCGACTCTAGAGTTCGTCAGACACTTGACCGAAATATTTAACGCAAATCAGCAGCAGCCGACAAATATAAAATATATTTATCAAAAATCATTAGAATGATTACACTAGGCAACAAAAAAAATCTTTGATTTTTTCCCAGATATCTTTTTGTGTGATTTGGAATCACCATGCTTTAGAGAACTTAGAACAGTAAATAAAACATCTCAGTCACGTATAGTTTTTAAGAGAAATTTATTTTTAATTTTAAATATTTTTGATGGTTAGTTTAAAGTAAATATATTATTTAGACATAAAAAATGAACTTGTTTTTGATTTTTTGGCCTGCCTGTTGTAAGAAGAGGTTGGAGCCTCTCTAATAAAAAACCAACAGTAGTCTGCAAGCATTGCAGTGGTCCATTTTCCCTGATAACGCTTTTCTATTGAAGCAATTTCTTGATGAAAGCGCTCACCGTTCTCATAACTCACTGCAGCTAGATTTTATTTAAAAAAAATCTAGGTATGAGTGCAGAAAGTGTATCTTTAACGACATATTGCAACCCAATTCTTTGTAAGCATTAACAATTGATTTATTAGGCTTTCATATTGAGGTGATCGTTTATTTTCCAAAAAAAAATCCGTGACTTGAAGAAATGCCAACCAAGCATTCTTTTCTTTAGTGTTTAAGTAAGTGATGAACAACGGATCTTTCATTAACTTCCTAACGTCTGGGCCAATCAAAATACCTTCTTTTAATGGTGATTTAGAAGTACTTGCCACTTGAAAATCCTCACATTCATCATCAGAACCTGAAGTGGTACTTGATCGTTTAACGTGACTTGGTGGCTTAGGTACTGGCAGATCTTCCGAATGTGGTATTGGTTTTGTTACGGAAGACACCTTTGCGTAATTGACTGTGTGCTTAGATTTCTTAGAAAACCCGACATCCGTAAGACAAAAATAACAGTCACTCACATGATCCTCAGGTTGTCGCAAAATCATAGGTTGACCAAAAGGCATCATTGTTGGTTTCCCATTGAACCAGTTCGTCAAATTCTTGTGGCATGAGTAACAACACATATGTGGCAACTAATATTTGTCTTGGTTCTCTAAACCAAAATATGTAAGATAAACCTTGGTAACCAAAGGCGTTATACGGTTTTTTTGCCTCTTTGGCGAATATAAACAGCAAATAAAACAAAATAAATCCGAAGAATTACCACAAAAGCGAGACATGGTGAAAGAACTAACTGTATATTGATACTACAAAATAATAATGCGATCGTTTATAAGAAAAATTTAGAGCTACTCTCCTAAATTGATTAAAAAGGTGAATATTTATTAAAAAAAAAATATCTTCTTTTCTATACGTGATTGAAAGAAATTATTATTTTTCTGGTATTGGGTGCATGATTATCTACGAAATATGGTATGAATTTTCCCCGGGAAATTTTAAGTGTTGCCTAGTGTTATTACTGACACAGATGAATTGAAACTAAAACTCTGTACTACAACTACATAAATATTTTAATGAAAAGTTATTTTTTATCGCAAATAAAAAAGAAAAAAGCCGTAGGATATAAATAACTGATACTCCTACACCCTACTCCTCCCCCTAACTCCTACCCCACAAAGCTCCATCTAGTCCCAAATTAATCCATTATATTTACTTGTGTTATGGGTACTAAACAACTGATATACTAAGTAAATATATATATATATTTTTATAAATACATACATATTACAGATAATTATATTATACCCAGACACTGAACAAACATTCATGCTTATCACACAAAGATTTGTCTTGGGAATCGAACCCACGACCTCCAGCTTAGCTATCAGGGTCACTAACTACTACGCCAACAGGCCAGTAATAAATCATAAAATTATTAAATCAGCTTTAATATTTTGTTCCTGTCTTGGATTTTTTTAAATTTTAACATCCCAATATGAAGTTGTCTAAGTTCTTACTTGTTTCAAACTTTAAACACATTGTGTATTTTTCAACTGCTACACGTTTAATGTTAAAAATAGTCACAATTTATTCTCTACATTATGTAAAACTTTACAACCACTAGTCACTACGTATATCCTATCTTATCTTTCATGTTTGATGATCAAAGTATAAGTGACATAATTTGCAATATTTGAGTGTTATTGAGGTGAATGCCCTTAGTTTTTTTTTTAATTATGCGTCTTTTTGGCTCGGGGCCAAACTTTAATGCGTTGAACATGTGTATAGTGGTGGTTCTAATAAGTGTGTTGGTTATGTGTCAAAGTGAAGTAACATTCTGTGTGTCGAGATTCGAAATAATTCATATACATGGAATTTGGGTACCAGATATTTGAAAATTATTTTGATATTAAGCATCATACGTTTATACTTGATCAGGGTCTGGATTTAATGTAGCAAATTATTTCTGAACGATGTTGGCCGAACGGATGCAATAAGTATGTGACCGGCATGCAAATCATGCGTTCTGTGTTCAATTCCAATGTGGATATCACTTTGTTGGAATTTATAATACGTACTAGTGAAGTGATTTACCATGCATCGCCTAATGGTGAAGGAAAACGTCGTGAGGAAACCTCCTAGAAGAAATTTTAAGTGTTTGTCTGATCCACCAACCCGCACTAAGTCAACGTATGTAGATTTTGGCCTAAACCCTCTCAGATCTCTAGATAGAGGAGAGACCCGCCTAGCAATAGGGAATTAATGAGTTACTGATGATGTGGTGGCTGACGAGCTATCGGCCCATCTGAGTGTCAGTAGTAACCACCATTTTAACTTTACGGGTACAGTTATAGCCCAACAACTGGGGACACAGACCTTCTTACTGTCTGTCAAGCAAATTTTATATTTGGTCTTATTAACATCGCTTATACCGTTTTATGTAATTTGTCCGACTTGAAATCGTTATTATATATACAAAACATTCGGTAATTAAACCTACACGTTTTTAAAGTGGTTTATCGTAATATCACACTTAATGATTATTTCCTCTATACCTCCGTCATTATGGAACATAATTACTCATCGTCATGTTATTATCGTAAATGTCTCCTTTGAGATAAGATTTAGTGTGGCGCTTCAACACAACTGAGTTTAAAGAAACGTAAGTATAATTCTTGATGCCGTTTGCCAAGTGTTATTTGGTCGCATTTAGTGCGACGTTCTTTTCTCCTCCTCGTCGCAATCTAACACTGCCTACTAGGCAGAGACTAATTTCATCCACCTGCTACGATGCTGATATACATCTTTCGCTTCCTCATTCATCCATTTTTCATACACATTACATCTGGTGTACACATTCAGGGTACACCAGATCGGTCCTTTCCTACGAACGTCCCCTATTTTTATGAAATATGCAATCAACAATTTTATTATTTCAAGGTATTATTCAATTGCGTATATGGACTACGACAATTGTTTTTCTGTCGGGTGGTACAACAAAAATGTTATCTGTTTCATTTTTATTCAACTCCATAATTTTAATACCACTTTTCCAAAACGTATTTAATTTCGCATCTTTAACTACAATTTCAAGTTTTAATACTGAAACGAATAGCTCATATAAATATAGTTGAGAATCGTTTGTAGACACTAAGTAAACATTAAAAATAGTTCGCTTACGAAACCAAGAAGTGTTTATGGCGTGTGGAGATAGCCACCGTTGGGTTTTCGCCTCATTGTTTACTTAGCCGTGTATAGCTGCTGCATACATCGCCATTAGTAGTATGAGTGTTGAAATTGGTATAATTTCGGTTTGATCTGTGGATATGTCGACAATGATTTGTGTTGGCTTGCCATTGCGTGGTAGTACTATGAAAATATGGTTTAGGTTGCAAATAGGGCAGCGTGCAATACTTGATCACATAATCTAACCATATTCAGCTATTTCACTTGTTTTATTTTTGAATCACTGACATTTCTTAAGACATTTTTTTTCTTCTACTTAGTCATCACCACATAAACGTTTCACGGCACGCATCTCCTCCAAGGATAAGTGTGCTATTAAAAAACATAATTTTATTTTTTCTATAATATTTACATAAACATTGGAAACAAAAAAAACTGGAAAAATAAACTGGAACTATTTTTCACATTTTTCTCATCACAAACTTGTAAGATAAGATGGGGGATGGTATTTTTTTGGTCTTTAAAATTCTAACTCAAAAACGTGGGGCGTAAAAAATAGGTTTTATAATGTCGAAACAAAGCCCTTTCATTTGATACCCCACTTTAATAGTCTCAATTTAAAATTTCAACTACCCTATTTCGGCCGCTTTTGCAGAGCAAATAAAACATTTTCTCAATTTTTGAATAGCTATAATCTCATTAGTGTTGGATCATGAATAAAAAAACCAATATCTTTTTATTTAAATGTTGAATATACTTTTCAAAATTTTTTTAAAATGCTACTAGTATTCATTGTTGTTAAGGCATTTGTTAACTTTTCTAGTTTACTCTTAAATGATCCATGTAGATCTTTCACTTTATCATCAGCCAACATCTTTCTGATAAGGTCTTTCATGTCCGTGGTTTCGGTCTTCTTATCAAATTTTTCATCTTTAGATCTATCTTTCTTTATGACATCAATAACTGTAGCATTGTTTTGTTTTATATAAACTTTTATTTCGTTTGCAATCGTGCTATTGGTATAGGAACATATTTTTACTTCTTCTACAAGTTTGAAGGCTTCTTCTTCAACGGAGCGTATTACTTCTATGAGGCAGGCTTCATGCATGGCTCCGTGAGCCATTAATTTCGTAAGTTGCACTACACCGTCGATTAGTTTGGTCGTCACATCCATCATGGCCGATTTAATTAATGGGGACTGTAAGAAAAATGTATAATATTATTGCTATTTTTATTGACTGCTCGTGTGCTAATTTTATTGTAGGTATTATAAGACAAATAAATTTCATCACAAATAATCTGCAAACAGGGAACCTATAGTATAATATATGTTATTGATGTCACTGTGCAATTTTGTCACTTATATTCAATAACATAATGATGTGAATTGCTAAATTAAATAGACTCTCATTACCTTATAACATTTTTCTTTTAGGGATGCGATCTATCTCTTATTTATTTATTTAATATTTTATATTAAAATTTGTATGCCTAGTCAACCCCGAATGTCTAGACGCTGTCCTGGCTCATTGCCGACGTCAATAAAATATGTATAAGTATTTAATGTCAACACGATCGTCAAAACATGACTTGTAATGGTCATTTTTAATATATGACAGAATACAAAATGTCTCTATTTCAAACAAAGTGTGAATATAATAATAATATTGATTTGATTTATGCTAGCTGTCGCACGGGGCTTCGCTCCCGTTATTCTTTATTTGACCAATGTTTAGCTCCTATTAGCCGTAGCGTGATGTTGTATATCCTATAACCTTCCTCGATAAATGAGCTATCCAACAATAAAATATTTTTTGAAATCACCATTACCCTAACCTAATTAATCACCCTCCACTCCCCCTCCCAATTTCAAGCTGCGACCGCGCCTGCTATAACCCCTTTTAGAAAGAGAATGATGTTACGATGTTGACTTGTATCGTAAAATTAATGATCAGACGTTCACATGGATAATCTATTGAACAATTTAATGGCGGAATTGGCAAAAATTCAAGCTTGTATAGTAGCCAACTACAAAAGTAATGTTCCGTTTCGTGCAATTGTTTATTCTGTTTAATTTTCCGAGCTAAAAGTTGTTACGAGTAACACCGTTAATATCTACCTAAACAATGAATAATTTGTACAGAAGCCCGCGGACATATTAACATTGTGTTGTATTCCTGCTAGTGGGTAGTAGTGTCCAGAGCTCATGGGGGAGGAGGAATTTTAAAGTTTGAACAATAAATTCACAATACATGTTCCTAATAAATACAAAAAACTATCCGCACCTAATATTATTAGAATTAAATAATGTAAATTGCACTATTAGTGCAAAACAGGCATAAAGTGTTTGTTTTTGTGATAGTTAAATTTTATCTCGTGTCTACTAGTATAAGGTTCAAAATTGCATAGTAGTAATATTAAAATTGGTCATAAAGCTCTTTTTCACTGTTAGTGCGAAGTGTTCTCACAGAAAAACCGTTTAAATGCTTGGACTTTATTCATGTATAAGAATCTTAAGAAAAAGATTAATAAATAAATAAGCGGGCTTTTAGTTGATTTATACCACGGTTGGAATCGGGAAGAACCCTTTTTGAAGTGAGTCTGGACGTACACAATGTAAAATGGTTGGGTTCCTTCCCGATTCCCACCGTGGTATGTTTTATATATTTATTTGTTTCTCCCAAAAGGTATGAACAGCTTGTGGTATGAATCAACGACTTCTATAACTCATTTAGAACCCTCGCCCAGTGATAAATGCGGATAACGAAACACAAATCTACGAAAGTATATCTGTGTATTCGGGTCGTTCTAATTGTGGTTTTTGGAATCGTTTAAAAACTGTTCCGTGTGTGTGTTCCGACAAAAGTTCTATTAATATTCCAGTAATATTGTAGATGTGAAAGTTTGTTCTTTATATAATTTTGCTAATAGGTCGCGTGGGTGGAGTCATGGACGGAAGCTGGTACTGATATAAGGAATATTTGGCTTAGCGATTTACTCAAACTAAGCCAGTTTGCATGACAAAATACTTTACGCTGTAAATTATAAACACCCAACACCACTTCGTCACATTGCGCATTGCCAAGAGTGATAATGTCTATTTAAAAGAATAGAAAATATTATTTAGATTATGACGACTCATTTGAATAACAAATGGAACATTTTGTTTAATGGTTTTTTTAAGGAACAATCCTTTCCAACGTTGTGAGTCCTGGCCGCTAACTATGGGGCTCATTAGAAAGCTCACTGTCACTCAGCGAGCCATGGAAAGGGTTATGCTCGGAGTTTCCCTGCGTGATCGAATCAGAAATGAGGAGATCCGCAGGAGAACTAAAGTTGCCGACATAGCTCACCGAATTGCATCGCTGAAGTGGCAAAAACGTTCTCGATTGGCGGCCACGCATTGGAAAGCGCAGCGTGGGGCGGCCCCCCGCCAGGTGGACCGACGACCTAGTAAGGGTTGCGGGTGGCCGTTAGGATACGGGTGGTGGCACAAAATAGGTGGGGCCTATGTTCATCAGTGGACGTCGTTGGGCTGATATGATGTGTCATGTAAGCCAAGTTTAATAGTGATGAACCCTTGCGAATACCCAGCTATGACAGACTGGAGTCTTAATGAACCTTGAGCCTGTAATAAATTTAATCAAAATCAAGATAGAAAATAGAAAAAAAGTTTCCACTTTCCTCCATAGCAATGCCAAAAAACAACTTGTATTGGATCTAAACCAATAAGAAAGAAAGCACCACGCACATCAGAATCAGAACTTAATGGAATCCCTCATCATCATTTCAGTCTATTGCAGTCTACTGCTGGCCATAGGCATCTCCTAGCACGGGCCATAACACTCGGTGCTCCGCCTTCCGTCAAACCCAGTGACCTTTTTTAGGTCGTCGGTCCACCTAGCTAGATGGCGTCCTACTCTACTCTTGCCGAGTCGCGGTCTCCACTCCAGGTCACGCTTGCTCCAACGTGCATCGGTCCTTCTGCAGATATGACCCTAAATTAGATTATTTGACATTGAATCTAATTTGATTGAGTAAAAGATATATGAATAAACGCTTAAATGATATTTGATTTGATTTGAAATGATGGAAGAAGGATAAAAAAATTCCGCTTACCTCCATAGCAAAGCGTGGTCAACAATTCTTGTAATTCGCTGTATAATCAGTATACGAAACTCACCTTGGAGATGACGCACTTGATGACCTTTTTCAGGGTGTCGTGGTCGTGCCCACAAACTTTCAGTAGCTCGTAAACTTCCGACTTCTGTTCATATAACTGTAAACATTTATTAGTTATCTAACGGATTAGCACTTTGATGTTAATGGCTCGTGTAGGTCTAGTTTATTAAAAGGAATTTATTATTCTGACTGCTAAGCTGGAGTTCGAGGGTTCGATTCCCAATTCCCACCCAGGACAAATCTTTGTAATCTTTGTGTGATGAGCATGATTGTTTGTTCTGTGTCTGAGTGTAATTTATCTATAATATGGTTAAATTTACAAAAAAAAAATTGTAGTATATCAGTTGTTTAGTACCCATAAAAGAAGCAAATATATAAAATTGCTTAATTTGGGCCTAGATGCCGCTGTGTGAATGTGGAACATAATATATTATTATTATATTATAGATATTGTGAGTACGACGTACGACTTAGGGTGTAACCTAATGCAGTCAAGAGCACTGTGAGAAAAGAAAAAATCGAAACAAAAGCTTTACCAACCCGTCTGGCGAACGTGGTATACCTAGTAGGCTAAATTCCCTCCACATTCTTTGGAGAAGACCCGTGTCCAGCTTACTCCTTATTGCTATGCTACAATTACATACATATAGATCACGCCTCTTTCCCAACAGAGGGGTAGGCAGAGACTATTTCCTTCCATTTGCTACGATGCTGAGATACATATTTAGCTTCTTCAACATTCATCTGTCTTTTCATGCATTCTCGCCGGTTGAGGATACTCCTAATCTGTCCCTTCTTTAGGACGTCACCTATTTTTTTTACAATGACACTCTAAACAAATATGTATATAAATGAGTTACCGGTTTAATCCCCTGTTGTATCATGGTCTTCAGAGCCATCACAGTTTGTACAGCCTGTGCTGGGTCATGACCGATCAGTGCGTATCCACACACGACCATCTGGTGCAGAGCCTTCTCGGCGAGTGCTGATGTTTCATTCTGCTTCAAGGCGAGGCAGTCATCTAACTGTAACAAAATGTTTCAAGAGAGGTAGAATATTGAGTAACCCCAGCTCAAATTGAACTGACCCTTTTGGGGAAGTACCTGCGCCCTAAAGAAGACTACGGCTATAATAACATTGTGTTGTGATCCTGCTGATGTGATGAAGGTGATGAAGGGGTCGGGACGTATGTGATGCTACTGGTGATGCAGGCACCACAAATATTTCATAACCACATCACTTCCTCCAACATCAAAATAATTGGTCGAGGGCTGCCATTATCATTAGAAAGAAAGAAAAGATCATTATTTGTTTGCACACAACATTTGTAAAAACACATCAAAGAATAAAGATATAAAATGATGTTCATAACAAAAACAAAAAACATGTTTAAAAACATAACACTATTAATAAAAATTAGTATCAATAATTATGTGTACCAAATGTATAAATAATGTGTAACGTAAATGGTGGATACTATTTTAAAAAAAAACATTGGCAACATCATTAGTGTCACTTTGCCATATGACAGCTGTCAGGTGGTGCCACGTCATACCACGTCATACATTACTGTTTCTTGTATAAAATATATTTTATATTAAAAACTTAGTATTGATAATCATTAAATTTGATTTAGAGGTAGCTACCCTAGTGTTAGTGTTTTTTCATGGTATACCTGCTTATCTTGCACCAAATAAATGTTCCTTTGTTTCTTTCATTTACTTTTAATAATTAGGTAGGTATCAAATACATAAAATTACAATACTTTCGTTCATTTCAAGTCAGGGTATGGCAGCCCCCGACGGTTTTTTTTGGTATTGTTTTTTACGCTACTTATTTTCTTTCCGTCGAATATTTAAAATAAAATTATTTTAACATTTTTGTATGTTTCGTTTCTTCTTTTGTAAAGATGTTTTCACCGTGGGTTTTGCATATTTTTTTTTTTTCTTAACATACTATTTTGATATTCGTCCCAGTTAGTTACGACTATTAAGTAATTACTCCTTTTTAACACACAATGAAAACACCATTTTGTAGTATTATCATAATATAACTACAATAATCATTGCTCAGAATAAGGTCAGATTATTATTTGGGATTTAACCTCTACACTCATCCTGTTTTGTATTTTGAAGTGTTTATGTAAAGGAAGTGCTATGATAAATATATCAACGTTTATTTTGTTATGCCTTACACTACTGTTTATCGCTATATGTATGTAAAACATATAAAATATATAACTTATATTAGGTTTTAAAGTGAGGTGGATTATTTTCTTAGGTTTTAGTGCAAAAACATACGGCCTTTTTTGTGTCCGCCATACTGAATTTGAATATAACAATTAAAAAACAAAACTTCACCATCAACCAGTTGCATAATTGGTTTACAATTTGCACTTCTTATTTACGAGCTTATCAATGCAAATTCCTTTTTATGGCAACAATATTCAAGTTCTTTTTACCTCCTTTTCCCCATTCGACTTTATAACTTCGAGCATTGACTGCAACTCGCCCAATCGGTCTTGAATTTGAGTGGTACCATTTTTCAACAAAAGTTTTATCTTCATCAACACCATGTCCACCGATCTGATGACATTATATTATACATTAACAATATACAAAGGTTGTGCTAATAATAATTAATTGTTGTCCCAATTCTACCAATTTAAACCATGTTATGTATAAATGAATGAACGAAAAAGTCAAGATTTGAGCTAAAATCGGACAATTCGATGAATTCTGTTATTTAAATATTTGTGAAGTTCGATTAAAACCTTTACAAACAGAAAAAAATTATAAAATTAACTCAGAAACATACATTACAGACGCTAATACCTATACAAGTTTCTATAGTCGTGGGTAACAATAATGCACGGGGACAGAGCCGTGGGCAACAGCTAGTAGCATATATTTTTATGTTCTATCAAGAGCAACAGGAAGTACCCAAGCGAAAATACACCTTATCTGTATGCAAATAATGCTGTATTTACAGACTTGAAGAAAAATCTAAAGAGATTTTTTCTATTATGAAGTCAGGCCGTGATAAAAAGAAACTGTATACCAGCTGTTCATATTCATCATCATCATCAATGCAACTCATAAAAGTTTTACTGCTGGGCACGAGTCTCCTCAAAACATTGTGGAGGGAATTAGCATACTATACCGCGATGGCCAGACAGGTTGGTATAGGGTTTTGTTTCGAATTTTCCTTTTCTCGCAGAGCTCTTGTCTGCTTAAGATCCTCCCTTAGTCACCTTTTACGACACCCACGGGTTGAAATGGGGTGTGAGTTTATGTATTCTTAATCCGTCACTACACGGATAGCAGCTTACCAGCTGTTCGCCTGGTTTAAATAACTTAAAAACGAATGACTGGATCTGGTTACAACTGAGCCACTTCTTCACTTACTTCTGTAAGTCCACTTGGAACTTTCTCTCAAGACTCTGCAGCAGATCTTCACTTAGCTTGTTCGTGATTTCTTCTTCTATAACTTTGTCCACTTCTTCTTTACCAATGTCTGCAGACTCTGCTAACTTAAAATGCTACTTATAATTAATAAAACAAGAAAATAGTACAATAATTTCATTCATATTTTCAGAAAATTCTAATATCGTAGCTCATTTTTTAACTCATCTAAGGGACCTATCACACAGAAAGCGTTCACGCGCTCATACATTCCAGCGGTCAGTTTTGTTGTATTGCGTTGTACTGGTTGAGCGAGGTAGTCAGAATGTCTCCTATGTGAGCATGATGTCCATGTAACATAATACACAAGTAACGCAACCTTATGTTGTCAAGACGCATGAACGGGTGTGACAGATCTCTGAGTAACTTACCAGCTAAAATAAACAAATGAATTACCTACTTTCACGCTGAAGGATACAGTACCGAAACCTATGTTGCAAGAAAGAGTATCAACCTTTATTCAAGGCTCAGTCATCGAGCCTTCAAGCCTCACTCGCTGAGAAAGAAGGCTAATGGGGAGGAAGAGGGTTCTAAAGGGATGGCAAATCGCCTGTGATGCTCTTAGTGTTGCAGGTTCGGTAACCAATTACCATTAGGCGAGCGACAAACTTATTTGACACCATCGTCCTCCACATTTAGAATTCGTAGCTATTAATAATATAAATATATATCTCACCAGAATCAGAGCGGACAAGATACATATCCACATGACATTCCTCATATTGGTTTTGTATATCACTTCACAAAAAAAGACCATTCTAAAAATAGTTCTCCCATAAATAAATCAGTTTTATACGTTTGTTATCTTTACGATTGAGGCAGTAAAATATATTTTATAGTTATTGGAGTGTGAATAGGCAATTTTTTTTTGGTAAACGTTCTCACTTGTTCTATTTTTTTAAGATTTCATACTCTTCTTGTTGGTGGTCTTTCTTTCTCGTTAGTTAGTCTAGAATCTAATAGAGCGTAATTAATAACGGTTTTATCGAAATATGACCGCAACTTTTTCTTCATATAAAACCAAGGACCCAAATCTTAGGGCTACTACCAGACTTTACTTATTTTATTTTGGTTTATATGAAGAAAAAATTGTGGGAATAGGCAGTTCTAGTACGTACTTTGATTACACATACCTGCTAGTTTGGGCTGATACGGCAGATTTTCATGTGCTTAAGTTCGATTTAAATTTTACTCACTTATTTTTTTTTATTTTTATTTTTTTATACCACGACGGTGGCAAACAGACGTACGGTCCGCCTGATGATAAGCGGTTACCATTATTTATGTCTCAGTGCCGATTTTATGTATGTGTCAGAGAATATTGTTAATATTAATAGGTATTCAGTACTACCAGACGCATTTTATCGGCAGTTACATTTGCCAGACGCTTTAAAACTCCCAAAAAATAATGAATCCACACTTTATTATTCATTTATATTAAAAAAAAAAAGATTTGTATTTTTATTTATGTTATCGACATACGAGGATCATCGTAAATTCAATTCTGGCACTGGCCTTTTAAGAAATTTGTGTATACTACGGTATCGGTATACATGCGTTTTGAAATTATGGATATTATGTTCAGCTACTTTTGATGCTGATTAACCATCATCAGCAAGCCATTAAGTCCCACTGCTGGACTCGGGTCTCCTCTCCTCTAACTAGAGAGCTGAGAGGGTTTAGATCATAATCCACTCACGCTGGCCTAGTGTGGGTTGGTGGATCAGACATACTCATAGAATTTCTTCTAGGGTATGTGGGTTTCCTCACGATGTTTTCCTTCACTGCCAGCAGACGGTAAGTCACTTGACTAGTACATATAAATTCCACAAAGTGGAATCCACATTGGTACTACCGGTCGGAATCAAACTCGGACCGCGTGATTTGCACGCCAGTTCCTTAACCATGCAGCCACCATCGCCAATCTATACTAATATTATAAAACTAAATAGTTTGTTTGATTGAACACTAGGATCACAGTAACAACCAGTCCGAATTGAAAAGTTGCTTTAGATTCGGATAGCCCTTTTATCAAGGAAGGCTATATAACATTACGCTACGGCCAACAGGAGCTGAGCAGTGACGACACTAAGATCAACAGGAAGCCTTGCGCGACTTCTATTAATAGATAAAATGTTCGCATTTTATGCCTTCGACTTTTATTATACGGCTTTATATTATCCAGTAGGTTGTCGATTGTCGATCTTACATCCCGCGAACCAGTAGTAGCATCAAAGAAAACTATTATTTTTAATATTTCAGTTATTATTACAAACAAGGACGGTAGAAATTTACACAATTCACAAAATTTTTTTTTGTGCACACATACATAATTTATCATGACGGTCACGTACTTGCTGTTGAAACACTTCGTTCTGAAATAAATAAAATAATATAAGGTACTTTTAATATCAGTTGTCTCGTAGACTCGCAGTCATATCTTAATGTTTAATATTATTTATTTAATATACAACATTTACACAGCGCCATCTAGTCCCAAATTAAGCAATTATATTTGCTTGTGTTATGGGTACTAAACAACTGATATACTACTTAAATACTTTTTTTCTGTAAATACATACAAATTATAGATAAATTACACCCAGACACAGAACAAACCTTTATGGTCATCACACAAAGATTTGTCCTGGGTGGGGATCGAACCCACGACCTCCGGCTTAGCAGTCAGGGTCACTAACCACTAGACCAACAGGCCAGTCAAAATGTGTTCACAAATGAAAGCACTTGAGTTCACAATGTGAATTTATCTCATAAGTTATCTTTTAAGACAAGGATTTTTTATTTTATTATGATTTAATACAAAATAAAACCCAATGCCAACCCATCTGGTCAATGTGGTAACAGCAGGCGATACACTCCTCGTAAAGCACCCAGTTGAATAGCACCTTACATATTCCTCGAAGAGCACATACCAATATTTTTGCAAGGTGCTGTTCGTAAGATATAAACCAAATTTACAAACAAAAATATTGGTTGGTGCTGTTTGAGGAATATTTTAGGTGCGATTCTCGTAAGTGCTATTCGACTGGGTGCTGTTCGAGGAATGCATCTAGCAGGCTTATATCTATCTTTTATGAGTCGAGCATAGTGGCTAGTTCTGCTTAGCGTAGAGGTACCGTACCGTGCTGGTACCGTAGGGTTTTGGGTAACATTTTAGATAACGCAATTTTTTTTCTATCCCTGCGACTTAAAATCAATAATATTGGACAAAACAACTTACATCTGAACAACAAATAGATTTGCATATCTGTTCACTATCCAACTTCTTTAAAGACTTGTAAAACTGTAAAATAAATTAAACTTGAACAACATAAATTCTCAAAACTATTGACTAAATAGCACTTACAGGTAAAATAAAAAATCACTAACATGTAGTTTCGACTCGTGCATTATCTCAGTAATTAGACATATAATGAATGTAATACAACCAATAATAGCTTCCATTGCTCTGGAATTTAAGAAAAAAAAAAATTAATGTTTGTAATAAGGACCTGAAAAAGGTCACCGGGTCTGACTGGATGCGGAAGGCGGAGGACTGAGTGTTATGGCGCGTGTTGGGAGAGGCCTATGTCCAGCAGTGGACTGCAATAGGCTGAGATGATGATTTGATGATTGATAATGAATGTTTGTAATGTTTGTTTTTGGACATTCACACACAGCTCCATCTAGTCCTAAACTAAGCTAATGCTTGTAATATGGATACTAGACAACTAATATAATACTTAAATAACTTTTTTTTTGTAAATATCTACATATTAAAGATACGTTACATCCAGAAACAAAACAAATAATTGCGCTCACCACACAAAGATTTTTCTCGGGTGGGAATCGAACCCACGACCTCTGTCTCAGCAGTCAGAGCCACTAACCACTGAACCACGGAGGCTTCAATTCTTCTCAGTACATCAGTTCGATATCATCGTTACTTAATTAAATATTTACTAATATTATAAAGGTGAGAGGTTTGTTTGGTTGAACGATAATCTCAGGAACTGCTGGTTGGAAATTGAAAAAATATTTTAGTGCTGGATAGTCCATTTATCGATGAAGGCTATCTAACATCAGGCTACGTCTAATAGGAGCTGAGTAATAACCAAACAAAGAACGACGGGAGCGAAGCCGAGGCGACAACTAGAATTATTATTGTTGATTCAGTGACAGTTCAGTGACTGATAAAAGTAGATGAAGTCGTGGGTAAAAGCTAGTTCTAATATTATACTTGTACATACTTAGCAATTATGTTGAAGGAGTTACAGATGTAGCAGATAACATTTTCATATTGCAGAAATGGTTTATTTTGATTTTTATTGCAAACACATTGGGTATCACAAAATTCCCCAGTAGGTTCTTCTAACGGCAGGTTCTGCGAATGTAACCAACATATTACTCAATTCCTGATAGCTGACCAAGGTCCTGACTCTGAAACACTGTTTGCTTTCACACCGTAAACGTTTTAGAATCTTAGAAGCGGACCCGACAGACGTTGTCCTGCATGATATACCAATCGAATGCATTTTTTTTTCTTTTATTTGTGAATCTAAACCATCCTCGAATCCACTTGAACACATACACAAAAAATCATTCAAATCGGTTCAGCCGTTTAGAAGGAGTTCACTGTCAACACACGTACAAAAGAATTATATATATAAAGATATATTGTAGATAAATAAAATCTATTAAATTAAATTATAATGATAGAAATTAGGTTTTTTATTTTATTTAATGGAATATCTATTCAACAGTTACACGTTCGGTACATTAGCATTGTAAAATTATTGTTTAATAGGATAGTGAACGTGTAACCCACACAAGTATCCGCAAAGTAATTGTAGAAAAACTTAAAAACATAAATTAACGTGCTTCTTAATTATATGAAGATGTAAATTGTTATGCTTTTGCAGATAATTAAAACTCAGATTCTAAAACTGGAGTTTTAGTTCTTGAGTTATAAAATATTTTAATTGAACTATGATTTTCTCTTCAACCTATTTTTTACTATTATGTATATGTATTGCTCTCACCACACAAAGGTTTTTCTCGGGTGGGAATCGAACCCACGACCTCTGTCACAGCAGTCAGAGCCACTAACCACTGAGCCACGGAGGCTTCAATTATTTTAAGTACATCAGTTCGATATCATCGTTACTTAATTAAATATTTACTAATATTATAAAGCTGATACGTTTATTTGGTTGAACGATAATCTCAGGAACTACTGGACTACAGTATGGGGTTCTACAAAAAAGGAGTGAATAGGTTTCTTAAGGGTCGGCAACGCGCTCGTGATGCCCCTGGTGTTGCAGGCGCCCATAGGCTACGGTAACCGCTTACCATCAGGCGGACCGTACGTCTGTTTGCCAACGTCGTGGTATAAAAAAAAATGTAGACAATAGCACAACATATCCCATACAAAAAGTTCCCATACATAGGGTATAATAGCTCATGTGAACATAAGCCTTTCAATTCCAAAATATGGGAATATGTGAAGTGTTTGCTCCCATACAAAAATAAAAATAAAAAAAATTGACGCTTGGAGCTACGTAGATTCTTTTATATTAAAATATAAGATATATCAAGGACAATCTAGTTTTTTTAATTTTAAATTCTTGATATTTAATTTCTATGAGTATTGAGCTCGATTTTCTATTACACAGCTTCAGTATTTCTTGCACAAAAATCAATTGAGAAACTTACTAAGATCACGGCCCAAAATGCTGCTAACACAACTAGATTTAGATAAGAACCGGACATCGGATATTCTTTTGCTGAAAATAAAAACGAATATTTTTATAAAAGCTTAGCTGTGGTTATTAGGCAATACATTTAAATTTTGTGAAAGGAAGATGAAGGACTTCGATTCGAAAAAATAATAATAATTCGATTGCTAACAATGGAAATTTAACTTATGTCCAAGAATTTCCACATAGATCTATCTAGGATAATATGCCTCCAAAAATTTTCTACATAGTAATCCTCAATCAAAATTTTAATAACAATTTGAAGTCATCGTGACGTCGCTGTTAAGGTGAACGCTTCGCCAATAACATAATATCCGTGCTGAGAGACGTGGGTTTGATTCCCACACGAGACGAATAGACGAGAGAATATTTTTTTCAAGTCTGGGTGTATTTTTATGTATGTTAAGTCCCCCGCAACACAGGGCTTGTTTCCAGGTACAAGAGTAACAGTTGTCAAAAGGACATGGCTGTGCAAAACACAGCCATGCAGCTGATCACCAAAAAGGAAAACGGTAAATAGGGAGAAAAAGGAAAACGAAGGGATTCGAGAGGAGGAATTGGGCTCATTGCTTGAAGAACATACCGAGGGAGTACTCGTCATTCGTAGTAATTAAAAATAATTCTATTTACATGTAGATCGATTTGAAAGAACAGCTGTCCATGCCACCGGAATTGTATAAGCTAGAATACTGCCACTGTGTCTGCTTTCTATTGTTAGGTTTTGTTAACTTAACATTTATTACAGCACAAAATTTAATTAATGCCTAAAAATCGTGCACGGCAATTCGTGCTTTAAAAATTTCATCGATATATATTTTATATACACATTCACGGTTCAAATTATGTGACAAGGGATCTATGGTTATGTGACATTAGAAGTTTGGTTTGCTGCCAAAGATAAAATATTGTACAAGTATGAAGGTTAGTTAGTTAAAAAGTTTAAATTTTTCATTTCAACCCTTAAATTTATTTTTTATTTTTTTTTATACTCCCACATTCACACAGCGCCATCTAGTCCCAAAGTAAGCAATTACATTTGCTTGTGTTATGGGTACTAAACAACTGATATACTACTTAAATTTACTTTTTTTTTGTAAATACATACATATTATAGATAAATTACACCCAGACACAGAACAAACCTTTATGCTCATCACACAATGATTTGTCCTGGGTGGGGATGAAAATGAAAATCAAATGGTCATCGAAATGACCGACTGCTGGTAATGATGATCTTGTCTGCTTAAAGGTTCTACCCTTAGTCGCCTTTTACGACACCCACGGTTTGAGATGGGGTAGTATCTTATCTATTCTTTTATTTTAATTCGTCACTACACGAATTAAAATAAAAAATTACATTAAAACTATTTTTATGTTGTGACCCGCAGCTCGGTGACTTCTGGGATTTATGAAAAAAAGAAAGAAAGTTAATTCATTTTCAGACTCTAATTTATAGAGTACAGCACAAAGTTAACTATAAAAAATCTGTAATAGTCTGAAAAAGGCCCTGTCTCAGCATAATATGTATGTATTTACAAAAAAAAATGTATTTAAGTAGTGTATCAGTTGTTTAGTACCCATAACACAAGCAAATATAATTGCTTAATTTGGGACTAGATGGCGCTGTGTAAATGTGGTAGAATATTATTATTATTATAATGCATAATGCTACAACATAAATGTTATAGCCCTGGTTTTGAGACAGAGCCGGAGTGTGACCTCATTCAGATTTGTTAAATAGCTTAGTTTATTATTAAAATTTTGACATGTTTCATACAGACCCTTTCAGTAGTGTTTAAGTAATAAACATCCATACAATATGTAGACTAACTTTCGCAATCATAATATTAATTTCGGATAAAATTAATTTCTAGGAATCAGAACTAGATGTAGTTCTATATTCTTTAAAAAGATATTATTTAAAAAGTTTAAACTGTCAGCTCGTCCGTGCAGTGTTGGATTTAGAATACATAATGTCTCTACCCCATTTCAACCCGTGGGTGTCTTAAATGGCGAATAAGGGACCTTCTTGAGCATACATACTGAGAGAAAAGGAAAATTTGAAACAAAACCCTCTACCAACCCGTTTGGCCAGCGTGGTATAAAAGGCTAAATTCCCTCCAAAATCTTTGGAGGACACCCGTGCCCAGCAGTGGGATGTTATTTATTATTTATTGTGGGTTGAAATGATGATGATGAACTGACAGCTATGTACCTATGTATTTGCGATATTCCTTTAAATAGCCTAGCCGGTGTAATGTGTTGATTGCTAGTTATTGTGATTTAAGCTTATATTGAAACTAAAGTCCCGTGGGGCTCGCTCCCGTAGTTCTTTATTTGGCCACTGCTCAGCTCCTATTGGCCGTCCCGTGATGTTATTTATAACCTATAACCTTCATCGTAAAATAAATTTTCAAATCGGACTGGTAGTTCCTGAGATTCTAGCGTTCAACCAAACAATTCTTCAGTTTTATAATATTAGTATAGATTTCTTTAAAATGGTAGCTCCACTTTAGCCACTTTATTTCTCGGTATTGTGTGTGGTGATGTTCTATGTTTGATAACGTTAGCTAGCTGTGTATTAAGCAAATAAGTATTATCAGTTTATCAATCATAGAAAATTGTCGGGAAAGTTATAAATGGGTTTTCCTCCGTGTCTCGCCTTTGAAGTTACCGACTCGATCGGACGGGCGACGATAAGCAACCATAGGCCACGACGGGCGCGACCGGTCCTATGGCGCGTTGGCTTGTCCTGGCGCGGCCGAGCCTGTTATAAAACGCGCCATGAGACCCGAGCTTTACAGACACCGGTGCCTTCTTCTTATTCTCCGGTCCCACGGCCTGTCGCCACAGGCCACACCAAGCCGCGCCACGCCTGTTAAGGCATGTGCTTACAATCGCGCCAAACGCTGAGCCGTTCCCACGGCGTGTGTTGGCTCGATGTAGCCTGTCGTTACCACCATTCCAATATGTTAAGTGACAAGGAACACATTTCACTGCTGCATGTGCAGCCGCACGTATGCGGTCGAAGATAAAATAAAAGAAAACCGATGCTTCCGTACAGCCCGCGACAGGCTTCCCCGCACCTCGAAGCGCCCTTCCGCGCCTCGCTTTTAAGTTACCGACTCGCGATGGATCGGACGGGTGACCACAGGCAACCACAGACCACAACGGGCGCGACCGGTCCAACGTACCATTATAAAATCTTTTGAATGCTACACTTTGTTTACCATGACTTTATAAAATAATTTTTTTTCTTCAAAATTTACACAAATAACTTTTGAATTTGTAACAGCAAACTAAAGTATACTTAATAAGGATTACGTAAAAAAAAATCTTGCCAAAATCTGGCACTATGTCATAGCAGTACCTAAAAATGTCTACAGATTAGATATTAAGTAGTTCTTCCGTGATCATGGCGCTTGCAACAGCGCCGAAATATCGGAAACTCATAACAAATAAAGGACATGGTAAATATCCCGAACATTATAATATTATTCAGTTAAATGACCATGACAATTTTAAAAACTATAATGTAAATGTATATGTCTACAGAGGTGTCGATTTTATCATTTTCAAAATACAAATTTTGATGACTGAACCAATACTAATATATACCGTCGTCATCTTGTTGCAGCTTGGCGATGATTTTCGGGACCTGTATAAAAAAATAAAAACTTGAGTGTTTCATAATAAAATTCATAATTCATAAATCATTTATTGCGAATACAGGTACAGTTAAAAGGTGTTAATTACAGTAAAGGTTTTAGGTCGCCATATTCTGCTATGGAGCATGCAATACATTTTGTTTCTTAAAATCTACATATTAATTAAATTAAATTAGTCTCATTAAATAATTAAACAATTCAACATTATATAGCCTTGCATTCCAAAAACTATTTATTTATATATATATTAAAAATATTTGCGTTACCGTATGTTGTGTGATGAGATGTCTCTGAATTTCCGATTGGAACGAGTAGTGGTGAACCTTTTTAACTTGCAGGCGTTCTATAGTCAGTCGAATTAACATTTAAAATTGGCAATAAAAATTGCTCGAAGCAAAGAAAGCGCTTTTCATTCGATCAATAACCAAATAAGAAGAAACGTCTCACATTTAACAAATGACGCATTATATTCTATTTTGCCGCTTGACATTACAAGACTATTGGTATTAGTAGCAATATCAATTAAGATTACCCTGTAATAACTAATTGAATTAGGTATTTTCACAGCCTTGTGTCCTATTTTTAGGGTTCTGTAGCCAAAATAGTAAAAAAACTCTTGATAGTTTCGTCCAGCCATCCATCCGTCCGTCCGTCCGTGTGTCACAGCCATTTTATAAAAACACTAAGGTTTCTAAGAAAATTTTTTGATTATGTCAATATTTTCGGAAATAAACGCTCCATATAAAACAGAAGGGGAAGGGGTAAAATAGAATATTTTCTAAACCGTAAAAACTCAAAATTTGCAAAAAATCACGAAAATAACTTTAATAAGTACTGGAAGTATTTAAGAAATACTAAAATTATTTTCAACATAATCGAAAGCACCGTTTTTGAGTTATTATCGAAAAACTGTGCTTCTCAACAAAAGAACGTAAACGCTATGAAGATATGCTCTTTTGGCTGCGGAACCCTACATTGATCATGGTCCGACATGCTCTTATCATTTCATGTTGCTCCCTTTTAAAGTTAATTTTACTTAATTTTTCGGGTGCAATTTTCGGGTGGTCACATGCCGATGGGTGACATTGTTGGTATATTTGCATACATTATGTTTATTAGGCAAAATATTCATGGGACTAGCTGCTCATTTTTAAGGTAGGAATCATCTTTACCTTTTATAATTGTAAAGTTGAGGTGTTTTGAGATAATACATTCCATTATTTTTTCATTAGCACATGTTTACGATTGTCATGCTCTCTAAAGTTTTATTGCTTGTTGTCGTATTGACAGAGAAGAAAGACCTGGCGTCATTCTCTTCTCTCAAAAAATATGGTTGAGGAGAATGATGGCTTGTCCGTGCGTAATGATCGTCAACAAGTGCTACTTGGGGTGACAGGTCGCGTTGCTTTAGCGCTCTTAATTCATTCAATTATAATTTACTTACTTCTTTTTTAAGATTTAAGAGATTGCTAAACAATGTGTTCACAAATTGCCTTTTTTTATTTTTTATTTAAAAAAACTTTATTGCACAAAATACAAAGTAAATGTACAAAAGGAGGGCTTAATGCTAAAAGCATTCTCTACCAGCCAACCTTTGGGTGATGCAGAGATGGGAACAGGTAGGTGCAAATTTAGATGAGATTTGATGTGATGCCTTTAACCTTTTTAAACACACTATTTGTACCAATGATGATCCCACATACCATACTGTTCGTAGAAAACAATTTAAAGTTAGACAAAATAATACTTTGTTATTTTATATCCAAATTTTATTACATTTAATTTATAACAACTTTGGTGATTAAAAAAAGAGGTTGAGTTTTAACATGTCGGCAAACTGGACTTCGGTAACACATTTTTTGGCTTTCTATTACGTTTATACATCATGTATGTAATCCAAATGAAGTAAAGATTTTGACTATACACTATTAAATAATATACTTAACCAATATATTCTATTCATTTGATATTTTTTTCAGGTGAGTCAGAGTTTACAACGCACTTAATAAAATCCTTCGGTTTGAAACTGCATATGCCTTTCAGTCCCGATTTCTTCACTTTTTCGTTCTTATGATTTGAGCACAGTTTTCCAGTGAAATCCCGTACTCCAGCTAAGTTATCTTTTCCAATAAAGCACTGTGGAAACAATGTTATATGAGAAAACTATCGCTGGTGAAAATGTCAAGGTCAAAAATGTGTACAAATTAAAGTGCCACAAATGCTAGCCAAATGGATGATGGATCCAAGAGATCCATTGAACCAAGAGACTTGTTTCAATGAGTTATATTATTTTCTATTTTATGTTTCAAGATGTCTTTCATTAAAATTTACAAAATTTTATTAATGATTGATGATATTATGCTTATTCTATGTTATTATTATTGCATATCTGAATCGGAGGAGACCCTTGCCCTACAGTGCCTGGGACGTTTCCCTCTTCTAGATCCAGAGGTTTGGGCTGTGCGTTGATATTTTATAATAATAATATAACAATATTCTACCACATTCACACAGCGCCATCTAGTCCCTAAGTAAGCAATTATATTTGCTTGTGTTATGGGTACTGAACAACTGATATACTACTTAAATACATTTTTTTTTTTGTAAATACATACATATTATAGATAAATTACACCCAGACACAGAACAAACCTTTATGCTCATCACACAAAGATTTGTCCTGGGTGGGGATCGAACCCACGACCTCCGGCTTAGCAGTCAGGGTCACTAACCACTAGACCAACAGGCCAGTCAGCCAGATATTGATATGATATAGAATTTTTCAAATCAGACTAGGAGTTCCTGAAATCCTATCGTTCAATCAAACAAACAAACAAACTCTTCAGCTTTATAACATTATAAGTATAGATTACTGTTACCTATTTGAGTGACTTAAACTTACCTTCTCTATAAAATCTTGGAAAGCTTTCAATATGTCACAGAATAGCTCACGAAGGCCTGTTAGTATGCTGAAATAAATGGATCAATTAATTAATAATATTTAATTGGTCCCCACAACAAGACAACGCAGTAGACGCGAATGCCAATTTATTGTCGAATTATTAAATAACTCTGGTAGACAATGGTTGGAATAGATCTAAGTGGTGGTCTTCGGACTAAATATTTTTATTTTCCTTTATTGGGATAATAAACAGTTCCTTATTATACTATACATAATTTTATAACTAAAGAGATGTAAACATATATATATAACCCACACCATTATCCATAGAATGAGTACATATACAGAGTGTCCCGAAACTCAACGTCAAGCGGCTACTGGGCGATGGTATAGGCTGTGTAGAAGCAATATCAATCAAAGTTTTTACGCCGAGGGTTTGCAGATCCGAGTATAAGATATTAATTTCAGCTTTATACCTCTACGCGTTCTTGCGAAAAATATTCTTGACAGACGGACAGACAGACAGACGGACAACGGATCCTATAAGGGTTCCGTTTTTTTTTCTTTTTGAGGTACAGAAGCCTAAAAATAAAAAAATACTGAACCAAGTGACATGGATTTTCTTTTTTCAGAACGAGTACACTATACCATCGCCCAAAAGCCGCTTGAGGTTGAGTTTCGGAACATCCTGTATATGGAGAGTTAAATTTAGTGCGCAAACTGAAGCTAGGCTTAAGGAACGAATAAGGCTTAGAATTTAAGTACTACTTAGTTACACCTAGTTTTAGAATCTCAATAGTCAATGATGAAATATATAATACTTCTCTTTTTAAAAGAAAACTTAAGGCCTTTTTATTAGAACAAAATTACTACTCAAATTTCATTAAATTTAATTGCCTATATTTGAATTCATCAATTCAAATATAGGCAATTAAATTTAATGAAAAGATAGTCTTATAAATTTAATTTAATTCATATTGTATTAATGTATTATTTGTATTTGTATTGTACCTAGTTAATAATATATGTCTTATGTAATTAATTTAATTTAATGAATAGATAGTAATTAATATTCAAACACAATTATTATTGTTCATGAATAAATAAATAAATATTTAAATTTCATAAAATCATAAATTAAGTAGGTGGTACGAAGTTCGCCGAGACAGCTAGTCTTAGACATAATAATAAAAATGATTAACTTTTGAACACTAATGGAGCGACAAGAACAGACGTTCCCTGGGTGCCGACGGCTAAAGCCGACAAAAACACAAGTTAAAGATAATAAATTATTACTTTTATATGTTTTATTTCCTAGATTGGCGTACGTACGTAAGTTGTTTCTTGTCTAACGGTACGCGCTCCGTCTCTTTTGACAAGCAATTCTAATCAAACAGATTTGGAAACTGAAAAACTATAAACTTCTTAAAGTTGGTTAAAAATGGAAATAAGTAAGGAGTTAGTGTTAAATTCAAATACAAACCAACGAATTGGGCGATAAATAGCGCAAATAACAGTGAGACACGTTTTTTTCTCTTCATTTTCACATAAGGTATCCAGGGGCAGGCACTGAAAGATAAGAAAATGTAACTTTTGTGCAGAAAGTTTACACCAAAGTCACTGTCAGAGTTAATGCTCAATTAGTTTATCACCCCACGATAAATTAATCACCTCACAGAATATTGCAGCACGTAAAAAGACTTAATCGATGAATTGCAGTTCTAATTAAAGACTAGTCTCCAAAACGTCTATCTATTAAATTTTAGTATAGACAAAGTTTTGACATTCCAATCGTTGTGTTCCAATACCCTACCACTTCAGAACACTCTTTGTGCATCATGTTTTAATTTATACAAAACACGAATTTTCAATTCTTCAAATCATCTTGCCTGAGGAAATCTAAAAAGTACGTAGTTACACATATCAGTATAAATGGGTCGGCACAGTCAGAAATACTACCTTCCTATAGAATATCGACGCTAAGTAGCAGTATGTAATTTATCATGCTCTTGCGTGTCTTCCTGTAAGTTCTACGTAAAAAGTACAGCGAGAGATGTTCTGTTTCGATATCCAAAAGTCGAGTGGGCCAGACAGCATACCAGCAGTAGTCCTTATACAATGTTTCCCTGAGTTGTGTCCCGTGTTGACGCGACTTTTCGCGCTTTCTTATCACATCATCAGGTGGGTCGCTTGCTTGTCAATGAAAACCTCATTACATGAAACAACATCATACTTACTAAGAATACAACAATTACTCCAATGAAGAAAGCGGCCATACAATTTTTAACTCGAACTGCAAAGTTGAAGTCAAAAATAAGTACAAAGTATTTTAACATGAACTTTTTTTAGATATAATTATATAGATTACTTTGTTATTATATCTTGGACATTTTACTATTTGAAACTATAATCCAAGGTGCATTTGTTAATTAGTTCTTATCTGAAGAATATAATGTACATAACACAGAACGATTGTTTGCAGCTGCTTGCCTACAAGCGGGCTTTTTGTTACCCTCTCTATAATGGCCAATATATCGAAGATCACACAGTGCGGAGTTAAGTAATTAGGCATGATCGCTCATCATTGAACGTGATCATTGCCCATTACGAAGAAGGGCCAGTAGATATCTGCTTTGCTAACGAATAAATTATAACTGCATCTGAAGTTCAGAGAATAAAAGATGTTAAGTGGCTTGCTTTACGTGCATATTTCTGTGACCAGTATAATGTAAAAATACGTCGTTGATTCTTTTTTTCTAGCAGGCTATGTAGGCTGGTAGAATGTATTTGATTTGTTCACTAATCAAAGCTGCTTTTGAACAGAGTAAACAAAAATTAGGCTAAATATAGACTGGCAAGAATTGGTCGCTGAGGATGGCCTTAGGAGAGCTCTATGCTTAAAATTGAAGTCTACAATTCTGCGTATGGATGAAGATAATGATGATAGGGTAATTTCAAGGGATATAAAATGGCACATTTTCCATAATTATGACAAAGGCGTGTTACATCTATCGAAAATCTAGGTTAAATAATATAACACTTATTAATTTTTTTTAGATGGTAGAACTTGAAATCTTCTCCATATGGGCCTTAAAAAATCTGAATAAAATGTACTAGAAGTGCATGAAAAAAATACTAAACTGCACAGGTGGATAGCAACTTGTTTGTTTATTGCCAAAATGCAAAGTGATTTTAATATTTGTTTGACTACTTATGGTAAAATCTTAGATAGTTTAACTAGACTTGACTGGCCTGTTGGTCTAGTGGTTAGTGACCCAGACTGCTAAACTGGAGTGTGTGATGAGCATAAAGGTTTGTTCTGTATCTGGGTGTAATTTATCTATAATATGTTTGTATTTACAAAAAAACATGTATTTCAGTAGTATATCAGTTGTTTAGTACCCATAACACAAGCAAATATAATTGCTTACTTTGGGTCTAGATGGCGCTGTGTGGATGTGGTAGAATATATATATATTTAACCTTCGAATAAGATATGATATAAATTTTAATATATAACTAACTACGAATATTTTACAAGCCGGCACAAATTGTCACACCACTCTCTTAACATTCATGTGACCACATACAAACACGTTCATTAAAACATGTCTAGACAAGTTTCAATCTCGCTATTATGTTCAACGACGAATGATCTCATGCAAGAAGGACGTGTTGCAATTGACCAGATAAAGAATTACGTGAGTGAATATTAGGAAAAATGGTGTTTGCCAGAGAATCGATCACATTCTTAAGAGAATGTGCCATTTAATTTTTATTTATTATATTTTTATTACACTATACATAATATATATTTTACTATTACCAAAATTACTTATGCACTTATTTCAAAATTTAGTAAATATTTAAAAACTTAAAAATCACATTACGGCAATAAATTAGCATGACTTATGCATAACGTATGCATAGTGTGTGGACATTATTATGGTTATGAGATTTTTCTTACATCTGTTCGTACGAGACGTATTGGAAAAGCAATGGCCACTTCCTTACCCACACGCAAGCTGTTTATTTCTTCAGAAATGTCACAAGCAATAATAATAGAGCAGAATTTGTCTTACCGAAGACTTGAGGAAGAAAGACTACTAATGAAAGCATTGGGAGCTAGTCTTAAAATTTTGAACGAGAAGTTTGCCCGTATACAAAAAGCATGTAGACCAGACCGAAACAAATATCTCCAAAATATATGGGCAGAAGTCGATATTCACGCTAACACCAACGAAGCAACCTACATTAGAGGATTAGATCGGTCACTAAAACATTATCATCCAAAACTTGGGCTGTAGAGAACTGTCGAGGCGAAACACTAACGGATATAGATGCTATTTCTGAAACATGGGCACAATACTGCGAACTCTTACTCTTATGAGGTGGCTCTACGAAAACGGAACAGCATCCGTTAGAACAGACGTAGTGCTATCGCACCACTTTCAGTCTAGTGCAGGGTTTAAAGGGTGTATTATATCAACGCTTCTGTTCAATTTAATACGGAGCTTATAATGAAAATTACTCTAGAGAATTGGATGGACGGAGTCAATATTGGAGGTCAGAACATCAGAAACCTGCGAACAGACCATACCACTCTATTTGAAATCAGTATCCACAAAATGGAAGAGCTTCTTAGCAAAATGGAGCGCATTAGCCTTGAATTTGGCCTCAAAATAAATCACAGTAAGACAAAGATGGTGATTGTCGATTGTGCAAATAACAACTCGAGAGGTCACACAAATTGCGGATTGTGATATTGTTTAATCTTACCTCTACTTGGGTGATTTCAAACAACGGAGAGTGTATTGCCGAAATTAAATGGCACATGGCTAAATTGGCTAAAAGTCAGTCATAGGTAAGCGGAAGAAAGTATGGGGCAACTGAAACATTACTAAGATCATGAAAATCTGATTTGTCAGGGCACTCATGTTCCATAGGTATACTCCCTTTAACGGATGATGGTACAAATTTGCTTTTGTCTCAATAAATTGCCCATCTCTATGAACTTGACATTTCCATATCCATAATAAAATTACCATATCACCATTTCACATAACCATGATTGTTAACTTTACCGAATAGGTAATATTCTTATTAGGGAATTCCTGAAAACAAAGGTCTTAATAGTGTCTTCCTCAGATTGAAGACAACGTCTGTTCACCAAACTGTATTTATGCTTAACAGTTAGATAGCTCAAAAAAAAATATTTTTTCAATCATTACCACATCTCGAAAAAAAATTGGAGACTGTATCAAATAAATTCATACAGTCGTCTTCATCGTCGTCACAACATGGATCACAATCATCACAATCTCCTCTCCTGAATAAGTTGCGCATTTTGCCATCTATTTCATCATGTTCATAACTTCAGTACCTAATTTCATTATAATTCATTTGTAGCACTGAAAATTATTATTGGTATTGAAGCCTTTCATAGTTAAAATTGTATGACAGAGTTCATATTGTTTTATTAATTTAATACTAGGGATTTTTATTTTGTAGAAACATTTTGGTTGAGGTGACATTGGTGACATTGGTGGTAGCACGTGGTAAGGTGACATTATGGATATCATAGATACATTCAATACATTAATGCATTGACATCAAGAATGACACCTTAGTATCCATAGTCGTTAAAAATTTACGTACAAAACTTTTTTTGAAGATAATTAATGTATATAATATAATAATAATAATATTCTACCACATTCACACAGCGCCATCTAGTCCCAAAGTAAGCAATTATATTTGCTTGTGTTATGGGTACTAAACAACTGATATACTACTTAAATACTTTTTTTTTTGTAAATACATACATATTATAGATAAATTATACCCAGACACAGAACAAACCTTTATGCTCATCACACAAAGATTTGTCCTGGGTGGGGATCGAACCCACGATCTCCGACTTAGCAGTCAGGGTCACTAACCACTAGACCAACAGGCCAGTCAAAAAAATAGATACTTAATGTTCTATGGAACAATTGAGAATATTTTTTCTTTTTATGTCCCAGTGCGAAGACGTCAGTTCTATAGAACAAATGGGAACTACCCGTAATTGTCTTTATAAGATCGAAATATGCTAATGTGTCGAACTGTTTTTCCTAAATCCGAATTGTATCTACCTTACGTTAGTATGTTACGTAATCTATACGTTTTGATTTCCACGATCGTCAAAATATGCAAATATGGAGCATAAACGGTTATATCGTTTGATTGCGTTTACTTAGAGCTCTAATGTTTTTTACTGCCCCAAGGACAAGCTGAAATTAATATTAATATTACAAAGTATTCATATTAATTTCAGCTTGATACCTTTATGCGGTCCTGCAAAAATAGGGCTTGACCACAGAATAAGTAATAGTACTGCTTGACAGACGAACAGACAGACAACGGAGTTTTTCTATAAGAGTTCCGTTATTTCCTTTTGAGGTACGGAATCCTAAAAATTACACTTGTCGTTCGGTAAGGGCAACTGGTAGTATAACAGCTGGGCTTATCAATCACAGAAAATACACAAAATCGATAAAAGTATTTATTTTTGAATCTTCAAACATTACAATTATGTGCCGATATTTCGCGTTTTCGGAAAATTCTCTCTTGGGGTAAAAACTACATTTCATTATCAGATACTTTATAAGTGTCGTCTGGTATTTCTATCGCTTCAATTTCCGCCTCTGAAAGATTTTCCATTCTTGGTAATCCAAGAGCACCAAATAGATCAGGTAACCTCTTGAGCTGTGACCAAAATATTATTATTACTACTTACTCAACTCAATATTTTATTCTGCATTCATAATTCATTTATTTCACAGGAGCATTCACAGCAAAGCTATTATTATGTTGAGAAAATTATTTTTATATTTTTTTTTTTGCTGCCACTATTTTTCGGATAACCTGTTACATTCTTGTGACTTTTATAAGTGTTACCTTGTAACCTAGATGAATAAACGAGATTTCATTTCATTTCATTTCATATTTTACTATAACAAGGGTATTAAAAACAGAGTAATTTAATAAAATATTTGGACTTACTTCACTTATGCTATAAAGTGTATTATCGTAGACTTCCAATAATTGCCTCACAATATATTCTATCATACTGAAATATTTAAAAATATATTATTGTCACTTTACTACAAAAATGTTGTAGAACTTTATAATTACACTAGTGGTTGCGCGGGGCTTCGCTCCAGTCCCTTTTGTTTGGTCACTGGTCATTTCAACACAACAACACACCGTTCTTTACTTTTTTTTTTGCCCACTGCTCAGCTTCTATTAGCCATAGCTTGATGATATAATATAGCCTATAACCTTCCGCGATAAATGGGCTACCCAACAGTAAAATATTTTTTCACTAGTAGTTCCTGAGATTAGCGCGTTCCAACAAACAAACAAACAAACTCTCAATAATATTAGTAGTAGTAAAAAAATAGATAATAATAACTAGAAGACGCGCGGGGCTTCGCTTCCGTCACTTTTGATTGGCTGTAGCGTGATGTTATAGCCTATAACTTTCCTCGATAAATGGACTATCCAACACTAAAATAATTTTTCAAATCGTACCAGTAGTTCCTGAGATTAGCGTGCTCAAACAAACAAACAAACCCTTCATTTTTATAATTTACGTACATTTATTACGTACTCTTTTGTTATTTACGTCATTATTAAATGATTGGGTTTTTAAATGCCGACAACGCGCATGTGATATTCCAGGCGACCATTACATAGGCTACGGTAACCTCTTCAGCAGACAGGTCGTTCGATCGTGGTAGAAATTGTGCTGTACAAGTTTCATCATGTTCGTATCTACCATTTCTTCCTACCTAAGATTTATTATAGTAGAAATCAATTTAGTAATTATAATTTTTATATAAATGCTAAACATGTTTTTCGGTCTTTTTAGTGTGTTGCTTATCTGTTGATTTTTTGCATTCGGGTCATTTTAGATTTTTAATTGTATTTACTTGTTAATTTGGATGATTACACATTGACACACAAAACACACATCAAATGTTTATTTTGTCTGATGGCTATAGTCTAGTTGTACTACATTTTTCGCCATTTATAAATTTCTTAAACTGAACCCCTATGTCGCTGAATACCATATACTTAAAAGAATACATTCGCAAAACATCATATTCTCATAATATCATATTCTCATAATATCATATTCTCATAATATCATATTCTCATTGTTGTTTTAAGTCAAGCAGTTATTTGGAAACAAATATTTAGTTAATAGGGGTACCGTACCTTAACAGAGGATCAAAAGTTGCATGTAACAACTGAATTATGACGTTCGATTCTGAATAGTCTTGACCATAAGTTAATTTCGATCCAGATGCTATGAACTGAAAGTGAGAAATTATAAGTTTTAATATTTTTTCTTCTGTTTATCCAGTTATTTAAAGGTGCCATTTCTGTCTATTTGGCGTTACTGCGGCCCAAACTTAGTAAGTAAGTAAGCATTTATTTGTTTAAACATAGTGTACAAAAAAATGTAAGATGGTAAAAGTATGTAGTTTCATATGTTCAGCCCGTGTTGGGCGTACAAATTAGGTTTACATTATTAATTTAAATACTTAAAATATAATTTTTAAAATAACATTTTCATTTTCTACAATCACTAAATAATTATAATTAAATGCGTACAGAAATAATCAAGTCAATTGTTAAATTATAATTCAAATGTCAAATAATAGGTATAAGCAAACTAAATACAATTCAAATGTCAAATAATTTATGCAAACTAAATACAATTCAAATGTCAAATAATTTATGCAAACTAAATACAATTCAAATGTCAAATTAAATGTATGACAAGATGCAATTCCAATAATATTATTCCATTGTAATTTCATTCAAAAAATCTGATACAGTATAATAGGCTTTCAGTGTTAAAAAAAAAAATTAAGTTTTTGTTTAAAATTTTGGGTATCAAGATTCTGCAGCCAATGCATTTATGATAATCGTCAAGCCAACATTGCATCGGTCTTTCTACGCTTTTATTGCCTACTTGGCCTCTATTCAATCACCTACCCCACCAGCTATCCAGCCTGCCATATCCTGCTACAGATGAAAATAGATTATGGTCCAGGCCCACATAATAGAAACACTTCTTACACCAAGTTAAAAGTTTTTTTTAAATTATTACAATCAATCTAAAACTTGGTATAAGAAATTTTACAAAATAGACTAACCAAAGCAACAGTTATAGCGCACGCGCCGAAAATTGTGAGACACGTTTTCATTTGCTGCGAACGCCTTCCTGAAAAATAAAATATTAAACGCGTGCATGAGAGACTGTAAGACCAAAAGTAATGTGTCTAGCTTTGGAAATTTATCAATTCAACTATCCAAAAGAGTTTTCATCTTAGCTATCACAATATCATTTACTCTCGTATATGGCAGTGGACGTCTACAAGTCTGAAATTCTTTACTTGACACAAGGCTAAGCAAGTAAGCACCCTATATAGTTGCAATAACTACTGCATTACTCAATATTATAGCAGAACATCCTTTTTAATTGGTAATCGTACCACAGATGATTCTTTAAAAAAGGCCACTAAATGCAATAAGATTATAAATAATTATGAATTATGTAAAACATGTGAGTTTAATTTGTCCTATTGAGTCATTTAGCGTGTCTATACCAAGGAGCTCACATACCTTATCTAGCTGAAATGCTTACGGGACGATATTATAAAAGCCACAAATCTTTTTTCCAAGAAGGATTAGCCGTTATGTGGCACTGAAAGGAAAAAAAAATCTTCGGCTTCCAGTGCAGCTGAGCACACTCGTCTAAATGCTGTGGGTTAGGAGAAAGCTAACACATAATGAGAATGGGAATACTCACTACGTGAACTTTTTTCTCAAAGATGTTTAAATAGTATTTTTATATGAATGCTAAACAAGTAATGGAAAAATTCAAACCCACGACGGGACTTGAACCGCGATTCCATGTGCAGTGCTCTGCCTACTGAGCTACGTGGGTGGACGTATGTAACGAGAACGTAAGGATAAATTCGCTCTCAGGGACGTCCGCCCGCGTAGCTCAGTAGGCAGAGTACTCTGCACTGCACACGAAATGGCAGAGTCGCGGGTTCAAGTCCCGTCGTGGGTTAGAATTTTTGTATTTCTTGTTTAGTATTTATATAAAAATAAAAATGTTAAACCAAAGCAAAAAAAATTGCTTAATATTTAATGTGTAAATAGTATCTACATGTCCCATGTTTAAAACGAACTAGTAAAGAGGGCAATATCCACCGTGTAGTAGAGTAGGTAAGCATTCCAGCTAGATAAGGTGTATAAGTTCCTTGCTCTACATATACTCCTATCCAGTAATGTTGTACTAACTAATGATTTTGCCGCCATAAAACAAAATCAGTATTTCTATATTCTGTCTCTATTACTGTGAACGTTCTGAGGAAACCCATATTATATTCTAGAAGAAGTTCGAAGGATATGTCTAAATCAACAACCCGCGTTAGACTCTAAACCCCCTCAGCTAACTTAGTAGAGAGAAAACAGTGTGTCCAGTTAGTGGTACATTAATGTGTTATGATTATGACATGAGTATCGACCTCTTGGCTCGTTACAGTGACAGTAACGACTATCACAGTAGTCCATACTTCCACTTCACTCGTTGCAATATTCTCAATTTCAGTTCGTTTTTGCAAGTTATCATTTCTGGTTACAAATATCTTGAATATTTTTATAAAACATCTTAATGTAATTTAAGGGCACATGCAGCAAACTTATGAGTACTGTTATCCATTGAGTTTTTTGTTATGTTTGGCTTTAGTTTCATTTGCAAGCTTTTTTTGTGAATCTGCTCTATTTGTTGAGTTTCTGACAAAGCGATGTGAAGTGTAGGTTGACATTAGTTGTCAAAATGGGTCATTATTACAAACTCCTTGTCGATAATCCCCGAAGCACCTTTAACCAAAGAGAATATAACCACTTCGTTTTAAATTACCATCAACATGTTTAATGCCACCTTCTTGCATTGTACCCACTGTTCATACCCATATCGTAGAATCGTTCTTATCAAGAAAAACCAACAATTGGTTTTGATATTTAGATGCAATCATTGTCAACAAATATTCATAATATCGTAGTAGAAGATGTCCAAGTAAAACTTTTATATTGGCCACTTAATTGCTAAGATTTTATTTCCTCGAGAAATGAAGTTAGTCTCTAAATTGCACCCGTCAATGCCCCAAACATTTCTTCCGATCTTCAGTTAATAACTACATACCTACGAAAAAGCAGCACTAGCTCTAACACCTATTCAGCATATTCGTAGAAACTGAGCTGTGTAACCAGATTTGTATTAGACAATTCGAGTTGAGTTCCTACATTACATTATCTAACATTACGCATTACACCCATCTGGACCAGGCTTACGGTAAGCATGTGAACAGCTAGCCGTCATTCGACCTAGCCACCGTCGGCGCGCTGACTGCCCGAGAGTGAGGTGATCCGGCGATCCTACGAATTTGATGTAGTAAGCGGATGCCCATAAAAGAAAGAAGTAAGAAATACTAACCACACGAGGCTAGGCGGTGTGTGCCCGGTGCGAGGTGAGTCTGATGCGCTGTGTCCTTGTTTCTTTGCAGTCATAAACATGTACAAGTTCTGCTCATCTATCTGATGAAAGTGCTGTATTTACAACATCAATTTAAGTAAACTTTTATTCGATTAATGTTATGAACATATCTTAAACAATTTTAAAGCGCATTCATTAGTTTTGCCGACAGAAACATACAATTCGTTTCGCAGCTTACACCTTATAAATGTTAATTCCGGTATATCTAATACATCTTTGTTCAGATAATTTATTACAACAGTGTAGTATCTTTTAAATCTGATATGGGCAGAATGGTTTTCAAAAGTTGTTTTCAAATCTAATCCCATGACCTGAAATCATAATAAATAAAACAAATTAGTGTCAATCAAACAAATATAATACAACAACCAGCTCAAACAAACAGGCAACTGCAAAATATATTCGACTGAAATAAGTACGAGTATGTATATCATCATTTATATCACACTGGTGTGTAGTCTGCCGTCCCACTCAAGTGGAATTCGATTCCGTGACCAGTTATTAATTTGTTTTCTCAGCATTAGAACCTCTTTGTATTAAATATCATAGATATTGTTTAAACAATAATTGAATAATGTTTTCTCCGCTCCACAAGGTTTCTGATTTTAAATAACATTAAAAAACTAAACTTTTTAAACCAGAATCATCATCATCGATGCTGTTCCTGAAGACTTCGAGGAAAAAGCTTCTTTGCCACGACTATATTCGACTTAGTCGAATAAAGCGCAATCGGAAAGTCCAATTTGCGTGCAACTGGGGTGATGTACGGGGCAATCTCTTCCCTCAAACCCACCACTGCAACTCCTATAAGCCCGGATTAACAGCGATGATGCCTAGCAAACACCAAGTAATATAACTCGCAGTCCCAGGGAATTCATAACCTTTCATATTTTAAATTCATATTATCATTTGTACTTTGTAGCGCCTTCAATAAACATCCACCTGCAAGAAAAGAGCTCGTTTCCTATCCATGGAAAGAGTTATTTCAAATTACTAATTAAACATTGTAATATAAACTAACCAGGAGTAGAAGACCAATGCTGATTACGACCAGAAAAATAACGATGATTGCGACTAGGCGTTTGAAAGGGCAAAATCTCTTGCGCCATCGTGGTAGTACCGCTACTGAAAAGTCAAAAATGGGTTGACATAGCAAGCATGTACAATGTATCCTTGAAAGCCATTACAAAAATACCCTTCCACAGCATAAGCGCGATGACTGAACATGACAACTAGAAATTCTCATTTATGGGTGATCCAACGTCAATACTCCTCTCCCGCTAGCCCAGCTCCTTGTCGAGATACTCGAATTTAAAATTTAAATTAAATTGAATTCAGCGCTGAAAATAAAACCCAATTTGTATTTGTAATTCCGTGGATACAAGTAAAATACAGTGTGTATAAATACGCATCTCATATAAATATTGGCCATTTATATATAATATTCATAATGTAATCCATTAAATCTATTATTTATTTATTTACTTGTAATTGTCCAAATCCAGAAGTTAGGATAAGGTACAATGATATCGTCTTATTACTTATCTAATACATATATATATATCATCATCATCATCATATCAGCCCAAGGACGTCCACTGCTGAACATAGGCCTCACCTAATTTACGCCACTGCAAACGGTCCTGTGCCGCCTGCAACCAACGGCCGCCCGCCACCCTGACCAGGTCGTCGGTCCATCTGGTGGGGGGCCGTCCCACGCTGCGCCTTCCAATACGTGGCCGCCACTCGAGAACCTTTTTCCCCCATCGGCCATCAGTTCTACGAGCTATGTGCCCTGCCCACTGCCACTTTAGCGATGCGATTCGGTGAGCTATGTCGACAACTTTAGTTCTCCTGCGGATCTCCTCATTTCTGATTCGATCACGCAGGGAAACTCCGAGCATAGCTCTTTCCATGGCTCGCTGGGCGACAGTAAGCTTTCTAATAAGGCCAATAGTTAGCGGCCACGTCTCAGTTCCGTAAGTCATCACTGGCAACACACATTGGTTGAAGACTATATATATATATAATATATATATATAGATGTATATATATTATATATATATCTCTTTTCTAATACAGAGAGACTAAACTAAATAGAGTGGATTGTGAACACTTTTTACTCTCGATTCTACTCACAGTATTAAACACTAAATCTCGGTGGTTTAACTTTCATATCATTTATTATATAAAACAAATTTTGGGCCCCTACCTGGGGCAACGCATTAGCCTTGCCATCCAACGCGGTAATGCGGCTAGCCTTTTGGGTACGTTTCCTCAGGAATCTGACCTCAATCAGATATACTATTCATTGGATTTTTTTTTAATAGGTTAGTTGTGATTTTTAAGTTAAGATGTAAATATTTTATTGATTAAATTAATATACATAAAACAAATTCAATAGGTCAAACTTTAAGTATTTTTCTACAGTGGGGAAAGTAACTTTTTAGGTTTCCGTACCAAAAAGGTACAAAAAGAATCCGTAATTATCTTCTGTCTATCTATATGTTCGTCTGTCACAGCTTTATAATATCTCGGAATCTACTTGTGCTATCGACACGAAATTTGGAATAGTTGTAAACACTATTGACCTAACTCTATTCAAATTTAAAAACTTGGGAAAATATTTTTAATTTCTCTGCTATATATTCAAACAAACACTATTAGATCAAGTAAGGTATCAATTTAAAGGGCTTTGTTTTCACATTCTAAAATATATTTTATTTATTTTACGCCCCATGTTTTTGAGTTATGATCAAAATATTAAAAAAGACCATTCCCCTTCCTTATCTCTGAAGTTTGTGATTAGAAAAATATGAAGTAATTTCAATTAATAGGATGTTTATGTAATTATTACTTACAGGAAAAATAAAACGATGTGTGTAATTAGCACACTTTTTAGTACTCATTAAAAAAGCTCAAACGCATTACTAAATGTGTTTGGTGAACATAATGTTTGACATTGTTTCTTTTTTATTACCATAATAATACTTTTCTGTAATCCCTGATAGTACGGAAACCTCGGAGTGCGAGTCTAACTCGCACTTGACCGGTTTTTATTTAAATACTTTTTGTGTTCATGTGTGGGAATTGTCTGCTGTTGCCTTTTTAATAGGGCCTACATCCAGCAGTGGACGTTTTTGGGCTGATATGATATGAGGATGATATAAGGATTAGAATATGGATTACAGATTTGCTTTAGTTCGCAGTAAAAGCAAATACAGTTGCAGTGACACTCCATCACAAGGAGAAAGTTTGAAGTTCCATTTTATATCGTAAATGTTATGTGGCTCCAGCATTTTGTTTACAAAACATGGCAGTAGTGGACCATGCTATACAATTTAATTTAACTACATTGTGTATTATTTTGTATTCTGTTGTGAGATGTTAAGGTTGACAAATTTAATGTCATGTCAAAATTGTACCAAAAACAAAATGAGGTGATTTGCATCAACTTTGAGAATACGAGTTTATACCTCATTTCATTTTTGGTACACTGACAAAGAATAAGTAGGGTGATATTTTGTGGTCGATGGCATGGTTATCCACAGGATCTATAATTTTTTAACTCTCCTTGCTGCTCCTGCTTGGGGAGAAGTTCTTATCTTGACACTTGCAGCACCATGTCGCCCTCTTTGTGACGTCATTACTGCACAGAAAGCTGCGTTAGACCGGTAGTTCCTGAGATTCTAGCGTTAAACCAAACAAACAACTTCTAGAGCTTTACAATATTAATGTAGATACTAGAAGTAGCACGGGGTTTTGTTCCCGTCGTTCTTTATTTGGCCATTGCTCAGCTCCCATTGGCCGTAGCGTGATGTTTTATAGCCTTTAACCTTCCTCGATAAATAGACTATCCTATACTAAAAGAATTTTTCAAATTGATTCAGTAGTTCCCGAGATTACCCCATACAACGTCGAAACAAACACAATCTTCACCTCTTTATAATATTAGTATAAATTATTATACCAAGAAATATCATATGATCAGCCATCGTTAAAAGTTGCCCTTGTTATCACTATTATCATCATCATCATCATCATCAATGCAACACATAAAAGTCCCACTGCTGGGCATGGGTTCCTCCAAAGAATGTGAAGGAAATTTAGCCTACCACCACGCAATGGGTTGCTATTGTTATAATTATACATATAGTCGATATTTCAGAGTAGCCTGTTGGTCTAGTGGTTAGTGACCCTGACTGCTAAGCCGGATGTCGTAGGTTCCATTCCCACTCAGGACAAATGTTTGTGTGATGAGCATGATTGTTTGTCTGGGTGCGATTAATCTATAATATGTAGTTTTTAAAAAAAATGTTTTGAACTAGTATAACAACATAATTCAAGCAAATATAATTACTTAATTTGGGACTAGATAGCGCTGTGTGAATGGGCCAATAGATCCATTCACACAGAGCCATCTAAGCATCCATCCAATATATTTAGGTACGAAACGATCAGCACACTTGGTGCGAACGAAAAATATGCGAATCCACGTATAGGCCTGTAAATGTGGTATAAAAAAAATATTATTATTTCTATGACTCGGCTACCTTTGCGTAATTTTGTGGCCTAAATAACTAAGTACAACGAGTACTATATGTATTTTAGCCAAGCTTTGAACCACTTTACGTCCCCAGTTTACCAACGGACCACTTGATACCGCATGTGTCGAAATAGTCGAAGGGACATTTTTGCAATATAAGCATAAGTTCTCATCAATCACGTTACAAACCTTTGAAATTAGGATTTCCACATTCATTATATATTATTTGCTATATAATAATATAATTGATATATATAACCCAAATACTTACTCGTCGCGATGAAACTCGGTAGTTCCCATTTGTTCTATGGAAGATGACGTCATTGGTCATTCACTATTTTGTACTATAGAACATGTAGTACTTATATTTCTCAAATTATTCTATGGAACAAGGAAAATGAGACCCCTTTAACCGCTTATCTACTGGCCACTAGAAAATAATTATTTATAGTGTTACTAGTGTGATCTTGGGAAACTAATGATTCCCATTTTGTTCTATGGCGGTAGAGTCGGGCGAAGAGCTAGTACGTTCTATGAACAAAAACGGAAAAAATTGTCTCATTTTGTCCAATGACGTCATGTTCCATAGAACAAATGGGAACTAGCGATGAAACTCAATTGGCCTTCTTATAGTACCTTACCTTTACTTTGCCTGTGTTCGCAATAAATGATTTGAATTTACCTTTACAACCACTCAGCTCCTATGATCACTATGTATACAGGATGGAATTTTGTAATGCCACGTGGAGGGAAAGTACTTTAAATACTAGAGATAGATAATTTTACTCAAAGGAAACATTCCTTTATTTTTAAAAAGAAATATAACTGCGTTTAACGATTTCCGAAAATTCAACCGTACCATACCCAGGAATCGAATCAGCTAATATTCCAAAAAATAATACCCTGAAGGAAAACGTGAAGGAAAACATCGTGAGGAAACCCACATACCCTAGAAGAAATTCTATGAGTATGTCTGATCGTGAGTGGATTATGGCCTAAACCCGTTAGAATAGATATATAGATTGCCACTTGTCTACCCTCCTGTATAGAATATAACAGGTATATGCTGCTGACATATAAAGAAAATTAATAAAAAAGAAGGAAAAAGTATTTATTTGGTGCTAGATAACAAACATAAATCCTTTGGTTTAGTTATCATCAGCAACTTCGCTGGCCTGCGGGTTGATGGATCAGACACAACCTACTAATAGAATTTCTCCTAGGGTATGTGGGTTTCCTCACGATGTTTTCCTTCACCGTTAGCAGATGGTAAGTCACTTGACTAGTACATATAAATACTTTTTCCTTCTTTCTTAATTTTCTTTCTATGTCAGCAGGGAACAGGTCTATTCTATACAGGAGGGTAGACAAGTGATAATCTATCCATCTATTCTAACGACATATCCGATTAGTACATTAATCACATAATATATCTATTAGGTGAGGCCTATGTCCAACAGTGGACTTCATTGGGCTTATATGATGATGATGATGATATCTATATGTCGTTAGAATAGATAATTATAATAGCTAGCTTGCAATTTAATAATAATAAAAATACATTTTATTATAGCACTAAATTAAATTACATTATTAGTCATTTATTCGCATTAGGGCATCTTATCAAACAAACCGTTCCACATTTAACACAATGTGGACAGACAGTGCCTGAAGTTGAAGGTTCGTTCTCCGATTCCTCTGAAATAGATTCTTGCGACTTTCGTTTGAGAATTGTTCTCGAAAGAAGAGAACGACTCGATGAAACAGCACTTTTTATATTAGTGAGTACACTGTTACTAATTTTTTTTTTTATACTTGATAGCCGGTGAAATTTTCGTTGCCGTTTAATGTTTAAAGAAGCGTACAATCCAGAGTCAGAAAAGATTTCTTTTGCTTTTGACACGAAGTGTTTGTAGTGTGAGCTAGTTTGAGTTGCGATCATTTGGAGTGAATGTTTTGATCGTGTTGATGAAGGAACTTTTATTACTTGTGAATGAGCTGATGATATTGGCGGTAGAGAAGTTAGTGAAAAATCGCTTTGTCTTGTAAAAATATCCCTTGACTGTCCTGGTAAGTCGGTTTTTCGAATAAAAAAATTATCACCATGAAATTCCATATACTGTAACAAAATTTTAACAGTTTTAGTATATTTAACAGAAAAAATTAAGAGGGTTCATACAGAGGAATGGGAACCTTGCAATTTAGTGCCATATTTCGTGGTTTTCGATTTAATTATTATTTAATTGAAGATTTTTTAAATTTTTTCAATACACTTTTTAGAATTAGGTGAAAAATGTGTAGAAGGTACAGAATCATTACGTTTATAGTTCTATTTATATGCAAATAACACATTATTGTAAGGCGTTATTTTCATACTAAAATAACTGTAAGCATTACGGATACTTACTTTTTAATGCACACTCACGTAACTCTAAAAAGTGTATTGAAAACATTTCAAAATATTAGCTCGTATTAAATAATAAAAATCCAATACCAACAAATATTTGAGGTTGCCTTTCCTCTGTATAAACCTCTTAACAAAGTAGAGCCTTGCCAGTTGGCTTTTTCAAACTATTAGCCGAAAAGATTTTTTAAATCTATAATTTGTTTATTTTTGTTATTATAATCATCATCAGCTCATCCACCTGATTCATTAGCTTCTTCGCCAACATCACTAGTTACTTCACCAAAGTCAACAGAAATTATTATTTGATATGTCTTCGCGAATTAAATTTATGAGTACAGTATAATTTCCCAATTATATATACAGCATGGAGTAAGTCAATTTGAGAGTAGATACGTAAGTTAACAAAATCTAAGTTTTAGGAAATCACTTCTAAAACTAGAAACACCAGTTTCTTTAAATAATGGCACAAAAAAAAGCACAATGGAAAATGCCAGCTTTTATTGTTTTTCTTTGTATTCCTCGTGTTAGAAGTTAAATCATTGAAATACAACGAGAATTACGAATCATTTAATTTAATTTTTGATACGGAGAAAGTATGTAAAGATTCTCTTTAGATATTCTCTTGAATGTAGAAATAAATTCTGATTATTTTTCTTATAATTCAAAATCTATCGTATCTATTTGCTATATAACAGAATAACTAATAGAAATGATGATGGCGGGTTTGTTAAAGTAGTTGATTACTTAGTCGATGTAGACGCAGATGGGTCTTTTACTTCAGAAGGTGCTTTTGAAGGAACTTGTGACGAAGCAGCTGATGGCTGTTTTGGTGGAAGAGATGAAGTGCCGTCAGGTATACTTTTTTTTCTCTCGCCATCAAAAATGCCAAGCTTAGAGCCTCTCTTTTTTTGTATTCGCTCTTGTAGAATAATATTTCCGGTTGAAGTGAGAGTTTTTCCTTTCTTAAACTGTAAGAAAGATGTAATAATGAGCAATGTGTGAAATTCAGTACATTATAAACTGGCAAGTTTCTACTTTTATATTGAAGTTAATTAAGTATTAGATTAATGTTATGATATGACTGTACTGGCTTTTAATCTAGTAAAAATATTTCAACAATCGCCTTTCATAATACTTAAAATTACCAGAAGTTGCAGAAAGTTATGAATTTCCATAATATTATAAGAGATTTTTCTTTTGGGTACCGGAATTTTAGTAGCGTTGTTCACCAATTATTTAGCACTTAAAATGTATAAGTACCTTTTTAATTTAGTTTATTGAGTTTTCCTTAAAAACGAACGTATAAGCTGATTAGCACCCCTAGACAAATAACAAAGCGTTTCCACTCTTACCTTTCAAATTCCTTTTCTTTGTGTAAAAAGTTTTAGTGACACTTCTATGGTAAATTACAGGAAAAATTATATTAATATATACAGAAGAGTAATCAGAAATGCTAAAAAACTTGCAGTTCGGTCGGCTTTAGCTAAATCAAATAATATTTCTAAAGATGTATGGCGTTTAGTAAACAAGCACAGAAATATAAATAAAAAAAATAGAACATCTTATTCCCTTACAAATGGTAACTCTAACACCTCTGATCCAACTGAAGTTGTAAATTTATTTGCGCAAGCTTTTGACTATGATTTTAGCTCTAGTACTGTCAATCATAATAAAGCTTTAGAGATGCTTACAGAAAACACAGATAGAATAGAAAACGAAATTACTGTCGAATTAGTTAGTCCCAAGGAAGTTTTTAGCGTTGTGAAAAGAATGAAGAACAAGTTATCATGTGGATATGATGATGTGCCAATTGGTATTATTAAAGAAAATATAGACATACTTGCGGAACCACTAAGCAACTTTTACAATCAGTGTATGCAGACTGGTGTTTTTCCTGAGCAATTAAAAATTGCTAAAGTTGTTCCCATACACAAGAAAGGCTCAAAACAAGACCCCAAGATGTTTAGACCGATCTCTTTGTTACCTACGAAATCAAAAATATTTGAAATACTTTTAAAAAATAGATTGCTCAGGCATCTGGCCTTAAACAAAATAATAAACCCAAGACAGTTTGCTTATCTGAAGAACGTGGGCACGCGAGACGCTATTGATACATTAGTTTCCGATGTAATTACTAAGTTGAATGATAGGCAAAAGGTTGCGGGCATTTTTCTTGATTTAAGCTCTGCCTTTGATGCTGTAAATCATGATATTTTAATAGCAAAGTTAGAGCATTATGGCGTAAGGGGTTTAATTAAACAACTATTTGTTTCTTACCTTCATAACAGACGCATGTTTGTTGAAATTAAATCTGAAAGTTATGAGCAGACTGGCACCATACGGACAAAATGTGAAAAAACTTACAAATCAAAAATGATTAATATTAAATTCGGCGTCCCTCAAGGTTCAACACTTGGGCCAATATTTTTCATTATTTTTATCAATGACCTTATACGTGTTATTAAAAATAATTCACCTCAGAACACTAATTTAACCGTTTTTGCTGATGACACAAACGCTATTGTATCAGCAGATAACTTGAATAATCTTAGCCAAAAAGTCGAAGAAACTTTAGCTGTTTTCAATAATTGGTTCACTCAAAACTGCCTGATAATAAACACTACTAAGTCAAATGTTATTCTGTTTAAGTCAACCAGCAGAAGCTCGGATAGGCTATTTTGTAATCTAAATGGTGACAGATTAAACACAGTCGAAGTAGTCAAATTCTTGGGGGTGCATGTCGATAGTTTGCTAAATTGGAAAAATGAGTTATCAAATATTGAAGCAAGCATTCACTCTGCATGTTACGTGCTGAGAAGTTTGAGAGATCTTGTGAACCTAGAGCAACTAAGAACTGTGTACTTTGCTTTAGTCGAATCAAAATTAAGATACAGTATTCTAATTTGGGGGGGTAGCTATGATTATAATACACAGAGAGCGTTCATTGCACAAAAAAGAGCTTTAAGAACTATGGTTCGTATAAATCAGCTTGATTCATGCAAACGGTATTTTAGGGAACTAAAAATCTTAACAGTTCCGAGTTTGTACATATTGGTGTTACTCACACATTTTGCTAAATACATTTATAGCTATGAGAGTAATGAACAAAGAATGGAATAAGAATGGAATATGAAATAGCTCGCGTTACAATTCAGTTAGACTTTTTAATAGACTTCCTTTAAATATTAAGAGTGCTGTTTATCAGAGGGACTTTGAAACCAGACTTAAGGCTTTTCTTGTTGAGGAATGTTTCTACTCAATTGAGGAATTTTTAAAATGTCATTGAATGTTGATTTTTAAATTTTTTATTATTGTTATTCGTTTTTTTTTTTTTTTCTCTAGCATTGTGTAATGAAATTTAATTTTTGACATTTTAATCTTTATACCTATGACATTTTATTATTATTATTTAACTATTATTTTGCCTGTCTAATTTAAGCTATTTTATTTTAATATGTGTAATTAATATATTCCGACACAATGTAACATTGTTTGTGTAATAAATAAATAAATATAAAAAAAAAAAAAAAAAAAAAAAAATGAAATTGACTGGCCTGTTGGTCTAATGGTTAGTGACCCTGACTGCTAAGCCGGAGGTCGTGGGTTCGATCCCCACGCAAGACAAATCTTTGTGTGATGAGCATAAAGGTTTGTTCTGTGTCTGGGTGAAATTTATCTATAATATGTTATGTATGTATTTACAAAAAAAAAATTATTTAAGTAGTATATCAGTTGTTTAGTACCCATAACACAAGCAAATATAATTGCTTACTTTGGATGGATACTTGGATGAGATGACGCTGTGTGAATGTGGTAGATTATTATTATTATATTATTACCTATACTTCTAAGCCGTTGAAAACGTTCATGCGCCGTTGTACTGGGATCGATCCAACATCATTTTTTAGCTTGCCTTTTCTGACTGACTAGAATGGACTTCAAGAGTAACCACAGATTGTCGACTCTAGCTTACCCAATGCAGCTGATCAAAGAGCTTATTACGGTGAAACCCATTCCGCGTACACTATTGCATAAGTCAGTAAAGTCTAAACTTTTTCTAATTAATTGGAGTTTTAAACACTGATATTGCAACTGTTCCAACACTCCAGGACAAAGGTAAGAGCATCTTAAGTCCTTTGCTTCTAATAAAGGAAATTATAAGTACGTACTTACAGTAGCCACAAAATCTCTTCTATCTCTATGATCTTCAATAATAAGTGAGGAAGTAGGTCCAGTGATATTACCATATAAAGAACTTAACTGGATTACAACAGTGTCAAACTGAAAGAAATATATATTTGTAAGTAGTTTGACATTTACTAACTACGTCATTATATTATTTACACCTTTGCGCTGCCCGTAATCTTACTCTATACAATTAAATAAAATTGGAGTGACTGTTTGTATTAAAATATAGGTATTAAAATAACCGTATAACCATATTTTTACTACATGCATATGAATGTATATACAGTACCTACATCGATTCAGCCGTTCCAGAGATTAATCGGAACAAACAGACGACAAAAATTATAAAAAATTTTATTTTGGTACCAAAATAATTCCGGCTAATCGCAAGAACGGCTGGACCGATTTTGGCGGGACTTTCACTATGGAATAACAAGGAGTAACTTAGGCTTAGGAATGTTGTACGGTACAGGTGGACATATTATTATATGATGATCATCATCATCTGCCTGTAGACCGTCAATATTTAACACTACCTAACTCCACAATGATCACATCTAGGTGCAAGCGATCGCACTTTCCTGTGTTTTATACCTCTCTGTCACTTAGAGCGAGAACGGGAGCAGGAATGCGACCGCACGCGGCAGTATTTCTCACTCTACTGTACTGTACTAGTATATGACGGTTCTAAGTGTAAGAGAGGGATATAAACATGAAAGTGGTGCAACCGTAAGGGGCCAATCCATATTGTAGAGGGCCAACTGATCGATATTAAAGTTTGCGGTATGCGCCGTGCACTTCGTCAGTTGTTTTACAAACTTTGTGTATAGGTACAATACATCTAGCCATATTAACAAAAAAAAAAAAAACAATTTCCTTTTTTAAATTCTTAGTAGAATCTTGATTTTTTTTTGTTAATTTTGGTTGAATATATTCTATATCTGATTACTGTGACCTAGATATAGTTTGAAAGACGACTAAAAATGTACGGGGTTAATATTTTAAATTAGATTTAAAAAAATTATAAAAGAGTACTTTGTATAATTAAGAATTATTTAGCGTTAGACGTTTGTTATAATAAAAAATGTACCAAGCGTAACATTCTCTCGTAATGAGCATTCAAAGAATCTGTTGTCCTCTGCTCAGGCATGATGGTTCTGTAAAAGTATAAAATATAAATTAGACAAAAAGCAGTACTAATGAAAGGCTTAAATGCAAATGACTGAATGAACTGAATGTAATGAATGAATGACTGGCCTATTGGTCTAGTGGTTAGTGAACCTGACTGCTAAGCTGTAGGTTGTGGGTTTGATCCCCACCCAGGACAAATCTTTGTGTGATGAGCATGAAGGTTTGTTCTGTGTCTGGGTGTAATTTATTTATAATATGTATGTATTTACAAAAAAAAAAATGTATGTAAGTAGTATATCAGTTGTTTAGTACCCATAACACAAGCAAATATCATTGCTTACTGTGGGACTAGATGGCGCTGTGTAAATGTGGTAGAATATTATATTATTATTATTATTATAAATTAATCAGACGCGGCATTATTATTAATCACGCTTCAGGCGGAAACATACTTACGTGTCGTGGCATGTCGCGCCACGACACGTGAGTATGTTTACAGCTTTACTATTTTCTGCTGATTGATCTCTAAAAATCATGCTGAATCAAATATGTAACAGTGATGAATTAAAAAGAGGTAGTAGTACGTGGTAACTCTGCCGTTTGCGAAAGTTAACCGCAGCTATAATAATATTGTTGTGTTCCTGCTGGTGATTAGTGGTGTCCAGATTTTATTTGGGGGAAAGGGCTATATAGGGTTGGCTATAGGCTACGGTAACAGCTTACCGCCAAAAGTGGTGTAAACTTGTTTACCGCTATTGTTGTATAAAAAATAAATAAACAAATAACATTCGGCACCGGCATCAGTCGCGCGTAGACGTCTGCTAATAAGAATAAAACACATACTGGACGAATTGGTCCACGACAGTACAAGGACAAGACGTGCACGTGCATGTTTCCTCTGTAACTTTGTTCGGTGTCGAATCTAGCCGGATTCCTGAAGAAGTATGGCCGATGTCATTAATACATCCCATTTGACAATCTCCAGTCCATATTTCTCTGACAGCTGACATCGTGGTCATCATTCGAGCTCTGTGGTATCTCTATAAAAGCCCAAATATATATAACGAGAAATTTTTTGTGTTCTAATACAATATTTGTGTATGAAATTTTAGATTTACAATAAGCCTAAAACAATGTCAATATCGGATAAAAATTGTACAATTACCATCTAACGTTTTTAAAAACGTTAATTTGAAACTTCGGAGTTTGTTATAAATATTATGTTTTGAAATGTCCATACAAAAACATAGATCTTAATTGAATTAATAAATAATTTATTTATTGTAAGTCACACACATATTTGGTACAACTCATTTGATAGTAAAACTTATTCTACGTGTTAGTAAAATCTTAGAAACAAAATTATATTGTACCAGATGCTATGACATGTATGTAACTACGTATGGAAATAAGAAAAATTGGCCTGTCTTTTATGTGCCCTTCCTCAGGAGTAAGACCTTGATCATATATATATTCTATTAGAAAGAAATGCCTATGAATAAAATCACAGCTTTTTCAGCAGTGATGAGTCAAACAATGCCAAATATCAGAAACTCTTCGTGTCTTGAATAGTAGAGACGTTAAATGCGTAATTCTGATAATCACATTCAGTCAAGTCCTTGGTACTTGACACTTATTTGCTACTTGTAGAAGAATAAAATAATAAACTTACCAAAATATATAAAAATATCAAAATAAATATAGCCCAGACAATGAAATACATCAGTAGGATTATGATTCCTGAAAAAATTAAACAGAAATATTAAATGTATAGTTGACAGCAAAATTGCTTTACCACCCTTAGAGTAAATATCGTTTGCATATCACAAAACAATAAAGTCTATTTTTGCTTGCAAGTGTCATCAGTACAGTGACAGTTGTCATCAAATGAGTCTTATTGAATTTAAATTTTGATGGTTTTTTTTGTCAATATCGTAAAGTAAACAATTATAATGATCGACTATACTAGTCAGTGACTTACCATCTGCTGCTACAGTGAAGGTAAACATCGTGAGGAAACCCATATAGCTTAAAAGATATTCTGTGGGTATGTCTGATCCACCAACCCGTATTAGGCCAGCATGTGTAGATTATATCCTAAACCCTCTCAGCTCTCTAGACTGAGTAGAGAAGACACGTGCCTAGCAATCTGGCATTAGAGAGTTGCTGATGAACAGCCCGTTCTACCTACCCCGTCGGGGGAAAAGAGTAGGAAAGAGTGATTACCTATATTGTTAATATTTTTAAATAATATTCTGCCACGTTTACACAGCGCCATCTAGTCCCAAATTAAGTAATTATATTTGCTTGTGTTATGGGTATTAAACAATTGATATACTACTTATACCCAGTCACAGAACAAAAACTCATGGTCATCACACAAAAAATTGTCCTGGGTGTGTATCGAACCCAAGACCTCCGGCTTAGTAGCCAGGGTCACTAACCACTAGGAGAATAGGCCAGTCAATTCAAAGTTATTAACTAGTACAGACTTGTATATAAAATACCTTAAATCGCTGCAAAAAGGCTTTCTCACATACTCGTACTGGTGACCATTCGGAAATTGAAGTAACTAACATCGTCTTCATTGCGATAGGCTTCAACAAGTTAATATTCATACTAAACCATTTTCACGTTGACAAAGCAACCGCTACAAGTTTATACTACTGAAATTGTATCATTACGATAGAGTCACTGTAGCCTTTAACGGAGCCAATCAATTTTAGGTGAAATTTTAATTGGAAGGTGGATTCCTATCCTTGAATAATATATGCAATACATGGCTAGGTTTAGATCTCTTTGAATCTTGATGTCCACGGAAGGTCAGTCATAAGTCTAATCTTCATCGTCTTCAACATCATCATCATCTGTAGATGTCTTAAGTATTTCTGTAGGAAAATCTTTAGTGGCAAGTCTGAAATATTGTATAATTTCATGAATATGATAATAAATCTGTCTGTCTTTAAATTAAAATAAAATAGCAGTTACTAATAATTTAGTTACTACTTTAAAATATAAAACTGAAGTATTTATTGTAGAAAGACAATTCAAATTGAATAGAACTATTTCACTTATTGAGTAGAGCTCCAAAGAATATGGAGGGAATTTAGACTACTATACCACGCTGGCTAGATGGGTTGTTATAGGTTTTGTTTCGAATTTTCCTTTTCTTGTGCTGCTCTTTAATCCCTTAGTTAGTTTTACAGCACCCACGGGTTGTGATGGGGTACTTGAGAGCTTTATCCTTTCATTTATCGGTTGAGAGCTATTTAGAAGGCGAATTTAAATTTGATTTTAAGGTAATGATGTACACTTACATGAAGATTACTTATATGAAGTTTTGTATTTATTGTTTATTTATTAAGTAAACTATGTTTTTTCACAAGCCATGTTTATTAAAACAAGGATTTTATTTGAGTGGGATATCCACATGTTGAAGTTTTTATCCTGTTTTCATTTTGATGGATTTTACATTTCGACCAAGAGAATATATAATCACTACCAATTTCAAGATGAAGTTGATAGATCTAAAAGATAATTTGTTTGTTTTTTTCTTGTAAATTTCTTTGTTACCTACTTAGTGCTTTCAGTCTATGGTTATGTCTCTTCGCACTCCTATTCAATTCAATTAATACATAAGTGTTAGTAAGTACGAGAAATTATATACAAATAAAAAATAATGCTGTTGTCACTGGTCCTGAATGAAACCCCCGTGGCTCAGTGGTTAGTGAACCCGACTGCTGAGACAGAGGTCGTGGGTTTGCTTCACACCCATTTTATTTAAATTTTATTGTGATGATCACAATCATTTTGTTCTGTTTCTGGGTGTAATGTATCTAAAATAAGTATATATTTACAAAAAAAAAGTTGTTAAAGTATTATATCAGTTGTTTACTATCCATATTACAAGCATTAGCTTAGTTTGGGACTAGATGGCGCTGTGTGTTCGGTTTAAAGAATGTATTTATCTTATAAAAACTGTACAAGTTCACTTATAATAAGATAAAATAAAATTACAATTTTCTCTTAAATTATCCACTGGTACCTACTTAAACAAAAACAATACAATAATAATTTAATTCATTAAAAACATTGACTCCAATAAATAAATAAATTAATTAATTAATATTTCATTCCTTAAATTATTAAGCATAAGATTATATAAATTATGTATAGAATAAAATCAAATAAAATCAATATCATTAAAAATAAATTAAAAATTAAAAATAAATAAAAAACAATTAAAAAAAACAAATATAATAACAATAAAATTAACACATCAATCCAAGACTACTTATATCACGGTGTTACCGTAGAATTTTATGTACATTATAATATGTGTTAATGTACTTACATTATAGTATGGAGCAGGGTTAAACTCTTGCAATATGAACACCCTCATTTTTCAAAAGCTCATGGTCGTATGCCTGTTTACTAACGACTGTAGTATATAAAGAAGTATTACTGGGTACCTCATATAAGCTGAAAATTATACACAGGAGTGGAACTTAATATGTTATTGTATGATCAATTGTTACAGAAACCGAGGGTCTAAGCAGCGGCTGCGAGGCAAGTGTAGTAAGAGATGAAATCGCGAGAGACTACGCCGCGTTACAGTCGCGTCTTAGAAGAGAATTCTCAGATAGAAGAGGCAAGCTATACGCTGGTGAGTGCTACTTACATTTTTTTTATACCTTGAAGATGGCAAATAGTACGGCCCGCTTGATGGTAAGCGGTTACTGTAGTACCGTTATAGACGCCTGCCACACCAGGGGTATCACATGCACGTTGCCGACCCCTTAAAACCCCTAGACTCTCTATGAGCTCTGAATACTCACCAGCAGGAACACAAAACAATGTTATCATACCTGTGGTTTTCTGTAGAAGTACTTTTCGGGTAGCTCAGTTTGAGCGGCTGTTGTTCGCAGTGCCCTTCCTCTCTAAAACACTCACTCGCCTCTACTATATCAACCTCTTGACACCGGAACGCCGGAAGCAAATTCTTTTAATTTGGATTTTTTTAGGTGTATGTTTGTCTGAGGTGTCTTATTCAAAATTATTCACATATGTCATGCTTGTTCTAGTTTGTTTTTTTCATACATTCCTTCCAGTAGTTAGAACTATCGCGCAAGCAGCCATAAATATTTTGAATGGCATCTGATTGTTGACTTACAGGTACCCGTCCAGTGGCTACAGAGGAACAGTTATCAGCGGACTTCAGAAAGAAGCTAGCAGAATGGCAGCTAAAGAAGGGAGGTGTCAAACAACCACTACCGGTACCCGCCAGGCAAGACCTCAGTGAAGATTTTCTTAGAAAATGGGGTAAATACTTTTATTTAGGTTATAGGTACATTTAGATCACGCCTTTTTCCCAACAGAGGGGTAGGCCGAGATTATTTCCTTCCACGTGCTACAACTGTCACCTATTTCGTTATAAAACGTTCTTCTAGGTCTTAGTAATTGAATAAAAAACTTAAATTCACGGTAGGTAGCATTTTTTTAATTTTATTTGAATGTGTTTAGAGGCTTGGTTGAAACTTTTGCAAAGCTAGTGTAGGATCGTTAGCTTTTGTCACCTTTGACAACAAAAATAAATGATCAACCGCATACAATTTTTGTTTATACCAAATACTATTTTTTCCAGATGAATGGAAGCGAATGAAGGAGACCAATTCCGTCCCTGCGTGGGAGGAGGAAGCAAAACCTGATGAAGTGTTAGTACAAACTTCCACCGGACTTTTTAAGTTCCAAGGTAAATTCAACTAAAAATCATGATTAAAAAACATTATACAGACGACATGAAGTCTAAAAAATGTTATAATACCTAATTTTGTCAGCGAAATCTGATGTTTAAAAGGTTTTTGTAATCGATTCAGACATAATTACAGGAATCTCTCGTTCCTTCACTCGCAAGCTACATGAATGGGAGAAATCTCGAGGTATAGCCCCAGAAGCGTCAACATCAGCATTACTCCGAGCAGCCCGAGCTCGCACTAACAAGGTACCACAGGCTACTCTCACCAGGACCCAGTCAGATGGTAGTGTTGCTCCTTCAGCCACTGGTTCTGGAAGACGACATGCCTCCAGTCTCAGTGTAAACGATGCTGACGATTTTGATTCGGAGTATGAGAGAGAACATTCTGTAAGTACTTATTACAATTTTGTCGTTTTATCTTAAATACAACTAAAATCTACTTCATTTTTTCCAATAATAATTAGTTAATAATAATAAAAATTTTAATTTCGACTCAGATGTATATTATCAACAATCACATCAAGAAGCTCTTCCTAATAAAAGTGTATCAATTTTAAGTGAACAAAGTCCTCCCCCAATTCGCTAATACTCATGCGAAAACTTTTTACTTATTACTAGCTGGATGGAGCTGATGATTGCGATGGCCCTCAAAGTCGAGGTGCAGTTCTCGTCGAAATTGAGGACGAAGAGATCTGCACAGCAGCACCGTTAGTGGCTGTGTCTCCCCGACACACTCCTCAAAAACCAGTCTATACATACGGGCAAGCTGAAGCTAGATTACTATGTGAGACTAGCTCAGCAGTAACTGGGACAGCAGTGCTGCAGCCGAATGGAGCTGGTGAATAGAACATAATTATTAATAGATTTTTAACATCTTCGATCCTTTGTATCCTCCGAGGTACGACACGCTGAGTCACTCTCTTGGGTCAGTGTTGATATTCAGAGCTCATTGAGGGTCGCCCGTCAATGGTGAAAAACGCGCATGTGGGGCATCTGGTGTTTGAAAGTCTATAAGATATAAGTAATAATTTCATATCATCAGTCGGGCATTAAGTAGCTTGTTTGCCACCGTGCTATAAATATAAAATTTAAACAATAACCTCATCATGATATAAACTAAAAGCATAATTATTGTAGGAAAACTCAGCCTCACAATTTCTTCAGTTATCCTTTCAGATACTCGCAGCGTTAAATCCAAAGAATCATCGGGAGCTCGCTCCAAGATTAGAGAACAGGTAACACACACATTCTTCGTACATAAAACAACTATGTTTAAATTATTCACAAGTAAATATTATTTCAGAACAAACATACTGATAATAAAAATAGAAGAAAGATAAACAGACAGCCAAGTATTGAAGAAGATGCCATGTTTATTAGAAAAACTATTCAAGAAATAGAAAGATGTAGTTCTAGCCACTTCAAAGAAAAAGAAGTTTCTGATAGTGAAGCTCGTGAAAAGAGTATAAACAGAGAAGTGATAGTTCACAAACACTACAGTCCTAAGTTAATAAGATCTAATGAAAAAGAAAAATTTATAGAAACTAAAGATAGAGATAATTATGAAGAACCAAAAGATGATTTTAAAATTAAAGATTTAGAAAAATCGAATGGTAAGAAGAAAAATAAATCTAGAGCGAGGTTAGAGAGAGAACAATCAAAACCTTCAGAAAGTGATACAGAGCATGAAGTAGACACTGTGACTGTGGAGATACCAAGGCGACGGAAAAGGCCGAGAAGAGCGTCAGAAAAGCCAAGAACACCTCCGACTTCTCTTCATTCAGATTCTGAAGGTGAAGTAAGTACCATAATTGCAAGTATTTACAATAATTGATAAATTGCATTCTTAACTTATGGTTGACTGATAGCCATCTAGGTGCCCATCTACTATGTGACCAGTTCAAACTGAAACGTATCTATTATTTTTTATATCTTCTTTGAGTGAAATTAATTATTTTAATTCCTAGGTGTTCGTCTTGAAACTCAAAGCGTCAGAACAACGTGACCATTCTCCAGAAGTTATCGTCAAAACTATACGCAAAATATTTTCTCCAGTCGTTCGTAGTGGCGAAACCGTTCCCAGGGCTGTTATTCCTGTAAATGTTGAAGACTTACCTGATGTCAGACACTCAGAACATAGTCATAAAGCCGAAGGTAAAAAGAAGGAACCTAAAACAGAAATAATGAAACAGGAAAAGAGTGCCCATTCTAAAAGCGCTGGTGATCTTCAAGATACAGAAGAAATAAGGACAAGAACGAGACCTCCTCTACCATCTTCTCCATCGTCTCAGAGGAAACCACAGCCTAAAGAGACTGCACCTTCTATTCGTATCATGATACAAAGATATAACCAGAAGATAAATGAAGAAGGTAAGCTAACTAACTAATTCACACGAGAAAAAAATTAAGTCAAAAGTTGTCAAATCTTGTACTCTTTGGTCATACCTCACCTAAAAACCTGTAGATTACTGTTTTGGAAAAATGAAAGGCAAGTAATATAAATAATAATATAATAATAATATTCTACCACATTCACACAGCGCCATCTAGTCCCAAAGTAAGCAATTATATTTGCTTGTGTACTAAACAACAAATGGGTACTAAACAACTGAAATACTACTTAAATACATTTTTTTTTGTAAATGCATACATATTATAGATAAATTACACCCAGACACAGAACCTTTATGCTCATCACACAAAGATTTGTCCTGGGTGGGGATCGAACCCACGACCTCCGGCTTAGCAGTCAGGGTCACTAACCACTAGACCAACAAGCCAGTCAAATATAATATGCACTGAGAATATTAATAACTTTAAAATTCGTCTAAACTGCTTTTAATTTTCACTAGATAAGTGTTCCAATTCAGTTATGCTAACGAAGTCTTTGTCGCTTTGTTTTTTTTTTTAACTTTACCAACCGCTCATTATTACGCGTCGTTAAAACTACATATTTGATTTCACCATAGGGTTACGATTCTAAGCTAACCAAACTTGCTATGGCAATACTATCAAATCCATAAAAAGTTCATTGTTTTCGAAATATCGGAAATCGGAATATTGTTTTTCAGGCTTAATATACATGTTAATATTATTTAAAATAAATATCCAGGTACGTCACCAGTCAGCAGTGGTGCATCATCCCCTGCTTGGAGATCACCTGCTGCTGAACGCCGAAGACCTCCCGATATGCCTGTTGGTGTTAACATCAGGTAATTTACTTCTACATGAATAGGCTGAAAGGGGAAGCCACTATACTGTGTTAGTATAAAAAAGGCTATATAAAAACGAGCACAAAAATTACGCGTCAAAGAAAATTAAAAAGAAATTGTAAAAATAATTTTTATCTGTTTATTTCTGAAGTTTCACAAAGTATATTCCGCTCTACCCGCACGTATTTTGATACCTGTGACCCACTGAAATTTTTCGTTCCTAGGGATTGAGTTTTCAAAATCTATTCTTATATTTTACTTACCTATGTCTGAAAACTGTATATTTTAGGTTTGTAATAAAAAACAAAACTTAGGTGCACTTACCCGTCGTTGTTAAGATCCCGTGCCTATTTATCCTCTCATCATAAGACACTGGAAGTAATGAGTGTCGTGCACAGCACGGCATAACAGAATCGATTTCAATAGTTTTATACAATTTTGAAAGCTTGGACACTTTTGTTTGAATCATATCAATGGCCCCTTGTCGCAGCAATAAATTTATAATAAAGTACTAAAAAGGTACATACACTACTGATCACTATATACTGATCACGCGGCAGCAATAAGCATGATAAATGCTTTTAACTTCGCGAGGTTAATTTTTTTTTTTATTATTTAAATTTTTTATTCTGATTCTACAAATAAAAAGACGTTTGGGATGTTTTAGCTTTAGTATAAACAAAAAATAACGTTGTATAGATAATATCGCAAAATCTAGAAACAAATTATATAATTTATTTATATCCAATGATATTGTATGTTAAACAATATCATTGTTTATATCTACGTATTAAAGACAGCCCTATGTAAAATTTCAAATCTATAATATGTCATCAAACTGAAATAAAATTTACTTTAATTTTAGAAATAACCCATTCCTGGAGAGGGAAGTTCAGAAATCTGCAAGCGCTTGCCAGTTATCAAGACGAGACCAGAATTCCGCTGAGAAACGCCTTACACCAGTCGCGTCAACCAGTCTTGATGGTGTCCTGAAGTCTCACAGCGCAAACGCTTTACACCCCGAACAGTCTAGGGTTGAAACTCCTATACAAAAAAATATAGAAGACAGTCAAGAAACTATTATAGGAACGGCAAGTACTGACACCATAGTACCAGATCTGACAAGGAATCTACCAGAAACATCTTCAAACTCAGAATCACTCCCAGTTTTCAGACAGGCTTCGGATACAACGATACCCACTCTTACCAGCTACTTAACAGGGAATGCAGAGTTATTCGGAAGGTCTATTTCAACCGCAGATTCTCCAACGTATGTGGACCATGATGCTGCTGCTGCAAGGCTCTCTGAGAGAGCAGCAAAGATAAGGGCAGCAAGAGAGAAATTTTTGTCTTCAACTGTGCCTATGAGACGGGAGGGCACAAGCTCTGCTAGTGACTTGAGACCTGGGGACAGGTAAGTTAAATCTATTTTTAACTATTAAAACAACTTTATTTTAGTTTTGAAGTTCCATAATTCTGAAGACTTCATACTATTTATGATACATTATTATGGAAATTGCCATAACAATACAATCCTACTAATATTATAATAACCACTATCGCGCGGGGCTTCTGAAGAGAATACGACGGAAGAGTCGTTATTTATTTAACCACAGCTCAGCGTCTATTTCCTTTTTCTTCTCCTAAATCCTGAAACTTCCAAATTTACAGTTCAGAAGTTATTGGATCAGGTAGACATCTAGGTAGATGTCTCCATCAAACTGTCAACAACTATTTGTAATACATAATATATTATGCATTTTACTGTAACTAGGTCGAGTAGAATAAGCTGCGAAAGTGCAGCAGAATCCCATTCGTCTGGTACTCAGGAGCCAGCCACCCTGGGCAGAAGCGCCTCCACTGGTATGGTTAATGTCGACAGGGAGTCCTGGCAGAGGGTTGCCGAAGGTATGGCAATCTTTATTTAACCTAATTAATATAGTAATAATTATTGTTTACTGGGTATTTCTTAACACCATGGTCAACAAGCGTGTACTTCGGGTCAGTGACTGATAATCAGTGCACGCACGTTGAGGCGAAAAATAATAAAAAATACGGAAAACAGACTATAAAAATCATCATCATCAGTAACCCATTAATGTCCCACTGCTTTGCTGGATTCTACTCTCCTCTACATATAGAGTTGGGCCATATTCACACACGCTGGCCTAGATCAGGCATACACTTAGGTTTTCTACTAGTGTATGTGGGTTTCCTCACGATGTTTTCCCTCACCGTTAGCAGATGATAAGTCACTTGACTAGTACATGTAAGTTCCACCAAGTGAAATCCACATTGGTACTTTATATATATCGGTCGGGATCGAACTATCTCTTAAATGCCATTTAAGATAAAGTTACACCCGTAAGCGAAGGTGGAAGGTCGCTTAGACTATTAACGTGCTCCCTACGAATTGTCGATTTTTAGGAGATTATCACATTAATATTATAGAGTCGCCTAATTTTTGTATATCAATGCAATTTTATTATGTAAACATACCTCAATAACGTATAACCCAATAGTCAAATTACTTTTGTGTATACAGATAAAGAAAATTTAATGATGTATGTATGTCTCAACAGGCAGTCGTCGGGAAGGTCGTGCCCGCTCCCGCTTCAGCCTGGCTCGCTTAGCGGCCAAGCTGCGCCGTCGTGATGAGGGCGCCGTCTCTCGATTGTGCCGCCAGAGCCTGCTCGTTCAGCTCATCAACAAACATTAAATATAATAATATTACTTATTGGACCTGTGCTGTTTTATTTAAAACATCTGCTAACGGTATCTCAGTTAGGTTATAATTGCGTAATATATACCTACATTAGTAAGTTTTAAAAAGTGCTCGCAATTTTGATATTCGATATTTTGTCGATCTCGATATGCTTGTCAAATGTTTGAGAAAATTACACAGAAATAAATTAAATAGGCTATTCAACACTAAAAGAATTTTTCAAATCGGACCAGCAATTTCTGAGATTATTGTGTTCAATTAAACAAACGAACTCTTCAGCTTTATAATATTATTATACATATAATTTTGATTGATGTGATTGAAATGTAAGAAATTATTAGGTAACATAATCATCACCATCATCATTTCAACCCATAAATGTCCCACTGCTGGGCATAGGTCTCCTCGAAAGAATGTGGAGGGAATTTAGCCTACAATACCACGCTGGCAAGACGGGTTGGTATAGGGTTTGTTTCGAATTTTCCTTTTGTCGCAGGTAACATAACCGATGTTTATTACTTTTACTGCTCTGACAAGAGAATTGTATGTTCACTTTATTGTAGGTATTCTTAGTTTTGGTCTTTAGGTGTTAACAATAGACAAACTACGTTTTTTTCAAAAGATTGTATAATTATAAATAAGACAAAGAATTTAACATATTTCTTGTTTTTAATAAAAGCCTTTTTTTTATACCACGATGGTGGCAAATATACGTACGGTCCGCCTGATGGTAAGCGGTTACCGTAGCCTATGGGCACTGTACTGCCTTGCTCTGTTGAGCACACCGAGCTTTTTGGACGCTTTGTAGGACTATAATATTTTTAAGAAAAGCTTTTACTATACGCTAAGAAAACTAAGAAATTAGTATATCTTGAGGGTAGCCATGACATCGGCCAAAATAACATTCTGTTAATAACATAGACCTCTGCGGTTCTGCGCGGATCCTAGGTCTATGGTTAATACTTTGTCAGTGTAACAAAAATGAAATGAGGTAAGTATATATTTTTAAAGTTACTTGAAATCGCCTCATTTTGTTTTTGGTACAATTTTGACATGACATTAAATTTGTCAACCTTAACATCTCACAACAGAATACAAAATAATACACAATGTAGTTAAATTAAATTGTATAGCATGGTCCACTACTGCCATGTTTTGTAAACAAAATGCTGGAGCCACATAACATTTACGATATAAAATGGAACTTCAAACTTTCTCCTTGTGATGGAGTATTACTGCGACCGTACTTGCTGTATCTGTGATATAAGACAATCCTGTAATCCGTGTTCTAATTCTTATACCATCATCATATCCACCCAGTGAGGTCCACTGCTGGACATTGGCCTTACCTAATTCCCACACACAAACACAGAAAACAATTTTAAAGAGTATTTATATTTCTATAAAATTGGCTCTTGCAAAAAAATATACTTTATCTCACTGTTGAAAATACTTAAATTTGAGCTATTGAGTTTATTATAATATGTAATAATATAATATAATATAATATTCTACCACATTCACACAGCGCCATCTAGTCCCAAAGTAAACAATTATATTTGCTTGTGTTATGGGTACTAAACAACTGATATACTACTTAAATAATTTTTTTTTTGTAAATACATACATATTATAGATAAATTACACCCAGACACAGAACAAATCTTTATGCTCATCACACAAAGATTTATCCTGGGTGGGGATCGAACCCACGACCTCCGGCTTAGCAGTCAGGGTCACTAACCACTAGACCAACAGGCCAGTCAAATAAATAATGTAAAATGATGTAAAAGCTAAACCAACTAGTTCTGAGTTATTTAGTGATTAATACTGTGTGTAGAATCGAGAGTAAAAAGTGTTCACAATCAATTCTATTTAGTTTAATCTCTCTGTATTAGATAAGTAATAAGACGACGTCATTGTACCTTATCCTAGCTTCTGGATTCGACAATTACAAGTAAATAAATAAATAATAGGTTTAATGGATTACATTATGAATATATATTTAAATGTCCAATATCTACTTTGCGGTACTAAAACTATACAAGAAGCACATGAGTAGGCAAGAAGTGCTTCATGAGATGCGTATTTATATACCCTGTATTGTACTTGTATTTACGGACTTACAAATACCAAAAACCTAATTCTAACGTCTATTTGGGATTGGGTTTTTTTACCATTAAAGTAGTTTGGTGAACAGGTACAGTCAGGATACAAATTAAATCCAATGAAACTGGATTTAATTTATATCCTGACTGTACCTGTTCACCAAACTCGACATAACGGTAATAGAAAGCGTAAAATATCAATACTTTGGAGAACAATAGACTCCCAGACTCGACATAATGGGACTCGACATAAAGGGAGTAAATCAACTTAGGTTGTCTCAGCACTGAATTCAATTTAATTTAAATTATAAGTTTGAGTATCGCAACTAGGAGCTGGGCTAGCGGGAGAGTAGGAGTGGCGTTGGATCACCCATAAATGAGAATTTCTAGTTGTCATGTTGTCGTGTAGCCATCGTGCTTATGCTGTGGAAGGGTATTTTTGTAATAGCTATCAAGGATACATTGTACTTGACTGCTCTATTAACCTATTTTTGACTTTTCAGTACCACCATGGCGCGAGAGATTTTACCAATGTCTCAAATGCTTTGTCGCAATCATCGTTGTTCTTCTACTCCTGGTTAGTTTATGTTACACTGTTTAATTAGTAATTCGAAATAGCTCTTTCCATGGACAGGAAACGAGCTCATTTCTTGCAGGTGGCTGTTTGTTGAAGGCGCTGCAAAGTAGTGTGATGATGATATTGATGAATTTAAAATATGAAAGTTAGGAATTCCCTGGGACTGCCGAGTGTTATTACTCGTTGTTTGCTAGGCATCATGGCTGTTAATCCTGACTTATAAGAGTTGCAGTGGTGCTTGTGAGGAAAGGATTGTCTCATATATCGCCCCAGTTACTCGCAATTTGGACTTTTTTTCGCGCCTTATTCGAGTAATCCGTATGCCTGAGATAATGTTTACATATAAACTCAGGCAAAGAATGTCTTTTATAATAAGCCACACATTACTGTCATGAAAGTAAAAACTATTTATACAAATATAATACGAGGATAGTGATAAGAATTTAAAAATAACATAAAACATATAACTATTTTATTTTATATTTGTACATTAATTTGTTTTTTGTCATCTATATTTTACATTTTATAAAAATCTCTGGTCACGGTGTTTGTAGTCGTACTCTTCCGAAATGGCTCGACCAATTCTAATTTTTTTTGGATATTTGGTAGGTATCATTTTTTTGATCGCAATTAAAAAAAAAAAATGGCCAAACGCTGATTGTAGGGTCAGCTACTAATGCCATAAATTGTCTTGAGAACGGCTGAATCAATTCAGCTAGTTGTTTTCTTTGAATTAAATATTCGATGAAATTAGACGAAGGTTCTAATGCTGAGAAAACAAATTAATAACTGGTCACGGGAATCGAATTCCACTTGAGTGGGGCGGCAGACTACACACCAGTGTGATATAAATGGATGATATACATACTTATTTCAGTCGAATATATTTCGCAGTTGCCTGTTTGTTTGAGCTGGTTGTTCTATTTATTGTTGTCAATAGTGGATACTAATTTGTTTTATTTATTATGATTTCAGGTCAAGGGATCAGATTTGAAAAGAACTTTTGAAAACCATTCTGCCCGCTTAGGCAGATATTATGAGATAATAGGTCAAACAAACAAAGATATATCAAATTCACTGAGAGTAGTTTTATTAGAAACAGCAAGAGGAGATTTAATTGATTCTATAAGTTTAGCATCAAAAAAAGAAAGTTTCTCCGAGTCAGCAACCGATTAACTGAAAGAAGGTTGATTAGAATAATCAAGATGTTTTTCAGACTCATTCAGAGTAGGAACAGATAAATCTAAAGGTGGTTTGTTAAATTCACATTCGAGCAAAGGTTTTTCAGATACATCTAGAGGAGTTATATTAAGAAAGGTCATACAGAGAAATCGCTACGTCTCGCGGCGTTGCGATTTAGTGTCATATTTCGTGGTTTTCTCTTATCTTATCTTTATTATATAATTGGAGCTGTTGTTTTTTAATGATTCCTATACACTTTTTAGAATTAGGTGAAAAGTGTGTAAAAGTTTCAAAATCATTGTGTTTACAGTTCTATTTATATGCAAGTAACACATTGGCGTTATTTTCAACTTAACTTTAACTGTAAGCATTACGGATACGTAGTTATTAATACACGTTCACGTAATTCTAAAAAGTGTATTGATAACATTAAAAATATATAGCACCGAATATAAAAATTGAAAACCACGAAATATGAAACTAAATTACGAAGTTGCCATTCATCTCTATGAACCCTCTTAAATCTATCACATTTATCTAAAAAAGTTTCTGAGATTCCATAAAATGTATAAACATGTATTGTATACCTATTATAACATGTTGAAGAAGTAAAAGATTTATGTCACAATCGTAACAGGTGGAAGAAAAGAATAAATATGAATGTATTTAAATTATTTAAGGGCGGAGGTAATAAAATGCACTCTCTGCTAACTTAAAGTCTCTTTTAATCACTTTACACATAAAGTTATCATTCGTTGTACATAATTTTTACACATTTAAGCCGAGTACGCTTACAATAAAACACTATATCACTATATCATCACACGAACTACGACCTTTCGCATCGGTGGCGCGGAGGAGAAGGCAGTCGTCGTGGCTTCGGTCGCGCTCCTTCCCTTCACTGCTACCGTGCGGACCGCGCGAAGGCGTCCGCGGGTCGCGGGCGCAGAGAGGGGAAGGTGCAACGCGTGGATTGGCTCGCGGCGCTTGCGCCACAGCGCATAGCAACAAGTCCCGAATTACATGGTCAATCCTAACGTTGCAGCGTTGTCCGTGTTACATACTCCCCCTCCAGTTCAGCTTAGTGCCCTCGCAGTTGAACTAGTCTAGGTATCTACGCGGCCTACCCCGTTGACGTTTTTCCCTAACGGGTGGTTCCACCTGACCTGTGAAGGGTGTGAGGTGCGAAACGTGATATTTGCCAACGTAACAAACTGTAAAGTATATCTACTTCTAACGCATCATTAAGTTTATATGGTAACCTTGCCACTAACGCACGCACTTTACACACAAAAGTCTCTGCTCGTTCGTCGTCACGTTGTTCGGCGGCGAAAATCTGCCGCAGAACTTTATACGCGGGCTGCGAGACTCCGTAGGTAGCGCAAAGGCGGGCTATTGCGTCGGACCACGTGGTCACCGACGCCTTGACGCCACGCCACCATACTGCTGATTCTCCCTCTAGCAGCATGGGCAATTCTCGAAGAGTGTGTTCGTCGCTCACTGCGGCACACTCTTTGTAGATCTCCACGGCATCCACGAAGGCTTCTAGGACCTCAGCATCCTGCGATGCGCCATTGAACCTCGCCGTACAGCGCATGAAGTTTGCGTCGGTGCAGACGGCGGCGGCGCTTCTGTTGGTGGGTGGAGGCTCTGAAGCCCCCCTGAGTCGTCATCATGGCTATCAAAGTACGATTAGTTTCCGTCTGCGCACGTGTTATCGTCTCCACTAGCGTGCGCAGGAACTGTTCCGAAGCGAAGCATCATGCCAGCCCTCGCAGCTTCCTTGGCGCTGTCGTGTTCGATGGTGCTGTCTCCTCGCCTGTCGAACGCCGGCGGTTGCGGCGGCATCATGCCAGCCCTCGCAATTTCCTCAGCGTTGTCGTGGATTGGCTCGCGGCGCTCGCACCACAGCGCATAGCAACAAGTCCCGCATTACATGGTCAATCCTAACGTTGTCCGTGTTACATTGTTATTATGTTATTTATATAATTTATTGTTTGGTTGAGCGCAAGAATCTCAGGAAAAAGACTGGTAGCGCAACCCTGAAAAACGATATTGATACAGCAGAATGTTGCTATCTCTCTTACTCGAATTGTCGCGCGCATTGTTTGAGAGAGTTAGCATTATTTTATAGAAGTCGTTTATGTCTGTTAACATTTGGGTTTTTAAATTAAACACAAATACCCGTACTTTATTTTCAAATTTAATATCGTTTCATACAATACCATGTCAACAGTCCGCTTTCCATTCAATAGTGCGGTAACAATAATTACCATATCAAAATGTGGATGTCGAAACTAATAGTATCATTATAAAAACACTACTTTCAGTATTTATTAGTAATAATAAGACTCAAAAGAACACTTACAAACAATATTAATGGGTAATTTGGTTGAGGTAGATTCAGTTATATTATTTGTTTTTATAACTAACTTGTGGGCACATGATTTCGTAGGAAATTTCATCTCACGGGATTTTACGAGGGATTTTTCGCAGAATATTGTATCGGATAAATTATTTTATTCATCGTAAAAGACGCTAATAAATGCCAGGTTTTAACTTTGGATATTTTACTTTAGCTTACAGAATTTAAAAGAATATTAATATTGTAACATCATGTCCCCACAACATATTTTGAATAATTCCTTACAACAATTTTGAACATTGAGATATTTTAATAATCGCATTAAATTTAGACATAATTATTATAAAACTAAATTTATTTTTAAAAATAACCTAAACTGTGATGTTTCATCCACAAACCCAAAGTTGCAGTTAAACAGATAAAATTTACTTACTAATTATAGAGGTGTTGATTACTTAAAATATCTCAATAAATCGTATTATACAAAATATTTTACTTAAAAGCACTGGATTGTGGCTATCAATAGGTACCTTACATCGAAATTGAGCCACCACAATGGTCTTTAATTTTTAAAACTTGTATAATATTAATTTACAACAACACCTTAAATTATCTCCTGTAGAAATGCTATTGGTGCTTTGCAACGATTACTATAGTACTATTAGTATAGTATATTGAACCAAAATTTAGAAAAAGGCATCGGTATATAATAATATATCGACATAAGCTTCGGTATTAAAAAAAAATCAACTGTATCAAGAAATTCTGGTCCAGTTGGTTTGAAGTGGAAAATTTTCTGTTTCTTTTTTTCATGTTGCCATTAATTTGCACAAAATGACTTAATTTGTCAGATTTGTCTATTTTATTGTAACTATTATAAAAGAAGACTTCCCCTTACATTAATTGACCACGAACAGTTAATATAAAAAAGCGGAACCCAATATCTATTAATATGAAACGCAATAGCAATCCACCGGGTATTCTCGCGGTTCCAGTAACGCGAGAAATCGGTTAAATTAGTATTGTTAAAATCAGAGACCTGGATCAGCATAGATTTTATGAAAGGATAGGATGATAATATCATATACGTTATTTTAAAATAGTAGTGACGTGAAATTAATACCCCCAAGGTAAGTATCGTTCTTACCATAAAATTAAAGTTTTGAACAACTACTTCAAAATGGCCTTAAAGACATATAAATGTTTGAATGTCTGTGAAATACGGATCTATACCTTTTGTCCTTAAAAAGCAGGCATTTTATCGCTAGTCTTCAAACACGAATATATAAAGAAGAAATATTTGTTTACAGAGGTTTGATCCCCTGATGTTTAACATTTAAAGTAACGGTTAATAATTAATATACTAAATAACTGTCACAATTTTTTTAAATAAGTAACTGTTAAAAATTTTCAAAAAACTTTTCAAATAAATGATTTTTCAAATATAAAGTTATTTGAAAAAAATAAAAGTTAGATATTCTTTTCAATTAAGTATTTTTGTGCTTAAAATCGTCTTTGTATCGTCGCAAAGATAACCAATAACATAAATCTATAAAACAGGAACAATAAAAAGAAGAAATCACAAAACTGATGTTAGACTTGAAAACTAAGTTACTTTTTACTGGACACTTTAACTAAGTACATGCTACTAAATCAACGTCACACGAATATGAGTCTTAGCACTGACGGCTTATGGTTTATTTAGTATATTTGGTTTTCGTCGTTTTGTAAGCAAATAACATTTTTTTTTAATGTTCTCTACAAAGTTTTAGCAACCCATCAACAAAATATTCGCATGTAAAATAATAACAAATCTAAATGCTTGAATGAAAACAATTTTATAAAATTGTAAATATATGGAATACTTAATTTTTGACTCTTTAATATTTGTCTTATATTGTTACAGAAAAGGCCCATTTGTTAACAAAACGACTGAATTACAACAATATTTGAATAGAGCAAATATTAAATCGGAATACAAATAACATAATATTATCTGAGTATATATAATTATATACAACAAATATAACTTTTCTATTTATAGTTACAAATCACTATGTTACATTCGTATGCATAAAAATGCTGCTGAGTAATAATTACAGGATGTTATAAAAATATTTGATATAAGGCTACTAGTGCAAAAGAGGTAACATTAAATCTTTTGAATTTTATATTTCATCATTCGAAAGACATAAATTGTCTGACTAACAAATCCTGTCTTATATCTATTTAACATTGACATTGCTAAGTACAGTAAAGTTTATGTTATAATGAGTATGGTTTGCAATATTTAAACATGCTTCAGAAAAAAGACACTATTTTGAGAGTTTTGCTTTTTATTTTAAATATCAAGTATTTTTAAAAACACCCTATATTAAAGGAAAACACTACTGTGTGCATATTTTATAACAAATATCCTTATTTATTTATTGCTTATTCATGAGTTTTATCATTAATATTTTGTAACAAATTGGTCAGTTGTTATTGTAACATTTGAACGTTACATAATAATTTAAATTTAACATGTATAGTAAAATAATAATAAAAACAAATAAAAAATGTATTTACATAAAAGAATAATGTGGTTGTATGGTCTATTGCAGTCAATATGGAATGTGCGATAATAAAATAAGGCATCTATTGAATAAATGGGTCTTTCCCCTTTGGGACTACGGTGTCAATCGCGGATAACCTTTTTTGAATTGGCTGTTTCACACCAAGACCAAACTGACCACGGTTTGGTCTTGGTGTGAAACAGCCAATTCAAAAAAGGCCGTTCCGCGATTGACACCGAAGTCCCAAAGTGTCGTGGTCCCAAAGGGGAAAGATATATGGAATGGTCTACCCGCTTTGATTGTCAAATTATATTGTGAAATATTATTATTATCGGGGATGGTTAACTTAAAATTAACTGTTTTCTAAATGGTTTTCAAATAAACTGTTTTACGTCCTAGACACTTAATATTACTTGCAGCAGCAGTCAAGTAGGCACTGTTGTTATTACGCCAACAGTTATCAGTCGCTGTGACTCTTGTATACATATCATTTACGTACAATAAGTAAGTACTAAATACGTACGTAATATTTGGTCACCAGTTACCGTAAGCAATAGAATTTCAATAACATTTATGATAAGACGAAAATTTAGCGATAATTTTTACTTTTTTAAACATATTACTAATTAAACCATCCCCATTTTATTTTTACAATTAATATATTGCGAAATGAGATTCAAAATTATCATCAGAGGCACAATATCAGGCTTTTGATTTTTTTTTTAATATTTTCACTCCAAGGACGGACAAGCCATTGTAAAAACTAAAAATGTGTAGAAGTAACATTGAAATCAATGTCAGCGTTCGGAAACAACTATTGTTATATCTAATACTCTAGAAAGTTTTAATTATCTATTTATTGGCACTAAAACTACACTGCGTTATTGAACTAAACTTAAATCAATCTTGTGATAGTTTTTTGGCGTAAAAACATTGTCAAGATACATCACGTCAACATTTTTAAATAAAGATGCATATTTTGTTAATTGTGACAAATATTTGATCTTTCAGATTTGTTTAGTTTAGTTTATTTTTATGAATCAAAACAATATACTGTTCTTTAGTTTGATTCTGTACCAATAAATAGATGAAAAAAACCTAAAAAACATATAATATAAATGCATGCATTAGTTTATAAAATAAGTTACAAAAAAACCATTGTACATTATTCAGGTATCTGTTATTGCGTCGACGATTCAAATGTTTTGGTTCCACAATACAATAATTGTTAATAATAGAAAAAAAATAAAAAATCCAACAGTTTCCAATACAGTTAAAGTGGTCAAATTATTTTATAACACAACCACGAGTGAACATCAAAATCGATAACTATTAAAAAAAAACAATAAGTTAGGTTTATTAAAATGTTAACTATTCGGTAATCTTATGATAAAAATTAATATTTCTTAATTTACATTAGACAGTTTGTTTGAACATTCATGTTGTACCTATTTCATTTTAAGTTGTATAAAATCAAATGCATCATACTTTATAAATACTTACATCATTATTCAAGGATAGCAAACATCGTACTTTTTATAATTCTTAAAAATTTAACGCTTATTAGTTTTTTTTACATTTTTAGCTTCACCATAAATTTTAATTACGAAATCGTATGACAAGTTATAATATTTTCAATTTACAGAAAAATATTTTTGGTGTTATAGATATTATTGATTTGTTATTATTATTATTATTTATTTATTATATAGAAAACATTGAAAATGTTATTTTTATTATATTAAAATAGTCACCGAAGCATTTGTAATTTTAATGTAACTTTATTTTGAAACCTTTATACAACTTACATTTAGAAAATGAAATAGGCGATTTGTTTAATCGTCAGTTTATACATTTTTGGTTGCAAATGATCCTTAACACATAGCTGCATTGAGTAAATTTGTAAAAAAACAGGTTAAAGTTAATCATTGATGTTAGATAATACGGTAAAGACAACAGCGAAATTCTATCACGCAACAAAACAATACTACCACAAAGAAAAATGTAAAAAATATTTATTTTTCTATGTTAAAAATGAAGAAAAATCAGCGTACGACGTCAAACCCTAGTAGATAAGTTAAAGAAACTTCAGTGATTTTACTAGACAAAAAGAGAAAAATCAGTGTATAGTTTGCAAAAAGCCAAAATCGAAGCTTAGACCCTGTGACAAAACCTAGCGTCAAAGATAAAATTCTAGATTTTAAAAATTCTAACACTACACCTAAGTCTACTTAACTTAGTGTAATTGAATCTTTTCAGGTACATAGTCGGCGTTTTTCCTTTGCAATTTAATATTAAAACTGAGTCTATACTTTAATATTTACAATAGCAGCCTTGTGTGTAAAGTCAAAAAAAAAAGAATACCGAAAACTTATAACATTCATTGGAGAAAGATGTTATTATGTATAACATATTTCTCAGTCTTCAGTGCAAAATCGTATTGATTAATTTTTAATACCAAAGCGATTTTATTATTTTTTTGACTTTTAACACGTTGACTGCTAAACCCTAAAGTATAATAAATTGTACCTAGGTGCTTTTAACCCAACTTTTAAATAGTTATATCAATATTTAATCAAATATAGACATCTGATTAAGGCTAGAAAAAATCTGTTCCGATTCTTATCTGTTCTAAAAAATGTTGTTGTCATTGTCAAAAAACCTAATAGAAGTCCTTACTACTGTCTGGTTTTTTGACTATGATTGGAATAAATTTGAATTTAAATAATCACTAATCTTTGTGAAAAAATATGGAAAAACACACAAAAATATATAATATAAAAATAAAAAACAGTCATCAAATTATCGAGCAAACCAGTCAAACTTATTAAACAAAAATGTGTTAAAAAGAAAAAATCCAATACGCATCAGTGAAATACTTACTGTCCTAATAATAAATAAATAAAAAAAACACCATTAAAACTAACCAGTAGATGCCGTTAACCATCTCGTTGGGCTTCCGTACAAAACAATTGTTTCAACATTACAAATTTCATTAACATCTAAAATAAACCTACAACGAATAAAATGAGGTAGATATCATTGTGATATGGAATAATGATTAACGAAGTACAGAGCTGTATGTTTAGCTTACGTTACAACGAGATTTGGCCATTTCAGTCTTATTTATTTTATGCACCCTTTAATAAAACAAAATCTCAGATTAGGTACGATATTTTCAAACTTGTATTATTGAACATTAAGCTTCAAATTGCGAAGCGATATTGCACGTCGTACAACTTTTTCACCGTAACTAGTTATTTTTAACACAATTTAAAATTGAGTAATATGGGACACTAATGAGACATTCTTAAGCAGCTTTTTTACCCGATTGTCAAAAAGGCCCCCTTTTTTTGAAAAACATTACGCTTAATGTTTTTCATTAAAGATGACCTGTGGTTTGTAGACACACGTTGAGTATTGAAATATATCTTTAATACTACAGTGAAGCACGAGCTAAATATACATAGCTTATATTTTCGATAGCATAAAACTTTCAAAGTTTATGATTATTTTTGCCGCAAATTACAGTGTTTGTATAGTTTGGCAAAATAAATTAGATGATATAAAATTAACTAAAATGAAAGGAATAAATGCGAAGAATGTGTAAGTATTAGGTTTTTTAACTGTAATAAAAATATGTTGACCTAATTATAACTTAGAAAAACGCTTTATATTGGATGTTTAAAATTTTAGACAGGTATATATAAATAGGTTTAAGATAAATATTTATAATAGTTTTAAGTAAACTAGTTTTGAATAAAAAGAAGTTAAAGTAGTATATAATAGTATAGTCCTAAATGACCAGATCATTGTCGTAGCGTGGCGTCCATGGCGGGACGTAAGCTAAACATGTCCTAGCTACAAACATAGGGACAAACTGTGCAATAACTTTAGTAAGTCTATAATGATAACGCTTGATTTATTAAATTTTATAAACTATTTTAAATTTAAAATAGTCATACTTCGTTGTAATAAATTATTACTTTTTATTTTATATAAGTATATACTTAAACATTTATTAGATACAATTATTTAGATTCTTTATTCTATCTACGTGATTTCTTAGATTTAGTAAGTATCTAGAAAGAACTTTGTGGATTCAACTGTATATTATATTATCTGCATTAAATTATAACAGAAATATATATCTGTGTGTTTGTGCATAAGTGAGGTGTAAAATTATATATACATTTATACGCACAGATAAAACAAATTGGAATGTAAATGTGTGAAGATTTTAGCGTCTGAGGCTTTGTCTATGATCTGTATGAAAAAAAATCTGAAATAATAAATATAATTATCATTTTAACATCGATAAAATACTTTAAATGTTATGTACATGTGAATTTCATGAGTGTTTGGATTTATTTTGGTCTATATTTTGTACGATAATGTTGCACTAACGGTGAAGACTATTTGTATGGTGTGTGTACTTGTCAGAGGCACTGTATATATACACAACATGATAGCGGCGGATGTGTGTGTGCGCCACACACTACCGGCACGCACCAATCCTACATTATTGTCGGACGCATAATCTCAGGCCGTAAACAACGCTAAATACATGTGCATGCCAATAAACGGCTATAAAACCTCATAATATATACATAATAACAATTTGAGGGGTGAACTTTCTATTGCGAAGCTATGAACAGCTTAGGCGAGAATAACTCCGCGTGGTACATTAATGTCACTTTCCAGCGGAATCCATTTTTAACACTTAAATTATTTATACCCGTACTGTTGTTTATCAAAGTATTATCAGCCTTACAATCATTAAAAATAAATTCTATCGTTAGGAACGCAACACGTAGCTATCCTCGCGTAACCCGCACCAACATTCAAGCCCCATTATTACCTACTAAAAACTTCAATTTACCCATCCTTATATAGATTCGTATATCCTTTTTACTGTGCCTATCTAGTAAAAAAATGACATCTGTACAATCTCAATCCATGACTTAAATAATAGCGAACAGTTTTCGAATTGACGCGAGAAGTCTGTGCGACTTCAGGGGCCGCCTACCCCTATTGTAGTTCTCGTAGGGGGAGAAGGAGGGTCTGTCTCAACCGTTAGGCTGAAGAGTGGGGAGAATTTTGCTGTTGTCTAATTGGAAGTCTGTGCTTCGTGTTAATTCTGAGTTCATGTTGTCGTCGGGTAGTTTGTTGAAGGAGTTATTGACGGTGAGGTCGTGGGAAGACCTGGAGACATCGTACTCGGGTCTGCGAGAGGTGTCCATGAGGTTGCACGTGGTGGAGGAGTCGTCGAGGACTGTCTCCATAGTCGTGTCAGGTTCTTCGTATCGAGCGACGTCGAACGTCGGCTCGTAGCGCAGTCCTTTCCGCATTCGGCCGTTTGGTGTTTTTGTTTGCTGTTGATTGAAAAAATAATTATTATAATTATTGTTATACACAGAGTAATAATAATAAATGGACCTTTCTTTATGTACATAGATAAAATGCGCGCGGTGGAAGATAAACGCACTCGACAACGAAACTAGGCAATATTTTTATCTATACCACGATGGTGGACGGACCTATGGACGCCTGCATCACCTGGAGCATAACATACGCGTTGCCGACCTATAGAACCTCTTTCCTCCTCAATAAGCTCTAGTTACCTTCGGTGAGAATTAGTATCCAGCAGAAATTCAACAATGTATTGTGATAGCGGAGGTACTTCCCCGAGCAGGCGACTTAGTTTGAACGCGGGTTATCCGCTGTGCCCTACCTCTCTTAAAATTATTATTTTAGAGTTGATTTTCACAAACACCGAACAAATTTGTTGCTAAGCTCAAAACTCGAGAACGGCTGGACCAATTCGGCTAATTGTTTTTTAAATAATCGTTGAAGTTCAAGAGAGGTTCTTAAGTTAGGAAAAAAATAAAATGTAAAACAATTTTTTCATTTTCTCATTGAAACTATCCGTAGCTGTCCATAGGTAGCTTTTGACAGAACGAAGTCTGTTGGGTCAGCTAGTAATAACTGAAATACCGATATTAAATTGTAGCTTAAAGACTCAAACCAAAAGATTAATTTATTATTGAATAAAACACATGTAATAAAACGGATACTACGTTGATTTTGTTGGTTTTGTTCCCTAGATAATGAGACAACTATAGCCTATATTGGACTTACATTGGGGTTCTCTGTTTTATGAATATGTCCGTTCAGGAGTGGTTCTCCAGCGTCCTTGGGACCACCACCGTTCGCGAGCTGGCCTGCCACGTTCTGTGCAAAATGTATTAAGTATCATTAACAACTCATTGCAAATAGTGATTTAAATTTTCCCTAATAGGGCACATCTTTATTTATCAGTAGCTTTGACGTCTAAATGTTTAACATACGTTCGGCAACACACTTTCTATTCAAAATGTATTAAGTATCATAGCAACTCATAGCGAAATATGATTTAAATATTGACCATTAGGGTACATTTTGTTATTTATCCGGCGGTTTAGTTTAAGTGACGTTAGTTAACGCACATTTGGCGTGATGGGCGACACCGCGGCGGCCTGCCGTTCGCGTTGGCGTTTTAATAATGTACCGATATGTACTGGTGGTGTCACTCAGTCGGCACTGTCTTCGCCGTCGTGATTCTTGAGCTGCGACGAAACCTTTATGTCAGATAGATGTTTTCGCGCACTGAATGTCACAAAGGCTGCAAATTGAGTTTGGAAAGTAGTTTTTAAAGGTAAGTATTGATTGTTTACGGTTCAACAGTGTAGTAATAGAGTTAGTTTAGTTAACCTATACAATTAAACGCATTTGAAACTAAATAAATATGGTGGAAGTAAATCCTGTTCGATGCCGAAAACTGATGATAATGCTTTCCGTTAAAATGACGCTATCTATCAATGTAAATAAAATTGATGTGTCTGTTTGTAATATGTTATTTAAAAGAAAAACACACTTTGTAAAATGTTTTGTCTGTCTGTCTGTTTGTTAGTCAAACTCTGAAAGTACCGAATCGATTTCGACGGGACTGTTACTGGCGGATAGATAATGTCACAAAAGTAATTTAAGCTACTTTGATTTTGGAAAAAAAATTGAAATTAAAAAATAAACTATGAAATCCCACGCAAAAAAGTCGCGGGCAGAGCTAAAACTAAAATAACAATAAAATTATGTACGAGAAATCTTAAATTATTTTGCTTCATTAAAAAACACAAAAACAAAAAGCTAGTTCACGAGTTAGAAGAACAATTGCCTGCACTTTCCGCGGCTATATTTCGACACTTCTGTGGTCGGTGACCTTGCGATTGTGTTAAGAACCACTTACACTATCCTTAATTTTCGGTTCCGAGGGATCTATTCTTCCAGTACAACATTAAATTTTTTTATTGTTTAATTTTCCACGAAAATAATTAAAATAAAGTATAAAAAATAGAGATTTAAGAAAAGTGTGATGGTAAGATATTAAATTAGAATAAGAATATGTACCCTCATTTCAGCTATCTCTTCTTCTTGTCCTTCTGTGAGAGATAAGTTCCTTCGTCGTGACCTGCAAACGTTTCAAACGTGTAAAATTGTGGGACAGTCAGCATCAAAAGACTAGTGGCAGAATTTAATTTACGATGATAATCAATTCTGGCACAAGTCTTGTTAATTTTTTTTTTAATTATGGATATTTTAGCTTTTGAGGGTGGCCATATTATTCTACTTGGCAATGTATTTCTTTAGTTTTCCATCGAACGAAAATATCTATAGTTGTATGTTATAATGTTTATCGTAGAAATATTTGATAATTCAAATTTTCACGTAATTACCCAAGGGATTTTGCAAAACACGGATGATTTAGACGATGGTAAAAATAACCCAAAAATAACCACTAAGACACCTTCTAATCTAGCATACCCATGTCAGATTCGCCTTAAAAAGCAAAATCCCTATCTTTTTCCAGTAAAATAAAGACATGTTTTCACCAGTCTAATTTACCGGTTTTTTCGCAAAATCCCTAGGATATTCGCGAAAATTCGAATTATCATCCTACGGCATAATATAGAATAGTAAAACAGTGAATCTATATTTACTGATCAAATTTAAACCTTAATAATGTTGTTTTATAGTAACAAGTTACCTGATAGGTGACCGGGCCCTCTTCCTCCTCTGCCAGATGCAGATAGCCGCGGAGACGATCACACATAGAATGAAAAAGCCACAGCCCATACCCACAGCTGGGGAAACAAAGAACTTAAACTTAGTATTTGGCATTCTAAAAAATCAGTCAATTTACCAAATGCCTTATGTTTCTTGGCAAGAGTAAAAGTAAGAAACAAAAGGTAATTTTTTCATAATTAACAAGCATTATTACGTCTTACTGACATGATAATAGTGTCCACTATTAGCTAACTAAGTACTACCAACGTGGCTAGACTAGTTGGTACATGATTTTATTTTGATTTTTAGCTTCATCATCATCATATCAGCCCATTGACGTCCACTGCTGGCATAGACCTCACTTAATTTCCGCCACAGCGAATAAATTAAAAAATATATTTTATTATATACCTGTCTAAAATTTTAAACATCCAATATAAAGCGTTTTTCTAAGTTTTGACGATTTTGTGCCGCCTGCAACTTTGACCAGGTCTTGGACCATATATTAATATAATATACCTACTTGAAGCTACGGACAGAAACTTGTATTTTAAAGGTACTTACTGAGATAGAACGAAGAGTCGTCAATGGGGCTAGGGGGTACAGTGAGCACTTGGCTGTCAGACTGTCCCGGCGCTGCCACCATCACGTACGTGGGCAGAGAATTGTCTAGTCCCGTGATCTTTTAAAACAAATTATATAATATTGTATATTTATTTATATAGAATCTTCAACAAGGAATACACATTTTATTCAAAATAAATAAATTACGAATATAAAATAAAAGAAAATATTTCTTCATTTACAGAAAATCACAGCATGTAAAAAAGGAGTACAGTGCGAACATTAGCCGACACAATTATCAAGAGTTTATACACACGCACACCTTTAAACTAGCCACAATACTTACATGCACAGACTCCCCAGTTACGTTGAGACTGAGCCACTTTTCGAGCGACTGCGTCAGGTTCTGCGAGTACCTCACGATGCGAGTGCCTCCCCCTTTCCACGTGATCGTCACTCCTGCGCCGCTGGACGTGTACTGGAGATCTTTCGCTTCTGGAATAGATAAATATTTACCTTTTAGTCATTACTTGTCACGCAAGCCTATAATCAGAAAGGGTAAAATCCTTCTCGGTACAGAAACCTGTTGAGAGTACTGATGACACCTGATACAACCACCAAAAAACTAAAAATAAAATTATATCACGTGAGTCTATTATAAAAACGCGTAGACAACACTATTTATAAATTATGCTCTGGCAACTCAGAGTGGCAAATACCGCGCAGTAGACAAGCAAAACAGCGCGCGTATTTATATGTCAAGTCAGTTGAGGTTATGATTTCAAACTAATTGTTGTGATCGTCAATATGTTTCAGTCCTTTACTAACAAGGTCTACATTAAGTCCAAGCATTTCAACGATGAATTTACCAGTTACAATTTGACCGTTATTTCTGTACACTTGTTTTTATTTTGACACTGGTAGAATTGTCGACATCGGCACGCTTGCCATAAAGAAGAATAGAATAGAATGATCTTCAATAAAAATGTTCAGTGGAAAAAAATTGAGTTTCGTTTCAAGTATCTTCACACTCCGTCTATATTTATTTTTATGTACCTATGTTAGTTTATAAGATAATATTTATATATGAGACATTGTATCCGGAAATAAATAATGTTATTTATTATTAAAAATTAACTACAATAAAAAGCGTAGAAGAAAAAATTATTTTTTTAAGTGTTATTTTTTTACGTATTTTTATTTCCTTTTTAACCCCCAACGTCAGCTGGTTGGTGAGGTGAAAGGTCAATGACCAACACTTTTTATGCATCTAACTGTAGGTATGCACTACTGTGGTTAGTGACCTTGCACGTCGTAGTTATTAAGAATTACAAACACTGTTCTCCATTTTCCACCAATAAGGATTTTCTGCCACCCCAGGTTGTTTGCTTAGAATATTATTGAATTAATAACTAATAATTAAATTATTATATCAGAGGTTCTCACTCACCAGGTACTTGGATGGGTATATGCAAGACGGAGCTATGTCCTACTGGCTCGTATCCAGACACCATTACATACAACACTTTCGATAAGTCCACACCGGTAATCTAAAATGAAAATTAATATTAGAACTAACAAAAATAAATAAATTGGCAGGTTTGTATGGAATTATAATTATATAAATGAATTTGAGTTCAAAAAGTGAAGACGTCCACTGAAAGTCGAATACTTGTTCTTGTTCGCACTAATCATAAATAGAAATGTATGTTTTTGAAAGTGTACTTATAGAAGCACATTAATACATAAGCAGTTGTACAAACAGTCCACATTTGATTAGAATATGTATGGATTAAATTATATTAAGTTTAGTTACCATTAAACGCCGTTAAAAACACACGTTTGTTTGTCTGACTGCCGTACTCAGAGACGTCAATTAGCAGTAATCTGTCATTGAATAATCGTCTTTATGCGTATAGACTTAAGTATTACATGTTTTTACTAAATAAACTTTAAAGTTAAGTAACATCTTTGACTGGCCTGTTGGTCTAGGGGTTAGTGACCCTGACGGCTAAACCGGAGGTCGTAGGTTCGATCCCCACCCAGGACAAATCTTTGTGTGATGAGCATAAAGGTTTGTTCTGAGTCTGGGTGTAATTTATCTATAATATGTATGTATTTACAAAATAAAAATGTATTTAAGTAGTATATCAGTTGTTTAGTACCCATAACACAAGCAAATATAATTGCTTAATTTGGGACTAGATGGCGCTGTGTAAATGTGGTAGAATATTATTATTATTATTATATCTCTGAGTACGGCAGTGACTCTATCTCGCGCAAAAGTTAATTAAACCATAATATATACACATATTATGATAACAATACGGTAATAAGAAACAAAAAAACAAGAAGATATAGATTAAATTTTACTTAGCTAATCAGACTTAAGATTCAAAATCCTTTGCGCTTACCAAGACAGTGTTCCCCATGGTCTCTTGGCAGGGCCACTGGTTGATGGGTAACCTTAGCTCGTTGTTGTAGTAGACGGTATACTTGTCAGGCACGCTGTTCCACGACACACGGATAGTTGAGCCATTGATCACTTTATATGTGAGGTCTTTAATGCGTTCTGAACCTAAGAATAGATGACAATAATATCAGTTTTATTTTCATTTGTTTAGGTTACTATGTACTGAACTCAGGCTGAAATCAATTTAGTAACCAATGAAATTAATAAAAATAACTTATGTTTTATTTTAAAATGTGTTTTTAAAGGAATTTACAGCTAATGCCACAGATCATAAAATCCAATTTGACAGTGTACAAACATTCTAAATTGATTTCACCCCAAGTATAGTTATTTTTGTAAGAAGCCATAAATACTTTTATATAAAATTAAATTCCAATGAGGCCGTCCAAACTGCCTTCAAAGATTTTATTCTCTCTCCCAAATTTTTTTCAGCAATGCAATCAATGAGCAACCTACAAAATGGCGAAAGTGCATAAATAATAACGGTAGATTAAATATATAATTTTATACTTAAAAAAATCGTTTACTTTTCCATAATCATAAAACGCTCATTTCATAAGGAGATACAACACTATGCTTTAAATATTTACCCTCAGGCGTTGTGCTTATATGGATGGGCTGTGTGAACTCTGTCTGGAGGTTGGGACGCGAGGGGATCAGTGCCTTGACCCTCACGGAGTACTCGCTCGATGGCCAGAGACCTTCCATTTTTACCCACGTGTTGCGGCTGTAAGAAAATTCAAAATTAACACATTAACATACCTATGCACTATCGTTAAAGTTGACGCATAATCAGTTTAGAATACTTTTTGTTTGCAAGCTGAATGAGACAATACCATAATCTTCGTTTTTGTAAGACACTTTGTTTTGATTTTAAATGTTTTCTGACTTTTAAAATCTTAGCCAGAAAAAAGTCTATAGTGTGTTCAACTGTAATACATTGGTGGACGAAACAAAGCTATCCGCAGGTAGCCGTCGGTCACTGCAAGCAAAATACAGCAATACGTGAATTTGTCGACAGTACTTAAGATAGTGTCACGCCCTTTTTGGTTTTAACCGTTAGAGCATTATATCATAATTATTATTCTTCCTTGCATAGAAATAACGAAGCAATATCATTATATGATGAGGTACTTTATACGGACAATCGCTTCACTCTTCGAAGTCGTGGATGTGTCCAAGAGAAGATAAAATAAGATAGCGTTAATACGTTTATTACGAAGTTTCCATTTAGGATAGTGCCAAGTGCAACCTCAGGAGACACAGAATCTCTCTGCTAAGAGAATCTAGAAGTTTCTAGTTTCTACAGGACTCTCATAAATAAATAACAAGGGCGCTACAACAGATTACCCCTGATTCTGACTCATCGGATTGCTCCCGGATCGTAAACTTTTTCGAATCTTAGAACGACGTTTAAGAAAATATTTTACCGTATAGAAAATTTAAAACTGATTCATATAAGTTTTTTTGTACATCTATCTGTTTTTTAACATTGTTTTATAACTTTAAAAAACTGTCATTTCTGGCCGAAAATATTCCGACAGCTCAGAATCAGGCGGGTCGAGGTAACGAAAAAACCGCTAACTAATAAATCATGATAATGGTGTCGTTTATAACAAGAGTGACATGCCCTGCTGTTATTTGATTAGGTAGCTACCTCTCAATGCATTCCTCTTGTTCATCCTGTTTCGTAGTGCATACTAAGTAGATGTAGGTATCAGGAGAGGTCTCGGCTTCCTCACAACGCCAACGAACTGTAAACTCTGTAGAGCCTAATTCTGTCACTTCTACCTTCTCGATTTTCACTGTCATGTCACTGTAATTATAAAGAAATTATTATAATTATGCCTGTATATTTATTATCTACAAATGACCCTATGGGCTGTCAATATTATTCTGATTGATTCGGTACAACTTTGATTAGATTAGATGGATGAGTTAGCGAAGCATCTGTTGGTAGGTAGTTAGTTAGTTATTGTTGTCATAGAACTTGGTATTGTGAAAATACAGGCCACTGTTTGCCTGTTGGCGAGATTGCTGGACTGGTAAATTATATAATGAAGATGCCAGTACCGAATTTTTCTTTTTGCCCCCATTGATGATACTAGTGGTTTTATAATCTTTTATTTATAGTAATCTCATTAAACTAGCTATACCCGTGACTTCGCGTGGACAATGTTTTGTTTTTACAAAATCAAAGTAAAAGTTCTTTCATATGCTTACTCTAAAAAACTATTATTTTGATATTACAAACAGAAACTTCAGTTTTATTTATTTGTTTAGTTTTTCACTCATTTACCAGTGGAACAGATAATGTACAAAGCAGGAATAAATATCAAAGTGGCAACTAATAAAAATATACCCTAAATTCAAAGCAATAAGAGTACATATTGTATATCATGAACAAGTATAAAATCCTCAAAGAAACATATGACTAATCACAATTAAAATAGAGTTATTTTTATCGTAGATCCACTCAATGTCATCGTAATGATGATGGAGCCTACAGAACCTCACCCATCGTTGAGGCCGTGGTAGCCGCTGGTTGTGGACGTCCAGGGAACGTAGGTCAGGTTCTGAGGCAACCAAGGTAGCTGCCGCGTGCCCAGGACTCGGATCTGAAGTGGTGTTGGTGATGGTACTGGGGGGAAACGAACAATATTAGTTTAAAATTAGAACATTAACTTGTATGCACGTGTATTAGTGGCAAATTTTTGGGTCATTTTTGTATGATAAAGCAAAGACGATAAGTAAATAAATTTACAATAAACTCTGTCTTAGAAAAAGGATCCAATCCATTTCTTTTAAAAGTAAATAAAGTAACATTTATCGCATTGTATTTCTTTAAGAGTCTTTCAGCGCCATGGGGGTCACCGGGACCCCCAAACAATAAATTTTCTATTGTGTCTGGAATCTCGGCGTTCAACGTGTTAAAAAAAAATGCATTCTAAAAATCATACAATTAAGTAAGATGAGTCTAAAATCTAAATATATATTATAATTTGTTCTTATATACAGGAAAATAATAAGAATGCGATATAACTTGTGCTAATGAAGCAAGTCAAAACTTTGCGACACATTACGTTCGTAAAGTTTGAAGACATGTTACTTTTAATCTCTGTAAATTTATTCATTTAACAACTTGTGCTAAAATCCAAAGTATTCCTAATTTATATAAATGGTAGTGCGGTGCTCTCGTTATAAGAACGTTTAAAAACGTCGAGTTTTTTTTTTCTTTTTTTTACCCGACTGTCAGGACGGGTATTGTTATAAAAAAGCAACGTTGACGACTACTTTAATTACTCACAAGATATAGTATAATTGGTGACGGAAGGTTCAAGAGTGACGTTGTGCTCTTCAGAGCTGTTCTCAGTCTTGTACTGTAAGATCCACTCCAGCACGCCAGGGGTCTGCCACGCAAATTGCTTCCAAGATACCAGGATGTCGTCATCCAAGCGTGCGAACTTTATTGGTACTGTGGAGATAGTAATTATTTGAAAACAAAAACTATTAAAAATACTTACAAGAAAAAGTATAAAAATAGTATAGGAAGAGACTAAATGAAAGAATTATGGTTCGCATTATAGTGACCGCTTTGAGTTTGATTACTGGCTTCAATTGGAAACATTGTCACTTAAAATGATTTTTTAAATTAAAGTCAAATTAAATTACTATAATAACACGTACAGCAGACAAAAGCATAAAAAATTACGTCGACACATCCCACCAAACATATATATAAAATGAATTCTCGTACTATAACATAGAAGACATATAATACTAAATTGTAATAAAAATTTATATTTACCGCTATAAACAAATACAATATTTAAAACAAAATTACAACTCTTTTAATTACCAGTGAGTAAATTCGCGACTTTTTATCGATATGACTTTCAAGACATGTAAAATATATCTATATTTTCTCAATTTTCCGTATAAATGAAGCCGAATTTTTGTTTACCAATGGTATAAAGCGCGAGGTGGTCGTGTCATAACAGCTTTTTTTATTAATTGGTGACAAGGTACATACTGGACAAGTGGATTTGTCTGGTGCTTGGTGTCTTTAGATGTACCACAAACAACTTACCGCCCTGTCCCTGACATGTGACACTCTCAGACATGTCGCTAGCAACGTTTTTGTTGGTACTATATGATAGAATGTACGCACGGACCTGCAAATATAAATAACCTTTTAGTAGAAAAATATTTTTAAAACCAGCTGTTGGTTGTAATCAATTGAAACCCCAAACTTGATTGAGAACTATCTATACTACCTACTTCTTATATTTCAGTTCCCGGGGCCACCTTCTGTTTTCAGCAATTATTTTAATGAGATCAGCTCTCTATTACATTAAAATATTGCTTTGTCACACTAGTTATACAATACGTGCATGCAAAATTCAACTAAATCAAAAACTGAGATTGCAATTCCTTCTGGATTGCTAGATTGCAGGTGCAAAACAAATTGTGGTCGTAATATTTGACTGCTAAAGATGACAAGGTGGCTTTGATCCCAACACAGGTCAAATAATAGTGTGGTTCTCAAATACAAGATATAAAGCTGAGTGTGCTTTGTGTTAACTGCATGTTAGTCCACTTAGGCTGAGATCTATAGAGCGTACTTGGACTTTGCTCTGACTAAACTTTCGAGATAAGACAAAATCGGTATTTATAGTGCAAACTTTGACTTTATCCAAGCCCAAGCTAAGCAAAGTCAAAGTTCTCAAAATCGACGACTTACGAAAATCTTTGGCTATTATACTGTAAAAAATGGTGTACAAATGTCATAATTTTAAAATGACTATTGAACTTTGTCGCATAACATTAATTGAACATTGAACAGCTGTCATTAGCGATCCTTTACTCAATTTCTTTCATAACTTAATATTTATTACATTTAACCAATTTTAGACAACAAAATTTAAAAATAATCTAGTAATTTTAAGAAAACGGAGTTTTTGGACTATTATAAATTACAAAAAGTATTGTATCATTTGTTTTATCTTTTATTTTACAAAGAATTCAGCAGAGGATGATGCATGAAATGAAACATCTACTCGTACGCGGGCTAAGCAATGACATTGTCTATAGATTCCAAATCAATGCTTTGGCTGAGATTAGGCTGAGCAAAGTTTTGTTGGAGTGAAGTCTGAGCCAAGTCCAAGTACCCTCTATAGATCTCAGCCTAAGCCTTCCATTCGCATTCCTAAGTGCAAGCGTCGTGTTTGTAAAAATAATAATAATTTTATATATATTCACCTGAAATCTGTAGGGTGTCAAGGGTTCGGTGAGAGTAATGTTTTCTTCAGTACGTGTTTGCGGCTGGCTCGGTAATGAAGCTCCTCCTGTGTTAAACATTATATTTATAAAACTAACTAAACCAAAAATTAAAAAAACCAGGTAAGCGACGGCTAACTTGTTCACGTTTTATAACCTTCTTAAATACACATTAAAGGTGCATTTTGCTTGACGAATGTAATACAATAAATTGGTAAGCTCTCTACAACGTTGACTTAGTTCGGAAGAGAAAGAAAGCGCTAAAGTGATCACTGTTGAGAGCGAGTTCATGGCTGCTGGCATGTCATTAGTGCAAGCGAAAGAATGAGAGAATGAAAAAAAATGCATTTCTGACATGCGCCTAATTATTTTGGTTATGTAGTATAAAGTACTAATATTGTTTAATAAAGCTAATGATTATTATGTAACTAAATATAAGGTGCAATGTAATGTGGGAAGGAACTGTCTCCTGAGATACAGATTTATTAATCTAGTTCAGGAGGCAGGGCTTCTAAGTTTATGTATTAAATTATCATTGCAATAAAAATGTATTATTATTAAAAAAAGTAATATTTACCAGGCGCAGAGATCTGCACGGTGTAGGCCATGGAGCCGCTGACGCGCGGCCACTGCACCAGCACGAGCCTGGCGCCGCGCGGCCAGCAGCGCACGCCGGCCGGCGCCGCCGCGCCCGCGCCCGTCACGTTCAGCGCGGCCCACGACGACGCCACTGCGTGCCCGTTAGCCGCGAAGCATTGGTAGATACCTGACATACAAATGCATTTATTATTATCTGTGCCCGCGACTTCTTTACCTACCCTAATATTTTTTTGCTAAATCAAAAAATCCTTAGTTACTCATTATGACATTCGCTATCCGCCAGTAAAAGTTCCGTCGAAATCAATTCAGCAGATTCGGAGTTTACCTTAAACAAACAGGCTAAATTTATTATTATGTGCTTACCTGCGTCTTCGGAGGTGACACTCCTAATAAGGAGCTCCATACGTTTATCATTATTCGCAGACGGAAGGACCACGATCTGAAAATAATCTTCATTAGAATATAGCAATAATGACGATTAGAAGAAACCAAGACAAATCACTGGTTTAAGTTAAAAATAAATCAGGAAGATAATTCTAACTAATATTGTAAATATAGTAATTAAAAAAATTAACAGTATATTTTTATTTGTTTCATCATCATCATCATCATCTCAACCCATAAAATTAAATATCCCACTGTTGGGCACGGGTCTCCTCCTTTATTTGTTTGTTTGTCCTTAATTGACTAACAACGGAATAACTAATTCAACTGTGACTAGCGTTTTGATTAATGTGATTGCCTGCCTTGCCACTAACATCGCCGTGCCGAGTGTCGTGGGTTCAATTCCCATACGAGACAAAATATTTGTGTCATCATCATCATATCAGCCGTAGGACGCCCACTGCTGAACATAGGCCTCCTCAAGTGACTTCCAATATTTGTGTTATTCATGATTTTTTTTTTTTAATCTGGGTGAATTTTGTGCCCGCTAATATTTTTAAATCCTCCGCAATTAGATACAGGGATTGATAAAAGCCAATAGTTGTCAATAAAACGGTAAATTAAAAGGGAAAGCTTTTCATCGTTTTAAAGAAATTGTCGCCTCTAGACACTATTCATCCTCTACGACGGCGTAGGCGTTCGTAGCATGCTCTACGAAATATTTTTATGATTTTATTACTAAAATTTTTCGTATTATAGTAGTATTGAACAATACCCGTCCTGACAGTCGGGTAAAAATAAACGCTACTAAAGTTCATAGCTGAGATTTATCACTTAGGTAACTGCATATTTTGGCTTATTACACTCAAAAGTGTGAGCACGCTCTTAAAAGCGTACGTTTTAATTTAGCATTTTTTATTTCCTCATTCCTGATCTTCAATGCCAATTTCAGGTAACTTATTCTTACATAACAAACTACAGAATATGTCATATTAATTTCATATTAAAAAATCAAATACCATTATTAGAGAATCACTTGAAAATACATAGTACAAATTTGACTGGCCTATTGGTCTAGTGGTTAGTGACCCTGACTGCTAAGCTGGAGGTCGTGGGTTCGATCCCCACCCAGGACAAATCTTTGTGTGATGAGCATAAAGGTTTGTTCTGTGTCTGGGTGTAATTTATCTATATAATATGTATGTATTTACAAAAAAAAAAGTATTTAAGTAGTATATCAGTTGTTTAGTACCCATAACACAAGCAAATATAATTGCTTACTTTGGGACTAGATGGCGCTGTGTGAATGTGGTAGAATATTATTATTAATATTATTTGGCTATATTTTTATACAAGCTTTATGTAAAAGTGTTTTTCATGAAATCTAAGGTGAATGTTCAGTGTTAGTAGCTTCGTACAACTCACCCTGCCAGCTAGCGCGAGTGGCTTGCCATTCTTGTACCACGTGACGACGGGGGTCGGGTGCCCCACTGCTGTACAGTTGAACCGGACAGTGCTCGCTCTGAAGACTTGCTTCGAAGTCGGTGGTATTGTGATGGTTACCGGCGCTATCACTGTTACGTTAAAAGTCTGGGAAACAAGAAAGAAATTTAATAACGTGAATTATGTAACAGTTGCATTATTTGTTGCATTAAAAAGACAACGCCCGCACTAGGGAACAAGCCCTGTGTCGCGGGGAGCTTTACAAACATGAAACTAACGGACACAAAATACACCCAGACTAGAAACAAATATCTATGAATCACACAAATATTTGTCTCGTGTGGGAATCGAACCCACGTCACCCAGCACGGCGATGTAGTGGCGAGGCGACCACCTTAACCACTGCGCCACGGTGACAGTCTCGGTAGCGTAGTGGAAATTAATACGACTGCTGCACAAAGGGATCGAAACCATCGGGTCTATCCCTGGATCGGGCAATATTTGTATTAGGTTTTTCTGATCTGAGGGGTAAGCAGAGGTATACACAAATTTCGCTTGGTAAGTCGTCACATGTATTAGTAAAGCGAGACATTTCCGATCTCTAACTTCAATGTCTATATTTTCAATAAAACATATAAAATGAGTACATAAATATACGAACATTCAAGTGTAGGTTGATTCCTAGAAGTACAAGATGCACTTACATAAAACTAGTAACAGTAATTTATTAACTTAACTTAAGAGAAAGAAAGAAAAAGCATTTAATTCCTGTAAACTAAAGTAGAGAGAGAGGAGACCCAAGCCCAACAGTGGGACATTAATGGGTCGCTGATGACGATGAAACTAAAGTAAGAAACAAAAAGGATGTGTATATAATTTGACTGGCCTGTTGGTCTAGTGGTTAGTGACCCTGACTGCTAAGCCGGAGGTCGTGGGTTCGATCCCCACCCAGAACAAATCTTTGTGTGATGAGCATAAAGGTTTGTTCTGTGTCTGGGTGTAAATTATCTATAATATGTATGTATTTACAAAAAAAAAATGTATTTAAGTAGTGTATCAGTTGTTTAGTACCCATAACACAAGCGAATATAATTGCTTACTTTGGGACTAGATGGCGCTGTGTGAATGTGGTAGAATATTATTATTATTATTATTATAATAGCAGCACCCACTGCATGTCACATCTGCGGGGATTTGAACTCCGCACAGTATAATACTGCGGCGTTAATTTAGTTTCAATTGTTTAATGATGATAATGAATGGAGAGTAGCTGAATAGCAGTGTGTCCAGTCGCAACAAGCTCTATGACATGTCCTTCTTCAAACGAGGTTTAAAGAGAGCTTTCCTCTCTAGGTAAGTAGCGGCTTGGCTGTGCCCCTGACATTGCCAACGTCCATGAGCGGCGGTAACCATTTACTATCTGATGGGCCGCTTGTTCACTTGCCACTTCGGACAATTAAAAAAAAACTGATACTGGTTAATACTATATTTGACTATGATACTAATATTGAAAAATCCAATACCTTTTAGGCGCGACACGCGAATCGAACCTCTACATAGCAATTGTACACACAGGTGGAGTAAATTTTCTAGTTGTTCCCCGGGAATTTTCGGTAATAAGACATTGCAAACATAGATCTAGTAATAAGGCTGGCATACAGACTTTCTATAACTTGTTAACATCTAAGTAAAGGTTAAAAGCAATGTTTTAACTTAGTTCAACAAGGTTTGAATTATATATGAGTTAGCGATTTAGTTCAAGATTGTCTTAGGGTCCTTTCATATCTGAGGAAAGATACGTCGCGTCGGACGTAATCATTTTTACAAGGTTTTTATTATCTTACAAAGATTATAATATGTTTGTGTCAAATCTTGCAACTGAATTTTAAAGCAGTTGAGATGAAAGTGGCATGCGTATATAAATGCAATATTTTTATGAAATGGAGCTGATCTGATGATGGAGTTAGAAGTTGGCCATGGAAACTCTGTTATAAAACGACGGTATACCATTGAGTTTGGGCTCCTTTGATTGGTCATAAAAAACATGTTTGAAAAATAATTATTTTTCTCATTAAAACTTATTATATGGAAGATGCGCTGACGCACGTTTTTGTATGGATTAGACTGTTCTAACATAAAGCGACCGCTGAACCGTCAGGTGTGAAAGGAGCCTTACTGAGTTCAGTTTCGTTTTATTTCTAATATTTTCCTTCATTTTATGACAAAAGGAAAAGACGTGCGCGGTTTGGTATATATTTAGGTCCAAATTAAAATGTTTCGGGGAAGGCACTTATTCTCATTTGTATATATTATTGTATACGATATTTTGGTAAAATTGTAACTTATTGGAAATTGTATTAATGGGGCGATCATAAGGAGTATTTTAAGATTCTAGCTATTTTTATCGCTCTATACTGTTAGTGAATATATCTTTTTTTTTTTAGTTATTATTTTGTCAAGTTATTCACGAGTTATAATTATAGTGTTGTCGATTTGGTCTCTGGATCTTCTGTTAAATATAGATGTATATAAAACATGTTAGGAAATTGTGACTATTTTCTTTACTTATTATTTATTCTGGACTGAGCTGCTTTTAGCTGCAAAAGGTTATCGAAAAAAGATAGTGTCAGTCAATTTGCCTGCAAGCAGTTCACTTAAAGGGTACAACTGTGAGAAGGATTGGCAAGAAACCAATTCTTCTCACAGCTGTACCCTGTAAGTCCACTCTTTTGAATAGCCAGAAAGTTACAAAGTTTTTATGAGAAAATTATACAATAATAATAATTTATACGTAATTGGACTAGCGTATAAAGTGACGCAGAAGATTATACTCCATTGTGATTAGAATAAATTTTAATTATAGTATAATTGTAGAGACACAGTACACATTAGAAAAGTTTTTTGCTGTCGGTACTCACCTTAACCAGGTCGCTGTGACCATCGACGATGCAGGTGTAGACACCTTCGTGGTCCAACTCCAGAGGGTCCAGGTTTAGCACTTCGTCTGTAGCCTCCAGCTCAGCGGTCCTCCCGCCAGGTGGAGTGAACTCCCATGTTAGCTGAACGATGAAATTTAGATTAGGAGTTATTCTTCTAATCGATTAATAATGACTGTCATCGTACGTGCGGACGTTTTTTAAGACAAAAAGGATTATTGAATAATATTATAATGTTTGGAATATTTACCATATCCTATGTTATCAATATTGAGTCCGATACTATTAAGTTAAACGACCATGACAAAATTTTAAAAAAAGTGTTATATTACATAATTATATTATGCAGTAAGTAAGAAACGATGGTGGCTGAATGGATAAGGGACCGGCGTGCAAATCACGCGGTCCGAGTTTGATCCCGACCGGCAGTACCAATGTGGATTCCACTTTGTGGAATTTATATGTACTAGTCAAGTGACTTACCATCTGCTAACGGTGAAGGAAAACATCGTGAGGAAACCCACATACCCTAGAAGAAATTCTATGAGTATGTCTGATCCACCAACCCGCACTAGGCCAGCGTGAGTGGATTATGGCCTAAACCCTCTCAGCTCTCTAGTTAGAGGAGAGGAGACCCGAGCCCAGCAGTGGAACTTAATGGGTTGCTGATGATGATGATGATGATATGCAGTAAGTATAATTTTTAATAGCAATTTTCGGGCGCTTATTTAACATATTATCATTTTGAAAATAAAATACATGTAATACTAATATTATAAAGAGTTAAAGTTAATGAGTTTGTATGTTACCTAAGATCTCAGAAACTATTGATCATTAATAGGAAGCTACATTCACAATTACACTATACAGTATACACCCGGGCGAAGCTGGGGCGTATTGTTAGTGTGATATTATTCTACTCAGAGCCTATCCAATTAATTTTATGCATGTAGTGACGGATTAAGAATACATAATGTCTTACTTTAGGCCTAGGTTCTCCAGTGACTGGACAAGGCAGCAGAACCTTCTCCCCTTTCCTAGCAGAGATGTTGCTCTCATGCTGCACTGGTAGTAAGGACGGCTCCAACTCTCCAGGGTATGCTAACACTTGCAGTCTGCCACCGTGACTGACTCTGGTTCTATTCGCGTGTGGATTTGTTGCTTTACATCTATACGAAAGAAAGGAAAATTAATGAAAATATTAGTGATTTTTTCCCCAAAGGGGGAGGCAGAGGTAAATATATCATACACATACACAAAACACATAGCTGGCGAAGTGGACAATTAGGAAGGCATATGTCCAGATTCCGTGCGAATCCTGAGAATTTCGAAACAAAAACCCAAACCCGTTTTTATCGCGGATGATAAACAACATTTTTATTTTTTACAACCGCATGTCGTGCCATGCTGAATGTAGGGTTTCGTAGCAAAAGATCGTATTTTCACGGCACTTACGTTTTCGGCACTAACCCAAGAAACGGTACATATCCGAATCATATTGAAAATATTCTTATTGTAATTATCTTCTTGATCTTTTTCATATTATTGTTAAGTTTTACGGTTAAGAAAACGGGTAGAGGGACAATTTATGTCAGAGCGATTGGAAGTGTATTTAAAAGATCTGTCAAAGTATATGCCACACATAGATATTTGCTGAAAAAAAATACTGACGGATCGAGAATTGCAATATTGTTTAGACAAATTTAAAAAAAAAATCTGTAGGTACTCTTAAACTATAATATTTGTATGTTCTAGTGACAAAGCATAGTGTTTAAAAATTATATTTAAGACCACAATTTTATTGTATTACCTATGTTGGACAAATAAACTTCTATTCTTTTCTATTCTATTCTACGGATAACGGTCGGATATGACGAAACTATCAGGGTTCCGTTTTTGCAATTTTAGCCACGGAACCCTAAAATACTGCCTAGGAATCCATGCAACAATGCGGTTACTTGTAATATAGATTGTTAATGATAAGAGTTCGTATGAAAAGCTACGTTGTTTATATATTCACAAACACTAACTGAATAACTAACAGATATATATTCACTATATGTAATCATGTATGTGATGTGAATAAAAATTGTCGATTTTGTAACCTCACTTGTTAGATTACTTACATAGTCAAGACGCGAATACTATATAATGTGTAGTAATAGTTTTTTGTTTAGTGAAATGCATTTGTAATTTTTTTTTTTTGTAAGCATATAATTTGTAGATTTGATTGTTATTTTAATGTAATTACAGTTTTCTGTCATAAAATTCATATATCGGCACCGGCACGGTCTTATATTCCTGGGTATGGCAAGTGAATTTCCGGAAATCGTTAAATGCAGTTGTGTTTCTTTTTAAAAATTAAGGAATGTTTCTTTTGAATAAAATGATCTATCTGCAGTATTTAGAGTACTTTCCCTCTAGGTGGCATTTCAAAATTCCACCCTGTATACAGATAAATATTTCTGTTTCTGTTAATAAATGCATGATTTTGGACAAAATAATAAAATAAAGCATTATTTTTAGACCGACTCCATGCCAAATGTTAACCTGGTGGAGTTATCTATAAGTACTAATCTTATAAAGAGATAAAGTTTGTAAGTTTGTGACGTTCTAGGGGATAATCTCGAGATCTACTGAACCGATTTGAAAAAATATTTTCGTGTTGGATAGCCCGTTTATCGAGGAAGGTTAAAGGCTATATAACATCACGCTTCGGTCAATAGGAGCTTAGTAGTGGCAAAATAAAGAACAACGGAAGTGAAGCCCCACGCTACCTCTAATTACATATACCTATTTTCTTTCTTTCTTAATCGCTAATCAAAAATACCTGTATAGTCCAACATCTTCTCTTGTCACGTCCAGTATAAGTAGCTGATTGTTCAGCACATGATATCTGAAACCAAATAAAAAACATAAAATACATGTATTTTTAATACGAAATTTTTGTACCTATACTCGTAACATAAAAAAATTAAATTTTTTTACTTCTTCATCGTTCTTTTTTTTTCTTTTAATAATAAAAAAGAGAGTGAACAGATAATTAAACGGTTGGCAACGTGATTGTAATGTTTCTGGTGTAAAGGCAAGGTCATAAGGCTACAATATCCGCTGACCATGAGGTGGGCAGTCTATTTATTTAAAGGAGTGGCGTAAATTTCTTGCCAGTTCTTCTCAAAGAACAAAATTTTAAATTTATAATAAAAGTAATAACTTATTGATTTTATAATTTTTTTTTTTTAATTTTCTGACAAGTTTTTTTGGATAACCTTATATATTATTACTTGTGACTTTCATAAGAGTTACATAACGTAACTCTTATGAAAGTCACACATGGAAGTCTAGATGAATAAACAAGATTTCATTTCATTTCTGCGCGCACTGTCGTGGTATTAAAACAACAAATATTACCTGTTACTTTGAGGCAAGGGTTCTCCGTCCCTCTGCCATGACACGGCGGCGGCTGGCCCCGAGTTGATTTCACAACTCAGCACGAAGGGCTGCCCGGCCCATGCCGTCGAATTCTCGGGATGTACCGAGAACTGCTTATCTAAGTCTGTAAAGATTGAAAAAAATCTATGTGTTTGTTTGAACGGTAGGATCTTAGGAACTACTGGTCCGATTTGAAAAATTCTTTTAATGTTGGAAAGCCCATTTATTATATAAAACATCATACTACGGCAAATAAGAGTTGAGCAGTGGCCAAATAAAGAACGACGGGGGCGATGAAGTACTGATCCGATTTGAAAAACTCTTTTAGTGTTGGATAGTCCATTTATTGAGGAACGCTATAGGCTATATAACATCAGGCTACGGACAATAGGAGCTGAGCAGTTGTCAAACAAAGAAAAACAACGGGAGCGAAGCCCCGGGTAACAACTATTATAGATATAAAAGGTACCCTAGCAACGATGTCAGTAACCTAAAATATCGATCAGAGGACAACAGCTGCTGATACCACAAGTTAAAGGTCACACAATATTACGGACACTATAGTGACGAAATAGTTATAAAAATTCAGCATTTGCATAAAGCACTACATCTATACACTCTAAACATATAAGCTGAAAAGTTGGTTTGTTTAGTTGAACGCGCTTATCTCAGGAACTACTGAATCCAATCCAAAAAATATTTTTGTATCTAATAGTCTATTTATCGCGGAAGGCTATTATGCTATATTATAACTATCCATTTTTTTAAAAAGAGTGGCATAAATTTCTTGCCAGTTCTTCTCATAGCTCCACCCCGTCAGCGAACTGGTCGTAGGCAAATTTGCTGACACTACTTTTCGGATAATCTGTTACATTCTTATCTTGTGACTTTCTTAAGTGTTACCGTGTAACCTAGATGAATAAACGAGATTTAATTTCATTAACATAACGCTACAAGTAATAGGAGCTGAGTAATAAAATAAACAACCACGGGGGCAGGCAACAGCTAGCAATATAATACTTATCAAGTGTTTTCAGATTTATCGGTGTAATTAATAAGTTACATTCAATGTATGAAGCGGGGTCATAACCTGTTCTTTTTAATATTTAGGTATAATTATAATTTAATACGTCATCTCTTCATCATTTTAACTCATAAACGTCCCACAGCTGGGCGTGGATCTCCTCCGAAAAATGTGGAGGGAATTTAGCCTAGGTACACACTGGCCAGACGGGTTTGGTGAAAATATTGCTTGTCTATCCAATGTGTAACCGGCCTTACTTCTCCGCATCCCTTACCCCTGATTTACACCCGTATTTACGTGAACCTTCAAGATACATAACCTACAGATAAGCTATCAGACTTCTGCATCAAGATATATCCGTAAGTATCTTTGGATGCTACTTACTACAGGAAGGGATCGCGATTTATACTCACTTCAAGTAAACCCAGTTTATATATTATAGGTACTGTACTTCTTTGTATTTTTGAAAACTAAGATCAAGCCGTTTGTCTTGAGGACTTTAAAAACATAGAATTAACGGATAAAAAGCACACCAAAAAAAAAACTATAACACAAATATAAATGATCGTGTGGGAATCGAACCCACGTCACTCGGCACGGCTATTTAACTCACTTTAACCGCTACGCCACGGTGAATCTTTGCTTAGTTATAATTCTCGGTGACCTAACCAGATTGTACAACTACTCAGCAAGAGGCCCTAGGTTCAGTCCCTAGGTCAGGCAATCACGATATTAGGTTTTTCAATCTGAGAGTTCTGAAAATGTCCAGTTAATTACATTATCCTTGTAGTGATGGATTAGGAGTACATAATGTCACTACCCCATCTCAACCAAACCTTGGGTCTCGTAAAAGGCGACTAAGGGAGTAAAAGGAGTAAAGGAGTAAAAGGAGACCTGCAGACAAGAACACTGAGAAAACTCGAAACAAACCCTATACCAACCCGTTTGACCAGTGTAGTATAGTAGGCTAAATTCCTTCCACATTCTTTGAAGGAGACCCGTGTCTAGCAGTTGGGTGTTTATGGGTTGAAATGATAATACAAAAGTCGCATAACAGTGACACACGCGCTTCTTTCTGACTAGTAAAAAATAGGAGTCACAGTATAAAATTTTTCAGTAATAATTTTTTTTTCTTTTCTTTTAAAAAGACAACACCCGCACTAGGGAACAAGCCCTGTGTCGCGGGGAGCTTTACAAACATGAAACTAACGGACACAAAGTACACCCAGACTAGAAACAAATATCTATGAATCACACAAATATTTGTCTCGTGTGGGAATCGAACCCACGTCACCGAGCACGGCGATGTAGTGGTAAGGCGACCACCTTAACCACTGCGCCACGGTGACAGTCGATTAGAGTAACAATAATTATATTATTAGATTGACTACATTATACTTAAGCATCTAAGCTGTTACTGTAAATGCTCATCATTCGATACATTCACATCAGCAACCCATTAAGTCCCACTGCTGGGCTCGGAACTCCTCTCCTCTAACTAGAGAGCTGAGAGGGTTTAGGCCATAATCCACTCACGCCGGCCTAGTGCGGGTTGGTGGATCAGACATACTCATAGAATTTCTTCTAGGGTATGTTTTCCTCACGATGTTTTCCTTCACCGTTAGCAGATGGTAAGTCACTTGACTAGTACATATAAATTTCACAAATTGGAATCCACATTGGTACTAGGTACCGGTCGGGATCGAACTGGGACCGCGTGATTTGCACGCCCGGTCCTCTATCCATTCAGCCACCATCGCTTATACATAATTCGATACATTACCTAAGATTTTATTTTATTCGATATAAAATATTTAAGCTGTCACTGTAAGTGCTTACCATTACGTTACTCATTGAAGTAGGCTCTTTCCATCTACCCTAATAATACAACTAAGGAAAAAAAAGTATAAAAATCTAAAAATTTTTATACTAAACTCAATTTTCTATAAACTAATAATATTAAGTTCATTATAGGGACCTACTTAGCCTTCCAATAACAGGGAAAAGACGGTTCTTCATTTATGTTTCTTTAAGGGCTCGTTGAATAATTTGTGATAAAATATTATTTCAGTATTCCGTTGATCACGAAAATATTTACAAAGCGTTATAAGGGCTAGATAAACATAAATTTTCGATTATTCATTTATGTTACAAAGTCACTGCTTAAGAATAACTTGGTAAAGTATTTTCACCAGAGATGTGCGTAGTAAGGGAAGTGGACCAATAGGATCGCTTCATTTACCTGATTAGAAGTGATTCTATTGGTTGTTAACAAACACATCCTTCGCTAAACATTGTACGATATACTGGGTGTCCAAACGAATCGGACACATTTTTAAATGGGTACAAGATCCTAATGTTTAAGACTACAAAATTTACTAAAAATACTCATCCGCTCATAACTTATGACTTATGACTACAAAAAGTCCGAAAAATAAATAAAATATGACCTAGGTATTTGTCTAGATCCCAACAAAATCATAAATTAGTTTACTTTGCGCTAGATGGCGTTGTGTAAAAAAAACCAAACCATTTCTTCAACCAAATATCAACAAATCAAAGTAAACGATAACCGTAGCCCATGGACGGAGCATCACACCATCACCTCTGCCTACCCTGGCGAGGTAAACAGCGCCATGTGAATATAAGGATGTACTAAACTATGTCATATGATAACCAGTATCACAAATAAATAACGTGAAAATGTTTTTAATATTATCATGCTTATCTGAAGAAAACAATTTAAAAACTGGCCAAGTGCGTGTCGGGCCACGCACAGTGTAGGGTTCCGTAGTAGCCAGTTATCACAATATAGTACAATTCTGTTGTTCTTTATTCTGAATATAAGTAATGGTAAATGCAAGTCTTTACACGTTATAAACAAGCAACTACTTTATCTTAGTCACTATAAAGGATTAATGCTAAGGATTTTGTATTTGGTACAAAATTATCCGACACCCAAGTTCAACGACTATTACTGCTAAACTAATAAAGTTATCTTAACCGCTATAATTTTCATTTAAAGTTCATGAAATGTACTATCTTCATGAATTTTTCCAGGTTTTCAAGCCAGCAGTTTAGCTTTTAGAGGGGGGGGGGGACGCCCTACTGGAACAAAAATTTGCTCTTTAAAGTTTAATATTTCGTAAATGGACCAGTAAATCGAAAGATAATGTTAGTAACCCCCAAGTCATTTTAGAAGACCTATTCAACGATACCCCTTTTATTAACGTAACGTAGTAACGATTACACGATGGGATAGACGACAAAAAAAAAAATTCATCCCCACTTCCATCCACATGTATGGGAGCTACCCTAAAAAAAAATATTTTCCAAAATTTTATTTTACCACTTTGTCGACGTAATTCATATACACAAAATTACACACACTCCTACAAAATTACAGCTTTTTAATACTAACGGTCTCTTAGCAAAACCTCGGACAGACAGACAGACGGACATAACGAAACTATAAGGGTTCCTAGTCAGAACTACGGAACCCTAAAAAGCAACATTTAAGCCATAAGTCTAGATTGATTAAACTATTTTTCAAAGATAAAACCTTAGGCGCCTGTCTACATTATTACAACACCGTGACGTGTTTATTTCTCGACAAGTATTCTAACTTTTTTGCTGATTCCTGTATATTAATTATACCAATACAATTGGAGGGTGGTATAAAAAATCCTAAGGTGTTGTAAGAAGACGATTTGTACCGTCGACTTTATTGTTATAGAGCTCAATATCTCTTAGTCCTCGATCCCCCTAAAAATCACATTATACCAAATCTCTTTACGTATAAGGAAAAACAACAAAACATCTAAACAAAGAACAAAATAACGCACTACATAGTTCATTCACGTGACAACAAAATGTCCGATAATAGTATATTCCGAGCCCCTGACCTCTGATGTTTATTAGCTATCAGTAAAGTTATTGAACCTCCAAATATGAACTCTGAATATTCAAGGTCAATTGTACAGAGATTAAACTAGATTACATACAGGAGGAGTACCTTTAGCTTCTTAATAGGCAATCAGAATAAAATGTGAGAAAGGCAGTCTGTAGGTCTACCAACAAATTTTGAAGTTTTGGATGAAACTTTTGAATAAAATTTTGAAGTTTGTTCTATAAAATACATTCACCTCATAAAATATTCAAAACACATACGTTGTTTCGAAATTTGTTTCTTACTAGAGAACTGCTTATTACGTATAGGGAATATTGCCTAAACAAATGACACAGCACGATTGCCCAAACGTAATTAAAATATCACTAGCGAATAATTTTTGTAGTGTTAGTAAATTTTCCCAGCATTTCAAAAACTTGCCGTGAAGTTTTAAATTAAAAGATAAAGCATCCGGTGAAATTGGAGCTTGTCAATAGAAAGGTTAAATCAAGCGAAACTGACTCAAAGAAACGATTTATTGGTGCGAAACTTGCCGCCGGTGTACCGCTCTGATGGTGGCTCAAGTTTTCTAAATTAATTTCTATAAACATACTGTTTGAAAGTTTATTCGGGCCTGTTTTAAAGAGATACCTTTGAACCCCATTTATAACTTATAAATAGCACATTATACAACGCAAATTTAAGAATATTTTAAAGAAATAAAATTATAAAGGTTATGTATTTATTTTTTAAAAGTGAGGACGGATGAATGTATGGATGAATATTTGTTATTCAATCACGCCAGAATGGATGGAAGGATTTGTATGAAATTTAGCAAACGATAGATTTTAGTCTGGAATAGCAGATAAGGCTACTTTATTATTACATACTGAAGCTAGTTTTATCTTAAATAATTATATAAATCAAACACATAGGCTTATAAAACTTCCGTGGATTGGACAGAGTTGCCGTAGAACAGTTTGAAAGACGAAGGGAGACTGAGTACACACTATTGGACAAAAAAAATTATCATTTCAACCCATAAACGTCCCACTGCTGGGCACGAGTCTCTTCCAAAGAATATGGAGGGAATTTAACCTACGATACCACACTGGTTAGTACAGGGTTTGTTTTGAATTTTCGTTTTCTTGCAGTTCTCTTGTCTGCTAAAGAAATTACAAGAATAACTTCGCCATTTTTTGAAGTATAAAATAATTTATCAACATAGCATCAGTACTCATTTTTCCCCGAAAGGGTAGACTTTAATCCTTCCACAAACACGTTTCGCTAGCGATATTGATCATTTACAGACTGATGTTATAAACACAATTCTAGAATCCGAGATATGAATATTACTAAGAAACTATCGCTTTTATTACAATTGAAACTCGCATTGTCGAGCAGGTCACATCGTCCAATCGAAATATCTTGATTCCTATTAAAAGGTTCCTCGAAGCAATCTTCGTTTCTTGGAAGCTTGTAAGTTATATTTACCAAGAAATAATGTATTAAAAATGTAGGATAAAGCTTTGCTCAATTTATTGAAACAGTTTAATGAAGAGTAGCTTACTTTGAATGCTCTATTTGTAATAAATATTATATGCTATATTATATTCACTAGTAACACTTACTTGATGAATTTGGGCATTTTTTTAATGATCACAAAACTACACTATAAGATGTAAGATGTTGACTACTTGATCTCTTCGTTATAATATGCAAGGTTGTGGTTCGATTCTTAAACTGGGCAAATATTTTTGGCCCTCAAAAATAGTTTTTGCTACAGCAACCCATTAATTTCTCACAGCCTCTCGGGTCACCTCTCCTCTATTTAGAGAACTGAGAAGGCCTTAATTCCCACACATGCAGGCTGTGTAGACACATGTGGGTTGGTGGATCAGACATACTCATACAATTTCGTCTAGAGTATGTGGGTTTCCTCACGATATTTTCCTTCAACGTTAGCAGATGGTAAGTCATATAAATTCCACAAAGTGAAATCTGCACTGCCTGCCGGTCAGAATCGAACTCATACCTCATGATTTACACGGCCGGTTACTTATCCATCGCACCACCATTGTTAAAATATGCTTATTTATAACTATATCACCGTCATATCAGCCGTAGGACGTCCAACGTAGGATAAAGGTCAGTCTTGTTCACTGTAAAGCGCAGGCAACACAGGACTTACTTCAATTTAAGTTCTTACAGGCCTGCCTAAATTATCCAGTCGTATGTTTCCTAATTTATAATATAAATTAGCATTCATCCAAGTCTAATGAAAGGTACGACTGTGATGGAGTGAAGGCAACATTAAAGTGATTCTGTAAACCGAATACGGGGTATTAAGACCTCAGGCTGTGTATAATTATACCTAGGAGTAGTGAGGCATACTAAGATTCTCACTCAAATGAGCCAAAGCTAGGATATACTAATAATCTGACGCCTACTGAATAAAACAAATGCTGTGCTTTCGGATTATACAAACATAACGAATATAAAGACAAACCTAACACAAAAACACAGTTCAATTATTTCTGATGAAAATTTCATACTATTTACATATTATATAAAACCTTCGTGCAAAATCAAAAAAATAAAAAAAACAACACGATGGAATTAATAAAAAACTTCAGAAATTGTTGTCTGTTACAAATTATTTCATACGACTGTTCCTGAAAAATACACTCGTTCCAAAATCGATCCATCTAACGAACGTGTAGAATATAATTAAAACATACATAAAACCATCCGAGACTGTCGCGGTGGCACAGTGGTTGTGTAGATGACTGTTGTTCAAGTGGTCCGGGTTCGATTCTCCAGTCAGGCTAAAATTATATTGGTTTGTTTTTGTCTGAAATTCTCAGTAAACAAATCTGAACAATAGGCTCCCCCTATTACTTGTATTGAGCGAGCCTATCGACTTTAATATGGCATTATTGGCATTTTGGTTCCATAGGAAAAATAAATAGAAATGCGGATGGAATGTATACCTCTGCCTACCCTTTTGGAAATAAAAGATATATCCGAAAATCCGTAGTTTAGTGAGAAAAATCGAAACTTATTACTTGTTAGACCGACAGTTCAAATTCGATAGTGCTTTATGCATTGAGAACAATAACATTTGGGCGCTAATTGCCATTATCTGAGCAGATTTACAGGGTTATAGGTACAGAGAATTTCAAGAACGAATATCTCAATACCTTATTGCATAACTCAGGTATCGAACCCACAACCTTTTGCGCAACAATGATACATACTCCTGCTGCGCCATTGGGGCAGTTATTACAGCCAGCAGATAGTCAATGTACGAACCTCTGCGATTTTGTTTTGCGGCAGCCGCGTTGACTGTCACCGTAGGTGGTCGAACATCGCCGTACGAGTCAGGTGGGTTCGAATCCCAAACGAGACAAATAATTGTGTTATTCATAGATATTTGTTTCGGTTTGTTACTTTGTGTTAATCGTATGTTAAAAACACTGGACTTGTTCCCTGATGCGGACGTTTTCTATTTAAAAAAGAAAAAAAAGAAGAGATTAAATTGGGTTATCGGGAGTTGTGTAGCCTTGGGTACGAACTGGCTAAGACAACATATACATCTAACACACGCAAGTATGATGTCTGCGGTATTACAATAAACTACACTATATTAAAAGTAATTTATCATTCCGCCTCTTGCCAAGGGTTGGTGTTTAGTTGAGGAAATAATATAATTTATCGACCAAGGCTAGGAGTAACAGATTGTTCAACTACATAGACAATAACTATGTTTTGTAACTATAATACTATAAACAAAGTTCTATTATATATTATAAGTACTAGAAGTCGCGGAGGGGTTCGCTCACGTCGTTATTTATTTGGCCACTGCTCAGCTCCTATTGACTGTAGCGTGCTTTTATAATACAGCACCTTTCTCGATAAATGGGCTATCCAACATTATAAGAACTATGACGATATACGTGTATGTATTAGGTAATGTGAACACCGAGAGATCAGTAATGAATGACATCATTTAATAAAATAACATTGCTTTTATACTATTATCCCAATTAGTACATATAAGTAGGTACAAACTTTTCAAATTGGACTTGTCCCGTCCTGTTTTAAGCTAGTCTTAATAATATTATAAATGCGAAAGTTAGGATGTTTGTTTCTTAATCACGCCAGAACGGCTGAAATTTGGCAAATAGATAGATTGTAGTCTAGATTATCACATGGGCTAATTTTCACCGACATTACGCGCAAAAGAAGCCGCGGGCTCTTTTATTTCATAAATACCTATCCCTTGAACACAAATATTTATAACCTTATAAAAATATTAACAATGTATGTAAAATATCTATTTGGAATAAATTGACGTAATAATAGTCTTCCTACGCGCTTCCACGTGTCGGCTTAAAATGGAAATTATTTATTTATCAAAGGAATCATGTCTAACATTTCGGCGAATCACGCCCGGGGGAACAGTTGCCTACTTTGGGTACTTCACAGAAAATGAAAGACTAACCTTTACCATGGTTCTTGTCTATAATCGCAAATCTATGACAAATTAAATATGGTCGCTGTAATTTTCAAACTTCTAGCAATGACTGCAAAGAAAACACAACCTGGCCGCTGCTTGCCGAAAAGGAAAAGGATAATAGGGAGAAAAGGAGGAAAGAAGGGGAGGGAGTATTGGACCACCAGCGCTCCTGTACTTAACAGACGATACTCAACAGTATATTTATACTGTTACTTAGCGTTGATATTCTGCGGGAGGATAGTACTCTGGACGTGCCGGCCTATTCATGTTAAATGAAACATCCATAAACATAACATAGTCCTCATACCCTGACTGAAGTACTGCCTCCGTGGCGCAGGACGATTAAGTATGGCTACTGCGCAAAAGGTCCACATATCACATCACACAACAAGCTAGTAGAATGTTGGTGTGAAGCACCTCAGCCTACCCCTTCGGAGAAAAAACATGATGCTATGTACAGTCGAGTTCATTAATATATTGGCACCATCAAGAATTCAAAATATTATGAGCGTTGAATAGCTCAATAAATACTATAGAACCTATGGATTAAATATATGTCCTCATGTGAATGGTTCAATAAAATATGCTGTACATTATGCAATAAGTTGTAGTCACCCTTTTCAGCAAAAATATCTAATGATAGTGCCAATATATTAATGAACTCGACTGTGCTTATGTATGAATACCCATTATAATATGGAACTCTACTACGCGTGAAGCAGCCCAACACGCAATTGGGTGTACTTTGTGTCCGTTATTTGTATGTTAGTAAAGTCCCCCGCGACACGGGGCTTATTCCCTAGTGTGGGCGTTGTCTTTAAAAAAAAAAAAAGACAACAATAATAGAATTGGCCACTTGCTTCTGTCAGAGAAATGCTGAATATTTGTATTGGAAAATGCCTAACACGTCTAACAAATTAGCATCTAAAAGACTCTTGAAAGTTTTGCTTGGCTTTAAATCTACGTAGGCGATGGATAGATAGGGCTACGATTCGAAATGAACCCTAATCTCTAAATGTAAAGGTTACCTAAGGGCGTTTGTGACACGGGGGGAGTATTCCGAATGTCGATTTTCGACCTAGTTGATCTTGATATCATTGTCAAATGTTTGAATATGACAGCGACCCTTTATACATATTACGAGTCCAAATTTTGAGTAGGCCCTTCTTATTTATAATCCGGTTTGGAGCTTATACCTAAAATCCGGACAGGGTTAGGTTTTTTTATGTCTGTCTGGCAGAATGGCTTATACAGATCTTGTCAGAACTGTTTAATTTTGACATCTTTGTATTTAAAATATGTATTCATAATAAAAATAAATATATTCAGAAATTTAAGGGATCTGGCTTGTTTCCTCTTGGCAACTTGGCAACGCTAGATCTGTACCTACCTTACCTATACAATATGTGTCAACAAACACATTTCCAAACAAATAAAAGTCAATATACCGAGTTGTATAATAAGCGATGGTGGCTAAATGGATAAGTGACCGCCTTGCAAATCACGCGGTCCGAGCTCGATCCCGACCAGCAGTACCAATGTGGATTTCACTTTATGGAATTTAAATGTACTAGTCAATTGACTCACCATCTGTTAACGGTGAAGGAAAACATCGTGAGGAAACCCACATACCCTAGAAGAAATTCTATGAGTATGTCTGATCCACCAACCCGCACTAGTCCAGCGTGAGTGAATTATGGCCTAAACGCTCTCAGCTCTCTAGTTAGAGGAGAGGAGACCCGAGCCCAGCAGTGGGACTTAATGGGTTGCTAATGCTGATGATACCGAGTTGTTCCCTAAGTTAAAACTAGATCAGCCGATAAGAGCCGATAGCCGAGCCGACTTAGAATATTCAAGAGATTTCAAACAGTTACTTGTAGTTTGTTACTTATCCCCCTTCCCTTTGGGTTTCCAACTGACAACACGACTACTCGAGAATGAAAATGGCACAAACAGACACCCATCTATGGTCTGACCCAACCAAACGTTGCTGAACGTCGATGATAATTATAAAAACCTAAATCTACACACTGACACAATACTACTGATCTACTGAAATAACGCAAAAGTTATAACGACCAACAAGAAATCCATCAAGCAAAACTTTTAATATCATCGAATGATTATAGCTATTTGTGATAATCATTTTTGATAGCTCAATTAATTAGAGCGAAAGTGCTTTAAAAGTAAATAGCCGAATACAAAATTAGTCTAACCCTAACACAACTTAGTACAAAACGCCTGGAAACTAAATTGCTTACTCGTGCGAGTACGACCTAAAATAACAAACTCGCTATATTATTCCTTTGTAAAATAAAACTTGTGATACATAATGTTCATAATATAGATATTAACTAACTGTACAAGTACTTAGAACCTTTTGTAAAACTAGCGTTTTATAGTGCCCTAATTGTGGAGAAATAGGTTTTTGTAACACTGTATAAAGACAACTAGCGACATCGGCATCGTGGCCTAAAGCTGAACTATTAACGACTTAACCTCATTAGTAGTTCAGTTTTTGGGCACGATGTCGCTAGTTGTCTTTACTAATATCATGATGCTCTACAATTTGAACAAAGTAGATTTGTCAAGCGCTGTTAAAACTTTAGCGGTACACAATCTATCCGTTAATAAATATCAAACCAATTCACTGGCTCATTTGCTATCTATGTTCCAGAACGTGAACGTTTTCTCTCGCTCTTCATTTCTAACTTTCCATAAAGAATTGTAAACGGTAATAACGGTAACTGCTTACCATCAGGCTGGCCGTACGACTGTTTGCCACCGTCGTGGTATAAAAAAAATAGGTACTCACAAGCAAACTTGAGGCGCAGTGGGTACCCCAGAACGAGGCCAGCCTGGTGCCTGATTGCGCACTGGTAGACCCCCTCACTGCTGCCATCCTTCTTGCGTGACACTTCTAATGTGCCGTTGCTTAGTACTCTGAAACAAACGTACAGTTTATAATAAACTCATTAGCCTTGCCATCCAACGCGGTAATGTAGCTAGCCTTTTGGGTACGTTTCCTCAGGAATCTGATCTCAATCAGATATTCTATTTATAGGAATTTCCTGTAAATAGAGTATCTGGTTCTTTTTTTTTTAAATAGGTATGTTGTGTATAATTTTTAAGTTATGTAAAATATTTTTACTACTTAAGACCTAGTAGGCAAATCGTCAGTGTGACGTACTGAAACTGGCGTAACCGAAAACTGACTACTACTGTCAGTCCACTTCATCTCACTCCTGGGAAAACGCCTTTCTCCTGGATTGTCAAACTTTTCAATCAGTAGCTAAAGTGGTACGGTCTGGATGATGTTTAACCGGTCATCTTTTCGCTTGCCGACTTGCTGTCTCAGGGCACCACCTTAATAATGTCAACAGACTAGTCTTTAGGAAAAATAAGGCATGATACTAAAGATCATGAAAAGATAAAAATCTGCGCATCAACAAACCATCATCGCATCAACATACATCTTTCAACATACCGTCTTGCATTTGCATTCAATTCTTCTTCTCCTTTCTTCCATGTGTAGAGCTGTTTGGGTCGAGCTCTATCATCGGCGTTGAGAGGGGGCGGCGGTCGCCTGGTCGCTATCCTCTCGGCGTCTGGTACCACACACGGAATGGATGCGCGGGGTGATGACCACCAGGTTATCGGCACATCTGTTAACAAACAAATATAACATTAGACTCTGGAGTTGAGGAATTGTTAATTACACGAGGTCGTCGGTGGCCTAGTAAAGGTTGCGGGTGCAGTAGATGTTATTGGGCTGATATGACAAGGACACAAACAACTACCCGTTGTGTTATTTATTCCTATTCAAATTGAACTGCCCTATAGATAACCGCACACTGCTGTAATAGTGTTGTGATTTGACTGATGAGAAGTGGTTTCCAGAGACCAATTAGGAAAGAGAGGCGTTATGAAGGATCGGCAATACGCATGTAATGCTCAAAATATGCTACACAACCTTGTGCACGATCCCAAGTACATCACTAAATTAATAGAAGATAATTAAGTGGAAGTAATAATGCTACAATAAAATATAACAATATGTAAGTATTGCTTGTTTTAGGGCTCAATAAAAAAATTATTCTCAGAAGTTTCTATATAAAATACTGTAGTAATTTAGACAAAACAAACAGTCCAATTTTTTGCTTTCAAAATATTATGATATTAAAAATAACAGGCACAAAAAATGAATTAGATAGTATACAATTTTAACACAGTTTACAAAATAACAGTTGGCTCTCTGCTCAAAGTGATATATTAAATGTTAAAATGAATTTTAATTTTTTTAAATTCAATAATTAAATATAAAGATAAATGTAATGATTTTGGGTTTTTAAACTGTGTCCATACTCGTATTACTATAGGATATGTACAAAAATTAAAAGTAACTAGGCTAGTAGGTAGTACTTATTTAAAAAATCATACCTTTGACTGGTGAATCTGGTGATATATCTCCTGACCAAAATCGATAAATAAATAAAAAATAAACTTACCAAACCGGTGAATGGTGTGTTTGTTAGAAATACGATCAGAACTAATTATCAAGTTAATGTTTCCAACTTGAGTAAGTTCTTAATCCCAGTAAAACCAGGTATGCCTCAACAGCAGAATTCCCTACCTCATTAAATCATTTTTCAATTTTCTTTTGGCACACGTCTTATCAACATTATAATTAATTCTAAATAAGTTGTAAAACAAGCAAACAAAACGGATATTGGATAAATCAATTAGCTAAAACTGCGTAGTGAGAAGACTAAATAACATTTTAAGGATCTATTAAGTAGGTAAACAGGCGGGAATGAGACCAGAGAGAGGAAATTGGTTAGTAATAGCTTTGGTAACTTAATACAAGTTTTTGGCAAACGACGTTTAATACGAAAATATTGATGAAAATTATCTATAAAGAAAGATGAGAAAGTAGGCTCTTTATAATCCTATCCAGTGGTTAAATATCATCATCATCCTAGAACGCATGGCGAACCATTGGCACACGCGCCACAAATGACACCCTTTCTTGGCATGCTATAAAATTTCATTTTGTGCATTAAATCAGTAAGTTAGTAACGATTCTTTGGTGGCACCTCGCGGCCCCATTATATTTTTTAAATTAAATATAGCACGTTCATCTAGGTATATAAAATTGCCATTTTTTGTCTCCCCCCCAAAGAAGTGTCACTAATATAACTTGATAGATATTATTGATAGATATTAGATTAAGGGATACAGTTTCTGTCCGCAATTTCAATCATCACTCCACCTATCAGGTGAATGTCCTTTAAGATTCTTTGATTCCCAAAATATTTGTTCATTGTTTAATTTATTTTTAAGAACTTGATAGAAGTTCTTTCAATCACGCAATGTTGTTACAATTTTTTAAAAATATATTTTCCGTTCTCACAAATTTTAAGGCCTTCCTTTTCTTGGCACTTCAAATCGTAAGTCTCTAAATCTCAATATTATCCCTTCTTAAAACGTAACCGCAAAGAGGTAATAGGCTCAACTCAAGGGCAACTCGTGTTCCTAAAGCAACCTTCTACTTTATTCAACAATATAAACAGAATTCTTAATCAAAAACATATTTATAGAATAATGAATTCTTACGAAATGCCGTCAAAGAATTAGTACGTTTTGTACCCTTTCGTAGCCTTTTGCTAAGCTCGACTGCCTCTTTTGGTTACGGTTTACGCGGTTGTGGGTTTGATCTACCGAAAGTTGTTGTGTGTGTGAGACTGGGTATACTTAATCCCCTGTTACAGGGTTTATTCTCTAGTACGGGCGTTTTTATCTGCGATAAAAAGAAACCAATGATGGGTTAAACAATTATTATTTTGATTGAATAGACAAGTGTATGTGACATCTTTTACTAGTGCTTTCAGAATTTTGATATGTTGAAAGAAATAAATCTCTATCTCGTTTCTAAAACACATTTCAAATTAAACTACATAATTATATTATAGTATATACTTATATAATTGTATAGCCCAGCAGTGGGACTTAATGGGTTGCTGATAATTATGATATACTTATCATTAGATAACCCTAAATATTTATTTTATGTACATAACATAATTATGCACGAGTAACGACTGTTTCCGCGCCATTTTAATATTAATATTGTAGTTCCGCAAAATGCCGTCGCGTGGCGTCACTCGCGTTTACTGCGCAGGTCAAGGTTATCTATCGCCATCTCTATCACACGCCCTTAATTTGTTTTTGTTTCACTCGCACGCACGCTCACCACGTGATGATTACATTGGAGTATTTTGTTTTCAATGTTTCGACTTCAATAATTTATTGTTCTCAACAATAAATTTTTTTTCATTTATAAAAAATCGGCCGTATTTTAATATTATATCAAAAAAATCTTCTAAATGGGTATAAAAAAATATAGAGCTTATTTATTGAGCATTTTAATAAAGTTATTTACCCATTAATCATTTTATCGCCGTTTTACAATCATATTGAATTATTAAAACCAAATTAATAATTTTAACACACACACAACACAATAACTGTTTAACTCAGAACCTTATTTAAGAAAAATGCCAAATTGTTATTGGTTAATGGTTGAAACAGAATAAAAGTTAATGAGCAACCAATATTGACCTTTATTAAATTCTGTACAGATAGTTCGAAAAAAAAAATTTTGGTTTGAATTTCGACTTGGCGTATAAAATGACAGCCTCAACCAAAATAATAGTTAAGTAAAACGAATGTAGATGGCGCTAATGGTATTCAAAACTTCCATTTTATACTTTAATTTTATTTCTTGACGCAATGTCAAAAAACCATTTGTTTATCAAACAACGGTAGGTACTAACTAAAATAATCTCAACATGTAAATTGCCTGTTAACCAAGATATTTAAAAATAAAAAGTTTCTAAAGAAAGCATATTAAACTCTCATTAACAAGACAATCTTTAGCATCTAGAGCACAACTAAAACTGGTCAAATGCAACATTAAAACTGCATCAAATAAAGACGTAATACAAATGTAACGCAAAATATTCCCCCTATACCCTTGTTGAAAAAAAAAAGGTAATTAGTGGCAATTAGTCCATTGAGCAATTTCCATCTTGTTTCATTCCAATAAGGTTGATTATTTATTGAGCAGTGAAACTGATAGTCCCATAATGCTTTCTCAGTGACTGCGATATCATTCACAGCCGATTTAATTGTGTGACGTCATTTTTATTTTTTAATCGTTCGACGTAAATTCTCAATGTTCAAATCACTACCAAGGCTACGTGTTATCGTAAAACGTCAATAGTAACCGAACCAATATAACAATGAGCTCTTTTACAAGTGCTTTAAGTTCATTATGGCCTAAACGTTTACGATACGATAGTTTATTCACAAATTCTCCTTATCACCCTCTCAATGCAGAAGATTATTCACAACATTGTGCAGAAATTTTATAGATAGTATAATTAGATATAAGTCATTGATAACTTTTTGGGAGTTTTTAAGGTCTCAGTGTCATAGTAGCTCTAAATTGTACGGACAAATATTTTTATTTTTATTTTTAAAAAGACAACGCCCGCACTAGGGAACAAGCCCTGTGTCGCGGGGAGCTTTACAAACATGAAACTAACGGACACAAAGTACACCCAGACTAGAAACAAATATCTATGAATCACACAAATATTTGTCTCGTGTGGGAATCGAACCCACGTCACCCAGCACGGCGATGTAGTGGCGAGGCGACCACCTTAACCACTGCGCCACGGTGACAGTCAATTTTTAAATAAATATTTTTTTATTAGTTTCTTTATAAAATATTTACTGTCACAAAATAATAATACGTCTATAAAACAAGAGAGTCTATCATATACAAGACGTTTTCCTATAACGTGCGCAAGTGAATTAATTTTTCTAGAAACCAATCTCTACAATATCCTTCTTATTGCAAGCCTTGGGTAATTTTCTTTCTTACTACATACTCGGATGGGATTCAACCTTATAATAATATATCAACCCATTATTGTCCCAACTCTGGGCAAAGGTCTCCTCTCCGGTATCAAGAGATCTGCGAGGGTGTGATACACCTCTGCCTGCCCCTTCAAGGATAAAACTCTCTAATGTTACAGTCATCATTGTTTATACTGACATAGAAGTCACATTGGCTCGTGTATGGGAGTCCCTTTAAAAACAAGCTAAGGCTGTTTCGTGGAAATTTATTATAAAATATAATACAAAAAAAAATATTGTTACTGTATTTTGGACACAAAGAATTGTCTATTGAAATAACAAAGGTAGTGAAATAAATATGTTTTATATCTGAATCCAATACAACTGACAAAGGGATTGTTATACGTGTTGGGCACAATAGTCTAGTGGAAAAAGATAAAACGAAATTAGGAATTTCACTCGCTGAGGCAAGAAGTACTTTACAGTTATAGGGCTACCATGAAACTGAAGCCAAAATTACAGATGATATATCAGACCTACTAACCTTATCTCCAAGTACAATTGACAATTCCGATGTTTCAAAAGAAAATTTCATATAGTCGTCCTGTAAAATATTCGCTTTTGTACCGAAAATGATTTTGAAAGCGACCATCGTGTATTCAAAAAAATATAAGTCATTTTAAGCGTGATTTCAGTCCATAATACTTATTTATCCTTCTAGGGTAAGGTATTTAGTACCAAAAAAATAAAGTTATCAAAGCCTCTGAACATTTTTCTCAACTGCCACAAACTAATTCTAGTACTCTGAAGGAAAATATTTTCTATAAATGCAAAATTAAGAACTAACCCTGTGTGAAAGGGAATTTTACATAACACACACAGATACAGAATACACTTAGACTCAGAACAACTATCTATCGATAGCAGAGGTTAATATCGAGTAAACGAATCGCTTATACCTAGCTCCCAAATAACACTATATCCGTCTGTATCCGCAAGTATTCTCATCACGATTCCCACGTTATTGTAACTTGCCTTCACCCAAACGTGCTCACAACTTGCCAACAATAAGGCGGCTTCACAACTCGATAGCCCTTACAACTCGACCAACTCCGTGATGACTAAAACTAGACTTGAATATTGTTGCGACAAAAAATAGACTTGCGACAATACTTGTGCGTCTAGTTATATAAGATTTTCTCGTCAAGATCTTTTGTTAACTATAATTTCAGACTACAACCGACTGACGACCTGAAAAAGTCGCTGGGTCAGACTGGATGCGGAAGGCGTAAGACTGAGTGTTATGGCGCGTATGAGGAGGGACCTACATCTAACAGTGGACTGCAATATGCTGAAATGAAGATCATTATGATATATGATTTCCAGACGACGCCTTTGAAGATAGCGTTTCTACAATAAATTCCTAAATTCAACGGCGCGCAGTGAAATTTTGTTATTGGCCGATTTAAATTTTCTTAAGGAAGATCATAAAAACATTAATTCTTATTCATGTGTGGGACAACGCATTCAATATAATTATAAATATAATATTTAGCTTACCTTGTACACAAAACGAACAACACAAACATATCAAAAACACTTCTCGTAAAACCATATTTAGAAACAACGCTTAATAATTTCATTGTCAGTATGTTCCACTAACCATAGCTATATTCAAAACTTCAAACGAAATATCCCACAAATATGGCAGTCAAAAGGAACTCATGTTTATGTATCAAAATAAAAGCTACACAGCATATTCGATTAGTTTTTAGTAGGAACACGACCCATCTAACATTGGGCGAGCACTCGTCACGTCTGAACCCGCCATAACGAGGCCATTATTGCCTATAACAATTTGCCGGGGTAGGCCGAATTCGGTCAAGGCTACTTTTTGTATTGGAGGACAATTGTGTTACGCACTCAGATAAAATATTTCGATTCAGATAAAGTTTCGAGTATAAATAATATTATGATATTTATGTCATGTTATATGAATTCTTTCATGATTATGGAATCGATATATTTTTGTATTGGGTAGGGGCATTGGTGTATAATTTGACAAGTTTTTATTTGACTTTTATAAAACAATATGACGCAAACAACTGCTGGGCTAGACTCTTCTCCTCTATTGACGAATTTCAACGCAGTAACAAAGAGTGGCTCGCATTTAAAAAATAAATATTAGCTTCAAAAGCAAATCATATAAATTAATTATTTATTTTTTCAAAGTCGCTTGTGAATAAAATAAAAAGTATTATTTTGTAATAAACACAACCCCAAATAAACAACTCCACCCCTAAACCACCCTTCCAAAAACAAGTACTTAATTTCAATCAGTCAGTAATTATTTTGCTCACGACCTAGTTAACTATAGACTAGGGACAGTCTCTCAATTGCGTCATGGATTCTTCCGCATATACCTGTCTCTTTTCCTCAAGCTATCTTTCTCTATCTCTTTGATTCTTGCATTGTTGAGGAAGCGGTGTAGGGTAACATGCACACAATGTCTTGTTTACTATTGAGCTTGTGGCTTAAAATGTCATTATATCAACAAACTATATGTTATCCAAAGTTTGACTACTTTGTTGAACATCAGTCGTATGTATGCAATTGTTGAGGACCTACTCTCAAAGTCTCAATCTAGCATGTAATACTTTTTTTAAACTACACATGATATTTTATTCCTAATAATTTTGTATAAATAAAATCTGCTTGAGCTCTGATTTCTGAGGAAAGGTACCCTAGAAAGTCTCTATCTTGATATACGATGGGCTTAATTTGATATCGTTGTCAAATGTTCGAACCACATTAAAGTTAGTAGAATGCGTAAGAACTTACGCACTTTTCTAAAATAAATTTTTTAGTCGATATTAGTACAATGCAATCATCAAGATTTTTTAAAACGTTAATTTTTCAACCTTAATTTATTTGAGTTAGTCGGTGTGAACGAGGCATAGTGATAGTGATAAAACAGTTACTGTTGTAAACGAAACATTTAGCGCGTAAGTGATGACTCTGTAGCTTTCTGAAGGAGTCGTTAAGGTAGGTTATGACTTATGCTCTATGTGTAATACATTTAGAAAGGTAGCGCACAACGAAACAACCTCCCCACCTCCTACAGAAGGCCGCACCCATAACCTATAATACCTCGACAGTGTTGTGAATCTTTTGCCGAATAATATACAAATAGTGATCCATAAAAAAGACAATACACATTCTCATTCAAAAGCTCTGTTAAATACAATCTAAAGAATGTCATAGCTAAAATAATGACAGTTTACTAGCGATGCAAGTTGCAGTGTCTAACAGGCTCGTTCAATAAATACTTGGGCCGGTCCCGTGGGAGCGAGACAACAACTAGAAAGGCTAAGGAGTAAGGAGTACGGAAACACTGACCTACATCGATAAATGGACATTTCGCAGAGCGCGGAAGGAATGTTGCAGGCGTTCGTTTACGTATGCATGTGTGTGTGAGTTGTGGAATTTAGTTGGTGTATTAACCGAAGGGTCGCATACCACAACTGTACATGCAGATGTGGCTAGAGTCAATTAGCTGTTGAATTCTTGTTAGAAATGTTAATAAGTAGTTACTTTGAAGACAGTATGGTGGGGATGTTGGTGGGAATCGGGAATTTCTTCGCCAACTTCAAATGAGCTTTAATTGGCTTTGGCAGCGTGTCCAACGGGAATACAATATTAAAATAAATTATAGCATAATATGTATAATAAGTCATCTAAATCCATACAGTAAATATTTTTAGCCAAAAAAAAAATTTACAAACATTCGTCCTCACAAACTTTTGTATATTATTTTATTGTACTAGCAAATTTTAATCTTAGTCCTAGAATGATGCAGAGATGAAAACCCTATCATAATATTATCTTAAATATATAGTTACATATATTTTCGGTCTTTGTAAAGTAGAAGGCTATTTTTTAACAGGAAGGCCTCCGTATAATGTATAATCTATGATGAATGCTTTCTCGAAACTTCAAAATGGCTGTCAAATGTTTGAAACTGACATTGCTAATATACATTTGACAGCCATTATAGCAATCGACTAAATCGATAATCTGAGTAGAGCGGCGTCAAGAGTAAAAGCTAGTTTGGCCCAAGTATGCGAATTAAAAAGTTACTAAATTAAAAAAATTACCACCATAAAGCTAAGTGGTGTTATTAAGTTTGCCCTCAACAACAATTTCCAACATTACCCGGCCAATCTAGCTAATACCGGTACTTATAGTCAGGCCTATAAAATTACGTTTTTTTATAGTGTAGCAATAAAATCGAGCGGCGTTCTTTTGTTATACTTGTAAATATAAAATAATAATGATCTAGGGTTGGCTAAGGCTTTCAATATTTTTTTCGCTATTCCAGTGGTCGAAGTATGCGATGATGGGTTCGACATCATAGGACAAGTATTTTTACGACCCATAAATAGTTATGATGAGTCTAGGAATATGAAGTCAAGTTCTCCAAATGTCGGACATTTGAAATATTTGTATATTTCTCATTCGCGAGACAGTTTAGGTACATATTAAAAAAATATATATTAATTTTATAATAAATTAAATATGAATGTTTTTAAACTCCACTTCTATTGGAAAGTGGCAACGAATTAACGTGATGCTATGCATATATTAGGAGAGTTCGAGCCACTTTTTTAATACTATTTGTATTAAAGTTATCAAACAACATAAAATTCTATTAAATATTTTGCGCGACAGCCCTACGTCCGCGAACAGTTACACTCGTGAGATCGGCCTTCGTCAAGTGATTTTTTACGATACTATCAGATATAAATAATTGATTGAATATACTTCCTTCCCTCCATATATAAATGCTAAATTATTCATTTCAGTACCTAACTTGATTTTGATAGCCCTTTGATATTTGATCTTTAAGTGAACTATCATGGACAGAAGATTGAAATGTAATGAAATAACCTAAGGCATTATTTAGTTTATTTTTTTCTTGCTTTTCACGTGCCTTTTTTATTTTACTACGAAATTTGGAAATAGGTTACACGCGCCGTGGCTACAACCAGTTCCTGCTGGATGAACATACGGTCACTGTTACCTGGTCGAAAAGCATATCTGGATTGACTTGGTGGTGGCTATTTCTTCGGGGAAAAAAACGTGAAAAAGATAACAGGGAGAGATCTTATTGCCATCATATTTCCAGACTCCAAACATACAGTGACAATTTCATGACAGAAAACTCAATAACGTTTGTGCCCGACCCGAGAATCGAACCGGGAAGATGTTGCGCAACAGTCTTACACCGCTGCACTACCGTACTTAAAAATATATGTCCATTCATTTCATAGAACATAAAACATTTTATTACTGTAGAAAAATAAAAAGTGTAAATATAAATCTGAGTTGCAATAAACACAAAATGAGTGCGATGAGCAAATGTCGCGAACTTATTAAGATCATTGCACTGCGTTACGTCATGCGAGGCTGCTCAATGATGCACTTTGTTAGGTCAAATACCCATTTGTTATTGTCTACATGTTTTTGAACTTTAAGTATAGAATGGGTACTCTGAACATAAAATAGCTTCGCGGCTTTTTCCTGAAGAAAGGGGAGAGTAGGCAGAATTGCATCACATGCAAACTACGCCAGATATGTTAGTTTTTTTTTTTAACCTGCGAGCTGATATTGAATTTTATTTATTAATTGCCTTATCCATTCAGCTTCTACGCTAACGAAACATTATAATACCCACTTATATGTCGTATAAAATGACCTAGCTCATACTGTAATTGGCCTAGTAGTTCACCTCGCTACTAATATCTACGTGCCGAATGTCGTGGGTTCGATTACCATACGAGACAATTATTTGTGCGATAAAAAAATTGTGATAACGATATGAAGAAAAGATGTCTTGAAAATATATTAGTTTTTATGCATAAATAAACACAACACATAATTATGTTTTATCCTTAGGTCTTGTGCGGGAGTTGTCTTCTTGGAAACAAAATAACATCCTCTTCTATTATCTCCCTCTCTTTCCCTTGCCTAAGATTAAAACTTCTTCATTTTAATACTTTTTATACGTACTTATTTTAACACTTCTTCATTCAAGTTGCATTCATCATCATCATCATCATATCAGCCTATCGACGTCCACTGCTGAACATAGGCCTCACCTAATTTACAATAAGTTGCATTATAATAATATAATAATGTACCACTGCTGGACAAGGTCTTCTCTCCTCTATCTAAAGAGCTGAACGAGTCTACCATAGTCTACGGTTCAAGTCGCATTATGCTGCATTAATAATCCAGTGTGAAAGAAGTCTAAATCTAAGTCGAAATCTAAATTTAAAAATTGACAAAAAACTGATGTTCTTTCTCGTGAAGTAATCAGGAGCATTGCACTGTGCCTAAGATTACGTCATCACCCGTATACAAAGTGAACAATGCAACTTATTAAACTGCTTCTATTGTGGACGCACAACACTTTAATATATTGACATACCTACTGTTTTATATATATAGTTGTATTTAAAACGTGAGGCTATTGAAGAGTCGTTCACCTTGTAAAGGATTCTTTTTTCTATTAAATTATACTAAAGGTCGCGCAGGGCTTCACTCCCGTCATTCTTTGTTTGGCCACTGCTCAGCTCTTATTCCTCGATAAATGAGCTATCCAACAGTAAAAGAATTTTTCAAATAGGATCAGTAGTTCCTGAGATCCTACCGTTAAAAAAAACAACTCTACAGCTATATACTATTTTGGTGGTAAATTTTCTTTTACCGACGGCGACGACCTAGAAAAGGTTGCGGGTGGCCGTTGGATGCGGGTGGTACAGAATCCCTCGCTGTGGTGGAAATTAGGTGAGGCCTATGTTCAACAGTGGACGTCATTGAGCTGATATGATGATGATGATGATTTTTTTTTGTGTACATTACTGGTATATAATCAGCGCTATTTATTTTCCAAGAGACTTTTTATTTTCTACCAATACATGATGGATCTAAGAAAATATTTCTAGTTAATAAAGTATTTTTATGCGAACCAAAAAAGAAAGGGCTATGTTAATTATAGTTTATTTGTTTGTTAGTGTGTATTTTAATTTGCCAAATGGCGCAATGGATCAAAGCGATTTTGCTTAGGATGAAGAGGTGGCCTATAAATTTAGTCCGATAAATCGTTACCGTAGGTCAAGCGGGCAAAGCCGTTGACGGAAGCTAGCTGTAAGTAAGACATAAACCTGCACGTCACTACTCTGCCTAGCTGCGTATAAATACTATCATAAATATTTGGCAAAATATTCGCGACCTTCGCTACCAAAACTCAGAAAAAATATCAAAACAAATTAATATTTTTACCATTTTCGCGATATCACCCACGCATTCGTACAAAAGCTATAATTCAATGACAAATACAGCCTTGCAAAGCCTCTTCTTTAGTACACGGTGTCGATAAATTATTCATATGATGACGTCAGATGCGTATACTGAGGGGTGCGTGACGTCATCACATCCTTTGCTACCTTCCTGTGATGAAATATGCAAGAGTGCAATGTGGAGTGAATGTTAGATTGATTGCGTGAATCACTTCAAAAGCTATATTGTATGGGAACGCTGGAAGCGGAAAACCTAGAAATACGTTCCATGACTAAATCGGGGACGTTCTAAAGGGAGAGCGGACAGGTCAGGAGTATTCGAAACTATGTATATAATAATATCATAAATAATAATACGTATGTCAAATATATATCAATGGTTAAAAGGGGTAGAGATTAAAACCCAGTAGAGTCAAGTAAGACTCTCCCCTCCTGACCTTGGCCTTCTAATAATATCGCACTAAGAGTACAACTCTTAGTGCGATATTATTAGTAATAAAATTACTAAGTAATAAATGTGTCTAGGCAATTTTGAATTTTATAATAATTGACAGAAGACGGAAATTGCCAGACAGTCAAATCTAATCTTATGCCAGTTTTACACTGACCATAGATTTTTTTATTAAGAATAAGAATATTCTTCAAGGCTTCCTAAATGGACCGTAGACGTGACTCTTTCTCTTACACTTTCTTTGCCGGAAGCGTTTGTCTTCCACTTAGTTTAATACAATTTTAATATAATTTGAGAACGTTACAGCTTAACAAACTTGGCTACCACAACTTTTTATTAACGAATCAGTTTTGTTCCGTGCCCACAATAATATTATGTTCCAACAGTATAAAATACTGTCATAAATGAGTTCTAAGAAATGTTCTTAGAACTTATTTATGACAGCCCGCAGCCCTGTAAAGATCAAAAGTGACGTAATTAGCCCAGGAGCTATTGCAAAAATAAATTGCACAAAATTAAAAACGCATAATTCATTCGTTCATTGAATAACTAGTGAACTAATTAATTAATTATGAATAATTATTTATTTTTAGCGATAAGTATACAATTTTTGTCACTACTTATTTTCGTTTATTATTTATTTTTAATTCTTAATATATATTTATAAATAATTTTTAATTCTCAATTTACTATGCGTTGAACGGTCGATGGCGTGATTAAAAAATAATGTTATAAAGCAAATAAAAATATAGGCGGACAAAGTCATAGAATAATGTTAGTACGATAAATGTCAGAAAGCAAAACATCCATTATTAGCATGCATGTTTTATTCATAAACGTAGAAGGAATAATACGTCTCGTGACTCGTCAGACGTATTGTATATACCTTCCTAGACGCATAAAATGTTTATTTTTTACACTTATCACATTGTAAAATCTTAATATTGAACCATTTTTCGTGGTCAAACAATTGGTCAAACAATTTAAATTCGTTCTTAGGACAAATGCTAAACGTTTAAATAATTCCCATCTGACTAAAAGTATTCAAATAACTTCCCACCTTATTTTAATACAAAATATATGTACATAATACTCAGCTAAGTCAGGGCAGTAAATCAAAATAAAATGTTTGTTACAGTTTATTCAAATAAATTTACGCGGCATTCAAAGTAACCTCAAAAGTTGCACCGAAAACTTTAATGAATCGTTTACCGTCGTGTTAGTTCGGCTAAGTTCGGTTTTACGAACTCACCACAAACAAACACAAGTTGTGTAACGGCACACGATGATAGCAAAAACAACTGTCGCGGCCTGTCCAGACGCACATATTAGGTGGCGTGAATGTCCTCACACAAGGCTGTCTGTTACAGATGCAATTCAATCAGATTCTATCGACGTAGCCGTAGTGTATTCTCATACATAATATAACAAAACTTATTTTTTATCACGTCAAGCCGATATCGTACAATTTAATTAATTAATATTTGATTTATTAATCACAACTCGTTATAATTTATGACATTTATAAATGTTACGTGTCGGTATAGGCAGACAAAAAGATAAAAAAGAACTTGATCTAAGTAGAAAGCGATATTATTTTTAGCAAGACTTTCTCTAGAGGTATAACAGGACACGGATAATTTATACTGTCGACTGGTATCGTATGAAATAGTTTATACAGTTCATTTATTACTTGTTGAGTAAGTCGATGACAAAGGAAATGCTCTGTGGTTCATAGAACTAGATCTATTACCGTGTCGTACAGAATACACAAGTTAATATTTTCTGTAAAAAAAGGAAGTGCTCTAGACTTCCGGAATGAACAATAGTCTCGGACGAAGCTTGAATTTCAATAGTCTAGGTCTATTTTCGATGACTCCTAAATTGTAAACCAACTTAATCAGTCTTGCAACTGCTATGCTATGCCTTATATAGATTTTATTATCCGCCATTTAACGACATTCAATTTTGATTTAATTGCTTTAAGGTAATAAACTACAAATAAATCGGTGGGTAACTGTTTTTCCTGTTCACATTTATCAATAAAATTTCCTCAAAGTCAACCATGACTTATTTAATGCTAAAATTGAAACATCTCTGTTTGGTATTGATACTTTTTATATATAAACGAAAGTACTTGAAAACAAAAATAACTCGCCATTATTATCTAAGTTAGTCTTAAAATAAAGAGAAATCTATATACATTATATCACCGATAACCATCATGCGTCATAGGAGATAGGCTTTACAAAAATGTAAGATTCTTTTTTGGGATGGATAATCAAAGAACAATATACTCTTTAGATGATGTCCTACCCTTCCTTTGATACCGGTTACAGTACCACCAAGAAAGTCCAATTAAATATAAACCGTCCAGGAATCACACAAAAGAAGCATCAAAAAATTATGATTTTTTTGTATTTTGAGCGTATAATTACTTATGTAGAAATATACATAAATACAAGTATTAAATGTTGGAATTTGAAGCAAAACATACATATAATAAATTTGCAAGTTTTCAACTTTCACGTCCAAAATTCTCGCGGTACTGACCTGCCTCACGATCAAAATGTGCGCCTAGCTGCAGCCAATCACTTGAGGCAATTTATTACACCGTACGGCTTTCAGCTCAGAATAGATATCATTCACTTCCATTTATCCTATGCAAAGTCACTATGATATTGCGTTAATATAATAACTAATATATAAAAGAATGGGTTTCGCTCAACGCGGCATGTAGCGATACTAATGCAATTGACTGGCCTGTTGGTCTAGTGGTTAGTGACCCTGACTGCTAAGCCGGAGGTCGTGTGTTCGATTCCCACCCAGCACAAATCTTTGTGTGATGAGCATAAAGGTATGTTCTGTGTCTGGGTGTAATTTATCTATAATATGTATGTATTTACAAAAAAAAAATGTATATAAGTAATATATCAGTTGTTTAGTACCCATAACACAAACAAATATAATTGCTTACATTGGGACTAGAGGGCGCTGTGTGAATGTGGTAGAATATATATTATTTACCCCGAAATATTGTAGTTTGACGCTGAATTGGTTTTTTTACTTTGTGATAATTCGTGTTTTTCGGCTGAAAGATCTGAACTTGAAAGGCAATACTACTTATATCAATATATTATTTCAGACGGTAAGGGCCGTTTAAATGAAGCTATTACATTTTTTAAATGTTATTCAACGAAGAATTAACATAAAGAAGGCTGTCATAAAAAATATGGAATGGAATTTGGTGGAAAAACTAGCCCTAGTTTAAAAAAATGTCTACATTGTAGTTTGTTTGCACAACATATAGTTTTTGATATCAGATTTAAGCCACCGATGCAATAGTAAACAAGACATTGTGTACATGTTACCTATACCGTTTCCTAAATGTATCGAGAAACGAAAATATAGAGAGAGAGACAATGAGAAAGAGAGACAGGTTTATGCGGAAGAATACATGACGCAATTGAGAAACTCTGTCCATAGTTAACTAGGTCGTGAAACAAATAATATGATTGATTGAACTGACAAAGTGTGTGTTGTTTGTGTGTTGTAAAGGGTGAAATGGGGTGTTATTTTATTGAGCGTTTGTAGTTACCTATAGAAGAAAGATGACCCTTGGCATTAGTGTTAAAATTGATTAGAATCCAATGATATTTGAAAGTATAGATATAATGGATTGAATTATATACAGCTTTGTTTTGAAATATATATTTATAGAATGAATTGTATAGATATAGTCGAAGAAAACGAATAAAAAACTACTCCATAAACATCTGCGGCATACAAACATATTGTTTGATGTTACTTTACATTTCAATTCTATTTCAACTAAAAAACTTCCTATTTCAAATTAAATTTCGAGACTTTACTTTGCTTGTACTTTGATACCAAAATTTATTATACATACAACAGGCAACCCATTTATTTAAGATATTAACCATGGGTAAACCTATGCATTTAACTAAAAGGTAGTGCTGTAATTATGACTGCAAATCGCCTGATGGAAAGCTAAAGAAACAGCCGAAATTGCACTGGCAGCTGACAGGATACGAAAGTTTTATAACACGAAAATATTTTTTGTCTGTCACTTTGAAAGCTTCCAACCGTTGTGTCTTAAACTGATTCCTTAGGCAAGAATAAAAGATGATTTTAGACCACTAACACAAAAAGGCACATTCGGTCACGGGAATCGAATTCCACTCGTGCGAAGCCGTGGGCAAGAAGCTAGTACATAATGTAATTATCTACTATTAACATACATAGCATCATGCCTTTTTCCCCAAAGGGGTAGGCAGAGGTGTTTCACACTCACATTTCGCCAGCTATGGAGCAAACTCCCAGGAAATAGGGGGCGAGCCTATTGTCATCTACCAGGAATATTTCTTTACCAAACTCCGGGAAAATCTAAATACTGAAATATCCTGATAGAAAAACCCAATACCATTTTTACCTGACCCGGGAATCGAACCCGGGACTTCTTGTACAGCAGTCGTATACAATTCCCGCTGCACCACCAAGGCAGTTCTACATGTACTATTACTATAAGCAATAGTTTCCTCAAGGAAATGTACAATATTTTGCCTTTTAACAAAGAGATACGAAGTACACGTGTATAATACTCATATTATACAAGCTATGTCAAGTCCCACGTGATCTCGCGTGTAACAGTCACGTGATTTTTTGTCGTTCACCTCCTATATTGTCATATCCAATAGTAGGGTTGACACACATCACTAGATAATAATCAGCAAAGCTAAAGTGTATTATGTACTAACTATTATGGACGTTGTTTAATTAATTTATATTTGAAGAGCTACTAGTGAGTGAAAAAATATCATATATAAGTATGTACTTAATAGTTCTTCGGTTTTGGTGAAGATATTTTTTCATTAATGATTTTCGATGTGCCATGAAAACAGAGATAAGTTGTAGACAACGAATAAGTTATTACTATTCGTTAAGTTATTATTATTCATTATTATTTACTTAAATCCTTTATTTTGCTTAAGTTTTATATCTCCTATACCAATACAATTTCAATGTTACAATAAAGAATGACTGCCTCGGTGGCGCTGCGATAATTACAGTGGTGATTTCTGAGGTCTCGGATTCGTATGTTTGTCTCGGAATTCGGATGTTTTTATGTATAAGTTCTATGACGTATGGTCCATGCGGGAAAAAGGATCTCGATTGGTGACCACGTATTGGAAAGTGTAGCGTAGGATGCGGATGGCCTCCAACTAGTCTCACTAGATGGACCGACTGGTCAAGGTTGCGGGTAGCCGTTGGTTGCACGCGGCAGAAAGTCACTCGCTATGGCGGAAATTAGGTGAGGCCTATGTCCACGTCGCCGTGTTGGGCTGATATGATGATTCATCATCAGCAACCCATTAAGTCCCACTGCTGGGCTCGAGTCCCCTCTCCTCTAACTAGAGAGTTGAGAGGGTTTAGGCCATAATCCACTCACGCTGGCCTAGTGCGGGTTGGTGGATCAGACATACTCATAGAATTTCTTCTAGGGTATGTGGGTTTCCTCACGATGTTTTCCTTCACCGTTAGCTGATGGTAAGTCACTTGACTAGTACATATAAATTGGGTGGACAATTACCAACAAAGTGGAATCCACATTGGTACTGCCGGTCGGGATCGAACTCGGACCGCGTGATTTGCACACCGGTCCCTTATCCATTCAACCACTATCGCTTCTGATTTATTCATTCATTCGATATGATGATTATGATCAATATATTATTTTAATATAGGAATTTTTATTTTTTTTATGGGTTGAAATGATGATAGGTATTTAGTTGGTCCAAAAAATCTCACCTCCAATGACGTCACATTTAATCAAAATGACTCGAACCTCGGACGCTGCAGTCATAAAAGCCAAATATACCCTTCATACCGATATTAAGAAAAGGGTTGACTTTAATTTGCGTGATTTGCATTTACGATTTGGTCCTTTAGGACGCGGAGGCCGGAGGGGTTGGTTTTATATGTTAGATTTGGGCTATAGTTTCTGCCTATAAACCAGTGAGGAAATTATGTGTATGCATACTTCGGATTGGTTATAGACACATAATAAAAGTGATGATGGCAAAATGTATAAGTGACCGGCTTGCAAATCATGCGGTTCGAATCTGATCGGCAGTACCAATGTGGTTACCGCCGCTCATAGACATTGGCAATGCTAGAGGCACAGCCAAGCCGCTGCCAAGCGGGTCGTAATATAAAAAAAATTCAAACACTATACCTATTATAACACAAAACGCTAAAATTAAAAGCGCCCAAAACAAAACCCACGTCCTCAATTTTCCCACAAAAACCTTTTCATAACATTCGTGCGTATAACTATAATAGTTTTTCTATTGTTACTCTTCGTACGACGGTTGAATGCACCATCATCCACAATGTGGGGGGGTTAGGGGATGGGGGGAATTCCCCCTTCCCTCAGGAGTCACGTGACAAATTGTTGCAAGATGTTGCGAGTCAGAAATGATGAATACTTGGGTATATATAAATAATTTATGAGCAGTTGGGGATTGAAAATGTAGATGAAATAGGATTTTATGGAGGTTTATAGATATTATTATGGATATGGATAAATAAAGTATATTAACTATAAATAAGTGTATTATCTTATTCTTATAATAATTCTTCTGTACATAATACATGTATGTATGTCACTGAACTCTAATCCTAAATGCCTATAAAGATTCTGGAGATTCTTTGTGAATAAAAACGATACACAATATTATTATTTGCTGGACATGAAGTTAAGGGATCGTTCTCTGCAGAGGACTATTAATATTTGTACAGCTCAAAAATATTTGTTCTGAAAGATTCATAATTTTTTTTTATTTTAATATATTTATAAAGTTGCCAGTGATATATATATATCTACTATTTATAAAATGATGAAAATAATAACTAGCAATAGACCTTAACTTTAAAAACCAACAGTAATATCCCAATTGACATTTAAGCCGGTTATAAAAAAGCCAGTTTATCAGTTCGCGTGTTCGCTGTAGGGTGTGCAGGGGGTAATTACAACTGGTTCGATGCCCGACCCACCCTGATGCACCACACCCACTTAACGACTATTTATGATCACTAAATAGTTAGCGACGAAATTTTAGTTAAACTCTGTTTAATGGATTTAAGAGCGTTTATATATAAGCGCGGCAACGTCGCAAGTTAATGTCAAAGTTCGTGGTTATCAATTTTTATTATTTAATCAGAGATATATTTAAAAAATAGAATTACGACATTTTAAGAATTATTTATTGGCTCAAAGACTACGTTGCTATTACAAATTAAATTTAGGTAAAAAAAAATATCCCGTTTCTGAATTGTCAGACACTTTCATATATAATAATAATAATAATAATCTACCACATTCACACAGCGCCATCTAGTCCCAAAGTAAGCAATTATATTTGGTTGTGTTATGGATACTAAACAACTGATATACTACCCACGACCACGACCTCCGGTTTAGCAGTCAGGGACACTAACCACTAGAACAACAGGCCAGTCATATGAAGGCAACTTCATCCGTTCAGAAAATACAGATAACATATTCCATTTTTAAACCACGTAATGAAGGTGAAACCTCTTCACGCAGCATTATGTAATGAAAAGGGTCCCACGATCAGTTTAAAAATTAAAAGAATGTTTAAACATGCTCCCCAATTATATAAGCCTTATGTTTCCAAAGATAAAAGGTTGATAAAAATACGTTTTATGCGAATTATTTTACAATAAACATGGTCCGTTGCTCATGAAACATTCAGGCAGGAAGCGTAGCGAAATGGGAGGGGTGGAGGGTGTTTGGTGTGGAGTGGGGATAAGGGCCCACTTCCGGTGGGATTCACGAAACTGTGTTAGCAGAAATAAACTGGGGTTATTTTTGTACAGTGTAGTTTTAAAAGCTTACCTACCGTTATCTTTTTAAGTACGGTTTGTATGTAATTGAAAATAATAATATATTTTGAGTGTACAGTCTCTCGTTAAGGGCGTTTGTAAATTGAGGTTTATTTGATGTACGCATGCGTGGGTTATTATGCAGGCAAACCATCTGACATCAACCAGTTTTTAATAATATTAATTTTTCCTGCAAATGTAGGTAATTATGTTCTACATTTATTCACGACTATTTTAAATTTTCAAACTTTGACAGCAATATCGAAATCAACTGAGTCCTCTGTGACCTGTTGACTCAGTAATATAATTTTCATGGAACGGCATCTTAGCTTCTAGGCAATGAGTTTCATTTTCCATTTTTTATTTATTTATTTATTTTTTCCTCTTCTCCTTTTATTTTAGAGTCAATTCTTATCCGTACAGTAATCGCTACTACTCTCCTCTACTTTCTTTTTGATCTCTTATTACGACTCATATTTGCTTTTCTTTTTGTCTGGTTGTATGAAGCTACTTCTCGGTCGTCCTCTTCCATTGATTGAATACTAGAAGTCACGAGGGGCTTCGCTCCCATCGTTCTTTATTTGACCACTGCTCAGCTCCTATTGGCTGTAGCGTGGTGTTAATAGCCTATGTTACGCAGTGATAATGTATCCAACGGCAAAATAATTTTTGAAATCGGTCCAGTAGTTTTTAAGTTTATTCATTACATACAAAAATACAAATCTTTCCTCTTAATAATATTAGTGTAGAAGAAAGAGAAGTAAGAGAGGGAAAAACGATCGAAGAACTTTGTATCAGTAGCTCTATACACGCTACCCAAATTGTAAATTACAAAAGATTGTAACTATCCATTTTTTTTAAAAAGAGTGGCGTGGGTTGCTTGCCAGTTCTTCTCATAGCTCCACCCCAGTCAGCGAACTGGTCGTAGGCAAATTTGCTGACACTACTTTTCGGATTACCTGTTACATTCTTATCTTGTGACTTTCATAAGTGTTACCTTGTAACCTAGATGAATAAACGAGATTTCATTTCATTTCATTTATATCTAATTAAGTACGTAGTTAATTATACTCTACAACCGAAAAATACCAACCCGAACCCGTAAGTATGTCAAGTACAAATAAACCAACCCTCTCGTCTCTAAGGGCTCGTAACTTAAAGGGATTAATTTTGAGATGGACAACAGCAGAGTAAACAGTTAATAATTTAACTTTATAAATAGTGCTTCCTGTGAAGTCTTTGACCCGCACAGGTATTATGTCTTAAAGGGTAATAAGCCTATACAAAGATATTTGAACGGAGTAATTCACCAACTCGTCTTTCATGCCTACGGCCTATTTATGACGTTTTGCTGAAAATCAAAATATTTTTTTTTTATTCTGCAAGTCGTCCTTGTATTCTCGTATCTTGTATTACTGACTTTACCAAACGTTGATAAAGTTCCACACAAAATAAAAAAGTGAGACGAGTGGCAGAATGTTTATTTTTTTTTCAATTTTAATTTTCTTGAAGTCATCCTAAATGACCACCGTAGACATATAGGATGAGTTTATGAATTACTGTTTAAACAATCTATGTAAGGTAAATATATTATAAACCCAACGATATGTTCGTTTTACGTTTTACGCCTTTTTTCATCCTAAGGGGTAGGCAGAGGTTCATCACACCCATATTTACCAGATCTAAGGTCCCTTGCAATAGAGTATATGTATCATGTTGTTCTCTCAATCAAATTCCAACTCAGTTATTCAAAGTTCAAAATAGCTCCTATAAAAGAATGTAACATAATTTATTCGGGAAAACAGTATGAGCCAATTTGCCTAAGACCAGGGCCCCAAGTCAGATAAATTACGAATGGATCAATAAATTGAATCGTAATTGGATATATATAGCTGCTATTTTCATTCATTTATATCGATACTAATATTATAAAAAGGATAGATTTATATTTTTGTATGTAACAAAAATAAATTTCAAAACTAAGAACCGATTACATAAAAATTCTTTTGGCGTTAAAAAGCTACATTAAATCTGAATAAAATAGGCTATAGAACATCATGCTACGGCCAATAGGAGCTGAGCAGTGGCCAGATGACTGGCCTGTTGGTCTAGTGGTTAGTGACTCTGACTGCTAAGCCGGTGGTCGTGGGTTCGATCCCCACCCAAGACAAATCTTTGTGTGATGAGTATAAAGGTTTGTTCTGTGTCTGGGTGTAATATATCTATTATAGATAGATGATGTATTTACAAAATAAAAATGTATTTAAGTAGTATATCAGTTGCTTAGTACCCATAACACAAGCAAATATAATTGCTTACTTTGGGACTAGATGGCGCTGTGTAAATGTAGTAGAATATTAATTAATATTATATTATATTAAATAAAGAACCATGGGAGCGAAGCCCCGCGCGACGTCTAGTATATTATATTTTCATATTTCATTGAATTATTGGTCTAAAACTCCATTTATAAATTAGCAGATTTGGAATCCAGTTCAGTGACAGCTAGTCATGAGAAGATCTAACAAGTAACTCACGCCAGTATTAGTTAAATTTTGACTTTGAGTAACATAAATTACTCAAGTGTTACTCGCCACAATGGCGCCAAAATTCTTAGTTAAATGTGTACTATTTAATAAACATTTGTACAGATGTTTATGACTCAGGTGGTTTATATTTATTTCTGTCATATGTCCAAGGTAACTACTGACAGATGCAATAAGTATGTTTCCGACATGGTTTATGGAAATTACAGCTGCATTTTGAGTGTTATATATTTTGCCAAGGAGACGCACGTGAAACAGTGTTGGATAAGGGGGGTGATTCTGACTTTCGGATTGATCCCGGATCGTAAACTTTTCCGAATCTTAGAATAACTTATTTTTACGGCGTAAATTATTTATGGTTAAGGTGGAGGTGGGCAGGACATTTGGCAAGAAGGGATGACGGACGGTGGACCAACGCAGCCACAGAATGGTTGCCTAGAGACGCTATCAGGTCAGTGAGCAGACCACCAGCCCGATGGTCAGACGATACCGTCAAGATCATAGGATCTCATTGGACGCGGCTGGCACAGGACCGTGAGAAGTCGCCACTTCTCACAGTAGAGAAGAGGCCTATACCCAGCAGTGGGTGGATGTGGACTAATGATGATGATGATGAAGTTATTTAATGTTAGAAAATAGTTTACCTTATAGAAAATTAAAGATTAACAAATTTATTTTTTAACCTTAAATAAACTGACATTTCCGACCGAAGTTTTTACGACAGCTCAGAATCAGGCGGCTAAATTCTCTAGAAGAGTAACTAAACATAAAAAGTGATTCCACGCAAATACAAGATAATAATTTAATAAAGACCCTATTTCACCTCAATCCTAAACAAGTATTCATTATTCTGTCAGTGTACTGAACCTATCAACACGGAGAGATCTTCTTTGTCGGATTAATTACTAGAAATTACCCCTAATTACTTCACTTAAATCGCGGAGGTTTCTGTTTCAAATAGGCGCCTGATGTAATTGCTCAGACACAATACATAACTCAGGCGTACAAACTTATTTATATAAATAACAAAGAAATATTTATTACAAATTTTAACTAAAAAAAATTATAACACAACCTTAAAATATAGGGTCCAACCTTTTTAGCCCCTGTAGGTCGAATAAGGGTGATGATTTTCTGCGATTCATACTTTAAAATACATTCGTGTTGAAACTGCCTTGTTAACGCAGCGGATTGTGTATAGCTGTGCAATTCCCAGGTCCGATTCCCGGGTCGGGCTAAAATTGTATTGGCTTTTTCTATCATTTTCTCAGAACGCAAACCCGTGTTTATTTTTTACTATGACAGAATGTTTATTGATGCTAAACTATTTTCAATAAAATTAATTAATATCAAACAATTTCTTAGTTTAAGACACAAACATTGTACTTCTGGATTTCAAACAGGAAAATACCTGTTTATAAGTCCAGAAAAACCTTAATATCCAATCAGAAAGCAACAGTACCAGAAAATCGGACAGTCTAAAAATTTTACTTACGTAGTATAGTCAAGTCGTTTTACAAAGGGCCTTATACTATAGGATATAGTACGAACCGAGATGTTTATATTGTGGTAAGAAATGGCAGCAAGAGGCCCCAATTTCATGGGCGATTAGCCTCCAGTACGGTTCAATAGAAGTTCAATGTCAGTACTTAGAGATAAGGTATGGAGCTAGTGTAAGCGATCGTGTACATTTAAATAACTACGTTCTATTATAAAGGCTGAACGCAGTAGAACGAAATAAGAAATATATTGGAAAACTTAAATTCCATACTAATATCACAAAGCTGAAGAGTTTGTTTGTTTAGTTGAACGCACTGATCTCAGGAACTACTGCCCCCTGATTCTGAGCTGTCAGTAAATTTTCACCAGAAATGTCAGTTTAATTAAAGTTAAAAAACATAATGTTAAAGAAATAGATGGTTGTAGGAAACAATCTTATATTAATCAGTTTTTAATTTTCTATACGGTTGACTATTTTCTAACATTAAATAACTTAAGCCGTAAAATACGTCGTACTAAAATTCAAAAAGTTTACGATCCGGGAGCAATCCGACGAGTCAGAATCACGGTGCTTGTCCTATTTAAAAAATATTTTAGTGCTAGATAGCTCATTTATCGAAGAAGGCTATAGACTATATAATATCACGCTACGACTGATAACAGCTGAGCAGTGACTAAACAAAAATACATTGGAGAGCAACAGCTATTTCACAATATTTTTCAAAATAATCTACTTTTGTTTTTTATAAAGGGCAATACAACAAAAGGGCCGCCGATTTAATCATGTCGGTATAAAGTTCATCTCAATTATGATACGATTACTGGGGAATAATCGTCGAATCTTGGACAGGTGTACCAACATCTGCTCGATGTTTCGTACCGTTGACCGCGAGGACAACACGCGGTCGGGGGTCGCTTCAAACTTTTATGAACGAGTTTGGCTTATTTTCGCGATAAGTTTGTGCAAACATTTGTGTCTAATTAATAATAATACCTAAGTAGGTACTAGATTATCCTAGTCTTAGAATAATTCTCAATTAATACACGCGAAAGTTTGGAATTACAAAGATAAATGTTAAATGGACGTTTGTTAATCAATCACGCCAGAACGGCTGAATGGTTCTGCATGAAATTTGACACACAGGTCATAGTCTGGAATAGCACACAGGCTAGTTTATATTGATATACTACGTGGGAAGTTTGTTAGGATTTTTGGATGTTTGAATATTTGTTACTCTGTCACGCAATAACTATAGAATTGACTTTCATGAAATTTTACAACAACATAGGTTATCAAAATAATACATAGACTATAATTTATAGAGATAATCCGTGTCTATGGCTAACTGCAGACGTAAGTTAGTACCAATATTATAAATGTAAAGACAGATATTTACTGTAAAATCAATGCACAATCGAAACTGCTGCATTTTTAAGTATGAGAAACTTTACTTATAGATTGTTTCAGTGACAAAAATGAACACCAATTAAAGATTTTGCATTTCCGTGGGTCACACAGACAAAGGCATTAGGCCAGCGTGTGTCGATTATGGCCTAAACACTCTCTAGATAGAGGAGAGGAGACAGGCAAACTCTCGGAAAGAAGCTAGTGAGCTATCACTAATATTGGCTGGCTAGTTCAATATGATTTTTTATTGTTATTGTATCTACAAGTTTGTAAATTGTAAAAGGCAAACAAAGAGGCAATTAATTTTAATTGAATATAAACATAATAAATATTGACTAAAAAGTAACTACTGCCTATAATTACTATGTGACCTAGTTTCATTAAAAAATATTGATTTGTTTTTAAAACCTTTACCTATGCTGAGGGTCATTAAACTTTATGTAGGCTTTTTTGCTAATTGTATTAATAAAAATTCTGAAAGCAACATTATATACAAGCTTCCGCCCGCGACTCAACCCGCGTTGTATGTCAAAAATTCTATGGCCGTTAGAAAGCTACATTATCACTGAGTAACATAGGCTATATAACACCACGCTACGGCTAATAGGAGCTGAGCAGTGGCCAAATAAAGAACGACTTAAGACGAAAACTTTATGATAACAACATCAACAAAATCTCGTCATCTTTTCAGTTAATGTACAAAACAAAATAACATATATATGTGACAAACGAGTAGCTAATATTCACAGCATACACCTATAAAGCCTTTATAATTCACTTAATTAACACCTATCCACTAGAACCCTGTTACGTGGGAGGAAAATTGACAAATTATCATTTGTATTCTACGTCTACCTCCATGCTAGGGTTGCCGCGCCCACTCATGTTCTAAAATTAATATTGTATTGAATTTTACTTTATTAAATTAGTTTGTAAGCCTTTTACATAATTTAAAGATACTTTAGAAGATACTAAGATTGTATTAGTTTGACATTGCTTGTTTTTTCTCTTTTTAATTTATACTTTTTTTTCTATATAATTTGTATTTGACTACTGTCCCTAATATTTGCATGCCCATGTAAAAATACCAATGTAATGTACCCATACTAAAGATTATTTTTATATATTTGACTGGCCTGTTGGTCTAGTGGTTAGTGACCCTGACTGCTAAGACGGAGGTCGTGGGTTCGATCCCCACCCAGGACAAATCTTTGTGTGATGAGCATAAAGGTTTGTTCTATGTCTGGGTGTAATTTATCTATAATATGTATGTATTTACAAAAAAAAAAAGTATTTATGTAGTATATCAGTTGTTTAGTACCCATAACACAAGCAAATATAATTGCTTAATTTGGAACTAGATGGCGCTGTGTGAATGTGGTAGAATATTATTATATTATTATATAGAACTCAGTATACTATGAGGTGAAAAAAGAGTTCAAGCCAGCCGACACGTGAACAAAATGTTCTAGTATTAATATTTATTGATGAGTAAATACCAATTATAGGTGTTTCAAATTTATTGTTTGTATTAATACTTAAGTAAGTAGGTACATAAAATACTTAACATTATTAATTCATCATATTTCTACTGTTTATTATTATTTGAGGTAAAAACGAAGGAATGACAGCCCTATTCCTTGTAATGGTTATTGGTAAGATAATATATTAATATTGGACACATAATGTGAGTTTCACGGTGTAATGGCAATTGTGAATAGTGAACACAATGCCTAACTCGGACATAGAACCCGAGACTGTACGAGTCCATTAAGCCAATAAACTATCCAACCTGGGTGGTCTAACTTATGTTTAATGAGCGAATAGAAATGCATGTATGCAATGGTTTATCGAATTTGAATGAAGAATAAATAAATTAAGTTAATGAATTGGTATCTTAATTAAAAAAATAGCGAGTGTCTATGACGTCATCACGAGAGATGTCAGGGGTGTAAAATATTTTATTTTAAAAAGCAATCGAAAAGGTCTTTACAACTGTGTGTGCCGGAAACCTAAGAAATAAATCTCTCTGCAAGAGAGAGAAATGTACCTAGAGGCCACTAAAATTAAAAGTTTTGTTTTTCAAGTTTATGATTAAACTTATTCCTACAACCTTTATGTTTAGTTAATTAGAAAGCTCAAAAACACTGTAGATATTTTATTTAGAAAATCATAAAATATTAAATGAACGACAGATTGTAAATATGAAAATTAGAATTGTTGGATGGCTATAAGCCCATTCGACCCTAAAAAATTGACCCATCAATAAAAGTTGTAGATTCGACCCCTTTTTGAGAGCCTATTCGTACTTATATGGAAACATGTTCGTTACTCCATCATGCCAGAACGGCTGAAAGAATTTGTATGAAATTTGGCACACATAAGGATTAGGTATAGTCTGGAGTAGGACATAGGGTATGATATAGGTAGACATAGGGTGGAGCCGCGGGTGGAGGCTAGTATTATATGAAGGACAAATCATTCCATAAATGGTTTTATGTTAGTTTGATATACCTAAATTAACTTGTGTTCATAATAAGAGCAAGATTCCGGAGGCGCATGCGGTCGGCGGGCCGCGTCGTTAATACATTCTTAAAGATAATGTGCGAAGAGGAAATTTCCGCAGGAAAACATAGAAAAAATAATACCAAACCAACTATACCTTTTATAGAAGTTTTTAAAGATAATTTTAATCCTAATATAGACAATAAGGAAGACACTAAGACATGCTGCATCTTTGATTTGTTTAACTGGAAAAACGAGTTTTCTTTGACTTTACTTTAAATATAATAAGTATTGTATTATTTCAAAGTGACCGCCATGTTGTGACGTCATTCAGTACAGTATTACAAGTCACTAAACCTGATCCCTAATACCGGACGTTTAGACATTATTCTAACATTACTTTTGAGATTAGAATAGTTCATAAGTATTCCTAGGAATATTAATAATATGAAGCTGAAGAATTTATCTGTTAGTTTGAACGGTTCAATCTCAGAATAAATAAATTTATAAAAATAAATAAATTTAAATAAATTATAAATTTTGTAAAAGACAACGCCCGCACTTGGGAACAAGCCCTGTGTCGCGGGGAGCTTTACAAACATGAAACTAACGGACACAAAGTACATCCAGACTAGAAACAAATATCTATGAATCACACAAATATTTGTCTCGTGTGGGAATCGAACCCACGTCACCCAGCACGGCGATGTAGTGGCGAGGCGACCACCTTAACCACTGCGCCACGGTGACAGTCAAATATCAGATAATAATCAGAAAATAGTCATATGAGTATTTCCTTACATTTATTTATTTTATTTATTTTTATTTATTTATTTATTTATTTCCAAACATACAGCCATCATTACAGGTACTTAACCTAATGCAATGGTGTAGAAACTAAACAATAAAAAAGAAATTATCCCACTTATTACTATAATATAATTAAAAATACAATAAAAACTACGATAGTATACAAAAGATCAGAACATGTAATACAATACAAAAATGAAGTCGTATAAAACAGCTCGCTGTGACCGTTTAGAGAACAACAAATACAGTAATCCTAATCATCATCATCAGCAACCCATTAATGTCCTCTATCTCCGCTCCTCTATCTAGAGAGCTGAGAGGGTTTAGGCCTTAATTCACACACGCTGGCCTAAAGCAGGTTGGTGGATCAGACATACACTTAGAATTTCTTCTAGTGTATGTGGGTTTCCTCACGATGTTTGCCTTCACCGTTAGCAGATGATGAGTCACTTGACTAGTACATATAAATTCCACAAAGTGAAATCCACATTGGTACTGCTGGTTGGAATCGAACTCGGATCGCGTGTTTAGCACGCCCGCGCCGTTCACTTGTCCATTCAGCCACCAATGCTCTTTTAATCCTAATAATTCCTACTAATATTATAAAATTTTAGATAAATGGATGGATTACGTTTGTTAATCAATCAGACAGAATTGATCAAAGGATATATATGAAATTTGGTACACAGATAGATTAATTATAGTCTAGAATAACACAAAGGCTACTTTTTAACGACATACCACGCGGACGGAGACTCAGACAGAAGCTAGTTTTATATTAAAACAAACATATTTATCTTTAATTTTACTTACTTCTTTCCTTTCATACCTAGATAACTTTTATCGCATGTATTATATACAACACAGACGAAGCCACGAGCGTAAGCTAGTCCCATGTAAATCTTAGTTCACACCATCCCACTTTTGTTGTCCAACGAAACTCTCGACACTTGGATATTAAAATTAATTTTTAAACAAAAAAAGAGTTTCAAAGTCACCTGAAGTTTAACAAAGAGATTTACGTTTTCAGTAAAGTTTACGTGAAATATAGGCGATATAAGCCTAACGAAAATCTCTTATAACTAAGTGGAATCTGACAGAATTCCGATACTATAAGCGTCTACGTTAGGGCTGTCACTTGTGAAATATACAATTTATGTTAACTGAAAATAAATAAATTAAAAAGTTTTGCTTCAGTAATATATTTAGTAAAAAAAGTCTTCTTTCATCGTAAGGGGCAACTAAGCAATAAATTGAAATACCTGCAGCGGTTTATGAGAAGGAAAATTCACAATTAAAGTAGACGGTAGATGCGCATCCACGCTTGCGCATCTAACTGGCACAGAAAAGAGCTATGTATACAACCCTAGACTAGTCCAAAAGTTTTAGAATTTAGATATTAAGCAAGTATCGGCTTATCGTATCGAAGTATTTTATAGGTACTACACGAAAGTTCACAAGTTTGTTTTAGAAACTAAAGTTTGAACAATTTATTCAAGTATTTTAGACTTAATATGTTGCTAAATGTTCGTAAAATAGCTAATAATGGCATATTAAATTTAAGAGGGAACGCGGTCTGCGAGGAATTTGAAAGATAGGTAGATTTTTGGAGAAGCTATTGCTGTCACGGTGCACCCTTACCTCAAGTCTGCAACCGTAACCTGTTATAAATTACGTCGTTCTTTGTTTGGCCACTGCTCAGCATCTATTGGCCGTAGCGTGATGTTAATATAACCTATAGCCTTCCTCGATAAATGGGCTATTCAACACTAAAATAAATTTTCAAAACTGACAAGTTTTTCCTGAGATTACCGAGTTCAACTAAACAAACGAAACTCTTCGGATTTATAATATTAAATATATGTAGTATAGGTTAGGTAAGTATAGATTTGAAACCACTCCACTCTAAGCTCATTATCATACCAAACAAGCTTCTTAGATTAACCTCCGTACAATTAACCTATCAATATTACGAATAATTTTCATATAACATTAAAGCTATTGCCTTGTACGTCTACGTACATCAAAATCCGTTACAGCACATACCAATGCAGGTATTGACCAACATTCCTAAGCTAAAGGCTCTCCCACGAGTACCCCCCTCCCTTCCCCTCGGTATACGCCCCTCCGGAAATGCCACGATACCGGCGCCCGCGCAAGCATGCAAAGCCTAGCGCAGGGTGAATGCACTCACAACTGACCGTCGGTTTAGGGTTTGAAAAAACTAGTGAAAAAATAACATGCTAAATGCTTTGTTTTCGAAAATAGTATACATATACTTATTTTTCTGTAACGAGATTTTTAGCATGTTATTTTTTGTTTGATAAAAATAGCAAGTTTTTTTGGTATGCGCTGGAATTTTCATTACGTTTAGCATTTTGTTTACTTTAGTGTAAGGTTGTGTGAATATTTTGTAAGTTTTTTGCTTATTTGGACTTAATGGTTGGCACAGAATAAATTATGCTAATAATTTCTATTGAAATTCGCGTGCTAGTTTTTGTAAATTGTTCATGGTTGATTTAAGAAATAAAATACTTCAGGGATTAATAAATTAGATTACCAAGATAATCTTGGAAATTTTATTTAAATTTCTAAGGAAATTGTTTTTATTTTCTGTAATTATGTACAGAAAGCATCGACTTATGACTTTAGAGTTTTTTATAAATACTGCAGGAGAGCAGCTATGCCCAGTAGTATCCCACTGCTGAGCATAGTTTTTAGACGTATTTATGATGATTTTTTTTTCCTTCCCATCCCATATCAAAAGGTTCTTGATCGTAATGTCGCTAGGCGTCTATATTCCCTTTGGCGATGTCAAAATAATATATCTGAACAAAAATATCTTGATACAAAATAATTCTAGCTTCACATATAACACGAACCACGAATATATTAAACCCGTTTATACATACAAAAGTATATTATATACAATAAAATATACGAACGACAATAAAATTCCTGTTCGCACGAAAGGTCACCTTGTGTGGGTCATGCCCCATCGATCCCATGGGGATATAAGCCATAAAAACAAACACGTACCGTGGTGGAAATACTTAAATGTTTCCGCTCGAATGGTTATAATTTAAAGATTATTATTTACTAGAATATTCTTCTAAGCTATTTCGATTTCTCAGTTCGGTGATTACTTCCCACAGTTTCAAAGATTTCTGTCCACGCCTACATTTCGTCACCTATATTGGATTAGGTTTGGTCAATAGTAATAGGAGGTTTTTTAACTTTCACGACTTGTGAACATAATTTTTTTTGTTTCATTGAACGAACTCAGGAACTGCTGGTCCGATTTGAAAAAATATTTTAGTATTGGATAGCCCATTTACTGAGGAAGATATTTATGCTATATAACATCACGCTACGGTCAATATAAGCAAAGCAGTGGCCAAATAAAGAACGACAGGAGCGAAGCCCCGCTGCGACTTCTAGTATTATACATATATAAACATCGCCGATATGACAAAGTAGGCTCGTGTGTAGACGTCATTAGTGTAGTGTGTCGAAGTACTGTCAGTTCTAGAACTATAAATATAAATGATCAAAGTGAGGGTAATGGCAGAAACCCGCACGCATCAAAGGCGACCATCCAATCAGCCCGTGACCACGGTGGTCGGTGTAATTCGATCGAAACTTCGGGCAAATAAATAAGTTATTTTATATTCCTTTAAATATAATACGTGACATAGACTCTCTAGCCATTTGTCGGGTTTCATTCCAGATTTTGATGATTTCTCCGTCCTGGAGATCCATTTATTTTATGCCACGATGGTGGAAAACAAGTTTATACCTGATGATAGGTGGACTCCTGCAACGCTAGGAGCATCAAATACTCGCTGCGGACTCTTTAAAACCTTCTTCCTCAATGAGCTCTATACACCACTATACATACACTCTATACACAATAGGAACACAAAATATTATTATAACTGTGATCTCCATAGGTACTTACTTTTCCAAGCGAATGGCTCATTTTGAGCGGGCTTTACCCACTCTGCCGTACCTCTAAAAATATCTAGGATTTACGCATAGTAGGTAGGGGTACACGACAATATACAATCCTGCTACACTACCGGGAAGAAATTTTTTTTATACGCCGGTTTTTAGCTAAGCTTTGATAAAGATTTTACGATTAGCATCCTGATTATCCTGAACAACGTACCGTAGGTACGTACGTACCTATATTATTTCCGCAAGAGAGTTTTTCCTGGAATTTATTTTAATATTTATATCACACTTGGTACTTACTGCTTATATTTTTAAACATAAATTGGCGCAGTGAGTCAATATACAACAGCAGCGCAAGTTCTCCTAGGTTCGATTCCTATGTCGGGTGATGATATGAATATTTATTTAAAAGATAATTACAAATTGACAAAAGAATGTTATGATAATTCAGCATTGTTGGCGTAATTTTTACAATTATAATAATCAGGAAATTAAATCTAAATAAACAAACCAATATAAGAGGGGAAAAAAAATCAATTAGGTAAGTACATATAAGTAGATTCTAGGTTTTCTAGCATGAAATAAATGAATAAAATACTTGAAAGTAAGGATAATGAATATATGTTCATGTTAAAACCTACACAAAAACAATTAATTTATTTAATCTATCAATGAATGTTATCAAAGGAACACATAAAGTAATCCCTGTCATTGTTCCCGATAACCGACCCAACAAATAAAGGTTCGATCACAAAAACATCGAGATACCATACAATAGATTCATTACACATCCATACATGTGGATTACACGTGCGTAGCTAAATAACTCAATTTTATACTCGTAAAGGTACGATTCACAAGATTATCGTGAAATAAGCGAATCAGTTATTAACGAATCTATGGACAATAAAATTTTATCACGAAATTACACGTTTCGTTTCGTGAACATCATTCATTCCGTGTTTCGTTTAAACCTTTTGAATGAAGGATGTTGTAAGGTTGATGTTTCTTGATTTATATATTTTATTTATAGCTTTGGGGATACTGCGCTTCATTCTGAGGACAACAGCGGTGGTGTTGTCTTGTGCCTTTACTAAATTAGTTCCAGCATTTTTTGCAAATTGGTTTCGGATTTTCCAGAGAACTGCCTCTTTGATGAATCGGAAATGTAACTGGCAAGAGGTGTGTGAAAGAAAGAAAGAAAGAAAAACATTTATTGGAAGTAGATCATCATAAAATAAATCCAATAGAATATGATATGACAATGATACACAAACTTTATCCAAGATAAGTATGTATCCGTTTTCGAGTAATGACGATGATAGATGTCATCCAAAAGTACCTAATATATTCTATTATTACTGAACAGGCACATGTGTATGAATCTTCGAACTGGCCTATCCATTTAGCACAAAACTTGAAATATTTCGCAACTTGTGCAATTAATATGATCCAATATAATACTTAATGGTTGTACATGACTGAAACTACATTAATATGATTCATTTGGTATATTTAATCATAACTTAATAACTAGTTAAAGCCTAATAAACTGTTACCAGTGTTTCTATCCCGCACCCGCCTGCAGAATAGTATCGATTGCGGAATAGTGATTGAGTGCGGAATTGTGACCGAGTGCGGACTAGTGACCGAGTGCGGACTAGTGACCGAGTGCGGACTAGTGACCGAGTGCGGACTAGTGACCGAGTGCGGACTAGTGACCGAGTGCGGACTAGTGACCGAGTGCGGACTAGTGACCGAGTGCGGACTAGTGACCGAGTGCGGACTAGTGACCGAGTGCGGATTAGTGACCGAGTGCGGACTAGTGACCGAGTGCGGACTAGTGACCGAGTGCGGAATGGTGATCGATTGCGGAATAACCGATAGTGTAATTTTTACATTGTATGTGAACTGTGCAGTGCGATATAACCATGTAAGAATATAATGTTTCACATTCTGTTTTAACCCGAGGACGTCATAAGAGCCGTTTAGGGACACAATCACAGGAAAACTCAAAATAGAAAGAAATTATAATCTATATAGCGAGCGTGGTAAATGAAGACTTAAATTTTCTCCGTTTTGGAAAAAGGATTCGTACCCAGAGTTGTTCACGATATGGTGTATTGTGCAAGATACCGGCAATTAAAAAGATGTTATCATAAAGTAGGCAACAGATTTTTTGCCATTTTAATTGAACAACAAACATTATAGAATACAAGAGTCTTTAGATATTTTAATTGAAAATCCAGCAAAACCAAATCAAATAAATTCCCAAATGTTCACAGCAATTTACTTAAAACCCTGAGAATGAATTAAGCCTTTATTAATCAACTACGTTTTTTTAATAAACACACACAAGAACATTTAATTTACGTTTCTCACAAATAAATGATTCATTCACAACCAGGTAAAAATAACGTGAAAAAAAGGTTAAGTGGGAAAAAGGTGGCAATATACCTGTATAATGCTATCTCTGTTTGACACTGTGAGATTTTATAATAACTGTCGGTCGGGATTTGAAAAATGTTGTTGATGATGTTTCGTGAATATTCGTCATGCATTGTTGTTATTATATACAGAATGAGGATTACTATAACGAAATGTTGTTCGGAATATGTTATGCGGACCAAGAAGTTTGTAACATCGCAGCTTTACTTGCGAAGAACGCAAAGAACTATGTAATTGTTTTGGAATTTTGAACTTTATACCGAAAATCAAAATATAAAAAATACTTTCATTCTTGTTACCTATAACTTTTCGCAATACATCCATTTGAAATAATAAGAAAAATTATAAATTGAAAGAAAATATAATTTCAGTTTTTTCTTGACACCTATTTATAGGGTGAATATTCCAAATACAGGATTATTCAATTATAAGTTATTATTTAAAAAAAATGCCTTTGTGCTATGATTGCTATGATGTTTACAAGTAGGGGCTGAAATTTATTGTTAAAATTATCTTTGTCAATCAACATAAATATGGTGCCACTAACTAAAAAAATCTAAGTATTAATGGTTGCACTTGCGGCCCATTCCTCGGGCTCCAACAAAGTGGAGACAACAAGAGAGATATAAAAGAGGAATTGATTATACAACCAATATATTATATTAAAAATTAAATTATATTTTGTTCTTTGCAGGATCGCGTTGGGTCCTGGTTGAAATCTCTTGAGGAGAATGAGAGATGATTGGTTCTTTACAACAAGTCTCATCTGGTTTGCTTCTGCTTTGAACGAGTTCAAGTGTGCTGATAGTCTGAGTTTTAACAATTCTCACAGATTATCTTCTTTTTCAATTATTTGACGACTAGCTCTAAGCCACAAAATTCAAGAAAACACTTTGTTGTAGGGGGCTTGGAGATTTGTAACACGGCTCTTGAACCCTTTTTTTTTTTTTTTTTAAGAGGGGAAATGCATTACGCATACCGCCCCGTGCGGGGACACGGGACGGTTATGTGGGACTCGCCAGTCCGAAAAGGACCGGAATACTCACGGGTCACTTCGCCGTAATGGGTGGGCCCTGGAACTTGTTACATCATCAGCAGCCCACCCAGCGACAGCCCCTTACGGGGCACCGACACCGGGCCCTTTCGGGCCCTAACACCAAACGACAGCGTCCGGGTGCACCGGGGACGCTGTCGACCTTCGCGGAAAGGAGCGGGTGAGGAAGTGAACCCCGATCCCCCACCCGCAGCCTTTACTATGGCGGCATCAGGCGCATATGCGCTCGCTGACGCCGCCCAGTTCGCCGGCGGCGGATCGGCTCCGCAAGGAAAGATTCCTCCCGGACCCGCTCCGCCGCCTCCTTCTGCGAGATGACCTCCTCGCAGAAGGATGCGACCGCTTCCCAACTCCTGTCGCTGCCGGCCATCGAGCTCATGACGACGGCTCTTGAACCCAGTACAAGCTCCAGCTTAGAATAATAACCCTTCCGAATTTATTTCGCTATAAATTTGTATAAGCGTACCATATTTTTGAGAAAATGTATTTATTTACCTAACGTTCCATAACCTGGTCGTAACTTGTGTAAAATATATATGTTATAATAAGAAATTCGTATACCATAGCTCTAATAACTATAGGTACATACTAACTGTTGTTTATCCGAATAGCTCCAGACAAAATGTTGTTTCTAGATAATATCAGTTCCTGAAATAACAACTTAGGTTATTTATGCATTCTCAGATTACAAGGTGAATTTACATAATTTAATAAACATACACGCTGTAAGCCCCAGGTAAAACTAATTACTATACGGATAGACTACCTAACATTTTTAATTTAGTATGCCTTGTTATGAATTTTCTTGCTGTATCTATTAAAAATTGGAAGCTTGCAATTATTTTTCCACTAATTAACTCGCTTTTTGTAATTACTATTTTTATATTTATTTGTGTAAAAAATATGATGTATTATTATTTAATTAATACAACACGTATATCATAATAAAACTAAAATCCTCATATTTCCTTATTCTTAAATAAGTAGGTACTCGCAATACTAGTTGCACCTGGGTGGCAGGGGTGAATGCACTGTTAGCGACCGAAGGCTGTACTAACGTAATGCGCTGGTTATGAAAATGTCTGCACCACACTGTAGTAAGTGTAACCTCGAACACTAACTGAAAGGGGGAACACAAAGAGTAAGTTGTGGTAGAAAATGGAACGGAGAAATTAATACAGGTTCGCTGGATAGTATTTTTCTTATTTTATACTTACTTGTATGTTTTAAAGACTATTTTAACTTCGAATCTTGTAATGAGTATATCAGAATCAGAACCCGTATTAATTATATTGTTATTGTTTTATTCCAATACTTTTTGTAATGTGAAAGAATTTCACAAATAAACACATTTCCTTTCATGTTGTTTATTTTAATATCACTAAAGTAAAATGGTAGGATGGCACATCATTGATACTTATTAATAATTAATAAATAGGTGGGACATTTGCCATCGCGAACAAAAGAATATCACTGCAGCTGAATAAGCTGAAGACAAAGGTTCTAATACTGTTAGATCAGTACTTTCCAAGGAGAAACGTCCTAAGATAATAAAACAAGAAAAAAGAAGTCTTTAGGTACTTGAATTAATAAAAAAAAGTTTCACTAAATTCAATAATCGGTAATGCTATTCCCAAGTCAACTTGGAATCTAATAAAAAATCACAAAGTGACCGTTAATAAGATACATTGGAATGCAAAACGAGGGAGAAAACGTTATATCCAATTTTCAGTAAGCGTCAAGCGTGCGACGACATGGACGGTGCGAATTCCGGTTTAATTAGAAAATAAAAAAAGTCTACCACGATAATCTTGATGTTGCATCTAACGACTGTTTGGACTGGAGTAATTGTTTGTGACTGATTAACCGCCCCTTTAATTATAGTAATTTAAAATAACTGTCAGTGTGGTTGAAAAAATTAAAAAAACTTTTTACACTTAACAATTTCTAAACATATAAAACGTAAAAAAAGATTTTTTTTCTTTATGTAATTAATATAACTCCCAAAATAAACCATAAATAGATTAATTTTTTATTATTCTTTGTTTTCCTCATAGAAAATTCAAATATTACTTAAATCTAGCACAGTTTATATACAATACAATAAATAACCTAATTAAGTCCATTCCGAAACTTTATTATCTACGAGTAAAAAATAGGTCAACTCAATCGAAGTAGGTATACTTACAATGGAACAGACATGCCCACATATGTACATACATATATACATACATACATACTCGCTAAAAACATTACCCTCCTTTTTTGGCAGTCGGGTAAAAATTAAATAGTGAAGCATGGTATCGAAAAGAAATGATTCTTGGACGTCACAGCAATATTTCGTGATGGAATATCCAAGATAAAATATAAAGCATTTTTGTTAACAACAGGCTAAATCCCGCAGAAGGCACAAACTCTGTATCGCGGGAGACTTTACAAATATTAACGGAACACAATACATTCAGCCTTGAAACAATATATCTATAAATCAAATATATGTCATGTGTTGGATTCGAACCCTCGAACTCTGAGTAGGACGATATTATTAGCGACGTGACCACCTTAACCGGTATGCAATGTGCTTCAAAAACGACTTTAATAATAATAATAAATTTATTTTATCACCGCGATAGGCTTAAAATGCTGAAAACTTCCTTCAAAGATAACATAGAGTCAGTAACAAACAGAAAAAGTCATGGACAACAGTAATAGGAACGAAAAAAGTTTATTTTTACGTTTTAAACTGAAAAACTCCCTAACAAGGTTTTCCCAAGGGACTACAGTATGGGGTTTTTCAAAAAAGGAGTGAATAGGTTTCTTTAGGGTCGGCAACGCGTTCGTGATGCCCCTGGTGTTGCAGGCGCCCATAGGCTACGGTAACCGCTTACCATCAGGCGTACCGTACGTAGGTTTGCCACCGTCGTGGTATAAAAAAACAACTAGAAGGTACCTATGCAAATTGTTCAATTAACCTAGTATATTACGTATTAAAGATATATATGTCTAAAAACATTTTTTAATAATTGAGTCTCGTTAACACTGTAATGAAAAAGAAGATGACAATCTGAATAAAACATTTATTCAATAAAATATTTACACATAACTTAAAAACATACACAGCTAACCTATTAAAAGAAAAAAGAAACAGATACTCTATTTACAGGTAATTTAAAAAAGATGAACGAAAATAAGCTAAAAATAAAAAATAAAATTTTCTAGAGGAATAGTCTCTGCCTGCCTACGAATCAAGCGTGATAATATGGACTGGCCTGTTGGTCTAGTGGTTAGTGACCCTGACTGCTAAACCGGAGGTCGTGGGTTCGATCCCCACCCAGGACAAATCTTTGTGTGATGAGCATAAAGGTTTGTTCTGTGTCTGGGTGTAATTTATCTATAATATGTATGTATTTACAAAAAAAAAATGTATTTAAGTAGTATATCAGTTGTTTAGTACCCATAACACAAGCAAATATAATTGCTTACTTTGGGACTAGATATTCTGTGTAAATGTGGTAGAATATTATTATTATTATTTGTTGATATGACGTCACGTAATATAAAATTAATGATATAACAACATAATATAACTATATTGAATGAATAATAAATACGAGTACATCCACAAAATCATTTAACCTTTTAATCGATGAAAAAGATATCAAAATATTCGGTCGGCCGACAACAAGGCCTTTCACCTAACGGCTGGTATGTGTTAGTAGTCACGACTGGCAAGTTTATCGCTAACCAATTGCCTTCGTAATGACAGCTAACGGACCGGGAATCGAACCCCAGGCCTTTCCAATACACCGTTGAATAATTCCAATTCAGAATACGAATGGTCTTTTCAATATGTAGTACTAGTTAATTTATACGGTTTAAATTTAACCGATGGCATATACATATATACGTCAGTTCAGTAGTCGTTAGCATACATATACAAGACGTCGTGAAGGAAACCCACACACTCTAGAAGAAATTCTATGTGTATGTGTGGGCGTTTTTTTTTAAATTTTTTTTTAGTTTTTTTTAAAAGACAACGCCCGCACTAGGGAACGAGCCCTGTGTCACGGGGAGCTTTACAAACATGAAACTAACGGACACAAAGTACACCCAGACTATGAACAAATATCTATGAATCACACAAATATTTGTCTCGTGTGGGAATCGAACCCACGTCACCCAGCACGGCGATGTAGTGGCGAGGCGACCACCTTAACCACTGCGCCACGGTGACTGTCAAATGTGCAATATGTGCAAGTAGTCTGAACATGGGCGCATTTAATGGCCAGAGGGTCGCCCCCAATACATGGGAGCCCCATAGATGTGATTCACCTAATATATCCCTTCGGGTATAAAGGTACTATGTTAACTTACTACTACGTTACTTAAAAATAGAAGATATATTTTTTCATGCCATACGGTCGGCTAGGTCATCACCACCTTGACCAAGTGCGGCCAGACGCTCATTGTTCATCACAATACAGTCTAGCTATCATCACAATGAGCTGGTGCGGTTATTGAACTCAGGGTTGCCGCCCAGACTTAAGAAAAACATTACGAAAATTACTTGAAAATACCATATTTTGACTTTATTGTTTTCTAATGACATTTATTTAAGGTTGCCAAAATAATACGGTTCAGGTTTTCTAAATATTTTTGTAGTAGTAGATAAAAGGTATTATTTACTTCCAAATGTTGTATTTTTTGCATTAAAAAAAACACTCTGTTTTTCCAATTATTTATGAGGAGAAAATGTGTATGTAAATAATAATAATAATAATATTCTGCCACATTCACACAGCGCCATCTAGTCCCACAGTAAGCAATTATATTTGCTTGTGTTATGGGTACTAAACAACTGATATACTACATAAATACATTTTTTTTTTGTAAATAAATACATATTATAGATAAATTACACCCAGACACAGAACAAACCTTTATGTTCATCACACAAAGATTTGTCCTGGGTGGGGGGGAACGAACCCACGACCTCCGGCTTAGCAGTCAGGGTCACTATCCACTAGACCAACAGGCCAGTCAGTCAAAAGCGTAATTAGTTACCGTTCCTATTGGAAATTTCTTGAGGAGGCCTATGTTGAACGTCCTACGGCTTTTATGATGATATCAAAAACCTTCTAAACAAAGAGGCAGACTTATTCTATATTTTTACAGTGACATCCTTAGAGCACACTTTCACTAGTCTGGAAGTATGAATAGCTCAGGTCAGGTCGTCTAGGCCACATGTGTCAGCTCCGTAGAGAATTGGGGAAGGTAATGACTTGTAAACAAAAGACTGCATACACTACATGATTCAATTATATGTATGTACGAGACACTTTTTGTTTGGTTTTAAACTTTTATACGAAGAAACTACGACCCGCTCTAGATTGTGCAATTTCATAAAGAGTTCAATAACTGTCAGATACGGAGAGGAAATTATAAAGTTTACGTTTTAGCTTTTGACTGTTACCGTGGCGCAGTGGTTAAGGTGGTCGCCTCGCCACTACATCGCCGTGCTGGGTCACGTGGGTTCGATTCTCACACGAGACAAATATTTGTGTGATACCTAGATATTTGTTTCTAGTCTGGGTGTACTTTGTGTCCGTTAGTTTCATGTTTGTAAAGCTCCCCGCGACACAGGGCTTGTTCCCTAGTGCGAGCGTTATCTTTAAAAAAAAAAAAAAAACTTCAAAATATTTTCAACATTTTGATATTTTGATTATCTTTTTGTTAATTAACTGGTTGGTTGTATTGTATAAGTTATTTTAAAGTCCTATTTTTAATTTAGGGATTTACCTAAAATAGAGAGATTGCGTTTTCTAAAGTTTTGGTCCTCTCTCTTCATGGCAGATTGCTCTATAGAATTACAACTAATTAAAAAAACTAAAAAAAAATACGGAACAAAACACTCGCAATTTGGGATTTTTTTAACCTGTACTACTTTCTCTGACATTCAACAAATGATAATTCGATGATTGCAATCACGAAACTTACCTAAATTAACTTTACAGCATAAGGGAAGATTTATATTAGACGTAGGGCGTGCCGTGTGTGTGGCCCGGACGGGGCACGGTTTTGAAACGTTACACACATTGTAAGAAGCAGTTTGTATTACACAGTGCAGGATCCGTGTACGGTCCGGGCCCGTTTACTAACGTGCGATGCTCGTCTACACCACGGTTGTGTACGACACGGACACGGCCTGGTCTAATTTAAATCATTCCTAACATTACAGCAGGAACCACAGAACAGAGATAGGGTTTTTCAGGCAGCAATATTCAAAACAACTATCATTATCAACTGACATTTTTACGTCACTAATAAAAAACTATTTGTGTCAACAAGTCACAAATTATATATCGCCAAGTTTTATGAGAAAGTGATATATAATACAAATAAAAGTATTATATAGCTCATAATAGAGGGCCGGGGCAGGGTAACAATAAAACATTTCTACCGATTCTTTTATAACTTAAAGGCTTTGGACTTCGGACTTAGGGCTGTCAGAAAATAGATAAAATCAGCCGTGAAAAATCTTCTCAGAAAGAAAATTCTTGTATTTTTTATATTAGAAATATTGATTCAGTTGAAATTGAAACCCTTCTCTTGTTTTACTCCAATCTTCTATCAACAGAACCAAAAACACCATACGAAGTTAAATAAGAATGTATATTGTGTGTATACCTATATGTTCACCTAAAACTCGAGAACTGTTAGCCCAATTAATATGAAACTTTTCACATAAAGGGTGACATCATCACTCCGACGAACATAGTTAACATAGTTAGAACCACGCAGGCGGAATCGGGGGCGGAAGATAGTATTGAATAAAAGTGAGAATTCTATTTTGTCAGCATAGTAAATGAAAAAATATTATTTTAAATAATGTAGAGTCTGTCAGATAATAAATACTAACAGAATATGATCCCTTGAAAGTCGTCTCAACCCTGAGTTAAAGACATTTACTAGCAATCTGAAACAAAAAGTACCGAGGCCAGCAAAAAACTTCCCCAAGGAACATAACAGACAAGCTAACGCGACGTTACAGCTATAAAATACCCAGTTCAAGAGTTAGCCCTATTGAAAACGCAAGAAATTTTATTATTCTTAGGTATCTCTTATTTTTATGTAAGAGTAAACGTCCCACTGCTGGGCACGGGTCTCCTCCAAAGAATGTGGAGCAAATTATAATAATATTCTACCACATTTACACAGCGCCATCTAGTCCCAAATTAAGCAATTATATTTGCTTGTGTTATGGATACTAAACAACTGATATATTACTAACACACATTTTTTTTTTGTAAATACATACATATTATAGATAAATTACACCCAGACACAGAACAAACCTTTATGCTCATCACACAAAGATTTGTCCTGGGTGGGGATCGAACCCACGACCTCCGGTTTATCAGTCAGGGTCACTAACCACTAGACCAACAGGCCAGTCCAAATTTAGCCTAATATACCACGCTGGCCAGATGGATTGGTATAAGGTTTGTTTCGATCGGATTTTCCTTTTCTCGCAGTGCTCTTGCCTGCCTAAGGTTACGCCCTCAGTTGCCTTTTACGACACCCACGGACTGATATGGGGTAGTCTCATTATGTATTCTTAATCCGTCACTACACGGATAACACAACTTGACTCAGCTTTAAATAATTTATTACTATATAAACACTTAAAGTCAGATACAAAGTAGGATCACATGACGACAGCCGTATTAAATTTTAACCCTGAACCGGAACCAACGGCTTTTGTGGTTTCCGCTCCAGAACGCTGAAGAATGAAAATGCCACAAACGATCACCCATCGGAACTGATCTTGCCAATGGTTGCTTAACCTCAATGAAAATGGGCAAAAAGAGAGAGAAAAGGAAAATTCTAAACAAAACCCTATAGCAATCTGTCTGGCCAGCGTAGTATAGTTGGCTAAATTCCCTCCACAATCTTTGGAGGAGACCTGTGCCCAGCAGTGTGACGTTTCTGGGTTGTAATGATAATGATGATGCACATAGAACAGTACATAAGCGGACTTAATGCTAAATGCATTCTCTACCAGCTAACCCTTGAGCGATGCAGAGATAATAGGAGTTAGACCCGGCTTGTCACTAATAAAAAACATATCCTGACTCGTTCCCGTGTAGGTTTAAATGTATGTAATGTATAGGGTTCTTCAAAAAGGGGTGAATAGGTTTCTTAAGGGTCGGCAACGCACTCGTGATTGCCCTGGTGTTGCAGGCGCCCATAGGCTATGGTAACCGCTTACCATCATTGACTGGCCTGTTGGTCTAGTGGTTAGTGACCCTGACTGCTAAGCCGAAGGTCGTGGGTTCGATCCCCACCCAGGACAAACCTTTATGTGATGAGCATAAAGGTTTGTTCTGTGTCTGGGTGTAATTTATCTATAATATGTATGTATTTACAAAAAAAAATGTATTTAAGTAGTATATCAGTTGTTTAGTACCCATAACACAAGCAAATATAATTGCTTACTTTGGGACTAGATGGCGCTGTGTGAATGTGGTAGAATATTATTATTATTATTATCAGGCGGACCGTACGTCGGTTTGCCACCGTCGTGGTATAAAAAAAACACAAGATGAAGAGAAAAATAATAAAAAAAATATATTGAACATCTCAGTACCGCAATGTTACAAGCGCCACGACAAAAACAAAACACTATCGAAATTGTGTACGTTGGAGGCCGGCTTCAGGCTATTCAATCTGAGTGATGTATCTTAGCGCATCCTACCTCTCATAAAAATACTTAGAGAAATAACTAACATGTGTGGTCTCCGTAAAGATAATAATCAGTGGTAAACACAGTAATAACATTCTGATACGAGAGAGGTAAGCTGAGGCTTCCTGTTTACAGCGCACGTAGGTACTAGAAGATTCTTCAATGGATAAAAGACGTAACATTCGACCCATCTATTCTAATACCTATCTTAAGTTTATTAAATAGGGCTGCTATTGCAACGTGGAGTTTTTCGTTTAAGGGTTTTTTTATTAAAGTATTTATATATGGATGGACCGACGACCTAGTAAAGGTTGCGGGTGGCCGTTGGATGCGGGCGGCACAAAATCGCTCGCTGTGGCGGAAATTAGGTGAGGCCTATGTTCAACAGTGGACGTCATTGGGCTGATATGATGATGATGATGATGATTTATATACCTATTTAATAGAAGTAAGATTGTATTACTGATAGTGGGTGGTATTTCTTAACTTTGATGTGCTTAGAAGGTGGTAGAAATTTGTTTATGAATATGCCAACACACTGATATAAATATTACGACTATTGACTGTTGAACGTCGGGATTTGGGTTGAAAGTTGCAACAGACAGAACCAATATCACTTATCAGGTCACTTTTCAGCTTCTATATATCGTAGTCTGAATGTTATATTATAATCGCCTTCAATAATTGGGCTATCTAAAAGTAAAAGAATTTTCAATTTGAATTAGCCGTTTCTGAGATTAGTGCGTTCAAACAAACTTTTCAGCTATAATATAAGTGTAGATTTGTAGTCCTCTGCTTAATAGGGTTTTTTATTTATTTATTTTATTTTACCATATTTCTATTCTAGTCCCATATTAAGGAATTATATTTTTCTTGTGTTATGGGTACTAAACAACTGATATACTACTTAAATACTTTTTTTTTGTAAATACATACATATTATAGATAAATTACACCCAGACACAGAACAAACAATCATGCTCATCAGCTCTCACACAAAGATTTGTCTTGAGTGGAGATCGAACCCACGACTTCCGGCTTAGCAGTCAGGGTCACTAACCACTAGACCAATAGGCTTGATTCTATAGCACATATCCATTATCACAAAAAATATAGGTAATTGAAAAGCGATACACCTAGGTTTTGTACTGACATCCCTACTTATACCGATATAACAATAAGCATGGTAATTCACCACGTCTGGCACTCGTCTACCAAACCTAGATATTAATCTCTATAAGAGCACAAAAGAACACCACTGTGCTATTCATTCGTTACTTGTATCGCTTACTAAATATTAGATTTTAATAACAAATAAGTTGGAATTGTCAGAAACCGGTAGCTGTGAACTCTGAAGATAAGCAAGGTGATGTATTGTAGGCAATACAATTTTCATCATCAGCAACCCATTAAGTCCCACTGGGCTCGGGTCTCCTCTCCTCTAACTAGAGAGCTGAGAGGGTTTTAGGCCATAATCCACTCACGCTGGCCTAGTGCGGGTTGGTGGATCAGACATACTCATAGAATTTCTTCTAGGGTATGTGGGTTTCCTCACGATGTTTTCCTTCACCGTTAGCAGATGGTAAGTCACAATATGAATTCCACAAAGTGGAATCCACATTGGTACTGCCGGTCGGGATCGAACTCGGACCGCGTGATTTGCACGCCGGTTCCTTATCCATTCACATCCACGTTATCTTTTCAGGTCTTTCGCCATTTCATACCTCTTGAGCTGTAACGTCTCATCTCATTTCTTTACTCATCTCATACTAGTATTCCTAACTCAACACAGTACTTTATTTTAAAAGATGAAAATCTATACTTCCTGCGGCGCCAGGCAGTTAATTCTAAATATAATGTATCTATATTATAATATATAAAACAATCTTTACCGCTGAGTATATATAATCTCAAACCCCTTATTACAAAATACGGACTAAGCATTAAACCAGGTTTAAAATGACAACTTTGACACTAAAACAATGGCTTATGTCAATTTAAACCTGGTTTAATACTTAGTCCATATTTTGTAATAAGGAAAAACAACTGAGCGGATTTGCATGCGGTTTTCACCAACAGATAAAGTGATTCATATGGAAGGTTAAAATATATAATTTTATTACCTACGACAACGAATATAACACAACGAAGCCGCGGAAGGAAGCTAGTAACATATAAACACAACTTGCTGCGAACATACAAGTGTGTTATTATATACTTCAAATAACTTAGAATGTAACCAATAGGCGCTTTGGGACTCGGCAAATTGTTCGTTTATCTCGTGGAATAGGTAGCACAAAATACTTCTACACTTTATGTGCCTAGTAAGTTTCTATTTTATTAAACATTAGAAATCGCGCGGGACTTCGCTCACGTCGTTCTTTATTTGGCCACTGCTCAGCTCCAATTGGCTGTAGCGTGGTGTCATATAGCCTATAACCTTCCTCGATAAATGGACTATCCAACACTAAAAGAATTTTGAAAATCGGTTCAGTAGTTATCTAGATTACCCCCTACAGCGTCACAACCTCACAAACTTTACCTCTTTTTAATTTTAATATGATACTATTGATTCATTAGTATCATTACACGGTGTCCAGGAGGTGCCTTAAAGGGACCCAGAATCGTACCTTTTAAACATGAACAACTTGTTTGATTTCCCCTTTTAACGGATTGATGTGAATTTTGGCGTAGGAATAGAGCCGTAGGATAACACACTACATTATATCGACAGTTAACAGGGGGCTTACTCTGAGTTTCGACATTCGAAATCTAGATATGGTCGCTGTGCTGTCACTTTCAAACATTTGACAGCGACATCAAACCCGATAATTCAAATGTCGGAATTCAGAGTAAACCCCCAGAGCCGCGGATAAAAACTAGTTGAAAACATACAAAAAATACTATAAGCCATATCAATCGGTAGAAAAGTCGTGTAAAATTAATGTTTTATTTCCCACAGGAGCTGATGGCAGCCGCGATCTAACTCAGATCGCGAGAATTACTAAGCATTTTCTTTTATTCCCACAAGAACAGTGAAACACATACCTTGATGGATTATTTATTGTCAGTAATGTTTTATAGCTCGCTAGGTGATGATCGTCGCCTTACATATTGATATAAACACCACTATTATGTGAAATAGGCACTTTAATTTTTCTATATAGGTATATGAAGAAATTATTTCTTATTTCTAACTGCCTCGGTGGCGCAGCGGGAAGTGTATAAGACTGCTGTGCAAGAGGTCCCGGGTTCGATTCCCGGGTCGAGTGAAAATTGTATTGGGTTTTTCTATCGTGAAATTCCAGTATTAAGATTTTCCCGGAGTTGTTGCAAATGTTCCCGGTTCATGACAATAGGCTCGCCCCCTATTTCATGGGACCAAACATAGCTGGCGAAATGTGGGTGTGAAACACCTCTGCCTGCCCCTTCGGGGAAAAAGGCGTAATGCTATGTGTGTAAAGAATATATTTTAATAACCGACTTCATTTAGATATTATTATAGGTATGAAACGTGAGGTGCTAATATTAGAAACTATCATTCAAATTATAATCAATAGCTTTCCCAATTGTCTACTTTTTAGCAAGACACACGACTTTACGACCAAAGCTGGGAAAACTTCATCTTTTTTCCCTAATAATATGTATTAAAATGTAATCGCTTTATTATCATGAAAAATCTGTCATAGGTATACCTATTACATACATTAGACGTCGCGCGGGGCTCCCGTCGTTCTTTATTTGGCCACTGCTCAGCTCCTATTAATTGGCCGTAGTATAATGTTATATAGCCTACCTCGATAAATGGGGTATCCAACACTCAAAGAATTTTTAAATGGACCAGTAGTTCCTGAGATCCTAGCGTTCATCCAAACCAACACACTTTTCAGCGTTATAATATTTATTAGACCGTAAAGATTTACCACCAAAACAAAAAAAAAAAGTTATATTCAAAAGTGCATGCGGTACTTTACTGTAAGAGGTAGATACATTTTTATAAATTAATTGTGAATGTATTTATTTCTTCAGCGTAAATTACTGTTGGTTGGCCAATAAACTAAATAAATAAATAAAGACATTAATGTACCTACGAACGATACAATAATTTATTAATAAAAGTATACAATGAACCTATTTAAACCAGAAATACTTCAGATAGGTATAAAGTGAAACACCTACATTTTCTAGATGCAAATATTTCATAGTCGCAGGCTGATTAAATAGATACATTTTTAACTGCACCACCGTCGCGTGGGGTGAACGAACTTTTGACGTTTGAACCAATATGGCGGGCGCGGGAAACCCGAGAGTACTCGCTGTTAAATTGCCTCTTCACTATTTTTAGTGGTTTGCGGTTTATTTAATTTTGTTTTAATAATGTTGTGGGAGATTTTTTTATGGGGAGCTTAATTATGAGGTAATATTCACATTAATGAGTAGTAAGGCAATATGTACTTATTAAGCCGCGTAGGTAGCGCGAGTTTAAATGGAGAGCGAAATGTTTTCTTTCACAGAAATATCTATAAGAAAAGCTGAGTTATTTTAGTAAACGTGTATGAAAGGTACGCCAAATTAGATTGATATCGTCAATAAAGGTAGGTGTAGGGGTGAATTACATAATTGTGGGTTGTAGAGGATATAGGCACGATATCGTGAAACGATCCGGTTGTAGAAAGACAGGCTTCGATACTTATAGATTCATTAAAAGTTTTTCTTTAATTTTAAATACACATTTGACATGGGTTTATATACGAATTATTAGAAATTTGTTGAACTTTAATGCTGAGTGAATTTTGACATTTATTACGCAATTTCATCAATCGGGGCGTTGAATTTCTACGAGAAATCTTGAAATTTACAACAAGTATTTTTTTGTTTACACTTTGTTCTGAAAGTTCGCATTTTTTCAACAGCAACTAAGTATACAGTAAATCTTGATAAAGAAAACGCAGTTGGTTGTATGCGATTGTTGTGCATGAGGCCTTCGGTTGGATTCCCGGGTTGCGCAAAAACATATAAGTTGTACCCTTCTAAAAATCTCCTGAGTAATGGCTCGCCCCGTATTTCATAGGACCTAACATAGCTGGCGAAATATGGATGTAATACACATCTGCCTACCCCTTTGTGACAAAAGGCGAGACGCTATGTATGAATAATAATTCAATAATTTTCACCCAAATAGTGGAAGCGGTTTTCAATATATCTACCAAAATGATATGAATAAAAGGAGCGTCATGTTTTTTCTTAATAAATTTATATTATAAATATACACAAAGATTGTTCATTAAAACTTTGTGATATTACAGAAAATATACAGAAACCCACCGGACCTAACAAAATAGAGTAATCCAAAACATCCTTCGTGGATTAGCGAGATAAACTTAATTTTAAAGTTATTTAAATAAGGTGGAATTTAAATTGGAATTATAATAATAAGTAGCTTATTGCTATACGTATTAAAATGAGTTAAATAATTATGTTTAAACAAATAGTGTAACTTATAAAGTTAAGTGCATGTTGCCAAAGAGGATTGTACGAACTGCGTGAGCGGATTTATTGAATAAAAAAATTATATCCAATTAATCCGCCGTATTATAATAATATAATGTATAGGCACAAGAAACGATCCATTCAGCCTGTCAATCTGACAGCTTAGTTAGGTCCTAACAATGAAATATTGATGGCTTTATTGAACGTTCACAATTATTGTTTTTGTCCCACAAACCCGATAATAATTGCTCAACAGTGCCAAGGTGCGATATTTAGTAATTGTTTTGAACAATTTATTTTATTGGTGTGTTTAGATTGGATAAAAGCAATATTTTGTAATCAATCAATATTGGTGTATCGTTTTTCTTTTATAAAAATATATTTTAAGAACATTATTTAGATATTATTCGTGTGGATTCTATTTTACATTCCGAAGCACGAAGATTGAGGAAAGAAGAACGGAATGCCAACATGCCTGGTGTAAGGCGCCTATAGGCTACGGTAACCGCATACTATCAGTCGTTACCTTTGTATGGGAAGTTATTAGACTGTTATTTTTTTAAATTATTGGTCCAGTCATTAGTTCTACGCATTCAAATGTTTGAACTTGTATAGTAGACAGTAAAATTTACCACCCTTAGTATAAATATCGTTTGCATATCACAAAACAATAATGCCTATTTTTGCTTGCATGTTTCATTAATAAGGTGACAGTTGTCATCAATGCGGCGACATCTACAGTCTTATTGACTTAATTGATGGAATTTTTTGATAATATGGTTGACTATACGTTTGAATGCGTAGAACTTAAAATTAGAATAAAATAACACTGCTGACGTCTCAGTCAGATTTATCTTTCATACCTACTATGTACATTTCATAACAAATATATAAATATACCTAATTAAGTTTAATAAATGTTAATGGTTGTTTTTAATAGTTTTAGACAAAAAATAGTTACAGAAGCGTTTAGTCGCAATCATTTTTAAAAATTACTCATCAGAATGATTATCCACATTTAAAATAGACAAATACCAAGTGATAAACTTCGACTGCAGCTATTCTCTTTATCTGAATTTAAGCTTACACTTATCTTCCAATAAGCAAGTTTCGAAATTCTAGATCATGTTTAAATCCGGTCGATTTCGGCAAAAATGTGTTTTAAAAAAAGGACAAATCGTATGACACTTCGAAATTATTCATAGTAGTTTGTACTCTACATAATTATGTAGATTGATACTCGTTACAAATTTTCATCAAAAGTTACTACGAGTACTAGAACTTATTATGTTTTTCAACAAGCATAAACATAAACTTAATATAAAGTAGCCTCACCCATTTTTGCTCCGAAGCGTCAGGTAATTCTTCACATCCACATTTCGCCAGATATATTTCATCATCATCATAGCACCCCAACGACATTCACTGCAGGACATAGGCATAGCTCACAAAATGGCAGCGCTAAATTGGCAGTGGGCATGGCACTTAGCTCGTAGAACTGATGGCCAATGGGGGAAAAAGCTTCTCGAGTGGCGGCCACGTATTGGAAAGCACAGCGTAGGACGGCTTCCCACCAGATGGACCGACGACTGGTTAAGGTTTTTTTTATTACACCACTAACAGTGTCAGTGCCTTTTTCTATCTCTACTCTTTCATACAAGTTCTCGCTCTTTTTACTTCTTACACTATCATTCTGCATACTGTATTCTAGCATCCATCATTATTCTTTCTATTGCGGGTGGGTCTCCCGCCTATACTGTCTAACTCTAGTCTATTCTATACATTTATTTCTAGGTTCGTTTTTACATTTTTTCCCGGTTAAGGTTGCAGGTAGCTGTAAGTTGCAGGAGGCACAAAACCGCTCGCGGTGGCGTAAATTAGGTGAGGCCTATGTGCAGCTATGTTTGGTCCCACGAAAAAGCGTGCAATACTATTGCTATTACCCGGTCTCATTTCCGGGCTGATAATCAGAATTACCAGAGAGAAAAGCTAATATCATTTTTCACGACCCGGGGATCGAACACGGGTCCTCTTGCTGAACAGATGCCACCGACATACAGTCAGTCGCAAACAAGCAAAAAAATTACGAACAATATAGTAGTAGTTTTTATAGTAAAAAACACTTTACTATATTGTTCATCACTTTTACGTCTACTACATCAATGAACTCCTTCAAAACCTTTTCTATAAGATTACAAAAAGATCACAGATCATTAAGCAATAAAGTACAACAGAAGGGACTTTCAAGTAAGCGGGGTTTTACCTACAACCTTTATATTTTCCGTAGGCAAGACAACATTTACGTGTCTTTACGTCGACTTGAGGTAATGACGTGTAAAACGACGTAATCCAATGGATATTTGACAGCTCTCGAGGAAATGTTTTGGAGTATTATTAAGATGTTTCTTATAGCGAAAGATCTATGAACTTGGGATATAAAATTTAGGGCTGTCAAAGTCAAAGTCAAAAGTCAAAGTCAAAATCATTTATTTGCTAGAATGTATGTATACAAAGTATGCTGTTATAGGTTTATATTAAGTCCATTTACATTCTACCAATATTTGGTGTGCAAACATTTTCACCTACCTAAGTAAAATAATTATTATTAAGCTCACAATGTCAAATCATCATAATGTCAAATAAGTAATAATAATAAAAAGATAATTGATAATTGAGAATGTCCATTAATGAAATTAGAATTATATGTCAATGTGAACTCAATTTTAGTCAAATATATCAATACTACAATAATGTCAGTTTACTTAAAATTCCCGATATTTCATAAATTCATTAAGATCATAAAAAGATTTTTCTCTTAACCATTCTGTTAGTTTTATTTTAAATCTATTTAACGGTAAATCTTTTATAATCTTTGGTAATTTGTTATATACCCTAATTGCATTTACATAACAGTTTCTTCTATATAATTCAAGCTTACAATTGGGTAGACAGAGCCTGTGTTTGTCTCTGGGAACTGCATTTCTTTTGGTTACATCTACATGCTTTGTAAAGTACTCCGGATGTTGCCGTACAAATAGGCATAATTCTTTAATGTACATACATGGTAATGGTAGGATCTGGTACTTCACAAACAAGGGCTTACAGCTATCCATAAACCAGGCTCCACAGATTGCACGCACACACTTTTTTTGTACTCTGAACGCTTTAATGATATCTACCGAATTACCCCACAACAAAAGACCATATGAGAGGACTGACGAAACATATCCGTGATACGCACATAAAGCAGCTTCAGTTGATACTGTGACTCTTAATCTTTTTATTGCATAAACAAATCTGTCGAGTTTGTCACAAACATAGTCAACATGTGTTTTCCAATTACAGTTCTGATCTAGTTTTATACCCAGAAACTTTGCACTATCAACTTGTTCTATGATAATATCATTATATTTAACATGTAAAGGTAATGCTATTCTTTGATACGTCTTAAATTGGATCATTTTTGTTTTTTCAATATTAATTTGTAAATTATTATTATGAAGCCATTGAATTATATTATTTAATGCATTATTTATTTCCATTTCATATGTATCTAGTTTATCACCTTTCACAATAAGAGTTGTGTCATCAGCAAATAAGATTGTATTATGGCAAGTCACATTAGGAAGATCATTGATGTACATGATAAATAAGAATGGCCCTAATACACTGCCTTGTGGCACTCCAAAGTTATTTTGCTGATAGGCACTTCTATATAACTCCTTTTTGTCTTTATTTACTTTACAGATTTCCACACATTGTTGTCTTGCATTTAGATAGCTTTTTAGCCAGTCACTAGCTTTCCCTCGTATACCATACTTTTCTAATTTGTGCAAGAGCAGTTTATGATCAACAAAATCAAAAGCCTTGCTCATGTCTAGGAAGATAGCTGCAACTGGCAATCCATCATTTATTGCCTGTGTGATTATTCTGATTAAGTTGAAACAAGCCAAAGAAGTTGTACTACCCTGTCTAAACCCAAATTGCTCATCTTTAAGAATGCCATGTCGTGACGTGAATTCCTGAAGTCTATTAAGCATAGCTTTCTCAAATATTTTAGATATAATTGGTATGAGCGTAACTGGCCTATAATTATTCATATCATTCCTTTCTCCTTTTTTGAAAACTGGCTTAATTATGGATTTTTTCAAAATACTTGGAAAGGTACCTTCTTCATAAGACAAGTTTATTAAATACGATAGCGGTTGACATATGTATGGTGCACTATATTTAATTATATCTGTTGTTATATCATCTAATCCTACGGCTTTTGTATTATTAAGATTTTTAATTATTTGAAATATTTCCCTAGGATCAGTAGGTTTAAGAAATATTGTATGTTCATTATTGTTATTCATAGTCTTATTTATTTCATCAACGTTATATTTAAATCTATTGCTATTTGTCATTTGTATATAAAATTCATTAAATATGTCACTTACTTCCTGAGGGTCTTTATATATTCGATTATTTTTAATAATACTATCAATTTGTGATTTCGAATTTTGATCATTAATATTTTCATTAATTACCGCCTGTCAAAGGTTTTTTATTTAGTATTTGTATACGACTGATACCACGTGTCGGGAAAAGCGATATCCGGTATTCTGTCATGAAATTCTGAGTATTAACTGTAGAATTGTGTGGACTGTATAGTATTTTGTAGGTGCTGGCGTCTTTGGGGTGAAAATAAAAAGGCAGGATCCTGATATTGAGAATTGTGATATATTCGGCGTCGTTGCCAAAGCCCAAGAGAGCTGCGTTACATTGGTGTTGCCATAGGCAAACCAGTGTTGACAACATAATTATACACTAAATTACTTAAATTAATGTTGCTATATGCAACATTAACCCGGAGTTTGGAAATGAGAGACGGTGATAATTTAAGCATAGTCAATATTTTATTTTCATTAAGATCACATACATGATACTTATGAACTTCATATAAAGTTGTATTCTCTCTCCACACCATTTTAATCTAATTAAAAACACACTTTTATAATAATAACCAATAACCAGCCTTTCACAGCTAATTACAAATGTATTCATCAAAACGGAAAAATAAACGAATAAATTTAGAACATAAATCAATCATAGTGGAACACCCTTGAACTTTGTCCTCGGATAATATTTAAACCCACCCCCTGCCGAAGGGGTGGCGTTCATCGATCCGCCCACGATGCGATCATGACACGCGATGAGTAAAAATATCACTTACAGTGATGTTAGAAGAACAGTTGCGTTCTGTCGTCACTAAACATGTCGATATAATAAAATAAATAAAATAAAAATAAAATAAGCCTTTATTACTGTACTTTTACATGAGTATGAATAATACATAAATTCTAAATAAAAGTTATTTTCAAATCATTATTTTTAAATTAACATTTTTCAGTTAACTTTTCGAATAAAGTATTTATTATTTTCTTTAAATTTAAAATTAAATAATTACTCTACGATTTTGATCGGTAACCGGTTTCTCAGATACAGCTTGTCCATCGACATAGGTCTCCTCTAAGACATTCATCAACATGTCGATATATTGTCTTCTAATTTTCCTGATTGGAACAATTTATGATAATTATTATTTATCACGGCTAGGTGCACTGACGACCTGAAAAAGATCGCTGGGTCGGACTGGATGCGGAAGGCGAAGGACCGAGTGTTATGTCGCGTGTTAGGAGAGACATATGTCCAGCTGTGGACTGCAATTTGTTGAAATGGTGATGATGATTGTTGATGTTATTTAATGTTCTCGATTACTAACGCAGAAAAGAAATTGAATCTAATACTGTTAAATACTTAAACGAATGATTCTTATTATACCTACTTATTTTTTGACTAGCCTGTTGGTCTAGTGATTAGTGACCCTGACTGCTAAGCCGGAGGTCGTGGGTTCGATCCCCACCCAGGACAAATCTTTGTGTGATGAGCATAAAGGTTTGTTCTGTGTCTGGGTGTAATTTATCTATAATATTATGTATGTATTTACAAAAAAAAATGTATTTAAGTAGTATATCAGTTGTTTAGTACCCATAACACAAGCAAATATAATTGCTTACTTTGGGACTAGATGGCGCTGTGTAAATGTGGTAGAATATTTATTTGTTATTTATTTATTTCTCTCCCTCTATCTCTCTCTTTGGGTCGGCCTTTCTAGTCTTCAATTTCCTCTTTATTTATTATAATAATACAAATTTAACTTATAAATATATTGTTACGGCTGATGTTGAATGGGTTTTTATGATATAAATATGTATTGAAATTCCCCGGTACAATTGGGAACATGTTTTCCCATACGAAGTTTCTTTAATCGCATGAAGTGTGCTACAAAACACATGGGATGAGATAATTTCAGTTTTTAACATTCTTGGATAACATAATAATAATAACTTTATAGTCTTATAAGTTTACATTCAAATTTTTTTAAAGCTTAATTTCCCTGTGTCAGTAGACCCCACTCTTCCATAAAAAGAACTCTAAAACTGATAACTTTATAAGCAAGCCTCTAGTTATACAAAGGTAGGTAGGTAGATTATTGAAAAATAAATAATAAACCAATAGTGATTTAAAAAAAGAAAACCTTGACACAACACATTCTATAGTAAAACTACTAAAAATATGGCCATACAACACGATATGATCCCGAGTAAGGACAGCAATATCCCTGAGGCTACGACACATATGGTAATATATCGTAACTGGGCCGGTCAGGTTGGGTCTAGCTATCTAGCCTACTAGGTAGGCACAACAACGACCTGTTTAACATAATACAGAATACGCAGAATATATTTTCTTTAAGAGCGGTTTTACATTGCTATACTAATATTATACAGCTGAAGAGTTTGTTTGTTTGGTTAAACGCTAGAAGCTCAGGAACTACTGGTCCGATTTGAAAAAATATTTTAGTGTTGGATAGCCCATTTGTCGAAGAAGGTTATAGGCTGTATAACATCACGTTACGGCCAATAGGAGCTGAGCAGTGGCCAAATAAAGAACGACGGGAGCGAAGCCCCCCCCCCCCCCCCGCCATACTGCGTTTAGTTGATTATACATGAGCATTTGGCGGGAAAAAATACTCTCCAAAAGATAGGCGGAGTTACATCACAGCCACATTTCGCCAGCTTTGTTAGATTCCATATAGTTGGGGGTAAATTAAATAAAAGCTTATTGTCTTTGTAGAAATGTATGTAGAAATAAACACAGGCAAAACGTCATGTAACGTCACAGTATGAAAAAAATAGCTGAATAAAGAAATACTTTCCATTCTTCTTCTTATTCTAGAGACTGCGAGAACATTTCACATAAAATGTATCACAACTGATCTGTTTCGAAGTTTCGGAATTTATCGGGTTTGAACAAAATACTGTGGCATTGTTAGGGTTCCATTGTATTTATTGTGCAGCCATGAGAAACGTGAAATTTCATTAGTCAAATAAAACATAAATACACACTGTTTATTTTTCCAATAGTACCTAAACAACGAATGTTTAACACATAAATAGGTAAATAAAAAAGCAATAACATAATCAACACGATCACAACAGAACGTATCGTACAGTTAAAACAAACAAATAGAGCTGGGGGCCTCAGCGTCTGCGCACGTCGCCATTATCGTCACGTGATTAATGCCAACACGTTTATTGTGTCATCTACGGAAATTATGCTTCTGATTTAATTATGTATAATAAAATTGTAGTGTTTGTACATTATAGATATTGAAGAAAAAATAATATTTATATATTTTTATATATAACAATTCTTTTTCCTTTTTTTTATGTATCTTTGATGTAAAATAAAGGAAATAGCAATGAAATCCTCTCATCTACTTCCTCTCCAGGCAATCCTTTTTTTATTTGAATTATAACGACTGACAAGAAAGCACAAGGCCCGCTTGATAAAAATGTCTCTTCAGCCTGTAATAACCTTAAAAAATACAAGAAATTTTGAAAAAAGAACAACAACACTCATCACGATAAAGAAAAATCAGTCAAAAATTAAATTGTGCAAACACCAAATTAATCTAAATCTAATATAGAAAATGTTGTACTACCGTAAGTACCTACTTGAGAAGGGTATCATGAACATTCCAGTGACGGTTAAATTAAAAAAAAAATCCTAATCTCCCCCACATTTAAGTATATCTTCGACATAACAATTTACAACTCAATACTACTGCTGATACCCTTAATAACGTATAAATAAACCGTGTGCCTCAATACTGCGTACTAGAGCGGCGGCCCCGGTGGGCCTCAGTGCGCGGGCGCCGACAACGCGAACACTCCGTGAGCAGAGCGATGACGTACACTAACGTAATGGCGATGTTTATTACAATTATTATACATCATAAGTCATGTTTTTTCTTTGTTTTCACTCATAATTTGCATATTATAGAAACATTAAATGTATCTTAGTAATCAATCTACGATTTTTTGTTTGTATATACTGCCTAACATAATAATAAATAATCAGGAAAACAATGTTTTGTACAAAAAACAAATTTTATACAACTCAAAACTAAATGACTGGCCTGTTGGTCTAGTCGTTAGTGACCCTGACTGCTAAGCCGGAGGGCGTGGGTTCGATTCCCACCCAGGACAAATCTTTGTGTGATGAGCATGATTGTTTGTTCTGTGTCTGGATGTAATTTATCTATAATAATAATTATGTATTTAAAAAAAAAATATGTATTTAAGTAGTTTATGTATCAGTTGTTTAGTACCCATAACACAAGCACATATTCATATATCTGATTAATTTGGAACTAGATGGCGCTGTGTGAATATGGTAAAAATATTATTATATTATTATTATAATTCATTATATCAAAACAATACTTTACTCACATCTACGCTAGTTATAAATATTTACAAATTGTGATTTCATATCTCTAGAGTAAAAGTATTGTCAATAAAACAAAATTTATTATAAAACACAACATACAAAAAAACAACGCATTGACTTTTCTTTTTAAATAACCCATTGGCAATTGACATACAATTAACAGACACAAAGTACGTGTAAAAACAACTAAGTACAAACGTCCGGACAAACATTTGTCACAAATCGCACATTCACTGAAAAAACGCTCTAAGATTATAAAATTTACTTCACAATTTCCAACCTTCATTTTTATAAGATAGAAGTTGTTTTTAACTCATTTGCATTTAGTGCCTTTTTCCAACAGTGTTACGATTTGTGGGGATCTACTCAAAGCTCACCAGTAGCATTATGAACAACGAGGCTGTCATAATGACGCGGGAACAAGATTTCTTTCTCCTTTTCTTTCACTCTTTAAAACATAATGTTTTAGTCCAAAATTTTCTTTAATATACATGCAATATATCGTCCAAAAAAGCTTTTCCTTGTTCTAACTTTCATTTCTTAAGATTAGCGTACTCAAATAAATAATCAAAGTTTTAAGCTTTATAATGATTTAAGGTATTCTAATTCAAAAATTACCTAACATTCTAGTACTATTTAGGGTTTTGTACAAAACAAGAGGCCCTTACTTCAAGAGGGCTTCCAATTAAATCAAGTTTGTGGTCAGTCTAGCACTCTAGAGATACTTGAAGATATAAAAGGCAATTTTACAAGACTTGGGGAAAAGTTTAAATCTTAGAACTGATGTTTTAAAGGGACAAGAAACTCACACATGACTACTTTAATTCATTTAGTATTGATTCATATAATTGGTTTTCTCGTTATTTTCTAACGGAGATTTGTGGATTTGATTGCCATGCAGCATTAAAGAAATTTGATGACCGTGGTTTTAGTTTGCACGATTGATTAGTAAGTCACCTATCTCTATAATATAGTTATATTAAATTATCTACTTTATATTTTTATATAAATGCTAAACAAGTAATGGATCAAACCCACGACGGGACATTTGAATTTTTCCATTACTTGTTTAGCATTTATATAAAAATGTTAAACCAAAGCGATGGAAATTGCTTAATATTTAATGTAAATATCTACTTTATAGCTATGACATAGCTACTAAAGATATAAGCAAGAGTACTATGAAAACACTTAGCCTATCCTATATATGTGTCGTAATTAGGTACAAGATAGAATATATGAGTGTCGGTTCTAGATCAGCTCTTTTAAATTTATTCTTTCAGTATTTTAGCCGTAAATGACGAAAAACAGAGAAATACTCTTCCAGATTATAATATTAATAAGGATTCAGGTTTGGCAAATATGTTCAGCTTTCATTTCAGAAACAACAAATATCCAGCTGGAAATATATTTGCAGCTTGACTTTACCCTAAACATGCAAAACACATTTAATAGACACATTTAAGTATATAAATTGATGAGCACCTAAGCGACGAACTGACAACTTTTCCAATCGCCAAGTGATAACAAAAGGAAAAACATAACAAAAACTAAAAAAAAAACAAATAAAAACGTCGTCGAAACTACAAACTAAAAAGGCTCGATAAGACATCCGTTTAACAATTCAAATGATCGAATATATCAATAGTAAAGTCAGTCAAGGCTCCCAAACGTGTGTTTAAATTGTCGTTTACATTGTAATCAAACATCTAGCAGTACCAACTTGTGTTAATATTGATTCTGTATTGAAATATTACCACAACTGGAGTCAATAACTTATTTATATCGTCCGTCGCGTACTGTGTCAAAAGCCTTACTGAAATCTGTTTGTGTATCCGATATGTGCAGTTCTACGGTTAGAACAGTGATTGGTATCCTATAACAAGGTGGAAAGTGAAAGTGACATAAGTAAATCGAATTCGCAAGAGGTCAAGAGTTTGATACTCGGGTCGGGAACGTCCAACTGTCGAGATGATCCATAAAATGCTTTAGTAAAAATTCCTTCCACTTTTTTTGGAGGACCCTTGTGCCCAGCAGTAAGACATTAATTTGAAATGATGATGATGATGATGATGAACAGCAAAATCATTATCTAACATTAATACATATATTAAATCCATCTATTCTACAAGAAAAAAAAATGTATTTTGATAGCATAATCTTGATTAAAACCATCAAAATCCTTTTGATCTTGCCAAAGACTAATCATTTAAAACTTAAATAGTGATGTGATATGTGTAGATAAACATTTGGACAAAGTTTAGACAGAGTTGAAAGTATTTTCTTGAAAGTTTTTAAATGAAATGAATGAAGTGAATCGCTTTGATCTGGTGCCAACATTAGGAAACTGGATACTATTTAACGGCGACGACGAGAGTAATGTTGTTTGACAGAATGTTTAAATAGTTAATAGTTGTGTGTAGCTCCGTATGCCATTGGATATATAAATGGGTATCCGCATAATCAATGCAAATATGTAAAGGATTCTTTCTAACTTATAACGAACGGGCTTGAGACAGACCCTAGTGCTGGAATTTATCAAGTCGCCCAGAAGGCTTTCAACTTGACTTAACGACTATCACATTGAAATACCAGCCCTTAAGTGATAACAGGGACCTAACGGCTTTATCTTCCGAAGCACAGAGACGCTCGAGATGGTCACCCATCATGGTCTGACCTTGCCGAACGTTGTTTAACCTCGATGATCGTAACGACCATCCCAGTACCACAATGCTACGAGTGCCTCACGAATTAACTTTGTTTGTTTAGCTTTCACGTCTTAACCATTTAACCGATTTTCATGAACCTGATCTTTCGATCTGCCGGATAATAGTGACAGTGAATTGTACGAGATGAGGCAATATTAAGATTTTTTTTATAAAAGTTCACTTTTTCTAGAGAAGAAACCTATACAAATTACTTACATAGAAACACTTATTCAATGTAGAACATTTCATTCAAATTGTGAAAGCCATTTCAAGTAATATAATTTTATACAATATAACGAAGTACATAGATATAACATATCTTATTTGTGGAATTGAATTCTAATTCTCGCATCATAATTTTCTTCTATCTTTTGTGTGCAAGCACAACAATACTAAAGCTTTCATGGCTGTATCAAAAGATGTACTTACCTAAGTTGAAATTACTGAACTGAATCTAACACAAACTATACCTGGACGAGGTAATCTAACTGTATCATGATAAAGAAGAAAAGACTACTCACTTATAACATCATCGAACAAAAACCAGCGTAAAATTGTTATCCTAAAAGAGGCCCTAAAAAATGTTATAGTGTTTCTAAACATAACGAATAATAACGCGTTGGCCAAAGCTCAACGCTCGAACCACAACGATACGCAGATTATATAAATAGAAAACATAACAATTATCAGGCTAGTGGCGCGAATTGCCCTACACCCTTCAGTGCCTCATACACCGACCGAATACAATATGCCATTCATATTACTACACGATGGTATTTTATGGTACTTTTTAATTCATCCGAATTGGCGAGCAAGGCCGATCGGTGTTACACTCGTGCGTAAGACACTAGAAAAAAAATTACTTCATTAACGATCTACTGCGTGACGTTTGGCGGTCAAAGATTAAGATGTAGACGCAACCATGGGGTTTTATTGTGTTTATAGGGACTGTCACTGTGGCGTCGCCTCGCCATTAACATAGCCGCGTGCCAAGTGACGTGGGTTCAATTCCCACATGAGACAAATGTTTGTGTGATCCTTGATATTTATTTCAAGTTTGAGTGTACCTCGTGTCTGTTAATTGTATAATTTGTCCGCGACACAAGGCTTGATGCGGGCTTGATTGGTGCGGGCGTTAAACAAAAATCTATAGAACATAATAGGTATGTGTTGGTACTTTTTTTTTGTTTTTAATAATTTAGACAATTTTGTCATAGAGCATTTCCTGGATAGAAAGAATACGTGTGCTCCTGAATTCTTTAGCAGGGGCTCCTAAATTCATTTGCATCTATGTAATGAACAATGATCTTAAAATTATTAAAATTACAGTCGAAATTTATACTGACCATAACTGTTAGAATTTATTTTAATTGGAGAACTAGAACGTGTGAAGAGCTGATATTTTGAATAATATTGCCGATATCACACAATCACTAATACCTCGAGGAGATTAGAGATATTATAATAAACTTACGTATGTTAAGCAAGAAAGAATGTATCCCAAATAAGTCATCAGTAGCCTACTAATATAAGAGATCAAAAACATATTTATTATTATGTATCGTAAAACCTTGCAAGTTTTCATTACCTAGTTTAATGCCTATGATATGAGGCAAAGTTTGTTATAGTAAATAACTTTGATATATCTACTCTATGACGATCCGGCCGTGAAGATTGAACATCGAAAGTTTAATAACCTTTCTGTTCTCGTGAATCATTGGGAAACAAACTTTTCTCAAACAAACGCCTTTATTATATTTATGAATATATATATTTTGTACATAGCTATATATATTACATATAGCGTCATAGCATCACGCCTTTTTACCCGAGGAGGTAGGTAGTGATGCATCACATAGCCACATTTCCACAGATAAATTTTATCATCATCATTTCAACCCATAAACGTCCCACTGCTGGGCACGGGTCTCCTCCAAAAAATTTGGAGGGAATATTTCATATACCTATACATCCAGATATATTTGGTCCCAGTTAATAGAGAGCCTATTGCTATTAATCTAGAACAAAAAGAGAATTTTAAGAAACAATAACCTAATACTATTTTTCCCCGACCCGGGAATCGAACCCGGGATCTCTTGCACAGCAATCGTACACACTCCGTCGCCATTGCTACGTCAGTCAACGCTCTTATATTTCTTCGATATATATTTTAATTAAAGCTGTAGGAGGTATTCTTATACTTATCTAAGAGATTGGCGCTCTATCTCTGCTTGTCCCAATTAGAGACATACGTAGTAGTTTTGTTTATATCCCAAAAACTACGTAGCTACTTAATTAAATTATTATGTTCTATATCTATGGCTTCATAAAACTTCTAGAAGAAATATTTGTTTATTTTCTTACATTTATTCAAATGAGAATATAATTAGTATTATTCTTTATCAGTTTTCTTATACTTTATGATACAGTGACTTAATTTTCCATTATTTATACTTCCCGCATAATTTTAATCAACAACGTAGAAGAGATGATTATGAATATAAGAAATAAATAAAAAAACGAAATGATGAAAACGTACTAACTGCCTCGGTTGCGCAGCGGGAAGTGTATACGACTGCTGTGCAAGAGGTCCCGGGTTCGATTCCCGGGTCGGGTGAAAATGGTATTGGGTTTTTCTATCATAAAATTCCAGTATTAAGATTTTCTCGGAGTTTGGTAAACAAATGTTCCCGGTTGATGACAATAGGCTCGCCCCCTATTTCATGGGACCAAACATAGCTGGCGAAATGTGGGTGTGAAACACCTCTGCCTACCCCTTCGGGGAAGAAGGCGTGATGCTATGTTATGTTATGTTATGAAAACGTAAGGTAGGGTAACTTGTTTAATGCCTTATTTACTTAACTACACAGGGGTAACAGGTTTAAGTAAACAATTAAGCAATGCCAACAGTTTTAATCTCCGAATTACAAATGTTGCAACAATCTTTATAATTTTTTTAAATTCCTAACTTTTATAAATGAAGGCACATTATTTTTAATTAGTTTGTCGTATTTGCATGTTGTTTAATCTACGGCGGGGTCAATGGCCCGGGGCGCATGGCAGTCGCCTAAATGTCCCAAACAGCTAACGATTTTTAAGTACTTAGTAGTAAAACTAATAACAATTGTTGTTTGCATGTTGTAATAAATTGGTTTTATTACATCGATAACGCAGTAACTTCCGATAACTGTGTTTTGTTTACCACGACGGTAAGCAATTACCGTAGCTTAAGAACGATATTCTGAAAGTATTTAGTTTTTTTTACAATTAAAATAGTGCAGGCGTATGGGGCTTGGGACATTCAAAGGTCATAAAAGGTCTAGATTAATATTTTACAATCATCATCATCTTCATATCAGCCGCGGGAAGTCCACTGCTGAACATAGGCTTCCTCAAGAGAATACAATAGAATATTCATAATTCTAAACATAATTTTATTAATATGTCCTGTATTACATAGATCTCTCCAGAGTCTCTCGTTTCTAATTCTTCTTCAACTGACAAAAATGGTTCGGCAAACAGAAATAAACCAACACAGACAGCTTAAATTTAGAGGAAAGTTTATTTCAGTGAATAAATGAATTCTATATTAGGCCTCCAAAATTCCAAATCTTTATATTTAGACAAGGAGAGCCCGTATCTTGATGCACGTTATAAATGGAACACCCACACATCTGTATTTGTCGTGTCACTAAAAAAAGAATTTTAAATAAATGTAAATATTTTATTAGATTTCTAGCGGTCTCCGCCATCCCCTAGTAATGCAAAGATCTCTCAGTACCAATACGACCGATCCAGTCGTTTGCAATAGGAATGAGCGATTTTTATGTCACACAATATTAATATAGTTTTCTAATTTACCCACGAAATGTGGTCGTACGTTACACGCCCTTCTTTGGCTCACTGAATAACATATTACTATGTGTACCAAATTACAAATCCATCGGTGAAGCAATTTCCGAAAGCGGTGAAGTGACAGACAGACACACGAGTGATCCTATGAGAGTTACGTATTTGACTGAGTGTTACCCAAAAAATCCCGCTTTCGATTTCCGGATTCTTCTATCATGATATTCTCAGTACCTATGTGTAATGCACCTCTGTCGATCCCTTCAGGTAAGAAGGCGTGATTTTGTTTATTTTCTGTTTTCCTTTTGAGGTAAGGAACCATAAAAATTATAATCTCGAACTCGTACAGATGGCTAGACGTTCATGGTCTCCATACAAATATTTTCGAACCAAAACGAACAAATGACCATGATGGTGTCGACATATATAAGTCAGATTCTAGTCTATATAGTAAAAGATGAATCGCTAAACAAGCCTGGAACTATATCTAGGAAACAGATCGTATAATGTAATCAACGGTTGCCGATAGATAGAAACCTATCGAGATATTGGGCTGTCCTTGGTCTTGTTAGTACTCGTATTACTTGTGTAAACTGACTCAGAGGCTAAGCGATCGGCGTAGTTCATCTGCTAAAAATATGGAGTCCGAATTTCGTTCAAAAACATTTTTTTTATATTTATAAAAAGAGCAACGAGCTAGCATGTCCACTAATGGTGAGTGATAGCCACTAACCATGGACATGGATTGATACGATGGTAGCCGAATGGATAAGTGACCGGCATGCGAGTCATGCAATCAGAGTTCAATTCCCACCGGCAACCAAAACCAATGTGGATTTCACTTTGTGGCAAATTATATCCTATCGCTATCGCTATTTGTAGGAATTATGTTGTCAGTGGTTGTCACAGATATATATAACTTACTTTACACTAACTAGCTGCTTACACTTACTAGCCCTGGATCCCTCTCTCCAATAGAATGAAATATACCAATCTTTTCTCCAGTTTAGTGGAATACTCCTTCCAATTTAATGGAATGCCTAACATTGATATTACATATATAATATGCCACAAAGTGAAATCCACATTGGTTTCAGTACTAAATAAGTGAATTACCATTGCTGACGTTGAAGGAAAACATCGTGAGGAAACCCACATATCCTAGAAGTAATTCTAAGTGTATGTGTGGGCGTTACATACATCAGTAACTGGTCGACGTAGCAAAGAAAAGGCTTCTTTGCTACGTCGACCAGGCATCTAACCCAAAAAAAATCTACATTAATATTATAAATATTACAATCTATTCTATTATTAATATAAAGCTGAAGAGTTTGTTTGTTTAGTTGAATCTCAGGAAGTACTGGTACGATTTGAAAAAATATTTTAGTGTTAGATAACCTGATTAATACGAGCTGCTGACAAATACGAGCTAAGCAGTGACCAAACAAAGAATGACGGTAGCGAGGCCCCGCGCGACTTTTAGTGATAAATTAAATACCCATGGACCTCTGCAACACCAGGGTAATCACACAGATGCATTATCGGCTTTTTAAAGGACATATTATACTAGAAGGTTCCCAAGGCGTCCGGAAATACTGCCTAATCAAGCTGATTCCACTGAGCTATCGACCTAGGCAATAAGTTTTTTGAGAATTCCACTGTTGTTGACTGCCATGCACTAAGGTGATCGCGATGGTATGTCAGTCGATTATAACCCTTCCGATCCGGTACACCAAACAAGTTCACCTGGGTGTACTACGGGCACTTGTTCTGACCCGTGGTTCACCTGGGTAATTATAAGAGATGATATTTTTCTAAATATTCTTGATAACTACTATATTTTAAGGGCAATATTCTTAAAAGGAAACCAGCCCAGCATTTTGGTTGATTTCACAAATCTACGGACGAATACGCCTTGATTTAGAAAAAGATATTTGGCATTGATAGGTAGTTTTGAAGGCCCTGTTTTGTAATATGTACCTATAGTTATATAACAGCTACGCACTATCGTGAGATATTGAAACAACGAACTATGTTTAGATAAAACTTGTCTAATAACATATTTTGGTTCGTCAGTTATTGTCTAACTTCGGCATATTATTCTATATTTAGTAATACGATGAAGTAAGGAACCGTATGTTCTAGATTGTAATTTCAGTTAAAACACATGATCAAATTAAAAAATATCAAATACTTTAACTGACTGATGACTGGCCTGTTGGTCTAGTGGTTAGTGACCCTGACTGCTAAGCCGGAGGTCGTGGGTTCGATCCCCACCCAGGACAAATCTTTGTGTGATAAGCATAAAGGTTTGTTCTGTGTCTGGGTGTAATTTATCTATATTATGTATGTATTTACAAAAAAAAAATGTATCTAAGTAGTATATCAGTTGTTTAGTACCCATAACACAAGCAAATATAATTGATTACTTAAAAAAAAAAAAAAAACTATAGAATATCAATTCTCTCTGTATGCTACAGAATAAGTAGTTTAAACTAATATTATAGAATTAAAGATTTTGTTTGTTTTGATAAATGTAGATTTGATTTGAACAATTATTTTAGTGTTTGGTAGCTCATCTATTGAAGAAGGCTATAGACATGCCAGACTATAGCCAAAGATAGAGACGCGTGGAGGAAACTGGAGGAGGCCGAGGAGGGTTTCATATTCCGTAGCATTAATTAACTAACCAATACTAACAGCTAGATAATAAGGTAAATATTACCTAACAACCAACTACTAACAACATTGCAATGTAAATGGAAAATATAGGCTTTTTTTATTTTTATTTTATAGGCTATAATAACATACTACGGCCAATAGGACCTGAGCAGTGACCAAACAAAGAACGAGGAGTAATAATGCGTGCAAAGCCGCGGTCACGGGCGGTAGTAAGTACAACTAAAGAAATTGATAGAGGCCTATACAAACAGCTTTATCAACTCGCCAAACCAAGTGTTTAGAACTATCTTTATTGAAGGTAGGTAACAAAGAAAAGCATTAGCGCCTCCCCCCTCCTTTCTGTTACACCCACTTAGGGATAAAGTGGCTCTATCTGGAACAATCGGTTGACTTAACGACTTGAGCTGAGAACTTAGATCCTTCACTTTTATAGAACCTCTGAACGTCAAACATATTTTTTCATATTTTATTTAAATTTGCTCTCTGAAGAAATAACTGTCCTTTTGGGGTTTAAATACTTCTGGTGAATATGCCTTAGGGCTGCAAACAACTTAAAGACCTAGCGTAAAATAATTATTAAAAACTTTTAAACTTTCGCGACTTGTACACATATTAAATTACTTTAGAACGGGTCTACGTCACGTATTATCATCCCGCAACCACGATCGGTGTAATTCGATCGAAACGTCGCTCGGGCAAATAAATAAGGTATTTACTATTCCTTATAATATAATACGTGACGTAGACCCGTTTTAAAGTAATTTAATAAATAATTATTATTTCAAATATTCTGATAAATATTTTATATAAGCTGTTGCCTGCGGCTTCGCTCCCGTCATTCTTTGTTTGGTTACTGTTTAACTCCTATTAGCCGTAGCGTGATGTTATATACCTCAATAAAGGGGCTATCCAACACAATTTTTTTTTTCAAATTGTATCAGTTATTCCTGATATTAGCGTGTTCAACCAAACAAACTCTTCAGCTTTATATTTTTTTTAATAGTATTACTATAGATATTACTTGACACATGTATGCAAGCCGAATGCAATTGGAAATGTCTTGGGGAGGCCTACGTCCAGCAGTGGGTAACCTGCGGCACATAACGTGATGATGATTACTTGACACATTTTTGGTTAAATAAATTACATTCCGTCGGCCAAAAACTCTAGATCCTTCTTCGGTTAAGATTTTAAGATAGCAAACACAACTTCACAATTGTTATTAAAGACATATTACAGAACATGCCTCTATAAATCAGTTTAATCAACTTTCTAAACTTATCACACTTCACTAGAAAAGGTCATTTTAATGGACTTTTCGTCATATTTAAGACATAAACGAAGCTCACACCGAGCTAGGGTTAATCCTAATAGCTATAAAGTGTAAAATGAAAGCTAGCTTTTATAGTCTATGTATGGATTCATTGTTAAACTGATACAGAAAATTGATGAAATGAGTTTAGACAATTTTAGTGCTTACGGCTTGGTTGGCAAGATATCATACAAATATTTTAAAATAGAAATTGCGCAGGGATTCGCTGGCGACTGCTCAGTTCAGCCATAGCGTGATGTTAAATAGCTTATAGCTTTTCTCGATAAATGCACTATTCAACATTAAAAGAATTTTACAAATTGGATCAGTAGTTCCTGACTTTAGCACGTTCGAAAACAAACTAACTCTTCAAATTTATAATATTAGTAGGGATAGATTTTATGTGAAAGTTAGGATCTAGACATGTTTATTACTACTGACTACTTTTCACTAGCCCGTTGGTCTAGTAGTTAGTGACCCTGACTGCTAAGCCGGAGGTCGTGGGTTCGATCCCCACCCAGGACAAATCTTTATGTGATGAGCATAAAGGTTTGTTCTGTGTCTGGGTGTAATTTATCTATAATACGTATGTATTTACAAAAAAAATGTATTTAAGTAGTATATCAGTTGTTTAGTACCCCTAACACAAGTAAATATAATTGCTTACTTTGGGACTAGATGGCGCTGTGTGAATGAGGTAGAATATTATTATTATTACTTAATCACGCCAGAACGGCTGAAAAGATCTTTATGAAACTTTACACACACGTACAGATTATGTTCTGGAATAGCACGTAGTCGGTTACCGAATTACCACATGGGCAGAGCCGCGGGTGGAAACTAGTATCACAGAAAACCTGTTCAAAACTTTGTTTTCTGTTTAATATTGAACAACACACATATTTGTCCCTTTTTTAGAGTTTTTGTGCACAGAGAATATTATTATTTTGGTGTGTCAAAATTCTCACGTGCGGTGTCTGAAAAACTGAGAACATTATTTAAAACATGTTCTATGCGATTATTTCGTGCAAACTATTAACTAAATCAAACTAATAACATGACTGTTCATATCAAGTACAAAAATACTAAAAATATATACCTACCCTAGTCGAAATATACACACTCCAAAAACGTCTTAAGTAAAAAAGAAAAATTAAACCTTTTGCTGTGAGCACAAAATGCAAAATCTCATAGACGCATAGATTCTTAAAGCCTTTTTACACTATAATATCACTGAAAGCCGCAGAAATTTCTTATTAGTCGCACTTGCCCTTGTGAATGAATTCGATTTACAAAATACCCGATAAGTTCAAAGGTTTATGAACTAATGACCGAACAGAGACGGTAGGGTAGTTTGTTTTCACAGGTCAGGTTAAAAGGCTTTTGTATAGTAAAAATTTTTTTCATAAATTAAATTTTTGTTCTCAATTTTAGTGTTAATTACACTTTTTCATAGTATTGTGTTCGATATGAGCTAAAATCTTCAGTACCTAAATTCAAGCATTAAACTATTAAGAGGTAGAAAATGGAATGTGTGAGTGGCATATTTTTACACACCATAATGTCTGTTTACCCTATTGAGACACTAACGTGATTAATTATTATGCTGATAAGAACATTTGGTATATCCCACTAAAATTTACAGGAGTAACGCTAACGAAGGGTATATGAGAATTTATAACTTAAAGGAGAAAGTTTCTATGGTTACAGGAGCGGAACTCCACGCGGGCATAGCCGCGGGCGACGGCTTGGAGATACTTAATCATTTTATTAATAAGAAACAAAATAAAGAAATAAATTTTCTGTACTTAAATAACTTACATCGCTTGTCGTAACACAACATAAATCATACTAAAACAAAACATCTACAAAACAATTAATAATGTGTCGTTTAAAAACACTAATATTCATTATAACTGTTGCCCGGGGTCGCGCTCTGGTGGATTTTTGTTTGTCTACCACTCAGCTCCTATTGGTCATAGCGTTATGTTGTATAGCTTATAGCCTTCCTCGAAAAATGGAATATTCAACACAAAAAGAATTTTACAATTCGGTTCAGTATTTCCTGAGATTAGGGTGTTCAAAGAAACATACTCTTCAGCTCATCATCTTAATAATAAATTATAGATTCGGCTCAACATGAATCCTTCCTAAGAACTAAATTCGCAAATGTGTATGGCGACTGTAATGGGAACGTTAGAAAGTGAAGAACTAGAAGGAAGTTTCATGATGAAATTGGGGATGTTCTTAAGAAAGGACAGGTCAGGAGTACACTAAACCCGCGAGCATGTATAAAAAAAAATTATGAACCTTGATGCGAAATATTTGTGTCAGAAAAGCAGGGAAGCGATCTCTGCCTACCAGGGCTGTTGGGAAATATATAATATGTTCACATACGATATGTGGAATCGCTGTTACAAGCTAGATATAATTTAACACAATATATTTAATAGCCAACTAAATATTTGTGTCGGTTCCCACGCTTCGTCGAGGACGACAGCTCGCCACTTCTAATGGCATGCCGTCTTTAATTCGCAGCTTTTTTTTCTTTTCATTAAAATTAACTTCATGGTGAAGTTATTTAAAACTGTTTTTTTAGTATTTATGATTCATTCAATTTTAGTCTAAATTTTGTGTTTTTGTAGTATTAAATTTTATCTCAGGTGAACATAACATAGCATCACGTCTTTTTCCCCCAAAGGGTAGGCAGAGGTGTATTACAGCCACACTTCGCACGCTATGTTTGGTCCCATGAAATAGGGGGCGAGCCTATTGTCATCAACCGGGAACATTTTTTTTCAAAACTCATGAAATTTCATGATAGAAAACCCTATACCATTTTCACCTGACCCGGGAATCGAACCCGGGACCTCTTGCACAGCAGTCGTATACACTTCCCGCTGCGCCACCGAGTCAGTTAATATATTAAATTTATGAAACTTTAACGTTTTGAAATATAAATAAGGAAAATGTGCTTAAAAATCTTTCACACGATTTTATATTTATAATTTATTATTATAGGGATAAAGCCATTTTAAAGTTAGTATAATTTTAGACGATTTTACCTTATAATGACTTTAAATATTTTATAATACCAATTAGTGAATAAATTAAAAAAATAATTATAATTTGATATTTAATTTTCTATTCGTTGCATTGGGTTTTTAAAATTATTTTTATGGACATAATAATATATTTACTTATTATGTAGGTATCTATATTTAATTTTGGAAATGAACCAACAATTTTACCGGTACCTTCAGATTGTGAATGGCCAAAAACCAAGTAAAAATACAATATTTGTAATCTTCTATTTTTACATAATGACAAAAAAGGAGGAAATTGCCAATTGTTATTATTATTACTCATCTAACCTCGTTTTGAGTTATCGAAACGTTACTGGGGCTCACTAAGGGAACTTGAATACCATAAACAGTAGTTTATGATGCAAAAGTGCCTTGAATGTGCCTCGTAATTTGCGAACAAAAAATATACATCATATAAATATCTTTAAACTTAAAACTCGGCAATACAATAAAAGATTAATATACCAAAAGTTTCAACTAACTCTAGACTAGTTGACGTCCGTGATTTTGCGTTACGTGTCATTCTTAGAAAAACATAAAATTTCACATATTAATAGCCATTTTAGTAGAAATTTTAAGTTCGAATCGTTCAGAAATACACCAAAATATAAATAATCCTGTTTATTAATCCATGATATAAGCTATATGTGTGTAAAATTTGATCAAAATTCATTCCATTGTTTTTGAGGTAAAAGCAAAAAAAAATACCCAAACATTCATCCTCTCAGACTATCGCATTTAAATAGTGAAGAATATATTAATAAGTTAATATCTAAGTTACGCTAACATAATCTGACAATTTAGTTTAAAAAAACATTTCCACGATTGAATGGAAGACAAAGCCATCTCGCCAAACTTGAATTCCCCCCAACTTTATGAAACCAGTCCAGCTGTCTACGAAATAGTGATTAGCAGTAGTCGAAAAAATTTATCGATGTTTTTCTAACAACAGAACTAACTACCTAGCCCTGAATAAAATCCAAGTAACTAATGTTAGATATTCAGAAGTGTTTATTTGTTCATGTGTTTTTATTAAATGAAACTCGTAAGTTTTAGATAGTACCAATGAGAAGCAATTAGCAGCAGTTTTTCTCTGGAAGACCTCCTCTCTCTACATTACCCTCTACACTAATTCAGATATAGGTAAGTACTTAAACGTACACTATAGGAGCAAATTATTTCTTTTCATTGTTATTGTAGCTGCTTTCGATGGTTGCTTGGTTAATAGAATCGGGTTAATACTCCGTAAAGTTTTCTTACGGAAATTTTTAAACAAATAACTCTTTATCGAGGTGAAACGAAGCCAGTGAAATAAAAAATTTGATGTCACTTACAAAAGTTTATTATAGACGAGTGAAACCGAATTCTAAGCTATGTATACTACAATTTTATTTACATATCTGGTGGCGATTTAATTCCGCATAGACGTATTTAAAACAGGATATTGTAAAATAAGTTCTTAGCTATGAGTCAAAGGCTTATTTTATTTAATTATGTGTAGGTATCGGCCGTTACGTTTATAGACATTTTAAAACATTCCATCTATTGTTTCCTTTGATTTCTTACTACAGTTTTATCACCGATTTTGATATCGTACATGAATGGTCGCCGTATTCATTCGAACAATGAATATGGACTTTATTAAGTTACGTCATAATTCAGCTACAAAAAAAATATTATCGAAGTTGTACCTATATTTTAAACTAAAGTCGCCTGGGGCTCCGTTACCAATCGTTCTTTATTTGCTTCTATTGGCTGTAGCTTGATGTTATATAGCCTATAGCCTTCCTCGTTAAATGGGCTATCAAACACTAAAATAATTTTTCAAATTGGACCAGTAGTCTCTGAGATCCGTTCAACCAGACAAACAAACTCTTCAGCTTTATAATATTAAAGTAGGTAGATAATATTAGTATCGATTTATTTAAATAAGTTAAAGTCTTAGCCTACTGTGACTAATTGCTTTGATTAACATTAGCAGTGTTTCTGTGAACTAGCCTATCAATTAATACAAATATCTGTATGAAAACAAAATATAAAAAACTGGTCATCTTATTTCTTAGAAAATGGCTAAAATTAAATTTATAACTTTAAACCTGTATCTTTAATATGCTTTGGCACATGTCAGTTTTTCGTAAGTAATCTTGCTGTTTGGACGAATTTTCTATATTACGTTTAGCCTGCCTAAGTAAGTATAAACCCCCTTTTTAGAAAAAGTCCCTGTATGGCTAAAGGTTGGACAGAAATAGATAGATATTATTTTATTCCAACAGTGATTTTAAGAATGATTGAAAATCAACACAGTCAAATCAAATATCCATATTGTTTGCAATTCTACAGGATTTTTGCAGCTGACTATCAAAACAAAATCTCAAGACAAGTATTATAGGTACAAGTATTATTATACTTTTAAATCAGAGTCTGAAGAAATCTGATATGGGGATACGATTTTAGACTGTTATTAAAATTAGAATATCTATCCACCTAATAAGTAGAATTTACGAAGTTATAAAGAGCTAGCAACGTTTATTTTCCGCTAATTAAAATCTCGGCATACTAATGTGTTTACCAAATTAAATTAAAAATAAAGGAAGGAAGCAATAACATGTCGATCGTCTAGTCGAAGTTCTAAAAAATTCATTCAAAACCTGCGACCGCGACCCGTCGCTCATATGTAGACAAAAAAATTATGAATTAAAATGTAGAAAATCTTATAGTACTTTATTAATTATCATTCGTATGGCTCATGAATGGTATGAATACGTTGTATTATACGATAATATGTTAGGAATATGAAAAATATATTTAAATAACTATGTAATTACTTTTTTATTACATCCACTGACAAAAAATAGTGTTTGGCGAGACGAGGGGCCAGTCTTTTGGAAAATTAAGTCACACGCATGGTGTATACGTTAATTAAATTATTTCATGCTAAACAATTTTAAGTTTTTAGAGTATAATTGTTATATCTATCCTGCCTTACATAATCCGTAGGATGAGCTACTCCTCAAACCGAAAGGTGGCTTCCAATGACTGCGTAAAATAATTTACATTTTCGCAAAAATATGTACTCTACTACATTGGGTATGTATTAATTATTAATACGCACTTCAATTACAATTAGTTGCTTCTCATGGTCGCAATTCTAGTGTGTTTTTATGTAATTTTTCTCCATGTACATATCTACCTTAATTTTTACTAAGCCAAATCTCACATTTCAGCGCGGTATTATAATGTTCTTAATAAGGAGAGCGAAGTTTTCGTCCCAAGTGTTTATATACTTAAAGATGAGTACCTAGTACAAAGCTATGGCGTTGGCACAGACAAAATTATAAATCTATTTTGCGTACAAATGACATAATTAACTAACTTCTCTTAGACTTACTATGCAATTTTCCGAAACACAAATCCACCATGAACAAAAACAAAAATTTCTTAGCATTCATTGCGCTACTATAAACTATAGCAACTTAAATGATATATAAATTATTGCCAAAATAAATATTATTTAAAATTAAAATATATATCGATAGTATAGGTAAAAGATATTGTCCACCCCTACTGGCTAGGGGTCCTCAAATCTTTGAATGGAAGCGTGCCTCAGACGCTGTCCTTGATCGTAAACCATTAGACTTATGGCATACGAATTATTTTCTTTTATACCTATTAAGTTTAAATAAAAAGCCTTTATGTGAACATCCATCCCTACCATGAATAACGCACTTAAAAAGCACTAAAAAGAACATAAAATATTTTATTATGTAAAAATGTATAAATCTACTTCTATCGTTAATAAAATAAATTAGTTAATAGTTAAAATAAATAATTTGAGCTCCAATTTTAATATATTATATCTGTAACGTTTATTACTTGTTTATTACTGAGGTATGTTTGCAGCCTTCTAAGAATAACTAATTTATTGCCTAATATAATTTGTTTGTTTGTCATTATTTAGGTTCAAATGCTAGGGATGTACGTAATTTATTTTTTTCTGATATTATTATATGAGGTGAATAAAGGGGATTAGGTTTCAAATCTTTTGCAAGTACAGTAGATATACGGTAATCCGACAAAATATGTTTTGCAAGGCGTGACACCGCCTTTATTAAATTTATTGTATTATAGGGTGCTACTGTTACACTGAGCTCTTGAAGTATAACATTTTGGGAGAGCTCTACGTTGCAATTCAACAATGATGTCTCTACATAATTGTAGGATGTTGGTTAAAATTTCACACACGTACGTCGTGACGTGGAGTTGTTGACAGTCCAATGGCATCTGAAATTTCAGAACTACCTAGTTCCACGTTAAACCTAGTTTGTTTAGCTAAAATAAAAACTGTTTTGAGACTTGGGCAACTAAAACTTTTCTCACGAAACAGGTCTACATTCTAACACAAAATCGCGACTCCCCTTCAAGCAAGACGGGTCTACTTTATTTTTGGGCACTAAACATTGTATAGCCCTTTGAACTTGACAATAATCTGCAAGAAGGGACGCGTAGGGTAAGGTCAGGAATAAAACCAGTATAATACCTTCTGTTGCCATGGTGAAGGGCCAAAGAATGATGGGACTTCCATATCAAACGGAAATCTGGCAAGGGCATGGTTCAGTGGTTTAGCTTCTTTTATAGCTGCCTGCAGAAAGATAGGAGGGTGTTTTCAAAAACATTTAATTCAATGATAACCTCTTTAGGCAAGAGTATGTTGTCCCAATAGCAAACAATTAGCAGTATCTTAATTCTCATACAAAATTCATAAATTAATTATGTAATTATGAAAAATTTTATATAGGTGCATATGTATAATAATGAATACGATTGTATAGGTAGTATGTACTATGATTTAGTTATACTCTGTTTATAGGATTGAAGTCCACTTTGACACAAAAATTTTTGCAAGTTTATTTAATAAATAACCTCCTTACTAATATTGTGTGACTGTGCCCTTATTTCGAATGGGTATTATTTATTTGAGATTCGCATACAAAATAACATTCGAATTACTTACTTTTATCTTGGATTTTCCAATTATTTTATTCCATATAACTTTGTTCTGACAGTTACGAATACAATAACACACAAATTAGCTAAGTCGGTCGCGCTTTAAACAAAAACATTTATTCAATAAAATGAGACGCGTACATTATGCAGCAATTGATGATTATTTATTCAGTCGGACAAGCTTGCTTGTTGGGACTTTTCACGTTAGAATGGCGCCAAATAGGTTTACTAAGCCTATCGTGAAATAAATTCCATATGTTGAAGTTTCTGATGATATTTGGCACCTACCCTGGGGGCTTACTCTGTCGAATGTCAAAATTCAGAGTAAGCTCTCTGTGCCTATCATGTTTTAGAGTCGGAAAACGCTATTCATTCAGTAATGACATCACATGGAGGACATTAGTGTACTTCAAATGCTATCAAATATGATATTACAACAATTGGACAACATTTAGTTCCACTGCACAGATATTCGTGACTAGATGTGTAATTGTCATACAATTTCTCCTCTAAAATACATTCATTCCGAAACCAACTTCGAAGACAGCCACTTCATTTGAAATTCAGCAAAAAGAGGGGTGTTATTTCATAATAGGCCCCACATTTAGATTACTATTTGAATCAAACTTAAAACTTTAGAATTCAAAACAAGGACAGCTACAAAGTATGAATACAAAATTATAAAGTTATAAAATACGATGAATAAAATCCACGTTTGCATTCCTTGACCTAGCGTCCCATTTTACTTACATACAAATGTATAGAATGGATTATTTATTTATAGGTTAACTTTGCTTGAATTTAACAGTAGAAAAGAACAGTCGTAGCGTAATTTTGTCAACAAATTATAAATTGTCTTATCTAAATACCCTAGATTTTTAAAAGGGTTAAAGTCACCTTTTATGATAATAATATTAATGAAGCTGTAGCCTGGGGCTTCGCTCCCGTCGTTCTTTGTTTGGCCATTGCTCAGCTCCTATTGGCCGCAGCGTGATTTTATATAGCCTATAGCCTTCCTCGATAAATGGGCTACCCAATGCAAAAAAAAATAATTAAGTCGGACCACAAGTTCTTGAGATCATCGCGTTCAACCAAAACTCTTTTATTTATTAGTACAAATGATAATATTTATTTAGCAAAGAATAAAATCAATCGTACGACATTTTGTTTTGTCATTTTTTTATTGCAAGTAACATAAATCAATAAATTACAACTCGTCAAACTGAAATCATTTGAGAAAATTTTCTGGTAAAATGGTTATATTAGAGATGTTTGTTGGTTCAAGGTTTTTCAGACTTCTACAAACTTTTCTGAGTCTACGAGTACATAATATGAAAAGTTATTTTAATGAATATTTTGAATCAGGCTAATTTTCAACAAATACCTAGTGTTTGTATAGCAATTAGCAGCTAATATCATTAAATATATTGTGAAAATGTCAGTAGTGGCCGATAATGGCTGTGTTATACAAATTTCGAATCGATAACTAGGTCATAATAAGCAATAGTTCAAAAATACATGGCATTCTTGAGAAATTACCTGATCCATAATTTGATGAAAATGAAATCCTTATTTTCCTTTACAAATATTTAATATATTATATGGGCCCCTGGTGTTGCAGGCGCCCATAGGCTACGGTAACCGCTTACCATCAGGCGGACCGTACGTCTGTTTGCCACCGTCGCGTCGTGGTATAAAAAAAATATCAAAATCTTAATTTAAGACATTGTAGTTACTTCTTAGTAATGAGGTTGTAAAATTAATTGTTATATAAAGTTATATAATTATAATTTTTGTTTTTATAGCTAAACAATATTCATTTCATGTATTTTTTTAGACGTCTGACATTAAATGTAATAATCGAAATGTCGTTCAACTTCAGGATTATAATTACTTTTATAATTGTGTACTAGTTTTCGCAATCGCAGAAATCTTCAGCTCTCTATTATTTCTACGCAAAAATCATGTTGCCGTTGCAGAGCGAAAGAATAACAAACACATTATCGAATTCTTAATAGATAATATTGGAATGGATCATAATTCCACACAATTTAAAAAGGTAATGAATAATGACGTGAATAAATAAAGACAATAATTATGCTAAAATTGTAACCAGTATTACTTAAATAAATTCTAGAGAAACGTAAACAAAGGTTAGATAGGTATCTATATTGTTTCTAGAATAATTAAGTATCTACTGAAATTACACAAAACCTAAATATTAATATAAATTATTGTTTTAATATTATGATGAGGAGGCGGTAAGATATAATAATTTCTTGAATGAAATGGGCACTTATTTTAACTATGACATTATAACTAGTAGAATAGATTACAATATAATTTTATGTTTTTATATAAAATTAATTTTGCAAAAGGACTTATAATATTAAGATGACAAGATGTTGTATTAGATCTCTTTTTATCTCTACATTTTATTGGTGAACTAATTTTAATTAAATTAGATACCTAAGTGACACTCACTAAGTTCAACAATTTGTACCTAGTCAACCTTTTTAAACAATGATTAAATTTAATTTATCAAATAGTCCGTTACTAGTTAAAAATAAAATCAAAATGCCATCTATTAAGAATACTATAATATAGCGTAAAAATTAAAAATATTTATATATAACGTTTCATATCATGTTTAGAGGAGACCCGTGCCCAGCAGTGGGACATTAATATAATGGGTTGTAATTATTATGATAATGATAATAAACGGTTAGACGTTACAACTCATTAGGAGATAAAAAAGCTAAAACAAATTTCCTCAAAATGATCAAAGAAAGAAAAATGTAAAATACAAAAGCACCGCTAATATGAGAAATTAATTTACAAATACATTAGACATTTAAAGACACAACTTCAGTAAAAAAAAGATCTCAAGACTTGTTTGCAAATATTAATTAAGCAACACTTTGGCTTCATCACGCGATTTTTTTACTGGCATCATTTTTTTTGACGGTTATTGAGACACCGTGGAACCAGTGTTCAAATTTAAAAACTGTTTAGCGTGTAATAAAATAGATTTACACTCTGTTATTTTGTTGTGCAGAGATTCGCGTCACAGCTCATTTTGTTGAGAAACTTTGGACTCTAATATTTGATTGATAAATTTAAAATAAACGGTGAACATCTGTGGCAAACCAAAATTCTTAGAGTATGTCTTACCAATCATAATTAGGTCAGTGTGTGTAGATTATAGCCTAAACCCTTTCAGCTCTTTAGATAGAGGAGAGGAGACCGTACATAAGTCGGATACGGAATTTGCCTTTAATCTACGTAAAACTGAGCAACCTATTTTATTCCTGAAAATATTCGGACGAGCCAACAGCCCTCCAGAACCTGGCTCTACCGAATATTTTAAGTCAGATGATAAGTGATAACCACCGGTCATGGATATCGGCAATACCAGAGGCAACTGTGGTCAACTAATACCGAACACTACCACCACACGACACTACGCATCATTACCCTAGTTAGGTTAATGTTTGCCTTGCTTGGTAAAGTGACAAATCTTTTTGGCACCTTTCTTTGAAATCAATTTTTTGTAAATAGTTTAGTTTTAGCTGCATTGTACATATTTTAAGGCAGCATGAGGCTTATCTCTGGCCGTGGACGTCATAGAGCTGATGATATATTTGAAGTTATGTTTTAATATTGTAGGTGGTAGGAACCTATGGATAAGTGAATAGGAACTAATAATAATAAATTTCTTATTTTCTCCCATTACTTATTACTTGTTGTACCATTAATTCGGCTAATACAAACCTTGTTTGTGTTTTTCCAAAAGTTGTAAACAAAACTAATTACATACTAAGTTCCGCAAATTCTCTAGTTTGTGTAGTTTTGCTTCTTTTATTAAAGTGTTTGTTCGGTAATCTCTTCTTGGGTAAGTTAATTCACTGCGGTAAAACAATGAATGAATAATATGTATGTATTTACAAAAAAAAAATGTATTTAAGTAGTATATCAGTTGTTTAGTACCCATAATACAAGCAAATATAATTGCTTACTTTAGAACTAGATGGCGCTGTGTGAATGTGGTAAAATATTATTAAAAAAAAAAAAAGAAAATCAATAAGTCAATCTACCAGTTAAATAAAATAGCAAATTAATATCGCCAAGCTATATTACGATTCTAAGCATAATTATGTCGGGTAAAACAATTTATTATTTTAAAGACGTAACGTAAGCCCTGTAGCGCATGGTTTAATTAGACTCAGAAAAAGTCTTTGTGGGTCGTTCACAATTTACCTACGTTTGTCCTATGTGTGTATGGTTGTATGTACGAGTACCTTATGTTCAGCAAGCAGTGGCACACCACGGCCTCTAGACTGTTGGTATGGACTATGGAAGTGTTACTTAAGTATAAATTTGGCACACTTCACTTGACAAAGGTATCCAAAATGTTAAAAACTAGCGTAGCGTTATAGGTTGTGGATGTATTTCTTTTGAAATGTCAGATGAGAGATATTTTTTTTTGTAGGTAGTTTATTTTAAATTAATTAGGCGGTCAAAGAACTGTCTCCAATTTCAAGTAAACAATATTATATTGACAAAATATGTCAAATGTGTGGGTTGTAGATTTATGTTCATAACATACAAAGCTATGTGTATGTGTGTGTGATGTGTGTGTGACAGTACAACATTAATTATTCAATCTGAGATCTAAAATACTGTACAAAATACTAGCCACCACACCCGGCTTCTTTCTCTTTTTCAAATATATTACCTTTCCATAATATTAAATATCCGTAATATTATGTAATATTAAACAAATCTGCCTACCCCTTTGGGGGAAAAGGCGTGATGCTATGTTATGTGTACCTTTCCGGTGGATTTTTCAAAATAAAACCTCAAACAAGCCTTATCCGGACACAACAAAACAAACAAGCAAAATCGGTCGAGCCGTTTTAAGTGATGATTTTCGATATAAATATACTTATTATGTATGCGGCAATTAATTTTAATTTATAGTAATACTTACAAGAAGATATTTCTTTTAATTTTTCTTTGCGCTCGCAAGCAAAGTGATGACAATTTGGGCTTAGCTTTAAACTATCATCAGATTATACGTACGACATCACACCTGTCTCCCTGAGGTAGGTTAGCGCCAATTGTTACAATGCAAAACTGCCTTCGCTTCGTCTACATTCGAAAACGTAGAGAAGAGTCCCTTTTCAGGGTGGTTTAACTGTTCCACATTTGGTCAATAGTGAGCATTGTGGGCAGTCGGCACAGGCGCGGTGAGTATGAAGGTCCGTGATACAATGCGCCCGCGCTGGGGCCCCTGACCTTGCTCAGCGCACGCGGTTGCCCCCGCGCGTCGCCCGTTGCCTCCGCCGCGCCCCTCCAAAACACGCCACTTTGATTTCCACAAACTTTATGTAATCATCATAGTATTAGAAAAATATTAAGTAGTAGAAAGAGTAGACACTGTTAAGCAAAATCCTTATTTTTGACAAACATCTTTGAAGAAGGAGTCGTCCAAGTTTAAGGGTAAATAAGAAAGAAGTTGACAGCTTTAATAATAAAATATAAATTTTAATTTTTTTTAGTTTTGGATAGCCAATTTATCGAAGAAGGTATATAACATCACGCTACGGCGGAAGCGGAAACCCCGCGCGACTTGTACTAATTTACATAGAGGATTTCTTAGTGTCTAGTAAAGAACTCAACACGATTCAAACAAGAACAAACTCCAATTGTACAAAAATATTGTCAAAATGTTTATCTGTACATACTAATTAATGCTATTCAAGCTATAATTACTACGTCGCAATTCCATTCAAAACATTTAGCGTCCGTTTCATTTATAATAAAGTTAAACATTAGCAAATTCATCATGATGAAAAATATTTCTGACATGACTTAGATTCCTATCTATTGTAGGTAAACGTTGTGATAAGCACTCAGTAGCTTTGAATAAAGTATTAATTAGCTTTAACGCATAACTTGGAATTCCATCTTCAATGATATCAATCTATCATAATATACACACAGTAATCCAAGCGCGTACTTGGCCGTATAACTGGGAGTTGGCAGTTTGCCTGATTTATTCAAATAAACACGCTCCCAACATAAGTTTTGCAACACATACTGATAAACTACATGCTTTTCTAGAGTTATGTTAGATGAAAACTTAATTTCTGAAATAATGAGTGCTAAGTAAGCAAAATGTGGGGTTCCACTAGGTTCTATCTTAGGTCCACTTTTATTTAGCTTGCGAAATGCAAGTAATTAATATTCATTGTATTAGCATAATATCTATAATTATTTATCATCAAAGTGGCATTTTCAAAAACAATGTCTGTAATATCAGTTAAGACTTTTCATGAGTTCTTTTTTCAAGGGTCACTCACCGTTTTCTGACTTACAAGAGTCAAGAGGGATTGTACCGTCAAAAGTAGTTATATCAGGCTGCTTTTTTGTTCAAAATATTTACTTAAATTACACGCGTTGAATTTGATAGATAAGTAAGAAAACAATAATAATCTTGTTATGTTCCAAATTTAGTTTAATTGTGTAGGCATGGCTGTAATATTGAAACAGCATATCTTGTTGATAAAGGTGTTTAAATGGTACCGTTTATTTATCTGAGAGTAGCCTTAATAATTCTGCCTCAGCAGTATAGTGTTGTCACCAGAGTTCTTTGAAAATTCGCTGTGTCGGCAGTGGAGAAAGTTTTTAACAAAATTACAGACTTCTTTCTATATATATACTTCTTTAGGGCGGACAGCTATCAATAGAGATATTATCTCTTTAGAGATATTTGAAAAATATATCACAAATCCCTACAGAAAACATGCCAAATTCGAGAGAATCTCCCGAAAGCCGACGGATCGTAATTTTCTTTGTTATTTAATGGTAAATACCTAAATCCTACTGGTATATTATTGTTTGGTTGTCAGAATTCAATCCCATTAACATAATATAAGAGTTCTTTAACAGTTTGTAACACATTATATAATTAAGATTTAACAGAAATATAATAAAGTAGGTACCTAACATCTAAATTAGCAGGACTTTTTGATTGAAAAAAAATGCAGATGCAGAATTGCCGACGCTAAGACAGCAGCTGAATAGATCAATGGCAATGACTTTACTGCCAAAAGCGTTCTTAGTTCTAAAATAAATGAAGATGTGGCAGTTCTATCAACAGAAAAAAGAAGAGGTATGAAAAGCTCTGTACTATATAAACAAAATATCCCACATATTTCCTTTTTGAAAATTAGTTTTTGGTGTTACTTTTTCATTGTAGCAGTGAAGTTAAAGATAATAAACTGGATTTTCAGGGGTATTTTTCGTTACGAGTTTGACGTCTTCTTTTTTCTTTTAGACAAGAGAATTATTTTGCTGGATTTTGAGATTTGGGCAATTTCAGTATGTTAGTATACATCTTCTATTTGTATAGTTTTTAAAATTGTCATGGTTATTAAACTTAGTAGTATTATAATGTTCGGGATATTTGCTAAGTTCTTCTATTTGTTCTTTTTTCGATATTTTGGCTCCAAGAGTTTTGGTAATGTATCGTTCTATATTTATAGTAAATATAGTAACGATACATATTACGTATAAAACCTTGAAATATGATGATTTATCATCGTTAAAAAAAAAGTTAGTGTTATTTCCAAAGCATTAATGTAGTACCTATTTAGGTAATGTAATATCCTTATAAAAGCCCCGTAGAATAATCGTAATACCAATTATTATTCATAACTGAGAATATCTATGTAATTACGATTAAGCACCTACCCACATTTTATATTTCGTTATAAATTATTGTTTCATTTATGATTTAAACGTAAAAAGCTTTTCTTGGGAAGTCTTAATGGTCCTAAATTAAGGATAGATGAGACAAAGGGTAATAAATTGTTAAAATTATATCTGAATGAAGCAACAATTTCCATTTCTACGCCGATTTTGCTCAGTGGAACTTTTGTTGCTAATAGGCAATTTGATGTTTTTTACAAATTAAGGTGAGTTACCGAAGATTCAAACTTGATGATGATAGGTCGCCTATTTATGTAGATACGAAGTAATTACGGGCTCTACAGGTCCGAACGCCACCACAGCAGAAACAGATAGAGAACAGATGTCATAAATGTAGAAACCACAAGAGCGGCGAGCGCAATACAATAACATTGCACATATTCATCACATCACTTCCTTTCTCGTCTCATTAATATAAATGTGAGAATTATGACAAGAATTATAATTTGCCTCTTTGCTTCAATGAATCCATCAATAGAGTAATAATCATAATAAAACAAACACGCTATTCTAATTAATATCTAAATTCGCGTTGAAGAAAAATATACAATTACGATTAGTTAACTAATTAAATAAAATCCGTGTAGTGGTGCATTAAGAATAGATAATTCGTTGGGTGTCGTAAGACAAAGGAACCTTATGCAGACAAGAACACTGCGAGAAAAGGAAAATTCGAAACAACACCTATACCAATCCGTCTGACCAGCGTGGTATAGTAGGCTAAATTCCCTCTACAATCTTTGGAGGAGACCCGTGCCCAGCAGTGGGACGTTTATGGGTTGAAATGATGATGAACAAATTAGTTACTGGTAAAGAACCGATCGTTGATACCTGTGAATCAGCTACGACAATCACGCAGTTTTTTGTGAGCATATTGTAAAAAGTTGTGGCCTCCCGTGCTCTAAACGATTCGAATTACTATCGGCAATTAATCACATCATTATTGTAACTGATTTAAAATCTTATTGATATGTATAACTATGTTCTATATTACTTTTTTATTGCGTACGCAGTTAAGTACTTCATAAGCGCCTGTATGTTAGAAGTATGACTTTTACGTTACCATTTTATTTAAATTAATCTCTTGGCTGAAAGCCTTAAATATATACAAATTGTTTCCAATTAGAATGTTACATAGTGCGATTCTCACGAATATTAGTCAGAAAATAACCTAGGCCATTTCTATTCCACTTTCCAATAAAAGCGAAGCGGTGTTAAAATTATATCTAATAACTTCTCCTTTGATGATTTTTGAAAGAATGTCAACCTAAAATTTCATGGAATAACTTTACCGTGTTGTAGCCAGTTTGGAAGCTATTTTTACATAAAACGACGACGTCTAATAACATAAAATCAAAGCACCTAAAGAATATTCAAGATCGTAATACCGTTTTATCAAAAAACATGAAAGCCTATCATCTAATAATAGCATCTTCTTTAGGTCAAATCGATATAGATAGAATTAAGTCGACGGAATTGCTTCATGAAAATCTTTATTTACTCAATGTGCTTGCCATTTCGTTGGTTAGTTCAGATATATGTTCATTAGCCTGAAAGAATACCGGTAACGTTTAAAATATTTAGAGGTTTCTTCTGAAATTTGAAATTCTAATACCTGTGGGAAAATGATGTCCGGTGTGTAGATACAGCAGTTTTTGAGACTATTTCTGATTGTTATGGCCAGTTTTACTTAAAATTCGGAGGCTCTAAAGATACTGACTACCTCTCAAAATATGAGAGGAGCCTATCAAAATACAGTATACTCTTTCTAACCTTTTAGTAAATGTGATAATTCGAAAATACTTGTTGTCTCTGAGTTAGCAGATATAATAATTATATTAGGTAATAAATATTATTAGGTACTACCCACGAATTCTACATTTCTTCTCCCTATCTATCCTACAAAAACTTCTGTGTATTCAATTGCTCACACAGTTGGACGTGTTTGATGAAGTTTGCCTTAACTGTATGAAAAGAGACATATTATTAGGTCCAATTTTCCAAATGTACAGCCTTTAAGAAAGCCAGACTAGACTGAAATTAGGCTTAAGTACTATACTTATTATATTATGGCATAATTGCCATAATTTAATATGCCACACAAATTAGAATAGAACCAAGGTGAATGTAATCATTTACCTTGATTTTGCGAAAATTTTAGTCGATAGTCAGGAGTTTGCAGCCTGATTATTTAAAGTTTGTAAGGGACTATGTACCTACATTTTTGAATAATATTCTAGTATGCATAAATGTAGGTACATAGTCGCTCCACAATGTTTGGAGGAGATCCGTGTCCAGCAGTGGGACGTTAATGGGCTGTAAATGATGATGAATGATGAATATTATGCAGTAAAACATGATGTATCTACTCTATACAAGTAAGTGGTATAGCAACATCCTGTCGCCATATATAAGGGCAAAGAATAGTTCTCTATTCCGACAGACTAGAGATAGCTACTAATACAATGCATCCTTAGTTATTGCAATAATGATATCGTAAATATTGATAGGTATGATTACTGCACACGCATTGAAAACAATGAGATATCGTTCGACGTTCATTCATATTTATTGACGATAATTTTATTGCTGTACTTTTCTTGTCTTACTGATTAAATTGAAACTGCAGGGATAATACAGTGAGCTTCCATTAGTTTCTTTACTGAATAATTACAGAAACGTATTAGACCAATATCTGATAATTAAAAGTCTTGCTATTATTATAATGTAAATTTGCTGACACATTTTTTTTTGGCTTTGTATGACGTTCATAAGTTTCATGTATTTGATCTACCTAGGTATATGAAATAAAGATTATGACTATTGTGAAAGTTTTGATGAAGTTTTGATGGATATTTGTACTCAATCACTTATATTTGACCTAAGTTTAGCTATACTACAGTACAGCATGTGCTTAATATTATTTTTATTATCGTAATATTTTTATCTGACATATCAAAGAACGATAATAGAAAACATCTTAAGCCTAGAAGTAAATTAGAGCATTCATAAGAAGGTCAAAATATAACAAATATGATCCACAGGATCATATTTTTGACGCAGCAGCGAATGTTGCGTACTCGCCCTGATGATGGTTCCCTAAAGGAACCGAAACTTGGTTGGCAGTCTGGACTTTCTTACGTGAGTGACCCGTAATCATTATATTTAATATATTTGTTTTTCTATATTTTCGCCATCCTTAATTTCTTACTTCTGTATAGCGACTATTCACAAACCTTGACATTAACATATTGGGTTACTTTTTATCGAGCTATTCATAAGTTAATACCCTCCTATTCTTCTCGGCTAGACGTATTGATAGACAGAAAGATAATCTTTATCTAACAATAGTAATTTGTTTGCAAACCCGAAGTATATAGGTTCCTAATTGGTAGACTTTCTTTATTATGTCAATACGAATTAGTTTTGGTCGGTGGATTTCGACTGGTTTATTACTTTTTTGTGGGTAAAGGATATTAGTTCTGAGAGATAGATATTTTATTTGATTAACTGATGTATAATTAATACTGTGGTGGTTAAGGATGATGGCTCGTTATTATTAAGCCATATAACTCCATGGAAATATCCATGACTGTCAATTCAACTAAACCACATTGGTACAGCTTTTATGGATTATGGTTAAACAACTCTTTTGATCTTTAAAATATATACAGCAGTCGATAGACGCCTACAACTTATGATGATGAGGAAATCTTCTCCAAAAGTGGACTTAAAACGGGTTATTTTTTGGCTCATTATTCAATACGGCAATAAGTTTCCTGAGGTCCTAAAATATTAGGATATGGTACATTAATTTTATAATTGCCGTGATTATCCCTAAACATTAAAATTAAAAACATTACATTTCTCATACGTAAACTTTAGAATCATTATCTAATGTTTTGGCTCATAGTGCTTATATGATCACGGCTCTTTCTCAACATAGGGGTAGGCAGAGACAATTTCCTTCCACCTTCTTCACCTGGATTCTGACACACATACATACATAACATAGCATCACGCCTTTTTCCCCGAAGGGGTAGGCAGAAGTGTTTCACACCCACATTTCGCCAGCTATGTTTGGTTCCATGAAATAGGGGGCGAGCCTATTGTCATCAACCGGGAACATTTGTTTACCAAACTCCGGGAAAATCTCAATAATGGAATTTCATGATAGAAAAACCTAATACCATTTTCACCCGACCCAGGAATCGAACCCGGGACCTCTTGCACAGCAGTCGTATACAATTTCCGCTGCGCCACCGAGGCAGTTTACACACATCTTTTGCTTCTTCAACATTCATATATATTTTTATACATTCTCGCCGGTTTAGGGTACCCTGATCTGGGCTTCCTTTAGAACGTTCCCGATTTGATCATGAAACGTTCTTCCATTCTTTTGGCTCATTCCTCTAACTAATTGGACAATCCAAGAGCAGACAAAATAAATTTAATCGTTGCTTATATAGGACCTTCCGCCCTAGCCTTATAGGAATTTCCGTTACATCAAAACTACATTCAGTGTAAACCAATAATGAATGAACCAATAATGAAATGAACTGAGGAAACGCCTTTTAGAAGACAAATCTTCAGATTACTTGCCTATGTGGTGAACTGGTAACTTCACAATCCTTCACAAAGTTACCTTTCTTAAGACACGTTTAAGTTAAAGGTATATTTGAGAAATGTTTGAAAACATCGAAAATTAATGAACAACTTTGAGATAAAGACAAAGGTTCCAACTTGTATCTACAATACACAAAACCTTTAATGTCTCCATTTAAGTTCAAACACTTTAAGCATTTCATTCGACAAATTCTAATTGCGTATTTTAATAATAAGACGAACTTAACTGTACTTTGGAATCATCCGAGACCTTAGCCTAAGTAACTCTAAGCTAGAATTGTTTCCTGTACAAATCCACGTCCCAAGCTGCCCAGTAAGATTAACTCTGAAGGATTAGGTACTATTTCTGTTGATAATTAAGTTTTGCGAGTTTGAAATTTAAGGAAAGTTAGTAATTAACGTTATAAATTAAAACGTTCTCAATTAAGAACCTATATAGGCATATATTTCATGAAAAGTTTATTATTAATAATATGTATTTTTGGAAGAGTTAACTTCTGGTACCTACATTGGCATTACAAATGGCGAAAATTTCTCATTTTAATTAGTATTTTCGGTGATATATTCTTATTAACTGTGTTAAACAGAGCTTCCGAGTTCAACTCCGGTCTAAGTCTAATATTAGGTTTCTCTCTCAAAAGTTCTCAAAAGATTCACAGAAGATATTACGATGTAATCAAAAATCTTGTTGAAAAATTTTTACTTTTGGGACTTCTGCTAACTCCTTCTGAGTATGTCCACGTGATGCATGAGTCAGGAAGAATCCGTCTTCTTTAATCTTCAAACGCTCCGTTAAAACTTCGAGAGACTACGGATTCCACTACAAACTTTGTCGTAGCGTAATTCCTTTGTAATTATCTTCAAAGCTTCGGCAACAAATTAAGTTTAGGACATTAAAGCCCTTAAGGTCAATGAATTGTCCTTTGACATTGTTCCGTCTAATTAACGAGACCTTTGGTTATGCAAAGGATGTCAATGAATAACATCTGCTGTGTGGTTACAAAATGTTATGTCATCAATTAGGTTTTATTTCATCCAGGGACCCCTTGTTTATGTTCATTTGGGTATAATTGAAAAACTTTCTTTACTTTTCACTTTATTTATTTAGGTTAGCGTTTATTTTTTGAGCCGCAAAAAATGTGCGTACATAATTGTGTTTTGTATTTTTAAGCTTATTTGTTAACTCAATGTTTAATTGTTGTAATTCAGGAGTTTAATATTTCTGGATGATTCCAAAAAACTTGTCTCAAAATCTAAGGCCAATATAGAGCTTCCACCTTAGAATTTAAGCATAAACCATCTGGAGTTGGTTTGCAATGTATTTTTCTTTAGTCTTGAGAAGGAATTTTTTTCTCTCCAAAAACAGCATTAAAAAAATAAGCTCTCTTTGTTAATGTACATTCACTATAAAGGTAGTCCATACAAACGCAAGGGGAACAGAACATCCTAACTCTATAACATGATAGGAGTCTTGAAGCTTTTACAGCAAACGATGTATTCGTTTATTGATACTTTAACTAAGAACAACAGAATCAGGTACTAAACTTTTTGAAAAGCTTAATCATATAAAGAAGCAATTGTACCCAAATAAAAACAAATACCAATAATTTGTGAGTAGTTATTTAATGTTCACGTTCCTGGTATTATGAGAAAGAAAACAATGAATCTTATTAAGGGCAGTGATGTCAGTATTCTGTTGAGAAAATTTAACGGTTTGAACGAGCTGTACACATGTGAGGCTTCTAAATTAATCTCCTTCAGAGGAAAAGTTGTAAAATGTTCCAATAAGAATCAACTTGGTTAAAAGTTTTATTTTCTACATACACATACATTTAACTGCGTCGAAATAAAACGATCCTCAACACTCATTCATGCTTGTGTTGGTGACCCAATGACCAATGTCAGGCTACGCTACACACATCAACGTGCTGTCCTTGAGTTTGAATTGTAAGAAAATTGGAAAGCTAAGTATTTCAACGCGAATTCCAATAACTCGGCCACAAAGCGATAAATTTTAAGTTACTATTTACTTTTGTTCTTTGGTAAACATCACACAAACTTTGTGGAAACGTAGAATAAAAGTGAATGGGATTCTTCAAGACTTAACTGCGAGAGTTCGTAACAATAAATAAAGGATCTATGTACCTAAAGTGAATACACACAAGTAACAGTAAACTCAGACGATATTCGCTAAAACAAGAAAGACACCGTCTGAAAACAAGTTGTATCGATTACCTTGGCTTGAAGTTGTTTATTGGGGCCCATATCTGCAGATTCTTTAATTATCTAGACTTACTTGACGGACCAAAAACATGTAGATACGAGTAGGCTGTGAGTTAGGCCGGTGTTTGACCCGCCGTAGGCGACGCAAACAAGCCGGGCGCATGCGCCGGCCGCGCCGTAAACAGCGGCTCGCTCCCGGCCGAAAACACGTGGACTCTACAACAACCATCACAATCGACACATATAAATAACAAACCGTCGGCGGCCGCCGCGATCACACCCAGCACCAACACTCGTAGTAATGTGACCGCCATAAAAACACAAGCATTTGCACAACACTCGGAATTTTTCGATTAGCGGGCTGCGTGGAGACGTACAGCGCAGCCCGCTGCCTCCGGCGCACTGACGCTCCGGCCCGCGGCACCGCCCCCCGCACGGGCCCGCTCGCCCCTTGTCCCCGCACCGCCTCAGCAGAACCTTGTCCATTCAACGCATTTCTGTCATAAGCAAATCGATAATGGCATTATACTTCCGCTTTGAAGCACGCGCGCTGCATCCAAACTATGTCACGAGATGTATACATCGGCGGGCGTGCGCGCGTCGCACTGCACTCTCAAACTATACGCCGAACAGTGGACACTACACAAACGTCAGAATACACTGAAAGAGACGCTTCGAAGTTTGTAATTATTTGTTTTGAGTTGTTGCTCAAAAATATTTGCTATCGTAACGTAAACACGTGTTTAGTTAGGCAATATGTAAAATAACGTAGTGTTTTGATATGTAATAGTGTCACGGTAGGAATTCATTATTGTGCAGTATTGCGGCGACGACGACGACGTTGGTGAACGGCGGCCAGTGTCAACAATAATATGTTAGGTTAGGTTAGTTACAGTTGTGCATTCTGACATCATCACACCAACGCAACGCCCGTCACTGCACGCCGCCGGCTCAGGATTGCGTCACTCAAATAATACTATAGATAACTAAGTAGGTATTATTAGAAAAATAAAAAAAACATATTGCTTACCGTACTGAAAAATATTTATAACCATGTTGATATTATGGTAGCAGAAGTATTCACCAGAAGTTCATTGCACATTATTTTTCCCGCGCGATTTTCGTGCGTGCGTAATTGTGTAGGTATGTTGTATTAATTTGTGAAGCGTACGTCGTATCAATGCAAAAGGTGAGCTATAAAAGTTAAAAGCAAAGCAACTCCTACTGTAAACAAAATTAGCTTGCATCTACAAAAGCATATAGCTACTAAAATAACTACAGATTTAAGGACCTATAATCAAATTCTGAATGGATGACAAGTAGGTTAGTATACACAATGTCATGGATGGCGAGAATAATAAAATAATAAAATTATTATGCGACTAACACTTTAGTAATACCTTCCTTCCACATACCTACTAAAAATCAATAATACCTATAGAATAGGCACGCACTGTAATTAAATAGTCTTGTTTTGTTTAAGTTAACGGCACGGCGCGCGCGGAATTAACTGACAACCGAGAAATAAAAATAATCACTTGACAGTTGACACTAATGACGGCTACGTATATTAGTTGCTTTGTTTCGATTTATGCATTAAAATTTGGTCTGGTAATCTAATTTAAATAATTTGAAAATATTTTTAACACAAATTATTATAAAACTTATGAAATATTATTTAATTATCTTACACACTTTAGTTGAGTTTTCAGTAAGTATCGTGAAGTTACATAAAATTGGAACAAATTCATTCTGTAAAATGACTTGTGGATACTTCTATATCATAAAAAGCGTTAATTACCAATGATTTACTCCTGTAAAGTTTTTGACCATATTCAATATGGAGTCTGTCTGAGAACATAATAATGTAACGAGTTTCAGGCACATAATAATAATAATTTAAACTTACTTATTTTATTTTAGAGGCAAGTAAGTGTTCACTGCGTCTTCACTGTTGCGGGCGGCCGTTGGTTGCAGGCGGCACAGGACCGTTCGCAGTGGCGTAAATTAGGTGAGGCCTATGTTCAGCAGTGGACGTCGTTGGGCTGATATGATGATGATGATGAAGTGTTCACTCTTCTTTTCCTCCCAATCCCTCATTCTTTCGAAAGTCTTCCCTCGTGACATCAGGATGTCCACTAATCGTTAGGCGTTTGGTGAATCCCGATTATGTAACTTTTGCATATCGAATAATTTAGAACACATGACGGGATTAATTAACAACTCTTTTTAAATAGCCACTTTAAATAATGTTAACGTGATAAATAGCTTAAGATAAACAAGATGTTATTTATCTTAGATTCACTGTAAGAAGAGAATTCACGAACTTTGTATCTACGAGTATGTAGGTACATACTTTGACTCTATGCATCAACCAATCGTCAACCAGGAGAAACTGCCTAAATCCTTTATATTATTACAAAAATTAAAACAACAAAATCTCTATGAAGTAAATAAATTACAAAATAAATATGTACCTACCACCTACTCTATTTTATTAAAGCTAACTTAATTATAATCTAGATATTAAATATTTTCCCTGTTTTCATTAGAAATATGAACTTATTCAGAATTAGTAAACAATCACAATTATATTTAATTAAACAAACAGGACTAAATATAAAAACAGATTATGTATTTACAAGGAAAAAGAGAATTTAACTTATTGTTTCGTTGTGATTAGTTGTAGGTAGTGTTGAAAAGGAAATTAATTAAAATACTTAATTATTTTGGTACTGAGATTATAGCGAATTTAACCGTTAAGTTGAACACAATATTTGAAATAAATATTGTTACTCTCGAATTAATCAACCCATGTTACGCTATTATTGCTAAACTTCTTTTTCGAGAGGGAAAACTCACTAGGTACGCATACCGCTCTATGTGGGGACAGAAGATGGTTATGTGGCTCTCAGAGAGTTTACCCGAAGAACTTACAAACGTAAAGTGCGAACAAATAATTGTTCTGAATCTGGGTTCGATTCCCACACGACACAATTATTTGTGTTATTCAGATAATGTTTGGATACCTACCCAAATCATAAGCTGTAAAAACCTCCCCCTGAAATTCATTCAATCATTAATCAAAACTTAATTCAAAAGCCACCTTATCAAATTAATTGCCATCACTAATTCGCCGCTATCACTGCATCGAAAGGATTAAGTTACTAATATGAATATTATGGCCTCAAACGAGTACAAAATGACATGGCTTCATGCGACGGATTCAATTTTATTTTCCGTGCGTTGGATATATTTCAATGGATCCTTTTACTTTCGATACCGGTTTGTTGTTAATTTATTCATTTATGTCACAAAGTAGTAATACCTACATGAATATCATCGGCTTTGTTTATGAAATATTGTCAAGTTTAATATGTAAGTGTGAGTCTGCTTTTATTTCCCTTCTGTTGTTTTCTTTTATATAAGCAGACTGGCGGATCCTATCTGTTAAACTATCCGAAACTATCTCGTTAAACCCCACAGTGTATTATTTCACCTCAATTGGGACACTACTTAACTACTACAGTGGCTATGGGAACGCATTCGTCAATTGACGCCACCCCATCGAATTTGGGCTCATTTGACTTGCCTTGACAAGTTGTTTGCAAAAATAAAAAAGTTTAAGACATTTGTTCTTATAGTTTAAGTCGGGATACCGACCGAGTTGGTGCGTTGTTCAGCTAGATGACGAGGAGAGTAGAGACACTATTTCCTAAATAGTTATGAAGTGTAATGAGCTTAAATCAAAGAATTATCAGCCACTTATCTGCCATGAAAAAAGAAAATAAATGACTACTCTCACTACGGCCGCCCACCGCGAGCGTTTATCATAAAAACGAGCTGACATCATATTAATTTGTATAGGTATTTATAATAACTGTTTCTATCTAATAAAAAATGTTATACAAAAAAAAATAAAAACAATTCATCATCATCATTTCAACTCATAAACCCACTGCTGGGCACGGGTGTCCTCCAAAGATTTTGGAGGGAATTCGACTTAATACATCACGTTGACCAGACGGGTTGGTACCTATAGGGTTTTGTTTCGATACTTAGATAATAATTATTTAAATATGCCATATTTCGGTGTGCACAAGCAAAAAAATTACTCGGCAATCCTGAGAACGGTAGTGCAATGTGTTGGTTTTATATTTTTCATAGTAAAATAGGTACTTCTCTACCGTGGCAAAAATATTATTGAGTAATGTCCTCTATTACACAAAAAACAATAATTACAAAGTGACATTTATTAATTACGGTAACCTGTCCTGAATCCAATTCCGCTCGTAAAATATCTTACCCTGCAGTTGCATTTATTATTTTGACAAAAATCGACTTTGTATAATATAACCTATAAACAAAACTAATATTGTTTGCTTATCTTATTTCTTATACATTTGGTGAAAGGGTTTGGGCGTTTAATCTCAGAAACGCAAAATGACAGATTAGCGAATTGACAGAAACGCATAATGCCAGGTGTCGCAAAATGACTGAATCTGATAATGACAGATTCGCGGAATGACAGATTCGCAGAATGACAGATCAATTTCGAATTAAATAAAAATCATCAAGTGATTATTAACCAAATTCTTTATTTGTTAGTATAAATCAACATAATTTTCAAAAATTGAATCACCAATAACAGATTGTAAGGGTCTCCCTTAAAAAATCGTCCAAACAGTACCTAGATACTTATGTCGTCATCAGATATACTTATACAGATTATTTTAATATTTTTTTTTATAAATTGTTTTGGTGTTATTTTATTTCTTTACAGTGTATAAAAGCTAAACCAAATTATGTCGCCTTAGTTAACCTTGCGAAAATATTTTTTTTTATAAATTGTTTTGGTGTTATTTTATTTTCTTTATAGTGTATAAAAGCTAAACCAAAGTGAAAAATAAAACATAGAAAGAAAAATAATGGTTAAATCACTCGTAAACTAAGATCTGGCATTTTGTGCATCTGTCATATTGCGAATCTGTCTTTTTGCGTTTCTGACCATTTGCGACTAAGTGCCAACATTTGGCATTCTGCGAATCTGTCATTTTGTGTTTCTGTCATTATACGCCCAAACCGAAAAAGTTATCATTTTGGTGGATAGTAAGTTTTAGTAGAGCAACTTCGTCAAAATTGCGTTCTTGCGCCCCCCGTGCCTTTCCTCACTTCAAATCAGTCCGCCTCTGTTCGTTGGAGCGCACGCACGCGCCAACAACAGAGGCGGATTCCCGCCAAAATGTAAATATATATCATTTCAGTGGGGAAAAATATAGTTTCATTTCTGTGGCAATCAAAATTGTGTTTTAAATTCGAGGCGAAATTTTAATTTCGGTGGACGATTTATCATTTCAGTGGACTCCCAAAAATTCAACCATAAATATTTCAGTAAGTTTTGATGTTACTTGATGTCCACTCACGCATGTTACAAATAAGGTTATAGTTTCTTTTTTTGGTACTAAATATAATTATGTAAAAAGCATATTATAAAAAAATCTCAACGATATGATACAAAAACCATTACCACCCATTTATTGGTTATAGATTATCGTACTCAACTAATTCTTTAACGGTATTTCTGTATCGTGCAAGTATGTATATACCAAGGTATTTTTGTTTAGAGCTGCTGATAAAAAAGGCAATTCTATTGTAAATACACACTTTTAAAGTAAGCACTGAGTAGGTATATATAAATCTTCAACTCGGCCAGGTAACGTCTGGATACACTCCGTCCGAAGCACGACAGTCTGTCGGATTGTTTCCGGCCCGGAAATGGCGGCATAACGCAAGAGGCCTGTTTCTCTCAGTGATTCATACATCAATCAATAGTAAGTAGTTATCCACGCCACGGACCGGTTAGCAGCCGATTTTAAATATGACTGTACAAGATGGCATTTAGTGATCATTGCGGACGTTTTCCCGTGGTCTGACTAATTAAAAATCACTAGTTCATGGGTCCACGGGAAATTAATTAGATAGGTACACCTTCGCAATTTATTACATAAAATAAGTATAATTTTAGTTCAAATTACCAATGGAACAATTGGTAAAATATATTAGATCCAGCCGGACTACGGACTTAATACATTTTCCGTAGACTAACACAATTAAAAAGAGGTAGCCTACAGCGTTCCTTTACCGTTAGCAGTTGGTAAGTGCATATAAATTCCACAAAGTGAACATACACATTGGTACTGCCGGAATCGAACTCAGAAATCGAAACTTATTTGATATAATCATGATGAATAAAACAAAGATGGAAGAAATACAATTTTATTGACATAAACTTAATTATACTTCTGACAAAATATCAACATTCCTAGTCTATACCTATAAATTGACAAGAAGTAAATTAAATCGAGTCTTAGGAACACACTTAACTAATAAATCTGTGTACTGGCAGAATTTCATTTATTTTAACATTAAATTTCGTCAGTATCATTGCGCCCTGCAAATAGGCATCAAGCCAGCCGTAAGTCCTACCTTACTGGCGACTGTTGTTAATTAAAATACTAAACTTATATTATGTATTACAAATACCTTATGAATATGTATATACCTACTACAAATAAAAATTAACACAATAATTTGATTTTACTTATACATACTTTAAACGTAATAAATCAAAAAGACATTGTTGTTATAGCATTATAGAAATTATCAATATAAATTTCAATGAAATATATTGCAGACTCTATTAGATCTTTTTATTATTTGTGGAAGCGAGAAAGCAATAAATTTATCAACTCACTAGAGTGTATTATATCATAAACTGATTAAATCACCAAGTTATCAAATGAAAATGCGTAATATGCGGTTCACAATAAATTGACGGCGCCATTTTTGTTCGTAATGCAAGTCAATTTCATTGTGTACGGCGTGCAAAATAAAACGAGGTAGCTATTTCATTTTTATGAGTACATACAAACATATTATTAGTATAGTCGACCATATATTATATTCGCTTTATCACTTTTAACATCAATCATCAAAATTAAAATTCAATAAGACTCATATTAATGTTGACGTAAAAATCTTTTGAACTTTCGCGACTTGTTCACATATTTAAGTGTTATAAAACGGGTCTACGTCACGTATTTACTATTACTTATAATATAACTAGCTGACCCGGCGTACTTCGTACCGCCATAAATAAAAAAAATCATTATAAAAAAAAAAGCGCGCGGATCCTAGGTCTATGGTATTTGTATTCTGCTACTAATACTACCTTGATACTGCAATGTATGTAGGGTAACTGATCCAAATGCTAGCACTGCACCAAATAATCAGCACTCCGAATAAATAGTAAAATTATAAGGATTTCACTAATTAATTTGGGTTACTACTTTAAAAAATAAATAAATGGATGTTTTTGGAATCCTACTACTGGAAACTCTATACTTTCCGACTTCACAATGGCGAAAATTTTGTAAAGAAACGTTTGTGTCCTGCAGTTCGTCCTATTTTTGCCTGTTCTTAGTGGTCGAAGGTAAGTTCACATGTTTACATTTTATACTATATTAGATGTTTTAGATATTTTATACTGAAACTTTAGATTTTTCTGATTTCTTAGATAGTTTATGAGGATAGTATGAAAAGAAAAATTTGAGGTTATAGTGAAATAGTGTTAAAAAATGGGGTGCTGATATATGGATCGAATATTTTGCTAATTCCAAATTATCAGCACTGGTGTTGATAAATGGAAAATAGTATGTAAATACTTATTCAATATTTTTAATTGTAAACCGTGTTTATTAGATTCATAGAATTCAATTTTTTTAGTAAAAGTATAATACATTTTCCATTTGTCATAATTTGTAATAATTGGATAAAAAGCATGCTGATAATTTGGTTCTCCTTTTCCTTTTTTCAGACCCACCTACCATGAAACCAAAGAAAGTAAATATGCCAAATAAAAGAAAAAATACTGCATTTCATATGTCTTGATAGTCAACAATATTTATTAACTCCAGTCAAATTACAGGACGTATTGGTTACCGAAAAAATGCCTGAACGAAAAAGTGTTAAAAATGTCGAGAGATCATCGTTCGTTCTTACATCAGCTGAATGGCAGAAGACTGAAAACGACAAATTAAAACCTAAACAACTTAAAGAAGAAGAACAGGTGACTCGTAAGAAGAACAGATTACTGAAACAAGAAGAAAAAAATAACGCGAATGTAGAAACCACTAGAAATAAATATATATTATAAAATTTTCTTACTGCCAAATGTTTTTTAAATTTTTTCACAAAATCGCTCGTTGTGGCGGAAATTAGGTGAGGCCTATGTTCAACAGCGGACGTCATTGGGCTGATATGATGATGATGATGAAATGTTTGTACTTACCTATCTAGGTACTAGTAATACCTACCTACCATATTATTAAGTAAGACAGTTTCTAATGAGATTGAACTAAATTAGGTACCTACATGAAAAAATGAACTTTGTTAAGTTTATAAATACTATTAGATTAGAAGTAAAATATTTTTTCTATCCTCAGTCACATATTACCTACCCCTAGTCAATAAAAGAGATAATAACCTAATAACATTTTTTTATTTCATATAATTTCAATACCACCCTCACAGTGCTGTTAATTGGCTCAGCCTATGCTAGTAATTGGTGGTCATGGTGCTAGTAAATGGTGAGATGGTCATTTTTTACTCTTGCCTATCTAAAAAAGAAATTGGATGAAGATAAACATGTTTTTTTTTAATAATCATCTTACTGATTTAATATTGAAACTAGAAAACTCGTCATAACGGGTGGAACAGTATTTTTCAATGTGATAAACGGGTTTAAATTAGGACTAATTCTTAAAGTGCTGATAATTGGATCAGTGCCCCTATTTACTTTTCTACGAAAAATATTTTATTTCATATTTTACAATATCCACAATTGTTTTATTTTTATTAGTTTGTGACTTTAGCGACCATAAATACATACAATGATAATTCACTGTCAAATGTCAAATTTTAGACCGAAAATTAATGGCGCGAATACATAAAAATGGCGCGCGGATCCTAGGTCTATGGTATTTGTATTCTGCTACTATACTACTGCAATATATGTATTTACTTTTCTACAAAAAATATTTTATTTCATATTTTACTTTATTTGATAATTTTACTACACAATTGTCATAATATATTCTTTGAATTTACTGGTGAATAATTAGTAATATATTCAAGTAATGAGGTTGTATAGTAAGCAAAAAGAAAAAAGAGATCTTTGATTTCTTTTTAATCTGTCATACTGAATTGTCATTAGGGCTGACGTTGATAAATATAGTAATATACATATACAAAGTTGAAAGGATGAATGTTTGTTTGTATATTTGATAATTTTAACCAAAAAGACACGGGATGGATGTTTACAAAGATAAGTACTATTCTAATCAATCACGTAAATATTTGTTATGTTTAATCTGAAGTAATTATCTGTGCTTAGAAAATATTGGCCGAAATTTCCCCTATAAAAGTGAAAAGTTGCTGTGGTCACAGGAACAAAATAACAGGTAAGCGAAGTCACGGGTGACACACAGTATTGTTATAAGATTTTTGGGATTATATACATTTCATTTAATATCGTAATAACTTTTAAACTATTTGTCGAAATAACTTAGTGTAAACGACAAAAAATATCTACATTAAATGACAAAAGTTATAAAGGTATTTACATTCCTAGGAATTAGTTTAATACAATGAAATTTTTCACTTTAAATGCAGTATCCGATTTAAATGTATTTCTGGCTCACTATTCTCTCTGTATCGACTTCCACATAAAAGATAGGCATATGCTGTCGCGGACTTTTTTTTATAACTATTTAAGAGTAACAATTCCTCCATACATTGTCCTCATGTAAAACTAACGGTTTAGGTAGAGGAAGCAGAAATAGCTATAAAATGGCAGATTTTTCTCCGACTTACTTTACATTTGTTCTCATGGTTTAGCCAATTTACGCGATATCTGTATAAAATATAGCCTATATGTTATTCTGATGTATAAGGTACATTACTGCAAAGTTTCATTGAAATATATTCAGTGGTTTTTTCGTTTACTGGTAACAAACATCCAAACATCCAAACATTCTTACAAACTTTCGCATTTATAATATTAGTAGGATACATGATCTAGACCCGTTCTATAATAATTTAATAATGTTGACGTATCGCATTGATGACAACTGTCATTTGCAAGCAAAAATAGACATTATTGTTTAGTGATATGCAAATGATATTTACTGTAAGGGTGGTAAAACATTTTTATAACATATTTGCTCGTAAAGGGTCTCTTATTTCACCAATTACAGTGTTGTAATGTATCTCATTACGCACTAGTGCGGTAATGTAAAGTAAATTGCACGGCTTCTCATGCTCACATACTAATAATCAAGGGGCTCCGTAAGTAACGAACGGTAATTTTTTTAAATCTTAGCAAAGAGTTTTTATGTCAAAAAAGTGGTCAACATTTTATGAATAAAATTAATTAACTTTGGTCGATAAAATAATTATGATATAATTATATAAAATAAACATTTAATTCTTTAATTTAATTAATTTAGACCATAAATTACAACCATTTATCTGTACTAAAACACAAAAATATTAATTTACTTTATTAGTAATACTGGCTGTTTTTGTGTTTTTGCCTTAAAAAAAAAGCGCTGATGCGCGCGCATCGATAAATTGTGACAAGTAAAAATAATTCCGCGCGCTATTTCTTTTCGCTGTATTTGTTTTTTTCTAAGAAAGTCCGAATTTTATTTATTTCCTCGCAAATATGTTATAAAACGTCGTATGACACACGTGCGGTTTGATAATTACAGCCTCTGCTTTCTTGTAGCCCTCGCCTGCAGCTCGGGCTAGCAATATCGCCTCGGCTGTAATTATCAACTTACCGCACTTGTATCATAATGTACTATTATTGTCGACTATACATACATAATTTTAAATATTTATTTTCACTAATTCAAAAGTTTATCTATTCCAATTAATAAAATTTTTGCACCTTTAAACATATATTAAAAGACAAAAAGTCAAGGCCATTATTTACGTTTTAGGGACACATAATCCTACACTAAATTTTCACACTCCAAAGGCTGCGGCAGAACCGAAGCAACTTGATAACTTCGCATTAATATCTAAGCCTGCACGTCTTGTAGCTTAGTAATATTGTTAAAAAGGTACTTTATTAGTTTGCCAAAGCCTTTCAAAAAAGTTGATACCCATGACAGTGAAAGAATATAATTAAAAAGTACAATTTCGACCAAATGCCAGTTGTAATAAAAAGGCAATGATATTTTTTGTCACTTCGATTTATAAAATGTAATCCTAACTGCTAAGTGTATATATTTATGGTAAAGGTGTCTGTGAATGGCTCCCTACAATATAATTTTCTCACTATCTAGTACATTGTGGACCAAGATCCCAACACCCCCAGACCTACGTACTTTAAGCATTGAGCATATTATACATACTTGTTAGTTTTGCAGGCCAATTGCAGAAATCAGGTGTTAAAGTGTTGCAGTGCTGATTTTTATGTATGTATAAGAGAATATTGTTAAAAATTAACATAATATTACAAATAAGTAAGGTCTGGGGGTTCTGATATCTCATTCTATTAGACTATAAGTAAGATGAGATAGGTATACAATTCAAACATAAGAGTAAGGCCAGTCTATGAAAAAATATAACAAATAGCTTTAAATACGTACGGTAAATTTTGACATGGTAAATTCAATATAAAATATGTCAAAATTTAATAAAGACGTTCATTTGAACGATCTGCTAGGCTAAGCGCGCACTAGTTACATTAGTCACAGTGAGAATAGTCACAGTGACATTTTTTTTATAAAATATACTAACATTAGATAATAGTCTCCCTATAAAGTTCCTTGTAATAGTATACATATACTACCATTAGATTTATAATATAAGAAAGTTGTATTACACTAAGCATATGGATGTTGTCCGAAATAAATGCATATTATTATTATTATTATTATTTAGTCACAGTGACATTAGTCACAGTGACATTTTTGTCAAGTTGTCTTGCTAAATTTATTGGTGGTGCATGGCACATGTAAAGTGGCATAGCGGTTTAGGTGCTCGCCTCGATAACATTGCCAGTGCTGTGGGTTCGATTACCACACGAGACAATTTTTTTTATGATTCATAGATATTTGTTTCCAGTATGAGTGTTCTTTGTGTCCGTTAATTCTATGTTTGTAAAGTCCCCCGCGACACAAGGCCTGTACTCTAGAGCGGGTGTTGTCTATAAAGAAAAAACGGGTGGTTCGGCAAATATGGTATTGAGTTTTTCTATCATGAAAATGCGTAATATGCGGTTCACAATAAATTGACGGCGCCATTTTTGTTCGTAATGCAAGTCAATTTCATTGGTGATAGTGTACGGCGTGCAAAATAAAACGAGGTAGCTATCATGAAATTCTCAATTTCAACCCCAAGTTAGAAAACCTATGTGTTCGGTTGACTTCTATAGGTTTATCTCCGTTACATGGAACTATAGTTGGCGAAATGTGTTTGATGCGTTTCTGCTTACGCCTTCGGGAAAAAGGCACATGTTTTCTAGTATATCATCAAGTTCTCACTCCGTAATGTGCGCGCGTCTCCATGCCATTCCCAGACCTGACTAGGATGTGAGTTTTTTCACTCTGGTCAGGTCTACTCTAGTCATTGTGACAATGTCAATAGAACGCGCTTAGCCTTTTAGCAATTGAAGTGTTAGTGCTGTGTGTTTATCGTTCGGAGGAGGATCGCTTGCGCTCGCGCCTCGCGTCGCGGCGCCGCCCGCGCCGCTCCGAGCTCGCCTGACGACCTCTGCGGGAACCAACAACTTGCGTCTGTCACTTATATCTACTTTGGCAGGGCACGTACGTATGCCGCAAAAGATTCATCAATATTATAAATAAAATGTTTGTGCAACTCTCCTCTAAGCGTTAGAGGGGTTGCTGTAGTTAGATGCTTAAGTTTAACAACTTCTAATCCACCAAATTCTATTCTCTCGTAGAAACAGAAAGATACTTATCTTATCCACATCACCACGTCATGACGTCATAACGTGGAACAACGCGGTGCCGTGCCGTGCCGTGCCGTGCCGTGCCGTGGAACGACGTGCAAATCTACGTTAACATGTCGGAAAACTGCACGCCACGATGCTGCAACTGTACTCGTTATTTTTTTATTGAAATCATCTAATATTTATTCTAGAGCCTTGGACGTTCCCCAACACGTGATAATAATAAATCAAAATTGTCGTGCCGTGAATTTGCACGACACGACACAGCAACGTGCCACGGCACGGCGCCGTTCCACGTTACGACGTCGTGATGTGGAGTTATGGACAGTTCCATACGCAAAGATGAAACACCCAAACAAAACGTTTTAGTTTCAGGATAGTATAAAACGAATAAATCTAACCAAATATAAAGAATAAGTGCATTTTCAATTTCAGCCACTTTTTTCATGAAACTTTTTTTTCTCGCCGCGACTGATTGAAGACTTGTTAATATGAACATTAAAAACATACAAAAAGCGGATTCGGTTGAGCAGTTCAATTTCTGCATGTACAATTAATTAACACGTATTTATATACATAAATAAATAGATAAACATCTTACCTAGAACTGCTACGTCTCCTGCGATCTCTATCTGAAGAGCGTCGACGTCTGCGACTCTTGTCATCATCTGAGTCTGAAGAGCAGTGCGAATGTGACGACTCTTGCTTTTTCTTAGCCTCTACACAAGAAATATATAATTTCATTATTTTAATACATAGGCATCACGCGTTTTTCCCCGAAGAGGTAAACAGAGATGCATCACATCGGTTGAACTTGGTCGGATGAACTTATTGCCAATTTAGGGGAAGTTTTGAAATCTAACCGAGTCGTTTCTATTTTCGATTGTTGGTTTGGTTGAAAGCGCTAATCTAAGGAACTTCGAATTAAAAAAATATTTGAGCGTTGAATAGCTCACTTATAAAGAAAGGGTTTATAACATCACGCTACGACCGATAGGAGCTGAGTGGCCAAACACAGATAAAGAAAGGCAACAGCTAGTTTCAAACTAAAAGGTGTGTTGACAATTTCAGTAATAAGTAGTTTTAAAATACTGACTAATATAATAATATAATATTCTACCACATTCACACAGCGCCATCTAGTGTCTCAAAGTAAGCAATTATATTAGCTTGTGTTATGGGTACTAAACAACTGATATTCTACTTAATTATATTTTTTTTGTAAATACATATTATAGATAAATTACACCCAGACACAGAACAAACCTTTATGCTCATCACACAAAGATTTGTCCTGGGTGGGGATCGAACCCACGACCTCCGGCTTAACAGTCAGGGTCACTAACTACTGGGCCAATAGCACTTTATCAGTAAGGCCTACCTGCAGCTTTATTCTCTCTGTCCCGTTTCCTCGACTTGATTAGACGAACGATCTCCATCAGTTCCTTGCGAGCATCGGTGCGGTTCTCCACCTGAGTACAACATATTTAACGTATGATCATCAGAATCACTAAGTAATTATAAATTTCAGACATTTCACACAGCGCCATCTAGCCCAAAGTTAAAATCTTAGATATTTCTAATTTCTAGACGTTCGTTGAAAATAAGACTTTACTGTTCATAAATGGGAATGTGTCGTAGTTTTTGTCATACAATAGTTCTTCAAGTGTCTTGATATATCTGTCTTTTATGCTGACAAAACATAAATAAAAGCTAAATTTTGCGGCTGCAACACACAACACAATCACGTCAGCTTTGAAACAAAAAAAATTGTATCAACCTCGGGCTATTCGTTTAGGAACTATTATGCCACAGTCAGACACAGAGACTCTTCAAACATATTAAACCCTTATTTTGGCGTCGGGAGTTAAAAAGCAACCCATTTTGTTCACGCTCATACTATTAATCATCGCATGAAACGGAACGCAACTTCGCCTGACAACTTTGACAAGCGCGGCGCTTGCGCTGCCCCTTTCTTCGCCGCGTTCCCCTTGTAACTCACATCGAGAGTACGTACGGCGCTTACCAACAATGAAATGTAACCAACAATAAAGTATTAATTATACGCCATATTGTACTACTGTAAGCGATGGTGGCTGAGTGGATAAGGGACCGGCGTGCAAATCTCGCGGTCCGAGTTAGATCCCGACCCGCAGTAACAATGTGGATTCCACTTTGTGGAATTTATATGTACTAGTCAAGTGACTTACCATGTGCTAACGGTGAAGGAAAACATCGTGAGGAAACCCACATACACTAGAAGAAATTCTATGAGTATGTCTGATCCACAAACCCACACTAGGCCAGCGTGAATGGATTATGGTCTCAACCCTCTCAGCTCTCTAGTTAGAGGAGAGGAGACCCGAGCCCAGCTGTGGGACTTAATGGATTTGTGTTATTTGTGTTAAAAAGATTGCTGATGATGATGATGAATATTTTACTACGCGAGTTTTTATTAATGTTTACGTGTGCTAAATAGCGCGCGTGAACATATTGGCGCCCCCGAGTGTTAATTAAGGCTGTACTCGGTAACAGATACATCTGCTTACCTTCTTCTTGTTATCTTCTTGTGGGGTTCTTTCTCCACTCTTCTCTCTAGTTTCTGTTGTAAATGGTTTACGTTCACGGGACTTGGACCTAAGACAAATATACAGAGATGTAAGAGAACTAATTGTTAAACTGGTTAATTTATTCTTCTACTAGCAACCCGCCCCGGCTACGCCCGGTTGTATAGTGTAATTGTGACGGAGATCGTGCAACTATGGAACATCTTTAAATACAATATCTTTTCGCCTATACCGTCGTTTTAGGTAGATATTTATAAGAATATATTAAATAGATTATCTTCTGATCGTGTGGGCTTGAGGCCCTAGTGTTGGAGTTTAGCAAGTCGCCTAGAAGGCTTCCAACTTGACTTAACGACTACCACATTAAGTGATAACCGGGCCCAATGGCTTTACGTGCCTTCCGAAGCACGGAGACGCTCGAAAAGAAATTGCCACAAACGGTCACCCATCATGGACTGACCTTGCCGATTGTTGCTTAACCTCGATGATCGTAACGAACATCTCACTACTACAATGCTACGAGCGCCTCAAATAGATTATCATATCACTAGAGATCGGATATTCCAGTGATATTTACCTAAACTTCGCGGAAGTAAGTAACATAGAGTGGATAATACCACCTCTAAAATACCATTACCTGGCTTCATTTTAATATTGGAATTTATAAAATTAATATATTGTTAGGTACAAATTATTGATTTGAAGAATTATATTACTATCCAAATTATTACTAAAATTGTGTCAAATTATTTTTTTGTTATTTTAATTACGTAAAATTAAAATAAGTTGGTTTTGTTTAAGTGATTAGCAGTGACTGAAAAATATTTTAGTCGATTTGTATACAAACTTTTCAAGGAAAATTATCAAAACATCGACTTTTTCCACTTTTTATCTTTGTAATTGGTGGTGAATGGGGTGATTCTCCATGAAATTAGTATGGCGTACATAAAACTGTATTAGTATAGACAGGAACACAGTAGCGGGATAAAATAGTCATAATAATTATTGCACTACAGTTTTATCAGAATCAGTTCAGTAGGTTTTTCCTAATAGAGTAATTTTTTTTATTATAATTTATAATGGCTGGTAGTAGAATTCTTTACTTAGTTCATATTATTGACAAATTAAAAACAGCATACTCACCGTTCTTTAAGAGGCGACGGTGTACGCGAACGTCTCCTTCTCTTATCCTTATCATCATCCTTCTTTTTATCTGTATCCTCTTCTTTAATCTTCTCAACCTTTATATCCTTATTTTCTCTCTTTTCAGACTTATCTCGTTCCCTACGTTCGGACTTTTCACGTTTGTCCAACTTATCTTTGTCATCTCTTCTATGTTCTGAATACTTTCTATCCCTTTCATTTCTATACCTGTCACGTCTGCTATCCTCTCTGTCCTTTTCCTTCTCCCTTCTGTCATCTCTTTCTTTGTCCTTTTCTCTCCTGTCATCTCTTTCCTTGTCCTTATCTCTTCTTTCGTCTCTTTCTTTGTCCTTCTCTTTCTTATCATCTCTTTCTTTGTCCTTATCTTTCTTGTCGTCTCTTTCTTTATCCTTTTCTCTTCTGTCATCTCTTTCTTTATCCTTCTCTCTTCTGTCATCTCTTTCCTTGTCCTTCTCTCTCTTGTCATCTCTTTCTTTGTCTTTCTCCCTTCTGTCATCTCTTTCTTTATCCTTATCTCTATCTTCGTCCTTTATAGGTAAACGTGAAAGATCACGTCTATGTTTGTTGTCACGACGATTGAAACGATCTTGGCGGTCGGGGCGCTCTGGCCGGTCGTTCCTGTCAAACAAAATAATTCAACCTTTGAACGCTATTATTATTATTATTTTGTTTATTATGGCTATTATTATTATTTTGTTAATTATGGCTAGATGTTTTCTATATCAACAACAATAAGTAATATAAATAAATTTTGACGGGGGCATGAAGTACATAGGTAATTTAATGTTTTCGGTTTTTTTTTTCTATATGGTGATATGTTTTATTTTTTGTGTGCCTATGTCTTCTAAAAAATAAATGTATTTTCTTTCTTTCTTCTTTCATATCCGATTACTATGACCTGGACAGCAGTGTATCATTAATTAGGTTGCCGATGATGATGATAATAAATACCTCTGTTCCTTTTTCTCTCCTCTATTAAAAGTGCTTCTCAACAGACTGAAGGGATCGTATCCGTCCTTAGGCTTGTCTTCCTGGTTGGACTTGGCGAGCCCTTCAGATACATTAGCGACGGCGGACGAGAGTTTGGGCGCGGCGTAGTTGACGCTGGACGAGGGCCCCTCGCGGCGCCGCGCCGGGAACTCGCGCCCGTCGCGGGCGTCTCTGTCGATGTAACTGAAATTTATTTATAATAGTAGTAGAATAGTGATAAAATTAATTGTTCTATGTAGTGTCTGCGTTCAGAAACAATAGCGCAAGTAAAATGTATGTATGAGACGTATCGGAAAGGCGTATCACAACACCTTAAGATAGAAGTTAGCGAATTATATTGATAAGTCGTAAACTTTAGGTTATTTATTTATTAAGAGCCGTATCGTTTTAGGACTCTGAAATTGACTCTGCCAAGATTTTTGAGTAAACTAATTGTGGAAGATTGATCACCACAAAGCAAATAAGTATAATTTTGAAAATGTACTACATTACGTGACAATACGAATAATTAATCTTTCTTTTACATGTTTTTAATATTTGCAAAGTATTACGTAATATGTTAAATTAGGCCTTAAAAACTTGGGATTTCGCATAATATGTGAAATGGGTTTTAACTAGTTGAACTGACTAGACCTAGAGTAGAACTGGTGCTACATACCTCGGCTGATCATGTTTAGGGTTGACCCCGAGCGCGAGAGCCAACATCTGCGCGCGCGAGTCCAGCGCCCCGCGGCGCCGCTCGCCCTCCGCGCCGCGCCGCTTGTGGCCCGCCTCGCACTCTGGGGGACCAAACAACAATCATTAAACTATGTTCATTGGAATAAGTTAATACATACAAATAATAAAAAGGTAAAAGAAATAGCGACAACTTTTTTTAAACAATCTTTAATTATAAAAAAAAAAACAAGAACGTCACACCCATATCCATACCACATGTAGTTCACGTTTCTTGTCAGGCGAGTATACTATTCTTAACTATTTGAACGTCAACGACGGCTATAGCCGACAAAAACAAAAAGGTATTGAATCATTAGTTTTATGTATTTTAATACTGCATCATACAAACTGAATTTTATGGCTTGGCATAGAGAGCGCGGTGATGCCGCAATGGCGTACTGTTCAAAACGTTAAACCTTAGAGCCATTCGAAAAAAAAAATGTTACACCATACCTTTTATTTAAAAATAAGTGTCACCAAAGTCTTCATTGGGCTAATGAAAATACAACCTACATTTGATATAATTAAAGCACATTTTCAATAACTCTTCATTCATGCCCCTAACATACAATAGGCTAAACACGGTACACACATTGAATTGCATTTCGCTACAAATATCTGCATGCATTATTTTATACTTTTATTTAATAGGTATACTGGTGCTGCTCCTTTATTTAAAAAATATGGCAAAAAATACAGGAAAGAAACAAAAAAAAATACGATTTCAATACATTCAAAATCATATTGCTATACAATAGGTACAATAAAATACATAAATAAGATACATAATAATATAATAATTGCAACATATAAAATTATTATACATATTGAAAAAAACAAATCAATTATAAATATAGCCTTTAATAGCGTCGTCGAAGTCACTATACATATAATACAGCGATTCAACCGCGATAAAGCATTGATATAAATTTACGTCTACACACTATCTTGAAAAAACGCTACTTCAACACATCGCCATTCAAAATTTGTCAACCTTGAACATCAATTTTATCTATGTAAAATCGCAAATCGCGATTCAAAATTGTCATCATCAAACGACAATCTTTATCAATTAAATATCGCGATTCAGTCAACAGTCATTTGTCATTATACAAACATATTATAGCACAACAACGCTAAAAACATTCAATAATTATTTGATTATAAAGTTTACCATCATGTTCGATGTCCTCTTCAAAGTCAAGCGCGTTATAATCAATCTTGTCATGCCGAGACGGCTCAGAGCCTTGTGTGGTGTCAAGTTCTCCTTCTTCTTTCTCTGATGGAGGTTTGGGAGTACCTTCACCATCGCCTAAAAATATACAAGACTTTTAATGCCATATTCAATTTTTAATCGCGAAAAAAAATTTTTTTTTTACTTAGATGTATATTACAATACAAGGAATAATATGTACAAAACATTATCAATTTTTGAACAAGGCAAGAAAAAATCCTTTTTTAGACTTTTCATGAAAATTACAAATGTCGATTCGAATTCCAACCTTATGGATAGCCGTAGTAAGTAGTCTTATAGGTATTAGAAAAAAAGTTCTGAGAAACAGGCTCAACTAGTAGATATATAATTATTAGTTTCTTTTATTATTAAAATTAGTTTAAACTTTATACATAGCAATTGTAGTGAAGACATATGACGAAGGTCCTGCTTGTCAATATCTGAGACATAGTTGACTGACTTTAAGCATATTTTTCTTGTATCTCTCATATCTGTTACTTAAATCTCAGATATCTTATCAGCCACTTATCTACCATTCGAAAAAACTTTTAAGCATAATAATGTAAACAATTTCCTTGTCTTATTATTATTACATAAGGTTTATTTTTGTAAATTAACAATTTAGGAGAAGTATTATGGATATTATATATTCCACCAATCGATTAGTTTCCTGGGCCAGCGTGAGTGGATTATGGCCTAAAACCCTCTCAGCTCTCTAGATAGCGAGGAGACCCGAGCCTAGCAGTGGGACATTAATTGGTCGCTGATGATTATGGATATTATGGTTTATGTAGAAAAGATAAGGCAAAGGGGGTTACCCCGCTTAAACTGAGTCACCCACGTGACGAAGTACCTCAGCCTTACAGAAGACTGCATAATAACAGTGTTGTGTTCCTACTATAGGTAGTGGTGTTCAGAGCTCATTAGGGAGGGGTTTCAAAGAGTCGGCAACACGTAAATGATACTCCTATTGTTGCACCTATAGGCTACGGTAACAACTTACCATGACGCGTAAAACACTTAAATCATCATAGACATGTTTAATGTAGTAGTTTTTAATGTAGTAGGGGTAGTCACAACTATATCTTGAGAGCTGTAGAGGAGAGCTATACTCCTAATATTAAGAGTTTTGTGCAAAGGGTGATTATGTAGGATATTGATTTTCCTGCGTAATCATCACTTGTTTTTTATTATTTTATTTTATTTAATTTAAGTTACTAACCCTAGAATATAAGCTTTATTTGTAATACTAACCAACTATGGATCTCTGTTGTCCGAAATAAATAAATTTATTATTATTAATGTAAATTATCTCTGCATCACCCTGGTGGTCGTCTGGTAGAGAATGCCTGTGGCATTAATAACGCCTTTGTGCTTTTATGTGCATTAAGTTGTTAAATAAATAAATACATAGATAACTGTGAACTTATCATATATACTCACGAGTCTGCTGTCTTTCGGCTGGTCTCTTTCGTTCTGTGGCCTCCTGGTGGTCTCTATCAGCTCTTTCCTGCTCGGCTCGCTGTAAATCAGCCTATATCGTTATTTATTTGTTTATATTGGTACCAAAGTACCGCGTAAGTGACCTTGGACGCACGGCTACATTTGAAAATTAGATTTTTATTAGTACAGGAATTCATTTTTTTAAAACAGTTCTACGTCGTTTTAAGAATTTATTTGCCCGACTCGGTAGAATTGCAGCGATTTTGCCCATGGGCTGGTTGAGTTATTTTAATAATAATTATTATTATTATGTGAAGTAGACCTGTTCTTAAAACACTTAATTAAATAAATTCATTGCAAACTCGAGTTTGTAAGCTAATTTTTAATACTAAGAAAATATTTTGCCAATGTTTTTCTACATGTTTGATAGATATACTTTTGTAAGAGTGACTAATATTTATATCATTACTAGGTAATATTAATAAGGTAAGACTTAAATCTGAATCTGTTAGAGAAGGCAGAAGCAGGCGCCAATCAAATATATTTTTTCCTATTCTATATAGTATAAATTATTCTAAATTCCACTATTGTATAACTCCTTATTATAAACTCATCACATTACCCTAGAGGCGTCCTCTATGCGGCATATATCTACTATAACTACCTTACCTCAAACTCTGACAGCTTGATGATCCGCCGCTGCGCTTGTCGCCAGTGAGGAGGCGTGACGGAGCGAGAGCGGGAGCGGGAGCGGGACGGAGTACGATAACGCTGTTAGTGACACAGACTACAATATTACAATACTTTTATACAATGGTGTTTCTAAACAAATTATACTGAATATTTAATTTCACGTTAACAAGTTCAAGTTCCAATTTCCATTGCTTTCTAAACAAGTAATGGAAAAATTCAAACCCACGACGGGACTTGAACCCGCGACCCTGCCATTCCGTGTGCAGTGCTCTGTTAATTGAGCTACGCGGATGGACGTCCCTGAGATCGAATTTATCCATTACCTGTTAACATGATGACGTCATGAGAGTACTAGAATATTTTGTTGGTCATTATGGTAATCCTACGATACAACAATAGATTTAACATTATGTAACGAAGTAAATATATAAATATTTGTATATATAGTAAATACTTGGAAAGATGAAGGTACTATTATTTTATGACGTAATAAGTTGCCGCTGAAAATAGCTCTAATTTTAATTAGTATAAAATGAAGTTGAAAATTGAACTGGTTACAAAAGTAATGTTAATTTTAAGAAAAATCCATATATAATCAGTTTTATATACCTACAATATATCTCTATCTCTAAAATATAACATAAGTAGTAGGTACAAGAACTTACAAATACTCCTCTGCCCTTGATGACTCGTCCACTGCGCGTGTAAGAACGATGTTCTCTGTCGCGGTATCGCATCCTACAACACACACCAAACACATTCACATTACTTACATACTACAATAGGCTTTACAATAATCTTAATCTATACTAATATTATAAAACTGAAGAGTTTGTTTGGCTGAACGCTCGAGAACTACTAGCCCGATTTTTAAAAAAAATATTTTAGTTATGGGGTAGCCCATTTATCGGGGCTATAGGCTATATAACATCACGCTACAGTAGGAGATGAGCAGTGACCAAATAAACAACGGGAGAAAAGCCCCGCGCGACTTCAAGTAATTGGAAGAAAGTTAGATTCATGTATTTGTTACTCAATCACGCGAGAACGGCTAAAAGATTCTGTATGAAATTTGCCACACACAATAAATTATAGTTTGGAATAGCACATAGTCTACTTTTTACAGACATACCATCGTGCAGAAGCTAGTAGCCGTATATCCCGCGTTTAAGGTAGCTAAATAAATAATATAAATATATTCTTATACCACTCCTCTCAAGACCGGAGTCTTCAAATTAATCCCATGCAAAACAATCTAATGTTCAAATAACCAAATAAAATTACCGGCAACGGAAATATTTCTATATATTGAGAACATTCTCAAGGAAGACCTTATGAAAAACATTTAAAAATAAATAACTTACATTAAAAATCGACAAAAACTGGAAAAAAAGTACACAATAAAAATATTAAAAGAACAAAAATATATTATTAAACAACAAACACGCGACATCCTCTTATGTCTAACAGAAGCGTGATTTGAAAGGTATTTACCGATAATTAGCTATTTATTATCATTTCCTTTAAATAAATATAATTATGTCAATGTTTATAAACACTACTTGCACAAATATTCCATTGACTGGCATTCCTGGTAATATTTTCTATGCTATATATATTACATAGAGAATCAAGTCAAGTCAAGTCAAATCTTTTTATTTCATTTGGATCACATACATGATACTTACGAACGTCATACAAAGCCAAGGTGTCAGTTAATTTGCCTACGGCCAAGTTCACTGAAAAGGTTGAGCTCTGAGAAGAACTTGGCAAGAAACTCAGGCCACTCTTTTTAATCGCCATAGTTGTTACAATTTTAATCTAGAATCTCATTTAGCGTCTTCCTTTATTTAATAATAATAATAATATTCTACCACATTCACACAGCGACATCTAGTCCCAAAGTAAGCAATTATATTTGCTTGTGTTATGGGTACTAAACAACTGATATACTACTTAAATACATTTTTTTTTTGTAAATACATATATATTATAGATAAATTACAACCAGACACAGATCAGACCTTTATGCTCATCACACAAAGATTTGTCCTGGGTGGGGATCGAACCCACGACCTCCGGCTTAGCAGTCAGGGTCACTAACCACTAGACCAACAGGCCAGTCATTTGATTAAAACAGATAAACATCTATTATAAAAGGAATGTTAAATTCAACGAAAATTATAATCCTGGTAAGATTTTACTAAATGTTCTTTAAGACATTACCTCTCTCTGTCCCTCCTAGGATCGTTTCTCTCATCATTATCCCTGCCCCCCCTCATTAGGAACCTGTTGGTCGGCACGTCGGGTATCTCCCGAGGGTCTATCTTAGAGGTCATCACTAAAGGATGAGAAGGCGCCTCCGTAGCCTCTCCTTCTTCGGGTTCTGAAGGTTCTGAGTGACGTCTAGGGAAACAAAATAAAGTCAATATTTTTTTTTATAATAAATCACCTGACTCGGTGTCATCGTTCAAGGTCAAGTGTCAGCTGCGTGAGTACAACTTTTACTTTTTGGTTGTAACAATATATTCTTTCTAAATAAGCTAAACACTATTAATTTATATTAAACTGACCTGTTGGTCTAGCGGTTAGTGCCCCTGACTGCAAAGCCGGAGGTCGTGGTTTCGATCCCCACCCAGGACAAATCTTTGTGTGATGAGCATGAATGTTTGTTCTGTGTCTGGGTGTAATTTATCTATAATATGTATGTATTTAATAAAAATGTATTTAAGTAGTATGACAGTTGTTTAGCACCCATAACACAAGCAAATATAATTGCTTACTTTAGGACTAAATGGCGCTGTGTGAATGTGGTAGTATATTATATTATTATATTACGAACAGTAATTTTTAAAACTTAGACACAATTTTATTACCTACTTTATTTTTAAAGGCAACGTCCACAGTAGTCTTCACATCCAACGGATTTGCTGTCGACACAAAAAGTAGAAGAATGTGGACATAACGTACACCCAGACTTGAAACAAATATCTATGCATCTCACAAATATTTGTTTCGTGTGCGAAACGAACCCACGTCAATCGGTATGGTGATGCTGATGTTAGTGGTCTATATACATCCACAATAATCGGTACGTAAGTACGCATTTGAGCGATAGTAAAACAAATATGAGATTATAGATCAATCACCTTTTCTTTTTCTTCTCCTTTTTATCCTTTTTCTTCTTCTTGTCTTTCTTGTGAGACTGGTCAGAGTCCGCATCACTTTCTTCTTTTATCTCCTTCTCTTGTTTACGTTTTTTAGCTATAAAACAAAACACGTTTAGTAACTAACTATAGATAATGTGCTATAACAGTTATGAACATACATACAACCAGTCGATTTTAACCAGCTTCAATGTTATTGTTATAAAATATTATTTTAATTGATTTTGTTACAATTAAATATATATTTTAATTACAAGTATTAAAGTAGATATTCGTTAAAAAAATGTAACTTATCAATCTGATGCACATGAGTTTTGTTTTTGCGGCCGTGGTGGTTTTTAAACTAATAAGAGTATTCCTCTATGTTACTTCTGCTTTCAAGAGAGGTACACAGCAGGTAACGCTCAAACTGAGTCGCGTCGGGAAGTATCTCTACCTTACAAAAGATTGTAGCCAATAATAATAAAAAATAACACTGGCTCGGAGGTGTTGTGTTCCTGCTGGTGAGTAGTGGTGTCCAGAGCTCATTGGGCAGGGAAGGAGTTCAAAGGGTAAAGCGCATGTCATGTTCTGGTGTTTCAGGTGTCCCGTAGGCTACAGTAACCACATAGGCAAAGGCTGATGCAAGATTGTTTGCCATCAACGCTGCTATTAAAAAAAAAGAAGCAACATCGTTTGTGGGCAGCGGTACTTCCCCAAACGAGTCTCTCAATTTGAGCGGGGTGCACCCACACTGCCTTGCCTATTCCACCATAATGGCAGTATACTGACCGGTGTGCAGTCGCACGAGCTGCCCGCAGTTGGTGACGGCGACGTCCTGCAGAGGGCGCGAGTTGCGGTCCACCGGCAGCGCCTCCAGCTGTCGCACCAGCGTCGCGCCGCCCACTACTGCGCCGAACACTACGTGCACACTGACAAACGGTACACGCGATATAGTATGCCACTCTACTAACTACATAACTTAGGCAAATAGGCAAATTATGGTGTATAATATGTATAAAGTGTTATTCAAGTATAGGTAATACAATAAAGGTAAATAAGATTTACTCACTTGTCGAGATGCGGCGCCGGCTGTGTTGTTCTACAACACACAGAACACAACAAGAATGATAGCGGGCGAGCGGAGCGGGGACCGCCGCGGCCGTCAGCGATCTCTACACAACGCATACACAACAAGATTCATTTGTCACTTTATATCTAGCGGGATCATAAATATGTACGTCACTGACGACGCTATAATATACATTAATATACTCTGCTATATAATTAATAATTTATTTTATTTATTCATATTATGAGCAAATGTGAACCTACAATAGTTTCAAAATTGCTCATAATTTTTATGGTAGTATTAAATTAAGAAATCGTCGTTGACTGCTGTTCTAGTTAATACTGTGTCACAGCAGCCAGTGTCTTCCACCCTTTATTGGCATATTATTTATATTATAGTTCATTACCACAGACGGTAGATATAAAGGTACGAAAACTGGGGTTAGTGTCACTGACTCTTTATGTTAGGGTCAATGACCTTCCAACTGTCAAACCAGGTGAGGTTCAATGCAATAATGAAGCAGAACATTATGTACAAATAATTTTTCTTTCTCATTTTAACAGCACTACTTATACATTTATTTTTTAAGTATATTAAATTTTTAAGATATAATAGTTACCATATATATTATAGTATCGTCTGTGATGCACTTAGACAGCTAGGGGGCGCGGGCGTCGTTAGATCACTATATGAGTACCTTGAAGAGAGTAGGGGGAGGTTGATGATTCACTAAACTTTCAAAATCTCGTTTGGGAATCGAACGACACTTAGCGTAACGATACTGGCGACCACTTTAACCATTACGCTAACGACAGTCATATAAAGATATTCTTACTTATAAGTAGACGATAAAGCGGCTCAAAACAGGATTTATTTCGTTAAATGGACACCCTATTATCCTCATCATAATATTATATGCAATAGAGAAAACTAGAGTCTTTTGAAAATAATCATCAGAGATTTATTATGATAGAAGAAATTTATAAGTCGGCAGTTACTTTAGGGTCTCATTTTATGATAGGCAGTGACTTTGGTTTTAGCCTCATTCGGCAAGCCAATTTATCAAGTCGAGGTACTGTGAGGTACCTCTTTATGATTAAACTCTGATTAGTCTGTCATATATATCATTAATGTGCTTGACATTTAACCAATGAATACATCAGCAACCCATTAAGTCCAACCGCTGGGCTCAGGTCTCCTCTCCTCTATCTAGATAGCTGAGAGGGTTTAGGCCATAATCCACTCACGCTGGCCTAGTGCGGGTTGGTGGATCAGATGTACTCATAGATTTTTTTCTAGGGTATATGGGTTTCCTCACAATGTTTTCTTTCACCGTTAGCAGATAAGTCACTTGACTAGTACATATAAATTCCACAAAGTGGAATCCACATTGGTACTGCTGGTCGGGATCGAACTCGGACCGCGTGATTTGCACGCCGGTCCCTTATCCATTCAGCCACCATCGCTTTTATTAAAAGTGGCATAATAATTGGCATTAGTGCAATTAAAAACCGTTTAGCAGTAAAATAACCGAATAAATTTCCATAGTTTACAGCAGTATATCTTAAGTCATAATAAACTTTTTAATAGTCTAAGGAAATGTATTTACCGCTAAATGAGAAAATTTCAAATATGTAGAGTGATTCTGGCTCATAGGCTGTACAGCAGAGATTACATTTAAGAGACAAATATAGGCTCTATAGGCTACGACTTTAAGTTACTATTGTTTACTTATGAAGCATTTTTATAAAACGGAAATTCATGATCATGCATAATAGAATTTAGCTTATTATTATTGAGGTGTCAATCAGGTTACCTGACATGGTCACAAGCAGACGACTGTCAACTTGTGTCAGGACCAATAAACTTACCATTAAATAAACAAAATTTATTTATTTATTTATTAGTAGTAGTTTATAATATAAATAAAAATACTATATAAAAACAACTGATTTTGTTACCTGTTTACCTGAATAGGAGTGGACAGAAAATTATGTGGGAATTTCAGGTAATATTTCTACCCTGCTTAAATAAGTATATTTTGTCAATTAACTTTCCACCAATCTAGGTAGACCGGATCCCTGATAAGACAATATTACATCCTCCATCTTGTTACTATTGTAACAAGATGGAGGCAATAGTATAATAGGCAATATTACTATCAAGATATTTATAGTAAAACAAACATTAACACACTATATAGTGATAAGTTACAACTCTGGACTAAGTATCAATAGTAAAAGATATGACAAACATGTTCATCATTTGAAATTTGAAATGTGCGTACCTACTGTTACTATCCCAAAAATATATCAACCAGGACAAGAAATGTGAAAACCCCAGATTTTGGAACTTACATTTGATCAGATTTTTTTACTTACTACTCTTTCCTACTTTAAAACCCAGACTATAATTAAAACCTGTATGCTTACACCCAGACCCTTATGCATATCCATGAAATAAAACAATCAATTCACTAATCCACAACTAGTAAACACTGTGCTATGACTTTTGATTTTGACATTTGATCCTATGAATCTTTGAGAATAGTTTGTAATCGAAGAATACATTTAAATATTGTATTCTGTGCAGCTGAACTACTTGGCCAAGATATTTGCCAGCGGTCACATCCAATATTACCAGTATCTAAATTGTCATAATTATGTGTTCGCCAGCAGTTACATTTGATATAACTAGTGATTGGTTATCACGGTCTTACCCATATCCACTTAACTTACATAAAGAACTGAGAACCATTGGTGTCTTTTCCCCGGTTGGCCATAGACAAGAGATATGGCCTGTCATGTTTAAGTTCAAAGGTCTCATCTGAAAACAAATTTACATTTTTTCTTTTACAATTTCCTAACCCATTATTTTAAATAAAAATAATAATTGTTTTCTTGTCATATAAAAACAATTTACAATATGCTATTAAAATTTTGCTAATTGGTTATATTTTGACAATTGGACTCATTTATATTTACTGGCTATAGTGTGTTGAGTATATAAACAGTTTAATAACTTGTACCTTCAAATGTTCCACCATAGATAGATTCTCCTCCTGTTCCATTGGCATTTGTGAAATCACCACCTTGGATCATGAAGTCTTTCACTACTCTATGGAATACCATACCCTGCATAAAAAAAATACCTACTTATTTATGATGTAAATTATAAAATTAAATAAGATTTATTTCAGATCAATTCAAGATCCATTTTGTATTATTAACAATACACTAAGAACTATGTTTGTTATACATAGTATAAAAGTAAGGTGCTTTAAAGGAAGATTGGTCAGTTTGCAGAACACTGCAATGAAGGCAATTTATGGTGGTTACAACCTAATGAGGTGGTTAAGGTGGGACATCTTACTATATGCTCAAGATGCCTAATTCATTATAACAGCAGTGTAAAGTCCACTGTTGGAAGTAGGCCTCTCTGAGCGATTTTTAAAAGGACTAGATGTATGGGGCTTGCATAAATGCAAGGTAAAACACAATCCTGAGGTTAAAATTAGGTCATTGTGGGTGGACATCCTACTTGTTGGCCTATTATGTAGTGCCTAGATATTAGTTTGAATTATATATTGGAAGCAGAAAGTTGAAATATTAATATAGCAATAATGCACATATCTTACTTACTTTTAGCACTGACATCAGCAGAACTTAAAAGTCTACAGGATAGGTACAGAATGTCTTTTCTAGAGAAATAAATGGTGTACCTATTTATTGTGTGAACGACAGTCTATGATTATAGGGAAAAGAGCACAAATGTAGTTAATGTACATAATTTAATCGGAGCTAAGAGCCTAAAGATTTATTTCCTTACCTTGTACGTCAATGGTTTGCCGGTGTTCTTACCGACACCCATATCCCCAGCGCATAGCGCTCGGAAGTTCTCCGTGGTCTTAGGAGCAATATCATTGAACAACTCGAAGACCAAGCGGCCGGAAGGCAAACCCCCAATCGAGATGTCCATGAACACGCGAACTCTGGTCGATTTTTCATCGCCGTCGACAGTCATTTTTACACTTTTAAACACTCACACTTGATGTACTTTTCGGCTGTATAATTAAACACGCTACGCTACGATGACTATTATCAATAAAACGTTATCTTTACTGATAAATTCCCGTGAATAGTAAATACAAGAAAAGAAAATCACCCACTTGCACTACTTGTCAAACAATAGACAGTAGACGAGTAGACAGATAAAACAGAGAGAACTAGAGAAGATAGACATGTGCAGAGGGCCCAAAGAGTCTGTAGGGAGAGACAAGAGACTATGTTATTTTTTGAGTTTTATTTATAATAAATAACATATTGATTTAAAACATAGACCTAGGATCCGCGCGCTACCAATTTAAAATAAATTAAACTCTGAAAAATGTTTTGACTTCTAAAAAGTTCGGTTAGCACATTGACTCATCAATATCAATCAAACATATCAATATAAATCAAACTGGTTAGAATAATTTTTTTTTTTCAATAGCATAATTCGTCTAGTAAACTACATCAAATCGTACCTTTATTTGTATTACAAACAACAACACCAAAACTCAGTTAATATTTAATAAAAAGTATAATAAATTAATAATTTTAAGAATTATTTACTTGATTATCGATAGTTATCGATGCCAAGTATGAATGACATCCTTACTTCATTAAATTTAATGGCCGACAGGGCAAGCAAAGCTAGACAGACGACGCTTGTCACCAATTTACATTTTCAGCTTTTGCGATATTACGCATTTTAATTTTTGAAAACAAATTGACTAGCGAATTTGGTATATTATCTTGTAGTGGTTGTGTTTATTCACAACTATGTTGGGTTCTGGGGACAGTAGCTACATCATAAAGCTACGCGGCTTGCCTTTCTCCACTTCCGTAGAAGATGTGCTCGATTTTCTTCGGGGCGTCAACGTGGTAAACGGGAAAGAAGGTATTTATTCCATAATATATTTGCAACTTATTACAATAAAAATAGCCTGCCCTTAAATTTCAATATGGCACCTTTGTTTTTTTTACATTCGTGACAATAAAATTAGGGTAATGAAACTTGCCGGTTATGACACTCGGTGTTGTACATTTCTATTTTAATACAAATTTTCCAAATAAGAAAACTTTTTTAAAACAGACGAAAAAATATAACTGGGCAAAACTTGAAAACCTAGGTATCGCATTGAACCCACTAACAAACCACTGACACGGTTTCAAATAGTTGATGAAAAATTATGTTCTATGGTTTTCTCACAAGACTAAGTACCTAATACCTAAAAATTTAAATAATTGACCTCATGTAAGGTCATTGAACCTTAATAAAGAGCGTATTTACAAATAGAGTGGCAACATCGTAATTTATAATAGAACTGTAAATACAATAATAAAAAATTAAAAAAAATAAATACAATTATTTTATGTTTTACACATTTTTCACTTCTAAAAAACTGTAGCAAACATATTTTTTAAAATATAACTCCTATTATATAAAAAAAAAATATCTTCTCTTGCTCTTAATTAAATGATTCTGTCTGTGTTTAGGGGTACACTTGACTGAGGTGCGCCCAGGCCGGCCATCTGGAGAATGTTTTGTGGAGGTGGAAAGCCAACAAGATGTGGAGGAGGCCCTCAAGAAAGACAAGGATAATATGGGGAAGAGATACATAGAAGGTATGTTAGACTTGAAACACTATATTTTTAATAACTTTGTAAAAATAATTGAGTTATTGGAAGAGGTTCACACAAAAAGAAGTTATTTCTCACATTGAGATTTGTGAAGAGTATTTTCAAAGCAATTTATGGTCATGATTTATTCATATACTCTATCTTAAATGAGGCCACAATAATCAAAATAAATTATTATCTATTTCTTCCAGTCTTTTCCACTGACCGCCAAGACATGGAATGGGCTTTGAATGCAATGCGTCAAAGCGAGAATGGTTTTGACGGCATACCCAATGTGTCTGATGATATGGGTATTGTCAAACTTCGGGGCCTGCCTTTCGGCTGCTCCAAAGAAGAAATAATTCAATTTTTTGACGGTAAGAACCTATAAACATGACATTTATGAAGTACCGTCTTTAATGTGGGGATTTAGGTATTACCGGTAGCTGTGCTGTGGGTAATCTAACAAATAGGAGAATATTAATAATAATATTTAGGAAATGTTACATTATATTCTTAGTTGAGATTTTTACCTCATAATAATTTGTAAAGTTCAATATATTAATGTGTATTATAAGTTTCAATGTACACAATAGCATGTTACTGGCAGCCGGCTACCGCCTCCACAAACGAATATAACCTAATCTTTATTTGCACGTCGGATGGGGCAGGACTGACCGTCGCCGCGGACGGGGTCCACTTACTCTCCGACTACACGGGGCGGGCCTCGGGCGAGGCGTTCGTACACTTCGTTGACAAGGAGAGCGCACAGGAAGCGCTCAACAGGGACAGGGAGAAAATAGGACACAGGTGGGGGGCAAAGTTACTTTATTTTGCGCGTGGTTTGTCATTATATATTGGTGGGGATGTGGGCTAATGATGTACTTCAAAAATGTTAGAAAATTTACCTCCATTTTGGGATGGTAGGTAAAGAAAAGATGCTGGTGACACAGGCTGGGCTTCAAAACTTTTTAAAGTTAACTTCTTATTATTTTAAAGACGTCATACTGCTGATGGAAATTCATGACGAATAAATGATGCATAGTTGAAAGTTTATATGACACTAAAACAGTTCTTTTACAGACTCAGTAATGCTATCTGGCTTTCTGGTTTGATGCACCATTTAAAACTATTTTGACCAATAAACAACATCCTATTAAAATTCAAACTACGCTAACAACCTTACTTTTCAACCCAATGATACACTATAAAAATTCTTTAATGTGTTAAGGTTGTTGTCTACAGCCTAATAACAGCTACAATAGTGTTTAGCCTAACCCAAAAACACACCAGCTCGGGAAATAACTTTGGTGCATAGAATATTTAAAAGTGATTTCCATTGACCTGTATATCCACCACAAAACAAACCACGGCAGCAACATTATATTTGGTGTAGTGGGTTAAGTATGGGACCTTCTATGTTATTGGTCTATTACTATGGTTTTTTATTTTACTATAATATATTTTGGTTATGTTTTTTTAAGAAAATTGGATGGTAAAAATCATAATGGCCAGTAACAGGTGGGCAACTAGAATTTATGGGATGTATGGACAAATTGTTTTTTAAAAACCAAACAGTTATTTTATGCTTTCTTAATGCTACCTTGTTTGGCAGTTTTTGTGTTTATTATAGCATTAACATTAAAAAGTAAATATTTCTTTAATAACTTTGCAAAAATTGCCAATAATTAAACATGAATGCTGTCCATAACGACCTGTGGCAAGTTGCGACAGTAAGACTACATTGAAGATTACTCAGACTGGGTTCCACATTACAAAAAAAAATAATTATGGGCAGCATGTAAGAATTTCGTCATACATTTTTTAAATTAGATTTCATCATCACAATTTCAATATGCCAATTATTCTATATATCGTAAGATCGGCTTAGCTGATTTGCATTCAGTCAGTGTTGACTTTGTATCATCTTAGCACTTTGCTGTCGAATAATAATAAGTAAAACTACTGGCATTAGTTCATTGTTCTTATTATTATTCAACATGTATGATGCCAGCACAGACTCAATGTAAGTCATACATCAGTCTTAAGTAACCTTCAAGATAGTAAATCTCTTGTGTGCTCGGTCCAAAAGGTAGCATTTAGAGAGTAATAGTGATTGGTTGTTGAGTTGTCAAAGGTTGGGAGAGCAGGGGCGAAGGGTTGCGGGGAGACCGGGGCGAAGATCTACAGGGGAAGAGGAAGCGGATCTGCGTTATTAAAACTGTTGTTTTACGTGGTATTTGTTTATCATTTCAGGTTATATCTTTGTTAGTTTTAAGATTATGTAATATTGACTATTGTTTAATATTGACGCAAAATGTATCAGAATTAATATACCGAGAATTTTGTATAAAATGTTTACGTTACATTTTTTAGGAGAAAATATTGAAATTTAAAGTCAAATGTGTCAGCCAATTTTGGTGAGCTAATTATTTACTGATGAAGGTCATGACAAGAACTGGCTAGAAACGAGCCTTTCTTTTATTAGTTTTATATGCCAAGTAAAGTAAAGCAATGCGTCGTCAAACAGATTGTGCGGCGGGGCGTTCAGATGTTCTTCAGACTATCACAAAAAAATATATACTTTATAAAATTCCAAAATCGTACGGAATCCTCGGTTCGCGAGTCTGACTTGCACTTGACCGGTTTTTTAGTTATCAATGGCTCTTATAATATACCTAAATGTCGTATCACCTTATTTTTTCGAAATATACCATTATATATTTTTTTGGTTTTAATTTATGACTACTTTTCAGGAGGACATTTTCTACTGAACTGATCTTTCAGAGATTTTATTATCCTCGTTTCCCAACAGATACATTGAAGTGTTCCTGAGTTCAGCGGACGAGGTGCGTGCTTACTCTGCCCGTATGGAGGGCGGGTTCCGTTCCACACGAGGGTACAGACCTACCCCGTATGACAGGAACGACAGGTTCAGCGGCGGGAGGTTCGGAGGAAGAGGTCGCGGATCTTTTGGTAGGGGTGAGTTTGTTATGGTGGTGGTATGCTTCTGCTTTGCTTGTATCTTCTGTACCAAGGTTGGTATGCATGTTTTAGTTCAATATTGCTGATAATTCTATGTAGGATGTCCACTGTGAGATATAGGCCTCCCCAAGAGATTTCCTATAGGACCGGTTGTATACGGCTTGCGTCCAGGGTGATCATCATCTGTCCACCTTGTGGATAGATGTATTACGAGATCATTTCCTGAGGCTTGTAGTAACCTTACTGCTTTTGTGGAGCATAATGCATGGTACTGCTGATTACTGTAACAAAAGGGCTTAGCATTGCATGCTTCACATATAATTTTTTTTTTTTTTTTTTTTGGCTAAAACAGTCACAAAAATGTTTACAGAGTAAGTAGTAGACACTACTTAAAAACCTACAAAACCTATGTTATAACATTTTATAAACATTGAAATTAGCTATTGCGAGAATAAGACAGACCAGGGAAGGATTTTAAAAAGATGACATAATCAAGAGTATCATAATATGCTTTTTCACATTAGACAACAATAGACACACATAGGTCTATGTTATTATCTACACAGTTTGTAGTTTAGGGAAAGCATTCAGCTAATAACGAAATAAACAAATTTTGTTGTTATATAGGTGGAGGTAACTACGGCGGTGGTCGCGGAGGTTTCCGCAACCGTGGGGGGGGCGGCGGCTGCCACTGTGTACATATGAGAGGTCTACCGTTTAAAGCTTCGCCGCAAGATATCGCATATGTACGTATTGAAATATCTTTGTCGGACAAAATATCCTTTACGTAACATCTAGCAAACGTATATAGCATCATGCTTTTCCCCGGAAAGGGGTAGGCAAAGTGCAGAGGTGTGTCACACAGATTTCACCAGCTATTGTCCCATGCAATAGGGGGCGAGCCTAGTCTCGTTAACCAGCCACATGTTCAAATGCTGAGCTAAGAATGATAATTTTATGACGTAATAACTTTTCTGCTCGTCCCGGGAATCGAATCCAGGACCTCTTGTGCAGTATTCGTACACACTAGGTTTGTGTTACCGTAGCAGTTATATTAAAAGATATAGTTTAGTGGAGTAATCCTTACCCCATTTGGTTTGAATTGAAAGCAGTGAACCGGGTTTGATTCCTCGTGCACGAGATGTTGAGTGATTCTGACAAGAACCTAGAAATATCTGTATAATTTTTACAAACTTCAGGCCGGAAAGTGAATACATTAACAACTTTTATGGAAAAAAGTTTAGGAAACAAAAGTATGTGCTATTTCCGTAACCTATTGGAATAAAAATGCCATTGCATTAATATAGCAAATATTCAATTGCAGTTCTTCAAGCCAATACGACCAGTGAACATCAACATCTTGTACGACTCAAGCGGCAGGCCGTCCGGCGAGGCTGACGTTGAGTTCGAATGCCATGAGGATGCTATGAGGGTGAGCTAATCTATAGATATTCATTTACAGTTCCGACTATACAGGGTGTAACATTTCATTTTAACCCATAAACGTCACACTGCTGGGGACGGGTCTCCTCCAAAGAATGTGGAGGGAATACAACCTACTTATACCACGCTGACTAGACGGATTGGTATAGGTTTGTTTCGAATTTTCCTTTTCTTGCAAAGCTCTTGTCTGGTTACTTCCTTAGTCGCCCTTTACGACACCCACGGGTTGAGATGGGGTAGTGACATTATGTTTTCTTAATCCGTCACTACACGGACCACATCCAGCCGCATCGAATTGCGCTTTCTTGTTTCTATCCCTTTCATCATCATCATCATCATATCAGCCCAACGACGTCCACTGCTGAACATAGGTCTCAACTAATTTACCCCGTTACGTCACTTAAAACCGTCATTAACTAAAGCAGAGGTCGGCGGAATCAACGATGCGCTCAGACACTTTCTATCTCGCTCTAGCAAAGGACGGACTAGTATAACCAGAGCCGTAACTATACCATATCCGTGGTCCGTGTCAAAATCTTTTGATGGGGACCTATCAGTAAGAAACGTCACGTTTAATTTTAATAATCCGCTTAAGTTGTGTTAAAATCCTTAATAATTAACTTGGAATTTGTAATGGTCTCTAGTTGTCTCACTTTAATAGATTTTAAGCAGATACTTTATAAAAGGTAAAAACTATGTTTTTGAAGTAAAATATTTTTCATGTAACTCGGGTACATTCCGTAATTTGTTAAAAATTTACTTCTGAGTTTGGCTTCTTAGGCCGGGGCCCTCTTGGGTCGGGGGCCCGTGGCATTTTGTCAGCCCTGTCACCCTATTTACGCCACTGAGCCCTTTCACATATTACCCATTGCGGATATAATTAAACTATTGTTGTAGGCAATGCGTCGCGACAAAAACAACATGGATCACCGCTACATCGAGCTGTTTCTTAACTCTTCGCCCGGCAGCGGCGGCGGCGGCGGCGGTGGTGGCGGCTTTAAACCTAACAGGAACTTCAGGAATTACTGAACTTTGACTGTCAACTGGTAAGCGGGTAGCTGCGGAAATGCTGCACAAATAAATATATATATATCTATATTATATATGAATGTTATAATATTTTACTGTATATAAGGCGGTTGATTGGAGTTTAAAATCACAGACTAGATGCAGATTGATCGCTACTATACATGCAAATAATAACCATTTAGAATCTCAAATTACAGTTATTTTAGATGCGAGTTTTATTAGATTTAGAAAATTATGAGAAGTGGGGGTGTAATTAGAGCTTCTAATATTGTCGTCTTATTGCTAGACTGTTGAGTTAGAAATAAATTATTTAGTTAAAAAGTAACGGGAATGAGTCGAGATACAATTGTGTAGACACTGGATAACTAGATAATCAAGTTACGACAAATATTATTCTGTAAGTAGTCGGCAATTTGGTCATAATCATTTTAACTGACATTTAAAAAATAAAGTTTCCATTTTTTTATGTTGTGGGAATAAAATAGGACAAAGAGTATTGACTACGGATACAGAAATTGTAAGTAGGTATTCTAAATTTCCGATCTGTACTCTAGTCTGTGATGTGTTGCTGAAATTATAAATGAAATGTAGGGCACTCGATATCAATTTTATATCTACCTCCGTAAATGTTAAAAATATTTGATTTAAATAGCAGCATTTTTACAACTACCCTCATAAGGAATTATTTTCTTGGGAACATTTGGCTACGAGCATATTTGCATACTATACTGGGCAGAAGTTGAATTCTCTGTAAGGAAATCTGAGTTTAGTACTAGTGATACCTAGTGCAGTCATCGACCGCAGTAACGCAGTAGTTAAAAATGCGTTTTTAATATCTTAAAAATAAGCCGCATTTTCAACTGCCGGTATTCGCTAGGTTAACGAGATTTTAAACCCAGTATTAACAATTTTTATCAATGTTTCGCTCATTTTCGAATGTTCTCGATGAAAAGGAAATATTTTTATATTCAATATTATCTATATCGACTGTCTTTTTCAAAGTACATATTTGTGTAGATGCGTTTTGTGGATCGCGGCAGATGCGTTTAACCAACGCGATAGATGCGGCAATAGTCTTGTAATACTCTTATATTTGGTATAAAATAAACTCGAGAATGTAGCGAGCCATCCATTGAGTACCACAGTCGCATCGAGATCTATGAATACGCATCGTTAGTGAAGTATGATGAAAACTATTTTCATGTAATAACTAACTTAAAATTGTATTACGTCATTAGTCCGCAAAAAGCACATAATGCTACTTTCTACTTTATGTTTATTGACAGAAGGTCTAAATTACCTGATAGATATTATCTTATATTTAAGTCATGCATCAATTGAGATATTCAATTCTCTTTAGGTACCAAATGTGTAAATACACTTTTTACATTAAAATTATACAGTCATTCACTCGAGAATGTACTAAGTAGGTACTTTTTGCACTCGCTAAATGACTTAAGTAACATATTAACAGCTTTTTCGAATATTTAACTTGATGAATGACGTTTTTGTGTAGATTTTCAGTAAATATCTTTGAAGAAAAGCTAAGTGGGCTGCAACACAATATATCATCATATATATCGATACGCCTTTTGATGAGAATGAACTGCAGTACTATAACACAATTGCTTTATATTCCTGAAGAGTCGATTGCATTATATTTTGATATTATATTGGTCAGAATGAGTACTAATTAAGGTCCATTTTCCGCTACCACGCAAGACTAAACAGTATGTAAGTGTTGCAGCTTCTGAGCTTCTGAGCGTTACGTTAGATGTGCGCGTTTGCGTGTATTGTAACAATTGATTTATTCGACTCGGCATAATGACTCCATTTTATGGTTGCTCGTTTTATTTTAATGTAATTTAACACCATATTGGTGAAGACAGGCATGCGTGTACTTTTAAATCTGAATGAAATAATAATATTTATTAGTTTTCATTATTTTATGTCATGTCTTTTATGGGCTTTTCTAGAACATTCTCCTTATTAAAACTGTTTGATGGCGGTAGCCATGAAAAAATGCACTAAATTCTGTTAAATAGGACGCAATTTTATTTGTAGTGTTTGTCGTTTATAATTCAGAAACATCACAGCAGAATAGTTGCTATTTCAAGCAGATATTAATCGAAAATAAACCTTATTATGTACTTAATTAGTTTTATAATACAACGAAATTACAATAGAACACAAAAGAAAAGCTCGCAAAAGAAGGTCAGAACTCATGATTGACATATGACAGATGCTTTTGTCACTATTTAGTTCTTGGGAACACGTAATTTTTAGTCCTTGAGAAAACAACGAACTCTTCTGTTGGTCAAAGGATTCTAAGGGCACTTTCACAATAGCGTTTAAAATACTCGTATTTGTAATAACGTATACACATTCGGTTCATACCTATTACAATATGTGTATCATCACTATATCAGCCCAATAACGCTGGACTGCTGCGCCCACTACTGGACATAGGTCTTACTTAATTGCCGCCACAGTGAGCGATTTTGTGCCGCTTGCAACAACCAACCTAATGCGTATACGTTATTTGAAATAAAAGAATGTTTAACGCCTAATTGACGCGAGTTAATGTTTTTAGTGTTCATAATAATTAAATTGTATATGTCTCTAATAGGTCGATTTTATGAGCTGTTTAGAAGTGTCGTATTACTTGTATTGTTATTTTACCAACAAATTAAGTTATTACGCAGCGGCATAAGGCGGTAGAAACACTTAGATAATACAAGTACTCATTGAAATAAATACTTCCCCATAGAGATAATAAAATTGTAGTATAAAGGAGCACCATGCGAAACAAGAAAGCAATATTTGATGCATAAACTTAGTGCGCAAAATAGCAATTTAAACAGCTGCTAAATAGTAGTAAAAGCACTTTTACAATATTTATAAATTTAAAATATGTGTGCGTGGAAGTCAATTGGGTCCAAAGTTATTTTTGTACCTAATACATTTTTTTACTCTAATTTGAATCTAACAATAATACATTTATTTCGCACAATATTTTAATTTTTGACGCTGCGACAATTTATTTAATAATTTTATTCAAAATCATTATTCGTTCGTTGTTCATTAGAATTTATTATGCTTAACTGTTCGCCACTGGCAAGTGTCTGATAGCCTATCTGAAACTTAATTGACAGTTTTTCGACTTAATTTTGATATAAAATCTTTCACTTAGGTTGTGGATAGTTTATTAGATACCTATCTGTCAGTCTTGAAACAGCGCCTTAATTAACTGTGCAACAGTGAATATAAAGACTGTTTTTACTTGCCTTTAATAAAATATAAAATAAATGAAACTAGGTATAACTGGAAGAAATGGTTGTTAATTTTACAGTGTATTAATAGAAGATATATAAAACGGAGTAAGGGTCAGAGCAGACAGACAGAGTGGCGGTGAAAGCACACAGGGCGTCGCGCCGTGCGATTTTGTGAATTTGAGAGCGTCTTTATGCATGCATGCATTGTGACGTCCTTTGACGCTAGTGTTTGAATGCCCTCGATAAATTACAGAGCGTATGACCTACACAGGCTGTATGCCTTGATATGTCATTAACTTATTAGTACAAAATATGTAATTCGCAATTATATGTGACACTCCGTCTGTCTGCGCTTACCTTTACTTAATCTAATGTTATAGCAATAATTACATAGAAGTATTTAAAAGTTTAAATAGTATATTATAAAGATTACCGTTCGTCCATTCGTTGTCGCAGCGTCCACAGTAATTTGTTTTTACTTCTCAACTGTAAGAGGCATTTGTTTTGGGGTATAATAGATAAGTAATTTTTATTACTTTAATAAATTAAACAGATGTATATTTGGTGTTTTATTTAGTCAATTCCCCTACAAAAGTTCGCAGCTATCTAGACATTTTTACGGTCTTTTGCACATTTACTACTTTTGCTCGCCTCGGTGGCGCAGCGGGAAGAGTCGTATACACTTCACTGCTGTGCAAGAGGTCCCGGGTTCGATGACAATGGTATTGGGCTTTTCTATCATGAAATTCCAGTAAGTATTGAGATTTGACCGGAGTTTGGTAAACAAGAGTTCCCTCGCCCCGTTTCATGGGACCAAACATTACTGGTGAAATGTAGGTGTGGAACACCTCTGCCTACACCTTCGGGGAAAACGCGTAATGATATCTATGATGCGATGCTACTTTTGCAATTTGTATAATTAACCTTTTGACCGCCACGTCAAATCGGTATCGCCGTGCCTTGAGCGCCAAGCTTTTAAAATACAGTACATTTTTGACGAGCCATGCCGTCATAGGCGTAGTGAGCACATTTTCATTTTACGTGTATTGACGCCTCTGGCGTTCAAAGGGTTAAAAACATACCACGAGCATTATGATAAGTCTTTCTACCTGAAACCTATCATACCTGTCATAATGTAAGTATGGCTGCCAACCTCTTCGGGAATAAAGAAGTTAATATTTAAAAAAAAGCAAATGTATACAAGTTCCATAAACCACAGATTAGCTAGTAGTTATTTTGTACAATACAAAATGCTGTAAGTATTATAAAATAATATACAAATGTCCAAGTATGTAAAACCGAGCGTCTGCCCTTCCATAATAAGTAGAAAAGTAGACGCCAGTTCGTCCCCTATGCCAATAAAATATGTTGATTTGTATAACTTCCCCTTATAAATAGACGTAGTCCATTTTGATTGATTGGTTTTTTCGCCCTTTGCTTTTAAGGAAAATAACAAATTCGTTAATCTTAGAACCTAAGCAGTGTCCTATGCTATGAAGAAATCTTCGTTTTGTTTAGTGTTTTCTATATATCTAGTTTGTGGCTTCCGTCCGTGAATTGTGCCAAATATCTATGTAACAACGCCTGATTAAAAAATCCTAATAATATTATGTTTGACGTTGCGATTATAAATTAAGTAGTTAGGGGTCAAATGATTATCCGTTTTGCGTTATCATCATGAAACTCCTTCATGGCGCTGTGGGAGAGAGTACGACCTCTGTACAAGGGGTTCTATTCTATCATGGTTCAAATCTAAAGTCCCCGAAAAAACTCACCGAATCGTATCGCTAAAGTGGCAGGCTATATAGCTTGCAGAACAGATGGCCGATGGGGGAAAAAGGTTCTCGAGGGGCGGCCACGTATTGGAAAGCACAGCGTAGGGCGACCCCGAACGAGATGGACCGACGACCTGGTAAGGGTTGTGGTGGAGGTTAGGTGAGGTTCCATCCAGCAGTGGACGTCATTGGGCTGATATGATGATGATAACTATGATATGGTACGTTACTTAAAACAAAAACATGTTAATTTTTGTCTGTCTGTCTGTTTGTTTGAGGTAAACTCCGAAACTATTGAACCGATTTTGACGGGACTTTTACTGGCGGATAGCTAATGTCATAAGGAGCAATTTAGGCAACTTTGATTTTGGAAATATTAGGATTCCATGAATAATGCGAGATTATTTATCCGCGCGGACACAGCTAGTAAGAAAATAATATAGCTTGGGAGATATGAGTGCGCTGCCCATCTGGGCTCTGCCTATCCCTTGGGGTTAAGAAGGCGAGTTGTTAAGAAAAAAATATATAAATTTTAAGTCACCCCCACAAAAGCTGATGACCTTCAACGGCTGCACCAATATTAATAAAACATGTCTAAGAACCATCGGCGATCATGTTAGCTTGCAAAAAAAATGCATCAAAATCAACCCATTCTTTTAAAAGCAGCCAGACACCTCAAACTTATCTTATTAGACCTAATAAAAAATATAGGTAGGTACAATCATGTTAAATTATGTACCTGCCTAACGTGTCTTGCTTTACTATTGATTAAAACATGAATGCATAATGTATGTAGATACTTAGTGACAATTGTGGCAAACCAAACTTTACGACAAGCACATAGCTTTATAGTTTTTGGGTTAGTTTTATTGTATCACAAAATTTCAACAATGTACCTAGACGGTATAAAGTTAGAATAATACCATACTACCCATTTAAATAAATTTGATCACAAAGTAAGGTGGTCTAGTAACTCTACTAGACTAGTATGGTCTTAAGCAGTATACAACTGTAAACGATGTCGTTGGTTCGATGTCCAAGTAGACGCCGATATGAAGTTACTCCGGGGAAAAAAGTGTGACGTTAGGTTTTGTATTAATAAATTTTATTGATCACTAAGATTGTTCTCTTTAAGATTCTTCTTTGCTAACCATGCCTATAAAATTTTATTCTATACTAATTAATATGAGTAGCAGTAATAACAGTAGGTAATTTAAGATAATTACGTGTAAAGATATCAAACAATAGGTTGGTGTATCGATGCAAGTTGAGGACAGAGCAGAGGTGAAGACACGGCGCCTATTTATTTGTGATCGTTGGTGCCGGCGAGCCGCGCGCCGCCGCGCCACGCCGCCGCCGCCGTCGCTGGCGGCGCCCTGCGGTCCACAACACTGTTGGGAAGCGTCTATTGCTATGGGAGGTAGCGGAAGCGAGTGGCGGACGAGATTTTGTTTTGAATTTTTGCTTTATTCGCTTATTTAATACATGGGTACAATTATACAAAAGCCTGTTGGCCTGGTGCTTAGTGTCGTGGGTTCGATTCCCACCCAGGATAATTCTTTGCGTGTTGAGCATGATTTTTTGTTCGGTATCTGGGTGTAATTTATCTTTATTTATGTATTTATTTACAAAAAAAAATGTAAGTACATATAATAATATATAACTAGTTTAACAATTGTTTAGTACCTACCCATAACACAAGCAAATATAATTGCTTAATTTGACTAGCTGGCGCTGTGTGAATGTGGTAAAATATTACATTAGGTAAGTCAGTAATCATAACTCCTCGTCAGTTCTCGCTCCGCTCGCCCGCTCCGCCGTACTAAGCACTCAGCCCGTCCCCAAGAGCCACACTAATGATTGTTCATGATTTATTTGAGCAGCTTATTTTTATCCTCCACTGATTCTGCGAGTTGATGGAAAGGTACACTATACATTGTATTATTTTATTTGTTTTACTCGCCGCTGCCGTCTTCAAGATATTGCGCTTTTTTGTGCACACTCAATGTTTATGAAGTTGTTTGATATTGCATAAAGTTTTTGTTTCTGAATGGGAATTGTTAAAACAGACTTAAGATATGCAATTACAAGCTTGTTTTTATTATAAAAGTGGTAGAGGTATGATCTTTATCATATTTTGCAAGACGTTAAAAATATCGTGTATCAACTACCTATTAATTGCACTTGCCCATATAGGTACCCAGTTACAGGACGAAATGGCATAGCAAAAAAAAGACGCGTACCTAACTAAAGCGTATTATCATTAGGTACCTATTTATTGAGCTAAGAGCCGTCAGCGGCGTCTTTGCTACTTCGACCAGTACTTATCTTTTGTAACACCCTTGTTATTTATAGTTCTCTGCTTAGTCCTGTAGAAACGGGGAACTTCCAGATTTTCTGAGCAGAGAAATTTTGTATCTGATCAGACTGCACTTGGTGCTGTCCTAAATGGATAGGTACTTCTTTTGTGAATAAGTGATCCACAAGAGCAGAAGACATGCTTTGCAGTTTCCTCTGACTCTAGGCCTCAACCCATAAACGTCTCACTGCTGGGCACGGGTCTCTTCCAAAGAATGTGGAAGGGATTTAGCCTACTATACCACGCTGGCCAGAAGGTTTGGTACCTACCTATAGGGTTTGTTTGGAATTTTCCTTTTCATGCAGTGCTCTTGTCTGCATAGTTATGCAGAAACTGTGTGTGTCGTAAAAGGCGACTAAGGGAGTTTCCTTAGTCGCCTTTTACGACACACACAGTTTGAGATGGGGTAGTGACATTATGTATTCTTAATCCGTCACTACACGGATATGTTATGTCTACGTCGGGTCTTTGTGGAGTCTACGTCGACTCTAAGGATAGCGACCACGTATGACAAGCCTGCATTGTGTAATTATTATAAGTTATGTAGAGACTGTATAGACTGGCCTGTTGGTCTAGTGGTTAGTGACACTGACTGCTAAACCGGAGGTCGTGGGTTCGATCCCCACCCAGGACAAATCTTTGTGTGATGAGCATAAAGGTTTGTTCTGTGTCTGGGTGTAATTTATCTATAATATGTATGTATTTACAAAAAAGAAATATATTTAAGTAGTATATCAGTTGTTTAGTACCCATAACACAAGCATAATTGCTTAATTTGGGACTAGATGGCGCTGTGTAAATGTGGTAGAATAAAAAAAAAAGAGACTGTATAGAGCATAGTTGTATGAACCACCCGGTGCATGTGGTCGCTTGACGCCCTCTCCTTACTGGGTCAGGCCATCTTGAAGGTTCCCTGAGAACTTCTGACATCAGCCCCCTGATTCTGACTCATCGGATTGCTCCCGGATCGTAAACTTTTTCGAATCTTAGAACGACGAGTTTTTACAGCTTAAGTTATTAAGTGTTAGAAATTAGTTTACCGTATAGAAAATTAAAAACTGATTAATATAGGTTTTTTTTCTACATCCATCTACTTTTTTAACATGACTGGCCTGTTGGTCTAGTGGTTAGTGACCCTGACTGCTAAACCGGAGGTCGTGGGTTCGATCCCCACCCAGGACAAATCTTTGTGTGATGAGCATAAAGGTTTGTTCTGTGTCTGGGTGTAATTTATCTATAATATGTATGTATTTACAAAAAAAAAAAAAATGTATTTAAGTAGTATATAAGTTGTTTAGTACCCATAACACAAGCAAATATAATTGCTTAATTTGGGACTAGATGGCGCTGTGTAATTGTGGTAGAATATTATTATTATTATTATTATTCTGTTTTTTTACTTTAAATAAACTGATAGTTCTAGCCGAAAATATTCCGACAGCTCAGAATCGGGGGGCTGACCTATACTTGTATATATTATAAAGCTATAATATAAAGCTGAAGAATTTGTTTGTATGAACGCTAAATCTTAGAAACTACTGAACCGAATTGAAAAAATATTTTTGTGTTGGAGAGCCTATTTATCGAGGAAGGTTAACTTCACGCTACGGCTAATAGGAGCTGAGTAATGGCCAAACAAAGATGTAAGGGAGCGACGTCCCGCGACTCCCGGGTAATGTAACAGCTAATTATATGTATAGGTATTACTGCCGCACTCAGAGACGTCAATTAGCAGTAATCTGTATTTAACACAATTTTTTCATTGAATAATCGTCTATAGCCGTATAGACTTAAGTATTACACGTTTTTACTAAAGAAATTTTAAAGTTAAGTAACGTATCTGAGTACAGCAGTTAAAGAGAGATAGTTTACCTATCATTAACAATACATAAACTCTTTGAACAATATTCCCACGCCATGGTATTTAGTTATTAACACTTTATTCACGTGGACCAATAACGTAGTAAGTTTATTCATTCGCGATCGGTGTAATAATAATAGTGATATGTGTCGCCAGCCTGATCACATCACCCAGTCAATACTCCCTTCAACTTGACCGGCATAGCAAGTAGCTGAGGCGACAACGACTATTTGAATAACTGCTATCTGTGACCTTGGTGGAACCATCATTAAGGTAAGTAGCTAGTTTTATATACATACATACATATAGATCACGCCTCTTTCCCAACAGAGGGGTAGGCAGAGACCATTACCTTCCACTTGCTACGATTCTGACATACATGTTTGGCTTCTTTAAAATTCATCAGTCTTTTAATATAATATATGATGTTTTTTTATTCACCGTAGTCCGTGTAGTACGTCACTACACGGAATATAAGAATATAATATAATAATACCCCATCTCAACATGTGGGTTTCGTAAAAGGCGACTAAAGGATCATTTCAACCCACAAACGTCCCACTGCTGGGCACAGGTCACCTCCAAAGAACGTGGAGGAAATTTAGCCTACTATACCACGCTGGCCAGACGGGTTGGTATAGGGTTTGTTTCGAATTTTTCTTTTCTTGCTCTTGTCTGCAATCTGCATAAGGGTACTCCCTTAGTCGCCTTTTACTACAACCACGGGTTGAGATGGGGTAATGACATAATGTATTCTTAATCCATCACTACACGGCTATATATTATTATCTACATTGTTAAAGTATGTACAAAGAAAGCCCGTGTTCAATAACCTTTATCTAACAATAATGAAAATCAACATATTTTGTTGGACAAAACATGAAGTTAGTTCCTATAAGTACCCACGTGGCCGCATCCCCGCGCCGTCGCCGGACCGTCGCCGTCTCGTCCGGCGCCTCTCGTCCAAACTATTGCCAACCTCCCATCACTATCCACATTATTATTACTCATTCATCTAATTTATTTTTGTTTACTATGAGATAAACAGCTTGAGTATGTACCTATACGTATTATAAAAAAGTTTTGCCTGCCTAGTCAATCCAGTGGTTGTGTTTGCGACTGTGAACATGAGTTTGTTGATTCAATCCAAATTGGACAAATATTTTTGCCACATAGTTGTTCTAAGTGTATTTTGTATTTGTTTAATTGTCCAGGACACAGGTCCTCCGTGCACTTTTAATCGTCATATATAAACTATATTAAAACCAGATGTAGAATATAAAGTAATCAAAAAATATAAGTAAATAAAAATCAATAAATTGTACCTTGTACCAATGTTTATAAAATCTATCAAAATCTGTCAACTTGTGAACAACTTTTTTTTTAAGTGGTATTCGCTATTGGTGCTCGTTCGACGGAGGGCAAAATAAAATAAAAATAAACTGGATCATATCATGTATTACCTTCATTAACAAGAATAAATTGATTTGATTAATTTTTGGTTACATTTATCAGACACTACTTTTCACCCAGTGCAGCACTGCCCACTATGCACTGGGTGAAAAGTAAATATAATGAAGAAAAGATCAAACCAATTGAAGCATCCACTAAACCAATCCCTTTTACATCTACCTTGAGATTACAAAAGTACTACGCTATGCCCTGTATATCGAGAACTAAGTACACTTATAGAACAGGTTTGGAGAAGGAAAATGGCGTAGCGTACGGGAATTAAGGCGGCGCCGGCGCCTTTTCATTCCGAACATTAACAAGTATTACGTGGGAGAAAGGAACGATACTATGTGTCAGACTAGGTACTACCATTGTTTAGGGCTACAGGAAAAACCTTACTATAACGTCTAGACTTAGCAATGACACCGTTTAAGAAATTCTTGATGAATTTTTCGTAGAACTGATATGGTCAATAGGGTCACGGATGCGTCTCAAAGTTTATGTCAGTGAATGCCGGCGTCCCACAAGGGTCCGTTATATCGCCCACTCTCTTTCTTCTGCATATCAATGACATGCTACCTCTCGGTAATATTCATTGCTATGCAGATGATAGTACGGTCCATGGGCGATATCTTAGTAAACCCGGTGCTGGCAGGGCAGAAATTGAAGAGAAACGGGAGAGTCTGGTCATTGAACTGGATCGGGTGCTGGATCTCATCTCCAATTGGGGAACCAATAACCTGGTCGAGTTCAATGCCAAGAAAACCCAAGTTTGTGCGTTCACAGCCAAAACGAGCCCTTTTGTCCCCCTACCCACTCTTCAGAGCACTTCTCTTAATATGCGAGACAGCCTAAGCATGCTAGGCATAGATATCCGCTGCAACATTAATCAGGGGAAGTACATTGAGAGCCTGATACTAACTGCCTCTAAAAAACTCGGAGTTCTGAACAGGGTGCGTCGGTTCTTCACGCCGGATCAACTGTGTCTTCTTTATAAGACTCAGGTCCGGTCCTGCGTGGAGTACTGTTCTCATCTCTGGGATGGTTCTGCCCAGTACCTCCTCGATGCCCTAGATAGATTGCAGCGACGGGCTGTCCGCATTATTGGAGCGACTGAGGTTACAAAGGCCCTTGAACCCCTACAGCTACGCAGAGACATTGGTTCTCTGAGTGTCTTTTACCGCTTATACCATGGCGAATGCTCTGAAGAACTATTCGAGCTCATTCCACCTTCCCCTTTCCGTGGGAGAACCACGCGTGCTGGCTTGCGTTGCCATCCCTACACTGTGGAAAACATCTTCACACGTACAAAAAAGTTCGGCAATTCTTATCTTTGCCGAACCATCAAAATGTGGAACGCACTGCCGGCTCATGTCTTTCCTCCGTCCTACAATATGGGATCCTTCAAGCGAAGCGTGAAGAAGCACCTTGCGGGCCAGCATGGCGATGCCGGCTGACAGGACACTTGGGTCTCCTGTCAGCCGGCAAAGCAACTTGGGTTCCTCTTTTAGCTTTCCATCAGGCGAAAAGGAACCAATATGCTTGGCTATTATAAAAAAAAAAAAAAAAAAAAAAAAAAAAAAAAAACACGATAAACTCACGACAACTTACATAGAGAGGACAGTGATTCTATCCATTCTCAATTTGTTGTAAGTTGTAAGATTGTTTATTTCAAATGATTTAACGAAAATATGGATAAAAAATTAGGAATTTTGGACATGAATATCGTAAGAAATATTCATCCAAATATCGAATTTGTATGAGACTACACGAGGTTCATAATATCATGGTCTCAACATTTTTCAGTATCAATTCACAGCTATTATTATTATATATATATATATATATATATATAGGCGACGAGATTATTAATTTTTATGCAAGGAAATATCCAAACTCCATACTTTTTTTTTGGCGTAGGGAAGGAAAAATTCCAAACTCCGGATAGATACTACATAATGCATTAACTGACCTAGCAAACGAACGCAGGACTTCGGTATTTCAGTCACTGTGCCAAGAAAACGACCGGTATATTCTAGGGTACATAAAGTAAGTATTTAAAACGCCAATACATCGTATGTTCAAGACATTCTTCACCCAATTTAGCTCCAGATAAAGTAGGCATGTGGATGATGCTGTATCTATGGGTAATGTACAAAAATAATCAATATTAGGTGAGGTGTTTATATTAGAGTGATCGCGCGCCGTGGCGGCGCTGCCGCCGGCGCCGACTGCTATGCGCCGAGTGGCGGCGCTTTGTCGTGGGGCCATGAGAACAGAGGGATGTTATGTGAAATAGATACGAACTAAACAGCTCGATAAGACTAGTGAAGAGTTCGTAGCATTGTTGTTTTGGGATGTTCTACCAACTTGGTTAGGAACCGTTAAGCAATCAGTCCATAGATTGGTGACTGTTTGTGGCATTTTCATTCTGGAGTGTCTCCGTGCTGCGGCAGGCACATGGCGCTGTTTTATCCCGGTAACCACTTAATGTGTTGGTCGTTAAGTCAAGTTGGAAGCCTTCTGGGTGACTTGTTAATTCCAACACCACGAACCAGGGTCTAGACGCAGCCCATATAATAGTAATAATAATAAGTGTACTTATTCTGTGGTACAGTACAGGTAGAAGAAGTAGTGGAAATGAGAACGAAATTAGGTACAAGCAGGGCAGAGACACCCAGGGATGCCAGTGGCTCTATCTTTTCGAGGATTGCAAATTAGTTGATGCCATTTGTAAATAACAATATTTTCGTATTAATGGATAACGAATGTTTCGCTAGTTTTTAAAAATATCAATTAATTGACACAAATCATAACTATTAACCCAAAGAAAAATAAAAATTAAATGTTTTCAGCTTCACAAGTACTTGTCCTATTTACACAACGCCAATACTTACACCCTGTAAAGTCTACCACTCATTTTTTAAATTTAAAGCATATAATTTCCATTAAATACTGAAAATAGAATATTATATACAAACCGCCGGTCTCCTAGCCTTCGCATCGCTGTCCAACAGTTTTTGAACGTTTGCAATGCATAGCATTGTGACACTATTATATAAATTAGGGGGGATTTATTGATCTTCGACGTAACGGGGGTACAAAATATCCCATAAACTACCGCCACTTGTCAATGAGTGAACGAATGATTGAATAAAGAAGTACGAGTATGGAGTGAATTGCTGACTATATAATTTTTAATCTGTATTATGTCTAGACGTTATTATGGCTATGACTATAAATATATATTGCTGACAATGGTATATAGGTACGTATATTATTATGGCTAGTCCTATTATCTTTTTGTAGCATAAATTAAAATCGCAGCATTGATTTTAACAAAATTATAGGTTTAGGTTTAACGACTTTATTACTCATAAAGAACATAATATAGAAGATAGTTCACTTAAAATAAGTTTACATTATAGTGTTTCTTATGACTAGAAGTTATGTATTTAAATTATTTGCTACAGAGATTTGATTTATAAAATGTATTTCAAATAGTTAACTAGAAATTATCCACTATATACTTTCTTAATCTTTTTTTTTAAATATGTAACTTGATTTAGACTCCACAATAAAGTTTGGTAATTTAATTATAAGTTTCAATTTGGCTCTATGAGTCGTAGATAAATGCTATCCATTGTTGTTATATTGCGATTTCTCCTTTAAACTCCTATGATTCTATATGATCACTAGTTACTAACAATATTGGTTTTTAGATCTAGAGGTTAGTAGAGGTATGTGTAATGTAAACAAACTATTTGATCTTTTACTGGATCAAGGTAGTAGAATTTCTATGTACAACCTACCTACCTAAGCATGCATAGGTATCATACTTTCAACCCATAAACGTCCCAATGCTAGGCACGGGTTGCCTCCAAAGAAAGTGGAGGGAATTTAGCCTACTATACCACGCTGGCCAGACGGGTTGGTATAGGGTTTGTTTCAAATTTTCCTTTTCTTGCAATGTTCTTGTCTACATAAAGTTACTCTCTTAGTCGCCTTTTATGACACTCATGGGTTGAGATGGGGTAGTGACCTTAACTATTCTTAATCCGTCACTGCACGGTTTATCATACTTATTATCAATAATATTTATTTTAGGTAAATAATCCAGGTAAAATAATTACAATCAAATCAAAGTAGCCTTGTATCAACAAGGCTACTTTGATAGTATTGGAAAAATGTAACCCAGTCCAGTAGTGATACATATGTCCCATTCCCGGATTAAATTAAATATTTAACTAAATAGGTACATCCCTAATCGAGATGTGGCAAGGATTCATGCATTAAATTGGATAAACTTGCGACACATTTTGGTAATTTATAATAGTTCTGGACAACCTCAGTGGTACACCGGGTGTACATCGTGTATGACTGCTAAGCAAGAGTTCTACGTTTGATCCCCGGCTCGAGTAAAAATGGTACCTATTGGTTTTTTTTCCCGTGAAATATTCAGAATCGGCATGGAGACTAGAAATGTGTCCGATTTTTCATTTGTGTTCGTTAATTGTATGTTTGTAAAGTCTCCCGCGAAACAGCAGCAGGCGTTGTAATTAAAAAAAAATGGCAATAAGCTTGTCCTCAAACGTAGCTGGTGAGTGGGTGATATACTTATATCTTCGCAGAAAAAAGTCTGAAAAAAAAAACAGCTGTTTAACAGACAAGGAAGTTATAATAAAACTGTCTATTTTTCACAAAAACAGCGTTCAAACAAGGAGTATTCTCTCTCATTCTCATAAAGAAACTTACTTCGTACAACATTAGTTTATAAAGCACTGACAATACTTAGCCGATGTTTGATTGTCGACTCATCTCGTAAGAATTCGTCTGTACGACTTCCGCGCTCAACTGACTCAGATTACATCTCTTTTATTTATATAATTATAGAAAACAGTCACCATTCAAATATTTGACACGCATTTAATTTTGTTTTTGACAGTTTCACTGAATATATTTAACGATGTTAGGTACTCTTGTTGTCGATTGAATACCACAAAAAAAGAGACCGTATGGAACAGTCCTTCACAAGATTGGGAAATAGTAATTTTTTTTTTAAGAAAAGAAGGGCAATCAAGCTATCGTATCACATGATACGTAAGCCAATAAGTTGTACATTTTCACAACTTAGGATCACTTTACCCCAAAAGGAGGAGGTCACATGTCGCCAGCTATGATAAGTCCCATGGAGGAGGGGACAAGATTGTTGCCAATAATAGGGCGTATAAAACTCCGAGTTGTTACTGAGAATTTTAAGACTTAAAAACCCAATACTATTTTTACTAAACCCAGGGATCGAATCTGGGACCTTTTGCATTGCAGCCATATACACTCCCACTGTGCCAGTGAGATGGTGGGTATTAGGTAAAAAAAATTAAAAAGAAATTATGTCTCATTCACACTTTATTGGTCTACTGTTCCGCTGCCTGTTGACACGTTTTTCAAACCTGACATTTTAGATAATAATATTAGCATAAGCAAGAAAATCAGAAAGGAAAGTCCGAAAGAGACGCAAATCAATGGCGTATTCAGTTTGGACATATCTATCTGTTAGGGTAAGTGATGTGAAGCCGACGCGGCGACGTCGCAATAACAGCTCGTTTTCCCTATAACTTATTGTTTCCTTCATCTTCTGATTAGCATTACAATTTACAGTCTTTGTTAGTTTCGGCTTCAAAAACTACAAGCTTGCACAAAATAATGTGTGCCTAAGTGACCTTTTTTACTCGTCTGGTCAGCAGTCCACCAGAATGAAAGTGGTAACAGATATCCAGACATCGACAAAGCTACCTCTTACTACCAATGCTGTAATAAACAAGTCAATTATAAGAATATACGCAGAAGAATAACATACAGACGTTGCCCACCAGATTAGCAAGTTAAAGTGGTAGTGGGAAGTACACATACCAGCCAAAACTGATGGCCGATGGGCCGAAAAGTACTCAAATGGAGCCCACGCACCAGCAAGCGCAGCTTATACGTATGTCCACGCACAAAAAGGACAGGTGTTCTAATCCGAACAGAAGGATCGCGTTGGATGCAAATCGCATTTAAACAGTCCTATTGGCAATCTCTTTTGAATGAACGTTCTACGGCTGATAATATGATGATGATGAATAAAACAGTAAAACTCTTGCACATTGGGTCAGTGTGTGGATTGCATGACAGGAATAGTTGCTCATTGCACGGCACTAATATCAGCCCGATTAAGGTTATTAGGCAGGCTTGACGTAGGTAAATCTGTTACTATTTACAACATTATTATAACTATCCTATCTCTACGTCTCGCTTTAATATTATTGTAACAGTTTTTATAGTAGGCGTAATTAATGAGAAAAGTTATTATATAAGTATTATTAGGTAGGTTAACATTAAGCAATAAGATAAGGTAACATTGAAATACCGGCACAAATTCACAAAGAATAGTGAACAAAAAACTGTGTTTACCAGTTTTCCGATAACATTTACTGTTACACAAACAAGATAATGTACAAAACAGAGTCAGTAGTCTATGCTACTTATTAAATATCAATAAGAGCACATAACCAATCCAAATTATTTTTATTGTCAAGAATCATATGAACGTGACAACATGGCGCCTGAAATTGGCGCCAAAAAGTAGCGTCGACGTCGCGGCGCGGCGCGTCGTCGCGAGCACAAGACGTAAACAATTCAGCCTCTACTAATAAATGTGTTATGTTTTAACTATTGATTAATTATTTGTAATTGCACAGCATTACTTTTATAAACTATGTTAATATATTAGACTTAACAAATTGTAATTGACACTTTACTTCAAATGCAACCCATTAATGTCCCACTGCTGGGCTAGTGAATTATAATAGTAAGATATAGGTAGTCAAATTAATTATTAAATAATTTTTTCAAATATCGAAAACAAATATGAAAAATCCGGGAATATTTGACATCTATTCTACTAGGTACGAACCTGAGTGTTTATATTCCGAATTTGATTTTTTACTTACATAGTAGGATTACATATATTTTATATTAAAATATATTATGTTATTATATTAAACAAAAGTACTTTAACTATATTAAACTAATATTACAATTTATAAAAATAAAAGAAATTAAACTTATTTTCGAATTACAGACCTCTCGATCCGTAAACTTTGAACTAAATTGCTCTAAGTTTCTGTACCCGCGATCAAAAGACTTAAACGCTCGCCGAGTACAACAATGAAATTGTTAATTAACAAGTCGATCAATACTTTAAGAATTTACTGTTAAATACTGCATAAATAATATTATATTTAAATATTTATGATCTTTGGAAATATAAATATAAAATAATTCTTATATTATTCTTACAAAGTTATTGTGTTACCTTTGTTAAGAAACGTACTTGTACAGTAAAATAGCATTTTCTCAGTATAAGCACTTACGAAATAAGCTTTTCAGACCAATAATTTTAGGATGTTTCGAGATACCTATATACTTACCCTCTAACTCTGTTCTGTGAGTACGGTAAGCGTACTATAATTGATACAATAAATAAACTTGATTTGATTAATTAGCAAACGGTACCTAAGTCCTCTAGTTAGAGGAGAGGAGACCCGAGCCAGCAGTGGGACTGAATGGGTTGCTGACACTGACAGCTATCATAAAGAATAATTAAATGATTAATGTGTTATTTTGTTGTCATTAAAAATATCCGTTTAGTGATGGATTAAGAATACATAATGTCATTATCTCATCTCAAACCGTAGGTGTCGTAAAAAGCGACTAAGGAGTAACCTTTTGACTGGCCTGTTGGTCGAGTGGTTGGTGACCCTGACTGCTAAGCCGGAGGTCGTGGGTTCGATCCCCACCCAGGACAAATCTTTGTGTGATGAGCACAAAGGTTTGTTCTGTGTCTGTGTGTAATTTATCTATAATATGTATGTATTTACAAAAAAAAATTGTATTTAAGTAGTATATCAGTTGTGTAGTACCTATAACACAAGCAAATATAATTGCTTACTTTGGGACTAGATGGCGCTGTGTGAATGTGGTAGAATATTATTATTATTAATTATTACCTTATGCAGACAAGAGCATAGCAAGAAAAGGAAAATTCGAAACAAACCCTATACCAACCCGTGCCCAGCAGTGGGCCGTTTATGGGTTGAAATGAATAAACTAGCTACACTTTTGTCCGCCAAACGAAGCTGTTACCTACCCGGTTATTTACTATTAAGAAACAACCTTGTTTTTCTAATATTATTTTGATCTGCTCCCAAAGAATAGGGCTAATTACACAAATAAACAACCGAATGAAATATAAGTAAGATAAAATATATTTCCTTATGATGTACCCCATGAATGATTCACCGAGGGATGTCAGGCGAGCGTCGGCGTCTGTTGGTCCATGGCTGGGCGACGCGACGCGACGCAGGCGTCTCAGTGTCGCGGGCGATGGCCAAAATACTCTGTTTTTATGATAAAACAATACATTATTGTCCGCTGTACTTATCTATGAAGGCTGCGACAGGTAGTGGAATGATATTACTGCATTCTATTGTTTTAATCATATACAGACTGTATGTGGCGGCTCTCAAATGACGTTTTATCTTTGATTATCTTATAATTGTTTGCAAAAGTGTGATTGTTATCAAATCTTTGTTGTATTAAACTATCAAGTTTCACTATTAACAGATCAACGTGATTGTTTATGGAAATAGTTATAGTAATACTAATCTATTGTACATCTAATATAAAATTTATCGTATGTAGAACATAACTCCAGCGTTTTTCTTTTAAAAAAGATAACGCCTACATTAGGTAATCAATCATCATCATTTCAACCCATAAACGTCCCTCTGCTTGGGACGGGTCTCCTCCAAAGAATGTAGAGGGACATTAGCCTAATATACCACCCTGGCCAGACGGGTTGGTATAGGGTTTGTTTCGAATTTTCCTTTTCTCCCAGTGCTCTTATCTGCATAAGGTATCATATTATTATATACTTCCATTAGTCGCCTTGTACGACACCCACGGGCTGAGATGGGGTAGTGACATTATGTATTCTTAATCCGACACTACAGTTTTTTATTTATTAGGTAATAAGCCTATACAAACACACAAACAAATAATTAACAGACCAAAAGTACCTACACTCAGACTCAAAACAAATATCTATGAATGATACAAATATTTGTCTCGTGTGGGAATCGAACCCGCTTCACTCGGCGCTTCAGTGGCGAGGCCGACAACGAACCTTAACCGCTACGCCACGGTGACAGTTCTATCTTGGTTTGCTCCAAATAATTTTAAACAAATATACTAATGGGTAAGCTGACCATCATCGTAGTAAGAAACAGCTAGGTAGGTACGACACTAATCTTTAAAAACTTACTTTTTTTTATTATTGCCTGAAGTGGCAGACGTGCTAGCGGCCCACGATAGTAAGACATTGCTCCGCGGCTCATGGACTATGCTATGCTAGGAGCTAGATGCGAATGCTAGCGGCACAGCCAAGCCGCTGCCTACTTTGAGAGGATAGCTCTTTTTGCTCCTTGAAGAAAGACAACCTCGCTTGAAGAAAGACATGTAATTTTTAAAGTTATAAGTTTTAAAACAATGTCAAGTATCTCTCTGAGTCAACTAATCAGTACTTTTACTGCTTAGATAATAAAGTTGCAGTGAGTGTCGACGTCATAAAAAACTTAATGAAATCGCATCCAAACTTATGAAACGTGGAAATGTTTCATCTAAGTTTCCACTCAGTGCAGCGACTAACGAATATAACTTTTAAATAACTTAGTTCACTTAAATTGACTTAGAAATTGGGACTCTTTAGTTCTTTAGGTGTAGGTGTAACAATATTATACTAATTTTGAATTAGGTAATTATAATATAATATAAGAATAAGGTACAATTATATATTTTCTTTTATATTTTACACATTAATATTCCCTCTTATTACAAAATACGAACTAAGCTAACTTTGACACAAAAACAATCGCATATGTCAATTTAAACCTGGTTTAATACTTAGTCCATATTTTTTAATAAGGGGGTTTAAGATTTAAGTGGTGGTCTTACTAATAATATATCTTCATCATAAGGCATCATTGGGCATATTTGATGCCTCTGTTTATATATTAACTGTTCTTTTTAGAAGAGAAAACTTTATTAATGTAGGTATTTCCTCACTTCCATTACCTCTAGAAGTTCACCTCAACAACTTAAAACTTTGGAATAGAACGGACGTGGACAAATACGTGCATCAGTACGTATAATCTTCCGTAATCAATAAGGTAACAAACAAACAACGCAGCGGGTAGAAAAAATGGCTTAGTAATTTCACACAGTATACTGTTAAATGTATGCTATGTTTTATTCACAAGTTTCCATCAATATTCCGTTTATTTGATTTACGAGACGGGATACTAAACTCACGGTTGAGAAATCAATCGACTGTTTGACAAGGCGAGTGATGTTGCATTACACGAAATCTATTTCGAGTAAAGCAACATACTGAATTTATTTAAAAAGAAATTTTTTTTGTAATTAACGAACATAATATACTATAAAAAAATTTAAGGATGGATGGATGAACTGATAGATGTGATGAATGGATGTTTGTTAGTCACTCACGCCAGAACAGCTGAAAGGTTCTGTATAAAATTTGGCTAACAGATAGGTTACAGTCTGGAATGACACACAGGCTAATCTACGGCGGAGCCTTAATAAGCTAGTACTAATATAAAATATGTCCCAGAATCGGCCAATCAAATGAAAATATTTGTTTTTGACTCGTTTTGTATCAATATGGGTTCTTCTAGCCTCAGAAAAAAGTAACGCAGATGTTGACATATAGGTACCTACTAAGCCTTCGTCCAGCTAACAATTTAGCTTATTTACGAAATATAAAACTGGCCTGTTGGTCTAGTGGTTAGTGACCCTGACTGCTAAGCCGGAGGTCGTGGGTTCGATCCCCACCCAGGACAAATCTTTGTGTGATGAGCATAAAGGTTTGTTCTGTGTCTGGGTGTAATTTATCTATAATATGTATGTATTTACAAAAAAAAAATGTATTTAAGTAGTATATCAGTTGTTTAGTACCCATAACACAAGCAAATATAATTGCTTAATTTGGGACTAGATGGCGCTGTGTGAATGTGGTAGAATATTATTATTATTATATTATTATTATTATAAAAACTTAAATACCGAACCTCTGAAACAGATCCTTACTTGATTCTAATCAGACTTGCTAAAGAGCAACACTTACGTGCGCATTTTTGGCATTCGATTCGATCAATCATCGATTCAAAAAATATTATTTACTTTCGGAAAACGTTTTTAGAAGAGGTAGCTATAGATACAATCTAGGTATATATTTACAATGTGGTGAATAACTATTCGGTGATGACACTTAATGTAACATTTAATAAAATTTCAGCTTTATAAAAAATAGACTGATGGTACAGTAATTCTAAGGAACCATCGTTTTACGGACAAGTAAAAAACCTTAACAACACAAGAGGGTGTAAAACTCACCAACTTCTAAACTTTGGCCTGGTTATACAAATTTTAGTTAGAAAACAATCCACAATATTTTTTTCTAAAAAAAGGAACCTTTTTTTTTTGCAAAGTTATTACAACTCTTTATAATTTGAAACAGTTCTACGTCACGTATTATTTTTAAGGATATAAATATATCCATAAAGGGCAAATGCCCTTTAAGTATTGTCATCAGTTCGGCACGTTTGTTCCAAACTTCGGGTTGATACTGAAAACTTCATGATAGAAAAACCCAATACTATTTTTGCGTGACCCGGGAATCAAACCCGTGATCACTTATAGCAGTCGTATACAGTTCCCGTTGCACCACCGAGGCAATTATAAAACAATTAAATAAGTTTTTGTATTTATCTAGAACCTCCAGCGTTCTTAGGTAGGTATATAGGTTTGTGCCACCGAGACTAACCATGTCTGTTGTCCGCTCTATTTGAGCGAGTTCTCACACACATCTCTTAGTTTACAAGTGAGTTGGTCTGATTGCATCAATATTATGAGGCGTCTGTTTGTCGCGGCTGGAAGCCAAAGGTGACCTAGTCCTTACGATACTTTATCGCAGACATAGATAGGTACATATTTGATATGTTTATAGATATATTATTAATGGTTGTGAAGAAAAAATATTTAAGACGTTTTTTGTTTTTTTACACAATATCATCTATATTATACATCCATTAGATAACCCAAACTCCGAAATAAACAATTGCATATCACACAAATATTTCCGACCCGGGGATCAAACCCGAGACCTCAGATATCGCAACCATACACCGTTGCGCTACTGGGGCAGTAGAATAGTCGTATTGGAAAGGACGAGCTAAGAGTAAGAGATAATAATAAAATAAATATAAAATAGATAATATATAAAATTCTTGTAAAGAGGCGATATACGAGTATACATTCCACACGAAATTTTTCAATAAATGCACCTACCTAATTTTTCTCTGCATCACCCTAAGGTTGTCTGGAAGAGAATGCCTCTGGCATTAAGACCGCCTATGTGCATATTTTGTGCATTAAGTTGGTAAATAATAAATAAATAAATAATATGGTGTTTAAAAGAGTTAATCAGCTAAATAATGTTTTCATAATTGGAATATGATATAATGATTCTATGTAGGTCATTGTTTGTAAGAAATACATCATAACAACTAGAATATAAAGCCTGTTAGTGTCTGTTAGAATATTACCCGTTTTCCGAGTGATTTTTACGATGTTTATCAGTGAATACAGTGAAAAGTATTGTTATTTTTTACTGTAAAGTAAAATATATCAATAAACCTATTGCCGTTAACAGAATGGTAAAATGTGGTTTGGTTGTAGAGTAATATTTTTTTTTGTAGAAGGTAGTATTACGACATCACCCGCCATTTTTTTTGTAAATACATACATATTATAGATAAATTACACCCAGACACAGAAGAAACTCATGACACAAAGATTTGTCCTGGGTGGGGATCGAACCCACGACCCTCGGCTTAGCAGTCAGGGTCACTAACCACTAAACCAACAGGCCAGTCTAGTCTTTAAATAATATTTGTATGCCTATGGGTACAATGTAGTGCTCACTTTTTTATATAACGCAATCTGTAAAATTAACCTACCTACATTGACTAATAAATATTTCTGTTTCTGTTTCAAGGTCACGGTAATGTCATGTAATGCTTCAGGAGTGGCATGCGTCTATAAGCTAGGGTAACCATTTACCGTTAGGCGGGTCGTCGCTTGTTTGCTAATCTAGTATATTTAAGGAACGTCTAGTATACTTATAACGAGCGAACGTTAAATAGGAATCAATTGTGAGTGGCGTGTATTAATTTGTCTGTTTCACGGCTCAGTGAGCCTGTGTAAGAGGGCATCATATTGGGTAACGAATAATAAAGTAACAAACTGAAGATTGGCAGCAATCTTAGTGTTGCCAACTACTACCACCAATATTGGACGGATTCTTTTATATTTAAAAACAAAATTAGCGTTTTTGATATAATAATTTATTCATTCGTATTTCGTGATTACCTCCAGCTCTTTGGATGTACTTGTAATATAATTTTGTAGATATTTGCATTTTGGTATTGCGTTTTTACTTATTATTCTATTAAAAAAATCCATATAGGTATGCGTTTTTTTAACGCATTTGCACCGTCTTGTATCCTGTACCTATGTTTTATAATAATTCGTTCGTAGTGCTACTGTAGACGCCTAGGGCAAGTCAGTCATCCCGATAGATTTTGAGATGTTGGGCATTGATGGTGGATTAAGATTAGTAACTGGTAATGGTGGATGAATTGGATACATTAGATAATTATTATTGTTTGATGTAAATGGCCTTTTTAGATAAGGTTATAATATATAATATGTAGAGATTATAAAACAATTTCAACTATCATAATTTAAACTTGGTTCATCCAAAATTTTGGTTTAATGCATGTCTCCAATATTCATTAGATGTACGATGTGGCTGTGATCACATTACGGAGTGTAATGGTTGTTTATATCGTGGCATTATTCTAGAAATTGGTCTTATCCCAAAATTTCGCGAATTATTAATTTAAAATACATATAATAATGACTTGGCGTGACTGTAGGTTTGATGTTAGAGAACTTTATTCTGAGTTAAGCTGGTCTTTGTTGATGCTATTCATTTTTCTTTTTGTGTGCAATAAAATATAAATTAATAATATCAGAATATCAGTTATCTGGTAACCCTGATCGCATAGGTGACGGTGTCGTCGGGTTGTCGGCTCACTCGCGGCACCACGGCGGCGACGGCGTCACCAGCAACGTCGCCGCGCCGGCGACGCCCGCGCCCGCCGGCGCCGACCTGCAGGGGATGCGATGTGTGTGAGATAACCACCACGTTACTAAGGGGTTCGATTTTGATCGTAAACCATTGATGTTATATGCAGCGGGGAAATTGTCCAAATTTTCTTCTATATTACATGTGTAAAGTTGATGGATTGAGTAGAGCACTGTCTATGCTTCATTGCCAATTTGAGTTTTGAATTCATAAATGACAAACATTTTTGGAGCGATAGAGGCCCGATTCCCCCTGCCAATCCCCTTAAATTTCCTTTTCCGCTTTATTTTTATTTTCCCGAAACGGAAAATAAAGGGCAGGCAGTGGCTTGGTTGTGTTTTCTTCGCATTGTTTAGTCAATGCTTAATATGATTGACATATTAAGCATTGATTGACATATTAAGGTGCCGGTTAACACTTACAGGTGGACCTCTTGCTGGTCAACCACTTCAGGCATTACAAATCGGGCAAAGTCCTAGCTAAGTTTTAATGCTACTTGCTAGTTTAGTGCACAGGCTGTGTGTCATTAAATTTTAATCAAATATCTCGGTTGATTGTTGACAGCTTATCGACTTTATTTTGAGGAAAGCATTGGCCTAGTGACCTCCTCAGAATTGCTGATGTCCTAACCCGACGTTCAATACTAATCATCAGAATAGATGGGCCGCCTGTCTCAATCAGCAATAAAATGATTTAGGTTGATTTATAGTCTTAAATAACTAAAATAAAAAAAACAATTAAGTATGCTTAAACTTTTTCAAAAAGTTTAATTTTCTTCGCAGAAATAACTTTTAATTTAAAACACGAAGCAAGTAGCCTAAACCAGCAGCATCCGGATTAAATAAGCATTAATTAATCAATTACTCGTTCAAAAACACACCAAACTTATTCGAATTAGGAAAAACGCAGTTCAAAAATCAGGCTAAGTTTAGAAAGGAAACAAATATTATGATGTTCCAGGTGCAATCTTGTAACACAGAGGGGTGTTGTTGAGTCTCCTACCCTCGTGGTAGGCTGTCTCATGGATGCCGGTGCCCGTCTGCATGGCACCGCGCCGCCATAGTCGCCACACAGGCGCGCCCATCCGCCGCCGGGCCCTGGGAGAACATGCAAGATGCGTTGTATTTACAACTATCATTGTGTAATACATCTTTAACGATGTTTTCTTTCGTTTTGCTTCTTGTTCGCTAATTAATTCGCTTTTCGGGTACGGTAGGTAATTGTTTTGTAGCTAAATTAATCGGTTAAATAACAACTTTATACAAGTGATGGCTGCATTGTTTCTTTAGAAACGCAAAATTCGCAGTTTTATTTTTGTGAAAGGTTAACTACAATTTTTTGAAATGCTGTGTGAGAGAAATTAAAAGATTAAAAAAAAAAGATTTATTGCAAATATTAGTAAACAATTAATAGGATTAAAGTATGTAGGAAAGAAGTTTTGAGGATAGGGTATGTTTTATCTACATTTATATAATGTGCTCTATCAAGATTTTTCAGCGATATAAAGCAAACAAAAATCTTAATTTCTCACCAAAATAAGCTACGAAAATTTCAGAGCTAAGCTCGTGAGTACAATCTCATTCAGTTTCATTCACCAACTCCAGTTGGCGGGTGCATAAATAGCCCGATTTTCCCCGTTTTCGCGCCATTCCCTCGCCGAACGGCGGCCATGACACACGCGCTATATTACCCAATGTCCGAATTTGTTCTCGACAATACGTAAACTTATTAGACAATATTAATGTTATTAAATATATAAAAATATTGTTATTTGTGTAAATATAACGTGTATTCCAAGATGTTTTTATGGATTTTAGTTCATTTATGAGGTGAGTTTTTGAAAAACAAATTGAAATCCATTAATTTATATGTTGCTTACGTATGTATGTCGGAAATATGTCAAATTAATTTTAAATGCAGATTTGACATGTAGATTTTGGACTCTACTAGTTAAATTTTTATTTTTAACATGGAAAGATTGATTATAGTTTATTAAATAAATATGTGTGATTGGCATTTATTACAAATGATGCCCTTTGATGGTAGAGCCAAGGTTTTATTTAAATGTGATGATCTGTATATGGTACACAGTAATGTAAATAGACATCATGCTTATTATATTTTTGCAATCACTACATACTTCTTTAATTTATTTATGTTTTCATTTGTAATGTTATTTTTTTTAAATTAAACATTAAAGCTTTATATTTCTGTTTTATTTTATGTTTGCTTTCTGAGTTTATCCAAATGGTTATTAATTATACAATAAGAAAATATGAAAATCCACACGTCCTTGGAGACATTCTAAAGGTATGACTGTCAACGGAACCGCGGGCTAGCATTTGAGGATTATAAACACCCTCAGTTCTCTTGGTAGAGAAGTGATAATCCTGGTTCAGAAAAACTAATAATATATATATATATAACTATGATTACCTACTATTGATTATTAAGAAAAAAAACAACCAAGAATTAATTTTCGATACAAAAATGCTAGAAAACCATAGCTACGATATCTGGACAAACCATCCAGATAACGTAGTTCTAGTTTTTCTAAAAACTTTAACTAATATCGGGCGTAGGCAAATTTGCTGACACTACTTTTCGAATAACCTGTTACATTCTTATCTTATGACTTTCATAAGTGTTACCTTGTAACCTAGATGAATAAACGAGATTTCATTTAATTTCAATAACATTGTATATCTACTCAATACTCAATCATTTATTGCTTCCATAATGTACAAATAGGTGGTAGGTATAATGTAGGTTATAATTATGGACCTTGTCGGGCACGGCACAATAGTTAGCAGAGAGGAAGAGGGCTACATTTAAAAGTAGCTCTTTTCATAACAATTATTAATTGTATATATTATTATCTACGTTTTATTATTGCTTTATTATCATTCATATATCAAAGCACAGGTATTCTTAATTCAGTTGGCACTGATTATATTGTTATGTCAAGTTTTTGCCAGGAGTATCATAATATACCCGTAGCGGACCCTTTAAATCCCCTTCCCTCCTCAATGAGCTTCTGATACCATTACACATCAGTAGGACCACAACACTGGTGTTATTACAGCTGGGGTCTTTTATCTTCTACTTAGGTGTTCTACCTCTTTTGAAAATTTTACCAAGTTGTGAATATCACTACTTTGTAATGTAAATGAAGAGTTCACCAACGTGTTCAAAATAGTTTTTTTATGTACATAATGTGGCGCCAGGAAATACTTAAAATGCAACACGGACAATAATCTTTTTAAGTATGCTTTAAAGTTCCTTGTTGTTTTTTGCTAGTGGTATCATTATGAGTAATTGTTGAAAATCTTGTTTTTAATAGTAATAAATTAACATGCGTATTACTTAAGTTGGCGCCAAGTTTATTATTTATGGGTTTCTCCATATGTTAATTGAATAAATATAGCTTTAAAAGGCTGTTTATATAGTTTGCTTTGGAGTGTAAACAAATCTTAGAATATATTTCAATAGATATTGTAGGAAAAGGTTATTAGGAATAATTTAGGAAAAAGGGATATGAGGGCATTATTTTTATCCCGTACACACTGCAGTACATTACCTGCGAGAGGGAGAGAGTGACAGAGAGAAGTATTAGTGTAGTATTCTGTATGTAGTATCGAGGATTCGACTGATGGCCTTCAATTAATAAGTCCTTCTGACTTTAGTGACAATTGCTAAGTTCTACCATAACTACCCAACTACATACAATATATTATAGTGCACAATATTTGCGTAACTATTAGGTCATTCTCTTTCCATACCACGATGGTGAAGCAGTATATGCGATTACCGTAGTCTATTGCCTTCTGCAACACCAGTCCCATCTAATATGCTTTGCTAATCCTTTAAAATCCATTGCCTATGAGCTCTGTACACCACTACTCACCAATAAGAACACAATAGTGGTATTATGGCTGTGGTCTTCTGTTGGGTGGAGGTTGGTGCTTCCTCAGGAAGTTTGAACAAAATTCTATAAAACAGTAATCTTAGTAGCCTTGAGAGAGCCTCTTCATGCAGGATCACGGCTTCAGGTACTTTCTGGAAGTGCCAACACCGCTGACTTCCAGAATTCAGGCAGGTGATTATAGGGGACTAAACAACATCATATCAACAGGACGTCCACTGTTGGAGATATAGCTCTCCTAGAGATTTAGGACCGGATTTTATGCAGCTCGCATCCAGCGCGAACCTGTTCGGATCAGACCATCTGTCCACCTTATGGGGACTTAACCAGAGAGCATATGGGCATAAATTTATGCCCAAACCGGCTGCGTGACGCTATGGCTCAAAAACCTAACGTCGTAACTACCAGTTCCGCGTAGAAATACGCAATAACATATTGACATTTACCAACGTAATAATATGTTTTTACAAGCCGGAATTTTATTTTGAAAAACAACTACTATGTCTTCTATTGGACGATGAGTCTTTAGTTAGTTTAGAAACACGCCCCTATTTTTTAGTGTTTATTGGATATTCCTAATTGTGGGCAGACAGTAATACTAAATTATAAGCAAAAATACCCAGAGTTAGAATAATTTAGATCTTAGTAGGTATTTTTATTGGTTGTGAACTTTTATTTTTATATGACGAACTAAGTATAGAGCAGGTGTTTTAAAAAGTTTGTAATAGACTATTATGAATAAGTCTATGTTTATGTGTGAAAATGTCGTCTGTTTGGAGTTGTTAACACCAAATAGCTGTATGTAGAGGGCCTAACAAGAATCTCGAAACCGACCTAGTCGGAATCAATATTGCTGTATAGGAAAACAAAATTGTGCTTTTTTCCCTCAATTTATTCGTATTTTCTCACCTTTGAAACTTTTCCTGGACTTCCACAAATATTCCAAAAACTAAACAAAAATTAGCCAATTCTTCAAGTGTTTAATTTTTAAATTCATATCTGGTCTACATATCACACAGAAAGTTAATACCTCTCTTAATTTAAATAGAGCGTTTAGAGCATTCATTCATTATAAGAATGCCCACAGACCAAGCCCAGTGTCGGAACCTTACAAACATACAATCAACGGACACCCAGACTTGAAACAAATATATGTCTCGTATGGGAATCGAACCCACTATCAATTCATTTGACAGCTCTACTTGAACACCTACTCTACATTGCATTGTATCGCATCTGAATCACGCGACACGTTAATTGTCACGCTGTATATTGTCTCGTCTAATTAGTTCTCTCCTCTACCAGGGCAATGGTTCCTAAAGTTTTACATAACAGGACGCTGGACATTCTATTATCTCCTTTAGCACCTTATTTCCTTTGGGTCACCTATTTTCCCTGAGGGGTAGGCAGAGGTGCATCACACCTACTTTTTGCCAACTATGTTTAGTCCTACATAATAGGGGGCGAGAGTATTGCTGTTAACCGTCCACATAATATCCAAACTGAGTTTTAATGACAGAAATACCCAATACTGTTTTGAACCTAAGAACTCTTGCCTAGCAGTCGTATCATACTCTCGCTGCTTTACCAAGGCAGAAAAAATTTGTAAAATTAAAAATAAGAATCATCTGTTAGCTGTTAGGCATATAAATTTCCTTCTTTTGCCTCCGCAACGGTCGGTTTTAGGCTACTTTGTTTTCAGAGGCTTCCAACTATTTTAACAGGTAATATAATATCATCATCATCATCCTATATAGATTACTAATGTTTCCCCTTTTGTTTATGGAGGGAAGTGGATAATTTATTTCCAACTCCTCCATTTACTTCTGATTTATTTTGTTTCGGGATCCAAAACAGTGGGTTATGCATTCCCTGGGGTTCCCGAGCGACAACACAGCAATGATCCTTGCGAATCTGAAAAATTTCCAACTGTGATATAAATAACTCAATGATAGACATCATTTTGAGGAACTCTGATGACCTTTCTACAGAAGTGTTGGCTTCATCAGAACTCATTTTAAGAACCACTGTACTAGAGCAACGTGACGATGCTGTATCAAAACCGAGCACGCAACACGTTATCTATCACGTTATACGTTTATTTTGTTGATGTGTCTTTTAACTCTGCGCATTCCGAACCATAAGAGGAACACAGATAGGAATAAAACAGATAGGACGTCGCTTTGACTTTTTTGGGGATTAAGTTTCTTGCCTATTTATAGTAGTCTGCTACAGTTAAGCATCACACATTTTTTTAGCAAATATAGTACCTACATAATAATATGTGTTAAAATTACCTAATCTTGTTGGATTTAGTACTTCTTAATATTGCCTAATAAACTGGCAATTATTGCATGTTTGATAGCTCGGTAGAGAAGGTGGGTAGTTCTATTATACAGTTGATGCCAGATTTATGTTTCAACTTTTCAAGTCAAATACACGAATACTTCTTCGTTGATTAACTATAAATTAGTCGAATCATTATTTACCAGAGTTCAATTTATTGTATTTGTATTACATTAATTATGGCAAAATAACAATTACAATTGTTATTTCTAAAGCATTTGATCAAGATTATAATTAAAATTAAAATGTTTTATAAATATTATGTAAAAATAATACAGTATAATGATTACAATTATTTATTATTTCATGACACGCCTAAAACGCGTCAGTATGGCGTACTCTGCTGAATGAATTGTTTAAGTATAAGTCGGGGTGTCTCAAGGTAATATTCTAGGTCCTATTCTAATTTAAGTAGTAGAAAGCAAATTTAATTAATATTATTTAGGTTAGCTAAATCTGTTCGAAATTAAAGTTAATTAAATGTGTATTGTATCTTTCGATGTTTAATGGACATTGGATTTATCAGTTGTGTCTTGTGTCTTAGGTCATTCCTGTTTTTTAAAGTTGTGAACAAATTTCAACTTGTTTGCTTTGCATCAATGAGGCACATAGCGACTAGCCACTATCTACCTACCAAGTGTTGTATCTGTGTGAATTATTTTCTGTGTGGATTGGGTGGCGCCGCACGCACACACATGCGCGCACCTGACGCCGCCGGTGGCGCCAGCCGCGTTCACCCTCCCGCCTTCCCCGCGCACACCACCGCAAGGCTGCCTCCTCAAACAATCTCCCCAATTTGTGGGAGATTTCACTGCAGTAAAATTCTTCTCTGTAGAATTATTACAAATAAATTTTGGGAATTTTAATTTTGATGCTTCTTATCAAGTCATTTAGTTTAAAATAAAAGATTATAAATTCGTTTTCTTGATTGCTATGGCCGAATGAATGAAATTGAATATATGGAAGTAGATCTAAAATATCTTAATGAGACTAAGATGAGACAATTTGAGAATTAGGTTACCTTTTTTATAAATAGGGGTGAGGTGAGAGATTCACTGCTTTAGACCTCCCCTGAACTTTGTTCAAGGGTCCAATATTGTAAACCTCTGTGTCCGGAGTGGAGAGCAAGGGAGGAGGTGGGAGGTAATAAACAAAGCCATGCCCAATAGTTCTATGATTGTGATGGGAATTAGTGGATTGAAATTTATCTCTATTGAAAACTATCAAGTAACAAAAGCTATCTAAAATAATAAGAGCTGGATTGATGTTTTAGACTTTATCATTATTGTGGGATTTAAGTGGATATTCTCTATAATAGGGAAAACAATCGGGGAGATTTCGCTGTCAGTAGCATCGCACAAAGGCGCGTCAGTGCAGTGTGCGGCGGAGCGGTCGGTCCGTCAGCGGCGTTAGTCGAGTGGCCGCACGCGGCGAGTGATGTCGTGTCGCCAGCGAGTGTGTGTCGCGTGGCGCGAGAGGCCGCGCGACTTGTGACCCCGGCGGCGGCATGTGATGTTCCGGAGGCGCGCGCTGCGGCGGCGGCTGGCGGCGGCCGGCGCGCCCCCCCTGGCGGATGACCAGCTGCGGCGTCTGGCGAGAGCGCTGGACGCGGGCGCTGCCGGCGCGGAGTGCGTGCCGGCCGGTCACGTCGCCTCCCAACTACGGCTCGCGGTCACCCGCGCCTTCAGGTTCCCTGAACTCCGAGACACCACCGAGCTGAGGCGACTGCCCCTCTGCACTGACCAGCACTGCTGCAACCCGTACCATTGGAGCCGCCTCTGCAAGCCCGGTACGTGACGTGATTCAGGACGTTGACCCGCGCAACAAGTGCATCGAGTAAACAACTCAACGTTCAAGTATACGAATCTCGGATTCAGTGCGCTGTGACTTATATGTTTGGTTTTTGGACGTGTTCGTCGTCTTATGGTGTGAATGGATGATCAAACGAATGAATGGTCGACGTTGATTGTGATTCGAATCAAGAATGTTAACGCACGACTAGTTGGTTGCAAGTTTTCGGTCGTCCAAACGTTTCTAATTCGGTGTACCTCACCTAACCTAACCTCACCTAGATTTACATGTTTTAATTATGATTTGAGCGATGTTGCAAGTTTGTGCACTGTACCAGAATGTTTCTATATGTGTTTTCATGTTGGTTAACATTTATATTGGATCTTTAGAGTTGTGGACTCTTCTAAAATCGCGTAAGTTGATTTGCTCATGTGGGTTGCATCAATTTATCAGTGCGAATCGTTATCAGTTTATTATCGCTACTGTTTGTTTCTGTATCTATAGTTACGTTGCTTGTGACGTCAGAGCGTGGTCGGCGGTCACATACACCACTCGTATTTGACACAAGCACGATATGTAACACCATCCCTACATTAGATTGTTAGTGTAAACATTAGACTTCGGTGTTCTATTTATAGCTATGACATCAGCGGTAGTTGCTTGAATTTGTTGTATGAATTATTAAAGGTCACCGCTTTCTTTTGACGTTTTGGTGTGCTGCTGACGTCCTTTGATTGAGATTGGAACTTTGGACGACTTACTGTGATTGTGCTAATTATATTTATTTTTTCATGTACGATATGCATTGTGTTGTAGAATGATATTAAGTTAGGTAGCTATAACGTGTTGCGGCTCTTTACTCTGTTGCGTAGCCGGGGTGTGTGAGAAGCGGCTCACCTAATCTGTAGCTGCGAGGGTCACTCGCTCCGTCGCTCGCGATAAGTAGACAAGGTCGCGGCGCCGGCGCCGGCGTGCCGCGACCGACGCCGCGCCATCAGCCCGTTAACTTTTTAATTCGTCAGGCAATGGCGCTACCGCCGTCAGCCTTTGTTAGGTAAATAACAACTACAAGTTTATTCCTCGGCGCTTCCAGAGGTCACTATGATATCATTCATAGGGCGTGAACGTTTAAATATTTTTAGTTCGGTTTCTACATGATAGTTGACAATCACTTCAATGACGTCATTGTAGTTATAATTTATGTAAATTTTCTTTTACCTAATCGTGTCTTAATTTAGATGAGAACGAAACTTGTTTTTTTTGTCGCTTCGCTTATCTTTTATAATTATTTCTGATATTGTTGTTTTATTGGCAATTGATTGCCGTACTGCTCGTTCATCTAACACATAGTCTTCATCTTATTATTCTGACCTGATAAAGAAATGATTCATAATCGAGTCTAACTACTCAATGGTACTTAAAAAATAGCTTGAAATTAGTTATTGTGGTTTCACCAGACTGTTCATTGTCGTCATTGCTTTACTTCTTATAATGAGCTTTTGTCCCCTATTTTATTTTGTTTCAAGTTGATATTCAATTTTTAATTAAGGTACTCATGTTATCTGAGAAAAAATTACATTTACTAAATCAAAATGATCGCTCATTACTTTCAGTAAAATATGAAGGTATTGCTCCCTAATTAAATATTCTGTAACAATAAAATCATCCAAAATACAATCGATTTTCATATTCTAATGTCTATAATCAAAATCTGCCGCGGAAACATCTAAAATCCACTAATACCACATAAAGTTCATCCAAATCAGACAAGTTAAGTAACCAAAGATCCACTCGTGTTCAATCTAATGAGTGACCATGACATCGACTCACGCGCAGCTTCGCCTACTTACAACTACGCCCACTAAGTATCTCACTACTGGTACCGTGGGTGTGTTGACAATGCCTGTTAGCATATTAATTAAGAAGAAAGCCGACAAAAAATATGAATATTTATCTTTCCATATGAGGTAAGACCTGTATTGAGTACTTGAGTTGGCCAGACGTAAATACCATAAATATTTTGTGCAAAGTTGTAATATGAGTAGGCTAAATAAAGATGCCTTTATTTTAGAGTTAAAAATATCCTGAAAATAATCTAACTAGTCTAGCACTAATTTACTAAGTGCTTAATTATAGAAACAAATCAAAGTTTCCGGTATCAAGTCATCATTTACACTTGTTTCTTCTGCCGGGTTGGTGTTTTAGAGGTTAGAACCATTATGAATTAGATTAATTTGCTGCAATAGTAGAGCTATAATAATTTTATGAAATGGATGCCTATAAAATGTATTTAAAGCTAAAAACATGACTAACATGATATAGACCGTCTAGTCCTTTTGCCGTTCACTTTCGCTAAAGAATCGCCATAAATGGACTTCAAATTAGTCGAATCAGCTTCACACGGGTTTAACAGGTTGTGTAATTTACTAAGTTATTTCATAACATAATCTCTTCCATCTTGTTTTAGGATACTTTATTTTTGTCCCTTTTAAGTAAAAATCAGCAAATGGTAATAAAATTATTCTTACAATACCTATTGGTAAACTTTTTAAGCAGTAATTCTTTATTGATGTCTCCAGAATAGTCTTTAAAACCTGTCCGATGGTGTATCAAATTTTATTTGTGTTTTTGCTAAATTAATAAAGAGATAATCATGTGAGTGGAAACTTCCGAAGGCCCGCACCTGGCCCCATTAGGTCGTTCCCGTAGTCGGCATGTTCAGGTGCACTTTTTTCTCTGTCTTGTGTCGCGACGACTTCGCGTCGCCAATGTTTTTGTCAACTTTCCCGCCGTGTTCCCACAGCGCACTCACTAAATATAGTTTGTATTATTCGCCGCACATTTGATTTGTGTGCACATTGCCAACTATCGCCACACTTATTCGTATCGCCACTACAGTTTCTGCTTGTGTTTTGGTCTCAGTTTCTAATTCGATTCTAGCGTTAATTAATACTCTTCGCTCCAAGTAAATATTTTATTAACGTTCTGAGTGCTATTTTCAAATTGAAACCTCTTTTATAAAGTCCAATATGACAAATAACGATTTCAGTTTTACGAGCTTGCGGATCGTAATATGGCTCATCGTAAATTTAATCATCGATATGTTTATTGTCGAACACCTGCTCAACTTGATTCATTACTTTTTTGGTTTTCTTCGTCGAGACATGTTTTTTGTTCGAGACGAACAGGAAATCCTCGATGTCCAGTCTAGATTGAAAGCGTCCAAACTATTCGCGCACATGAATCGTGCTGCGTGCCTGGGGCGCGTGCTCGCGAATCAAAGCCAATCACGCCGAGCGGGCCTCTATTTGTGAATGTTTTTATGTGAGCCGCCGCTTTCCGAACGACCGCTGCCTAGTGGAAAGAGGGGGGATCTTTATCTTATCGAGCGCAGGCGTCGACGCGACGCCGCTGCCGCCTCACAGGATCAAAGATTGCCTCGAACCTGCGACCACTGAGGCACGTTCGCCGTGACAATTCGCCGACCTGTCATCTCATACCCATTACGGAAATCAGTCACCCACATCCGGCAATTAAACCCACATCCACGTCGCGTCGGACAAACATTAACGGAGAATTCTAACTACCATTTACAAGTAATTTGGTGCCCACACGCCATTTCACCGGGCCATTACAAGTGGGGTCCAAAATTTAATGATGTCGTCTAGATACCAGTATGAGAATCCATCTGTTGATGTTAGCGACGCGTCGGAGGCGGCGGCATGGCCGATATTTATTTAGCCATAATTGCTTGTCGGCTGACTGGCGCCGGCGCCGTGTCGCGCCGAGTGCGGGGGAGAGGTGAGGGGCGCGGGGGCCGCGACGCGAGCGGCTCGGGGAGTGCGCCGGCGCAGGTACGCCCGTCGCACTGCGTAAGCTCAACTCGATTTTCGTGATTGGTTTTTTCTCGTTTTATTGTAGTCTGGTCATGTTTTTGGGTTGCTTTGTTGAATTTGTGAATGATTCTCCGATTGTGGCCGCACGAGCATTAAAAGAAGTAGTTTACAGCTAACGTTTTGTAGTCAACCATCGCTTTTTGTGTACTTGGTAGTAAGTACAACAAAGCTCTTAGAGGTGAAACGAATGTTCGTGTACAATTTTTGAGATAAACGATCGGTAAACGTAATTAATCTCAGCCACATTTACTTTCCGATTTGATATTATCAATTTAAGTACGTGGTCACAGAGTGTGTCACAAAATAGCCCATTGACTGGCGGCACCTGTGACAGAACCGGTTGCTCCTAGTGGCAGCTCTTGCGAAACTGGAAAAATTGTCGTCTTTTATTACCTACACGTAGCAGAGCTCGGAGCGAGCGAGGACGTGTTGCCGATCGCTCATTTCACTACTTGTTAGGAGGTCTTTTGACCAATTCACATGTTTAACTGTTGACTTTTTATTCGCTTTTCACCAAATACTCACTTATTACATTCTTTAATAGCTGTGTTTAAGCTCTCGCATAATTAACCACTCTGAAGACTCTTGTATCAAAATAATTTCAATAAATTGATATTCTGAATAAATTATAAACTTGCAAACAAAATTTATGAGTAAATGTTGCCGTTTGAACGTCATTCTCTTTGGAAATTGGAACCACCTTGCCGTTAGTTGCAAAATTAATAGATCTTTCACATACAGAAGTACATCTATGAAACAGTCCTGGCTGGTTGAAGATAATTTTAAAATAGTTGGTGATAGTCATTTGAATCACTCTAGTATATTTTTCGATATGTTACAAGTATTTTGTCGGCAAGTCAGGTTATCGCAAAGAAGAGGCCTTTTTGGGGATTAGGTGAACCGTTACCAATTGGGTATAATATATTGAAATCAAATTATTATCAAATGTTTTTCATATTTCGTCTGTCCACCTGATTGACCTTTCAACATCTTTAAAAAAAGACTTAATTACTATGAATATGACATCTAGATAGACTTCCTTTTGTGAATCCAGTTTAAAATCGATTCGATATTGCGAGGATACTTAAACTGCCAATAACTAAAGCACTTGAGCAGCATTTTCATCCCAACTAAGCAATGTTTACGAAACGTCGTTAAACCTTGGAACCTCTCTCACGTTACAATTTCATTGAATGTTGCTACTTAAGCCACATTTTATGTTTCACTAATGAGTGTTAATTATATCATCAGAGGTGCCGGCGCTTTAATATGTAAACCATCAAACATGATGACTATAGCCCCGGACTAAAATTGGTTATAATTTGTTTTCGGTTCAATATAAGCCCTTTGAACTTTTTAATTTTCAATGAATATTTTAAGTTTTGAATTAATCAAAATTTACTATGTTTGTTTTTCTGGTGACACGTTATGTATATTCATAATTATATAGAACTTTATTGACTTTGATATTAATTTGAATCTTTGAATTATTTATGGTACACAAAGGTTCGTTCTTTGTATAAATAGTTATGATTATTATTAATTGCAAATAAATACTTAAGAGATTTAAACTCTTAATTTAGTGTTAATTATTTTCATATTAATTATTATTTCTTTCTATTTTAATATTATAATTATGTATTTGTAGGCATTGCAAGTTTATTCTATTGGTACCTCACCACACCTTCACACCTATTTGCCAAAGCATTTATTAAACCAAGCACGTTTTCGTTCCCAACACCAGCATTGGCTGTAACTGCATTTAATTTTCTTGATCAATCAACGCCGGACTATTTGCATCATATAAATTCTGTTCGTATTGTACATACGTCACTTGTCTTCCGGCCAGCCTAGTGTCGATATGCAAGGTCTACTGCTGAGATCTTACGTCAATGATTATGGCGCCATCTAGTTTTTATATTGTTGACTGAAGGAGAGGTTATTGATTGGTTTTGAATTTGGGTGGATCATTTTCGTAATCGTTTTAGTCACGCACATCGTTTGTGTTATTTATGTTCGTTCGAATTATGTACTATGATTCCATTAGATGGCACGTTTCTGCAATGTAAGAAATTTAGTTTGTGTAAAAATTTTAAGGTGAAATTTAAGCAAGTAAAGAGTTGTTCATGTATCTCGCGTACAGGTGTTATCGCAGCATATTTTAATTTGTATATGATGAGAAGAACACTTCCTGAATCCTTGTACGCGGTGTCTAGGGTTTATCGCTAGCGAGCGTGGGTGAGCGCGACGCGCGGCCGCCCGGCGCCACTGCCGGCGCCACTCGCCATGTTATAATTCGGGCGGGCTATTTTCGTCGATTCACACGCGCGCGCGCACCGTTCCGTGCGTATAACCGACTTTTTTTTAAATTTCATACTTTTGTTGCTAGGTTGGGACCTCAATTTTAGGGTCCATATCCCATTATTGGTAATTTGCTTGAGACCCGTTATTCTCTTTAGGTTTTTGTTCATACCAAAATAAATTTAGACCAAATTTGTTTCGACTCTATCACAATATACCTACTTAATTTGTAAAAGTGACACGTATTCTTTACTTTTTCAAAGTGTCTCTTAGATCATAACAAAAATTATTTACTGCAAGTCAATTTAATATCAAAGTTTTAGATTGTTATTCAGTATATTTTAAAGTAAGCTTCCTGTCGTAAAGTTGTTTTTATCTTCAATTACTTTAGTTGTTGACAATTTTCGTGGTGTCGTTGGCATAACCCATTTGGCAATGAGTTATGTTCAATTTATTACTGTAGTTCCAAAATTTTCTATTAGTTTTGCTTCATTATATTAGGGGGTCTTATGTGTCATTTGTCTACGAATTCTCACGAACGTTTAAGTTTACAGTGATATTCCCGGGACGTTTGGTTGGCGTGGCACCGTCCTTGAGACGGCTACGCGATGGCACGCTGACGTGTTTCCACAGTTTTCTGCCAGATTTATGGAGTATTAAAGTGGATTTATTGATTGTTTATTGTTTTCGATTTAGATTTCTAAAGTAATAGACTGAAATTTGAAGTCTTTAGTATATTTATCAACGTAAACAATCTTATTTTTTAAATTATGTTTTAAGAACATTTTCGCTAGAATAAATGAGAAAGAAGTCGGAACTTAAGGCGCTTAGCATCCACTTATCTCTGATATAATTCTGGGTATGATAACTATGATATCATGCAAGAAAATCAAACACAATATAAGAGTATTCTCTGAAGAATTAATTCATAGATTTAGGTAAACATGATATTGAAGGAAAACAAATAGAGATAATTGTTCGTGTAACAACAAATGCAGGCGCCAAGGAGAGCGTCATTCGTGCAAAAACCAACGTCATTGTTACGCAGTGTGATGTAGAAAACATCGAAGCTAATGATATGGGCGTATTCACTGATCAGTGGACAATGTCATACATTTTTCTAAGTTGGCAAGATTCACTGTTTTCTTGTTATTCTTACACAGAGTTTGAATATATTTCAAATGGGCTTAGATATTTACGAATAAAATTATCTCTAATTACTTAAAAAAATTGTAATAATTTGTAACATATAAGTTTATATATTTTAGATTAATTAATGTAATTAATACAAATAAATTACAATCATCACATTTTATAATTGTTATTTTAACTGGAATACCACAGGGCACCACCATATGCCCCATTACCAATATTACCAATATTTAAGCTAATAATAATCTGCTAGATAACATACAAATAATAGAATCTCAAGTAACATTAGTAAACAAATGGGAAACTGCTCATCCTGTTAACACAATTACTTTAAGCAAATTAGCTCGTTTCTGCAGAAGCAAGTTACTATACAAGGATAAATCATTTCCAGCAGCTTCATTGAAGATTCTCACGACTGTTGACTATTATAAGATGTGTTAAATACAGGAAATGTTCATTTAGCATTTGAACGCGATGTCTTCAATGTGTTTTATGATGTTCATCATATTGATATCATAAAGAAGAGGGTTTTGTGGCGCCGTGTGTTATAAAGTTCGTTTGTTCATTGTTAGGCACATTTGGTTGTTAATTTTTGATTATGATGTTTTTATCACAAGATGCTGTAACTTTTATGGTTTTACATCTGTCATGTTCAGTTCAGGCTTTGAAGTATTAGATTCCTATTAATTTTATTAGGACCTTAATAGTAGTCAACTACTGTACTTACTTTCATTGTTAGATAAAAATCAGTTTTCAGTAAACTCAAGTTTCCACAGAGCAATTGTGGATATTTCAGGAATCCACCAATATAACAAAGTCAATAATTTTCTAAACAGAACGATGAATCACGGCATATTTACAATTTGGTATCGCTCGCTGCGCCGGCGCCGCTCACACATCAACCCGCTATCCCACTACTTGTATCGTTACACTGTATTTCTGTACAATATATGGCCTGATTGATGCTGTTTTATAATTTGATTCTAGCTCTTCTTATTGAAATACCGGATCTGTTTTTAGTCTTATTATGGTCAGAACTGTAATCTGTTCTTGGTCTATAAATTTCATGTATTTTTCAACTATGTTGTCCTGTGTTAGAGTAATCCTTGAGTCGTAGAAATAAACCTCAGATTACATTGCTTTGCAAGAAACATAAAGTGGTAAGCTATTGCAATAAGTTAAGAAAACAGGCTTATCAATAACTGTACCATTTAATAGGCTAACTGTCTTGCACTGATCAAAGCAATTGAATAAATTTTTTGATATTTATTATCGCGGCCATGCTGCTCTCGCAACATATATACTATCAATAGAGCAATTGACGCGAGGGACCGGCCAGCCCAACCGGTTCGCTAGTTACATAGTAATCGAAGGACAAACTGACAACCCACGGTATTTATTGCTATAGATTGAATGTTTAGATTAATTACACATGCCGGGCCTCCATACGCGCCTACCGTAATACTTATCTACCTCATCAGACAACATTCCATCAAGTGCCCATCAAATATAAACCCTATCTAAATTAGTACAGGATTCATTATCCATTGACGGATCTTTTTAATAATTGAAACACGATATAGCACGCCGTCTCACTGAAATTTAAGCCTTCTTACTTTATCATTCGATATAAATTAATTTGCAACCATTTCAAGTTTAAACTTCGAAGCAAATGAACTAATGATTTCTAATTAAAGCTATTAGGAAACTGCACTTTATATCGGTCACTACAAAGTCTTGTTTCCTATAATAGTCTTTGGTGTTTATGACGTAATAGTCTTTAAAGAAATTGCAGTCACGCCACTCTCTATATATTTATATGAGATAGTTTGTTGTTGTAAAGAGGTGATATATCGCTGTATTCCCTATTTAAATATCAATTTTATGGCGCATAGTTAGAGCTTTGTTTTGTAGTTCATCATCGACAAGGTTGTGGTTCGCGCGCACATTCATATGGGCATAAAGTTCAACAAAGATATTATTTATATCTGCTAGATGCTACGCTGGGCGTTTAGGGTCATTTACTTCGGATAGTTTACTCTTTTTTCAGCTGAAATGTGCAGAGAGATCGTTATGAGTCATGTGACTGAGAGAATCATATTTACTCCAACGAAAGCTATTGAATCTTTAAATCATGTTTGAAATGCTGTCGACAAATGTTTAGAATCTATGTAGCTGCCAACAAAATCGTACCATTTTGATATATCTAATAAAAATAATTTAAGCGCACTTAAGGATTGTACCACGTAATAAAAAGCCACTAAAACTCTAAATGATTTATATTCCATCTTCCAAAATTCCAAGTTTTATCATCATTCGTTATTCAGGTGCATGCACCAACGATTGTTTTGAAATTTCTTGTGCAAACGCCATTAAATACTTCTTGGAACAACCGCGCATCATAAAATCATATTGAATTCAGTGATAATAATGGTCATATAATTTGTATTCAAAATGTCCAGCGGCATCGATTCAGTTGAAAAACAATGTTGACACGTCCGCCGCCGGTTGGCGCCGAATTGCAAACGACAATTGCACAATTCACATTCGGAATTCGAAAATACTAACATATGGGCGTTCAAAATTCTAAATGACCAATAGCGCGTGCCTGTTTGCGAGTAAATGGAATAGATCGCGTTCTGGATTCAAATTAGATTATTTGACGTTACTTCTTCGTCTGTGTTCTTTTCCAGGTCGTTTTTCGGAGCATACTTATTGAAAATTGAAAATTGATCTACTTCGTAACGGTCGCCTCCAAAATTTGACGCGGCATCATAATTTTTAAGTCGGAGACTATTTTGATTATACAAAATTACATCAAATGACCGCGGTATCCGTGATCTTGAGGAGCACATAAAACTGTCGTTATATGAGTACAAAATATAGGTCATTATTTAGCTGGTGATCATGGTTCGATACCACGGTTGGACATAATTGCGGGCGGTCTGGGATCGTTTTTACCTGATCCGGTTACGTGTTGTTTGTTTTAAGTTGGATTTTTCTTTTTATTTTTTGGCCAAGACGGGTAACGCCGTGATTAGTGGATTGAAAAAAGTTCTCAGCGATTTTTTGCATTCCTCGATTAATTTTTCTCTTGAAATTTGAGGATTGTTAATTGTTTGTAGTTTATTCAAAAGTATGTTGCTTGTATGTATGTTGGTATTTTTTACTGAACTCATTGTGTAGTATCTATTTTCTACCTAAATAAATGAAGAATTGATTTATTTCCCAGATATAGAGGTACTAGCTCACAATGTCGTAATTATAGACAAATGACTTTAAAAATAATGGTCTTCGCCTATTTCTAAGTAGAGAACGAATTACTAAGCAACTATTGTAAGATAATTTCTGATTTCTGTATTAATTTTCTTTCTCTTTCCTTGCAGAAACCCCTCCTCCACCCTACAGTCGATACGCAATGGAAGAACTCAAACCTAAAGGTAAGAATATCTCTAACTTTAATACTTAGTAATTTTAACATATGCATTGATAATAAGACAAAACAAGAGGTTATCCACAAAAACTTTGATGAACCAATCAATCTAAACAATCAATAAAAAACTGGTTAAACAAACCCAATGGAAGAAGAATTGGCAATTAAGTCAAGGATATCTTTTGTGTATAAGATCTCATGGACGTTTTGTTAGTGGGACCAATAAATGATCAATTACTGCATTAAAGTTTTCATCAATTTTATTTATTAAAAACTCCACTGAAGTCTCAACTGATGTAAAAGAAATCTAAACTGAATGAATTAAATTTTAAACGTTACGAAACCTATTTTCTTATTTTTTGAAGAACTTTGTTCTGCTGCCACTTATACACTTGTCACTTTACACGCTATCCAAATTGTAACTTACAGAATACTACTAATTTGTTTTGAAAATGGGGTTATATTTTGTTTGTAGTTAAGAATTTACATCTTTATTTGGTAGCTAATCAGTATAACTCTTTACGAGCACAACACAATTTACTAGGTATTTTATTTATATTTGTGCTATTAAGCTTAGTATGAATATTAAAGACACATCCTTAATATGTATAAGGCCTTAATAATAATTTTCTATAAAAACCTAGATATTTTAGTTTTAGTTAAAACACTACCTTATAATAAATAATATGTAAAATTACATGTAATATCACTAGTTATAGAAGAAAACTACTTTTGCAAACAAAAATTAAATTATGAGCAAACCTACCAATACTAACTCTAATGTGACACCCCTGGTGAGGCAGAATCCACAACATTTTCAACTAGTGGTAATTGCCACACTAAAATTGTATTTAGTGGGGCAGATTCCACTGCAAATTTTTAGATATTCCACTTTGCCCCACCAGTGGGGCGCTTGGTGGGGCAAAGTGGAATAATTCTTTCGAACTCCGTATTGTAGTTCCTTGCGATAACCTCTTTAGGTAGTTCATGACACATACCAAGAGTGCGTTTCAGCATTGCCAATAGCTATCCAAATAATTTGATTGTTTATATAAAGTACTAAACTAAATCTAAATCTAAATTTCTATGCATAAATTGCTTGCTCTGAAGGTAAATTTGTTTGATAACTTGTTTAGATTGGTCTTGTTAAACCAATAAACTTGCAACCTTAATATATCTCTGTAATAGTGATTACTAGTTCACTTAAGATCAGTTGAATGTTACCTACTGATTTTGTAATTACTATCGCATACCAATTCTTAGTTGATTTCTGTATTTACTATATTTATGATTTCAATAATTTAATAAAATGAAATTGTACGTTCAAACTGTTATGTATCATAATTATGTTCGTTTTTAGCACATCAACTCAATGTCGTTTCTATATAAAGCATGATAGGTAATTTTTTTTCTTTGCTAGGTTTTTCGAAGGAGTAGGTATTGGCTTAAAATATTACTTAACCCGATCAGTATTATTCAAAATTATTTTTCCAAATCCACCTATATAATAGACCCGCAGTTCTGGTGATGAGATTAATCCATTTCTAATAGAAATATAGCTGATATATTATAAAAGCATAGATCATAGAGTGAGTGACAAAAGTCGGTAAATCGTGGAATTCGACCGCAGGCCGGCGCCGGCGCAGCTTCCTGGAAATTAGGGATCGATAGTGATGTCCTATTACGAGTATATTATCGATAGCTGTTTTACTCATTCAATATTTAAAATTTGTACTAGTATCATACATGTATAGTATATCTTTTTTATATTTCTTTATGTATTGATAATATCATAAAAATGATAGTTATGTGGCATTCCCAATACGTGAAATATAATTATATTTCTTAGATGCACATCAATAATAAAATAATATAATAATATTATGTATTTACGACTACTTATTACTTCTTCATAAATAATATGATAATAAAAATGTAGGATTCATTTTTATTTGTGTGAAACTAAAATCTGAACAAAAGATTCACAAATACTTACACTCTAAAACATAATTCATTGGCAATTAGTAGAATAAACGATACAATTGTACAAAAAACCACATGTTTACATAATATCAGTCATACAAACAGATAGTTGAGTGATAAGTGTCGCAAACAAACTTATCACAGCTAATTAAATAGTTTCATAATTAGGAGGTCCGACGGGCGGTGCGGGAATGTATGCAAACTATGCTGCCTTACCAATTAAAAACAGTTCAACTGCGTGCTTAAGTTTAGAGAAAAATGTGTCTAAATACATCAATCTTAGAACCATTTTCCAAAGACTAGTGAAATGCAATTACGACGTTCTTGTTTAGCACGGCAGTATGATAATGAACGTGTTTTTAGATAGAGCATTGATTTTAACTAAATTATCTATTACTTCTTCTAAAGTAGTAATTTCTGTTTTACTAACGGTGACGTTTGTTTTAAATGCGATCAATTTGATTTCAATGCATCCACGTATCTGCGTATGAGCTATAACACAATGGATTTTCCTCAAAAAGTAATCAGTAGTTTTTGCGGATAAGAGTAAAAATATGCACATCTTCACAATTTTTTGAGGTTTATACGTAATAATACCTACTCTACCACAAGTTTGATTGTAGAATGATTTTGTTGACAAAATGTTTGCATTGCACAAAGGTTTCATAGAAAAAACCAACTTTCTTTTGAGTTTTTCTGGCTCTTCTTTGGTTTGTTTAATTCTGACGGACTGTTTTATTATCATTTGTATTACTATAGATGCTAATAGTGTTACGATGTTAGCGTAAATTTTATATCAATATCTTAATCGGGCGATTTGGTGATGATAGGTGTTGGCTTATCTGTTAAAGTAATATTTATTCATATTGTTTCATTATTAGTCAGTTTTCATTCTATACTTTTTGATGGTACGTTGACAAATTATGTAATCTTTCCTACAATTTAATCAGTAGCTATTGTCGTATTTGTTGGTGGTATCAGTTGATGATTTTAGTATTAAAATAACGATATATATAAGTTATGATCAGTTAAATTTTACCGTACATTCTTAGAAAAAATGTCATAATTTAACTGTGGTTATTAACATCGACAACTAGTTGGTTTTGAAAGATAGAGTGTTATGTCGGATCGTTAAAGCTCTCTATTTTAGTATTCTGATCTAACTGTTTCTATAACCTGATATGACAGCGATGCAGCTGCAAAATGCCGAATATCCTGTCTATGGGTCACCTACAGCCCCGCTGCAGTTTAAGTATATCATATTCCAAAATTAATTAAAATAATTTTACTAAAATAAATAAAATTAAATATAATTGTAAACTAATTACAATTAATGCGAAAGTTGTTCTCAAATTACCAATGAAGTGTCGATAAGTAACGGAACATCACTAGGTGCTCCCGCACATCCCCACCGGGCGCGCGGGCGCAGCGCATTCCTGCGCCATCTTTAAACTACATTATTAATGCCTGCCGAGCCGCGCGTATGAACAGACTTTTGACTTTTTACCGCAAGCCACCATGCCGTCGCCGATCCTCGTATTTGTTTATTGTAAAAAGCCTCTTAGGCCGACTGCTGATGTTTCTGTATTATATTTGAATAATAGAGCTTTTTGTACGTATTTTTCTTCAAATAAGAAGCTCATGCTGGCTTAAAACGGGTAATGAGTAGGCTTTTTGTTTAAGTATGCTTGTAAGAAAGATTTATGGATCGATTTTGGTGATACTGTGTAAATAATGGTTATTTTTTAAATGACTCCGTTCTTTTCTGTTTTGCGTGATAATATTCTTAACGATCTGCAAACGAGAGACAGACAGAGTTTTACTAATAAATACTAACCCGAATATACTAACTGTAATACAGAAAAAATGCCAGCCAGCAATAACAACTAAATACTTAGTCCTGTGTTAATTTTTTTAACGAACATCGCTGCCATGTTTGACAATTGTAATATTCATTTGGCACGTGTTTCTATTCCCTCCAGACCCCAATCATATGCTTAAAAGTCATTTAAAGTTTTCAAAGAAGCTTTTCCCCTTCAGTATCTAAGTAATTGCCGAAAACTTTTCGCTAACCGTTTTATTTATTGTCAAAGAGCAACCCTTTTCCTGTTATGATCCCGGAAATCCCTGCGCAATCAATGCTAGGGTGCGAAATTTACCGGTTTATCGCCGGGATTCCCTTGCAACGTTCATCATAGGATTTCCCATGTCCCTCCCCTTGTTGGCGCGTACATAATCCTCGTTAAGGGTGGTCATATGTCAGCAATGTTAATTGCGATCACGACTTTTTTACTGTTGTTTTCAAAGGTTTGAATTATGTCTATAATAATAAGACTTTTGAGTGACTTATTTTCTTGATCAAAATTTTACTATTCATAGAGAAAACAATTAGTTAGAATGCATAAATCAATGCCTATTGGTAGGTATCGAAACGTGACAAGTAACTGAACCCTCTTAGCTATATCAGAGCACTTACGATATCCTGTTTCTGAATGGGTGCTAAGCTAACCCATCCTTTTTCAGATACGTTTGACATTGACATTCCGGTCCCACATTAATGCACTTCCCCGAATCCATTCATTCCTCACCGTTCCAAAATAATGCTCCAAACAAAATTAAACCTTAACTTACTACATGAAGCTCTGATTTTGTCTGCAACATACATTTTTTGACGTGATATGTATTTGTTAATGGATTTTGGATTTTGTTTCGAAGTGTGAAAGGTGATTTTTAAATGTGGTGTGTTGGTGGTGATGGGATTTCGGCGGGTGGTGATAAAGCGTGTGTCCATTAACGTTATCGTGCCGGTATCGTGCCGTATCGAGGCGCCGGCGCCGGTTGACACAAATAGGGGTATTTGTCTTGCTTGTGTGTGTACGTGGTTTAATGTGGTACCGTTTATGCTGTAGTTCTACAATAAATTGAAAGACCCATAAGCTTATTTTCTTGTAATATTTATGTCAAACTAGTTTTCATCCGCAGCTCCACCTGCGTGGTATGTCGATAAAAAGTAATGCCAAATTTAATAAGGATCCATTCAGCTACTCTGTCGTGATTGAGTAAATACATCCATCCATCCTAAACTTTGGCCTTTTTATTATAAGTAAGATAACTTGCATTTTTAGTACTGTTTTAACAGTGTAGCTACTAACTCAAAGGGTTATAAGAGAGTTGCAACTTTAGTTTCCTGTTCGATCCTATACCAATTTGTGTAAGGTTTAAAATACAACTAGTTATTAAACGGAGGTGTTATAATTTTTATTCATAGAGCAAATAAAACCCTTAATATAATTGACTAGAGCCGCGTGCCATCGCTAGTTATAAATCGAAGCCTAATTCAAAGAATCGTATACCATTCATTTACTTCTGATAACCTCCATTCTAATCTAAACTATACGGCCCACCATTACGGTGCATTATCGCTTAAAAACTAGTTTTACAGTGACGGTTATCTAAGAAAATGCTGCTTTTGAAGTTTATGTTAACGGTGGTGCTGTGAGGGTAATGGCAGTGATCTGTATCATAAAGTAAATGGTTATTATTATAGAAGTGTTTACACCACATCTTTGTACATGCAGTTAGTAGAAAAGGCGGAATAAAAGGAAACTAAGAAAGAAATTTTATCGTGAAATTTGTAAGCGTGTTTCTGAGGTATCACATGATCCAAGGGCTGGCCTCTACCTGGGACAACGCATTAGCCTTGCTATCCAACGCGGTAATGTGGCTAGCCTTTTGGGTACGTTTCCTCAGGAATCTGATCTTAATCAGATATTCTATTTATAGGAATTTTCTGTAAATAGAGTATCTGCTTCTTTTTTCTTTTAATAGGTTAGCTGTGTATATTTTTAAGTTATGTGTAAATCTATATCATAATTATTTATATCCAGAAAGAAATTGTCCAGACGTACTTCACAGCTACTTATAAGCTACACATTCAGAACACTGAGCTCAAGTAAACCTGAATTTTGTTAATTTGAGGTCTTCAAAGAGTTACAAAAAAGCGAACCTTCACTTGGTCTTTGGTTCGTAAGTTGCTTTAGATTATAATTTTTTTTTTAATGCTTGGTGGAAAGGGCTTTAATTTTGGTGACTATTCTATGGTCTCTGTTCATGATATAGAATTTTGTTTGAAAAAGCCGATTTTAACTTCAATATTTTTCCTAGATATATCTCTCAGTTCAGTCAACGCCAATATTTCATGGAACTTTACATAAGAAAAGACTATTTAGCTTAAATTGTTTTTATTAATACTAGTTGTAGCCTGAGGTTTCGTTCTCGCGGATCTTTATTTGACCTCCTATATTTCGCAAGGTGATGTTTAGATCTTATAACTTTCCTCGGTAAATGGGTTATCCAACACTAAATGCCTTTTTTTTTCTCTAGTTCCCGAGATTAACCAAACAAACAAACTTTTCCCCTTTATAAGTAATATGAATATAAAGTACAGAAATATAGATAGTAACTTCCGCCTGAGGCGTTGCATGTAATGTCTGTAAAAAGTATGACAATCTAAGCCTATGACTTCTCCAGGTCTAAAACTATCTCTATTTGAGATTTCATACAAATCGATTGAAAGCGTAACAAGTTCCATGCAATTATAATATTACTAAAACTTCATATATCTTACACAAAAATTAAAGTAAAATTAACTAGATAGAACGCACCGCATGTCTCTAACTTGATCTGTTGGTCGGCGCAGGCGCAGGCGGGACTACGGAGCCGAGCTTGTAAACACGCGGTGTGAGCGCATCGACGTGCAACGTTTGTGTGTCAGATGCGCGGGGACATTTGTAACATACGGGGACGACACGGGGACGATGTGGTTTTTGTTCTAATGGCAATTGATAATGGGTTATTTTTACCATATAGGTCGGATAACCTTAAAACGTTAATAATTCCATAATATCTTCTGAAACTGGAAATTTTGAGTCTCAGTTTGAAAAGTAGTGATAATATTATTATGTACTTACCTCGTAAAGTACCCTAGGTCGTTAGAACGAAATCATTAAAAAAAACCACAGGACTTATGATGTTATATAGCACTAATACGATCATAGTTATTTAGGATTCATAGGTATTGGATTTTCTGTTGAAATAATTTTTCATCATCAAGTATATTATTGTCTGTCCATGTATTGGTGGATTAAGAATAATAATGACACTACCCCATCTCAACCCGTGGTGTCGTAAAAGGCGACTAAGAAATAACCTTATGCAGACAAAACAACTGCGAGAAAAGGAAAATTCGAAACAAACCCTATACCAACACGTTTGGCCAGCGTGGTATAGTAGGCTAAATTTCCTCTAAAATCCATGGAGGAGACCCGTGCCCAGCAGTGGGACGTTTCTGAGTTGTAATGATGAAGTATATTAATGTTCATATTGGAAAATAATGAAAACAAGGGTATCGTCGTTCTTACGTAAGTAATTGCTTAAAATTCAAAGTTGATAGATAAACTGGATGAAAGAAAATACCCCCAGGTACAGAAACCTGGTGGTTATTTTGCTGATAATAGATGCATTGTGACCTGAAAAATGCTTTAGACAAAGTTATGTTATATTGTTTATAATAGTGTTGCCCCAACATACGTAAACTTCACAATAAAGGTCCATATGGTACGATAACCGCTTACCATCAGCTTGTTTACCAGCATTATGGAGTAAAAAAATGTGATAACTATTTTTTTTTATCTTAAAGTTCAGTTATGTAATCGTAGCGTGTAAAGGCGCCATCGGCGGTGTCATTGAGCTTACAAATATTCGGTGGGACCGACCTACCGAGAGTAGGCCCTGTGCGGACGCATCACATAGTGCCACATACTTCTCATAGCGTACCTCTGTTGGAAAAAGGCGTATGTGAAAATGAGTCCATTTAGCAATTTGGATTTTGTATAAATTCTGTTGAGGTTGAATTTATCATGCTACTACGCTTTGCCACTTCGATATTATCTTTAGTATCTAGAGTTTAGCGATCTGAGATTTGCGTAGTCAAAACTATTGTTTTATTTATCTTGTAGGTTTTGAAGAATCTAAAATTTTACTATGAGTTTAAGTTAGATATAATAATAATAATATTCTACCACATTCACACAGCGCCATCTAGTCCCAAAGTAAATACATACATAATACACCCAGACACAGAACAAACCTATATGCTCATCACACAAAGATTTGTCCTGGGTGGGGATCGAACCCACGACCTCCGGCTTAGCAGTCAGGGTCACTAACCACTAGACCAACGGGCCAGTCCAAATCTTAATTTTATAAACAACTTACAGACAGAAAGTATTGTATTACACTTTTATAGAACTTTATTGCGCACTATACTACAGCAATTTGTAAATCTAGACATTCTAAAGTCTCAAACAACAACAAGTAAAATTTCCTAACATCGGGCTGTTACTAAAAGAGAATCTAAGACCATCAGTTAATCACTAGTGCAAAAACGCATCACTCTTCAGTGTTTTTAGATGCCATCTGTACATATGTCACGATACATTACGCACCTTACTCGTATTATTAACATACAGTAAACAATGCATACCATACAAGTTATATGCATACTGAACACTTGCATAGAAGCTGTTGTTTCTAAGCGATAGCCGACTATTGTAAACTTCCCTCCACGTGAATATACATCATACAAACATTAGTTTTAGATCTATTTATATGTATTGTATACTCGTGTCCTTGTTAAGGCGAAGGGTAAAGCAAAAGACCTTGCACGTTTAAAAAAAATTAAACCTGGGCGGGAATCGATCCCACGTCCTCCAGTTTTGCAGTCAGGGTCACTAACCAGTTGACCAACATACCAACCAAATGCCTAATCATATTTTACGAGCAAAATACGTTTGAGACAGTATACACTTTTGTAGGCGCAAACAGATTCTTTAAAAACTTTATTTTGTTTAGTTTGAAAAAATCCGTTGTTTTTATCCATCACCTGGCGTGGCTTGTAAAGCTCGATTTCCTAGAATTTGTTAATAAAACGCGTGATTTAAGTTAGCAAAGCGTTCATATCAAAGTATTGTGTTTCATACCCTCGTCGTGTGGTCCACTTGTCATATACATATATGCATAAATATGTATAATTACTAGTATAGTATGTTTCGTCGACCTTGGCGTGATCGCCAATATGATAATTTATACTGTCTTACGCATGTATATATTTATATAACACACATATATGATCAAAATCATTATTGTTGAGGGGCTGGGAAACCGCATTTTTTTATTAATTTTGGGTACATTGAACAGGCAAAACTTGACAGTAAAACTGATAAATCATCACAAAAATCCTCGACTTTTAAAAGAAGAAGTGCATGTTGAAATTTCTGAATTTATGTTAAACAGCTTAACTTCAAAAGTACTCCACCTTTACTACTTCTCAAGCTAAGACAACTCCTCTTCAAATTCATTATAAAAGACAAGAAAGGACGGATACAGTGGGTAACCTACGCTGAAACTGAGCCACTCGCCTAGAGAAGTACCTCCACCCTATAGAAGACCGCAGCCATAATAACATCAAGTTGTGTTTCTGCTGCGAGAAGTGGTATCCAGAACTCGTAAGAGAGGGAAGGGGTTTTAAAGGATCAAAGCGCATGTGATACCCCTGCTGTTGTTGGCTACGGTAACCGCATATTCTCCATTGACTTTTGTTAGTAATAACAACCGACCTCTCTACGTATCCACGTTAGTGAAGTCCAGATAGAATACTCTATAATTCAGCCTACCTCATCCCAATAAAAAGCTTGACGACATTCCAAGTGGACTTTAAATAAAATTCTATAATTACTAAATACTATTTATATACGAGACAAGAGATAAACAGAGGTGCCGCCGGTGCTCACTCAATGTTAGACATCAAAATTTAAACAACTTTAATGTTTAAATAAATGCAAAATTTATGGCTAACTTTTATATTAAGAGGGTTCATACATTTTCAAGTTGCTCGCAAATAGGTTTTTAAATTACGCACACAGAGCCGAAACATGCACACTTCTCTAATGCTGTGTGGTACAACAATATAGCGCGTACTAATGAGTTTGGTATTTTCTAACCTCGTATTTTGTTAAAGTTGGATAGGACAAAATTTCAAATTAAATTAATCAATAATTAATTGTTATTAATCGTATTGTATTCTATAAACAATTAAAATACAATTTTATTAGAAAGAAAGAAAAATACAATTAATTTTATATAAGACTAACAATTAATTTCTCAATAATAACTGCGGCTGATATGATGATGAATGTGACTATTTGAGGTCAAAGTGGTGAAAATGTCCGCCATCTTGAACTTAGTTGTTTTTGGGCTGATCGCCTCCAAAATCGATATCTGACAATCCCACTGATCACTGGGCATAGTTCTGAAGTCAAAATTGTAAAAATGCCCTCCATCTTGAACTTTGTTGTTTTTGGGCTGATTGATACCAAAATCGATATCTGACGATCCCATTGGTCACTGGGCATAATTCTGAAATCAAAATTATAAAAATGCCTGCCATCTTGAACTTTGTTTTTTTGGGCTGAGTGATACCAAAATCGATATCTGACGATCCCATTGGTCACTGGGCATAGTTCTGAAATCAAAATTATAAAAATGCCCGCCATCTTGAACTTTGTTGTTTTTGGGCTGAGTGATACCAAAATTGATATCTGACGATCCTATTCGTCACTGGGCATAGTTCTGAAGTCAAAATTGTGAAAATGCCCACTATCTTGAACTTTGTTGTTTTTGGGCTGATTGATACCAAAATCGATATCTGACTATCCCATTGGTCACTGGGCCTAGTTCTGAAGTCAAAATTGTAAAAATGTCCACCATCTTGAACTTTGCTGTTTTTGGGCTGATTGACTCCAAAATGGATATCTGATAATCCCATTGGTCATTGGGCATAGTTCTGAAGTCAAAATTGTAAAAATGCCTGCCATCTTGAACTTTGTTGTTTTTGGGCTGAATGATACCAAAATCGATATTTGGCGATCCCATTGGTCACTGCGCATAGTTTTGAAGTCAAAATTGTAAAAATGCCCGCCATCTTGAACTTTGTTGTTTTTGGGCTGAATGATACCAAAATCGATATTTGACGATCCCATTGTTCACTGGGCATAGTTCTGAAGTCAAAATTGTAAAAATGCCCGCCATCTTGAACTTTGTTGTTTTTGGCCTGATTGACACCAAAATCGATATCTGACTATCCCATTGGTCACTGGGCATAGTTTTGAAGTCAAAATTGTAAAAATGCCCTCGATCTTGAACTTTGTTGTTTTTGGCTGAGTGATACCAAAATCGATATCTGACTATCCCATTGGTCACTGGGCCTAGTTCTGTAGTCAAAATTGTAAAAATGTCCGCCATCTTGAACTTTGCAGTTTTTGGGCTGATTGACTCCAAAATGGATATCTGACAATCCCATTGGTCACTGGGCATAGTTGTGAAGTCAAAATTGTAAAAATGCCCGCCATCTTGAACTTTGTTGTTTTTGGCCTGATTGATACCAAAATCGATATCTGACTATCCCATTGATCACTGGGCATAGTTCTGAAGTCAACATTGTAAAAATGCCCGCCATCTTGAACTTTGTTGTTTTCGGGCTGAGTAATACCAAAATCGATATTTGACGATCCCATTGGTCACTGGGCATAGTTCTGAAGTCAAAATTGTAAAAACGCCCACCATCTTGAACTTTGTTGTTTTTGGGCTGAGTGATACCGAAATCGATATCTGACTATCCCATTGGTCACTGGGCATAGTTCTGAAGTCAACATTGTAAAAATGCCCGCCATCTTGAACTTTGTTGTTTTCGGGCTGAGTAATACCAAAATCGATATTTGACGATCCCATTGGTCACCGAGCATAGTTCTGAAGTCAAAATTCAAGTTCAAGATGACGGGCATTTTTACAAATTTTGACTACAGAACTATGTGGAGTGAGACAGGGAGGATTGACCCTCGTCTCTTTAACATTTATGTCAATGACCTAGTTGAGGAGCTTAGCAGCACACATGTCAGCTGTTTTGTGGATGATGTGTGTGTAAATAATCTTAGTTATGCAGACGACATGGTGTTGCTGAGCCCTTAGCTTGGCTTATAAAGTTGCTAAGGATATGTGACTAATGGGATCGTCAGATATCGATTTTGGTATCACTCAGCCCAAAAACAACAAAGTTCAAGATGGCGGGCATTTTTACAATTTTGACTTCATAACTATGCCCAGTGACCAATGGGATCCTCAAATATAGATTATGGTATCACTCAGCCCGAAAACAACAAAGTTCAAGATGGCGGGCATTTTTACAATGTTGACTTCAGAACTATGCCCGATGACCAATGGGATCGTCAAATATCGATTTTGGTATCACTCAGCCCGAAAACAACAAAGTTCAAGATGGCGGGCATTTTTACAATTTTGACTTCAGAACTATGCCAAGTGACCAATGGGATCGTCAAATATCGATTATGGTATCACTCAGCCCAAAAACAACAAAGTTCAAGATGGCGGGCATTTTTACAATTTTGGCTTCAGAATTATGCCCAGTGACCAATGGGATCGTCAGATATCGAATTTGGTATCACTCAGCCCAAAAACCACAAAGTTCAAGATGGAGGGTATTTTTACAATTTTGACTTCAGAACTATGCCCAATGAGCTATGGGATAGTCAGATATCGATTATGGTATCACTCAGCCCAAAAACAACTAAGTTCAAGATGGCGGGCATTTTTACAATTTTGGCTTTAGAATTATGCCCAGTAACTAATGGGATCGTCAGATATCGATTTTGGTATCACTCAGCCCAAAAACAACAAAGTTCAAGATGGCGGGCATTTTTACAATTTTGACTTCAGAACTATGCCCGGTGACCAATGGGATCGTCAAATATCGATTATGGTATCACTTAGCCCAAAAACAACAAAGTTCAAGATGGCGAGCATTTTTACATTTTTGACTTCAGAACTATGCCCAATGAGTAATGGGATAGTCAGATATCGATTTCGGTATCACTGAGCCCAAAAACAACAAAGTTCAAGATGGTGGACGTTTTTACTATTTTGACTTCAGAACTATGCCCAGTGACCAATGGGATCGTCAAATATCGATTTTGGTATCACTCAGCCCAAAAACAACAAAGTTCAAGATGGCGGGCATTTTTACAATTTTGACTTTAGAACTATGCCCAGTGACCAATGGGATCGTCAAATATCGATTTTGGTATCACTCAGCCCAAAAACAACAAAGTTCAAGATGGCGGTCATTTTTAAAATTTTGACTTCAGAACTATGCCAAGTGACCAATGGGATCGTCAGATATCGATTTTAGAGTTCATCAGCCCAAAAACAGCAAAGTTAATAATTTGATCTTTAATAAAAAAAAAATTCCATAACAAAGTATCAACTGGTATTGAACTCTCTTGAAATATACAAATATTACGTAAACATCGGACCGGGAGCGCGGGAAGCAAAGCGTTACGTCCTCTCTCTAGAAGGCCTCAGCCGGTACTGATTTCTCACGGCCTGTGCGCCGAAATATAAGGCGTTTTTAGGCTCTTTTCAAAAATCATTTTAAAATATTCCTAAAGGGATTTCGAAAATATTATGGACGTTTATGAATGACAACATCTTGTTTAATAATTAAATGTAAAAAAATCGACTTTTTAAACACATATAGTGTACCAAAATTATAATCAAACTTGATCAAAGTTCAACGTTTTTAAAAATTTTAGTTCTTAAGTTTTAGTTATAAAAAAATGAATATTTCTAATATTTTTTCAATACACTAACTAAAGGACTATATGTAGACCTTAAAACAAGCTTTTTTTTCTATGCATTTCAATTACTTTAGTCCCTAGCGAATCTGAAAGTAGGCTTGTTTCGTAGAATTTCTTAAAACACTGTGCGAAAGAACTGTTCTAACTAAAATACTAATAATAAATAGTCTGTTTTTCTTAATACACTTTTTAGACAAGAAAACTGTTGTCTATGTATGCCAAAAATTACTTCGCTACATATAAAGACATATTCTGTAGCGAACGTGGAAATCTCGTGATTTCATGGATTTCTGTATGAACCCTCTTAAACTAGATGTAAGCGTGATAAATAAAATATATATTTTTTTGTCTAAGAATCTTTTATTAGTTTCGTTATGTATTTACATAATTATTATTTTCGGTGGATGAGAGGTTGGGTGGTATAGGAAAATGTGGTATATAATTTGATCCTCGAATAGAATGTATTTTTTTGTCAAAAAATGATATAAAACGATAAGTCTGTTTTCACATTTAACACACATTCTGTTTCTGACTTGAAATCAAACATTTTCTTATTAGAAAACTTGTTTTTCTGAAATCATGAAATATTTTTCTAGACAAATCTTTAAATACATACTTTTACGATACAAATCTAATTTTCAAACACGAAAATGATATCTTTGTCTAACCTTCATGAATAGCATTATTGATATTGTTAGCAAACTTCTTTATCTATTTATAATAGGTAGCTATTTCTAGGAAAGATTTCAAACCAAATTAAAAGATCAATTACAAAAAGTTTTTAAGTATATGTAATAAATTATATATACATATACGAATAGACGCACCTATATGTTGTATGTGTGTGTATGTGATGTCACTAGTTGAAAAACTGGTCGGAACTATTGCCATTATTATTTTTATACATATATAAGTATATAACGTAGTTCATATAATATGTTAGAACATGTATTGATAAAATAAAAGTTGATATTTTGTCCATAATTTCGGATTTTGTTTTTCATGTTGCTTACTTAATTTTACTCTTATTAATTGCCTCTGAGTCTCTCAACAAAATGAGTATAGAACTATGCTCGGTAAATTGCGATAGGTTCACCCATTATTGCATGGAACGTGACATATGGTATTCGAAAAATATCTCGATTCAGGTTCGCTCGTAAGATATTATCTTAAAAACTGTACATTTGTGTAAACATAAGTATTTAAATTACTTTGGTAAAGAGAAGCCTGACTCTAGGCTGTAGTATCACTTTCAATTAATTAATATATAATTTTTAACGGTCTAACAGTTTCTGAGATTGGTTTGTTACAAACATGCTTCATAACCCGTCATCGTTATAATAGTATGATCACTATAGGTGTGTCCGTTTGTTTGTCTGCAGAGCACGGAGAGAGTACAGAGGATGCTAGGAGGACGGACCATGAGCGGCTTGTCACAGGCTCCCTAGCTACTGACGGTGAAGGTAAGATACTCTGAACCTTATCCTCCTGTCATATATATATGACAATTGTCATTTATATGTGACACTTGTCCTATGTCAATGACAATTGTCACTTATATGTGACACTTGTCTCATTTATATGACAAGTATAACCCGAGATATGAGTTTTCTATTGGAAATTTCTTGGCGAGGTCTATATCCAGCAGTTGACAATGGTGATGAGTTTGCGGCAATACCGATGTCATTACCGTAGCCTACGATTGTTTACAACACCAGGAGAATGACTCGTTTACCCTTTAAAACCCTTCCACTCCTCAATGAGCTCTGGATACCACTAACGTTAATAAGGCAGTGGCCACCTGTTAATGAAATTTTGGGTGTGAATTCAACTTAAAATTATTTTATAATCTGTCTGGTTCAGAGACTAAAGTTTCAATCATAGTACATCTAATTTCTATAATATACGACTAATACGTAGATATGGAGATTAGTAATAAAACGTTATAAAAAAATATGTAAATAAAACCACCATCTATGGTGAAGTCCCAATCCTAGCTGGTGGTAGTGGTATGGTGGTGGTACTAACCTTGACGATCGATCGTTCGCCGTCAGCCCGGCGCCAGTCCCACGCCATTGACGCCCTGCTATTATTTCATGGGATTGTTATTGTCTTGGTGCTATGAATTTGGAGAAATTTCGTAAATTTTTAGATTATTTTCTGTCTCTCTGCAAGTTAGACAGATAGAACCCAGAAACACATATTTCTGTCTATTGTGACAAGAAGTAATTTAATATTATCTCTTTCTTTTTGATACAGTTTGTTTTTAGAAGAAATGTACCAGTTGTTGTGTGTTTACTACAGAATTATTTAAAACCAAAATATCGATTTGCGCCAGTAGACAATGAGTAATCGTTTACATGAACGACTTAAGTAGTTACTAGTCCAAACTTGATTTGTAAGCAAAAATGTAAGTCGATAAAAATCAAGAGTTTTATTAAAACTTTACTTTGCAAATTAACTCTCATATAATAATAATTGTTGTGTGCACGAAAGTTCTGTCAATTTTCATTTATACCCACGACGGAACGGAGACGGTAGATTTACTTAAGTAAACCAATGCTTAACTCGTACTGCCTCTTAAAGGTTAAAAAATATTTGAAGACGATACACTCTTTCCTTCTCTGTTACGAAGAAAGGCGTAGCGATCATGAAAATTTTCCTAAGCCAACGTAGCGTACACGATGCATCGCCTGATTCTCTAAAGTTTTGGCATAACAATAGTCTTCTTTCACCACTCATATCATGTTACTTAGTTAACTAAACTACAAAATTATCGATGTTACTCAGTTGGCATCTATTGTCACTCAGAGCCAAGAATCGGCTGGACAATGATGTCAGGCGTTAAAATATCGACAAAATAGTATTGTTATCTGCGTTTTATTACCGGATGATGAAATTGCCCGGCAATGGTTTGCAGTTTAGTCATAGACACCGAGTTAAACATCTACGAATAATAATAAATAGTTAGGAAAACTCCAAACCGTCTGGTCGGCATGGTAACAGTAAGTAGATAGTCTCCTGTTGTCAAAAGAGAACTATTCCTGTAGCTTAATCGGTTTTCAATGATCTCCGTATAGATTTAAATTTAAAAGACCTTCATAAATTAACCAACTTTTTTCTTCTTTCCAGAACGTCAGAGCTGGGAGTCAGAGTGGTGTAGACTAGCGTATTGGGAATTAACCCAGCGCGTGGGTCGGCAGTTCGGTGTCCGGGTGAGGGCAGTGGATGTGTTTGGTGGAGGTGGAGGGGCTTGTGGGTCCGGAAGACATGGCTTGTGTCTGGATGCCTTAGACCAGAGAGGAGATGCGCCGCAAGTTGAACAGGTAAGAAGGAAACTTCGATTTGATATATCATCATCATCAGTATGCACTACTCGACTGTAGGACATAAGCTTTTGCTCATATCACAATTTCTAAATCCATTTTTAGCTATGTGATTAAAGAAGACCTACTTTGATAAACAATTTCCATACAAGAAAATATTTCTTTACATCTCGAACAATACGTGCGAAAGTTTTATAGTATATTTCCTTCAGTATACCGCTAGATAACTGAGATGCCAATGTAATGCTCAATAGAAACAGATGATAATTCAAAATTTCTAGAGCATTTTTTTTACAACGTTCGGTCAATATCAAATACAGTACCCGAAATACAGAAATAAATTCCACTTATACTCAAAAATCAAGTCTGTCTATACAAACGTATTGAAACAATATCAGCACCGTCCAACAAAGAGCTCGCTGTATTCGCTAGGGTTATCGTGGGTTATCAAACGTGCCTCTACTCTAAATCAATGTAGCAATCCTTTCCAATGTAATCTGCTGCGACACTTTGAAGCTTTTGCATAAACTAGCAGTAATTAAGATATCTTAGCGTTTGAGATTTTTTCATTTTCGAAAAATATTTGAAGAAACTTGTATTTTTTTATGATAAAATTTTATGCTTTTCAAATTTTTACTACGTTATATTTGACTTATAAAATTGAATTTTCAGAAATTTTGAAGATTACAAACTAAAGGCTCTTATGAATATAATCTTTTATCTAAATATGTCGTTCTATATTTGCAGGTGCGAAAAACAAGAGCAAAAATCGGTTTAGGCGTCACACTTTCACTTGAATCTGATGGCGTCTGGCTTTACAATCGGAGTCAAGAACCGGTATTCGTTAGCTCTCCAGCTTTGGATGCAGCTGCTGCCAAAGCTCTTCTGGTCTGGAGAGTGGCTCCTGGCCACTGTCTCTGCATCTTTGACCCTGCTTGTCCTCCACCAGCAGTCTCACTGCCCCACATCGGACCTGTAGATCCAAGGTCGGTGAGGATCTCGTTCGCGAAGGGTTGGGGACCTAAATATTCAAGGAGGGATGTGACAGCGTGTCCGTGTTGGCTTGAGGTGTTATTGGCGCCCCCTAGCTGACGTAAATAGAGTGCTGTGTCTTTTATTGTGTGGCTATTTGGTATGGGAGGGAGAGGGATATATATATATATATTACTATTATGTGAAGAAATTGGCTCAATTTTGTGATTAATCACGGCAGCTGTTTTTAAAACTTCTCTCTCAAAACAAATAGACACACAAGCAAATATTTTGACTATAACAGTGGAAAATGGACCACAATGCAAGTGAAGTGTAGAACAATTTGATATGAACTCAGTGAATTTTGTTTATTGGACTTTTATTATAATTATTTACTTACTTATATTTATGAATATGAAAAATTATTCTTCTAAATATTATAAAACAAAATTATTGATCGGAAAATAACTATATATAGGAAATGTTTTAAGATGAGCCGTTTTTCATGTTCTCAAATGTAAGTACAGTGCATTATACATAATATTTTTTGTTAAACATGATATACTTACTCATTTTTGTTATCATCATGGATTTGTTACTTATAGTATGCGTTATACCGTCAGGATAAAAAAACAGTAAATTATTAATAAATTAAAATATATATTCACAATTAAAATTAAGTGCAGGGGCCATAAAATAAATTATTAGCAATTTCAAAAAAATATATTTTAATTTATTATTAATTTTATTGATTGCATTGCATTGCATTCGTTGGGGTGAAGATTATTTTTTTTCTAATCATAAAATACTTATCGGTATGATAAGTATATTTTATTTTCTTTTGACGGCATAATGTTTACATTTTGAAGTCATTTCTTAAACCATAATAATGTAAATAGCAGTTGGTTAATGCGTATATTATTAGGGGCCTGTGTGATTCATTAATAATGGGTCTTCAATGAGAATAAACTCAATAATTCGATTATTCCTTAAAATACGGTTGAAAAAAAACCAACAAAATAGTCACATGTGAAAACTTCAATTAACATTCTCATTTTTACTGATTGTTATATAGTGAACTTAGACAATGCTAAATTCTAAGTTCGCTTTATAAATGTCAGTTACTCACTACACACTAATCAAATCCATTATCATTGATGATTGTATAATTATCATTTATATTATCATTATAATGCTACTCTCTCAGATTGGAGCGACCCAATTTTAGTTGTGGAGTATCTTTTTCCCTCTTTGTTAGATTTTTTCAACTGTATACTCACTGTTAGGGGCCTTAAGTTGTATAATGTATAGTAAACTATACAAGTTTTCTAAAATTGTACATATTGTATAAAACTCAGTTTTAAGACAATGCGAGACTGTATATATAATGATACATAATGTACTATATTATTAATTAATTATTTATAAATATTAAATATACCTTACCTTAGCATATAATTTATTTAAGTTAGTCTATATTTTCAATATGTTTTTACAAAATCTATACATACATGGAATATTGACATAATTTTGTATCGGAAAATTCGTTGGGGTGAAGAAGGCTGTGTGAAAAGCATTTTTAATTGACTTCAAATGAAAAAACAAACAGTCATAGAGATGATTTTGAGAAAATATTGGCAGTTATAAACGAAAACACGTACTTATAAAAAAACATTCTTACTCAAAATATTTTTGAGTATCATAGGATATTGGAGATAGCATCAGTGTAACATAATGGAACTACCGAAATTTTCACAAAATTGTCTGAAATCTATCTCAGTTCTTGTGAATTATGGGAGCAACTTGGAATCGCTTAGTTTAAACATATTAAGTTTAAAAAAGATCTGCGAATAAATACTATGTTAAAGTGCAATCTTATTGAGATAAATAGATAATAACAGTAAAAATGTGCCTTGTGTTGTATTGAAGTAATGTTAAAGAGTTAATCTAAATTGTGTGTAAGTAAAACAGTCAATTTCACTGGCCTATAGAATTCTATACATTTATATACATATATTGAATTTTATTGCAAAAGTCTGTTGTCCACTATGGTGTACAATATTAAGCATTATTGAGTGTAGCATTTAATTATATTTAAAATAATATAATTTGAATATTATGTTACGTACATATTTTTTGTAAAAATATTATTTAAAACACTTCACGCGTTAAAGAACAAAAATATTTTAGACAATCTAAAATGTAAATTTCTTTTAGTTTTATAGTGAAGTTTATTGCTGATTTTAATAGAATTCGCAGCTTAATGTTACTATAGTGGACAGCAGTCTTAAAATCCTCGAATTTAAGGGTATAATCGCTTACAGAAGTGGTTGGACAATAAGAATAAAATCTAGTCTATAAAACAACCTTGCTCTGGTAGTTCGGTTGTCAGTAAGTCGGGCCAGTTATGGACCATTGGTAAAACAATTATGTATTGTTATTGAACCATTTTTGGAGTAAAATATGACTTTATCGTTTAGAGATAAATTGTATTATTTAAAATCTACACTATTCAGTTTAATTTATCAAAATTGCGATTGAAATTAATAAAAAAAAAACTTTTTTGTTAAAAATAACGTTACTTTTGTTTAGAGTTTCACTTTTGTAATATGGATAAGAGCTCTAAAGTAAATCAGGAATTTAGAATGTACTCTTTTTGGAAGTAACTATAAATTTTGAATATTGGGTTTTTAGTCACTAAGATTTAGCCATAATTCTAAATACTCAGTTCAGTAGACATGTATAGGTATTAAAAATCATATTTTACTTCAAGAATAGGTTAAATTATTCGAAAAATTAATGTACATAATGCGAAATGGCAGCTTGTTCACAGTAAAATGTACTATTGCAGTCACAAAAGCATAATTTTGAGTTATTTATTAATATTTTGGGTTAAAGCTGTTTAGTCATTGCATTAGACTGATGTAGCGCCTTAAACAAAATATTGTTTTACATATTTTTAAAAACGCAGAATCTTTATTTAATTTTTTATTAAAAAAGAGCTTTTAAAGGAATTATTGTGTATCCAGCTGCAAGCAGCAAAGTTAAACTTGTGGAAAAAACTAATTGCCTATATTTGCGAATGTTATAGCCGTCTTGTTATAATACTCAGATTTCCACAATTATTTGTGTTAACCCTTTAATTCCTGATTATTGTCATTTGTTACGATTCGATATAACAGTGAACGAAGGGTTATATAAAGGTAAAATCTACATTTTTAGAAATATGTAAAATGCTAAAATAATAATATAAAATTTAATAATGTTAGATATAATCGTTCTCCCTGATTCGCCGGTTTCTTGTTGTGTTTGACTGACGACGGATGAGATTAGGATAAATATGATAAATTATAAATAAAAGAGGAATATTTTTAAAAATACAGCCGTTTCATTCATATACCTTCATTATCTATAATAAATAGTACAATTAATAAGTACATTACGGAACATTCACAGACAAAAACAGACATGTATTTACAAGGTACAAAAAAAGTATAGATTAAAATTTTTACTTATTTGAATAATATTATTCGATGCTATTTTTAAGTATAAGTACCTAATAAAACAAAATGTAGCTAGGTATAATGAACAAGAAAATACATAATCTAACTTTTATAAATAGACCAATATAATACAATTTATGAATTAATACTACCTACATAATACATAAACAAAGACATATTTACAAATCCACAGTTTTTGGTAAAATCAGACATATTTTTGAATAAATAGCATAAAATTATTCTAATTTCTTGAGAGTTGTATTTGGTAGTAGGAAGCATGCCAAACCGATCGCTGAAACAAACAAAAATAAATTTACCAAAAATTTTGAAAGGCGCCACCTAGTAATATATGTGTGTACTGCTCAGACCAATTACTTTCAAAGATGTATGTTAGTTCCGCAGCTAAGCACTGGGATTTTGTTGGGATGGCGCTAGTTTTGCCAGGTTTTATCCTTCATATTAGCTAAAGATAGGACAAATTGTATTAGAATCAATAAAATAAAATTGTAAAATATATGTATTAACAAAATTATATTGTATATTACCTGCTAGTACCGCCGCTATAGTGATGAAAGGTGGAAGGCAACCGTAGTTTATAAGAGCTGGAAAGATCACAGTTCCTGTAACTGTCCCTAGACGACCAGTCATCAGAAATGTAGCCATAGCCATCACTCTGAAATATAAAACAACTGAGATACAGAGAAACACTCTGAAATATAAAATAATCCTTTTATTTAAATCAACTAAATAATGAAGATGTAATAGGTAGATATACTATAAACTAGTCGAAGCTTAGTAGAGGGGGAAATGTAATAGGATTTTTTGTGGAAAATGGTAACACCCGCCTCTATTCTGTTTGACTTTCAACTTAGATCAGCGCGATAACAGTAGGAGAATTTGCTTCTAGTGGAGAAACATACATATGCACAGCTTCAGGACGTAAAGTTGGCTGTGGCGTGCGGCTCAGTCCGCAATGAATTTGACTCTCTTGATCACATAAACCTTTCACCAATAGATATATTTTTTTAATTTTATACGATTTTAACGAATAATCAAAAAAAGCCGGATCATCAGCCGAATTGGGCTAGCCATTTTCTAGTTAGGCGCTTACCAATATTTAGTAATTCATTTTATAATTTAATTAACCTGAGAGAAGTTGGAAATAGCTCGACTGTGATGCTGGACAATGAAGCTCCGCATAACGAAGTTAGTGCCAAAGCTGAAGTAACCATTGCCACGACAGCGAAGGCACTGTACCCGAGGAAAGGCAAGAGGAGGATCAGAACTGCAGAGGCTACGCCACAGAAGCCTGCTACCAATCTCTTGCCACATCTGTAATATAAATGCATGTTTTAAAATACAATCTCTGTTATTTATTTAATGCTGTTATATTCATTCGCTAATTGTCTTTCTCGTTTCAAAAAAGCAAGTTTTGATTTAATTTCGGTGTCGTAAAATTGCAACAGCGATACTGCCTAAAACTTAAATTATGCATGAATGATTTCCTACTAAAAAGCAAAATTATACATGCAGATATTGTAATTCAATTTCAAATCAAGATACTCCAATGAGACTAAGATCCAGCATATTATGGCGACAAAACTAGTTCTCAAGAAACTTGCCTGTTAACTAAAATGCCGCCAATGCCATAAGTGAGCACAGAGCCAGCACCAACAGCGGCACTCTGCAAGTAGGTCAGCATGTCTGTAGCGATGGGTACGCAGGTCTCGTCACCAGCAGGTTGATTAGCGGGAGCGATAGCTGAACAGAGGCTCTTGGAGTCAGATCCAATCATAGCAGCCAGTTGAGGGTACCAGAGACGGATTGTGTTCGAACTGAGAAAAGAAAACAAAAGAAAACTGACACAAAAAACATTTATTTTATTTAAAAGCTTTTAAAAGGAAGATGAGAAAATCCTTTTGTTAACAGTAGCAGAAGCTTAAGTCTAGCCCAATAGCACAAATATTTTTCATAAAGTAGGCATAGACTTTGTTCCTCTGACTTTGTCGATGTCTGAATGCTAATAAAAGATGCGTGATTGTGATAGCTAGCTCGTTTTTCTAAAAAAAAAGCTTAAGTCACACACACACAAAGCCACGATAATGGTAATAAATCAATCCGATAATTTCGTCTATTATCGCCAAAGCAGTATACTATTGTTTTCAAGACATACCCAAACATGCAACCAACGTGGATGAGGCACATGAGGGTCAGCCACTTAAGATGTGGGGGCTTGAACAGCGGTACCAATTGAGCCCAGCCACCTCTAAGAGCTGCCAGTCCTCTTCCTAGTTCCTCCTTCTTTTCTTCTACCAAAGTTTTTATCTAAAAGGAAAAAACGCAGTCGTATATTGACATTTTGAAAAATTTATAATACCACTTGCCAGCGCAAACAACAGTGTTTTAATATTTTACCGGATATTCGTCTGCAGATTTTCCAGTATTCAGTCTGTATATTTTTTTGAAGACAGCCATGGCTTCTTCGTTTCTTCCTCGTGACATGAGGAACTTGGGGCTCTCTGGCATACAGAAGAACATCAGACCAGTCACAAAAGGGATGAGAGCAGTCGACAGCAGGAATAGATTCCATGAGTGCACCACTAGAACAAAATATTAAGTGTAAGAAGATACACTGAAACATAGAAAGTTTTAATTTTAATTATTATGAGGGAAATCTGGTCTCCAAACTAAGCCAAAATCTGTTCTTAGAGCACCAGGCCCCCCGTACATCATGACGCCTGTCTTCGATTATGTTAGGGAGAGAGCACAGATAGCCAATTGCTCTGATCTAAACACATGTAATTACTTTCGCTTCTCCTACATTTCTTCATGTAAAAATAGGTCATTTTACGTCGTCCTAGTTGATGCTAAAGATATAGATATTTCACAACTTACATTTCTTCAATATTGTTAGGTCTTATGCAAAATGGACTATCGTTGTATGTCAAGTGCAATCCTGCCTTCCGACAGACGTTAAGCACTTCTTACAACTAGGGAACTGAGCTCAGAACTACAGTAGAGAACTCTGGACACCTCTACTCACCAGTAGGCACACAATACTACCGAAGAAATGTTATTATGGCTGCAGTCTTCAATAGGGCGAAAGTTCTTCCCAGGCGGGCAACTCGCTTTGTACGGGTAACCCCCTGTGCCCGACCGAAAGAGGTCAATCCGTAAAATCTTTTTTGTGTATTTACAAAACGAGAGCTTTACTTACCGAAAAAGTTAAAGATATAGAAATCTAAGTCTTGTGTGAGGATGGCCCAGGCAAGGAGCGGGAGCGCGGTGTTTGCGATTGTGTAGAACAGGCTGGTCAACAAGATCACTCTCGCACGTAGTTCAGTCCGGTGAAGCTCTGCGATGTATGAGATCAGAACTGCGAAAGGCCCGTTGAAGCTGAAAAGTTAAACAGAAACACATTCAGATACATTTTTAAGAAAATAAATATTGGTTGACGGCGTACCTACTAATTAATTCTGTTTTAACTGGAGTTACTTATTCAACTATATGCAAGTAGGACAATTTTTTATCTCATTCCCAAACAAGAAATAAATAACGAATGAAATATTCATCAAAAATACTAACAGGAATCCGCTAGCAAATCGGGTGACCAGCAGCATAGCAAAGTTTTGACTCATTGCGGCCGCCATCTCCACGAGACCCGAACAAAGGAAGCCCCACACCATAATTTTCCGTCTTCCCAACGTGTCTGACATGAAACCCCATATCAATGCTGATGATATCATACCTGCAAAGAAGTAATTAAAAAGTGTTATAATTTATAAATCTAAGAAGAAAGAATGAATGGAGTTTTTTATCTTTAAAAACATTATATTTTTTGGTTACGCATGATACGCTTTCATTGTGTAGAGGCAACAAAAAAGTATTCAATCACAAATTATTCAGTACTTTTGGACTCTAAAGATCCTACTTTTCAGATTCCCTTTAAAAGTTGGTTATTTACCAACCAGTAAGCAGGGGATAAGATAAGATCGTAAGGAAACAAGATGTTAGTGTTTATGAGTAATTTGTTAAAATACGATAATTTTATTTAGTTGTTGTCGAATAGCAAAATCAATACTAAAAGCAACACATACTAGTCATGTTGAACGTTTTTGCGCAAGATTCTATGAATAATACAAGTAAACAAAAATATATTCAACTGTAACTATGCAATTTTATTGCAGACTAGCCAGGCCTGCAACTTTGTTTGCGTGGACAATGATTTATAGTTTTTCTGTTTTTTCACTGAACCCTGATTTTTAATCCAAAATGAAAATTGCCAAAGTTACGCCTCATAACTTACTATCCAGTTTTTACACTTGGCTGAAATACATATTTATTTATTTATTTCAACTTTATGTACAAAGAACTGTACAAAGGCGGACTTAATGCCAGAGGCATTCTCTACCAGTCGACCTTTGGGCGATGCAGAGAAGAGAGTTGTAGGTGCAAATGGAAAAGAATAATAAAATGATATTTACACGTATTAATTTAAACTTATTTCCAAAAAATAAAATACAAAAATACATATACCTAATAAAATATATAACTTACAAATATATAAATATAATATACAGGGTGTCCCGAAACTCAACGTCAAGCGGCTACCGGGCGATGGTATAGGCTGTACCTGTTCTAAGAAAAATATAAAAAAAAATTCAAGTCATATGGTTCAGTCAACATTTTTTTTTTTTTAAATGATGGAAATCTACAACTCCATAGACATTTTTAGGTACTGCTATGACATAGTGCCAGATTTTGTCAAGATTTTTATTTTACATAATCCTTATTAAGTATAGTATAGTTTGCTGTAACAAATTTAAAAACTCTTTGTGTAAATTTTGAAGAAAAAAAATTATTTAATAGAGTCATTGTAAAAAAAAGTGTAGTATTCAAATGTTTCAGCCCTATTTTCTTTAAAAATATGTATCACGCTATATTATAATATACAGCAATCGAACAAACGTACCGATGTGTTTACCATCACTCCTGAATGTAATGAGTTTCATTGACTTGATGATGTGTTGTATCTTAAACAGTGTTTACTGTTACTCTAGTTATAAATAAGATCTGATTTCCTTTGTGCAAAACATCATATCAGTGTTAGTTTACATAGTTTCTGTTTCAACCTCATCTTTTATTTTCACTTCTGAGCTTATAATCACGGACTTACTTTTGTTATTTGCAATAAAATTTTCATCGTTTTTTTTATTTGTAGGCATCGCATAAATAAAATCCTCTAAACTTTATAAGGTTAGCGTAATGTGGTCTAAACTTTTAAACGAACTGATAGAATTTATTTGACACTAGGTAGTTTTATTTATATACCTATATAGAGCTAGTGATTATACTGGGTTATAGTCGTAACTTTTTAAACTAACAAAGTTAACAAGGCAATAGCTATACCAGTGTCATGACTCATCCGTTGACCTACCTGAAATTTAAATGTTATAGTACAAGTTTTTTATCATCAATATGAGAACATCCTACATTTAAATGAATGTGATTTAGGTCTTAAAACTTTTATAATATTAGCATTTTAAAGAATGGACTTAGTATCGGTCCTTGAGGTACACCTACCTGTAGAGATCGAATAACCCGAAAAAATGATAAAAATATTTGCCTTCATTTTCTTGCACACAAGAATCTAACTAATTTCATCGTCAACTAGACAAGACAATCATAAACGATGTGCAAAACAAACACAAAATGTGTGTGTACTGTTTTGATAACAATATAATATATTTATACATATTGTAAATATGTGCATGTGTACATACTGTATACATCATCTGATTTCTGTCAGTCTGTGTATTTAGCGCCGACAGTTTCCACTCAAATATTGACAAAGTGACGTTAGCGATATGTAAAGAAATGGGAATATATTTAGCTAATATAAATGTTAGTTTTCTTTCGTCAAACAAATAGCTGGAAATCAGGTTGTAGTCAAAAACCATTTGTTTTTTTTAAGTAATAGTACTTTGAATTTAGGCATCGGGAGTGGCGCTTTCGGTTTACATGGTTGTTTTAGTCGGTAGCACGCGGGTCCTAAATCTATGGTTTTAGTTCTAAAAATAGGTTTCAAATCAACAGTTCTATAAATTATGTATCACATTAGCAATTAGTAAAAATATTCTTTTCTAGAGAGGGTACCACATGGACCTTACTAGGTTAGTCTAAACCTCGCAACCAATTGTAAGTATTATTAATCTTAGAAAGTGATATGCCGAAGAATTTATATACCTGAATAGAGTCAATATTTGAGGTAGCATTATTCATAAATTAGAGTATTAGCATAAACTGTAAACAACGAATTGTTATAATATAGTTTCGTGTAACCCATTAGGCTAGGTCAGCAAAGATATAATAATTTTCAAAAGTTATTTATACATAAACTGTATGCTACAGATTTAGCCTTATTTGATGATACTTTGCCAAAACAAGCCGTGTGATCAGATCGTAATGATCTATATTTTTGATTTCAATCAAACACTGAAATAAATATACCTACCCAAACTACGGGTTACTATACTACGGGGTTATATTTTGGGTAGCCTAAAAATGTATTTATTTATTTGTAAATGAAAAGTATGTTTTCTCGACTGTTTGTATTTTTGTACGCGGTATACACAAATATTTTTTATTTCTTCACTGAAAAATGATCCATCTGAAAGTTTGAATATTGGAGGTGTGTCTAGGCCAAACTGCGCACTACCGAGTCACAAGGTCGCTATGTGCCACGTCAACGATACAGCTGATGAAAGTGCAAATATAATTACGTATAATGATGTATGTTATCAAACAAAACACACTTCAGTTAAACACGCAAATATTGTAAGAGATTATATAGATGTCTCTGAATAGCAACAGCTGTTTGCGTTACTTTGATTTTTTTGTCACTATAGCAAACACTGTAGCAAACAAGTATAGCACGCAGGTATAGGCGTAGGTTATAGACGCTTCAATAACGACGTATTTGTAATCGAAGATTAAACCTTGTGCTGATAGCTCAACGGCTAAAATTATATTTTAGGGCGTTTTATTGCCTAGAAGAAAAAATATTTAAATTATAAAAATTAGTTCAAAAAAATTGTAATGTAATTTTCTTTTTAGGAATAGTCTTACCTCCATAAGTCATACTGGTTATTGTCCCCATGTCTAAGAGACTAAGTCCCATGTCACACTGTGCTCTGGTGAAGATGTATGAGGTTGAACTGGTGACGGAGACGGCACTCCAGAAGGCAGGGAGGGAGCACAGCATCAGGGCGATGTTAAACTTGCCGTAGCCTGTCGCGGCGATTGCTTCTTCGAAGTCTGCGCGAGGAGGTTCTGTAATTTATAGAATTGCATTGAAAATCGCGGCGAAATTTGATGATGACTATATTTTATTTTGGTTTAAGATAGTAAGTAATACACTTAATTTGTTTATATATATTTAGGTTTATCTGTTTGTATTTTCAAAATAACCAATAGTAAATTCAGCATTGAAAGCAGAATCAAACCATTGTTTACATTTTGTAATAAAAATTTGAAAGTTGAGTATTAGGAAGTTTAGTAGGTAGATAGACTAGATGTTGAAAATATGACATTTTATATCACACAACAAAAGAAAAATAACTCATATTTTCAATCTTCCAATTCATCCAAAAATGTTATCAATATACAGGGTGTATACGACGATACGACATTAAATGAAACCACGTGTAGCATGTGATGTTAGAAGGCTATACCAAAAAAATTAAACAGAAATTTGCAATAGTTTAGACGCAAATGTACTTTCTTTATGTCACAGTTGTTCACAGTTTTAAACAACCTGTAGGTATTTACGTTGATCGTATGTTGTCATTACGTCATTCAATTCATTTAAATATCTCTGACTCTTTCATATTATCTTATCTCTTACTCTGTTCCGCACAGTTGTCGTCGTCATGCCGAAAACGACATGATAGAAAAATAATGTGTGTGTGTATAATTTTTTTTTTTTTTAATAATTTATATTAGAATATGTTTATAAGGGTTAACACTGGCTACCTTGTCAGTTAATGTCGTATCGTCGTATACACCCTGTATAATATCAAAACCGACCTAAATACTGCGATAATAAAATTAATAATAAATTAATGTTGATTATAACATCGAAACAGTGGCGTAAATTAGGTGGGGCCTATGTTCAGCAGTGGCCATCGTTGGGCTGATATGATGATGATGATGATGATAACATCGAACATTTGCAGCATATAAGCAAGGTTTCACCAACCAAAATATTGCAATACGTGTCGATAAAAACAAAACCGTCTCATGCCAGTCTGGTTATAACTCGAAATTTTGGAACTTGGCCAATTATGTTCAAGCTTTTGGTCTTTAACGATAACTGTCACTCGTTTTAGTTTAATGGCCACTGTCCGATTTTAATAATTGTACGTGTTTTGCTCAGATACACAAGATTGTTTGAATTGATTGTTGAAATGCTGTGCCCGTCGGGGTCCATAGTGCTACTATTTAATTTTAAGCTCACCTGTAATGCCTATGGAATGGCAATAAAGTATTGAGTATTGAGATTTCTGGTAAGGAGTTTTCGATTGAAGAAGAGGAAAATTTAATAAAGATCACTGCATCATGTCCCAACGTTTAGATTGATGAAAAGACAAATAAGGAAGAAGATTTTAGCTGACTAGAATGGCGGATGGAATAATACGAGCTCATAAAGTTGATGAAACTAAAAATACCAAAACTATCAAAAATGAGTTCATAAAATACTATATATGAAAGGCCTGCTGATAAACCTTTTGCAAAGTCCATGTTTCAATTGAAAAGCCTAACAAAATACAAGATTTAATAGCTTATAACAATATTCTCTCTTCTCGTCTTCACTCGGAATCTAAGCCTGAATAAAATACATACATCTAAGAACAAGGAGTCAGTGATATTATAGTATTTCGAGTGCGATATGCAACGGTAAGCGACGAATAAATGATTGAATTACCGTTTAAATACATCGTTATTTAACATATCATAAACATAGCGTCACGCCTTTTCCCTGAAAAGGTAGACAGAGATGTAATACACGCACATTTCTTCTTTTTTGTGTTAATTGCTATGAATGGTTTCTTTGCTACATTGACTAGATATTGATCTATTGTAGTGACTCCAGAGTTTCTTCACGATATTTTCCTTCACCGTTAGCAGATGATAAGTCACTTGACTAGAACTTATAAATTCCACAAAGTAAAATCCATATTGGTACCTCGGCTGGAATCGTACTCAGATTGCATGATTTGTATGTCAGTGACATCCATTCGGCTATCATCAAATACATGATACTTATGAACGCGCGCCACCGAGGCAGTTTTATTAAACGTAGATGATAATTATATCAGTATGAACTCTTGTTTACGGTTATATTAATCCTTTAGTAAGCCTACGTACTGATTATGACGTTCATGGTGGAAAACTACACTGTTTTGATAGTTTTGGATCATCGCCCTATTCATAGTTAAAGGTGACTGCTTTATTTATTTTATTTTTTTTAAAGACAACGCCCGCACTAGGTAACAAGCCCTGTGTCGCGGGGAGCTTTACAAACATGAAACTAACGGACACAAAGTACACCCAGACTGGAAACAAATATCTATGAATCACACAAATATTTGTCTCGTGTGGGAATCGAACCCACGTCACCCAGCATGGCGATGTAGTGGCGAGGCGACCACCTTAACCACTGCGCCACGGTGGCAGTCGAAGTGTTATTGATACAGGATAGTTCTACGATTGTTGTTGATAAGGTTTCAGGTGTGTTTGTTGGTTTTGCGAATATTACGATCGTTCCTTGATAAAATCGGTGACTTAAAAGAAGGACAGGCCGGGAGTATTCTAAACTTGTGAGAGTATTTGAAAAGATTGATAAAGTTAAAAGCGATAGATGTGTGTCAGCATCGTAGCAGGAGGCATTAGTTTCTATCATATATAAGATACATATCTTGCCCAACAGGGGGTAGAGAAGACTCACATCATCATCATCATCATCATATCAGCCCAATGACGTCCACTGCTGAACATAGGCCTCACCTAATTTCCGCCACAGCGAGCGATTTTGTGCCGCCCGCATCCAACGGCCACCCGCAATCTTTACCAGATCGTCGGTCCATCTGACGGGGGGCCGCCCCACGCTGCGCTTTCCAGTACGTGGCCGCCACTCGAGAACTTTTTTGCCCCATCGGCCATCAGTTCTGCGGGCTATGTGGCCTGCCCACTGCCACTTCAGCGATGCGATTCGGTAATTTAAGACTCACATGATTGTATAAATTTATTTATGTTACGATCGTAAGTGGAGATAATGTAATTGTAATCGTGGAAACACAAATTAACTAACTAATTGTGCATTATTTGTTTTGTGAATCTGAAATGACACCTTCAAAAATCTGTGAGATACATAATAGACGCCTACATAAATAATCGAATATAATGAGATATCTTTAAACATTCAATTGACATTAAGGTAAGTTTCCCAAGTCTGCATCAACAAGTATGCAATATGAATACAGTTAAACACTGTCTAGCTCTTTATTGCTTTAATCAATCAAAGCTTTATACAATATTACTGCATGTTTATTTAATTATAATTATTTAGTTATGTAGGCCACATTAGCCTCTTATACCTTAAACTTCCTTTTTTAAGAAGATAACTTCGTAAGCACCTGTTTATTAAGTTTAATTTAATTTCTCATATAAAAGCTAAACAAGTAATGGATAAATTCAAACCCACGACGGGACTTGAACCCGCGACCCTGCCATTCCGTGTGCAGTGCTCTGCACTGCTTTAGCATTTATTTATTTTCTTAGCATTTATTTATTTCTATTCATTTTAGCATTTATATAAAAGTGTTAAACCAAAACAAAGGAAATTGCTTAATATTTAATGTTAATTTAATTTCGTTCTGTTCCAATGTTTGAATCAAACTCGATATGAATCTTGATATTTTGAATATCATCATCATCATATCAGCCCAATGACGTCCACTGCTGGACATAGGCCTCGCCTAATTTTCACCATAGCGGTCCACCACTACCACCACAATATTTAGAACATAACGCAAAGTATTCCAAGCTTTGATGGACCATTATTTTAAATCAGACCATTTATTTATTTAAAGAAGTGCCGCGGGCTTCGCTCCCATCATTCATTGTTTAGCTACTGCTCAGCTCCTATTGCCCGTGGCGTGATGTTATATAACCTTCCTCAATAAATGGGCTAACCAACACTAAAAGATTTTTTAAATCGGACCAGTACCCAAGATTCTAGCGCTGAACCAAAATAAAAATCAACAGCTTTCTACTATTTGAGTCTTTGTTTTTATTTTAGGAGAGAACTATTTGGATAGCAACACTGGAACAGAAAACCAAAAACAAAACAACAATAATAAAATTAAAGTACCACTAACCTTGTGCCAACTTTTCTAAATTCGAAGAAGAAAGCCCGGTTACCTTGAAGAGGTGATCGTGAGGTATTTCCTCCTTCACCCCCGTCTCCAAAGCTTCACACTTGGCCATCACCATCTTATATGAGTTCTTGATAATTTAAATAACAACTTTGTACCGTATGTCCATTTGTTTACAAATCTTACGCGTGTACCAATGGAGCATTCTCAGAGCAGTGAGGTAATATTCTTATCGTCTTCGTTATATGTTGTATCATCAAGTGTACAAAGGATTTGTGGGTATGCAGAATCAACAGTTGCGTGCGTATCTGTGTGTCAACAGCTACCTATAATGTCTGTATTTGGTGATATAACTTTGATTTTGACTGTGACTTTGCTTGTTAGATTTGTTATTGGTTCATTGTTGTTTTGTGTTATAGATTGGTATATCTTTGCAATGTGATAATCATTAAACGAATAAGTCTTTTCTATAATTATTTAATTTAGTTATTTAGTTTGGTTCCTGCTTCAGGAGGTTTCCCTCGATGTTTAATCACCAGGTTGAGGGAGGGCGGCCTCTACCTACTACCCTCCTAATGTGCCGAGTAAACTACAACATAGTATAATTTAAAAGAGAACAGACGGGCAAAATGTCAACAAACTGATAAGTTTCATATCTTTAGAAGGTTATTTTTCCAACAATTTCCTCGATGACACAACAATCTATTGTTGGTCAACTGCTAGCCCAAGGCTAGAATAACATAGCACGTTATTTTTTCTGAAGGGGTAGAACTCCAGCCTATTTCCATTAAGTAAGTTTTAGACTGCAGGCTAACACTGAGAATTTCAAGTCAGAAATACCCAATACGTTTTGCAATGGAACCCAGGTCTCTTTGCAAACGTCAGTCATATTTCCTCTCGTTGCACCACCAATACTGTAAACAACAATTCCTCAAAACAAAGTGTTGATGCACGGAGGGGTTTTAGTGGATAAGCTGGCTATCTTCAGGCCAGTGAGCCTCATATAACTCTCCCATTTCCCCAAGAAGAGCGGCCACTTAAAACTAATTTCCCTGCCTAAAAAAAGGCTATCAACTTTGTGAAGTATTTTACGATTATAAAAAAATTTGTCAATATTTTATAACTCCATCTATCGGTGACCTCTGAAGGCCACAAAAATAAATGAGTGTAGCTGAATGATATTGCAGCACATATCGAACAGAAATACGCGGTCATTGCTCTATTATCTGTACTGTATATTTGTGCATGGCTGTCACTATCAAGAGCGCGGTGTTAGACGACAGGCTCATAGATTTTCATTAGCTGAAGGTGGCAGTGACTTAGTAGTCTATAATGATGGACGGTAACCGCCGTTATAAGAACTTAAAAGTGACAAAAGTGGTGAATTACCCTCAGGTTTGAAAACCAAGCTTTACACTCTACAAGAATATCCTAAGTTAAAATCCTTATTGCTTTTTACCCGACTGTCAAGACGGGTATTGTTTTTCGCGCGTATCTTGTATGTTTGTAAATTTCTTTATTCCCATAAATCTTCCAAACGGCTGGATGGATTTTGACAATAAAATTAGGGTATTGCTAGATTCGTCTAGAAACCCCAAGTGTCCTTAGATAGGTTTTAAGAATAAAAAGACTTAAACGGCGAAGTTCATTTTTTTTAACCAATATTATCGAGTAGAGTATCAAAATAAAGGGAATCAAATGGAGATTACAAATATATACATATGTTATGTATTTAAATTTAATCAGGTATAATAATATTTCAACAATTTTACGGTCTTTTTAGTGCGTTGCTCTCTGTTGATTTTTTTGCAGTCGGGTTATTAAATTTTTTAAATTATATTTACTTGTTTATACCATTTTTTTTTTTGAGAAATGTTCACAAAAATTAGGTATATATATAATGACGGTGAATACAATAACATCATGTTTGTATTTGACAGAAGTAGAACAATGTATATTTCCTTTTGACTTATATGTATATTTCATTTTGACTGTCACCGTGGCGCAGTGGTTAAGGTGGTCGCCTCGCCACTACATCGCCGTGCTGGGTGACGTGGGTTCGATTCCCACACGAGACAAATATTTGTGTGATTCATAGATATTTGTTTCTAGTCTGGGTGTACTTTGTGTCCGTTAGTTTCATGTTTGTAAAGCTCCCCGCGACACAGGGCTTGTTCCCTAGCGCGGGCGTTGTCTTTATATAAAAAAAAAAAAAAAAAAAAAAAAAATATATTCCTTGTACTTTGACCCTTCAGTATACGAAGCATTGGACTTTGAACCCTGAACAAAGTCCAATTGTAGGATCAGCAAAGAAAAATAGTTGAATCTCCAAATACTTACATATTAGATTAAGATTAATTTCAGTGTGTCTAGCGTTTAGTTATTATTATTAGAGATACCTCTTCTAGTATATTCTTCGCTATAAAATGTCGAGCCTTGCTGTTATTGACTGACTAAAATATTATACCTTTTTACATAAATAAGTTTTTATTTTGTTTTTATTTTCTCATATTTTGTCCAGACCTTTAGAAACCTCTTTTTAAGAGTTAGACCTCTCCCTGATCATTTATTTAAATAAATATTATATATTATTATTAAAGTATTACACTTTTTTCTTTAGTTTAGCTATATATAATAATAAATTTATAACCAAAGTCAGATTTATTTTCCAAAAGTTTTTATTTTACTTTGCTGACGGTACATGGCTACAGAAATTTGTGACAGTGAAGCCGTACAAAATTGATTGTTATTATCACGTGTTTCTTGCATGTCAACGGTTACTTAGTTACTATCGATAGCTTTGTCGATAGATAATTGATTCAAGATCAATGTTATATCTAGCTCAATGCCAGCTCTGTTTGTTTATAGGGAAATGAGCAGGTTAGGATTTAAAAGGTCATTGGAGTTTGTTGAACCCAAATTGGTGTTTTGAAAGCAATAGGGGAAGCCTACGTTAGGCATTGGACAGTTGATATTATTCTGATCATATGAACGGGTGTTGTAATATTGAAAATATGGAACTACAGAAGAAGAAGTGAAATATATTAAATATATTTATAAGATTTCTTTACTATTCATATTATTAAACACACATCATAATTTGGAAAAGGCTAGACCAATTCAGCTAATTATAATTCAAAGATTAATTGAAGTAGGACGATGGCTTTCATGAGGAGAAAAATTGAAAAGAAAACCTGGTCATAGGAATCGAATACCACGCAGATGGAACTGCGGGCAATAAGTAGTTAATAAACAACAAAATATATAAATATAATAAGATATTTGCTACACAGCAATTTTGATAGTGCTACGACGTAGCATCTTAGCTACGAATATTCAAATTATAAGTTCGTCACTTTATCGTTACGTCTGGGTCTCGTCCCGCCTACGTAGCATCTACACCGCAAATTCGTCGCACCTACGTTGTAACTAAATTAGTTCTAGATTGCTTCTGCTTCACTTTTACGACAATGTAGAACAACATAATATGACTATCTTTTAATGTCTCTTTTTGTAAAACTCATTAAATTAATAAAACAACTTATGAATTTATAATAAGCAGTTACAGTTCTCTGTGATTAAGAAACTAAGAAGTACTTTATTTACTGTGCTATTTCTCTATGTATTATATTTTTCAGTCAAATGGTATTTTTTTTTATTTAGCACACCAACTACAGATACTTAATAATATTATAATCATAAAATATTGAAACGGTCCTAAACGCCTACAAGACTGCTTGTAGCAATAAATTACCTTAGGATACGTCAATGATACTTTGCCATGAAATTTTGTATAGGCTCTCTGATGAAATAAAATAGGTATTACAATAAATTTATTGATTATGTTGGAAGAATCGTAAAGCTTAAACTGGCTGTAAAGGAGGGGTTCTCTTGTTTGATGATGATGAAACAAATCTTTAAAAAAAAAAACTTAATTAAATTATTGAATTCTTTAAATATTATTATTCTATATCAGTAAGCGGGTTCTGCTTCTGCTGCCAATTCTGAAGAGTGCCTCAAGCGGCGTAAATATGAAAGTCTTGGTGAGACTTACATTTTTTAGCCTTTTGGGGTTGAATGAAACTCTTGGAGCTTGGGGACCAAACGCTCATAAATTTTATCGTGAAAATTGTAAGCGTGTTTCTGAGCTACCTGGGCAACGCATTAGCCTTGCTATCCAACGCGGTAATATGGCTAGCCTTTTGGGTAAATTTCCTCAGGAATCTGATCTCAATCAGATATTCTATTTATAGGAATATCCTGTAAATAGAGTATCTGGTTTTTTTAAATAGGTTAGTTGTGTGTAATTTTTAAGTTATGTGTAAATATTTCTGAAATTTAATTTTATATGATAATTACACGAATTGCTCTTCTATTAGTAGGTAATTATCCGATCCATAACAAAATGTATGATCTAATGCTTTTATAACACTTAGACGGAGATCATAATCCATTTAATTTGCACAATATTTGCCACTTAAACGACAGAGTCTAACAAAACGTCTTCAGCGCTGCCTAAATTTAGAATCCACTACATTACTTCTCCCCAAATTTGTACCTCCCTAAATATCTTCCCTATGCAATATTTTGTTATAATTAAATGGCTTGGCGTGTCTCAACACAGTTTATCGTCACGGGGACCTTGGTATCATCAGACTACATTATATTACATTCAAACTAATACATTAAGTCAATCTGCCAGTCTGTTACGCTTTAACGGCCAAATTACTGAACGGATTTTATTGAAATTTGTCAAAGAAACAGTAGAGAATATAAGATCATCGATATTATTTAATGTAGTTTTGTATGCAATGAAAATTATTATAATAGGTGGCACAAAATCGCTCGCTGTCGCTGAAATTAAGTGAGGCCTGTGTCCAGCAGTGGACGTCGTTGGGCTGATATGATGATATGTAGACCTGTTTCGCCAGCATTAACACCCCTTATGAAATAGGTAAATGACCCTTCTTATATGGGTTAATTAATTAAATTTTTTCTTCGCATACACAGGTGTAGTACTGGGATTTGCTCTCCTAGTCAGCTTGTTTGTCATACTGGGAATACAAAAATAATCCTAACACATTGTATTCTGACTCCGTAATGACAGGAGAACCTCGTTTACCTTTAACTAATTAATTAATCGGGATATAATCCTATAAGAGTCCTCGATAATAACTAATACGTATAAGGTACGATTCAGACCAACCGGCTCGCGTCGCGCCGCATCGGAACGGAGCCGTACGCGTGCCGCGGCAGCCGATCGGCTGCCGCGGCATGCGTACGGCTGCCGCGGTAGCCGTACGGGTGCCGCGGCAGCCGACAGCGTCCGCTGGAATCCGTACGCACTGCAAGCGCCCAGAAGTGCGGCTCTCTTTGCGCCGCGTAGACGTAAAGTGAAATATTATTTAAAATATCGCTTGAAGAACACAACTTGAATGATTCGCTAGCTGTTGCTGCACCGTAATCTCCGTACGACACACGGCCGACCGGCTCCGAGCGGACCCGACGGCAGCCGGTCGGAGCCGGTCGGAGCCGGTCGGAGCCGGTCGGAGCCGGTCGGCCGTCGCGCGTCGCGGGGTGCCGACGGAGGTAACTATGCGTAAGTTGCATGCAAATATGAACTGTAATTACTGTTGATACATTTCAATGTTCTTTATCTTTAACACATTGTAAAATGCCGCCCGGCGCGGGCCGATGCGAGCCGGTTGGTCTGAATCGTACCTTATATACTATACTAACGTATTGTTATAGTTTTGTAATTGAATGAGGAAGGTCAATTAGCGATTATAGAGTTTTCTTTTTATGTTCAATTTTATTATCATTATTGTACTTATATTTCCCTCCATCAGAAACCCATTAAGTCCCACTGCTGGGCTCGGGTCTCCACTCCTCTAACTAGAGAGCTGAGAGGGTTTAGGCCATAATCCACTCACGCTGGCCTAGTGCGGGTTGGTGGATCAGACATACTCATAGAATTTCTTCTAGGGTATGTGTGTTTCCTTACGATGTTTTCCTTCACCGTTAGCAGATGGTAAGTCACTTGACTAGTACATATTCACAATTCCACAAAGTGGAATCCACATTGGTACTGCCGGTCGGGATCGAACTCGGACCGCGTAATTTGCACGCCGGTCCCTTATCCATTCAGCCACTATCGCTTTTATCTACATGAAATATATTGTGTACTGAGTTAAAATAATGGTTCTTATTTTATTTGACTGAAATATTTAAATGTGGTAGGTAGGTACAAGTGTTAGACCTTATTTTTCCGAAGGTGTAGGCACAAGTGCACCCACATTAAATTTCATCATTTATGTTATTTCCTCTGTGTAAAGTAGTGGGTCTATTGCCATCTACTCGTCACAATTTCAGTCCGATTCTGTAACTTATTTAAACCCAAAAACGTTTAATCCGACCGGGGGATCGAACCAATGACGTTCGATTGGGGTGTGTTGCGCAGCAGTTATAGATTGCCGCTGGGCCACCAAGGCAGTAAACCTAAGTTATCAACTAAAAAAACACTGTCCGCTGTCTGGAGTCACCACATACGTAGCATGTTGTACAGCGTGTTCTCACCGTGATTGTATATATATCATTTAAAAATAAATGATGAGTTTTAAACAGGCGTACAGCTCGCCAGTTTGTAAGCGATGTAGTCTGCATCACCAAAGGCATCATGTGTGCGTTGCCTTCTCAAACCCCTTACCTTCCCAATGAGCTTTGGACCCCACTACCCACAGCAGGAAAAATAACAATATTATTATGGCTTTAATAAAATAATAATAAAAATAATTTATTAACCAAAAGAGTACACCATCACACATAGTATCTATTGGCCCCACACTAGGCAAGCCTGTCCTGTGGGTGCCTTAATACGTTTAGAATTTAATCGAAAATACAATTTTGGCTCGGTCGAAATCAACATAAATTAGGAATACAATTTCAAAATTTTTTTTTTCGGTCTTCTGTAGCGCGGAGGTACTTCCTCAGGTGGGTCGCTCAATTTGAGCAGGGCCCTACCTTGCTTGAAAGTACAACATAATACTAAGTACATCATGTCCATTACCTTCACGTTCTACCTACCCTACCTATCGAGTATATTGTAACAAGAAAGCCTTCATTACTAAGGGGCTGGGTCACCCTTGGTATCTGACGTCACCGCCCTAAGGTCAATAGTATTTGCAGTATATATAAACGGACAGTTTGTTCTGACCATAACGACGGGACAGGTATTATTATAGCGGTCAATTAGGAAATGAGGTGGTGCTATGTTTGTAGGTATTCTTTGTACTGTTATGTCAAGGTCGTATGCAGTAGTATATTTAATAATATCGAATACGCAGTTGGAGTCTATCCATTTTTTAAAAAGAGTGGCGTGAGTTTCTTGCCAGTTCTTCTCATAGCTCCACCCCGTCAGCGAACTGGTCGTAGGCAAATTTGCTGACACTACTTTTCGAATAACCTGTTACATTCTTAACTTGTGACTTTCATAAGTGTTATTTTGTAACCTAAATGAATAAACGAGTATCTAAGCTATATATTAACTGCCCGTAGCACAGGTTATACTACTTAGTGCAGGCTAATCATCAATTTCATTCCCTACATTAAGTTATTTTTAAGAGTTCTGTTTATACATATTTACCTTATTACTTGAATACATTTTACTTTACTTTATTACTTCACTATATTGTAATGTGTAATAGACAATATAGAATCTACACGATGGATCCGGCACCCACACAGTGATTCCATGGAATGCTAAGATATTCGTCTGTTGCTTGTGTGGCTATTCAATCAGCCAGCATACGTGTGTTTCGAATCTCAAAACGCTGTTAAGGCTATTTTGTAGAATTTTAATTAATTTTCCCTCGAGATTAATAATATGGGTGCTAAGTTTACGGTGTTTGTTGTAGAACGGCAATTTCGTCCGAAGATCAGAACATGTTTCATGGTATAGTCACTGTAACTGCTGGCTAAAAGCTTTCTTTGCTATTCGGTCCATAACTGAATGTGGTATAATCTCTGCAGGATATGAATCTTGAGTGTGTCTCCATAATTTAGCTACATAGTACACGTATTTATATAGCGTGCCGTACTCTGAAATAAACAGTTTTTTTTTTTTTTTTTTTTTTTTTTTTTTTTTTTTTTTTTTTTTTTTTTTTATTCATAAAATCCACAGCTCTTAATTTATACAATTTTGCTTATTAACTAATCTTATAGCCAATTAAGGATTTACAATTTACTATTTTAACTTATTTATGCATCTAGAACAGAACACAATATAAAAAGGTATCATCTTAACACTAGATTGTGTGTGATGTGTGAGATGTGTGTGAGTGTGATGTGTGAGTGTGTGGTTTTTTGGGGGGGAAGGTAAGTAATTTTATGAAAGTCCATCATGTTATTATCAATAAAAAGTAAAAAAAAGTTATTGTATTTGAAATATTATGTTATTATTTTATTATGAATTAGAATTTATTATTGTTTCTTCCTCTATAGTCGCGAGCAGCTGTTTTCTATATGAACTCAAAGTCGTATTAAAAATGTCTACATTAGTGAATTTTTTATTGTAGCATCTTTTGATTCTGTTAATGACTGAGTTTTGTGAATAATTGGTGACACTACTAGGTATGTCAAATAGTTCCGTGTGCCTGGTTCGACGTTTTGGTGCTTTGAATGTAAGGACTGATGTGTTTAGATCAGCACAGTTTATGTCACCATTGCAGATTTTGTGGAGAAGTATCATGTCCAGAGTCGTCCTTCTATCTTCTAGTGGTATCATGTTATGATGTTTACAAGACGTGTGGTAGTCATCTGATTTAAATCTAACGCGATAGTTTAGGTGCTTTAAAAGTTTTGACTGAATCGATTCTAATTGTTGTATATATATTAAGTAATTGGGATTCCAGATACTACTACAATATTCTAGGATACTGCGTACGTATGCATAGTATACTGTTTTAAGGACTGAGATATCTGTAAATGGTTTACATGTACGGATAACAAAACCGAGGTTTTTGTAAGCCTTACAGACAGCATATGAAATATGTTCTGAGAAAAGTAACTTTGAGTCCAAGTATATTCCTAGGTCTCTGACGGTATCACAGCGGTTAATATCAATATTATCAAAACTGTAGTTGTGGTAGGTGGGTTTCCTTTTGCGGGTAAAAGTAATGGTTAAACATTTGTTTGCATTAACTTTAATATTGTTTTTTTGATAGTAAGCTGATAGTCTGTTAAGATCGCCTTGGAGATTCTCATGGTCTTTTTGGTTTTTAATTGTCATGTAAATTTTGGTGTCATCCGCGTACATCAAGAATTTAGCATTTAAAATATATTTACCAATGTCGTATAAATACGCGGAGTATAGTAAGGGAGATAAACACGAGCCTTGGGGGACTCCGGACGGTATGATGACTGGATATGATTTTGATCCTCCCACTAAAACTATTTGCGATCGGTTTTTAAGATATGACTCAAACCATCTGAACAGATTTCCTCGTATACCGAGCTCCTGAAGCTTACGCAAAAGGATGACGTGATCTACACGATCGAACGCTTTTTCGAAATCAGTGTAGACCACGTCAACCTGTCCTCCACCGTCCATGTCACGTGAAATATGTTCTAGAAAAACGGCTAAGTTAGTATTAGTTGATCGTCCTTTGATAAAGCCATGTTGTTGTTCTGGTATAATGTTTGCTAAAGTAGGGTAGACAAATCTATGAACAACTTTTTCCATTAACTTCCCTAAGACATTAAGGATTGAGATTGGACGATAATTCTCGATAGAATTCCTAGAATCTTTCTTATAGATAGGCCTTATGTATGCAGTTTTCCAGACAGTTGGGCAGTGACCTTCCCGAAAACATCTGTTAAAAATATAAGTAATGGGCGGAGTTACAGATTTTGCACATTTCACAAAAAATAAAGGTGGTAAAGTGTCACTACCGGGCCCTTTCGATATGTCGAGACTCTGAAGGAGTTTTAAAATATACTCGTTGTCTACCATGAGGTTATGTAATGTATCAGTATAAATTTCTTGGTCTAATGAAAAGGGAGTGTAAACTAAGGATGTGTTATGATTGAAGTTTTTGAAAAAGAAATCATTAAAAGCATTACAAATTTGAACTTCGTTTGATAATCTGTTATTGTCGTACGTCATATAATTTGGATAATTATTACTATTTTTCTTTTTAGCTTTTACGTATGCCCAGAACGCTTTTGGCAAAGTTTTGATGTTTTTTTGTGATCTACGAATGTAGTCTTCATGACAGAGTTTTTGTAATCTTTTTTGCCTCTCCCTAAGTGTCTTGAATGTCATGTAATCCATAGGATTATTATATTTTTTCCATAACTTATGCGCTTTCGCCTTCTCTTTAATAACCTCTATTAATGCTCGACTATACCAAACTGGGTAGTTGTACGTACCACCGACAGTCACTACAGGTACATATTTCCCAACAGCTTCATTAATGATAGAATAAAATATCTGTACCGCATCCTCAATATCAATACTGTTATCGTAGAATGTATTCCAATCGCAAGCCAATAATTCAGTATTGATGGCCTCATAATTGCCTTTTCTAAACAAAAGTTTTTTATGTTTCTGTAGTTTTAAAGGGGAGAGTAGTATATCACTAACATTGATATTCAATGGGGGGTGGAAAGTATCCTCCGGGACTAGGGGACAATTTGATTTTAGAACATTTAACGTAAAGTTAGCAAATAATAAGTCTAGTGTATGATTATGAGAGTTTGTGAATATATTAAATTGTTTTAATCCATGATATAACATTGTGTTTACGAATTGGGATGCAGAATTTTGAATATTTATTGGGCCCTTTTTATGAAATATAGGTCGTCCACTAGTCCAGTCAATGGAAGGTAAGTTAAAATCACCAGTTATGAGAAAGAGATCGTTACTATTTTGACTAATAATATCAGAAAATATACTTAACAAGCTTTGTATGCGGTCCGGTATATTACGATCCGGCGGCAGGTAAACTACAGCTATATGTAGGTTTTGATTTGATATGAATATACGTGCCGGAATAGTAATCCAGATGCTTTCGAGTTCAGGCACTGCCCACTCCGGTCGCGCTATCGCATGTAGACGCGAGGCGCATGCCACCATTACCCCGCCACCATGCGAGCCGCGATCACGTCTGAATAAGTCATACTTGTTGTTACTCAATTCCGAATTCAGAATGCCGTCATGTAACCAGGTTTCTGTAAGCATAAGTATATCAGTGTTTGACAACAGAAGGTTGTCATAAAATATGTTTGTTTTGGTCCGTAAACCTCGTACATTTTGATAGAACAGTTGTAAGTAATCTTTATTATAATAAGTAGTCATTGTGATTCGAAATACTTAGTTTGTTTACGAATATTACTTTTATATAACTTGACGTACAGAATTGAGGATCATAGTATAGATATAAACATTGAGGATCATAGTATAGATATAACTTAAGGTATTTGAAGGAAGAAAAGATAATATTTATGATTGGACATATATTTTTATTATTTTGATGGATCTGAAAAAGTTGGGTTATGTTTCTGTAGGTGTGTAGGTATATTTTTATTGATTGTTGTACTAAAGTTTTAATACAGTGTAATTGTTTCGTGGTGTGTAGTGTAGGAAGTTTATTAATGTAACACAGGGAAGTAAAAGTTATCATATAAATTAGGCAGTAATATAGGAATGTAGTAATACGTGTGGTACATAAACAAAGACAGAGAGTTAACCTTAATATCATAGCCAGTACGTAGACATAAATAATCATGCTACACTTTTTAGGTCTTCTTCGGTCAGAACCAGGATGTGTCGAGATGTGTCGAGTTTCCTGAGATATATTCGGCAGTTTTTTGTCCACACATATTTATAATTAAGTTCGTTTGCTTTCAATTTGCATTGTTTCAATAGCATTTTATTATATTTCGTGAGATGCTCGTTTAAATATATCTTCGTGTTCTTCGACGAATTAGTACTGATGCCCAGGTCATGAGGGTTGATTCCATGGAGCTTGCGAGCGGCGGCAACTAACGAATCTTTGGTATTACGGTGCTTCAGTCTAACCACTATGTTTCGCGGCAAATTAGACTTATTAGGTTGATGTATCTGCACACGATGGGCGAATTCAATATCTTCCTTTGTCACAGGAGCACCAATATGCTCAGCTATTTTTTCCACGATGTCTACGATCTGTTCGTTTTTATTTTCAGGCACTCCAGATATTTCTATATTTTGTAGACGTACCCATTGCTCATGACGGGCATGTTCCGTTTCCAATCGACGTGTGCGTGTCTCATAGTCGCGAAGATTAACTCGAAGTGTAGCATTTTCCTCTCTTAATGTTTTCATTTCCGCATTGTTGGCAGTTATTTGTTTGGCGACGTCATCGTATTGAGAACTTAAAAACTTGACCGTGTTTTCCAGGTCTGCTAATTGAGCACGCATTTTTTGGAATTCAGGGGTAACAATGTCACGTATTATGATGGGCAGCTCATTCCTGATGATGTGGAGTAAATCAGTTGACACCGTGCAGTCCTGGCTGACTTGAGGCACTTGCACTGACATACCTGTCTTCCTCAGCGTCACGTTTTGGTCACCTGTGCAGTCGGTTATTCGAGATTCGTTAGTATTACAGGGGGATACATCGTTTTTGCGCAGTCCAGTAGCTGTATTTTTACATTTAGGACATATCCACGAGTTACGATTTGCGATGTCGCCTGTCAGTTTTAGACATAATAGATGATAATGTTTTCCACATTTTTTATTCGTGCAAGATATTAATTCGTGCTAAGGTCAATAGTATTTGCAGTATATATAAACGGACAGTTTGTTCTGACCATAACGACGGGACAGGTATTATTATAGCGGTCAATTAGGAAATGAGGTGGTGCTATGTTTGTAGGTATTCTTTGTACTGTTATGTCAAGGTCGTATGCAGTAGTATATTTAATAATATCGAATACGCAGTTGGAGTCTATCCATTTTTTAAAAAGAGTGGCGTGAGTTTCTTGCCAGTTCTTCTCATAGCTCCACCCCGTCAGCGAACTGGTCGTAGGCAAATTTGCTGACACTACTTTTCGAATAACCTGTTACATTCTTAACTTGTGACTTTCATAAGTGTTATTTTGTAACCTAAATGAATAAACGAGTATCTAAGCTATATATTAACTGCCCGTAGCACAGGTTATACTACTTAGTGCAGGCTAATCATCAATTTCATTCCCTACATTAAGTTATTTTTAAGAGTTCTGTTTATACATATTTACCTTATTACTTGAATACATTTTACTTTACTTTATTACTTCACTATATTGTAATGTGTAATAGACAATATAGAATCTACACGATGGATCCGGCACCCACACAGTGATTCCATGGAATGCTAAGATATTCGTCTGTTGCTTGTGTGGCTATTCAATCAGCCAGCATACGTGTGTTTCGAATCTCAAAACGCTGTTAAGGCTATTTTGTAGAATTTTAATTAATTTTCCCTCGAGATTAATAATATGGGTGCTAAGTTTACGGTGTTTGTTGTAGAACGGCAATTTCGTCCGAAGATCAGAACATGTTTCATGGTATAGTCACTGTAACTGCTGGCTAAAAGCTTTCTTTGCTATTCGGTCCATAACTGAATGTGGTATAATCTCTGCAGGATATGAATCTTGAGTGTGTCTCCATAATTTAGCTACATAGTACACGTATTTATATAGCGTGCCGTACTCTGAAATAAACAGTTTTGATGTTATAGTAATAAAAGTAAATGATTACAGTACGAGATCAGCTGTTTACGTGGTGGTTGGTCCGAATGGTCAGGCAACGTGCCCGGTTATACCACAAGATACGTTTAATTGCACACTCGCTCAACATATTGACGCATGCGCTGTAACGTCTCCATATACAAATAATAATTATGTAACGTTTTATATGTTTAGTTAAACTTCTGCATTATGGAACAAACCATGTATCGGGACTATTAATTACTGACTATTTCATCATTCATCATTTCATTTAATCAGCAACCCATTAAGTCCCACTGCTGGGCTCGAATCTCCTCTCCTCTAACTAGAGAGCTGAGAGAGTTTAGGCCAAATTCACTCACGCTGGCCTAGTGCGGGTTGGTGGATCAGACATATTCATAGAATTTCTTTTAGGGTATGTGGGTTTCCTCACGATGTTTTCCTTCACCGTTAGCAGATGGTAAGTCACTTGACTAGTACATATAAATTCCACAAAGTGGAATCCACATTTGTAGTGCCGGTCGGGATCGAACTCGGACCGCGTGATTTGCACGCCTCGGTCCCTTATCCATTCAGCCACCATCGCTTTGTTTTTTTGCTTTACTAACTATTAACGGATACAAAATGCAGCTAGACTTTAAATAAATATCTATTTAATCTATAAGTCACACAAATATTTGTCTCGTGTGGTCATCGTACCCACGACACTCGCCAAGGTGATTCAAACTCAAATTCAAAATAATTTATTCATTTAAGTATGTCATCTGGATAAGCGTTTGAACTTCATGTAGATAAAACGGTTTTAATTGTTATCATTGTGAATTGAATAAAATTTATTATTATAGGCTTCGTCTTCTTATCAAATGGGCTTGAGGCGGTCCAGACCCTAGGGTGAACTTGATTAATCATTGTACATTAAAAGCTAACTGATCAACGCCTTTACGTCTCCAAAGCACGACGACGCTCGAGAATTAAATTGCCACAAACAGTTACCCATCATGGACTGACCTTGCCGAGTGTTACTTGACCTCGATGATCGTAACGAACATCTCAACACCACATTGCTATAAACGCGTCAGTTTTACTCATCCTACATTATTATCCATTTCATTCCGATTTAATGAAAACACAAAGATACTTTCAACTGCGTCTCGTGTTGTTTGTCACGTAGGTAAAACAGTGGTCTTGACTTGGTGATACTAAACATAGGCATTGCCATTATATCTTTAAATAAACAATTTTCTTGATTCACTGCTTGACTTGACAAGCAAACAGCCCACCTGATGGTTATGGTAACAACCGCCCATGGACATGGGTGTGTTCTTTTAGTATTGGTTGTCAAAACACAACCAAGCCGCTGCCTATTGGAGGAAAAGGAACCATGGCTACGCTAGTTAGTATACGGGAGAATCCTACCCTCATGCCCACCACTGTAACTCCTGTAAGCTAGAATTAAAAGCGATGACCTGATGAACACCAAGTTTTGACACTCGGTGTCCCAGTGAATGCCTAACCAACTGTCTTGAAATCCGCAACGAAATTAATCAGAAGTAAATGGAAGAGTTGGAAAGAAATTATCCACTTCCCTCCACAGCAAAGCGAGACTAAAGTAATCTGTATAAGATCTAATCCTATTATAGAAAAAGTAAAAGGGCCAAAAAAAATACGGGTCGTATTGAATCTGATTCCAATAATAAGTATGGCAAAACCGCTTTAAGGCACCACAAATGGATACACCCCGGTTGACACAAGATCCCCATAGTAGACTACTCCTGATGATACTTGCAAACTATATAACATGCTCGCGCGTTGGTATGTTGATGAAAAGCTCTTTATGCCAAAAAGCGTAACGAACAAACTCGCTTTTACATTTATAATTCAAGCTATATTGTTGTAGGCAAACTGAATTTCACCTGTTGACAAAAAGTATATTGTTATGTTAATTTCCAATTACAAGTAAGTAGTTCAAAAACGATCTTACGCGTTGAAAATACGCTAGCATGAAATTACTAAGTTAGTTACCTTATCAAGTAAACAGTCAATTAAAATGATAATTACGAAATAGACATCTTTATTTAGTTTTTCAATTCCAATAGCGACAGCGAGAATAATCAGCTGTTTCGATAGTGTAAAACTCAAGGTCACATGCTTGTTGCATTCACTAGTAACTATCTCATCTGATAACTCGCATTAATCTTTTAATATTCCAATTTGTCTCTACTGGGGATCAATGCTATATTCTATGCAGTTGCAATGTGTGACCATTTAAGGTCATTCCACACACATTAGGGCCGTGCCCTATGCAAATGCATATGGCGTTACGAGCGTGGTTCAAAAAGATCGGTACATACTTTTTACACGTACTCATTCACAGAAAATGTCTGTGTCCTAGGTCAGGGCTTACTCTGAATTACGGTTTTGATTTCGCTGTCAAATGTTTGAAAGTGACAGCGACCATATCTAGATTTCCTTACTTTTTATTTTTTATCGACAAGATGACCATTCTTGAAATGTACAAAAATTTTAATACTTTCCACATCATTTTCAAACCTTTGTTATCGATATCCAAATTGACTATGTCAAATGTCAAAATCGTGCCGATATTCGTAGTTCATGGCCCTGTTAAATACATGGCATGGTTCTGTCATGTATCAATAGACTGAAAGAATTATTGTGGAAGATTTTGGCGGAATTTATTTAGATGTTGTGGCCAGAATTTGTACGAACACATGTTCCATGGACCATGATGTACATTTTGTGGTATTATCGCAATTATTTATCATTTATAGGCGACCAACCGTTCGAGGAAGATTGTGTTATGGTATTAAAAAGTTTTATAGTACGCTGTAGGTAGAGAATTCGATTTACAGAACTAGAGTAATCAATTATATTATTGATACGCGTATTTTGTATACGATCTTTCCTTCCAATCTCATGATCTTTTGAGATGGAACTAACGATCTAATTTTTGAATATTAAAATTTGATGTCAGGAAACCTGGATATTTTTTGCAGATATGCTTGGTTTCGGTTCGAAGATACAAAATTACAAATTCTAAAATTTTTATGTTTTATATCAAAAATAATAAAACAGATTTCTAATAATAGTTTTATTAGATTATAATTATAGCTTAGTTAATTACCTATCTAAGCTAGAAAACTGCATTAAAAATACCATAACGTTACCTCATAAATTGCAATACCTATCCTTGCTAAAGAGTACTGATAAATTTCCTTAGCCGAGGAAAACCTCCGTATTATTTACTTAGTCCTTGTTAACTTCCTGATGTTGAAAATATTCTATATTTATGAGAAGAGGTGATCTTGTTTTAACTTAGTATTGTGTTGACTTTGAAACAGCACACATGTTTCTATGACTTTTAGTTTTCTATTAGTGTGTTTTGTTTTTGTGAATTAGTGTGAATACGTAAAAGACACGGTGAAGACGTCGACAATTTGTGATATTTTGTTGTTAATGTTTTAGTGAAACAAATATGTATACTTTAGTTGAAGGAAAAGGTTTGTACTTATTTTTAATGTGGTAATCCATATATGACTGTCACCGTGGCGCAGTGGTTAAGGTGGTCGCCTCGCCATTACATCGCCGTGCTGGGTGACATGGGTTCGATTCCCACACGAGACAAATATTTGTGTGATTCATAGATATTTGTTTCTAGTCTGGGTGTACTTTGTGTCCGTTAGTTTCATGTTTGTAAAGCTTCCCGCGACACAGGGCTTGATCCCTAGTGCGGGCGTTGTTTTTAAAAAAAAAAATATAATCAATTTTATAAATAATTTAAAAATATGTTGTTGTGCAAATGCTTTTCTCTAAAAAGCTATAAAGTTTGTTTAGAAATATGCCACTCATTTAGAAGTGCAAAATATTTATAGAATATTAATATTTTTAAAATATTAAAAATATATATATATTATGAAAAATATTTTTCTCGTTTTCATGGTTATAGAACTTTATTTGCACTCAAAAGAAATTTACAAAAATTCACTTAATGAGATATTTATTGATTTTATAATGTTTTTTATACTACAAAATGATGTTGGTGTAACCTATCTATACCCATATGTAAAAATAAGCAGGATTAACTGCCTCGATGGCGCAGCGGGAAGTGTATAAGACTGCCGTGCAAGAGGTCCCGGGTTCGATTCCCAGGATGGGTGAAAATGGTAAGTATTGGGATTTTCTATCATGAAATTCCAGTACTGACATTTCCTCGGAGTTTGGTAAACAAATGTTCCCGGTTGATGACAATAGGCTCGCCCCCTATTTTATGGGACCAAACATAGCTGGCGAAATGTGGGTGTGAAACACCTCTACCTAACCCCTCCGGGAAAAAAGGCGTGATGCTATGTACTCGTATATGTATGAAGCAGAATTAAAATAAAATGTCACGTTTATATTATTTTTCTGTAAATATGAAAACTGAATTTATATATACTTACCCTAGGTAAATATAGAATTTCAGTTTCTTTTTAATAGAATTAATGACTAGAGTACAATTTAAATGAAACTTTATACCCAAAAAAATATATGCAATTTAGATATGCGTGACTATAAACATGCAAGTTTGTACCAAGCCAAGTACGTACATATTTCAGTACTGCCCGGCACTGAACGTAGCACATCGCAGTGTAAAGTCAGGCAGTTGAACAGTCCCGCCCAGACAGTGAGATTGCACGGTCGCCGCCCAACCAATGCCGCCGATCATTCGTTCACGAGTCAAATTAAAAATCACAAACTGAACAATAAAATTCCATTTAACAAATGGGATAAATAACTGCGGTGATCTTTAGAACAGTGATTATAAGTAAATAAAAATTAAATAAAAATAATTTTACATTTCGTGGTGATCTTTAGTGATTATATTTTTTACGTGTGATATTAGTTTTAGGGACTTATTAGTGTAAGTAAATGGCTATTATGGAAGAACAAGGAGGTGAGTAATTTTATTGTAATATTTAAAATAAATAAATCTTATATCTATAGTTTAATAAATAAAATTGAAGTCAAAAATGATTAAAAATAAATGTAGAAATGTTATTCATTTATTTTCAAGCGTTAAGGGTACAAATTTTAAATAAACCTGAACATATTATATCCTTACAAAATGTACGGCTAACATAAAACAATAAAATTGTTGAAGGCATCTTGGATACGGCCGAGGCCATGGGGATGATGGATGACGTCATACGATCCCACCCTGTTGCTTTTAATTATACTTTGGTGTAATAATTGATTTGTTGTTTATTGCGTATTATGACGCAATGTTTTTTTTTCTTCTTTTGTCGTTAAGCTCTTACAAGAGCAGTCATGGTCGTCATAAGTAATCATTGGATAGTGTAGATACGCTCCTCGTGGCTTTTCTCTGCTGGCAGTCGTTCTGCTATACTCATTAAAAAGGATTTAGGGGCTTTTTAAATGTATGTACATTTTAAAAAGAAGCCCTAGCATTTCGCAAAACTATGGTTTTACTTGTAGCTCGATAAAATGCACATTTTTTTTCTAACTTTTAAGCTATACTTTTATCTTAAATTTAACAACATTGGGTTAGTGTGTTGGTCATGAAAATGCAACAGATAGATAATATAATAATAATAATATTCTACCACATTCACACAGCGCCATCTAGTCCCAAAGTAAGCAATTATATTTGCTTGTGTTATGGGTACTAAACAACTGATATACTACTTAAATACATTTTTTTGTAAATATGTAGATAAATTACACCCAGACACAGAACCAACCTTTATGCTCATCACACAAAGATTTGTCCTGGAAGGGGATCGAACCCACGACCTCCGGCTTAGCAGTCAGTGTCACTAACCACTAGAACAACAGGCCCGTCAATATATTGCGTAATAAATTTTACGCTTTGATGCAGTCACAATAATTTCCCTTAAGGTCGAGGTACAGGATAGTCTTGTTAACTGTAATTATAATTTTTGTATAATTTTTTTATGAATATTTTTTGTTTGTTGATTGACAGCGGTTAAATAAATAGAATAATTATGTAGTATGTTACAAAATTGTTTTTTTGGATAAAGTAACAGATTTTGACGTTTACAGAGGTAACCAGTGTAAATTGTATTTAAAAAAAAACATTACTTACCCATAAACACAAATAGCGTCACGTAAAAGCGAGAAACACTTCAATCTCGAAGGGGTAGTCAGAGATGCATCGCAGGTCACATATAAAAAAAAATCATATATCTAAACTGCGGGGTGATACTTAAAATTTCATGATAGAAACACCTAATACCATTTGGTCCGACCCGGTAATCGAACTCACGACCTTTTGCACCACAGTCTGTTATCTATCTGTGTGCCTTTCATACAAACCCTTCAGCCGTTCTAGGTTGATTGAGATGCAAATATCCATCCATCTATCCAAACTTTCGTATTTATAATACCTATACGATTCATATACATAACTATAATTATTACTGCAACAATAACAAACAATGATTTACGGATAAATAATTGATTTTCCCTATTGTTGTATTCTATTTATAAAGTTAGGTACCTACTTACCATTTTATTTAAGTAAATTGGGGACAGTAGATATGTGGACCAGTATATTATGAGATGAATATCTTAGCAAGCAATGGATTCACGCGTGCCGGCTCCATCGTGTAGTAGAGCGAGAAAAACGGGCAGTGCCTGGGACTTGCGACTCCAGGAGTAGGTTTAAGGGATCCCTTTCCGTGTACATTAAGCTCACCTTTCACTATCTGTGTTCCTCTCTCTACCAAGCCAAATTTGATAAGAACCTACGATCGCGGCTTTAGATACTCTTTCTAGTAACGAACTTATTGAAGTTCTTGGGAAGCCTAAGTCTTTTATTAGATTGTAGAGAGATTTCGGTGGTATACCTCTGCTCCCACCTCAACTGCATATAATTTAACCGCATAGCTATTTTTGATTAATTTATATTTTTAAATGTTTTTTGAATTTTGGTATTATAATGCCGCTTTTGAGTGAGTCGTTGGGGTTAAGTAATAAATAAAAATCCTACTAAGTAATATTAATGCAAGAGTTAGGATAAATGTATGTATGTAGCCAGAACTGCTTGAAGGTATGATGATCTTTATGAAATTTGTCAGATAGATAGATTAGTCTGGAACAACATATAGGCTACTTTTTACTGACATATAGTTTCGAAGTTCTATGTAAAAAGTAGTTCTGATTTTTTTTACACTTTTTATACCACGACGGTGGCAAACAGACGTACGACCTGCTTGATGGTAAGCGGTTACCGTAGCTTATTGATGCCACGAGAGGTATCATGAGCGCACCACCCCCTGACCAATGAGTTCTAGACTCAACTACTCACCAATAGGAACACGGGACTACTCTTTTTATCATTATTGATTATGAATGCCTCAGTGGCGCAGCGGGAATGGGTTCCTGGATCAATTTGGACGGTTGGACAAAATCGTTGTTGGGTTTTTCCATGTAAAATTCTCAGTATCTTTCTTGAATATGGCACTGTGCCCGGTAAGTGGCACCTATTACTTGCGACCTATTACAGCTGATATATTTGTGCGTTTAATACCCCTCTACCTACCCTCCAGCTTACAAGGATTGTTGCTAAATTATGTAATCATATCATTAGAGGAAATAATACGCAGAATTACTGTATTTCTGTTATTATATTGGTCTTAACAAAAAATAAATGCTTGAGTTTCTTACGGAATTATACCAAGCAATCATTCAATTGTATTGTGATTGAAAAAAGTCAATTGATAGCAATTTGTCATTCAAGGAAAATTATATACATATTTGCTTCTATTTATCTGAATTAGCTCGGCTTGATGGTAATAATATCTGAAATAGAAGACTGAAAAAGAAAAATCTTTACTGTTTGCTAAAACGTATCAGTGACGCACTAAGTTGGTTCGCAATAGAACCTGGATTTGATTTTCGAGTTTAGCTATAAAAGTTATTGAAATTTTCTATTATGAAATTGTCAATATCAGCCTTGAATCAGTCAACGGTTTATAAAAATGAATATGAATAAAAATGGCAATCAACTTAGCAACTATTACACGGGACCTTCAAACTCAATAATATCAAAACAGTCTATTATTAACATTATTTCTTAGGTTAGATGCTATGACTTTCTTTGCTAAGTCTACCAGTTACTTATCTATTATAGCACCCACACATACACTTAAAATTTGTTCTAGGTATATGTGAGTTTCCTCACAATGTTTTCCTTTACCGTTAGAAGGTAGTAGATCATTTGACTATTACATATAAATTCCACAAAGACTAATTAAACATAGAAATAGACTTATATTTACTGTTATGTATACCAGTAGATATAATGGATTAGGGAAGAGACTGAGACTCCACGACACAGGGTATCCTAGTGTGGGGCTCAGAGTACTTATATTTTTAATAAATGTGTACCTACCCTATTATTATAGTAACATGTATTTTCTTGTACGAATATTGGTTTCAAAATAAAGACTATTATTATTATTATAAAGTGAAATCCATATTGATACTGCCGGTCGGAATCGAACTCGGACCGCGTGATTCGCATCTTGATCACTTAAATCCTTTGGCTACCAACGCTTCCTTCGACTATTCCGACTAAGTCAAATGCCGTGATTCTAAGTAAACCAAACAAACTCACTATACAGAAAACAGTTAGTTTATTATTCTAAATTTAAATTGTTATCGTTTGTAGATGGTTTATTTTAAGCTCAATAGGCTGTCAAATCTTGAACTGTTAATGAAAACAAAACGGATTGTTTTTAACGTTCACTTGAATAACAATAATTATTCAGCACTAACACGTGCTTTATTGTTATAAAAATAGATAGATTTACTGTCAGGGTCATTATGATTGTTTCAAATGGCTTCGACATTAAACGGAATATAAAATTTATTATCTATAATAGGCACGTGTGTGAATTAAAATTTAACAAATAGATTTCATATGGAGTGACGATTGATTTTAATGAGATGAGATTTCCGATGCCAAAGATATTTTATTTATCTGAAATACGAACCATTTTTTGTACCACGCCAGTGAGAAACAGGCACATGACCCGCCTGAAACACCTTCAAACCTTTTCCCTTCCCCATGAGCTCTGACACCACTAAAACTCTATTCCTTCTCCTTCCTCTTTCCTCTTTTAATAACATACGAGTACGTACATATATTTGTTGAAACAAATATTAGCAGATCATAATCGCTTGCTGTGGAGGACATTAGGTGGCCTATGTTCAGTGGACGTCATAGGGCTGATATGATGATGATGATAGATAGACTGTCACCGTGGCGCAGTGGTTAAGGTGGTCGCCTCGCCACTACATCGCCGTGCCGGGTGACGTGGGTTCGATTCCCACACGAGACAAATATTTGTGTGATTCATAGATATTTGTTTCTAGTCTGGGTGTACTTTGTGTCCGTTAGTTTCATGTTTGTAAAGCTCCCCGCGACACAGGGATTGTTCTCTAGAGCGGGCGTTGTCTTTTTTTGTCTTTTTTAAATAAAATTGAAATATTTGCTTCGACCCGGGGATCGAACTCGAGACTTCAGTAACCGCAACCGTATCCACTACCGCTACACTACCAAGGCATTCAAATATTAGTCTTGAAGCTAGCTTAAATTCATTACAATCAGTTCAGTAGTTCAATCACTTTAAGATAACAAATAGACAATAAAATTACTTTCACATATTTAGTAGATTATGAAAGGTTATGTCAACAATATGTTTTGTACCAATATATTATAGACTATGGTTGGGTCACTTTCGTAGATAATCGGTTTATTGACCAATTAATTATAAGGTTTGTTTGGCACTTATTAAGTTAATGATATAGACTGTTGGATACATGTTGTTATATGTATCAAGGTAGATACTGTTAGTAGATTATAATATCGTCACGTGAATATATATTTTTACCCGACTGCCACAAAGGTAACGTTTTTCGCGTGTATGTATGTAGGTATGTATGTGGGCATGTCTGTTCCATTGTGACCTGTAGCCTAAGTGGCTTGGCTGATTTTAAAGTGTGGGGTGTCATTAGATTAGCATTTTTCCCCGAGTGTCATAGGCTATGTTCTGTCAACAAACAACCAATATGGCGGATATAAACTGTCAAAACAGACTTTTTTTTAGTGCTATCGCAATATGGATATGTAATTCAATTATATAAATATATGCACCAACTATTGCCCGCGGCTCCACTTGTCTCTTGTAACCTAAATAGCTTGACCGATTTCGAAGTGCAAGGTGTTGTTATATTCGTATTCATTACCCAATCTCTATACCTAAGCCTATACAAGTGTATTCTTCGAATTCATTGCTTTAAATAAATATCGAATCTTTTGGGGTTTTTGGTTTTTAAATAAATTCTTGTTATAGTTACGAGTAAGGGTTGCTACACACATAATCGGGCCGGCATTAATCGGCACTGCTATTCAGTGAAATCGAATATAATGTGGATGAATGTTCGGGAAAAATGCTGCTCTAGAACTAGCCGATTGGCACAAGCCGAATGATTCCGAACGTAAACCTAAACGCAAAGATAAAATGCAGATTTGGGCGTACCTAGTGTAATCAGTGGTTTATAATTGTACGCTCGAGTGCACCTAATATTACATAGATAATTTCAACTCGCTGTTATCTTGAAGATTGTATTGCTACTCCAAAATATTGAGACTTAGTCATATACCGACAATATCAGTAAATTTTACCTATACCTGCCTATGTTAATAAAAAGTAGCATAATATTATGTGCTAATGCAGACTATATTCTATTTGTGTGTCTTTCAGCTGTTCTGGCGTGATTGAGTAGCAAACATTCATCCATACATCCATCATTACATCCTACCTTTCGCAGTTTAGCAGGTTTTTTCTATGCGTTATTATTTCTTTTGTAAAAATGATTCTTTCATAATCTAGAATGTCGATGAAAGTGTTTTTCATCCTCATCATCATCATCATTTCAACTTATAAACGTCCAACTGCTGGGCGCAGTAGTGTTCTTATCGGTAAAATATGAATAAAGTAGTTTATCGGAAAACTCGTACCGAAGAAGTAATTCGTAGCTGGCAAGATCTAATACATCTGTACTCTAATACTAAACAAAATAATTTTTAGATCACGAGTAACTACTACAAAGAACAAAACACAAAATTGACGTGTCTAAAAGTATAATATGATTCTTAAAATTGCCCAAATCTATCACAAAATGGTCGTAAAAACGTGTTATTAAAAACAATCCACAATTTCCTACATATTGAGTTCATAGGTAATGTTTAGTTAAAAGACTCTTTTAATATGTCAGTGAATTAATAAATACGTAACGCACTTTTCCATGCACTTAAATGTCACATGGTAGTGCTTTTTCATGTTTATTTAAGATACGATTCAAATGATCTCATATGTCAGCCATCTAACATAGAAATGCAATAAACTATTTAGTTGTATAAGAAAGTCGTGAAGTGATTCTTAAACAGTTTACAACTGCAAGTCTAATACAACGGTTCTATTAAAGCAAATGAAGAAATAGAAGAAAGGATATTTTTCAGAAATTTCATAACATCAGTCATAGGCACTATAGGCAGAGGACTTGCATCACTCTTATATTTTGTTGACTTGGTCTAGGTCTAAGCAATGGTAAAAAAAAACCAATGAAGTTTTGCCTTACCTAGAGTTTGAACTTAAAGCTTGTTGCATGGCTGTCGTTCCTGCTGTGTCAATTAGGCAGTCAAATCAGTTCTTTATTAATATTCGTCGCGTCGTGTGAATTAAGCTCACGCGAAAAAACAGTGTCTATTGACGTTACCAATCTGTTACAAGTAAATTTTAATCGATATCAGACGCTATCGATCATCAATTTGATCAATCATACACTCGTATCAATGGAAACAATCATCTAGTAAGAACCGCTTTCAATCATACATTTCGTGATTTATTTACATCTACGTCGTAGTTCACAAATGTTTTGATTTTAAATGTCCATTATTAATTTTGTGTTTTCTTTTTAAAGTTCTATTAAATGCTATCTATTAAACTAATTAGTCTACTATCTATAACTTCACCTTTCACTCTAACTTAAAAATAGTTAAGTTTGTGTAACTAATTATTATATTATTTTTGATCTAATTCCTTTTCTAAGAAACACAATTCAAGTTTCAGTTGAGTATTCTATAAAAACCAAAATTATAGATGAATAATACATCAAATATTAATAAAATTGTTTATTAGAAAAGTGGTACGGAAGACGTAATTCGTAGCTAGTAAGATCTAGATGAATCTGCACCCTAACACAAAACAAAATAACTTTTAGATCACAAGTAAGACTACTACATGGTACAAAACACAAGATTGATGTTTCTAAAAGTATACTACGATTTACAAAATTGCCAAAATCTTTAACATTCAAAATGGCAGTAATTTAACTATATCATGAATGAATAAAGACAAGTAGGTAAGTAACAACAAAATAAAATGTTTTATTGAAAAAAGTCAGGCTAAAATTTTGTAAACCGATGTTCAAGCAAAAATGGCTCATACCTATCTATATAAGAATGAGGTTAGCAATGGTATACCTATCTTTACATTAATTTGGCTGACATAGATAAAATTATCACCATTAGCTAAACGTTCAAGGTTTTTCTAACTCCAAATTACGTGTTAAAGGACACAGCATAAACTGTATTGGGTGCAGTGCATTACTTATTCTGTCAAAAAAAAACCAGTTAGACTCACACAATTTTTTACACCCAATCAAAATATATATTAGCTACTGCTATCATTCTAGTCAAAGTAGTCCACTGCTGGATATAAACTGCCGTATTTGGATGCAGATGACAAAAAACTGGGCCATATTAACCAATATCTGGATATTTCAAGCTCAATCCAAATTTTTTCTGTCTGCTATGAGTCCAGAGATGCATTGCAATTAAAGCTGATTGGTGTTATTGTAAGTGTCTTGGAAATATTTGAGATTAAAAGGATACCGCGGCTGAGAACATTTTAATTTGGTTGTGTGGCAATGTTTTTAATTAACTTGTTTGTTTGATGATTTTTGTAATGGTTCCTTCAACTAATATGTTTGTGTTTCGATGGATCGTTCGCGGATTTTAATTTAAAATTTTAATGTTTAAAGATCACTGAAGTAATTCCCGTTTATTTGCTGCATGGTTTATATTTTTGTTACTCTTATTATTTATAGTCTCTGCTTAGCTTAGCTGCTCTTTCGGAAGTTTGTAATAATGTGACTTTCAACCAGTCACATTTGCGATGTAATTATGTTTTTTTTTTTATAAAGTTGTGTATTTCGAACAAAAGTTATCTATAAATAGAATTCAACCTATAAATACAGGTTTTATTAACTTGCTATTTTGTCAATATAGTTTGAATAGGTGATGCCTATGTTCAGCAGTGGACCTTATGGGGTTGATATGATAATGATGATAGTTCGAGATATAGAGAATATAGGATCGCTCGCGGTGGCGAAAATTAGGTAAAGTCTATGTTCAGCAGTGGACTTCGTTGGGCTGATATGATGATGATAGTTCGAGAAGCTATTGCTGTTTTGCCTAATACTTACTCTCCATTAAAACTCGATATTTCTGCTATCATGTTGCTTAACTAAATAAGCTAATTAGAACTGATGATAGTAGAATATAAAAACATGAAATATGCAACGAAGCATTATCTAAAAGCTACGCAGACAAAGTCGCATGCTATGTCTAGTCTAGCACATTTCGTGTAGTAGCTTATCAGAGGTATCGATTACATGTTATCATGGTCCATTGTTGAGAAGTGCCGTGTCAAGTTACTACTAAGTAGTTTATGGTGTATGCTCTCACAACAACAAATTTTATTGTTCATATAGACATTGACGCACAGCGCCATCTAGTCCCAACGCTAAGCTAATGATTGTAATATGGATACTAAACCGAAATAATATTTTTTTTATATCATGTATTTTTTTAATTTAGGCCTTATATTTCTAATGGTGCGAAAGCTTGATCTTTTTAATTAAGTTCCTTATAATTCTAAAGGTACGTTATGTGGTTTTCTTCAAGACGCTTATATAAGAACTTTTGCATTTTGTGTATTTTTAAGATACTCTGGAAAATGAATGCTACTCAATTAACTTTAATTATATGACTGTCACCGTGGCGCAGTGGTTAAGGTGGTCACCTCGCCACTACATCGCCGTGCTGGGTGACGTGGGTTCGATTCCCACACGAGACAAATATTTGTGTGATACATAGATATTTGTTTCTAGTCTGGGTGTACTTTGTGTCCGTTAGTTTCATGTTTGTAAAGCTCCCCGCGACACAGGGCTTGTTCCCTAGTGTGGGCGTTGTCTTTAAAAAAAAAAAAATAATATAAACAATACGTAATGCATTTGAACAAATTCTAAACTAATCGTATGTTTAACAATAACTTAAAACACAAGTACCTATTAGTCACGGGTATCCACATCGATAGCAGAACAAACAATACTTGGAACTAGAATTAGTATCTGTATTAGATCAGCACTAGATACAACCGGACAAACAGACGAGTGTTATCACTACATATTTGATGTTATTTTTCATTGGTTTGTATATATTTTCAGTACTAATAAACGCAGTTATATATGTATTTTAGTTAACATGTGTTTAGTATTATGTCTTATCTTTGAACTCTTAATTTATAATACAGAATTACTAAAAATTCAGATTCTATAACTGTATCTAGTTAGTATTAGACACGGTTATAATTAAATTAATTTTGTTTAAAACGACTACGTACATGTTCTAATATGATGTAGAATACGACATCATCATAATTTATCATCTGTCCCACTGCTGGACTCGGGTCTCCTCTATTTTATCTAGAGAGCATAGAGGGTTTAAGCTATAATCCACACACGCTGACCTAGTGCATTTTGGTAGATCACACATAAACTTTGGAATTTTTCTATGGTCGTACTTATGTGGGTTTTGTCACAATGTTTTATTTCACCGTTTCTCATAATTAATATTTATACGATTCACAAAAAATATAGGTATGTAGTTCTATTGAGCCTGACTGTTCTTGAGTCTTTTAAAAATGATTATAGTTTTATAAATCCACCGTATTCCTGGTCTTGTTCTTTACAAGTATTGTCTTCTATGATAAACAAATGAACAGCGCTGAATAACAAAAAAAGCATAGTAAAACAATTGCACCACAATATAATACGACATGCTCCTAAAGTTCGTCGCCCTCGGTCCGACCACGCGACCAAGCGACCAGCCGACCTAGACAGTTCGTCATTGACAAAGATCGTGGTCAGAAATAGTTCGTTCTACTTCGTACAGTTTCTCGACACGATGTGACAAATGACCTATTTTTTATTTTAGTGCCAAAGGTCCGCTGAGTTAACTTCTGGAATGTACAAGAATGTAGTAACTGAAGTTATGGGACAAAAATAAAAAAGTATTTTTCTTTAATTTATCTGATTGTGATTATATTATGGTTCGCGAAGATTCTAACACCAAAAAAATGTATCCTTCTAATCTATATTAATATTATAAAGCTTGTTTCTTTGTTTGGTTGTACTGTTGTAAAATAATGTTTGTGAATTCATTACATTTACATTCATTTTCACAAGTAGGTAAAGATTGATTTTTATGAATTAATGTATCAAATCTCGTCTCTGATGTTTTCCTCATTGGCTTCATGTCAATTACCTTGGCGTATAAGTATCATATAGATCTAAATGACTGACGTATATTGGTTATCATGATACTGAAGTGTCAACTGGTCTATTTCAAACCTTAAAATATCGCCATGACTTTGGGTGTGGAGGTCATGAATAAACATATTGGGATTTAGAAGTTAGTATTTAAAATTAGTTTAAACAAATATAAATTATGTAATGACAAATAAAATTAGGTACTGAATTTCAGTTGGGAATTAATATAACAAGGATTGGGAAGCGTAGTGTGGGACGGCCCCCTACCGGATAAACCGAAAACCTAAACTCGAGCCGGAATCAATGTAGAATGCTTGTTAAAAATCGCTGTTTATATGTAATATGTAAATCGGATTTTAAGATTAAATTAAAATATTTATATTTTGTAATACAGAAATCATGGTTAGCGGCATTAAGAGCGTATTTACAAACAGAGTGGCAGCGTCGCAATTTAGTGTCATATTTCATTGTATTCAATTTTTATTATCGGATATTAATCGTAACTATAATTTAAAAATATGTTTGATACACTTTTTAGTGACGTCACACAAAAATCACTTCACAAAAAAGACATTTGATCTTATCTATAGGTTAGTGTTTTTTAAACTGTGGATCACGAAACCTAACTCAAAGCTTCATCAAGAGGTCGTACAGAAAAAAGGCAAGGGTTTCTAGGTCTTACACTACAAAAATTCAATTTTAGTCAGAATGATGCTATTACACATTTTTCAAAAAATGTGAAAACTTAGTTCACTTTTTGGTATGTTATTTTTTTATATAATTATGGCCTTAGAGTGTCGCTTTTCGTGTTTAAAGCGACCTTTAAAACTAAAAAGAATTATATTAATTGTAATTAATTCCAAAAGGATGAAAAACACAGTCTAGTATTAGGTATAGTGCCATAATAAATACCTAGCCTTAGATATCTGCACCCTTATCTCTCCGAAGTCATTTCCCCCAAACAGTCGTGTTATTTCGGTCAATAGTTCATTCATTTATTGCATTAATATAAACAACACTTGATTAAATTACGTTTAATTAGTAATGGTTGTTATTTCACTATAATATTTGTACCTTATCAGTAAAGCAACATTGTGAAATAATTTAATTATGACTGGTTACGTTGTTTATTCATCAGCAACCCATTAAGTCCCACTGCTGGGCTCGAATCTCTTCTCCTCTAACTAGAGAACTGAGAGGGTTAAGGCCATTATCCACTCACGCTGGCCTAGTGCGGGTTGGTGGATCAGACATACTCATAGAATTTCTTGTAGGGTATGTGGGTTTCCTCACGATGTTTTCCTTCAGCGTTAGCAGATGACGTCACTTGACTAGACAACATATAAATTCCACATAGTGGAATCCACATTGGTACTGCCGCATGCTGGTCGGGATCGAACTCGGACCGCGTGATTTGCACGCCGGTCCCTTATCCATTCAGCCACCATCGCTTATTATGCTTATTATATTACGTTGTTTATGTTACTATTTAATTGTTTTTATTTTGTATAGGCACAAGGTTTGTAATAAAAAAGCGCATCTTCTCCCTGCGTTATTTATCCCGTGTTACTTGGAGTTGGTGTGTTTTTAGTCGGCCTTTTATTACCCACCCGTGGCTTTCTTTTGATGTTCAATGCTCTTGTCTCAAAGTCCCCTATTTAGATATTGTTCATGAGATGAATGTTCTATTCTACCTTACAAGTGTAACGCATAATACTCCAAAGTTTTCATCGCCTCAAATATAGAATTTTTAATTAAGTAGGTATTTTTTATACGAGAACGGTGGCAAACAGACGTATGGCTCGCCTGATGGTAAGTGGTTACCGCAGTTTATGGGCGCCTGCAACACCAGGGCATTACTCTTTTTTTCTTTTTTTTTATTAGCCTGTGTCATCCCACTGCTGGGCAAAGGCCTCCCCTGAACCTTCCACTGCTGTCTATCGCCAGCCTTATTCCACCATTCCCTGTCGAAGGTATCCAAGTCGTCACACCAGCGTTTTTTAGGCCTGCCTCGGCGACGGTGCATATCTTCAGGCACCCACTGTGTGACAACTCGTGCCCACTTGTCCTCATTCATTCGTGGAATGTGACCCGCCCACTCCCATTTCAACTCGGCAGACTTAGTGCCAACATCCAGGGCATTATTCACCCTTATAAAACCTATTGAGTCTTTTTTTGAAGAACCCAATACTGTCTGTATTATCATCATCTCAAGCCATAAACGTCCTAATGCTGGGCACGGGTCTCCTCCAAACAATGTGGAGGGAATTTAGTCGACTATAATTCGCTGGCCGGATGGGTTGGTATAGGGTTGGTTTCGAATTTTCCTTTCTTGCTGCGCTCTTGTCTGGATAAGGTTACTCCATTAGTCGCCTTTTACGAAATCCACGTGTACAAAATTCACTACACGGATATTTTTATTTATTTACATACAATTTATTATTCTTGACATTTAATTTTACTGCAAAAACATACTGTGGTGATAGACTGGAAGCTTCTTGTTTATACACACCTGTTGCTCTCAGTCAACGTTGAAACTAACAGCTGAGAGCAAAGAACTTTCGTAACCTTATTTTTATTTACTTACGGGTATTTTTACTCTGGTTCAAATGTTAGTGGGTTTAAAAGAAGCCATTCAGGTGTGCGTGTGATCGGGCTACGTAGGCACGTGGTTCTGTCTGCGTGGTTTCGCGTTCAAGTTTCCGCTCGTATTAACATGATAAAGGTTATAATTATAGATAAGTTTAAAAATAGGTATAGTCGACAATAAAATTGCTTTACCACCCTTAGTGTAAATGTCATTTGCATATCACAAAACAATAATGACTATTTTTGCTTGCAAGTGACATCGGTACAGTTGTCATCAGTGTCGCGATGTCAACAGAGTCTTATTGAATTTTAATTTTTGTCAAAATGGTACGTAAATAAAATTTTTGGTCGGCTATACAAGAAAATAAGGAGTAATAAGGACTAAGAACAAGCTTAAGTCAGAAAATGAATTATTTTACACCGAATCTTAGAGTAAAGTCTAATATACATGAAAAACGTAAATGATTTATCTACATAGAATTTTTTAGTTAGTAAATTCCAAACAAAAATAGCGGTAACGCTGGTAATAATAATTACAATAAGTTTCCTTATCAATGCAACGAACATGAAGGCATTGTACGTTGCGCGTTGTTTATCAGCAGTTGGCAGAATTTCTGATGTATTTATATATTGTTGGCAGAGAGCAAGGAGCGGCTACAACGGGCGCCCTTCGAGACAGCCCTGCATCACGCCGGTAAGTGCATAACTGTAAAAGACCTTTATTATTTTGTAACTATAAATGAACTTTGGAACAATAAATATACGAGTGTAGGGGGCTTACTCTGAATATCGACATTCGATTGGTCGGTTTTGATGTCGCTATCAAATGTAAGGAAATTTAGATATTATTATGGTCGCTGTCACTTTCAATCATTTGACAGCGTCATCAAAACGAACTAATCGAATGTCGAAATTCAAAGTAAGCCCCCTGTATAGGTAATGTGTTAACTTGAGGAACTCATCTATATCTATACTTAATTAAATATAGGTGAAGAGTTTGTTTGTTTGATTACATACATAGCATTACGCCTTTTTCCCCGAAGAGGTTGGCAGAGGTGTATCAAACCCACATTTCGCCAGCTTTGTTTGGTCCCATGTAATAGGGGGCGAGCCTATTGTCATCAACCGGGAGCATTTGTTTACCAAACTCCGGGAAAATCTTAATACTGGAATTTCATGATAGAAAAACCCAATACCATTTTTACCCGACCCGGGAATCGAACCCAGGACCTCTTGCACAGCAGTCGTTTGTTTGGTTGAACGTGTTAATCTCAGGAAGTACTGCTCCGAATTGAATAATTATGTTAGTGTTAGATAGCACAATTAGTAAGGAAGGCTATTTATCACAGAACAGAGATAGGTTTTATATATCATCAAACGAACATACATACTAGCTCCATTCACACATATTCCACCTATCCAGAGCACGGAGAGGCTGGTGATCTGTAATACAGGACCTCCTAGTACAGAGACCAGTCTCTCACACAGACTACACATTCGCTGATTTCTGTTATGGACCCGTTGTTTGTTATTTTAAATGTTTAATGTACTGTGTGAAAGAACAAAAAAAATATTTTGTATTGTATTGTATCATCACGCTATAACCAATAGGAGCTGAGTAAATAGCAAAGCCTTGCGCAACAGCAACTCTTACGACTCACGTGATGGTAAACAGTTAAACCGTACCGTACCGTAACCGTAACCGTAACCTATGAACCCTGTCATACCAGAAGTATCATATGCACGTTTCAAACTATTCCGTCCATTTTACTCCACGAAACAAAACGAACCTAAAAACCTAACGAAAAAAATATCCATTTTTGACATCTCTATAAATAAATATTTTTAATTATTACAGTAACAATTAATTATTATGAAATAAATTGTAATAGATAGTTAATGAATAATGTATTTCTATATCTTTTGCATGCCTTAAGGTAAAATATGGCTGAACACTGTTTTCTTTTCGACACCATGTATATATGTATTGTACTGTACCTATATATATATACTATATATGTATCTTTATCTTTAAGAACTATATACCAAATTCAACACAGATTGACATCCCACCATACGCAACAGATCAAGGGAGGGTAGAATCTATTTTTAGATGAACACAAACCAATAAGCTAAATTAAAAAGGTCGCTCTCGCTAATCAATACTCACACATACGAGTATAGGTTACGTATACGATGCTTTCTCGTCCTTTAATATATAGTGGAAAACGTAAGATTAATGGTAATAACTTTACTCCTTATAACATGGGAACTAATAAAGCAAGCGAAATGTGTGCGTGATGCATCTCTGCCTATCTCTACAAGGAAAAACCGCATTTGTTTAGGAGCTACGATCTCATAGATAGACACACATTAAACTTATAACATCTCTCTTTTTACGTCAGGGCATAAAAAAGGCGTGATGCAATGAATTTGTATGAAGAATATAAAAGAGGACAACCACGTAGATTTTACTCAGTAAAAATAACTGCCTCACCAAATTTTAAAAACTAAATAAAACTATTCATGTTTTATTATTTGACTGGCCTGTTGGTCTAGTGGTTAGTGACCCTGACTGCTAAGTTGGAGGTCGTGGGTTCGATCCCCACCCGGGACAAATCTTTGTGTGATGAGCATAAAGGTTTGTTCTGTGTCTGGGTGTAATTTACCTATAATATGTATGTAAAAAAAAATGTATTTAAGTAGTATATCAGTTGTTTGGTACCCATAACACAAGCAAATATAATTGCTTGCTTTGGGACTAGATGGCGCTGTGTGAATGTGGTAGAATATTATTATTATTAAAATAAATATTAAATCTGACATCAATTTAAATGCTTTCCTCACAATTAAACACTTTCAACAAGTTTGACTTCAGATAATATATATCGCGTCGAAAATATTCAGGTCATTGACCTCCGCCCACTGTTGGTAGGTGCTGCTAAAACATTGCTCTTATACAAAGGAAACCTTGACAAGGAAAGTACTTTTCTACTTCTTTGTATCATTAGAATGTTTCTGATTTATGAATGTCATTTAGCTTACCAAATTAATAGAAAAATGATGATTGAAATCATTATTTTAATTAACAATTTTTATGTTCTTGTCAGTTATTGTCCCTTTTCCAGGCTCAACCTAGTTAGAGCTAGCTAAAGAAAAATTGACATATTTTTCTTATAGCTTTGTATAAGATTGAATGATTGATTGAAGATGATTGAATTGATATTTTATACGTTTCGATCTATAAATTATTATGTACATCAAAAAAGAGACGAGTCTGAAGACGACATATGATAAGGGGCATGGGCGACTGCATAGATGCTGCATCGCATTTTGGCGACTCTCTGCGTTCCATCTGCTGCATTTACTTTCTAAAAAGCAACTTAATAACCGATCACCGGTGCTAAAAGAAGCGTCTGTGAAATGGCCTTTAGAATTTCAAGACAGAAAAACTCAAAACCATTTTTGCATGATCGATATTCTTCTAATTACAAAAATATAAAAACAAACAACAACAACAATACAATGTTAACACATAAAAACATTCGTAAAGCTATTATCTAATGTTATTAGAAACACGTGTTGTCTGTCTGTTGGTCTAATTTGAGCGTGTGCGCATATAGTACGTAATTAACCCAGTTTCGACAGTTTTCACCGTAACCAGATAGAAAATGGATAAAGAATTTTTGGAACAAATCCACCTTTTCACCTAAATACATAATTATGTTTTAAATAATGGAGGAGAGATCCGTGGCCAGCAGTATGACGTGCGAGATTGGACAAGGCTGGATTGGCATGAGAATGACAAAAAAGAAAAGGGAATTGGGGGAAAAAGAAGGGGAAGTAGCGAAGGGATTGAGCCTCCGGCGCCCCACACTCACAGGACGAAATGTAACAGCACAATATATACTGCTACGTATAATCGATATTCTGTGCAAGGATGCCAGCAAGGCGCTATCTCGTTGAATTAAAAAAAACATACAAATATTTCACCTTCAGCACAGCAGTTGCATATTACAACCAATACACAAACGAGATAACAAGCAAAGAAAATGAAACTCTCTCTCTCTCGTCGGTCCCTCATGGCTGAGGATCATGGACATCATTTGATGTGGATGGTTTGCCCCTGTTTTGAACGATCTGCCTCCACCGGCATCTATCCATGGCGGTTCGGACAGCTGAGCAGAAGTTGGTTGTTGGTGAGCGCACAATTTCATAAATTCATTCGAAAACGAAACAACATTCTTTCAATTTTCCAACATTACCAAACAAAGTAATACTCGTAAAGTAGTCAGGGCATTAACACGGCACTTTCTATATTTAGTCACAAATTTATTTTAAAACGTTTTTAAATCCTCTCGGAATAACTCTGAAGAATTAGGTAAATGTAAACTGTAGTAGGGCTTTACGCTTACGAATATATCTGTTTTGTAAAAATTTAGGCTCTATGTATTTATAAGTAATATTGGTCATTCTCGCCGGATTAGGGTACTCAGGGGTGCCGGTAACTACTCGTAATTTACTACACTTTTCAAAAGTTTTTACAAATATGTCATTCAGTCGTAATATGGAGGCGCTTGTAGCATTAACTACTGTGGTACTGAGATGTTCGTTACGATTATCAAGGTTAAGCAACGTTCGGCAAGGTCAATCCATGATGGGTGACCGTTTGTTGTAATTTCATTCTTGAGTGTATCCGTGCTTTGGAAGGCACGTGGCGCCGTTGGTCCCAGTCACTTAATGCGGTAATCGTTAAGTCAAGTTGGAAGCTTTCTGGGTGAATTGATAAAGTCCAACACTAGAGAGTCGCAATATCCCTGTTAATTTTTGTTGCCGTGTGAAGGTACACGTGAAGTCAAAAATCTCGATGAAATTTTTATCTATTACACAACACATTATTTCCTAACATATGTGTATAGTTACAGAACGCAATATACAATGGCTAAGAAGATTTATAACGGGCATAACAAAGAAACGTAAACATAGCCGTCTTCTTATGTGCGTCTGGACACGCTCACTTCGTTAATAACCAACTTTATGTACAATTAAATGTACAAAAACACATTGAAGTTTTTCAAGGTGAAAAAAATACGTTACAAGGCTTTTTTTATCACACGACGACGGTGGCAAACTGACGTACTGTAGTCCTTAGACGCCTGGAACACCAGGGGCTTCACAGCGCCTTACCGACCTATTAAGAAACTTATTCATCTTCCAAGGCTACTTCTACTTACTCGTAAATAGGGTATAATGAGACAATTGTAAATATTTGGCTTTTAGTTTTGTTTTAATAAAGCGTATATAGTTTAAATATTTAAATCATTGAAAGTTATACAAAACCAAAAGGAATCCGCTAATTTTATTATGGCCAATTTGCTGACATAATTACATCTTATAAAGAACTCCATTTATTAATCGCCAGTTAATTACAACCTAATTACTATTTTAATATTGATAAATGCCCGGAATAGAGCTACAGTTGCGCTAGAGATTCTTGGTTAGAGCTCCTGGTTTGCCATTAACGGATATATATAACGAAGGGTTAAACATGAGCCCGGAGACAAATATGACCTTTGAATAGCTATAGAGGGGGTGGGGCCTCTAAGTTATATATTCATGTAACTTATAACTTGACTGAATATAAAAGTAAAACAATAGAACTATTTTATTCATACAACTGTCATTTTTAATTTGTTTATGTTATATTTGTGTGTGCGCGTGTCTGCGCATCGTTCCCAGTTACATTGGTTACCCATCCGTCAACGTCGAAGCTTGCGTGCTCTCACCACACTCTTTTCCATTCTTAATTCTCCTTCTCCCCCTTCTTATTTAATCACCTCATTCAAGTATCTATGCTCTACACATGACAGAAACCTTCGCTCAACAAATAATCTTCTTCTTGAGTGTCCTTCCTATTCCTCTGGATTTATACATTCCTCTTTCGTTGTCCAAGCAATAGTTCTCTGGAACGCGCTTCCTCTCGATGTCAGGGGGGCTTGTAGTAGGTACATTTTTAAAAAGAAGGTCAGAGCTCTTCTCACGGATAAAACGTCGGAATTATCGCGTCTTACATTATAATAGACATATTTATATATTATATATTTAAAAAGGTATGTATTTATGTATATTATATATTGCATTTTATTTATGTATTTATAATTTTATGTACCTACTGATATTTATGTTATTTTGTATTTTCCTCTTTTTATTTTTTTTTTCTCCAATAAGTTGACCATTGTGCACCTACTTTGTTCTACTCTGCATCACCCAAGGTAGACTGGTAGAAAATGCCTACGGCATTAAGTCCGCCCATGTACCAATGTGCATAAAGTTTGAATAAATAAAAAATAAAATAAATAAATATTTTATCCTATCAATAACTTATATTTCATGGTTCAGAAACTGAGCATTACAACTCTAAATGCTACGACTTGCATTTGTTAGTCAATGAAGCCTAATATCCCTAGTTGAAAAAGCTAACAGACAGTAATAGTTACTGTCACCCACATAACATGAAGCAATGAATACGAATAGTCCCATACAAAACACATTGAACCGTTTCTATAGCTTAATATCGAACGTCGTTTATGGGTTTCCCAAACCATGGCTTGGGGTGGAAAATCCCGACGGTAATCGTTACTTACGGTACACTAGCGACCTCTGGATAACATAACAACATGACTGGCATTCATATTTGCCTAAGTTATTAGTTGTTATGGCCTCAAATAAAGCTACTCGGGGAAGAAACGAAAAGATAGATATTATATTATCAACTTTTACTTGAACTATTACTTTTTTGGCTTAGACCAGAGTTCTTGTCGAGGCGAATCAAATGGTCCTTAATTTGATGGGGTGCTGTCGTTTTTTAAAAAAAATTTGAAGGCTTTATATATTATGAGATTAACATATATCTTAACTAATGAAATCATTGAAATGACTGAACAATTTATAAAGAAAATCAGTAATAATATTTCTTTAAAATTTTTTATGCTGGCTGGTAGTCATTATGAGGACTTTGTCCTTTAAGATGCAAGCTGGGCATGTCGAGGTGCCGACGAATGGGAAAGTTATTTATTTATTTATTTAGTGTTATTATCGATGTAATTTGTCTTCTGTAGGTTGAAGAAATAATATATATTACTGCTGCTTAACTTAACTACTGAAATCAATTTGTGGTGGTATGAAATGTGCCTCTTTTACCTCATAATAGCATCAATAAGATGCCAGAAACTAATGACGGAACGTAATCAATCTCTGGTGTAACACACCTTTAAGCCAATTTAACAAGACTTTTGTCCTTCTGCAGACCAAGCCCCCGACCGTGACCGATATTGAATGTAAGTGTTCTATTCCTGTCTGCAAGGGCAATTAGAGTAGGACAAAATACTATCATAGTGTCTTTCATCTGAAGGTTGACATTAGCACAATTACAGATTAGCGCAAATTTACCGTAGCACGATTTGCGTGCAAAAGAAATTTTTGAATGTGAAAGAAGCGAAGGAAGTACATTCGGAGCAATGGAGCAAATGGTATTAGTGCCTTATTGGGATAGTTATAGAGCCTCGGGGGGAGTTATGAAGATGTGTATAGTATGTTTGTATGGATCGTTCGAACTATAACCCAGCAATTGGTGCGGCCAAGAATTGTGTGAGCTGGTTAGCTTTGCTTTGTAGGCCCAAACACATTTTGCATCACTGGAACAATATATTATTTTTTTTAGATTAAATTTGGACCTATGTGGTAAATAATATATCTAGATGCTTTATGTAGGATGAACGCGATTATCGAATACAAATTGAAAATTTGAACCTCCTGCGCTGATAACTTTGAAACAGCTACAGATTATGACAAAACATGTCGTTCTTAGAAATGTTTTATCAAAATCTGTGTTGCTGTGTAGCATCACAATTATGTCAGCTTTCAAACTAAAATTATCTAAATCAAAATAGGCATTCGTTTATGAGCTATAATGTCACTGACAGAAATATAGACACACAGACACGTCAAACTTATAACGCCCCTCTTTTTAAGGGTAGGCAGAGGTCTATCACAACTACATTTCGCCAGCTATGTTTGGTCTCATGTAATTTACTGTTAACAAGCAAGCCTATTACCGTTAACCAGGTACACTGTCAAAATGCAGACTGCTATTGTAATTTTCAAGATGGAAAAATCCAATTGCCTAACCCTGGAATAGAGTCCAGGACTTCTTGAATAGCAGTCATATGTTTTCTAGGCATAAAATGTGCATGCGTAAAAATATGTCAGTATGAGAACGCTGTTAGAGAAATCCATCATTATATTAGTGGGTGTAACGAGTCATTATGAGGCTTTTAGTTAACTAGGGGCGAGCCGTGACGCGAAGGTTGAGGTCGACGCCATTAATGTCACTGCCACAAGTTAACTTTACCTGTCTGTGTGGGTGTATATGCTTGTACGGGATTAGGTTTCCCTCTGTTTTAGATTAAAGTGAGTTAAAGTTTTTTTTAAAGTAGAAATTCTGTCAGTTTTAAAGTTTATATAAATTTATACAATAATATCTCGGAGATATAATTTCTCTCTAATTCCACAATTTTACTCCTGAAATTTTTGCGGGTTCCAACTTTAGGGTTAGGCTTTCCCTGGAACTATGTTATAGTTTGGTGTTTGCAAGAGTTCTTGGTTTTTAATCCTGGCTTACAGGAGTCATAGTAACATATGTGTGGGAGGTTTAACATGTAGTAAGTAAGTATCTATTGTAAATGTAATTTTAATGGGTGGGACATAGCTGAAGTTTTATTGTTAACTATACTTAACATCAAGCGGCCCAGTCTTCTAATACAATCGTAAGCCGATGGTCTCATTCGACAGCTGTGATTGGCTTACTAAGTCGCGCCATATTGCCGGCCTATGATTGGTCCATCGGTCTGCTATCGACGTGTTTAAATTAACAGAATCGACCACCTGTATTTTGTAGCTACCTATGATCCATAATAAATAATAGTATTACTATCTCTGATACTGTTCTAAAGATTTGGATATATAAGTATCTTTTTTTAAAAAATGCGTTGAAAAAGTAAATAAAAGTTTTCCAAAGGGTGCTGCAGAATTGCGATTTGTTTTTAAGTTGCCATCTACTGAGTGTTGCCACTACAGTAATGTTTCATAACTGTCAGTTATTCAAACGCTGTCAGACTGTTTGTGGACACAGTATGGCTGCGGCCATGAGACACCGAAAATAAGATTTCCCGCCAAAACAAACGTCACTCCGATCAAAGTGCAATACGGTTTTCATTTTATTGTTCCTTTTGAAGTATTTTCTTTATATTCACAGGTTTTATGTTAGATAAAAATAGTCTCATAATATTACGTAGTTTGTTTCATGTAATAATTATAGTAGACTGCTTTGGTGGTGAAGTGATGGTATTTATGACTGCTGCCAAAATAGTTTCGGGTTCAATCCTGGCTCGGGAAAAAATGGTTTTCAGTTTTTCTGTCTTAGGGTTCGCAAAACCGCAATACTGGAAATGGCAATAGGCTTGACTTCTATTACATGGAATCAAACATAGCTAAATGCGGGTATGATGCATCTCTGCGTTGAAAAAGGAAGAAGGCACCTTTTTTAACATACAATATCATTTGAAGAAGGTGTGATGCATCGTATGTTTTGTTTTAAATAACTCTTTAGACCTTAACCAGACAAGAGCATTGCAAGAAAAGGAAAATTGGAAACAAAACCTTTTACCAACCCATCTGACCAGCGTGGTATAGTAGGCTAAATTCCCTCCACAACGTTAGGAGGAGACCCGTACCCAGCAATAGCACGTTTATTGGTTGTAATAATGATCATCATCATCATCATCATATCAGCCGTAGGACGCCCACTGCTGGACATAGGCCTCCTCAAGTGACTTCCAATAGGACCGGTTGTATGCGGCTTGCATCCAGCGCGATCCTGCTGTTCGGATCAGGTCATCTGTCCACCTGGGGTGGACGTCCTACGCTGCGCTTGCCGGTGCGTGGTCTCCATTCAAGAACTTTTCGGCCCCATCGGCCATCAGTTCTGCGTGATGTGATGTGTAATGATGATGATGATGATGAACTCTTCAATGTCCCACTGCTGCGTAAGGGTCTTCGTTCTTCTTTGTATAGAGAAAAGAGGGATTTGTCTATTAGATGTATGCAAATTTTATGGTACATCTAGCTTTTTTTATTTTACAGTAACCAATCAAGAACAGTGTAAGAGTATCCCTGTATTGTGAGAATCTAGAGACATAAATTGAGGATTTATAAAATACACCCAAACTCAAAATAACTTTTAGGGAGTAAATTGCTATTGATGTTTTAGTCATAAATGATGTTAAAGTCAATAAACATGTATACATTTTTCACTTATTTGCACTGTGCGTTTATTTACAGCGTATAATTGTGCAGTTATGATAAGAGACTTTTATGTTCGCTCGCTATTTTGATTACCTAGAAACTGATAACATGAAATCCCAATTTTACTTGCAGTTATTTGTGGTACGCAAGAATTAGATTGATTATAATGTTACCTTATATTGGGTATTCTAGAATAGATTAATCTGTTCACAAAATAAGTTACATATCAATAGGTAAAAGGCGAATTAAGATCAACCGCCATTTTGAGCACTTTAAAATTGCTCCGAATAATTAGTAAAAATCCTGTAAAAATGAACCCTCTTAAATGAGAGCTGTTTAGAGAAAAAAAATATCACTTCTAAAGTATTCGCTCGATTGAATCTCAACCTGGAATTATAAAACTTTGCAAGGACACTATTATTTCATGTGTTTTTACTAAGTAATGTGTTAGTTTATACTGAACTAACTTACGCTTATGTTTTAATTTTGAAATTATTGTAAACCATTAGATATAGTATAATATTATTATGATTTTACAATAATTTTAAAGTTATGTAAAGTATTATAAGACCACCCAGTTTATTAAAAATTATGTTATAACCTTACAAATGGAATTTAATTGTGATTAGATTGACTTTTTTTGTGATTAATGGTGACGGGTCTTCTGGATATCTTTGTCTAGGAACACTGGCTTGGTTTCTGATAAAGCTCGCCTACACTCGTTACATGCTAAGAGAGGTAAGGTATAGCGGGTAACCCCCACTAAAACTGAGGGGCCCTTCTGGTGAAGTACATCTACTCTACAAAAAACCGCAGTCTTGCTGTTGAGTAGTCGCATCTAGAACTAATTGGGGAAAGCAGGTGTTCTAAAGTGTCGGCAATGCGCTTGTGATGCCTCTGGTGTTGCGGGCGTAAATAAGCTAGGGTCATGACCTTGTTTGTCACCATTTGTATCAAAAAACCATTAAAATTACTTTCATAGATTAGGTACTAACAATGTCGTTTCAAAACAACACAAGCACCTACAATTCGAAGATTGCGTGTGAACTGACACTATAAATAATGATTTACTAGCAAATAGTACCCTCCGGGAATTCCCCCTCGCGGTGAACCATTATCGAAATACGTACGCTGTTAACTTTAGCTATAGTAATAGTAACTGCATGGTGGAAGGAAAACCTTTGCTATGCCTGCATCGTAAACAAGACGAGAATATAGCAAGTAGTTGTAAGCAACGTATGAAATGGACTGCTTCGATAGAACACTCGATGTGTAAAACGTACCGGGCTCGATTCCAGAGTCGGACTAAAATAATATTTAGGTTTTCTGTCATGAAAATCTCAGTATCAGCCTGAAGTATAGAATTTTTTTTTCAAATGAATCATTTGATTGCAAATATAGGTAGGTAATTATACGCTATGCATTACTTATTGTAATGAACATCATTGTGTTCAGGCATACTCTACTATTTAACTAACAATAATTACAACATAACTAAAAAAAATACATCAATCATCATCATCACAATCATCAAACAAAATATGTATATGTCATTGTCTGACCTGTTTATTTACAGTACAACTACTCACTATGCCTTCATTATTTCCACCCATACGGGCATTACATTATAACGGCACATTGCTGGACTACTCCAAAGAATGTGGAGGGTGTTTAGCCTACTATACCACGCTGGCCAGACGGCTTGGTATAGGGTTTGTTTCGAAATTTCGTTTTCTTGCAGTGCTCTTGTCTGGATCAGGTTACTCCTTAGTCTGGCATTGAAGCCCCCCCCCCCCTCCAATTACATGGGACTTAACATAGTTGGTTAATTTTACTACATGGCCACCTAACGTTGATTGTATTAAGTGTATTATTGGAGTTTAAACTTTACTGCAACGTGATTTAGACAACAATCAGTTAACTTATCAGAGTTGCCAAATCATTGCAGACGATATAAAAACTACTAATAGCGTAATATCGATGTAGTTACGAGTATCGATATTAAAACGAGCACATTATCGATGTAACACTTGACCGATATCAGGTGATCCAAGTTCACAATGTGATAACAATGACGTCAGAGGCAATGTTTATATTCCGCATTGTTATATTGATCTGAAGGGTCTATTTACTGTCTGTCGTATGGAGAGCTTTTCACTAATTGCGTAGTAAGTATATATATAGGCAGATGTATATAGGATTAAGAGCGTATATACTTATGAACGGAAACTTCGCAATTTAGTGCCATAAATATCGTGGTTTTAAATTTTTATTATTTTATTTAAGCTATATTTTAAAAATATGTTCAATACACTTTTAGAATTACATGAACGTGTATTAAAAAGTAAATATCCGTAATGTTTAGTTATTTTACTATAAATTTACGCATAAATAGAACTGTAAACGCAATGATTTCTTGACTATTACACACTTTTAACCTTATTCTAAAAAGTGTATTGAACACAGAACAATGAAACCTATCTCTGTTCTGTGGTATTGAACATATTGTTTTAATTCAAATATCTGCAGACCACCGATGAAGAACCGAAGTAAATTTTGCGGACAAAATATCGCGTCGCCACAGGACTTTCTTTTAGCAATGTAGACTTGTAATATGAAATGATATCTGGTTGTTTAGGCTCTGTCAACACCTATGGGAAAAAACCTTAATACAATGTTTATGTTCGCAATAAAATTATCAGTTAACAGTCCTATATTACATACGGACAGGCGCAGACGTCCAAACATTTATTAGTACGAGTAGTAAACATTACTGTCGAATTTTCATAGTTTTTCATGTTAAAGGAAAATTCCTACATTTGCTCGTCGCTCCAATTTACGTTAAATTGTTTCGTTTACGAGCTGCCACTGCTGCTAGCAAATTATATTTTGTCCGACTGCGAGGAAAAGAGTTTCTTCGAAATTAACATCATTTGTTTTTTTTTAAATATATGTCATCAACAACATTACATCCCATAAACTTCCCACTCTTGGGCACGGTACTCCTCTAAATATTTCGGAAGGAATTTAGCCTGCTAAACCACGCTGGTCAGACACGTTGGCATAGTGTTTGTTTCAAATTTTCCACTTCTCAAAGTGCTCTAGTGGTTTCTCTCTATTACGGCACCCACGAGTTGATATGTGGTAGTGACATTATGTCATTGTATTCTTAATCCATCACTACACGGCATATATATAAATGAAGGTATGTACACACTTACAATTTAAATATGGTCCTCAATAGACGCAAATCTTCAAACATTTGAAAATTCTAAATCGAATGCCGAGTTGGGTACCAAGTGTATTTCCCAGGGAAATAAATTATATATTTCCTAGTTATTTCTTATGAGAAAAAGCGATGATGGCTGAATTGATAAATGACCGGCGCGGGCGTGCAAATCACGCGGTCCGTGTTCGATTCCGACTGGCAGTACCAATGTGGTTTCCACTTTGTGGAATTTATATGTATTAATCAAGTGACTTACCATCTGCTAACGATGAAGGAAAATATCGCGAGGAAACCCACATACCCTAGAAGAAATTCTATGAGTAGGTATGTCTGATCCACCAACCCGCACCAGGCCAGCGCGAGTGGATTATGTCCTAAACCCTCTCAGCTCTCTAGATAGAGGAGAGGAGACCCGAGCCCAGCAGTGGGACTTAATAGGTTGCTGATGATTTCATATGACTTGTAATTTTATACCACTAAGTAAAAAAATACTACGATGTACAATTTTTATTAACAAAAAACTCAAAGACAATAGCCATATTGTTTCATAATGCACATAAACAACAAGCCAAAGCTCTGACGAACAAAACTCACACTTCAGCTGCACTAAAATAATCTAGAATCATTAAAGTGACCTATTGTTTCAAACAAACTATAACGGAAACAATGTTTTTCATGTTTGAAATATAGAAACAATCTTCAAAAATGTTTGAATTTGTTTAGTCTGTCCATTTGGATGGTGTCTGTCTACAAGTGGCAGACATCACGTTCTTACATGTAGTCAAACATTATGTTTGTTTGTATGTAAATGTTTCTTATCATAATATAGCATCACGCCTTTTGCTCCGAAGGGGTAGGCACACTCACATCAGCAGCTATGCTAGGTTTCTTGTAATAGGGAGTGAGCCTACTATAATTACCATTACTCAGACATATTCCTAAATTTCGAGCTGATTAATGAGCATTTCATGACAGTAACACCCAAAACCGACTCTTGAATCGAACCCAGGAACTTTCGCGCAAGAATAATATACACTTCCATTACACCACGGATGGAGTATTCCATTAATGGTATTCTGAAGTTATGAATAAAGATTGATTTGCCTTCCTTCTCCCTCCCAGAAGTGGGAGGCAAATACGATAACATAAGTCCAGGCTATGTTATTGTAGTTACCAAAAGCTGCCCACGCGCACGTCTATATCATAATGAACATTGTTATAATGTGAATTATAATAATATAACATAGTAAAAACCTCTAACAAAGCACCACATTCCGAAACTTTCTATAAACAAATACGTAATGTATTATTAGAACAATAATATTTATAATCAGTTAATCTTGTGTTGGCATCGTAAATAATTTTTATATAAAACGGTGTTGCCCGGTCTTATGTTAACGATCAGTGTTGACAGACATACAAATATTTTGGGATCAAATATGATAGGTTGAATGCAACTATGGCACAGTAGTTGTAGTATACGACGCTAAACACGAACTTCTGAATTTCATTCTCCGTTCGGGCAAAAACATTTTTAGGTTCTCCTGACGCGAAATACTCAGCCTCACCCAAGCGTTAGGAAATGCGAATAATGGGAAAAGGTTCTCCCCCTATTACAGGACCTAACATAGCTGGTAATATGTTATAATGCACCTCTGCTTACCCCTTCAAGGAAATTTCTTGACGCTATGTCTTTTTTTGATTTATTGAGTCTAAAAGTACTTTGTGCCTGTCTAATGTGTTTATAAAACGCGGATCGTTCATTTTTCTTAACTTTGCCATTCATGAAGTAGGAAATACTTAGCAATTTTGAATAAATAATTGGTATATTTATTTTAATTGAATAGTATATTCAAATGTATATTATTATGGAAAATTTCAATATTCAAATTGTCTCTTTTGTTTCTAATAATTAGGTTTTCAGCATACGTTGGTAAACAAGTAGACATACGGAGTGCTAGTTAGTGTTAGATGTTTTTGATGATTAAAATTATTATTTCAAGAACCTACCGTCCATTACGAGCCTAATGTCTCAATGCTGACACACGAAGTTCCCCTTTGTCTCTCTTTTCACTGGCACGGCTCAACACATTTTGTTCATAGGACATTTTTTAATATTGTTGAAATAATGAAGACATAGCTGGCGGTCACTCATCCATTCGGCCATCATATCTTACGACAAGTGAAATTTGTCTCGTCTGTATATCGCTTTTAGTATACCTCACCTTGAACTGTCGTTGACTAATTAGGTTAGTCACAATATATATCTAGATAATAAGTAGGTATATATACTAGATAATAAGTAGGTATATTATTTATCTTTAGACAGCTGTTAGACATGATGGAAAGCGAGTTTGGGATGGCTTTTCCTTAAGCTGTTATTAACGAGAGAGAGAACAGACCGTGAACTATACGAGTATGTATGTATGCTTATAACAATAGCTTTGGATTGGCTTGCTACCTATTACACGGGATCTGACAAAGTTGGTGTGATGCGGGAATTCAACTTTTGCAACGCTCGCTATCGGCAGGGTGTTCATCTTCACACCTGAGAACCTAAATGGTTCCAAACGATTTTATCCCTGAGAACTCTCGGGACATGGAATGAACTCCCTAACGAGGTTTTCCCAAGGAACTTCAGTAGTTCTAGCCGTAGTAGCCTGAGTTTCTTGCCAAGTTCTTCTCAAAGCTCCAACCTTGTCAGTAAACTGGCCATTGCAGACACCTTTTTTTTGGCTTTGTATGACGTTCATAAACTTATCATTAATGTGAGCTAAATGAAATAAGAAATTTGAAGTTTGAAGTATGGAGTTGTTCTAAAAAGGAATGAATAGGTCTTTAAGTCAGCAATGCTCGTGATGCCTCCAGAGTTGCAGGCCTCCACAGCTTCGGTAACCGCTTACCATCAGGCGTGTCGTGTGCCTGTTTTCCACACTCGTAGTACATATGGAAGAAAAACGCGTGTAATTATCAAACCATAAATAAATCTTCATACTTTCCAGCCAGATGTTTAACTCTAACGATACTAATTGATACAGCTAACAGAATGGTGGAAGTATCCGGTAATAGCTATTTGATCTAACATATATGGATTGTCCATGTTAAGTTATTTGCGGAATAATCTCGTGTGATAACATACTGTGGCTAAATATGGACAGACACTGAGCTATATATGTCTTGACATTGACATTGGAGATACATAGTGCGATGTCCTTTAGTATACAATGTTACTAAGATGAACATTTATTTGTTCATATTAGGAATTTGTGTATGACTTTTTTAACACGAATCTGATAATTCACCAAGATTACTTAATATAACAACACAACATAGCATCATTATAACTCATAAATTAATATCGCCTGAAGAACTTCCTGCCACCAAAAACTAAAACAATGATTGTGCAGGCCTTAATCCTTCCAATAATCGACTATGGTGATGTATGTTATTTAGACCTGAATGCAGATCTACTCAATAAATATGACCGTCTTCTCAATAACTGCATTCGATTCATTTTTATCTTCGTAAATTTGATCACATCTCCTCATATCGCTTAGAACTTAAATGGTTACCAATACGGCAGCGCCGTAATTTGCGTGCTCTTACTACTCTTTTTTCTTTTCTTCATTCTCCTAATCTACCTCGTTATTTAGTACCTTACTTCCAAACGTTGGCCTCAACCCATAACCGAACTTTACGCTCGGCCAATAACCTTCTTCTCACCTGTCCCACTCCTCACTCCACTGATTTTGTTCATTGTTCCTTCTTCATACAATCTGTTCTTCTCTGGAATGCACTCCCTACGGAGGTCAGGATGGTCACTACCAAGTTTACCTTTAAGTTAAGAGTACGAAGCATACTATTCGACAAACTAGCAGAATCATCTCGTCAATAAATTAGCAGTATATATATTGATATTATTATATTCATTTTATTTGTATTTATATAATATATATATATATATTACTTACATCTATATATATTATTTAATATGTATCTAATTATTGTTTGTGTAGTACCTATATTTACTATTTTATTATACCTATATTGTATTTAATATTATAGCTTACTCGACACACTTTTCCTTGATTTTTGCACCTACCATGTTCTTCTCTGCATCACCCTAAGGTCGGCTGGTAGATAATGCCTTCTGGCATTAAGCTTACCTTTGTACAATTGTGCATAAAGTTTTAAATAAATAAATAAATAAATAAATATCCCTCTGCTGGGCTCGGGTCTTGTCTCCTCTATTCAGAGTCTGAAAGGGTTTAGGCCATAATCCACACATGCTTAACATTAATAGGCAAATTGGCTGACACTAGTAACTGTTCGGATAACCTGTTAAATTCTTAACTTGTGACTTTCATAAGTGTTACCTTGTAACCTAGAGGAATAAACGAGATTTCACTTCATTTCAGGTATACCCTTAGAATTTATTCTAGGATATGTTTAGTCACGATGTTTTCTTTCACCGTTAGTAGATGGCAAGTACATAAAAGTCTGATCCACAATAGTACAGCAGCAGGTTGGAATGGAACTCGGATCGCATGATATGCATACCAGTCACTTATACATTCGGTCACCATCGCTCCACAATTCTGAATAACCGCCACGTATCCAAGTGACAATTATTTTAAGGGGTATGATTCGCCAGCAATGCTAGGTTGCTTAGTAAGGAACTGCCTGATAATTTCAAGACAGGAAAATCCAATATCACTTTTGCCTCACACGGGTATTGAACCTGTTTCTTGCGCAACAGTAAAACAGATATAAGTACAAATGTTTTGCGTAATGCATTTAAATGAGATTCTTAAGTTATTCCTAACAGTATTGTTTTGGTTCAAACTGAGTATCAACAATTTCTGTTTCTAGGTATTTTGTGAGAATACAAACAAAAATCGTATTTGGTTTGTAAACAAAACTATCTAGGTGAAACGTTAATGAACAATTAGAGTTGCTGCCAAATATATTACGAATAATTTCTCTTACACGAATTTGATTACATACGTACACAGGAAAATAAAATGATTTTTACAAATTTACGACATTTTGTTTTTAAAGTATTTTTGTGAAATGAAAAAGTGTTTTTGTGTTGCATGATAATAAGATATTGTTATTGTGGTCAGTTTATATATAAATCTGAGGGTTAGAGATATTTTATGTTTTGGTCTTAGGATTCATCGAGAATATTCTCCAAAATAGAGTAATCCGATTTATTTTTATTATATGCTTACTTTCAGTAAACTGTTATATCATTAATTTGTTTTGTGATTAGTGGCCTTCAAGGATCATAATAAAATGGGTACCATAACACAAAATTGCAATCGCCTATAACAGAGAAAGTAAAGTGTGATTTTATCTATTCCTTTTTTTATATATTTATGTGAAATTATTCTTTAACAGCTGGCCTAAATTTGATGATTTTTGTGTGTCTCTTGATTTTACAGATTATGTAACTGGCGGTATAATCGAGTTCTAAGAAAGGAAAGGACACCATCTGTTGAGTCTGATAGTCTTTATGAATATTGATCTGTACGGTTCCAAGTCCCCGAAAATCTTCTAAACATTTGCACCGATTTTAAATTGACTCTAAGAAAGAGAAGGCATGTTTTTCAGGTCGAGTAGTACTTATACTCTATTTAAAGAGCTTTCAAAGCGATTGTCCGACGCTTCCCGTGACCGACAGGCTGGCTATTTTCTTGCACAAAGAATAAGCATTGCCATCCAGCGTGGCAATGCTGCCAGTCTGTTGGGCACTTTTCCCACAGACAATGGCAGCGATGCGGAGGAATTTTATGATGCCGTATTTTAATTTGTAATTTCCTCCCCCTTTTTTATTTTAATGATACATTTAGTTAGTTTTTATTTGTAAATATTATTTTAAAATTTAGTTTAATTTAGTATTTAAATCTTATACTATTTATATAATTAAACATCTGACAATTTATACACGTAAACGTAGATTATAACATCTTCAGTACTCCCAGGTATATAACCGAATTATAAACAGCGGAAGATACCGTAGGCAGTTAAAACGATCGTTAATTTGAACATTAAACTCCAGTTTATGACTGACAGATGACAATGACATAATTGTTTGTATATGTATAGATTTATTAAGTGCTATGGGCCATTAATTATGGACAGATGATACAGTTTTTTATTGCAGTAACATTAAGACAGCAGATTTACTTTTTTTTTATCTTGATAGCGGTAGATGATTAGAGTAGTCGAAGTAATAGTTTACCTGTTGGTAGCTGGTAAATGACAGGGATCGCCTACGGAGAAAGCCCAAGGTAAAGATGGTGATGTGTGCTATCTCGACCTGAATGCAGATTTACTCAACAAACTCGATCGTCTTCTCAACAATTGCATTCGATTCGTTTTTAATTTGCGAAAGTATGATCATCTATCTACTTTTCGTTCCCAACTTAACTGGTTGCCTATACGTCAACGCCGTAGTCTACGTGCGCTGAACACTCTTTACTCTCTTCTCAACTCCCCTAATGCTCCTTCTTACCTAACTCCTTATTTCCAATATCTCTGTTCAAATCATAATAGAAATCTACGCTCTTCTAATAACCTTCTCCTAACTTGTCCTGCTAATAGCTCCAGTCTTCTTCACTCTTCTTTCAACATCCAGGCTATTCTCCTTTGGAATGCGCTCCCTCTCGAAATCAGGACGTCCACAAACCGTGATCTCTTTAAGGCTAAAGTACGTCGTTTTTATATTAAGCAATTAGCAGAATCATCTTAACTTTCTATTATATTGATATATTATATGTATGATATATATATTATATATTATGCACGTATATATTACATATATATTTATATATTCTCTTATGTATTGTAGTATGTAGGTATATATAATGTACCTATATAATATATATATACATTTCACACAAACATTTTTACTAAATGCACTTACCTAATTTTTCTCTGCATCACCCTAAGGTTGTCTGGTTGAGAATGCCTCTGGCATTAAGACCGCCTATGTGCATACTTTGTGCATTAAGTTGTTAAATAAATAAATAAATAAAGATAGCCAAGCTTATATCCTACTTATAAATAAGAAAGTTAGGATGGATGTATGTTTGTCACTCAATCACGCCAAAACGGCTGAAAGGATCGGCATACAATTTGGGACACAGACAGATTATATAGTCTAGAATTGCAGTAGGCTAGTTATATTGTATATATATATATATATATTATATAATATATATATATATTGGAATATATTGGAAACTTCTTGCTTTGATATTTTGACCATTCTTTATACTTAGAACATTTGGATTACCTTGAATACCACAGAACGAATACGAACCTAAAATTGAATTTTTGTCATACATCATTTTGAGTACCTACTCTGCAAGTTTAGATGAGTTTGATGCTGACTGTACAAGACCTAACCCAATCCCTGAAATTCCGTGAGTATCTAACGTTTCACAGTACCCAACTGGAGTGTTTGATTTGAAGCCGAAATAGTTCACATACAACAATGTAATATTCGTAAACAATAATAATCCTTTAATAGCATATAAAATCTAAACAACAAAATAATAAAACTAAAGTCGACTCCACGGTATTTGTTTCCCGGTAGAGAACTGAAATAGCAACGGCCGCGGCTAGGTCGTCTGACAGTGACCACGTAGTCTTGGCACTATGACAGGGTTTATGACAAACACGGTACTGTATGACGAAAATAACTCTTATTGCCAATTATTTGTGAGGGTTTTGAGTAGAAAGTCGGGTGTATAAGTCAAATTAACGCGAAAATTTCGTTATAAATTTTATTGAGATGAAATTATTTTGTTTTTTGAGGTCACCTAAATAATTAATGTATTGTACGTCGCAGTTTGTCATTGTAACCTCTTGTAAGTAGTTCGTGAAATATTTTGCGGAGACTATTGACTAAATAGTAATACAGGGTGGTATTATTTTTATAACATTTGCAGATTTGAAACACGAATAATACTACAAATATTATTTTGTTTATTGCATATTATTTTCTAAATCATCCTCAAATCAACCGCTGGATTGGCTGTTGGATTTAGGCCACTCAACGGGATATTTTTTAAAATTCACTTTATTATATCCTTTAACGTTTAGAAAATGTTTTAAAATGACTTAAATTTTATTAGAGTTTCAGACATTTGTCAAAACAAAATCGATTAATTACATGTCAAATAGCTAGATGCCCTCAGACCACACATGTATGTATGGCAAGGGAATATCGAGATTGAGAGAAGGATCACAGCTCATAGCTCTGCGCGCGCTCCTTAACAATCAACTTTCATTTAAAACATCATTTCATTATCCTTCATAACTAACATTGCTTTTAAACAGTTTTTTTATCAATAGGAAAAGTCCAGTAATAATCATAAACTTTATTAAAGTGCAACAACTATTGATGACATTTTGTTTATAAGTACATACGAACGCGAAGTAATAAGCCCATTTACATAGTAGCCTCTGTAGCTAATATCCTATTGTAGACTGTGCATATTATTTAAATGACATTGTAAATATTCTTTTATAAAGACGTGTAAATAAAATACAAAGTGTATGAAAAGGATCAGCTGATGTCAGCTCACGGATCGACGGGACGTGACCGTAACGACTTTTCAATTCTTTTGTTCAAACATCATTGTATAACAAAAAATGTGTTAATCAAATTATGCGGCAAAAATATAGTTAGGGATATGAATAATAAAATCTCAGTACTCTTTGAATAGCAACAATACATACAGAAAAATCTATTAAGTACTCGTATTTTGTAGTACTTTGTATCTATAACCAATTGATCATGTAAAGACCTAAGTTTTACGTCACAACGTTTTCAACTTAGGCAGACGTTATCACACTTCGATTTCGCCAGCTGTCTTTAGTACCATGTAACCCGGTACATTTCCAGAGTTCGGGCTGATACTAGAAATTTCAAAACACAAAAACCTACAACCATATCTGCCGCACCACCGAAACTTTGTTACGAATATACCAACAAAAACGCTGGTTTAAACGCCTGTTTGGTACGTACTGAGGTACGGCGCGGCGTCTTGATACGGTAACAAGTAGGCTCCAATCCATCGCGAGACAGTTTTTTCGCCTCGTTCAATGGATATACGGGCTATTTTGAGTTCGGGTGGCTTTCCATCCAGAGTTATTGGATCACGACGCTGATACGTAACGGAGGTACGGTACAGACAAAAGAACATAATTATCTGGACCCAACTTTATATCCTTGTGATGTTCTGGGGGCTAACTCTGAATTTCGACATTCCAATGTTCGGTTTTGATGTCGCTGTCAATTGTTTGAAAGTGACAGCGACCATATCTAAATTTCCTTACATTTGACAGCGACATCAAAACCGAACATACGAATGTTGAAATTCAGAGTAAGCCCCATGTTTCGTTACGGTACTTTGTCAGCTCGCTACATAAGCGTGAAGCGCGCCGTGCTCTATTGAATCAATATATAAATAAAACGTCACACCGTCTATTTGTATTTACATCGATGTCACATCTCGACTTCGGACTTTGCTCTTCCACTTCTATTTCTGTTTGTTTGTTTCACTATAAACATTGATCTGTTATCGCAAAGTTTTGTTTATATTTTTCTACTGAAATTATTTATTACAGCTTTTAAGGTGATGATAGAAGGAGTATATATTACCTCTTAGATTGTATGGTGTGCGTTTTCGTATTGCTAATGTTTTTAGCGTAAGAAACGTAGAGATAATAAATTTGGCGTCCTTCCTTTTATCTCCGAAGTTATTCTATAGATATTGTAGTTACAGTGACAGGCAATCTATTTTAACCCACTGCTGGGCAAAGACCTACCCTCCATGATATCCATGCCACTCTGTCAGTGTCTAGAGTGGTCCAGTGTTGGTGATATTTTCCAGTTTATTTGTATTTGTTTTGTAAGTATAATAGTTCTCCGTAATATAACGTAGTTTTTTAGTGACTACCTTATTTGCAGAAGCAGTAATTAAAGTCTACCTGCAAACGACTTCTATAATAAGTACAAAGTCAAAGTCAAAGTTGAATCATTTTATTTCATTTAGGTCACATACATGATAATTAAGAACGTCGTCATACAAAGCAAAAAAAAAAGGTGTTAACAAATTTGCCTACGGCCAGTTCACTGACAAAGTTGAGCTCTGAGAAAAATTTGGCAAGAAACTCAGGCCAGTCAGACCACTCTTTACTTCTCCAGTCCAGCTATTCAATCGTATACTAGCCTTTTTACCATGGATAGTATAATCCTAAATCATTCATTATATAAGCAGGTATTAAGCTAGCTAAGTATCCCTAGCACAAATTAGATTTGTGGCTCACTAAACCGAAGCCAATTAATCAATGGCGTCGGACAGACGAGACATAACCGCTGATAGGTTTACCTATTATACACCTTATGCTGTATTAAATATGGTGTAAGTTATTGTTTTTGATCGATTGATAAGAAGCTGGGGAATGGGTTCTTGACAATGTCTAGACAATAACTCATCATTGTATTCAAAGAATAAATTTTCTTTGATAAATATTTAGAACTTAATTTACTCATCTTGAAATGAACTGTTTCATGAAGCATTTTATGCTCGATTATTGTTCTAACTTGATGTCGGTTTATGGACTATGTTGATGAAATATTATGCCTGGGACGGAAAAAAACCGTCTTTGATTTTTGTCTTGAAGTTTTTTTTTAATAGAAGTTGCAAACGAACAAGCTTATCACCTGATCTCCGCTACCCATAAATATCTGCAAAACTGGGGGCCTATTGAACAGAACTATGAAGTTCTCAGTTTCTGCCCGGAATTAGGGAATGTACCCGGATAATGGCAATAGGCTTGCCCCCTATTACATAGGACCAAGAAGCTGGCTGTGAGTGTGATGCATCTCTGTCTACCTCTTTGGAAAAAAGCGCGATAGTATGTTATGATATATCAAAATAGTGATATCACATAGCTGTTCATCTATTTGAGTCCATTGAGCCTCGTTAGTTCAAGTGATCTCAATATCGATTCAATTTACATTTAATATGTGGAATCGATTTTAAAAATTTCCGTCACAATTGTAATTGACAATAGGTATATCATTGATACTAGCTGTTGCGTGGAGCTTCGCTCCTATTGGCTGTAGCGTGATGTTATATACCTTTCTCTATAAAAGGACTAACACCAACACTAAAAGAGGTTTTCGAATGGATCAGTAGTTCTTGAAATAAGCGCTTTCAACTAAATAAACAAAGAAACTTTTCAGTTTTATAATATTAGTATAGATGAAAGATGATACATAAAAGCTAGAATTAATAAATGGTTAGTGCAATTTTAGCTTGATCATAATTAGAATTCGAAGCCTATAAAGATAAGAATAACTTAATTATTCCAATATTGGTCTTTTGTTCCGATGGTGTATGCAGAAGTGCATTACACCCACATATCGACAACTATTGTATATTGGATCTCATATCATGTGAGCCTATAGCCATTAAACAAATGAAACATAGACACAATGAGGGTTGATATTTATTTAAAAAGTAGTAATATAAATAATAATTGTAACTCTTATCTTTCCTGTTTCCAGGATATGGTTGCTTCCAATGGTTGCTGCTGATGTCATGTGGCGCCATCTACGCAGTCTGCGCGCTTAGTACCACTACACTCAGTTTTGTGTTGCCGGCTGCCGAAAATGACTTCAATCTATCATCCAGTGATAAAGGCAGGCTCACTGCTACACCACTTATTGGTAAGTGAAGATCTGAAGATATCATTCATCATTGTTTCTTTAGCGATCATTTTAACCTCGAATATAGACTTTTACTGAATACTACTAGCGACATACATCGTGGCTGAATGTATTTCAGAGAAATTGAAACAGGAATTTTAATGAATACTAGCGAAGTTGCGACTAATTATGGAACTATTTTTGACAGATCTTGAATCACGTTTTAGTTAACACACTACTAGCCACATTTTGACTGACTGTAGAATTACTTTTGACAGATATTAATTGGAGTGTTAGTATTAATTTTGATTAATCTTTAATCAGGATTAGGTTTACAATGAAGACTGCTAGCGATATTGCGGAGGACTGTAGGACTATTTTTAATCTATATCTATACTAATATTATAAACAGATTTGTATTTTTTTGTATGTAACGAATAAACTACTGAACCGATTTCAAAAATTATTTTATTTATATTTGGAACATAGGCTATCGCCGCGCGCGACTTCTAGTTTATCATAACACAGGGCTTCTAGTACCATTTCCCCGTCACAGTATAAGGACTTAATTATTATTATTAAAAAGTGTGTATCACTGTCACAAAATGTTTCTCAGCAAGTTATTATCAATATAAAACACACATTCCATTCCTTATTTAATTTTATGAATATGAATCAAGCATGAGTGCTCTATGTACCGTATTGTCCGAACTGTGCACTTGTGACGCGTGCCAACATCATGAGATCTTCTCTTGTCAAAGATCCAAGTTCACCGCTTGTTGACGAATTGTTGATGAAATTCTGTGCAGCAGATGTACTCAGTGACTCGGGTCAAGAAACGCTAAATTACAAACAGAAGGGTTTTTTTTAGAACTCAGAGGTAAACAAACATAAATCACCTGAATGCTGCCCGCATTCAGTTAACAGTTTAATGTATAGATGCTGAAGACCCTTTTTACTTGTAGCTTGCAAAATATATTTCCCATTGATATCAGTATTTTTTTCTATGATCTAGGTCTCTAGCGGCAAATGTTTCCAGCTTTTTTTGGAATATAGGTTACTGCTTTTTTAGAAATTTTAAGTCTAAAGTTTAGAATAAAAAATATTAAGCAGCCCATTAATGTCCCACCGATTGGCACGGGTCTGCTCTTCTCTATCTAAAGAGTTGAGAGGCTTCAGGTCATAATCCACACACGTGGACCTAATGCGGATTTTTGGATCAATATATCTTCTATGGTATGTGGATTTCCCCACAATGTTTTCTTTTACCTTTAGCATATAGTAAGTCATATTTGTTGTTATATAGATTTTTATCAGCCGACAAAATATATATATTTTAATTTAAAAATATTATAATATCTTTTAAATTGTAGCTTATCTTCTTTTCACTAGGTATGTGCGTGGGTTCCTACTTCTGGGGCAATTTGGCAGACGCAAGAGGCCGCAAAAGAGCGATTATTGGAGCATTACTGCTGGATGCCACAGCTGCCTTCCTCTCCTCTGTAGTTCAGTCATTCCACGCTTTCTTAGCTTGCAGGTATCTATAATTCGATTGACTTGAATTTTGACTACACTAAATTTCTTTTTCTTAATCCTATTATGTACCTATGTTTACAAAATAAATTATTTGTATTTGTAATCGTGAGAAGGGTGAAGTAGAGTACACACTATAATACAAGCTTAAAAAAATACAATTGCCTCTTCTGATCAACGATTGCTCGTTATAATTACTAGTTTATATTTAAGTACCATTTCGTTTACACGTTGTGCAAAGGAGGGTAATGGTTTTTGAACCCGGCCCGCGTTGGATACAAGCCGCATACAACCGGTCCTATTGGAGATATCTTGAGGAGGCCTATATCCAACAGCGGATAAGATAATGATGATGATGATGATTGAAACTTGAACAAATCAGTTTATATCTTATTTGTTCCGTACTTGACGTAAATATTCTTTGTAGACTTGTGACTATTACAGGTTTTTCTCTGGCTTCGGCATCATCGGTGCCACTGGTCTGATCTTCCCTTACTTTGGAGATTTCCTCTCGCTCCGGCACAGAGATGTCATGCTGTGCAGGCTCGAAGTCTTCTGGACATTTGGCACGATTCTACTGCCAGGTAAGAATAATAACGGGGCTAGATACAATGAAACATGGTTAAACATGACATTTAAAATATAATAAGTATATCAGTAGATAATTTTATGTAGATTTTTTTTGTAAGTATTTTTTATTATCAAACTGTAATCGTTTCGGCATCCTTGTACTTATTCCTAAAAAATATATGCTTGACGCTACAAAATTTATTCTTAGCTTGTTTAAGAATTGTTTTTTTGTTGTCTGAATAACCTGCCGCATTATCTTTGCCATCAAGAAGCTTTTAAAATTGAAATTATACACCTGAAACCCAATGCAAACATTTTGTTAGAAATGAATTATTTGTTAAAAGTAAAAACATTAACTCGACTGTGCCATTGATACAGCTAATGCTGAAATTTATGTGTGTATGTGTGTGGTTTATGGTCCTAATAAGCAAAATTTTTAGTATAGCCTATATCCAGAAGAAGTTATCAATAAAGAGAGAAACTCATTTTCTTAACAAATCATATAGATCTTCATTGACACTACAACTTGACAAATAGCTTATATCTGAATGTCGGCAACATTATGAAGGTCAACCGGAATGATATTGGCAGTGTGCACGAAAGTGATATGGAGATGGCTGCCAATTATATAGTTTTTGATTTGTTAATACAAGTGAATGTAAAGAAAATATTGCTTTCCACAAAAAAGTATTACGTGACATGGCATTATTTTGCGGCTAATTTAATAAAAAAAACAGCTTTTTGAATTTAATTATTTTTGTCGCATTAATAAAGATTTGTAAAATGTTAATGGATTGCTTAATACTGACAAAATTGACTGAGCGGTAATACTTGGATAATTCCTGCAGCTAAATCTGTATCGAATCGCAAATAAATTTGAACATCTACTGACTATTTTTATAAAATCACAATCACTGATGTTGAGGCACCTGATAAGAAAGCATCTTAGAACCCATTTTTTACGTTTTCAGGTATCGCATTCCTCATAATCCCTGATCCAAGGTTCAACTGGAATGAGGGACCTGAGTTCTACTACACCTCATGGAGAGTGTTCGTGGCCGCTTGTGGGATCCCCTCACTCTTGGTGGTGCTGCTTCTCATGCCTTTCCCTGAGAGTCCAAGATACTTGCTTCATGCAAATAAGGCCGAACAAGCGCTGCAGGTGCTGCAGAGGATATTTGTGGTCAACACCAAGTTGCATGAGAAAGACTTTCCAGTAAGTTATTCTTATTAGGAATATATGTTTTGTAATTCATTGCCTTTATTCCAGTAACCCCCGTTCTCTACAAAGGCTGAATAATTATACGTAACAGCATCTAGATACACCATTTAAACTTTCCCAGCTTCGAGCTGAGAGGTTTTAGGCCATAATCCACTCACACTGGCCTAGTGTGGGTTGGTGGATCAGACATACTCATAGAATTTCTTCTAGGGTATGTGGGTTTCCTCACGATGTTTTCCTTTACCGTTAACAGATGGTAAGTCACTTGACTAGTACATATAAATTCCACAAAGTGGAATCCACATCGGTACTGCCGGTTTGCACTGATTTGCACGCCGGTCCCTTCTCCATTCAGCCACCATCGCTTGTTGCAGTTGCACATGTAAATCATAAATTTAAAAATATAATAAATTGCAAATAATTAAAACAGAAACAATGTTAGCATAATGTATCGTTAATCAAGTGCCTATAACAAAATGCATAGCATTGCGACCTGTGGCGTTTGAGAAAAATATCAATATTTAATAGAAATCCGAGACCACTTCAAAGTAAATCTCTCGTATTTAATTTGAAAAGGGAAATTGTGCATTTCCTCAATTTGTAAAGATTTGAAATAGTTAACTATAGTATTATCATAGTCGTCCATTGTCATGCAATATTGTTAAATGAACTTGAACTTGCGTGTGCATTTCGAAAACTTATCTTATTACTGTACTATACAGGTAGTAAATAGTACAGTAGTAACTTAGTAGGTACGTATCCACGACTCCATTTTTAAAATCTTTAAAAAATAAAATAATTTGGTTTTTAACTAACAATAATTAAGAGATTTAATCAATTCTATATTACTTTTATGGCTCGCAAAATCACTCGTTGTGGCGGAAATTAGGTGAGGCCTATGTTCAGCAGTGGACGTCATTGGGCTGATATGATGATGATGATGATATTACTGTTAATGGTATTAATTAAGAGTTAAGAGTAATTAAATAAATTTCTTCTAAACCATGATTTATTAATAGGCCGCCAGTTGAAAGAAAATTCTTAAGTAGATCCTTGTATAAGTTAAAGTTATGGCTCAAAATCCATTACCATCTCTTCGCACAAATTTCAAAATATTTTTTTTTATTGTTTCTAAAATTGCAATTATCTGTTCGTTGTCTATAGGTAGAATCAATGATTAGCGCTGGCGATGGTGATGAAGAAGAAGTAGTATCAGCAGATAATAATGGGAACGAGACCAAAACTCCTTTGACATGGAGCCAACGCTGGGATGCATTCTGGATTAGAAAGAAGACGCTTGTGATGCCACCTTATATTGGTTTATTGGTCCTTTGCTGCTTTGTGGACTTCGGTCTGATGTTCAGGTGAGATCAGATGTTATATTATATAAGTGAAGGTAGTTTGTGATACAATTAATTTAATATAATAATAATAATATAATATAATATTCTACCACATTCACACAGCGCCATCTAGTCCCATAGTAAGCAATTATATTTGCTTGTGTTATGGGTACTAAACAACTGATATACTACGAAAATACATTTTTTTTTGTAAATACATACATATTATAGATAAATTACACCCAGACACAGAACAAACCTTTATGCTCATCACACAAAGATTTGTCCTGGGTGGGGATCGAACCCACGACCTCCGGCTTAGCAGTCAGGGTCACTAACCACTAGACCAACAGGCCAGTCATTTAAGGGCGGAATTAGAATGAAGGAGTAATGAACAGAGGCTGACTGACTGTCACCGTGGCGCAGTGGTTAAAGTGGTCGCCTCGCCACTACATCGCCGTGTTGGGTGACGTGGGTTCGATTCCCACACGACAAATATTTGTGTGATTCATAGATATTTGTTTCTAGTCTGGGTGTACTTTGTGTCCGTTAGTTTCAAGTTTGTAAAGACACAGGGCTTGTGCCCTAGTGCGGTCGTTGTCTTAAAAAAAAAAAAAAAAGAAAAGAAAGAGCACAACACAGCACAAAAGAGGGAGCACCCTTAGCGGTAAGATGTTTAATACTTAGGTTGCATTCACAATCATCGAACAAAAAATGATAGATTGATATGAAATGGTAGATTTGGAGGCAAAAATAAAAATGCAAATATTCAAAATTTTATTACAAAAGATAATGAAAATTTACCTGATTATGGTGATCAACATATCAGCCGCAGGGTGTCTACGATCAGGTTAAATGTTAATGCACGACATTTTAAACAATTATCTTGTGATTTAAAAACTAAATACCAGATTTTTTTGGCAAATTCCTCAAGAAATGATTTTTTGAGAGTCCGAGCCAAGCAGGTGAATATTTTTTTCTGGTATGTTTAATATGTTTGTTAACTATAACAATGTCGTTAATTTCAACGTTTTCTGTTTCAGTTATTACACATTAATGATGTGGTTCCCGGATTTGTTCGAGAGGTTCAGTCAGTTTACATCTCTGTATCCTGAGGCGTCCGCTGGAGTCTGCGAGGTGTCCCTGGCGCTGACCAACCATACTACAGAGGTTATTGAGAGCACTGTTAGCGCTGTTATGGTATGTCTACATTTTAATACTTAACTCACTACATAAATAAATAAAGTTACTTAAAAGGAACTACCTCATTTGAGTGGTAGGGACCTAGCTGACTATACTCCACCAAAATTGCCATCCTACAACAAACTTTGCATTACAAATAAAAAATAAATAAATAAATATAATATAAATAATAATACAATAATATTATAATTAATTTCAAGACAAATTATTAATATTATTTTGTCTCATCCCATTTTAAATTAAAATTCTTTAAGGGCCCTGCGTGTTGGACCTGTGTCCCCGCGTAAGCCTTCCAAAACGACCGGGTATACTTCTCACCTTACCAGAGAGAAGTATAGCCGTAAAAAAAAAGAGAGAGATATTATAATTAAATTTATAATTAAAATAATATCAACAGCTAAACTATTTACAAAAAGTTACCGAGATAACCGAGGAATAGGAATTTCCTATAAATAGGTTACCAGATTGAAGTCCGATTCCGGAGGAAAGAAAGCAAAAAGAAATGCTCGTATTTATAATGACTGCCTTAATACGGTTGTGTGAACAGCAGCTGCGCCTCGCTCCTGTGACTCTATTACATAATTATGAAATCGATATCGTCTTGAAATTCGTTGTCTTTAGATATAGTTAAATCAGAATCGTAAAAGTTTCTGTCTACCCCTCTGTTGGGAAAGAGGCGTGATCTCTATATACGAGTTTGTCGTACCATGATTTTGAACGTCTTATTTTGTTTCAGCACAAACCAGCGACTTTAGATGACAAAGTATACATCCACACGCTCGTCGTGGCGTTAAGCTGCGTGCCCACGGCTCTGTGGGTCGGTCTTACCATAAATATTGTGGGCAAGAAGCTCATGCTTGGTAAGTAACAGTCTTCATAAATTTGCCGCTTACTAATATGACTACAAGTGAAGTCGCTACACTAATATTATAAATAGGAAACATTAGAATTGTTTTATTTTTACATATATAACGAATAAACTTAAAAATTACTGAACCGATTTCAAAAATTCTTTTGCCGTCAAAAAGCTACATTATCACTGAGTAACATAGGCTATATAACACCACGCTATTGCCTATAGGAGCTGAGCAGTGGCCAAATAAAGAACGATGGGTGCGAAGCCCCGCGCGACTTCTAGTCATTTATATTCCCAGTTGAGAAATAGACTGAAACGTTCTGTTATGGAATCTTAAACCTAACTCAAGAGGTTTTAAACCGCCATTAACAAATTGTTTAATACCGATTTACATGAATAATTTGCTCTATTTCCAGTTATAATGTTAATAAGTTCCGGACTGGCTGCGCTGGGATTGAACCTGGTGCGTTCGTCTCTGGAGAACCTGATCTTGTCATGTGTGTTTGAAGCCATAGTGAGTTGTACGGAGGCTGTGCTGTTCTGTGTCATCTGCGAGATATTCCCGACTAAAGTTGCGTAAGTAGCTTTTTATATACTATGATGATTGACTTTTTATAGACACTACACATAATATCTGTGACTTCCTTAGACCCCAAATTATGACCGAGTTGACAATGAATAAACTAAAGATACTGGTGAAATTTCAGAACTAAATAATCCCAATATTTCTGATAGCATTTTTATAAGATTTATCCTATTGATTACTGATAAAATTGATTTAGAAAACACTAATGGAATGTATCTAAAAATTAAAGCGATATTAAATAGTAGGCTTACTGTACTAGAATTACTATTATTACGTAGAATATACATACATACATATATCATTAATTTGAAATTAATTTGCTTTTATTAAATTTGACTTGAAATTAATTAATCCTAATATTAAATAATTATGCAAAACAAGGATGGATGTATGGATGAATTTTTTGTTCTCTTTCTCTTTTCGATAGGCAGCGGCTTGGTTGTGTTTTTTATTTACAGCCAATGCTAAAAGAACACAGGCATATCCATGAGCGGCAGTTATGATATATGTGACATAACTTATCATCAGGTGGACTGCATACTCTTCAGGCAATAAATAAATACCACGCAAGCGGAGCCGCGGACAGAAGCTAGACTAACTTTTTAATATAATATGTAACTGTTTACATTGTACAGTGCTACGGCAATGGCAGTAACGGTGATGTGTGGTCGAGTGGGCGCCATCGTGGGGAACGTGGTGTTCGGCGCACTCGTCGACGAGCACTGCTTCGTACCCATCTATATGTTTGGAACTTTACTTATTAGTAAGTATACACAATTAACTTGAAATAAGTATAAAGCGCAACGTAGGACAGCCCCTCACCAGATAGATCGACGATCTATCTGACTGGCCTGTTGGTCTAGTGGTTAGTGACCCTGACTGCTAAGCCGGAGGTCGTGGGTTCGATCCCCACCCGGGACAAATCTTTGTGTGATGAGCATAAAGGTTTGTTCTGTGTCTGGGTGTAATTTATCTATAATATGTATGTATTTACAAAAAAAAATGTATTTAAGTAGTATATCAGTTGTTTAGTACCCATAACACAAGCAAATATAATTGCTTAATTTGGGACTAGATGGCGCTGTGTGAATGTGGTAGAATATTATATTATATTATCTGATCAAGGTTACGGGTAGCCGTTGGTTACAGGCAAAAATATTCTCAGAAACAGATATATTTATTTGTCAATGTAGGTAGGTTAAATTTACAGATCTTGCGTTATTAAAAAAGTGAGCGCTACATTGTACCCAAAGGTATACAAATATTATATTATTATTTTATTATCTTCGGAAAATCAACAGCAGTACCTAATAACAAAAGTGCAGTAACAATATGATACAAAGTGCCAATTAAAGGTCTTCACTTATAGTAAGATAATATCTTATAGATAGGTGAGCTTTACGTACATAAAATCATATTGAGAAAACAATTATACAATGTAATTTAAAGAAAATAAAACAGATTAGATACAACACTACAACACTTGTCTTGATACCCACTATTTCAAAGATTAATAAATCACTAAAATCACAGATTAAGCAAATGCTTCGCCGTCGTGACGCCAGTGTAAAACAAGCCTAAAACCGTGTCTTCTTATTTTATTATAATATAAACATTTTTTTTCTTCCTGTAACCGAACCAAATTTATTACATCAAAGAAATAAAATATTTTATAACTAAGGCTCTATCTGCCATAACGTAATATTTATAGATGCTAACTCAACCATCAGTTGATACGAGGTAATTCGGATCATGCAAAGATTACAATAATAGATTTTATTTAATAGATGCTCAAAACGTAAATTAAAGTTAATTATAATAGTCTACCTGTTGTATAGTAAGTTATTGTTTGTTACAGCGAGCGGTCTTCTGTGTATAATACTCCCAAAGAGCACGCGGCCGGAGCGTCACCCGTAGTTATACCATAGATAATAGTGTTATATTTTTATATTAATAAAATAATTATAATCCACAATAACCTATGCATTTTTATTCTCACGGTCCTGTGCCAGCCATGTCCTGTGAGGTAGTGTCGTCTTGACAACATTGACAGTCTATCGGGCCGGTGGTATGACCACTGACCTCTTAGCGTCTTTTGGCCACCACTGGTGGATGCCTTGGTCCACCGTCCGTCACCCTTATTGCCAAGTATCTGGCCCACAAAGACAATGTATGGCCAAATATGAAATTATACATTTTGTAATATGTATGTATGTATAAAACTCACGTGAAAATCGGGACTGCCGAACGGGTTTTAATCCCGTAACCGTAACTGACCTGTACATCAAGTAGTTCTTACAGATAACTGAACGACAAGAGACCCAAACATCCACATCCTGAGCTCCTTGTGGCAGCAGACGATGCCGTTGTTCCAGTCACCGTTATTATGAAACACTATAAACCTGTTCTTTATTACTGCGGCTATTTATGGCATGTAAGTACAAAGAAAGAGAAGTGGCCAAATATAGTACTAGGAGTAGGACCAACAAGAAGCCGATTGTTCGAGGAACGGAGGTTTCTGTTGTGAAATATATGAAAGGAGTAGGAGAATTAAGAGGAAAAGACTGTAGTGTGAGCATGTTGACTACGGCGCTAACAAATAACAACCATATGGGTTCAGAGTCTAAAAAATTAGCCGTAAAAACACACATTGGTCCTATGGCTTAATGATAATACTAGACTCCGGTCAGGACATAGAATTTCCCAATACCATTTTTATTCCGACTCGGGATCGAACCCGCGACCTCGAGCACAGCAGTCACTAATCAGTGACGCCGAGCGAGAGCCAGTTTTATAAACAGGAGAACTTACGAATTCATCATCATCATCAGCAACTCGTTAATGCTGATGGGCTCGGATCTTCTCTCCTCTGTCTAGGGAGCTGAGAGGGTTTTAGGCCATAATCACACGCTGGCTTAATGTGGATTGGTGGATCAGACATACACATCGAATTTCTTCTTCTAGGGAATATATGTGTTTCCTCACCGTTAGCATATGCTAAGTCACATGACTAGTATTTATAAATTCCACAAAGTTTAATCCACATTGGTACTGCTGTCGGAATTAAACTTGGACCGCGTTTAGCACGCCTCCAGTCACTTAACCATTCAGCCACTATCGCTTCGTTCGTCACGAATTAATTCACAAAAATTAATACCAAGTTTATGTTTAATTCTTTTTTGGTATATTTGTTTTATTTCTTACGAATTTCAAGTCTATTGACGTGTTTTGTAGCCAACTGTACAAATATCAGCACTCAGTTCGAGACGATCTAGCTACACGTGGTTACAATGCTGGAAAAAAGTAGGCAGATCTCATATACATGTTTGTCTCAAATACCCACTGTATGTCACTTCTATGGAGAGGAGGTAACGGGGTTATTTTACTGGCTTATACCCGCGACATCTGCGTAGATCTCGATATTTATAAAGATCTTTATAAGTACATTGTTTTAAGTGATAACCTTGAAATTCCAGGTTATCACCCCAATACAATTTTATTTGAAGTCTACTGTCCAATGTCATGAATGTCAAAATAGATAACATTCTCATAATCAACGTCCCCGAAAACCTCGTAATTAACAGCTAAATGTAAATTTCACGTATTTAGATACGATTGGCTTTTCAGACATTAAGAAGTATATATTACTCGTTACTTAAAACTAGAGTGCTATTTTCGTATTTATCCATAAAAACTTTTCAAAAATATTTGTGCAATCCGCAAGTCTGTTTTACATTTGTATGGAATGTAACTTCAGGATCTTTTACAAAAGAAAGAAAAAAAACATATTTGCGCATTCTATAATGCCAGTAACAGAGTTGTAAATCGCAAATTTGTCCGTGAAATGGCAAGTCAACAAACATTAGTAAAGATTTTCCTACTACAAACTTCTATCAACTTATTTACTTTCGTCATTCAATTCCCGTTGCATATTACGAGAGTATTAATAATGTAAATATATCACTAGTTATAAACTAAACAAATAAGAAAACTAGTAGTATATCAAGAACTGTAAACTTTGTTCAAGATTTGTTTTATTTGGCTAAGGGTAATCGTTTACTGAAAATCTAATGTGTCTTTTGATCAACAATAAAGTTTGTCAATACTTTTCGCTAGGAAGTCATAATAGTCGTCAATAGACAATACTTTTTTCCATTGATGATTTATCCATGATCTATGTATGTGACATGATATTTTTGCACTCCTTATAAAGCCAAAATGGTGTCAGTAAATTTTTCTAAGGCCAGTTCGCTGACACAGTTGAACCTTGAGAAGAGTTCATCACTACAACCCAGAAATTTCCCACTGCTGGGCATGGGTTTCCTCGAAAGATTGTGGAGGGCATTTAGCCTATTATACCACGTGGGCCAGACAGGTTGGTATAGAGTTTTGTTTCGAACTTTCCTTTTATTGCAGTGCTCTTGTCTGTTTAGGTATTCTCTCTAATCTTTACGACACCCACGGGCTAGGGCCTACTCAAAATCTTGACATTTGAATTAGTCAAAAATCTGAGCAAGCCGTCTGTTCTATGTACGTGTATCTTTATGCAACGATATAAACACTATCATAAATGTATTAAATTATATAAAATTATATAAATAAGCGTAATGTTGTTCGACATTGACTCTTACAGTGTGGTTACATAACATCGTAAGTCAAGATCCTTTTAGTATTTGATAACCTTTTTGTCTGAACTAGAGCAATGGAAACCCATTTTTAGGCCGTTTATCTGTGTTTATATTTTTTTTTTGTTATTAACAACTTTTTAACGATATCTTATCTTAAATATTGCCGTTTAAGTATAATATAAAAAACTGAAACTTAGATTTATTTGTGCAAAAAAACCAACTTAGATCAGCTTGTCACTACAACAAGAATAATCTATATTTGGTTGAAATGATAGGCCAAATAAAGTTTTCCTAAAATTCGTCAAAATTTTAAATTTATTTAAAACCTTATAAAATCAGAAATCGAAAATTTTAAGTAACCCCCGACAAGAGCTCATGACCTAAAAACGGCTGCACATATTTTGATAACGTATGTCTAAAATGCAGCGTAGGACGGCCCCCGCCACTAGATGGACCGACAACCTGGTCAAGGTTGCGGGTGGCCGTTGATTGCAGACGGCACAGGATACTTAATCAACTTACATAAAGGATTTTTTTAATCAACTAAAAAAATCCTTGCATGCTAACAATTATTGTAAAAATGGAGTTGAGTAATAATAAAACTGAGACTGAGACTGGCCTGTTGGTCTAGTGGTTAGTGACCCTGACTGCTAAACCGGAGGTCGTGGGTTCGATCCCCACCCAGGACAAATCTTTGTGTGATGAGCATAACGGTTTGTTCTGTGTCTGGGTGTAATTTATCTATAATATGTGTGTATTTACAAAAAAAAAAGTATTTAAGTAGTATAATATCAGTTGTTTAGTACCCATAACACAAGCAAATATAATTGCTTAATTTGGGACTAGATGGCGCTGTGTAAATGTGGTAGAATATTATTATTATAATAAAAAGCTAATGTATTTATTCTTATTAACGTTTCCCGGGTTTCCAGAACTAGGGTTCATCATGCTGTATCACTTAAAAACTTTTTCATTGTGTAGCATTTGACATAGATGTTTTGCTTTTAATTTGCGCGTGTGTTAGCACGTTCAGAGTTGGTGAATTGCGTCTTCCTTTTATGAGAAATGGAAAATAGTCGGACGATTTCTATGACCGACTAATAATCCATAAAGCAGCTTCACGTGACAATTACATTATTCACGGTTTTAAAACAGGCTTTTTATTTAAGAGTAAAGTGAGTTAAAATGGACACACACAATGGACAACTTAAAACCTAATAAAAAGATAATTTTGTTGTACTATATATATTGGCTAATAAATTCCATTACTTAAATTATTGTAACTAAATTATATATTTTTTTTAAGAATCAATTAAAGATATTTTAACATAAATACCATAGACGCTAAACATCCCAATATAGAGTCAACTCTAAAAAAGTACCTATTTTGATTGAAGTTTTTAAAACAATATTCTCAATATTCAATAGAAAAACAATATTCAAATAACGCTCAAGATAAAAAAAACACATACATACACAAAAACTCGTGCTCAAAAATTGAAAAAGTATTAAGTTTTTTTGGTCTTCAGTCTCCCTTATACAAATGAAAAACTTTGTCTATTTCGAATGTATGTGCAATATTTTTTTAGCAAAACGGTTACTATCTACTACTATATTTTATATTTTACAAAATAAAATATTTGATTGATTGATTGATTGATTATCATTTGAATAGATACTGAGGTATTTAGTTAACCCTTTTCAATTGAAAAATACGGTAACACTACATGAAAATACGTGTTAGATTTAAACTAGGTTTCGGAAGTTTTTGAGTTACTATTGTTTAATAAATTAAATGGCTTAGGCTCGTCTCGCCCCCAGGATCTCACCCCGTGTGATTAAAATGCTCCACTCGCCCCCTTTTTTATTATTTTGGTGTAGTGACTCATCCCCTGCCACGGGGCGAGTTAAAAATCTACATTTAAATAATTATTTTGGTGGATTGAATCGCCCCTTGAGGTATATCTTTTGAAATTTAACCTGAAATGGTACAGTTAGACATTAACTGTATGTTGACTTAGTAATGTTTTTGTATACCTTAGTTCCTTGTTAAGTTGAATATTTTTTGCTCAACATCAACTAATTTTAAAATTTCTTAAACAAAAATCGTAACGGTTTTAGATAGTAAGGCAGGTATACAATGATAATAAAAACATAAGAAAGTTTTTTATATTAGACTAGAAGACCCGCGGGGCTCGACTCCTGTCGTTCTTTATTTGATCACTGCTCAGCGCCTATTGGCCTTAGCGTGATTTTATATAGTCTATGTTACTCAATGTTAATGAAGCTTTCTAACGACGAAATAATTTTTGACAGTACCTTTTAAATTTATTCGTTACATACAAAAATATAAATCTCTCATATTTATAATATTAGTTTATTTTTATAGATTGATTTAATGGATAAGTGAACGGCCTGTTAAACACGCGGTCCGGGTTCGATTCCGACCAGCAGTACCAATGTGGATTTCACTTTGTGGAATTTATATGTACTAGTCACATGACTTACCATCTCTGCTAACGGTGAAGGAAAATATCGTGAGGAAACTCACATACCCTAGAAGAAATTCTATGAGTACGTCTGATCCACCAACCCGCACTAGGCCAGGGTGTGTGGATTATGGCCTAAACCTTCTCAGCTCTCTAGATAGGAGACCCGAGCCCAGCAGCGGGACATAATGGGTTTCTGATGATGATGATGATAATTTTAGATTATATTCAAACCATACAATATCATTGATTCAAACGCTATGTTTATGTTATTCTAATTAATTGAAAATGAAACTAACATGTACTTATGTGATTGTTACAAACTTTTGGTACTTTTAAAAACAAAATATTTGCTACTTACTTTATTTTAATTATGTAAAATTTTGAATAAGAAATAGGTAGTGGAGCCCCTAATAATCTAATATTTCCTAACTAGAAGTCGCGCGGGGCTTCACTCTCGTCGTTTTTTATTTGCCCACTGCTCAGCTCCTTTAAGCCGTAGCGTGATGATGTATACCCTATAACGTTCCTCGATAAATGGGCTATCCAACACTAAAAGATTTTTTCAAGTCGGACCAGTATTTCCTGAGATCCTAGCGTTCAAACAAACAATAACTTTAGCTTTATAATATTTGTATAGATTGTTTTCTAAAAAAATAATACAAAAATGTAAATCTCTTTACAAAAATTGGACATTATCTATTAACTATTATGCAGAGACATAAAGGACCTTTGTTTAGTTAATTTGTTATATTATTATATTTAGATTTATGTGTGGGGCTTCACACACGTGGTATGACCATACAATGTTCCATGGTCACTCTCTGTTCTCCAACTATTTTATTTAAAGACAACGCCCGCGTTCCGTGACAAGCTCTGCGTCGCGGAGAACTTCACAAACATACAATTTACCGAACACAAAGTACACCCAGTCTCGAAATAAATATCTATGAATAACACAAATATTTGTCTCGTATGGGAATCGAACCCACGTCACTTGGTGCAGCGATGTTAGCGCAAGGCAACCACCTTAACCGCTACGCCAGTGTCAATTTTAAAGTGAATTTACACGATACAAGTTTTGGAGGTCAAACAGGGAAAATGGAGAATAAACAAATAGAGATAAAAAGCGACTGTTCGGGCACAGTCATGGGCGAAAGTTAGTTAATGTGTAGATAAATACAGAAATACTCTTAAATATAACACACAGAGTTGTAAATTTTACTGATAAGAAGTTAAGCTCCAAAATCTTTTAAGCTCTGCAGCTAAAAACTACTTATTTTTAATACCTAACAACACATATCTACCTACATAAAAATACCGAGTAAGACTAATGCAATTCACTTCTTCTATTTTATACAACTACAACAACAACTAACATTTTAACGTGAAGGGATCATCATCTCAACCTACAAACGTCCCACTGCTGGGCACGGATTTCCTCCAAAGAATGTGAAGGGAATTTAGCCTACTGTACCACGGTGGCCACGGGTTGGTATGAAGTCTTTTTCTTGCAGTGCTCTTGTCTGCAAAAGGTTTACTCCCTTAGTCACCTTTTACGAAACCCACGAGTTGCAGCGTATCTTTGAAGGATAAAAAATCCCAGCGGACCACACGTGTGGACAGAGTCATGAGGTCCGTTGGGAAAATCCCTAAATTCGTAACGAGGCAATCCGACAATGAACAAATTTACCGACATAGTTCGTAGAATAATTAAGCTGAACTGGCAGTGAGCTTGACATAGGGGTGGTGGCGCTTGACGGGTTGACATGGGGTAGTGACGTTACGTATTCTTAATCCGTCACTACACGGAGAGTGATGAGACGTGACGTGATACACTCTTCAAAACATAGATACTGTAGATATGGTATTGGGAAACAGCAGCCTTTTTAGGGTTCCGTTTTTGCCGTGTTATGGTTTACGGTTTGGTGGTTCTAATACTCGTCTGTTGATCAGTTGGCTGTGTTAATCAGTGAATTTATATTTTATTTAAATAGAAGAATATAAATAATGTTGATTGTAAGTTAGGAGGTGCAGGTGCGTTGTTTTTCTTTTCACAATGTTGAATTGTTTCAGTGATTCATGTTCAACACTCTTTATAAACATGAGGACCTACCACTTTTTTTTTTAAATTTTATGTTACTTTTTATATCGACGTCGTTATAATATACATGTTCATTGTATGTGTGACACAGCGGTAAATGTAGCAGTAGAACGAGCCAACTGTATGGAACCTACTCGTAGTATCAGAACCAACAGTGATTAAAGATCTAGTTGTGTACCTCAATAATTATAATATTTATTATAATGATTACTATGGGGCGAGTATCCCTTTGTCGGCTTTGCAGTTCAATAGCTGCTGCTAATATTAAACGCAACGGTAATAATTAAATCAGTATAGCTGCATAATTATGTATAAACTTACATAACTATAGACTAGTACATACGAATTATTGTGTTCGACATATTTTTTGATATTATATTGATTGGATTTTATGATACCTCCTTTACATATAGATAGACATTATCAAGTATTCTTGTGGGTAACGCAGATGGTGTCTCGGGTAGAAGCTAGTTACTAGACGAAGGTATAAACATAACAATATTTATTTATTTATTTTACCGCGAACAAATATTAATGCAAGTGTTTTAATTATCCTTTGATGACAAACTAGTAAAATAAACTAAACTAGATGCGTATCGTATCATTTGTTGTAGCTTTTAGTTAATCCTTGTTATTGTAATATTTCATACAACAGAAACTATCAATTATATATGAAAACACTTTTGAAAGAAGACTTACATTTTTTAGCCTTTTGGGGTTGAAACTCTTGGACCTTGGAATTTTATCGTGAAATTTGTAAGCATGTTTCTGGCTGGACTCTACCTGGGGCAACGCATTAGCCTTGCTATCCAACGCGGTAATGTGGCTAGCCTTTTGGGTACGTTTCCTCAGGAATCTGATCTTAATCAGATATTCTATTTATAGGAATTTCCTGTAAATAGAGTATCTGGTTCTTTCTTTTTTAATAGGTTAGCTGTGTATATTTTTAAGTTATGTGTAAATATTTTATTGAATAAATGCCCATATTTATATCGGCTTAGTTCTTTTGAAAACATATCGTCATACTTTTTTATTATGATGTAGGTATGTGTAACAGCCACATTTTACCAGCATAGAATGACTACGCGAGCGGTCCTAGATTGGATTACCGGGTTATGCAAAAATTATACTTAGGTATTATGTTTTTCTGACATACATACATAGATAGCATCACGCCTTTCTCGAAGGGGTAGGCAAAGGTGTTTCACACCCACATTTCGCCAACTATGTTTGGTCCCATGAAATAGGGGGCGAGCCTATTGTCATCTACCGGGAACATTTGTTTACCAAAATCTCAGTACTGGAATTTCATGATAGAAAAACCCAATACCACCCGACCCGGGAATTGAACTTGCTTACTCTTGCACAGCAGTAGTCAGCAGTTGTTTCTGACATGAAATTCTTAGAGTTAGAAAGTTAGAACTGTACCCCGTTCATGGCATGTCAGCCTTTCCAGCTCACTGCTAGATATAGGCTTCTCCTAACACGCGATATAACACTCGGTCCTCCGCCTTCCGCATCCAGTCCTACCCAGCTACCTTTTTAGGGGGTCGGTCCACTTAGCTGGAGGCCGTCTCCAAGACACATTGGCTCCATCGACCATGACCACGGTATTTCTTCAGATATGATCAGCCCACTGTCACTTTAGATTACTTATTCTACGAACTATGTATTTGGTTCTTTGTCGGATTGCCTCGTTGCGATTTTAAGATTTTTTCCCAACGGACCCCATGTCTTTACACAGCGCTATCTAGCCTTAGTAAGCTAATATAAGCTTGTGTTAAGGGATCTCGACAACTGATAAACATACATAAATATTTCTAAATACATACATATTCTTTGACGGGCCTGTTGGTCTAGTGGTTAGTGACCCTGACTGCTAAGCCGGAGGTCGTGGGTTCGATCCCCACCCAGGACAAATCTTTGTGTGAAGAGCTTATGCTCTATAGATAAATGATAAAATAATGATAAATGAACAAACCTTTATAGGTTTGTTCTGTGTCTGGGTGTCATTTATCTATAATATGTATGTATTTACAAAAAAATAATATTTAAGTAGTATATCACTTGTTTAGTACCCATAACACAAGCAAATATAATTGCTTAATTTGGGACTAGATGGCGCTGTGTGAATGTGGTAGAATATTTATAAATATTATATAAATATATTTATATATCATAAATATTTCTAAATACATACATATTCTTTGACGGGCCTGTTGGTCTAGTGGTTAGTGACCCTGACTGCTAAGCCGGAGGTCGTGGGTTCGATCCCCACCCAGGACAAATCTTTGTGTGAAGAGCTTAATATTATGCTCTATAGATAAATGACACCCAAACACAGAACAGTACACAGTACAGAACAAACCTATAAAGGTTTGTTCTGTGTCTGGGTGTCATTTATCTAGAATATGTATGTATTTACAAAAAAATAATATTTAAGTAGTATATCACTTGTTTAGTACCCATAACACAAGCAAATATAATTGCTTACTTTGGGACTAGATGGCGCTGTGTAAATGTGGTAGAATATTATTATTATTATTATTATTATAGAAAACACCCAAACTCCGAAACAAACATTTGTACATCATACAAATATTTGTTCCGACCCGGGGATCGAACCCGTGACCTCAGAAACAGCAACTGTATGCCGTGGCAGTAACCACTGCGCCACCGAGGCAGTCTCAATTTGCTAACACCTTTTTAGTTTTGTATAACGTTAATAAGTATTATGACTGTCATCTTTAGGAATATTTTATTTTTACTTGTGCGGCCGTGCTCTTGTTAGACACCGTCGTTGTATAAAAAAATGCAAGTAATGAAATGTATGTATGTATGTCACATTCCAATACATCTCTATAGTCATTGTTGTAATCTAAAACATGATTGAAAACTACTCCTGAATAAAATAGCGATAGGCTCTGTTAAATGAGATACATTGACGATAAAATATGTAAGAACATGATTCACTGCAGCACCTAGGGCCGGTGCACGGCGTCACCACTACAACAACACAATGATGTTATTATAACTAACTTAACACAATTATGAGAAATTTAATAATAAACAAAATGATTAATATCTTGATATATTCTTTACTGGCTTACAGACGCGGCTCCGCCCGCGTCGTATGTCACTAAAAATCTATTCTAGACTAAGTATGTGCCAAATTTCATTCGGACCCCTTCAGCAGTTCTGGCGTGATTGTGTAGCAAACATACATTTATATCCATCCAACCTGTCACATTTATAATATTAGTAACACTAGCTACGACCCGTGATGTTACTTTCCGTAAAAAAAATACCCTATGTGTTAATCCAGGGTGCCAGCTAACTTAAATGATATCAAAATAATAATCTTTTTTTTTTTTGTTAATCTTTGCTTTGTATTATTTTTAATTTTTTTTTTCTTTGTATTATTTTTGTTTTATTCTTTTTGTCACTACTTGTGTCACACGAATGTGGAAAATAAATGTCTTTTCTTTCTTTCTTCTTTCAAAATTGATGCAACCGTTTGAGCGTAGTATGGGTAACAAATATACATACTCACAAATCTTTTTTAAAGACAATACCTGCCACGCGGCTACCGTATGCTGCTATTAGACTATGTAACACTTCTGCATACCCTCCTTTTGTTATAAAAAAAGTTAAATGCTAAACACATAATGACTCAATTTTAAAGGTATCCTTTAAAGGCAAAAAATTGCATAATATTTGAATTTTAATTGATTTTATTTGTAGCTATTATTTTGAAATTAAATGTTAATAATATTCATATCATAATATATATTTCTTTAGATTTTATACCAATAGTATTTTATTATTATATCGTATTACAATTATATAAGCAACTGCTGGCTTGATGTCCGTACGTCAATACCTAACACACAGAGTACATTATGTTATACTGAAAAGACCTGACCTAACAGGTGGCTACTGAAAATCAGCGCTGTACCGTTATTTTATGTCATGGCACAGCAACAAGATGAGTGGCTACCCTTTTTGTCGCGGCCATGGCATGCGAATATTATAAAAACAACTAAAAACTTCAATGTATGCTCTGTATTTGTATGTTTATGGTTTGTGACAAATAGATGTGTTTTCTTTCTTTCTTCTTTAAAATAAAATAGTTTTTATTTCGGACATGATCCATAGATGGTTAGTAACATATAACTTATTATGTTATGTTAGTAAATTGAGTACATTAATTAGTATAATAAACAATTATAATTGTTATTAAAATTAAATTAAATAAATAAAATAAAATAAAATATAAATTATAATTAAAAAATAAAATGTTAAGTGTAAAAATCTTGTTTTTTTTTAACCCACAACTGGAGTTGGACACCCGACCATGGCATCTCGTGGGTATTGCGCTTCCTACTAAGCTATTTCTATGTAAAGATAAAGATAAAGATATTTATTCGCCAAGAACATGGTACAGTGGTTGTTACTTGTGTGACTTAGAATCCAACATATTCACCTTTTTAAGGCATGCGAATTTTACAATAAGTTCAATTAGAAACGAAATATATAATAACTAAACTTACATCTATACAGTTATTAATATATATGTACACGAAACACCTATAAAGTTTTACAATCAAAATATTCTTTTAAGTTGTAAAAACATTTTTGTACGTATTATGTATTTCTTATATCATCATTTTCATTATCATCATAATCATCATTTCAACCCATAAACGTCACACTGCTGGGCACGGTTCCTTCAAATAGTGTGTAGGGAATTTAGGCTACTGTACCACGCTGGCCAGACGGGTTGGTATAGAATTTCCAATTTTACTTTTCTTGCAGTGTTCTTGTCTGCATAAGGTTACGTTTTGAGATGGGGTAGTGACATTATGTATTCTTAATCCGTCACTATACGGATGATTTCTTACATGATCTACTGAATTTATTCATTACTTGTGGACTTGGTGACGTCATAGTGACTATTTGTCGACTGCACAAATCTTGATCAAACCATTATGATCCTATATATTATATTTTATGTAATGTTAACACCAAATGAAGCGATGGTGGCTGAATGGATAAGAGAACGGCGTGCTAAACACGCGGTCCGAGTTCGATTTCGACCGGCAGTACCAATGTGGATTCCACTTTGTGAAATTTATATGTACTAGTCAAGTGACTTACCATCTGCTAACGGTGAAGGAAAACATAGTGAGGAAACCCACATACCCTAGAAAAAATTCTAAGTGTATGTCTGATCCACCAACCCGTCTTAGGCCAGCGCGAGTGGACTATGGCCTAAACCCTCTCAGCTCTCTAGATAGAGGAGAGGAGACCCGATCTTTTTTTTTTGTTTTTTTAAATGCTACCTATTGCTACTCTTAACCTTTCATACTATTTCTCGCTTGTTTGCCTCTCGCACTTGCAGTGGGACATTAATCGGTTGCTGATGATGAATGTTAACACCACTGTTATACCCTTGATCAGCAAAGAAATGGTTTATGATTTACGAGAAGCAGTGTATCCTTTGTTTATGCATACATCATTTGTTAACATTACATTGCCGACATCCGTCCGTTAGTAAAAAATGTTAATAAATAAACACAACTTTGCGCTGTCATACAATTTGGCATAGCGTTTGTTTACAAAGAATTAAAGTCGTTACACATACTATGGATACAGATAAAAATATCTTTACGAGGAAAGTCACTTTTGTGCATTCTGATACAAAGGTCATCATAGTAAAAATAGATTTGCGTCACAAACGAACAAATAACTCGTTTATTTTTCAATGCTAAAAGATCATTGATTCAAAATCCTAAGATGAGCCCCGAACTGCACCGAACTACGTAGATAAGAGAAGTAGTGTTTTGTTTTTATGCCACGGCGGTGGTGAACATATATACAGACCGCATGATGGAAAGCGGTAACTGTAGTCTATTGGCGCCTGTAATACCACGCGATCACGAGCGCGTTGCTAACTCTTCAAGCCCCTTACCTCTCACCCTGTCAGTAAACTGCGGTCGAAGGCATTTTTTAACTTGTGACTCTTATAAGTTGCTTTGTAACCTATGAATAAACAAGATCTCATTTCATTCCCCAATGAGCTCTATACAACGCTACACACTATCAAGAATACAACACTAGTAGTATTATATTTGCAGTACTTCTTCAGTTTAGTATGAGCGAGAATTATCTGAGTCCTAACTACCTCACTTATAATCGATAATAATAACACACCACGAGTATAAAGTCACTGGCGCCATAATGCTTGATTCTTATTGTGATCGTCTGATATTGGCAGGGTCCATGCTATTAATTCCGCAATATCGATATTTAAACACAATAGCAGCCCATTGAAATTGTCCTTCAGTTAGTTTATGAATCAAACTAGCTACCGAGAAACACTAAACTGTGTTGCTGATGCAAAATCATACACAGCGGAAAGTTTTATCAATCATCTCTCGGCCGACAATTTACATATCACCAAACCGTTGCTCCGAACAAAACGGCAAGAAAAAAGTCCGCATTGTTCTTCTGTAAAAACCAAAAACAACAACGTCGCTAGGAGAAAATTGTAACTATTTTTGCAAACCTAAATGTTACTTTGACCAATAGTGTTTCAGTAAAACCTGTTATCGTTATGAAACATGTTTTATATACCTATAAATAATAATCATAACTTGTAAAATAAAAACTATTTTATTAGTTTTACAAAGAGAAAATCTTATAATCACGAGATTTGTGGAGATAATTGGAAATGCCGGTACAGTGAGTGTGAGTTTTTGTTATTATTTCATTACAGTATGGGCTAGTGCTACGCAAGCGCTGACGTTTCAGATAGCGGGAAGTCACTGCACTGACAATACTCAACTGAAGTTAAATTATTATTTACTTATATAATTATAACATAAAAGAGATTTTCTGTACAATAGAATGATAGTTTACTTAAAACACAAAGCATAGAGTGCCGTTAAATAAATAATATTTTCTTTAATGTTGCGCAGACGTCTTTTCAAGCGTGAGCTGAGTTGACGTTTGGGAAAAATGTTTTTGTAAAATAATTATTTTCTTAAACCAATGTGGTTCTAAATAATTATTTAGTTTATTAAATAATAATTGATTTTATTTGTGATTATAATTAGTGTTTAATTAGTGATTTTTTCCAATCGTGATTTATTGAAACTGTTGTATGTGATTTTTGAAGATATTGAGTGAAAATTTACAATCCAAGTAAGTGAAATGCTATAATTTTTTATTTTTTATTATAGTTCATTGAAAGAGAGTGGATTTAAAGACGTGCATTTCATCAGTCAAATAAGATTCATAAAACAAATTCTGTATATCTGTAATGTCTGATTACGTGTGAATTATGATTTATTTTAATTTCTGTCGTATTTTCCATAATACATAATACCGGTGTTTGAACACTGAAAATAGAAGGACTCTCAGTTACTTATCATAAACTTTCAAGACAGTTTATTATAAACATATAGGTAATGCGATAAAACAATTTTATTACATGTTGTTAATTAACAAAGATTTATTGATGCATGTGCAGTATTAGCACGTTCACAGCAGTGAATGGTGAATAAACCGTTAAATTTTGATTATAATATTTTGTAATAAAAAATATTAATTGCTTCTTTAAGATTTTAAGCTATTTTTCCTCATCCTCAAACAACTAGGTAACTAAACTTCTTTCCAACGCCTTAATTTACTTCTGATCAATTTCGTTGCGGGTTACAACATTAGGTTAAACATTCCCTGGGGAATCCCAAGTGTTTGCAAAGGTTTACTACTTAGTACTCGCTTACAGGAGATGCACTTGTGGGTGTGAGGTGTGAGGGTGAGATTGTCCCGGATAAAATAGTCCTTCTTTATGTGTGTACCTACGTTATTGAACTTGCTCTAAACTTGTAGACCAACTTCTAAGAATAATTCGTATGTTTAGAATACCTAGATGGCTTGAATTCAAAATTTGACCTGGTGGACCGGGTAAGATGTTTTATCCTTTCTGCCCAAAAGAATATGTGCGAAGAAAATCTACATATACGAGTACACGTAACTGTCCGGTTTTCAAGGCGAAATGTTAACTATATTTCCAGTTTAAAAAAAAAATTAAATTTAAATTTACACACTAATGGAGTCACAGAACTGTACAGTCGGCTAAAAATGTGTTCTACCTACCCTACCCTACGGTTGTTTTAATTGAATCGGCCAATTAAAAAGCAACGTTAGAGATAATTGATTTCACAGAAACTTTTTTCAAAACTAGTAGACCGCATTCATACACGACTGTGAAGCAATTTAAGCTAGAAAGCAATTCTAACAGCGGTCAGCCTACAAAAAAATTTTGACGTGAAGATTCATCATCAACATTGTAACCCATAAACGTCCTACTGCTGAGCACGGGTATCCTCCAAAGAATGTTGAGGGAATATAGCCTACTATACCACGCTGGTCAGACGGGTTGGTATAGGGTTTGTTTCGAATTTTTCGAATTTTTCCTCTCGCAGTGCATAAGGACACCCATGGGTTGAGATGGGGTAGTGACTTATGTATTCTTAATCCGTCGTGTAGGATTGACGTGAAGATTAATGAAAAAGAATACTTTTCCTCGGGTTCACTAGTATTCATATTATGTACAGTCAGCCAACTTCGTGCTCGACCAGTTTCCAAACATTACGTTATTGTTCACCTTGTTGAAAGTTCAAGTCCATCTAACACGCACGAGTCAACAGTAAAGCGTCTGCTATTTTACGAATGGGCCCCAGGTCTATACAAGAAGATTCAGCATTCCAATCATCATCATCATCATTTCAGCCTATTGCAGTCCACTTTTCAGCATTCCAATAATACACAGAAAATGTTTGAAAACTTGTCGAGTAGAAAGTTGACTGTAGTATTCGTCACATAATATACATTAGGTATTTTTTATCATTCATATGAAATTAATTGTGTCTACATGTTACAGATTAATCCATTTAACTTGTAGATGTGTGGTCTCCACACTCTTAGTATTTCTTCGAAGGAATTCAATTATTATTAATACTAAAACTCAACCATTTTTTTATTGTTTAGTAAAGTAGTCGTTAGTAAATTTTTTTACTAAAGGTTAAGCTTTTTTTTTCATCTAAATAACTTGCGAATGCTACATTAATTGACTTTTCCTTTTGAGAGGCGTTTCAATTGAGGGACCATCTTTAACCGATTGTAAATTTTGAATGGCTTCTTTTAGAAACTCTATATTGAATTTACAAATGTATACAAAATATCTGAAATTTACTTTGGTCTCCACCAACAATGAACTAGTGGTGTTCAATTGAGGGACCACCTTCTGCATGCTATTTCTTTTTACTGAGTGAACAAGAAGAGTTATTTTTTTGTAAATTAATTCAACAAATCTTTTACTAAGAGTTTTCAGTTACAGCAGCTTTAAATTTTATCTAGATTCTGAGATATGGATGTCTGCCATGCACGACTGAGGGACCACCTTTAACTGACTGTAACTTTTGAGTGCCAGCTTTTACAAATTTTTGGCTGAATTTACAATTGTTTGAGAACTTTTACTAAAGGTTGATACATTTAAAAGCACAAAAATATATATGGTTACTCAATGGAAGCGCACACAATATGTTTAGATTAATTTGTTATTACTACTTGTGTTTTTGTTAAGCGATGGTGGCTGAATGGATAAGGGGACGGCAAATCCCTGTGTGACGAGTTCGATCCCGTTTGTGAAATTTATATGTACTAGTCATATGACTTATCATCTGCTAACGGTGAAGGAAAACATCGTGAGGAAACCCACACACCCTAGAAGAAATTCTATGAGTAGGTCTGATCCACCAACCCGCACTAGACCAGCGTGAATGAATTAAACTACCCTCTCAGCTCTGTAGTTAGAGGAGAGGAGGCCCGAGCCCAGCAGTGGGTCTTAATGGGTTGCTGATGATGATGATGATAACCTGTGTTTTGTTATTCTGCACTTATTATTGCGAATACTTTAAAGGCGCTTTTAGCTTTGTGGTACTGAGATATGTATTATGATCATCGAGGTTAAGCAACACTCGGCAAGGTCAGCTCGGGGATGGGTGACCGTTTGTGGCAGTTTCATTTTCGTGCGTCTCCGTATTTCGGCAGACACGTAAAGCCGGCAGGCTAGCACTTAATGTGGTAGTCGTTAAGTCAAGTTGGAGCCTTTTGAGCGACTTATAAGTATTTCAACAATATGGTGTGCCTTAAGCCCACTTAATATGAATGCAAGAACATTGCAAATAATGCTTATGTACAGTTGGGAACTACTCCTTAAAATTAAATACCGGTATTTGTACAGTGTCTGTCACCGTGGCGTAGCGGTTAAAGGAAGCCCCCTTGAAGAAATTTTTGAAAGTAACAGCGACAATATCTAAATTTCCTTACATTTGACAGCGACATCTAAACCGACTAAGTCAAATGTTGTAATTCAGAGTATGCCCCAAAGTGTCGCCACTTACATCGCCGTGCCAAGTGACGTGGGTTCGATTCCCACACGAGACAAATATTTGTTTCGAGTCTGGGTGTACTTTATGTTCGTTAATTGTATGTTTGTAAAGTCACCCGTAATATGGCATGTTCCCTTATGCGGGCGTTGTCTCTGTTTTTCAGCTTTTTATACTGAACTAGTAGTCCCGCGGGACTTCACTGCTCAGCTCCTATTGGCTGTAGCGTGGTGTTATATAGCCTATGTTACTCAGTGATAATGTAGCTTTCTAACGGCAAAAGAATTATAGAAATCGGTCCAGTAGTTTATAAGTTTATTCGTTAAATACAAAAATACAAATCTTTATTGGTATTCAGAATTAAACTGTTATATTCTGAAGATAAAAGAACACCGGAATTTTTAATATTTGCCATCAGGAACTATAATAGTTAGTCGATGCTCTTAAATAAACAAGTCCGGTAACAATATAATAAAATAAGGCTTGTTTATAAACTGTAACAGTTGTCTCTTGATTCATTGTGACAATGGCAATGCTGTATTGTGTAACATTTCAGCAGTAGAGTGAACTTGAAACCAATTAAAATGTGTGTACATTGTAATGGTGTTTCGCGATATGCTATCGTTCGATAACGGTCTAACAATACTTGCGTAGCACATGAATTTTCTTCTATTTTAGCCGTCTTATAAACTTCGTCTAGCTTATATGAATAGAGCTAGTCATAATAAACAAAAAATATAATAATAAAAATAGAGCAGTGATAAGGAAATCTTGATTTTTTTCTTGTTTTAAATGGTTAGGTGTATTTTATGTCTGATTGTGATTACTATGACCCTTAAAAAGTTTGTCAGACGACTTTTTATTGTGCACGGTGTTTAAAAAAGGGGAAATTGGCTGAATAGCTGAGTGATATACAACATTCACATCAGCAACCCATTAAGTCCCACTGCTGGGCTCGGGTTCCCCTCTTCTAACTGGAGAGCTGAGAGGGTTTAGGCCATAATCCACTCACGCTTGCCTAGTGCGGGTGGGTGGATCAGACATACTCATTAAATTTCTTCTAGGGTATGTGGGTTTCCTCAAGATGTTTTCCTTCACCGTTAGCAGATGGTAAGTCACTTGACTAGTACATATAAATTCCACAAAGTGGAATCCACATTGGTACTGCCGGTCGGACGGCGTGATTTGCATGCCTATCCCTTATCCATTCAGCCACCATCGCACACAACATAATTCTATATATCTAGATACACAGGATTATTCTTTGTTAATACTAAAGCTGAAATACCCCAAAGGTACTACGTGATAAGTACTAAATGGGTACTCAGGTATTATTTAGTACTTATTCATTTATCTCTGCGAACAGACATGGTGCGGCACAAGGCGTTATAGGCGACCATTGATAAACTTCAGACAACGGTGACCAAGCATTCAAAATTTTAATATATTTTTGACAAAAAAATATAACATGGTATAAAACTATTGGAATCGATTCTGCTACTGATTCTGAAAAAACTACTTTCAGGTTTCGCATTAAGTAGCAATAAAGGTGTATATCAGCGCACAGCCCAATTACTAGGTCTAGAAACATGGTTTCTTTAGCATAGGCGCGAACTAAAAATTCTTCGAAACTATATAGGTATACAACGTGTCCCAAAATTCAACGATAAGCGGGAACCAGAGGTTAGGCCTACTCATGACTACTCATTAAAAAATTTAAGAAAAAAAAAATCTTAATTCATTTTAGAGATATAGAAAAAAATATTAAATCTTTTGAAAATTGACACCCCCTAAGGTATTTTAAACTACAATTACCACAATATTTCAAATATTTCCGATTCGTTTTTTGTATCGAAAACCTTATTAGTACTGCTATCTACCACAACACTTAAAATGCCCACAATTTTTGTAGTTTTTACGAAATAAACAATCAAAGTTGATATTTTCCCTAAAATTTTGCAAGTTTTTTACTTTCAGTCCATTTTCACTCATCGTGGTGTAAAAAAATAGTACTGACACTACAATGGCAAGTTTTTTAAAAAAATGACGCAGCTAATTACGATTCCAAAATGGTATAATACGTTAGAAGAACTCGCCACAAAAAAAAGTTGTGAACCATTTTTAAACAGGCACGAAATTCAAAAATTGTTGTTTTTGATATTAATAGCGTTTACTGAGTTCAGAATTGGTATTTTGTTGCAAATTCTTCGAGTTGAATAGCACAAATGTGCGTGGTCAAATAACCATACAAGTTAGAAGGAGACAGATAGAAGGAGATCACACGTTAGAAATAGGGCATAGGGGTTGTCGAATAACAATAGGGCAGGTAATCTGAACACAGGCGGGTGGGGATGTGGTAAGATGATCTCTTTATTATTAATTTGTCAGTACGCTTCCTATCTTTGTTTACTGTGCATCTTTCTGTATTCAATTGACGTGGCTCTTGTTCTAACGATTTTTGGCTTGTATTTCTGGACTTGATTAAGTGATCTGTGAACTGAACTGACTTTTCTTTGACTCTGATTTTGTTGTTTTCAATTGGACTTTTTCCTTTTGGACTGTTTAGCGCTCATTATGCCGCTACCATACACGCCGTTGGAATATGCCAATATGCACCTCATTTATGGAGAATGTCGTTGCAATGCTAACGCTGCTAGCAGACTTTATCGAGAAAAGTACCCAAGTGCTCAGAGATATCCGGATTACCGAATATTTATTAACGTGCACCAAGCGTATGTGGAGGGTCGTTTACCATCTGCTAGGAGAAACGTTGGTAGACCTCAGTTGAAACAAGATGAAGAAGTTCTCAATGAGATACAACTACCTCCGTACGAGTCATAGAAGCAGCTACGGGAATCCTAGAAAGTTCTGTCCAATTTTAAAACGGCATGCTAATGGCGGACAATTTGAGCATTTATTGTAATTAATATTAATTTTTAACTTATTATAAATAATTGTTTTTTTTATAATTTTTTGTATCATTCAATTTTATTACACCAAAATATTAATTTTATTTTGTACAGTTAGTAAAGTTTATTAATATCCACACGGAATCCACGTTGCAGTGTCAATTACCTGCCAATCGAATGTACCTGCCCTATTGTTATTCGACAACCCCTATGCTCTATCTCTTTCTAACGTGTGATCTCCTTCTATCTTGTATCATGTGCCATTCAATTCGAAGAATTTGCAACAAAATACCAATTATTCTGGACTCAATAAACGCTATTAATATCAAAAACAACAACTTATGAATTTCGTGCCTGTTTAAAAATGGTTCACAACTTTTTTTTTGTGGCAAGTTCTTCTAACGTATTATACCATTTTGGAATCGTAATTAGCTGCGTCAATTTTTAAAAAAACTTGCCATTGTAGTGTCAGTACTATTTTTTTACACCACGATGAGTGAAAATAGACTGAAAGTAAAAAACTTGCAAAATTTTAGGGAAAATATCAACTTTGATTGTTTATTTCGTAAAAACTACAAAAATTGTGGGCATTTTAAGTGTTGTGGTAGATAGCAGTACTAATAAGGTTTTCAATACAAAAAACGAATCGGAAAGATTTGGAAAATTGTGGTAATTGTAGTTTAAAATACCTTAGGGGGTGTCAATTTTCAAAGGTTTTAATATTTTTTTCTATATCTCTAAAATAAATTAAGATTTTTTTTTTCTTAAATTTTTTAATGAGTAGTCATGAGTAGGCCTAACCTCTGGTGCCGGCTTATCGTTGAATTTTGGGACACGTTGTATACACTAAATTAACCAAAAAACCCTATTTACTTGTGACTTTCGTAAGTGTTACTTTGTACAATAAATAAACGAGATTTCATCTCATTTCATTTCATATTGCAACCCGTCTGGCCCGCGTCATATAGTAGGCTAAATTCCCTCCAAAATCTTTTGAAGAGACCTGTGCCCAGCAGTGGGACCTTTAGACATTCTCTGTGTGATGTAAAATAAAAATGTTTTACGTGGGTTGCCATTGGTTTCCAAACATTTTTTATTTTTTTAGGACATAATATAATATTTACGTAATGCTTTGAAAAATTTAGTTTATTTCAAATATTATTATAATACAGTTTCTTAACACACACCATCAGGCTAAAACTCATGTGAACGATATTATTAAATAGACTGTTATAATTAAAAACATCTGGAAATATTAGCTTAAATTGTTTGTTAATTATAGTTGTAAAATTTCAATTAGAAGTAAACATAAGTGTGTCACTAAATGGTCGGCATCTTTCAATAATTACGAGCCATCAACCTTATCATTGTTTGTAACTAAAGGCAGAATTGTACAATTAATTATAATTGGAATGTGGTTTTAATTCGCTTAATTATGTAAGCAATTAATCTATATTATAAAAATAAATTGTCATGTATGTGAGAGCATTATTTAAGAACGATATCACTGTTTTGACTAATTAATTTTTTGTTATATTCATAATTAATTATCAGCACAAAGGTTGCATGAAAGATTGTTTTTCAAATAATTTGTATTCGTGTGAAGTGGAATGGGTGGTTATATTTGTACTAGTGTAACAGTAATCCTTAGAGCTTTATGGGTGAAGAGAAATTTAGGTGTGCACTGGTCGCCTATCATCTCTTAGTTTGTCAATATGTTTTTTTTTATTTGGCTACTGATTCTGAACAAAGGTTTCGCATTAAGTAGGAATAAGACTGTATAAAAAAGTTTTCATAATATTTGACAAATCGCAACGAACTGACCTTCATTTAGGTACGTTTTCTTTAGCTAACACAGTTATTTGACAAATAGAAGTCAGTAAAACAGTATGTCCAATCTCTTGTTAGGTACTATAAAGTTCAACACTGAATAATGTGTTTTAGACGACGCCTTACTTTTTTGACCACGCCTGGACTAGGGAACAAATTTGCGGGCGGTGGGGGACTTTAAATAAACAAAATCGGACTCAAAGTACACCAATTCTCAAAACCAATATCTATGAATCACACAAAAAATTGTCCCATGTGCGAATTGAACCCAGTGATGTTAGTAGCGAGGCGACCATCTTAACCATTGTTACGTCATAGTGACAGTCGATATTGGCTGATACCTTTTTGCTGGTCGTGTCATAAGTATTGTTCAGATGGTATAAACAAATAAAATATTTGAAGAATAATTCCAATTACACAGCAATTTTAATTCATCATCATCACATCAGTCCAAAGACGTCCACTGTTGAACATAGGCCTCACCTAATTTCCACCACAGCGAGCGATTTTGTGCCGCTTGCAACAAACAACCACCCGCGACCTTACCCAGGTCGTCAGTTCTTTGAGTTATTATAAAATAAAATCTGTAATAATCAAACGAATTAAAAAAATATTTGTCAAACGCAAGTCACAAAATGAAAAAAAAGCGATGGTGGCTGAATGGATAAGAGACCGGCGTGATAAACACGCGGTCCGAGTTCGATTCCGACCAGCAGTACCAATGTGGATTTCACTTTGTGGAATTTATATGTACTAGTCATGTGACTTACCATCTGCTAACGGTGAAGGAAAACATCGTGAGGAAACCCACATACTCTAGAAGAAATTCTATGGGTATATTTTCTATGGGTATTTCTGATCCACCAACCCGCACTAGGCCAGCGTGTGTGGATTATGGCCGTCGTCGTCGCTTGCTGTTAAAAGTACAATAACATATTCATTTATGAGCTAAAATAATTAAAAATATTAGCTGAATTGTATAAATGCTAAACAAGTAATGGAAAAATTCAAACCGTCGTGGGTTTGAATTTTTTTTCACTTTGGACTTGAACAAAAATATTGAGTTTCTACTTTCATTACGATATTAACCTACCTGCAATGGAGGAATATCGTCCGTAGGTTTCTGTAACGAGCCACGGTGATAAGTAGAAAAACGTTGTCATGACGTCATCATGCTAACAGGTAATGGATAAATTCGATCTCAGGGACGTCCACCCGCGTAGCTCAGATGGAAGAGCACTGCATACGGAATGGCAGGGTCACGGGTTCAAGTCCCGTCGTGGGCTTGAATTTTTCCATTACTTGTTTAGCATTTATATTAAATGTTAAACCAAAGCGATGGAAATTGCTTAATATTTAATGTAAATTAGCTGAATTGGTCCAGCCGTTCTCGAGTCTTAGCAACACATTTCGTCAACCATTTTTATTTACGTAGAAGATACATTACGTACCGTTGATTACCCAGCTGGCTTCAGTTGTTTTTCAGTTCAGTTTCAGAACAGGTGCATTGTATTTGTTCTTTGACTTCCTGAGAATTAAAATGAGTGTTGATATAATGTTATATAGTGTTCTTACTTTGTCACCAGGCGGAGAATATGCTTATATCTCCTTGTAGAGACGGATTAAAAATACATAATGTCACTACCCCATTTCAACACATGGGTGTCGTAAAAGGCGACTAAGGGACTAACCTTATGCAGGCAAGAGATCTGCGAGAAAAGGAAAATTCGAAACAAAACTCTATACCTATTATAAACCAATCCGTCTCGCCGCAGCGTGGAATAGTAGGCTAATTTCTCTCCACAATGTTCGAAGGAGATCCGTGCTCAGCCGAAGGACGTTTATGGGGTATAATGATGATTATGATAAGTATACTAGCTTTGGCCCACGGCTCCGTGTATCCGTATGTCGGTAAAAAGTAGCCTATGTGCATTCCAGACAAAAATCTGTCTATGTGCTAAATTTCATATCAATCCTTACAGTCGTTTTGCCGCGACTGAGTAACAAAAACCCATCCACAAACTCTTCCAAACAAAAATTGTGTACCTTAACTTTAGCATTTATAATATTAATATAATAATTGCAATAGGACAGCTGCAGTGGACTGCAATAGGCTGAGATGATGATTTTGACAAAATAATAATAATAATATTCTACCACATTCACACAGCGCCATCTAGTCCCAAAGTAAGCAATTATATTTGCTTGTGTTATGGGTACTAAACAACTGATATACTACTTAAATACATATTTTGTTTGTAAATACATGTATATTATAGATAAATTACACCCAGACACAGAACAAACCTTTATGCTCATCACACAAAGATTTGTCCTGGGTGGGGATCGAACCCACGACCTCCGGCTTAGCAGTCAGGGTCACTAACCACTAGACCAACAGGCCAGTCTAATATGCTAATAAAATTCTTAGTATTATTATTGGCACTTATAAAATATGATCGTAGAGCCATTTAAGCTTTATTGGTCAATTGTCAGTCGCCATTAGCGTTATAATTGTTTGTATAAACCATAGCCGAAGTGAATATAGCGTACAAAATAATTTTGGAGTTTTTCAGTTGCTCGCTGTGATGGTAATTAGGTGAGATCTATTATATTCAGCAGTGGACGTCCTTGGGCTGATATGACACCAAATTTGAATGCTTTATTTACTAAATTTACGCAGTGATGTAAAAAATATATATTCTTTCTTTTTTATTAGTATGCATTTCACAAAATTTCACTCAGTTTCGAAGCCAAGAATTCATGTAATTTTTGTACTTAATAACTTACGTATTTTATATGGGAACCTGAAATTATAATTTTTATTTACAGGCAAAAATGACGATCAAGCTACAAAAGAACCGGGACCACGACGACAGCTCAAACAACAACGTATTGTCTATCACAAGAAATGGTCATGAAGACAGAGTATACACATATGGAGAAGCCATCAATTTAGCAGGTCAGTTGTAGCAAACAAATTTACAGCCCTTGATGTAAATTCACAGAGAGTGCCTTGAAAGTGAAATAAGAGTTTGACAGGATTAAGAAACTTCATATTGGTTGGCAATTGATCTTTCCTTCAAAGTAAAGTCAAAGTGCGGTCTATGAATCTGGGCCTAAAATTCAAAGTATAGTCTACATACATAGCGTCACGCCATTTTCCCCGATGGGGTATGCTAGGTAGTAGCTATGTTAGATCTCATGGAATATAGGGCGAGCCCATTAAAAAGAGTGGCGCAAGTTTCTTGCCAGTTCTTCTTATAGTCCACCTTGGCGGCGAACTGGTCGTAGCCAAATTAGCTGACACTGTTTTTCGAATAACCTGTTAAATTCTTAATTAGTGACTTTCATTACAGTTACTTTGTAACTGAAATGAATAAACGTGATTTCATTTAATTGCATGTCATTATACGGGCACTTTTTTATTCTAAACTTCTGTCTTCTAAACTTCATGATAGAGAAACCAAACCCATTTTTTACTCAGAGTGGTTGCGGTCAGAGATAGCTACTGGGTCAGGCTATTTAATATTAGTAATAATCCGTGTAGTGACGAATTAAAAATATATAATGTCACTACCACATTTCAACCCGTAAGTGTCGTAAAAGGCGACGAAGCTACGATTCAGACCAACCGACTCGCATCGGCCCGCGCCGGGCGGCATTTTACAATGCGTTAAAGAACATTGAAATGTATCAACAGTAATTACAGTTCATATTTGCATGCAACTTACGGTCGGAGCCGGTCGGCCGTCGCGACGCGTCGCGGGTTGCCGACGGAGGTAACTATGCGTAAGTTGCATGCAAATATGAACTGTAATTACTGTTGATACATTTCAATGTTCTTTAACGCATTGTAAAATGCCGCCCGGCGCGGGCCGATCCGAGCCGGTTGGTCTGAATCGTAGCTAAGTGTTACTCGCTTATGTAAACAAGAGCACGGCGAGAAAAAGAAAATTTGTAACAAACCCTATGCCAACTCGTCTGGTCAGCGTGGTATAGTAGACTAATTACCACATTTTTTGGTGAAGAGCCGTGCCCAGCAGTGGGACGTTTATGGGTTGACATGATGAATAAGCCAAATAGTTATTGGACTATATCCTAATACTGCTAAACCATGCAGCCTAGGTGTAGCCAGCAACTATATGTATTATTAACACTTAAGTCAATATTAATAACAAATGTGTTTCATTTGTTTAAATGAAAATTTACATAAACAAATACCTACTATTTAAATATGAAAATAACAAGGTCACACCTTTTTATAATTTGTATAAAATCTTATTAGGAAATTAAAAGATGTAATTGACATTAGAAAAGTTTGATTCCAATTTAATTCGATTTTATTATTATACTTAAATAGGAGGAAGTTCTCAATTCGGTTGTTTGTTTTTAAATTCAGGAAATGGCAGCTACAGCATCGGCCTCCTAGTAACCCTTAGTGTGTGTACCCTCGCGATGGGAGTAGATATGTTCGGGTTCTCCGTCGTGGTCACCGGCTGCAAGTGCGACTTCAACCTGGACATCAGTCAAACCAGCATTCTGCTGTCCATGCCTTTTGTGGGTAAGTTGTCTTTACTGGTGATTTTTCATTTCGCTACAATTTTACAGTTTTTCTTTTTGGAGTTACTTATACATTGGAACAAGAATATTTTTGTAACTGTGGGTGTAGGTATATACCTATATATTTGAATCGTGGAGAAAGTTTAAAGTAGGATGAATATGACATCATTTTGATGTTTTGGTTAAAATTTTCTGTAAAATACGTTCGTGCTAAACTAGTCTCACAAAAGAACATGACGTATTTTTCATTCTTAATTCTCCTTCTGCCCCTTCTTACTAATGACCTCATTCAAGTATCTATGCTCTACACATAACAGAAACCTTCGCTCAACAAATAATCTTCTTCTTGAGTGTCCTTCCCATTCCTCTGGATTTAATCATTCCTCTTTTGTAGTCCAAGATGTCAGGCTTGTAGTAGATACATTTTTAAAAAGAAGGTTTGTACTCTTCTCACGGATAAAACGTCGCAATTATCACGTCTTACACTATAATAGATATATTATATATTTAAAAAGGTATGTATTTATGTATATTATATATTTAGTTTTGTATATTGCATTTTATTTATGTATTTATAATTTGATGTACTGATATTTATGTTATTTTGTATTTTCCTCTTTTTATTTTTTTATTCTCCAATAAGTTGACCATTGTGCACCTACTTTGCTCTACTCTGCATCACCCAAGGTAGACTGGTAGAAAATGCCTACGACATTAAGTCCGCCCATGTACCAATGTGCATAAAGTTTAAATAAATAAAAAAAAAAAAAATAATTTCATGCATTCTGAATGTGTTTCATACCAAGCCAAAACCATTAATTGTTTATCTGTTTGTGTATGATAACTTTATGCTAATCACCCACGTGTTGACACAGGTTTTCTTTTTGTATTTAGAAAGTACATTTGAACAATTGATGAACAATGAATAAAACCGTTTTAGAACGAGACTAATTGAGAGAAGTCATGTGCCTGCTTAGGAAAGAATAAAAACATTAACAAATAACAATTAGAATATACAAGTAGTACAAGCTTTTACGGTTACAAACAAGTTAAGCAAATAAATATCCAATTAACAGCCTTTTACAATAGGCATAATATGAAAGTATGTCCGGTACTTATAACAAAAACAGACGTTTTAAATTTTGTAATAAATGAACTTCTAGATGTACCCCTACCTCCCCTTCCTTCTATTATTCTTTCAATTCATGTTTTAAGGAAGTGTAGAAGGAAGTGGAATTGGAAGTGTAGTCATCCGTGTAGTGACGGATTAAGAATACATAATGTCACTACCCCATCTCAACCCGTGGGTGTCGTAAAAGGCGACTAAGGGAGTAACCTTATGCTGACAAGAGCACTGCGAGAAAAGGAAAATTCGAAACAAACCCTATACCAACCCGTCTGGCCAGCGTGATATAGTAGGCTAAATTCCCTCCACATTCTTTGGAGGAGACCCGTGCCCAGCAGTGGGACGTTTATGGGTTGAGGAGATGTTTTAAGGAAGTAGTCGTGTTGTATCAAGTGACCGATTGATTTTCCCCTCCAAATTCTCCACTTTCTATTACCATTTCTTGCTCTTTATAAAGTTCAGACTCTAAATTAATCAGGCATGATTAATTTTATTTACACGACCACGTATATAAATAAATAAAATGAAGAATTAACATAATAATTTATAATATTTCGTTTTGCTTAGCGTAAAACTTGGGAACAGCTGGACCAATTCGGCTTAGGTACTATGTTTTGTAAAGATATTTATTATTATAAAAATGTTTATTGAAGTCCGAGGAAGGTTTTGGAAAGTTTGTGCTGAAAAGCGTAAATAAAAAGTTTATGTGGTGTTAAAAACCAAATTCCATGTGGACAGAGCCACAAGCACCAAACAGTTAATATTAAAACATTGTAAGACTTAACCGCCTACTAAATTTGAAACATTAAAACATTGAAAGTATTGCTATGTTTTTTTTTGTAGGTACTTTTTATAGTAACTAATAAAAGAGTTTGCGAATCCATTAAAAGACAAATATATATATTTTTTAAAACACTAGAAAAAAATATAACTTTGTTGTTTGCGATGTGTCTTGTGCGTGAGATAAAGATTATGATATGATTTGAAATTAGATTATCTAAACAGGTTTATGTTAGATTTAAATCTGTGATAACAAATGTGAAAGATTACGTATTTGATTACATTAAAATAAAAATGTATTTCGAAAAAAAAAAATTATTTTCTTCGCAGGTCCAATAGTGATGGCGTACCCATGGGGTTACATCTCAGACACGCAGGGTCGCAAGAAGAGTCTGCTGATAGCCATGTGGGTCAGCTTCGTGGTGTCTGCTGTCAGCGCCTTCTCCCCGAACTGGGTGTTCATGGCTGTGCTCAAGTTTATTAGTACGAGTTTGTAAGTACAATAACTAAAGCTTTTACCGACACGAACTACCTCCTCCCGTTTGCAAGCCCCTTTATTGTAAAGTTTTGTCAAAATCTATTTAATTAGTAAAAGCACCAAATATCTAAAATCAATGTAGTAGAATAGGATATCTCATTACGTCACTCGAAGGCGCTACTAAACTGTACTTCTTATATAGTAGTAATAGTACATCGCTGGCATGCCAGCATGAAAGTGCCGGCACGTCCGGAGAAGTATTACTTCACGCTTACAGAATATCTACGCCAAGTAGCACTATACATACTGTTGCGTTACTTCTTGGGTTCCAATTCCTTTACCCAGTCCCCTTCGTTTTTCTTTTCGTTCCTATTTCCCTTTTTCGTTTCGGCAGACAGTGGCTTTGTCGTATTTTCACAGAAGAACGCAGCCAATATAGCCATGGACGGCCACAGTAGTAGCTATGGACGGCCACGATAAGTGGTTACCACTTAACATCAGATGCAGGCGCGTCTGTTTCATCGGCAATAGAAAATAAATAATAAAACCTCTAACATTTCAGCTGCAGTTGCGCACAATCAGCGTCATACACCCTGCTGGGTGAGTCTTGTGCGGAACGGGTCAGAGACTCGTACATGCTGGTGATGACTAGCGTGCTTGACTTCAGTCTCGCTGCTTATGTTGGTAAGGTCTACTTATTCTTTTTTTTTTATGAGACAACGCTCTAATAATGAAAAGGCCTTATGTTGAGGGGGACTAAACATATAATTAACGGACCCCGAGTTCACCCGAACTCGAAAAAAATATCTATGAATCACACAAACATATTCTCATTTGGGAATCGAACCCACGTCACTCGGCACGACCGAGGGCAGTGGCGAGTCGACGTACTCGTATTTGAGTGTACAGGCATTCCACTTGTCATTCAACATTTTGATATCGTCAATAGTATAATTGTTGAAAATTAGGTCTATCTAGTACTACTAGATACTAGATAACTAATATAATACTTAAATGGCATTTTGGTCGTAATTACATACATATTATAGATATATTATTGAATTTGACTGGCCTGTTGGTCTAGTGGTTAGTGACCCTGACTGCTAAACCGGAGGTCGTAGGTTCGATCCCCACCCAGGACAAGTCTTTGTGTGATGAGCATAAAGGTTTGTTCTGTGTCTGGGTGTAATTTATCTATAATATGTATGTATTTAGAAAAAAAAATGTATTTAAGTAGTATATCAGTTGTTTAGTACCCATAACACAAGCAAATATAATTTCTTAATTTGGGACTAGATGGCGCTGTGTAAATGTGGTAGAATATTATATTATTATTATTATTACATTACACCAAGAACAGAACAAATAGTTGTACGAATGATTTGTCCAAGGTGGGAATCGAACTTATCGTTATATCCACTTTGTATTCCCGATCCTTATTCCCGACATAATTATATGATTAACTTAACTTCCTGATATCTTTCTGAATTTGAAACTTATTTTTACAGTGGTAGCGTACTTCATCCTAAACCTCGACTTCTCCTTCGACATGGGTGGTGGTATGGACTTCGCACCTTGGAGGCTGCTGGCACTGGCTCTGGCATTACCCCTAGGTATTGGAGCCATTAGCATCCAGTTTTTCTATGAAAGTCCAAAATTCTTGGTCAACGCAGAAAGAACTGAGGAAGCTTTGATTAATTTGAGGAATATTTGGAAGAGAAACAAAGGCAAAGGAGATAAATATCCGGTTAGTAATTTCGTATTTGATCTGTTATAAGATTGTTATTAGTTAAGTTTTTAACTAATATCAAATTAAATTTAGGCTGTGTTTCGCCCAGAGATGTGAGAGGATGTGTCCCATCCAATCCCAGAATCGCTTCATCTGAGCGATGCTTGGTTAATACAACGATTGTATTGGTTCTTAATAAACACATTCCTTACTACGTAAACCTCGAAACGCCGCTCCCTTTTATTTCTTTTTTCAGCTTCCCATTAAGAACTTTACTCGGTCTTAAAAAAAAATTAGCCGAATTGGCCCGTTCTCAAGTTTTGCGCTTAGCAACACATTCATGCTTTAATTTTCATTCATAGATACATTGATATACAAAAATTCGGAGATAACATTTGTGAATACCAGAGTCACGTGCCACGCCTCTATTGTTTATATGTAAAATCTCACGATTTTTGCATGATAAGAAAATTTCCTGTTTCGAAATTTTAAGCCTCAGAATAGTAAATTGTTCAAAACCAGATTATCTGGTTAGTTTTTACGTACTTATAGCGCGAAGATGAAAAGATGAATAAATATTCAGAAGCAGAATGCAAACACTAAATACATGTCTCGTAATTACTAAACCAGTCTAATATGTATAAGTTATATAATATAATTTACTTGTTTAGAACTATATATATCTATTTTGTTCCTCTAATATAACAAATATATGTATATTTACTGAATGAAATGATCATAACATCATTCCTATCTGCAATAATCACCCAATAGTTTCAACAAAATCTAATCCAAATTACATTCAGAATCTTCTAATGAGTAGACATTTCAGGTAAAGAAAATAGTCCTAAACGAGGAAGGTAATGAAAGGCGCAAGGATGCCTCCCTGCTGCAGTCCCTGTGGGAACAGCTTGTGCCCTTGTTCAGGCCCCCACTGGTCTACAAGAGTATGCAGCTTTACTTCTTCACTGCTATCATTTTTAGCACGTTAGTAATTTTACTCACTATTTTCTAGTACCTAACGTTATTGAATGCACTGTCAGCGTTTTTTAGTTGGGTTTAGTCTCACGTCTAATTTTTATCTTTCGTATCTAGTCATAAGGTTGAAACTTGTTCAGAACATGTTTCATCTTATAGCTCTTTGTCACAATTAGCGCAATATGTTTAACAGTTTTTACTTTATTTTGAATGAATAATTGATGGACGTAATTTGGTGGAGTTCCATTTTAGTTTAATAAATCTATTTTAGAGAAGAGACGCCTACCCTCAGACTACCAAGCAGCTGATTATCTAATAAAGAATAATAGGCTCTCTCTTATATTCTCCAAAAATATATACTTTTAATCACTTAGAACTTGGAAACCAGTCTGCTTACAATTATATTGATTCAATTGACTATAAATCCTTGCAATACAGTCTGGTTTACATTTTAATATATTAGTTTTAAGCATCCTGTCTGTGAACCATTTACTAATTCAATAATATCTTTATCAGAAACAACAGCTTCTTCATCTGGTTCCCATACTTGGTTGAGAAGTTCTCTGCCGGCATGAACACCTTCTCTGGAGACGAACAGGCCGGACTTTGTCACTTAATCGTTACTAATTATAATATCACTAAAAGTATAGATGTAAGTATACCATTTATATGGTTTATGTGCAATCAGACCTTGAATCTCGAAGATACAGGAATGAAAATCCTGTTACAGTCAATCTTTTCGAGGCAAAGTTTTTAACTATGAAAATTAACGACCCGAAACTGTAGGCTAAACATACACTTCTGCCTCTATGATAAACGTGTGACGTCATGTTATCTGACTTTTGTTTTCGAATGAATCAATTTTATACAACGAATTATTTGAAATTTTTATCCAAAGTATTGGGATTGTAGATCCGAAAGTTCATTTGAAACTTTATATTTTTTTTCATGGCAGGCCCATCATTTTTGAAATTTGTAACACATGTAATTATAAAACTAAAAATATTGATTGTTCACAGACATGCACATCCACGATGGAACTGAGCTTGGTCTGGTCAAGTCTAGCTCAAGGGACATCGTTCGTGATCATCATGCTAGTCATCACAAAGTTAGCCTATAGGAAGAAGGCTCTAATGATAGTCATTATGACGTCAGCAGGCCTTGCCTCCTTAGGAGCCGCTGTTATTAAGAATAACCTAATCAGTTTTATTATGTTCTTCGGGCTGTTAGCCAATGAGTTGGGAATTGGGATTATTTATACATATTTTGTTGATATGTATCCTACTTCGTATAGGTAAGTGGTTGTTTCTATCTCTTCTTTTCTTAGTCAAGCTCTTCATTGCTGAAAGTTGTGTTTAGCTCTGAGTGTTGATTACTCGGTGTATCAAACTCTCCTATTTGATTCTGTCCATTGACTAGATAGACTGCCTAATCAGCATCTATATAAAGTCAGATTTCTATAGTCCTGTGTAGAAACTTATTCTTTATTCTTTGGCTGCCATATTGTGAACATTTTAAATATGACTGTCTATTTTTAATGTTCCCTAGAATAATGTCTTCTATCATTTCATTTTCTTTCGGCTTCAATATAATCTAGGGTATAATTTATTAAATTAAAATGAACGGTCTCAGCAATAGCGGATTACAATTTGCTAACAAGCCAATGTGTACCCGGCTACTATTATAGGTTATACATTATATGTACTATCGAAAAAGTTCACGAATGACCACCTTAAGACTGCATTTTGTGTACAGTGACCGACGGCTACCTGCTGCGGTTAGCGGGTAGCTTGGTGTCATCCACCAATAGTATTACAGTAAAACACCTGGAGTTAAGTTCAACAAGTTTGAGCTTGTTAATCCGCAGTACTAAACATATTTGTTAGCTGTTTGCTTAGCAGTTTGGCTGAATAATACCTGTAATTTTTGTTAGTTTTTCTTTGGCAAAATAAATTTAAAAAAATTAACTTTTACAGGGGTATGGCGGCATGTATAGGCGTCATGGTGGCCCGAACCAGTGCATTAGGAGGCGTCAACATCCTGGGGGCCTTCATCATGACACATTGTAACTCCATGTTCTATATATGCAGTGGATTAATGTTATGTAAGTATTGATGTTTCGCTTTCTAGTATCATGATTATGACTGAGTGTCACCATGGCGTAACGGTTAAGATTCGATTCCTACACGAGACAATTTGTTTTACGTCTGGGTGGCCTTTGAGTCCGTCGTTCGTTTTACTTATACATCAGTTGGTACTTTTACGTTTTTAACTGCTTTTTTTATCGTACGTACCTTCCTCGGCTTGAATGAATATTTACAACATTCAACAACATTTCTTCCTTCTTTCTGCATCTTCATCATTACGCCGCCGTCTAATATGTTAAAAATGTGGCTTAAAAATAGATGTTGTGACACGAATAGAGAAAGGAATGTTAAGCTGGTTTGGACATGTCGAGAGAATGAATGAAGGAAGAGTGACAAAACAAATATATGAAGCGAATGTGAAAGGAAACGTTGGAAGGGGAAGACCTAGAAGAACGTACCATGACCAAATAGGTGACGTTCTAAAGAAGAGACAAATCAGGAGTACCCTTAACCGGCGAGAATGCATGAAAAGACTGATGAATGTTGAAGAAGCCAAAAATGTATGTCAGAATCGTAGCAAGTGGAAGGAAATGGTCTCTGCCTACCCCTCTGCTGGGAAAGTGGCGTGATCTATATGTATGTATGTCTAATATGTTTTATTTATTTGTTACAGTGGCCGGAGCAATCGCGTTTCTATTACCACCAGACGTCAGAAAAAAATAGTAACAATACCACAGAAACAAAATGATCAGCCGCCCGTTATAGTAAATATAAGTTTATAAAAATAAATTCTAAATTATTTTGTTTTTGTTTTCATTGGTAACGATAATAAGGATAAACCATTTGCCCACAAGAGTCCAGCCAGAGAGTTGTTAGACCACCACGGCTGCTGGATTAGATATGACTTTCAAAACATTCTTCTGACTATCCTAATCAGTTTTGACTACGACTAAAAAGACTACCACATCATCATTAGCAATTCATTTATGTTCCACTACGAGCCAACAGGTAAATAAATAAAATCTCAATATCCCAAAGTCACCGAAAGATCTGTAGATCAAAACACCGAGACTAATCCAACATTGTGATTCTAATTTATTTTGGCACAAACTTCGCAAGTACCATTAAAGTCCGTACATCTTGTTGTATAGAATTTTGACGCCACACATTACAATTAAAACAAACAATTGTTAAAATTTTACACAAAAATATCACACTTAAACCTTGGCTATAGTAATTATCTTCGGCTTCTTTAAATGAGAGTACTAGGCCTCACGTGTAAGTAATGATTGCTAAGAAACCATTAAAATTTTACGTTTTTAAAAGACAGGTAATGATTAGTTTAATTAGTATCGTATTAGTTTAAAAATTACCAACTTAGCTCAAAGCATACTTAACCTTACTTAGTGATGTGGTTTGCCAATGGGGACTGAAGGACATCACACTCAGAACTGATAATAATAACACCTGCCATGGGCAGGGTGTTTGTCCTCACACCTTTGTTAATTAATATTTATTTTTATAATTAATTATTGTAAAGTGGTGTACAGTAAGCCATCGGCTGTTAACATGGCTCATGCGGTTTCAGAGGAATTTTCTACAGAAAACTTTACTGTTTGGTGTTCGAAAAAGGAAGTCAACAGTTTTTTGAAAGAGTCGACAAAGAGTAAAGTGGTGACAGATGCAGTAGGAGACGAGCCCCCACTAGTTGTATAGACAAATTAAAAAAGGTGTGGCAAGTCAATAGATGCATTCTGCCTAAAATAGGGGATTTATTTTAGTTTGATAATTCTTGAGAGACCTATAAACAGCAGTGCAGATGTACAGGCTGATAATAATGACGACTGAGATTTATACTGTGACTGAGTACATATAGAAATATATCCTATACGTTACAGTAACCGATAAATCATCATCATAATCTTTATTGCTTTAAATAGGGTACATATAGGTGTTACATTAAAGGTAAGAATATTAGCTCTAGCCCATTCAGCCATCTTAGATAGCATGCAAATATAATAAAATAAAATAAAATTTAAACTAAATAAGAATTAAATTGGATTAAATTGAATTAATTTGAATTGAATTAAATTAAATTATCAATAATGTTATTTGCTACATTTAACATATTAAATTCATACATTTAATTCCAATTTCATCTTCAGGTACATTTCAAAATAAATAAAGGGATATTGAGCTTCCGTTTAATGACGTATTTTCCGCGTAATATTTTTAATCAAGGTACTGTAAGGTTTTTTTTAAAGGTAGCTAGTATTGTAACTACTTTTTTGTTGCATCATCTAGTAGATAAGTAATGTCCATGATGTTGATGATCAATTGCAGCATTAAAGGAAAACTATTTATTTTCTATTAATAAATATGACAGCCGAAGAAACAATTATCCACTTGCAAACTTTGCAAAAAATGATGCAATAAAGGTTATATAGATAAAAGCAGATTGCCTGTACCTACGTACCAAATTTAACAAGTGGATAATTGTTTATTTATATACATTTATGTACACTAGTATTACAAAGAAGAAAGATTGGCCTGTCTATAACGAATAGACTCACAAACTACTGGACCGATTGCAAAAGTTCGTTCACCAGGAGAATGCTACGTTATTACTGAGTGATACAGGCTACTTTTTACCGATATACCACGTGAGTGAAGCCTAGGGCTGAAGCTACACAATAAAATGTTCTAGGAAAACAATCTTTAAACAGAATTGTTTTTTTAAGTTTATTTGCATAAATGTATCTGGAAACCTGAATTTACACAAAATAAAATCTGTTCCATCGCATCTCGTATGACAAAATCATTGCCATTTCACAAACGAACACGTCACACCGGATAATTTTTTTTTACCACTGATTTGTTTTCAACAAAGTTATGTTTATTGATAATATAATTTATTGATCTGGTGACCCCGTAAGATGAGGCTAACAATACTGTTTTCTTAAGTAGGCGAGATAAGTAGTTTTTTATACCTTGATGTTTGAAGACAATTGTAGTGGCTAGGCTATGACACGCTTGATAACGACATGACCTTCTAAGCTAAACATCGAGTAAAGATCAGTCGACCGTCTGTTGTGAATATAAACAGACATACCACACAAAATAATGTATTAAATAATCGTAAAATAAAATAACTAAATGAATAAAATAATGACTGCAAAGTGTAGAAATATAAATAAATTCATTTTATAAGAAGAAATTTAATATTAAATTTAAAATAAATAATAAATGTTGTAAATATTTTTGCGAATAAGTTATTAAATAAGCTAAACAGTATTATAATTAAGTAAATTGTTTATAATTAAAGTGTAATTTCGATAGTGTACCGTGAACATTCTAAAATAAAATGAAAGCGTAAAAGTTAATTAATATTAACATAACATTTTTAAATAAATGATAATTTATTTTAAATAATAATGTCATTAAAAGATCAAATGAAGGATGTCATTAAGGAGTTAGGGGAATTTGAAATGAGTGCCTCGGGATCTGATGAGAAGACAACTTATAGCTATGAAGAGGCATTAGAAATCAGTGGTGAGTAATTTTTTCTACTGCACTGCTAGTTGCGACTGGATCCTTAGGGCTTATTACTTAGTCAGCTTCCAACTTTAGTAATATGAAGAAGATCTATAACGGCTTTAACTTTTTTTTTGGGATGTAGGTTCATGGACTGGTATGATGATGATAACGGCTTAACTATGGCCCGTATGCTGTGTTGCAATTATTTTAAAAACACCAGTACCTACTTTGTAAATCGAATTTTTATCTCGTTAACTTCAACTAGTTAGAAATAAAGATTATCGCCTGGCCTTGAGTTAATTACAGAAGTGAACTTAGAAAATGGTAATGTTGTTAAATTTTTATATCTTCTCTGAGGTCGCAATGAGTATTTGAATAATGTGAGGGACTTTACCTGAGTATACTTGTTTGTCTTTATAGCTTCATAGCGGTCGGAAGGTAATTGCACCTGAAAAGGAAAAACCGGTATTAGTACTGATGATTACCGGTTACTAGTACAATGTAATTATGTACATTACACATCACATGATATTACCGATGGGGTAAGCAGGTGTATCAGATCATGTACATGTCTACAACAGGGTCTCCAGGCAATGTGTTTTAAAGAATAAAACCGCAGTTGATGCAAGAAAATGAAAAAATTAAGGACAGAGTGCTATGGTGCGTGTTAGGAGAGGCCTACGTCCAGCAGTGGACTGCAATAGGCAGTAATGATGCAAGAAGTATAATTTGTGTTAGTGTTATATCTTTTTTTAGTTTTATAGTAGTTTTTCTTTTAAATTCTTTTAAACTTACTCTTAACAAATGTAGTATGTTAATTGATTTAGGCGGTGGCAAATTATAGATGCCTTGTGAGAAAACCAACAGAAAAACTAGTTCTCAGCTACAAACGCCACCTGTAGAATGTATTACACATGACACCTTTATTTCGGTCGCTATGTGGTTTCATATCAAATCGTCAGAGTCGAGCCTAGTGTCCTTATACGGGCACATTTTTGGATTTAGAGCTGATACTGAATATCAAGACAGAAAAAATCAATAGTACCGCTTTTTCTCGAATCGAGGTTCAAACCCGGGACTTTTTACACAGCAGCCGTATACACTGCCACTGCTGTGAGTAAGCTCTGACTGTCTTCAACAAGACCTAGAATTCTAGATACTGATTATCAACCGCACAAACAGTAACCAGCCGGAAGTGACCAAAATTGCGAACTGTGATGTGGTCCAATCCTTATTATATTATGAAACTTGAATCTTAATATCGAATAATTAATCGCCGATGAGATAAGCTGAGTTATGGCAATAATAAAATCGGCTATTGATAAATGGAAAAACACTAATTTCACCAAGTCCACAAAGACCAAGCTCGTCTGAACTATTATTTCCCCAAATTTGTGTGCAACAGAAATGTCCGTGAGAGGAAAGAGAACAATAGACGTTTTAGAGATTTGACACTGAAGTAAAATTAATACATAATACTCCAAGAACTCAGTATCGACTTTTTTTGACTGTCACCGTGGCGCAGTGGTTAAGGTGGTCGCCTCGCCACTACATCGCCGTGCTGGGTGACGTGGGTTCGATTCCCACACGAGACAAATATTTGTGTGATTCATAGATATTTGTTTCTAGTCTGGGTGTATTTTGTGTCCGTTAGTTTCATGTTTGTAAAGCTCCCCGCGACACAGGGCTTGTTCCCTAGTGCGGGCGTTGTCTTTTTTAATAGATTTAATAGATCAAGCAGCGTCTACTTGCAACAGTACAACTTCCACACTGACCTTCTTCGAACGTGCCTACAAGCGTGACAAGCAGTCTATTTCTTTTTTATATTTTTCTCGCATTCCATACAGAAGATACTTTTAGTGCATTGACTGATAACGTAATTTTGACAGACATAATCTTCTCAATATCTGAATTTGTCAATCAACTTAAAAAATGTCTGTGTTTTGTTTCCGATCTAATCCATAATTTGAGTGCTATTATATTGTATATAGTCACTATTTTATACAGAAGAATAGCAACGTCGCAATTTCGTGTCATATTTTTAATATTTAATCGGAACTATTTTTTTCTTCGCTTTCGGTTTAAAGAATTTATTTATCTTATAAAAACTACACAAGTTCACTTATAATAAGATAAAATTACAATTTTCTCTTAAATTATCCACTGGTACTTAAACAAATACAATAATAATTTAATTCATTAAAACATTGACTCCAATAAATAAATTAATTAACTAATTAATATTTCATTCTATAAATTATTATAATACAATTTTTAAGCATTATCATCATTATATCATCATCATCATTTAATAGCTTCAATAAAAAAAAAAAAAAAAAACAAATATAATAACAATAAAATCAACACATCAATCCAAGACAACTTTGCTCCCGCCGTTCTTTATTTGGGCACTGCTCAGCTCCTATTCGCTGTAACGTAATATTAATAACCCTCCTTAATAAATGGGCTATCCAACTTTAAAAGATTTTTTCAAATCGGACCAGTAGCTTCTGAGATCCTACCGTTTAACCAAACAAATTCTTTAGCTTTATAATATTATAGTAAATTATATTATCTACTGAAAGCCTAAGATTGTGCATAACCAGTAAGATCTGGTATTCTTTATATAAAAGATACGAATAATCTCAAGTGTTTATAATACGTCAATATTGTGATATTGTTCGTCATCTTTCTGCGAGAGTGACATAGAAATCACTTATCATAAGTTCTACATCTTTTAGTCAAGACAATCTGATTATTGTGAAGGATCTACAACAAAAAACTATGTCAATAGTTGGATGAGATAAATTTATTGATGATCATCATCATCAATAAACTACAATAACAGTCCCCTAGCCTTTCCAAAGGTCCTGCTTTTTATACCTCCGAATGCTTCAAACAGCTTGATATATAAAAATAATTATGGCAAGATCTACTGATCTCATCTGAAGCCCCTGTTCACTACCTACTCCGATCAAATAGGGGGAGGTGGGAAAGCCAAATAAAGAATTCTCAAAATTCGATCAAGTATGATGAATGTAGAGGATACGAAACAGCCCCCTGATTCTGACTCGTCGGATTGCTCCCGGATCGTAAACTTTTCGAATCTTAGTGCGACGTATTTTTACGGCTTAAGTTATTTAATGTGATAAAATTGTTTACCGTATAGAAAATTAAATAATATTTTTTCTAATATTTTGAATATTTAATTTTGATTAGACCGGAGTATTGACGTTCTGTGTTCTCTTCTTACCCTAGGTGACAGACGTGATAATAATATGACGTTAACTCTGATTATAAATAAGCAACATTATTAACTTTAAAACAAATCTTAATCTAAAATAATAGTTTTAATAAAAACTAAATAAAATTGCTCTAGTTTTCTGAAAAAATCCAAAAAGGGGCTGCTCATAATTAAGCTGTTCAAATTATAATCAATTTAATAAAAGTTAGATATTTTATTTTATTTATAAACTATTTACTTACATATCTACAACTTCTATTTACAATACTATAAATAAATAACAATACAAATGGTAATGTGGGCACAAATAGATTAATAATAAAATAGTTTTTTATTTTATTGTCATCAGTGCTTCATGAGTTTACAAAGTTTCAATTTAATAAGACTATTTGAAGACGCTGAAACACACGCTGATAGATTTCGTTACTATATACAGTCGAAGCTGAAAAAAGCATGTAAGTCATAATAAATTTGAATGAAAAGAATGTATTTTTATGATCCCGCTCTCGCGTCACGTGACTCACGTGGTGTTTATTTTGTAACCGTGTCAAATGGAAATCGAATACATTGTAATACATTGTCTGTTTTAACTTAATATTCCTTTTTTGGTAACGTTTTTGCATAACATCAGTGGAGTCACCTTCTTATTACATTCTTTTTATTGGCCAATAAGTAATAATATAATTTATTTATACTAAATTTTGGTAATCCTACATTTTGTAAAAATGACACGCTCTACACACAAAGGTTGCGTTTCCACCAGAAATGTGTGAGGATGCGTGAATTTTTTTTAATCATAGTAACCTTAAAATAGAAAAAAGCAGTAGTAGATTTCTTTGCTACACTTGATCTATTATAATATAATGACTCTCTTTACAATTTAGCATAATAGAATAACAAAAGTAAAATAAGTAGGCTTTAAATATGGAAAACTAGTATCGCGCCTGGCCTCGAAAATTCATGTTTGTCAAACCCCACGTGTGCGTCGACCATAAACAAAAGTCGTTTTTAAACAAACAATGGAAACGTAATAGTGCTTTTTTATTTTGGTTGCGTTACGTCAGTCACGTTCGTTAGGAGAACTACATAGCATTATAGTTTTTTGTAGTAGGTATTTAGTTTTTGTCAATATTAAAGAAAAAAATCTTTAGGTATATATTTAAAATGGGAAATTATGTTTGTGGACTGTCTCCGTGATTCGATGGACGCACAAAACAGAGATAAAATTGTTTTGTGGGTGTGTACGACTGCTGGACCAGGGACCCAGGTTCGATCCCCGTGTCAGATTTAAATAATTGTATTTATCTGTCTTCAAATTAAAAATGTGACATAATAATGTAAGGGAAATCTAAGAATGAATTTATGGAAATTTATTATCACTTAGACAAAAAGTTGATGCCGAATTTCACGCAGGCGAAACCGTAGATAACAGGTAGTCTCTCAATTTTTTGTCTAGCCTAAGACGCAAAACATACTCCACTCACTATAATAAATTAAGAGCTGTCATCCTTAGAGCACGTTTTTAGTATAATAATAATATATGCTACATACTAATTCAAATTAAGTTTACGACATTGTTAAGTCATAGTCACGTGCTGCTACTATGTTTCACAGATTAAAAGAATGTGTTACATATAATAAAAAAATAATAATAAGACGAAAGTTACGGTGTTTAAAAGAGAAGAAATTATGACAGAAGTTTGTGTGCGGATAGGAAGTGAGATATTAGAGCAAGTGAAGGATTTTATAAATTTGGGGACTTTGTTTACAAGAGATGGGAAGTGTGATAGTGATATTGAAAGGAGAGCGAATGCTGCTAATATGGTGAATGGAGCGCTGCACGCCTTTATGAACAGCCAGAAGATCTCGCAGAAGGCTCGCCTGGCGGTTCAAAAGGGGGTGTTGGTACCAACACTGATGTACGGAAGTGAAAACTGGGTATGGCAGAAGATGCATGAAAGTAGAATAAATGCTGTGGAAATGAGAGCTTTGAGAAGTATGATTGGGGTAAATTTGAGTGATATAATAAGAAATAGTGTAATAAGGGAACGTTGTGGCTTAAAAATAGATGTTGTAACTCGAATAGAGAAAAGAATGTTAAGCTGGTTTGGACATGTCGAGAGAATGAATGAAGGAAGAGTGACAAAACAAATATATGAGGCGAATGTGAAAGGAAACGTTGGAAGGGGTAGACCTAGAAGAACGTACCATGACCAAATAGGTGACGTTCTAAAGAAGGGACAGATCGGGAGTACCCTCAACCGGTGAGAATGCATGAAAAGACTGATGAATGTTGAAGAACCCAAAGAAATGTCAGAATCGTAGCAAGTGGAAGGAAATGGTCTCTGCCTACCCCTCTGTTGGGAAAGAGGAGTGATCTATATGTATGTATGTAATAGCAAGCAACCCATAATACTCCACTTCAAAGATTCCCTCTATCTAAAATACCATAAAAATTGAAGTGTGATTTCAAAAGCAAATAAATATGCTCTATAAAATTATGGCCTATAAATTATGTAGATGATAAAAGATGACGATCGAAACAAAAATGAAAAGAAATTTTACTTTAAATTTTATTAGTTTACAACAATGCCTGGTCAGACGGATTGGCCCGGGTCTCCTTCAAAATATTTGGAGGAGATCCGTGCCCAACAGTGGGACTTGTTACCAGTTTATTTGTTGAAATGATGACAACAATTATCATACAATTGTTGGGCACTAAGGACGACTTTAACGTGGTACAAACTACTTTAACATTCCTTAAATTTCGCAAAACTCACCTTATGGGTACAGCTGCTATTTATTCAGTTTGGCAGCAAGTATTCCGCGTAAATGTATGTAATTATGATTATAAATAGTTTTGAATCAAAATGTTGTCTTTAGTTTTGTTTAAACAGCTGGCTATACAATTAATTGACGCAAATTTAAAATAAAGCCTACACACTAAAAAAAATTCGGCATCGTACTATCTGATACCCTGAGCTACGCTCTCGAGGGCTTCTCAGATCCATGTCATGTGAACTTCAGACTAATGAACACCGTCTTGCTTCCATTCGCGGAGCAGTGTACGTACTTAGATGCATCCCCTATCAAAAATATTTCTTCATTATTATCATCATTTCAACCTATAAACGTCCTACTGCTGGGCACGGGTCGCCTTCAAAGATTATGGAGGGAATTTAGGAAGGTTACTTGCCCCTACCTATCTTGGCGACTTAACAACACACGTTACGTCATTGTAAAAGTTAAATTGTTTATATTTAATTTTCAGGCCATGGCAAATATAACTACGGTATGCTGTTCACCTGCTTCGTGATAATCATCGCCATGGGCATCGATATCTTCGGGCTGGGCATTATCGTGACCGCGGCCACTTGTGACCTCAATATGACCCTCAGTCAGATTGGAATATTGTCCTCAATGCCTTTTGCCGGTAGGTATATCTTTTGTTTCCTGATAATTGTGTGATATTTACTTTTAAACTTTCGCGTTGCATGATAATAAGTATTTATTGATTTTAAAGTGTAATAAACACACAGAGTCAATAGTAGACACTGGTCTTGTTAAGGAAATATCTTATTATACTACATATAAATGGTATAATTTCTAAGAGAGATTAGCAAATTGGGTGAACGATTAGTTAGTTATATTAGTGCGAGTTGAACTCGGTTCGAAAGGAGGATTTTTTGTTTGATATTAAAGTATTCATTGTGCAGAAGTATGACAAATATTTATTTTTATCTTCCATATATTTAATTATATTCTAAGAACAAACTTAGAATATTATATTTGACATGGCAGTTTTTCCACGCATTCAAGCAGAAAATTTCAAACCGTAGTCGCAATTAAGACGATATACAAGATACCTAACAATAATTTTTTTCAGGCATCATTTACCCATAATCACTGAATCACTGTATAATAAAATAAAATTGGAATAATTAGTAAAATTAAATGCTAAAGAGCATTTTAAGATATTGGAGAATAATAAATACTAATATTCTCTCCATTTGATTCCAGGTATTATATTGATGTCGTATCCATGGGGCTATCTATCAGACACCAGGGGCAGAAGGTTGGTGCTCATGTACGCCATGTGTGGCAGCTTCATCAGTGCGGCTCTCAGCAGCCTCGCGCCTACCTGGCAGATATTAGCAGCTTTGAGGTTCATTAGTTCAGCTATGTAAGTATTGAAGCCTTTTTTATAAACATTTAAGAGCAGTTTTTATACAAAACGGGTCATATTAAAACTACCAAATATCAGCGCAGTTTCCAGTAACGAGACTAATTTACTGATGGTAAAATAACTAATGGCAATTAAATCTATATTACACACAAAAATTTGTTTCTACTTATGTCCGTTTTAAACTTTGAACTATCCAATCGATGTGACCCAAAACGGGTTTCATTACAAACTACAAAGGCAATAATGCGAAGATGATTTTAGACAAAAAACGCACATTCGGTAACGGTCACGGAAATCGAATACAATGCGGGCGCAATCGTTGGCAACAGAGCCGACAATTGTGTTAAAACCGAAAACATTTAGGTGCTCTTAACAATATTGTAGGCGTTAACAGCAATACTCCCAGAGTTCTTCGCTATAAACGAAACATATAGAACAAATCCCTCTTTCATCAACAAGAATACAAAGTTTACTTACTATACCAGCCAATTTTTTGAGGTCTTACGGTACTTGAGCAGCGATGTGACTAATGATAATGGTTGACAAGCAACATCCACGATTTATCGCAAGTTTGCTATGATACATGGCGATTTGCGACAAAAAGAGCGAGGAAAATCGATATTTTGTTACTTTGAGGTGACGCCAATTAATACTTTAGTCTACTTTTGCAGGTCAAGTGCAGCTGAATCAGCAACTTATGCGTTATTAGGTGAATGTTGTATCTCCAAAGTCCGCGCGAAATACATGCTGCTCATCACCAGCGCGTTGATGCTAACGCCTACACTCTACTACAGTAAGTTGTTGCAATTTATTACAAAGTTGCAGACTAACTGCCAAGTGTATTGCTGTCAATGTTAAAATATTTGGTATATATATAATTATGTAAAGAGCTCAAAAGTACAATTAGTATTTATACTAATACAAAATCTAGAAAAACTATAAAATTATCTTAAATTTGGTATTATCTTCCTATCGTATTTATCTACCTGAAAGTTTTTCTAATGAAATAATAACAAAAACACAAATAGAAAATGTTTTCAGCGTGATTTGTAAATAAAAGGCCAAACCAATAAATACTTAAGGAATCAAAGACTCAACATCCTTGACTATCCAACAAAGTTTATAAGTATACTTATTTCCTTTTCTTCTCAGAATATTTGTGTTCACGATACCTTGATATAGCAACTTATTTAAAGTAATTTTATTGATGTAATTAATACAAAATAATTCACTATTTATTTTCCAGTAACCGGTTACCTCATCATGAAGTTAGACTTCACTGTCTACCTCCTCGGTATAGTGTACCGGCCTTGGCGTCTGCTGACCCTCCTAATGGCTCTCCCCTTGGGCATCGCTTCGTTGTGTCTGTGGTACTTCAGTGAGAGCCCCAAGTTCCTCGCTAATGTCGGAAGGGGAGATGATGCTGTGTTGGTCCTCAAGAGAATGTATGTTGCGAATGGTCATGATGAGACCAAATTCCCTGTAAGTATATTTGATGTTGTTTTATCCTATCCTTCTGACTTTTCATTTTATTTCTTGGTCAATTATATGATGATTAATATTCTGATATGATGATTATATATACAATAATGTTTTCAATCATTTATTTTTCTTACACATAAGTTATAGGTAATGTTTACACAAAAAATACAAATATCACTAAAAATAATAAGTTATAATAATATATGTACAGCAAAGGTATCCAGCTCAGTATACGCACAGCTCTCCTTCAAAGAATATGGAGGGAATTTAGCATACTATACCACGCTGGCCTCACCCTATATCATTATATTTGATTAAAATTTTTCTTTTAATTTGATTTTATTTTACACCACAGGTAAAGCAAGTCTTCCTGGAAGACGGTAACAAGGAGGCTGTGGGCGACTTCTCGTTCCGTTCGTTGTGGATCCAGATCGCGCCGCTGTTCAAGCCACCTCTTCTGCTTACCACCTTCCTGCTCTATTACCTCACTTTCGTCACCTACATTGCGTAAGTATTTCCGCTTTTCAATTGGATGAAATTAGACCGTAATTTATTATCAGCATCATCATCATGTTAAATCATAAACGTCCCACTGCTGGGCATGGGTCTCCTCCAAAGAATGTGGAAGGAATTTAGCCTACTGTACCACGCTGGCCAGACGGGTTGTTATAGGGTTTCTTTCGAATTGTCCTTTTCTCACAGTGTTCTTGTCTGCTTAAGGTTATTCCATTAGTCGCCTTTTACGACACCTACGGGTTCAAATTGGGGTAGTGATATGTATAGACTGGCCTGTTGGTCTAGTGGTTGGTGACCCTGACTGCTAAGCCGGAGGTCGTGGGTTCGATCCCCACCCAGGACAAATCTTTGTGTGCTAAGCATAAAGGTTTGTTCTGTGTCTGGGTGTAATTTATCTATAATATGTATATATTTACAAAAAAAAAAGTATTTAAGTAGTATATCAGTATCAGTTGTTTAGTACCCATAACACAAGCAAATATAATTGCTTAATTTGGGACTAGATGGCGCTGTGTGAATGTGGTAGAATATTATTATTATTATTCGTAATCTGTCACTACACGGATTTCATGTGTAACCTTTTAAAATAAATATTTGTCTTTATCTATAATATAGTTGGTACCAAGAGATGATGCCGCATACCATACTGTTTGATGTAAATCAACATAATGTTTGACATATATAGGTACTTTTTTAATAAATTATTATTTTGACTGTGTTTTGAAATAGATTTTTGCACCTATTGTATTGTTTACAACTTTGTATTACGTTTTATTTTGTGAACACTCAACAGTAACAACAGTTTCGCGATAATACTACCAACGATATTCAACATCTTCTTCACATCGTACGCGACGAGTGTCTCCGGGGCTTCCTTCTGTGATCTCTTCCAACTCACAAACACAACTTCCAGCACTGAAGTTTTGGTTCAAGAAAAGCAGGTGAGCATTATTTCCTTAAGGGGATTTATACGGAGGAATTTAGTGTCATATTCCGTGGTTTTCGATTTATATTTTTTAAACGGAGCTATTTTTTTTTAGAGAATATAGAATAGAATATTAAAAAATAGAAATAATAGAATTTTGCAATCTATACATATTTTTATTAAAATTATTTAGAAAAAAAAGGTTCATGCTAGTACGAGCTTGTTCTAGCATGTTTTAGCAAATTAATCTGATTCTCATTTTGATCCTGATTAGCTTCTGCCCGCGGCTTTTGCCATGTGGTTTGTAAACAAAAAGTAACTTAGGTACGAGTATATCCTCTTCTAACATTTGGAAGGATTAAAAGCTTCAATAATAATATAATTGTTGCAGGATATGTCCAGTACATGTAAGAATGGTATAGAAGACAACACGATATGGGCCGGCTGTGCTCATGGACTGTCTTTCTTCGTTCTGAACGCGCTCATCTCACAGTGTGCTGGTAAAAGAAAGGTATAAACTAAGCGACCAATATACGTGTAAAATAAACTTTATAACATATTTGCTCGTAAAGGGTCTCTTATTTCACCAATTTCAGTGTCGTAATGTATCTCATTACGCACTAGTGCGGTAATGTAAAGTAAAATGCACGGCTTCTCACGATCACAGACTAGTAATCAAGATGCTCCGTCTAAAACGAACGGTATTTTTTAAAATCTTAGCAAAGAGTTTTTATGTCAGAAAAGTGGTCAACATTTTATGAATAAAATTAACTTTGGGAGATAAAATATATAAATTTATAAAATAAACATTTAATTCTCTAACTTCATTAATTTAGACCATAAATTACAACCATTTATCTGTAATAAAATACAAAAATATTAATTTACTTTATTAGTAATACTGGCTGTTTTTGTGCCTTTGCCTTAAAAACCTGTGACAAGTAAAAATTATTCCGCGCGCTTTTTCTTTTCGCTGTACTTGTTTTTTTCTAAGAAAGTCCGAGTTTTGTTCATTTCCTCTCAAATATGTTATAAAACGTCGTATGACATACGTGCGCTTTGATAATTACAGCCTCTGCTTTCTTGTAGCAATATCGCCTCGGCTGTAATTATCAATTTACCGCACTTATATCATAATGTACTATTATTCTCACACTATTATATACCATAATAACTTTTCTCCTATACTATTGTGGAGGGAATTTAGCCGACTATACCACACTATCCAGACGGGTTGGTATAGGGTTTTGTTTCGAATTTTCTTGCTCTTGTCTGCTTAAGGTTATTCCCGTAGTCACCTTTTACGACACCCACGGGTTGAAATGGGGTAGTGACATTACGTATTCTTAATCCGCCACTACACGGAAAACATACTAATGCCTACATCAAAATAGTTTTCTCTGACATTCTAATCCCCGGTTCTTATTTTCAGATCATGACTATAACAATCCTGGTGATAGCTGCCGCAGCAGCCATTGGCATCGACAGCACCGGGGAGGCTATCTCGGGCCTCATTCTCTTCTACGTCTTCCTCACCACTGCCATGGTGTTCGGAGTCATCTCCTCCTACTTCGTGGATCTCTATCCAACCTCTTATAGGTAACATTACTTATAGATAGAAGAAAAATGTAGTTAATACAGTAAGGATGCAATTTGTTTGTACGGTTCTACGTATTCAAGGTAGGCAGCGGCTTGGCTGTGCCCCTAGCATTGCCAATGTCCATGAGCGGCGGTAACCACTTACCATCAGGTGGGCCGTCTGCTCGTCTGCCACTTTAGGCAATAAAAATAAAATAAAAAAACGGTTAACACTTTGAACGCCAAGCTTCCAGACATAAAGGAAAATCTATTGTTTAGGGGACACCGCTGACCTCCATGGCACTCAAAGACTAAAAATCCTGTTTTAAGCAAAACAAACGTCTTTTATCTATACATCTATACAAATAAATAAAATTGGAGTGTCTGTTTGTAATATTAAAATAACCACTTTTTACTAAGTACATGCATATTTAATGAATATACCTACGGTACATATATCAAAACAAATTTATTTTTAATTTTTGTCTGTCTGTTTGTGCCAGCTAAGTGACGTGTCCCGAGTTTATTATTTTATAGAAATACAACTAAACACTATATTATTAGTACTCAACATTTATATACTGCGGGTATTGGGTGAGGGTCCCGCAAGAGCGAGGACCTGAAGGTAGCTCTTCATCATTACCATCTTCCGTAAAAAGAAGTTGCTCTGCTCGCCACTCCCAAATCCCGTTCTTAATGTTGGAATTATAGCACCTAGTCTAGCCAACGGAGATTTTAACGTGGCTTTAAATAATCGCGGTAAAAACCCTCATAGACTCACGAGTGAGTCATGCTGGTCACCTTGTATGGAACTTACTAGAATCTTTTAAACCAATTTTAAATTAAGTACTTAATAGTGCTAGATTAAATATCTTAGATCTTTGACGTCAAACATAGAAAAATATATTCTCACAAATTATATGACTTCGTCGACAAAAAACGTCATTTAATATAATCACAGATCTTAATTAATAATATAATTACTAACTGACCCGTCAGAGATCATTCTGTCAACTACTGATAGCTGAGAACATTGCCAATGGAACAATGAAAAATGGATTATCATTGTTTTTCTTTTTCTTACTTAAACGAATATTAAAAATATTAGCTGAAGTCCTGGCGACAGGATTAACACTAACAGTCACAAATATATAATAAATAGAAATCGCGCGGAGCTTACCTCCCGTCGTTCTTTATTTGGATACTGCTCAGTTACTATTGGCCTTAGCGTGATATTATGTATTTTTCAAATCAGACCAGTAGTTCCGGAGATCTTAGCGTTCAACCAAACAAACAAATAAACTCTTCAGCTTTATAATATCAGTATAGATAGTAGTAAGATATATTTATATTTCCACAGAGGTATGGTGGCCTGTCTCGGCATGATGGTGGCTCGACTGAGCGCGTTCGCCGGCACCAATATCATCAGCGGAGCTATGACGACGCACTGCTCCACAGCTTTATACAGCGGCGCTGGTATTGTTCTCAGTAAGTAACGTATTCGTGGACCTTAATTAACTTTTTACCACGGTGATGACATACAAACATACAGCCCGCCTGACGGTAACCGGTTACCGTAGCCTATGGAGGCCTGCAATGAAATGAAATGCAATCTCGTTTATTCATCTAGGTTACAAGGTAACACTTATGAAAGTCACAAGAATGTAACAGGTTATCCGAAAAGTAGTGTCAGCAAATTTGCCTACGACCAGTACCAGGGGCATCATAATAATAATAATATTCTACCACATTTACACAGCGTCATCTAGTCCCAAATTAAGCAATTATATTTGCTTGTGTTATGGGTACTAAACAACTGATATACTACTTAAATACATTTTTTTTTTTTGTAAATAAATACATCATCATCATCATATCAGCTCAACGACGTCCAATGTTGAACATAGGCCTATATAAATACATATTATAGATAAATTACACCCAGACACAGAACAAACCTTTATGCTCATCACACAAAGATTTGTCCCGGATGGGGATTGAACCCACGACCTCCGGTTTAGCAGTCAGGGTCACTAACCACTAGACCAACAGGCCAATCATGAACGCGTTGCCGACCTACTTTATTTATTTCGATTCCTATACTCATGGACAACGTGAATATGAACTATACTGACTATCACCTTGGCATAGCGGTTAAAGTTTTCACGTTGTCACTAACATCGCCATGTCGAGTGACGTGGTTTGATTCCCACCCGAGAAAAATATTTGTGTGATTCATAGATATTTGTTTCAAGTCTGAGTGTACTCTGCGTCCGTTAATTGGACGTTTGTAAAGCTTCACCCTGTCAGCGAACTATTAGCCAAAGTAGGCAAATTTGCTGACACTACTTTTCGGATAACCTGTTGTTCTTGTGACTTTCATAAGTGTTACTTTGTAACCTAGATGAATAAACGAGATTTCATTTAATTTCCCGCGCGACTCAGGGCTTGTTTCCTGGTGCAGGAGTTGTCTTCGACGAAGCGACTTCATACAAATAAATAATTCTTAGCTTACTAAATATATAATTATAGGTTATTATAAAGTTTATGTGTATAATAGTTAGTTTTTATTCTAATTACAGGTGGAGCAGTAGCTGCGTTTTTCTTGCCGTCAGACAGACAGATAACTTAGTTGAAGCCTAATTAATATTATTTAGTGATTAAATATAATAATACAAGTATAGAAAAATGTCTTTCATTTGAACTTGACGAATCATGACGCAATCTTTTTTAAATACTACTAACAAAGATACTTTTAGGTTTCTAAGCATTTTTCATTATAAGTATATGTTATAGCATACGTCGTGTGTCCCCCCCCCTCTATTTTCTATACCGTATGACCTAAAAATATGAAAATCATACAAAAACAACGCGTAATAAATACTTTCACGAAAATAATTTTGAACATGATCAGCCGTTTTAGAAAACAACAAAAAAACTGCGCATCCAACAAAAGGACGTAAGTGCCTGCTCTTAATAATATTTTTTTTTTAGGCACAGGATGCGTTCTGACCGCGTCGTCGGTCAACCAGTACATCGTAATACATTATAAGTACCTACTTACCGCAGAACACATAAATGCGTGAACGCGTTCTCTTTGACAGGTGCATAAATCCTGTTTCAAGAAAGACATGTTATAGCGATCAGATCGCTTAATTGCAATCTTGATCATTTGATTGGTCGATTTCGATATAAAGTTTGAAAAAAGAGAGGTATGGGTTAGCGGGTAGCCCTCCCTCAGACTGACCCGTCTGCCCCAGGCCCAGGGGTAGTCACTCCGCCCAAGAGAAGATGGCAGCCTTAATAACCTCAGTGTTGTGTTCTCGCTGTTGAGTGGTGGTGTCAACAGCTCGTTCAAAAATTCTTTCTCTTATGGAATGCTATCAACATAGGCTATATTAAATCAAATATCACGCGGGCGGAGCCGCGGCAACAATTAGTTATTAATATGCAAAACAATCACAAGCGTTCTTCCAGTTGTCACGGATAAACGACTTTTGTTTTGGGTAGGAAAACAGACTGATTTCATAAATTATTGTAACTCACCTTGGGCAGTGCAAATATGGGTTAATTTTGATTGGTCGTTAATTCAGTCGTTATAATTGAACAGAGAAAAGGTTGTTATAACCACGTATGCGGGTAGTCCCTGATTAATATTATTATTTTTGTGTAAGAGCTACAGAGGCTTCTTTGCTATGTCGACCAGTTACTGATATATTGTAGCGCCCACACACACACTTAGAATTTACTTCTACTAGTCTGTGGGTTTCCTCACGATGTTTTCCTTCACCGTTAGTACAGTAAGTCACATGACTACTACATATAAATTCCACAAAGTGAAATCCACATTGGTACTGCCGGTCGGAATCGAACTCGATCCGCATGACTTGCATGCAGGTTACTTTTCCATTTGGCCACCATCGCTTGTCGAAAATGCCTGATTCCGCGAATACGAGATATCGATTAATGAAAGTGCATCATCGATATCTTAGTATGCAGTATTTGCTATTATCCTGGCATCCTTGAACTGGGCACTTATTCTCAACCGTTGAAGTTTTATATCGGAAAGTTTCCGAATATAAGAAGAGATGCATCTACATCAATTGCTTATTCCCTGCTAGCTTTTTTTGGTATCAGTTCGTCTAGTGAGAAAACGTAGAGCAACGTACAACTCATAGCCGCCCTGCAAATGATATCCATGATTCATAAATAATTAGGTACTTACAAAGTCGCTGTCTTATTAATGCAGGATAATGTCATGACTCACGAGTTTTTCTTACTAGGATTTCTATTCTTTTGATATCTATTTTGATTCTATTTGATGAAAAATAAAATTAGATAATAATATAAATGTATATGTATGTATTCTGCGCATAACGCAGTCGATTACACAATATTGTTAGTTTTAGATTATGTAATTTGCAAGTATTTATTCGTTTTCCAAAAAATAAAAGTAAATAAAATAAAAATATCACGTCCACCCAGTATACTAACCACATAATAATTACGTATTTTAAATAACTGGTTTAGGTCATATTATTATATTTAGAAGGTCATGATAAAAAACTGGTAAAGTTAAGAATATATTTCCGATGTTCTATGTAATCATAAGTTTGTTATTTTTTTGGCTGAATCTTTTAAATAAGCTGTAAACATATTAAAAATTATTTTTTAATAGGTCACTAGAGTGGAATGCTTATATTATGAACGAGTTTATATTATATATATTTTTTCTGGACGTTTCTTGAGTGCTCATCGGTAGTATTTTTCATTAGCAATTATAATTATCTAAGCTATAAAATTTTAGACAAATGCTAAACGACAAAAGCAAGTGCTTTTTTTAAGATAATGCCCGCGCTAGGTCAAATGTAGTTTAATGGGGGATTTATAAACATACAATCGAGACAAATTCCTACCTGAGTGTCTCCACTATTACTTTTATTTCATCGATCTCGATCGATGGATCGAGCGAAAAACGATATCGCCACGATTCACTGGCTTATGACCTCTGCAGTGTACCTATTATTTCGCGTAACTGTCACTGTACCGGTGTGACCCCGACCTTAGTGTCAAATTATATCAATCTGGATCCGAAACACAACACTGCGCTCCCAAACAAAGCTCACAATTTTTTTTCACAAAGGCTAGGCTGACCACGTGTGCAGTATGTCTGGTGGGCTGGGGCCAAATATCCGCCAATTGGTGACCTGAGATGGCAAGTAGACGTTGGCTGCGCAGAGCACTTAAAAGATGGCTCGATGAAATAGACAAATATCACAAAGACTACTAAGAATTTTGGCAACTAATAGAAATGCATGGAAGTCATAGGAGGGTGTAGTGGGTTGACATTATACAGGGTGGAATTTTATAACGCCACCTGGAGGAAAAGTAGGTACCTACTATAAATACAAAAACATTCCTTTATTTTTTTAAAAGGAACAAATTTGTATTTAATGATTTTTGAAAATTCGCTTTACACACTTAGGATACAAACTCGCTAAATTCTAAAAAAATTACATCCTGGCATTTATGGCATCGGTAGGGTATTAGTACCGTACTGCACAAGGCCTAAAATGCCGTAACCTTGCCAAGACTCTGACTCTAAAATTCACATCGCGATGAATGTTTTGGTTCAGTTTAAAGATAAAACTTGTTAGGTACCCTTTATCATTTTAAGACGATAAAGGGATCATGGGTCACAATATCATACGACACTTGAGTTGATTGCAAATATTTGAATATTATTTATTTTTTTAGATTACTTTTTATCGTAAGGACGTGTCAATACAGTCTCGTAAGATCCTGAATCTATTTTGTGAGTATATATTTTATTAATATTATAAAGTGAAACCTGGATATGTGAGCCATCTTTGTTACTGACGATAAAATTCTGATCATGACATTGATCAAACATTGACACATTTATTCGTCATAACTTCATTTACAATATTTTTTTATTTGGCTATAAATTTATATATTATGCATTATATAGTGTTGCTTATTTACAATGAAGCGTGTGTGGGTGTGTTTAAGAGTAAAATTCAACACTACTACTTACAATTTTTATATTAAGGGTTTAAAGCCCGTCAATTTAAATTTTACTACCATGAAAGTGGTGGTCCAGTACTGCCCTGGCTTCCGTGCCGTGGTATGATGACTGTTGCGCAGTAGAGGAGACGGGGCCAACTGATTTTGGCGAGCCGGAGTCTGTCCGTAGTCCGTCACGGGTTCAGGTCCCTCAGTCCCACAATTTATAATGTAAGCAACACTACACAAATTAACCAAATATACATAATATTATATTGGTTCTAAATTTTAAAAAAAATATCACCACAAAAAGGGTTTTTAATGACTTAATAAATAATATTTTTGTGTCCAAAATAGTAGAAAACGGTAACTTAAATCAATGCCTAATTACTTCGCAATAAATATCAGTCATCATTGGGTTCCGAAATACAAGTACAGTGTCAACAAAATTGAATCACCAAACAAAGTAAAGATATTTACTAATAAATAATATATCCCTTTTGAATCCCCACAACAAAAAATTTCAATAAAAAAAAATAACCGCAAAGACTGAGCTGCTTTTTGTGTATCTGTTTGCTCTCCATTTAATAAATCGCAGGCAGAGCGAGTCGATCGACTGTTTAATTGTAGTGGTAAAGTCACCTTGAAGTAACTGGTCGCAACTCTCATGTCTGAGTGTGGAGTCTACCATAAATAGAAATTAATCTCAGAACTTTGTGATCTTGACCACAAAACTACATTTACAAGTAGTTTTATATCAACCTGGTTTTACAACATTTCATTTTTTATAATTTGTCAAACTTTTGCACACAATATAAATTGACTTTGATGATGATTGATTAATACCTACTTGGTAATTACTTAGGTATGTGGATTTAATGCACATATACATTTTTTAAAGTCAGCCCCGTGCAATGCAGAGATAAGATAAGTTACTTGCATAATATAAAAATATATAAGTATCTAGGTGCACACTGAAATAATTTATTTATCTTTATAAAAAGATAAATAAATCTCTTAGGTAATGTAATAATCCAACAAGACCAAGTGCAGCGTCCATAATGCCATAGTGACTAAGTTTTCGCAAAATTGTATTATGCTGAACACAGTCAAAAGCTTCCCTATAAGCCTAATATAAGTTTTTTGATTTACCGAAACGCCTTTAAACGCACTGAAAGTATCATAAATTGTGTCCCGTAAACCGTAAGACCTAAAAATCACAAAAATACGGCTTAATAAATTCTTACAACAAAAATTATTTTCAACACAAATTGGATATACCGTTATTGAGTTATTGCTGAAAACCTGCGCTTCTCAACAAAAGGACTCTTTTTCAGCGGAACCCTACATAGAGCATGCTCCGACACGCTTTGAACCGGTTTTTTTATTTTTGTCATGTTTTATTTACTGAAATTAGATGTTCGGAATAATTATAATATGTATGCATAATACGAGTATATCCGCGCGAGGAAAAGTTATAGTTAGCAGTATTGTGCCCGAGTTCAGTGACAAATAACCTGCCGTGTCGTCGTGGGTGTAGGTTTGAATCGAGACTAAGTTAAAAAGGTTGTGATTGAATGGTGGCTATTGAGGTATGTTGAGTTTTGATTGTTGTTAATTTGTATAGATACTTATTATTATAGGATTTGTGATAATTTTTTTTTTTAAATATATACATTAAATTTATATTCTCAGCTTCAATACTAATTACTCATTTTATTTTTATTAATAATTTTCTTATAAAAAGAAAATGAAGATACCCAACGTATTTATTTATTAATTGCAATTTATTTGGAAAATAAACAGTGTACAAATAGCTTAAATTAATAAAGAAATTATAAGACTATGCACCATTTATATGTTTTCACTGATAAACCGTAATTTGTTAAGTTTGGAACTAAAGAAATAAAGAGAGAAAAAACAATCCTGTATAAACTAGTTTGAAAAAGACAAAGATATTTTATTTGCAAAAACATGTGATACAATAATAATACATTTGGATGCTTATTATTAGGTGTAGGGTACAAAACTTTTTGGAACAACATATTTGACCAAATGGTGTACAAATATTAAATAAGAATTACAACAATTATGAATAAAAAGTATGTCAATAAAACCAAATAATCAATAATAGCAAAAAAGAAAATAAAAATGAAATAAGAATAGTAAAATGTCTGTGTCTATTAATAACATTACATTATGGAATTGAGATGGAGCTTTATACAGTCAAAGTTTTATCATTCAGGAAGTCGATAATAGTCGTTAGCTTGAGAATCAAACCATGAAGAACTTAATGTTTTATTTTCAATATTAAAATACGAAGTAATGCTTCATTTTGCTAACTAAATTAAGTTTTTTTTCGACAAAATATTTCCTCTTTATATAATTGAATGAATTCAAAAAATTACATCTTCTCTACATATAATCTGTAGAAAAGTCGTTTTAATACATAAAAAAAAATCCAAAAAAAATTGCCAGGGTGTTAAAGGACAACCAATAGAACCCATTTCCAGCATTTTTCGAATCTTTGTCTGTTTATCTGTTTGTCTGTTTATTTGTTCGGGCATCACACAAAATGTACGAAAGCAATGTAGATAACTTTTATACACAACGATTGAACGTAACTTGAAGTAGCATTTATTTTTTGTTTCATTGCAATCGGTTCATAAATAAAAAAGTTACATCGATTATAAATATCGGTAAATCTGAATTAATAATTAATGTTGCCGTGGCGGATTGGTTGAAGCGGTCGGTCGGACTGCGAACGGAAAGGCGACGGTTCGAACCTCCCACAAGGTGTTCTATTTTTGTGTGAAAATTTTCGTACTCTTAAATACCTACTGGCAATATGGATGAATTCGGAAACATTACCCAAAGGAAAAAACCAATACAACAAAATCTCGACTTCGACGACAGTGAATTTGATCTAAATCTATCGTACCAAGTACAAAAGAAGAATTCATCGAACTTAGGGAAAAATTGAATAAGTTAACCATTGAATTAGAAATTGCACATACCGAGGTCGACAGTTTAAATAGTGAGAATACGGAACTAAAGAAAGAAATACTTGGCTATCAACAGAAAATAAAACTTTTGAAATCTGTTGGTTTAACAAAGACACGGTCGGACAATCCCTCTCCTTTAAAATTCTATTCGCCGCAGTACAGGCGCCGTGTAATGTACTCAAACATGAAGACATGTATCCCAAGGACTTCCTCACATGAATTGATAATGGGTTCGATAAAAGATCAGGATCCCACTAACTGTTGTCAATCTATTAACAATATTACAAATCATAGCTATATTTGCTCAGTGGCTATGCTCCAACAAACACCTTCAAAGAAATTTGGCAACGTCGACTTAGCCACGATTCTGGACAACGATAAGGGTGAAATTATGATACAACATTCACCTCCAATTCTTATAAGTAAAACTGGGGATCTTAAACCTCTACCGAACAGTACACTTAGCAATAGAAATATTGAAAATAAATATAACCCTAAAGTTATGATTTTCGCTGATGAGAGCGGGTACAATATGAGAAACCTGTTACAAAAGCAACTAGGAGCTAATTTCGTTGTAACAGCCTGCATCAAACCTAACGCCCCAACACCTCAAATCTTAAGCAGCTGCATAACAACTTGTCAAGATCTAACGGAAGCCGACTACGTCATAATATTGGCGGGGACACATGATGACAACCCAATGAAGCTGCAATCTCTTCTATATTATACTCTCAGTCAAATTAATCACACAAATGTTATAATTGGCGAAGTCCGTAACAATAAATATTTGAATGTAAACAAACTAAATCATCTACTGAAACACATATCCTGCAATTGTAAAAACGTAAATTTCTTAAATAACTTTGAGCACTTTCGTAAATTATATGTAAGTAGACTTTTCCACAGAGAAATTTTACGCCTAAAATACAAAAATGATTATCGGAACTATAACATGTACAAACTAGATTCTATTAACCAGCAAAGTACTGGTACATTGAAACATTTTTGTAACATTGGTATTCAAACCGACCCCACTACAAATAATGCGCAACTATACGTGGATGCGGTGACACAGACAAGTCTTGACGCTACTAATTCTGATAATATCTGTTTTTTTCGTAAATAAACATAATGTTGTGCCTAATAATATTAAAGTACATAAAAAAAATACCACTACGTATAATAGGTCTAGACACCAAAGGCGTAACAAGGAAATTAAGTTATACTACCAGAATGTAAGAGGTCTTAGGTCTAAAACTAAATGTTTTTATGACAACATATGCTCAGTTTCAAGTGACATCATCACTCTGACTGAGACCTTTCTGAATAGCTCTGTAAATGATGCGGAATTATTTCCGCCTAACTATGTAGTATTCCGCAAAGACCGTGTTGGTGATGTTGGTTGGGGTGGAGTTCTTTTGGCTGTGAAGGACGGTTATCATGTTAAAAGAATAACAAATATAGATGGTCTTACGGACGACAAGGAATTGTTGTTTGCTGTGATTAGGTGGAAAAATATAAAAGTCTTAATATGTGTTGCTTATCTGCCGCCTAATTACAGTGACAAACAGTATCTTGATACCTTAACGTGTATAGAGAATGCCATTAATATGTACTCTAAATTGCATGTTATTACTGTCGGTGATTTTAATTTAAACTCTTGTAGTAAATCGACTAGAACCCATTTTAATTATTTCCTAGATTATTGTAAGCTTAGGCAATGTAATAGTATATGTAACAAATATGGCGGCATTTTGGATCTAATCCTGGCGAATCTTGACAATTGTAATATAAATGTAACGTTGGATTTCGAGCCTCTGGTGCCGATCGACTCCTATCATCCCCCACTTGATGTTGTGTTGTCTCTGCCTATGAACGTATGTGTTGAGACCTCAACTAATTTTAACCAAAAATTTAACTATTCCACCGAATGGAATTTTCATAAAGCAGATCTCCATGCCTTGTACACGCAAGTTGCTGAAATAGATTGGTCTGACTTATTGAATGCACAGGATGTTAATTTAGCTGTAGATATACTATATGATAAGTTGAATTATACTATAAACAATCATGTACCTTTGAAAAAGACATATTATAATAATAAATATATATATCCCACATGGTTTAATGCCGAAATAATAAAGTACATTAAATTGAAACATTATAACTTAAAAATGTTTAAAATACATGGATTGTTGTTCAACAAGGAGCTGTTCAGATACTATAGAACTAAAGTTAAGGAACTCATTAGTACAGCACACAATAAGTACTTAATGAGAGTAGAACATAATATCAGTCGTGACTCGTCAACATTCTGGCAATATATAAAGGATAAACGTAGAAATAGGCAGCAGAGTAAAGAGTTTATGTACAAAGATAAGTTAGTAGAAGGACAAGAAGCTGTCGATGCATTCGCTGATTACTTTAGTTCGGTTTTCCACAAGAATGCCCCTGTTTTAAATCCGGAGGCAACTTTACGTGAAATAATCAACTTACCTCAGATAAACATAACGCATATTACCAACAAAGAATTGGAAAAAGCAGTATCTCGCTTAAAAGCTACAGCTGCGTACGGACCTGACAACATTCCAGCTTTTATTGTGAAGGATTGCCTATCTGTTCTTGAGGAACCACTTATTTACCTCTATTATCTATCCCTTCTTCAATGTGTTTATCCTAGTAAATGGAAGGTCTCCAGAGTCACGCCAGTACCCAAAATAAATTCATCTATTGACGTAACTAATTTTAGACCCATAGCCGTGTTATCAGTATTTGCTAAGATATATGAATCTATTCTCAATAACTGCCTAACACGAGAAATTTATAACCGTCTTGATGACGCTCAGCATGGATTTCGACCTGAGCGCTCAACATTAACAAACCATATAAGATTTAGTGACTATATAAGCACTAATATAGTTAGGGGAGGCCAAGTAGATGCAGCCTATTTCGATTTTAGCAAAGCTTTTGATCTTGTTGACAATGACATCCTTCTATCTAAGTTTTCAGCTCTTGGTTTCTCTCCTCCCTTATTAAAATTGATGGCTGATTATCTCAGAGATCGCAAGCAGTACGTCAGGATTGGAAGCCACAAGTCTCACGAATATTACACGCGTTCCGGGGTGAGCCAAGGTAGTACCCTCGGGCCAACCCAATTTCTTATTATGATCAATGATCTGCCCAGTGTTCTTAATTATGCTGAGTGAGTGTTTAATGTTTGCTGACGATCTTAAGTTGTTTCTCTCAATATCCAAACCTGATGATTGTGTATTATTGCAGCGTGACATAGATGCAGTCTCTGAGTGGAGTAATAGAAATAAACTGACCTTTAATAACTCTAAGTGTAAAACTATAACCTTTACTAGAGCTCAAACTTCTACTAATGTAACCTATCAACTTGGAGGAACCCCACTCGAGCGTGTGACCACTATAAAAGATCTCGGACTGCTATTTGATAGTCAAATGAATTTTCACGAGCACATCATCCAAGTGTGCAAAAGCGCTAATAAATCATTAGGATTTATAATAAGAACCTCATATGAATTTAGGAACGTCGCAGTCATTAAAATGTTGTTTAATGCGTACGTTCGAAGTAAACTAGAGTATAATGCTGCCATATGGAATCCACACGAAAAGCTCTATACTCTTATGGTAGAAAAAGTCCAGCGCAAATTTGCACGGCTTTTATACAAGAGGACTTATGGATACTATCCATTTCTGTATCCTTCCATGTTCGTGTCAGGGATGGTAGGACTTGATACCTTGCAGCTAAGACGGGACTATATGCATATCTTACACTACTGTCTATTGCTGGTAAATAGGGTTGACAATCCCACTGTACGGGAATGCTTGCATTTTTTTGTGCCCGATCGATATACACGAGGTGCTGGACGGAGACAACATCCACTTCTTACTAATCCACCGTCATGGCGCTTAAACGTGATCAGTAATAGTCCTACAGCTAGAGCAATTCAATTAATTAATAAATTTCTACAATCTGATCCTAATGCTGACATATTTTATGATAAATTAAGTGTATTAAGTAATTCTATAATTTTATTTCTCACTATGACATCTCAAAAGTATTAGTTTAATTGTTATATATTTTTTAATGAATGAACTTTAATGTACCTAATCTTTTATAGTATAATTTAATTAATTATAATTTAATTAATAATGTTTAATGTCTTAATATAATTATGTTTCTTTTGTATAGCTTCACCTAACATTTAAGCGATTTGGTGCATAACTGTAAGCTTATATTGTTGAATAAATAAATAAATAAATAAGTTAAAAAATGCTCCGTTTCGGGGATATTGACTATGAAATGAAATGAAATGAAATCTCGTTTATTCATCTAGGTTACAAGGTAACACTTATGAAAGTCACAAGAATGTAACAGGTTATCCGAAAAGTAGTGTCAGCAAATTTGCCTACGACTATCCAAACTAAATTGACCTCAAATCTAGATGATCAACTATATAAAATAGGGTTCAGCTTACACTGGATCTTATCGGTTGGACACGACTATGGCTATGATCATTTGCGTTTGTATATTTCCAGCGGACACACGTATTTGGGAGAACACCTACATTAGTTTATACGTAGATGATTTTTCATTACATTACATTAATGCAAAATTGTGTTTGCGTTCTCTGTGGCAGGGTTAGAGACATGCGGGTGCCGGGTCCATCGAGTAATAGAGGGACCAAGCCGGACAGTGTGTGGGAATTGCGATTCCAGGAGTAGCAATAAGGGATCTCTTTCTGTATGCACTACTCTCCTCACGGGTAGTGAATACCTATGTTCCTCACTTTACCTAGCCAAATATGGTCAGAACCTACAATCCACGCTTTGGAAATTCCTTCCAGTAACGAAGTTACTGGCGTTTTGTCTTTTAGTAGGTCTGTGACTGTCACCATCTGTGACTGTGACTGTCACCGTGGCGCAGTGGTTAAGGTGGTTGCCTCGCCACTACATCACTGTGCTGAGTGACGTGGGTTCGATTCCCACACGAGGCAAATATTTGTGTCCGTTATTTGCATGTTTGTAAAGCTCCCTGCGACACAGGGCTTGTTCCCTAGTGCGGGTGTTGTTGTTTTTTAAAAAAAGAATAAAAAAAAAAAAAAAAAACCGTATCAACACATTTTCAATTTAACATCATAGGTCGTCAATTAATAACATAGACCTCTCCAAACACGCGCAATACCTCCTGGTCCTCCGCCTTCCGCATCCAGTCCGACCCAGCGACCTTTTTTTAGGTCGTTGGTCCACATAGTCATTTTTAATTTATTCGTTTCTTAGATCGTATGATTTTTATTGCGAGGTTTATTGAATCAACTTATATGTACGTACGTTCCATAAAACAAACACACACTTAAATTTTTTTGCGTTTCTGAATGGATTTCATTGGCGTATAGCTAACGTCACCAGAAACAACTTTTATTTTAGAAAAATATAATAATATTCTACCACATTTACACAGCGCCATCTAGTCCCAAATTAAGCAATTATATTTGCTTGAGTTATGGGTACTAAACTACTGATATACTACTTAAATACTTTTTTTTTTTGTAAATACATACATATTATAGATAAATTACACCCAGACACAGAACAAACCTTCATGCTCATCACACAAAGATTTGTCCTGGGTGGGGATCGAACCCACGACCTCCGGCTTAGCAGTCAGGGTCACTAACCACTAGACCAACAGGCTAGTCAATATAATCAAGGTCAAGATATATATCAAGGTTCCGTGAAAAAAAAAAAAACAAAAACCAATGAATGCGGGATTAGTTGTCCACGCGAACGAAGTTGCGGACATAGCTAGTTTAAAATAAAAATTTGGAGACCTACAAGACATAGCTGATTAGGGCTGCAGAGATAGGAACCTTCTCGAAATGCGTTTCGTGTCCCCAGTACCACATTCTGAAAGAAAGAATATTTGTTTATTTTGGCTCAGAGCTCACAGTAATAACTCACACATAAAAAGAAAAAAATAATTTAAAAGTGTAATGTGAAGCGGTAAACGGTTTACTGCTCTGCAAACCTCGACCGAAAAAGCATGCATGCAAATCTCAGCATGAGCTGGTCAAGGAATACCCAGCGCTGGTTTTCAGTTGACAACTGTTATAGGTGACACATCCTCTGCATCTGCCATCCCACGACTTATACATCTGACGCAAGCCTCTTCAGGTATAGACGGAGGCTCTTGGCAATCAGTCTACTGAGACGACTATCGGAACAATGATCGCCGAATCCACATCCCACATGCAGACAATCTCGTGAGAAAGTTCCAAATATTTTACTTGCACCTAAATATTATTATTATGGACCAAAATATTTTATTAATTTAACAATATACAACATTCTACTCAGGCGTAAAGAAAACAAAATTATATTTCTTTAATTGTATTTGCATTGTATTATAATAAAATAACATATTTTTTATAATATTTGTAACATATAATATACATATACATACGTAGTGAAAATAATAATAAGTTTTATTGTACATACTTATTATTCACTACTACTTTATAAATAAATATATTCATTTCAAACATCATCATTTAAACTAAACATATTTTTCTACAAAAAATTCATATGAACTAGGTAACTTACATGTTAGATTTACAGAATTAAAATATAATTATAATTGTATGTATCTTTATATTATTATATATAATTATTCTTCTGTACGTGTATGACAGTGAACTCCTCCTAAACGGCTGAACCGATTTGAATGAATTTTTGTTTATGTGTTCAAGTGCATTCGAGGATGGTTTAGATTCACAAATAAAAGAAAAAAAATGCAATCGATTGGTATATCATGCAGGACAACGTCAGTCGGGTCCGCTAGTTCGATATAAAATTCATAATATTATATTAATAGCATAAAATAAATAATTTCGAATATTATAAACCTGTCCCTCCTAACTGGTTGTTGTTGATTGACGTCACGTAAACAAAAAAAAAACATTTTCAGTAGAGTAGCTATACTTACTAATAAAACATTAAAATAATATTTAATGGAACGACTTTTTTGATATCCTTATTTTTTACTGCCCGACGTGGCAGACAAGCATGCTACCCACTTGATGATAAGTGGTTACTGCCCATGGACATCGTTGTGTTTTTTAGCATTAACTGCGTAGAAAACAAAACTAGACCACTACCGAAAAAGAAAAGGGAAATAGGGAGAAACAGGAAAACAATGGGGATTTGTAGAAGGAACTGGGGCTCCTGCACTCACCAAACGAAACGCAGCAGTACAATATATGTAGGCTATTGTTACGTTATTCGGAGGGCACCGTGCGCCGGTCGGCCCATTCATATCACGCTGATATGCAAGCCTACCAGCGAGGAACTACTATTTAAAGATTTTATTTTTACGAATTGACTGAATTCAATTTTTTTTTTATTGATCTCAGTCTCCAGAAGTTTCCTCGCGTATTGCAATGGTAAAAAAACACAAAAATCGCATAGGTACATCGATATTTTGATAAATAAAGAGGTAAGAAGTTCAACGGGTCGTCCGGTCGGTTGGTATTTTGATCAAATTAATTATCTTTTAAGTTTATCTACGAGTATATAGGTGTCTGCTATAGGTATGAAAAATGTAAAATCTGCTTCTAGATAATTATTTTTTATTGTTTTGTTTTCACATTTCAAGTTCATTATTGTCTAGCGCTGAGCTTAATTAATAGATAAGGATTAATATAGCCAGTACTTGTCTAACTGTATATCTGTATATCAGTACTTGTGTACTTATTCATGTAGTGACAAATTAAGAATACATAATGGCACTAACCCATCTCAACCCGTGGGTGTCGAACCGAACGCAGACAAGAGCACTGCAAGAAAAGGAAAATTCGAAACAAACCCTATACCAAAACGTCTGGCCAGCGCGGTATAGTATAGTAGGCTAAATTCCCTCCATATTCTTTGGAGGAAACCCTTGCATATACTGAGCTGGATACCTTTGCTGTACATATTTTATTATAACTTTTATTTTATCACCACCAAGTGACGTGGGTTCGCTTTTCATACGAGATAAATTAATATTTGTGTGATCCATAGATACTTGTTCAATATCTGGATGTATTTTGTGTCCGTTAAAGTTTGTACATTTGTAAGTCCCCCACGAGACAGGGCTTCCACTAATGGGAGCGTAGGCTTTTAAGAAAGGATAAAGACATAAATATTTCAAAATTTCGCATGTTCCTTGCAACGCAGCAATGTAACATGAATCCACTTACGTCAAAGGTATACTTTAAGGGCTTTAAGCGTATGCCTCGTTGAACTATAGTATAGTTGGACAACATTTTGAACCAGTGCAGTCTCTAAAAATATAATTATTACTTTTAACCGGTTAGTTCATCTTAAATTATTAATAAAAACAAAAAATTTTAACACGTTCGCGGACACGTCGGTCATAGCATTTATGACTGACGTGCGCAGAATGACGCGCCGGCTATACCCTTCAATATTTTTTTGAACTTTACTGCGACACATGCTATAAGGTAAAGGCACCTATTACGGAGGTAGTCAAAATCGGCTCCTATTACGGTGGTATTTCTATTTTCGAGTTTTATTCCTGTCTTTCTTAGTTTAAGTACACCAAAACGGGACCTACTTATTCTAAATTTATTACTTCATGACATAACTTAAGTTTGCAAGTATAGCACATTGACAACACAACAAGATCAATCAGTTTGTGTAACGGCATCGACGTAAGAGGGGTTTCCATACAAACGCGGAACGACAAAACTAAGTAGACTAATATTTAGAAACTAAGTTTTTCGTATTAATAAGCCCTTCAAGTTTGTTTTTGTGTTATTTATAGCATTTTCTTACTATTACACTAACTATTTAAATAGCTTGTTTTATATTTGTAACTTGTTTTATACCCAAAAAATAAGAAATAAAACACCGCCGTGATAGGATACGAATTTTATAGATTAATCCTAATTCGGTGGTATAACTCCGAAATAGGAAAAGTACTGGGTATGTTTAATTGTTTATAACTTTCAAATTATTAACTTATTGACTTAGTTCCAAGTTTAGTTGAAATAATTATTAATCTCATAAATTAGAAACCATATTCTGCGGTATGTGTTTTTAAATAGAAATCTGGTTAAATATGAAAACTGTTGAGTACAAAATGTTGGTTTCTTAGAAGGGGTAAAAATAGGAAGGTGTATTTTAATTGATCACAAATCATTTATTTTGTATAACTGTTGGCTGAGTTTTACACATCTGAACCAAAAAACTATTATCTTTTGACTAAGCATTTACACTCTTTTGTTTATCGAAATTTTTAACGGTCAGAATTAGGATTATTAAAAACACGAGTAGTTTTCCTATTACGGTGGTAGTTATTTCCAGGTAACTCTGTGTTAGGTTCTATGATCTCCTATTACGGGCCTATTCATCATGGAACATAAAATTACAAGTTTTAGGGTTTCGTAAATAAATAAATAGTATTATTTATTTTTGTGGATTCTTATTTGATACTTATGCATGTTTTTTTGATAAAACCAAAAGCGATAAAAACTTTTCAATTTATGTTACTTTTACAAGCTTTCTATTAACTTGCAATTACTACTTAATATGTAACATTTGTTTGTTTTTTTTTGTTTCTTTCAATTTAACTCAAAACTACGAGACCGATTTAAAAAATTCTTTAACCGTTTGAAAGATACGTCTTTACCGAGTAACATAGGCTACCTATATTTATTTCTAAAAATATTTTGGGATCCCTACTAAAACTTGTAAAATGTAATCATTTTGTAACTATGTACCAATTTCAAAATGTAAAATCTATATAAATTTTAAAAGCTTGAGGCACTGATATTACTTATATGCCATCTGTTATGTAGGTTTACTATCTCATATTTTACTGAACGTAAAAAGAAAAATCAACGTTATTTTAATTACCTGAAACTCTTTTTAAAACGCGTGTGTGAATGCACGGTTATACTATATTTGTAAATTTTATGAAAACTGAATGAAACATTTATATCATTTATTAAATATTATTTGTACGGAACTTAAATGAATATAATTTCTGACCCTCCGTATTAGGAGCCGTCTACCGCCGTAATAGGCTCTGACCAAAATTTTACCTCCGTATTAGGGAAAATCGACCCGACTATTTAAATATTTTTTTTAAATAAGAAATATCATAAAAAGTAACATAGGGTCAACAGCAATTCAAAATATAAATTCCACTTTTGACGATACAATTAGTTTACACCTTTAAAAATGCTTAGAAATGCTTATTTTTGTTTCTTACTTTCAAATGTTGCGAAATACCTCCGTAATAGGTGCCTTTACCTTAGCAGCCGAATTTTGATACTACTACCATACAATTAACTATCAAGTGTCCCCAAAAACAAGTTATGAACTTGACAAGTGTCAATTTTAATATATTTTTACACATTCAATACTAGTCGCGTACGTCACTTTTGTGTGCGCACTCACACAGACGCACCTGTCATAGCAGCGGCCATTGTATGGCGATTTGTTCACTTGGCCGGCAAGCGCCGCGGAGTGAAGGTGTAGTGAGAGTGTCTTTCGCGCGCTTTCGGATCAAACGTAGTTAGCGTCATTTAATTTTGTTTTTCTCAATAAATATAATTATATTACTATTTATATTTAAATAAAAACACTTTATGACATTACAATTAACAATATTATAAATATATACGTAAAATTTTACCAATAGTTTCGTGATAAAAGCCAAGAAAGATACCTACTCGTATTTTATCGTACATTTTGACTTTCTAACGTAGGTATCTAGTCTAATGTTTGTAAAATGAATAAAGATCGGACCAGCTTCTCTACCATAAGTTCCCATGTCACTAGTAAAGTATATGTTTCATTTTTCAGATGTCTCGGCAAGGCCCGAGTGGAAGTAAACGAAAGATCAATGATCCATACGAACTAGAAAACGAACGCATTACAAAATTGTTTACCTAATGATCTTTCCTCAGAAGAGCTATCTGACGGTTCAGAGGCTCCAGAAACTTACATATTATATATATATAACTACATTTATTTATGATTGCCAGTGAAGTAAAGGCTCAAGCAGATAAAGGCTATAGCCGATGCGATCTATTTGTGTATATGTAATGTCCGTTCCCATGGCACAGCGTCTAAAGCAGATGAAGGCTATGACCGGTGCAGTCATTTTTAAAATACCTATAATGAACTACCAATGACGGCACGGCTATCGCATTGCATACAAAAATGGAGTGACAAAGTAGCGTTACAAAGTGTCCGCGAACGTGTTCTATAATGAAAACAAGATACTTAGATCAGAAATATATTAGCTTAGATTAGACACTTTGGCATTTGTGTTTATGAATGTACCTAATAATACTAAGTGTATAAGCAAAAATCAAGCAATCATAAGAAAATACTATTAATTTTAGATAAGATAAGATACGTTTATTTGTCTAAACATGTGTACAATTGATGTTACATAATATATGGATTAGTGATCAACATGCTTTGTCCATTAGTTATAGACATACAAATGGTTTTTGTTATATTGGTTATGTACCCAGTCTTCTATTTATGAATATTAAATACATTTATTACATTGTTTTATGAATCACACATTATACGTCGAGAGGTTCAATAAAGTACAATATTATTAAATTTAAATGTTATACAAAATAATGTCAAAATGTTAATGTTATACATAATGTCAAAATAAAGATTAGAAGTATTAGTACCAATGTCATAAAATTCTAATGTCAAAATAATTGAATTTAAAAATTGTAAAATCCCTTAAATATACATAATTTAAACCATTATATATCACTAATAAATCCTAATAAATACACATTTAAAGATCATTGTCATTTAGAAAATGATTTATTAGTTAGTTATTAAAAATGCAAAACTTGGTATGGACGGATGGATGGATGGGTGAATCTATGGATATATGTTCGTTACTCAACATAGATAGACTGTAGTCTAGAATGGAATATAAACTACTTTTTACCGACACACTACACGAACGGAGTCGCGGGCGGAAGCTAGTTTGTTCATAAATCTTAAAAAAAACTCCAATAAAACTTTAAACCAAAATCCGTGTAATTCTCCGGTTAGGACAACGCTATAGGCGCTGAAAGTGCACATCATACGTCATCATAACTCGTTATACGACTTGTGGATTGTCCTAGCTCATTTACTTTAGGTGATTGACCTCTGGAAGCTAACCTTGGAGATTCCGAATGTAATTTTCTAAAATATTTTTCCTTAGATTATAATTTATCACTCAACTAAAAATTTAAGAAGTTTTAATGGAGTCACAGTTTATGTCGTATGTATTTAGATATTATTCTATAATTTATGAAAATTATAATTTTAGTAAAAATGCGAAACTTTATAATCCATACATATTATTATTATAAAAGGCTTTGTCCTGACTGACTGACTGACAACGCACAGCCTAAACCGCTGGTCGTGGCGTCTAGAGTGGGTAACAAGATTGATTTGAAGTGAATGGAGTCAAATGTAAATATATGTTAATATGTGTAGATCTTGGGGAAACTATAAAATATTTTGCTCTTAGCTTATGAAATAATAATTAATAAAACAGTTTCTTAGAATTGATTTCCAGTTCATCAAGGAATCATTATTTTAATTTCAAAATATATTTTAATATTATTAATAATCTATGTTTAGCTGATCATTTTAAGTTAGATACTTTTAAAATAAGTTATTCAATTTAAACATTCGGAAAAATAATGTCCATGTCATGACATGACAAGTTAATGAAATCAGAAGGATACTAAATATATACAATACAATAATAAGCCGCGTATCCGTGTAGTGACGGATTAAGAGTACATAATGCCACTACCCCATCTCAACCCGTGGGTGTCCTAAAAGGCGATTAAGTGAGTACCCTATGCAGACAAGAGCACTGCGAGAAAAGAAAAATTCGAAACAAACCCAATACCAACCCGTCTGGCCAGCGTTATATAGTCAATGATATTGTATGTAAAAAAAACATACAATATCATTGGGTATAGTGTAGGCTAAATTCCCTCCACATTCTTTGGAGCAGACCCGTGCGTCGCAGTGGGACGTTTATGGGTTGAAAATGATGATGTTAAACGTTTAATTCTCTCAAAAAGTACAATGGTGTGTTCTTATAATGTAATTACAGCATAAATTAAAACTTAGTGAGAGCTCAAGTTGGTAGTAGATACAGGGACCGTGTGCTAAATCTTCAGGCTCTCTCCGTACGGGTTATACCTATAAATATGAGACGTGACAATCAACCTACCTAAATGGTAAAATTTAAATCTAATATCTATAATAACAAAAGTTGCGGATGTGTATTTTTGTATGTTTTGTGTAGGTTGTGTTTGTGTGTGTATGTGTACAGTTCGGATAGGTTAGGACATAAAGAATATAGGTAATTATGTGACTTTACGGGTTCCCTCACAGCTTCACCCTCGTTCTGAGTGATTTCTGAGTAATTATCTATAAGATAAAATTATAATAACTGTGCTATAACTACACGTCAATTATTACGGGTCAAGACTTATAACGTGTTTAGCATAAATTAAACATGTTGATCGAATTAATAATCCATAAATAATAGGTATGTAGTTTAATGGTTCTTATTACTGTCTATAACTGACTATTCACATAATTCCTGTCTATAAATAATATAATATTCTAATAATATTCTACCCCATTCACACAGCGCCATCTAGCTCCAAAGTAAGCAATTATATTGGCTTGTGGTATGGGTACTAAACAACTGATATACTACTTAAATACATTTTTTTTTGTAAATACATACATATTATAGATAAATTACACCCAGACACAGAACAAACCTTTATGCTCATCACACAAAGATTTGTCCTGGGTGGGGATCGAACCCACGACCTCCGGCTTTGCAGTCAGGGTCACTAACCACTAGACCAACAGGCCAGTCAATGTCAAAATAATTGACGGTTACAGGCGCGGCGGGCCTAGCGATGTCAACGCTACGGTATGGGGTCTGTACCATACAGATAATCTTCATCGTTGACGCATACCGACAAAGACAAAGATATTTAGTTGTGATATTAGATAGACACCAAGACGGAACAAGTGACCATTCGAGAGGTTTTTATACGATTATGTCTTGTGTCCCGATGTCGCAGATCGTAAACCCCAGGGATGGGCGTTGATATCGCTGAACCAATCTTTTGTGGGGAGGAGGAAAGGAAGAGGGTTCATACAGGGGAATGGCACCGTCGCAATTTAGTGTCATACTCGTATTTCATGGTTTTCAATTTTTATTATTTAATCAGAGCATTTTTTAAATATTATTGACTGGCCTGTTGGTCTAATGGTTAGTGACCCTGACTGCTAAACCGGAGGTCGTGGGTTCGATCCCCACCCAGGACAAATCTTTGTGTGATGAGCATAAGGGTTTGTTCTGTGTCTGGGTGTAATTTATTTATAATATGTATGTATTTACAAAAAAAAAAATGTATTTAAGTAGCATATCAGTTGTTTAGTACCCATAACACAAGCAAATATAATTGCTTACTTTGGGACTAGATGGCGCTGTGTGAATGTGGTAGAATATTATTATTATTATTATCAATACACTTTTTAGAATTGGCCGAATTTCACACACTCTTTCAGCCGTTCTAGCGTGATTGAGAAACAAACCTCCGCTCTTACGTATTTATAAAATTAGTAAGATTTTAATATCCCCTGCGTCATAAACAATGACATATATATTTTTTTATTTAAATATCTAAAATCTCGTAAAATAGCTGAACGTTATAAGTTATTATTTATATTTACACAACGACACAAATAATTTTATTGTGGCCATTGAACCCATAACTTCGCGTTCGTTTGTATATAATAGGAACTACGAACATTAGGTCAACAAACAAGTCTTTCTTTTCTTTTTAGGGATCCTCACCAAAACGGAAATGAACAGAACCCTTATTATGTAACCTGTTGCAATAGGGCTTAACTATTTTTGGTAAATCAACATATTATTACACGGTTCTCTGTGTTGACTTCATCATCATCATCGTCATATCAGCCGCAGGAAGTCCACTGCTGGACATAGGCCTCCTCAAGAGATTTCTAATAGAGCTGAAGTGGCAGTGGGCTGTGCACATATCACGCAGAACTGATGGCCGATGGGGCCGAAAAGTTCTCGAATGGAGACCACGCACCGGCAAGCGCAGCGTAGGACGTCCATGTCCACCCACAAGGTGGACAAACAATCTGTGCCGAACAGCAGGATCGCGTTGGATGCAGGCTGCATACAACCAGCCCTATCGGAAATCTCTTGAAAAGGCCTATGTGTTGACTTATATGTGTTGACTAGAGTAAAAAAAATCTGAAGTTAATAATATTCTACCACATTCACACAGCGCCATCTAGTCCCAAAGTAAGCAATTATATTTGCTTGTGATATGGGTACTAAACAACTGATATACTACTTAAATACATTTTTTTTTGTAAATACATACATCTAAGTATCTATAAACCCAGACACAGAACAAACCATCATGTTCAGCACACAAAGATTTGTCCTGGGTGGGGATCGAACCCACGACCTCCGGCTTTGCAGTCAGGGTCACTAACCACTAGACCAACTGTAACAGGCCAGTCGAAGAGTCGAGTTGTAAATTTCATATTAAAAACGATTACAAATTTACATTTGTAGCTAAAGGGGTTATTAGCAATTTAAATTACTTATTTATAACCACACATAATAGGATATCTATTAGCCAGTAAACTATCTGAACAGAAAAAAAAATGTATTGAAAACCATTCATCACAGGTGCAATAATAAATTTGGTTTTGGACAGATATGGCAGATAACACGATTGTCTATACGAAACCTTCTGCCCGTGAGTTAACTTGCTCTTGACCTTATCGGTGTATCTCACGTGGTGCCAAAAATTAAACTTTAATACAACCGTTATATCATTAAACCGTTTAGCGGTTCAGCTACGTCAGAGGTCGTCAAGCAGCATAACACACCTGTCAATTATATGATTACAGGTGTGTTATACCGTACTATTTGATTAGATGTTTTAAATCTTATACCTATGTATTAACCCTAAAAAATTAATGTTACAATCGATTCAATCAAATTACATTAAAGTTCTTAAAATAATATTAATTTTACAATAACCAATTAAGTAATCAGTATTTTTTAATATTAATTAACATTAATTATTTCAATCAACCGTGAAGGAAAACATCGTGAGGAAACCCACATACCCAAGAAATTCTATGAGTATGTCTGATCCACCAACCCGCACTAGGCCAGTGTGAGTGGATTATGGCCTAAACCCTCTCAGTTCTCTAGTTAGAGGAGAGGAGACCCGAGCCCAGCAGTGGGACTTAATGGGTTGCTGATGTAAATTATTTCAATAATATTTTCTAGTTTTTAAATTTGACATAATATTTTTACGCACCATTGTTATGGTAGAATGTGATGAAACTGTAACTATCCTACCACCTTTATGTAACCACATTTTAGTGAATAAAGTGAATTTGAAAATAACAAAATAATTGGAAATTTGGGCTTACTACTACTACTTAAATTACTCGTGATTACAGCACCGCATGCGGTCGCGTAAATTACTTGAGGCCTATTTTCCAGCAGTGGACGTCGTTGACCTGATACGAGTATGATGATGATGACTCGTGATTATACTTATCTGACAGAGATGAGATCTGAATCCGTGTAGTGACGAAATAAGAATACAAAATGTCACCTACCCCATTTCAATCCATGGGTGTCGTACAAGGCGACTAGAGAGGAAAATTCGAAACAAAACCCTATACTTACCAACCTGTCCAACCAGCGCGGTATATATAGTAGGCTAATTTTATTTTATTAATTTTATTTTAAACTTCATACACTAAAACAACGTATAGGCGGACTTAATGCCTGAGGCATTATCTACCAGTCTACCTTTGGGTGATGCAGAGATATGACAAAGTAGGTGCATGTATAGAAACAGTAGGTAGGTAGGTAGGTAGTTGTGAATTTTGTAGAATACGTACATAGTATATAAATATAGATATAAAATATTAATAAACAATATTATTAATAAATAATATATATAATATTAATATATAATAAATACTTATATAAATAAATGTAGATAAGAATACGTGATGCGAGGGGCTAATGATGATGGTGTTAAGAATTTAAAAAAAAAAAAGAAGAATCTGCCAAACTAACCTTTCAACAACAGTTCACGAACTTTTCTTTTAAAAGTAAAACGGCTTGTGCTCATCCTGATTTCCTGAGGCAGGGCATTCCAGAGAAGGATGGATTGAATAGTGAAAGAAGAATGAATAAAATCAGATGAGTGGGAATTACAAACAAGGAGGCGATTATTGAAGTAATATAATTGCTTAATTTGGGACTAGATGGCGCTGTGCGAATGTGTGAAAATATTTTTATTATAAATAGGGGTTAACTGAGGATTGATCACCTTGACTAAATAGGTACATAGTTTTTAAAGATAGCAAAAAATCATTTTGGCCGAAAAATAAATTTAATTTAATTAATAGCCAAAAGTAATGATAAAAATTTTCATTTACTTTTTTGAAGTTGTAATGTTGTTGTTACAGAGAAGTGTTATCATCATTAGTCGACTGGACAGGCAACTCCGAAGGATTCAGTTTGAACTGTCGTTACGCAACCAACTACTTCAACAGTAACGCTGCACTGATCGGCGCCATCTAGCGCTATGTTTTGAACTACTACGTACCCTACTGTATAATATATAATATTGAAGATCAAAGTTATAAATATATACTTAGTAACCATGGGGTATATTACTAAAGGCAGCTGTGAGGAATCTAGTACATCAAAAAGTAAGTCTTTAACATACATCATGGATCATAAGCCATGCATCTGTTGGCACCTTAATGTAAAAAAATCATCATCATCATCATTGTAAAAAAAATATGATGTTACTAAACACAACCAAGCCGCTGTGTACCGAAAAGAAAAAAGGCAAATATAATAATAATAATATCCTACCACACTCACACAGCGCCATCTAGTCCCAAAGTAAGCAATTATATTTGCTTGTGTTATGGGTACTAAACAACTGATATAAATACATTTTTTTTTTGTAAATACATACATATTATGAATAAATTACACCCAGACAGAACAAACCTTTATGCTCATCACACAAAGATTTGTCCTGGGTGGGGATCGAACCCACGACCTCCGGCTTAGCAGTCAGGGTCACTAACCACTAGACCAACAGGCCAGTCAATAATTATGGACATGGACATATAAAATATGGACGAAAAGGAAAATTAATGGGAATCAGAAAAATGATTGGGAGGAGGAATTGGGGCTCTGATGCTCCCGCTCACCAGAGGAAACGCAATAACAGTATCTAATGTATCTATACTAATATTATAACTCGGGATCTACTGAATCGATTTTCGATCGATTCAGTAGATCCCGAGTCGATTTTCAAAATTCGGATAGCCCATTTACCGAGTGAGGGTATATAACATCACATTACGCCCAATAAGAGCTGAGCAGTGGCCAAATAAAGAACGTCGGGACCGAGGCCATGGGTGACAACTAGTATATTATACTGCTTCTATTTTGTGGGAGGGTAGTACTGTGCCAGCACATTCTAGCGAGACTAAATGATTCTCTTTTGTTTACAGTGAAGGTGGTCACGTGTCTAATATTTGGAATCCTGTTTTTATCTGTTGCTGTTTTCACTATAGTTGTAGATCCAGTGCTTATGATTGTCCGACATGTAAGTCAACTAAATTATGATAAGTATACAAAGTACTATTTAAGTAATCAAAAAAATAGTCATTAAATTTTAGATTTATTACATTTTTGTTTAATATCGACTGGCACTGTTTAGCATGCCAGTCACTTATCTAACCATAACTTGCTTTTGTTTTTCCAAATCCTACTGTACAATAATTATAAGTGCCAAAATTTGGATGGATGGATGATTGGATGTTTTTTTGAAAATTGGTGAATTCGAAATTTGGCACACTGACAGATTATATGAAATACTTTTTACCGACACAGCACGCGAGCGAAAACTAATAAATTAACAATAACGTAAGACTTAGGGATTATGAAAGGATTTCATTTTGATGTTATTCTCAACAGAATTGCCGTGTAGACTACGGCACGCCATTGCATGAAGTGCTTAGCAGCGAAGCGGACGCTGTCCACCTGTCTGTCTATCTCTTCAACATCACCAATGCTGAGAGATTCCAGAGCGGAGAAGATGAGAAACTGAAGATGGATGAGGTCGGCCCTTTTACTTACCAGTAAGTACTTCAGTAGTCTTTTTTCTTTCTCGTTGAAACCTCATGACTGAGGTTCATGAGGTAAGGCTGTGAACACCATAAGTCATAACTCAATGTCCTTATAAACTAATATATTAACACTTCCTTAGCACTATCACTATGTCACAGTACACAAGAACTTGTGGCACTTGACCGCGGAAGCAACGAAACATTCATTTTGCGGCCAGAAGTTCTTCTTCATGACCACTTGCGGGTAGCAGTTAGGAAATCGCGCCACAAACGCCTTGAAGTTGTCGTTGTGACGCGACTACAGCGACTGCACTCTCATATTGTACTTGGCCTTTTGGTACACGCATCGTCTCATCATCATCAACTTCGTACTAGTTAAGAAAAAATGCGTTGGTGGCCGATTGGAACTGACTGGCATGCGAAACAGTAGCAAGCGATGGCAGAACCAATTTGTATATCACTGCCATATGACCATCTGCTTAGTCCCCAAACCCACAAACGTTCGATACTGACATAATGACATCTTCATTACTATCATTGGGGTTTAGCAACATTCGACAAGTAAAAACATAGATTGTCGATCTAATAAGCCACTTCTTTGTGTCACAAACACAAATTATATTATATAACATAATAATAATTATGACCTCAGCAAATAAAAAAAGCGCAGTTAATACAGTCTTCGTAGCACGAGCTACGAGTGAGTCTACAAAGTCGTAGAGGCTGTAGCGAAGTGGTTGTCATCAACTGGTTAATGTGTTGAGCTATGTTTGTCTAGATCCCATAACATAAGCTTAAAAATATATGGCGCTGTGTTAAAAAATTATACGAAATATTTATTTATGCTCTTGATACAGAAAGCAGTTGGTCTGGTCTGGTCAAAGAAAATATAACCACTACGTGTTAACTGGCAACACCAAAGACACAGATGTTTCGTCTGTGTCTTTGGTGTGTGTGTTTACCATAATATGAGATAACTAAAAAAATATTAACGTCACACGTTTCATCCCCAAAGAGGCAATGGATATCATACCCTCATTGCACTAGCTACTAGAGGGGATATGTTAGAAATTTAGCATACAGATAGATTTTAGCCCGGACTAGCACATAGGCTACTTTTTACCGACACACCATGCGAGTGGAGTCGCGACTGAAAAAATCTCACATTGCTAATATTATTTTTCAGAGAGATGCGATCCAACGAAGACCTGGAGATTGATAAAGAAGCCAGTGTGATCAGATACACTCCTCGTCACCGGAGTATCTTCCTTCCTGAAGAGTCTGTTGGTAACCCTAAAGAAATTATCGTCAACATGCCGAATGTTGCTATGATGGTGGGTATTGGATAACTTTAGGTTAAAAGCTTCACTTGGCTTGTGATAGTTCTGAAGTTCTTTCGACATACTGCGTGATGTAAAGCCATACAGTTGTTTTTGAAATGATAGTGATATCCTTTATAACATATTGATCATTTGATCTTTATGTAATTTTTTTTTTGGCCTTTGCGTGACGTTCATAAGTATCATGTATTTACTTGATAAGGTTAGGATAAGGTGTCACCAAATTTGCCTAAGGCCAGTTCACTGACAAGGTTGAGCTTTGAGAAGAAATTGGCAAAAAACACAGGCCACTCTTTTAAATCGCCAAAATAGATATCACAGAATGACACAGAACTAAAAGGCTATACTAAATTAAATTCAATAAAATTTGCATATTAAACAATAAAAATTTATATAGAATGATGATGATGTCTTCGGTAATTTAAAGCGTGAAGCTTTAAATTACGTAATCTATCTATTGTAGTTATAAGTTAATACATAATGTTTTAGACTATGGCATCAGCAGTCGCCTCGTACGGCTACCTGGCCAAGATAGGGTTCAACATGCTGACCACCCAGCTAAGGAGCAACGTCACCGTCTCCATGAGTGTACACGACTACCTGTGGGGGTACGACGACCCACTCATCAAGCTCGGCAACGGCATCCTACCGGGCTGGATCAGCTTTGATAAACTCGGCCTTTTGGACAGGGTTAGTGAAAAAAGTTAAAAATATGGAATAAAGTAAATACTCATTATGGGTCTAAGGTTCCTTTCGCAGCTAACAATCTAGCTATTAACCTTGAAAGGGTTAAAAAAAACCTCGAAAACCCCCCATAAAAAACATTCAAATAAGGAAAATCGCATGCAAATTGGTTCACCCGCTTAAGAGCTACGGTGCCACAGACAACACAACCAGACAGAATTTGGTTTTTCTGTCTTGATATTTTCATATCAGCTTAGAGTGTGGAAATATGCCCGGTTAATGGCAATAGGCTCGCCCCCTATTAGATGGGACATATATTGTAAGGTAAATGTGGGTGTGTTGCATCTCTGCCTACCCTTTCGAGGAAAAAAGGCATAATATTACGCTATGATTAAATAAATAAATATATTTTTTTTTTTGCCTTTCTTCAGCTGTACGATAAGAATGCAACGAAGAGAGTAGAAGTCAGCAGCAAGGAAGAAGACAAGTTTATGATAAAGAAGGTGAACGGTCTAGGAGGGTTGGACGTGTGGGGCTACGGAGATCCTGACAAAAGGTATGGAAACAATTCATTCTGATCTAGCCATAGTTGACTTGTCTTGGCAACAGACTTCGATCATAAAAATACTGTTGTCTCATTTTGTGTTGCTAGTTAATTCTTTTGTAATCATGTTTACAATCTTTTACGGTTTCGTATCTCACCATATTTTGGCTTTCCTTCCTCAGTTATAGTTCCCCTTCAATAGGTGGTTAGTTTATTTCCATTTATCATATAAAGACGAATTATGGATGCCATCATCATCATCATCAGCAACCCATTAATGTCCCACTGCTGGGCTCGGGTCTCCTCTCCTCTAACTAGAGAGCTGAGAGGGTTATTATGATGCCATACATTATTTAAAAATAACACCTGTTACTATTTGATTGTTGTTCATCTTGAATACTTCTTTTCTAATTGGTTAGTCAGAGCCCCACTGTCTCCAGGACTACTAGCAATATTCCGTGTTATTCTTTAGCAATATTTGACTGAAATTTCAGCAGAATATTGTTAATAGAATAACCCTCTCAGCTCTCTAAATAGAGGAGACCCGAGCCCAGTAGTGGGACATTAATGGGTGATGAACTGATTAATAGTAATTGCTAGTAAACTAGTAAGTAGCTAAAAATCTTTATTTTCAGATCCCGTTGTAACAGCTTCACCGACTCTTTCGAAGGCCTGGGTTACCCCCCAGAGTTGAGACCAGATCGACCACTCAGGATCTATCGTAATGTCCTCTGTCGTCTTCTGGAACTTGAATACACAGGCAACAGGCGCATGGATTTCGGTATAGAAGGCTATCATTACAAGATCAGTAACAAAACTTATACGAAAATTCCTGAGAATGAGTGTTTGTGTAACAAGGGTATCTGCTATGAGGGTATTTCCGATCTGTCACCGTGTTTCTATGGTGAGTTTCAGTACATTTTTTTTAAATAACTTTTGCATTACCGAACAATCTTTCAGTCAGAAAGTACGCCTAGATTCAGAACACCTATATTTCTGAACGGCATAAATATTACCCACAACTCGCATTATGTGACCTCTAAATTAACGAAGCAAAATCATTGATGCTTAGTTGCACCATTGCAACTCGAAAGATGAACAAACAAGCAAATACCCATGTATAATCCTTACATAGCATATAATAAAGTCGAATCTCTTTGTATGTACTATATTTATATACTTTGTAAACTATATAAAGGATGTTGATACGGTCTTCAACAAGAAATAGAATGATTCATGAGAAAGGTTTAACTAAGAATATAATTTTTTACCTGTATAACACGTGGATGAAACTGCGGTAAGTTTTTAATATAACAATTTATACAACCGGTAGTCATAGTTTCGAATATAATTAACAGTCAGTTGTACTGTGTGTGATTTATGATAAGAATTTCAAAGACTTCGCTTATTATGTTTCAGGTCTGCCGCTCGTCCTTTCAAATGCACATTTCTTGAATTCTAATCCAGCTATATATGAGAAAATTGAGGGTATGAAGCCTAATGAAGAGAAGCATGGCAGTGGCTTTACTGTGGACCCGGTATGTTTAAATATTTTTTTTACTTTATACCAGTTTTATATGAACGAGCAAATTCTAAATAAAAGCGGGGCTTCGTTCCTGTGGCTCTTTATTTGGCTCCTACTAAGCTTCTTTTAACCGTAACGTGATGTTATACCCTAGCCTTTAGCTTTCCTCGATAATTAGGGTATCCAACACAAAAACAATTTTTCAAATCGCAGACTACTACTCCGATTTAAAAAAACCACTTCTTGAGATCAACCAAACAAATAAACTCTTCGGCTTTCAAATTCAGTATAGATAAATAAATGAAGAATAGAAATAAAACCTTAGATATAAGACAAGTCTTATGTCTAAGGTTTGTACAAGTTTGGTCTTTGTGAGAGACTTGTCGTCTCCCTCAACTCAGAATTTGAGGACAATGAAAGTATATTTGTGTAGGTGGAGTTGGATATAGATGTTTATATAATAAATTTTGTTTAAAATCTATAGAAGATATATTATCTTATTATCATGTTCCAGATAATGGGTATGGTGATGAGCACAAAGTTCAGCGTTCAAGTAAACTTGCTGATGAAGCAAGTGGACTTCAATTCCAAAACCACTAAGTTTTCCAACATGTTCCTTCCTGTCATGTATTTGAAAATTGTAAGTACTTTTGTCTTTTTGTTTTTAACTATATCGTCCCACTGTTAGGCAAAGATTTTCGTCGTTTAGTCTACCAAAAGTCCCTGTTTAAAGATAACTATGTCTTTCCAAAAGCATTTAAATCATCCCGCCAGTATTTTCTAGGCCTACCTTTGCTTCACTGAATGTTTTAGGCCCCACTGTGTGATTATTCTGGTCCATCAATCTGGGTGCATTCTACCAATGTGACCATCTCCATATTAGTTTTGCTACCAATTTGCACAATCCCTCGGGCAATCCGTAACATGGCAGCTTTGATAGAAGACCACGTTGCCAGACCCGATTGAACGCTCAATCGATTTTTGGCAAACTATTAATTGTCTGAACGTTTATTTATTATTAAATTTTATTTCCACCTATGGTAAAGCCCACATCCAACGGCACAAAATTGCGCGCTGTGGCAGAAATTAGGTGAGGTCTATGTTCAACAGTGGCAGTCATTGGGCTGATATGATGATGATGATGATGGCAAAGCAAAAATTAGTGTCATGATTTTGATACGTTTCTCTTCAGCGGAGAGGCCGGAGCCCTGCGTAATGTAATGTATTAATGATGACTTATCATTATCATTAACTTCGCAGGTACAACCACCAATGCCAGAAGATAGAATATCAGTTCTAAGAATGGTCCACATTTACTTACCCTACATGCTGTTAACAGTCCAATTAGTTCTCGTTATAACAGGTCTTATACTATTATCTCATGCAGCAAAACTGACGTATTGCAAATGGTATCATCCTAGAAGAAAAGTGATCTTATTATGTCAGCAAACCAAAGATAATATGTCAGAGATAACCAAAGAACCACTTATGGAGAGATGAGTGAAAGTTTATGGTAGTGACATCTATTGGTGGATGTTTGAACTTTTTAGTGGAAGAGTAACTATTAAATAGTTTTATTATTTACAAGCTTTCTATTAACTTGCACTGTACGTATGTAACTTTCAAATCTGGCAAATCGTTTTTTGACCACTTGTAGGTAACTGATGGAGCTGTAATTTGGCATACACCTTAAATTCCGGTGACAATACACTATTCCAAAGTCAAAATTCTAATAATTTCAATATGGCCACCGTTCCAAAATGGCAGAACCTCTTTTTTTCTTCGATCAACATAATATGAGTATCAAATGAAAGGGTTTGAAGAGTAGTCTATACTTCTATCTTTATTTATACTAATTTAATTAAGAGGAAAGATTTGTTTGTTTATTTGTTTGTTGCGATTTAACTCAAAACTACTAGTCCTATTTTAAAAATTCTTTCACTGTTAGAAAGATACATCTTCACCGAGTAATATATGCTATATTTATTTCGAGAAATAAGTAGAGATGCCTACTAAAACTTGAATAATGTAACCAAAAATTGACATAAAAAGTCTTTCATCGCATGCGCTGCGAAAACTATTGATAATAGAACAAAACAATGTAATGTAAAAAAGTCCGCGAGAGCATATGCCTTACTTCAACGGATAACTCACAATTACCGCTTTAACAATTAAAATATCAGTTTAAAAATATTAAATTTTTGCGAAGCTTATTTAACCTATATGGTATTAATCTATATCTAAATAAATGTATTTGTTAGAACGGTGATTTAATATAGAATATTTGTGTCCTTAACACAATATAGTTTAAACAAATATCTTAGAAGATATCACAATATAAAAATATTCGCGAGTCAAAATAATTAATCTGGGCCGTAGAGTCTCGGGTCGCAATGTATAATGTATAATATAATGCATCTCGAAATGTAAGCAAAAAAACAAAAAACGGGACCATCTTTGTGCTCCCCCCCCCCCTCGAGCTCACTTCGGAGGGGTAAGGACTTTTAGTATGTTTATCTCCTAACTAGACCAAACAAAGTTCCTAAGTCAAAGTTTCTGCTTTCAACATTTCCCTCCACAGTACCATTGCGAGCACTCATTTATTAGACAGAAGAGTAGAAACATTAAAATTAGTGCATCATACTTTACATAAGACCATGTAACGAGCGTAATCTGCTCAGTATTTATATGCTTGACCGGCCAAAAAGAGTTTTGTCCTAAATATTCTATGTAAAACATAAAAAAAAAAATTTGGACTTTTTAGGTTCAGGTTTAATTAACCCTTAAGAACTTTAACCTGTAAAACCCTTAAGACTAAAAAGTATAAAATAAAAAATATAAAAAAAAGATTTTTTAAGGAGTCTAATAAGAATGAAGAATGGACTTTGGTACAGAATAGGAGATATAGAAACCGTTTTGTTAGTCAAAAAGGGAGTGCGGTGGTTAATGTTGAGGACAAGAGCACACAATTCAGAGCGGCCGACACAAAAGTGCCCTTATTTATATCAAATGTGCATAAGGCGGTCTCTGAACAAGATATTGTTGACTACGTATACGAGAAGACTCGAGAGAGAGTTGTACTAGTTAGAATTAAAATGAAGCAGGAAAGGGACTATAATGCCTACAAACTTTTTGTAACAAAACACAAAATTGAAACGTTTTTAGATGACAAATTATGGCCATCCGGAATATCATTTAGGCGTTTTGTGCACTTTCATGTGAGGCAAAAAAAAGATATTAATGTAAATATAAATGACAACAATGGACAATCTTAGTAAAATAGTGAGTTTTAATTGTAAATCATTGAAGAGGTCATTGGAAGGAGTCAGAGCATTATGTCAGTTGGCGGATGTGGTGGCCCTTCAAGAAACATGGTTGTTACCACACGATTTGCAGTTACTCAGCGCGGTCGATGACAACTTCGGGTGTACCGGGACGTCTGCTGTGGATACGGCGGCTGGCCTATTGAGCGGGCGACCATACGGCGGCGTCGCATTACTGTGGCGTAAGGATGCATTCGAATCAGTAGTACCGATAAAATGTGATAACGTGCGAGTGTGTGCGGCCAGCATAACTGTAAGTAATAGATCTATAGTGATTTTCTGTGTTTATATGCCGACAAACTCTAATGACAATCTAACGGAATTTACATCTTGTCTTAGTACTATTCGTTCAATTATAGAAATAGAGGAAAATAAAGGAGTTGAGGCTTTTTATATAATAGGAGACTATAATGCACATCCGACTGAGTTATTTTATAACGAAATGATAAACTTCTGTGAGGACCAACGATGGTCATGTGTAGATATAAAAATGTGTGACAGTAATACGTATACCTTTACAAGTGAATCGCACGGCTGTAATAGATGGTTGGACCACTGCATCGTCACTGAGTCCGCACTACAATCAGTCATTAGTGTAAAGGTACTGTACGACATGTATTGGTCCGATCATTATCCGATTGTGGTCACGTGTGATCTACATAAACTCAAGATTAAACGTGTAAATAAAAATCAGTATGAAAAACCTGTAAATTGTGTTATATGGGGTGAGAGAACCCTAGAACAAGTTAGCCAGTATCACAACCTCTGTCACGCTGGTCTTAGACGGCTGGACTTTCCTCGTGAACTGAGTGCTTGTTGTGACAGGTTTTGTAATAATGTGGAACATCACTCTGTTCTTGAGAAAATGTACCAGGATATTGTAGACACCCTAAAACATGCCGCCGAAAGTACCCATAAGGGCAAGTGTCGGAGAAAAGGTGGTTACGTAACTGGGTGGAACAAGTATGTCGCGGATTCTCACAGCGAGGCACGGCTTCGGTTCCAAGTTTGGACTTTGGCTGGTCGCCCAACCAGCGGCCCTTTATATTGTGAAATGGTGGAAGCAAGGCGAATTTTCAAGGCCAAGCTTAAGTGGTGTCAGAACAGGCAAGATCAGCTTAAAATGGATCTACTTGCTTCTAACCACAACAGTAAAAACTTTAAAGAGTTTTGGAAAAACACAAACAAAATGAATGTGAGGCCGAGTCTCCCTGTGAGCGTCGGCGGTGTGACTGATCACAAGCATATTGCCGATGCTTTTAAGGACCACTTTTCTGTGCGATCACCCTTGAACTTGGGGTCTTATAATAAGGGATGTAATGAGGCTATTGTGACCGAGCGAATTGCTAAAATACCAGCTAAGTCAATTGCTAAAATTATTTCAGGAATGCAACATGGTAAATCGCCGGGTCACGATGGCCTTAGTATAGAACATTTTAAACATGCGGGTGTTCATCTGCCTGGGGTGCTCTCTCTGTTTTTTAGTTTATGCCTCGGTCATTCATATTTACCCGAGCCGCTTATGCGAACGACAGTAGTACCCATTGTTAAGAACAAGACAGGGGATACATCCGATATTAATAATTATAGACCCATTTCACTCGCCACCACCATGGCTAAGGTGCTTGACGGTGTGTTGAACGGCTGTCTCTCGGAACACGTCGAAGTGCATGACGCCCAGTTTGGTTTTAGGGCGGGCCTGTCCACGGAGAGTGCCATACTTAGCCTGAAACACACAGTCAAGTACTATACCTCGAGGCGGACTCCGGTATACGCGTGTTTCCTCGACCTATCGAAAGCTTTCGATCTTGTTCAATATGATGTGCTGTGGGATAGGTTGAGGGGCGCGGGCGTGCCGGAAGAATACACAGCACTCCTCAGATACTGGTATGCTCACCAGACAAACCGGGTGAGATGGGTGGGTACTCTATCGGATGAATACAGAATGGAGTGTGGTGTAAGGCAGGGGGGGTTAAGCTCACCTCTGTTATTTAACTTATATATGAACCAGCTTATCGAGCGACTGGGCAGCACACATGTGGGCTGTCACATAGACGGTACATGTGTCAATAATTTAAGTTACGCGGACGACATGGTGCTGCTTAGTCCATCGATAGGTGGGTTGAGAGAGCTGCTATCGATCTGCGAGACGTACGCGGAGGTGCATGGCCTTAAGTACAACTCAAAAAAGAGTGAGATTATGGTGTTTAAGACCCCAAAACAACAGCGCCGCCATGTACCTCCAGTATATCTCAAAGGCGTAGTACTAAACATGGTTGATACGTTTAAGTATTTAGGCCACATTGTCACCAGTGACCTACGTGATGACAGCGATATAGAGCGGGAGCGCAGGGCGTTGGCAGTGAGGAGTAATATGCTCGCTCGCAGGTTTGCTCGCTGCACGACAGACGTCAAAATTACGCTGTTTAAAGCGTTCTGTCAGTCGTTTTATTCGAGCGGCCTGTGGGTGTCATATACGAGCCGAGCCTACAACGTCCTGCGCGTGCAATATAACAACGCTTTCAGGATGCTGTTGCGGCTGCCGCGGCGTTGTAGCGCATCGGGAATGTTCGCCGAAGCTCGCACAGATGGCTTTCACGCCATCATGCGTAAAAAAGCGACTTCATTGCTACAGCGCTTGCGTAACAGTCGGAATGGCATCCTGAAAATGATTGCTAACAGGCCGGACTGTCCTATACAGAGGCACTGGGTGGAGCTATCTGTGGGTATGTGTACATAATTGAACACATACCTATAGTGCTGCCACAATTAAATAAGCCTTGTATGTGTATGTTTTTATTTATTATAATCTTGTATCTAATCTTGTATTTGTTACTAACAATACTAATATAGACTATAAGTGCTATCTTGTTACTAACCCAATACTAAACAAAATTATTAATAATTTATTCTGTTTTATATTTAGTACCTATAATTTTATGGATCGAAAGATCTGAAATAAAGATATTTTATTTTTATTTTATTTATTTATTTAAGGACAAGCTATCAATAAACAAGAAGGTGAACTAAACGGTAAAAAATAAATTTAAGGGCCGTATATAACCACAGATCTTTTCAAAATGTAAAATCTATATAAATTTTAAAATCTTTTTTTTATATTTTTTTATTTTATTTATAAAAGAGCCTCTGTGAATTTACTGTGTATTTGTTTTTCTTGTAGATATAGTAATTTTACTTATTTTACTATTCATACTACTATTCATAGCAGATTCCCAGTTAGACGTATGTCGTTAACTTATTTTCTACAAAAAAGATTACTCAATCAGCCAGATAGGCTGAAAGGATCTGTATGAAATTCAACTCACAAGTAGATGATAGTCTGGAATAGTACATAGGCTACTTTTTACTGAACTACCACATTTTAATATAAAAGAAAATTTAATTTAAATACATTATGATATAATAGTTTTGTAATTTATAAGTAAATTGTACATAATAAATTATATTATTTTTATATTTATTGACATTTTTTATTTTATCATTTTCCTCGGTAAGGGAACACAGTCTGCGAGGAATTCGAGGAAACTATTGCCGTCGCGCTTCGGACTTACATCAAACGTCTGCAACCATAAAGTGTGGTTAAACTGTAGCTCAGAGAGATTAAAAGATAAAAAAATGTCAAGATTGACGTTTCATATTCTTAATAATTGGATAATTGAACCCAAATTATTGTAATTCAAAAACAAGTTTCATGATGCTTACACTATCTTAGAAAATATTTAGTGTTTTTTCATTTCCTAAATATTTCATAATTTCAGACATCTACACTTTTCGAAATTTAATAAAATTTCGACAAGGAATATACTTAGTTAGTGATAGTTAATTAAAAAAATAAGAAACATTCAGTTAAACTATAATATTATTTAACCAACTTATGAATAATATTATGTTATTTTTATTTCAATGCTAATAGATAAAGCAGTGCTTTGCATAGAGTGAATTATATTTGTGTGTGTATAATAATTCTACATAGCGACCATAACCGATCGAATCTAGACTTTTGATTGGGATTGTCATTATTAATATGAGTTTAAAGATAGGTACAAATAGGCTGATAAACACATTACCCACCTTTGCGTCGCGCAGTCGGGTAAAAAGATATTCTACTACCAATTTTTACAATACTTATCATTTAATATTGTAATTAGTTAAATAATACTAAACTTATTTATGATTGTGATAGATAATAAATTACGTCGATTTAATTTTACAATAATCGCTATAAGTAACTGCCTCTATGGCACAGCCAGAAGTGTATACGACTGCTGTGCAAGAGGTCCCGGGTTGGGTGAAAATGGTATTAGGCTTTTCTATCAAGAAATTCCAGTATTGAGATTTTCCCGGAGTTCTTTTCTTTTCTTTTTTCTTTTTTAGAAAAGACAACGCCCGCTCTAGGGAACAATCCCTGTGTCGCGGGGAGCTTTACAAACATGGAACTAACGGACACAAAGTACACCCAGACTAGAAACAAATATCTATGAATCACACAAATATTTGTCTCGTGTGGGAATCGAACCCACGTCACCCAGCACGGCGATGTAGTGCCGAGGCGACCACCTTAACCACTGCGCCACGGTGACAGTCAATTGGAGTTGAAACAAAATGTTCCCGGTTGATGACAATAAGCTCGCCCCCTATTTCATGGGACCAAACAAGACTGCCGAAATGTGGGTGTGAAACACCTCTGTCTACTCCTTTGGGGAAAAAGACGTGATGCTATGTTTTTATGTAGTTTTATGCTATAAGTACATAATATGTATATTAGTACCTATGTATTTCACTTTTAAAAATTATGCTTTATGCATTTTTTCTATGTTTAATATGGCGTGCAAGTAACATAAATTTATTATCGATGCTTACGTAAAGCAGAATATTAAATAAAGATAATTCTGCAATAAAATTAATTTTATTCTCATATTCACACATGATTTGACAGCACTATTGAAAAGTAATAACCATTAGAATAAAGTAAATACAATACATTTTCTATTGAAATTTTTTTGTGGCATTGTATCAGTTGGTAGCGCGGGCCGTCATCAGAGTTCGGTTCTAAGAGGGATCTAACACCCAGTAAGTACAGTATTACAAAGTTATTATCTCAATATAATTAATCTTACATAAACATGCAACTACGTGTATAACTGGCTATATAACCAATGAACTTGACAACTTGACAATTACTATGTGACCCCTTTATGATATATTTTGTTGCAATCGTTTTGAGATCGTGCATCAGTAGTAGAACGTTGTTTTATTTTATTGTTACAAAGATTATAATAATTAAAATATATTATTTCATTAAAATTAAATTTATTATATCAAATTAATTTTTAATTTAAAACGGCTAAAATTATCCCAGTTCACAAAAAAGGATCCAATACTGACCCCAAAATGTTTAGACCGATTTCGCTTCTTCCTACAATTTCAAAAATTTTCGAAAAGCTGATAAAAGTGAGATTAATGGGTCACCTAAACTTAAACAGAATAATCAACCTTCAACAATTCGGATATCAAACTGGTGTTGGCACACAAGATGCTATAGGCTCATTAATCAAAGATGTTGTAAATCATATGAATGATAAGCTAAAGGTAGCGGGAATTTTTATGGACCTTAGTTCTGCTTTCGACACCGTAAACCATGAACTGTTACTGGACAAGTTAGAGCACTATGGAATTCGAGGTAATGCATTACATCTTTTTGGATCTTACTTACAGAATAGGAAAATGTTTGTTGAAATCAAATCCATGAATCATAACGATGATACTTACAATATACATAGTTGTGAAGAAACTTTTAGGTCCAAATTAGTTCAAATTAGAACAGGAGTTCCACAGGGTTCAATATTGGGTCCGATATTTTTCATTATCTTTGTAAATGATTTAGTAAACTACATAATGAAAATGACATCAGATACAATTAATATAGTTATGTTCGCTGATGATACAAACGCAATTGTCTCAGCTAACACTCTTGAGTGTTTAAATATAAAAATTAATCAGACCTTACAGTACTTCAGTGAATGGTTTACGGTAAACAGTCTTAAACTAAACCCTAGTAAAACCAATATTGTGATGTTCCGCTCTACTGCCAGAAATAAGGATAGAATCTGTTGTACCATAAATGGCGAAAATATCAAAACTGTAGATGTTGTAAAATTTCTTGGTGTTCATGTAGATGAAAATCTAAATTGGAAACATGAACTCGCTAATTTAGAAAGTTCTATAAGCTCGGCATGCTACGTGTTAAGAAGTTTACGCAATGAAGTAAACTTACAGCATCTAAAAATGGTTTATTATGCTTTGGTTGAATCGAAACTTAGATACAGCATTTTATTCTGGGGTGCCAGTTACAACTATAATATACAGAGGGCTTTTATATTACAGAAAAGGGCGATTAGGACTATTATGTGTATTAGACAGGATGTTTCTTGCAAATCATATTTTCGGGAACTTGGAATATTGACTGTCCCTAGTTTGTACATTTTGGTCCTTCTCACGAATTTTGCCAAATACATACACGAGTATGAAACTGAAAATGAAAGAGCACAAAGAGAGGGTACACGTAGAATGGACTTTAAGTCGAAAATCAGACCTCACCTCAATGTTGTCAAGCACTCTGCCTTTTATTCGTCAATTACTCTATTTAATAAGTTGCCTATTGAGATTAAGAGCACTTTGTACAAGATTGAATTTAAGGCAAACTTAAAAAGCTTTTTATTGGAGGGATGTTATTACTCGTTAGATGAATTGTGATATATTTTTGTTTGTGTATGTATTATTTTATATTATCACTTAATTAAATTCTTTTATTTTATTGTTTGACATTAGACATGTTTAATTTTTAATTATTATTTATATTTTTCTTTTTTTTTTTTCATATTAAATGTAAATGAAATCATATTGTAAATTTAATTAATTATTTTATATTGTAATACTTTAATTTTTAATATTTATAACATGTGTATTCAAATACAATGTAATAATTGTTCAATGAATAAATAAATAAATAAATAAATAAATAAATAAAATTACTTTATCTTTTTTAAATAATACAATCTTAAAATTTATAATCGTCTTTTGAAGAAGAAGTTTATGATAAGTTTTTCATTTTCAAATTAATAATTACTTAGATGAAAGTGTGATGTCTTTTTTCAAATTTAGGCTGTCAAGGTAAGGAAGAATCTAAGTAAGAATTGTTATTAATATATTTCAAGTTTATCAAACGATTATGTTTTATATACCTATTATGTTTTTTTTTATTGCTAAATACACGTAATATTCGATAGATAAATAATCGTATGTCACGCGTAATTAAAGGACACAAACATGTTGTGACATGACAAGTAGCTGGCTGTTTTTATATTGGTCGTAATCGGTAATTATAGTGTTGCGAAAATACAGAAGAAAAAAAAAACAAAAAATGCCAATTCAGTTTTTCCTCTTCTATTTATTTATGTGGGTGCGGCGGTATTTAAGTGCTCGGTAAAAATACATGCCAGTCCCATATTTCATGGGATATGTGGGCGTTAGATTAATTATAGATGTAACATTGGTTAACATAATTATAAACTTAGGTAAGTACTATGTAAATCTATCATTGCTTAGATACATACAATGTGAGGCAAATTAATAACAGAATGATCTATAAGATAAAAAACAATAACATGTCTAATTCTATTCCATCATCGTAAAGTCGCTCAGCGGGCAAAGGAGAGCGCTATGCTTGGAGTCTGCCTTTGCGATTTAAAAAAAGTTCCAAACAGCAATGACTGATGCGGGGAAAACGTTATAGAGTATCAGCAACGTACCGGAAAGTGCAACGTGGCCATTAACACTCTAGTGGTACACAACTATTGTTTCAAAATAGATCATAACTCAATGCAGTAAAGTGTTATTTTAAATACTAATAACATTTGTTTATGAGAATAGAACTTACTCCGTCGGACTCACCTCTATCTATAATTTCTTATCACATAATTTCTCATTGAGTTCAGGGGCTTACTCTGAATTTGGACATTCGATTTGACAGCGACATTAAAACCGACTAGGTTTTAATGTCGCTATCAAATGTTTGAAAGTGACTCCGGCAGCGACCATATTATCTAAATTTCCTTACATTTGACAGCGACATCAAAACCGACCAATCAAATGTCGTAATTCAGAGTAAGCTTCCTGGTTATTCTCAAGGCAAATAATAAGAGTTCTCTTGCATTCCCTTGATCCCAATGCATCAAGAATTAATAATAGTATTAATTAACATTCGTTATCTTCCCAAGAATATAAATTATATTTATAATTGTCTTTGTGAAGTGAACTATAACTAAAATATATTTCACTAGCTGTCCCCGGGGTTTCAGACCCGCCGGTAAACAAAGATTTGGCCACTGATCAGCTCCTATTGGCGTAGCGTGATGCTATATCCTTCCTTAATAAATGGGCTATCCAACATCAATAGAATTGATTCAAATCGTACCAGCAATTCCCTATCAAACAAACTCTTCAGGTTTATAATATTAATAAAGATATAAATATATGGTTGTTAACAGATATGAGCGGAAAAAATGGTCAGTATGAAAAAGTAATTATTTTAGTCCATATGAAAATGTTATTATTAAATGTGTTGCTAAGCGCAAAACTTGGGTCAATTCGTGTAATATTTTTTTCTTCAATTATATTCTTTTGTCAGACATCAAGGTTCCTCTGAAGAAAAATTGGAGTTATCAGTAGCTTTTGACAGAACGATGTCTGTCGGATCAGTTAGTCAATATCAGCCACTAAAAATACTTGTCATAGCTAGGTTTCTAAATCAGAAACAAAGTATAATCCGGAAATAATAATGATAAACAAGTAAATATAATTAAAAAAAATTAATAACCCGAGTGCAAAAAATCAACAGAGAGTAACGCACTAAAAAGATAGTAAAATTTTTGTAATATTATTATGACTGATTGAATGTAAATACATAACATTATGTATATATTTGTAATCTCCATTTTTGATTCCCTTTATTTTGATACTCCACTCGATAGGTTTGGTTAAAAAAAAAATAGAACTACTTACAATTTGGAACCATTCAATTATGTATACCTAATCTCTTTTTGAATATATGTAATCTCCTTTAGATTCTCTTTATTTTGATATCAAATTCGATAGGTTTGGTTAAAAAAAAAAATTGAACTTCTTACAATTTGGCGTCAAAAGCCCGCCGCGCCTTTTAAGTCTTCTTATTCTTAAAACCTATATAAGGACACTAGGGTTTTCTAGACGAATCTAACGATACCCTAATTTGTAGTTTTGAAGATTCCTGGGAATAAGGAAATTTACAAACATACAAGATACGCGCGAAAAACAATACCCGTCCTGACAGTCGGGTAAAAAAAAGAGTTTTGTTGTGTCATCAATCGTTCTGTCTCATCGCTATAACTTTAAAATATAATTAGGTGTTTGTTTGGTGTAAAAACATACTTAATCGAAGGTTTTTAGAGTTAAATCACACATGGCGAGTTTCTTATTCTTACCATTAAAATACCCTTATTAGGTTCACATCGTCACAGAACTTTTTGTTTTATAAAGAAGGTAACAGACGTACTTTCGAAACACAATACATAATTAGAGGGGTAATTAACTATGTGAGGCAAATTGCCGCTTTGCAGACCCTGTCTCCCTCTGCGTGAGATTTGGTAGGTTTGGTCTAAATACCTCACGAAATTGCGGACATCGCCTTACTGGGGCCCAATCCTGCTAAATTACACGTCGATAGCTTCAGATCGATGGATTAATATCGACCAATCACAGGCCGACAATATGGCGCGATTGATTTAGTAAGACAATCACAGCTGTCGAATGAGACCATCTACGATTGTGTTAGCAGAATCAGGTCCCAGTCCCCTGATTCTGAGCTGTCGGAAAATTTTCGGCCCGAAATGTCAGTGTAATTAAAGTTAAAAAACATATTGTTAAAGAAATAAATGGTGGTTGCAAAAAACCTGAAGTTAATCAGTTTTCTATACGTTAGACTATTTTCTAACATTAAATAACATAAACTGTAAAAATACGTCGTACTAAGATTCGTAAAAGTTTACGATCCGGGAGCAATCCGACGAGTCAGAATCAGAGGGCAGGTCTCATACAGAACCTTATTATTTGGAGTCAATAACGAGGGATAAATCTTGTTAACTCATCAAAATAAAGTGTTGGTAATTCATTGTTAGATCAACAATCACACCTACAGTAGGTATGTTTTGCCTATTGTCAATTAAAGTCTTAAGAGCGTATTTACAAACAGAGCGGCAACGTCGCAATTTAGTGTCATATTTCGTGGGTTAATATAATAATATTCTACCACATTCACACAGCGCCATCTAGTCCCAAAGTAAGCAATTATATTTGCTTGTGTTATGAACTAAACAACTGATATACTACTATTTTTTTTTTGTAAATACATACATATTATAGATAAATTACACCCAGACACAGAACAAACCTTTATGCTCATCACACAAAGATTTGTCCTGGGTGTGGATCGAACCCACGACCTCCGGCTTAGCAGTCAGGGTCACTAACCACTAGACCAACAGGCCAGTCTAAATTCAATTGTTTCAATTTTTATTATTTAATCGGAGCCATGTTTTAAAAGGTTAGGTAGGTCCAACTTCGAGAAAGAGGTTAACCGCCGAATCCAACTCGGCTGGGCAGCGTTTGGGAAGTTACGCACTGTTTTCTCGTCCACAATACCCCAGTGTTTGAAGACAAAGGTCTTCAACCAATGTGTGTTGCCAGTGATGACTTACGGAACTGAGACGTGGCCGCTAACTATTGGCCTTATCAGAAAGCTTACTGTCGCCCAGCGAGCCATGGAAAGAGCTATGCTCGGAGTTTCCCTGCGTGATCGAATCAGAAATGAGGAGATCCGCAGGAGAACTAAAGTTGTCGACATAGCTCACCGAATCGCATCGCTAAAGTGGCAGTGGGCAGGGCACATAGCTCGTAGAACTGATGGCCGATGGGGGAAAAAGGTTCTCGAGTGGCGGCCACGTATTGAAAGGCGCAGCGTGGGACGGCCCCTCACCAGATGGACCGACGACCTGGTCAGGGTGGCGGGCGGCCGTTGGTTGCAGGCGGCACGGGACCGTTCGCAGTGGCGTAAATTAGGTGAGGCCTATGTTCAGCAGTGGACGTCGTTGGGCTGATATGATGATGTTTTAAAAATATGTTTCCTACTGTTACACTTTCAGTTTAGAATTAAGTAAAAAAAGTGTGTAAAAGGTAAGAAATCATTACGTTTACAGATTTATATGCAAATAACACATTGGAAACTTGCAAGGCGTTATTTTCATAATAAAATAACGTAAGGATTACGGATAGGTACTTCTTTTTCATACACTTTCATGTAATTTTAAAAAGTGTAGCAAACATATTTTTGATAGTTTCAAATCATTTATCCAATCAAATCAATCAAATCATTTATTCATTTGTAAACATAGGTAATACAAGGTGTAATTATGCATATTATGGCCACTATGTTTGCCATTGTTTGGCGTACAAATTTTAATTATATTTTTTTTTATTTATTTAATATTTCAAACAGCTTAAATTATTACATATTATGTACAGTGTATCATAAACCAGTTTCGGTTTTTCCGTACACCGAGATTCATCATCTTACACTCTTTTTATGTAAATAGTAAGTATGTTAATTAAAAAACTAATAAGTAATAGCTAATTACATACAAAGATATGTGGGTAGACACAGAATAATATAGTTAGACTCAGTTCTGCACGGCCGACACTCCGTCGGCTGCGAATAGTGCGAGCACACATATAATGCTATTAGATGTTATATTTACTATATAATATATATAGGAAATACTAGTTATTAAAATTACATAATGTCATAATATATTAGTCTATTAAAAATGTAAGAAGTATAAGAAGTAACATTTTAGATAAATATATAATTAATTAGGTACATTGACTAAATTAGATTAACAGAATTAGATTGTTGTATTATCATGTCGTATATTAATATTGATTGGTATGTCAGAGATTCCAAGCTATATAATTTAATTTCAATTTATCAGTCATATATTCATTAACAGAGTATACATACTACATATACATATAAATACATTTTGACGTTAAAAAAATGTATAACAGTTTTTTATAATTGTAAGTTCTCTGAATTACGTATTGTGTTTGGTAAATTATTATATATTTAAGGGGCCATACCCATCACACTTTTTCCAAACAATGATGTTGTGTGTGGAGTAACACGAATATCATTTGCTCGCCTTCTAGAACCAGTTTTAGTTTAATAATTAATTTTCATTATTCATTCATTATATAGCTCTGATTAAATAATTTATACCGAAAAACACAAAATATGACACTAAATTGCACCGTTGCCACACCGCCTAAATACGCTCTTAACATTTACTTCCGTCATTATTATTGAAACAATAGTTTTTATAGTCCGCAAAAATACATTGAACATTAAAATTAAATAATTTCGTTTTCCTCATCGGTTACGTGTACTTCAACTTTTTGTTTACATACGTAAGGTGCAGTGAACACGTGTCTTGATACGATATAGTAAAACCCTGACTATACACACGTGTAGACGAAGTCAGGAGGCGCATGACATGTAGTCGCGCGGGGCCTCGCTCCCGGCGTTCTTTATTTAGCCACTGCTCAGCTCCTATTACCTTCCTCGATAAATGTGCTATCCAACACTAAAAGAATTTTTCAAATCGGACCAGTAATTTCTGAGATCCTAGCGTTCAAACAAACAAACTCTTTAGCTTTATAATATTAAGTATAGATTAAAGGTAAAGATGAAGAGTTGGATTTGTTTAGTTAAATGCTAAGATCTCGGGAACTACTGGTCCGATTTGAATTTTTTTTAGTGTTGGATAGCCCACATTTATATTGAGGAAGGTTATAGGCTATATATTAACATTATGCTATGGCCGATAGGAGCTGAGCAGTGGCAAAATAAAGAATGACGAGGGAGAAGCCCTACGTGACTTCTAGTTATATATACATAATACATACATAGCGTCACGCCACCTTATCTCGTGAAGGTAGACAGAGGTGCATCACGGCCATATTTTGCAACCTACATTAATTATTAGGTCCTATATAATGGGGCCAGCCTACCCATTGCCTAGCATGAGGCCGTTTATCCCCCATGGGGTAGGCTTAGGTGCAATACAGGTACATTTCCCCAGCTATGTTAGGTGTAATGGGGGGTGAACCTATTGCCACAATCCAGGCAAATTTCCAGGCTTTGGGATGATACGGAGAATTTCATGATAAAAACCCATCACTGTTTTTTTTTGGTAACAGGTCCGATTTTATTGCCTCCCAGCGAAGCAGTTGCACAATAATAATAATAACAATAATATTCTACCACATTCACACAGCGCCATCTAGTCCCAAACTAAGCAATTATATTTACTTGTGTTCTGGGTACTAAACAACTGATAAGCATGCTACTTAAATATTTTTTTTTGTAAATACATACATATATTATTATAGATAAATTACACCCAGACACAGAACAAACCTTTATGCTCATCACACAAAGATTTGTCCTGGGTGGGGATCGAACCCACGACCTCCGGTTTAGCAGTCAGGGTCACTAACCATTAGACCGGCCTGTTGGTCGTAGTCGATAGTCGTAATTATAATATAAATTTTCCCAAGACAATTAATTAATTTAATTTTTATCAGATGTATAGTATAATTATATTGTTTGACTAAATTGTAGCATCTGTGTTATTCTCATGTACCTATAAGTTTGATATAAATAATTAATGTTTTTATTATAATAAGAACTAAATTGGTATATTTTAACAAACACGCGTAGCCCACACTAAAGGATATTTGAACTTTCGAAGAGCTCACTCGGTGTTAGTGAATGTCAAAGGGCATTCACTAACACCGAGCACTTTTCACTAGCATAGGTAATATTTGTGCGGTTATATAACATAACATCACGCCTTTTTCCCCGAAAGGGTAGGCAGAGGTGTTTCACACCCACATTTCGCCAGCTATGTTTGGTCCCATGAAATAGGGGGCGAGCCTATTGTCATCAACCGGGAACATTTGTTTACCAAACTCCGGGAAAATCTTAATAATGGAATTTCATGATAGAAAACCCCAATACTATTTTCATCCGACCCGGGAATCGAACCGGGGACCTCTTGCACAGCAGTCGTATACACTTCCCGCTTGCCACCGAGGCAGTTCAATTTTTTTTATATATAACCAAGTATATATGGGGTAGGGCACGTCAGGCAAGTTACATATGTATGTACATATATAACATAGTGTGTGTGCACAGAACAGATGGGTTTTGTGTATGAGAGAAAAAAAAAATATTTTTGCAGGTTATAAACAAACTTCTTCTTTAGACTGTCACCGTGGCGCAGTGGTTAAAGTGGTCGCCTCGCCACTACATCGCCGTGTTGGGTGACGTGGGTTCGATTCCCACACGAGACAAATATTTGTGTGATTCATAGATATTTGTTTCTAGTCTGGGTGTAATTTGTGTCCGTTAGTTTCATGTTTGTAAAGCTCCCCGCGACATTGGGCTTGTTCCCTAGTGCGGGCGTTGTCTTTTATTCAAAAAAAAAAAAAAAAAAAACTACTTCCATCTAAGTAAGGACTGGCTTACATGCACATAGCTATGTTAAAGCTAACTCGTTAGACCAGTTTAGTCTAGCAAGCTTAACATAAAACAATTTGATCTGTACCTACAGTTAAGCACAGTGACGGTATAATTTAAATATAATTAAAACTTTATCTGAAAAAAACAGGTCACGTGTTCATTAAAAATAAATCCAACATTTTTTAAACGTGCTTCTTCTTCTTATCGTGTGGGTTTGAGGCAGACCCTGGGGTTGGAATTTATCAACGTGCTCATTTAATTACTTATTTTATTTACTCAAAAAATCCACAGTATTTCAGTACCTATCATATACATTTCAGACAAGCGATGGTGGCCGAATAGTTCAGTGACCTGCATGTAAATCATGCGGTCAGAGTTTGATTCCAACCGGCAGTACCAATGTGAATTTCGCTTAGTGGACTTAAGGAAAACATCGTGAGGAAAACCATATACCTTAGAAGAAATTCTAAGGGTATGTCTGATCCACCAACACGCACTACGAGTAGGTCAGCGAGTGTGGATTATGGCCCAAACCGTCTCAGCTCTCTAAAAAATGTGCCCAACACATAGAATATTGAAGTTTCGCCTTCCCGCGCTCGTAATATGAAAAGCAATTTATAATTGTTAATCATTGTTTACAAGTCTGACAACAATCAACAATAATTCTTGTGTTTTCATCCGCAAATTAATTATTTTTGTACTTAAATATAGTTTGTGTGACTATCCGCTCTACTGAATCTGAACACTAAAGATTCCTAAGTTTTGCATAAAAACACGAATAGTTTATAGGTACTCCGTTTTTTAAATGTTGGATCTTTATTTGGTCAATACTGCTCCTATTGGCAGTAGCGTGATGTTATATAGCCTTCCTCGACAAATAGGCTTTCCAACACTAAAATAATTTTTCAATTGGGACCCGTAGTTTCTGAGATAAACGCGTTCAAACAAACAAACTAGTATTGATACTGTAGAGCTGAAACTTTTTCTGACCCTTAGGTAGGTAGGCTTAGCGAGCCTTCATGCACTCACCCTCGCAAAAGAAAACTTACGTGAGAGTCGAAAGATTCAAGAACAATAAGAGAATTGTGGAGGACGGGCGGCCCTTCAGGTTGCTTGGAAAGTTTCCTTATTTTGTGTTTAGTCGTAGTCTTGGTTCATTTGCGCAGAATAAATAAGCGATATAAAAAGTAAAGTTTCAGTCAGAACACCTAACTCTCGCGAGCCAGCGAGCATCTCCCCCATTACAAACTTTAATAAGGCTACAGAAACATTTAACAACGGTATCTACTAATTTGTGTACCTCGTGGTTGACTTGATCAATTACTACAAAGTAGGTTTATGGTGAGATGATATTTTTTGGTCATCATCACCTATATTCTATATTTACATATATTATCTGAAAATCCACATAGGCAACCTGTGTTAAGTCACGTGTGGGCATTTAAAATGACATGACCTCATGCGTAATTTCTGCGTCATGACGCAGTACCATGACGTTTGTCAATCATTCAAACCTCATTCTTCATTTTAACCAGCAAATGTAAATGATTGCCCGCGGCTCTGCCTGCGATGTATTCACGATTATAAACTTTAAAGGAAGAATTTCCATAAATCTTTGTTTGTCCAAAATTTTAGCTGTTTAATGATAAGTCAGTCAGTCAGGCTATAAATTAATTACTTTTTGGATATATATACTATAATTATGTCCAATTAAATCATACAAACATAAATATCTAGCCAAATTAAACAGTTGCCAATCAGTAAAATTTCCCGTTAACCGGTGGAGCTAGTTAGACGTAAAGTAGAGACAAACATACAGACTAATTAGCTTATACTTGTATGAGTGTGTGAAGCTGTTTGTGAATATTTTTACTCTGTAACTTGTTTATATAATAATGTGAATGATGAACTCAGTTACTGTGAAAAGTTCGTCCAGAGTGAAGACACGGAAGATAATACAAATTGTTTAAGTGTATGTTGTGGTGATTACTGGTTTTGGATGTGTTTGATGTTCAATAATATTATTTTATAGAGGTAAGGTGTTTAATAAATAGTTAATATTATTATAATTATATTAATTTACACAAATAATAATAATTATTATTATATTAGTACATGAAGGCGGCACAAAGTCGCTCGAAGTGGCGGAAGTTAGGTGAAACCTACATATGTTCAGCAGTGGATGTCATTGGGCTGATATGATCCATGATGATATGATAAAAGTTTAGTACCTAAATTAAACTTTATTCTAGCTGAAATGAATGTAGAATAAACAATAACAACTTTTGACTATCTTTCAATGGCTGTTTTTGTAAAACCATATAATTAAAAAAAAATATTATTGACTATTTTCAAATGTTTTACTACACAACAACAACTTACAACTTTATGCCACTGATATCGGCTTAAGAAGATATATATTATAAATTAAATCTTAAAATAAAATTTTACAGTGATTTGTATATAAACATTCTATATTGTTTTCGTCCTGAATATAGTTATAATTTATATAACATGTATGTAAACTTCCTTGGTAGCGCAGCGAGAGTATATACATAATATAAACGACTGCTGGGCAACAAGTATTCGGTTCGATTCCGGGAGGTAGAAAGCCATTGAATTTTTCTGTCAGTAAGTTTTCTACGTGGGCTAAATGCCCTCCAAAATATTTGGAGGAGACTCGTGCCTAGTAGTTGGACATGTATGGGTGTGATGATGATGATGAAGTTTTCAATATCAGCCCAAAATACGACTGACCTGTTGGTCTAGTGGTTAGTTACCCTGACTGCTAAGCTGGAGGTCGTGGGTTCGATCCCCACCAGGGACAAATCTTTGTGTGATGAGCATAAAGGTCTGTTCTTTGTCTGGGTGTAATTTATCTATAATATGTATGTATTTACAAAAAACAATGTATTTAAGTAGTATTATAGTACCCATAACACAAGCAAATATAATTGCTTACTTTGGGACAAGATGGCGCTGTGTGAATGTGGTAGAATATTTAAAAAAAATGCGTGTAATGTACTTATGCTCACTCATTCGATGAAAAAGGCATAATGCTACAATATGTTGTGATTAATTTATTGAAGAGATAATAAATAATTATATATTACATATAATTTATTAGTTACTATCTCTGCAATAAATTACAAAAACAATAAAAAACAATACAATGAAATCAATTGATAACATTTTGACATTAATACATATCATGTACGTATAATTACAACAATATTATTATACAACATGTCCCAAAATTCAACGATAAACGCGCACCAGTGGTTAGACTACTAGAATAAAAGAACACGAAAATCTTAGTTTATTCTCAAAGTCAAAGTCAAAGTCAAATTTTTTATTTAATTTTGATCACATACATGATACTTATGAACGTCATACAAAGCAAGCGAAGTCTCCGATGACAGACATTATTAAGTATAAAGATATTTATATACATTTTGTTTAACATTGTAGTAAGTTTTAAACTATTTGTCGAAATGACACGACGAATGATAAAAGTATTTACGTTCCTAGGAATCAGTTAAATACCAAATAAAAATATAGCACTGTAAATGCAGTATCGATTTAAATGAACCAGAAAGGTTCACTATTCTCTCTATATCGACTTCCACATAAAAGATAGGCATATGCTGTCGCGGATTTTTTTTAGAACTTTTTATGTGTTAGGCCCTTCGTCCACAAGGATACGCAAGTCGCCGATACTAATGTTGGATACTTTAGTCGCGAGACTCTTGTCGCGTACGATCCGTACACAAGGCGACGTGAGTCGCCTGACACCCACGCAAGGAGACTCGAGTCGCCTGATCCACACATGGCGCGACGCGACGCAAGTCGTACGATCTGCACGTATGCGCGAGTCGTCTGTTTGGCCAGTATAGGGTATAGTATAGGTGTTGCGGCTACACGGCTCACAGACGTTTAAAAAATGTCGGACACAAGTGACGACGAAACAGTAATTTTAGCTTATTATTACCGAAAGCGAAAAAATCTTCATACTCTTAATAGAAGATACTGGGTGCACCCCTATATAGAAAAAAAATATTAATTGCAGATTGTTTGTTGCTGCAAAGGAATTGCAACAAACAGATGCAAAGTTTTTATCGCTTTACAGAATGTCGAAGGAGAGTTATAAATTATTCTTCCATGTCAATATAATTGGAGTTCAACGGTAGCTTTTAAAATCGTTTTCTGATACTAGAAAAATAAAACTTGCTACTCGCACCGACATTGTCACTAAAACGTAGTGGACATTTCTCTGTGATTGTCGCCTCGCGTTCTAATAAGCCCTATTATGGCATGAGGTAAGATGAAACATATCTTAATTAGAATATTCACATAGTCAAAAAAACAAAAAACGGACGGACGGATGGATGGACGGACATAACGCAACTATAAGAATTCTGTTTGCCATTTTGGCTACGGACCCCTAAAAATGCTAATTAATATTAAGTGCCAGTGAGTGATACTTATGTGATAATGACTGTACTTTTGATTTCAATTACTGTACTTTTCGAAACATTTTTGAATTTTTTTGTTCATAAAACCATGATCACCAGATTAAATACGTTTTTATTTTAAAATAAAGGAATACTTAATTAAAATGTTCTACGAAGATTGCATTAAAATCTGACAACTACTTAAATTTTTGGTGGTGCCAATCATTATACAGTCTACCCCTGTCTATTAAAAATAAAACACGAAATTAAACTATTCAAATAGGTTTGTATCAGGATCAGAAGGAAGGATCAGGAAATAAATAGTAATAAGGTCTTTTTTTGAAGTTTTCAAGGACGCCGATTACGAAAATGTTATTTATTTTGACTAATTCAACAAAACAAATTCAACCCTTAAAGAGGTGAAAGAGGGCACAATAAGTTTGTAAGGAGAAATTGTATTGAGTGTCTTTTTACTTCGGAACTTTATACCTACATGTGATCAAAAACACAAATACGTGTTCCTTGCTTTTTTTTTAAATTCTATCCCAAAGGGGATGCAATTGTGATAGACGTTTGAAAACGACGTACCTACTTAATCGTTATTTTTTAGGTTTTTATGGACGGATAATACGCAATTAGAACTTCAGTTATGAAGTGAGTTAGCTTTTTGGTGTTTGAAAAACTTACGATTACTGATGAAATAGGTGTGAAAATTATTAGAAATTGATATGGATGTCATTTTCAAGGTTTTCAGGGACGCCGATTACGAAAATATTATCTATATTGACGTAAAATGAAATTCAACTTCTGTAGTGGGGTGTTGTGGAATTCATGAATTGTACTTAAAACAAAGATCTATATAATATCGAAATCTACGCGGACGAAGTCGCGGGCAAAAGCTAGTTTTAAGTATATAAAAGAAAGTTAAAATTGGTCCAGACCAATTTTAAAAATTCTTCTTATGCTCGTAAAATGCTACAATAACACTGAGTATTAACGTAGAGTATATTTTACTGTTAAGAGGGTTCATACAGAAATACATGAAATCACGAGATTTCCACGTTCGCTACAGAAACTTGACAGCTGTCAACGTCAAGAGTAAACACTTTCCGCGAAAATAAATTTTTAAAATAATTGAAATTTACTTATACAATGTTATTGAAGTGATAAAATGACTTTTAATATGATGCTCTATAAGTGATAATGTTATCTCGGTGTATCACAAAAGAACATAAAAGATATAGTGATAAGTGCAATGTGTTTCGTGTTTACAGTATTAAGACCAAAAGGAAACAAACACGCCAAAATTAGCTACAAATAGTGAGTAATATTAAACTTTAGTGCAAAGACCAATACCAAAATAAATTACAACGACATCTAAGACATTTTTACATCAAAATTGCTTTTATATTATTCAGTTTATTTCAATCGTACATGTAAACAAAAAGCAGCTGTGTCATTTTTCAATTTCAACCAATCAAAACTCTCTATTTGAACTGAACATCATTCGTCACGCTTTCAACATGGCAGCACTCCGACTTTGAATAGCAGTCTTTTGATACAATTACGTTCCGTTTCATCTCTTCACACTGAATCACATCACATTAAATTTTAAAATATTAAAATTATTTTTGACTTTAATATTGAGCTACAATGAATGAAATGAATGAGGAGAATATTACACTACGAAAAAAGAAGATATCTACGGCTCGTTCCTGTGAATCTATTAATAATCTGTGTTTATCTAACTCAACATGTACAGAAGAGTCAATCGCTGATAGCTTACCGGAAACATCTACAAACTATGACAATGAATATGTAGAAAGCCTAAAATTACAAATTGAGACCCTTTCCAATCAGTTAAATAGCGCGAATGCAGAAATTGACAAATTACTACTCGAAAATACCTCATTGAATAAGATCACGCAGGAACAACAAAAGAAAATAACCTACTTAAAAACTGTCTGCACAAGCACACCATCAAGTCGTAGTAAAAGTAATTCTGCGCATAAAAATGGAAAGAAGAAAAAATGTAGAAAAACGTTAGATTTTGAAAGAGATGACAGTGACTCAGGTGATAAGGCGAGTTCAAAGACCGAAACATTTGAAATATATTTGTCTGAACCTTTACCTCAACAGACAGAAAATCTTACGAAACAAAGTCACCAAGCTACCACAACCACGGAGGACTCACAGTATATATTGAATGACAATCTTACCTCAAATAAACCTCGCATTATTATAATTGGAGATGACCAAGTACGAAGGCTATCAGAAGTATTAATCAACAGCAGAAAAAACAAATGGAATGATTGTTATAATATTTCAGGATGGGTTAAACCTGGTGCCTCATGTGATCAAATTCTGTATAACATTCCCACTCTGTTTAGCTCAGTTACTAAAGAAGATATTGTTATCCTTTCTGTAGGTACAAATGATAAAAATCCTTGTTACCTGCACAAGGAACTATGTATATCGCTGAAGTATTTAGAGCATTGTAAAAAGATATTTTTACTTGGTGTTAAGTATAACAAACATTTAAATGAGAATATGTTAAATCAAAGTATCAAATTGTTAAGTCGAAACTATCCAAACTGCAATTTTATTGCTGTAGAAAATAATACACATAGAAACCACTATTATTCTGGACACCGCTATTTATATAACCTAGTTTCACAATTAAACATCGAAATTGATTACCTAACCTATAATGAACAGTTCCTGGATGTTAATAACCTGCGCTTAATTTTGCGTAATCAAAACAAATCGTCATCATGTCAAAAAACCATATTAGATTATTATAAACCTCTTAAAGATTATTATAAAATAAGTAAAAATAATGAACAATCGTTACATGAAGGGAAAACGATAGTGAAACCTATATGTCCAACAAATCTTTTTCGTGTATAACAGTATATTTATATTACATCAAAATATTAATGGACTTATTAATAAATCGGACTTACTTAGTGTACATCTTAATAATTTTTCTGACAGTGGTAAATCTATCGATGTAATATGCTTAACTGAAACAAATTTAAAATGTGGTGACCAAAGTCATGTGTACCTACCAAACTATAAACTTTGTGCGCACTTTTCTAGAAATGAAAGAAATGGTGGCTCGTGTATCCTTCTAAAACACACTCTTAATGGCATAGAAATTAATCTCGACAAATGGACTAAGCCAAATCATATGGAATGTTGCGCAGTAGAGTTACATACGCATCTTATTATAATACTGTGCATTTACAGACCACCGAAAATGGATAAAATATCTATGATAACTTTTATGGAAAACTTGGATAGTATATTATATCACATATGTTTTCAAAGGAAAAAGAAGGTCATAATCTGTGGTGATTTCAATATAGACATCCTGAAGAAGGATGCTAACTCTTTAGACTTCCAAAATCTGCTGCACAGTTATAATTTGAAACTGGGTGTACGATCTCCGACGCGTATGTGCAGCGGCACTTGTATCGATAATATCATTTGCAACGCTGTAGGCAGTAAATGTGAGGTTCGTGAGCTGGCAATATCGGATCACACTTCTCAGATATTACAGTATCCCGTAAAAAGAACTTGTACGATAACTCATTGGTACGTATTTAAGCGCGATTACTGTAAAGAAAATATGGTAAAATTTAAAGAATGCTTACAAAGTTTGACATTTAATGACATATTTAGTTGTAGTGACCCCAATAATGCATTTAATCAATTTCATGAGATTTTTAAATTATTTTATGACATGTGTTTCCCCATAAGAAAAATAAAAATTTGTGCAACAAAAAAGCAGAAATGGATAAGTAAGGGTATAAAAAACTGTTGTAGGCGTAAGCGTCAAATGTTGTGGCAATTTCGTAAATCACCAAATAATGCAACTCTTAAATCATATAAAACATACACAAATAGATTGAAAAACATAATTCGTCTTACACAAAAGTCACAAAACAATTACTTTATAAATAATGCTAAAAATAAAAGCAAAGCAACCTGGCAAATAATAAACAAATCAGAAAATAATAAAGTCACTGAAGGCATACAAAAAATTACTATACACAATAAATCTTTAACTAAACCACATGACATAGCGCAGTCTCTAAATGACCACTTTATCGAAAAAATTGAAACTCTCTGTAGTAGTAGTAGTGCTGCCTATAACAAAATAGATTTTCAATGCAATTCTATATTTTTATCGCCTTCAACGCCACATGACATCGTAAAAGTAATTAGTTCCCTGAAGAATACAAAAAGCTGTGGCTATGATAATATTACTACTAGTGTCATTAAATTTATATCAGTTATTATTGCCCCAGTGCTTAGTTATCTAATAAATCTATGTTTACAATCAGGTGTCTTTCCAAACATGTTAAAACTATCTGTCATAAAAGCTGTCTATAAAAAAGGAAGTAAACAGGATCCGAACAATTATAGACCTATTGCTCTTCTTCCTATATTCTCTAAAATAGTAGAAAAAGTTATTTACAACCACTTGTGCTCATTTTTTGAAAAGAATAAGATATTGACAGAGGAACAGTTTGGATTTCGTAAAAATAAAAATATAAATATGGCTATCTACCAATTAAATAGAAAGATAATTTCAAATATTGACTCTAGAAACCCCGTAGCAGCTTTGTTTATGGATATGAGCAGTGCTTTTGATTATGTGGAACATTCAATACTTATAAATAAGCTGGAAAGATACGGAATAAGAGGTAATGCTCTTGACCTTCTTAAATCATATTTATCAAATAGGTATCAATTTACACGTTTGAGTAATGTTTGTTCTGTTTCAAAAATGGAGAAATCTTACTCCTCAAGCCAAAGATTGATAAAATATGGTGTACCACAAGGCAGTATATTAGGGCCATTGTTATTTCTTATATATATTAATGACATGCCTAGAGTAACTCATCATCCAATGGTCCTATTTGCAGATGACAGTACCGTAATGTTTAGCTCTAATAATATTCTGACGCTCGAAAAAGAAATGAAGGACTGTCTTCGATTAATAATTAATTGGCTCCAGGACAATAACTTAAAAATAAACATTGACAAAACGCTATTTATGACTTTTGAACAAAGGACTAATAATAAAAAACTTGACATACGCTACGATGACAAAATTATATCTGAAACAAACACTACTAAATTTCTAGGGCTTGAGTTGGATAGGGACATGTCTTGGAAATCACACACAGTCAGTGTATGTAAACGCCTATGTCAATACTCATATGCATTGTATAACTTGTCAAAGAAAACAAGTCTAGAAACATTAGTTACTGCTTATCATGCGTATGTCACTTCTACATTGCGCTATGGTGTCATATACTGGGGAAACTCTACAAACGTAGAGTCTGTGTTCAGAGCCCAAAAACGATGTGTAAGGTCTATTTGCGGAATTCAAAGCACAGATAGCTGTAAACCCTTCTTTTTAAGTCTTCGTATACTAACCCTGCCATGTATTTACATTTATGAAGTTGCTTTGTTTGTTAAATGTAACTTCCATTTGTTCGATACATTAAAAAGCAGACGACATAAGGATAAAATATGTTTCGAAAAACACAAAAAGACTATTTATAATAAAAACTTTCTGGGCATGGCACCCAAGGTGTACAATAAACTACCAAAATATGTAATTGAAAACAAAAACCTGTATGTATTCAAAAAACAATTGTTATCTTTACTTATTAATAAGGCATATTATTCTGTAAATGAATACCTTACAGATAATGACATTAATTTATAACTGTTTGATGACATAATGACTAATTTTAACTGTATTTTATATCGTATATTTGACATTCTTGTACCTATTCTTGACATTTCTGTATCCATTATTGACATTTCTGTATCCATTATGACATTTTAACTTGATTTGAATATTTAATTGTATGATTCACTTTAATTTTAATTATGAATAAGTAATTTGCATGCCCATAGGCAGAACATATTGACTAGCATTAACCTAACATCTTGTAATGTATATAACCATGTATGTTCAGCATAAATAAATGAATTGAATTGAATTGAATTGAATATGTCTTTATATGTAGCTAAGTAATAAGTAAATAAAAATTGTATTAAGAAAAACAGACTATTTATTATTAGTATTTTAGTTAGAACAGTTCTTTCGCTCAGCGTTTTAAGAAATTTTTTAATGGATAAAGTAGTGTATGAAATTGCCCATAATTTAGTCTTAAAACATTCGTGTGATGCGAGGTATAAAAACGAACACTCGTTATTTAAGAACCCTGATTAAGCAGTAGTTTCATATTTATCAACTATTATCAACTTATAGTCTGACAACGCTCTGTTCCTACAATAATAGCGTTAGTTCCTAGTGTGTAACTGTGTACTTCCTACTTTTAAATTGCACGACATGTCTTGTCGGACTATACGTACGAAATAGGCGCTGTACGAAATATCATTTTCCTCAATGACGATATGATTAGTGTCCGTTCGCATAGATCGGGTCGAAGAGCAAAGCAAATTTCTATAGTACTTGTTCAAAATTTTTAATTGCATATCAGTTTTATTTTTAATACTATACAAAATTGGCTCTGCTGTGAACGGACATTTACCTACGTTTTAATGCTGGGGACTGTGTTCCAGTCATTATTAGCTTTTGAAAAAAGGAAGTCTATCGGATTACCAAGAAAAATTACCAACCTGTTATATTGAATGCCTTTCCTACTGACATCCAAGCCTTTTCTGTAAATTCTTTTTTAGAATATTCTTTCATTTTATAATTATAAAATCAAGGGTATTTTTCTACCTCAAAAACAAATTTTATATTAATTAATTGCTCTGTCATCTTCGAAATCGCGGACAGATAGATTTTCGCGCTCTTTGCGCTCCCTATTAAAATACCAACTAAATAAATAAAACTATTAAAAAAAAAATCAAGCAAGAAGAGCACTATAGAGTATTTAATACCTAAGTGTTTTTATGTTAACCACTGACCTCTATTATAATACGCGCATTATAATGGAGGCATTGAGCATGCGGCGCACGCCATATACAGATATATTTTTCTCTTCATAAACAAAATGTAATATTCAATAATAAATTGCTCCGCCATCTTTAAAGTCGCGGCAACATTAGTATCGGCGATCTTTGCAGGCAGGTAGCGCGCGACTTGCGTCGCCGACTATGAATTTCTATTACAGGGATCGCGAAGATACTAAAGTCGTGAGGTATCGGCGACTTGAGTATTATTGTGTACGAGTGACACTAGCGACGCGCGACTTTTTTTTTTTTACATACTGTAGAAAAAAAATGAACTATAGAGTAAAACCAGGATAGACGCCACACTTTTTGTAATGGTGTATTTAAAATACGAGTTTATCAGAAATAATTTATTCTTCTTTTATTTATTTAACCTAACTATAACGTTTGGCAGAAATTTACTTCTTTGCAAAACAATTTATTATACGACTGCCCAAAGAAGGAGTGTTATTTGACTATAAATAAATGCCCCGCTATGAATTGATAATGCTAAGTACGATAGATGCCCTATCAACTAAAATAAATAAAATTTGAATTTTAAAATATTTAATTTGTAATCCTGCGAAGACAATTAGTGAAAATAATTATTAAGAACTTTAATTAATTAAACTTAAGCATTTGTATTACAAAAATGTTAGTCGATGAGGTTTATCGTGGCGATTATATCTATTACAACATAAAGAAATTTAGAACTTTAAGGTCATGGTGATCTCATTAGAAATTGTTACTTTCATGTTTTTAATATCATAGTCGATTTCAAAGTTTTATATGATATAAATATAATAACAAAATTATATGTAATTCATTTCTGACAGAGCCTAGAAAAAACTATGCCCAACTACCCCGGACTTACCCTATTCAATAATAAATTGCTCCGCCATCTTTAAAATCGCGGCGACATTAGTATCGGAGACATTGGCCGGCAGGTAGCGCGCGACTTACGTCGTACGACGAAAGTCGCGACGCGACCTGTGTACGGAAGTATACGAGTTTGTATTGCCGAAGTCGCGAAGAGACTAAAGTCGTAAGGTATCGGCGACTTGAGTATCCTTGTGGACGAAGGGCCTTATTCTTCCATACATTGTCCTCATGTAGCACATTCTTCCTTATTACAAAATATGGACTAAGTATTAAACCAGGTTTAAATTGACATATTGTGTATGCTGCAATATAAGTACTTAGATTATTATAATAAATAGGTATAGGTATAATAAATATGTATATATAAAGCTGTTATTGTTAAGAAAGTAAGTTAGTTTATAAGAATTTTGTTAAGTAGTATAACATGTAAGCGATTTGGTTCACACTGTTAGCTTATAATGTTTCTTTTTTAACAAATAAATAAATAAGCCATTGTTTTTGTGTCAAAGTTGTCATTTTAAACCTGGTTTAATGCTTAGTCCGTATTTTTACCCGACTGACAGGACGGGTATTGTCTTTCGCGCGTATCTTGTATGTTTGTAAATTTCTTTATTCCCACGTTTCTTCCAAACGGCTGGATGGATTTGGAAAATTTTAAGGTATCGTTAGATTCTTCTCAAAAACCCAAGTGTCCTTATATAGGTATTATAAAAAGAAGACAAAACAGCGGAGTTTTGGCGCCAAATTGTAAGAAGTTAGAATTTTTTTTTAACCAAACCTATCGAATAGGGTATCAAAATAAAGGGAATCAAAAGGAGATTACATATATTTAAAAAGAGATTATAAAGTACATAATTTAATGGTGTCAAATTGTAAGTAGTTAATTTTATTTTGTTAACTGTTTTAATTATATTTACTTGTGTAATAAGGGGTAACGGTTTAGGTAGAGGAAGCAGAAATAGGTATAAGATGGCAGATTTTTTTCCGACTTACTTTACATTTGTTCTTATGGTTTAGCCAATTTACATGATATCTGTATGAAATATAGTCTATATATGTTACTCTCATATATAAAGTACATTATTGTAAAGATTTTTTAAAATCTATTCAGTGGTTTTATCGTTTACTGGTAACAAACATCCAAATATCCAAACATCAAAACATTATTACAACCTTTCACATTTATAATAATAAGGACAATATAAGTAGGATAAGTAAGTAAGTAAGTATATAGTAAGTATAGTATAGTAATATTAGTACTACATGGATTTTTCCTGTATTATTACATACATTTTTTTGTTATACCTAAATATAGATTACAAAAAACACACATCTTCTAAAATAAATCGCATTTTTATAATTATCAAGATTAATTTTCTTTCTTAAAAACAACACAATGGATGATTTTTTTTTATTCGAGTTACTCATTTGTTCAAGAGATGTGGAATTGTAGACAAAAAAAATACAATAGATAAGTATTAAGTGAGTGTGCGTCACTAAAAACACTACATCAACGAAAACAAAGACAACTAAATTATTTTCGTAGACCAACTTAACAAAACATCTCACGACATGAAGTACCTATCACTCATTGCTGTAATTTTCTTTTATTTATTTATTTGTTCAGACAATTACATCCATTATATATTTATTTAAAAAGAGAATTACAAAAGAATTACTAATAGGTTTTTCGATGTACTGAGTTGTTCAACCTACCTAATTAATTATACCTGCAACTTTATTAAGCAAAAGTTTATTATTCTTATCCACAGACATATACCTAATAAAAAAGTGTCAATTCTTATCTTGCGACTTAGAGGTCATTTGAATGACGCCAACACCAAAAAACAACTATTTGTAGAGTAGGGTAGGCTGAGAAGCACCAAATCCAAATGTCGCTTCCTAAATTAAGATCTAATGTAAAATTCAATTATTTTATACTTGATACTTAAGAACGGCATACAAAGTCAAAAAGACAGCAGCAAATTTTCCTAGGGCCGGATCGCTGGCAAGGTTGAGCCTTGAAGTATAATTATCTATTAGGGGCCGAGTTAGCGATATTAATATTAATAGGGCACTAGTAGATTTTCTATTAATAATGTTCTTTATTGACATAAAAGTGCTTACATTTTTAATACAAAGTTACATTTTATGTAACTGTTTTTATATTATATGACCATAATCTACATTATGTATTAAAGTAGAGAAGTGACAAAAAGAGCTGGTTTATGAGTAACCAGGACACTGTTAGTGTGATACATCTCTGCCTACCCGAGGAATATCAAGTTTAAAAAATTTATTATATTATATCACGACCCCGTTGTTAAAGGCGTTAAATACAAATAAGTCCATTTGGCAAATTCATCTTGTTTTATGAAGGTAGATAATTGTGAAGGGAATTGATCATCTTACAATTCTTTTATTTTGAGGTAGTATATGTCATAAAGAAGTGGCACAGCGCGAGTGTGTCCGGGTGTAGTAAAAATTCGATTTGGTTTTTTTGACGCAAAATTTTTCAGTATCTGCAGAGAGTCAGAAAATGTTTTTGGTTAATGGCTCTCTCAGTATTACATAAAACCTAACATAAGCAGTGAATTTCAGTGAAATGTAAAAAAAATACAATTTACGTTGCGTGTAATTTGCCAAGTCACTTTCTGTAAACGCATTTAACCTGTGACTTAATGTGTAAATTGAGCAGTATTTAAATTCTTTAATAAAATGATAATAATAATAATAATAATAATAAGTTTTATTGTGCCAAAAAAAAAGTAACAGATTTTGTTACTTTATACAATTGTGGGTATCATGGATCTCTGCCTACACCTTCGGATGAAAAGACGGGACGCTTTAATACGTTATGATTATGATAATGATAACGTCTAACTATTTTTTTTGTTGCAGGTACTTCTTGTGTCATTATTTAAACTAAACTAAATTAATTCTGGGAGCCTGAATGTAACAACATAAGAGATGGTGCATTTTAATAAAAGAAAAAGTATAAGTCAGCAAATAATAAAGAAAAGTAAGTACTAAGTATATTATTTTAATGAAAAACTTATACTAGGTAATATAAAGAGGGGTGTTCTTTTTGCGTCAGGGGTTAACAAAAAATATTATAAGATATTTTCTTTTTGTACAATCATGTTATTTAAAAATTTCTGCCAGTAAACATTTTTTTACCCAAATCTTTACAATTATTTTCGAGATAAAAAATAATTTGGCCAACTTATACTAATGTAGGCAACCCTTCATTCAGTCACTTGACTAATATATAATAATATAAATTTCACGAAGTGAAATCCACATTCATACTGTCTCTTGGAATCGAACTCGAACCGCGTGCTTAGCATGCCTAGTCACCTATAGGTGACTAGGCATGCTAAGCACGCGCGACAGCGATGGTGGCCGAATGTATACATTCGGCCACCATCGCTGATGTAGGCAATAGGAAAGAAAAATAAACTGCTTAATTTAACTTAAGTCAATTTACTTAACTTTAATAAATTATTTTTTTTTATTTATTTATTTATTGTGGATGTACTCTGGAAAATATTTGTATGTGTTGGATTAATGCATGGGAGCGACATTCTACATATAACATTACCTAAAAACATTTCTCTATATATTATATTTAATTTTGTATGTTTGTTACAGATACTATATACAAGACATCAATACTAGGAGTAATATCTCTAATAGTTCCTATTTTTATAATAGTGTTGGACCCCGTACATAGGATAGTTAATTATGTAAGTATCAACTGTTAGTTCTTAGTTAGTTACCCATTGAGAATTTTTAATTATTTTATTATTTACGTAAGTAATAAGAACAATGATTCACGAACGTCATACCACGAGAATATTCAAAATGTCTTATTAACTTTTATTTACATAAACGGTGGGAATAAATAACAAGTAACGTTTATAAAACACAAATTATGTTATTGTTTTTTCATACGAGATATTAGGTATTAAATATAAATATACTCGTATATTAAAATTGCGAACTTTTGACTGACTCTTGCTGAACAAGATCCAGCCTTCTGGTTGAATATTGCACTGCACTTCACTGACTCTATACTCAATGACCTCTAATTCTGTGAAACTAGTACTAACTCCAAAAAATTAGAGGTCATTTGTCATATCTTTAATGACCTAAAATGAAATTCAACTCCTGTAGTGGGGTGTTGTGGAATTCATGAATTGCACTTAAAACAAAGACCTTTATGTAATATTGAAATCTACGCGGACGAAGTCGCGGGCAATTTAAAATAAAACACTGGCTTCTGAATTCTTCTAGATCTTATATCCATACATATTATAAAAGGCTTTGTCCTGACTGACTGACTGACTGACTGACTGATAGACAACGCACAGCCTAAACCGCTGGTCGTAGCGACTTGAAATTTGGAGGGTGTGTTTGTTCTAATGTCTGGAGGTGTACTAAGAAAGGGTTTTTTAAAATTCAACCCCTAAGGGGGTGAAAAGGGATAAAAATGATTGTATGAAACTTCTTTGTTTTTTGACTTATAGATTTGAAAATTTGTTTTGGGGTACTACTATCAAAATAAAAAATACCCTCATCAATATTTTTGACAAGGGTGGCTTTGGAAGGGTGAAATTGGGGATGTAACGTTGTATGAAAAAATTTTTGTTTTTCAAATTAGTATTGGGATAGGAACTTAAAATGTTGTTTTTAATATTTTTGATAGGGATGGGTTCAGGGGGTGAAATATTAAATAGACAGTTCTTTGTTTTTTAAGTTATATGTTTAGATTACTTTTTAGGTTTTTATGGATGGATAATACGCAATTACTTAGAACTTCATTAAGAAGTGAGTTGATGGGTTGTTTTTGGTGTTTGAAAACTTACCGTAAGGGATGAAATAGGTGTGAAATTATTAGAAATTGATATGGATGTCGTTTTCAAGGTTTTCAGGGACGCTGATTACGAAAATGTTATCTATATTGACGTAAAATGAAATTAAACTCCAGTAGTAGGGTGTTGTGGAATTCATGAATTGTACTTAAAACAAAGGTCTATGTAATATTGAAATCTACGCGGACGAAGTCGCGGGCAAAAGCTAGTTTGTCATATTTCTCATCGGGGTTGTTCGTTAGCGGAAAATTTTAACATCGCCTTATAAGAAATGACGTAATTATATACAATTCCATCTATAGATAGTTTTATTAACAATGATGTAAAATTATAATTACTTTATTATATTTCGATATAAACACGCTCACGCTTTCAAGGTTAAACCCAAAACGAATTTAGATATGGTTCTGGAAATAAAAAACGTAAGAAGCCTTACGGAAGCCTTGATTGTAGCCACAAAACGCCATAAGCACTCCATTTAGGTAAATAATTAACATGTGAAAAACATCATACTGTGACAAATAACTAGATCATTGTAGGAGCCTAAAAGCTTCTTGAAATGTAATAATATTCAGATTGTTTTCGATTTTTTTTGAATTTCGATTAATGCTACCAACCATATTTAATTTTGTCTGGTGTTTTCATATTCAATCTACGAACGGGAAAAGTGAAGTAAATACACAAGCTTGCTGACTTCTGTACCTACCTTATGTCCTAGTATTCAAACAAACAAACTCTTCAGCTTTATAATTTTAGTATAGATATGTAATATAAATCGTAGTGGGAACAAATCATATCAAACCCACAGGCTTTAAGTTTAAAATATTGCTTGGCAATTTCAACTTTATTCTAATCAACGCGAAGTGCTATATGGCGCTGGCTTCCCAAATAGCATTACGATGCAATATCTATATGGATGGTAAAATTATGTAAATAATAATATATGTTTAGCAGTTGACTAGATCCCATACCACAAGTTTAGCTTACTTTTGGCTAGATGGCGCTGTGTTAAAAAAATTCAAATTATTAAAATTAATTATTAAATTATTTGTAGAATCTGCGCCTCCAAATAGGCTCAGTACTGAGCAATATCCTTCAAAGTGATATTAAAGGAGCTCGTCTTTCAATATACATATTCAACTACACCAACGCTGATCGGTTTCTTGCGGGAGAAGACCCCAAGCTGAAAGTTGAAGATGTTGGACCCTTTGTGTTTCAGTAAGTTACCATTTATAATACCAATTCAATAATTTCTCATTGCTAATCCACACAAAGAATGATAAAAATATTAAAACAAATACAATTAAATAAACTATAATACATTTTTTAAACTTATTATTTATTTTTTAAACTATAATAAATTAGAATAGTTTATTGACACATAAAATACAATCATAGGTTTATAAGTAGGCACAGTCTTATGGTATTTCATACAATTATGGATTGGTACTGGTTCCCAAACTAGGCTAGAGGTCCTGTGTCCTGTGATCTTGGGGGACAGTGTTCAGTCGCAGAAAATGCTGCCTCAAAGAAGGTTGGCGGATCTGACATAATTATTAGAATAGCCATTGAGTATGTTTTCTAATGATATTTTTCTTCGATTTAAGACTAATTAATTTATTAAAACGTAAGAAGATAGAGAAATATGGGCAAGTGACCGGAATGCAAATCATGCAATCTGAGTTCGATTCCGATCGTCACCCAGCAGTATCAATGTGGATTTCACTTTGTGGAATTTATATGTACTAGTCATGTGACTTACCATCCACTACCCGTTAACGGTGAAGGAAACATATTGTAAGGAAATCTCATACCCTAGAATAAATTATAGAGGTCTCTGATCCACCAACACATATAAGGCCAGCGTGTGTTGATTATGGACTTTATTCCCATAGCTCTCTAGATAGAGGAGAAGAGAGCTTTCCCCAGTGTAATAACATTTACTTAACTTTTGTAAAAAGATTGAGGTCAGCCCAGTCGTTCTATAGAAAAGGCATTATAACACTTACCTTTTATAAAACATCTAAATGATTATTCACAGAGAATATCGTTGGTATGAAGACTTAGTGGTGAGTGAGGATGGCTCGACAATGGAAATGACGCCCAAATTTAGGTCGGAGTTCATTCTCGAGGAGTCCATTGCGCACGTCGAAGATGTCAATCTTACAATGATAAATATACCTTTACTTGTGAGTCTACTTGCTTTTTTAATAACTCTAGCTGTTGCCTGTGGCTTCGCTCCCATAGAACTTTATTCAGCCACTATTCAGCTCCTATGGGTAGTGGTGTGATGTTATATAGCCATTTTTATTTCACTTCATAATTACTATGTACTAGTCATGTGACAAGTGACTTACCATCTGCTAACCCTAAAGGAAAACATCGTGAGGCAACCCACATACCATAGAAGAAATTCTAAGTGTATCTGATCCCCCTACTCGCACTAGGCCAGCGTGTGTGGTTTATAGCTTAAACCCTTTCGGCTCTCTAGCTAGAGGAGAAGAGGCCCAAGTTCAGCTGTGGGGCATTAATAGGTCACTGATGATGATAATAATATAGTTGAATAAATTCCAGTGCGGCGCAGGCATCCTCGCAAACTTCGATAGATTCACTCAGTCGATATTCAGCACGCTGACGTATTCCATGAAGCCTCTCATATCATTGAACGTGAACAGTTTCCTGTGGGGCTACAAGGACCCGCTGCTGTCGTCCGCACATGCGCTTGTACCAAGCTTAGTGTACTTTGACACGATAGGGCTCTTGGATAGGGTGAGAATTTCTCTATATATTATAATTATACGTATTTATAAGATTAATTAAAGGATATTTAAAAATTTATCTTGAAACATTGGAATATAAATGACAAGGCTCGGTAAACTCTTAAAATTGACATATGTAGGGAGAACCCAGCCCTTAGATTCCAGTTTTTAATTTTCATCGGTTCTATATCTAACTTTTAATACATTTTTCAGCTCTACGACAACCTATCAGATTACAGGATCATAACTGGAGCAACGTTTGAGGATAGGTTTAAAATAAAATCAGTAAAAAAAACTACACGAACCCACAATTCCAACTTCAACAATGTTGAAGTGACGTAAGTACCTATTATTTATTTGTTCATTATTTTTTTATAAACTACATAAACTTTCGTATTGCATGATATCACTTATAAAATAAAATCTGCCGCCGCTCACAGTTTCTTTCTGTCAGTCCGTCATAAATTCAAAAACTACTGAACGTTTTTTCGTAGCAATAACCAATAGATAGGTAGAGTAATTCACGAGGAAGGTCTAGATATACAAATTTGTCAAGTTTTAGCGAAAAATTGATTGAAATATGGCGATAGTTATTTAGTGCTGAAAAAAGTCAAGCTGATTAAGAACTTCCGTCAAAAATACTGCCTCATTAGCTACTTTTTATCGACACACCACGTAGAGCTACGGGTAGAGCCGAGTATAAATACTTTAGATATTGGCCTTCCTTATTTTGCTTGACGTTTTTATCTGATCACAACGGCCGTGGTCACTAATCTAACTTGAAAATCTTGAGAATAACCCAAAATACTTTTCACTCTTTCCAGTGAATTAAATTTTACGAATACATATGAGGGGACTGGGTATCCGCCAGAACTAACTCCTGGCTTCCCAATCAACTTGTACAGAATTGGAATTTGTAAAGAATTCTCATTAGATTACATTGGAACCAAAAGAATGGAATACGGTGGAGAAGGCTTGGTATACGAAATCGGTAAAAATAACTTTGAATCGCAACTAAATCCCCTCACCAAAGAACCGTATCCTGCTGGAATAATGGATATCTCTTCTTGTTTTTACGGTAAGCAGAATTACTTATCTTGATAACTACTATTACATTTTTCGTATTCGGCAGCGACATATCATATACCATATAATTATTATCTTAAGTCTTGTGTAATAGGGTTCCAGGGGCAATTTCTGAGAATTTCGTAACTGGCAATGGAGCAAAATATTGCTTTTCTGTATAGTCAAAAGGGAACGTTTTTAAAAATATTTTTCTTCTTTTTTGGTGCCAGCTAAGCTAAATAAATGCTACGTTGGTCCGATACCTAATTTAATTAATCAACAGGTGGCATTTCCATATCACGTGGCCTGACTTCGATCCCGACCGGCGGTACTAACGTGGATTCCAGTTTGTGGAATTTATATGTACTAGTCAAGTGACTTACCATCTGCTAACGGTGAAGGAAAACTTCGTGAGGAAACCCACATACCCTAGAAGAAATTCTATGAGTATGTCTGATCCACCAACCCGCACTAGGCCAGCGTGAGTGGATTATGGCCTAAACCTTCTCAGCTCCCTAGTTAGAGGAGAGGAGACCCGATCCTGGCATCGGGTCTCGGGTACAAAGTAATATAGTCCCACTGCTGGCAGTGGGACTTAATGGGTTGCTGATGATGGCATTTCCATTTAGTAGGTAGTTAGTCACTTGCGGTGGAAGTTAAAAATGTTTTTTACCCCCAGGTCTTCCGTACGCGGTATCAAAGGGACATTATTTGGATGCGGACCCCAAATTATTGGACTTTGTCGAAGGAATGAAGCCGGATAAAGACTTACATGGCAACGAATTTGTTATTGATCGTGTAAGTAATACAGTATTCATGCTTCGGGAGGCACGCAAAGCCTTCTATCTCGATTGGCGTACACAAGCTATAAGCCCCGCTCTACACGTTGGGTCAACTTAGACTAACCAATAAAGGCCACAGCATAGATAAAGTACATACAAACATATAGATCACGCCTCTTTCCCAACAGAGGGGTAGGCAGAGACCATTTCCTTCCACTTGCTATGATTCTGACATACATCTTTGGTTTCTCCAACATTCATCAGTCTTTTCATGCATTCTCGCCGGTTGAGGGCTTGAGGGTACTCCTGATTTGTCCTTTCTTTAGAACGTCACCTCTTTGGTCATGGTACGTTCTTCTAGGCTTTCCCCTTCCAACGTTTCTTTTCTCATTCACATTAAAGTACCGTAACTAAATTGACCTATTGTCAATTTGTGAAAACTTATCAATCAATTCTTTACTACAAAAAGAACACCGAAACAAATATCATTGAATCACAAAAATATATGTATCGTGTGGGAATGGAACCTTAGTCATTCGGTACGCCTATATAGTGGCGAGGCGATTACTTCAACCACAACGCCCCAGTGACAGTCAAAATTCTTCTTGCAGAGGGTAGGAATACCGTTCAACACGCGGGCGTCGGTCCAGCTGAACATTGCACTGAATGACGTCAGCCACAACAGGGCGGCAAGAAAATTTGCCAATACTACCGTGCCTGTTGTTCGTGTCACTTTGGTGAGTTAATAATGTTATTTATTTTTTATTTATTTATTTAGAAAACCAACAGCGTATGCAATGGTAGCTTATAGCTAATACATAATCGTGAGTACGGCTAATAATATGTTGTTGAGTAAGTATCAGACAATTAACTTAACTGTTAGAAGCACTAAAATTTTATATAACAAATCAGATTAGGCTAAATTTTTTGGTATATATCTATGTATGTATTACACAAACAACCCTACGTACCTATATAACATAATTTATAAGCGTTATTCAAACTTAGATCCTTACTAATCATATTACAGTACACATTGTGAGTGACTGGCTTGTTGGTCTAGTGGTTAGTGACCCTGACTGCTAAGCCGGATGTCGTGGGTTCGATCCCCACCCAGGACAAATCTTTGTGTGATGAGCATAAAGGTTTGTTCTATGTCTGGGTGTAATTTATCTATAATATGTATGTATTTACAAACAAAAATATGTATTTAATTAGTATATAAGTTGTTTAGTACCCATTACTATGGGAGAACTCAGTTGAGATTGAGAAAGCATTTCGGGTACAGAAGAAATGTGTCAGGGCTATTTGTGGAGCTTGGTTTACAGATAGTTGCAAGCCGCTATTTAAAAAATACCGAATACTACCACTGGTTTGCATGTACATCAAGGAACTCTGTGTTTTTGTTAAAATGCACCCATATTATTTTGAAAAATATCCAGAAAAAAAAGTCAGAGGTGATAGGAATAAATTCAAACTTAAACGTCCAATGTGCAAATCAGACATACATATACGTAACTCATATATTAAAGCTATAGAAGTGTATAACAAATTACCTAATAGTTTCAAAGACTTGCCTCTTACTATTTTCAAAAAGAGAATAACCTCATGGCTTATTGAGAAATGTTTTTATAATTTGAAAGAATTTATGGAATTTAAAGAAACTCATGACATTTAATTAATTGATGCTGGTAATAATATAATTTAATTCATTAGTATATTAATCACAATTAAATCACTACTATGACATTCGTGACATCAAACTTTGACATATATAATATTGAATGACATTAATTAATTAAGTATCACTGGAACATAACTTTTGACATCTAATTTATAATTTTTGTATCACTAATTGTTTTATCTTTAATTTTAATATTTACGTACCATTGTTATGGTAGAATGTGTTGGAACTATTAATATGTAACACCATTGTAACCACATTTCTCGTAAATAAATGTATTTCTATTTCTATTTCATAATTGCTTATTTTGGGACTAGATGGCGCTGTGAATGTGGTAGAATATAATTATTATTATTATTGTAGTAGTATTCCCAAGTTGGCTTGCTTGCCTGCAGCTTGCCTGCAGAAACATTATTTTAGTGTCGGATAGCCTAGTTATTGAGGAAAACTATAGGCTATAACATCACGGTACAGCTAACAACAGCTGAGAAGTGGTCAAACAAAGATTGACGGGAGCAAAGCCCCGGCCAACAGCTTATTAATATGATATTATTTTTATAGTCAAATATCGGGGAACTAATCTTCACATCAGACAACAATGGTGGTAAATCAGGATTTCAGCACAAAATTAAAACTTATTTATTTTAATTTATAATGTTTAACAGTAATAATAAACTGTACCTAATTACATTATTGTTTAGAAACATACCCACCATTACTTCTTTAGAATTTAAATTAATAATGTGTATCTACTTATGTAATAATTTCATTCACAATTTAAAGCTTTTATCTGCTCACAATTTTGAATCCGATCCGCCCAGAAACGGCAAAAAAACTATATTGATATGCAATCAATTAGTTATTTTTTTAAATATCTCAAACGAAACCTACTTGTCCCACGAGATTTCCACCTATAGTAGGTATCGTATCTCGAAAACGGTGTGTGGTGTGTGCTATCGCAAAAATAATGATAATTTGTCTACACCCTGAGCACGGGATAGCTACAAGTTAGAATAAAGGTAGGTAGGTGTTTATATAACGTCAGTCCGGAATAAACTCTCACTCTTACTCAAATATTTTAGGCTTATCATTGTATACCCCAGTACTAATATTCAGTGATATAACGACACGAGATCGGTTTTCGGATATTTTCATTTACTTGTGCAACTTGATATTACTTCTTGCCAAATTTCATGATTCTAGGTCAACGGGAAGTACTCTATAGGTTTTGACTTTTTTGATCGTCAAGATACGACCAAAATGGAGCATAAATGGCTGTATATTTTGATTGCGTTAACATAGAATTTTTATTTCTACGCCGAGGGTTTGCAGACCCGAGTGTATGTACGATATCAATTTCAGATTTATACCTCTACGCGTTCTTGAGATAAAAAATCTTGACAGACGGACAACGTAGTGATCCTATAAGGGTTCCGTTTTTTTCATTTTGAGATACGGAACCCTAAAATGAACATTATTTACTTATGTACTTAATTTATTCCGTGTAGTGATGAATTAAGAATACAATAATGTCACTACCCCATCTCAACTCGTGATGTCGTACAAGGCTACTAAGGGAATAACCTTATGCAGACAAGAGCACTGCGAGAAAAAGAAAATTCGAAACAAACCCTATACCAACCCGTCTCGCCACCGTGGTAGTAGGCTAAATTCCCTCCACATTCTTTGGAGGAGACCCGTGTCCAGCATTGGGACGTTTATGGGTTGAAATGATGATGATGAATAGTGATGATACACTTAATTGGTAGTGTAAATATGAGCATACATTGTACTAAGTACTTAGAAGAGTGAATTAATTATTGTTTTTGTAATAATGGTTTTATTTATTCCTGAGTTAATTACAAATAATCTTGTTGACCTAACACTAGTAACGAGTACCTACTAGACGTTTATCTATAGTAGATATTGAAACCCATTATAGTATGGACGACTGGCCTGTTGGTCTAGTGGTTAGTGACCCTGACTGCTAAACCGGAGGTCGTGGGTTCGATTCCCACCCAGGACAAATCTTTGTGTGATGAGCATAAAGGTTTTTTCTGTATCTGGGTGTAATTTATCTATAATATGTATGTATTTACAAAAAACAAATGTATTTAAGTAGTGTATCAGGGGTTTAGTACCCATAACACAAGCAAATATAATTGCTTAATTTGGAACTAGATGGCGCTGTGTAAATGTGGTAGAATATTATATTATATATATTATATTACAAGAAATCGTGCGAGGCTTCGCTCCCGTCGCTCTTTATTTGGCCATTGCTCAGCTCCTATTCGCCGTAGCGTTATGTTATATAGCCTATAACCTTCCTCGATAAATGGGCTATCCAACACTAAACGTTTTTTTCTAATCGAACCAGTAGTTCAACCAGCAAACAAACTCTATTTCTTTATAATATTAGTATATACTCGTAGATAATAAACCCATTGACCCACTATGGTAGGAATTACTTGAACTGCTTCCAATAGACATAGTTATAAGACTGGCTAAGGCGAGAATGCATGAAAAGACTAATGAATGTTGAAGAAGCCAAAGATGTCAGAATCGTAGCAAGTGGAAGGAAATGGTCTCTGCCTACCCCTCTGTTGGGAAAGAGGCGTGATCTATATGTATGTATGTATGTATGTATAAGACTAAGTTGTCCATGTAATGGTTCTTGTATGTAAATTGAAAACTAAATACGAGGCTATCATAGTTCTGAGCTAGGAAAATACATAATACACAGAACCTGACGTAGCATGAAATGTGAATGTGGTGTCTCTAGTCCCTCCCTACCTTGCTATAGTTCATTATTTACTTAGGTCCTATGGTCGTAGTGTGTTATATATAGGTATAGCCTTCTTCGATAAGTGAGCTATTCTACACTTAAGAAATCTATTCTATTTAGTCATTCTTGAGATTAACGAGTTCTAAAAAAACAAACTGTGAAAATAAAATAATTATTATTGACTGCCCCAGTGGCGCAGCGGTAGTGTATATACAGTTGCGTTTTCTGAGGTCTCGGGTTCGGTACAAATGTTTGTTTCGGAGTTTGGGTGTTTTCTATGTGTAATATGTATATATTTATAAAACAAATATGTATATTTATCAGTTGTCTTGATCATATAACGCAAGCTTTTATTAACTTACTTTGGGCTAAATGACGCTGTGTAAAAAATGTCCCAAAAATTATTTAAGTATTATGTCAGTTGTCTAATATTGTTTAAAAGAAATGATATAGCTAGTTTGATATAAATATATGTTTAATAAATCCACTTTTTTGTTTCAGAACCAACCGAGAATGTCTGACAAAATAATGATGTTATTCTATCTAGTATACCTAACAGTGCCATACACTCTAATAATAATAGAAATAGTGCTCATAATTACCGGTCTGGCACTATTGACTTCTGCAGCCAAGTCTGTGTATTACAACTGGCATGCCAGTACACATGGAATGACCTATGATACTGCCAAACCGAAGATTGGGCTGACTGAGACGCTTTCTGGCGTACCTTTATTGATAAGTGATAAACAAATGGCTGGGGTGTTGTTTGAATAGATTTTTTTAATGTTGAACCTGTGACGTTTTTGACGTGGATACTAGCAAAGCGAACACAATACACTGTGATTTATCTGATACCTATAGAATACACCTAGCCATAATCAACAAAAAATAAAATAAAAATCTAAATTGTACCAAGAATCTCAATAGAAACCCAAGCCGTTGAAAGAAAAACTGGAAAATGCTAGACGTATTATCTGATTAAGTGTATGACAAAAAGCGATGGTTGCCGAATGGATAAGAGACCGGCATGCAAATCATGCGGTCTTAGTTCGAATCTGAGCGGCAGTACCAATGTGATTTAGATCCCATAACAAAAGATTAGCTTTTTATGGGCTAGATTGCGTTGTATAAAAAAATGTCCCAAATATTTATTATTTAAAAAATATGGCACACGGAAAGAAATAGCTGTGTGAACAATATAGCCTAATTTAATATTTATTCCACATACTCTATTTTATTAATATATTGGAATTACAGTACATGTTCAGTGGCAAAATCTACGGGGCGAATGGAGCTACCCATTTTCACGGCATGAATTATTTTTTGTAAATAATTAATGCTCTTATTTGACTGATAACATAATAATACGTAATTAAATAGGTAACTAAATTATTAAATGGAAGTGGCACATAGATAGTAATAATAACTTCATTATATTAATGATAATTAATTAATAAGATAACATTGTAGGTGTGGAAACTTGTAAATATAATTAAGATTAAAATTTCAATCAAACTATTGTTGTTTTATTTATATCAATGGGCAATTAAGTTAGTATGTTTTTAGTGGGTTCGATGTGGCTAGCCTTTTGGGTACGTTTCCTCAGGAATCTGATCTTAATCAGATGTTATATGTATTTATAGGAATTTCCTGTAACTAGAGTATCTGGTTATTTTTTTTTAATAGGTTAGCTGTGTATATTTTTAAGTTATATATAATAGATGAACTTTTATTTATTTAAAACATACTCTAATCATTACCAGTACAACCAATTTATAGGTAGGTACACACACTGAATATATCAAACATATTTTTACAGAAAACAGACACATAAAAACTAACGATACAAAATATTTCCTAAATCGCTATAACGTAATAAATATATTTTTTAATTATTTATTCCAACCAATACATTACAACGTATAACTTAATAACCTTTGACTCAAATTACACGTAAATACATTTATTTATTTCACTGAGAGGCATTCTCTAGCAGTCAACCTACATGATGATGCAGAGATGGGTAGGTACATAAAAAGAAACAATTATTATATGAAATTTATGTCTAAACGCAACATATAGTGATGTAGACAAGTAAATAGGCATATAAATAGCGATGTGGCTGAGTGGATAAGTGATACGAACACCTCGTCCTAAACACGCTGTCCGAGTTCGATTCCGACCAACAGTGGATTTCACTTTGTAGCATTTAATATACATATATGTATGTGTACATATGGGTATGTGGGTTTCCCCACCATCGTAAGGAAACCCACATACCCTAGAAGAAATTCTAAGTATAATATGTCTAATCAACCAACCTACATTAGGATGTGTGTGAATTATGGCCTAAACCCTCTCAGCTTTTTAGTTAGAAGAGAGACTTAAGCCCAGGATGATGATGAAATAGACATTATAGTTATATCACATCTGCTACCGACATTGTATTGGAAGTTGAAGAGACAATCAAGCCACATTTCAGAACTGATAGCCGATGTTTCCATAAGTCCTCAAGTCCATTCACAAGGTGGACAGACGATCTGATCCGAAGAGCATGGCACTGGATGCAGGCTGCCTACAATCAGTCCTATTGGAAATCTTTTGTAGAAGCCTATCTCTAACAATAGTCTATCTCTTAGAGCTGGTGAACAAAACAATATAAAAATAAAAATAAGTAAAATAGTTGTGTAATTTACTAGTATCGTGCAACATGTTTCATGCCAAGCAGTAATTATGTTTGCATTTCCTACTCACAAACAATTAACGTTATCATTTTTTATCACCTACTTAAAGTATTTATTTTCTGCACAATTTACACATTAAATCACGGGTTATGGTGATCAGGTCAACTGGAAATGCGTTTACACAAAGTTAAGTAACTGGCATGAATTGGCAAATTGCACATCATCACTTCATGATTATTCATTATCAAAATTATATCAAACATAGCATCACGACTTTTATTTTACCTTAAAAAAACCTTATTGCACATTTTATTATTTTTTATAAATTGCAAGATGACTAAAAGTGCACGGTGTATTTATAGTCTGGGATAGCACATGGGCTGCTTACCGACATACCGCGCGAACAGTCGCGGGTGGATGCTAGTTTTCATATTATACGGCTGAATAACATTTATGTTTATTATACTTTTGAAAAGCAGCATAGTTGTACCACTGTGGAAGTCTCAAGTGAAAAAAGATTTAGAATTAATTTAGAGAGAGTTTTTAGAAAATATTTTTTCTCGATTCATCAGATTTATTTATACTTATTTGTATGTAACTTTAATAGGAATGACTTTGAAATTGGGAGATACTAACTCAATCCTTGGTTCTGGCCAATAAACTGTTTTCACAATGAATATAAATATATTTTATAATAATTTTATTCGTATAAAAGTAGGTCTAAATGTGTAAAATATAAGTAATTTCAAGAGAGTATCATCACAAGTGGTTTAGTCGTACAACTGTGGTGTTTATCCATAGATACGCGTCGGCCTGCCAGGGGTTTGAAGGGTTTCGAAGCCTTAGTACGTTTGCTATGTACAACCCTAAAATAAAACATTTTTTTACAAAATAATATTGATAAGTATTAAAAATATTAATATGCATAAACTATAAAAAATGTGCTAAACACAAAATATTTGCGTATGTATAAAAGAACTAATATTAAACAAATAACATTTATCTTATAAAAAAAAAAATTAATAATTCATTTAATGAGAGTTACAAATTTTAATTTAATTATATTTTTCCATTTTGGTTTGGTCATCAATAATATATTTTTTTTTAACTATCGTGAGAGCCAAGATTTATCCAACGGTATAAAGTAGTCTAAAAAGGTTCACGTGTAATTCTGAATTTAGGGATTATTTAATTAACTCATACAAAATTATTTTAACATACTTACTAAGAAATCAAAACAATACATTCACAAATTAAATTAATTAACTGTTATAAAGCGTACAAAAAATAAATAGGTTATAAAAAGTGTTATTCTACCAACTATATAAGTAAAAATGCTTGGAAACTTATTGTCTTACATGGCTCTCTTTTGCAATTTAGATATACATTTAGATAAGCAGCCATATTATAACGATCAATAGAAGCAGCCCAGCAACATGGGTAACTCTTCCTTGACAACTGCCAAGCAAGAACAAAGAACAAAAATACAACTGCTACTTTTGACAAATGGGCTCCCTGCTCGAGCTGTCGTTTGTCTCTCGCCCCGTGTACCATGAGACTATCATAACATATTTCCAAACTTACAATATAACCCTGAAGTAACAGAATCATTCCAAATATAAATAATAAATGTATATAAATTAAACATACAAAGGCTCTCCTTTAATGACCATGACGTCATCGTAATAGTGCCAGTGATCGAACCGGTTTTCATCACTAGTATCGGTGTCAGAACTGCTACTATCAATATTTATAGAAGCGGGTTTGTGATGATTTTGTTTGTTCTTGGCCTCATTACGAAACTGCTCCCAGTTCTTTTCATATTTGTTCCACAGTTCCTCATCATCCTTCATTATCTTCATGATTTTAGTCAATGGAGGATGTTGATGTACCACCGGTTCATAATAAGTTCTCATTGGCATTACTATTGGTGCTGGAGAATACATAGGAGCTGGCATAGGCATTGGTTGCATCGGCATCGGCAATGGATTCGGTGCGTTTGATATTGGCACATGTATGTGTATTGGCACTGAAGACTCTGGTGTTGGTATTTGTTGAACTGACATTTGTGGTACTGGCATTTGTGGTACTTGCGTTTGTGGTATTTGCATTTGTGGTACTTGCATTTGTCGTACTTGCATTTGTGGTACTTGCATTTCTGGCATAGGTATATGTGACATAGGTTGTATCTGTGGAGATAGGATATGACCCATTTGCTGAAATAATGTGTCTGGCATCGGCATACCTATCTGTGACATTGGCCCTGTAGGAGGACCCATAATATTTACACCATTAGCCAGTTTTACTGTTACAGGATGTTTAGTAATTTTTGACTTGTCTTCTCCGATCATTTCTTGCTTTGTTTTTTGGCGGTGTATAAGCTTATTTTGATTCATGAAGTCAATTTTGCTTGTAGTTGTCGAAGCGCCGAACAATGCAGGATTTTCCGAATACATTTTAAGCACTTTATCTTTGAAATTTGACGGAAATGCCGGTGGCAGTGTATTAATGATATTATAAAAGTCAAAACAGAAGACTTTTGTTATTATAATAAGATGTATTGTCACATATAGTATCTCCATGATGCAGGAATAAAGATTATGATAAAGTTTTTTCTTGAATTTATTTTATTTGAACACAATTTCTCTCGATATCTATATGGATAGTTAGATTTTTTCTTAGTTTTTGGAAACAAAGTTCTCTAACACCTTGGAGGCTTTACTGTACTTTACCGAAAAACACAAAATGCATTAAAACGCTCATATAAAAAGAAGTAGTTATATAAGTTTTTATTGTTCATTAAACAGCATTAATAGCACCATTGTTACGAGTATATAGCGTAACTTGTATAATCAATGTTTACTCTTGACTTACACAACGTGACAACCTATCTCTTCTCTGCTACATAGGTACACTGTAAGAAGAAGAAGATGTATAGAAGGGTGAATTTCCCGGGACCAAAAATTGCGTGGCATCGATGAAATCTTCATCGCTATGGATAGATATAACATTCTATTGAATAAGTTTGTCGTCTTGATTATACATTCGATAGAACGCCATTTCTTTTGTTTATTTGTTTATTTATTTGTTTACTTCGAACAATCAATAGACTTTTTGTTATTTTATATTTTTGCCTTGATTTTCATCGCCATGCTCTCATTGCTATGGTTGCCGTGCCCAAAATTTGCTATGGCAATGAAAAAAAAGACACGTAAATTAAAAAACTTTAATTTTTTTTATATAAAACTAAAGATAAAAAAATCCACGGAAATGAATATTTTAATGGACCTGTTGAAATTCACCCAGAAGAGTCAGCAAACTTTTAATATTTTCAAAAAGAGCTTTGAAGTTCGAAAAACAATTAGTTAAAACTTTTACTAACACCCGCTTGTAAGCGGGTAAGCTACTATCACTTACTGCAGTATTAAAACAACAACAGAAATAATAATCGAATACTTTACTACATTCGAACCAAGAACCTATGTTCATCTCCAATTAAACATGACAGTCATTTAACGTGACATTGTTATCTACAAATGTTCTCAGAAGTATCAGTCGCTCAGTTTGGGATGGAAATGGATTAGTTCGTCTAAACCTAACATACGAGTATATTATAATATACTAAAAATATCTGATCATTCTATCAATTCTTTATATCGATTTGACTTGAAGCAGGTAATTAATCAAGTCACCAAGAAGGCTAACTTAACATTAATTAATGACAACCAGGACCGAAGACTACGTGCCATACGAAATACGGAGACACTCGAGAGTGAAAATGCCATAAACGGTCACCCTCTATAGACCGACCTGGACGAGGTACTCGTACACTTTTATAATATACCATTACCATAATATATATTTATACCATTACTGGTAGTGGGACTCTGCTGAAAATCAGCGCTGTTGAGTGTCCAGCAGCTGTTAGTTGCTGGCGCCACAGCATTATGCTGAGCAAAGTCCAGATTCCCACAGGTGTGACATGCAGTAGGTGCAACTGGTAATTTTTTTTTATTTTTATAATTTTTCCTTTATTCGTCGTAGGTACTATTTTTTTCTTTATATTAGCTACTTAATTTTCTACTTTTGTTCTCCAACTTGTGTCACAATTGTGGTAAATAAATGTATTTTCTTTCTTTCTAGTGACCAGTACCACAACTCTACGACTGCCTCGTGGTTGATCTGGTCAATGAGCTATTTCTTCTTGGACAAATATTTTAATTCACTGCATATTGCGTTGACGTAGTTACTAAAGCTTAGCATTTGTTTTCGTTTCCATCACAATACATGATTATGAAATCAAACGATATGTATAAAGGAAACCACTTCACTTACTCCATTGAATTAACCAGACTTATACCGATGTGTCGATGCAGGAATGATTTCAGTAAGTTTGAACTATGTTTTTATTATTTATTTAATTTAGAACTGCAACTAAAAATAAACATTATGTACAGTAGTACGTAATGTTCTTTTGTAGTTGCTTTAAAAATTCATATTTGATTTCTGAGGATCATAATATAAGACTAATTTCTTAGCCTCGAAGTAAAAACTGCTAGCGAAATTCGAAAGTGCCATATAATGAATCCTGATTTAGTATATTTGTTTTCATGTTTGTGAAAAACATTCAAAGGGTTGTTGATAATAGATACCTACTCAATTCTGTATTGTTTTAAAAATGTTAGACTTAAATATAATAATTGGTTGCAGGATGTGCGACGAAAATGGCTGATTGTGATATATACAACGTTAGGTATGGCGAACCCACAATTCCCAGGCCCAGTGTCATACCCAATGGTAGCGTTTCCACAGATGTTCCCAATGATGCCGCAACCACAATCATTCATGATGCCAATTCTGCCACCAGCTCCGATGCAAGTACCCGTACCAGTGCCAGTGCCAATGGCAGTGCCAATAGTAGTTGTACCAGATAAAACAACCGTATCACCTAAGAAGACACAAACAGAACCACCCAAAGTAAAAACCACTGTTTCACCTCCACAAATTACACAACCACCAAATACTCCACCGCCTCCAAATGAAGAAAGTATTGCTGTAGGTGTTCCCATGCCAATGTCTGTGCCATGGCCAGTACCGATGGCCATGGCATATCCACTTCCAGGACCAATACCAGGACCATTGCCAGGGCCAATGCCAGGACCAATGCCAGGACCAATGCCAGGACCAATGCCTGGGCCAGCACCAATGCCAGGACTAATGCCAGGACCAATGCCAGGGCCAATGCCAATGCCGCAACCTATATTACCCATGCAACAATTACAGCCAGTTCAATATGCAATTCCAGCTGTAATACCTGGCTTTTGTAGGAAAAGAAACCGAAATCCCAATTGTCCACCGTGTCCGCCATGCACATGTGATCCTTGTACTCCATCATTCTTCTCCTATTGTTCAACATGCCACTTGATTTGCAGGTGCAAGAATGGTCAAGCAGTGCCTATCCCTAAACCACCAATTCCTCCAGTACCTCTGCCAGGCCCAGCTTTCCCTATGCCGCTACCACTGCCTCCACCTGGACCTATACCTATACCTGACTCACCAAACGTGTACTTAGTACCCTTTCCACCACAAGTGGAACAAGTTAAACAGGAGCATTTTAAAACGAAAAAACACCATATTCATCATAACCACCATTCGCATCATAAACATCATCTTCCTAAGAACTCGGAGTCAAAAGATGAGGATGACGATTCCAATATTGATAGTGTTGAACGACATAAGAAAATGTATGACATTTACAGAAGAAATAACCGTGAAAATGTGGACGATGATCTCAGTGATGATGTACTTGTCAAACCAGTTCTTAATTATATAACTGGAGAAGGTGAAGTGAAAATTAGAAGATCTTTGAGTAAGCAAGAGGTATCACAATTGATGGATGAAAAAAAACCAATAGAAAAAGTGCATATTTTGGTATCCGATGATGAGGGTGGGAAGATAAAGAACGGTAATAGAAGTCCTTTTCAAATTGGAACGGAGCTAGAGCCTCCTAAGAATCGAGGCACATGGCGGAAAAGTATGCAGGCAGGCCAGAAGAAGCTAGTGTTTATGCCTCCGTACGATAAAACAATCAGCAATTTTTCAGTGACGTTCAACTTTGCAGAATAATCAATTATATAAGCTATTTATTTTTATATTTTTGTATGAATGAGAAAATTATAATATCACTAAGACAATTTGTTTTATAAATAGTATTATGGTTTTAATTTTCAAGAACTGTGTCAAAAGGTCGTTATTAAAATTAATGTACATTTCTTAAAGATGTATGTCAGAATCGTAGCAAGTGGAAGGAAATGGTCTCTGCCTACCCCTCTGTTGGGAAAGAGGCACGCCTCTTTGAAATGTACATGTATACATATAGATCACGATCTATATGTATACATGTACATTTCTTTAGTGATATCGTTTCACAATAGTAACACAAATGAAACGTATTATTATTATTTGACCTAGAAGCCATGAATGGCTTCTTTGCTACTTTATCCAGTAGCCTATCTATTGTAGCGTTCTTGCTAGTCATTTATAGTTTTTTGCTTGGTCTGATTTCTTCCAGGAACTTTAGACTCTGCATTGATGAATCAGTTAGGACAAGTTATATAAATAACTATTTATTTTTGCTATTTGAATATAAAATAATCAAAGTATAGGTTTATATGGTAAAATATTGAAAGAGACGTTTAATTTTATTTTACCAAAAACTATGATGGACGCAAAAGTATAAAAAAATGTTCATTATTTTGAAATTGACTTAGAAGGCAACCACTAAAGTACTTAAACGTACCGTTAGACGTAAAACGTAACGATAAAAGCATTCAAAAATAAAAAATCCCATCTGACAATGAGATAAATTTAAACATTTAATACGTCATCCACCGAGAACGGTCAGTTGCTTACTAGGTAGCTAAACCAACAGCGAAACAGCGCTTGCTTGGCTTGCTTCTAAATTGTTCTTAGGGTTCCGCACCAAAAAGGTATAAGAGGAACCCCTATGGTATCTTCGGTCGGTCAGTTTTATATCTCGGAATCTACTGATAGCATTAGTAGACCTGAAATTTTTAATAGTTTAAACACTGCTGATCCAAAACTAAGATTTAAAAAAATTGAGAAAATGCTTTTATTTGATTGATGAGTTAGGATTAAAAACATCAAAGAAAACATTTTGACGAGAAAAATGTGAAAAAAGTTGAAACATGTTTAAGCAAATATTACAGGAAATATAAAACGATGTTTCTTACCACACTTTATTTTTATTCGCCAAAAAAGCTCGACCGCAAAACTAAATTTGTTTGCTAAACATTAAATTTGTTATTATGTTTTTTTCATCATAATATTTTCCCATAATACTTGATAGTACGCAACCCTTGTCCCGTGAGTCTGACTGGCACTTGACCGGTTTATATAGTTCTTCTTCGAGCGATGAACTTATCTGATAATGATGTGAATTGAAGCCAAAAATCAATTTGTGTCTTTAAATTGTTATCGTTATACTTTAACCAAACGAAAAAAATTAAAATGCCGTAAAATAAACTCACATTTTATTATTTTTTTATGATATTACATTTCGCACATAACAATAATAACCTTTTTCCTTGAATTCGTTTATGACGGGATTTCAAAGGACGTATAACTCGCGTTTAAGAGCTTCACTCTGTGTAGGTAACAACGTGTGACTCTATCAGAATGTTATTGGATCATGACTGAATTTAATGGTAAGCAAATTATCATTATTTCATCTTATCTCTTTGATCCTTAGATTAAATGAGTTATTTTGTGTTGGACATTCCATGTAAATGAAGTGCTTTATTGCGTTTGAAGGAGGCGTGTATGTATTCAGCAGTGATAAATGCATCAAAGTGGCCATTACGCAAATGAAGATTTTCGTAATGGCTGCTCGCTCATTTCTATGGTAATTTTGGCCCCGATAAATTATCCAAAATAAATCTCGTATTTGTTCGTGAAAACGAGGTACCTTTTTATTTCAGGATGTACTGCAAAAATGGCATATTGTAATATACATATCGTTAGTTATGGCATATTTCCAATTTTTTGGACCACAACCGATACTAGCATACCCGCAGATGTATCCAATGATGCCGGCACCACCACCATTCATGATGCAGATGATGCCACCGCCTCCGATACCATTACCTTTCCCATTGCCAATACCAATGGGTATAGCATTAATACCAGAGGAAACAAAGCGTAGACCGCACAAGAAAAAGAAGAAAAAAAAAACGACCACGACTACTACACGACCGCCAAGTTCCTCAGAAAGTACAGGAGAAGAAGACAAGCCACCACCCAATTTTAAAAACCCATTTGGACCACAGGGACGACCTGGACGTTTTAAACAGGAAGATGAAGTTTTTATAGCTTTTCCAATGCCGATGCCGATGCCAATGCCGATGCCGATGCCGATGCCGATGCCGATGCCGATGCCTATGCCAATGCCACCACCAATGCCACAAATGTTTCCACCACCATTTCCTATGCAAATGCAGTAAATATAGCTAATACGCATTGATACACAAAAATCTAGCCTCTCCAACGATACTGATTGCAGTACCTACTATAATACATAAAATTGAGAATAAGGCTCATTAAGCGTGGCTTTACATCTCAGGACAACATAAAAAGTTTTCTTTTAGTTCATATTGAGCAACACGACGCGAAATGTAAATACTTATATACCCAATAGAAGCCAATAGAAATGGGCGAACAGTTGCCCGAACAATACCTATTTGGTATCATAAAATTATCATCAATTTGGCAAAAGACACCGAATAAATAACAAAAAAATCACAGATGTCGTTTCAACTAATATGGTCGCTACCAACCGTCAAAGATCGACTCTCCTCATTGAAAAACCCTATAAATATTACAATATATTTTATTATATTACAAGAGGTGACTGGTACTAAATCAAAATGCAATGAAGTTTATTGTAAAATATACAAAATAAATACCTAATTAAGTATTTATTATAATTTTGTTATAATTGCACTGTTAATCATTGTTTAACTGAAAATTTTTAATTTAATTAAATCTAAACAACAAGCGGGCGACACAAAATCGCTCGTTATATGTTCTTTGTTGGACGTCATTGGGCTGATATAGTGATGATGATGATTTCTTTCTACATCATTATTTTATTTACAAACAAGAGGGATTAATGATTGAAATATTCCAATTATCATGTCACTGCAACACTAATAATATGATAATTAAACTCATTAATTAACTGAATGCCTACTTTATTACACTGCTGCGTCCTGTCAAACCTCTAATTGAGTTTTAACAATTTATTATCTATAGTAGAACTAGTTACTAGAAAGAGTGTCGCAATGGTAGTTTCGTATAAAATTTGGCTAGGTAGAGAGAGGAACACAGATAGGTAAAGGTGATGGAAAGGTGAGCGTAGTGTACACGGAAAGGGATCCCTACTCCTGGAATCGCAAGTCCCAGGTACTGCCCGTTTTCTTCGCTCTACTACACGATGGACCCGGCTTGCAAAGATATTCGTCTCATATTTTCTATACATAATATATGACAAAATTGTAACGACTCGATGTCTTCTCAGGGTCTTTTTAGAGCCACAGAAGCCAAAAAAAAACTTTTTTTAATTATAACGCGCGTCACGCAATAACTACTACACGGAATTGAATACAGTTTTCACCAATGTTTTGCTAGAGGTCTAACTAAAAATATATAAATAAATATAGGCCACATTTTACCACAGAAATGATAAATGATATTTTTATTCACACAAGAATAGAGTTACAAGGTTGTTTACATTGTTACAGTATATTGTACAAGTCTATCTTGCCATAATAGGGCATGCGAATTGTATTGAGTGAGTCGTAAATACATGATGAATTATTTTGAAAGCTATCTTATTGCCACTGTTTTACACAAACCAAACGAAACGCAACGAGGATAGTACGTGTGCTGGCCCATTCATGCGTGGAAGCATATCAGTGAGGCACTACTACGTCAAGAATTGAGACAAAAACACGTGACCCATTAATGTCTTCGTGTTTTATGAATATTATTTAAAAATCAGAATTAAGTAGGTTATTTTTTTAAATAGGTTAGTTGTGTATAATTTTTAAGATATGATGTTTATTTATTTTTTATTTATTTATATTTATTAGCACAACCACTTCATACATATTATAACATTTATAAGTAATAGTAAGTACATAATATTGCATCTAATATGTATGACAATTTAGGTATACATAGCATTTACTATAACGTAGCAGTGCAAATTACATTATTTTAATTAAACTATAACTTTAACAAACTTTTACTTTAAAATAGGTAGCAAAACATGTAAATATTTTATTGAATAAATTGTTTAATCTCCTTTAAAAATAAGAAATAATAATAATAACAAATAATCGTATTACAAAATAATAATAAAATACTAAGCTATCTTTCCATCTTTAAGGTTAAGGTTAAATTCGATAATATTTTATCTTTTGGTGGGTTTAACACAAGGGTCTCATGACCTGGCTTTGAGGACTTTTCTACTATAAACTTCTTGAGATCGTCACTTATTGCATTTTCTGACTTTTGTTCTTTTTTCTCCACTTTGGGATCAGTTCGCGCCATAATCACCACTCTTCTTTCTCCCGAGATCGTGTCACCATCGGCGATTACTCTGACTTTCTGCCCTGTATCATCATTAGCAACGACTTTCACTTTTTGCGCTGTATCACCATTGCGAACGACCCTTAGGTTTTGCGCTGTATTACGACGAGTAACAACTCTAACTTTTTGCGCCGCACCATGATCTGAATTTAACAACAAAGACGCATCTCCCATACTCAATCGCCTTTGCACTTTAATATCGCCATTTTTAGCCACGAAACTTAGCACTGGCCTTATATCAACACTACCTTTCTCATTCATGAACTTCCTGTTACTTCTGAAAATACCATAGTTTTTCTTCTTATTCTTATTTTTATTCTTTTTTCTACTGTAATCATCATCATCATCATCATCATCATCATCATCAGAAGAATCAGAACCACTGCTACCTGCATCGCTACCCGAATCTGAACAATCTGAACGACTTTTGTCATCTTTTCCATCTTTTTTTGGCCGATATTTATCAGGTCTTTTGATAATTGGGGGAACGGGTATCATTATGACAGGTGGTGGACCGGGTATTGGAAAAGGTAGCGGGTAACCTGCAGGTGGCAGGGCCATCATTGGAGGAAAACTTAAACTAAAATTATTATTTATAAAAGGTAATACAGGTGGCCTTTGTATTTCCGGCGCCCATTGAAACGGAGGCCATGGAATGATAATTTTGACTGATGATGGATTTTCTGAATTATCTGTATGTTCTGTATTGCCCAGACCTTCTACCGGCTTCTCTGTAGTGGTGGTCGTCGTCGTAGTAGTGGTTGTATCGGGTGTACAAGAAAACGTCTGCTCCGGTATGGGTATGCCAATTGGTACAGGTACTGGTACCGGCACCGCCATAGGTGGTGGAGGTGGAAGTGCCATCAGAGGCCCGAAGCCGGGAAAAGGTATGTGAAATGGAATTGGAAATTGGGGGTCCGCCATTCCTAAAGCTACAATTAGCACGAATGGCCATTTTTGTACTGCAGTCTGGAAAGAACATAATAAATTATAAAACATTGCTAACTGTTAGTTAACTGCCTCGGTGGCGCAGCGGGAAGTGTTTACGACTGCTGTGCAAGAGGTCCCGGGTTCGATTAGTAGAGTAGTAACTCTTTTCTAATAAAAATAGTCACTATTTTGTAATATTGTATCTATTTAAACTTGTTTTTCTGCTTCTAATTTAATATGATGGAAACTGTAATATTTTTATATACTTACAACCATGATTGCGCTGAATGACACCATGTTTAGCTAAAACGGAGATTAATGTCACACATATTATAACATACTACACAAAATACATAATAGTTCATGTTAAGCCTTTCTCTTCAAAGTTTTATAGGTACATTTTATAGCATTTAAATAATATGAAAATGATTAAATTTAAAATGAAATTATTCGTAATGCTTTATTCATATACCTAATAAAAAGGAAAAGTAGGTCTTATTTCTCGAAAGATCTATATCTAATAGTGAATGCAAGTAAAGGCCTTTATAAAATTAATATATTTTGATAGTGCTATGATTATAACCATCACTGTACTGAACTGCAACTGAAGCTGATGAACAGGCATTTGTGTGTTTATTATCATATCATATCATACTCATCTCAAACAAAGTCCTCCGCCACATCTGTATGACTATCTTTTCGCGATGGACTCAATAACTACTGCACCGATTTGAAAAAATGTTTTAGTGTTGGATAGCCCATTTATCGAGGAAGGTTATTTATCATTACGCTACGGCTAATAGAAGCTGAGCAGTGGGCAAATAAAGAACGACGGGCGCGAATTTCCCATACAAACTGTGATTTTTAAAATCTCCATTTATAAAATTCAAAAAACCGGCCAAGAGCGTGTCGGGCCACGCTCAGTGTAGGGTTCCGTAGTTTCCCGTCCGTTAGACGTGCCAGAAGTTTTCGATGGTAATTTTGAATTGCGAGAACCTATTTTAATAATTATTTTTTTGTTTGAAAAAAGATACGTTCAGGATAATAAAATATTATGTAAACGAAGTTAAAAAAAAAATACGGGCAAATGAAACTTGACCTCTGGATTGTATAGGCGCTCATACGATTCAGGGACCAAATTATATTGGTTAACTGCAGTTTCCATCTGTTGTTTCCATCCAAGTTCAAAATAATTTTCCTAGAAAGTCCTTATAAAGTTCTACTTTTCAGATTTTTTTCGTATTTTCTAAACTTATGGTTCAAAAGTTAGAGGGGGGGGGACGCTTTTTTTTTTACTTTTGGAGCGATTATTTCCGAAATTATTGACATTATCAAAAAATGATTTTAGTAAACCCCTATTCATTTTTAAATACCTTTCCAACAATATATCACACATTAGGGTTAAAATTAAAAAAAAAAACACTTCCCACTTTACATATAGGGGGGCTACCCTAATAAAACATTTTTTTCCAATTTTTATTTTAGCACTTTGTCGGCGTGATTGATACACATATTGGTCCCAAATTTCAGCTTTCTAGTGCTAACGGTCACAGAGATTAAGCGAGGACGGACAGACGGACAGACAGACAGACAGACAGACAGACAGACAGACATGGCGAAACTATAAGGGTTCCTAGTTGACTACGGAACCCTAAAAAGGAACTATCAATATTGCAATAAAAAAATAAGAAGAATACACGTAATAGCTGTGTCAAAACTCTTAAAAAAATATAGAAAATAGTTTTGACATGTAATTCTGATACTCAGAAATTGAAGGTCAATAATTCGGAATGACAGTATGGATCACGGATGTTTTTTTCTGTTCCGTGGTATGGATAGATAGCCAAACGGTGATGTGTGTTTAGAGGCTTATCGTCATGTTATTTATTTTTATAAATACATTATTTAATTGTAATTTTACTTCATCACATGTGCATATTGTAAACGGAAGAATTTGTCATATTATCGGCGAGTAATAATCAAAATAGGCATATTGAGGAACGCATCCACCAGAAGAATGCGCCGTGACTCCGTACAGATTCATGTCGAGTATTTGATTAGTGCACCGCGCATTTTGACTGCGAGGTGCACATTCTTAATTCCAATTTTACTCTGACATTTAATACTTAATTATCCGCGCGGAAAAACTATGGACCATTTTACCCGATGCGCCGCCACTCAGGAGGCCCTAATGATAATTCCATCCTTGTAAGACCCATGTTTTCAATAAATGATTTGGGACTTGGATATGGAGCTAAGGTTCTAAGTTGATTCTCGAAAGTTTTTATGAATTTCTTCAATAATTATAAAGGAAAATATATTTTAATTATGTTTTAAGTTTAAATAATAAAAAAATATACAAAATTAAAAAGAACATTGTTAACTAGATCTGAGATTACTTTTTTGTTTAGGAAATTTCTGTTTCTTGATTTTTTTCTGATTTGATGGATGCCAAATCATTGGTTCATTAGCATCTTTACTGGTAGTTTTTACTTTTACCTTCGCCACTGCGTATTTATCTCCTTCATCAACTTCGTCAGCTTTATCTTCCAGTTCTTCTAAAAAATCAACTTCTTTCTTTAAAGTTACATCTTCGTCTTCTTTCCTTAAACCTAAATCTGCCACCTGAGCTTGGTCTTTTGGTCCTAACCAGTCTTTAGCCTCATTCTTAGATATCTGTTTTTCAAATATCACATAACCATCCTTAGTCACATACTGTAAGATAGGTGTCAAAAACTCTGGTTTCTTTTTCTTTATTCTTAAGAAGTGGTGACCGTTAGATCGTCTGCTTATTCCATACTTCTTGTGGTGTTTCTTCTTTTTATTTCCCTTCCACCAGCCTCCTTCACCAGATCCACTAGAGCGTGATTTATCACCAGACGACTTATCTTCTTCCGAATCTGAATCTGCCTCTTTTGAATGGTGTCGATCCTTTTTCTTATGTGGATGTCTTTTAGACGGATGTATGATCTGGTGCTTCGAATGTTTGTGCACGTCTGGAGAGTAAAATGGCATTACTATGACTGGTAGCTTATGTGGTGGTCCCGCCGGCAACGGTATTGGCATCGGTAGAGGCATTCCTGGCATAGGAAACCGCATACCTTGAGGCATACCCTGCATCATACTTGCTTGCATCTCTAGCGGAAACGGTGGAACAGGAATTGGGATAGGAGAAGGTTGTTTATCATTACGAAAATAAAGATTTTGCTGGGAGTCAGGAAGTGATGTTTGAAATTCAGGAATATCACCTATTCCTGGATATGACTCGCTGTCAATATTTCTCGGCATTCTGCAGTGCATTGGGAGTTCTTGTGGAAAGTATTCTAAATGTCTTGGACATATTGGGAGCTTTACTTCGAGGTTTTCAGCCCACGCCACAGATATGCTGATTAAGAGCTGCCAAATATGCAACTGTTCTAACATTTTTATCTGTAATAAAAAGAAATATCAGTATATAGAAATAAATAGGAACATTAATAATATCTTCAATTAATTGCTTCATAACAAAAACTGAGTATCGATTGAGATACTTGTTTTTTTTTAATTATTTATTTTATATAATTACCTATTTATTTCCATGAGCTGTGTCCTTCCCTGGGACTAAGTGTAGATTGACGCAGAAAGAACGAAGCCTAACCTTTTGTAAGGCCACTGCAAACAGGTGTGTGAACAAGAACAATAGAACATAATTGCGACACAATACTACTTTATATAATTGCATTTACGATTGGAAATTGGGTTATCTCAACCTTAAGTTTTGGATTTATTTGTATTTCTGATTACATGTTATGTTAGAGTTATTGAGACATTTATAGGCATTACGACAAAATTGATCCACGATCGAATATCCAATAGACGATATTTACTTCGAAGCACAGCGGCTTCTATCGATGGCCCTAATTTTGACAGTTCTGCAGCTGTTGCGGCATATCGGTGTTATATACTCATGTTGTAAATTTTTTGACCGTTCTGAGACTTTTCATTTCTGAGGTAAATATAACTACTTAATCGTTTCATTTAAAACTATTGGTACACTGTTGCTGTATTGAATATTGTCAGTTCCATATCCTAATAAATAAATTAGATGAGTACTTTACATTTCACCCTACGTTGAACAAATTTGCAAATTAATCATCAAATTTGAACAAATTAATAAGTTCGTAATTGCACTACATAGTCATTTGGGAAATTCAAGAGTTTTCATTGCTCGGAAGAAATGTATCACTGCAGAACCTACCTAACTATCTAGTGAAATCTCAAAATTCATAAAATATTGCACATTATTCAAACGAAAGGATATAGTAAAAATAAATCATTTATAATTTGAAATATTTTCTTCTAAGTTAGAGCTTTTTAGGCGGATTTTGTTTATAATGGCCCATTCGTTTCGGACTAACTGCTAGAGTCAATAACATCTCTACCACTTAAATTTTGCACTGCGCTGCTAATGAGGCTAAAACAGAAATGGTACTTATTATTTAATTAAAGAATTCGTAGCAAAAAAATCTTGCACACTTATTTACTACACAATATAATAAAGCTGAAGAGATTTTTGTTATTATTTATTCTCTCGCAATGGTGAGTAGGTATGGTATGACGTGGTCTTAAATTAGGGCCTGCAAAATTCAACCTAAGTGAGAGCTGAAGTTTTTACTAGGTTCAAAATCCTTGGGGAACAAATCTCCAAGTTACCTCTTTTTCTGAAGTAAGGATTAGCAGCAAAAGCTGTTTTATAAAAGTTTGTTTGGTTAAACTCACTAATCTCGAGAACCACTAATTCAAACGAGGAAGGCTATAGACTATGTATCATCACGCTACCGGAGCTGAGTAGTGACTATACAAGAATCCACGGGAACAATGCTGCAGGCAACAACTAGTTATTTATTTATTTTAAGAAAGCTTACAGACTAATAACATAATATATAATAATAAAATAGATTAATAAAGGTTGCTATTAACAAGCTTCCACATATAAGAAAGAAAGAAAGAAAGAAAAAACGTTTATTTTCGTGTACTGTATTTTGGAGACCCAAAATACAGTACACAAATTCAAACACATAAAATTAGAAAAACATTACATAGAAATACATACAAATAACAACAAAATTACATGTTAAGATAATAATAATAATATGCGTCTCACGCTTCAAAAAGGTGTCCAGATCAGCATTTGTCAAACACATAATATAATATGCTTGACGCTGATTTTCATCTGGAACCCGTCGTTCCGTGCCGATTAGATGAAATGCAAAGGAAAAGAATAATATACATATATATAGATAACCAAACACAAATTACTGCAACAGTAGTTCAGAATAACAATAATATTTTACCACACTTACGAAGCGCCATCTAGTCCCACATTAAGCAATTATATTTGCTTGAGCGCGTACTAAACAATTAAATAGAACTTATAATTAAAACACAAGATTATAATGTTTAAACAGCCCAAGGTTTGATAGATCGTTTCTCTTTAAAACAAGAGGAATTAAGCCAAATATATTGGCATTGGTTATCGGTCACAGTTTTAAAGAAGAAACATACAATTTTACGCTTCCATTACTTTTGTAAACTAGGTACATTATTTTATTGTACTTAGCTGTTGTTAACGGCCAAACAGGTAGAAGAAACATTTTTTTTCTAACAAATCAAACTATCATATTTGAACCTACTATATCTAACTAGGTATCACTAAATATCTGTGATATCTACCGTGATTGCATGTTCTTGCTGTGGGCCACAATTAGCCTCGACTTTTAGCCTCGGTAAAGATTTATTTTATTTATTAAACTTTCTGCACAAAACAAGTACAAAAGCGGACTTAAAGCCTGAGGCATTATCTACCAGTCAACTTTAGGGTGATGTAGAGAAAAAAATGATGAAAAAATATGGCGAGATAAGTGCGACAAATACACAGTCCACATTGACTACGGACCAAACAATATTTAAACCGTAGAGAGAGGCATTTGTACAGCACTGAGATGAGTTGAGATGACACAGGCTGTACTGTAACTCTATCTAAATTACATATTTTCATCTTATTAAAGCACGAATGTTTTCTATATCGAGACTAATCTTTGGTTCTGTAATGTAAGTACTAAATAATTATATTAGTTGTAAGGAATCTAGTTATAAGTCTTCTTTTCAACCTATAAACGTCACACTGCTGGGCACGGGTCTCCTCCAAAGAATGTGGAGGGAATTTAGCCTACTATACCACGCTGGCCAGGCGGGTTGGAATAGGGTTTGTTTCGAATTTTCCTTTTCTCGCAGTGCGTTTATTTGCATAAAGTTACTTATTCCGTTAGTCGCCTTCTACGACACCCACGGGTTGAGATGGGATAGTGACATTATGGATTCTTAATCCGTCAATTTGGGTAAGTTTCAATGGTGCACGGTGCGCGAAATTTCCACCATATTGTATTAAAATGTGTAAACATTGCGGAATAAATGCATGTACTAAACAAAAGTTGTTTCTATCAGCTCCCGAGGAACCTTCCAGAACATTACAGTTTCCAGCAAATTAGTATAATTTACAGAGTATTACCACATGCAACGACGCGTTTGATTGTATGAAATAAAAGGCTCCATAATTATGATTATTTACATAATCGATGTTTGTAATGGCCTCTAAAGCCATTGTGTCGTAACATTACGCTACCTATTTATTAAGCCAAAATTTGATTTTCTTCTCAATCGAACACTTAATTTACAACTTGTAACCGTTTCATTATGACGTAGAAAATTTTCAACCAAGGTAAGCAATTAAAATTCAATAATAATTTCACTGAATTTTCATTCATGCGATCAATCGATTAGGCTGATAGATAAATTTATACTTCCCTGGTGGTAACTCTCTATTAAAAATAAATTGCTATAGCCTTAAGTTACACCCCTCATGCAGTATTTAACACCTTTGGAGTACAAATTCTACATCTTATTAAAGTGAAACCATGAGAATAAAAAGCGATGGTGGCTGAATGGGTAAGGGACCGGCGTGCAAATCACGTGGTCCGAGTCCGATCCCGACCGGCAGTATCAATGTGGATTCCACTTTGTGGAATTTATATGTACTAGTCAAGTGACTTACCATCTGCTAACGGTGAAGGAAAACATCGTGAGGAAACCCACATACCCTAGAAGAAATTCAATGAGTATGTTTGATCCACCAACCCGCACGGCCAGCGTGAGTGGATTCTGGCCTAAACCCTCTCAGCTCTCTAGCTAGAGGAGAGGAGACCCGGGCCCAGCAGTGGGACTTAATGGGTTGCTGATGATGAGAATAAAAAATGTTAAATACTTATATACAAATTTCAGATGTTTATCCACCTCATATTATCATGTCAAATGGTGGTACTCGTTAGAGGCGCGGCACAGTACATGCAGCCTATGCCACAACAGTACCCACAGTACTACGCTCAGCACCAACAACCTATGATGCAAGTGCAAATGCCAAACGGCTTACCAGGCCCCTTACCACCTGGCATGCCACCGCCCATGATGCCACACATGCCACATATGGCAATGCAACAGCCAATGAACATGCCTTCTATGCAACTGCCCTTAAATGGAGGTAGACTACCGATGGTAGTGATGCCCCATCATACGAAAAAGAAGGATAAGAAGAAAAATAAAAAACGAAGTCATAAACGGAGAAGAAAGTCATCATCTTCTAGCGATGAAAGTTGTTCTTCAGAGTCGGAGTATGAATATAGAAGACATAATGATGTGAAGACTTCTAAAAAGAGAAGGCGGGAGGTCCTCACTCCTGTGGTCTCGTACGTGACGAAAGATGGCTACGTGGTTTATCAGAAGAAGATAAAGAAGGACAAAGCCAAGGACTGGTTAGAGTTATCAAAAAGCGGCAGTGATGAGTATGCCAAGAAAAAACTGAAAGAGAAAAACACCAGAAAGAGTTTCTAGCATAATTATCTTTTTTATGTTTACTACGAATTAAAATATTTTACAACCATGTTGTGTTTTAGTTTACAACGCCGAACTGTACAGATTAGCCTGGTCGGCTTTGTGCACACACACAGCAAAATTGCTTCAGTTTATTCTGGTTGCCTGAAAGGTGGTCGCAGGCCGATGTAATCAAATTGTTTCTGTTGCTCCAGGCACATCAGCAGACTGACACAAACTTATCTTAAAGACATATTCCACACACGATACGGAATTACATTCGGTCAGTTAGAACCGAAGGCAAAACTGGAGGACCCTTTAAGTAGTTGGAGACACCATAAAATCTATGCATAAATAGTATAGGCTTAGTAAACGTCCTTACACTCGCGCTGTCATTTATTGTCTTAATAATTTATTCAAATTGGATTTGTAAAAAGAATCTTCTGGAGAGTTGGAATGGTTGCATGTCTTTCTAGAAGGAATTCGAGTGTGAATTTAGGAGGACCAGCAGCCTTTCAGGTTGCTGGCTCCGTTTCTGCGATTCCAATTATAATATCTTGTTCGCGTAAATAAATAAGTACCTATTTTCAAAAGTAGAGTTTATTGGATCTACCGCTCACTAAGCCTGTGAGCTCCGAACCCATTAATTACCTACCATACCTACTAAATTATTCATATGAAACTTTTTCAAATCGAGCATCCTTACTTTTTTAGTTTGCAGGTTACTTAGTCTTAAAGAAGACCGCAATCAAACATAAGCAGTCTGTTGTTTTCAGAGCTCAGTAGGAAGAGGCAGTAGAAAGAGAAGGGCATTTTTCCTTAGATTACCATAATAGGTTGATGATAAGGGAACAAAGAAAATTATAAAACCGCATTCTGGTAACCAAACACAAGAAAACAATGCGGCACGACTAAGTATATAAGACGGAGTTAAAGTTTGTACGATCAATAAAACGACAACATCAAATCGAGAACACACATTACCTTACTCAGTCACAATAAAGTGAGTACTTATAACATTGTATTACGAATAAATATGAAAGTTAATTAAGAAAATGAAGAAATAGTTTAAATATAGACTGAATGAAAGACTGCTAAACATAGGCCTCACCTAATTTCCGCCACAGCGAGAAATTTTGTGCCGCCCGCATCCAACTATGGCCTATGTTCAGCAGTGGACATCATCTTTGAAAATATAAAGACATAAATTAATTTAAAAAAATCGGCCTACTGCGAGTCGGACTCGCGTACTGAGGGCTCTGTACGATGAAATTTTTCACGCTACGGCCAATTATAGGAGCTGATTAAAAGCCAAACAAAGATCCAAGGGAGCGAAGCCGAGGGCGGCAACTAGTAATAATTTATTTATATGTTGATTGGCTCGTTAGTTGTGTTCGACTAAAGGGAAAAAGGCGATGCGTTGGGCCTTGTTTAGTTACATAAATTAAATGAGCCAAACAATTTTAGCTTCGTAACTGCGGTGCATTGTGATTTGTTCTACTACGCGCCTTTTATGAACTGTGGTTAAAAAGGATGAACACACATATAACTCATCGTTATTGTTACCTGTCGTCACCACACAAGCTGCTGTATTCGGGGTCTTCCGTCGTTTCATACAACAGTATGCCCGCCGACTTCAAAACGAATCCTTCCCGATTCATAAATCAACCCTGGGGTGAACAGCTATTAAAACGAAATTATACAGCTAACATTTTAGTTTACAGATGCATTGGTTCAAATTCTTACTGCTGCCCCTCCTCATGACTTCAAGTACAAGGTTATACAGGAACTGTGAACGCTGCGACTTCCCTAGAATGTATAATGAAACACCGCGCAAGTACTGGCCCTGGTTAGCAGGATACAAGAGCGATAAGCCCAACTACATCATGCCGTGGTATTTTTCTGCTCGATAGCACATAGGGTTGCCAGATCGGAAGTTCAAAATATCTGGAGAAAATTTGAAATTGATGGGATTTTGAGGTTTGTTGTTGTGAGAAGTAAATATTATAATAAAGTTGTACAAAAAGCCATTGCTGACGCAACAAATTTGGTAGTTGACATGTTTTGGGAAAGTAGTTTATCTATATTAACTATACCTTATATGGTCTTTTACTCAAAATAATAATATTTTATTAAGCTGTTTGTCTGGAGATTTGTAGGGAGGCTAGAGATCACTGTTAATGTCGGGAGAATCCAGACTAATCCCGACCTTCTGGCAACCCTGATAGCACTGCATGATGTAATTATGTAAACAGATATGTGGCTCAGAGCAATTACACCAGGATAGCCAAGCACAAACGAAACGTGGATTTTTTCTCATGAGTGTGCAGCAGTACGTAAATGTGTGTTGTACGTATATACCTCACCTCCCCCTAAAAATGGCAGATAGAAGAATACTTGGAAGGATAGAAAATTGTAGTGTAAAACTAGCGCGCAAAGGCACCTTCCGACTAATAATTGCTCTGTGACCTGTAGTGGCGGCATTTCGTCGCTTAAACAACAATACCGCGGAAATCAATTTTGACTAGTTTTTAGGAGAGATAAATAATTGTTTATATTTTGCAAAAATGCAAACTTGTGCGGTATTGTTGCATATGCGACGACTTACGGCCAATAGATGTATACTATACCACACATGAAGGGAAGACGATGACAACGTGTTACACAAATAAGCAACAGGGCAAAATGTACAAGAAACCTGAACAAAGTTCTCACAACTTAAGCATTGTATAACCTCTGAGGATAACCGCAACAGACACGCTCCCCTAGCTAAGTTGAAGGATCCACTATTGTCGTTGGAAGGAGGCATAATGGTTATAACCTCCATATACCTATTAAGAAACAAATTACAACTAGTAATATTTTGTTAGTATCCATGTTATATGTATGTATTTGTTTATGTACTTTAATATTAAGATTATTAAAGTTCCATTTGTTATTTTCATTCTTAAATCTCTTCTAACTTTGCACCTACCTGTTCTCACCTCTGCATCACCCAAAAGTTGGCTGGTAGAATAGAGAATGCTTTTAGCATTAAGCCCCCCTTTTGTACATTTACTTTGTATTTTGTGCAATAATGTTTTTTAAATAAAAAAATATAAATACAGCGCTACCTACCGATGGAACATCAGGCCGACCACAAAACAGAATTTTTCAAATGAAAAAACGTGCCGTACCTAGTTCAATTATTCTCTCGTTGTTCAATTTTTTTTTATAATATTTTCTTGTTATAAAGAAATGTTTTTAAATCATTTTTTTTTGTGAACGCCTCGCAATTTTCTATGAGCAACTCATCAAAAGTATATTTTATTTTAATTAGATGAAACGCTTGTTATTTCATATCACAACAACTATTTAGTAGGTATAGTGTTACCTACTACCGAATATAGACAATAGTGTTATTACCTGAAACAAAGCCAAGCTATCTGGATCCTGGCTGGATCATAATTACCAATATCACTACACAGCAGATTGTTAGTGGCTTTGGCACGGGCGTAGCCAGGTTTAAGTTTTGGAAGAGGAGAGGGTATGAAATTAAAACACTAAATGGATGGTCATAATGAGACGATAATAAAATATGGCGCATTTTATTATTATTACTAAATGCATGATCATGTAATGGCATGATGTCTTGAACTTGATATAACAATATTTCAGGTATTCAGTATATTGTATCTAAAACAGCTGTTTTTTTTTATATCCTTCCGTTTACGGATTCTGGGTCCATGCCACAGAGTAGTCTAATGTTATAATAATATAGTCCAAGCTAAGAAGAAAATATAACAGAAGAAATTTGATGAAACCGAACATGATTTCGAACTTTTGGTTTCCGAACTTCATCCCAATCCATGAATTGTCAAATTTGACACAATCGTTATGTCAGCGGTGCGATTAGACGTGTACGTTCAGGCTTGTCCTATTTGAAAATTTTAATGAACTACCGGTTATTTTATTAGGAATTAAATAGTAGAAGATGTCTTTTAGCGTTAAATATACATCTGAACAGTGCTGTGCTAATGCCGTGGGTGATTAATGTGCATTTAGAAGTGTGTAACTATATTGTGTTTGTGAAGTGTGAATACTTTGATCAAAGTTTTTGTGTTTATCAAAATGGATGCGTACGTCGACAAAGATTGGAAAAAAAGCGTCGGTTTCCCAATAAACTACAGTTCAGCGAGTTCTGACGATGATTTGTAAGTGTTAACTCAATTATCATGTATTCGATTTGCGTCGAATTTCTCTAACACTTTGGCGCGTTAAAACTTCACGATTGACATGTTTACTTTATTTCTTTTTACTGATAAATAATATTCCAAAATGTCACTTCATTTAATACTAGAAAAAATGTCTTAAGGACAAGCAAAGTAGTAAATTATCTACCTAGGTAATTGATTTTAATATATTATTCATACAAACAAATGAATAGACTATTACATCATAGATATAATGTATGTGTTTCTTAGATAATATAAAAGATTTATCATTACCATGATGTTGATATAATATATGTATTAATATATATATATATATAGGTATATATTTATTTACAATGTATTTACTTATAAGTAAAATATTTTTATCTATTTATTTAGTTATAATTTGATGGTGTACATTATGGTATACCTAACCTTTCTTCAATTTTCTTTACTTCATATTTCTTCAGTTCCTTAAATCTCTTCCTTTTCTCGTTGTACACTTCTTTTGCTCCCATGCTATACTTTTTGTATTTCCTCTGCACTCCTGGGTTTGCTGGTAGAAAACTCATATTTGAGTTAAGCTCGCCTATGTACATTTAGTTTTCTTTTGTTAATTGTAATTTGTTTTGTGTGTACATTAAAGAATTAAAGATGTTGGCAGTGTTCAAAGATAGCCTAATGGCACAGATATTAACAAACTTCCTCAAGTTTTTACAATTTATTAAATATACCTAGTATGTAAACCTGTTTGGTACAAACTAGCTATCGATTTCTTTTTTAAATCTTCTGTTTTCAAAAGAAATTTCACTATAGGTAGGTTGTATATTTTTATCTATACCAAAGAAAGTTTTCTTCATTGTTTATAATATAAATTAAATTGAATTATGCTAAATTAATAGCTACATTTTTCATTGATTATTAAAAACTACCTCTACTACCATTTTGTGAAAAGTTTAATTGTAGTAAAAGCTATTTTCCATAAAGTTTGAGAAGGCAACCTGTCCAAGTTATCCCACTGCTCTTTTCTTGTATTCTCTCGGATAGTTGACGTTTATTATCCACTATTCAGAACATAATCTCTACCGTTATAGTAATATAAAACTGCAACTATCTTTATTAGATCTAATTACAATTTTAGACAGGGCGTTGGTTCTTTTGGTGTAAATGGTAACCTCTGCCTAAGAAATTACTAGGTACTCATTAATCTAATATCTATCCCACAAAGTAACCATAACACTCAAAGCACTTAAGTATCCCCCGGTTATTTCATATCCATCAATGGCCATTAAACCATAGATTAAGTTATCAGTACATGCCAATCAATGTTATCAGCTTTTACTTAGCCGTGTGATTCTCGGTAATGTGATATTAAATGCAAAAACATTTAAATGTGTTTTGACGTGTGGTTTGTGAAACTAGTTTATAAAAAATTTGGTTGATGCAATGGTTCTGTGAGTATTTTAAATCAAAATTATTTATTTAAAAATTATCTATTAAGCCATTATTCATGGACCACAACCTTAACGTTTTACAGTGCATAAATACTTTTAGTCAATTTTATTCATTCATAATATTGTGGTCTAATTTCATAACAATTATGATTAAATTTAATTTTACCATAAAATTGACCAAATATTATAAATTTTCCCTATGAAAACTGTGACAAATAATAATTTATTATTCTCTGGGTTAATAAACATAATATTTAATGTTATTGTCTATTTTAAATACTAACCATTATTAACAAGTATGTTTACTGACCAATATATTGGAATATTATTAAATTTCTCAGCGTCATACAAAAAGTAATAAATCCAATTAGTTTTATTATGTACCTAATATTCATCCATTAGTCTGAATAGTGTCAGATTTAGAATACATAATGTCACTACCCCATTTCCCATGACTGTCGTAAAAGGCGACTAAGGGACCTAACTTTAAGCAGACAAGAGCACTGCGAGAAAAGGTAAATTCAAAATAAAGCCCTATACCAACCTGTTTGGCTACCGTGGTATAGTATATTCTCTGTAAAATCTTAGGAGGAGACCTGTGCCCAGCAGTGGTGTTGAAATGATGAATATTCATCCCACAACTCCTTATTTAACATAGTAATAGCATTATTTCTATACAATATCCCAGCTAGATTAAGTTCTTATCAGCAGCCCAGGGATTCAGGAGTGCTGCCTGATGGTAAGCGGATACTCTGGCCTATGGACGCCTGCAACACCAGGGTCATCACACACGCGTTGTCGGCGCGTACTGCGTTGCCGCGCTTTGACAATTAGCCATTGTATTCATTCAAGTTTTATTGGTCATTCATTGTAAATTCTGAATTGTTCGTCCTACAAATGATGCCCGCCACTCACAAAGTTTTCTATTGTGACGTAATGATTATGTATTCAATTGATGTATGAATGAATTCCGTATTCTTTGCGATAACTTGAGATAAGCAGGTAACGCGGTTACATTATCTTTTTCATAGTGACGCATGTTCCAATTATACATCATACATAGGTACATATTATCACTACTTTTTCCCAAAAGGGGTAGTCATAGCCGCATTAAATACCCACCGACGTTGGTACTTAGATAGGTGACCTTAAGTGGCATTTCCACTCACGAGTGTGTGCGTGCTTCGGAATACGTAAGCCGATGCTACTAGACTGTAATTTTCAATGACAAAATTGAACATAAAAATTCGAATGATCAAATTATCTGTACATTGGGGTGTATAGTGCGAACTGCACACATACGAACCTACGGTCCAAAGCTAGATCGTAATACAACATATCCAATCAAGGTTGTTACTCGAGACAATTATGAAACCACAAGAAGTCTGGGAAGACCCACACTAGACTGTCCCCCATTACTATTAGTAAGTACCTATGCCGCGTCCCGTCATGCGTCACAGACTCACAAAAAGTAATAGTAATCAATGTTTATTTCGCGCCACACATATGGCTCCTCTACACGTTGGCCAACGTTGTGGCGAAGTGCTGTGGCCAATACTATTGGCCATCATGTAGAGGGGGTGTTTGTGCTTATCTTGGCTTCTATCATGAGATGGCCCACAAGTTGGCGCGAGATCCGTGTGGTGTCGGTTTTTAAAAAAAGATCAAAGGGTTGTGGCAGTGTTATGGCTGTTGCGTCCACACGTTGGCCACGCGTTTAGTTTGCTACGCCCTGCCAGAGTGATCGCACGCCCTTGATTTAAATGTTAACTTTTTCACAAAATTATTTTACCTACAAATAAAAATAATATATAATAAATTATAAGGATTCAATTTTTTTTTTAACCAAACCTGTCCAATAGGGTATCAAAATAAAGGGAATCAAATGGAGATTACAAATTTATACATAATTATGTTATGTATTTAAATTTAATCAGGAATAATAATTACAACCATTTTTCGCTCTTTTTAGTGCGTTGCTTATGTGTTGATTTTTTGCAGTCGGGTTATTTTAATTTTTTAATTAATTAATTTTCCATTTTTTTTTGGCAACATTTTCTTATATACATTCACGTAGTTGCGGTATGCTGTGAATAAATAAACCGCAGCAGCAGTTAGCGCCTCAATATCCATTGTAATCAATTCGTCCGCACATTGGCCTGAACCGAAGCAAACTGAACGACCTTCCAACGTGTAGACGCCATCACAAACTCTTGGCTAATATCTTTGCCACAACATTGGCCACAATGTTCGCCAACGTGTAGAGCAGGCATTAGGATAACTTTTTGCATTGGTTTCAAATACCTATTTAACTTTATAGATTTTGTTTTGGGAGGTTTTTTGCCCCAACATGCATCCCGATCCCGATAGGGAAATAATGATGTATCTTTATCCTATAGAGAGCCGCACTGTCTTTATTATAACTATCTCGGTAGTGTTGTCTGATTGCCGCGTAGTTATCCCAAGCGCTCATAGAGAGGCAGAATTGAGTAGGTGAATTTGGTTGTTCAGGAAGCACTCTAAGTTCAAGCAATTCGTCCATTGCCGATGTTCAGGTTTTGGAACCTAAAAAATGTGCCATAGGTACAAAATGTAGTCTCGTATTTTTACTGCATTTTTGTCTAAAACAGGCAGCGGCCGGCTCGGATGGTGTAACCACCCTTCTGGCTGCGTGCGTTTCCACCAGAGATGTGCGAGGTTGCGTATCGACTGTAGCGAGGGATGTGTTCGTTAAAAACTAATATAATTATTCTTCTTCATCTGAGCGAGATGCTAGCATCTAACCTACCTACCTAGTACCTAGGTAAATGAAGCGATTCTACTGTTCTTAACAAACATAATATCATCATCATCATATCAGCCGCAGGAAGTCCACTGTTGAACATAGGCCTCCTCAAGAGATTTCCAATAGGGCCGGTTGTTTGCGGCCTGCATCCAGCGCGATCCTGCTATTCGGATCAGATCGTCTGTCCACCTTGAAACATAATATAATAAGTATTTAATTATCCCTACACACTCTGAATGAAACGGAGCTTTACTGGTCGATGTCCATGGACGACTATTCATTTTCTGTCAGGTGGACAGCAGCTAGAGCTAGCTTGCCTAGCTTGTCATTAAAAAAAAACCCAGAAAGCTAGGTAGGTAGGTACTTAGAGCAAGTAAATGTTTTCGTAGGTACCGGGTTGAATTATAGCTTGCGCGTGGAGTAATTTCATTACACGCAATAATAACTAATGTCACTTTGTAATTAGTTTGTTTAGTCCACTAACTCCGTCACTAGTTCAACAAACATATTGATTGATGCCGGAGCAGGGTCGATAATGCTTATAATTTAACATAATATAGGTAGGTACCAAATGTGACAGCAAATCGAAAGATAGATTAGGTATCATGATTTCCGAGCCACACTCGCCTTTGTTCGGAAAGTATCAAATGCATCGATAGGCTTTTGCCCAACAGTGTACGAGCTAGTGCTATTGTGTTAAGTAACAATTGCGACTTTAAGACACTCAAGAAAAACAAAATGCTTACCTATTTTGAAAGCACTGGAAATTGCAGAGAAAATGTCATCAAAATAGAAATCTTTGGCCCTTTAGTAAGAAACGAAATACTTAAGTGAAAAGTTTCTTGATAAGATAACTGTTATAATAGGCACACTTGAAACCGATAAAATAAAAATCATAAGCCACTGACTTACATAATATTATTATCTCAAAGTAGCGAAGGCCAAAAAAACTTGACAAGTTACCCAGACAAAAAGTTATCAGACCTCACTTTATCTCGACGCTACTGCTGTCCTCCTCCATAATTTATTCAAATAACCGAGTTTCTAAAAATATTGTCTTAGTTGGTTCTCATTTGCGAGTGACTAGATCCACAGAATACTGGATCTAAGAGACTGACGTATGTTGTGCGCCTTTGATCATACAAAGCTGTCACTACACGTTTATATAACGGTATTAGAATAAATTAACCTACTTACCTAGCTGTTTTGCATATTGGGTATTTTGCTCTACCTAAGTACCTATATGTAGGTATAAATATAATACTGATATTGTTTGGTAAATTTTGGGGCATATGTACCTAGGTTATGGTTTTATGATAGATGGTGGCTGTCGAGCTATCGGCCCACTGTTGCTCATGGACATCGGTAATGGCAGAGAAAATTAAGTTATTGCCTATATTAAACCTACTACCTGTGCTGGTTGAGTTGTTGTTGCATCTTCAGAATTAAATTTGCAGCAAAGTGATTCCCCATCAATCCCAGTTTTCAAGATCATTATTCATACCTATCGCAGGTAAAGGCACCGTGTTGCACCAGCTAGATATACCTACCTAGTGTTATTACCTATTGTTTTCTAGAGAATCTAGGTCCTAGGTACCTCTTATTGATATTATTTAGTAATGTAGGTACCTATGTAATCTGTACCTAGGTATTTAAATTACCTACTCGTTGAACGCGCTAATGTCAGAAACTACTGAGTCTGATTTGAAATTATTTTAGTGTTGAATAGCTCATTTATCGAGGATTGCTACAGGCTTATATATTATAATAACATCACGCTGCAGCAGCGGCCAGACAAAGAACGACGGGAACGATGAAGCCCCTGCACAGTGTTTGATATGACCCAAAAAATTTCCCTCTGCTGTTTATGGTAGTAATCGATCTAGGGATGCATTTAAAATGCAAGAGTAAAACACCGACGTGTGTAATTCAAATAACTTTTTTTATAAAAAATAATGAACTTTACGTGACCTTGTCGTAAAAAAAAGAAAAATAAATTCTGAAAACGTAACTGTCCAAGATATTTATGTTAGATAAATATAGTCTAATAAAGCATCTTAGGGCGCATATTTTCCAGTTTTTATTTTTTTTAAATCGCTTCTGGATACCGAGTAATTAATTTTTTTCAGATTTTCGTTTTTATTTTTTTTCTCCCAAAAAACTCAAAAGTGTAATTTGTGACTAGCACAGAAAGATTGCTCTTAATAAGGCCTATCGCTGATAAAAAAACCACGTTCCACTATCGAGGCCTTTAGGAGGAATTAATTTTTAAAAAATAGTGTTAGGGTTGTCACTTTATTTGCCCTTAATTTATTTATTTTGTTTTGAAATATATTTTATTCTATACTACAATAACTTACCACATTTAGAAATAAAATCTAATTACATGCTCGGCAGACCTTTTGTTTTAGGTTTTTTTCGATGGCGGGGTTTGCTGATGATGGTGGGATGATGGGTGGTGGGTTTGTTTAGGTGAAATATTGGAAGCTGAATTATTCACTTCCTAATAATTCGATGGTTGTTAAATAATTGTTAAGTATATGGAAATGGAAAATTTATTCAGGGCAACAATGTACATTTAAAGGCAAAATTACACAATTTATTAATTTTATCTATTTATGTTTGTCGGACAACGATGCCCGACATGGCGTTTAAAAACTTAAATAAAGTTTCATAAGTATGAAAACAAAAAACACTCATAAAAAAACTTGTTTGACCTTTAGTGGCAACCCTATGTTGTATCACTTGACCCGAGAACAAAATGGTTTATATCTCTTAAAGGCCTCGATAGTGGAACGTGGTTATTTTATCAGCGATAGGCCTTATTAAGAGCAATCTTTCTGTGCTAGTCACAAATTACACTTTTGAGTTTTTTGGGAGAAAAAAAATAAAAACGAAAATCTGAAAAAAATTAATTACTCGGTATCCAGAAGCGATTTAAAAAAAATAAAAACTGGAAAATATGCGCCCTAAGATGCTTTATTAGACTATATTTATCTAACATAAATATCTTGGACAGTTACGTTTTCAGAATTTATTTTATTTTTTTTTACAACAAGGTCACGTAAAGTTCATTATTTTTTATAAAAAAAGTTATTTGAATTAGACACGTCGGTGTTTTACTCTTGCATTTTAAATGCATCCCTAGATCGATTACTACCATAAACAGGAGAGGGAAATTTTTTGGGTCATATCAAACACTGTGCCCTGGCACCAACTAGGGGAAAGAAGTGTGCGAACACAGATATACCTATAGGTATGGACTGTGCGAATAAACTATTTTTAGAATATTTATTTTGTTCTCAGTCAGTCAGCTGTTCTTAATCTCACAAATACCTACCTAGTCTATTCTTGTGTTGAGATATATATCTATCTCTGATTCTCAGACCAACAAAATTAAATCAAATACACAGGTAATAACTAATTTCACTAGGTAGGTAGACCTGGTAGGTATATTAAAACGAAATCGAAAAACAGTTTATATTTTTGGCAGGTGCCTAGGTAGGTAGGTAGCGTTAATCTTCCACCTAGGAAGTAGAGCTGGTGATATAGAATAATGTGAGAAAAATGTGCACTATTAACTAATAGTTATAATTATTGTGGGTAAATAAATACTGTTATCAACTGATATCCACTAAGTACATGTTCAGTGCGCGTGATAAACACCTGCGGAAGGTCACACGTTCGAGGTTGTATTCTTAAGATTGTAGTACTCATAAATAGGTACTGTATTTGTAATTATATTTCCTGGGAAAGAACTCTGTTTGGTTCTGCCGGGACTCATACATAGCTTACCTAGGTACTTACCCTGAATATTGTATGTAGCTAGCTACCTATATGGCGTCGATCGCTCAAAAAGGGTTTCGTTTTTGCCATTTTGGCTACGGAACCCTAAAAATCTAAAAATATTACGTAGGTACCTATTCCCAGAAGATCGAAGATCGTGGTCATCATTAGTTGTGGGTAGTTTGCTCCTATTTTGGACGATCTGCCTCCACCAGCATCTATCCATGGCGTTGCGGACAGCCGATCAAAAGGTGGTTGTTGGTTTGTTGGTTGCCTCCCCGGGCAAGTTTACCCTCCTTGCTCCCAACAATGACCAATTTTTCGAGGCTCTCATCTCTCCTTCGCATTATGGCTAAAATTGACCTACTTTGGCCATAATGCAAAGGGGAGATCAGAGCCTCTGGAAATACGCTGCTGGCATATCCTAGAAAGGTTAAGTCAAGTACTTAACGTAAGTTATCCAGTAAGATTGGTGTGTATTGTGTATTCTTTGATTGAACAAAAGTTGTTACCTACCTACTTATTCCTCTGCCTACTTACCTATGCATTAAATTAATAAGTCTGTAGGATACTTATTAATCTAATGCATAGGTAATTACATACTTATAAGTAAAGTAACTTTGTTTTGACATGAAGTAATTTTCTCCTTCCTCCAGCGACTGTAAAGACGTCGTGTTCAGAAACCCTCGGCATTCGTCCAAGTATCTGCTGGCTGACTGCGGGGATGGAGCCGAGGCTGACTTGCTGGGGACCACACCGCCAAGGTCCAGGATCCGAGACAAGGAGCGAGGCAGAAAGTTAGTCATTCTGTTTATTTGTGTCTAATGTTTGTGTGTTGTTATTGTTGTTGCTCTATTAATAAATATTTAAATATTGTTTTATTCTATATAATATGTTATCTAATGACCTATGATGATGAGAGGTTATCTAATGATACCTACTTAACTCGTAAACTTGTTGCAAGATTTTTAAACGCTGGACTGATGTATGAAGATTTTTCCTTTAGTATGACGCTTAAAGTTACCAAGTTCTCTATTCCAAGGGAATATCAAAACTTATCTGCATTTCTAGGGTTAGTAAGCATTTCATATTTAATATTCAACATGCCAAATTTGAAGTTTTAAATAACCATAGTTACGGCAATAGAGCCACTTTGGAGCAAATATATAAATCCTTTTGATTCCCATCTTGTGAGAATATCTAAAGGTATTTTTCCATATTTTCACTTCCTCGGTGGTATCTTTTCTCGGTTTTCAACTTGTCTGTCCAGAACCGGTTGGTAACAGTCCTGTTTTTGTGAGGAAATGCCTGTCCCCAACAGTGTGACCATAATGCTAAATTAACTGACCACCTAACACAGTGGTCTTCACATTTTTCTAGTCAAGGGCCAAAAGGACAATGTGATGTGTCACTGCGGGCCAGATTCGGTTATTGATCACTATTCAATTGACTATGATATCTTATGAGCAGTCAGTTAATAAATTGACAGTCTCAAAATCTGATTAGTCTTGTTGAACAATTAGTTACAAATGCACAATCAATTTTGTTAAGCATTGTGTACTATGCCGAGGGCTGAAAAATTACCAGCGATTTGGTCATTTAACTTGTGAAGAAATCGACTTAGTAACTGTACTTACAATTATGAAGCTATAGCATATAATATGTAGGTAGGTACGTGTATAAAGTATTTCCGCAAACATTAATATAACACGAGTACAATAATAGACAGATAACATGTTATCTCTCGCCACGTACAGCGCCAGCGCCGGCGTACGCGTATGTTCAGATTGTTGCCAACATAGATAAGTATAACTGTGCACTTGTCATTGCACTTGACTTTTGCAGTCTTTTAGGTGTTAGGGAATAATGAAACGTTTTAAATGTTTCTAATTCTAATTCAATAATCTTCAACGGTCCACAACCTATTTAGCTCTGGACCACTTTAAGATTGGATTCAAATTATCCTTGCAATAGTTATACAAAGCCAAAAGGTGGCAAGGCAAAGTATTTGCTTTCTAAAACTAACTCAGAATCAGTGGAATCAGTTTCATGCTAGGCCTAACCCAAAATGTACTTGGACTATTCTGCTGCTAGGCAACCAGCAAAACAGTCCGAAAGAAAGTACCTAATAGCATATTGAGAACCTGTTTCCAGCCCACCAGCTTAATACATATTCTCTTTACCACATAACATTATGCTTATATTATAAGGTTAATATTATTATAAGGCGGGAAACAGGGAAGGAGGAGGCGGATTTCTTTTATCATTGCCTAACGCCTGGTCCACAATGGCTACCGACCGCTGACCGAAGAGTAAAGAAGTTATTTTTGCCCAGCAGTGAGATGATGCAGGATAACTATAAAAGTAACGTCTGGACCACAATATCATACACATACATACTCACACATGTATATTACGAGATTATATACATAATTAGCGTATTTACGATCGTTTAGATAAAGTTAGCAAAATGGTTTCCGACGCGCCGCCTCGCTGTCGTACCAACGCCACTTTATCGGAGCTTGGATATTGACTTTATTCTATTGAGTGTATACATATTAGTATAAACCGAGATTTGTGTTTACACATTTATGTCCTATTCTGAATATTCATAAAAACTCCTCCCGAACAACTTTACCGTTTCAGGTTTCATTTTTGATAGAAATAGATATGTAACAGTGGCCTTAAAATGTTTTGTGCGAGTCATGCAAGTAATAACTTCTGTATCTGCTGATCATCATTAGTATAAAAATATACCTTTACAAAAAGTCCACAGATAACATTTGACATGTGTTGCAATATCTACGAAATACGTAGAAATATTTTGCAATATTTATTTAGCTTTTAGCGTCAAAAGGAAGTATATTATGTCACATATCTAATTGATTTTATCTTTACGACGAGTGTACTAAACAATATAGATGTGTTTCATTTTATTTACACTTGTACACCTTGTTGAATAATAACTAATTTTATTTGATTTAATGAGGTAAAAATATCGCAAAAATTTTATATTAATCTCTACACCTAGAGGAATAAATGAAATGTGTATGTACCCATTATTTCATGAAGGTGACGTAGCTTTGATACTAAGTAAAAATAAGTAGGTTGGCCTGAGTTTCTTGAAAGTCGCTGATATGATGATGATGATGACCTAATTGTCAACTTTTTAAACATAGTTTTGAACACCTATAGCATAGCAGTAGGCTCCATATTGGTGACTAGGTTCCGAAATAACAGTAACATGTGTTTAGGTGTCTGGTGTTAGAGGTATCTATACCTCTGCCTATCTCTACGGATAAAGGGCATAATGCTATCATGTTATGTTAATATACCTGATTAGGATTTACCTACAATATTTGATGTACAAATGTTATACAACTTATCAGTTGTTATCGGGTATAGTACGAAAAGCACCAGTACTGTTGATCGATCTGTGCATTTTAGGAGACACGAAAACATTAGAATATTTATCATGACTAGAATATTATCAACATACCTTATACCGTGTGGCGAATTCATGTAGTGACGGATTAAGAATACATAATGTCACTACCCCATCTCAACCCGTGGGTGTCGTAAAATGCGACTAAGGGAGTAACCTTATGCAGACAAGAGCACTGCAAAAAAAGGAAAATTCAAAACAAACCCTATACCAACCCGTCTGGCCAGCGTGGAGTAGACAAAATTCCCTCCACATTCTATGTAGGAGACTCGTGCCCAACAGTGGGATGTTTGTAGGTTGAAATGATGATCGTGTGGCGGTGTCTGGCTGTGCCCTTTATCAGCCTTTATGCTATTATAGGTAACACTGTAATTGGAATAAATAAAAATCTCAATATCAGAGTTTGTAAATATTCCTGGTTAACAGTAATGGCTCGCCCCCCCTATTACATGGGACCAAATATAGCTTTCGAAATGTACTTCTGGCTACCCCTTCGGGGAAAACAACGTTTCGCTATGTCAATGTTTTTTTCATAAACCTAGAATCCGCGTGCTACCGAAGCGGTTTTATTTTTCGTTTGAAAGTTTCATCGTAATAATATCGGAATTAATATTTTGCGATGAAATGAAATCTCGTTTAATTATCTAGGTAACAAAGTAACTCTTATAAAAGTCACAAGTTAAGAATGTAACAGGTTATCCAAATAATTGTCAGCATTTTTTTTTGTAAGTTAAAATGGGGCAATTGCTTTGTTACCTTTTTTCAGAATTCTAAGTCAATGGCGTTATCAGTTATTCCGTGATTATTAATGTCATTATGGACAGACAAAGAAGCACTATGAGCTGCTATGAACGTAAAACACCCGGGTTTTTGAGAAATCATTTATATCTACTACACGTGTTTGGAAGACTCATTTTATTCAATGTTATCACTATGAATGAATATTGATAAGGTGATATACGTACGTATATCCCAAGATATTCCAATTTTATATAGGTATGATGTGACACACATGATATACACAGTCACAAGGTGACACAGGATCTGAAATATTACAAGTGATAGAAGATACGGAACCTGAGAGGTACGCGTACGAATCCATCAAATCTACATTAATAGCTTATTACACTTTTAGGGTCCCTTTAAGGCACCTCCTGAACTCCATGTAGTGTAATATAATATACTATTGATCCATTAATACACTACACGTTGTTCAGGAGGTGCCTTAAAGGGTCTCTAGAAATCGGGTAGTCTAATAAGCCATTTAAAGCCTTCCACAGAGCTGGCCTTGGTGGATTCCAACCGTGTAGCCGGCTGTTGTAAACCAAATTTCATACAAACCATCCATTTTTGGATGGCAATCAAGCTCCCACCAAGGTCACTCTGTTGGAACGCAAGTTTATAACCGTGTAGAACACCTAATATGTAAATTTTAAAACTTTCGTAATCAATATATACCTACCTAGATATTATCTTAATTTCCATATAAATATTTTGCGAAAGTGGGTTATTATGATTCATAAGTTATTTATTCTTTATTTCGGTATTTGGTTATCGATAAGAGGTGGATATATCCGCCTACTAGATATCCAAACTTTTTTCCTTATAATATACGAATCAAGACTCAGAATTTGATGTTATTGTGCTGTTTTTTTTTTTTGGATAAGTTGGTAATTTATAAGTATTTTAAAGTGTATTTAGGTAAACTGACGTAGCGTTATTAAACGTTCCTATTCGATGATAATTTCGCACGTGCCTTCGTTCGTTTGAAAGGCGCGCTACGCCGCGCGTATACGATCGTAGGCGATTAAAAGAAAAACGCTAATTAATAAAATATATATATAACTAAAAAAAAAAATTAAAAAAAGAATTTGCGTTTAATTAGTTAATTTTTAATTAGTTAACAGCCATAATTTAGAATCGCCTCTCTCTCTCCTACTCTCTCGTCGGTTCAAACCACAAGTTGGACCACGACGAAGACATCAGCCATGCCACAAAATAAAGAGAGTGTCTATTCTGTGCCCATGCTAAGACCCGCCTAGGCATATTATTGCCTGAACTCTATGGCGTATAAAAGAGATAGGTAGGTAATACCTACTTGCAGAAAATTCATGCTAGGTTGTTGTCCTAAAATGATTGGTCCACGGAGACGACGGAGATTTTCCTGGCAAACGTTTTACCTGTTAGAGTACCTACCTACCTGTAGTTAAAGATTTTGATGTAATTAATATACTTACCTATTTAAGTTCTGATGCTCTGTTAGGTAGGTACCTATAAAACCTAGTTATGTTTAAAGACACATTCTGTCGCAATATTTAACAAAACGGCGACTGTTATTGTTGGACAAACGAATAAAAAATCTCATAATTAGGTAAGCATTCGACAAAAATTGTAAAACGATGTCCTTGACTGGTTTTTGCTCTTGTATTTTTCGTATACACACATAGGTACCTACTTACTATGTTATTGTAAATGCTATCTGAGTTTATTAGCCGCGTACGTAGAGAGCGAGCAGCCTCACGAGTTCGCGTGGACTCTTAGTATTATCACGTTGGTGATTTTTGACAAGACCATTACATTATTTATGTTATGTTTGGTGTTATGATATAACATTGATAACGTAAGTTAAATTTTTATTATTAAAACTAGTGCGAGTTAAACTTCAATTGAGACGGTTCCGTATGTCATAATCATCATCATCATTTCAGCCTATTGCAGTCCACTGCTGGACGTAGGCCTCTCCTAACACGCACCATAGCACTCTATCCTCCGTTCCGTACCTATATTGAGAATTTTTCTATGTTATTTTATATACTTACCTAAACTTATAGATTTTCCTATTATCTATGTAGATCTTCTTTAATCTTAATATTAATAAACATAACATAACATAGCATGACGCCTTTTTCCCCGAAGGGGTCGGCAGAGGTGTATCACACCCACATTTCGCCAGATATGTTTGGTCCCATGAAATAGGTGGCGAGCCTATTGTTATCAATCGCGAACATTTGTATACCAAACTCCGGGAAAATCTAAATACTGGAATTTCTTGATAGAAAGACCCAATACCATTTTTACCCGACCCGGGAATCGAACCCGGGACCTCTTGCACAGCAGTCTTATACACTTCTCGCTGTGCCACCGAGGCAGTTTTTTTTAGGAAAGAATTGCTATTTGTGCTATCTATTGGCATATATATAGCAGCACAATACATGATACTTAATTATAAAAAACCTAATAAGTAGGTACAATAATAATTGTTGATCGAAGAAGTAGGTACACACAATTATTAATGATTGTGTAGCTTTCCATTATTTTGTAGTTTCAGTATCTGATCAGGAATTTTGGAGTTTACCAGTTAAAACTTACTGTATGTACAAATTATTTTATTTATTTTAAATGTTAATTACTGTTTTAATTATTATTCGTGTGGTAATTTATGTTGTAAGTACCTAACTATTTCCCAAGAATCACCCCTTATGTCAGTTATTATTCTTAATTTCTTACATAGCCACGTTAAAATGTACACGTGTAACATTACACGTAGAGCTATATTTGCCGGATTTATAAATGATGCAATATTATTTAGTTCTATATCATTTATTTAAATGAAGAGTTTGATGAGTCATATTATTTTGGTATCAGTTATTATAATATGTACTTAGTGTGAATCAGGTATCGTTTATTGTCAATGTTTAATATCACTGATAAAGTATTAGATGTAAGGATAACACTCTCTAATACGAAAACTGATGGTATCAAATATAGTTCAAATAATAATAATAAGATAAGCTAAAAATTGTGCTGTAGTATACTAGCTGTGCCCGCGACTTCCTTCGCGTGGACAACTACTAAACACGCATTAATTGTTTTTTTTTTTTTTTTTTCACGGAACCCTGATTTTTTTCCAAAATCAAAGTAACCTAAGTTACTTTTTGTGACATTAGCTACCCGCCAGTGAAAATGCCATTAAAATCGGTTAGGTCGTTTCGGAGTCTACCTCAAACAGATAGACACAAAAATGATTGAAACTGGTGTAATTATTGTAGTAGCTATAATATGTGATAGGTCACTAACCTGGGTGGCGCATAGCCAGTAAGCACTACAAGTACGCTTCGGCTATACAATTATACATTCGGTTGTGTTACTTTAATGACAAATTGTCCGGCATATTTGCCGATTGTACTTGATCACTTAGCATTAAGTCGTTATCGATAAGCTATCAAACGCGGTCTGTTTGTAGAAACAGTCCGTTCAATTAACTTAATGGATTTAATTACTTAATGAGACAGAATTGTGATCATTTATATTGAGACACTTCCTAGTAACTGCTGTTAGCTTTACTTGACAGTGTCGTTTGGTGATAGTGCTGGTATTTAGGGTAGACTCTCTTAGATTACTAGCAAAGCCATCCTTACTAAAGAGATAAATGCGAATTTGAGGGTGTGTCCAGAACTCGCTCGTACCTTCTTACACCCGCTCAATGCTCTGCTCCGGGTTTTCGGGATTCTCTCAAACTTGGAATACACCCCGCAGCTTGTGAACGGTTCGCGGACCGCGCGTGAGCGACATATTCGCCAGATCTAGACACACCCTAATAGTATTAAAGCGAACTGAAAGCGGCTCGCGCGCCCCTTGCGAGCCTTGCATGTTGCGATAAAGAGGCGCACCAAACTGTTGCAGTAACTGCACGCGTACGGGTGACGTATTCGCGGCTCGTTCGCAGTATGTGAACACCCCCTTACTGTTCTTTTTTGTTACACTTTCACGCCTCAACCACTCGACAGATCTTCATGAAGTTTCACATTGGGACAATCTCAGAGCTGGAAAAGGACATAGGCTATTTTTTACCGACTTACCACAAGGATTCTATTCAGATTTCTTCAATCTTATATCTGTGACTAGCGCAGGATACTTAAAAGAAAACTAAAAATATTTTTTGTTTTATTCCAGAAATCACTTAGAATCCACGCCAGGCTTGCAACGCCTTCTCAAAGAAAAGAAAGAGTTGGTAGACCATTACGAGCATAATTCTCCAGCATCAGACCGACCCAAGAAGAGATCTAGCTTGAAGCTGTCCCGTGCTAGAGCCAGGGATAGCAAACAGGACATGAGCCATGACGTCAGAGCTGACTCGCTTCCATCACCCAACCCTTTGCCTGCTGTTCCTACTTTGGTGAGTATACTTGGAAGACTGTTAGCATAATGCATATCTTCTAAAACATGAAATTGAAACTACTTCAAGCGGTAACCCATCCATAAACTGACGGTGCCTGAAGATAATACCAAACACCGCAATCCTAGATACAGAATGTAGTAAATATATTTATAACTTGTTTCAGATCGAGTCATGCAACCGTTTCATGTCTCTTACCTCTCGGCCAAAGAACCGCGACACCAACTGTCAGACGTGTCCCGACAAGTCTACCTTAGGCGAGGCCATCGGGGAGGAACGCTGGTGGTGCGATGGCGATGAGGAGCTGCCTCCCAGCAGGGTCAGCTTCCACAAAACCTTTAGTCTGCTCATCAATATGGGAAACATTGAGAAGGGATGTAAAAGAGCCGTAAGTTTGATATTTTTTGGTGTTCATAATTCTTTTATTATGATATCTGAGTGATTAAACTTCCGCTCAGTTAATAACAGTGAATAGACAAACCGGCAGATGTCGGCAAGGCGTGGTATTTTATTCTTGAAGTTACAGTCAGCCTATTTCATCCACTGCTGAGCAAAGGCCTTTGACTTCCATGTCGCATTATCAGTGGCTTGGTCCAGTCTTGGTGATGTTTGTCCAGGTCATTACGACATCTTTAGCGTGGTCTGCCAAAATATCCAATTAATTAGAGCCCTTCGATGTCAGTGAGCAGTATAAAGCTAGCTTAGAATAATAAGACGCAGTTTAGAAATAAATATATAATAATATAATATTAAATATATAATATTATCCCCCCCATTCACACAGCGCCATCTAGTCCCAAAGTAAGCAATTATATTTGCATGTGTTATGGGTACTAAACAATTGATATACTACTTAAATACATTTTTTTTGTAAATACATACATATTATAGATAAATTACACCCAAACACAGAACAAACCTTTATGCTCATCACATAAAAATTTGTCCTGGGTGGGGATCGAACCCACGACCTCCGGCTTAGCAGTCAGGGTCACTAACCACTAGACCAACAGGCCAGTCACAAATGGGCACGGTTCATAAATAATGAGTCTATCTATAATTAAACCTGCACGCACCTGCACGTGTTATAATATACGTAGGCGACAAAAGGTCGCACATTTCACCTAACAAGTCCACCTACCCCTTGGGGGATTAAAATACGGGAATAATAAAGTGACGCTATGTATGTACCTACCGATATTGTTTTAGATTAGCAGAGAGGAACAGGTGTGGCAGAACGAACTCAAAGACTTGATATGGTTAGAGCTGCAGGCAAAGCTCGCCGGCAGGAGCCTGGCGCAGCAGGACGCGTACTTGTGTGCGCAGAGGAACATCGTGCCCACTGTTATTAACAATATATTAGAGTACAGGCGAGTATACCACCCACGATACCACGGAAGGGGAAGGCTTATATATTTTTTTCCTCCTGTAAGTTTTTACTCTTCTCTATATAGAGAACTAAGAGGATGTAGACCATAATTCACACACGCTGGCCCAAGGCGGGTTGGTGGATCAGATATACACTTAGATTTTTTTGTGGTGTAAGTTTCTTCACGATATTATCATTCGTTACACCGGTAGCATATGTTAAGACATTTGACTGGTATATATAAATTTTTAAAAAAGCGGTGGTTGGTGGATGGTGGCTGAACGGATACGGGACCGGCGCGGCGTGCAAATCACGCGGTACGAGTTCGATCCCGACCGGCAGTACCAATGTGGATTCCACTTTGTGGAATTTATATGTACTAGTCTATTGACTTACCATCTGCTAACGGTCAAGGAAAACATCGTGAGGAAACCCACATACTTTAGAAGAAATTCTATGAGTATGTCTGATCCACCAACCCGCATTAGGCCAGCGTGAGTGGATTATGGCCTAAACCCTCTCAGCTCTCTAGTTAGAGGAGAGAAGACCCGAGTCCAGCAGCTTTGGGACTTAATGGGTTGTTGATGATGATGATGATAATAATAATATAAATTTTACAAAATGAAACTTTGGTACTGCTAGTCGGAATTCAAACTCAATTTATTAATTTTTTATTGTATATTAGTATAATTCCAGGGAGAGTGGTGGGGTACCAAGTAACGTCTAATTCATTCACAATATTAATTATATTTTTGTTCGACAGGTTTGTGAATACGAATCCCTGCCAGTGTCAGCTAAATCGTGACCCAAAGAGTTCACTCGAAGATCTCAACATAGATCAGTCAGATAAACAGGAGAATGGAGGTACTTACATATTATAATATTTATATATTTGCACAAATTCACACAGAGCGCCATCTAGTCCCAAAATAAGCAATTATATTTGCTTGTGTTATGGGTACTAAACAACTGATATGCTACTTATAATAGGTACTTATAGGTATTTTTATAAATACATACATAATTATTATACTTGGATAAATTACAACCAGGCACAGAACAAACAATCATCCCACAAAGATTTGTCCTGGGTGGAAATCGAACCCACGAACTCCGGCTTAGCAGTCAGGGTCACTAACCACTACGCCGACAGGCCAGTATATTATTTACATTAAATATAAAGCAATCTTTACTTTGCACTGTACACATAATGGAAAAATATATGATCTCGCAATGGGACAGTGTGTAGTTAAAAAAAAAAATATTGTTATAATTTATTTAAGACCGTTTATCTGGGTACTATTGTTCGATACTTCAATATTGTTTCTACTTACTTGATGTATAATTTATATTTTTTTCTTTATATTAAAAATAAAACTTTCTTCTCGTCAAAGAAGTTACAAAAACATCAATGGTATTAAAATATAAACCACTAGTTGTTGACCGCCGCCTCGCCTGTGTAGAGTTATCATCATCAAATCAGCCCATAGACGTCCACTGCCTGACATAGGCCTCAGCTAATTTCTGCCGCAGCGAGCGATTTTGTGCCACCCACATCCAACGGCAACCATGACCAGGTCGTCGGTCTATCTGGCAACAGTTCGGCCGGTCTCCAGCATTCGATTAGTGAAATATTTTTTAAATCGGTCCGGTACTTTTTGAGATAAAAATAATGTCTGTCACCGTGGCGCAGTGGTTAAGGTGGTCGCCTCGCCACAACATCACCGTGCCGAGTGACGTGGGTTCGATTCCCACACGAGACAAATATTTATATGATTCATGTCGTTTATTGGAGAGGCCTATGTCCAACAGTGGACTAGTACAGGCTGATGATGATGATGATGATGATGTCGTTAGTTGTATGTTTGTAAAGCTCCCCGCGACAGGGCTTTTACCCTAGTGCGGGCGGCGGGCGAAAAAGAAAAAGAAGAAGATAAAAGTAACAATCTTCTGTTTTATATGTAGTTTATTAAAAAACAATGTACTTTTTTACAGTGGAAGATGTAACCGGTTGCCTATCATTCGACTGTCAGCTGTGCTGTGACGCGGTGGGCAAGGCAATGCGCGAGGTGGGCGCTCTGCTCGACGCCTTCTACAACGCCGTGGCGCTGTACCCGTCCAGCAGGAACATGACGCTGGAACACAAGCAGATCGCCACTCCTGCCTTCGAGAATAGGGTTAAGGTAACAAAACTGAATATAATTATGTAATGACATTAATTATTATTGACATTTTATTATAAGGACATAGTAAAAAATTCTGACATTTATTATTTTAATATTTTTAAAATTCTGACATGAAAAAATGTTAAAATAATAAATGTCAGAATTTTAAAAATGTTAAAATAATAACTGTCAGAATTTTAAAAATGTTAAAATAATAATTTTAACATTCTGACAGTTATTATTTTGACATTTTACAATTACTATAAATTCTTGACATTACTTAATTATCATCATTTCTGTATATTTAATTCATAATTTATTAATTACATCATTTTTTTATTTTTTGTACTGTACTAACAATATTCACGCACCATTGTTATGGTAGAATGTGCTGGACTATCTACTTCGACTAAACCATCTCTATGTACCATAATTCTTGTGAATAAATGAATTTGTATTTTTGTATTTGTATTTTTGTATTTGTATTTTTGTATTTGTATTTTTGTATTTGTGTTTGTATTTTTGTATTTGTATTTTTGTAATGTTTTTGGGTAGAAAGTCAAAATTAAAGTCAAATTACGGTAATTATAAGATTTGAAGAGAATTTGTGTGTCTATCTATACTTATTATCTGTACTAATATTATAAAGCTGAAAAGTTTGCTTGATTGAACCCATTAATCTCAGGAACTTCTTCTTCAGCTTCGAATTCAAAAAAAGTATTTTAGTGTTCGATAGCCCGTATATCGAGAAAGGTTGGCTATATAACATCACCTGAACTGAGTAGTAACCAAACAAAGATCCACGGATGTGAAGCTCCCAGCCACAGCTAGTACCAGATAAACGAGTATTTAATACTAAAATTTTCATTTAATTTTTACATTGACTGGCCTGTTGGTCTAGTGGTTAGTGACCCTGACTGCTAAGCCGGAGGTCGTGGGTTCGAGCCCCACCCAGGACAAATCTTTGTGTGATGAGCATAAAGGTTAGTTCTGTGTCTGGATGTCATTTATCTATAATATGTATGTATTTACAAAAAAAAAATGTATATAAGTAGTATATTAGTTGTTTAGTACCCATAACACAAGCAAATATAATTGCTTACTTTGGGACTAGATGGCGCTGTGTGAATGTGGTAGAATATTATTATATTATATTATAACATTGATATTACGAAATTTGAAAAAAAAAATCCACTGATTCATAAACCCTCACTTTTTTGCCTGTAAGCTTCTATATGCCATACTGGGGTTAGTGATTTTGGGCATTGTGGTAAAAATCAAAACTCCTCACATTTAGCTCTCTTTGTTCCAGCCATTGTAAAAAAATAAAATATTCTGACCTCAAATAAAACTAAAAAAAATAAAATAAAATAATATTTATTTCAGACCGAGATCCATATACATTATTTATGTTAGTAATACACACAACTTATACTATGTTAGTAATAAAATAAATAAATAAACAAACAAACAAACTACTCGTAACATTTAATTCATAAATCTGTTGCCACCATCTGACGCATCGGTTACATGCACATGTGCATGCACCCAATGCGCCATGATGGGGCAACACGGTTTATTGCCAATGATCTTCAGAATGCTGTTGGCGCTCCCACGCATTCTACGCATCATGGAGGCAATAATGTCTAATGAAAAATATTATATAAACGCATCGGTTTCGATTCATGTTTGTTTTTGTTTGTTATAACAGGCGATGTGCCTATGGTACAACACAGTTCTCCACATGCGTATGAAGATGATGGCGATGAGCAGGATGCTGCGGTCCATGAGGCTCAAAAGTCAGCGCAGAGTACAACAGCGACCATCCATGGATTCTAATATTAGCAGGTACCTATATAATATAACAAGATTGTCATAGCTTTATAATAATATTTGGCCAAATAACAATATATTTAATATTTATTTGAATTATCTTTGAGTATCTAAGAACAGTTTCATACACTCCCACATAATTATTGTATACTGACTACATTACCTTCACATTTTTTAGAGGAGACCCAGCAGTGGGATGTTTATGACTTGAAATGATGATGATGATGGATATCCTAGGAATTATATGATCATCATCATATTAGCCCAATGACGTCCACTGATGATATAAGCCATAAATACAGGATGTTATTTTTTGGAAATTTTGCTGGTTCGATTCCTGGGTATGGCAAGCAAATTTCCGGAAATCGTTAAATGCAGTTCTGTTTCTTTCTAAAAATAAAGGAATGTTTCTATTGAATAAAATCTATCTCCAGTATTTTAATTACTTTCCCTCCAGGTGGCATTACAAAATTCCACCCTGTATATACAAAAATATCATATTTATCAATTTTAACTCAATAAATAAAAAAAAAAATCTTTTGTATCATCTTCCATCAGACAATCACCAGAAAGCCGTCAATGTCAAGTCCGGTTCAACGTAGCTCCGAGTCCGACTGACACGAGTAGTAGCGATTCTTCCGCACAGTCAGATATCAAGGAGGAGACGCCCGCTGACGTCAAGGAGGAAAGAGAGAGTGGGAACAAAAGAGAAGGGAGCGATGACGTAGACAGTGGTGTGGATTATAGTCGTGAGTATTGTGGTTTATGAGTACTAGAGGTCGCTTATTTGTTGAAATTCGACTGAAATTCATTAAATTTTTAAGTTCCTTCATCAAGAATTATTTACAAATTCATAACTCATTTCACTACAAGATGCATATTAAAATAAACGTTGTGTTTTAATCTTGAAAGACATGGATAATTATTGACTTACTACTTATTCGCGTCATTCATACTGTAGTAGAGTACTTTACCTACGTATTAATAAAATGTATACTTCGATACTAATAATATTCTACCACATTCACACAGCGCCATCTAGTCCCAAAGTAAGCAATTATATTTGCTTGTGTTATGGTTAGTAAACAACTGATATACTACTTAAATATTTTTTTTTTTTGTAAATACATACATATAGATAAATTACACCCAGACACAGAACAAACCTTTATGCTCATCACACAAAGATTTGTCCTGGGTGGGGATCGAACCCAGGACCTCTGGCTTAGCAGTCAGGGTCACTAACCACTAGACCAACAGGCCAGTCAAATATTATAAAGAGGAAAGATTTGTATTTTTGTATGTATCGAATAAACTTAAAAACTACTGGACCGAATTCAATAACTCTTTGCCGTTAGAAAGCTACATTATCACTGAGTAACATAGGCTATATATCACCACGCTACGGCCAATAGGAGCTTAGCAGTGGCCAAATAAAGAACGACGGGAGGGAATCCCCGCGTGACTGTATATTAGATCAAGTATTAGTCATATGCACTGCCAAAATCATGCTTAATAAATACTGCTTGGTCATCCTTTTTTGAAAGCAAGAAAAACAATTATATTTTGTTGTTAGTAGTACCTACATACCTACATTTATATTTTTTTAGATAGCAACGGTCCGGAAACACCTGAGGTAGTGATCTCAGACAGGTACAGCACGCACGACTCGTCGGAGAGCGGCTACGTGTCGAGCGTGGGCGTGGGCGGGGGCGTGGGCGGGGTGGGCGGGGTGGGCGTGGGCGTGGGCGAGCTGGCGGGCGACCCCGCGGCACTGGACGCGCGCGTGCTCGTGGACCTCACCTACATGCGTCTGCTTGATAAGTGCCAAGTGTCTATGTACAGGTTAGTATTGTATAAAGTAGGTACATTCTAAACTTGTATACGTTCGTTTTGTCATACGAGGATTGTCTAAGTGTATGCAAGAAACCTTCAGTCTGAAGAGGCTCTTAGACTATATTAGTCGAAGCGCTGTTAAGGCTAATAATTTTAATTATTATTACTATAACGATTTCTTGTTACAGAGAGTACCACCGAGACATACTAAAGACTCAGGGCGTGCGTCGCTGCATGAAGTTCATCGACAAAATGCGCATGCACCTACTAGACAAGGTCTACTGGACGCTCGAGATACCTGATGTAAGATACCTATTAGTTATTCTTCAAATAAAAATGTGCTCTGTAACATTAATAATAAGAACTACCTACTTAGTTATATTCAGTGCCAGTCTTGTCTGCGATTTCGTTCGCGTGGACTACTCAGCCTGAATTTGCACATAAACATAACAGTTTTCCAAAATAAAACAGTTCAGCCGTTTTGGAGATTACCTTAAACAAACAGACAAATCAAAAAATAAAAATTTTTGGAAGTACCTTACATACTTTCATAAATTTTAATTATGTTCATTTTAAATAGGAGATTTTTCGCATTACAAACACACTTCGATAAGATTTATTTGGATATAGATACTATTTGAAAATAATAAAATATTTAAAACATACCATACCACTGGCCAGTATTATAAAAAAGGCCAAAGGAAGGAAAGGGAAAACTAAACAAAGCAGGTCAGACCAATGAGGCCGTCAGCCGAAATTAGCTGAGGCCTAAGTCCAGCAGTGGATGTCATTGGCCTGATATCATGATGATGGTGATGGTTTACAAAATATTAAATTACTTTGAAACGGGTCTAGGTCACGTATTATATTATAAGGAATAGTAAATACCTTATTTATTTATTTACCCTTATAATATAACACGTGACCTAGACCCATTTTAAAGTAATTTAATATGTGTACAAGTCGCGAAAGTTTAAAAGGTTTTCAAAATGTTAGTAATATTTCCAGACTATCCAGTCAGAGTCCGTTATTGAAGAAGACAGTGAAGAAGTGTTTGAAGATATGAAGTACAACGCACAGTCTAATGCAAAAGATGAGGATGAAATTAATACCGATGAGTTCAGACGGTAAGTCGATTATTGAATGACAAATTTAAGTTAATAGCTAGACGAAGAATTTGAACAGTATGACAGCATATTACTTGAAAATTAAATCGGTCGTTAGATTCTGTTATTGATAAGGGGCCAGGGGCCTATTAACAATCTCGTCATTCGATTGGTCGAGGTCGAAATTGTTGTCAAAGTTTTAAAATCGACATCGACCACCGCCACAGCCATATTTCAATAGATTCGTTAAACTTTTGTAGATACGAATCATTCTAGGCATAAGTGCGGATGTTTTGCGCCTTACGTTTAATTTATTGTAATCTCATTCTTCGGTATGGAGGTTTTGATAAATTATATCCACTAGCTTACGTCCGCGGTTCCGTCCGCGTGGTTGGTCGGTAAAATGTAGTCTATACGATAATCTATGTGCGTACCAAATTCCATATCGATCCTTTGTGCCGTTCAGGCGTGATTGAGTAACAAATTTGCATTTATCCCTCTATCCAGAAATTTATAATATTTTTTTAAACATTTTGGAGCGATTTTAGCCTACTATACAATGCTGGCCAGACGGGTTGGTATAGGGTTTTGTATCGAATATTCCTTTTTTCGCAGTGCTCTTTTCTGCGTAAGGTTAACTCTAAGGTTCGACCGAGATCTCAGTCACGGCATTCTCGGCTACAAATCCAACCGAAAAATTTGTCTCGGTTCTCGGCTAATTACAGGCGAGTTTCTCGGTCATGACCGAGATTGTAACTTTGTTCGGATTGGCATTCAAATTTTACTGCGCGTGGCCACGCTCCGCAGCGCCAAGTTGATTGTGTAAGTGCGTGAGAAAGCTGAATTGTGATTGGTTGAAGTCCCGGCTGGCGAACTGCGGCCGGCCGTTTTCGCCCCGTTCGAGCAGTATTTGTAATTATTTATGTTTACAATAGTAATTAATGGAAGTTTGTTTAACACAATAAATTAAAATAAGTGTTGTGTTGCTACTTGCTGTGATTACTTGTTGTTGATACTTGTAAATTGATTAATTACACTGGTTTGCAAGCAAGTGAACAACTGTTTAGCAAAGCTGGACAATTGTATGACGAGAGGCGACACTCTTTAAAGGGTGAAAATGCCAAAAAAATGTTTTTTAATGTTATAATATAATGTTATTTAACTTTGAATATTACAACAGTTAATTTTGTTAAACAATTAGTAGTGTATTAAAAAGTTAACAGTATTAAAAAAAAATATTTTCACGCTTTGTCTATTCTCGGTCTCGGCCGAGATATTATTTTATTCTCGGTCTCGGCCGAGAACGAAAAACCCATCTCGGTCGAGCCTTAGTTAACTCCCAGTCGCCTTGTATGATTCCCACGGGATGAAATGGGTAGTGACAATAATATGTAGTCGTAATTCATCACTAAACGGACTTCTTCCATTACTGGTAACAGTGGCGTGCCTAGGGTTTAAGGATAAGGCAAGCCCGTTATACCTACCTACCTATGCTTTTTACCCGACTACTCCAGAATAGGCAGAAGGCTATTTTTGTACTTAAATATAATAAAATGAAAAGTAAACAAACCTGACTGCGCTGGAAAGGCGATGGGTGTAATGTTTTTTTATGGATTTTGTTCAATTTCTCTTACATGTTGACAGTTGATAGAGGGTCGCGCCGCGCGCCGCGCCGCCCCGCCAAAGCTCATTGAAGGTACCTATGCTAGTGCTTGATTGAATATACCTAATAAACAATCAGCATTGCATACATGCATACCTTCGGTGGCTTTGAAAAAAGCCCTTTGGTTTCCTTGAGTAAACGAAGATAGCTAAGTAAGTAGGTAGTTGACCCTTGCCTGACTATAAGAAAGGTACCTACCTACCTATAAGACTACCTATTATTTATATTCTAAATTGACTCGTCTGTCTTTCTTGAGAAATGACTTAATTACTTAAGAATAAAATGTTGGTAAACGTTTTAATTCTGCCAACAACTGCTTTTCAATAGCTATCATTGATATTATTTCTTAGATAAGTATGAATAGGTACGTTTAAAGAGATAAAAATGCGCGTTCAGCGAAGAACTACATAGCCGTAATAGTTACAACAAGATATGTTAACTTTATAAACTCGGGCAAGGCAACTTCGAGGTTATTCTCATTAATAAAATCAAATATAAACAAAGAACAAAGTTCAAAAATTTTACCTTTTCTTCGCCCATCAAAAGTTGAACACATTTTAATCCTCACAAGGAACAATAATTATTACTTGCATTGTTGTATGTCACTAAATACAAAAGAATCACTTTAAAATCTTACAATTAACAATTTTTAAAGTAAGTAAACATTAAAACCAAAACTTTTCGTCCTGTCAAACAAATGAACTGAGTGAAGTTAGTAGACGCGAGTACGCATGCGCGGCCGCGGCGCGGCATTTCACTTCCATAGTCGACAACTTCATACATAAAGCCCGGCTTATAATTTCATACTGATTGATATATAAATTAACCTAGTTATATTTCAATAATCGACAGTTTCTCTATAGGTTAGAAAGAGAGATCCGACGGTGGTCAAAAGCCTCATAACAAGCCAGTGCGGGTGAGCGAGATAGAAAAAAAAGTTGTTGCGCTCAGCGCGCGCCTCTCTAACTCTCATTCTCGCTTGATGCTTCATCAGTCACCGAGTCAAATGTACTCTGTGCACCGAGTCACTGCTCTCGCTCGCGCTTGGAAATAAGCGCGCGAATTTTAAAATAGATAATGGTTTGAATTAGATATTTTTGATCGAGCATTTTAGTAGGGCAAGCCGGGCTTTTGGGCTTGTATGAACGTACCGCCACTGACTGGTAACAAATAAAATCTCGACTCTTCTATAAAGTTACTAATTTTCAGATAATAATTATGTACTTATACAACACTTTAAATTACAATGTTTAAATAATAATGAACCAGGTACGGTTGCTGGTCGGAGGAATGTCTGTCGATGCGTCTCCCGTCGTACCGTTCCCACTTCTTGTTACTAAGCAGCATCTGTATGGAGGCCGTGCACGACTACCTCTCGTTCAGATTAGAGGCTCGCCCCGAACATCCCAGTTGTCTTACTGTTAAACAGGTATGTGCGTACGTATTATTGTTAAGGTTGCTACAATTAATCTAAAGGATAAATGTTTTTATTCAAAAAGAATTTTTGTAACATTTGATAACGATATAAAAATCAACTTAGTTGAATGAAATGCACTATATGTAGAAATTCATCAGGAGCGCCTTCTTAGCTTCTTCTTATTATGGTGAAGTTTGAATGGAATGTTTTTACAAGATAAACATAATATGACCACCGGTCAATTAATAACTTATTTAATTAATTATAATATTATCTCTGGATATTCTTTTGGTAAAGGACAGGAAAGTTATTAGTTAGCTTAAAACATTTGTTATAGGCACTACTAACAAAGTTACTCGAAATTTATTATTATTATTTTTTTATTAAAACCTTCCAAAGGTTTTATACAATCGTGGGACTTACACTCTTAATGTAGATGTACGACAAATTAAACTACAAAACAAGGTGTAAAGTCTGACTTCCCCCCCCCCCGCACAGTTGATCCACGAGTTGCGCGAGGGTCTGGACATAGCGTCGGAGATGCGCGCGGACTACGCGCGGCACGTGCGCGCGGCGCTGGCGGGGCGCGCGCCCCCCCCCGCGCACACGCGCGACCTGCTGCTGCTGGCTCGGACCTTCGACGCTACTGTTGAAACTATCATCAAGGTACTTCCTGCTCGACCTCTTTCTAAATACTTTTTTTTGTTGTTGATCATGATGATGAAAGCTCGAGTCCTATTACCACGCACCAGTTCACAGTAAAACTTAAAAATAACTTACCTACCGTGTTGTCAAACACCATACTAGACCAGGGCCAATATTTTTTTAGAAATAAATCGGAATAGCATGAAACCCTTTGCAAAAGTAAGTAAATATTAATAAAATAAGAGGAAAAATAAATTGGTACGGTATAGACCAGTGCCAATCACTGGTCTATACCGTATTATATAAAAGTATAATATATAAAAGTAACTTGAGAATAAAGACGAATGTAACATTAAAAAAATAAATCTTTCACCCGTGACTTTGCCCGCTTGTAAATCGGTAAAACATATTCCTGTATATTATACACGTAGTATTCTAATGATGATAGATGTTTTTTTAATTGGGATTTTAATTTCAAATATATTATACCTATTAAATTATTATATAACGGGTCTACGTCACGTATTATATTTAAGGAATATGAAAATACCTTATTTGATGGCCCCATGGTATTTTCATATTCCTTAAATATAATACGTGACGTAGACCCGTTATATAATAATTTAATATGTGTACAAGTCGCGAAAGTTTAAAATTTTTTATATTATACCTGTTCATCTAAATTTCTAAATTGACAATTACCGTGTATAAAGTATAAATGTTTTGTCATAATTATTATGATGTTGTGTACCAGCAATACCTGTCGTATCTGTCGACGATGTCGGAGACGGAGCTGATGCCGCGCTCCCGGCTGCAGGCCGAGTGGGCCTTCACCGCACAGCTCGCCAAGCGCATCAAGTGTGCCGCCGTACTCGCGCCTGTCACCTTCTCGTAAGTTCTATCATCTATACGAACAATACTTGTCGTACTTGTACGTGTTGACGATGAGAGAGACGGAGCCGATGCCAGACAGATCTTATTCTGTTAAAATCAGAGTTTGTTCATTGCATTTACTAATGAAAAGATCCACAAACATTAAATAAATATTAAACAGATTATAAAAATTCCAACAATCTACATCATCCTATTCCATTTTAATAACACAACACAAGGTAATATAGATTGGCGCGAAAATGAGAAATCAATGAATCAATAGGTTCCAAATTCAAATACAATGTTTTTTTTTTATTGTAACCGTTACACATGGCCAGATGTTTGTTGGTGGCTGGTAGTTTGTGGGGTTCTGACGATTGTGATTTGTATCTATATCAGTAATTGTCATTTAAAATGTGGATGTATTTTTTTACAGGAATATCACATGCAATCAATTGAACAGACTTCTACAACAATTTGAGCTGATCGGTAGCGGGGATGAAGAAATAGATCCGGACAGGTAACATTTTGTAATAAATAATAATAATATGCTTTTATACATTCAGATTCAATTCTTCGACAATATAATATAATTACAAACCTATTAAGTTTAATCCCACCAAAACATAAATGTGAAAATGGGAGCCCCTAGTAGTTCAAGAATACCCTCTAGTGGTTGCTAATTTCGCAGACAAAAGAATTGAGATATACCTAGGTGATGCCCAGTTCTGAACTAGTCGAATTATTTACAGAAAGCAGATAACTTGCTTAAAAATTGAAGCTCAAGATTTAACTTGGTTAGTTTTCACATAGTAGACACATAGTTTTATTGTATCTGGTTAATCAACTTTTATGTTAAACATATAGGTATAAGAACAGTAACTTTGTATTATATATATATAATAACTTGTATGTACGTAAAAACTAGCCCAGTTAAATCTTGAGCTTCAATTTTTAAGCAAGTTATCTGCTTTCTGTAAATAATTCGACTAGTTCAGAACTGGGCATCACCTAGGTATATCTCAATTCTTTTGTCTGCGAAATTAGCAACCACTAGAGGGTATTCTTGAACTACTAGGGGCTCCCATTTTCACATTTATGTTTTGGTGGGATATCATTACTTTTTGTAAAAAAAAATTCTGCATTTTGCGTTTTGTAATTTCTTTCTTATAGTTCTCTAAATATATTTTATTCATGAGTCGGGTAAATTATAGAAAACACACACAATATTGGCTGTCAGTAAAAACTCTTAGGTTAAGGTAGGTTAAGGTTTGACTTATAGAGTCTGGCTACCGGTTCTCTGCACTGGACTGTTTTTTAAAATCTATACATGGCAATATTTTTGAACTGTCATGTCACTGTCTTTTTAGTGTTTTTCAATCAATATTCTTTTGAAATTATTGAAAAATAATGTCGAAAGCTATCAAAGGCGTAGTTAGAAAGTTGATATTTACTTAAGTTGAGATAATAGTATCAAACGCATTTTTTCAGTCTATAGTCGGTGTTGTCACCCCTTGTTTTTTTGAATTTACCGCTCTTTTCTTGTGCAAAGAACGGATGGCCAGACTTTAGTTTCGATATTCAGAAATTAAAGGTCAATAATAAATTACTACTAAACTTGTAGTCTTAACCAGAAAGTATATAAATATGATGATGAATATGAATAAAGATATTTTATATTGTTGTCAATATATAAAATGAGTGCATAAAAATATTTAAAGAAAATATTTTTTTATTACAAAAGGTATAAAAACTTTTTTGTAAAAGTTACTTTTTCTAAAATTTGACACAAGATGACATGACAGATGACTACAAATTTTATAATTTATTTAGGTTGTATGTTGTTTAAATAATATATTATTTAAATTATATTTATATTCTGGAAAATTTCAGCGTGAGGGAATTTGGAATTTAGAGTAAAAGTAAAGGTTGCAGTATAACTGACCAACCTGACCATGTGGACACTCAGGTGGTCGATTGGTAAACCGGGATATCTTTAGTTAGTATAGTAAGTACATTCGTGGAGGAATGTAATTATAATGTACCACTTTACCACAAGCCGTAAAAGAGTCTCTTCTTTGTGGAATATTATAATAGTGTCGCTGTCTCTATTGGCAGTATATGCATGAGTTTGTGTATTCTTCAGTCTTGGCGGTTTAGTAGATGTGTGTAGTCCCCATGGTAGATACTAAACACAAAGTTACATTTTATAACTGCATCTAGTAGCATGGATGTCTTATTATGTGTAAATGAGTTTAAATATTTGTTTCAGATAAATACTTAGTTTTGCTAAAGTTGCGCTAGAACGATTAAGAAAAATACACGGAAGGAACTAATAAAAAATAAATATCTTGTTTTCTTTTTTAAGTGTCTATTATTTATTATTTACTAAACTGTAGAGTTCATAAGACTCACTGTCGCATGCCGATAAGCTAACCGAATTGCATCGCTAAAGTGCCAGTACTCGTAGAACTGACGGCCGATGGGGCAAAAGGTAGACTGGAGGCTACGTATTGGAAAGCGCAGTGTAGGGCGACCCCCCATGAGATGGACCGACGACCTGATAAAGGTTGCTGGTGGTCGTTGCATGCAGGCGGCACAAAGTCTCTCGCATTGGCAGAAGTTAGGTGAGGCATATGTTCAGTAGTGGACGTCATTGGGCTGCACTGTTGTGATTATGATGATGATGATGAATAATGTAATTAAGTCTATATTCGTCTATACGATAATCCTTACCACCTAAAGATAATCAAATAGGAAGGATTGCGTTGCGTTGCGTAGATGTTTTAGATAAGGCTATAACTGATAACAAATTAATGAATTCTTCCTCATATAATATACATATAAATAACTAGCTACTCGGAAGTCATAAGCTCCTATTTCAGTGTTTATTAAAACGATAAGTAACAATTCATTGCTAATATAATTTGTAAGGCGCTATGGTTTTTTTTTTAATAATAATAATAATTATGAATAATTTATTGTTCTCTAGTTTTTTTATTTGTATACACACAATTACACAGCTGGACGCCAAATTTCAACTTTCTAGGTCATCTGGAAGTGGGTGTTATTTAAGGTCTATAGGTAAGTCAGTCAGTGGAAAAATAGCGATTTTTGAGCATCAATATCTCACTAACCACGTAAGCTGTATTTACGAAATTTGTGATTCTGGTTAGTCTAGTAGACTTTAATTCATATACCAAATTGCATGCGTTAATACTAAATAGATTTTGAGTTATCGGTGTCTTAAAAGTGGCTCCAACTGGTTCGTGTAATACTACACACGACTGCGTGTCACCCGCTTTGATGCTGGAACTGGGGCTGACACGCGGCCGCGTGTCTTGATACATGTGCGTGCGTGAGTACCTAAGGTGTTTTTTACACACTTTTACTTCCCAAGAACAAATAGCTGTCACAATGAAAGTACCTCACATATAGTAAAAAGTTGATGTCAAATAATTGATTTAGTTGTGATTTCGATGATGTTAAATGTATGTGTGTATTGTTGTGGTGTGTAGACGCGCGATCTACGCGGTGTGTCGCTCGGCACAGAGCATGTACGCGCGCACCCGCGAGCAGGCGCTGCACGCCGCGCAGTGGGCGCGCGCGCTGGCCGCCCGCCTGGCGCGCGCGCCGCCCCCCGCCTACCTGCACCAGCGGGGGGACATCTTCGTGAGTACACCTGCGGCACATTTGTTATACCAGCACATTGCCTGGATAATATACCCATATATTTTAAACAGGACGGTCTAATGGCGATCCGAGACACAATATTCGAACACATCACCTTCATCTTAGAACGGAGCGCCCCCATCAAGGGCGAAGATCCTCGCACATGGGACGAGTCCGTTGTCACCAGGGTTAGGGAACTACTGTTGCAGATCTACAAACTTGGCTTTGAGGTAACCATCTTTTAATTAGCTAAATGTTAGTACATTTATTATATAATATTGTTATTTATAATTAGGGGTCTTCCACAAATTATGTCACACACAGTTCAGTTTAGTTCAGTTAAGTTTATTTGCTTAAAATGTAGTACAAAAGATGTTACAATAATATATAATAAATAGAACACACATTTTATCCAGGTTTGAATATGCAAATATTTTTTTTAGAAACAATACATTATAATATAATCATGCAATGTCACAATGGTGTAATTAGTGTAGTGTAGTAGTGATTAAATAGTTTTGGTGCCATACAGAACACACTTTTGTGCATCAGAGCTGTGTTCGACTTAATCGTACACAATCTATTTAAATCTCGCCGACTTCGGGTACTGGCACTGGTTTGCACTAATTTTTCAAAAAGGTGTGGGTTCGTTTTCACAAACACTTGAGTTGAGACACACACACATTAACAGAAAAAGAAATGATCTACGAAGTATGACGTCTTGTGATAGCCAATGGAGAAATTATAAATATCAAAACAATGTATTAATCTATCTCTAACTATTCAATCTTTTGTATTTTCAATTCTATTTGTATTATTATATGTTTCAAATTGTATTTTTTTTACTGAGTTCTCACTCTACTAGTGTCACGTGTCAAATAGCAAAATATGTGACGCCACACTAGGGTGAGAGGGTGTTGCAAATGTGACCTAGCTGTGACAAAAAAGAGAGAGAAAGGGCGGAGGTTAAAACTTAAAATTCATTTGACGTAGTCTATGAACGGTTCCTAAGCTGTTAATTATTAAGCTAATAATTAAATAAACACTTAAGTAATAACAACAGAAATCTTAACTACTATTAAAAAGGGGGAAATGTGGGAACGACTGTATGGATGTTAATTATACTTTTACATAAAACCAAATAGGATTTAGATGACAATTCGCAATAGGTAATACACATAGACTACAATTAGTTTTACGCACGATCAATGTTAATTTATTATATGCTTAAATGTTATTATAATGACGCTTTTTGATGCACTCATATTATATTTTATCTATACTTAGATAATCATAAGTAATCTGTAAGTAAGGCCTAGCCAGATAACTCTTAGTACCTACTTTAACAGCATGTCTTTGTTTTTCTTTTAATATAAAACATTTGCATGTTAAACTCAAGTGACAGAGCGACGGGAAGAAACTCGACGGAGTCGACGGCGACGCTAATATCATGACTCACATTTCTTAGACGTCGCGCTTAAGTATATTTAAATTCTTACATAAATATATACTGTCAAGTAAACTATTAAACACTATTATAAAATATTTAATAAACGTTCAATACAATTTACACGAATAATAAAAGTTCAACCGATGTATTATTGGCGTAGCATATCGGCTTTAATAGGCCGAATAATATCTACATATCGCACTCACTATAGAAAAAGTTATAATATAATAAACCCCAATTTTGAACCTTAAACTTATAGACAGACAATGGAAATTGCCCGCTAGACATAATATACTTTCTGTTTTACATTAAATTTGGCATTTGATATTATTAGTGTTTGTTATTCTTTTTTTACGTATACTCTTTTTTAGGGTTCCGTAGTCAACTAGGAACCCTTATAGTTTCGCCATGTCTGTCTGTCTGTCTGTCCGTCCTCGCTTAATCTCTGTGACCGTTAGCACTAGAAAGCTGAAATTTGGGACCAATATGTGTATCAATCACGCCGACAAAGTGCTAAAATAAAAATTGGAAAAAAATGTTTTATTAGGGTAGCCCCCCTATATGTAAAGTGGGAAGTGTTTTTTTTTTTAATTTTAACCCTAATGTGTGATATATTGTTGGAAAGGTATTTAAAAATGAATAGGGGTTTACTAAAATCATTTTTTGATAATGTCAATAATTTCGGAAATAATCGCTCCAAAAGTAAAAAACAAAGCGTCCCCCCCCCTCTAACTTTTGAACCATAAGTTTAGAAAATACGAAAAAAATCTGAAAAGTAGAACTTTATAAGGACTTTCTAGGAAAATTATTTTGAACTTGGATGGAAACAACAGATGGAAACTGCAGTTAACCAATATAATTTGGTCCCTGAATCGTATGAGCGCCTATACAATCCAGAGGTCAAGTTTCATTTGCCCGTATTTTTTTTGCTTTGAACACTTATTGTGACGGACGGGAAACTACGGAACCCTACACTGAGCGTGGCCCGACACGCTCTTGGCCGGTTTTATTGTATACTTATATTTGTTTCTAAATTTTCTTCGGAGTGGAGTTACGGCTATTCTTAAGCACGTATACGTATACGCACAGCGTTTGTCGCAATTGTCCGCAGTTCCACAAAGAGCTGTACAAGTTCATTCACACGCACAACAAAATGGAGGAGTTGATCATGAGAAGGATGCGTCCCGTGTCCCTGCAGCCGGTCAGGTCTCCCGTCGTCGAGAGGAGAAGGAGACCAGAGACTATGATCGTGCATGACGCGTTTAATCCTATGGTAGGGGGGTTTGTGTTTAGGTAGTGGTAATGTAGGTTCTTTCACATAGACTGGCTTAGAAAGCAGAGCCAATTTGTTTATTATTCAAATTAAAACCACATTATATATGAAAATAATTTTCAAGATGATTAATTTTTTTACTTATAATTATGTGCAATTAAAAATAGACCATGATCCAATAATATAAAGCTTAATTTGGAATACTATTGACATTAAATTTGTCTGTTCTCCGAGCTGGTTGCTGTGAACGAACACTTGGGAAGGCTATCTTTATTCAGGTTGGAGATTTTTGTCTGTGTATGTCTTTGTTGTTTTTGTCAGTGTCTTATGGAGTTGCTCGGGTTCGAAATATTTTATTGTAATTTTAACTTTATGTGCAGTTGATAAAGTACATATTTTTATAATATTCTAAAATGCAAAAAAAAATCGATTTAAAATCAAGGTATAAATATATAATATAATATTTGACATGCTATTATGAACTTTTCAAAATTGCACTTTAAGTACAGATTACATTAACGGGTTTTTGAGATCTTCCATAGGCGAAGGTATTTTCGTTGGTTTTAGTAATAATAATATGTGTTTTGTTTGTGTTTATTGCTTCTTGTAAGTTGTAGTTTTAACTAATGCTTTAAGTGTTACACTAATATACTTCTAATTTTTACTATTACATACATAATTATGTACTTATTATATAAGTCTCTGTTAAAGTATGAATTCAAGTATCAAGATCAGCAAACTGACTCAGTGCATAAGACTGAAATTTAGTTACTCGGAAACTCCTCTAATAATGGACAAAGTGTCATGTTTTTTGTCCATTAGGTTATAGGTATTTGGTTGGAAAAATTAAAAATGAATTACATACAAACTTTCAAACAACGAGGAGGTTCATCAAGCGAATTTTGTTACGTGATTACTCCGCCAATTATGAATTGATTTTGACGACTCTTCTTTTGTTAGAATGGTTATATTTTAGAGGTGATTCCGCATAAATTTTATCGAAATTGACACAGCATTTATTTGAATTTGAATTTGAAAAAAAATATATCAGTACACAGTTTTGGTTTGTGATTTCCTTAAAATTGTAATGAGGACTTGCCTTGAAGTCAGGTTTTAGTTTTTGTTTTTCCAAAAATTTAAATTATTTTACCAACATCATTCAAACCATCAGCTCAATAATTCCAGATTCACAAAGAGCTACATCGGTTCGTGAACGAGCCTCCTCGGTCAATGCCCCCATCTCGGCCGGCACCGCCCCGGCCAGTGCCTCCTCCTCGAAAGAACGCTACTCAAGTGAGAAAGCCGAGAGTCACGCGCTCTGAAAGCATCGTCGACGAGTATGAGAACAGCGTGTTTGATGAAAGGTTGTTCGATAAAATACATCATTTTGGTGAGAAACAGGTGAGCACTGCTGTTATAAACATAATGTTATTATATATGTGAAAGTTAGGATGGATGTTTGTCCTCAATCACGCCAGAACGGATGAGAGGATCTGTGTCAAATTTGGCTCACAGAGAGAAAGTCAGAAATAGGCTAGTTGGTACAGTGGATTTTCTCTAAGAGTGACCTCTTTAAGTCTTGGTGAACGTCCATGCTATAACCTATGACTTATGTCTTTAACTAAGGTGAATTTCGAGCTGCAACAAACAAATACTCGGTTCCAAAAAAAGAATTGAGATTCGTTTCGGAGACAAACATCCCTTCAGACTGTGTGTTTTTGTTGGTAACTCCTGCGTTTAAGAGTCCTGTACGTGAAAATAGTTTGATACGTCAATCAATCAAAGAGATCAAAAGCAATGAAATAAAAGTAAAAAATTCACTATCCGTGTTTGACTTCCGATTGCCTGATTCCATGCCACCCGTAACCCAACGCGATAGTAGCTCCTATACTTAAGCCACTGAGTCAACGCCCATCATCAACCAAGACGAGTGAGCGCGGGTACTAAAGTGGAGTTAATTGTATCGTTGTACTTGTGCAGACACAAAACAGCATCGAGCTGCTGCTGTCGGGCGAGGCGCCGCCCAGCGACGACGACGTGGGGCTGCGCGGCGCGGGCGAGCCCGGCGGGGGGCAGCCTGGCGGGGGGCAGCCTGGCGCGGGGCAGCCTGGCGCCAGTCGCGAGGAGAAGGCGTGGGCGGCGCGGGTCGCTCGCGCCGTCATCGAGTTCGCGCGCTGCTGGATGCGCTTCGTCGTGGAGCGCTGCGACCGCGGCCGGGGACTGCGGCCCAGGTCAGACCCACCTGCGGCTTATATGATAAATACATACACCTGCAAGAATTTAAAAAAAAATTAGATGTTGAGTATATCGTTGCCTTGGAGACTAATATAGATCTAAGCGACAGACATGATTAAACTATCAAAACTCATATATCTCACTCAAATTAAGTGACTTCACCATTTCAAAGTCGGCATACATTCACAAAATAATTTTGTAAGGTGTATGGAATTTTTATAAACAGTTTAATAAATTCCCATATTATGGCCTAATACAAGCCTTACTTAGCACTCGATAAGAATCCATCTAATCTGTTAAAATAAGTAATTATGGCTCAAAATCATTCCATGACAGCATTGGCGTTATTTTGCTGTTAATAAAATATGAATTGCGTATATAAATAAACTATTGCGTTTATGTCTCAGATGGGCGAGTCAAGGTTTAGAGTTCCTGATGCTGGCCTGTGACCCTCGCAACACGAAACATCTCAGTGACGAAGAGTTTGAGGTAATTATAATAATCTACTTATCTATAATTAAAACTAAATGACTGATAATAAATTAGGTGAGGCCTATGTTCAGCAGTGGACGTCGTTGGGCTGATATGATGATGATGATGATGACTGATAATAATAAAATTATTATATATATTAAGTTTACGTCACGAATAATATTTTGAGGAATATTAAATACCTTATTTATTTACCAGCGAAGTTTGGATCGAATTGTAAGTGACGTATCACATACTTAAATATGTGTACTAGTACTTAGAAATAAGGTTTATGGTATGGTAAGGTGTATAGCAACATTTGTATATAATTATAATGTAAATAGAGTTAGAATATGTCTTAAGAGGGTTCATACATTTTCAAGTTGCTCGCAAATAGGTTTTTAAATCACGCACACAGAGCCGAAACACGCATACTTCTCTAATGCTGTGTGGTACAACAATATAGCGCGTACTAATGAGTTTGGTATTTTCTAACCTCGTATTTTGTTAAAGTTGGATAGGACAAAATTTCAAATTAAATTAATCAATAATTAATTGTTATTAATCGTATTGTATTCTATAAACAATTAAAATACAATTTTATTAGAAAGAAAGAAAAATACAATTAATTTTATATTAGACTAACAATTAATTTCGCAATAATAACTGCGGCTGATATGATGATGATGATGATGAATGTGACTATTTGAGTTCAAAGTGGTGAAAATGTCCGCCATCTTGAACTTTGTTGTTTTTGGGCTGACCGCCTCCAAAATCGATATCTGACAATCCCACTGATCACTGGGCATAGTTTTGAAGTCAACATTGTAAAAATGCCCTCCATCTTGAACTTTGTTGTTTTTGGGCTGATTGATACCAAAATCGATATCTGACGATCCCATTGGTCACTGGGCATAGTTCTGAAATCAAAATTATAAAAATGCCCGCCATCTTGAACTTTGTTGTTTTTGGGCTGAGTGATACCAAAATCGATATCTGACGATCCCATTCGTCACTGGGCATAGTTCTGAAGTCAAAATTGTGAAAATGTCCACCATCTTGAACTTTTCTGTTTTTGGGCTGATTGACTCCAAAATGGATATCTGATAATCCCATTGGTCACTGGGCATAATTCTGAAGTCAAAATTGTAAAAATGCCCGCCATCTTGAACTTTGTTGTTTTTGGGCTGAGTGATACCAAAATCGATGACAGGCATTTTTACAAATTTTGACTACAGAACTATGCCCAGTGACCAATGGGATCGTCAAATATCGATTTTGGTATCACTTAGCCCAAAAACAACAAAGTTCAAGACGGTGGGCATTTTTACTATTTTGACTTCAGAACTATGCCCGGTGACCAATGGGATCGTTAAATATCGATTTTGGTATCACTCAGCCCAAAAACAACAAAGTTCAAGATGGCGGGCATTTTTCCAATTTTGGCTTCAGAATTATGCCCAGTGACCAATGGGATAGTCAGATATCGATTTTGGTATCATTCAGCCCAAAAACAACAAAGTTCAAGATGGCGAGCGTTTTTACAATTTTGACTTCAGAACTATGCCCAATGAGTAATGGGATAGTCAGATATCGATTTCGGTATCACTCAGCCCAAAAACAACAAAGTTCAAGATGGCGGGCATTTTTCCAATTTTGACTTCAGAACTATGCCAAGTGACCAATGGGATCGTCAAATATCGATTATGGTATCACTCAGCCTAAAAACAACAAAGTTCAAGATGGCGGGCATTTTTATAATTTTGATTTCAGAACTATGCCCAGTGACCAATGGGATCGTCAGATATCGATTTCGGTATCACTCAGCCCAAAAACAACAAAGTTCAAGATGGTGGGCGTTTTTACTATTTTGACTTCAGAACTATGCCCAGTGACCAATGGGATCGTCAAATATCGATTTTGGTATCACTCAGCCCAAAAACAACAAAGTTCAAGATGGCGGGCATTTTTACAATTTTGACTTCGGAACTATGCCCAATGAGTAATGGGATAGTCAGATATCGATTTCGGTATCACTCAGCCCAAAAACAACAAAGTTCAAGATGGTGGGCGTTTTTACTATTTTGACTTCAGAACTATGCCCAGTGACCAATGGGATCGTCAAATATCGATTTTGGTATCACTCAGCCCAAAAACAACAAAGTTCAAGATGGCGGGTATTTTTACAATTTTGACTTCAGAACTATGCCCAGTGACCAATGGGATCGTCAAATATCGATTTTGGTATCACTCAGCCCAAAAACAACAAAGTTCAAGATGGCGAGCATTTTTACAATTTGACCAATGGGATCGTCAGATATCGATTTTAGAGCCCATCAGCCCAAAAACAGCAAAGTTAATAATTTGATCTTTAATAAAAAAATAATTCCATAACAAAGTATCAACTGGTATTGAACTCTCTTGAAATATACAAATATTACGTAAACATCGGACCGGGAGCGCGTGAAGCAAAGCGTTACGTCCTCTCTCTAGAAGGCCTCAGCCGGTACTGATTTCTCAGGGCCCGTGCGCCGAAATATAAGGCGTTTTTAGGCTCTTTTCAAAAATCATTTTAAAATATTTCTAAAGGGATTTCGAAAATATTATGGACATTTATAAATGACAACATCTTGCTTAATAATTAAATGTAAAAAAATCGACTTTTTAAACACATAGTGTACCAAAATTCTAATCAAACTTGATCAAAGTTCAACGTTTTTGAGAATTTTAGTTTTTAAGTTTTAGTTATAAAAAAATGAATATTTCTAATATTTTTTCAATACACTAACTAAAGGACTATAATAATATGTAGACCTTAAAACAAGCTTTTTTTTCTATGCATTTCAATTACTTTAATCCCTGGCGAATCAGAAAGTAGGCTTGTTTCGTAGAATTTCTTAAAACGCTGTGCGAAAGAACTGTTCTAACTAAAATACTAATAATAAATAGTTTGTTTTTCTTAATACACTTTTTAGACAAGAAAACTGTTGTCTATGTATGCCAAAAATTACTTAGCTACATATAAAGACATATTCTGTAGCGAACGTGAAAATCTCGTGATTTCATGGATTTCTGTATGAACCGTCTTAATAGTAAGTGTGTGCAGGAGCTGAAGTCCCTGATGGACGGGTGCATCTCGCACGTGGTGGGGTCCCGCCCCGCGCCGCAGTCGGCGCACTCGCCGCGCCCGCGCCCGAGACTGCCGGTCAGTATTTACACATATACTCGTTGATACCTCGTACTCAGGCAATTAATATTATAGATTAGTATCCCACTATTCGACAAGGGTCTAGGGTTTCTTCTCCTCTATCTCGAGATCTGAAAGGGTTTTTACACTATAGTCACTATATTAGACTATATTTAGAATGGTGGAAGAGACATACCCTTAGAATTTCTTTTAGGCTATGTGAGTTTCCTCATGATGTTTTCGTTCACAAGACTAGTACATATAAATTCCACAAAGTGAAATCCACATTGGTACTGCTGGTCGGAATTTTTTTGCACCCCGCTTTGTCACCTATCCAATCGACATTTTTAAATGTTTTGGATCAATTTCAGCACATTTTTTTAGCCCGAATAATAATTATGAATTGGAAATTACGTAATTTTGCTTATTTTAGACTTTATAGGTCACATAAATACACTTATTGCAACTTTATTTTCGCCTTGGCTTACCACTACACTAACGATTGCTTGTAACATTCCAGAGTCCATTCTCAAGTAATAATTCAAGTAAAGAAGTGGCCACACCCCCCACCCCGCCCCCCGGCGACTCAGAACAGCCGTACCTGAGCCTGCCGTACCCTGACTCTGATGCCGCCAGTGATACCTACACCTCTAACACTGCAGGTAAGATATTACCTCTAAATTCGCTTTGAAATATAGCAAGCACCTTCGAACGTCAAAAGCAGCATACCTAGCGAGCAAACGATAATGCGTCCTGTTATAAGAAAAACAAAACGTATTTACTACTAAAACAGTTTCTTGACAGTTCTATACCTAATTCTGTATTTGTCAGTCAATTACGTGTCGAAAATATTCTACTATATTTTCAATTAAACTAATAAATTTACTGTGTGAGTTATTATACATATTTCAATGTATAAAACGGGTCTATGATACGTGCTTGTTTATGCGACTACCTTTTTTTATATTATATTATTATATATAGGTATATTATTTTTATATTATATATATATATATATATTATTTTTCTCAGCATGTGAACTGTCGATACTTCGACACACCACACTATTAATAATAATATAATATTCTACCACATTCACACAGCGCCATCTAGTCCCAAAGTAAGCAATTATATTTGCTTATGTTATGGGTACTAAACAACTGATATACTACTTAAATAAATTTTTTTTTTGTAAATACATACATATTATAGATAAATTACACCCAGACACAGAACAAACCTTTATGCTCATCACACAAAGATTTGTCCTTTGTGGGGATCGAACCCACCACCACTGGCTTAGCAGTCAGGGTCACTAACCACTAGACCAACAGGCCCGTCATTAAAAAACAATATGTTCCCAGCTCGCAAACGTCGCGTCCTCAGCGCCATTCAGCAAGTGGACCGTTCCCGCGACAGTCGCCTGCGCGGCGCCAAGAGCGTGGGGCGCGTGCTGGAGGCCGCCGTCACCAGCTACGTGCCCAAGCTGCGACAGCTCTCCTTCAAGTGGCAGCGAGGACTGAAGATCGGGGCCGGCACGTTCGGCAAGGTAAACACTTATTTATACAGTTATAGCTTATGCCTGCGACTTCGTCCGCCAAGATTCCTGAAGACAAAGAACATTCCTGAAAACCTCGAAAATGACACCAATACAAGATTTAAATTAAAAAAAATAATTTCTAATATTACATTTATCGAGAAAACTACCAGCTACCCATACTAAATAACATACTGTTAGCCCTCTTCATCCTACTGTTGGACAAAGGCCGTTCCCGATAAAACAACAAACAAAACGAATTATATTCCAGGTGTACACAATAGTGAACACAGAGAGCGGACAGCTGCTCGCCATGAAGGAGTTGTCAGTAGGAGCGGGCGACAGACGCGCCTTACAGCGGGCGGCCAACGAACTGCAGGTGCTGGAGGGGGTACTACACCCCCATCTAGTTAGGTACTACGGCTGTGAACTGCATAGGGTACGTAAACACTATCTAATTGGTTTTTATATAATAGAGAGAGCAAACGAGCCAACCGGTCACCTGATGCTAAGTGGTACACCGGGTGTGATCATAGGTGCATTACCAGCCTTTTAAAATTTGAGTGTTAGAATATTTTTTTTTTTAAAGTTCAACAGTATCAGGCTTCCATCAGAAATGTGCAATGTTGCCTAGTAAGATATGTGTTTGTTAAAAAGTAATAGAATCACTAACGTGTCCCAAGAATTAGGTACCTACAGTCGGACACGTATAGCTGTACAGTGGAACTAAATGCTGTCCTATTGTTCTAATCTGATAACATCTGAAGGACAGTAACGTCCTCCTTGTAATGTCATTATTGTTATAATGACGTCACAAGGAGGACGGTAATGAACTTTGAATTTAGAACATGAATCGAATTTTATATTTTTTTAAGTAAGTAAAATCTTTTTTGTTTGTGACCAATACAAATAGCTGCAAAGTTAATAAACAAAAAGTGGCCGATATGAGTGATACGCTTACTTTGAATTAAAAAAAAAGAAAACAATGAACAGCGCGAATTACGTTTCAGTGTTTTGTGCATTGTGTCTCAATGTGTACAATTGTACATAGCTTACATTATTTTTTTCATTAATTTATGTCGCCATTACTTCGTTTTAAAATTGTCTCTTATCTTACGAGAATAAGAGTTAGTTGCGCTCGATTGATGAAGGCTTGTGGTGTAGGAGGAGATGCTGATCTTCATGGAGCTGTGCGTGGAGGGCTCGCTGGAGGCGCTGGTGGCGACGTCGGGCGCGCTGGCCGAGCCCACCGTGCGCCGCTACACCAAGCAGCTCGTGTCCGCCGTCGCCGAGCTGCACTCCCGCGCCATCGCGCACCGGGACATCAAGAGTGAGTAGCTGCCGACGGAATTAGATACCACATCACAATTATTCGTCTGTACATTGTCAATGTTGAATGATGACTGGCCTGTTGGTCTAGTGGTTAGTGACCCTGACTGCTAAGCCAGAGGTCGTGGGTTCGATCCCCACCCAGGACAAGTCTTTGTGTGATGAGCATAAAGGTTTGTTCTGTGTCTGGGTGTAATTTATCTATAATATGTATTATTTACAAAAAAAAACAAATTATTTAAGTAGTATATCAGTTGTTTAGTACCCATAACACAAGCAAATACAATTGCTTACTTTGGGACTAGATACCGCTGTGTGAATGTAGTAGAATATTATTATTATTATTATATTATGTACTTTCTTCAAAAGTTTGCACGAGAACCGATCTTGAATGCTCCTATCTTAATTTATTTTTAGCCCCCGACGCAAAAAAGTGGTGTTATAAGTTTGACGTGTGTCTGTCTGTGGCATTGTAAGCTGCTCCTAAACGAATAGCCCGATTTTAATGCAGTTTTTTTGTTTGAAAACTGACAATATGATTATGATGGTTCTCCAACATATTTTATCAAAATCGGTGCAGCCGTTTCAAGGTTTATTAGTTCTTGTCGGGGTTACTTAAAAGTTTCAATTTTGATTTTAAAAAAGGTCAATTCATTAATATTTGAAATGTAACTCTAATTTCAGGTGGAAATATTTTCTTAACGAACGAGGGCCACTGTCTGAAGCTAGGTGATTTCGGCTGCGCAGTCAAGATCCGCGCCAACACCACAGCGCCGGGAGAACTGCAGGGCTTCGTTGGCACACAAGGTACACCCACACTTTATCTGTATTTATTTCATAACTTGCTTACGCCCGCGGTTTCGTCCGCGTTTTATGTAGGTAATAAAATTTTCTATTCCTAAACCTGCCTCATATTACTCTATATAAAAATCCGTTGCATAGTTTATAAGATCTAAGCGTACATACAGTCGAAAGCGGCTTTAATTTATACTTTGTAAAGATGAAATTAATAATATGATATATACAGGAATTTGCCCAGCGCTGGGATGACAGGCTAACTGTGATGTATTTGTTGCAGCGTACATGGCTCCCGAGGTGTTCATGAAGACGTCAGGTCACGGTCGCGCGGCCGACATCTGGTCGCTCGGCTGCGTCGTCACAGAGATGGCCTCCGGGAAGGTACGGACGTAGTTCCTGCTCCACCAGTTTCTGTGTATTACTGGACTGCTGAATATTCTTATATAGACCTGTGTTATTTTTATAAATGAATGTGACATTTATGATACTTAAACAATAAGCTTTCCAATATTTATATTATCGCCATCCGATTTTCTTGTAAAATCCTTAGAAAAATATTTTAATTTATTTTCCAGTTTTTCTAATAATTTTTTTGCGAAAAAATCAGAAGTAAATACTTTGGTCATTATTTTTTTATAAAACTAGACTTTCATACTGTATTATTTTGAAACTAATAAAGACAATTTTTTTTCTGTTATGCAGCGTCCATTCTACCAGTACGACGGCAACTACCAGATAATGTTCCTGGTGGGTAGTGGGGGCCGGCCCGAGATCCCTGAGACCTTGTCGGAGGAGGGCCAGGAGTTCTGTCTGTCCTGTCTCACGCACGACCCTGACCTCAGGCCTCGCGCTGAGACGCTCACCTTAGATCACTTCCTTATGGTCAGTATTTACTGGGTTTTTTTTATTATTTCATGGGACCAAAAACATAGCTAGCGAAATGTGGGTGTGAAGCAACTCTGCCTACCCCTTCGGGGAAAAAGGCGTGATGCTATGTTATATGTTTTTTTTTATTATTATTACTAATATTGTGACACGCAATTAGAGGATTTTTGTAATCTTGGACTTTATAAATGTAAAAAAAATTGTAAACATACTATTTATACGGTTTTTGGTAAAGAATAAAAATATTTATGTATTTGAATATAACATTTATTCTTAATTTTTCAGGTGAAAATTAATGATGATTGCAAATGCGAGCCGGCTTTCCTCATCGCATAGAAGTGACGTCACACATTATTGTAACAACAAACTGAGCAGTTAGTATAAGACAGCTACAATTCACCCACCAATATCTTTATTACAATAGTTTACAGAGCAATTTACTGTGGGGGACTTTATAGTTGGTCAAATAAGATCATCTCGGAACAAAAGTTCCTCTAATTTTATTGTCCAATGAGGGTATGGAAACTCCACCATATCTTGCATTGATAATGAGACTACCGCTATCCTGATTCTAATCTTTCCAATAGTCTAAAAGTAAAATTATTATGTCTTTACAAAATAAAGCAACCCTTAACTTAAATGTACGTGTTCTTAAAACAGCTGAACCGATCTCAATAAAACATATTACATTTCGCAATTAAGCAGCTTAATAGCGATCTCTCCGTTTTACAGCTACGATGACACAAATAAACAAACGCCTGGGGTACAAATACTGTAGAAATTGGCCCAATGTGCATATAATATACGTAGATATGATCAAATCATTTTTGTATATAATATGTAAGAAATATGTGTAGTAGATAAAGTAATGGATTTTATAAAAGAGTGGAATTTAATTGACTCTAAGAAAGTCAAATAGTAAACTGCTTTCACAAATTTAGCTCAACATACTTGTACAATTTTTTTTATACGAAATGCATAATATGTTGTAGGATAATAATAATAATATTATTATTGATTTAATAATTCCTACGGATTTTGCGAAGACAATGGTAAAAACATGTCTCAATCTTACTGAAAAAAGAGAGGGGTTTTGCTCTGACATAGATAATTAGGTTAAAAGACTGAGACGGAAGCGAAGCAAAGCTCCCGCCTCTGTCTTTGTGGTTTTTTACCACAATTGTACAATTAATTAACAATGTTAGAAATTTCGGGCAAATTTCTAATTATTAAATCATCCTACAACACTACGATTGACGTGTGATTTAGATAAAAACCACACATTTGAACAAATTGTGAGTTAAATTTCACTCCATGTAATTTAAGCATAAACAAAGATCCTAGAGAATCCTACTTATTAATGGAATATTTCACTGAAAGTGTAACTTTTAGTAGGAGTGTTATTACAGTATATAGTATCGCAAAGCGAGTGCCTAGAAGTGTAAAGTTCGCACTGTTAGAGAAGAGCTTCATTATATAATATTGTACACCAGTAAATGCTGAGGGTTTACGCAGATTATTATGAAGTGTTGAAAGAAGTAAATATTATAATTTAGAATACTATTTTGAAATATTTTAGTTTTCAAATGAAACGTCCATTCTACAACAGATATATTTAATTAAATAAATAATTATGCTTTCAAATGTAGTCTAGTCCTGTATACACCCGCCGAGGTCTTACAATTCCAATCTACTTATGATATACAAATTATGATTATATTTATTATTCTGTAATTTGTAAGACGATGATGATACAATCAGTACGTATTTGATTTTACATTCCGCTGGCAGTTCATGCAGGTAACGTTTTCCTTTTAGTTGCGTTTGATCCAATGCCTTGGTCCAATTATCGTTGCTTAGTTTTGTTTATCCAGACGCGACTAAAGGACGATGTGATCCGTCTAAATAAAGCAGAAAAAGGTATTTTTAAAGGTTCGTTACCTTACGTGCTATCAACGTTTTTTTAAACAATCTTCACTATGGAAATGATTGTATGCATAGTTACGCTAATAACTATGCAATTTTATTGTCATTTACAGTAAACAAATATCAATGGAATTTTGAGTGTGTCATGAACATGTAAACAATTATCTAGGTCAGGGTTTCTCAACCTATTGTCTAGTACGTATCTCTAGATTTACCTGTGTGTACTGTGATTCGCGAACAACTCTATATTTTTTAACTTATTCACGTTTTCCATGCACGTATCTGTAAATAATTTTACCGTGACATTAACTTAATTTTGATGTGTGTGGACCCCCTGAGGTAGCTTTACGGACCCCAGGTTGAGAATCCCTGATCTCGGTACTTACTTGTTATAAATTATGTTGACATTTCTAGAGTCGCATAGTCTTCAACCATATAATGTAAGATTGAGAAACTGTTTGTTTGTCCACTTTCACATGGCAGCCTAACAGACCGATTTGATTATTTTACAAAAGTGTAGCTGTGCCTTGATTCAAAACTGTCGGAAAAGTCCCGTCCAGAAACGTCAGTTTATTATAGGTAAAGATACAGAAAATAGATATATACGATAACTTATTTATCACCATATTTTAAGCCGTTAATACATCTTATTCTTAGATTCGAAAGTTTATGAGACGGAAGCATACTGACGGTTCAGAATCATCTCCCTGAAGTGTCGAAAAGTGACATAGTATTTAGTTTATCCCGATAAAGATGATGTGGATGATGCTAGTATATTATTGTCTTAGGATAAAAACTTTATTATCTCTTCAAAACTTCATTTAAAATATGAAAAATGTTTGAAAAGAAAGATCTTTTGCGTTTACTTATTTTACAAGAGAGTAAGGGTGGCCATAGCAACGGAGTCTAAATACATTTTCAGTAACCAGTACCTGCCAAAATTGGCAAATAAAATTGTACTATTTTATAAAGTAATAGAGCACTTTTTTGTCAGTTTGCCGCCCTAGTTAGTACTTTTAACTTTTGAATTGTTAAATTAAGAATTATCAATGTATTTATTTTAATATAGAACAATTTATGAATAAAACTATGAATTTATGACGAAATACTTGTAATAAATATGGATGAATTAATTTTAATTTTCTTGTTTTATTTATTGATGATTGCAAACTAGGTAACCTAAAGCAGTATAGCCTTTTGTAGTTTACCGAGAGAGTAAATCAGAGTAAAATGGCAAAGGAATATGGAGGAGAAGAAAAAGGGATTGGGAGGTGGAATTGGTCCTCCGGCGCTCCCACTCAGACGAAATGCAACAGTATTATATTTTGATATTCGATGGAAAAATTATATATTTATTTTCCCAATCTCTGTCCACAAGGATAGACAAAGAAACGCTGTAAGGTTCAATGATCGTACGGAGTTGGTAGGCAAGTGAATCATTGCGGTCGACGTCTTAGTAGGTAGTTAGTAAACGAGACAAACACAGTTTTCCTGTTGCATATCTTATTCTACTGTCGTATGCCTACATTTATTATGCGTGCTTTAAACAAGGTTTGCTAAAGGAAGGAAAACCAGTAATAAAAAATATACTGAGTAATGTTTATAAACAAAAAACTTCCTATATGTATTCGTAAATACCGGCACAAGACTTTTGGTAGTGTTTAAGTTGTGCTTCTTCTTCTTATCGTGTGAGTTTAAGGTAGACCCTGGTGTTGGAATTCATCAGGTCGCCCACAAGGCTCACAACTTGACTTAACGACTACCACATTAAGTGGTAATCAAGATCAACGGCTTTACATGCCTTCCGAAGCACGGAGACGCTTGAAAATGAAAGTACCTCAAATGGTCACCCATCATGGACTGACCTTACCGAATGTTGCTGAACCCCGATGATCGTAACGAACATCTCATTACCACATACATTGCTACGAGCGCTTAAGTTGTGCTGGGGTCCTGGGCAGAAGTACCTTGTTAGACAAATCGATGTTGGCTTTGTTCGCTTATAGTTGCCTCTATATCTTGTGAATATTGCCTTGGTGGGGTACCGGGAAATGTATACCACTGCTGTGCAAGTAGACTCTGATTCGATTCCAGTGTCGGGTGAAAATAGTATTGAGTTTTTTATATCATGAAATGAAATGTATACCACTGCTGTGCAAGTAGACTCTGGTTCGATTCTAGTGTCGGGTGAAAATAGTTTTGAGTTTTTTATATCATGAAACTCCAACATTCGCAGAGTTTGGCAAAACAAATGTTCCCGGTTGACTACAATGGGACTGCTGCTGGTAAAACGTGAGTAGATTTTGGTTCCTTTTTTATAACTACAGCTCTATTTTGGTTATATATAACTTTTGAACGATTGACCGACTAATTCTAAATAGTTGACGACTAATTTCAATTAATAATGACAATTGTTTTGTCTGTTGTTATGGTGTTAAGCCAGAAACAGAAATATTTATTTGTCAATGTAGGTAGGTAGACTTTACATTAGATCTTGTGTCTGAGTCAGTCACACCGAGGTAAAATGTAAATGTAAACAAATAGGACGTTGTGAGAATGACATATCATACTCACAACGTCTTTTTTAAACGACTTCAAAAAAGGAGGAGGTTATATGTGCGACTGTATGTATTTTTTTTGTGTATGTTCAACGATTTCTCGGAGACGCCTGAGCCGATTTAAAAAATTCTTTTTTTGTTTGAAAGGGTATACTTCCGAATTGGTCCCCTATTCACCACGTCAAGTTCTGATGATGGAATCTCAGGGAAATAGAAGGCAACCCTCAAACTTTATAGGCACATGTTACGTATTTCATATATTTTTTAAAGTTATTCAAGTATTTACGTCTGATAGTCATCATCTCATGTTGATGAGCTGGTGATGGAAGGTATAACTCCTTAACGGTTAGGAGTTGGAGGATAATTCTTTCAACATTATAGGTTCTTATAAACCTATAGTTGTATTCTTGTAGGTTATTCAGGTGAGCTGTCACTGGAAGGTATAACTCCTTAACTGTTAGGAGTTGGAGGATAATTCTTTCGACATTATAGGTACTTATAAACCTATAGTTGTATTCTTGTAGGTTATTCAGGTGAGCTGTCACTGGAAGGTATAACTCCTTGACTGTTAGGAATTGGAGGATTATTCTTTCAACATTTTATAGGTATTATAAACCTATAGTTGTATTCTTGTAGGTTATTTAAATGAGCTGTCACTGGAAGGTAAACTTCTTAACGTTTAGAACTAAGAAGATGATTTCATTAAATATCACATTCATGTATAAACCTTAAGTTGTATTATTTCAAGTGTCTGAGGTGAGAGCTCTTGATGGAAGATAAAGTTGTATAATTCAAAGGAATTCTTAGATGATACTTTAAGTTTTCGATATATATATATATTCTACCACATTTACACAGCGCCATCTAGTCCCAAATTAAGCAATTATATTTGCTTGTGTTATGGGTACTAAACAACTGATAAACTACTTAAATACATTTTTTTTTTGTAAATACATACATATTATAGATAAATTACACCCAGACACAGAACAAACCTTTATGCTCATCACACAAAGATTTGTCCTGGGTGGGGATCGAACCCACGACCTCCGGTTTAGCAGTCAGGTTCACTAACCACTAGACCAACAGGCCAGTCAATCTAACTTGCATTCTATACCTAAGTATATTTGTTACCTGTCGCATTTTATAGGAAAAAAGAAAGACATACAAAGCTGAGAGTTGGATTCCTCTATTCTACAATCAGGTTGCGTTGTTAGAATATTTAAATAGAAGTTCCCTTCTATCAAAGATTCTTTATTTCACTTTTCCGTCTTAGTTTGCCAGCCAGTATTACTAAATCAGCTAGATAAAAAGTACACTAAAAATGTAAAAATAAACTATTTTTAACAAAAAAATATTAAAACCACTTCAAAACAGTACTAAAAAGCGAAAAATAAACTGAATTACATATTTAATTCCAAGAAAAAAATACCTGTCTACCTGTTTAAAGTATAACACCCTATACTAATCTGTTTGAAGTCGGTGCCAGCGTAATGAGGTCATATCACTCAGTTCGAGCCGTCCACTAGGTACGATCACATGCAAGTGCGAGGTGGTGTGAAGTAGCGAGCGGCAACAGATATACGTACTAGTACGTAGCTTAACAAACTCCATAGGCTTGGCACCGACTTCAAACAGATTAGTAATAGGGTATTATACTTTAAACAGGTAGGTAGTTATTTTTTTCTTGGAATTCATATCTAATTTCGTTTATTTTTCGCTTTTTAGTACTGTTTTGAAGTCGTTTTAATAATTTTTTGTTAAAAATAGTTTATTTTACATTTTTGGTGTATAAAATTCTTGTCTTCTGATCTCATCTTCGCTTTGTTGTTGCTCAGACCATAAATCCGACCCCATATTGATAAGCAGTTGCTGTAAGTAGCCTATAAAATAAGCATTAAATAATAGGTACAATAATCAATGCTTTTCCTCATAATGTAGGTCATATAACCACTATGTTATGCATTATGCTATTAACATAACAAAACAGAGATAACAGCGTGTTTTTGTTGTTAGTATAAATAGGTAGGTAGATAGATATTTTACTAAGAACTGAATGATTTAACTTTTTTATGTTCTTTGATAAATATTTGTAATTAAAACGGTAGGTACATTAATTTAAAGCTTTTTCAGTTTTTTTCTTTCTTGACTTAGTTTCAAATATAGTTTTATTAACATGAAGGTAAGTGCCTTGATTCCAATTCGTCGGAAAGCTCCCGCATCGTAAACTTCTTCGAATCTAAGAACTAGGTTTATTTAAATTCTGAGTTATATATGGGTAGAATATAAGTTAATTAATGTATAGAAAATGTATAACTGTATTGTTATGAGATTTTTTCTACAGCCATTCTATTTTCTATAATTTTTACTTGTTAATAGTGATGTTTACGAATGGAAATTTCCCGACAGTTTTGAATCATGGCCCAGGTGGCTTCTGAGTCAGCGATGAAATCCATTCATAATACTCTTCTGCAATCTTGCATACAATAACATTCCCTAGATCTATTTAGTGTTTAGGTACCTACCTAGGTATACTGCATTCACTCGCATAATACGCCATCGCTTGTGTGTTCATATACCTATGTAGATATATGAGTGCACAAGCGTGCGCTTTGCATGCGCTTTGCAATTTTGCATGCATCTCAGGTATATAGTGTCTATAGTGTCTACACACTATAGACACTACAATCCTGAGATGCATGCAAAGCGCACGCTTGTTCGCTTTGCAGGACAATTTAATTGTATGCTAATTTGCTAGCCGCTTGCGAAGTTGTTCTAAGGCGATTCAAATCTGCACAGTTCGCGCGCGCGTAATTGTTGAAATATTCTTACAATTTATTACAACTGCAATGTTAATGCACCATTAGGCACGTATTAAGCCTACTTATCGATAATTAAAATTTAATATCAAAAACACAAAAATACTTAGAATTTCTTATTATTGTTTAACTTAAACGTCGTTATCGTTAAGTTTCGAAGAAGTATAAACACTAAAAGGTCGGGGCCACGTCAATGATAACTATATAAACCGGTTCCAATTAGACTTAGAGCAGTCTCTCAGCGTCAGTTGTCATTCAGTCTTGTTCACAATGCGTTGTCTCAGTGTGGTTCTTATTCTTGCTATATTTACTCTTTATGTTGTAAATATTAATGATGGTGTGAGCGCACAGAAGGCTTGTGGTCGCCATGGAGACCCTGTAAGTTGTTTATTTTGTTATTTTTTAAGTTTAATATAAAGTTATACGGATATACGGAAAACATATTATCTAAATTGCATTGCATCATAGAATTAACAATAGAGTGAGTCATTTTATTAAACTTACGTACCTACTTATAAGCAGGTAGGTAATCTATACATCTTAACCTCTCAAGGTAGGCAGCGGCTTGGCTGTGCCTCTAACATTGCCAACGTCCATGAGCGGCGGTAACCACTTACCATCAGGTGTGCCGTCTAAAAAAAAACATTACGCTACGGCCAATGAGAGCTGAGCAGTGGCCAAATAAAGAACGATGGGAGTGAAGCCCCGCGCGACTTCTAGTATCTAATAAAATAAAATAATACAATTAATTTCTTTTGAATATTTGATACGAAGTGACAATCTGTGGGGTTTAACCCATCGGCCCTTTTTTCCCTCGTGTCTCATTAGTACCTATTCTACAGATTTGAAGAAGACTGGCATCTAACCTTTGTAATACACTACTATAAGAGTACACTAATATACGAGGTACTATAAAACATGCTATAGCCATTTAAGGACTAAGTGGTACGTTCCATAATACCTTCTTTGATGACATAACTGTCTTACCATAGCTGAAGTATAGAAAACTTGGCACGATCTTAACCTTCTTGCATCCAACTGCGAAATCTGTAATATTTGTCTGTAGCTTATAAACATTATGAATCATTTCAAATTAGTTATAGGAACTTGTTCTTTTCCATTAAAAAAATACAACAATGAATATTTACCCAGGTCGTTACGTTATCTTAATTAGTATCAGTTAAGGAAGGTCTATTGACCAGTCTTGTATTCGTATTTAATTTGAAGATATGACTCGTAGTTCTGACTTCCAAATGACTACGTATTTTGTGTGTTAAACAATTATATAGTATGCCGTATACTCGTATATATAGTCAAATTAATAAATAAACTTAAATTTTCTTGGAATTGTACATATTATATCTGACATAACACATAGGCTACTTTTTTACGCTTAACACTCGGGCGGAGCTGCGGGCGGAAATTAGTTTATAATAACTGACTGACTGAGACTGGCCTGTTGGCCTAGTGCTTAGTACCCTGACTGCTAAGCCGGAGGTCGTGGGTTCGATTTCCACTTAGGACAAATCTTTGTGTGATGAGCATGATTGTTTGTTCTGTGTCTGGGTGTAATTTATCTATAAATATTGATGATATTAACTGAAAGCACCTACCTCAGTTTTGTCTCTACATCACCCTAAAGTTGACTGATAGATAATGCCTCAGGCATTAAGTCCGCTTTTGTACTTGTTTGTGCAGAAAGTTTAATAAATAAAAAAAAATCTATAATATGTATGTATTTACAAAAAAAAATGTATTTAAGTAGTAGATATATCAGTTGTCTAGTACCCATAACACAAGCAAATATAATTGCTTAATTTAGGGACTAGATGTCGCTGTGTGAATGCGGTAAAATATTATTATTATTAAAAAAATAACTATTCTGACGTTTATGTTGTTTCAGTGTACATCGGACAGTCAATGCTGCACTAATATTAAATGCCACAAGTACGCGGGCAGGTGTCAGGTCCAGATCACTTCTGACGAGCTGATAGCGCAGAGGGAGAAGATTCTGGGCAAGAAGAAGAGCTCTTTGTATAATTAGGATTTAATATAAGCTGTTACTTAATTCAGTCGACTTTTATTTTCCCTAGAGTTTTTTTATTTAGTTTTCAGTTTGTAAATAGACATATTTCTATAATCTAGTACTTAATTAACTAAAGCCACCTACCTACTCACTTATATGCTGAGGCCGTATGTTACAAAAGATAGTGTAACGACGGGGGTCGTAGCACAGGAATCAGTATGGTGGAGGCAATGATATTGTATATTAACATATCATTGTATTGTATTGAGGAATCTGAGCAATTGAATGCGTTTCGTTCTGAAATTCCCAAAACTGCGTTGCTGGTCCTGTCATAGTTAATTAAAAAAGCGCGAAAACTGAATTATTGATGAAATATAGTTAACATACAATATCATTGGGTGAAGGTCTCAATATTATAGAGTAAAACTCTTTTTTAATTTAACTGATTTATTCTTTTTATATTTTAACTTATTTGTTTTCGCAGCAAAACCGGTGAAGAAACCTGAAGGGCTTGCTTATATTCCAATTCACATTCAACTTATTATTCTCTTCTAGAGAGTTCAAGTCTCCCTCTCTAGAAGCTTCTTATTTTTCTACCGATCAAAAATACAAATCATAAAGTATTAAGTGACAGCACGAGCGTAAAGAGGTTTGCCAAACTGATGAAAAAGGTTATCGTTGGCAAAACTCTACTATAGCTTACAAACTCAGATTATTGATTTTTTTAACTATAAGCTATATCATCATCATCGTAATATCAGGCCAATGACATCACAGCAACAATGATGGAGTATGATTAGACTAGGGTTGCCACCTAGGCCAGACTAGGGTTGGTTTTTTTTGAAGGTATAATAGTATTTTTTTAAATATTGCAAAAAATATAGTACTATTGGGAAATGCAAGTAAAAGTATTATAAGTACACATACATTTTTGGTAATAATTTATTTTTCCACGTGTATATTTTTTACTAATCTTATCTTTGGATAACAAACTCTTATTATTTTTAAATGAATAAGAGGAATCTGAGCAATTGAATGCGTTTCGTTCTGAAATTCCCAAAGATGCGTTGCTGGTCCCGTTATAGTTAATTAAAAAAGCGCGAAAACTGAATTATTGATGAAATATAGTATTATTCGTACTATATTATTTTTCTATAACATATAGTGCAGTGGACTGAATTATAGCACGATACTATATAATATAGTACGGGTGGCAACCCTAGATTAGACTCACCAAAATTACTTTTTGTGGCAAAGAAGACATAAATAATTTGAATATTTCACTTTGGTCCACTAGTAGGGCTACGTGGTATTGCAAAGCTGAAGCACCCTTTAGTGGCGCAGCGAGAAGTGTGTACGACTTATGCACAAGAGATCTGGCGTTCGATCCCTGGGTTGGTAATAAATGATGTTGGGGTTTCCTGTCTTGTGTTTTATTTGCTTTATTTTTTACACATGACCTGCATGCAACTCTGTCTTCCCCTTCAACGATAAAGCGAGTGGAGATGTTTTATTATTTAGATTACATCGATAGCACTTCAGTTATCTTGAAAATGTAAACTTTACACATAGTGTAATAATTGTTGACAGAGTTGCTACACCACACTATTGAGTCATATTACATACCTATCTTCTTGTTGTTATAACTATGACTGTTGTAATATGAACATGGGCAGTGGAACAAAAAATGCAGACAGGCGTTAATTATATTATACATGCGAAAGCTTAGATGGATGTATGTTTGGTACTCAATCACGCGAGAACGGCTGAAAGGTTTTGTGTGAAAACATTGTCTAGAGTAGCATATACCTATACTTGTTGCTGATAAAACCGAAAGAGGAATAGTACCTGACAAACACAAAACAGTTGAAATTGTAACTTTTTGGCGATTAAGAAGAGTGGCCTGAATTTCTTGCCAAGTTCGTCTCAGAGCTCAACCTTGTCAGTAAACTGGCCGTCGACAAATTTGCTAACACCTTTTTTAAATTATATGACGTTCATAAGAAGTAGAACAGGTATTTAAATTAAATAAAAGAATTGATTACAAACACAACAAAACATTAGTCAAATACGTCGCCGCCATTCTGAAGTATTGGTACACATACTCGTACAGCATTTTTTATAGTGTTACTTTGGAGATATAAGCTTCTTTCGTATACCATGACAGTGGCATACAGGCTATGACCCCCTTAATGGTAAGTGATTACAGTAGAGTATGGACGCCTGCAACACCAGAGGCACCAGAAGCTCGTAATCGACTCTCCAAATCTTTTCCCTCCCTATTGAAAACAACATGCCACGCGCACAAAGTCGCGGGCGAAAGATAGTTTTGCGTAATTATAACCAAGAATTTATTGCTCGCTGTATTTATATTGATTTATCGTTACCTCGCATACACCACTATCTAAAAAAAATTCCTTTAAGTTTGTAAACAGATAAATCAAGTTAAAAAGAAACCATGTTAATAGCAAATAATTTAAAATCCTATACATTACCTAGGTGCCCGTTATCTTTGCATACGGGTGTGTGACGATGGGTCATTGCGGACGCCTGATCCTATATATACCGGTGGACCGTAGTATGCGCCAGTACGTCTCAAGTCCTGACCAAAATGCGTTGTTACTTCGCCATCGTTTTATTCCTCGTGTACACACAGTATTCACTGTGCAGTATACTAGCAGAGAAGAAGATTCCTCAGGATGGAGAAGATAACTTGGTGTTACCGTTGGAAAATATACCTGAGGTTCTCCAAGTAAATGCGGCTTCTGAACCGCCGAAGTGTGCGAAAATCGGAGAGTTTGTGAGTTTTAATCTATACTTTAATATTATAAAGCCGTAGTTTGTTTGTTTAGTTGAACGCTAGGATCTCAGGAATTATTGGTACGATTTGAAAAAATATTTTTAGTATTGGATAGCCCATTTATCGATGAAGGATATAGGCTATATAACATCACACTTCGGCAAATAGGAGCTGAGCAGTGGCCAAATAAAGAACGACAGGCGAATATCATGATGATGATGATGATGAACACTTCTGTGTTCATCATCATCATCATCATGATATTTTTATTTTTTTTATAATATCTGCACCTAACTTATAGTATCCATATCAAACCCCTGGAAAAAAGGTCTTATGTAAAAATAGTAGTTGTCCAATTTCCTTGTTGTTATATTGTATTTAAGATCGATAATTGATGAACTCAAAAAGCAATTCCACTGATGATGATTCGCATAATGTTAACGTAATTATTATGTTTATTATATTATTATATACATATAAGCCTAAAAGCCTGTGTCCTTAATCCTTATCCGTATGAAAATATTAACAAAAAGTATTATTTATCACTAAGAACAGTGAAGCTTAAATAAAAATAATACAAATTGAACTGTTACTTTTGAGATTATTGTGGACAAACATTATTATCAAAACCTGTCCAGTATTGCAACGTGTATGATAATATTATTAACTTTTTCCTTATCATGTTTTTTATGTAGCTTTATTTTGTTATACTTAATAATAGGTATGTGTCCTTTATTTTATTGAATATTATGACAAACATTATGTAATTGACCAAGTCCCTTATGGAGGTTCTATATTATACTTACTCATTTAATATTCCAGTGCAACGCGCATAGTGACTGCTGTACAAACGCCTGTTTGGGCTACATGAAGAGATGCGTCTCCGGCAGAGAGCTGGACGTAGATAGACAATGATAAGTGAATTATAAGATGAAGCAACTTCGCATTTAAAAAGAGAAACATTGTAAAAAATCAAATAAAATAAAAGTTTTTTAAGTTTTATTTAATTTTTCCGCTTCACTTGTGTTATAAACTTCATCTGACTGTATGGTAATGATTCTTATTATAAGAGTTCTTGTTAAATTGTTTATTGTTGTCCAGGGCTAATAATTAATTTGAATAAATTATTTATGTTATATTGAAAATAAAACTTGTTTATTTACCCTAGTTCTTATATTAAAGGTAACATAACCAGTTTTTTATTTTTTTGTATTTTTTATAAAGTCAACTCTGCAATAGGTAACGTTCGAGGATCACATCACAGCGAGATCCTGATAATGTATCGACGAAAAATTACGATGATGTATAATAGCAAGTGATCATAAACAAGTATTTGTATTAAGTGAGGGTTGAATCTGTCACTGAATTGTACTAGTTGATAGGTTATAACTTGTCTGCTGAACACGGATCTTCTTTTCTTATCTAGAGATCTGAGACTGTTTAGGCCACAAATAAAACACGTTGGCCTAGTTGGTTGGTATATCAGACATACTCATAGTATGTTTCCTAGGCTCTATGAGTTTCCTCACGATTTCCTATACCGTTAGCAGATGTGTAGGTGCTAGGCTAGTAAGTAGTAGATTAGTAAGTTAGTTGTACATCTCGGTCACTTACCCATTTTGCCACCATCTCTTTTATGTCCCGAAAGTAGTTAAGTTACATTTTGGACTCCATAGATAATTTTAATAATATTATTATTATCTTTTCAGTGTTTGAAAAATAGCGATTGCTGTAACAAAAGTTGCCTATTCTATGCTGCAAAATGTGTGTCCTAATGACAGAAAGACAAATTCAAATTTGAAAGAACATCAGTAAAAATATTTCCTTTATAATAGTTATTTATCGATAGATAGATTTGTTGATCAATACGTTTACAATAATAAAACTTTATTCGAGTAAATAATTCTAAATAGCTACGCAATTTTATTTTGAAAATCAATTCCTCCCTCATCACAATAAAACCCTTTACAGCACCTGTGAATAAGATTTACTCCAGAAATTTTAAAAGGACTGTCTATGAAAGTAGTCAGAATAAATAAATATGGAGCAGTTAGTAATTAATTTACTTTTTGAAGTTATGTTGAAATTATAATCCATTGTCTGTTTCTTCTTTTCTACACAGATTTAACATATTGTCATACATCAGTCAGGTCATTGACTATAGTTAATATAATTTAGACACAAATAAAGATATTTAATTATTAAAAAAAAAATTTAGGTAATTTACATAAAATGAAAATTTAAACACAACAAAAATTAAATTGAATAAAGTAAAAAAAAAGTAGACCCTGAGGAGGGCTATATCTGACCCTATATATGTACCGACAAATATTGTTGTCTGTCAGTAGATCCCTGATCCTTGCACATAATGTGTTGTTACATCACCTTCGCTATGCTCCTGGTGGTCACGCAGTGTACTACTTCACACCAACGATGAAGTGGATATTTCACTGTTGTCGATGCAGAAAAATAACGAAATAACTTAGCAAGTCGATGAAACGCCTCAAGTAAAAACTTGCGCAATCTTTGGAGAATATGCGAGTACTTTTATTTTGTAATAGGGTAAGGTTGCCTATATTGTACCAGTTAACAAACTTTACAAGCTATCACAAAAACTATTTAACTTAAGAGGATTATATTACTAGAAATAAAAAGGTTGTACTATTGGTGTTCATTTTTTATTACTAGAAAATGAGGAAATTTAAAAAGAAAGACGACAATTCAAGTTTTAAAAAAAGTCTGAAAAAGTACAATTTGGGAAACCGGTTTCCTTAATTGTACCACAGGTATCCTAAATTGTACTTCATGGTCGAAATGAGATTCAAGTGCCTCTTATTATCTGAAATCAGCGTTACCGTTTTAGGTTCATATTTATAAAAAATATTATCCATAAAGGTATTGAATATTGAGTAGTTTAACAGTGTTTGGAATGCCATTTTTTCCGCAGTGTCATAACTAGTCATAAGCCAGTTTTTAAACATCTTTATTGTGGGTCCAAACATAAGCTTTTCCATGTTTAACAAATGTGACACAAGCTCTTGTTCAAGTTCATCGTGAAAAACAGTTAGCCTACCCTTGGATATGGTATATTCATTCACATACTTGTTCAAACTTGATAAACGTCTCTAAAGTGGATTTAGGTAGGTAGGTATATTGAACATGCGTGAACACTCGTGAATTCCCATGGATTTCTTTTCAAACAATCTAAGGCTTTTTCTAAGTCATCTGGCGTCAATATAAATACGTTTAATCCACTCCAAGCATCTGAAAACATTTCAATCTAGTTAACAATCAAGTTGAAGAACCACCATACATCTCAAATTGTACCGGTACATTTTAGGAGTAACCTACCTGGTACAAGTTAGGCAACACTAAGTTTTATTTTCATGTGAGCCGGCATCATAACCTGGAAATGCTAAACATAAAACTATATTCTCTAAAAAGTACACTAATATGCCTACTTTCCAAACACATATATAATAGCTGCGGTTTACTTACCGTTGCCACAAGAAATCCTTAGGTAAACATCCATAAAATACGATCAGAACGCTGTAATAATTATTTTTGTTTACTACACTTCACTCTTTTGTGTCATTGAATCCAAAATGGCAGCGATTGCTTCATGTTGGTAGCACTGCTTTTTAGTGTAGCCAATTTAAAACTAAACATTACGGTTTGGTAGATTTTGATGCGGTACAATTTACGAACTGGTCCAATTAGTGCAACTTCACCCTACATTCTATTTTTTTATAGTGACTGTCACTAAGGCGCAGGCGTAGCGATTAAGTTGGTCGTCTCACCACTAGCATCGCCGTGCCGAGTGACGTGGGTTCGATTCCCACACGAGATAAATATTAGCGTGATTCATGGATAATTGTTTTAAGTCTGGGTGTACTTTGTGTTAAATAATAATAAAAATAATAATGTTTGGACTTTCAAACACAGCGCCATCTAGTTCCAAACTAAGCTAATGCTTGTAATATGGATACTAGACAACTGATATACTACTTAAATATTTTTTTTTTTGTAAATACATACATATTATAGATAAATTACACCCAGACACAGAACAAACCTTTATGCTCATCACACAAAGATTTGTCCTGGGTGGGGATCGAACCCACGACCTCCGGCTTAGCAGTCAGGGTCACTAACCACTAGACCAACAGGCCAGTCAAATAAATAAATAAATGTATATTTTTTGTAATGTACATAACTCGAGACAAATGGCTAGTGCAATAGAGCGGGCGTTGTCTTAAAAAAATTAACTGTTTATTCAAATGTCTGTCTTACTGTTTGTGAACCCATCCTAAGTAAATTATTGAATCGCGCGCATAGAATATTTATACCAAGAAATCATTTAACATTTGGGCAAATTGCCCCACAATGTTCAAACTTATTTACTTATAAATTTCTATACAAATTGATTTACAAAATGTCTTTCAGTTAGTACTTAGGTATTAATGGCTCAAAATGCTTCCTAATTAATGTTAACAAATGTTTATAATTTCCAGTGTAACACCTACAGTGATTGGTGCGAACATGCTTGTGTGTGCAAGTACCATGCATGTGTCTTTGGGCGTGGTCACAGAACGAAAGTTGAGCATTATTATAAAGACGAAATGAAAACTTCAAGCAACTCTTAAACGCTTTTAATGTACCTATTAGGTATCATCCAAGATCTTATCTCGATAATGTATTAAATTATAATAAGTAGTTGATTCGCATTTAATTTTTATCACAAATAATTATTATTTAACGTCGTGATAACGTCAATGTTCAGGGGTTATTATATTCAGGGTCCCTTTAAGGTACAGTCGAGTTCATTAATATATTGGCACCATCAAGGATTTAAAATATTGTGAGCGTTCAAAAGCTCAATAAATACTAAAGAACCTATGGATCAAATATAATTATGTCCTCATGTGAATGGTTCAATAAAATATGCTGTACATTATGCAATAAGTTGTAGTCACCCTTTTCTACAAAAATATCTAATGATGGTGCCAATATATTAATGAACTCGACTGTACCTCCTGAACACCTTGTATGTAATATAATAATGGATCAATGGTTTATTACACCACATGATGTACAGGAGGTGCCATAAAGGGACTCTGAATATCTCGTAGTGTGTAATAAGCTCTTTAGTTATACTTTTGGTTACTTCAACTCTAGTCGTTGTATTGTTATGAATAAAACTCATATTTCTCCATTGAACGTTTATTTAGATTAACATACAATTGTCACAGATACACTTATTACGAACGTGATTTGTTTTACACAGTGTAAATATTAACAGTAGGTTCTGTTCCTAATGTTAGGTACAACTCATACGTCACATTCAACCCCAAAGAATTAGATTAGTATCATATAGTAAACTCGACACGGTTATGAAATATTTCAACAAACAACTGTGTCATTTGGCGAAATTGATTAATTAAAATTAGTAATTAAATTATAATTTGAGGCATGTAAAGTTTGTCCTACTGTTAGTAATTACACTGGGGACAGTATACAGGTACTGGTGACATCTAGTATATAGCAGTTATTGACTAGATCTAGGCAGGTATACTATATAATTAATAGCCCCGTAACATTATCTTTTTCTGAATATGACAGGGACATATAAACAATATTTTTACAACACATTATTTATTACGAGAATAGTTATAATATTTTGTGGCATGGGTGATTAACTTGCTTATTTTTTGTACAGAAGTATTTTGTATATATAAGTACAGATAACTGTAACCCAGTTAGGCATAATACAGATAAGTTTTTACAAGTCTTTCATAGAGTCGACCATCTGCTTTTAATTTTAACAAATTGTATATCTTCTATAATCTTTACGTAATATCTGATTATGTTGCGATTATCATTTAAAGATGGATATATATTTTATGTATAGCGCTTGTTAACTCTAGGATACATTTTATACTTACTATTTTATAACACATACCTACTTAAGTACCTATTTGTACTATTTACACACATAAACCAACAGTGCTTTGTGCGTTCACGCGTGTTATACTATTCCCATCAATAAATTCGGTCCACCATAGCATCATATTATATGTATGATCATTTACTCTGAACTTTACGAAGACACTGTGCGACATTGCCTCGTAACTTAATCCAAGGGCGTACCCAGGCCTGATTCTCCTCCTAAAATCACGACATGGGATCAGAAAGAAGTCTTCATGAGTTTTATAGAAGAGTCAGATAAATGGGATTACTGACATAGGCTCAGATTAGTTTTGTTATTTGTAAGTAAGCGAAAAAAATATATAAATTAAAAAAATATAATAAATATTTTTATTATTAATTGCTGTGTAGAGAAACTCTATGGTGGACCAAATTAATTTGAAACTACTTGCACACTTTTTCACTTTCTTTTCTATACATTTATAACAACAAATAGCTGCTAGGTACACATATTTGATTTCAATTTCAATTAGATACAATTTTACAATGTCCCCTATATAAGACAAGGAAGAATATTACTTATTAACAAAGATTATTATATAATATAGGACACAAAGATTGGCGGGTGATTCTACGTACTATATTTTCAGAAACAAATTTTTATAAATACCATTATTCATATTCATTGGTCATAATACGTTTATGACCGTTAATAATCATTGCTTAATAGTCCTTCTAACATAAAACACTGTAACTACATGATATATGTTACGGAGAAATAGTATCTAAGCACTTAAGTTTAGACGCATTTTCAAACATTATAATCACTTAATTTCTTCTTAATAAGGTAGGACTTAATTTGTAACGATGCTGTTAACAATAATGGTAATAGAGTAAAGATGACACCGCCCGCGGTACAATTCAAAAATAAATATTTTTAAAAGATAACGTTTCCAATTTGTTTTCATAGATTTGAATTATTTTTTTTGTAAATCGTTTTAGCAATTGTTTATATCGAATTTTATCAACGTTGAATACCTAACCATCATGACCCTACTACACAATACCGTGTTTTATGACTACGATTTTAGACGTCCAATTAAATTGACATAATTATTATTAATTACTACAATGTAGTATTGTTAGATTTTCATGCATTTATTAAGGAATATGTTATTTTTGTCAAATTATTCATAGACTCATAATAATTATTAGCTAATCTATTCTTTAAACTTAAAACCTACTTAGTATGTGTGAGAGAAAAACAACTTGCATTTACATGCAAAACTGTACAGTATGTTCTATATACTATTCCCGACGTTGGTTATACTCGTATGTCGGGCTTCACAGTGTATAATATAATCTGTCAACCTATTGCAATGTATTTCTGACCTATCTGAAGGTCACATTGACAAATGTGGCACTATACAGTTAAGTCTACAACAATAACTACTCTAAGATACGTGAACACGATCAATAAGATTTAGCTCCTAAAAGAGTTTATGATCAGAGTGACATAAATATACATATAAGTATACATATTATTATATAAATCAATTACGGTAAAATGGCTTGAGAGATTTTGTTTTGTAAATGCCACGACAAGGTTAATCTTAAGGAGGCTTCCATCGTATTTTTGTGAAAAAATCTCTACGAGAATGCAGTATGTTTTATTACGTTTTTAACTTTTATTTTTGTATTGTGCAAATCAAATATTGTATACGTACACGTGTACTCCGAGTAATTAATGGTACTTACCCATTAATGATAAATATATACTTAAACATTCTTTAAGAAACTTAACATAATTAAGTATTAATCACCGTTTCACTTGAAAAAGATAAAGATAAGTACTAATTATATCTCACTTTGATCATTATACCGTACATCGTAACTACCTAATTAAATTTAATTGGAGTAACTTAAATAACAATAAATTTATTGACATAGATATGTAATTCATTAAAATAATTATAATACGGAGCACAAAATAATAATGGAGAAATAAAATATGTTTGGAGGAGACTCGTGCCCAGCGGTGGGACGGCTATGGGTTGTAATGTTGATGATATAAATATATTCGTTGATACCGATACGTTTTAATGAATAATAAATCTTTTGCATGACATTCTTTTTACAGTTACAATCATAAAGCATACATATTTATTCCACATTTTCATATTATTATCAAATTAATTAATACATAATAATAATAATTATATAAAATACTTTTTATATGCAAATTATACAACGGTATCATTATAAAAAATATTAAACTTTAAAAAAATATCCACTAAGTATATACAATTTCAACACTTATAACCTTTTCGTTATAACACTCAATCTTTGTGCTACGCGGCTTTTTACGCTTTAATATTAATTGCTATTATTAATTATAAATCATAATAAATTTATAATCAATAAAAATACTGCCATATTGCAAATAATATTCACTACAGCTAAATATCGCATCACATCATTATGAAGTAAAAATTACCAAATAAACCAATTATAAAATGTTAACCTATTATCGAAATTGACAAAGCAATAATAAGCTTGTTAAAAGCTACTTTGATAAATTTATACATTTACCTATTATTTGAGTGATAAATAATAAGATTTACACATTAAACTTTTGAATTATGGCAATACAGCAGATGACAATTTAGATCTCATAAATAATAATAATATTACGATAATTGACTAGGTCCTTTTTGTAAAACTACAAAATATGTTCTAATATTAAATCGTTAAACAGAAAATCGTCAACATTTTATTTTAAATTTTGCAAAGTAAAACTTTTACAAAGTAAAGATTTTATGCAACTTTTGCCTTTTTATTTAAATATAATAATGTATATCAATAAAAAAGTATACTTTTTAAATAGTATAGTAAAAAATTATAATATTATAACTAACTTACAACTATTGATATGTATTGTGTATTAAACACTAATACTTATTTCTAAGATTTGATATGTTTTTGATATTCTTGGCCATGTGCAACATGATAGTCTGCATCTCGATATGTATAGTTACCTTAAAACTATTGTTTAATCTATTAATAAACAATAAAACATATATGATATAATAATTACCATAACATATTCACAATTTTAATAAACATTTACACAAATAAAGGAAGATGCGACAGAATTAACAAAGATTATCGATATTTACAAAGCAATAATAATTTTGTCAAAAGCTACTTTAGTGAAATGTTTACATTTATTATTTGAGATTTATTTATTCGAGTGAAAAATAACAAGTTTTAAACATTATAGAATTTTTGAATAATGGCATTTTAGCTGATGATAATTAGATTTCATAAATAATAACAATACAATTATTACAATAATTGACTAGGTTCTTTTTGTAAGATTACAAATGTAAAATTATAAAACTACAAATCTTTAAAAGAAAATCGGCAACTTTTTATTTTAAATTTGCAAAGTATAACGCAATATTAATAAGCTTAAGATTGTGTGCAAATTTTGCCCTTTTCTAATATAATATGTATATAATATCAATAAAAAAGTATATTTTTCAAATAGTATAGTTAAGTATGAAATTATAATATTATAACTAACTTACAACTATTGATATGTATTGTGTATTAAACACTAATACTTATTTCTAAGATTTGATATGTTTTTGATATTCTCGGTCATGCGCAACATGATAGTCTGCATCTCGATATGTATAGTTATCTTAAAACTATTGTTTAATCTATTAATAAACAATTATACATATATGTTATTTAATAATTATCATTACATATTCACAATATTAATAAACATTTACACAAATAGAGGAAGATGCGACAGACATTTAACAAAGATTTATCACGCAAAAATGAATTTTATGTAAATTTCATCACTTACGTAAATTTCATTTCTGTATAATTAATAAGCAATAGATAAATAAATAAAAATCACTACACATTTATTTTATTTTACAAATCTAAATATTATGTTATCACCACAGCATTGACATTTTAATCCCTTAAATTTAAATTCGGTGTTCCTAATCAATTTCATGTATGCAATAATAAAACAACAGATATCAAATCAATACTGTATTACATTTTTCAAATCAACAAATAGTATCATATTGTCTCTTGCAGACCAATAAAATAATTAGATAAAAATATTTATTTTGTTGTATGCAAATGAAACTGACTAGGACCGATTAAAGTCTAGCAATACACATTATTAATAATGATTCATAATAATGAACCACTGAGTTACTAGAACATTATTGCATTACACCTATACGACGAATTTTATAAGTGACTAATGTAAACAGTGCACAATTTGATATATTTCCCATTTATATGTAATTTGGAAAATTTTGCTCAAATAATGAGCTAGTTTAACTTAAGATAAAATTGACATTTTTGGTTGAAAGTCTTACCAATAAAAGTAAATTTAATAGAAGTTTTAAATTTTGATAATTGATCAATATTTTTTTGTTGTTGTAATAATTATATTTGATCACTTTGTGACAATAAGCTTTTTCGCTTTATCTTATAACTTTAGAAGCCAATTTTAAGAATAATTATAAAAGGCATATTTTTTGAGTTGGACATCACATTCCAGAAATTCGTAGAAAAAAAGGCTTTATCAAATTACAAATATAAAACTTTGAAACATTTTCAATATTGTTTCAATTCATGCTCATTTTGCAGTGTTATAGTTTATTTAAGCGTTAATGAATATATATATATCGTTTAAGCGTTAATAGATATTATGATATACATACTTTTTCCAGTATACTACTCGTCTTTTCCAGTATAGTACTCGAATCTTTATATCTTTTTAACATATTTTAGTTAGTAGACGCAAACGATAATTTTTGCACATACATATTACAGTTAACTTATTATTCTCTTTATTAAAATAATAAAGATTTTTCAAAATTTTTAAGACCATTTGATACTGATAGTATCCTGTAGGTGCCATTTAATAATGCACCTAAGACTAAATATTGATGAATTTTAATTTATTTTTAATTTTATTATGAAATTTTCAAGGTACCTATTTAGTTAAACACATTTTAATTTAATTTCAAGTTAACTCTACAAGTTTAAGGTTAAGATAACAACAAATGTATACATATAGAGTGTAAAAGCTCTAAATTTTTAAATTCATTGGCTTACATATTGATATGTTTATGAATTTTTTTCAACATTTAAGGACAGTGGCTTTGTACGAATATTTCAACAATATTTACTGTATATGCATGAGAATAGAGTACAAGACAATGCTAATTGATCACTACATACATTTAGATAAGCATCCCAATAAATAGTTTGTAACGTTCTTTACAGCACCTACAAAAATAATTCAATTTTATATTATGATAAGCATTTATAACTTAACTTATACGTACAATACCAGTTAAACGGGTAATATTAATTATTATTATTTTTAATTATCATGTAACATCAATAAACAACTAATAGCTAATAATTAATTTTGTTAACTATGGAATGGTGACCAAACCACCTCAAAATAGCATAAGACATAGAACGGCAAGTTTGATAAAACTATAGCGTATATAAAGTATTATAATAAATAATACAATATTACCTAAACATCTTTGATTGATTCGACTTTAATTAATTTATAAATATAAATAGTCGAATGCAGACTTATTATGGGTTAAATTGTTAAATTATACATAATTATAACAGCGTTCCGTATTTACAATATATTTAATAATTAATAGTAATGTAAGTAGTTTATTTATAAGCTGCTTGTATATATGCTCTGGCTACACGACTAACATATTAACATGTGCGTGAAATATCTATACATTAAACCATGCATTCTGTTGTGCTACGCTGCTCAATACATCTCGTTATTGCGTATTATACGCCAGATTCACGACTAGTAATATTACTAAATTCTCATTAATTCATAATAATTTTCAATTTAATTTACACATTGATAAATTTGGACAAAAAATTTGAATTTATTATTCTTATATTAGCCCATTCATGATATTATGATATGTTTCGCTTTCTTTACACACTTTATTTTATAAAATTAAATATTAAAATAATTATTGATAATGAAAAATTAGGTATTCTGATATTTAATTTTATAAATAATAATAATAAAATTTATAAATGTAGATAATATCATAATAACAAAGAAAAATATTTTAATAGTGTAAACAGTTAAATTTAGATTATTATCTGATAAAGATTCGCCAAATTATAATTTAGCCATTATGTAGAAATATAATTTTAACAACATTGTAATATACGTCATGTTTTTAACTTTTTTCCTATCTCAAAGTGGGTTTCCCATTTCACCCTGTCAAAAATAACGTATTTTATCAGTATCTAATATCTTACCTCCACGATTAAATTATTAGTATCGATTTTTCGAGGGTACTATTTATGTTGGTATAGTCTGACACGAATAGTTGTACAGTAGAACTAAATGTTGTCCTATTAATATGATTTCATATATTTGATAGCATTTGAAGAATAGTAACGCCCCCCTTTGTGACGGCATTAGTGCACAGAAAGCTGTGTCAGACTATTTTGTTTTATAAATGTCAAACAGCAAATTGACAGGCGTACCCATAACCAATTGACGGCTTCTACTTTGTCAAATTTGCCAAAAAGGATAACGTATAATAGATGCCCTACCACAATGTTAAAAAAAATTGTGATAAAAGTGTAGAAATATATATATTATATGTATATGTGTATAAATAGCTTGCGCGATTATTTTCGCATTTACGTCCTTTCTTTCTTCAATTTTCCACCTTCCGAGTCTGGAACATCAGTTTCATGGAATCCAGCGCTTCTTCCAGCGATTGTCTGTAGGCTTCTGTGTTGGTAACGCTAGATGATATGAACGAGGATATGCAGAAGATGATGGTGTCTTTCTTGGGGTTATAGCAGCATCCGTAACCATCGGGGCAGACAGCGCCATAGCCCATATACGTACCGTCTGTTGTAGTTGTTACCTGAGTGTAAGAATAGGCTTATTATCCCGTGGTACTATTTAAAAAAATGTGAATTGTCGATATTTCGTCGGCTTCCTAGACCTATGTTACTTTATAATAATAGAATAGAGAATAACTGAGTTATAATTAATCGTGCACATACCTGACTAGTACTCATCTTGAACTCAAACATCCGTTTATAGCTGTCGTCGCTGAACACCGGGGGCAGTTCCCCCAGGGTTTCCCGTGCCATCTCCCTGAGGCCCAGCAGGTGGTTGTCTATGCCCTTGCCCAGGATGTTTGCCTCCATAATTGAGGTTTGCTTGCGGGCCGCCTCCTCAAATAGCTCCAGCTTTTTCTGTTCCTATGATAACATTTTAGTTTCTTTTTTTATATTTAGTTAGCAATAGTTTTACATTTATTTAGCCACCAGAATACTTATGATGAGGGTAAGCCTCTTGCCAAACAGTTTATTGTATATACAACCGCGTTAATAGCCACGCAACGTGCGTATAAGAGCTTAGGGAAACTGGTCCTTAGGTATTTAATAATTTTATTGTAGATATCAGATATAATATGTTCCAGACTACATGACTGAGCTTTATAGAGTATATCACTACCAGCAAATGAAAAATAATTGAGAACCCTCCTCAATTTGGATTTCAACATTCAAACCATGAATCATTTATTGGAAATCGGTTGTGTTTTGAACGAGTACTTCTGTAGATATTGTGTCAAAATTTAACAGTCAGTAGAGATGAATTAAAGCAAAACAGATAACATTACTTTTAAGTTTCTAGAACGCAGGCAGCTGTCACAATGAATCCTTACCCCATACAAGTTGAAGGAGACCTTCTTCTGTCCTTCGTCAGTATCGTTGAGGGGAGAGGTCTCCGCGGTACACATGGCCGCTGCCCACGCCAGCGCCGCCCCGTGTGCCGACCTGATGTTGTCCACGCGGCCTTGTCGGAACCGACGTAGGGAGGCCGACTCGTACGTTGTTACGAGGTAACCGTACATCCTGGGCACAAGTTTTTTGGTTAGAATGAGTGTTCAATTTGAACCTTAGATTTTAATGGAACGCTCATTTCATGACCAGAAGAACATCGTGTGTATTCTCGCTAACTAACTACGTATGAGTTATTAAGTACTCGTATGTTGAATAAAAATAAAAATAAAAATACTCACTTGTAATAAGCATACTGTATAGCGAGCTGGATGTAGACATCGGGGCTGGTGCGACAAGACTTCATGAACTCACGACCATAGCCACGGTATATGTATATCTTGAAATCTAGGTCTGAAATAGCGCTGCAACAAAACATGGCTGTTAATTACACATGACTTGTCAACGTGTTTAAACATTTTTGAATTAAAAAGGACTGACGACAAATACAATTTAAGTATAAAAATATTAATAAATGCTTTGAAACCGTGAGGCTTTTGTTTTCTAAGTGACTCACTGTTGCGTAGCGGTTAAGTGACACTTCATTATAGCCGTGCTGAGAGAAGTGAGTTCAACTCCTACACGAGACGAATATTTTTGTGATTCGTTGATGTTTGGTGCAGATCTGACTTTATGTCCATTATAATATTATATTATGTCTAGAGTGGGTATTGTTTTTAATGTAATATAAAATATAAATAACTATGGTATTACGGTGAATATTGTTTCACTGTCAACCATTTACCGAACTAGTTATTTGATTGTACTTACCGGTCAAGATCCCTAGCAGCCTGTTCAATAGTCTTCTGTACATCAGGCGTGACGTTCCACTTTATAGCTTGCGGGGCAGGCAGTAGGGCAGGTGGTGGTGCTGGACGGTCTGACACCTCGGCCCTGGCGAGAGCCCTCTCAGCTAAACGGACCACAGCCACACCTTCAGCAGCACTATGCTCATAACACATGCCTAAGGTGCCGTCTGATGATATGATTAGCTGTAAAAAGTAGGTTTGTACTTCATAATAAGTTTTTCCCCATGGGTAGAATTTATTTAAAATAGAGACCGGAGCATAGCAGTTAATGCTAAATTGCACATCATAACTACTTTATAACTTGCCTTAATTAAAATTGTTTTAAGTTATTTATAAATAAATTAGAAAGTATGATTTGAAATGGTTCTAGTTCCAAGTCAAATAAATTATAGTTTTTTTTTCTTATATGGGGGCACAATTCAAGTAAATGATTTTTACTGAACAATGAAGCACATGAAATACTAATTCATCTATTTTTTCTATATTCATTGAAGCCCGAGAAAGAGAACGAGGACAACGTTTAAAGTAATAACTGAAAGTGCATGAAATATGTCCCATATTTCATGCACTTTCAGTGTTCATGGTGTTTCTCACGGGTGGAGGTGTGGGCAACAGCTAACTGTACATAATAATGTTGGTGTGTCCTCACTTGCACTGTCTTGTCGAACCACCGGTTAGCGGAGTGATGGCGGGTGCCTGCTCCATGCATGGCGCGCAGCATGGCGTTAGTCTCTGCGTCAGTGTCAGCTCTGTCCCCTCCTCCCTCGTCCAAGCACAGGATACACAGCGAGCGAGAGATCAGCTCCAAGTTCATGCGGTTCGTCTCGTCTAAACATAGAATGGAATATGTGCAAGTTTATATTTTAATAAACGCGGCAAGCGAGCAATCCTTTCACCTGATGGTAAGCGATCGTCGCTACCCATGGGCAGCTATAACGCTAGGGGGTCACAGATGCGTCACCGGTCATAAAAAATAAAATATCTTCTAGAAGATCCTTAAGTCTTTGAGCGCCATGGGGGTCACCGGTTACTCCCAAACAATAGATTTTCTATTGTGTCTGGAATCTCTGCGTTCAACGTGTTAACTAAATTCAATCCAAATTTAGATTTAGTTTGGAGTATTACGTTAGTCAATTTGTCCTTTGCCAAATTCCTGAATTAAGCAGGTATAAGATAAGGTTAGAACTAAGAACTTTTAGGAGAGAATTCCTTTATAGTAAAAAAATAAATTAGAAATAATCACTTTTACAAAATGATCATGTCTATCATGAATCTAATAATTATGCTTTCCTTTGAATTCACTTTAAAAATATGATCGTCCTACCTTTAATAAGCTGTTCCCTAGCCCTGGCCCACTGATCTCTGTTCATTGACGTGAGCAGCCCGACCCTGGGCGCTGAAGGTGCTCCAGCAGCGTCCACCATGGCGTGAAGTAGCTGCGCTTGGATCTCGCCTGCTGTCAGTCTACCGCGGTCCACTGCCTTCACGGGGATTGGGTAAAACTGAGAAAGATAATAATATGATAAGGTTTCAATTTGGCTGAAGAAATTAATGTTAAACAAGAAGATCTTATAAGCTAAACCAGTGGAAAAATAAATATTGATTCCATACAAAAAAATCCGGTCAAGTGCGAGTCGAACTCGCGCACAGAGGGCTCCGTACAAAAATGCATTCTTCACTTTCGTTTGTGATTATTACCTACCGGTAGGCAACGGGATAGCTATAAGTTAGAGCAAATATTCGCGTATAGGTAGGTAGGTGCACAATCTCTATACCTATAACGTCAGTCGGCATAAACTCTGGCTACGAGATAAGTAATATAAAATATATTTCAGTGATATAATGACATGAGTGTTATGAGTATGTTCTCGTATTTTTTCGATTACTTGTGCAACTTGATTCACGGGAACACCCTATAATTTTTGACATTTTTATCGTCTATATCTATATAAATAAAAATGGATCGCCGAAAAGTAATAATAAAATATGGCGGTATGAAGTTGGCCGGGTCAGTTAGTATTCAATAAAAATGGAACTTTAACGGTTATATCTTTTGATTACGTTTACTTAGAACTCTGTTTTTTTATTGCAATAAGGGATTTCAGACCCAAGTATTTGATATTAATTTCAGTTATTCGCGACCTTGAGAAAAATATATAGCAACGTTGAACTCTGAGACTAATCTTGTTCCAAAGTTAACATAATAAGTTATCCATTGTGGACGGTTTCTTGTCTCGGCTAAGTAATAAAGTACACCATGGCGACGGCGGCTCCTCAGTGAGCCAGTGCTAACGAAGTTATAGCCGCTGTACTTATAATGGAATTAGACTGGTTATCGCATTGAGTGTGCCGAAGACATAACTGATATATTTTGTTACAGACATTACAGTTTAGCCTTAAGATTCTGGATTTTGTGGGGCCCGAATTCGCTACAATAGATAGGTTACCTTAATATCCAAGATATTGCCATGTGACTTTTATTGCCATGAACCTATTTACAAAATAAGATCGCTATGCCTGTGAGAACAACACCTCTCTTTCCAGGAGATACCAAATATATGGATAGTTTTGGTTTTTTCTTTTATACCTTTAATAATATCGTCATAGACAACTCACGTAGTTTCTGCATGCGACAACCACAAGTTCTTCTTGTTCTTCAGTACCAGTCCTGGCAGGCGGAAACTCAAGTCGGTCTTTGCCAACTTCTGGAATTCGGCAAACACCTAATAGACGATAAAACTGTTCCATACATAGAGGTTGACCTTTCTCACGACTTGTAGCTCGTTCTAAGGGCAGCTCTCCTCTGAAAGATAAATTTATTTTCATTCTATTTATTAGAACATTAATAGTGTTTTTAATATTTCAAGATAAAAAAATGATGAAATAATAAAAAAGTAATAAATATCGCAATTACCAAATGTAGACTGAAGTCCCGAACTAGATCAAAAAGGATGAAACAAGATGTGTCAAAACCAATAGAGATGCCGAGAGCAGCGTGCGATTTAAAATGTATAGTAAGTGATCAAACTATATTTGGTGTTGATGACAATACACTACCTTTACTCGTCTCATGATTTTGTGGAGTCCATCCTTATTCTTACTATACATTTTAGTAACACTTTGTCAAAACTTCATTTCCATTTTTTTTTATCAGCTTACAGTAGTGTAATATTGGACAAATTACTTTTTACCCTCAGCAAGATTGACGTGACTTTATTTATTAAACCAACCTGTCCAGCATCTCCTTGTAATCCAGTAAATCATCAATAAACAAAGCTCCAAGATCAGCTACCTCCTCCATCTTGGCGAAGTGACGACGAGGGAATACCATGCCAGGGTTGGAGTTGATAGGAAGCGGCAGACGCACCTTCATATACATGTCGTCAAGCCACCAGTCGGTCACCTGATACCAAAATGTTTATGGGCTAAATATATTAGCAGCTGTTTAGAACATAATTAATAAAATTTATTGAAAAAGAAAACTTACACGTATTTTTTTAAATCTTTATACGATGCCAACAACGGTACTATGTTAGGGCTTGCATTTCGAATATTCGAAGTTTGCGAATAATGAGCTGGATCGAATATTCGATTAAATAATCCTGTGGTCACTCTTGGATCTCCAAGAGCGACCACAGGACTCTAAATCTGGCTTGCCTTAACCAGCTGACCAGAGAGGGGTCGCCAGAGCTATATTATGCTCGGGCGTGGAGGTGTCATTTTTCAATGGCATAATTATTACGAGGAAACCCGCTCCGGATCTCCGTTTAGGACTCGCGATGGCGAAATCGGCGCCGCACCTCTCGACACCCCTAGCCGCGCACTACGGTGTTGCCCTGAGACCCGTGGACTATGGACCCGTGCCTATCTAGTGTAAGGCGAGTCACCGTCTGCCCAAATCCTCATTTAACTTCATATGTTCACCGCTGGAGGAGGCAAGCAGGCGACGTTGTTCCCGTATGTTCCCGTATGCCAAATATCACCATACCGAACACTCAAACCAATAGCCCAACTTTATTTGACTCCATAATATCATACAATAGCTCTACACCTACCGGTGACAAATCATAGCTATACTACAATAGCGCAGCTATGATATGGCGACGGTAAGTGTCTTATCTCATTCTAAACTAAAATTCTTTAAGGGCCTCTGCGTGTTGGACCTGTGTCCCCGCGTAAGCCTTCCAAAAGGACCGGGTATACTTCCAACTTAAAGAGAAGTATAGCCGTCGAAAAAAACAAAAATAATTAAATTAAATACCTACGCATTAAACATACGTAAACTACGTATTAAATACAATTATATACAAACAAAAAAAAACAAACTAAAACGTAAAATTAAACAAAAAGAAAATCCCAGAAAAATTTGTTTAGGCATCGCAATATTCGTCTTCAATTACGCCGTGTAGCGATGGCATTAGAATACATATGTCGCTACCCCATCTCATCCCGTGGGTGTCGTTACGACTAAGGGACTAAGGTAGACATTACCACTACCAGAAAAGGGAAATTCGAAACAAAACCCTATACCAACCTGTCTGGCCAGCGTGGTATAGTAAGGCCAGAAACCTCCAATGCACCGTACACCGTAGTCCCGCTGTCCGCAGCCACGGTAGCGGTTGCAGTAGCGGTCGCGGTAACGGCGGGACAAGGGGTGCTAAGAATCTCCGGGCTACGAGAAAAGGCTACCAAAACCAACTGACCCTGGCTACGTATAACGGACGCGCACTCTACGGCTGCTGGACCAATACCTCACCGAACTCGAGGTAGAACTAGGTCGTAAAACTAGCACATATTGGGGTTATCTGAAGTCCGAAGACAGGGGGAGGACACGATAACCCTTGAGTCAGGCAATCTCGGTAACAAAATCCTTGCTAACAACGTTGTGGAAGTCAGCAGTGTGTCGACCAGGGTAGCGTACCTCATATTGAAAATCACCGACCGGTACTTAATGAAGGTGGTACAGGTATATGCGCCGACCTCGACATACTGTGATGATATTGCCGAAGCCATTTACGAAGACATAGCTAAGGCATTACATGGTAAAGGCTCACTACAACGTTGTTATGGGGGATTTCAATGCCAAAGTGGGAGTACAAGAACGCGGCGAAACGAACATCGGATCCAATGGCGTAGGGCGCCGGAATTACAGGGGGCAGATGCTGGTCAACTTTCTGGAGTTACAGGGGCTCTTCTTAATGAATTCCTTCTTTAAGAAGAAGCAGGCTGGCAGTTGACGTGCAACTGATGATGCCTGTATCCTGTTTTCTCATGTAGTTTTCCGTTGACTCTTAAGATATTTATCCAGTCTGTTCTTAAATTGGTTTTTAAGGTTTCATATTGTTGTAGGGTTTTTAATCATTTACATTTTTTGACTGGCCTGTTGTTCAAGTGGTCGGTGACCCTGACTGCTAAGCTGGAGTTCGTGGGTTCAATTCCCACCCAGGACAAATCTTTGGGAGATTTAATTTATTTATTAAAAAAAAAAAAACATTATAAGCTAACAGTGTGAACCAAATCAGCATGATTGTTTGTTCTGTTCTGTGTCTTTGTGTAATTTGTCTATAATAATATATGTGTGTATTTAGAAAAAAAAATGTAAGTATTTAAGTAGTTTATCAGTCATTTTGTACCCATAACACAAACAACTATAATTGCCTAATTTGGGACAAGACGGCGCTGTGTGTTGTGAATGTGGTAAAATATTTTAAAAAAAACATTGAAACTTGCTAACAATTTCAAACAGCGACGTTTGAAATCGTTAACAAGGTACAAACAAAGTACATGTAATTTACCCATCTATGCTTTCTTCCTAGTTCATTGATAATTTTCAATATTTCTTTGAAACTTTTCACTTAGTTATAATTTTAACAACATTCAAACATTTCACTATAATTTTAGTAATGCGGCACTATAATTATAATAAGCATTATTACTGCTGGTGCTGCTCATGGCGCTCCGTGAGTTAGAAAGTGTGAACCGAAATTTGTTTACTTTCTTTAAATCTATTGTTTATTTGCACCAAGTGAATTCCTCAAAGCAGGCGAAAACGAAAACGAAAATTGTGTGTAAGTAAATTATTCTCAGTCATGTGTTTAATATAATAAGTTTTATTTATTTATTAGTTTCTTACATTTAATGTAGTCATTTATTGAATCTGTAAAAATAATGTGTACTTTTACCTTTAAGAATTAAGTTAAATTCAATGGGGGACAAACAGGAAAAAATAGTTTGATCTGTCTCACCGTTGCTCATGGTGTGACAGATCGAACTTTTTAGCAGTGATAAAAGTTTGATCTGTTCCACCATGAGCAACGGTGGGACAGACCAAACTTGTTTCCGATCTGTCCCACCGGGGGACAGATCGGTGGGACAGACCGGAATATTCCTCATCCACGCAGTCGTTTTCGTCGGTTGGGAGAATTATTACGAATTATTCGAATAATACCCTAAAAAAGGCAAATTATTCGAATACCAATATATTTCGAATATTTGCAAGCGTAGCGCTATTCGAATATGATATGGTATATATTATTATATTTATAACCATCTTAATATTAAAAGCGACTTTTCGAAAGCATTATGAATTATAATCTTCATAGCTCCCGAATAAATGCCGCTATTTCGTTCCATGTTAAGAAATAAAAAATAATTAAATAATATACATTTATTTATTTCTAAAATATTTCTTATTAATTGAATCATAATTATTCTCAAAACTATACGACACAGTGGGACTTAAAAAGAATATAGTCCTCAGTTTTCGCGTCGTTCTGACCGTGTTTCTTATCTCTCTTTTAGATGTAAGATGATTTTGAGCATTGCCTTGCCAGTGGTGGAAACCTCCTCCTGATTGACTGAAAAGTTCTTCGGAATGACTCAACGGATTTATAAAGCTCTCGCCATAACCAGATCTTGAAGCTCTCTTTAGATCAGCTTCAAATAAAACGTTTCTTAATGAATCTAATTTGTCTTTAATTGCCTTCGGATTAAAGTTTGTATTCGCCCGAGCGAATTGTTCATCTAGAACATTATTAACGACATGTTTTGGTGAGGCTGCGGATTCTTTTCGTAAAAGATCTTTTACTGAGTTGATCTGTTTCTTCCAACTAGGCGGTTGATGATGGTACATTTCAAATTGATTACTAAATAATTCCTCGTTATTATGCTTTTTGAATACTATTTTGGGTTTTTCGAAGCTAGGTATTGCATGCTGTAGAGGTTCAAATTTTGGTCTCAGAACTGCAAGTCGTGGTATTGACGTAACCATTCGTCTTTTATTAGGGAATGTAGGTCGTGGCTTAGCGTAATTCTTTAAAATACCTTGTGTCACTAAGTTATGTTGGGAAAAAAAGTCTTGAGTGTTCATTGTCAACATTTCTTTTTTTCTAGTATTAACTAATTTTATTCGTTTCATCCATTTTGCTTTAGGAGGCTTTCTTACTGGTTTATCCTGAATATTCTTAACAGGGTACAAATATGTGTGTTCAAAAGAATCTAAATGGTTTCCTTGAGGAATAGCCTTTTTTTGAAAAACATGTTTTGCGACTACAATAGGGCGCAAATTATTTATTTTAGGCTTATCGTAAATAAGTTTGTTATAGATATGATTATAATATTGGGGTATGGCTGTCTCACTTTCAGCTGTACAATTAGTCTGAATTAAGAATATTTGGAACTCACTAGCTGATTGGAAGTGATGCCTCAAAGTTTTTAGTTCTGTGCAAGGCCTACCAGGGAACCAAAGATGTTTATATAATTTCGGATTATGTTTTAGCAATTCAAGATCATCTTTGGTGGGAGTTTGATATGTGTTGTATTTTATATTTGCTGTTTCTGTGACAAGAGGCAACCGTGCATGACGATTATTTAAACGTGTACTGAAAATATGGATATAATTTCTTCCTAACGGTTTAGCACCTTCTAATTGTGGAAATCCATGTCTGAAACTCTTAAAATTTCGTAATTTTGTATTCGGAATACTATTATTAATTGTTAGCAGTTGACTCGGAGTAGTTTTCTCAATAAAAGGCATTCGATGGACAAAATTATTCATTTCCGTTACGTGGTTATTATGTTTATTATGGTTTAGGAAATTATAATCACGAATTGTCTTTTGTATATTATTGTTCATTATATTTACTGTAGTAATTGTTGTATTTGTAAAGGGTTTGGGTAATAATATGTATTTTATTATTTTTGGAATTGATTTAAAGTGTGGTATTTGATTATTAGCATTACTTTTTAGTTTACTAAGTTTATCAGATATAGCACTGTAGGTATTTTCATATGTGGTATTTAAATTATTTGATATATTTATGCCTGCAGTATAACTAGTTGTTTTAAGCCCAGAGGTAGTATTATGCTGCATTAAATTATCTCTTATAAAGTGTGTCTGGTCCCAGAGAGTTTTACTAGTTGGATCTAAAATATAAATTTGTGAAATGAGAAGATTATTTGAGGTAACTTTTTGGATATATGGATGAAAATCATCTTTCTTTTGGGAACTAGTTTTAGTGATCTCAGAATATCTGTTATCTTTAGTACTATTATTAATGCTATTACCGCTATTAAACCCTAAATCAGAAGTTAACAAACTGCTTTCATCCGAAGTTCCGTAGTGTTTGGTATTGGTCGTTAAATCCATTTCATTTAAAAGTCGATTTATATTCGGGTCCGAAAATATTAAATTAATTGAGTTATTTCTAAGTTCATTATCGCTAGAAGGTACTTGTTGAACTTTTTTGTTGTTAGAAATACTTTTTGTTGTATATAATATATTATTGTCCGTTATATTAATGGGAGGTTTTTTTCTTTTTTTCTTTTTTATACGTCGCAAGTGGTGAATTGAGGTTACACTTTCAATAGTTGGATTTATTTCCGGCGTATTTTCCATTTTTTTCACAGTTTGTTCAAAGATGTTTTCAGGTATTTGATTTGAACTGAGTTCATTGGTAAAAGCTAAATTTTCATTAGGTAATTTTAAATATTGTAAATTCAAAGTAGTTGTTTCCAAATCGATTTTAGATATATCATTTTTATTTAATGTTATTGTAGTCATTGACAATTTATCAGCCATTTGGTTTGGTACCATTCCACTTAAAATTGCATTGAAATGTGTTGTATTTTTGAAAATTTTATTGGCTTTCATGTTAGTTAGAGTTGATAGAGTGGTCTTTTTATATGGTATTGTAGGCGATGATGTCTGAATTGTTGAAATTTGCAATTTTTCATTTTTATTTATCAGTTGAGATGTAGTTGTTCTGGATGTGAGATCTGACGATATTTGTTTTATAACAGTTTGCTCATTATTTGCAATTTTATACTGATTTCTACTACTGAAATTATTTGTAGGTACAGTAGTTTTACATTTGGTTTTATTTTCAGTTGGTTGTGGCGTGTAATTTGATGTTTGTGTTACAAACCCAGGTCGTAACATGACGTTAGTACGAATATTATTAAAATTTTTTCTAGTATACGGATTTTTACTAAAGTGCTCCGTAATCCAGTTAGTTTGCCGAAGAGCATTTTTTTTCGATTGCATTAGTGTAGCCATATTATCTAGAATTTGGGCAGGCTTGATATTTACTGAATTGGGTGGAATACTTATTATTATTTTTTCAATCTTGGGAGTCCCTAGTTCAGGGTTTTTATTAGGAATTTGCATTAATGATGATTTAGATTTTTTGTTTAATTTCACAGGAATTTCTGAATTCTTTAATGAAAATCTTCTAGTTGGTATTTCATTGATAAAATGCACTGGCTCTAATTTACGGTTAATGAACTTACCTTTTTGTGAAGTTTTTTTAGTATTGGAAATATTACTTCTATTTTTATGAGTTGGGTTTATTTTTGTAGTAGATTTATTGGAAGGAAACTTGAAAATTGTCATTTGTTGTTTATCAGTAGATATCTTTACAAAACTCTCATTAAAATCAGAGATGTCTTCATTTGAACTTTGAATCTTAGGTTTTGAATTAATAGTAGTTAAGAGTGATGTCGAATTACTATCATTATTTTCAGTTCGATTTTTATCGTTAATTTCTCCTTGAACAGTATTCCTATTTGGAGAAATCAGTGTAATGCGTGTAGGTGGTTTATGAATTGTACGATTAATATATTTCGTATCTTTAGACAATTGATTTGATTTCTTTTTTTCCTTTGCAGTTGATTTTATTCTACTGAACATGCCAGCAAAAGTAACAATTCTTTCTTTAGTCACGAAGACATCAATATTTGTATTTGGATATCCTACCTCTGAGATATTATTCCCACCATTTGTTGTTTTAGTGTTTGATAAAGTTGGTGATTGAAATGATATAAACCTTTCTTCAGAACCATTAAGAAACATCTTATCATTGTTTTTTAAAATAATGTTAGAAGCATTAACCACGTTACCATTAATATTACCAAAATTGCTGTCAATATTTGTTGTGTTTCTTATTAAAACGTTATTTGCAGTATTTTTTGTAATGGGCCCAAGATTATCAGGCGTGTCTTTCATTATTTGTGGAGTGTCAATAGATCCTGTTTTGCTAAAAGCATTTCTTTTTGAAGTTGATTTGAGAACCAAGTTTCTTCTATTAGAATTGGCATCTATGTTGCTCTCGTAATTGTAAGGCTTGGTGTGTATATCTTTTTCATTACTCGCGGTATACTTTACAATGGTGTTTTGAGACGTGATATTACTTGTGCTAGTTGGTTTATTTATTTCTTTGTCAGAAGTGGTCACAATGTCGTAATTATTTTCTATATACGTTAACGTATTTAAAATATCTTTTTTATCCACTGTTCCATTGTTGTCTATTGGCAACAAATCTTTTTCAATTTGATTTGTATAAGTAGATAATCTTTTACTGTCCCAACTTGGACTTGTTTGTTCTGTACTATCTAATGATAAAGATGCCATTGTTTCTCGTTCAATATCTTTAATATGCTCCTTTGAGTCCATATTTTCTGTTTCCTTCTTTATTTCTGTTGTAGTAAAGGGATTAACAGTTAAATAAGTAATGTTAATATTGATGGTTACAAACTGTTTTATATTTGGTGCACTCTTTTTTTTAGTGGTAGTTAAACTTGTCATGAAATCTTCTTTTAAAATATTTTCTTTATTTTTACTAATTAGTGTACTTTGTTCGCCGAAAAGCAACGAGTTTTTTTCAGTATTATTTATAGTAGTTTTATACTTTTTTATACTCTCATTACTATCTTCTGATTTCATTCCCCAATTATTGTTAAGATATAGTGTTGGTTTTGTCACAGACATTGTCGGTGACAAAATATCGTCATTAACCAGCCTTTGAGTATATTCGATCTCCAATTGTCCATCTAAACTATTTTTATTGTTTATAAGATCTTCGTTCTCTACAAATAAGTTTTTGGAATTTTCATTGAATTGTAAGGATGAATTATTACTATAGTAAGGTGTCGTGACCGTATTAGTGAGGTTGTCAACAACTCCATATTGAGATTCTAAATCTTTAGTGTTAGTAGGTATATTTAACTTCCTTCTAAAATCGTTCTTTAATGGATCTTCAAAGAAAAATGTTTCTGTTGGTTCGTTAAATTGCGGTAAATCAATTGAAGTCGTATTAAAATAGGGAGTTGTAGAAATAGTGCTTTCGTCTAGGCTATTCGTCGTTATTATACCATTTTTGCTAATTGCTCCGGTAGTCAAATTAACGTCATTGGTATTCTGTGTAATATGTTTTGTCTCATTTTTTCTGGACCTAAGCATATTTGTTAATAAACGTTGTAAGATAATTGTTTTATTTAAATTTTTGGGATCTATTTCTTTTTCTTTTATAAGCTTCCTAAGGACTTTTATCAACTTGTTTTTATGTTTTAGCGTATTTACAATTTTTTTTCGTGCTCGATGTTTCCTTTCACTTTCTCTTTTCTTAGTAGAGTTTACATAACCATATCTATTCTTGAGTTTTGACATCGTTTTATTTGGTTTTTGAATTCCAATATTTGTTTCATTATTACTTGTATTCTCTGCAATTTGATCTTGTATGAAGGCTGTTGAATTAGTTAATTTAGTGTCACTTAGTAGTTTTAATGTATTATTAACATTTTGATCCTTGGGTATATTTTGAATTGGAACAGTAGAATTTGTATATTTTAGATTATTGTTCTGGTCTATAAATGAATCATTTTTAACGATATCATTTGACTTTCTTTCCTCGTGGATGTTGTTTGTATCAAAACTGCTAATTTTATTTTGATTATGCAATTCATATAGAGCTTTTAATTTTTCCAGAGTAAATTCATCTGTAAGGCTATTAGGCTTAAGTAATATTTTCTTGTGTGTCCTTTTTACGGGATGTGATGAATTATTTGATACCGATGCGTTTACAGCTTGAGGTGTTAGTAGATCTGAATTCTTTATAATATTTTTATGAAGAGGCAGTACTTTTGTTGGGACTTTCTTTACGATATTTTTTAATTTACTAGGCAGTGTTGATAATGCACTTTGTGGCGGTGTAGAAAAATTACTTTGTGGCTGTTTGGTATTAGTCTTATTTAAATTGGCTTTATTTACTGGAAGTTTTTGTTTGACTACCACCATCATTTTGTTATCTTTCTTTGTTGTATTCGGGTTTCGCAGCAGAGATAGATTTTTAGCTTTTTGGTTGGTTTTATTTTTTTTTGTAACATTAGATGTGTAGCGCGTAATTTGATTTTTATTTTTTTTCACTTGTGGTACAATTTGTTTTTGATTTTTGACTGTTGTAGTTTTATGTTCTTTGAATCCTTTCTTTACTGTTATGATAGCAGTTGATGACTTGTTACTCTTTAACTGTTGTTTAGCTGGTATTTTATTAACCCTTCTTGTCAAATCATAAATTTTTTCATCATTCAATGATACATTTATTTGCTCATTTCTATTATTACCCATTGGTATTTTTATTCTTTCAGGCTTCTTATTCACACTCAATAATGAAAATTGTATACCATCTTTAGCAGTTTCTATACCAACACTTATAGTGAGTTGAAATGGATCAGGCGTATCAGATTGGAATTGTTGTGTATTATTTAATGATAAAGATTTAATTTTTTCTGTAGTGTGAACTGTTTTAATATCTAGTGGACCAAAAGTCAGAATTTCTATTGGATTATGATTTAGGGTAGTTGGTTCTATGATAGTATTATTTTGTACTAACAGAGTCACATATTTTTGAGTTTTGTTTAGGAGTGTTAAATTTGATTGAATAGGATAATTTAAAAAAGCTCTTGAACTATTTTTGTCAGTATAAATCGTATCTTCGAAAGATTTTTCAGATTTTGACTGAGTAGTATTTGACAAATTCCTTGAAGAATTTAATAAAATGTTTGTGCTAAGTAATGATTTTTCAGATGCAATTGTGATTCCATTTTCATTCTTAGGACTTTCATATTTTTGAATTGATTTAGTTTGTGGTTTCATTGTTGTAGTGCTTAAAGTAAAATTTGAAAGTATTGATACGGAACGAGTTGTCAATGGTGTTAAAGATATTTTGTTAGGTGTTAAACTTTTTGTAGTCAATAATGAATCAGGTCGGTGATATGCAGTTATAAAAGCATTGTTAAAAATACTAATTGCTTCTAATGTTGAACTGTTTTGCATATATGTCTTTACAACATTATTATTTTTATCAATTATGTTTGTCTCTGTTAAGGCAGACATTGATTTTTCTTTGGAGTCAACATCGGAGTGTGTTTTTGAAATAAACTTATTAGAATTTGTTGATATGTCATTTATTTTAGTTGAAGTAGTCACGTAAGTCAAAATATTATATATTTCTGGGGTTTGTTTGTTTCCCTTAGAATGTATATTGGCAGTTGTTTTTTGTTTAAACACGGGTGTAGATATAACATCATTTGGTGATACAAAATTTCTCAATTCCATATTTTTTTCGACTTTCATCGAAGTGGATTCATTTATAATCGTATCCTCTGTTTTAAGTGTTGCATGTGTTGATACTTCTGTCATAAATATCATAGGATTCGTGTGTAAATCTTGGATCAAAGATTTTGCTACAGAATTAGAAGAGCTTATAGTTTTGTGTGTTTTATCCAATTTATATTTAGGTGTACTTTTGAAGTCTTGTTGTGTCTTTATATAATTTGCTGGTTCTAGGGTAACTGTCACAAAATTTCCATTGGATGGTTTTTGTGTCGTGTATTTTGCAATTATTTCTGAAGCATCATTACCACTTAAATACAATTTTATCGGTTTTTCGGTTGCTGTATCCATTACCTTAGATATTGTAACTATTGGATATATTCCGTTACTTAAAACACTAGTAGATGTTAGAATTGAATTGTTTAATGCGTGCTCTATTTCATTTAAATTAACATTATTATTAAGAACTTTTTTATTTTCAATGCGTTTTTCTGTTATATTTGAATTTGTACTATCAATAGTATATAGTGTAGTACTGGTTGAATCAAAATTGTTTGTTTCAGGATTAATCAATTTTGTGGTTTCCCCGACATCATATTGACTCGAATGCTCAGTAACATTTGATATCCTGACTGCTGCGTCTTCAGTGGTTTTTACAATATTGGTTGGAATTAGAGTTTCATTCGTAATCGAGTCCTGTGTTTTGTATTCATCAATAATAAATATAGGATATTTTATGGTATCATTATCTCTTTTCATTAAATTTGATTTTGTAGATACATAAGCGTATTCTGTTGTATTAGTAAAATCATTATTATAAGTTATATCAGCATTAGAAAATATAGTGATAGCTTTAACATTAAACGTTTTTGTATCAAATTGTCTCAGTCGTATAGACTCTGTATTTATAGTACTTGTTTTGTTAAATTTTCCTGGTTCTTCTGATTTTTCTAAACCATATGTGTTTGGTGGTGTTACAGTTAAAGCTAATAAAGCTTCTTTTCTTTTATTGTCATTAACAATAAATTTAGAAACGGGGTTGATGTCATTTGTATTTTCTATATTATTTGATTTTGTAGAAATATTTGGATATTGTTTATTAATGATTAAATCATAATCATCAGTTTTATTAGGATCGGGTAAAATAGTAGTTTCACTAGCATTATTCATATATGCACTTGAGTCTACTTTTATCGATGTTTCAGAGTTTGTATGTAAAGTACTTTCATCTGGAAATGTTGTTACATCTGCTGATATTTTTGTAACATGGGTTGGGATAAAAGTCGAATATTTTGTAGATATATCAGAAAATTGCGTAATTTTCGTTAAATCATAATTATCGGTTGTACTAGGATCCGGTAATATGGTAATTTCACCGGTTTTATCTGTATCTAAGTTTGAGTCAAATATTATCAGCGTTTCAGAGTTTGCATTTGTTGTACTTGTTTTCATAAGTATTTTTGCATCTGTAGATGTTATTCTAAAATTGTTTGGGTTTGAAACTGAGTTTTTCAAACCTTTTGTTTTATTTTCATGTTTAATAACTTTGAGATCTACTATGCTATCATTATATATATTTGTTTTGTATGATTTTGTTGATAAATGAGCATTTTTTGCTGTTTGTTTATTAGATGGTAAAATATTTACTGTTTCTGCTGTTGTGTGTTCTGTATTACTATAGTAATTCAATTCATTTTGAAGTGATATAGTACTGCTAACAATTTTGTCAACATCATCATTCTTGATTTGCTGCTGTGCATGACTTAAATTAATAGTATTTAAGTTAGAAGAAGCGTTAACATTGGCATTCAAGTTGTTAATATCGGTAACTGCTTGAATTGTAGAACTTGAGATCCACTCATCAATTAATTTGGTAATTTCTGGTAGTTTTGGTATCTTAGTACTATTCAATGAGTTTTCAATAGAACTAGGTATGTAAGATGGCATTTTTATTGTAATATTTGTATTTTCCATATCTTTTTTTGCAATTTGTGCTAGTTTTGGTATTACAGTTTCATTCCACATCATTTGAGTCGTTTCATTACTAAATGAGTTTTTTATAGTACGAGATATATAATTAGATAACGTTGCATTTGTAATGTTTGTATTTCCCTCATTTTTCATTAAATCAACAGATGAATCAAGCAAAACTTCTGAAATAATTTTCGATGTTGTTGCATCTGTAAGCGGTACATGACTATTATTCGTCGCTTCATCAGTAATCATCCACAGTTGTGTGATGTCATCAAATGTTGCCGCATCAGTAAGTTTATTATCGACATTCAAACTTATATCAATGTTGTCACTCATATTGTGAGAATCTGTAACTGTTTGAACTGTAATAAAGCTTGAAATCCACTTATTACTTTGTGTTGTGAATTCTGTTAGTTTTGGTGTTATAGTCCGGTTCAACAACATTCCAAAAATTTCATTACTGACTGAGTTTTTTATAGTACTAGTAGTAGGTGGTAATAATATACTTTTAATATTTGTATTGCTTATATTTTCCGTTACCTCAAAAGGTAAACCAATCAATACGTCTGAAGTTGTATTAGGGGATGAAGTATCTGTGGTAAGATCGTAATTATCATTCACTTTATCAGTAACATTTAATAGTTGTGTCGTGATATCAAACGTTTTCAGGTCCTTAAATTCATCATCTCTATTAAAATTTCCATCAATATTATGATTTACGTTGTGATAATCTGTTACTTCTCTATTTGGAGAAGCGCTTGAGACCCTCTCATCAGCTTGTGTGGAAAATTCTGGTAGTGTTGGTGTCATTTCTGATAATTTATTGGTTAATGAAATATTTTTAGTACTAGATGTGTTAGTAGATGACATTTCATTTGTAATGTTTGGACTTTCCATATTTTTCATGAAGTCAACATATTTATCCATATTGTTATCCATATTGTAGGAATCTGTAACTGCTAGACCTGACAAAGAGCTTGAGATCCAATTATTATCTAATTGTTTGGTAATTTCTGATGTTACAGTTTTATGCCACGTTATTTGAGACATTTCATCAATAAATGAGTTATTAATAGGACTCAATGTATTAGTAGATGACATTATACTGGTAATATTTGACATTCCTATATTTATCATGAAGTCAATAGTTGTACTAGCCAAAACTTCTGCAGTTGTACCATGTCCTGTCGTATCTGTGATAGGATCGTGACTTTTATTAATCTCAACATCGGTGACATTTAATGGTTGTGCAAATGTTGTAAGTTCAGTAAATCCATCATTTTTATTTAAGTTTGCATCAACATTGTCATTTATGTTGTGAGAATCTGTGACTACACTATCTGAAGAAGAGCTTAACATCAACTCGTCGACTTGTGTGGTAAATTCTGAAAACTTTGGTTTTACAGTGTTATTCCATCTCATTTCAGATATTTTATTTCTCAGTGAGTTTGTTACAATACCATTTTGTTGTTTTTTAATTGTAACGTTTAAATTTCCCATATTTTTCATTAAATCTGAAGATGGACCAAGCAATACTTTTGAAATTATATGAGGTGTTGTCATATTTGTTATAGTATCATTATAATTATTTATTACTTCATCGGTCTTATTTAACGGTTTTGTGGCTTTATCAAATGTATTCTTGTTTGTATATTGATCATCATTATTCAAGTTTGTAGTAGGCATAAAAGTTTCCTGTATATTTTCAGTCTTAGAATCGTCTTGTGGTATAATGTTACTATCATCATTATGTACAATTGTATTTTTAAACGACGCATTGTCCGCATAATTCTTTAAGTTTAATATATTTTCGTATGAAGAAAGTTTATTTGTTATTTCCATTTCACTTGTAACGGTGGAATACATAGAATCTGCCCATTTTTCATTGTTTTTTGTTTTAGCATCGTCTTTATTGTGAATTGAATAAGGCTGAGTACTTACTACATTCGGATTTACTGTAACAGTGGTTACACTGGATAAAACGTTACTGATTATGTTATCGATTTTTGTGTTTACAATTTCATGCAAAGTTTCAGCAGTTTTATCATTAATTGAATTGTTCTGGTTCTTTAAAATCAAAGAAGATGTATATGGTTCATAGTTATGCACCGAGATTTTTTTTACATCATCGCTTTCGTTAATACCAGATGTAGTTTCATTCTTACCCATTAAGGCATCCGCTGATACATTGTTATAATATGTATCTATTGGTTCTGTGTGATTTATGTTTAATTCCATAGAAATATCAAGTAAATAATTTTCTTTTTTATAAGAAGTTGTTTTTTCGGTATCAATAGTATGAGGTAGTAGAAGCGTAGTTGCTCTGTATGAAATCAAATTTATGTCTTCCTTATTATTTTTATTTATTTCGAAATTATTGCTAACTGAAGTTGAATTTTCCAATACGTATACTTGTGTTACACGATTTTCAAATCTTGTTATATCGTTTTCAGCATTTAAGGGTGCATGCATGGTCTCAAACAATGATTCCATATTGAAATTATTTATAAAATTTTCATTTTTAGTCAAACTTTTAGTAAGGTTAGTTTCATCAATATTTTTTGGCATTAAATTAGTGAGAGACATATTGTCGTATCCGTGACTTTTTTCAGTATTTGGGAAAACATTTTCAAGTATATCATATTCCATTTCAGGTAATGGTTTAAATGAAGTAGAATTTATTGTTGTAGCAAGTGTTTCCGTATTTGTTAATATTTCTTCTTTTATTAAACTTGCAGCTGACAAGATGCGACTTTTTTCACCAATATTTTTAGTCATATAATCTGTGAAAAATATATCATTGTTGCTATAGGTTTTTTCAGTTGCACTTTCAATGGGATTATCAACAACATTTTCTTTTATCTCTAAAAGTTCTTCATAAGGGGTAGAATTATTATCTGATTTCAATGACAATAATTTATCTTCTGCAATCATTCGACTTTGGTTTGCAGTAGAGTTGTTTATATCATTTAAAATATTATTAAATTCTTTGTAAAAAGGCTTCATTTTATCTGTTTGATTGTTTTGCGATATTGTAGGCATCATAGACAACAACATTTTACCTTCAAGAGATGCAGTGGTTTCAATTCCAAGAACACCAGTAGTTTCGCTGCTTGAGCTCAAATTTAGAGCTTTATTTTTATCATTGTAAAAAGTATCATTTGGAAATGAATTCAAAAGATATTTTGACTTATACGAATCTGTAGTACCACCTGTTACTGGGGAATTATATCTACCATTTTCTTCTTTTATTACACCTGTTTCGTGATGTATTATCATATTTTCATTTGATGATACATAAGGATTATCTTTAAAATCCGATAAGCTTTCTTCTACAGCTGTTTGGTTGGGAGTTGGTTGATTAAGAAAATTAAATTGTATCTCTTTTTTATTAGTAATATTTTCAAGATCTTTATTGTATGTTATTGTAGGTTGACTTGATGTTGTAATGTTCGGTTCAAATATAGTTGATGCCTTAATTGGTCTAGTTGTATGTATTGTATCTACATGTTTTTCGGTAATGTCAGCTATTTTTTGGAGATTCAGTGTTCCCAATTCCGATTTATTAATATATACATTTTTACTCAACATTTTTGTATTCAATAAAGTTATATTTTTTAAGAATCCAATGTTATGTGGTAAAGTATCAGTAGTGTTATTATGATTATTCTCTTCAGTCTTTTCGGTAGTGTTTTTTTGATTTTTATTGAAATCACCATTTTCAGTATTTTCTGTAGTCGTAGTTATCAATATTTCTTGTTTATCAATGTCTTTTTCGTTAATATTATGTGGTATTTGTAAATGTTTATCAATACTTTTAACGATATCCTTAATATTTTTAAAATTTTTAGTTTTTGTCCAGATAGGGTTATATGTCGTAGTTCCGGTAATTTTATACGGATTTAATATTGATAAATCAGTCGATGAAGTAATAGAGTCGCTTAAACTTGTATCGTTCAAAGTTGCCATTAACTGTTCATTTATTGTCGAAGATTTGAAAATAGATTTTGCTTGATCTATTGCTTTAATATATTTATAATTTACAGTGTCAATATCTGGGTTGTATATCGTAGTTTCGGTTATTTTATACGGATATAGTATTGGTGAATCAGTCAATAAAGTACTATACTCGCTTGAACTTTTATCTTTCGAAGTTGATGTTAGGTGTTCATTTAATGTAGAAGATTTGAAAATAGATTTTGTTTGATCTGTTGTGTACTTTATTGTTTCATTATTAATAAAGGAATAAGTTGCACTTACTTTTTTTGAGATCGTTGAAATGACATCTGTGAAATTTATCAACGATTTTGGTGCTCCCATGATAGATGATGCATTATCTGTTAAATTTGGGGAAAAATCTGATTGCGTAACTAGTTTTGTCTCTGTTATATCAATGTCACTATTTGCTTCTAAGTTATTTATCACATAAACATTATCGATTCTAGATGATTTTACTGTTGAAACTGAGTGATTTCCATCAAGTGGTATTAAACTAGTTCGTGTTTCATTTTCAATCTCGTTTTGATTTAGGTTAAGTTTTATCTGAGGTAAGCTTGATTTTGTGACCACAGGTTTTAATAAATCTTGAACAAATTTTTCCTCTTTTAAGAACTCTGTTTTATTAGATTTAGTCGGTTTCAGGTTCAAATTTGAAGCTTGTTTTGATACCAAATCATTTAACAATATAATGGCTTGTGAAACGTGCCTAAGATTCAGAGAACTTTTTGATTGCGTTTCTAAGTTAGGGATACTATGCCCTTTATGATCGAGATGATCAGTAGTAACGTTATTTATTTGGATTGTTGACTCGTCTGTAAAGCTGTAATTGTTTCTGTTTAGTTCACTACTGGTTTTTGGGACATTATCTGCATTATTTAAGGTGTGCATATTTTTCTTTTTTACTAACTTTTCTATTTTCGATATTGTGTTTTTATATTTGTTCCGAAAATCTTTAAAGTCATCATCTTCTTCTGTAGATTCAAGATTTTGTAAGGCGTTTTTATTACAGAGTTCTATCGTTGTACCTTTTTCACAACAAATGTTAATGTAATCAGTATGATTGCTTTTAGTACTTACTTCAATAAATATTTTTAAAGTGTCTCGTCGACGGATAAATCTGGACACTTTAGTGAAGTTTTTCTTTTCACTTATTACTAAGTAAGCGTAAAGTGATTGTAAATGACAATCTGAAAAAGTTTCTCCTTTAGGATTTTCCTTGCTTTCTTTCTGTTTCCGATCGTATTTTGTATCAATAATATCTATTTCTATTGTATTATTAGCATGAAGTATGTCATGAATATCTTCCTCAGCTACATTGTATCTTCTTAAAGAGTCTTTTCTTTTAGGGAATAATGTTAATATGATAATGATGCTATTTTTTAAAGATTTTTTGGCCGGCACTTTTGATGTTGGCCTAAACAAATTATACCTCTTAATTTTATATTTATGATGACGTCTTGTTAGAACTAAAGCTTTATATAAAACTTGGTCTAGTTTAGATCTCAGAGTTTTCACAGCGCTAGAATCAGCACTGTAATGGTAACTTTTCTCTTCTTTACCACAGTTAGAATTATTGGAAACTTCACTTGATTTGTTTCGTTTTGTTAGTTCTTGTCTTAAATTGAAACACGTATTATTGTAAATCTTTTTGTACAGATTGAGTACTTGAACACTGCTGTCGTGGTCATCATTGGGATCGATAATATTGGTGTTATTGTCATAATTTCCTTCTTTTTCTCTGAGAGTTTCATGCATGCAATGACACAGGCTATTCAATAGTTTAAGGGTAACATCGAGCAAATGTTCATCACTAGTGGCCGCGTCTATGGAGTGTAAGATCCTCAGTAACAAAGGGCTATCACTGGTCGCTAGAGAGTTGTTTAGTTGCACTAATCCTTGAGTTTGAAGCACTAGAGTCACGAGACACAGAAAAACAGTTCTGATGTTCATTTTATGTAGATAGTTGCACCAACGTCATATTGGTTGTGACGATCGAGGCCAAGTAAGGGAACAATTATGTTCACGTAACAATGTTTAGGTTAGTGGAGGAAAACGAAGCGATAAGAGTTAATGTTATGTTTTGTTCGCCGCGGCGGCTGATGCGTTGTGCTGGAAAATGAGCCTCCTTGCTCATTACAATCTTGTATTAATTAGCTATTCACTCATTGTATGGGATTATAACTGACTCAGTAACAAGTTTATAATTACTTATTGTTGTATTATTAGTGTTGGCTCGTGACATTTCTTCCATAATGTTATTATGTTATTAAAATTTATATGTAGGTATAAGTCTAAAAGGCACCAGAAAAGTTTAAAAGTAACTCAATTAAAAAAGAAGTTTTTACTTTAAATATTAATTGGTAAGTAATTATATTTTAGCCGTTTGGGGTCGAAACTTTAGGTACCTACATGGGGTCCGAATGGTCTTTGTTTAAAAAAACTTATTGACGCTTCACGTGACCAGAGGACTGTGTGACGTGTTTATCGCTCAGAGAATTAGCATTGAGATTCAACGTGGCAATGCTGCCAGCCTTTTGGGTACGTTTCCGGTTGACAGTGATGCTGACGAATATTACAATACCTAAACATCTTTTTTGGGGGATTTTATTAGTTAATTATAATATTTTATTGTCGGTTTTTTTTTGTTTCTATTTAGGTACGATTCAGACCAACCGGCTCGCATCGGCCCGCGCCGGGCGGCATTTTACAATGCATTAAAGAACATTGAAATGTATCAACAGTAATTACAGTTCATATTTGCATGCAACTTACGGTCGGAGCCGGTCGGCCGTCGCGACGCGTCGCGGGATGCCGACGGAGGTAACTATGCGTAAGTTGCATGTAAAATGCCGCCCGGCGCGGGCCGATGCGAGCCGGTTGGTCTGAATCGTACCTTAATTGTGTATAATTAATATAATAGCTATGTAATTTATGTAATATAATATTAAACAAATATAAAGCAAAAAAAATTTTATGTAAATATTATGTTGCTACTTTCATTACGATATTTCCCACCTACCATGGTGGAATATGTTACCTGAGTAGCAATAGTACATTATGATATAAGTGCGGTAAGTTGATAATTACAGCCGAGGCGATATTACAGCCGGCTGTAATTATCAAACCGCACGAATGTCATACGACGTTTTATAAAATATTTGCGAGGAAATAAATAAAATTCGGACTTTCTTAGAAAAAAACAAATACAGCGAAAAGAAAAAGCGCACGGAATAATTTTTACTTGTCACAAATTATCGATGCGCGCGCAACAGCGCTTCTTTTAAGGCAAAAATAAAAAACAGCCAGTATTACTAATAAAGTAAATTGAAAATTGAAAAAATTGAAATTGAAAATGTTGACCACTTTTCTGACATAAAAACTCTTTGCTAAGATTTAAAAAAGTATGTACCGTTCGTTTTAAACGGAGCCCCTTGATTATTAGTATGTGAGCATGAGAAGCCGTGCACTTTACTTTACATTACCGCACTAGTGCGTAATGAGATACATTACAACACTGAAATTGGTGAAATAAGAGACCCTTTACGAGCAAATATGTTATAAATGTCATTATGAAAATTAGCAAGTTTACAGGTCATGGATAAATTCAATCTGAGGAACATCCGCAGAAAGAGCACTGGCCACAGCATGAAGGGTCGCGAATTCTTCTTCATATTCACAAGTCCCATTGTGTGTTTGAATTTTTCCATTACTTATAATATAGCATTTATATAAAAGAGAGGTATTCGATAATATCAATAAAATACTTGGGGGTAATCCGAGGGTGTGTAGTGTGGGCTTGTGAACAGTAAATGATATTGAGCTCACCCAATTGTCAATCTCCTTCTGTCTATCGAGCAGCATCTCCTGCAGCCTCGGGCCCAGCTCCTCCATGAAGCCTCGCGCGAGTCCTCGGGAGTGCTCTAGCGCCTGCTGGCTCACCACCACTGACGCGAACTCGAGGTACGTCTCCATCGTCGTCTCTAGCTCCGGGACTGGCAGCTTTGGGAGCTGCACATTCTATCAGGAGCAAAAATACATTTTATTTATTACCTTAATATAAATAATGTCTGGGTCAGATCTCAACATAGCATCACACCTTTTTCCCCGAAGGGGTAGGCAGAGGTGTTTCACACTCACATTTCACCAGCTATGTTTCGTCCCATGAAATAGGGGGCGAGCCTATTGTCATCAACCGGGAACATTTTGTTTACCAAACTCCGGGAAAATCTTAATACTGGAATTTCATGATAGAAGAGTCAGATCTCCCTGTTTTTAATTACATGCGCGAACATTAGTAATGGTTATATAATATCATATGTACAATATTATTAATGTAACTGTTTTGTTTGTTTCCAATAAATAAATAAACTTCATAATAAACACACCTTTATTAAATACTGACTTATTTTAAGCCATAGTTTTAGTGTTCCATACCTTAAAACGAACCCTTATAGGATCACTTCGTTCTCCGTCTTTCTGTCTGTCCATCAGTCAAATACTTGGATAAGCAATGCTTTGGTGTAAAAAAAACCGGTCAATTGCGAAGTAAGAAGTAATTTGTAGTTACGTCAAAAGTAAATAATAGTAAGTTCATTCTGTGGCACTCTCCGTGCACGAGTCTGACTCGCTCTTGACCGGTGAGAATTTTTCAAATGAGACCAGTATTTGTCGAGATTATCGCGTTCAACCAAACATACAAACTCCTCAGCTTTATAATATTATAATACTGGATGAATGTCACTCCATCACGTCAGAACGGCTGGAAGGTAGGTACTGTATGATATTTTGCACACATCTAGATTATTGTCTGGAATATCAGTTAAGCTAGTCATTACCGACATAATATCATGAAGCTAGTATATTATTTATTGTGTATCTCTAACATTAATTTACCTGAAAGTCTTCGTCTTCGGAGCCGTAGACCTGGGTGCTCAGCCATCGTTTCGGCAGCGATAGCAGAGACTCGCCCCATGCTGGAACAATTAAAAATATATCTTATTTAACTGTGCTAGAAGTCTATATTACAAAACTAGCTTTAAGTGTCATAAAAAGTGGAAATAAACCAATAGATTGTATTACCTATTGTGTCTATATTAGTTATTAAAATTTAAAGGACAGCTGTTTCTTTTCCCAATTTTAATTTTACGACTGCATTGATGCTGCAACGCGTTTTGGCAACTCTCTGCCGTCCATCGCAGTAATAACGTGTTTCAGAGATTCTTTCGCTGCATTTACACATCGTCGAGCTCTGTTGGAAGTAGCTTGTGTACTATGCCCCTTATATAAGTTGTATGCTATAGGTACAATTTTTTCACTATCTCTCCAGAAACACAAAAATTATTGAGCCATTATCTCAATAATTTTATTATTATTTCCTCACAAATGTCACAAAGCCGCGATTGTTCACCACGAAACACTGAGTCACTCGCGAGAGTATAGTTACAGTAGAATTAATTTTAAAAAAAGGGTGTACGGTCCGTACAACCTAGGATAGAAGCTCAATAAAACTAAAAGATAAATTTATGAACTATATTGATATTTGAAAGATAACTTGCTTAGATAGATAAATGATAGAATGCTAGATGAGAACGCGACACGACCGTTGTAATATGGTTATTGCGAACTAATTAATACAATAAATAAAAGTGATGAATGAAGTGAACTGCTGACATGATACAATTTGATGAATGTACGAGTATCGTATGACGAGGATCGTACAATGATTGCAGTCTTAAAATACCAAACAAAATTTAATAGCATTCTCAGTTTGAGCGCTAGCAGTCTCTCTAGTAAAGGTTAACAGGGCTGATAGGCAATATCCTGCTATCGATGTGAAAGGTAAGTGTGAACGTGCGAGGGGATGTCGATTTGCTTTACTTGGAGTGAGGCAGTAGGGATGAAAAGCGGATCTTTATCCAACAGGGGAAATTTCTGAACTCAAGTTGACACTGAGAAATGTGGAAAATTTCTAGATATTCGTTTTGGCCGATCACAGAGAGCCTACTATGAACCTCGAAATCGACTTCGACGGAATCAAACAATTCAACCACTGCTTACCATCCGAGGGAACATAGTCTTTAGATTTTTACTCTAATACTAGCTGTTTCACGCGGTTTCGCACCCGTAGATCTTTGTTTGGTCACTACTCAGTTCGTATTGATGCTAGAGTGAGCGTAATGTTATATATAAATTATATAGCCTATAACCTTCCTCAATAAATTGGCTATCCAACACAAAAATAATTATTCAATTCGGACCAGTAGTTCCTAAGATTAGCGTATTCAACTAAACAAACTAAAAAACTCTTCAGCTTATATTACAAAATATAGATTTTTAATAAAAGTTCAAAACAATTTATATACTACGAATATAAAGAAACATAAATTATGTTAGATTTATTCTTTGCCGAGATGAGTTCATAAATTACATGGTAGGTATGTAATTAATTAGAGGGTCAATTTGTGAGCGCGAGTGACAGATCGTATCGTCAGCGGTCCCCCGGCCCGGTCAGCGGCCGCAACACCAGAGACATCTATTTTAACTTCACTCTAGGGCTGACATTATCTTAAACATTTTTTTATATACTATGACATTATATTTTATTTTTATACGGCCCACCTGCCGGTAAGCAATTACTCTATGACGCCTGCAAGGTCTGAAGCCGAACTTTCAAGCCCTGGACACTATTACTAACCAGCAGGAAAACAAAATACTGGCTGCGGTCTTTTGTAAAGTAAAGGTATTTTCATAGACAAGCAGCTCAGTTTGAGCGGGGGCAGCTTGCTGTGCCACTCGACAAGTTAAACATACAGAGACACATGTTTTCGGTTCAGTTTTGATAACATATCTCTGAGTTTTGAGCATTATTATCCAGTCCATGCGTTTAATCTTATAAGCAAAGAAAAATGCATCATAATATGTATGAAATTCAAATTCACTTGGATGTCGACTGATCAAATTTGAATACATAAATTACAATTTCACGTGCACAGGTAATATGGTTTGTGTGGCAGCCCTGAACGTTTTGCGAATGTTCCGAGCGATATCGATCGCTTACAAATAGGGGACGACGCACGTATATTTTACTTAGTGGACGTCCATGAGGTATATATTATGTATATACTAAGTGTAAAGAGCACCTTATTTTTAAGGAAATCAACAGACAGTTACAGTTTTAATAGCTCAGCATAGTGGCTCGTCTACGTCTGATTTTTTTTTTTTCATAAATATATAGTATACGTATACTAGGTATTCACCCAGAAAAAGAACAAATAATATAATAATAATAATATTCTACCACATTCACACAGCGCCATCTAGTCCCAAAGTAAGCAATTATATTTGCTTGTGTTATGGGTACTAAACAACTGATATACTACTTAAATACATTTTTTTTTGTAAATACATACATATTATAGATAAATTACACCCAGACACAGAACAAACCTTTATGCTCATCACACAAAGATTTGTCCTGGGTGGGGATCGAACCCACGACCTCCGGTTTAGCAGTCAGGGTCACTAACCACTAGACCAACAGGCCAGTAAATAATTGTGCTCATCACACAAAGATTTGTCCTGGGTGGGAATCGAACTCGCAACCTCTGTCTTAGTAGTTAGTGTCACTAACTACTGAACCACGCAGGCTTCAATTTATTTGTCTATTCTTTATTTATTTGTTTGATGCCAAGAGGAGCCCAGATTGCAGTGACCGCTGACTAGATACCATAGTGCCATGCTGGCGTGAGTGTTGGTAGGACGTCATTACATAATCTACATTCGGATTCGCAACTGAATGAACATATTAATATGACATTAAATCGAGTTATCTAATGTTATAATTATGACTACGGACGAGAATTGTCCTCGCTGTCCTGACCGACCATTTAGGTATTAAAAAGCTTATATATATTTCTTGAATAATATTTTATTGTTGTATATTTACTATCATTAACCAGCCAGAAAGCGATCTAAACGTTATGATATATTATTGTTTCTAATAAAAAAAAATTAAACCATGAAGTTCACCACAAAATTAAAAGAAACATTGTTTCTTTTTTTTAATTTCCTGAACTGTCAGACACTAGCGGCTCACCTGATGGTAAGTGGTTACCGCCGCTCATGGACATTGGCATTGTTAGTGGCACAGGCAAGCCGCTGCCTACCTTGAGAGGATAGCTCTTACATTGATGACTTAAATTCTGGTTTAAGAGTTAAAATTTCATATTTGGGTCATCACTCTTGGGTGTCCAGAGCTCATTGAGGAGGAAAAGGGCTCGTAGTATTGACAACGCAGTCGTGATGTTCCTGGTGTTACAAGCGTCCAAAGGCTACGGTAACCGCTTACCATCACGCAGATCGTACGTCTGTTTACCACCGTCGAGATAAAAAAGTGAATTTTGTGTTAAAAAAATCCCCATTACGAAGAAAATCCTTAAAATATAGCTTCAGATTTGTATTTTTATGCAGAAAATAAACATGAGAACTCGGCTGCAGGGGTATTACAATTAATATTCGTTAGCAGGTGTCCCTTCTCACGGGGCTCTGCTTCTTGTTACCGACACACGGGCGCGGCGGTGCACGGTGTGCGGCGACCTGCTGGGTCGATACTCAACGTGCTTTTACGTTTGTAACTTACACGGATTTTATTTTCATCTTGCTTATTTTGAACGGGCTTCAGACTATAAGTAATATGTAGGTACGACTAGGTGAAGCGAAAGTATAATGACAATAAAGTCATAAGTTTTAGAGCTCTTTGCCTCTAAAGTAGAAACGGAACCGCTGTGTTTGTCTATGTGCCTGTCTATTTGTCTGTTAAGAATATTTCTATTTCAAATACTTAGGTCTGCAATCCCTTAGAGGAGTAAAAAAATCAGAGTTCTAAGTAAACGCAATCAAAAGATACAACCGTATAAGCTCCAATTTTGTCGCATATTTTGAAGATCAAAATTGTCAAAACCTAGAGTACTGACCGTTGAATCATGAAATTGGACAAGAAACAATATCAAGTTATAAATAAATTAGTCGCCGTTTATCTGCCACTCGCTTTAATAAAAATTCAAAGAAACAAAAAGCCACATGCTTGTATATCTATAGATAGTAAGTAAGTTAACAGGCTGAGATAAGGGTCTCTTGGCCTACTTTTGAGGGACCGTTTTGATGCCAAGTTTACTCACAGACGGCGCTTCGTTGCACTTTTGTGTCACAATCAAATGTATTTAAAACTACGAGGGTGCTCAGTGTAGCTACACTTTTGTATTTGCTATAGATATGTAATATAGAATGTGAAATGCAAATGATGCTGAAGAAATGGAGCCCTATACTTTATCATTATACTCTAACTTGAGGGATAAATATTTTATTCATAAAGGAACTCTGCTTTTATCGCCTGGCGTGAATGTGTACTATTATATATACAAGAGTTCCTAGGTTCGATCCATATCGGGTTGTTTTAGTTTTTCTGGAGATGTGCTCAGTTGATGACAATAGGTTCGCCGCCTATTATATGGGTCCAAACATAGCTGGTTAAATGTGCGTGCGATACACTCTTCTGCCTACCCCTTCGAGGAAAAAGGCATCATCATCATCAGCCGGTACTGTGTCACTGTGGACATAGGACTCTCCAATTACACGCCACTAAGTACGATATGTGGCTATTCTTATCCAGTGCTTGCCAGCCACTAGTTTGGCTCGTGTGGTTCAGACTAGATGGAATGATGGATGGATGGATCGTCGTCGAAGATCGTCACTCCATCTAGTCTGCACAACGTAATGCAAAATAAAACACTTTATTGAGTTCACTGTTACAAATCTTAAGTTAATCTTAATCTTAAGTTAAAATTAAATCGTAAAATAAAGAAACAAAATTATAATATACAACTATCCCGATGGCATCCACATAAAATAGGAAGACCTTTATAACCATATCAAAATAAGTAAGTATACGAAGTTAACCTTTCTTTTCCATTAGACTAACAACAGACTGGCTATCTAAAAAAAAACATTTAAAAATAAATCTGATAAACCCTTAACGTAACAAAGTTAAAGTCCATTTTCAGTCACTTGCCACAGAGGTGAGAGGTGGTATTATAATAAAATTGTCTGTCCGGCGCTCGCAACTTAATTATGTCTCATGTGATGCATTCTGTCGGCCCTGTGGGTTAGAGCGAGGTGACGTTGTGAGCGGGTACTGAGTAAAATTGCGTTTATATTTGGCATTCAGCGTTTTTATTTGAGTTTATTTCTAAAAATAGTGGCCTTTGTTTCTTGTCTGTTCTTCTCATAGAATATACCCTATTTTCATAGATTACCTGTTAAATTGTTAAAATACGGCAGCAACTCCGAACACAGCCATATTACCTTTGTTCACGTACTTACCCATGTACTTACTAGGAAAACGGAACAACGATTGACAATTTCAATGTCCTGTTGATTAATTTTGACTAGCCGACATATACTACCTACTTACATAAAATGTATTACATATACTGCAAAATAAAGAGCTGAAACCTAAACACGAAACAATAAAGAAAACCCGAACTAATTAAACCCAACATCAAACAAGTTTTTAATTAAAAACTCAGTCCAATTTGTTTGTAGGAGAACAAGAAAATTAGCTAGATTATAAAGCTTAATTAAATTAATCTTTACATTTTCCTTTAACCTTTTGATATCCTCCCCTAAATTATAATTTTTATAACATTAGTATACTATTTATGTGAAAGTAAAACCACTTAACAATCTAAAAAGTAGTTCAAAAATCTATGCATATTAAAAAGTATGGTACTTTGTGTTCGTTTGTAAAGTCCCCAACAACAATACTTGTTCGCTAGTGGGAAAGCGATTTTAAAAAAAAGCTTTTGCCTCGGTAGCGCAGTGAGACTACCTATTGCGCAAGAGGACCTCTGTTTGATTCGCAGTTCGGGTAAACACGATATTGTATTTTTCTATTCCAGAAATTCTCAGTACCTATTATTGCCCTGGAGTGTAGAAAGATATCGAAATGTAGGTATACAGCATCCCTATCTATTGGTTATATCCCTTGGGTAACAAATGGCCCAATGCTGTTCGTATTTATGTATGTTGAAGATCACTTTTGACTAGTGTGGCAACACACAAAGATTTAATTATATTAAAATAATATAATTAAATCTTCTTTCACCGCTCTCGCTGTCCGCCAACACTTAGAGCTTATGCACGGGCTGTAAGTCGGTTGCCATGGCGACGGCAGGTGCGATCGATCGCAGGTGCGACTCCCAGCGCCACACCTATAACAGTCATACTCCTACATGTGTGCGTTCGCATGTTATATGTATGTGTGTGTGTGTGAGAGAGAAATTTCGTGGAGATGTTGTGTATTGTGAGCTTTAAGCAGATTTATAATACGTGTTTAGGTTTTGTTTAGTAGAGAATTGGGTAAGTGGGTCGTTATCGTATTGTATATGGTTTAAATTAAGCTTGGATTAAAATTTAGTTAGAATGTGAAATTTTGACAATGTTCAATTTTAAATAAAATTATTTATGTTTATAATAATATTCTACCAGAGAAAAAAGAATATTAGACTACAAGTGATACCGATACTTGATATGCGCAGTGTTACTGAAGCTCAGAGACGTTCAAGAATGAAATTGCCACAAACTGTCACCATCTATGGACTACTTGCACTAGTCTAGATTTTATCATCAAAAAGCTTTGATAGTCATAATTTAGATTTAATAACTAAACTGAGTTTTTCTAGGTTACGAATATTATATAATAATATAACAATAATAATATTCTACCACATTCACACAACGCCATCTAGTCCCAAAGTAAGCAAGTATATTTGCTTGTGTTATGGGTACTAAACAACGGATATACTACTTAAATTCTTTTTTTTATAAATACATACATATTATAGATAAATTACACCCAGACACAGAACAAAGTACCTTTATGCTCATGACACAAAGATTTGTCCTGGGTGGGGATCGAACCCACGACCTCCGGCTTAGCAGTCAGGGTCACTAACCACTAGACCAACAGGCCAGTCAGCCATATGCATATCTAACTGAAAATATTCTGTTCACAATAGCTTTTGTGTTGAAAATATTTGTGTTTTTATTAAAACTCGAGCTAAATTGGATGTCGTATGTACAAATATACGTACGTTGAAGCTAACGAGGTCGCTAGTTCTATAACGAACTTTATACGTACTTTGTACATTCTAACTATGTTTGTGTACGGATTTAAATATATTTTTATTTCAAATATAATTATTATGTGTCCCGTCCACAATAACAATTTCATATACATCAGGATATTACGGCCTCTATACCTACTACGGCCGCTATACCAACAATCGTATATCAATATACTAGAAGTCGTCTCAGCTCTATTGACCTTATATTATTATTATAGCGTGATGTTTTATAGCCTATCATCATCATCATTTCAACCCATAAACGTCCCACTGCTGGGCACGGATCTTCTCCAAATATTTTGGAGGGAATTTACCCTACTGTACCACGCTGGCCAGACGGGTTGGTATAGAATTTGTTTCGAATTTTCCTTTTCTGGCAATGCTTTTGTCTTTTTATGCCTTAAACTTTAAGGTTTCTCCCTTAGTCGCCTTTTACGACACCCACGGGTTGAGATGGGGTAGTGACATTATGTATTCTTAATCCGTCACTACACGGACTATATTTATAGCCTATAACCTATCTTAATATGGGCTATCCAACACTAAAAGATTTTTCCAAATCGGATCAGTAGTCGTTTAATAACACAGTGAATTATTTATTGACCCATTTTAATATGTGCTTAGTTTTAAGATACATTGTACAATTGTTTATTTTTCATATAAAGTATAGAAACATGTTCAATTATAATATTAGGACAAAATTGCTATAATGTAAACCTAATTTTACTCCATTACTAATACAGCAACTTCCCCCTAGTGTTGGGTTATGAGTGTTGTTCGATTGCGTTCTTCTGAAAAGGTACTTTTTTTTCCCTAACTCTCTTGATAAATAATGTATAGCAACACATACACAAAAGAAATAATCGCCTTACGTCAGTTTCAGACTCAAAAGTAATTTAAAGAACATTCCGGTTTTTGCTAAGCAAAGCTTTACATCTTCCAAAGTAACGACCTTTTATTATTCTAAGGTCACAAGCCAAAGGAAAAACGTAATGGAAAATATATTTCCTCGCTCTTTCGTAGCAAATTGTGTACGTCACGCAATCAGCTACAATGCTACGTAGATGACGTAGCACTTTGCTACGACGAGCTACGAACGCTTGAATAAGGGTTAATGAGGATAAAATATTGTAGCTGTTTTGTTTTATAATGTGATTATAAGTGCGATGATGTTCAGGCGATAATGAGTTTTATTGTGTGGGTGTTAAGATATTAGTACTGTGAGTTGGAAATTAGGGCCGGTAAATTGTATAACGACCGTATAATGGTTCTAATTCCATTATTATTAAATTACATATAATTAAGCATTTATAATGGTAATATTTTTTTATTTTATAGATTGACTGTGTTGAAAGATGGTTAACCTTGCAATTAAACATTCAATCGATATTTGTTGTAAAGTAACTCTTTATACCAACAAAAGAAGAAAAAAATCTTTAGTAGTAAAATTGATAGTACCTATAACAGTTGTAAATTCTGTTTTCTATAAGAAAAGTTACAAAGCCTTCTTAAAGCCGGAGTTTGTCGTAATCCCCGCCCAATCCCTTGTGTTATCTCCTCTGTGTGACTTACAGCTATAGTTAAAGATACGAGAAACTATTTGAAATCGATATTGACGTTAAGATTTTTGTGTAACACAAGTAAACGCAAGAAAAGGTAAAGTCCTTCTACTGTGAGCAAAGCACCGAAGTCAACAGTACAACAATATTTACACACACGCCTTCGACACTATCGATCTTTATGAAATTTTACATAGAGGTAGTATAAAACCTAGAAAAGAATACAGGGGGCTTACTATGAATCTCGACAATCGAATATTTCGATTAAATGTCGCTGTCAAATGTTTCAAATTAATTTCAAATTCAAATAGATTTCCTTACATTTGACAGCGACATTAAAACCGAAAAATCGAATGTCGAAATTCATAGTAAGCCCCAGTTTTCTTTTTGGCTTAGCTTAGCTTAAAACGACGGCAGCACTAGCAAACAAGCTCTGTGTCGCGGGGACTTACAAATATACAATTTACGGACACAAATTACAGCCATGTCTTGTTTGGGAATCGAAACAACAACAGAACTGACTACTACGTCACGCTGACAGTCAATTAATTTTAACAATCCATGCGAGAGAAACCGTCATCACAATTAAAACTCGAATCAACATTAAACTCTATAGTTAAATTAAAAGATCGGGTTCGCATAGACCACTTTTATTTGAGAATATAATAGTCAGGTGCGTTTCCCTTGTTAAATGTTCACGGTTGTCTGGTTCTCCCGTCTCTCCTCGTCCCTCTTCACCCCCTGCGCTTCGCGTGCCCCTGTATCCAATTATCCCCGGTTTTTTGTTAAAATACACTTCTGGACACATCTATTGGCCCACCTAAGAGTTTAGGTTTTGATGGCCCCTACCGAAATATGATTGCTAGATTGAACAAAAACTGTTGACGCAGTTTTAAACCTGATACATTTTACCATCTTTTTCGATCGTATTGTTTTAAATTTGAATTCAGAATACCATACGACATGGAGCTACGCCTAACAAGTCGGATATGCGCCTTGTTAAAGGCAATTGATTTTTGAATAAAAAACATGTTTTATCAAATAAAGGTTTAATTTAATAACGCGTGTTGCCTCCATGGGCATCTACCACAGCTCTCATACGATTAGGCATAGAGTTTATCAACCGCTCTATGAAATTTTGAGGGATCATCTCCCATTCCTCTTCTATGGCAGTTTTCAACTCCTGCATCGTCTGGGCAACTGGCTGACGAGCCCTAACACGTCTTTTTAGCTCGTTCCACATGTGCTCAATGGGGTTCATGTCTGGGCTTCTGGCTGGCCAGTCCATAACTGTGATGTTCACATCCCGAAGATATTCCCTGACGATGCCGGCCGCATGGGCTCTTGCATTATCATGCATAAAAAGGAAATTTGGGCCCACATAGTCCGCGTATGGTATCACGTGAGGTTCTAAGCACTCACGAATGTACCTTTCAGCATTTAATGTTGGCAGCCGTGGTCCTGTAACAACCTCAAGTTGAGTTTTGCCGCTCGCGGATATACCGCCCCAGACAGTCCAAGAGCCACCGCCATAAGCAACCCTCTCTTCAAAGCAGCATTGTGCGAAACGCTCTCCCTTACTTCGGTAGACCTTCTTCCTTCCATCATTGCCATGTAACACAATTTTAGACTCATCAGAAAAGAGTACACGGCTCCAATCTTGCTGTGTCCAATTTAAATGACTGCGTGCGAAATGAAGGCGCGCTGTTCGGTGGGCTCGCGTTAGTTTGGGCCCATTAGCTGGCTTGTGTGGTACCATATCGCGTTCTTTTAACCTTCTCCGAACAGTTCGAGAGCTCACAGATACTCCGTGGAAGTTGCGAAGTTGGTTTTGTATCTCAATGGAGGTAAGGTGACGATTTCTCAAGCTGGTCGTCACGATGAATCGATCCTGCCTTTCAGTTGTGACCCGAGATCGTGGCCTTTCTTGGCGACGAACAAAGCCGAAAGTCTCTAGGTACCTCCGATAAACATTTCGGACCGCAGATCGACTTAAATTAAGTTGAGCACTCACGTTTCTTTGGCTGTGTCCGGCCTGAATAAGTGCCACAGCTTGGGCGGCGACTTCAGGTGAAGTATCCATAGATTATTGATAGAACCTCACCTTAATGTTAAGAATAAGTAATGTTTGTTGCAAAACCAAAAATATCAATCACTTTTTCAAGAATTAAATCCAAGTAAACCAATAAAACCAAGTTTTCTTAGTATTCGATTGTTTGATATCAACAAACAGGCTCCAAATTGTCTTTTGTTTCTTTAAATTCTGTGTTCGAAATTCAAAAAAAGACTATTGAATGAAATTGTGAATGTGCCAGGTTCAAAACTGCATAAAAACTTTTTGCTCGACCTAATATAAAATTTTAGCTAGGACCAAACGAAACTGAAAATACAAGGTGGGCCAATAGATGTGTCCAGAAGTGTAATAACCCTAGCACGTAAGGATTTATTGATACGTAACATATCGATTTGAAGTTTATTCAAATGTGGTATTTATTGACATGCAGTTATGGTTGATAATTAGTCAATAGTCAACAGTCAAATCGTTTATTTCATTTAGGTCACATACTATTTATGAACGTCATACAAAATCAAATAAGTTTCCCAAGGCCAGTTCTCTGACCAGGTTGAGTCTTGTGAAGAGCTGGCAAGAAACTCAGACCTTTCTTTTTAATCACCAAAAAGTTACTATTTCAATTGAATGAGCCTTACAGCGTCTGACCGTACGATCCTTTTTGTACAAATGTACTATGGGCTATATACTAAGCTTTAAATACAGTACCGATGTTTCAGACTAAAATTTCATAAGAATACACAGACTAGGTACATTTGTAGCCAATTTGATCCCGAAGGTCACCAAAAACCGATCTGTAATTTCATGAGAAAAAGTTGTAAGAAAAACCACATACCCTAAGTGTCTATTCCAGTAGTTCCATAGACTCAGTCTCTCGATGGAACAGGTTCCCATGGGACAACATGAGACTGCAATGCCCAGATCTTGCCCAGAATCGGTTTATTATTATTTTTTATTATTACAGTCATGGATTTTTAAAGTAATGCACATGAACTACTACACCTACATATACATATAACCCTAAGTGTCTGCATGCTAGAATGGGAGTAATTTGTGTAAATATAAACACACATACACACTACATAAATTGTATATTACATCTAGAAAGTTATTTCTAGTCAAGGAAACAGCATTAAGAAAGCATAAAAAAATTATAAAATTGAATTTTTATCTGTTGTATTAAATAAGGTTATCTTCTATCCAGTGTATTTTCAAATTATGCATACGATTGGAAAATAGCGCTAAAAAGATCCCCATTCATTCACGAACTAAGTTGTATAGCTTGGTATACATGCCCGTTCCCCGGCTCCACTTGACTTAACGAACTGTACAGTGTACACGCAAGAGGAGAGTCATCGATTCTGTTTGTTCCTCACGAGTGTTTTTACAGCTTTATACTGAGAACCCTCTTGATTGAGGGGTGAAGGTTTATATTAAAATACTGTTGGCTTGATGAAAAAGAATACGAGTATAATATGTATATAATAAAGTTGTTAGGTGATATTAGTAATTGACTCATCATCATCATCAGCAACCCATTAATATCCCACTGCTGGGCTCGGGTCTCCTCTCCTCTATCTAGAGAGCTGAGAGGGTTTAGGCCATAATCCACACACGCTGGTCTAGTGCGGGTTGGTGGATCAGACATACCCATAGAATTTCTTCTAGAGTATGTGGGTTTCCTTACGATGTTTTCCTTCACCGTTAGCAGATGGTAAGTCACATGACTAGTACATATAAATTCCACAAAGTGGAATCCACATTGGTACTGCCGGTCGGGATCGAACTCGGACCGCGTGTTTTGGATGCCGGTACCTTATCCATTCAGCCACCATCGCTTTTAATAAATTGACTGCTTGTAATTGACTGCTACAGAAGAACTAGGAGGCTTACTCTGAATTTCGACATTCCAATGTTCGGTTTTGATATTACTGTCAAATGTTTGAAAGTGACAGCGAGCATAATATCTAAATTATATCTAAATCGTATCTTTTGGGTTTATCTGCTATATAAGGTTTTTGCTACATATCACTAATTCGTAATCAAATCATTGTCATGCAAGAAATATTGGTATAAGTATCAGTATTTTATTTATTTACACAAGCTATGGAGCAAGTCAACAGTTAAGTGCGTCTCTAGGCTTATTTTAGTAAGCCGAGATTCACTAGGTCAAATAAATTAATATCTTCCGTAGAAATCATATATTTATAATCATTTTTTATTAACATACGCTAAATATCACATAGGTACCGTCAAAAATATAGCACATACCGTTTAGAAATCCCATTGCAGAAGAAATGAACGTAAAGCACAAACACAATAAGTACGTTTAATGAATAAATTGATACTATTAATGAGGGTAACGCAACGTCGTTACTCTAAGTGCTAATAAGTAAATGTATGCGATTAAATACCGGAATTTGTTTTGTAACTCGAAAATGGAATGACTAATGACGAATTAATGGAGGTAGTACGAAAACTAATAAAATAAAAAGAAAGAAGTTACTCATAATAATAATATAATAATAATAATAATAATAATATTCTACCACATTCACAATTATATTTGCTTGTGTTATGGGTACTAAACAACTGATATACTACATAAATACATTCTTTTTTGTAAATACATACATATTATAGATAAATTACACCCAGACACAACAAACCTTTATGCTCATCACACAAAGATTTGTCCTGAGTGGAGATCGAACCCACGACCTCCGGTTTAGCAGTCAGGGTCACTAACCACTAGATGACTAGACCAACAGGTCAGTCTCATAAGACAGTCACTAGTTATGAATGTATTAAATAAATATAAAAATGGAGTTCACAGCCAATTTCCCTACGACTTATTTACTGACAGGGTAAAGCTATGTAAAGAACTGTCAAGAAAATCACGCCACTCTTTTTAATCGCCAGATAGTTCCTGCAATATCTTGTGAGTTACAATTTGGGTACCTCACCTCATCTTAAAACTTTCACCATAACTCCACCTACCTAGTCTGGAGAGGCTGGTAATTTGTCATACAGTTGTCTTATTACAGACACGTCTCTCACACAGATTATACAGCGGCTTGTAACAGTGACTAAATATTGGATATAGATATTAACTGTATGAGAGAATACAATAACATTCTACCACATTCACACAGCGCCATCTAGTCCCAAAGTAAGCAATTATATTTGCTTGTGTTATGGGTTCTAAACAACTGATATACTACTTAAATACATTTTTTTTTGTAAATACATACATATTATAGATAAATTACACCCAGACACAGAACAAATCTTTATGCTCATCACACAAAGATTTGTCCTGGGTGGGGATCGAACCCACAACCTCCGGCGTAGCAGTCAGTGTCACTAACCACTAGACCAACAGCCCAGTCAGAAGTTCAGAATAGAAATAAATTGACTTTTTATTTATTTGTGTAGCGTGGAAAGTGATTGATTATAATGAGTTTTAAGTATCGATCATCGTGGCATCACCATACATAGTGCATTACCGACGCTGGAAAAACATTGTATGATCTAAAGAAAAATGTTCTAAGTCAAGACTTTTAGTGTATATTATGTGACGTAAGTGAAATGGACAAGACTTGTTCTCTAGTACTGTACTTGTAACTGCTGCTCGTAATTCATTTATTCTCATTAACATCCTCATCCTATTGTGACCCTCGTCCACATTCCTTGCTTGTTAAATAATTTGCTCTCCTCCCTCTGTTTATCCATCTATCCTTACATTTATACAAAACACGTAGCCCAGACTAATTTGACTAATTACTATTGATAACAACTTTACCGCACCCTAAGGCTGCATCAACCCTAACTTCAAACGATCCATGGAATTTTAACCTTATTTCCATCACAATAAAATTCAAATCTATTTTCTATTGAGTTGTAAATGCTTTCAATTGAAAAATGAACCTTAATTATTGGAGATTGAAATCGGAATTCGTATTGGGTGAGGTGATTAAATTTATGCATAAAGATACTGATTACTGATTTTTGAAATACGATTGTAAAGCTAAGCCTTTACCGTCTATTTTTGTCTGATTTTAATCTTGATCGATGAGAGTTCAACTAATTGCTTCATTTGAATTTCGAGAACCTTGAAATGTAGTAAAAATATTGTTTACACGAAGCTATTATAAAATTTAATGGATAGTAGTTTTCAAAGGAATGATTACTCTGCCTCGGTGGAGTAGTGGCGGATGACCAGCTTGGAAGGAGATGCCGGATTCACTCTTCAAATTGGGCATAAATAATATTTATATTTTCTATCTTGAAATTGTAAATGTGTGTCAACCCTGTGTTTGGAAATGTGCCTGGCTAAGGCTCACCTCGTAATGTATAACACCAAATAAAGCCGGTGTAGTGTGGATGTGATACATCTTTGCTTACCCCTTCGGGGAAAAACGCGTGATGCTAAGTTATCTTTGATATCACTGAAATATCGTAAGTCGAAGTTATGTCGGTAGATCGTAATCGTAACGATCAAAATAATATAATTTATCACTTTAAGTTTGGTGGTAATAAAATGGGTTTGTAGTTCGCGTTCGTGGTAAAGGTTCATTTGTAGAACTATCGATGTTATCGCACGGTTACTTTATGTTAGTCTAGAAATGTATTTTTGAATGTTCCAGAAAAGTCAAAAGTCAAATGGGTCTAAGGGTCTACTCGCAACATTGACATTCGAGGTTGATTTCGATTATTGCTTTCAATTGTTTGAAAATTTAAATATGTTTGTTTTCAAACGATATCAAAATTGACCAGTCAATTGTTGAAATTGCGATTGTATTCATTAATTAGGCTTGTTTGGTTTGTACTATCTTCAAAGCATTAGAGAAATAACATGTCACAACTGATCACCCAGCTATGTAGGTGTGCTGAATATATTTTATCCTTACGTAATTTCAAGTATCAATATATTTCTGAATTGTAGCAAGTGGGTGGAAATAGTCCCTGCTTTCCCCTCTGTTGGGAAAGAGTCGTGATCTATAGTATGTATGTATATTATGTACTTTGAATAAATAACAACAATAATTATTTTTGTCATAACAATTTTATTCGATCACTGATTTTGAGTTTGACCATTTTACATAGGTACAACTAGAATAGAATATGCACGATTATAAGTTATTTTATATTTACTAATAATTTTATAATTTCGTTATCATTCACTAATAGATACGAGATACACGTTACCATAGACAATAATACTATGAAAAATTCGATACTATTTGCAACCACATATTATTCTTAGATTTTCAATCGAAAAATTATTTTTGATGAAAGTATTAACGGTATTTTAAACGTTACCTCAAGCCATTCTGATTAATGCCGAAGAAGTAAACGTTACCTTTAACCATAAACATAGTTTTTGTAATTAAGTATCATATTTTTCATCGTACATTAATTCTATAAACAACCAACCAATCTAGCTATTCAAAAAGCCATAACGTATGTAGTAGTTTAAACAATAAAAAATAAATCCCAATTAATTAATTTAATTCTACATTAATTATTTTACATTTCAAAGTGTTCCACTATTATTTTTTTCTAATCTAATAATAATTATTACGATTCTAAAATGCATGAATATGTATAGTGAAACACCTAATTATAAATCTAAAATGACAATATGATTCCAATCTTAAGTAGATTACACATTAATATTTTCTTAACGATTAACTACCATATTAAACAATAAATGATAAACCGATCGTTAATATTTCGTGCGTACAATCACATGATGTGAATATGTACTGATGAATAAGTGTTATGTATTATTTTACATTTATATAAGCTAAAATGATCAAAAATTAATTTTATTTCAAAGCTGTATTTCTAAATCTAATTTTACCAGAAGAGAAAATTTAAATTTTAAGGTACCAGAAGATTCAAGATAATATGAAAGTGATTGTGCTTTAAGCACTAAAAAAATTTTGTTTACACAAAGCTATTATAAAATTTAATAGATAAATACTTAAAAAATAAAAATAAAATTACGAGTAAGTCTAATTTTCTATTCTGGTAATAATATTCTTAATTAATAATTATATATTACGATAAAAAGCCCAAAGGTCTGTGAGGTACTTCGATTATTTGAGTCATATTCTTTTTACACTAAAAGCCCTACAAGTGATTATTTTATTTTTAATTATATATGATTTTAAAAAATTATAATATTATAATTTGATGATAAAGGGAGTTATCTACTATTTATTCAAAGTATAAAGATACGCCAAGAATATATCAATATAAATATAGATGAAATATGTATTTCTCGATGTTCATATTGTTTTCAACATTCCATCTTTTAGACACTTTTTCAAACAAAATGCTTAATAAAAGAGATACACTAGGGACTCAACTTGAGGAAATTGTAATTTAAGAGAAATCTTAGGTTATAAATTGAGGGACTAAATGGTTATGGTGTCCCATAACCGTTTATAGCTCGATTATAGCTTTTAAAGAGTTTTAAATGTAATAAATATTATGTTATAGTACTATTATTTATTATTAATATTTGTTTGTATGGGTTCCATTCTGCTGTTAATATTTATTATGTTATTAAGTAAATAATTTTGCTAATAATCTTATGATGATTAAATCATAATATATCATAATATCTCCCAAATAAATTAAATGAGTTCTAACTTCTGGCGTATCTGTATACACGTTCACTATGTTTTAAATCTAAAAGTGACGAGTGAAATAACGATTATTTATTTGATAATTCTAATGATATTAAATTACTCGGTACTTATCACTCGTACTTGTGTGGGTGTCGAACTGCTATATGTACAGTTTCATAATTATCTTACATAATATAATTTTATTACTATTATGATTATGGTGTAAGACAGTTCATATACAGATCTTCAGAGCTTAATATTAGTTAAGGTCATGCAAATTAGAATTAAAAGTATTTGGAACATATTTATAGATATTTTCATATCGTTTAACCGTTGCTAGTAAAGTTATTATAGAAACGTGCATAAATTAATAAAATAAAAATATTATATTGTTAAAATATTATTCAATTTACTTCTCAAAATAATAAAATAAATTAAAGTTACAAATATTGGTAAAATGTTTGAGATGAAATGTTAGATGATAATGAATTTAGGATATCTAGGTCACCTAGTAATGGATAATGATCTACTAAGATATAAAGCGAAGCGAGTTCCTAAATAGTACTTTAAAGATAGTGTAGAACTAACGGACGGGTATTGACTAATTTGAAAATATTCCTGCAAATTTACTCCCAATACAAATAAAATAAGAAACGTATTATTTCGATTGGTTGATTTTAAAATATATTTAATAACACAAATTATAATAACTGTTTTTCATAATATTAATTATAATTAAACCAAAATCCTGTAAAGAAAAATTATAATTTTATTATTCAACATTTAAATTGACTAAATTTGCAGCAAAATTTCACATGAGATATCGTTAGAATAAATTGATATGAGATTACAATTTACACAGATACTTACAAGCCAAAGCCAAATGACTTGACCATTGTGCGTATTACAATATGAAAATATCTCAAGCGATATTGAGAATTTCCACTGAGGAAAGAACTCTTTATAATTATGACCTTGTAAGCTGTTTATGTTTTATACCAAGTCGTTTTATAAGGACTATACATTTATTTTGAAACATTAAGTTAGTTTACCCATACCTCCTGTCCTCGTATTACATCTAAATTGGTGTTACCAAATTACTACTTCTACTAATAACTTTTTAGTGTAGAATGTTGAATGTGACAGCTTTCCTCAATGGTTTTTCGCAAGAATGTACGAGAAGCCTAAAGTTACAAGAGGGTAAGACATTAATAGATTAGTATTGTGGAATATTTGTAACACTTTACAACCACTACTTGATATTCAGCTCGAATTAATAAGCGTTTAAGATATTCTGATGGAAGAGAAAAATAGAAGAAAGAAAATCAAAAATTCTAAGTTAAGATTTAATTATTTAGACAATATTTTAGATTTGCTCAAAATAATACAGCACCAATTTTTAATTTAACGTCGTGTGTAGTATAATATGTGCATACCTTATTTTTTTAACATTAGTGCTATGAAAGTGAATAAATAATTTTAATTATAATATTCAAGACAAGAGATAAAATAAAAAATAAATCAATAATATTTTAATTTACACTACGTCATATAACATATTCAATAAAATGTATTTTACATCTACACAATTATATAATAAAACCTAAAGTGGAATAATATTAAAAATGGTGTATAATACGCAAGAAATTAAAAATACACGAGTCTTACAATATCAAAAAATATACTTATATAAAACTATGTCTATGTTGTATATACTTACACTAGTGATATGTCTGCGATAATGGCGGTTATTGCTGATATAAGTAATAGTACATAGTATAATACACATTTATGAATAATTGCACACAATTAGTACACACAATACACAACGCAACACATTGCGATATTCCATCGTGTGTTCTGATAATACCTGGTTTTGAATAATTATAAATTCATTATTAAAATTTAATAATATCTTTTTTCCTTAAAATATAAAACTTTTATCTTCTAAGAATTTGAATTGTTAATGTAAAAATAAATTCTAAAAGTTCACGCTATATTTTTTTTCTAATTCGTTATCCCAATTTGTTTCAAATCCTTTTCAGATGTTAATCTTTCTTCATAGAAAATTTACATTCCTTACATTACCCCTTGTTATTCAGTTCATTTGAAATTAGAAACAAAAGTATTATCAAAATACACGTAGTACACAAGTAAGTTTAATACGTACTTAAGTATACAATAAACATTACCTCTTTGTGCTCACAATCTACTAATTAATTGAATTTCGGGAGAATTTGACACGAAAATTGACTCTAAACTTACAAATACGTGTACGAGAGAGGTTCTTTGATCTCCACTCTAATACAAACGAGATATTAGCATAAATATTATATTGAGAAATAATTTCCCATTCATAGTACACACTAAAATAATTGAATAGTGAATTGAATAATTTTAACGTGTACTTATCCAAGCCACATTTGCCTCCGATCTAAAAATAGTTCCTCTCTCTATATCTAACAGTGGAAAACGCGGAAATGATTTGTGCGAAACAATTATATTTTGTGCTCTGACGAATCACTACCAACACTATTGTACTCTGCAGGCTAGGTACTAATTCTCAAATAATTATTCAAAATAAGTACCATTTTTGAATAATGGAAAACGTTTCGGTTTTTTTTGTGCGAATTTCAAATAATCAACCTTAGCAATTTTACGACAATAATAGCTTTTTAACGATTATTATTCACAATAATCACTTTTTTACTTTATACACACTTTCAATTGACATACGGGCGCGTCACGTTATAGTTGTACAATTATTTTTAGTTATCTTTTAATGTTGACTTTTTGCTCAGTCGTCTGCGAAATATTTCTTGTGTCGGTTAGCCGAGAATGAGCTTACTCGTACTTTTATTTATATATTTCATCGCCATTTATCTCTTATTAGTGGTCAAGTATAACATCTTCTAGACATTTGATATTTGATTTTATCCATTTTTTTTTCTATTTTTAAATTTCTCCAAAGTATTGCATCTCCTTATTAAAAATTTGAGATGATATTAGAATCATGCAATACATTTTTAACATTTCGATATTATTTTCCACTTGGCTCATAAATTTTTAGTTTAGATTTTAGTTCTCATCGTCGGCCACTCGACACAGCCTTGCTGTGTGTCTGTTGTTACATACCTACTCAGTAAAGAGAGCGACAGAAACACATACTAACTACACCAATTATGTATATACACTTACACAAAAAATACAAACACAAAATTATATAATACTAATATATTATGTACTATGATAATATTATTATAATATTTATAATAGCTTAATCTAAATGAATCAAAAGATTCTGATATGTTTCGTTACCTTGGTTGCAACTTATCACAAGTTGATTCCTTATTCTAATTGATATTTAATTGATATTTTTATAATTAATTGCTTTCTATACGAGAAGCAAGATATGACACTTATGTTACTCTAGTATTGCTGATTTAGCAGAGTTATAATTATATTTTCTAAAAATATAACGACACCGTATTGACAATAATTACGATCTTTAGTGATCAATGAATTGATTATGTACAAATTAAGAATCGTAACGTTATTATTATGTGAAATGTTACGATAAAACACTCAGTAAATCATCAAAACATTCCAACCATAGCTATGTATAGGGATTATTTTGACAATGTACTAAAATATTTATAGTAAGTGCCAATAGTTTTATAAAACAATATTTTAGGCCCTTACATTATGTGCCGTATATCGTACTAGTGCAAAAACTGCGAAATATCTACCTTACATTAAATCTATCAACTACTTAGCCATATTATGTGAGAAAATTTAATGCATAGAATTTGTTACCATTATAATGTCATGATATTATATAAAAACATAACAAATTTCAAGAAAAAAGGAGTCAAAGTGATTGAATAATCTAAACCATCCTGCAAGTGTTATACCTCTGGTATAAGTTTCAAGTTGTAAATTGTACATTTAGTACAAAATGTTTGCCTCAACTTTCCCAGAATTTGTTATGTTATTATACAGTAATATTGATTGTCTTAATTAAATATAATTACTTGATATAATTCTCACATTTTAGATATAATTCTATATACTATTCGAAGGCATAACAGTTGTATTAATATAGAACAATACAAGATCAACAAGAAAACAGCGACTGTACACAATAGCAGTTTTAAGGCCAACTTCACATCTTCACTTGTAGTTTCAAACAGCTTGTGTTGTAATATCACTTTATCTTTCACCATATTATTTTGTATAATTACACCAATTAGAGCAGTTTTAGTTGACAAAAACTGTCTTTGATTTTAGGGTGAATTTATATTTTAAAATAACATTGTTACGAATATTAATTAAGTAACTTATTTATAATATACACACAATTCAAACTTCAAACTTCAAACTTCATATTTCAAAAGTTTGAAGTTTGAAGTTCAAACTTCAAAAGTTTGAAGTTTGAAGTTACACACAATGATGTATTACTTTTTCAAAGTTTACTTTCAATTAATTTCTTATGATGTCTCTCATATTTAACGTCTCGTTTCTTTCCGTACAGCCTCGCAAAAGTGCTATTGCATCAGCCGATAAGTATCTACATTACAAGCACAGCTAATTAATAGACATCTATCAGACATAAACAACGCGTCGCCGATACAATACGGCTCAGTGATCGAAGTTCTAGTATAAACTGACACCTTACATTCCCTTGCAATGCTACATACAAATCATTCAATTAAATCTCAATCTTGTAGAAAATTACAAACAACTTGCCACTTCGATGTTACAACTTTTCAAGTTACACGTTTGAATTTATTCAAATTTGTAACTTTTATTTATAATGTTACAATGCATGTAAATGTAACGTGGCAGTCTACATGACTACCCAAATAGGACATTTATAATTACACAACAAGTAAATTCAAAAATATCGACAACAACACTGATTTTGGAGCGAATTAGAAGCCTTGTCGGAAGGGATTCTTTATAGTGGGCTGCGGTGCTGGGGCTGGAGCGGGCGCAGTGGTGGCGGCGGGGGCGGGGGCGCCGCCTGCTCTGAATGGGTTGCTAGCTGTAGGCTGAGGCTGTGCTGGCAGTTGGCGCTGCTGACTATATTGCTCTTGATAGCCCTGCTGCTGGTAACTCTGTTGCGGCTGTTGTTGTGGTTGATCGTACCCCTGCTGGCTATAATTTTGATACCCTCCTTGATAAGATTGGTCATAAGAGTATCCACTAGCGCTCGAGTCTACATTTGACTCTTGAGTGTCAGAGGCCACCTGTCCTGATACGTTAGAGTATTCTAGATGGTTCTTGAACTCACCATTCACTGGTCTCTGTTCCTGCAAGCTGTAAGTCTGATACTCCTTGTCTGGTGGGTCGGCCATTAAAATATTGGCTTCATTTTCAAAGGGTTTGAAGTCATAAATATGTCGGAGATACATCAGTACAGGCGCATATAGAAGGTTGCTAAAGGCGATGAGTAGGTTCAAAGCTGTAAAGCCGATTGCTTCAACGATTTCACCCGCGATGATGGGTCCTACAGCGTACGCGAAAGAATATGATATATCAGCGATGGCATAAATGCTACCGTATACTGACACGTACCGAACGTCAACCAGATATCCCAAAGTTGGTAGCAAAGCCGTGTCGATAAGAGCAATTCCAAAGCAAATTCCACAAATAGGTATCATCAACATTTTGTATGAGTTTGCAAAAGGTATGATAAAGCAGCACAATCCTTCTAGAGCTAATCCTCCGGCAGCCATCAGCCACTGATGTTGAGGATACTTCCTTGCCATTTTCACTGTTATAATTACACCCAGAACGTGAGGGAAAAAGGCTGGCAGCCAGATCATACCGATCTTCCAATTATCTTTCGTCAAGTTATCTTCCATCCATAGAGAAATGGTTGGCTCTAAAAATGCTAGCGCCACATTTGACATCATCAGAGCTCCAGCACAGACGGCAATGTAAGGGTCCATTAATAACTTCCAGATCGGTGTGCCAGCTGGTTTAGGTTGCTGGGCTTCTAGTATTTGAGTTTTTAAAGGTTTCATCACCAGTAGCAGCATAAACCCGTCTATCAATGATATCAATGCGAGAATCAAGAAGGGAACTTCTTTGCCTGCGAACTGATAGAGCGCTCCACCAAAAGGTGGGGCGACTAGACAGCCAAAACTAATAAATGCCAAAGCAATACCTAAGGCTTTTGATCTCTCATTTTCTTCAGTGAACCTGTCTGCAATCATAGCCAACCCTGATGTGTCAGCAAAGGCTGATCCGACACCTTGTAGACTCCTCGCGAAGAACAGCATGCCATAGCTGCGTCCGCATGCGAATACCGAGGTAGAGAGGAACATTATTACGAGTCCGAACATCATGGGCACGTCGTACCCGATGCGATCAATTAAGGCACCAGAGAATGGGTTGATCATGAGTTGAACGATGGCTTTAGAGGCAAACAGCACACCTGTCGCGGAGTCTTGACCCTCATGGTTTGCTGGGATTATTTTTGTAGGTGTTATAGTCTTATTACCTTCTTTGTAAGGTGCAAGAGTGACTACATGGTCGTAACTGTCCTCGCCCCACGCACCGATGTACCTCAGGTAGTCAGGAATGATAGGCACGATCACCATGTACAACATGTTGTCGAGCAGCAGCGCTATGGACACTATAACTAGGATGATCTTCCTCTGCGACGTCGGTTCTTTAATCTTCTCCCAAAGGATCTCCCGGACCTCGCGTACCTCGAGGTTCACCATCGGAATGACCGATTTGTCGATCTTCTGCCATATTGACTGTGGTCCCTCCGCCATCTTGGATTGTTTTTGTATCAGTTATATAGAATTCTATCTATGGTGTGATCCCGAGTTCATCTTCAGAGGAGGTGATATTCACTTGTGAGTCACACATTTACGCGTGGTCCGTCGGCGCGACACTCTTATGGGAGTTCGGAACCTGACAACAAACAGAAATGATCATGTATTATCATTTCGTGACAGAGAGCGGGGAGGGTGGGGTGCGCGGTGTGCACGCGCGGAGAGGGGCTATGTTTCAAAAGGATTTTGAGTCGATCTTTGTTTCTGTTAGTTGTCGTTCCTCTGTCCCGAGCGGTTTAACAATATGACGCCGAGTTCCAAAGACGATTCAGAGTCCTTTTGAACACAAACAAATTACTATAAATTATTAATAAAATAAATACGACACAATACACACATTAGATATGAACATGTTTTAACTTATGTGTTCACGCAAAGTATATTGTATGTTAAATATTTTATTGATATGGATCTAAAGTAATTTTTGGGACAGTGCCTATAGGTACATTACAACTGCGCTGTTGGACATTTATATATTTTTAGTCCTTCTGTGTCCAACAAGTAAATTATTAGTGACCTAATTATCAGGAAATATATATTCTAAGCCACAAATTAAGATTTGATTAAAAAAAAACACTTTTTTTAGTTATTTTTTGATGAAATTCTTCTAAGTAAGAAACAAACAATAAATTTTCAAATCAACAAACTTGAATTCTAAATGATTGACGTTTTCGTTTCGGTTTACTTCACAAGGAGTAATTGTAACGAGTTGTTTAGCACAAATCTAATTTGTTGGGGCCCCTAGGGGCCAACGTCGTTACCGAGGCTCGCCGCCGACGTCGGCGAGACACAGCATCGCTATATTGTTATATAGGAAATCTTATTTAAATTGTGTGTTTTTGTAACATTTTCTAAGGAAATTGGCTGGGTTTAGCTTTCAGCATGTAATAACACTTCAATTATTATCATCTTCGTCATCATCAGCAATCATTTAATGGCCCACTGCTGGGCTCTGGTTTCCTCTCCTCTATTTAGAGAGCTGAGAGGGTTTAGGACATAATCCACACACGCTGGCCTACTGCGGGTTGGTGGATCAGACATACACTTCGAATTTTTTCTAAGGGTATGTGAGTTTCCTCACGATGTTTTCCTTTAACGTTAGCAGATAAGTTAGGTAAGTCACATGACTAGAACATATAATAAATTCCACAAAGTGAAATCCAGTTTGGTACTGCCGGCTGGTTGGAACTTGGATCCATTATCCATTCGGCCACCATTACTTTTAATCAATTACTAGGCAGCTACTTAAATTATAAAAAAAAAAAAAGTAAAATGGCAGTATTTAGGTGCATACTAAATATATTAACTAGCGTCTAATTAGTTAATAAGGATTACTACTATAAGAGGAAGCGTAAATTACACCACACTGAGCAGAAAGGTTAATAAAACGTTTTTAGTTTTCTTGTCCTTGCACGTGTACCTATTCTGATTGATCTAAAAGTTTTAAAACATACTTAGGTATCTTCGTCTGTGACTGATTTTATCTAAATTCAGATAGTCGGAAAATTATAACTACTAGTAATATTTGAATTAATTATAAAATTCTGAAAACCATTCAACATCTAAGAAATAAATAATTAATTTTCTTGTAAAAGAATAAAATGTCTGTAAAAGATATTAATGATCTTCAAAGATTTCCTGTTCTTTTCACGACACAGACAGACCCCAATACTAATCCACCTGCGTATTGAAGAAGCAATCTTTAGAAGCCTCTCAATACTTCCTTACTTTGTAGACGCTCTTGTTAGGGAGGCAAAGGGCGGAAAATCTCCGGTAAGTCGTCTCGCATTGTATTGAATTTCAATGAGATAAAAAAGTCTGCAGAAAGTGCGATGTAAATTCTTCACTTTTACTTGTTTATATTGTTAGAAAGTCTTTATTCTACATTTTAAAATAAAATTTATTAATTATTCCTAAAATGTTAAAATATTATGTTCTTAAATCTCATAATAATAATTATGTCTACGGGTGTACAATATTCTAATTAGTTAGCTAGTCTTAAAATTCGACCAAAAGATTATTATTTCTATTTTTTCGATCGTTGTTTTTAAAATATTGTTAAGTAGTACTTAGTGCAAAGATTTCTTTTTTTTTTCTTTTTTCTTTTCCTATCTACTAGTTTACAAGAGCACTCACCTATAAAACAATCACAAACTCGCTCAATGATTATACTGTAGAAATAATTACGTAACTACTTGCAACCAACTAATATTCAGTCAGACGATGGTAATTTTTCGACAGTTTTAGGAAGTAATAAACTTGGCGAAAGTAGTTGATAGTCGGAGTAATAATACAGTTCTTGGAAGCTTTGGGCCAAGGCTGAGTCGACACGGGTCATGGTTGGAATATGGCACGTCGTATAGCGTTTTTGTGAGGTGAGTGTGTGGGACAAAGTGAGAGATACAAGCGAGTTTTGTGTTTGAAAAACTTTACTATGTGTTATTTTTAGAAGTTTTGTTTCGCATTATATTCGTTAATATGAACCATAGGAGCACAACATAGGAGTATTACACGCTAGTTTTTCGTTTGTTTTAAGATCAATATCTGCCATCTGCTGTATTCTGGTCTAAATGTGTACACACTTTCATGAAAATGTACAGATAGTTAATTTTCGTACATTCTGCAGTTACAGAGAAAGCCGACTATCTTGGAAACTATAACGAATGTAATAGAGAGATATTAAATAAGAATCGCTTCGTGTTATGCCTTGTACCATAACACATATAGAATGTAAGTAATCAGTGCACTATTAGTGTCAGGAAGTGTCGCGTGACACCACTATTCGCCGAGGTAGTGTTGTACTTGTCAAACGAGTGATTTTGTTCACTCACTAATTTTTGTGTTACAAAGGTCACATAGACTGTCACCTTTCTTTTGTTGAAGCTAATGATGTGATAAGAATGATGGATATGGATATTAATGATAGTTTTATTAATTGGAGGGTCGGACTTATGATATATTTTCATTTTTATGAAAGAGTTCTAATTTTCATTTTGCTTTTTATCCGACTGCTTGAAGTAAAGGAGTATGAATTTTAGTATATATGCATATATTATGCAGTTAAGGCACAATTTATATTGGCACGTTATCTCCTAAATTAATATAATAGATAATGAAAGAGGAGCTTATTCCGCGCGCTTGGTGACTTAAAGAGATGAATTTCTTAATGCTCATAAATTTACATTATTATAACAACTCTGTGCTAAAGCTTTTTGACTCAACTTTGGCTATGCGTTGATCAGTAGAGTCAGCCAGTTTTATGTCCTGACATATTTTCTAACAGAGCATGTATGAACACTGAGAGCGATCAATAAGTTGGAGCAAATTTTGTTAAACAATAAATATATTATCGCAGTTATATAAGAGTGAGAGCATGTCAAGTAGTCGCGTGTTTGGTGAAGCTAGCGGCACACGCGACTCGGTCGATATTGTGGAGGGTGCCTTGAGAAATACGACTTGTAATGGTGTTTACAAGTTTTTCACAAACTCTTTGCTTTAACAATAGAAAAAGTCTATTATCAGTTTACCAGCATGACTGGATGAATGGAAGGAATAAAGATCACAATAATCTATGCATATCTAAACATGTAGGTAACTTAAACTTGTTTGGGGCTCATCGTTTGGTTGGTTTCAAGTCCTTAATGGACATAGGTATAATTTTTATGTGTTTTTTTAAATTTACTTAGAATTTATTATTTATTTAAGGTTACAAAATTATTTTAGTGTTGATAGCCCATTTATCGAGGAAGGTTATAGGCTATATAACATCGCGCTATGGCCAATAGGAGCTGAGCAGTGGCCAAATAAAGAACGACGGGAGCGAAGCCTTGCGCGACTTCTTGTATATAATAATATAACTGGCTACTTACGACACAACTACAAAAACATCAATATCACATTCCAACACACTGTGCCTATAAATACTGTATTGAATAACTTAAGCCCATTAATTGAAAACTACGCTAAACACTATAACTATTTCCCTGTCACAGAACGGTATTACCGCAGCCATTATTTCATTAGTACCCTTCACGTCGGAAATAGGACTATAAATGTAATAGTACGTACTATAGGCAGTTCAGAACAATAAAAAAAAGCTGCTAACTCACCCACTCGATAAAAAAACGGATTGAGTTCGGTATTGTTCGATTATTTGTGTAGAAATAGGGTGGGAATAATACAACCATGTACCTATTTAAAATTTATTTCGGGGTGAACTAGTTTTGCTGGGAGTCTACAAAATGGCGGTAGTACGCACACAGAACAGAGATAGGTTTTTTTCTGTGCTAACGCCAATTTAGAGAATCTTTTTATTTGTGAAAGGATATAATTTTTCGGAGAATTAATACATTTATCGGGTGTACAGGGAAACGGGAAACGTATTTCAATATAGCAGTGTAATGTGAGTATGATATTATCTTAATATACATATATTTTTACTAATTTGAAATTGCTGAAATATCTAAAGTAAAACTATTCTTAAATGTTTTTTGTATTCCAATTAAAATTAATACATGCTGATGTAAATTAACCAAATTATGTTCTTAAACTTAAGATAGTATGCCTATCTAAAGTTTAAGAAAGTACAAACGGATAAAAAAAATCTTTTAGATAAAGCTTAAGAGAGTTATGTTCTTGAATCCTTAAAAAGGTGTCCCATTTTCTTGTACACCTGGTATATTCGCAGGTTAACCCCTCAAGGTCAAGGTCAAATAATGTTTTTTGAGAAAAATATACCTAAATTAAGTATTATAAAATCTTTTTACAACAGCTTATATTAGCATTTATTTTTTATTAATGAGAAAATTACGAGCTTTATTATAACAAAAGCCTCGCCATAATCCTCCAAATTTATTGTTATAACTGTCAACCAAAGAAACATAACTTTACATTCAAACAAATAAACTCAAGCCCAAGGTAACGATCGCAGTCAACAGAACAGAAATAACTTTAGCGCAATGCAGCGACTTTGTCGTAAAATTAGGTTTTGAGTCTGACTATTTAGGTTTGAACTCAAACAGACATGGCTTGCCGTTTTGCGACTTAATACTTGTTATGATAGCTTAACTAGAATTCAACTGAGAAAATATAGCTCTATTTTCATTGTAAGAATCTAACCGTGTTATGAAATATTCAATCACTGAGGTACAATCAGCCAATTTGAAAAACTTTTGCTGTGAATTACTGGACTGCTGAGTCTTCTTGTATAGACTTGTGCGTGTTATTTGGACAATTGATCGCTTCACTGTCGACTCGTGCGTGTTAAACAGACTTGAACTTTCATCATCCTGAACATAAACATAGAAAATGTTTGGATACTGGTCGAGCACGAAGTTGGCTGACTGTACGTTGGACAGAAACGGTATAGTGACTTTTTGTCTTGAAATTCTATGTATCAGTCGTAGCTGGTAAATGTAAGTGAGATCCACCTCTGCTTACCTCAAGAAAATAAGATAAAATAATATAATATAATATACCACATTCATAGAACGCCATCTAGTCCCAAATTAAGCAATTATATTTGCTTGTATTATGGGTACTAAACAACTGATATACTACTTAAATACCATTTTTTTTTATTAAATACATACACATTATAGATAAATGACACCCATACACAGAACAAACGTTTATGCTCATCAAACAAAGATTTGTCCTGGGTGGGGATCAAACACACGACCTCTGGCTTAGCAGTCAAGGTCACTAACCACTAGACCAACAGGCCAGTCATAAATGTATAATTATATATGTTATGTTTATAATAATTCCAAATATTACTTTATTTCAAATAGCTGTTACAACCAAACAAACAAACTCTCTCGCTCTCTATTATATTAGTATAGATATCTTTCTATCTAATCAACCTGCCATATGTTTCAACAAAATATGATTATAGTCAGTAAAGTACGTAGTAGAAGGCAAAGAAGCCATTAATCACAATTTGTGTTGGCCTGACCTTCTATGGAAGTTTGTGTGCAAATGTATCGATCTAGAGGTGTGCGCCCCCACGCCCGCGTCCGCATGAATTATATAGAGTTGTAAATAAATAATACCTCCACCAACTTTTGTGTCGAACTGTACACACGAGTATTTGGATACCTTTAGAATACATTAACGTTGCATTGAAGAGGGTAGACGAGATAAATATGAAACTAAATGCAAGAAAGATATTAAGGCATTCTGAAAATATATTTCTACTGGGTGAAGAAAGTATGTTGACGAAAAGTGGGGTTAATCTTAGCGATTTCTAATACAATGCCATAATGTGTGGGCTTAATCGATTTCTCAACGAGTCGTCATTGATGTCAAATGTTTAAACATTTAAATATGGATATAGGCACTGTCATTTTCGATATGAATCATGGATGTTTCAACTCCCTGTAGATTATATTTCTAAAGAAAAGAACAAATATATACACGCATTACTTCGTCTTTAGCAGTTGCTTAGTATGATTAATTAATATTAACGCCTTAATAATAAAACAAATGACACTCCCCAAGTAAATTTCTCCCAGAGATCTGCGGTTCCTTTTTCAAATTTTGGAATCATACGTTTTTTTTTACAAATTGGCCAGAACCAGAAACTTTCATTATGCGCGAAGTATTACTGCAATTTTCAACCTTCCCCTATTTTGTTTAACCGTTTTCAAACCGTCATATCTATTTAAAAAGTAAAAATACTAAGTCGTGTTTATAATAGTAATGCTCGGCCGGTGCCGGTGCGCTCCCTAACTGGATTATATTGAAGGTAAACAGTCGCATTAAAACGAAATGAAATTGCAATTTCTATGGTGGCGGAGTCCCCGTGGAGTGTACAACTGCACTATAATATGGATGCACCGTTTCAATAAACTCTTATAAAAAAATGCAGAATCATACAAAATATTTGTATTTAAACAGCCTTGCTAAGATTGGGTGCAGATTTTTAAATTTCTACGCAGTATTATTTTAAATGTGAATCTTATGAGGTGAAAAAATAATAAAAAAACGCGACAAAATGGAGTATAAACGGCTGTATCTTTTGATTGCTTTTACTTAGAACTGATTTTTTTACCTACACACACCATACCGGTTATTTCAGTGACGTAAATAAAAAATAATTATTGTTACACCATAACATTAAGGCACAATACTCAAATATAGAAAAACATGAACAGCATTAAGCTTTCGAACATGCAACGCTTACACGCGCAATATTAAACTAAAATAGAAACCACTTTCATTAGTGCTATATTTGTTTATTACTTCACTTTTACACGACATACGATCGTCAATTATTTATGTAGAAACAAGTACTTGGCTAAAGTACAATTATTTTGTTTAACATCGACACAACACTTGAAGTAATTTAATTTTGTTATTATCTATTTGATACTAGGTGGCATGGTGTCGTTCTTACAAAGGCTATTGAAAACTAATAGCATAACTAAAGAAATGTTGGTGTGATACACCTCTGTCTATGTTTAAGAACACTATCATTTTGCCGACCCAGGAATCGAACTCGGGACCTCCGGGACCTCTTCCGCAGCAGTCGTCTTCCCGTTACGCCACCAAGGCAAGTCAAAATCTCTATCAATTATAGTATTTTATACCTAAGCAAGGGAAATTCCCATTAAGACCAAATAATTCGTCCAAGTATATTTAATAGCAACAAACAATCTCATAAAATAATCATAAAACTATTAGCGTCCAAAATGCCGTTGTGGTGTACTGTCGGCTTCTTTAAAGGGCAGGTGAGTGAGGGCGAGTTAATTTCACAGGGGTAGGGCCCTCTCCCGCGGGACGGGGAGTACCGGGTGGATAGCCCCGGGGCACGGGGCACTAGGGGAGAACGGGGAGACTGACCTGTGCCAGTCTAGGGGAGAGCTTTTGAATTTTTTACACGCTTTTTTGGGAGCACTTTGCGAATTTATTTTTGTTTGCGTAATATTTTTGTTTTAGGGTAGAAATAAAATAATCATGTTTGCTGATGGACGAGACTCACTATACACCTACAATATTATTATAGATAACATAGACGGGTTTCATTTATCAAATAGCTTAGTTTCAAGAGTGCCAGAGCTACAAAATATCATACAAATATACTTACTACTTGGTACTTGGTACAATATATTGATGCACAAAATGAAATGATATTGCGTAGATTTGCTTAAGTATTAAACACGTGCACATTGTAACTATTGTTAATAAAAGTATAAACAAATACGAGTTTGACTTTGTTTTTTTTTTTTCGACATGTCACGCGGTTGTGTCGAAGCTCGTCTATAGATATTTCACCTAGATATGTACCTATAATACAGTGATAGCGGTTTACTTTACTCATTAATTATTTAGATACACACATCACTGAATACACAAACAGCCTTTCAGTCGTGTGTAGCAATTAAACCTACGTGTAGATATAGGTTGTATCCGCACGGGCGAGGGTAGGAAGTACATTTATTAATGAATGTAGTTTAGTTTTTGTGTTCGAATATTGGTTGCGGGTGAGATGTGTGGTTTGCTATTTAATTTTGTGTCTTGTCTCCGTGTCTTTAGTGTTGCATTTTGTATAGTTCTTATAATACAAATATGTTTATTATTTTATACATTTACGTGTTACGTATTCGGCATGGCACTTTTTACTTTTCAGGTTGTTTTAATAAAAGGTAGTGTAAAGATCATTTCCCACCTATGTATGTACCCGTTCACTCTAAGATTAACTGATACTAGAGAGCTAGTTTAGACGAGACACGTAAACGTATCGGATCTCCCTGAACAAGTTTCAAGACATAACAGCTATCTTGTACCTCATTGTGCAAGAAGTTATAACTCCATTAACAAATACAGAATACACTTTTCAATGTTTATATACCTGCCTTTTACTAAGAATGGCTACATCTGTCACTGAATTAAGAAGGTCTAACAAGGCCTACAATCTTCTTGCAATTACCAAATTACATACGTAACAAGTAGGTTAATATCGAATGTCCGTGTAGTGACGGATTAAGAATACATAACGTCACTACCCCATCTCAACCCGTGGGTCGTACAGGGACTAACTTAAAGTAACAACAGCACTGTGAAAAAAGGAAAATTCGAAGGAAGCCCTACATCAACCAACCCGTCTGGCCAGTGTGGTGGAGGAGAACCATGCCCAGCAGTGGGACATTAATTTATGGGTTGTAATAATGATGATGATGATAATATTGAAAGTCTAACATGTGAAAGTTACAAAACGAACGGCGCAATTTTGTGACATATTATTATTATGTAATTTTGCACCTTGTAACAACTCAAACGAAACCACGATCTGTAGCTAGTTAGTTAAACCTAAACGTAATGACAAAGGACTTCAGAAACATGGTTTCCTTTGATACTCAGCTGGAAGCATATTTGGTTGTCGATCAAAGCGCCCAGCGCGGCGGGAGACCGCGGGGCCCTCCGTGTCTTTTGTGACCTTGTCATACTGGGTGGTGTGACTGACAGCCTGTTTTGCCCATTAGAATAAAAGTAACATTTAAGTAAAAGAGTTAATAGGTGTTTTTAGGGTCGGCTACGCATTCGTGATGCCTCTCGTCTTGCGGGCGAAGACCATACACTACGGTAACCGCTTACCATCAGACGAGCCGTAGACTTGTTTGTCATCGTCATGGTATATAAAATATAAAGTTTATGATATGAATCAATGTACGTATCTATAGTTAGTTTTACTGTAAACTTAATAGTATCTAGTCGGAAAGACTTTCAATTTCTATTGAATTCTTAATGTATTAGAAAATATGATAAAAGTTGATAATGTTAAAATCCTTAATAGCCTGTCACTTTTGGCTTTCTCAATACAAAATCACAATAATCCGTTGCAACGTTAAAAACAAATAAAAGAAACACACCTTCGTTTTTACAGAAATAATTGAATTCAAACAATATTCCTTCCTAATAATAAACTAACAACTCTATAAATCTGATAAATGATGACAATTTCCTGCCACCCCCCGACTGCGTACGGAATCAATTAAAAATCCATAACAGTTTGAAGTGCGTAGGTACAAAAGGTCGAGAGAGCGCTCGTGCCGTATCGCTGCTAACCCCCCGGCGCCGCGCACTTAGCGTGAGGGTACCACGCACCGTCATGTCACGGTTGTTAGACTAAATACGTCCATTGTGTATGTGTGCTTCACTGGTTATGACAACATTTAGTTCAGGTGTTATTCATAGCTTTTTTAATTTTGTGTACAGAAATTAATGTCTGAAATTTGAACAGTACTCGTAGGATCGCGCTGCATGCAGGTCGCATACAACCGGCCCTATTGGCAATCTCTAGAAGAGGCCTGTGTCCAGCAGTGGGCATCCTAGGGCTGGTATTATGAAGATGATGAAATATTTTCATATTAAAAAAAAAAGTCTTTTGCTTTTACACCATTATTATTTTTTGGGCTATATGAGAAAATAATAATTGATCCAATGAACAGCCAGCTATGATCCATAGCTATTGTTATCATTATTTTCGATTCTGATTGTAATTTTGTCTGCAAAAATAATTATATTTTCATTGAGTAAATTTTAATGAAGAAACAGATTGGGTAGCTACATAATTATGTCGACCTCCTCTCGAGCTCAAGCTCCTTTGTCGAAAAACCTGTACAGCTAAAATGTATTTAGGAACATTTCTAACACAAAAGAATTCATTATATCCCCGAACACTAACTTTTAGGCACTTGACATGTTAAAAAATACAAAGCCACCTCAATATACTACCGAGATAATACAAAGTCACCTTTATTGCTACAGACATAAAAGCGATATAAGGTTGTTTGGAGAGCTGTAAATAACTTTGTATTTTCCAACGTTCCATTCTGAGAGAGGAATGGGGAAAACTGGATTACATAGGCGTTTAGGGTTGTCACTCACAGAATTTTTAATGAAAAACGTTTATTTTTTTGCTGAATAATTGTTATAAAATTTCCACGTAGTGAAAAATTAAAAATGGACAAGTCTTGGAAAGAGTAGTTCATGTTAGCCGTAGATTGAAGTCTATGTCGAGAGACTATGCTCAGCAGTAGGTGAATACAGACTAATAGAACAATGCATTGTGGGGTCAATTAATCTTCTATAAATATCATCATAAATGCAAAAGTTTATATGGATAGAAGATTGGATTAGTTTTGATAAAACTTGGCACATAGATATGATGTGTCTAAAATTGACACAAAGCATACTTTTCCACATACGATGCAGATGGAATAGCGAGCTGAAGCTAATATTTTTATACGTTTAATTATATTTGTTTCAGAATTTCTGTCAGCCCTATACCTTAGTCCCAGGAGAGGGGTGAAACGAGCCGGGGGGGTGACGTCCCACTGGTCCCAGTGAGAAAAGTTTACGTAAGTCAGCTGTAATCTTGTTTGCGTTGGAAGGGTTCTAGCTGTATTTATTTTAGCATTAGATCAAGCATTCGAGTTGTTGGCCTACCAACCCTTGGGTACTAAGGCCAGTTAACTAGGTAGGTCCTTTGGTGGTCATGTTTGGGAATAATAAAGTTTGACTTCACTGTCTCTGAGGCTTTTATGATATAAAACGATGTACTTTCTTATTTGATTAGGATTCTTTTGTTCTGTATATGATTGCTTTTTGTATAGAAGAAGATAGGACGAGTGAGGTAATTGATGTCTGCGGGAGTAATAATTATCCGAAACATGGTAAAATTGTCGTTAAAGACATATTATTGAAAAGTATTGAACAAAACTGATTGCCGAGCAGGACTTGAACACACGCCTCTGTAAGCCCTTGTACCCATTTGCTCCAAAAAACATGTGTGACGTAGACGTCAAATTCGTATATTTCATGACACGAGATTAAATTCAGTTTTATACATTTCTTAGATTTATGTATCCACTGTCCTAAAAACTCAGCGAGTTTTTGTTTTCACTTCAATTCTCTCTCACAAAAAAAATGGCGGCGCTAAAGATGTTATCTATTTAACTACTTTTATCCTCAACAGTGTGGTATTTAGTATTCAGTTAAGATACAAACCGCAAGAAATATAAACGCTTAAAGCCAAGTTAAGTAATAAGATAACAATTTGTATTCCCGTCATATTCACAAAGCGCTTGATCGTCAGAGCCGCGGGGCCGCAGTGCCGGGGGCCGCAGTGCCGGGGGCCGCAGTGCCGGGGGCCGCACACGCTTCCCTTTGAGCTCAAAGGGTTACCTCACACAGAATACTTGATAGCTCTAGTACTATGTATTGTTTAGTTTTAGCTACAAGGTCACAGGGGATAAGCCTAGTAGGTCGTACTGTAAGTGGATACGAAAAATACGATGAATAAAACGGAACAGGGGATATTGGCTCTGTAAAGATGGTGATATACTGATATCATAAACCTGAAAAGTTTGTTTGTTTGGTCTCGCTACGGCCAATTGGAGCTGAGCAGTGGCCAAACAAAAACGATGGGAGTGAAGACCCGGGCAGTAGCTAGTGTTATATAAAGTAGTAGTGTTATACGAGTAGATTATTAAATACGATATCACTTGTCTCAACAAAAAAATACTTGATTGGCATTGACATCTCGAAAATGTTTGCAAAATTTTACAAGCATCCGTTTTTTAATAACCATTTTTACAGCTCTCAAGATGTTTGCTTAAAGCGATCTTGAGAACGAATTTATTTTATATAAACGAGAGAAGTTCAACGTAATTTAATCTACAATCTCGTTTTATTAATTTAAAGCAGAGTTTAAAATTAAAAAGCAAAAAATCCCTTTCTCATTAATATAATAACGCTTTCTTATGAACAAAATCGATCGTGTTATATCTCCACTCTGCGACAACTATCACTTGCCCGTACTCTTGATCCCGCCTCTCTTGACAGAGGCTCAGCGAGTTGGAGAGAAGCCAAGCACTATCGAAACTAACGCGGTGTTACCTCAGGGGATTTGAGATTCGATCGACACCTCACACCTACGTGTGTCGAGTTGTACGGTCTAGTGCCTAGTCAATATACAAATGTGTTCGGGGCTTACTTTGAATTTCAACATTCCAATGTTCGGTTTTAATGTCGCTGTCACATCAGACAGCGACATCAAATCCGAACATTCGAATGTCGAAATTCAGAGTAAGGTAAGATATATATTTATTACCGGGCTCGGCCCGGGGCGTGCCGTGTGCGTGGCCCGGACGGGGCACGTATTTGAAACGTTAAATACATGTATTGTATGAAGCAGTATAAATTACACAGTGCATGATCCGTGTCCCGTCCGGGCCCGTGACGATATATTAGTGAACTACTAATATATCTTTAAGTTTGTATTCACCAAAGAAGTCGAGACAGACGCACATCACACAATTTTTCAGCTATGTAACGTTACATTTAATAAAAACTGACCATGTTATTGCAGATAAATTCAAAAGTGTTTTTGCTCAACTCGGGCATCAAACTCGATAGCAATCGTGCAAATACCCATTGTGCCGAAGCAATCCAAGTTTAAAACAGTAATTTAATTTCTAGTAAATATATCTGATATATTTACAATTTCCAGTGCGTATTGTATTACCCTAAACGTAATGGTAATTAATTTAATTAACTGTCATAACATCAGTTGCCACATGTACACGGAAATTACCCTTGAAACACAACACCGTGCTCATCGTACCTGATTGTTGTACCCCCCTCCCCCCTCACCGTAGGGTGAGCACCTCCGACCCCGACCCTCGACCTCACCTCACGATGTTAGATACATAATATACCCGCTTAACGTTTCAATGATTCTATTGTAGATACAAGTGTATTTATGAATAATTCTATTTTCTCTAGGTACGTGATATCATACCTTTTTGTTTCAGATTTTATGGGGTAGGTAGTAGTATAACACATCCATTTTACCATCTTTTTAAGTTGAGAATAGAAGGTTAGGTAGAAGTGCTGTTGAGTGTCCAGCAGCTGTTAGTTGCTGGCGCTGCAGCATTATGCTGAGCAGAGTCCAAATTCCCGCAGATGTGACATACAGTGGGTACAATAATTGTTTATTTAATTTTTTTTAATCTCATGTTATTTGTTCCTACTAATATCACATTGACTGTGGTGAATAAATTGTTTTTTATTTTTTTCTTAAGGTGAGCAAATAGTAAATCGGGAACAATTTCAGATTCATATATTTTTATCAAAATGTAAAAAAAATTACGGGACCTATTGATGCTTATTTCAGTAATAAGTGGCAAAAACGCACAAAAATTCACCCGAGCCGAACGTAAACCCACCTGTTTATGTCTTTAATTAGTAACTTTGCAATTATTCCCTAGTGCTACTAAAAGAAACTATAGAACATGTATAAAGGTACTAACATATCTTACATGAGGTCATTAAATTTGCACGGCGGTGTAATAAGACACCGCAGTAATTGCTCCGCACAGTAAAACAGACCAGGGGAGGCTGGGGCAAATGAAGCCATTTCTCTTAGGGAATAACTACCAACATTTTCTAACATTTTGACAAGCGAAAACATAGTCTGTTTTATAAAACTGACGGTGGAAATGAACCGCAGATATAAATTTGTCTTGCAAACTTATGTTTGCGGCTTTGCTGGATGAAATTATACTTTGCTTAGTTGAAAATAAAGTTTCTTTTAAAAGTGAATCTGAGAGGAAAGTAACAAATGGGATTTAGCGTAGTGTTTCAAGAGATGTGTAGTTTAGTGTAAATAATGATTGCGTGGTAAGCTGATGCTCTGTTGTAAAAATATTCTGGTAAAGGAAAATTTTGAAAATGTACGAGTTTTTTTTTGAAACATTGGTGTCTTACACATTATATTCCTGAATAACACAAATAAAATTCTCAATATCATTCCTTACGGCCTGTCTGAACCACCAGACAGGAGGCATACCTATATGCCAATATATATTGCCAATATATTTGTAAATAATAATAATAATAATATAATAATATTCTACCACATTTACACAGCGCCATCTAGTCCCACAGTAAGCAATTATATTTGCTTGTGTTATGGGTACTAAACAACGGATATACTACTTAAATACTTTTTTTTTGTAAATACATACATATTATAGATAAATTATATCCAGACACAGAACAAACCTTTATGCTCATAACACAAAGATTTGTCCTGGGTGGAGATCAAACCCACGACCTCCGGCTTAGCAGTCAGGGTCACTAACCACTAGACCAACAGGCCAGTCAAAATAACTTTGTGTAATCAGCGATTCTCTAAAATTATCTGAAGTCCACCACTTATTAGCAGTAACTTAACAACTATCTAAATAGTTTTTAATTCGATATAAAATAAAAGTATTCTGTGACCAGGAAAAAAGTAGAAGTATTGCTGGCAATGCAGAAATACCAAATAAAAACTTTCATCTTAGTGCTTATGACCTACTATCCCACCGAACCTAAACGTTGGCGAACTTTATTGACGAAAAATGGGATATAACTCGTAAATCTCCAGCGGGTAGACCCTTCTGTGCCCGTAACGAGATACCCGCAAGCAATAAAGCCGTTAGGGCACGAGCGCACCCGAACACGCTCGGATGTTTCCGTCGAACGTCTGCCATTTTGCAATTTGAATTGAAATGTCAAGTGGGGAGAAAGGGCGTGATTGGATACGTTAGTTTTATTAGGATTATAAGCTCTTGGGAATGTTTGTTATAAAGGTGAAGTATGCTATATGTATAATATAATGTTTATTTTACTGTGATATAGAATTCATGAAATATTTGCATACATGGATATCTCAATATTTGTGGGATAATCATATAGACGCTTTTATGTAAAGCGTTATAATTCCAACGGGATTAACTCTCTTTCATACGCCCTAGTATTCGAAAATAAATTGCTATTCATTTTCCTTAAAAAATAATGAAAATATTAAAATAAATCTGCACATATAAGGAAAAAAAGATTTTGACTAGGAGCTATAATACCGTTATATTTTCTTTCATGAATACAATCTAACCAATGAAGTAAGTATATAATCGTATTTTTTTCCAAGGACAGAACTCAAACAAAAAGAATATTTTCCGCTCACACACTCCATTCACAAAACATACGATTCCGAGAACGGCGTTCATACGACACTCGACCTTTTAAAGTGGCAATTTCTTGAGCAATTTTCTTTTTCGTTTAAGTCAGCCCCTATCTACCCTACAAGGAACTATTAGCAATGTCGTTATCGGAAGCGATCGCCACAAATCATCCCGCCACCGACATATTACTGACGGCTAATTTAACAAGGGTATAGGGGAGCTCGGCTGGACCATCCATAGTTTATGCGGTGCAGATCCTGAAGCTGACTTGCTTAATTTTAATAGTAAATTTGTTTGTTAGAAAATATTTTTATGGTCGAAGTAACCGCCATATGACATTTATAGATAGTTCTTATTTTAAAACTAACTATCGAATACTTTAATTGAGGTCTTAAATTAATTAAAAATATATATTTTTTTATAGATTCTCAAATGATAGGTTGGCAAGCAGCCCTCAATTAATTAGTGCATAAACAGAGAGCCACTTAAATATCTTTATTTAGATTAAATTATATAGTTAAATATTAGACATTTTATTATGAAGCCTCAAAAAATAGTCTATCGTCATCATCCTAATTATCAAACATTAACTACAGAAGGTGCAACAGAAACAAATCACGTCACAAAAATCCATATTCCAACCGTCCTTTGTTATGATAAACGTAGTAAGGGGAGATGCCATGTCTCAAATATTATGGCGTCATAATAGTTTGACATCTTGTAGATATTTCACGGCCCCTGCGTTGCTATGGGACACTGTATAACACCATCGATAAATAATAATAGTTCAACACGATACAGAACGATACATTTCAAGGATCATTTCTCACGCTATGTTTTGATAGGGATGTGTTTATGTTTGTCAGGATTATTACCAAATATTTTATACATTTTAGAAGTTATGAATTAGCCTTATAGACAAAATTTGCTTCTAACTTTCTCTTGTTTTCTACTGAAATGATGGCATATTAGCCTTAGACAAAGTTAATTTTTTATGAAGATTTAAAATCCATATTTGGAGTAACCTATTTATAAACTATACCGATTCACTGATCAAACTTAAAACATGGTCAGAAAAAGTATTTAATTAAACTTACCGGTTATCGAGGGCTATTCATAAATTATTAAGTGATTGATGAATGAATAGGAAGAAAAAGAGAACTTGAAAGTGACTAGTTTCTGTTTATCCCATTGGAAACAATATTTAATATATTATTTATTAGAAAAAGCTAACTAACTGGACGAAGAGTCCAAGTTATAATGAGTAAATGTAAGGCAAGTAACATACACATAGAACAGGGAGTAGCTACTCGTACGTAGGGGAGGTGGAGGCTAATAGAATCACCTGTCTGTTCCCAAGGGTGTCGTTACAGGTTGGGTCGGCTAGCAGGCGAATGTGATGGATGTTTGTTTGATATTTAAAATACAACATACTTGTTTAGTTAGTTATGGATATTATTAGTAGGAGAACTAAGAAGAATAATATTACGGAACAATAGCCTAAACTTTCTAAGTAGAGCAAATGAATGTATACTAATGGTACGTAAGAGACTATCACCGTGGCGGAGCGACCGCATTGAGTGATGTGGGTTCGATTCTTACACGTGAAAAATATTTGTGTGATTCGTAGATATTTATTTCGAGTCTGGGTGTATTTTGTGTCCGCTAATTGTATGTTTGTAAAGTCCCACGTGACACAGAGAGCATTCGAAAGTGCGGGCGTTGTCTTAAAAAAAAACTCAATCCTGGGTTGGGTTGCAATGATATTTGGTATTTCTGTCATATAATGCTCAATTTCAGCCTTGTCACCTTTTATAAAGAACCTATTGTTTTGGTTTTGATAGAGAGAATGATCATCCAATGAAAACAATAAATGTATAAAACATTTTCCTAAAATATATTCAATACAATGCCGACATGTGGCAAAACATTCGCATAAAACAAATCCTATATCGCCCATCCGTATTTCCAGTCGGGAACTCACTTCAACCTCATTTGCTTAACAAAACGAGGCTGACAAAGGAACAGTTCCAGTTCGATGCTCAGTTAACACATGAGCGTGTAAAACAACACAATGACGTCACCAACAAACCTAATCCCAGTTTTAATGAACGACCCTCTCCGTGGATAAATATTGCCCAACTCACCCCGGCTTACATTTATTGGCGCTGTACCGCCGCGCGACGTACCCGCAACAATGCGAATACGCGGATACGACAATATTAGGGGAAGATGGGGTGATAAGGCAAGGGGTGTTAAATTGTAAGTGTGATTTTTTCCACTTCCGATTATTCGTAATTATTTTCGGTACATTAAATGTTTGGTGAATGTGGTTTGTCCTCGTTTGTTGGTCACGAGATGAGTTGAAATATGAAAATTGTGCATGGAACCGCAATCAATCTGTATTAATTAAATTGATGTATTGTGTTTTAAGCATCGTTATTTGGTTGGTTCGGTGTTATTTGGTATGATTAATGTTATGATAAGCTATATTAAAATTGATAGAAATCTATATAATATTATTAATAAAATAATTGTAAAAATAAAGTTAAAGCGCGAACAAATATTTTTATTATTTTATGAGCAATTGACAATTAAGTAGATGGTTTCCTTTACAATTTTTAGGGTAAATTGATGTGTTTCACGTGTGATGTGTGTGTAACTTTAAACGAACTACCGAAAAACAACTCCACATTTTAATTTTTACTGACGCACTGCTTTTGTAAATGTATACTGCTACTTTCAGAATTATGGTAAATCCGATATATAAACAGAAGCAATCTTTGAATCCAATTTCATCTCAGAATAATCCAACTGTCGATCAAAAATCCAAATACTTACAATCAAAATTCGACAAGCACAACCAGAATAAAAAATCTCAATAAATTCATCTCACGTCGAAACCGTTGAGAAACGTATTCGAGGGGAGAGTCGGGCAAAACGGACCATCGGAAGTTCGTCGTTACTACGAGATAAATAGCGAACGAGATTACGTGAGCGCCCGACAAGAATACAAAGCGAGAACAGCATTATTATGATATCGCGAAATTATGTTATTGTACCGAGATAAAGGGTAATGTCCCTTCGCTGAAATTGTACTCGATAAAACGGGTTGGTGTTCTTTGAACAACATGGAGGTCATCGGTGTCCCCTTTATAATAGATTTTCCATTGTGTCTGACTGAAAGCTGGACGTTCAAAGTGCAAATATCACTGATACATAATTTATACTATTTCTTTTTTATTTTATTGCCTGAAGTGGCAGACGAGAACTCAGCAAGCGGGAGTTAACGACTGAATTTCGACAGTACAATATTTCGACATGTAGCGAACTTCGAAAACACATAGATCGACAAGTCATTGCTTCGACAGACAATTATTAGACAACACAAATCTTCTAATTACCATTACTTCGACAGAAGATTATTCGACAGACAACACTTAGACAAGACACATCTTCGAATGACCAGTACTTCGACGATTTAATGTTATGAAATGTAATAAAATCTACCTAATTAATTATGTACGCAATCATATTATTTTCCGGTTAAATAAAAACACAAATTTAACAATCAACAGTAGTAAAATTGTACGAGTAGGTAGTTTTAGATAAAGATACTGCATATTACTTGTCAGCCCATAAATGAGGGTACTTTTGTATTTGTTCTTGTCACATTTGTCATTGTATCAATTTTATGTCCATCGCTCGCATGTGTTTTAATTGAGTTATGCTTTAAAATCATGTCTTCGTGCGTAATTGTGTTATCTCGAAACGGAAAGAAGCAATTGATATTGGATGGTTATATTTACTGTATAAACAGAGTGCGAAATTATGTGTTTTAATGAAAATAATATGATTGCGTACATAATTAATTAGGTAGATGTTATTACATTTCAGAACATTAAATTGTCGAAGTACTGGTCATTCGAAGATGTGTCTTGTCTAAGTGTTGTCTGTCGAATAATCTTCTGTCGAAGTAATGGTAATTAGAAGATTTGTGTTGTCTAATAATTGTCTGTCGAAGCAATGACTTGTCGATCTATGTGTTTTCGAAGTTCGCTACATGTCGAAATATTGTACTGTCGAAATTCAGTCGTTAACTCCTTTGGAGAATAGCTCTCTTAAAACCTCGTTTAAAGAAGGACATGTCATAGCGCTCAGGAAACACCGCTGTAGGAAGTTCCTACACGTACGTGGGAGGAATGATCGTTGGAACCTTACCGTTTTTTTTCTTCTATTCATTTCATTTCACACAACTTTCTACATTAATAACACTAAGCTAAGTATAATTTTTAATGGTAAAGATAATGGTTATCTTTTGAGAAAAATAAATATCTTAAACTATGAGTTTTGCTAATGTAACCCTATATAATATATAACCTTTACCGTTTAAATAAACATATCATATAAAACGAAAACCACTTAACATGTACAGTCCTCATCGCATCGGAGATGGCGTCATGGTGGCTCTCTGGCACACCGTGTCAAATTACATAGGACACACGACCGGCGATGTAACTGTTCGACTATCGTGGTGTATTTGTCACGGCGCGTCAAAGCAAGTGGGGCTCGACAGATGCGGGGCTACTTACCCCTCTGTTAAGGGTTGTTAATGTTTTATGATTATTGAGATTTTAGATTTGGTTGGGAGTGAGGCTGGTCATAATTGTAAGGAATAAGTACATGTAATTTACTCTGAAGAATAAGGGAAGCTCATATATTTTATTGCTACTTAATACTAGCAGGTAGAACTGTGTCAAATACTTGTAACATGACTGTGTTAGTAATGGCACGGATTAAATAATAGGTACTACTTAATTAGGCGGCCTATTACTTAATTAAGGTTTACTAGTCTAAATCAAAACCTACAAGTCAAACTGTTTTACGCAGATAGCTAACAAGTCACTGCATAGATAGGATCATCACCACAATATCTTTTACTACAACTATAAAATAAATTATGATATTTATATTCCAGAAGCAGATTTCCATGGATGGAATATTCGAACTGATTATACCAAAAACAAATGTTCTCAGAAATTCCCAGCGTGTATAGAGTTAAATATTCTCTTCTGAAAATTGTGTAATCGATACTTTCCATTACAATGACTCGTGGGAGCGGCAGCCATGTTTTGCGGAATTATATATTAAATGAAATTTCCAAGTACTACTGGCTGACTGATACAAAACGAAATTGCGTTCTTCGTATTTTCTCACTTCGATTGACAGCTAGAATTGTCATCTGTTCGTCAGATATTTTTGGGTAACAAAGGGCGTTTCATCGCAGGTAAATAAGTGCTAGTTAGTCTATCTATAACTATGTTGACAAAATATTGACTTATTTTTCATGTAAAATCCGTCACTTACTCTTAGATAGTTTACAAGACCATTATCTATCAGTGGTAAAAGAGGGCTTACGTTAAATTTAATATATTCAAGAAAATCCGAAACAAAATTAACCTAATTTAGTGTGTAGATATATCGATTAGCAAACAGTCTCTATAGTTGCATGTAGACGGGTAAAACAATCACCGTTCCTCAATAACATCACAAATATCATTATTATCTTAGTAATATTATAAACGTATGGATGTTTATTACTTAATCACGCCAGAACGGCTGAAAGGAACTGTACGTAATTTGGCACACAGATAGATATCTAGAATAGCACATAGGCTACTGTTTACCGATATACGGGGCTGTTAGTGGAAGTTAGTATTATTAATGCAACAGAGCAACATATCAACATGGTTATTTGCATAGACATCGGTGGTGAGGCGGAGAGTAACATAGTATGCTTTCATCAACATTATTTGTGAGTGAAGCTAATCAAGAATTCACCCTAGAATTGCACGTTCATGAACATCACAACAGGACCAATGAAGATAACATCATTTTCTAAGAAATCTTTTCTAAAAATCATTTTTGTAGCATCCAGACACGATCAATACCACCCGGAGTACTACATTGTTACACAATGCTTCGGGCCCACAATATTAACATAGTACGAGGTCCGGAGTCGCCGCCCGCGGCTACCATCAAATATTCATAAACAGGGAGTACTGAGCCATGCCGACCCACTCTCCCCTAATATTATAAAGTTACTGAGTTTTGGTGCGACCTTTGTACTAAAAAAGTTATCTTTACATTTGTTGTGTTATAGAAACTGTGATATATAAATGTTTTATAAATTATTTATAACAGTTGGAGCACGTTAACAGTAGGTATAAATACCAAGAAAAAAATCCACAATAAATAGTTCCTGCTATATAGAATTAGGTACAGGTTTTGTGTTTTGGATTAAAAAAAATGAAAGCGGTCAATCAACGAAATCAAAGTATATATAGTATTGTCAACAACAACAAAGGTTCCTTATTAAGCATTGCTTTTTCGAGTACCTACAAATGTTTAGGCATCTTAACAAACTTAGTTTCTTACGAGCTGGTAGCCTTATACTGCGGTATACATTTTTAACGGAATCCCCGTCTAAAGTCGTAAGTATTTTTCTATCAAGAAATTGCCAAAATGAAACTAAAATCTAACGTCATACTCGAATTATATAACAAAAATAAACCTATATCTTTATTTTAAAGTACCATAATCACATCAAAACCTTCATTTCTCAATATCTACAAAGATACTTTTGACGCCGCAAAATCAACCAAATCCAATTTCACCGTTCTCTCTCCGATCTCGACTAAAATATTGGATTTCTTATACATTGTTGGGTAAGTCTGAAGACACGTAATGTTTGGTAAAAGGACATGAATATAAACAGCAATGAACGTCGATGTGGAATAAATCATATTTATATTTTACGCGGTTACAAACGTGGTATCAGAACATGATGGGTATTGAGATTGTAATCTAATATTTCGGAGTCGGAGATGAGAAAATTTATTTATTTTTATAATATTGTGCTTCCATATCTATAGAAATGATCCATATTTATTATTGAGGAATAATACAACCGGACTGCAGCGCTTCTTACAGGGTTCATAGTTTTAAGATCGCTCTGAAACTCCTCAAATACACACAAATCGAAACCAGTATAACCAATCAAAAATATTCCTTGCAATACAATTCAACGATGCTTTGGGGAACTAGCATCGCTATCAAGAAAATTTTTATTCTATTATCCCAGTTATAATCCGGATCATCAGGATATCCGCTTTTATATCCTACTCTATTTGTTTTAGGTATGGTAGGATATTATAAACTAGAAATTAGAAGGGAAGTGACATTAGCTTCCTACTTATTGAAAGTGTTACGTGGTGCTATAGAAAACTCCAACATTCTCCAAGAACTCAGACTGTGTGTGCCCGATGAGTACCTGGGTAGACGGCGACAGCCACCACTTCTTGAGTTGCCGCGGGCGCGCACCAACCTGCTCCAACGTGCGCCTATGACGCGGGCACTGCGTACACTCAACATGGTCGCTGACCGAATAGATATATTCTCGTGCTCACTGAACGACTTCACGAAGGCAACTTATTGTGTTGTATGTTTAGGAAGTAGTTTATAGTTTTGATAGATTAAGTAGATATAAGATAAATTTAAGATCTACAAGGTTCTACAATTATTGCATTAGATTTAAGTATCTGTAAAAATAGTTGTAAGGTTTAAATAAATAAATAATACTTTTCAAAGGTATGTTTCTGTGTAATTTATAAAGTTTTCTAAGCGGAAGGAATGCGCCCTACAATTTCAGTCTAACTCACATAATTACGTATAATTTGGACAGTTTACTGAAGCCTGTTATCAACATGGTTATTACTTGCGCCAATTACGTGGTAACCCTAGTGGCGTGAGTATTAGTCAGTAAGAGGAGAAAAATTGTCCACGGGTTGCGTTGCAAAGGTAATGAATATGTGAAGGGGGCAGTCACTAAGTGTGCTAACAATTTAATTCGGACTTTCAAAGCAATATTTTATTTAGAACGACTAAATAAATACCTATTTATAGTTTGATAAAGTATCCTTAATGGCCGCTCTAAGATACAAACCCTGTATCGTGAAAACACTGCAATATAACTAACCCACACACACTTGGTGATGTCAGAAACACTTCACACAAAGCTTTCAGGAGAAAAGACCCCTACAGCCTGCTAGCAATTCCCATCCTTTCTTTTCAATGTCTTTTCTTGTCAAATGATTTTCACCGTGACGTAGGTTAAGGTGGTCACTTCGCCACACGAGACAAATACTTGAGTGATTTAAAGATATTTGTTTCAAGTCTAGGTGTTCATTGTGTCTGTTATTTATTGTTTACAAAAAACGTGCGGTTTTCCGGCCAAATCCGGGTAAATTGGCCCATCCAATTAAGAGCTATGTTGCTACAGAGAGACACATAGAGACTAACACGCCTCTTTTTGAGTTAAAAGTTAAAAAACGAGCTCTGAAGATCACTACTTACTAATAAAACAGAAGCAGCTTAATTTTTAGTAGTTGCAGTTTTCTGTACGGTGAAGGTACTTCCTCAGTAGTAGCTTGTTCTACCTTCCTTACAATTTGATGTCAAACTTTCCCTCACGACAGTTTCCCCGCACCACAACATCTCGTTTAGTAACCGTCGTCCCTAGCTACAAAGCACCCTAACAGAACACCGAACCCGCACCACCTCGTCGCAGTAATTGATACAATTAGTGCCCGAGGGTGCGAGGAAATTGTCAAACGATGAGGTTTTGTGGCGCATACTACGAATATTGCCATTAGTTTAGTTTTTAGAGAAAGTTGTTTTAAAAATAAACAACCAATGAAAATTATATTTATGTTCCTGGACAACACTTGCGTCTACCGTTACCGCTTTAGTTCAATAGCAGCCTACCTCAATAGACAAGATGTCTGATGTGAAGGAAATAAGTTTATTTGTACTGTTAGCACGTATTGGAATAATGGCTGATTTATTTTATTTATTACTTACTAGAAGTCGCGCGGGGCTTCCCTCCCGTTGTTCTTTATTTGGCCACTGCTCAGCTTCTATTGGCGTTAGCGTGATGTTATATAGTCTATAACCTTCCACGATAAATGGGCTATGCAACACCAAAAGAATTTTTCAAATCGGTTCAGTATATTCCGAGACACTCTCTATAACTCACAAACTTTACCTCTTTATAATATAAGTATAGATGAAACTTAAAGTTTCACATAAACCATTGTACCTAATTGGTTGATGAATAACATCACAAAGAGAGGATGGTGGTCTGTTTGGATCTTGTTGGCGATATAACGCTAATAAATATTGTTATATAGGACGTGATAAGTATTTATTTTTGATACAAACCAGTCTAATTAATGAATTTATACCGAAGCTCAACGATGCGCACCGAACAAATGCAATTAGCCTCTAAGGTTTAATCAAAACTGTTTGAAAGATGAAATTATTTAAGGGTCGCCCACACTCGATCGGTGCGTAGTGAGCGCTGTTGCGGTCGACGGGCTAATTGGATTGCTTGGTAAGCGTTCAAGTATTGTTACACTTTAATGAATTTAATTAAAAAAATACTAACAATTATTTTTTACTTTGATTTACTTTTTAAATTTAACTGTAGGTATATATTTAATTTCGGTAATATTTTGTAAAATTTCTGGGTAATTGTAGTGTGTTATAATTAATTGTTGAAGAGAACTAAGGATTCCTAGTTGTTATTTATTTGACAAGTGTATATATTGAAACATGTTATCATTGTGCCGTATAACTGTGAGAAGAAAGAAAAGAAAGAAAAAAAGAGAGAAGAAAACCGTGTGAGATATAACTCAATGATTTATCAAAAAAAAACTTAAAGTTGCTTATGTAATCTAAGACTGTCACCGTGGTGGTTGCCTCGCCACTACATCGCTGTGCTGGGTGACGTGGGTTCGATTCCCACACGAGACAAATATTTGTGTGATTCATAGATATTTGTTTCAAGTCTGGGTGTACTTTGTGTCCGTTATTTGCATGTTTGTAAAGCTCCCCGCGACACAGGGCTTGTTCCCTAGTGCGGTAGTAATATAAAAAAAAATAAAAAATTGTACCGTGTCAGTGAATAGGTACCATATTATTATTATAGTTGCCCACAAATTGACTCAACTATGTCAAGATTTAAAGAACCCTTATAGACCTTTCTGAAGATAATGAAATAAAGGAATTCCTAAAATATTTATTTAAGAAAAGTTCTCAGTTTGGTGTTGTTCCTCTCTGTTCTCCCTTTATCTCTTCCTCTAACAGACAATATTACTCACGATCGCTATCACAACACGGTTGCTCCTTTATTTGTATTACGTCACTCCCCCAATTTACTTTATAACGTTGTTCCGCAAATATTTGATTATCCCTAGCTCCGATTTACTACAACTGTAACTTCTATAACAACATGCTAAAGTCTATATTTGCTTGGAGATACACGTTGGTTGTTGGCGGACCAATGTTTGGTGGAGCACCCTTCGCAAAGACTTAATATTGTAAATAATAATGCCATTGTTTTTTGCTTGTCGTATTGTTTGGAGTGTTTGTTAAGGGGGATGTAGTTTGAATGATAAAATGGAAGCTTAGTATAGTGAGATAAAGGTCTTGTTATAATTTAGATGGTCTTATCAAGATGTTGGTTAAGTTACATCGACCCCGCAAAAAGTTTATTGGTGTGGGGGTTATTAATAAAGTATTAGAATCTTAGAGGATACACATACAATATTACTATGATCAGTAAAGCGAATGAGTTCCTAGATTGGATAAAGGGTATAGATTAAAATAAAGTAGAACACTCTTCTGCCAGGTGGGTTAACAATCTGAAGTAATATGTCTATTTCAGTCATCTTGAGTACCATTTCCTTTTGTTTCAATAGATAAATTAGAAAATGTAAAAGAGAGTTGTATAGACGCACTTTAACCAGCTTGTCTGCTTACTACTTATGTTTTAAAGAGATGCTTCCATTGGTTACACTGTTATAGGTGGACATAAAAGTTTTAAGATCATGTGTTTAAATGCAGATTTTTTTTGCGACGTATATTAAACGATATATTGCGCTTATAATGCCCCTGGTGTTCCAAGTATCCATAGACAACGGTAGCCGCTCGTGGTATAAAAAGAAACAGGAAAAGGAAGTAGGAAGTGTGAAGGTGCTTACCTGTATCCCTGAGCTGCAGCGAGCCGACCTTGTTGGAGAGGTAGCCCCTGATGGAGCTCGCGACGCGAGCGGGCGAGGCGGCCGCGGCGCCCCCGCGCAGCGCGCCCCCCAGCCGCCCTAACAGCGCTGTCCCCTCCGTCTCCACGGTCGACTCTTGCCCACTCTTCCCTCAACAACCTATCCCTACTACCCCTATTCACCCTTCAACGGTCGGCACTAACCCCACTCTCCCCCAACAACTTGTTCCTACTACCCTAATTCACCTTACCACGTTCGAAACTCTCCCACTCTCTACTACCCCTATTCACCCTCACTTATTCCTAATAATAATCTCTGATATGTAAATGCACGTTTGTTTAATAGTAAAGTTATTATAATATCAGTGCGTTATTTGATATGTATCGTTGGGGCTCGCGGCTAGTTCGCCATGGTGTGTCTGTGCCTGGAACAAAACGATGACAACTCGTTACTTAAATACTCAGTCGTGATTCTAATAAATAACTCTAAGACGCGGCCATATTACTTCACTGCTTCTTCTTGGGAGATTCGAAGAAATAAAACTAATAGTTATAAATAATTACTGACTTTCAAAATGACTTCTAAGTAGCAAAATAAAATATTTTGTTACCTCGTTATATCCTAACAAATTAAATACTTCACTTATTATTTTGATTTGAATTCCTCTTAATATGTTTTACATTGAAATTGTATCCTTCAAAAGCGAAAATAAAACTGGCTTATATAATATAGCTAATACTGGCAAAAAAGTCTACTACTATACAAATTCAACTAAACTTCATTTACAACAAATTTCGAGTATCTAAAAGTCGTAAAAAATCACATTTCTTGATCTCAGCCGCGGATGTGTACCACCGGAAGCTGCCACTCGAACCACATCCGGCCGCCATCTTGCAGCCGGAAGCAGACGCGGTTTACGACTTCCGCTCTCTTTGTGAGACGAAATGTAACTTTTGTGGATATATCATGCTTTTGTTTGGCAATTTGGTAAAGTCGGTCTTAGGAGTTATTTGTGAAACTCACGGGAGTTAAAAACGTTAGCAAAGGAGATCAGAATTATATTAATTTAATTTCCCCATTTACAATTAATGAAAACAAACATACATAATGGACACAAAGTACACTCAGGCGTCGAAAAACTACATCATCAGTGGAGCGCAAGTTAAATGTGAAGCCGAAGCTGTGTAGTGACAGATCCGTGCAGACAAGAGCTCTGCGAGAAAAGGGAAGTTCGAAACAAAACCCTATACCAACCCGTCTGGCCAGCGCGGTTTAGTAGGCTAAATTTCCTCCACAATCTATAATCGATATCAATCCGTGCCCAGGAGTGGGACGTTTATGGGTTAAAATAATGAAAATTTGATGCCATAACTTTTTTTAAAGAGGTATATTACGGCCATTAGACCACTAAGTAATCTGAGCTTATCGTCTCTATGTTATATCGTTTTATAATTGTTGTATTCAAGCCAATCTAACGTGAAGGCAGATCAGTAGAATGTTTTTTTTTATACCACGACGCCAAAAACGGCAAACAGACGTACGGTCCTGATGGTAAGCGGTTACCGTAGCCTATGGGCGCCTGCAACACCATAATTACTATTACAATATAAATTGTTGACGGATTTATTTGGATTCAAAACTTGCTTCATAAAATTAATAACAAGAAGTGAATAAACTTCACGTTTTGCAGAAAAGACACCTTGACGGATAAACACGAAAATCAACATTTTGGCGTAATAACAATTGGCAATCAAATCGTTGGACCGGATTTTGAGATACTGTTGTTTAAGTTTATTTCATTTAACAATTCGGTGGATTCGTTTAATACTTTAAAAAGTAAACTCCAATATGAAATATCTTTTAGTGTATATTAATATAAATTATAGTCTTTATTTCAAATACACAAAAAAAAAACAAGAGATCAAGTACGACAAAATGTATTTCCTCAAACATCACGCCTGTTTCTCCGAATGGTAGGCAGAGGTGCATCACGGCCACATTTAACCAGCTATTTTAGATCCCAAGTAATAGAGGGTGAGCCTATTCTCTTTAACCGGGCACATTATGCATTGCCGCTAATTAAAATGGCGTGTACAAGTGCTACGAATTGAATGCTACATCTCGTAGCAAAGTGCTACGTCGTAGCATTTAGGTCTACGTAGTCTACGGTTTTAGTTTATTGGATAATTACCTAGTATATTTATTATTATAAAAGCTTCTATAATAATTATTGGATTACTGTTAAATATATTTGATTATTAAAAATAAAGTGAAGCCGAGTTTTATGTAAAGAGTAGCTTCCAGCCGCGGCTCCACTCGCGTGCTGTATAAAGTCGTGGCCTATTTGCTAGTGACTGTATGTAATGTATATAATTTCTTGCAGATCCTTTCAACAGTTGTGGCGTGATTCAGTAACAAACATCCATTTTAACTCTCATATAATATTAGTTTTCGGTCTTGAATTGTTCAATATCACTCTTTAATCATAGGCACTTAGCTGGTAAAATTTGGGTCTTGCACATCTGCCTACACCTTTGAAAAAGGCCAAATGCTTTTTTTCTTTTTCATAATCACTTTTCACGCTAATAAAAGAGCTTTATCAGTTGTTTTATTGTTGTATGTTAATTTATTCCTTGGTGCTCATTTAAGTAATTCAAACTTTTATGCATTCACCACACCTTTTTTAAGTTCAAAGTAAAATATATTTCTAATATTTTACTAAACCAGTCAGGACCTTCAAAAATTGTCACAAAATCATACTTCACACATACACACACACATATACATACTCAAATAAACATACAACACGACAACCATTACATAACTGTTATATAACAATCACCTTATTAATAATATATTCTTACACATGGCACCCGTTTAAAAATGCCGTTATTTGTATATACACACTGACACTTACTCAAAATTCCAAATTTAAAAATCAAAATGGCCGTATTCCCCTAAAAATTCCAAATTCAAACATATATATACACATTTCATCACTAAACCTAAGAAATATAACACACTACGTTCACGTAATAGTTTTGCATTGAATCGAGATTTCTAAAAAATCAATATGGCGAATAAATATCAAAAATTATATTGACCTTCTGTTTGTTGGCGGTTACTTCACACACCTGCGAACACCTCGCCCGGACTGCTGAGCCCCGTCAGTGAGCTGAAAAGGCTTTCAAAGCATGCGCAGAAACCACCCCTCCCATTGGCTGTGAGCTTTCTGTGACGTCACTACGCGCCGACCAATCACATGCCTCTGAAATTTTCACGTAGGTATAGATCGGTCGATGACTAAAAATAGGTTGTAAGGGTCGATGGGGCGAGCGGGGCGAGTGGGGCGAGTGGGCCAACTGCCGTATAAAACATTCATCCGATTATTCGAGACGTTTTCTTCATCTACCAATGGCCGTATAAACAATTGCCAATTATTTCTTGTGAGATTTACGAGATATATCCATTTTATTTAGCATAGGCTATTTATCTCAATACCTATAAGTCGTAACATAAATTTTAACATGTATCCATATATATTCGAGTACATTGATGGTTTAGTGGTCGTAACTATGAGTTTGCTAAATACGGGGTTATAAGTGCGAGCCCCACATTGCTTTTAGTACAGTCAAGTTGGCTAAAAAAAGGAGTGGCTAGCTTAAAATAATTCACATACAGTAACAGCATAGTTAACGAAATGTGAAATTTAAAATTAAATATTTTTAAAAGAGTTATAAAGAAGTTTTTAATAGATTTAGTTTTTATAACATAACTGAATTTTTAGATTTATATAGTTAAGCCTGATATGTTTGTTATTTGTTTGTAGTGTTAACTATAATTTTAACTCAAACATAACTTAGTTAATATATTTCTATTTTATTTTTATTTAATAATTTGTATGCCTATGGGTACAATATAGCGCTGCCTAATTTAATAGCTAAATAAATTTTACCAACCTATATTTAAATTACAATAAATAAATATTTCTGTTTCTGAAAGAACAAAAATTGTTTTTTTTTTGTTTAATATGGCTAGATAATTATATTGTATCTAATTACTGACTCTAAAATTTTTGTAATTTATATAAAAGTGCGCGGTGTATAATTTTTTTTCTTGTAAATTATTTTTTAATTAATGTATTATTATTATTGAATTCCAAATTTTAATGTATTTATTTTTGTTGTGTGTGTTTTTTATATGAGTGTACAACCTGAAATTAATGATTATTATTATTATTATAAGGAGGAGCAATGTGTGGTCTGATTCCTAAACACAGTATTTATTTCGGTTGCAAGACCACGCCATTATTAAATCAATACTACTACTTGCTTAAAACTGTACAAAAAAAAAATACAAAAAAAAAATCTATTCTAATATTATAAAGCTGAACTGTTTGTGAAGCTGTTTGAACGTGACAATCTCAGGAACTACAGGTCCTATTTGAAAAAAAATTTAGTATTATAGTCCATTTATTGTGGTAGGTTATATGCTATATAACATAACGCTAAGGCCAATAGAAGCTGAGCAGTGGCTAAACAAAGAAGGTAAGGAAGCGACCCCGCGAAACTTTATTCTAATATAAATGGAGAATTACACCTCGGTAAGGAAATCTACCGAATGTTATATGAGTATTAAGTATACGTTGGAGCGTTATGATAAGAACAGTGAGGACTATCTTGTCGTTATCAAGCCAAGTTAGCTGAGCTAGATTGATTTACGACTTAACTGCCGCTGTTTGTTTGTAATTTAGATTTGAGTTATGGTGGTGAACCGAATTTAAGGAACGAGATTATTTTGCTTGTGGGTTTTTTATTAAATTTGTGAAATGGTCATGCTTCAGTAGAAAAACTATAAGATGAAGAGTATGTTTACGCCTGATGAAATGATTCGAGCAATATTTTATACAGCTTCTATCGAGGATCATAATAGGATAATGGTGGTGAATGTTACATAAAACCTGTTAACGATTCAATGCTGAAAGAAACATATTTTTAACAAATAAATATTATAACATCACACCTTTGGGAGTAAGGGGTAAGTAGAAGTGTACCATTCCCATAATACGCCAGTTAATATTTGGTCCTATGAAATAGAGGTCCATTATCATAAATCGACCACAATTTCAGATGTTAGTATTTTTCCAGTTTAATTTGATTATAAGAGAGGTAGGGCACAGTGCATAGTCCCTGCTCAAACTGAGCCTTCCGCCGTACAGAAGATAGCTAAACTACATAGTGTTGTGTACCTGCTATGTGTAGTGGGGTCCAGAGCTCATATTGGTGGAAAGTGATTTGAATTAAGGTGTCTGTTGATTACGGTAAGCGCTTACCATCAGGCAGGCCGTACGACTGTTTGCCACCGTCGGTCACCGCGTCGTGGTTAACAAAATAATAAAAGCTGTTTTAACCCCTGCGTGCGTGCGCCTGTAAGGCTGTAATCATGATAGGTGCAATTCGATCGAAACGGCGGACTAATAAATTAGGTGTTTATTTTATTAATCCTTAAATTATAATACATGCTCATATGTAATAATTATTTAAATGAATATTTTACATTAAAAACCTGATCAATCCTTTTTGCATAGTAAAAGTCTATCATAATAAGAATTCTATTTGCGATATTGCAATAGGTACATTTAAATCACTTCAGATTCAGTGTGTCTCGCTTCAGGCACTACGTACGAGTACACGAATTTACATCTCAAACAGACGCATCTGTGTGATATGTTGGCATAAATATCGTTTATAGCCTAGATTTCTTGATTCTGGATTTCTTCGGGTTTTGATAGTCAAGAAATGTTTTGAATATTATTTACATCTAAAATATGTTCCTAATGTCTGATTATAATCATCAGCAACCCATTAAGTCCCACTCACTGGGCTCGGGTCTCCTCTCCTCTAACTAGAGAGCTGAGAGGGTTTAGGCCATAATCCACTCGCGCTGGCCTAGTGCGGATTGGTGGATCAGACATACTCATAGAATTTCTTCTAGTGTATGTGGGTTTCCTCACGATGTTTTCCTTCACCGTTAGCAGATAGTAAGTCACTTGACTAGTACATATACATTCCACAAAGTGGAATCCACATTGGTACTGCCGGTCGGGATCCGACTCCTAGTTCGCGGTCCCTTATCCATTCAGTACGATAAGGGACTGGCGTTTGATATAATGGGATTGCATAAATATAAGGTTTAGTTTCTAATTTAAAATGTAAGGGTCATAGCATACACGATATTTTAGGCTCCTGTCTCAGCTGGCGGAAGATCAGTCGGGCGTAATCACTTTTGTATAGGGAGTGTGCCAATTCGCAGTTCTGCCCTTAGTCGATCAAGCTATACAAGAGTGTAGTAGATAGGTAGAGTGGTGAGACATGGTCATCGCCGGTGCATATACTCGGCTGCTACTATAAATACTAGCCGGTCGATGTTACCGCACCTGCGCACTGCTGACACTCTCATCCATCACCCATCACCCATACATACTACCTATTTATAACAATTACATAGTATCACGCCTTACTTCCCCGAAAGAGTAGGCAGAGATACATCACACCCATATTCCGCCACCTATGTTAAGTCACACACACATGAGTCGAGCCTATTGTCATCAACTGAGCACAATTTTATTGTTTCTAAAATCTGATACCCTTTATAACTATTTTTAATGAATGAATGTCTCGGTGGTGCAGTGGGTACGACTGCTGTACAATCTGTCCCGGGTTTGATCGGTCGGAAAAAAAGGGTGTCGAGTTTTTCTTTCTTGAAATTCCTAGAATCAGCAAAGAGAAAGTCAAAGTGCCCACTGCAAAAAAAGCAGCTGATCACCAGGTTGTGAGTCCAGTCCACATATTGCAGAAATATTTTTGTGTGGTTCACAAAATGTGAATTTAAATCGGAGTTTCTGTTTCATTAATTGTAAATTTGTAATCTCCAACGGAGCAAGCCTTGTACTCCAGTGCAAGCGTTATGTGTAATAAGTATTGATTAAAAAAAAATATTGTTCAAACAAGCTTTTAAATTCAGTTAGATTGGAGTCCTCTTCAAGACAAAGCAAATGAACCCAAGTTCAATGAAATACCGTCGGTTTATAACAGAGTTACCATGGCCAACTCCATCATCAGATGAGTATGGGACTCATCACATTAAAAAATATTGCACTGTCATCCAATTTTTATATGCATAGAAATTCTTTATTTCTCATTCATAACACTGCCTGGTCTCAATGGATCGCGGCGTTTTTCCTGTACAGAGCATTAGTGGCGGCTGGGAATGCTTTACATATTCAATGAGAGCACCTAATGTACGGACAGACAATGGCTTTATGTAAAAGTGACGGTTTTAATGTTGTTAATGGGTGTAGGAAGTAATGCTGCGGACGTCCGGGCTTGGATTGGTGACAGTTACTCTGCTTAAAGAAAATCGTTGAAGATATTACAAATTAAAATTTTAAAAATATGTGGATGGGGTACCTCTTCTCGATATCAAAAAATTTTTGAAACTACTGCCGTTACCTGATATAATGCTACGAACACATAAAATAGAATATGTAGGGATTTAGATTAATAAAAAAAAAAAAAAAAAATGAAAATTCTACACATCTTATCACCGACTCCAATATCTTCCATTAATAATGGCCGATAATATGGTCAGGAGTACCATATTATCGATGTAATGTTATTCAAAAAGTAGTATTCTGCTTTTAAAAGGGACTCAGCGTTAGACATCAGAAGCACGACTGTCCTAACAGTCGGGCAGTACTTAAATTGGTTAACCTGCAAATGTATAAAAATCGAACCAAAATTAGCTCTAAATGCAAAATTCCATTTGTAGATCCGTATTATATTGATCGTTCGTCTAGACAGGGCAGTTTAAAATAGTCCCAACTGGTCCCCAAACGAGAATATCAGATTACTCTCATCTATAAACGTAGCTAAACGAGAAAATTGCAGCGTTGTATTTCAGTAACGTTTTAAATAAATTGTTATACAGTTTAAAACAATTTGCGTTTAAACTTCACTTTATCAAAGAGCTCCTTGTGGACGGAGCTGACGGAAGATCCGGACGGAAGCCTTAGGTCTTGTAAATGAAAATAAGGTAAACTTTGAACTCCATTTAAAGCATTCATTAGCTCAAAATATAGGTGTGGGTGTTTAAAATAAAAATATTTATTAGTCATGTATTCAACATTGCTGGCTTGTGAGACATATACATAATACTTAGTATTAAATAAACAATTATCATCATCAGCAACCCATTAAGTCCCACTGCTGGGCTCGGGTCTCCTCTCCTCTAACTAGAGAGCTGAGAGGGTTTAGGCCATAATCCACTCACGCTGGCCTAGTGCGGGTTGGTGGATCACACATACCCATAGAATTTCTTCAAGGGTAACCTTTTGTTTTCCTTCACCGTTAGCAGAGGGTAAGTCACTTGATTAGTACATATAAATTCCACAAAGTGGAATCCACATTGGTACTGCCGGTCGGGATCGAACTAGGACCGCGTGATTTACACATCGACCCCTTATCCATTCAGCTACCATCGCTAAATAAATAAACAATAATATGAACTAATTATGAGAGTTTACAATTAGGTACCCTGTGCATGTTGATTTTGGGAACTGTACTCTCAGTTTGATTGTCTCGGTTGCGCAGTGGTAATGTATAGTCAAAACAAATAGGTAGTTATATGATCTGCCAATATTTTTCTATGTACAATATGTATGTTATGTTACAGTCAAAACTTTTAAAAAAGTAAAGAAGTCGGAACTAAATATTTAGGTTAGCTTAGTTTTTATAATAATTAGACTACTTTTGACTGGTTAAGAGTTTTGACTGTAACATATGTATGTATTTAAGCAAGCTTATATTTTACTGTGGACTAGATGGCGCTGTATAAAAATAAAAAAGCAACTCTACCTACTAATAATTCATTTAGAATTATTAGTAGATAGAGTGATTTAGAATAAGTTCTATTAATTACACAAATATTTTTTGCCTCGTTTGTGAATTGAACCCAGGACCCTCGGTAGGACGATTTTAGTGGCACTTTAACCGCTATGCCATAGACTATAATTTAACTGTGTACCAAATTTCATAAAAACCCTTCAGCTATTCTGGCATGATTGAGCAACAAAATCCATCCATTCATCCATCCATCCTAATGTTCTCATTTGTAATATTAGCAGGATTGAATAAGGCTATGATTAGCACGGAGCACGGTTCAGGTTCAAACAACGCATTACCATACATACAAACAAGGACACCCCCCTGGGAATTTGTACGTGTGTAGAGAGAGATAGTGCGATTGTTATTGTTGTTGTCCCATTCTAACATAATTTATTATCCCTTATTTGATGGAGAATAGTAAAGTTCCCTTTACACATTTTTACTATAGAACATTGTGTTCATTAAATATATATCTAAATAGTTAGGTCGATGGATATACGTTTGTTGCTCAATGACGGCAAAATGGCTGAATTAATCTGCACAAAATTTAGCATACTGATAGATTATATAACTGTAATAATTTTTATTTTTAATTTATCCTCGGTGGCGCAGCGCGAAATGTATACGACTGATTTGCAAGTGTTCTCGGGTTCGATTCCCGCGTCGGGCAAAACCTGAGACCTACTGCCATGATATTATATATACTCCCACTGTGCTACTGAGGCAGTTTTATTATATTTCTAGAGTTAATATATGTATAGCAGTGGCTGGTCTGACGATAACATTACAACAATAATTCACAATATTGTACGGTATGTAAGGCTCTTAATATGAATGAATGGTTCCCTGAGGGATGATTCCACGTGCTGTGACGTCACATGTTTATATTCTCACGTTCTCATCACCCTCTGGGGCAATTAGACTGACATTTCATTTTTGAAGAACTGATATCTATACGTTTTAAGGTAATAAAGTACAGTCTTATGTCAACATTTATACAAAGTTATTGTTTGTTTATACTAAAGCTAAAACACCCCAAACGTCTTCTAATTTCAAGTCAAAATCAAATCTTTTAATTTCCTTTTGATCACATACATGATACTAATGAACGTCATACAAAGCCAAAAAAAAGGTGTCATCAAATTTGCCTACGGCCAGTTCACTGACAAGGTTCTCTGAGAAGAACTTGGCAACAAACTCAGGCTACTTTTTAATCGCCATAGTAGTTACAATTTCAATTGGTTACAGTTTGGAATATCAGAGAAAGGTACAGAACCAAAACATTAGCAGAATCAGAATAAAAATCTAAATTTAAAGATAATTATACCTCACGAAGTTATAAGCATTTCTCGTGCTATTGCTGCCGCGCGCCGAATATTGCTGAATATGTAGTTGATGTACCTACTTACGAGTAGTACTTATTAATTCCAAAATCAAAGTAGCCTTAGTTACATACTAATTGTGACATGAACATGCTGCGTGACAGCTTTCCGCCAGTGAAAGTCCCGTCGAACAGTACAGTCGTTTCGGAGTTTATCTCAAACAAACAGATAGACAACGGAGTAATCCTATAAAGGTCCCGTTTTTCCTTTTTGTGGTATGGAACCCTAAAAACAAAGCTAAAAAAAGAAACAAACAAATTTACCTTAATCTCACGTTCGTATTGTTCAAATCGTCCCGATATTAAGGACAAATGTGAAAAGGACGATGTGCCGCCATTTTGAAGAGTCGTCGACGATCATTACGTTAACGAAGACGTGGGTGTTGTCAGCAGAAGCCCTTTGTTTTCCATAACGTTTATATTTTTAGAACAACCGCTAAACTTATTGAATTATTCATGAAGCCGAAATCTTGGGACAAAAGTATTTTACCCGATTTTTAGTGTATTTTTTTTATTATGATTTCACACTGGAGATGGCGATACTATGTATATATATACAAGGCAGTTTAAGCAGTGTCTATAACTGAAAGGATCTCTGAGTCCAGACTGAAGTGGTTTGGACAGGACATGTGATGTGTGGTTCTGATCACCATAATATTGTGCGTTTTTAGGTGCTACCGGTGGCCATCAAGAATACTTAAGCTGACTCTACGAAGTTAAGGCCTCTTCAGAGGAGGCGGAATTGGGGGCCTCCAGCGCTCCTTCACTCGCCAGAGGAAACACAATGTATCACCTTCCTTCGTATTCCCCTTGTCCTTTTCTGTAAGGCTGTTGGCGTTTTCATTGTGTTGTGTGACTGCGAATGATAAAGAACACAGCCATGTCCATGGGCGGCAGTTATTACTCTTCTGCCACGTCGCGTCGGGCAATAAAAAATCCGATCCGATAATTTATAATATATTAGAAAAAAAAAACAGAGAAAGGTCTTCATCACTACATAGTACAAAACTTCGCCCGCGTGGTATGTATTTTATACCTATAAACCTTCCTCTTGAATCACTCTATCTATTAAAAAAACCGCATCAAAATCCGTTGCGTAGTTTTAAAGATTTAAGCATACATAGGAATATAGGGACAGAGAAAGCGTCTCTGTCCCTATATTCCTATGTATGGAAGGTTTATAGGTATTAAATACATACCACGCGGGTGAAGCAGCGGGCGGAAGCTAGTTTTATTATATAATGAATTCATCAATTCGTCACTATCACTAACACTAAGCAATTACTTCGAACAAAGGGCCAACTTTAGACGAGAATAATGTGCTAAGATCCTTCAATCCTTTTTTTTTTGCTCTCATCACATAAATTATTAAGTTTAACATAGTTTCTACTTTATTCACTAGAAACTAAGTTCAAATTTCACCAAACGTACTTTTCAACTTTAGCTCCTTCACAAAAACTAATAGCAGCGTCACAATTTTTCTTCGTACAACATAAACCAAACTACATTTCAAATGGCTTAAAGTCGATTTTAGTTCAGCAGTGTATCCCGAAAAGATTATAAGAAGTTTCTTTTTCCTAGTCTGTGGGTGCCTACTTCTTGTAAGAGCGTTATAGTTTTTCCCCCCGAATAGAATATTGTATGAACTTTTTCTTGAAGATGGGTTTCAATTTGAAGGCTTAATGTTGCAGAAACACTTAATTTATATCTTTTTAGGAATATCTTTTACACAATTTTGTAAGTTTAACTTGGCTTTACGATAGAGATACTAAACTGCTTGAAGTGAAAGGAGAGCTTCTAGAGGACTACATTTCATAGAACATAAGGAGAATAAATGAATCAATTCGAATAAAATGTATAATGTAAACAAATTATTTAGGTTTGATTCCCGGGTCGGCAGAAAAGGGTAGTTTGTGTCTTGAATATCTCAATTTCAGCCTAGTCTACACACTTAATGTATTCGTTCAGTTTCGTTGCCCTATTATATAGGACTAAACATAGCTTCCAAATTTTCATTTTAATGTTACGCAGGATATACTTAGGCAAAAATAAGAAAATACAAAAGAGTCGACTCCTCTGACAGAGGTCTTTCTCTCACATAGATACGCTCTGTGCCATCGAGGCTGCTCAAAATAACATCATAGACATAACTGATGTCCTTTGGGCTTATTTCTAATGATAGTGACATCATAATTAGCCAAGCATTCGCTTGGGACTTTTAATAGCTCCTCGTAACTCTCAAATTAAGTTATGCCACTTACCGCTGTCATGATTACCTAGGGAGTATTACTCAAGCTTCCAAGCTCCTGCAGTATCCATACATCTATATATAATTTTGAAAGAATCATCTTATTAATTTCACTGACATGACAATGTGTCGTAGCAGTGAAGGTGCCGCGAAGTGAAACCTCGCCACTAACATCGCTGTGCCGAGTGTCGTGGGTTCGATTCCCACACAAGACAAATGCGACAAATATTTGTGTGATTCATAGATATTTGTTACGTGTCTGGGTGCACTTTCTTTTCGTTAATTGAATGTATGTAAGTTCGCCCGCGATACAAGGTTTGATCCTGAGTGCGAGCCAATCGTTTATTTATATATTATAACAACCTTTCTGTAATAATCATCAAATTTATGTTTCTCTAGATCTTACAAACCTTCATTTTTAAGTTGGTTAAAAGAAAAGCTATAGATATATTTCTAAGCGATATAAGTCACTAAAACCTGCAATAAATGATGTAACACTACGGATTTGGCGCTAAGCCAAGCGCGACGGAAAATACGGTTCTAACACATGATTTTTATTTATTAAAATATGACATAACTCTTACGCCTCATTTTCTAAAGCAGTAGGCAGAAGTCCAATATAGTTATGATAACCACCAGGCATCAGGCACAATCCCGACTCCAAACAAGAGAATTTTATGACAGGAAACGCAAGTACTATTTTTCACGGCCGTAACAAGTAATAGCTTTTACTAATTTTTGTAAGGGAGAGGTCCGAACACCTCGGACCCCCCCCCCCTTCCTTAGCACACATTTTTTGCACAGCAGTTGAACACAAGCACTGTGCCACCGAGGTAACCTAAAACGTGTTTTATCCTCAGAAGTAATATTAAATTTATCTGTCTATTTATATTTCCAAACAATATTGATCATAATGTTCTACTGTTTGTGGCAGTTCCCGGAATCGAATAGATAGCAATTTAACTACGTGTCACAGGGAGCCGAGATTACCCGGGATTATCGTGACGTCACCGGGGAGTCCCGTGATTTACAGCCCACGAAGCGACCCTACTGAGAACTGTGCGAGGCACGCAAATATCAAGCGAGATTTTGTTTGACGTCATATTTGAAAATCTTGATTTGAAATATTTATGTTGAACGTGCCCTTAAGTGCCTATTCGGAATTTTGATATATATATTCGACAAGATAGCTATTATCGTCTGAAAATGATAGCGTTATCGAAATCGACTAAGTCGAATTGTTGGAGTTCCGAGTCAGTGGCACATACCAAGTATTCTTATAGATCTCATATTTTTGTGCAAGTCTACCGTAATGTGTGTGGGAAATATTACTTAATTTTATATAATTGTACACTTGCACTTGTCTGAGTTTGTGCAAGTGTACTTCAAGATAACAATTATGTTACCTAGGTCATGTTACTCCTACAGAAAGAGAGAGAAGAAAAGATTGCATTACGTTGCATTGAGTTGAACATACACACATTAGTCAACTGTTCTACATTAGTGTAATGTAACAGATTCAGAAATAAGAAAATTGAATTATCCTTGTTATCATGTCTAGATGTAATATTCACATTTTAACGTAAAACTCATATATTTATTGTTAGGTACATACTATTTACGTACTTTATGATGTAACCGGTAATTCGATAAAATAGTATCAGGCAATTTTCCTACGATACAACGCTGTTGTAATTGATACCTACCAACTATTTTAGAAGAAAAAGTTTTTGAATGCATTAAGTTTGAACGTGAATAGAAGAATGACCTTCATCGAGGTGACTCTGGTTACACTTGAAGGTGCTTGCGGTCATATGGTCGCGCCGGTCATAACTTATACTGCTGTCTGTCCCAATATATTATGATGTCGTTGTGACGCTTATTGTTTTATTGTGAATATAATACTTTTGGTTTTATTTTGATAATATAAAGTTATACGCCTTATTTTTTTTTTGTAGCCTCATCTCAACAATTGTGATGTCAATTAAATAATTATGATTTTGAGAGCAAAAGTTGAAGTTGACTTGAGTACTGGTTAATATTTATCAAAAAATATAAAAGCGTGATGAAATAACTGCCTGCTCTATTGATTGTTCCATGGGGAGTGCTCAGATGTAACTACATCATTTGGTGCTTTCGTCGCCTCTTTATCATCGATTCGATGCCGCTGTAAGCTTCGCCCACACTACCTGGAGTAAATTCCTGAGCGCTATGACATTCTTCAAACAAAATTAAAAGTGAGCTATCCTCTCAAGGTAGGCAGCGGCCTGGCTGTGCCCCTAACATTGCCAATGTCCATGAGCGGCGGTAACCACTTACCATCAGGTGGGCCGCTAGCTTGTCTGACAGTTCAGGGAACAAAAAAAAACGAAGAAATCTAAATAAAATATAAAAGACCTTTTTTGAACTGAACAGAGTGTACTTGAAGCAACTTCAAGTACACTCTATAAAAAGTTAACAATGATTCAGTAAAATTGCTCCAGAATTAACACAGTGTGACACGAGTGTCTCCCAAACAATATTCCTATGAAGGGAATAAATCTACCACATCATGTTTAGCAGTCCATACAACGGCCACAACACCAACAAGCCAAAACTTTCTGTTTCATAATCAAAAACCAAATATCTGCGTATCGATTAGAGCGACTTATTGATACGTGGCAGGAATACTGCTTACCTCAGTATAATGAGTCGTGGTGCTTGTGCTGAATGTTGATCAGCTCGCCTCGGAGCCATAGATTACACTAAATATATTGGGCTTTCGATAAAACCGGTAATGGGTTATTTATGAAGATATTGGGTGTAGGTACTGTTATTTATACTTCTATATAAATATTAGACGGTAACAGCTAATAATAAATAAACTTGATTGAAGAAGCTGGGTGCCAATAGACGCAGACCACTCAGAATCGATCGCTGTGGCAGTTTTTAAAGAAGGTAATGAATGTTTAGCAGTGGACATCTAAAGCATGATGCCGATAATTGCAGGATTTAGTGTCTGATAATAATAATAACCTTTAACAATTGTTTAATGCAACTTACTGACCGAGTAATTGGAGAAAAATGTATCAGAATTTATTTTATTACACAATACAAAAGCCATATTATTCTTCTAAAATAATATTTCACAAGATAGCATTTAAAGCATCCATTTATCAAAACAAAAGAGACATTTATTAAAAACTTAACTGACATTTTAATTTTAAACGAGACGTCCATATTTTTCAGTTTTTTTTATTAAAATAATGATAAATGTTGGGTTCTCGCCATTAAACTTAACTATTTATGGAGCTTCGTTCATTAGTGATGTGAAAAAGGTAGCCTAGTACAATACTAGCTTTGAATACTAACTTACAAAGATAAAAATAGGCCAAGAGCGTGTCACCCAGCTAACTAAATGGTTTAAAGAATGTATAATTACGAACAATTTCAGTAAAATGTAAATTTGAAGTCAAGTCTCGTTGCAATTTAATTTTCGCAGCCTTGAACCTAAAATTTGTACCAAAATTCCACTTGCGTGATGATTTTAGAACACGCTGCAGTGTTTGATATGACCCAAAAAATTTCCCTCTGCTGTTTATGGTATTAATCGATCATGCATTTAAAATGCACGAGTAAAACACCGACGTGTCTAATTCAAATAACTTTTTTTATAAAAAATTATGAACTTTCCGTGACTTTGTCGTAAAAAAAATCTGAAAACGTACCTGTTCAAGATATTTATTTTAGATAAATATAGTTTGATAAAGCATCTTAGGGCGCATGTTTTCCAATTTTAAGTTTTGGAAAATCTCCTCTGGATACCGAGTAATTTTTTTTTTTCAAATTTTCGTTTTATTTTTTTTTCTTTCTAAAAACTCAAAAGTGTAATTTGTGACTAGCACAGAAAGATTGCTCTTAATAAGGCCTATTACTGATAAAAAACCACGTTCCACTATTGCAGCTTTTAGGAGGAATTAATAAATAAAACTGTAACGGTTGCACCCGTTGCAGGCTACGTCCTTCACGGATGCACCTCCTTTTACTACCTTTTGGATCTCTTTTGATTTCTTTTAATTTACTTTTAATTACCTATTTAAAATTCAAAATCCTAATTCCTAAATTCCAACCGAGTCTTCGTCGGAGCATCCGCCGAAGACTCGGGGCTCATTAATTATTTAATTTCTTGTGCAGTGCACGCTCTTTTGGTTATTTAAATTAATAAAAATATAAGTTTATAACAGTTTATCTATCACTCAATAATACTACCGAAGTTCAGTTATGTGTTTCATTTTACGGGCCCCAAAAGACTGGCGCCCAACGTTCCGTTTACGTCCCAGAAGACTGGCTCAACTCGTCAGGATACAGCAGCACCATAATCTGCTGCCTACGAATTCAATACTAGAACTAGAACAATACTTTTTTTATAAAAGTAATAAATCATTTTTTTATAAAAAAAGTTATCTGAATTAGACGCGTCGGTGTTTTACTCGTGCATTTTAAATGCATCCCTTTGATCGATTAATACCATAAATAGCAGAGGGATATTTTTTGGGTCATATCAAACACTGTGCGCTGGTCTCAAGGTAAGGTGAGCCTATCTTTGTGAAACTGCAATTATTATTATTACTGTATGGGCAAACCCTGGTGTTGGCATTTATCAAGTCACCCAGAAGTATTTTTAAATTGACTTACGAATCAAATACTTACCAGGACCAACGGCACCACGAGTCTACCGAAGCAAAAAGACGCTCGATAATGAAAGAGCCACAAACGGTCACCCATCTTTAGACTGACCTGGCGAAACGTTGCTTAACCTCGATGATCGTTACGAATATCTTCGTACCACAAGCTTCGAGTGTCTCAGTCTGTATTAACTTAGGTAATGTAAAAATTACATAAAGATGGCGTAACTCTGACTTAAATGTCTAAAGCTCCATACTTATAAGTACATGTTCCTCTTCGAAAACAAATCTTAACTTTTTAACATAGTTAAATTCTATTAATCATTCCTAACATACTAACAAAGTTTTTCTGCGTGTCCCTAGCTTCGGTATCGACCAGCCACGCCCACTGTCCCCCCCCCCATTCCCCTTCAGCGTTCCTGGCAGCAGCCCTCCCCTCGCGCAGGGGCTGGGACCTCACCCCCGCGGCCCTCCACTAGATCAAACCGATATAACCGTCAATAGTACGAAGCCAATCAATTCCACGTCTGATTGTTATCACGTACGATTTTAGATAATTAATGTGATAATACTTTTGATTAATTTAATTATCGTTTGATGTATTGGATGTTGAATGACTTGTTTATGTCAATTGTATATCCGTGTGATAGCGATGCTATTAAGGATTTTTTTATAGTCAATGCCCGTACTACAGAAAAAGGACTTTGCAAACATACAATGAACGGACATCAATTAAAGAAAAAGAAAGTCATCAATTTTAGAAAAGTATTTGGATTTAATTGATAATAATAATATTCTACCACATTCACACAGCGCCATCTAGTCCCACAGTAAGCAATTATATTTGCTTGTGTTATGGGTACTAAACAACTGATGTACTACTTAAATACATTTTTTTTTTGTAAGTACATACATATTATAGATAAATTACACCCAGACACAGAACAAACCTTTATGCTCATCACACAAAGATTTGTCCCGAGTGGGGATCGAACCCACGACCTGCAGCTTAGCAGTCAGGGTCACTAACCACTAGACCAACAGGCCAGTCAATAGGTAAAAGAGTATTTAAAGAAAACTTTTAAATGATAGCAATTCATTTATGCTCCATTTATCCTGCTGGGCACAGGTCCCCTCTTCTGTATCTACAGAGCTGGGAGAGTTTAGGTGTGATTTAGGCCATGATCCACACAGAAAAAAAACAAAATTTTAAGTCACCACCGACAAGAAATGATGACATTGAAGAGGCTACACCGATTTTTTTATGTAAAAACCTACCCGACCTCTTGTGCTGCAGTCGTACATACTCTCACTGAGCTACGGACAAATTATGTCACAGAAACATTAAAATGTATTATGAAGTAAATATTGCAACTAAATTACCATACACAAGACGTTAATGCAAATTTTTAAACAATAAAACATCATACAAGAACCCCGCTGCTTATTACTTTAGTTCTGTTGCCTTCGCCTTTGACTCTTCGTTTCTTAAACGGAATATAAATAGAACATATTAATAAACATCATCATGAGCCACTCATTATTGTCCCACTGCTGGGCACGGGTCTCCTCCACAGAGAGAGAGAGAATTTGGAGAGAATTTGACATACCTACTATACCACGCTGGCCAGACGGGTTGGTATAGGGTTTTGTTTCGAATTTAGACCCCTTAGTCACCTTTTAAGTCACACAAGGGGTGAAATGGGGTAGTGACACTATAATAATAATATAATAATATTCTACAACATTCACACAGCGCTATCTAGTCCCACATTAAGCAATTATATTTGCTTGTGTTATGGGTACTAAACAACTGATATACTACTTATATACATTTTTTTTTTGTAAATACATACATATTATAGATAAATTACACCCAGACACAGAACAAACCTTCATGCTCATCACACAAAGATTTGTCCCGGGCCCCACCCGGGACAAATCTTTGTGTGATGATCGAACCCACGACCTCCAGTTTAGCAGTCAGGGTCACTAACCACCAAACCAACAGGCCAGTCAAAACTATGAATTCTAAATCCGTCGCTACACACGTCGGACTAATAAATATGTATGAATTTAGAAATATACAATTCTTAGTTCTCTAGATCCCTTAGTACAGTTTATATAACCTTTGGTCTAGATGGCGCTGTGTAAAAGTTAAAAACAAAATTGAGTCTAAGGAGTAAAATTGTTAAGTACCTGTAGACACAAACATTATGGACACGGATATTACAGACTCTATTGCAAAACTTACCTTTAGACCTTAATATCATCCCACGTGGGAGTATGTGGGTGGCAACAAGTCGGTAAGTACCCACATTTTATAAAATAATAAGGAAGTTATAATATTTCCTTACAGAATGAACGAATAACATTTTTAATAGAAATACCTAATTATGTTCGTACCGTATTAAGCCGCTGGCGTTGACTAAACACAGTTCTGAAACAAAGACTTTTTGTATGTTTTATATTATATTTAATAATAATGTTTTCCAGGCCTTGTTCTGCCCAAGAAGATGGGCATCGCCTGTTTTAAAGGGGTCTTGTGAATTGTGAACGAATTACGTCCCCCTTTGATGAAAATATTGTATGAAATTTTAAATTGTTTATTAACAGACACATTATTGAATTTGTATAACGTTCATAACTATCATAAATAAATGACTTTATTACTTGTATAAATGAACTTTGGAGCCAACAAGACTGTTCAATAAATTTCACATACATATTTGAGTACATATTATTTACATATGCCTGTATAATTAGGACAGTACGATTAATTTGCTGAGCACCTATTAATTAACAATTTAATAATGATTTCAGTGAATTAATTGTTGTATTGCAGTTATTAATTATGTTGCTAGCAAGACAGGTATTGCAAATATATCAAATTACCTGAAGCAACTGTAAAACGAAGTGTGAGACTACCGCCGACTAATAGCCTACGGACATTTGCTCGAAGACGCTTCAATTTTGACATTTATCACGACAGAAACTCTCCTTTTTACCTGACTGTGCGACGCAAAGGAGCGTCATGTGATTATCAGCCAACCTATGTATGTATGTTTGTCCCTTTGTGGCTCACTAGAGACGAAATGCGAGAGCCGATTTTGTTGCTTTTTACGTCAATCGATTAGTTATGTTAGTGGTGCGAGTTTCCAATCAAAATTCCAGAAAGGTTTATTAATAATTTCCAATAATGGATTTTATATTCCAATTATTTTATAATTTTGTTTCTAACCTAATTCTAAAAAGTGTAAAGAACATATTTTCAAAATCTAACTTCGAATAAATAATAAAAATTGAAAACCACTAAATAATTGCGACCTTGCCCTAATATAAGTATAAACACTCTTAAAGAAGACCTATTTGAGATGGCAAAGTTATAATTTGATGATCCGAAATATATTTATGTCAGCCTTTTTCCTCATAATCCCACAAGGATAGAGCCTTCAGAACAACTGACAAAAATTTTTAATCGCCAGGTACCTAATTGCTACTCAATGATACAAGTAGCATAATTACGTATAATGAAATACGAATTCCTTTTTTCACTGACAATACATAAAATTCGCGTCAGGTGCACTTTAAAAAATCATAAATATAAACGTTCAATGGCCGTCATTAAAATAAATATGAAAATAAATAAAAACCTCCTTGCATGATCCAACACGAACAAATCGTTCGAGTCACTGCAAATATGGCGATCATTACTCTCTCAGTAATTCGTATCATCATTATGTAATTACTGCTGTTGATTTATTGCATACTAGCTGATGCATTCGGCGTTGTGCAATTAATTTATTTTTAATAGTTATTTTTGGAGGCCGTATCAATTTAAGTAATTACGCTGTCCCCAGGTACCAGGTATGGTTTTTCCAGTACCTATGTTTTGTCTAATAGCTAGGTAATGTGTGAACTACCAACTAAAGAATAACCTCTATCATCCTATACAGAAATTCCTATAATGTGTAAGATCTTATCGCAAAACCTACATTCATATAAAATGAAGTTAGTTATTATATTCTATTTCTATGACCTTTTTAGTCAATAAAATACTTCCATCACAACTTAAATATTAACTAAGATATTTACTAAAAGACAACAGATATTCTATATAAAGGCATTTCTTATAAATAGGATATTTTTTATTCTATTCATATTATTTTTTGTATGTAATGTTATGTCCACCTTCAAACAAATATTTTGTTATATAATCCGACTACTTTTATAAGTAAGATAAACTCATCAGTCAAGCGTATTACTGAAAATTATTTTGATATTTAACCTTTCCTCTCTAATCTTTACGTAGTAGAAAACAATGTTACTCCCACATGGTGGGAGTATTAGATCTAAGCGTTCAAGCAGTCGGAGCCCCACGGCTTGTACGCTTAGATCTTCTGAACTACACAACGGATTATCATGGGGTTTTCACCAATAGATAGAGTGATTAATGACAAAGGATATGACAGGGATTACGCGAAAATTTGGAATTTTATTACCTACATACTACGCGGGCGAAGCCATGGGCAGAAGTTAGTAAGTGTATATTTTAGTAGGTAGAGTGAATTTGAAAGTATTCTGATAGAATATATATTATTCTCACAAATACAAACACATTCTTACAATCATCACTACTAAACGACTGTTCTCTTCCAAGTGTTTAGATTACCTTAGTGTATTTCATGAATATAGTCCCATCTAGCACACAAAAAAAATACTTTGCAAGATTGTAACAGACGAAACTACATTAAAACAAGGAAAGAAAAAAGAAATTAAAAAAAAAAATTTAGATGACATATAAAGTGAGATTTACACAATTAACATAAATATAGTGAGACATAATTACAAACTAAATACAAATTATTTCAATACAAGGTGTGCCTTACGGTTGCACCAATTTGGTGACCAGTTCAGCTTATGTCAAGCAGAAAGCCGCGGTTTTAAACTAATAATAAAATAATAATAATATTCTACTACATTCACACAGCGCCATCTATTAAGCATTATATCCATATTATCCCAAATTAAGCATTTATATTTGCTTGTGTTATGGGTACTAAACAACTGATATACTACTTAAATACATTTTTTTTTGTAAATACATACATATTATAGATAAAGTACACCCAGACACAGAACAAACCTTTATGCTCATCACACAATGATTTGTCCTGGGTGGGGATCGAACCCACGACCTCCGGCTTAGCAGTCAGGGTCACTAACCACTAGACCAACAGGCCAGTCCAAAACCAGTCCAAACTGTAAGAAGTGTAAGTTTTTTTTTCAATGACTCAAAACGACCATTACATTCGATACAAAATACTATACTCTTGTGTATTATTTTATTTTAATCAGATAATTTAATGATACTTAATTAAAAGAATGTTTTATTTTCAAGGGTACCAGATGACTTGGCACGCCGATATCATCAGTAGTGCTGAACTTTAAAAGAGATAACAATATTATAATTATTGGTATTGGACGACACAGTGTCCTTCTTAGGTTTTACTCTGTGATCATTATTAAATTTAAAAAATGAGTTGATTGGATTTGAAATGAAAAAGATAAATATAGAAGCCTCCTGTTACCGCAAATGTGAAATAGTCTCCTAAAAAACGTGCGTGTTGAAATTTTATAATTATCTTTCTGTTTTAACAGTCCTCGCCATTTTATATCTTTATATAAATGCAGATAATTAAATTTACCACTCAAAATTATGTTAATATAACCATGCAATATAATTATACTACATATAACTATGCAAAATTGTTTGTAATTTAAATAATTATCATATTAAATTGTTTATTGTATAATTAATATGTAAAAGTAATAAAGATGAAATAAAACTATTAATTGGATAAGCAATACATTTACATTGGGGAGATATTGCTTCATACATATTGTGTGCACATATTTGATTCATAAGAGCTTAAGTATCCTGCGTGTCACCAAGCCTTTTCAAATCTAAAACGTTGTAAATGGCGACTAAGGAAACAAATCACAACTCATGTGCATAAGAAAGAAAATACTGCAGCAAGTCGTTTGTTAAGCGGCAATGGTAGGTTTATAATATTTTCTTGTGAGCCATATCATATCATAAAATTGATTTGTTTGTTGGTTATAAAGAGCCGTACAGCAGTACAGAGCTTGTTTAAAGATAAAGACATTCATCATTATTATTTCAGCCCAATGACGTCCACTGCTGAACTGATTTCTGTCACAGCGAGAGACTTTGCCGCCGGCATGCAACCAACTCCTAGGTCGTCAGTCCATCTGGTAGGAGGCCGTCCTACGCTGCGTTTCCAAATCGTGGCCACCACTTACGAACTTTTTTTCCCATCGGTCATCAGTTCTGCCAGCTGCTTTAACTATGGGATTCAGTGAACTATGTCGGCAACTTTAGTTTTCCTACGAATCACCTCCAAAATCTTTAAGTTAAAAAACAAAGAAGTTTCATACAATCGTCTTTATCCCTTTTCACCCCCTTAGGGGTTGAATTATAAAAAACCCTTTCTTAGTACACCTCTAGACATTAGGACAAACACACCCTCCAAATTTCAAGTCGCTACGACCAGCGGTTTAGGCTGTGCGTTGTCTGTCAGTCAGTCAGGACAAAGCCTTTTATGTATGGATGGATATGGATATCTTTTAATTCTCACAAATTATCTCTTACTCGAGCCTACCATATAAAACAACAAAATAAGCAATAAATATAACTTTAATGTCATTAAGATAAAGAAGATTATAATAAGATACTTATCCCAATTAAGTCGAGAGCACTTGGCTCGCATTGCCATAAATGACACTTTGAGAAATAATAAAACACTTAGTAAGTACTTGAAGTTATTACAAATAATGAGTGTTTTTACTTACGAGTATCACACAAGTATTATAAAGTGGATGACCTTTTATATATTTTCTTATTGCCATGAAGGTTCCCATAAGATGAAATATTGACCTTGATGATTGCAAATATGAGTAATCTATAATTATAGTACTTCTGTGACTTTGCACTGACGAAAAGTTCACATAAAAGTATATTCAAAACTGTTTTTTAATTTCTGCCTCGGTGGCGCAGCAGGAAGTGTATAGGACTGCTGTGCAAGAGGTCCTGGGTTCGATTCCCGGGTCGGGTAAAAATGGTATTGGTTTTTCTATCATGAAATTCCAGTATTAAGATTTTCCCGGAGTTTGGTAAACAAATGCTCCCGGTTGATGACAATAGGCTCGCTCCCTATTTCATGGGACCAAACATAGCTGGCTTAATGTGGGTGTGATACACCTCTGCCTACCCCTTCGGGGAAAAAAGGCGTGATGCTATGTATGTATGTATGTTTTTAGTTTTTTATATATACTTGCAAGTTGTCACTCATAAAAACGTTATTGTCCTAAGAGCCTACTTGCTCTTTTGATATTATTTTTGTCAATTTCAATATCATTGTCAATTGGTTATATGTCCTAATTTAAATTTTCAATCATTTGTCTACAGTAATAGGCCTAGGGCTAAAAAAAACGAGTTATTTGAACATTAAAGTAGATTAAATTAAATAAAAGTAAGATTAACAGAAGATCCAAGATTGGAAAGGCAAAAATCTATTCTAAATACCGAGAGGTAAGCCTTAGATTACTTTATTTTAAAAAAAGAAGTCAAACTACATTTTAAATAAATACCTATTATGGAATTTGAAAATGCCCGGTTCTTAGCAATAGGCTCGCCCTCTATTAATTGAAAACTTAGATACCTACCAGACTACCCTCTCCAGGAAAAAGGAGTGACGCTATGTATGCATGTATGTGTGTGTGTGTCTTAAATTAAAGAGAATGACCAAAATAACTTTACATGACAATAAATGCACTGTTCTATTAGGAAACAGTCCGTACATCGTGGGAAGCTCTATTTACATTTCACAACATCCCACAATCGCTAATATTAACTGAAGGTCACTTAAATATGTATTCTCACATGACATCGAATCCGCTACACTTAACGCCTTTTCAATAGCAAGATGGCATCAGTAGTCATTGATCAGGGCCGGTCAACCTACTTGGCATGAGGGTCAATTTTATGAACAGAACCGCACTTTTCTTTCTAGCGTCTCCACCGTCCCCTCCAGTGGGCGCTAGGCAAGAATATGGTAGTAGGATCCAGCTATAATATATGGGGAAGGGCGTGGGGCCCTCACAATAAAACACAACTGACTTATGAAGTTATAGTATTAATTTTAAATGTCAAGAAGTGCGTGCACTGTACAAGAAATCGGAATAATAGTGAGCCCTCTGTCTTCGACGGATGGTCCGACGAAGACTCGGTTCGAATTTGAATTAATTTAGGATTTTGAATTTTAAATTATTAAAAGTAAATTAAAAAGAAATCAAAAGAGATCCAAAAGTTGGTCAAAAGAGGTGCAGTCGTGCAGGACGTAGCCTGCAACGGGTGCAACCGTTACATCTTTAAGAAAATATAAACATATTATATTGATTTCCATTGTAATGAAATATTAAATTATATCAATGATTTGATATCTTAAAGATATATATTATATTATAAACTTATTGTTATATAACTTTCGTTGATTATAAGAGCAAGATTTGCGGGTCGCAAGTGGATGTCTGGCGGTTAAGTAGAAGTGGTACATTGTATTCTTAGTTCTTGAACATGCGATACATTCTCGTACTTATTTCGATAATAAACTTAAACTTTTAAACGCCAACATCGACTATACTCGATAAACGAAGAGTGTCCCTCATTGTGGAGGAAAAGTTTTAAAAACTCGGCAACTCGTATGCAATACTTCTGGTGTTGTGGCTGCGGTAATCGCTTACAATCAAGCGTGCCGTATGCCTGTTAAAAGTGACTATATGTACATCATCATCATTTCAACCCACAAACGTCCCACTGCTAGGCACGGGTCTCCTCCAAAGATTTGAAGGGAATTTAGCCTACTGTACCACGCTGGCCAGACATATATGTACATATTAGTACTTTAACCCTAAGGTGTATGAACGCATTAAGCTCAACACCGGTTTGGCACATGAACAATACGAGTACAAACAAATGTATATACTGCATTACAAAGTTAACTGCCAGTTAGTCGCACCGTGAGAAGTAACTCAAGTTCAAGTTTATCACAACTTGTTTTTGTCGTTACAGTATAATGTTATGTGTCAAAGCTACCGTTGACGGATCGACTGGCCTGTTGGTCTAGTGGTTAGTGACCCTGACTGCTAAGCCGGAGGTCGTGGGTTCGATCCCCACCCAGGACAAATCTTTGTGTGATGAGCATAAAGTTTTGTTCTGTGTCTGGGTGTAATTTATGTATAATATGTATGTATTTACAAAAAAAAAATGTATTTAAGTAGTATATCAGTTGTTTAGTACCCATAACACTAGCAAATATAATTGCTTAATTTGGGACTAGATGGCGCTGTGTGAATGTGGTAGAATATTATTATTATATTGTTGCCTTGTGATACTGATAAAATATATGTATGAATCATAGCTGTTGCCCACGGCTTCGTTCCCATAGATCATTGGTTGGTTCCTACTCAACTCCTTATAAAGCCTATATAGCCTTCCTCGATACATGGGCTCATGGCATTCAATACTGAAAGAATTATTCAATTTAGTAGTTCCTGACATTAGCGCGTTTAACCAAACAAACAAACTCTTTAGCTTTATAATATTAATTATAGATATAATTGTCTCGAGTAGGAATCGAACCGTGGCGGGACGACTACGTTTGCACTAAAGATGTGCGAGTATGAATAGCGAGGGATGTGTTCATTAAAGGGCCCCACAGTTCACCGGACGCGACAGTTGACCATTGATCTAATAGGAGCCCTTTTGCGTTTAACTGACACACTGATATAGTCTGACGAACTGTTCATTTCTGGGGCCCTAAAGAATAAATACAATTACTTGATTAACCCGATGACGCTACGCTGACAATCAGTCTCTTCTAAGTTATTTTCGTAATCAAAGTCCGAAAGTAATGTGTAGTAATTAATTCCCGATCTTTAGCTTAAATACTAAGCTAGTTAGCAATCAAGTGAACGAATCGAACATGCGACATTAAAGTAAACAATACTAATAACAAAGTTCATACGAGTATGTGTACAAGATGTCAAACACATTAGCTAACTGTCGCAGTCGGGTCACGCTTACGTCACGCGCATGGACCATTTTGCGTTTATTCTAGAAAGCGTGTAATGTCTATATACATTATATTATATTTATCTGGATTTTAATAGCAAGTGCAAATGTACTTCAGTTTTTTTTTTTACATTACAATGTTAAAAATCTTGATAGCAAGCAATTGCAGTACTGGTTAAGGTACCATTTCGATCTCGGCACGCAGCAGTGCCGCGATAGGAGCACCACCGGTCTCCATACATTCTCTATAGGTTTGTATGACAACAGTGCTGCCCATCATCTAGCCGATGACATTCGGCAAAACAAGGAAAAGCTCTCTTATATTTTTTGCTTTTAGCACAGCAATTTATTTTTTCTATGCTGCCAGCTAACGATATAATTATTTTCCTTATCGGCTCTTTTGTGAGAAAGAAAAAATAATGTGTAGGTACCTAATAAAATAATTTCACATGTTCGCGATTCAAATTGGAATATTAGATAATTTTGTTCACAAACCATTTGACATTAAACATTTAAGCAATGGCAATACAATGCACCCTGCCAACATTATAGAAGGTCAAATTTTTATATGCCAAATGTTTGCACAAACAATTCAAACGATGAGCTAGCATTATGAACTATGTACTGTGGCATCATCATATATAATTAGCATGTAGTTTTCATGCAATTTGTTTCTGTAATTATGAGCTAAATAAACAGCACGATCTTTATCGTCAGCCAGTTATATTACAACAGTATTACATTTCAAAACTTCTGCTAAAATATCTGGCATGCAACTCTTCTAAAATGTTAAGTTTATGGCCTCTCTAAAAATTAGATCGCACAGATGGTAACAGATAGCGAAATGTAACTGTGATTCACCTCAGCCTGCTCCTTATGTAATCAAATAATTAAAATAAATAAGTACATTAGGCCCACGTGTGTGGATTATAGCCAAAACCTCTCAGCTCTCTAGATATAGGAGAGGAGACCCGAGCCCAGCAAAAGGACATTATTGGGTTACTGATGATGATGAAGTACAAAATATTCAATCAAAGTCAACGACATACAAATCCAAAAAGGTGTCAGCAAATCATCCTACGGCCAGTTCGCTGACAATTGAGCCTTGAGAAAAATTGGCAAAAAACTCAGGCCACTCTTTTAATTGCCAAATAATTACGATCTCAGTTAATTATGATTTTAATTTCATAGAATGGAGAAATAAGTATCGCTTTGTTATTTTGTGTAGTAGGTACGTGCACACAATAACTGATATAATTATGTGAAATATTAGGGGCTGTCAGTATTGGATCTCCTTGAGAAGAGATGTAAATAGGTAAGTAAAGTATGTAACTAAGGAATTCATGATTACATGAATTCTTTCCTCGATAGATATCTGACAGACTGTTATATTTGCAGAGTAGCAATCGCTTATAAAATTGGTGTACACTAAAGTTGTACTATTATTAATACATTACACAATATTTATAAGTAAATATTGACTTAAAAACTATGTTAGTAACTAACAATAATTATACAAATATAATAGTTATATGATATGGATGAGAGTAGCTGCACATCGTACTCAGTGGCGTGCAATTGGAGAGGCCTATGTCCAGCAGTGGACTAGTACAGGCTGATGATGATGATGATGATGAATAGTTATACAACAGCACTCTGGAGCCCATGTGCACAGTACTCCAGTAGCTTACTATAGGACAGTCAATCTGATGTACTATGGTGTTCAGAAGGCAGTTAGGACTGTCCACGCAACATATTGACTAGACTGGCGCAACAGTCCTACATTGTATAATTATAATAATAATAGACAGCTACGTCATAGATGATTTTCTAAACCGCCATTTCTGCTATCTAGTTTAGAATTTTGAGTCCTCTGTGGCCTTTGCTGTAGGATTGTTTCGAGCGGAGTATTTTATATTATTAGAGTAAATACAATATCCTCTCAAAAAGTTTAATCAAATATACTTAACCTAGTGCGTTAGTTTCATTTCTAGGTTATCTAGAGGACGTGTTTAAATGTGCTGGAGCTTCCAGTTGTTCTGGATTGTAGCCAAGTCTCCACCCACGCAATCTGTCTGTTAATTGTATAGTTCACTTTACTTTTAATTTATTTAAAAATATTTGGGTCACATAAATTAGGTAAAATAGTTGTAAATTTTAAATACTAGGAAATTTTGGGTGACAATGGCACGTATTAACCTCGTGGGAACCAGCGGTCAACGTCACGCTGATTTTCGGCAGTTACCGCCTCTAGTGGTAAGTTACAAATTGTGGGTCGTTATCAAAGTGTCACCGTGGGTCGTTATCAAAGTGTCGACTGTCACCGTGGCGCAGTGGTTAAGGTGGTCGCCTCGCCACTACATCGCCGTGCTGGGTGACGTGGGTTCGATTCCCACACGAGACAAATATTTGTGTGATTCATAGATATTTGTTTCTAGTCTGGGTGTACTTTGTGTCCGTTAGTTTCATGTTTGTAAAGCTCCCCGCGACACAGGGCTTGTTCCCTAGTGCGGGTGTTGTCTTTTTAAAAAAAAAATAAAAAAAAAAAAAAAAAAAAAAAAAAAAAAAAAGTAGTACAAACAGTAATAGTGCCTCGCTGCATGAATGGGCCGACACGTCCGGGAAAGTACTGCCGCCCACAGACTCTCCAGCAGATTATTTATCAACGCTAAGTGTAAGTACATACTGGCGCGTTACGTCTGGTGAGTGCCGAGCGCCAGAGGCCAAAATCCTCCCTCCAACTCTCTTAGTTTTCCATTTTCTCCCTATTTCCCTTTCGGTAGGTAGCGGTTGTTTTCTTCGCATTGTTTAGTCGATGCTAAGAGAACACAGTTGTGTCCATGAGCGGTAGTTACAAACTGTAAGGTGGGCTTGCTCGGCTGTAACGGAGGGCAATTAAAAACAAAATCTTATTACAAATTTCTTAAGACGTCTTAGCAAATTTATAATCGGTTTTAAATGTTACTTGTGGGATAGAATATATAGGGAAAGATAATTTACTATTTAAAAATTTTTCAGTTTTAATTATATCCAGTCATTAAAAGTTTTGAGTTGATACTTTATGCTATTTCGTTTACAAACTACGCTTGCATGATGTTGTTATGTGAAATGCATCGTACAAACATTGTACAATTATTCAATAAACAAAAGTGTGGATGGAATTGCGTTCACTATTTTAATTTACCATTAGTAACACGTTAATGGCACTAGTTTACATCACATATTAATAATCATACAATGTATTAAAATAGTTATATTAATGCCTTTTTATTGTTAAATTATTTTTAATTTACCAAGGGTGATGCGATATAGCGATGGTGGCTGAATGGATAAGAGACCGGCGTGTTAAACACGCGGTCCGAGTTCGATTCCAACCAGCAGTACCAATGTGGATTTCACTTTGTGGAATTTATATGTACTAGTCATGTGACTTACCATCTGCTAACGGTGAAGAAAAACATCGTGAGGAAACCCACATACTCTAGAAGAAATTCTATGGGTATTTCTGATCCACCAACCCGCACTAGGCCAGCGTGTGTGGATTATGGCCTAAACCCTCTCAGCTCTCTAGATAGAGGAGAGGAGACTCGAGCCCAGCAGTGGGACATTAATGAGTTGCTGATGATTACCAAGGGTGAGACTGTTAACAGTCTAACTGATAGTAACTGGTCACCACGGACTATGGACAATATGAGGGACCGTCTCGCTAAAACAACACAACAACACTACATACGCTAAAACACACAATACATATATACAACTACAGTACCTCTACCTTCACGAAGACCACAGCCATAATATAGTGAGTGGTGTATCTAGAGCTTATTGGGTAGGGAAGGGATTTGAAGGGTTGGCAACGCGCTCAAGACGCGTCTGGTAATTATTTTAGTTGTAAGACATCAGCACCATCATTTCAACCCATAAACGTCCTACTTTTGGGCATGAGTCTCCTCCATACGTCGTAGAGGGAATGTAGCCTACTGTACCGCGGTGGCCAAAGGAGTTGGAATAGGATTTGTTTCGAATTTTCCTTTTCTCGCAGTGCTCTTGTTTGCATGAGGTTAACTTCCTTAGTCACCTTTTACGACACCCACGGGTTAATTGTATTCTTAATTCGATACCGTCCATCAGTTGTAAGTTTATATTCGAAATTTTATTCGAAATTCCTGATTTTATTACTTTATTAGTCGGCCTAGAGATGTTGTTCAACAACATAGAGTAGGTACAAACACGATATAACAAACAAATCTATTATTATCAGACAGATTGAGGCGCCCGCGCCAGTGACGACATCACACTTAATGATGCATTCCAATGATGGCTGTCGTTTGTTACGTCATCGTCAGCTGACATAGTGTAGTACATCAATCAGAGAGCTAAATAACTTGGTGTGATTGTCATCGAGCGTTACAATGTATTCGACGTTATGGGTGAGCTATGAGCTGTTCGTGGTTGAGCTATGAGTGACGAAAGAAATGCCTTATATTATATGTTAAAAGGTTCTAGAGTAGGGCACTGCTATATTTGTTGCTCGAATTCAGTGATTAGGTGTGAATATAAATGTCTGCTGTTTGCTGTAGACTAGAAGCTATGGTTGTCCATTCAAGTTTGAATTACTTCTGCTAACGAATAGGATTCATTATTCAAATTCGAATTCCAACATTTGACTTAGTTGGTTTAAATATACTTGGCAAATGTTTGAAAATTACAGCGAAATTTTTGAAACATTTGACAACAAAATCGATTATATGTTGAATGTCGTAATTTCAGGGCTGCTTTTGGGTATAATTATAGTGCTAGTAATAAGGAGATAATATATTATTATTGTTCTAAAACAGCTAGCAACCCTATAATGATTATTTTATTAATCAATTATATATACGAGTATATAAAGAAATAATTATTCACTGTGTAATACCGAGACGTAAAAGTTGATGCTGTGGATGACTTCATTTTATTATTAAACAATATTATTAAGCCAATTATTTTCATTACCACATAACATTATCATGAAAACAGATTTCCTGTTGAAAAACCCGACTCATATACCATATAATCTTAAAATAAAGAAAGAATTAAGCTTCCCGTTCCAAATAATTACACAGATAATTTCGTGCAATATCTTTTAATGTATAATAATTACATTATCATGGAGAATCAATAAACGTATAGTTTTAAACTTTACGACATCACTTGAAGTAAGAGTGTTGCCATTCTTTAATTTAACCTTTATATTTTATCCTTAATTATTAATGAATACCATAAATACTCAGGTTTAACGTTAAACTTTTTTGTGTTGACTGACACTATGGCGTAGCGGTTGAGGTGATCGTCCACACAAACGTCACCGTGTCGAGTGTCGTGGGTTCGATTCTCACAGGAGACAAATATTTATGTGATTCATAGATATTTTTGTATTTTGTGTCCGTTAATTGTGTGTTAAAGTCCCCCAAGATACAGTGCTTGATCTGTAGAACCCGCGTTGTCTTTTTACAAAAAAAAACACTCTTTTTTGAACCAAAAAGTAATGTATATTGTATATAATGCCGGCATTGCTCCTGCGTGTGTGGTTCGTGGCCTTAACGTTTCAGCTCTTTCAATAGAGCGGATAACCATTTAAAAAGATATAATTTACGACATATCACGTTAATTACCATAGTATGTGTTTAAATGAGTAGATATAACTACATAATATATCGAGGTAGACTTCATTTTAAGACTCATCGGCTTGTCTGATAACAAATGACACAGATAAAAAACCATAAGTTATACAAACCAACTTAATCACTTGTCAATAACTTAATTAATCTATGTATCAATATACCTTAAGGTGTTAATTCTTCAGAACGCATCTTTCAAAGTCAATATAAACAAACAAAGTGGTGACGTAATGACCCTAGCTATAACGTAATATAATATGACCACAAAGGTTTTAACAACAGCTTAAGAAACTACAGCTGGATCACACACAAACCACTGAGCAAGCACTGATCTTTGCGTACGTAAAAGTATTATTTAGATTGTAAGAAAAGACTCTTTGCATATTTGAGTATGCGTTTAATTGTATTCGTCAGCAAAATTTAATGTATATATTTATACCAATAATAGCATCCAATAAACGTTTGTATGTAGCCTGTTGAATGCTGTCTACGCAAATTTTCCATCAGCTGCTGCTTTGCCATTTCACAATACAAAAAATTCGCTTTTTTGTAATTTCTTGAGTATGTAAATATATGTCTACAGATATTTCAAATGCTGAAAAAAAGGTCCAAAACAGATACTTTGAGGCAGTTTTAAATAAACAGAATATATGGTACATAAGCAACAAGCTGTTATTTCCCTAAGCTGCGTGCAGCACCATAGCGCGCGGTGACCCTATGACCGATTATTGTTTTATAATAAGTTATGTGAGTGTCAATATTGTCATGGGTTACGCTGCGAGCCGCGGTGGTTACGCGCCGTGTCATGAGATAGGTATGGAAAGTTATCCGCTATTTATTTTGTGTGATTTTCCATACAATCATGTAAGATGGCTGCGGTATGTGGGTCACTATGCTTATTGTAATAATATCCATTCATACAATGAATAAACTAAAAATCTTTCTATTTTATATATTTTTGGGCTACTTAGGCACTGTTTCACCACTGGATTTCTTGTTTTAACAAAACCATTTAAGACTTAAGTGACAGATTTTAAACGAAAAATAGTCTTTAAAAGCTTATCTTCTGATAGGCTATGTGGCATCCAACCGTGGTGTAACAGCCATTTTTTGATAATGAGGCGAAAGTTAAGATGTCTTAATCATAATGGGTTTTACACTAAGTACTATTTACAGAGACGGTTTTCGGATGAGCGAAGTTCACCTAGGACAGGCATGTATTTTTTTTAAATGTTTTCTTTATGAATCTGGTGTATTATTGTACCTACTTTGTTATAGAAAATAAATTATTCTCTTGCTTATTCTTAAATACCAGCAAGCCATACATCTCAAATCTCAAAGGGGTAAACAGCGATGTGTTGTGACTATGTAGGCACAATACTATAAGGTTGGACGCTAATTCGTTTTGCAAACAGCAATATATAAAAAAAAAAAGTTAATAAAAAAGAAGACACCCGGAAACAAACTTTCACGACTTTAGTAAACTAGGAAAATACTATAATTTATTTGATTTTGTTAGTTTGATTTTGTGTCTAGGTTGAGTGGTTTTATAGGTGTTAAATTATCTATTATAGACTATTTGAATAATTTAATAGTTCTTTAAATAAATTAAAATTACCTACATCCTTGAGCACACTTTCCTCGACAGTAAGATGATGCCTATTTGTATTCTATTGGATTTGTTCAGCATTCGCCTCGGGAAGTTTCGCCCTGAATTAATAAATTTAAACAATATGGAAATTATGGTGGTAGCCGAGTTTTTATTATAATAATATTCTACCACATTCACACAGCGCCATCTAGTCCCAAAGTAAGCAATTATATTTGCTTGTGTTATGGGTACTAAACAACTGATATACTACTTAAATACATTTTTTTTTTTGTAAATTTTTAATTTTAATTTTTTAATTTTTAATTTAATTTTTTAATTTTTTTTAAAAAGACAACGCCCGCACTAGTGAACAAGCCCGGTGTCGCGGGGAGCTTTACAAACATGAAACTAACGGACACAAAGTACACCCAGACTAGAAACAAATATCTATGAATCACACAAATATTTGTCTCGTATGGGAATCAAACCCACGTCACCCAGCACGGCGATGTAGTGGCGAGGCGACCACCTTAACCACTGCGCCACGGTGACAGTCAAACATACATATTATAGATAAATTACACCCAGACACAGAACAAACCTCTATGCTCATCACACGAAGATTTGTCCTGGGTGGGGATCGAACCCACGACCTCTGGCTTAGCAGTCAGGGTCACTAACCACTAGACCAACAGGCCAGTCGTTTTATTACCCAACTATAGAGGAAAAGGAGGGTTTTATTACTCTCTTCTTTTTGAGCATGTATACTGCTCAACAAAAATGGCAAAAAAGCAAACGACTAGTAAGTCTTGATACTTGAGTGGGCGAACACGTCCGGGGAAGTAGAAGTACGCCTGTACTCCTCGACAGATTTTCATTAGATTTCAAATAGTGATAGTTTCAACTCCCTTCTGCCGTCAAGCCGCAAGCGGAAGCTTGTTTATCATGAATATTTTCGAGAAATGCATACCTACCTTATTATTTGTTTATAACGTTAGCAACTAAACATAAAGTTAATTAACATCAAGACTCATGCTTTTACTTAACGCACTTAGAATATTAAAGTCCTAACAAAGATTACGTCACGCATACGTCACAACAGTTAGACATTCTGTATGTTTACAAAGTATTGGCCTACTGAGCGTACAGAACGCGGTCGCGTGTGTTTTTATATGCTTAACTTATTTGTTTGGAAAAGAGATGGCGCTCACGGTGCTTACTGTTTGCAGAGAGGTAAACTTAACTACTAAATTATTTATTACATAAGGTTGATAATGTCTCTACGTGTGGTCTAACAGCTAGAAATATATATGTAGTATGGGGAATTAAAACCGCACAGAGAGGCAACAACTGTACGACACATACACTTTTCAGATTCTGAGGAAACTTATTGTTTCTGAACGCATGTTCATGAAGTATCACTCTCCACATAAATTTGTTGATGAATTTGGATTTCATAGAAACTTCTCCCCTCATACGATATTCCTGTGAGTCAGCATCTTTAAGTGTCACAAGAAAGAATTTAACATTTTGTACAAGGTCGACAACGCGTAAATAACGCTGGTACAGCTTATTAACAAAACGCTTTTTTGGTAAAACAAAACACAGCAAGAACGCAAAGTAGCCGTCTCTTGACTATTCACTTAATAAACGGCTGAAATTTCACCCAGCCATATTGCAAGTAGCTATTTATTCGCCCTTCGCGGGTTCTGTAACTATTAATGACCTAAAACTTGGTTCTAGTCATGTCTAGAAGAGTGGCATGAGTTTCTTGTCAAGTTCTTCTCAGAGCCTCAACCTTGCCAGTGAACTGGCCGCAGGCAAATTTGCTGACACCTTTTTTTTGGCTTTGTATGACGTTTTAATAAAAAGATTTGACTTTGACTTCCTTTCTTCGCCCCTCTACAATCAGCGCACTGTTTGAAGGCTGGCATCGCCCTAGTTACTGCTGCCCGCCGGTGACTAAGACATAACCCTGGCCCGTTTCCGAAGTGACCTGGTGCTACTACAGATTGCGAGAAATACTTAACAGTAATAGCACATGTTGTAAACCCTGTACAACACATTAAAAATTAATTAGCAACTAGTACTCATGTACTAACACACAACTAAACTCCTAAATGTTCGTCTTTATGTGACTCTTTAACATATTGTAAACATCTGCCCGTAGTATGAGAGAAGATTAACCTGATTTTTTATTACTATTGGTGGCAGATGATCTTGTGAGTCACGTGATCACCTTCAAGCTTACTACGAAATCGCTCTAAAGCCCTCCCTCCCACAAGGATTTCGGTCTCTCAAGGGCTCAAAACTTTATGTGATAAGATCACATAAAGTTTATGGAAGTTTATTTCCGACTGTTTGATTACGATGATCCATGATTTATCTCTTTATAATATTTTTAAGACAATTTCTTAAATCTGTCTATTGACAAAGACAAAGTAAGGACAAGTTGTCATCAACTGCCGTAAATTTCTCGTGTTGTTTTCAATGTCTATTCAGTCATGAAAAACGATGTCTTTCACACCGTACAACAAAACTCGTCTTCAATATACAGTGTGGAAGGCAATGTTATGATATTCCCGATGGTTAAAAACTGCATGTACAGATACCTATATAAACAAACAAAGCTAATATTGCCATTGTAAACCACTAATTAGCATAAATATTTCTCAATAAAGATAAAGTTATGAGATAAGGCGCGGTGGTATTGTCCCGTGACCTTCGCTGACCTCTGGGCGTGGAACAATCCGACAACTATGATCGATGGTAGTGGAACACATGCAAATTAACTGTTAAATAATATTCACACTTATGAAGTAGCATTAGCTGATTATTCAATATGGAAAGTCATATATCTTGGAGAACGCCTTTTTGTAGTTAACAAAAAAGCGTTGCGAGATCACGTGGCGTGATACTTTTTGTAACAAAAGATACGTTAGTCAATGAAACTTTGTACGTAGTTTAATGCTGTATAACTCTTCTGTATAAATGTTACAATATCTACATGCATGGCATATTGAAAGCCATTTATTCCGGTTATTTAAGAAGCATTGACAATCGAGTAAGAGAGAAACCGACTTTTTATTACATATTTGTAAAGTCTGAAGTCTTACAAAGAACATACCTGGCTTAAAGTTATTTTAAATTTTCTTCTTCATCATCAATATATCAGCCCAATGTGGTCCACTGTTGGACATAGGTCTCACCTAATCTCCGCCACAATGAGCGACTTTGTGCCGCCTGCATCCAACGACGATTTTTTTTTTTTTTTTTTTACTTGGGGAAATGCCTGACGCATACCCCTCGGTCTTGGGGAAAGAACCGAGGGGTTATGTGGGGCTCGCACCCACTAAAACCCCAAGGTGTTCCTCTCGTCGCGCTCTGCTGTGGTCACGGGAGCGCAGGAACATTCGTCCGCGACCACAGCGACGATGGCCCGCTACGGGCCCCCTCTCTGCCGGAGCTTAGCTCCGGCGGTGACGTGCGGGAACACGCACACGCCACCAGAAGACGCTCGCGGTCGACTTTCCCCAAAGTCGACCGGTCCTGGCGTGGCGGACGCGCTCAGCCGGGCGCGTCCTCTTCTCGGGCTATTACGGCGGGAGGTCGCGGGCGTAAGCCCGCCTTCTCCCGCCTACCCTTCGACGGCGGATCGGGTCACTGAGGGCATCGTCTTCCCTCTGCCGTTCCGCCTCCTCCTTCTGCCTCATCACCTCTTCGCAGAAGGAGAGCACTGCTCCCCAGTTCGTCTCGCTCTCCAGCATGGACTTCACCACTGCTGGGAGCGAGAGATCCTCGCCTATGATCGAGGCCAATGCAGCGCGCTGACCCGCCCACGCCCCGCACACCTCAAGGGTGTGCTGGGCTGTGTCCTCCGGGGAGCCGCAATGATGACAGATACATTGCGGCTCCCTCCTCGCGACCCGGCACAGGTACCTCCCAAAGCAACCATGCCCCGAGAGCACCTGCGCCAGGCGATAGGTCAACGCCCCGCGTCTTCTTTCGGCCCATTCTCTGAGAACGGGCCGAATGGCCTCGATCGTGCGGTGACCGGCGCTCGGTTCCGCAAGCCGCTGCTGCCACCCGTGAAACAGGGCCTCTCGAGATCGGCCCCGCAGGTGGCGCAGTTCCTCCGGTGAGGGCTCTAGCCCTCGGCTGCGGAACTCAGCCGTCAGCCTGTACACGTTGGCCAGCACGATGGCCTCCAGCTCCCAAGGTGGGGCCCCCGCCAAGACGCAGGCCGCACCGTATGAAACGGTGCGGTAGCACCTGACCGCCCTGCGCGCCATTACCCTCTGCGGTTGTCGCAGAAGTGCAACGTTCTTGGCGCACAGGGCGTCCACCCACACTGGGGCCCCGTAGAGAGCCATCGACCTGATGACCCCCGCGTACAGGCGACGACACGACGCGCTCGGTCCCCCTATGTTGGGGAGCAGGCTGCCGAGAGCCAAGGCGGCGCTGGTGAGTCGCGGCACCAGCCGTCGGAAGTGCTCCTTGAACGACCATGTGCCATCCAGAATGAGACCTAGATAGCGCATGGCCGCTCCCACCGCTATGCTCTCACCGCTCAAGATGAGCTGGGCCCCGGGAGGTGGCTTCCTCCGGGGTCCGTGAAAGCACAGCGCTTCCGACTTGTGTAGGGCCACTGTTAGGCCCAACCGCCTTATACGACCGACGACATGGGCGGCTCCCGCCGTAGCGACTAACTGCGCCTGATGGAAGTCCCGCCCACAGGCCGTCACCAACGTGTCATCAGCGTAACACGTCAGTCCCACGCCGGGTGCATCCAACGACCACCCGCAACCTTTACCAGGTCGTCAGTTCATTTCGTAAATTTTCTTGCTTAGTATTAATTATAGGCACTGTATCGTAAGCCTATATACCTAGTGACCATTTTTGATTATCTGAGGAAATCAGGCTGCATTCATTGTGTACATTCTAATTTTGTTTGTGTAATCCCAGTCTCACCAAAATTATCTTAGCATTTGCATTGATACAAGACTTATATAACATAAATAAGCCTATCAATGTAATTTCGCTCTTATTACTCATAACTTTAGCAAAACCATTACAATTTCATTCTAAAACATCAGAAAGCTCCGCACAAAACCGGTTATTGATTTACGATTGAAAACCGTTTCGGAACTAATTGGATATTGATATCGTAAATCTTTGATTGTTAATTGATTCAAATTAATGAATAAAATTTAAAATAATTTGTAGCAGCTACAAAAGTTTATACCATACTAATGAGTAAATGTTTATACCATACATCAATCACGATAATTATGTACTAGAACGAAGATATTATTTAAAAGATGAGCAGAGCTAAAATTGTATACTCCCATTTAAAGGCGGGCTAATTAACATTTTATCAATATAAAGTACCGTCTAATGGGAAATAATGTTTGGACATTAATAATTTTTGGACATTCAAATACAGCGCCATCTAGTTCCAAACTAAGTTAATATTAGCGCTAGGTGAAAGAACACACAACCGATCCTAATGGAAATCTCTTGAGGAAGCCTTTATCCCACAGTGAACGTTCTACGACTGTTATGATGATGATGATCTTAACATTACCTACAAGTAGTGTTCGAGAAGTTACACACTGTTTTCTCGTCCACAATACCTTTTGAGGACAAAAGTCTTCAACCAATGTGTGTTGGCAGTTATGACTTATGGTACTGAGACGTAGCCGCTAACTATGAGGCTCATAAGAAAACTCATTGCCGCTTAGCGAGACATGAAAATAAATGCTTGGAGTTTTCCTATATTATTATATTATAAAATAAAAATATTTGGTGTGGAAGCCACAGTCTTGTATTCAACTGTCATCGCATACTTCGTACAACTAGGTAATTAATTAATTAACACCCTACATTTCATAATCGACTACCACCACAACTTTTACAAAAGAAACAGTTATTTATCACCAGCGCACGGCATTCTTTTGTAAAATTAATCTTACAAAGGCAGATCAGAAAGCAGCGCATTGACCCTCTAACCTCGCAAGTACAAACGTTACAGTACATTATATAACGTATGTAACATTACTAGATGCTACCAAATACGACGTTTTGTAACCAACAGCTCTTGTACTATACCTCTATGATGTTAAATGTGCCATATACTATAATTATGAGCTACTGCAGATGAAATTGTGTTAAGCAATCTTTGAGATCGTATTTGTCTGTTACAATGTATGCTTGTTCTTTGACCGGGTGGGCAGAGGTGTGCAATACACGGCTTGAATTCTTTCTATCATCATCAGCAACCCATTAATGTCCCACTGCTGGGCTTGAGTCTCCTCTCCTCTATCTAGAGAGCTGTGAGGGTTAAGGCCATCCATACACGCTGGCCTAGTGCGGTTTGGTGGATTAAATATAGTAGACATACACTCTTCTAAGTTTAGTATGTGGGTTTCCTCGCGATGATTTTCTTCATAAGATAAGGTAAGGCATTTGACTAGTATATAATAAATTCCACAAAGTGAAATCCACATTGGTACTGCCGGTCGGAATAGAATTCAGACCGCGTGATTTGCATGCATGTTTATAAATAATAATATATATTTTATGCCGATATCAATGGCATTAAGCTGTAACTGCTTATTTAATTTGAAAATAATCCAAATCTGTTTTTATTTTTATTAGTTTTACAAAACAGACATTATATAGATTTATACGTCTTAATAGAATACTAGCACTACCTTGATATATTTCAAGGTAGCTATTGCTGAGATAGGATCATTTTTGTTCCTCACAAAAGTAAAAGTACATACCTGAGTTACTTAGTTATAGCTTAACTTATGAGTGTAAATTTTGTCTTTACTATAATTATGTTTATGTGAGAACATACATATATTTTTCAAATAGAATTAAAATATATTTATAGTGATATGCGTATCCCCATGACGTGTATCATGGAGAAGACTAACCGAGGCAAAGGTACCTGCACTTTTTTGTACATCTGATGACAGTTTCATCAGTGCGCCGTATATGTACGTATGAGTGTTGCAACGATAACTGTGAGGTCCAAACAAAGGTCAGTACAGTAGTACGGCACCATGGGCCACACGCGACGTACGACGAACATGTGCATGTGTTTTTATAACATAACATAATCACGACTTTTTCCTCGAAGATAGACAGAGATGCATCACACACTTTTCCTCACTTACGAGTAAGTATATATTTACACATGTATGTATCAATCGGCAAATTTTTAATTTGGCAAATTAGATAAAAAATATTGAAAATATTGGTAACATAAGAGCAGGCGTTGTTTTTGAAAATAATAGTAATTGGTCATGTGACAGCAATGTCAGAAGAAGCTTTGGAAAACATCAACTTAGTTATTATAATAATACTACTGGTCAACGCATAAAAAAGAAGAGTCTTATAACTGCGAACTAAGAAAAGGTGTTATACTGATAGTGCAGCTTACCTAAGGAGCTCTAGTAAAGTAACCACAGAAAAAAAACCATCTTTTTAAATTATGCGGTCTTCAGAAGAGACTATAGTGCACTCTATCTCTCGAAATGTCGTAAGGAATCCACTCATATGTGTAATACGCACTGATTGTGTGCCAAATAACAGTAATTCACACTGACCTTCATTATCTTATTATTTGTGCGTGTAACCACATTTACTGATTAGGAACTTAACGAATTATACACACAACGATACGATATAATGTAAATGTTATGTGTTTCTCAGCTGCGCCTCCTGAGACGAGAAGTTTTTTTAGAGGTCAGTGCCAAACAGACGTACGAGCTACGGCCCGCCTGATGGTAAGCGGTTACCGAAGCCTTTGGACGCCTGCAGTATCACATGCGCGTAATAAATAATTTCATAACTAGTGGTATCATCTACATTAAATATTAAGCAATTTCCATCGCTTTTGGTTTAACATTTTTATATAAATGCTAAACAAGTAATGGAAAAATTCAAACCCACGACGGGACTTGAATCCACGACCCTGCCATTCCGTGTGCAGTGCTCTTCCATCTGAGCTACGCGGGTGGACGTCCCTGAGATCGAATTTATCCATGGTATCATCATCAGCAACCCTTTAATTTCCCACTGCTGGACGCTGGTTTCCTCTCCTCTATCTAGAGAGTTGGGAAGGTTTCAGGACATTATCCAATCACTTACTAGTAGTGTACCTCCTCGTTCACCTAATGGTTTAAGTTTTAGAATCCATATTTCATGCACTCCTATGAAATTCGGATTCTAAAACTTAAAGCTCAGTAAACAAAGAGGAGGTAATAGTTAAAAAGGTTATAAGTGTAAAAAAAGATTATTTCACAGGTGGTTTTTGGAATTAACTAAAATAAAAAAGCCTCGACTTAAAATGATATAACCGCAGTAATAATCTACATACATAGTGCAATAAAATTTTAAGTTATTTTATTAATGAAATATAATTATAAATAAACAATACTACTATTAACACACATAATAATGTAAGAATTTATGTTATATTTTCACATCTATTTCATGGACATTCAATTAAAAAATAACAACATAATTAGTTATACAATGATTGTATAATATGTATTTTATATAATTTATCAAAAACACGACATGTTTGAACTGACAGTCAATAAATAGTGAGGTCATTGAGTGTACAATTTGTGAGTTATTAATGAAAGAAGCTTACAATGTGTAAGTATTTTTATTAAGATACTTACAAGTATAATTACAACTTTAATCGTATGAAAAAGCACAGCAACAAGGTAATTCAATTTAAATTTCGAGCTTTAAATAAGCATCTGATATCGAATCCCACGAAATTATATAAATACGATTATTAATAGCAAACTATTTAGTGTCCCACTTCTGGGCAAGAGTAAGTCCTCTATAAAAAGAGCTGAGAGTGTGTAGGCCCTAATCCACACACACTGGCCTTTAGCTGGTTGGTGGATCTGACATACCCTAGTTCTAGGGTATGTGGGTTTCCTCACGATGTTTTCCTTCACAGTTAGCAGATGGTAAGTCACTTGACTAGTACATTTAATTTTCATAGAGTGAATTCCACCACTGCACTGGGGTGACGTCGAGACCAATTTAAGAAAGACAGATTTTAAGAAAGACCACAGGGCCTTTGTCTCTTTATAAACATACAATGAATGAGCACAAAGTACACCCAGGCTAGAAACAAATATCCATGAATCATATAAATAATATAACTGTTTAGTGTGGAAATCGAACCTGTAAAAAAACCATTGTTTTAAAATACCTCAAACACAATATTGTGTGATGTAACTATGGTCACGAATGCTCTCGTCTCGTCCGTCCTTGCAGATGTCGGTCTGGGTCACAGCGACCTGTGACCGCCCCGGTAATGACCCCCGTGACCTGCCAGACTCGACCACAAATGATTAAAATTCGAGTGACCTGTAAATAATTACTGCAACCTTTACATTACTAAAGTTTGTTTTACCTGGTTTTGAAGGAAAAATAATTTGGTAATCTTCTTTGTGATAACTATCTAAAGTGACGGACTTTATTTGATTAAACTTTTGATGGTTATTTCTAAGTGGCAAATTCATGTATTTGCACTGCTAGGATATCAGGCAAGATTTTAGAATAATCTAAAACTTAGCATAGTGCCCTCTTTCGCTCTGTAGGGGTAGGCGCAGGTGCATCACCCCACACATTTCCTCGGTAGGTCCTCGGTAATAGGGGGCAAACTTATGGGGCATATTTGTTTTATAACTCGTAGCTGGCACTAAAAATTGCATGCTAAAAACCCTTTTTGCTCGACCCGGGAATCGAACCTATGACCTTTTCGCAGTAGTCGTATACATCTCGCTGCGCCATCGAGGCCTGTTTTACCAAAACCTTAATTTAATAAATATTGATTAAGGAACTTTATGTAAAGTAAATTTCTTCTCAATATTTACTTATATTTTTAGCAACGATTTTCTAGTGAAGATCTCAATAGTACAGCGTAACAGGAGCGTCAGAAGTGGCGCTGTGGAGAACAGGCTCCTACCCAGCAGTGGGCGGATGTGGCTTGTTGATGATGATTGTGATGAAAGTTTAAGTTATACTTTTGTTAATATTCTTTTTTAATGTGACATAATTCAGATGACGATTTGACCGCGGTCTAACTACAACTTTTGCTGTACCGCATCTTTAGACACTGATACATGTTATATAATGATACATCCTACTAGCTGTCACAATATACCACTAGTGTGTAACTAATCTAAACACTAGTCACACAAAGTTTAAGCTGCACGTAATGTTAGCGCCTAAAGCCTCCTCAAGTTGCACGTATAACATTCGTCTACTAAAAATGTCACTTCAAATGTTATAACAAACATCCATCTAAGAATATCTAGCCATTCTAAATTTGGCATTTATAATTAGGATATGTAAACTCAACATATATTGGTTCTGACACAGCTTGAAGTTCGCCGGGTCAGCTAGTGTTTTAATAATTGGTTAGTCAAGTCAGCTCATCCGGCTCGAAGGACCAAAAAATGTTCGGGTTTGTTACACCGAACCGCGTTCCACCACTAGTTGAAATAAAACAACAGTATGGCGCGAGTACAAAAATGTATTAATATCCAGATTAATAATAATATAATTTATCTATAATATGTATGCATTTAAAAAAAAAATGTATATAAGTAGTATATCAGTTGTTTAGTTCCCATAACACAAGCAAATATAATTGCTTACTTTGGGACTAGATGGCGCTGTGTAAATGTGGTAGAATATTATTATTATAGATCCTTATATACTAAGCCCGGAGAATCTTAATAGCGCGATTCAGAAATTGACATATTTTAATCAGCGCCATCTAGTGAATTTTTTTAGAACTAATTATAATTATCAATAATTATTGATTATTACGATCGAACATTTCACTCAAACTACCGACACATTTTGGTTTGATCGACGTTCAAATTTGTCATTTCTTCATCAAGAACGACGTATGGATTGCAGAAATGTATATAGATACTTATTAAATGAATTTGAAAGTACTTGTTAATGCAAATAGATGTTCAAGTTGATATAGAGTTTGTATACTGAACTTGGATTGAGAGCGATCTTAAACTGTCGTCTGATAACGTAATGTTTGCTATATACTACTTTAATACTAAATTATATATTATACTTTTTATTTCTTAATGTTGGTAAAGGCTTACCGCCTGCCTGATGATGAGTGATTGCCGTAGCCCATGGACTCCTGCAACACCAAGGGCATCACATGCGCTTTACCAATTAAAGACCGACTATTTAAAGCCTCTTTCCTCTCTCATGAGCTCTGGATACACTCCGAGGCAGTACAACCATTTCTGATTGCAACCATTAAGGTTGGTAATCTGAGGCATGTTGGGCTTCTCGTCGTCAATAAATGTTATACAATAGAGTAACGTCTAATTTAATTTAACAGAAATTATTTCATACAGAACCAATACATGTGTAGGTAAATTTCATTTGATTGTTTCAACATCTCTTCTCTACTTGTATCTATTGTGTCCGGACCTTTAAAAACACTAAAATTTCACAAGTTTTGTAACTTCAATAAGAATATCAGTAAATGCCAACAGACCATTCTCTCTGACGTACAGACACATAACAAGTGAGTTGCGGTCAGACAACTTCGCTCAGCCTCCCCGCGGCTACACATGTAACCATATTAATTACACACAATTAAGCTTTTTAAATACCTCTTCTAATACAATATTGCTCCATTTTGCCCCGGGTTTTGTACTTACCAAACTCGAGGCAAAAAGCAAAATTATATTACCGTTTATTTTTTGGTTAAACCACAACCAAAGCCCGTAATATAGAAGAATAGTTATTTTGTCACGGGGAACTTTACAAACATACAATATTAACGAATACAGTCAAGTCAAATTTGCCTACTACCAGTGAGTAGGCAAATTTGCTGACACTAAAACGAGATTTAATTTCAAAATACCAACGCCAAGACTCAAAAAAAATATTTGTGAATCACACAAATATTTGTCTTGTGTGGGAATCGAACCCACGTCACTCGGCACGGCGATGTTAACCCATGAATTTCGTTACTGTATCACGCAAGTTTCGGTAACGCTTCGCTGTAACCAAATTTAAATGTTTCTTGTCATTTTATCTTGCAGTGGACTGTTACAGATTTTTGATGATAACGATTAAAATTTGGATGGGGCAAATGAGCTAGCGGGTCACCTAATAGTAATTCATCTCTGCTTCTAACGCTCCTTATCAACGGGGGGTCACAGATGTGTTACTGGCCTTTTAAAAAGAAGTATCCTTTATATAAAGTTTGTTGTTTTATAAGCTAGTCATAACCAAAATCAAACAATTTAATGAAAAAATAGTTTTGAAAATTGATCCGATTCAGATATAAGCGTGTTTATATAAACAAACAACTCTTTATATAATACCTATTCATCACACGTAATCTAATTATGAGAACGTTACTTTAATATAGAGCACAAACCTTGAATTTGTCATTGTCATAACAGTTCCCAGATAATTTGAATGACATAATAATACAAAATATATGATTCCGTTCAAATTTGAGTTTGAACAATACGAGCAAATGGCGAGCAATTGACGCGTTTGAAAGTATTGCACGTTTAGAAAGGACTCGACATCTTACTGACGTAATATCTTCATAATGATGAGAATATTTCGAATACACTTTGAGCTCTTTGAATTAGTTTAGGAAGTGTTACTATTAAGTTTTTTTATTTATTCAAGAGCTAACTGTTTTGTGCATTTGGCATATTAACAGAGTCATTAGATATATTCAATGGTCTCGTGATCTCAATCTGTCAATGTGGGATTGTTCGTGCATTTTGTTCAGGTTTCGTCTGAGAGATATTTCTCTCAGACGAAACATATTACATAGTGTAACATAACGTGACACGCCTTTTCTCCGAAGGGGTAGGCAGACGTGTATCACATCCATATTTTGCCAGCTATGTTAAGTCCTCATAATAGAAAAACCCAATACCTGTTTTGCCTCACCCGGAATTCGAACCTGAGACTTCTTGTGAAACAGTCGTAAACACAAAGAGTAAAAAAAAGTATGGGTTAACTTTTCATACAGAAATACTTCACAATCAAAAGAGATAGGCCAGTCACTCTTTATAACTAGTGAACGTCATGCAAGCTTTGAACAACACTGTATATTCTGAGCGATCCCCTCTCTACCTTTTAAAATCTACAGATGCAGTAAAATCTACAGTTGAACTTAAAAAACGCGGATAATTAATTTTATGTTACCAACAAACAATAAAAACATTTCAGCCTTCTAGTTTCTTAATTCTGAATTACATTATGTCATCTTTTTACACAAAAACACTATGTAAAATGGGTCTTTTTGGTATACAATAGCTTATATTTAGCTCAATTAAATGCAAAAGTGTTGTTACATAGAAGTTTGAAGAAGTGTCTTGTCTATTTCCCATCAAATGTTTAAAGTTCTATGTAACCAGGATTATTAACAGCGATAGGCTCCTGCAATCACCGAGTTGTGACACTGGAGAGTCCTTGGCATTCCTTAGCCTACTTTCGTAAACCCTACAATCAAATATTTTTAACTCGACAATTTGTACAAACGAATCAATTAGCTAATAACAGAGGGAGTCTGTTGCAACCCAAACAAAGTCCTTATCGCTTCTGCAAAATGTGCGTAAAATCAATTATCGAAGTACAGTTACCGTGTAAGCGCGTACCGCAGCGGTGTTTACCGCGGTAATTACGTCATGTCACGTGGGGTAACGATCATTACCGGCGAGTAATGTTAGCGTTGGCTCACTAGTGGGAAATGTTTGTGTTTGTTATTTAATATTGCGATGAGTCAATTGTTTTCGCGGTGATAGGCAAAAGAGATTTAATGGACAGCCTAGACATTACAGATTAAACTTTAGATTGGTGTTAAGTCATGCAAATTAATAACTCCAAAAGTTGTTGACGGAAATGACAACAAATAAGTCTATTCAAATATAACCTTTCTATTGTGCGAATCAATGCGAAATTGTTTGTTTTGTTTTTCCTTCCTGTTCATCCTCTATGTTTGTGTTTATACCACATCGGTGGTAAACAGACGTACGACCCGCCTGCTGGTGAGCGGTTACCGTCACCAGGGGCAGCACGAGCGCGTGGAACTTATTCACTCCTTTTTTGAAGAACCCAATATAACATGTAACAAAGAAGCAGAAGATCAACGTCTTTCTCTCCCAGAAGGAGGGCTAGAGTATGGCATACTTCATGCGTAGGTGTACTAGGTCACGCGGACAAAGTCATGAGATGAAGATAGCGGATGTTAGCGGAAAAATAAGATAATCTAAATCTCTTTCTCAAGATATTTTCGACATTACAATTTAGTATCTAAACGATGCCACCGAATCGTTTTATAAAGGTAAAAAGCTTTTCCGAATGATTGTCGTAACCATTTAAAAGGAAATAAGCGAATCTCTTGAATGGATAACCAATAAAAGATTAGGTTTATTACAAACTTGTTGAGAATACTTTCGTAAGGCTCATTATGTTATGGTTAGCAATTAAGCACCACTTTAAGTGTTGTTATAAAACTTAATACTGAGAGCCGTGGGAAATAACGTGAATCGTGTTAAGTAATGATGGATCAACAAAATCAAACAAATGGGTGTACTTTGTGTCCGTTAGTTTCATGTTTGTAAAGCTCCCCGCGACACAGGGCTTGTTCCCTAGTGCGGGCGATGTCTTTTAAAAAAAAAAAAAAAATTATAGAAATTATATTTTATTGAGTTATACTTGGATTGATTATAAGGAGTTATATGAACCAAGCCTGGAGTGGAGACCGCGGCTCGGCAAGCACAGAGTACGACCCCTAGCTCGCTGGGTCTGACTGGATGCGGAGTGCGCAGACGCGTGTTTGGAAAGGCCTACGTCCAGCAGTACTGCAATAGACAGAATTAACTGAAATATAAGAACTAAAGAAATCATCAAAAAAAATATAAGAAATCATGTCTAAGCGAATGTAATAAAATGAACACAAAATTTGCTTCATCTTTCCCTTTGCTTCATCCAGGGGACTTTATTATAACATTGACATAAGCCATGAGTATGTCATTTGATTCATGAACTCAACAATCTCATAAAAGAATGTAAGGGCTTCTTACATAAACTATAGTTATGACCTATACAAATAGACAAGGCATGTTTACTTACAATTAAAATTTGTCTAGAAAGGTCCACTACGTCGTCTGCCAGCATTAGGACATAGTGTCCTTACTTCACGCCATCAAATATTCGTAATTATCATCTGTTAATTTTTACAATCACATATAAGTAATTTGTTGTCATTGAAATATTCTAAATATAGTCGCGATATACGCAACAATCGGTGATTGTAAGTGTTTATGAATTAAAATAAATGTTTCAACATGGACGAGCATTATATATAGCTATATATACATATGTATGTATGTTTTATTATACAGAAAATTAATTCGATTTGTGTACTTAATTAATTTTGCAAACTTTGTTCACGTGTTTGATACGGCGCGGCGGCGCGGCGGTAAGGCGCCTGCGCCTGTACAATCGATCATGTTCACATTTGCAATCTTCTATTATAATAACATTGTGTTTTAGGACACTAATTGTACGTCAGATAAAAACATCTTTACATCGATTACTTGTAGAAAAATATTATCTATTATCTATACTAATATTATAAGAAGAGACCCGAGCCCAGCATAGGGACTTAATGGGTTGCTGATGATACTAATATTTTTAAAAAAATTAAAGTTTATGACGTTGTAGGAAGTAATCTCGGGATCTACAGAACCGATTTTCAAAATTCTTTTAGTATTGGATAGCCCATTTATCGAGGAATGTTATAGTCTATATAACATCAAGCTACGCTCAATAAGAGCTGAACAGTGGCCAAATAAAGAACGATGTGAACGAAGCCCCGCGCGACGTCTAATCAATTAATAAACCAAATATGGTACGAACTGAGAATAAAACGGGTGAAATTAAGTTTGCAAAAATTTGCGTAGTTCAAAACAAGAAAAATCGAAAAAAAAGCTCTTACAACTCAAATAAAGTAGGTACTTGTTTAACATTTTCTAGAGCAATTGTTAGTCAACGATGGTTTAGGGAACATAACTGATGACGTGTTTACATGTGTTGTACTGAGTTGTACACTGTAATGGCATTGTGTTACATTTATTAGTAGGTATACATAATTCTAACTTGGAAGAAGACAATTATTAAATCGTCGGTCCACTTAGCTGGGTCCGTCTACTCTATTCTCGCGTGGCATCTGCGTGCTTAGAGATCCTTGATTCCAGGTTGGGTAAAAACTAAATTTTGTTTTTATGTCATCATATTCTCAATTCCAGCCTGATATTTGGAATTGTGACTGGTTGGCAATGTGCTATTTCATGTGACTTAGAGTTTGTTCACACCATCGACAACCCCTGCTGTCGTCTCCTTTCCCATTAATGTGAGCCCTGGCTTTATGCTATGTTACGTTAGTACATAGCATAAGGCCAGGCTATACTATTTGCGCAATTCCTTTTTATACGTATATCACCACGATAGCAAACAGTTGTACGGCCCCGCCTTACTAAAAGAACACAGAATCCTAAGCATATGCTCTGTTATTCACAATTAGTACTAAGGCTAACGATATAATTACCATATTATGCTAATAACGTTAATTACGCTTGTATTAACAGCATATTTGGTTGCGTAAACTAATATTATAAGTATAACTGTAAGTAATAGTTAATTAATATGAAAGTAGGTTAAAATAAACCTAACTTTCTATAAGTAGTACTTATTTATATACATTAGATGTGATGGAAAGGATTAATTACTGACTACCATGGCTGGCGCATTCTCCCAAGGCAACGGATTGTTAGAATAAACTAGCCAATATCACTTTTTGTTTATGGAACTATTATTTCGACTCACACTTTCTTTTCTTCCATTTTCAATCATCATCATCATTCTACAACCAAACTGTTAGTCCCCGAGTGCGTTACGTAAAGAAGTCTATGTACAATAGGATAGCTCAATTGACAACGTTTTTGTATAAACGGGAATTCATGCGAACATTTATTTAGGTATTTATGCATCACAAAACAAAAAAGATGTGTACTTACATACTTTTCAACTTGGTTCCCGTTCCGTTATTTAAATTTCTTGCATCAAAATATATGCAAAACTAAAAGTAAATATTGTCTTTTCGGATAAAGAAAAGCATTTAATTATTTAAGCATGCTACACTGCTCGAGAAAACGAAATGATTAGGTGGCGGTAACTAGCCCAAGATGCCAAAAGATCATAATATTCATTAAAACCCCTCCCAGAGCAAGAGCCAAGCTAATTAGTTCAGTGTGTTCAACTTAACAAAATTATGATATTACCATCATTACGCTGTTCAGATGACATTAATTGCCCAATAACACCTGACATATTAATAAACATAATATGTATTAAATGTAACGCGTAACGTGAGCGTTAATAGCGCTTTGTTATTGATAGCAGTTAATATAAATAGCACTGATATATCATTTATGGTCAGTTCTCTTACGAAACTAACAGCTATGTACTAAACGACGCAGTGGTTAACCCCGTTTGACGTCCTTGGTCGCAAGTTTGAGTCCTGCGTAAAGCATTGGTTAAGCACGTACTAGCTACTAAAGATTCTTTGCCATAAGTTCTGAGATCATGTACCTATATTGGTTGGGCAAAAATAGTATTTGTTTGTCGTTTCGTTGTTCTGTGTTCCATTCTCAGAAGCGATGCCGAATGGACAAGTGACCAGCGTGCAAAACACGCGGTCCGAGTACGAATGTGGATTTAAATTTGTGTAATTTGTATGTACTAATTACACATACTAATTTACATGTGACAACATACGCTCGCCGCGAACGAAATCATCGTGAGGAAACCCACATATCCTAGAAGAATTCTTGTATGTCTGATCTACCAACCCGCATTAGGGCAGCGTGAAATCCTCTCTCTAGATAGGGGAGAGGGGAACCGTGCCCAGCAGTGGGACATGAATGCTGATAAACATAGCTGGCGAAATGTGGGTATGATGTAATTCCCACTATCACTTTGGGAAAAAGTCTTGAAGCTTTGTTATGTTATAAAACGTTGTCTCCAAAATTCCATGCTCAAATAGATTCAGTAGTTTACCCAAAGGCTATACAAACCTTCAGGTAGGTACTTTCGCATTATTAATATCAGTATGAACATCTTCACAACAACAAGCCCTTGACAAACAAACACACATGCCATCACGCCCACTATAAAACTAATAAACAATTCGCAAACTATGTCAAAGTCCACAAAACTATAAACCACGATTAGCATAGATATGACGCACTAAAACATGACTACATGACACTATGATAGTGTCATCCAAGAACAAGTGCCACACGTGCCAAATAACGTCGTAAACCTTGGCGGGGGCTTTCCATCATCAGATAAGGAGAGTCGTGACACCGCGCCGTGTGGGAGTCAATAGCCACGCAGCCAATAAGGATATATCCCTGTAGCGCCAAAACTTTATGGGAAAACACATGTAAACAGGTAAAGATTATCTATACTTCTATTTTAATACGTGCATTATAAATCGGAAGTGTGTGTTTATTTAGTAGAACGCGCTAATCTCAGAAATTACTGATTCTAATTGAAAATTTGTTTCGAGGATGGCTTTAGGCAATCGGAGCTGAGTATTAACCAGAAAATGGTCCACAGGAGCGTCTCTCAGGGCAACCGGCTAGTCATAATATGAACATATCAAAATACTTACAAATATAAGTACTGTATCAATTTTTATTTTTAATTTATAAGATATTTAAGTCAAAATCTATCTAACTATGTTATTTCTTCTGCAAATAATATAAAGTTTTATAATAAAAGTCATTATTTTTTGCTCATATTGATAATAGTCCATACGATATGTTTTCAATCTAGACAAATTTCTGACTGATGTACTCGTAGGTATATTTTATTACTAAAAAAAATATGCTGGTAGCTTGAGACCAACAAAATTAATAAATTTAAGCAATAAAATTATACTTCTTAAGATAATCAAACATGCTAATCATGTAACAAAATATTCATCTTTTATAAGAAATGCTTTTAATCAATACAAATATTTTATAATATAAAATGAATACTGAAATAAATTCCGAGCGTCCACAAAGTTATTAACCGTGGGACAAAGAAGTTGGCGGCGCATCACAAATTGTAACATAAATAAATTTCGACCAACTTTGAGCGCTTCGCCAAGAATATTTACATCGACAAAACCACGATAGTAACATTGACTGAGTTGAAAGTTTAACGGGCCCTTTTGACACTAAGTCAACAATATGACCGAGACTGTGTACGTTTTTCCTCGATAAATGGGCTATCAAACACATTTGATATTTTCTTTGTCTTTTTAAAAATAACACAAATACGAATATACGAATATATATAATAATACGAAATATATATAATAATACGAAGAAAATTATGTGTCCTCTAAATGCTACACTTAAAAATACTAAATATAAATTGTATATGTCGGATGATTTGATAATTCGAATTTTGTGAAAATTAGATAATGGTGAAAACGGAAATGATAAAGGCGCTTTACTCAAAAATATCTTACGTAATATATTTTGGAATTGCCACACATTGGGACCTGTTAAGCTGGTTTGTACCTTAAATTGACAAACGCCTGACCATGAGACGAAAGCTAAAAACTCTATTAAAGGGAAGAATCTTATATTTAGATTTAGATATCTTATATTATCTTAGATTCATGTCCTATGGTATTTTGCTTTGGGGCAAGGCTGCTGATATTGAAACAATATTCATTCTTCAAAAACGAGCCATTCGCTCTATTTTTCACGAGTTTCCCTGAGAGAACGATTCAAAGAAATAGGTATTCTGACAACTGCGTCCCAATATATATTTGCAAATATCATGTTAGTCAAACAAAATATTCATCTATATATATATATACCAAGAATAGTGACATTCATTGCGTTAACACTAGAAGTAAACATAAGTTAGTAGGCACATAATTATCTTCGGTTACATAAAGTTCATAATTCTTTTGAGGGACTCAGTGTACGATTTTTTAACAAAATTCCCGAAGACATTATGAATTTACCCTTACTTAAATTCAAAACCATTGTTAAAGATCATCTTATTCGTAAGGCGTATTATACAATTAATGAGTTTTTAGATGATAAAATGTCTTGGGAATAATGTTATTATTGATTTGATTTATCTTGTTTGTGTAGAATGACACTTGTGACGTGGGGGCATGTTCACGTGATTTCATTTCATTTCATTGATTATTCCCGACTGACATAGACTGAAAGCATGAAGACAGAAAACTAAAACTAGGTCTTTAGAATGCCCTCATAAAGTTAGTTTACTTTCAAGTAAGTTTTACGATGTAATGGAGCTGTGTAGTCTCTCCACCGGCTAGTAAACCTCCAGTACTCTACCCTCATTAAGCTTACGAGTGGAAAAGTGTAGTGTTGTACTTAATGAGAGGCTTTATAGACAGAAAATATTTTACTTTTTCATCCACTTTAATGATATTTTAATAACTTGAGAAAGGATAACATTGCAGCTGGCCTGTTGCTTAGTGACCCTGATTGCCAAGCCGGAGGTTCAATTCCCACCCAGGACTCTTTGTCTGATGAGCGATGAGCATGTCAGATGAGAGAAATCTTTGTGTGATGAGCATGATTGTTTGTTTTGTTTTTGGGTGTAACTTATCTACATATAATTTGTATGTATTTACAAAAAAAACGTATTTAAGTATTATATCAGTTGTTTAGTAAGTACCTTTATTACAAACAAATATAATTGCTTAATTTTATTAAAAATAAAATAAAATATGCAAAGACATTACCATAAGTGCATTAGAGCAGCACCACCTAGGCTGTTAAAAAAATATATCATTATAGTTTCAAAAGTCTATATTTTGTTTCATTTGGATTTCGTCATATTACATAATTAATTATTAATTATTCAATACTTATGATTTATGAATAATTTGGAATACCACATTGAATATTTTTTACCAACATTCCAGGTCTGTATATTTCTCTATACCTACCTACAATTAAAAATATTTATAAATTACTTCAAATCAAATCAAATCATTTTACTTGCACGAAAAGTGGTACAGGTTCTTTCTCACAGTCCGCCAGTTCTGGCATACAAATATTAAAAAAAACATTACCTGGAAAAGATATTTGTAAAAAGAATACAGAATACATAACGTATTTATTACTACATTTATTTATTTAATACTAAATTTATTTGTAATATTAAATTATTTTTATTATTTTTTATTAATTTTTATACCACGACTCGCGACGGTGGCATAGAGACGAACAAAATTTACATATAAATATAGTGTTTTCATTTAAATGTTTGTCGTCGGCAAGTATACTGTTAAGTATGTATGAAACACGTTTACTTAGAGTCAGATCACTACACACTTCTTACAAATACTCGATAAATTTCAATATAATCAAGTAGGTGTGTGACCTCGGCTGTGCGCATGCGCGTCTCAGCGCTGCGGAAGAGCTGTGCATTTCTTTCTTTCATCATCGTTTACTTATTATTGCTAAAACACGTGTTTGTATTTAGTTAGAGCAATAGTGAATGTGATAAGAGCCTTGGAAAACAGAAGTTGCAATCATTAATACACCATAGAATTGGCTTTTAAGATATTTTTTATTGTTTATTAAATTATGAAAATTTTATATTTCTATCACACAAACGAATTTCTAGTGTCATTAATGAATAACGGCTCGCTTTGTTATTTGGTTTATATGTAAAAATGACAATTCAAGGTGTACACAAAATAAATTTTAGAAATACCAACTTTTCTGCACATGTAAGTAATTTGCACACGAGACAAACAGTGGCGGGTTGCCAGTAATATTATAAAAATAATTAACTCTGTCAAGGTTCACTGAAGAATTTAATTGATTACACTCATTAAAATATGTGGTTTTACCTGTATTTATATGCATCCAAGTACGGAGCAGCATCCGGAACTCATGAAATAAATAAATATGGTGATTTAATCACATAAGTATCATATGTATAGAATATCTGATATAATTATTGTCGGCTGATCTCAGATGAGTTCTTGGAACTTGTAATTTTTCTTTCTTGTGGTTTGTTGTTGGCCTTCGTTAAGAATAATTGGGCCCCCGTAAGAGCTAAATCCTGAAAATGTAGGTTATACTTAGTAGACTACATTTTTTTTTCATGCGACAGTCGCGGTGGTTAAATTGCGGGGGCCGGCTCAATCTATTTTATTTACAAAGCTTGCCTGGCGATTGTTCAGATTGTTGTGAAAAGTTTTGAGTTTGATGCCCGGTCTTAGCAAAAACAGTAGATATTGGGTTTGTATATCATGAAATTCTAAGATCAGCCCAATAGGCTTGCCCTCTATTACATCATACCCAACTAAGCACATGAAGTGAGAATTAATATATTTTTATTATTTTCTGTTTCTGTGCACCTCTGCCTCGTTTTAGGTCAGCGAAGAAAAGTAAAGACGTGATGTATGTATGTAAAATTAAAGTTTGAAAGCTTCACAGAATGACATGAAGTAAAAAGCAATAATTGTAAAAGTTGCGAGCTGGCTACTTTGTAGGTTGTCCCATTACGAACACTACAAACTAAACATTCATGCTTCTAAGTACTTGTTGTAATCGGTTGGTCGCCAATTCGCACACATTACCCTTTATTTTGTAGTCGTTTGGTTTAGAAACAAACCCAAATACAGTATCGTTGACTGAGGGGGCGTTCCTAAGAGGAAAACTTCCGCAAACTGTATGTTATATTCGTGAGAAGTGACCGACAGCTTGTTGGTGAATGTTGGAATCCATCAAGGCTCCACATATATACCTTGCTTGATAGGGGATTATGGTTAGCAATGATCTTATGAAGCCAGTCTACGCTGTGGTTTGGTATCCATAGATTTGTGATCGAAAGTTATTGGTTTTTAGGCTACATCGTCAAGAATTTTGACACAACCTGTCATGTAAAGTAACAATTGACCGACTGGCCTGTTGATCTAGTGGTTAGTGACCCTGACTGCTAAGCCGGAGGTCGTGGGTTCGATCCCCACCCAGGACAAATCTTTGTGTGATGAGCATAAAGGTTTTTTCTGTGTCTGGGTGTAATTTATCAATAATATGTATGTATTGTATATATATATAGTATAAAAAATGTATTTAAATAGTATATCAGTTGTTTAGTTCCCAGAACACAAGCAAATATTATTGCTTACTTTGGGATGATGATTTGGGATGACAGATGGCGCTGTGTGAATGTGGTAGAATATTATATTATAAATTCAGAAAGTGAGTTGGACGCGTCCTGTATTTAGATTCGATTTTCATCAGGACCTTACATTTGTGCGATCAGATATTTATAGTCGCCTAGATACTGTAATTTTCAACGATTGCAGGTGAGCTAAGGAAGGGCTTTGAGTAATCGTTAATCGAAAGTGACAGTTTTTAAAGATGTCTCCTGCATAATGAATGCTTGGGCCCATGATGACATAAACGTAATCAATCTCACAAAGTAATTAGTGACACAACGAGATGAGTACTTCAAGAGTTCGTTGTAATACTGTTGCGAGATGTGCTGTGATGTGGGTGGTCATTATATACTTCTCTGTGGTGACGTAGTAACAATTCAATGTCCACCAATCATTTTCAACCTAACATATATGGGGGAAAATGTGGCTGTGATACATTTCTGCCACTATGTTATGTTATTTTGAAGGTCCTCATGATGCGTCCGTAGACTACGGTAACCACTTACCATCAGGCGGGCCGTACGTCTGTTTGCCACCGTCGTGATGCCAAAACACAGAGCTTGAAGAAATGCTCAGACCTTGTCTTGATTAATAACAAGAAGTTCAACTCGTATTAACGGAGCCGGTAAACGAAGGCATCACGTACCTAACTTTGCACAAATATTAACCCCAAAGTTCTATAATTCCTAAATAACTAAGTACAAACGTTGGCGCTGTAAGTAAAAGAGATTTTTAAAGTTAATTTAGCTCGAGCTGTCTTTTGTAACAACTACTTTGTTTTGGCAAATGTATGGATGCTAATGATTTTCTTTGTGAAAGATAGTTATTCAACCGTAGATATTTGCTCGTTCATCAACTCATATTGACCTTGAGTAACACGATATACAGTCTGTTACAGGCAAGTGGGCTTTTTTAACAGGAAAGTTTCATGGTTCTATCATTGAACTAAGACCTAACTTGATTAATGAACTAAAATTCAGATTTTATTAACTTTGTAACAAAATTTTAATTGCCAACCATAAACCTAGGATCCGCGCGCTACCCTAAATCTATGTTGCCAACGATGTACGGCACAGTAAATAAATTTACTGAAAAGTAGTATAGGCGCGGGGGCCGTGACGGGTCCTGATTGACGGGTCTTAATGGTCTCGTAGCGTAACTATTTGTTTATCCACCTTCATATTATGAAAAATAAAATAGTGTACCGTTTCTTCTTATTTGTTGTGTTATCATATTAATGCTAAAAATGTATTTACAACTAATAAATGCATCTCTGTCATGTGATTATAAAGTAGTGCTGGTGTAAAGTGATCTTTGAACTGTTTCTTTAAGTATTTACCATACAGGTATGTAGAAAACTTTTATAGGCGTTTAAGTCTGAGAAAGTATAATTCTAATGTAAAATTTGTATTTAACTGTCCTTTGTTTTACAGTTTTATGCATTGTTTCGCGTATTGTTTATTATTGAAATAAAGATATTTTAAAAACAAAACAAAACTAAAAAGTAATCACTTTGTGACAGTTGTCACAGTTTTGTACCCCCGTACCACGACATGCTTTTGTATTTTGCAACACTCATCACTGTCAATGATCGCACCATTCCAAACTCCGGTGAAATCTCAACACCTTTTGGAATATCATGATAGAAAATTCCAATACTATTTTCACCCGACCCGGAAATCTAACCCGAGACCTCTTGCACAATAGTCGTATATACATATCGCTGCGCCACCGAAGCAGTTTGCAAATAAAACATCGAAAAATAAGGTTTCTTTAAAGTTGACATCATCTGCGGCCATTAACAGTGACATACCTCATGAAAATACGTAGATACACGAAAGAGCCATCTACATAATGTATAAACGATTGATGATCACGCCGATCATAAACAAGCTAATAATATTTCATATTATGGGGCTTGAACCTTGAAACACTAAGATGCTCCCTTTCCCTTTCAATCCGAACGATAGCACCCCATCTAAGCTATAATTACACCAATTATTAGAGCATATTTAGTGCTATTACATATCCCCTAACTGCCTCCCAGGGTGGCAGGAGTGGGGGGCCGGTGGGGGTTAGAGGAGGGCGCGGTATAAAGCATAGATGCGCGGACGCAGCCTCAACAACGCATCGACGCGTGGATCTGTCACGTGTCGAAGTCGCTCCGAAATTTGAGCAAGTTTGTGAAGTTTTTTTTTGAAGTTATTTTTTTTTGTGCTTGGATACTGTGATTTAGTTGGTGAGTGTGTGTGCTCTTTATTATCTAAGTCAAAGTTAATAATGTAGGTTAATACTAAGGACTGAAAGAAATAGAAACACTTAAAATTATCTTAAGTTAGTTAGTTTTTATATTTACAAGAAATATTAATATTTTTAACAAAATAATCGAGAATAATAATAATCAAAAGTTTTTGTTTCTGAATATAAAAGTGAAAATTTTGTTTTTCTTGTGTTCTAGAAACCAAGTTTCATCCTCAAAGTTCTTATTCATAATATTCTAGACAAAGTAACAAAGTATTGTGTAATTAAGTCTCGACTTAATGAGGTTTCATTCATGTCGTGATCACTGACACTAGAGATGTTTAAGTTCAACCGCAAATTACTCTAAAATAATTTATTTTGTCAACTTAACATTACATTAAGAAAACAGAACATTCTAGAACTTGAAGAATTAAAATATAGTAACAGCACTGTGTTTTCAAATTTGAGAAAAACATATATTTAAGATAATTTTTAATTTTCTGAAATATGGAAGTTTTGTTATTCGCGCGCTCTTCGTTGTAACGTCGCTACGTCGCACGACGAACGTATATAAACTATAACTAACATTAGATAATAGTCACCCTATAAAGTTCCTTGTAATATTATACATATACTAACATTAGATTTATACTTAATATAAGAAAGTTGTATTACACTAAGCATATGGATGTTGTCCGAAATAAATGAATATTATTATTATAAATTATATTAGATATACAATATAACATATTAACCGTGTAGTGACGGATTAAGAATGCATAATGTCACTACCCCATCTCAACCCGTGGGTGTGGTAAAAAGAGCAATGCGAGAAAAGGAAAATAACAAACCCTATACCGACCCGTCTGGCCAGCTTGGTATAGTAGGCTAAATTCCTTTCACACTCTTTAGAGGAGACCTTTGCCCAGCAGTGGGTCGTCTATGGGTTGAAATGATATTATAATATTCTACATTATGTGCTTATCATGTTTTTTGTAACAATAAACAAACTTAAGACTACCTCGGTGGTGCAGCATGTCGTGTACTATTGCGCTGAGATCCCGGGTTCGATTCTCGGGTCGGGTAAAATTGGTAATAGGTAGTTTCTTCTAATATTTGAAAATATACCCAGTTAACGGCAATAGGCTCGCCCCCTAACACTTGGGATGTGATACAACTCTGCTTACCTACTTACTTAACAGAAAGATTATAAATTATAGTGTACTGTTTTCACGCTTGCCACCCCAATTATAGTAATATAATATGTTTACAAAATAAATTATTTGTATTAGTAAATTTATATTCTAAGTTTTCTTTCTCCACGTTTTACAACATCCTGAGGAAGAAATGAAGTGGTACCTTGTATTCTTACTTCATTACAACAGTTTCATAATCGTAAAGAATTAAGTACATACAAATATAGTATTAGAATACAAGCAACAAATACTATTTGATTATTGTTAACCCTTTGCACGTCCATAGCACGATTAAACAAAATTAAGGAATAAAAAAATTAGGATAGAAAGAAAATTAATATTTTGTAAAACTTTAAATGATATTTCATTATGCTTAGTGTTAGAAACTAAAATAATTTAAAAAATTATTAATACACACGTGATAATTTAAATCAAACTGCGTCTGATCAAAGTGTAATGATGTTATAGCAATTATACTTTCATCGTCATATCAGCGCAATGACGTCCACAGCTGGACATGGGCCTCACCTATCTTCCGCCACAGCGAGCGACTTTGTGCCGCCTGGTAATTCTTACTTAAAATCCTTTATGAGTAAAAAGGTTCATCCTGTTCATTTTTTATGAACGAGAGTTTGAGCGCTGATACAATAAAATTACGGATACTGCAATTCTGCAGGCGACTGTACCTAATAAATATATTTTATTGTTTCAGAAACAGAGCTTTGTTCCCCAAGATGGTTCACTTCAAGTTGGTGGTAAGTAAAATTTCATAATATCTAACTGAGTTAGGTCATGGAGGATAGGAAAGTGACAGAAAAGATCCAAACTTTCTATTAAAACAAAATACGAAAGTTCTTATTTGAAAATGCATTTACTAGAAACAATATGGCTATTGAACATACAGTTATTTTTTTATGTAAAACTTGAAATCGCGCGGGGCTTTGCTTCTGTCGTTCTTTGTTTGGCCCATGCTTAGCTTCCTTTGGCGGTTGTTATATAGCCTATAGTCTTTCTCGATAAATAGGCTACCCAACGCTAAAATAATTTTTCAAATCGGACCATATTACTTTCTGAAATTCTAGCGTTCAAGCAAATAAACTCTTTAGTTTTATAATATTAGTATAGATATTACGAACGTGAAATAACGTTAAACTAAATAGAAATTAACATTTACACAATAGTACAATAAAATAACGCAACGGCTATAAATTTAAAACAAAAGAAATTTCATCATCGATCAAATGTTAAAATAAAATAAAAATAATATTACCGTCAACATTTCCTCATTACGCGAGCTGTAAATATTAAAATAATGAATAAAATAGAAATGTAATGTATTATAATAATAATAATTAATATTGTATGCAAGATGAACAATGTGTTACGTAGACAGAATGGTGCAATCATTTGCATATTTACTGCTATACCATGTATTGAGTTCATTACCATTTATTTAAGTGCACTTCTCGTACTGACACACTTTTCAAAATATTAATATTTTTGTCATCAATAAGCTGTTCCTCGCAGTTTCATCCACTATAACTACTATTACTGAACTTCTCCCGTTAGACGCTAAAGTAGAAAACTTTAGACTGCAGTCAGATCAGTTAATAAGGATCGAGTACAAAATCAGATCATGATCTAAATCAAAGAGTTTTCGAGATTGGTCTAATAGTTTCTGAGATTAGCCTGCCCAAACAAACTCCACAGTTTTAAAATATTAAATGAGAAGATAAGAAGACAAGAGTAGTAGTTGTAAAAGAATGTGGGGAATTAAATTTAATCTTAATTTAAGGGATTCTGATTGTTTAGGCGCTACTTTTCGGTCGATGAGAAACTCATGGTGTTTAATTATAAAGCAATTACGTAACTGATTAAAAAATAGCGAGAGAATAGAAACAATACATTGTTTAGATCTTATCACAACACAACAACAACGGGAATAAGACATTTGGAACAATCTGTAATCAGTTAATGTATGTCTGTAAAACTTAATGCGCTCGCGTGGTAAGAGAAATTAATTTATAGATCACTCTACAACTATTTTTACGCAAAAATTCAAGCTGATCCGTTGCCCTCTACGATATGAAAAAAGGTATAAAATATTTTTTTTCCGTATCATATTCGGAAGGTTAATTTTTACTGTCAAGGGACATAATGATCTTAATACCTTTTTAAGCTCTATGAGATTGTCTGACAGAATAAAAATGATTGTGTAACGACAAACTTAGCTGTCAAAACTACACACCTGTACCCTGCGAACTTGAACTTAACGTAATTACAGCATAACTCTATTTTGTGCAGATTCGTGGATAATATTGCGAGATAATAGTGCTTGAGTTACATTATTACTAGGTTTAATTACCGTGCATCTGTAACGATTGCACCAAAAACAAGAGTATGTCAGTTAGTATGAGGTGATTAAGTAGAACCGCCGCGAAACGCGGGAAGTGTGCTACTGTGTTGATTGTACTCGTAATGGCTGCTCTGATGTCAGTTTATTACTTTACATCAATTTAATTAACATTACAATAATTGACTTCTAGCGCAATTTTATTGCAGTTTAGTTTTAAATATAAATTAAGAAATTTTTAGGCTCAAACTAAACATAAAAACAAATAATTTCTTTGTTCTTTCTTTCGTTAATTAGAGCCCTGCTATCTTGACTAGGTTGATCTTACATTTACATAAAGCATCTTCAGACAGAGAGTATGAGTACTAGCTGATCTCTTTCGTTACTATGACAACGTTTGGCAGATATCACACAGAAAGAAACACCAAAGCTCGCGTGACAATGTCTATAGTGTGTCTTCTATCTTTTCGTGCACTGATAATACTTAGAATATGTGTCAGTTATACATTAAAATAAATCTAGAAATAGAACCTCAATATTGAAAAGGATTACGGGATATTGCATGCATAGTCATTTCCATAAGATTTATGTGGCTGTAAAATTAATCGAGCTCTATTAATCGATTAAAATAATTGTAATGTCAATTACACATAACTACATACTAATAGACTTAAATTGTTGAAACAAGTTATACCTATCTGTGTCGTATTTATTTCTAAAAAAAAGCTAAGCTGTTGAACGTGCTCTGACTTTTCGTAACGTTTTCTTCAAAATCAAATTTTATAATGACGTCTCTGACGCAGAAGGAGCTGGTACGTCTGGTGTGCAGGAGGTTTTCGGTACGAACCCTGGGCCAGGCTCAAAAGTGACTGTGTTTATCCTTTATAGAATTTTAGTACCGCCCGCAGCATAGGCATTATGCCTGCTTATAAGCCCCTGCAAGAGCCCGCCCTGTTTATGGGACATAGCATAGCTCAAAAATATGGATATTATGATGCATTATAACCTATCCGTCCTGGACACGTAGTGCTAGCTTATGACTATTACTAGGATATTCAAATATTTCATTCTACTTGAAAATGAATCATTTGCAAAATATTTCTGAATATTTAGAGAGGACAATAGCAGTAGTAGACCTGATACTTTCACGGCTATGTCCCGGAAGTTTCGCTAATATCGAGAAGAGCCTAAATCTGGCTAACTGTTGACTACCGAGCGTGACGCAATGATATCTACAATGCGTGATGATGCGGGCCTGACTCACACACTTTCTGTTTTATATTTGTTTCTACATATACATTGTTGCTAATATTTATAATCATTACATTAGACATAACGTTTATTTTAATACTTTTGCTAGTGTTCCATTTTTCCGATTTGAGAAGGCACGCATAAATGAATAACATTATCGTATGGAGCACCGTTCTAAGCACAGTGATGGTTCAAGATTTTATGATTTTTCTTGTGAAATAACAATTAAAATATATATCAATTCAAATATATAACAATACAAATATATATTCATAAAGAGTCAATATTATATATTTTGCCTAGAACCATTAACAAAATACTCAGAACACAAAGTTTCAAAAACTAATTTTGAAAATGAGGTCACTTTTAATTACAATATATAATGAAAGTGACATAAATATGTAGATGCAGACCATGTTGCTGGATTTTAAATATCACCGTTCTCTTTCAAAATATCTATTGTATCTTTTGGAGCGAGTTTTCATTGTGTTGAGAAGTTTCCCCTACAGATAAACAAGCCGATTAATATTGAGTACAAAGTAATGATGATCATTAGGACAAGGATTTAGAATTTGAATAGTAACCAAACATGCGTGGTTGCGTTAAGTAATTGCACAGTCATTTAATTAAATCAAGTTTTAAATGCTCGGCCCAATTAAGTTCTGTAACGTGTATTGATTCATCGATGTATCTGGGAGAAGGTTGGCGCACATCACCAGCGCGTCATTCCTGGGACTGCGTTGCGTCAGCATCATTTGTGTAGACCGCACTGCGCCAAGCCGATCATAGGGTCGTGCTAACATAACAAAAATTTCCTTTGCAAATCTACTATTTACTATTTCTACAACAGTTTCTGTGTGCAAATATGACCCAGGATGCACATGTTTTTTGTTGTATTGGGGTCGAACCGAACATCATACAGTAAATTTTAATTACATGTTACATAACTTCTAAAGATAAAGATATAGTGATTTGTGTGTAACATGTGTGTATAGTTAGGTAAATCAAAAAAGTCAAATAAAAACTTCTCATCATTAACTTGTATGACTTTCAAATAAACAATAAGAAATGGAAATGAAAAATATATTTGCGAAATGATAATACCGTCGCGCGTCGTGCTAACGAGATGAATTGTAATAAAAACTAAGTATATAGGTATATATATATAGCCAACAGTATTAGATTGATAGGGCACAACAAGAATTTATTTATTATTATTATTATTTAATGGCGGGAAATATTCCAATGCTTCTTAGGAAAATATAGTAAGAATATCTTGACAACCCTATAAAACCGCAGACCACGTTGCATCACGTCCGTTAGACACAAACACTGTTTCCAGTCTTTCATCTTTGTTAGGTACTCGAAATATTCATTTTTGTACTAAAACTATAATTTGTCTAAGCTCAGACCTAGGTATTTTGAAAGCACGTCTTCATTATCAGTTTTATTTATTTTAAATAGGTATTCACTAAATATATCTGTTCTTCGGACCATGAAGCTTATGGGTTTTGTTTTTCTTGCATTCTATAAAATAAGGTTATGGAAATATTTTGTTTCTAAGTGATGAGATGTAAATTTAGTATTGTCATTTGTTTGATCTACGCGCGTTATCTCCAAAATCTTCCTTTCGGTTTTTCCTTCGTCCATCGGTTTTATTCTGTTCATTCTAGTGCATTTAATGTTCTCTTAAATTTCTTCTAAGGAAATAAATTAAAGAAATAATAGCACTGTGTATGATGAACAAAACCGGATATCAGAATCAAGCCACCTGTAATTTCATTAACATACCAAAATGAGTTGGTCAGTTAAAGCGCATCAGATTGTTAATTGTGCGTAGAGATGTATGCGATATGGATGTTCGTGCAAGTCCGGCGCGGCGTGCGGCGGCGCTGGCTGGCCGGAGACGCCCGCCGTGTGACGTAAGCGTGGCGTGGCGCGGTGCGCGCGCGCCGTAGAAAGTGTCAATAAGGTCAAGGACACGGCTCTTCCGCACGTTACGTCATTAGAGAAACTAGGGTTGCCAGTAGGTTAGTGGAATATTATTGTTTGATTACGCTTAATGCGTTTTCTACTTTAAATGCATGTTGTTGTGGTGCATTTTAGATAGTCTGCTGTGCTTTCAATTATGAAAAATTTACTAAAGAATAATAATCAATTTTTCATAATTAAAATATAATGATTAAGTAAAAGATCTTTCTATACCAATGGAAAGACGTGATGACCCTGTTTTTTTTAAACTGAATATTAATATAATTATTAATATGTGTACCGTAGTATAACTACTGACTTATATTATGTATTTATATATTTTACGTGGTTTATCATAATAAAACTAAGAGAAAAATAAAATCGAAACCATGTCCCAAAAATTAAGCAACCAATATTGTATTAGTAGTCTTATACGCCAATGTGCAAAACATGTTCAATATGTAGATGGAACCTGATTCAAAAACATAATATTTGACATCAACTAGTATAAAATATCTTAGTGAAGATTTATGTGTCTAGCATACAAAAATTTGTACATTATTTTCTAGAAATAAATTCCAAAAATAAACACATCATATTATTCTGATTGTATTTTCAAGTCACGGTAAACATCGCTATTTCTAAGAAGAAGCTTTCATAACTTTCATAACTCAAACTAATTTAGGTTACAACGAAACACTAATTAAAGTCTCAAGTTCTGTACGTTCTAAGAATGCTCAAGGCTGAAAACTGATGTCAGCCATTGCCTACAAGCACTAATATTACTCAAAACTTGCACGACTTAAATTGTTATGTCCCGACGGATATGTTAATAATGTAGCTTCATATGTGACCCTGAATTCATGACTCTGCTGCTTCCCCGCATGGTATATCGATAAAAAGTTGTCTAATATGTTGACTGGCCTGTTGGTCTAGTGGTTAGTGACCCTGACTGCTAAGCCGGAGGTCGTGGGTTCGATCCCCACCCAGGACAAATCTTTGTGTGATGAGCATAAAGGTTTGTTCTGTGTCTGGGTGTAATTTATCTATAATATGTATGTATTTACAAAAAAAAAAAGTATATAAGTAGTATATCAGTTGTTTAGTACCCATAACACAAGCAAGTATAATATCAAATTATATTTGTCATCAGCTACCCATTAATGTCCTACTGCTGGGCTCCGGTCTCCTCTCCTCTATCTAGAAAACAAAATCATATTACGATTGATGAAATACGTTCACTGTAAAAGCGAAGTAAAAAAAAAACTAATTTATGCGTTTTTAATATCAGTTATGATGTAAAATCTCTCTTGATATTATAGGAAGTAAAAGATACATAATCATCGTCTTCATTAATAAATCAGATTAAGGATGTCTACTAAGAAGAGTTAGTTCCAATTTTAATCTGAAGAAGACTGTCTGTGGCATTGACAATGTCCATAGGCAACAGTTAACACTCATCATATGGACAATTCTTAAGTTGTCCGTCATGTCGCATAAGAGTCTATGACACGTTGTCAACCCTATTTAAGATGATGCGTACGTGCGACGTGCGTTAACGACGTTTTGTTTGCGTCCGACATAACCTTTAGTTTAGTACGATTAGCGTTATATAAGATGTCAGCATCAGTGTTACATTGTGCGTATTACTGAATAATGTGCAATACGAGTGTTGCAATACGGTACACTCTCGATTGATGAGTGACACTCATTGTTGACCCACACACATTGCTGACACAATATTTTATATAGAACTAGGATACACACACAATAAAGAATAATATCAAATAAAAAAGATATGTATTTTGGTCGTGTGAACAAATAATTCATTTTTTTTAACTTGGTGTAGTGCTCTGCTGCATCACTTTACTCGCTACCCAAATTATAAATTTCAAAAGATTGTAACAATCCATTTTTTTAAAAAGAGTGGCGTGAGTTTCTTACCAGTTCTTCTTATAGCTCCACCCCGTCAGCGAACTGGTCGTAGGCAAATTTACTGACACTACTTTTTCATTTCATTTCATTTCAAAAAATTATAAAAAAATTAGGTACTTAGCTACAAAGTCAAAAATGTTCTCTCTGCGCTGAAACCACTGAGATAGACGAGTAGCTAATAAGTATTATTTACTTCCATTTTGTAAATATGAGATTGTAATTATTTATTTGTCATGTAATAATAAAAACAGAGGAGCTGGAGTGTGACAGGCTAATTATATTCCGAAATTTCATACGATTCCGTGAATAACGCAAGCAAAACTGAACAAAATTTTAGCTTGTTTATTTATCATTTGAGAAAAAGTTAAAGATTGTTGTACCTAGTATTTGTCGATTTTTCGCAAATTCACTTGATTATTGATAACATATAATACTCAATCAACAATGTTATCAGACACACATAGTTATAGATTCAATGTGTGTTATCTTGTCTAGAAAACAAAAGACAAGCTATTTATTTTGATCGTTTGATGTATATCTTGTGATCATTACTCGTCATTAATTTACCGCTAAGAAACAATAATAACACGTCTAACACAAAAAGTTCAGCACTGTAATGTTAATAGTTATATTGAACAAAAGCTCTAAGTATAATTAATGATACACAACAATGCTTGGCTCACAACCACTGACTACAGATAAATCATTATTGTTTATTACGATTATCTCTTGTCACTTTCAACGCATTAGACTTGTTACATACTCACGACTGACTTCAGTCAGCGTACATTGAGAACACAATTCGGATATTTTATCAACTATTTTCATAAAACTATGGTTATATTTATTATTATTATATTACCTCGAAAGAGTAGACAGAGGTGCATAACTATGTTTGATTCAATGTTAAAAGAGAAACCTTTTATGTTTAAAATGATCCTCAAGACAATAGATAAAATATTATATTAATATTAAAAGCAAGCTCTTTTACCAAAATCAAGATATAAAAAAAATCGCAGCATCAACCACAAATCAGATAATACCAATTTAATAAAATAATGCCGGATCTAAATCGTACTTAACAATAGTTCAGTTCCCGACTACCAGGTTACTATACCCGTGCGAACCACCGCGCGGATCACAAACGCTGCGCCGCCGGTGCCGATGGGAAGTGATCCAAGTGCGTTATGTAACTACGAGATCTTCCGATAAATAATCATCTGTGGAAGTACCTCCGACCTGCACTCAAGTTAATGATGGCAGTATTACGGAATGTTTACGTCTATACTTCTTGTGATTATGTTGATAATTATGGTTAGAATATATTATGTACCTAGATGTTTGATGATTGTTTTTAAGAGACAGTATTGAGGAACATTCAGTCATGTCGGTGAACTGGCCTTAGGAAAATTTACACGCTTTTTGGCTTTGTATGACATTCATTGTTTGATCTAGAAAAAATAAAATTCTGCATTCTGCGTTCCAAATATTTTTATATTAATTAATTAAGTAATTAATTAAAAAAAGAGAATAAGGTAGCTGGATATATTATATGAGGTCAAAAAATATCAAAGTCAGTCAGTCTTTAAAACTTTGTCGTGCAAGCACTTTACGTAAACACCAAATCATCATCGCTATTACCAATCAAATCAGCCTTAGGACATCCATTGACAGAAAAACAATTATAAAACACAAATTCTCCCAAAAATAATAGACACTACCTTTATTTTATATTAAAATGTCACAGAAAGCATTATAAAACAACTGCTGCTGTGACAAACAAACAAAATTAAATATAATTGGTCTCTAGAGAGAAGCCCGTATTGTTTTGTTGTTGTGTACCGGACCAGAGATCATATTCCTCGCGACGTACTCACGTGTGATTTGTGCTAAACTATACTTTCACTTACACAATACATTCATATATTATAATAATTGTAATTTATAATATAGAAAGAAAATATAACTAAAGCAATAATTATTAAAATTAAAATAAACTGGGCCGGTTCAGAAATCTATCGTTGCTTTTTTTCTCATAATGTCAATTTCATTTTTTTTTTAATCTTCAATACTCAATATTTTATTGCCATTCCATAGGTATTACAGGTGAGCTTAAAATTAAATAGTAGCACTATGGACCCCGACGGGCACAGCATGAGAGAGGGGATTACAAACTTAAATACTAATTATTCTAACATGTACTTAAACTATATCTTAATATCTATTTATATCTAATATTCTTATTTTAACCACATATATTTTTATAATTATAATTATTTCATAAAAACTATTAAAGTCTTACCTGTATTATATTTATTTATCTATTCTGTTATAGTCTTATTTAAAATTATGTAAAACCATTGCAGTACCTACTGCAATGGTTAGTTATTTTTCTTAAAAGTTACACGTAGTCACGATATATAAATATAAAATCTTGATCAAAGCTTCAGTATTCCAAAGATGGTGTCTAATCTTACTGTACATCAGAGCAACTAAAAGTTTGCAACACAGTTTTAAATGTTGATGCCATCTGATAAAAATCTGATAGAATCAATTGTCGTTATACAATTTTTGAACTTAGATAAATTCGCGAACGCAGATGAGGTAACAACTCTCAAAACTAATGCTTATCTACTTAACTTTACGTCACACTTTCATCCTCGACCCTGCAAAGGTTATCTATAAAATCTAAGTATTTAGGTATCTCTCCGATATTATGTTTCAGTAGGAAATGAACTCAAGACTGGTTATTGGTACTAAGCATTTGAGTCACATGACTTTGTTTACATGCGAAAGTACTCACTTTCTTCTCATTTGAGTTAAGATATAAAGTCATAACTTCAATGTCAATTAGATCCATATACATCATCACATCAGCCCAATGACGTCCACAGCTGCACATATGCCTCACCACAGCAAGCGATTATATGCCACCTGCGACCAAGCGCGCAACCGGATTATATTACTACTATTATCGAATAAAGTTCCAAGCTGAAAAATTTTCAGTTGGTTGTATCGCGTCCCCATCCCCACTCCCACCAACAAGTTTTGTCATCTCACTGTAGCGCGTGGCGCCGAACAAAACCTAGAGCCCATTCATGCCACTAATGACGCCTGGTTTCTCTCACTTTCATTCACACTAAATACTACATTTTTACATCATTCTTGAATCATTCTATTCATCTACTGTCTGCTAAAATGTGCGAAGAATTTACGTTTTGCAGTTCCGCCAAAATTTAATTTATTTCGGTGACATACTCGTGTATTATACAAATACATAATATACAGATAATAGGTACGTTACATTTAATTCTTCCTTTACCTTATTTTATTTTCATATAAAATATGTAGGTAACTTTTTATATCTTTCCTTATCCCTCATCCCTTAATCATCCTCATCCCTTAAACTTATATATGTTTACTTTTTATTAATAAAAGGCTAATAATAAATACATGTAAATGCTATAAATACTAAGTTTTACATAACGAGTCTAGAATGTTCACGTGGCTAGATCAAAACAAATCGTATTAATAAATAAACTGTCAATAACCTTATTTTACATAAGAGATATCATTTGGCTCCTTGTGTTATATTATAATTAGAAGTTATACAACATGTATAACATGAGGTGCGGTCATATAAGGATCTGATAGAGTATAATGTTAACCTAAATATTTTATGTAGATACTTTGATTGTCAGAATGGAGTTAACAGTCGTACTAATTTCTTGTTCACAGAAAGGCTTAAGACAGAATTTATAAAAGAAAAAAATTATAAGTATAAGCGTGTTGCCACTAACCTAGCACCATGCCGAGTGTCATGGGTTAAAGTACCACACAAGATACATTTTTGTGTAATTCATAGATATAGTAGTGTACTAGGTATGTCTGCTCAGATAGCTGATTTTGATGATGAACGACTAGTATTAGGTATTAGCACCAGAACAAATATGATTCCGAACAGACTGTTCCCCACGACGAGGACGCGTCGCCACACAATATGGTCGCTTAACCCTATAACATACGTGCATAATCATGTTGAAAACAACAAAAGCCTTACGTTTCCTTACAACAGTAATAACAAATCTGCGTTGAACAAAGCACAGGTCGACGTCATAAAAACTCGGGTCATACGTTTACATAATACTGTAATGTATCGCACAAACGGTTTACATTGCGGACTTAGTACGTATAGTATTGAGTAATACCTATAATGGGCCATCAATGGAATGTTCGCGTGAAATGCGAACGGTACCATTTACTTTTGTGGGATTTGTATTATGATTATTATGTCAACGTCTTAAAAGTATTAGGGTTGTCACACGCGGTGTTCATGATGTTTAATATGCAGCATGGGATTAATTTGTCACGTCTGTCAGGTCGCCTGTTAGGGCTGGCAGACGCAATGGTTATGAATAAATTGTAAAAATAATTAAAAGAATTGACATTTTTCTTAATATTAATAGTTTAGCTATAGATGGATGTAAATTTTTACTATGAAACATAGTAAAAATTGTATGGATACTATAAATATCAAATAATCATGAGCGAATAATCAATATTATAAATTTTTTCATACGAATAATTTATTAGCGAGAAGTAGGTCAAACTCGCTTAATTACTTCATAATTGACAGAAGTAGGATACATTACGAATGGTTATTCGGAACAAGTGTACAAGATTATTAAATAATAAAATAATATTAAGCGTGTATGTCAATTTAAGATAATTAAAAACTGTCATTCGATTGCGAGGAATCGACGAGGAAATGTATGTATGTCGAACTGTGCAAACCTTGAGGTACAAAAAAAGGTTCTCCAAGTGTGATCCTCGGTTTTAAAAAGAATTCTACTCCTAGTAGAAGCAGAATTATAATTGTAACAGTCGAACGACCTACCACAGATACACAACTTCATTCTTAGACTTATATATACTAACTATATTATTTTCTCCCCTGACAATAAATAACTGGTTACCAAAAGACACCAAACTCCCACTTGGCGCCGAATTACCGCGCATGATCATGCACGAAGACTTATATATAGCTGCATAATAATTTAAAACTTAACACTCAATAAACTATAATGTTCGCATCGTAATGACTTCTCACATTACGTCCCAGATACATACTATAATCTGTTACATAAAAAGCTTATAAATCTATGTAACACACCGCCATTTTTTACTTATAAATAAATATAATTCTAGTTTGACAGCTACCTGACATTTATTTGACAAAATTAAATGAGTGATTGAATTAAGTTGGATTTCAAGTTCATTGTAACTCGGTCGGGTCCCTGCATTAAGACGGTTTTAACGACTTGCAAAGTAATTAGAGCAAGCTCGCTATATTTTTCTCACATTAAATAAAAACTTTTCGGTCTAGGCCTTAGGTTCTTGCTTCCTTATTGAATAAAGTTTTTTTTAGGAATAAACTGTGATATTGGATTATATCGCATTTCTCTAAAACAATGCGGCTATAATACAATAGCTTTCATTATTCAACACGATACATGAATTATTACCTAAACATGCAACTAAACTGTCAAGTATGAATTGTAAAAAAAAACACAGTTTAATTTATTAATTAATGACTTAATTCAGTGAAAATGGGCGGGAAAAACGCCATCTTGACGTTGGAAAGTGTCATGGCTTCCTTCTTACTAGTCAAAAGAACTACCTAATAGTAAAGTAAACAATGCCTGCGTGTGAAATTGAAATGGTTATTAACATTTAATAGATTACTTCTTAAAGATTATAAGTAGGAAGTCAGTGTGACTACTTAATGATTAAATTAGTTCACATCGTTTGAAATGTTACAAATTAAAGACATTTGAATTTCAATTAAGCTTATAGAAGTTAGCTACATGAACTGTCCCGGTATTAAAGCAGTCACATCTAACAATATAATGTCAGAATATTTATCAAATCACGCAGGGTAATTAAATAATTATTATGGAAATGCGATGAAACTAAAATTTATTTAAACAAGTATACGTAAATGATAATGATGAAATATGGAAATTTAGAAGGAAAATATTTTTTTTTTAAAACATTTAAAACTTAGACACAGTAATAGAGACAACGGGAACGCGAGAGACTCCCGCGTCGACTGACTTTGACAACTCCAGATAACCACCTACTGGCGCACCTCTATCAAAATACATTTCTAGGCAGGCTTATAAACAAAGTCATCTAGATATAATAACTTTTAAAGATATCACATATCATTCATAAATTACAGATGGTTGAAGACATTTTACGTGTATACAAGTTACGCAAGGGACTCCTAAACAGCATAACGATCTGTTGTAACCACAGGTCCCTACGATCAGTACCTATTGAGACAGTTTACGATGCATTCGCACAATTTTGGTACACAGAACAATGCGCACAAACGTTGCGTACACGCATTGTGCGCGTTCCCAGCGCAGCTCGCAGGCTAGTTCCCGTGAGACGCTCATATACGCGTGATATATGCGCCTATCAAACTATAGGGTTACTAAACTGCGATGTTTATCTACAGACATCTTCTAACTGCGGCTTACCTCATAGCTAAAATATCAGCTTGCTCTGTTACAATCGGAATGCAAAAGCCGTCAAGCAATGAACTGGTCTGTCGGTTATCAAAAAAAAAGTACCAACCTGTATTGTATGGTTTACTCTCTATAGTAACTGAACAAAATATAGAGCATGTTACGCAGTCCAGTCCTTTCAATATAATTAATATAATAATTACCTACATTATTCGTTTATCAAGAAATTCGCTAATGTTACTATACACCACACCACCCAGTACGTACCTATACACCACACCCCGTGAGTGTACTACAAGAGTTATACACTAATAAACCTGCGGTAGTGTGCGGCGCTGTCGGTAAGTACGAGACGATTGTCGAGTTCACTTCCGTTCCTTTGTGACATAGGAAGTGTACAAGTGTAGTCTACACCTAATATTTTTGCGACTGTATTTAACAAATATTACATTTTGTGACGGTTTCGTTTAGATAGATACGTAACTGACAAGTTTCTAATGAATAATGTGAATGAATTGTTTTAGCATCCTCATATCAATTCAGTCGTAGAACGTTCGCTGTTGCACATAGGCCTCCCCAATTGACTGAATTGTTTTCATAATTAATAAATTCACTTTTTGGTATTTATATTATGTACTAGTCATGTGACTTCCATATGCTAACATTGAAGGAAAAGATAAGGGGTATCCTTATGATCTTATCTTACATACCGTAAAATACGTATATATTCTATAGGCATGTCTGTCAGTGTCTTAAACCATCTCACCGCTCTCAATGTAGGTGATACTAGCCCAGCATTAATGGGACATTAATGGGCTTATTATAATATAATTGAATATTCGTATTTTTTTAGAGAAACGGCTTTGATTGAATAACTTTCTTCATTACTCGCAATATAATTCAGAATTCTACTGGAACTCATATTGAAAACATTTTTTATACCAAAACAAGTTGTTCACTGCACTTTTCATACACAATAGGTGGTGTCAACGACTCTAATATAAATGACAATAAACCACAGATCGCAGCTTACGTCACAAGTTGTGCAACGTCGCGCGTCGCCGCGATGTCTAGATAAACTAGGGTTTATAACAATATGGAGTTGCGTTAATTAATTGTTTAGAACGTTTATGAAACTATTGTGACGCAGTTTGTTCAACCTGCTTAACGAGCCGATTAGTGTGGACATAAGACTAGCGATTTTAAACGTAAAGCGGAGGAAAACAGCGATTTTACATGCTGTTGATGTAAAATTTATATGACTTATTGCCTTATTTTCCCAAATGATAATATGTAGAGGTGCATACACACACAATTTACGAGCTTTATAAGATCCCGAGCGATGGTGGCTGAATGGAATCACGCGGTCAGAGTTCGATCCCGACCGGCAGTACCAATGTGAATTCCACTTTGTGGAATTTATATGTACTAGTCAAGTGACTTACCATCTGCTAACGGTGAATGAAAACATCGTGAGTAAACCCACACACTCTAGAAGAAATTCTATCAGTATGTCTGATCCACCAACCTGCACTAGGCCAGCATGAGTGGATTATGGCCTAAAAACCCTCTCAGCTCTCTAGATAGAGGAGAGGAGACCCGAGCCCAGCAGTTGAACATTAATGGGTTGCTGCATGATAGAAGGTCCCAAGTAATAGTCCCAGCACATTCTGAAAGATACTGATAGCCCAACCAGGAAATCAAATACAAGATCTCCCATAGTCGGAATCTGGGTGTGTTTTATATCCTATATTGTATTTATATAGTACTTGACTTGTTCACTATACCGGCGGTACTTTGACAACAAACAAACACTAATAGTTCGTATGTATATAGTTATGATGGCTCGACATTCGTTACTAACACGTCTGTCACATTCACTCATTGTCACAGCACTTTCTGTATAACTTAATAAGTACTCACTCTTTGTTACCCGTAACATACCTATTATATGACAATATGATGAAGGATAACAACATAGTTCGGTGTTAATTGAATTAACAACTCGTAACGAAGAAGTATCTTTAAGATCAGGGACTAATACGTCATCTAATTACAAGAACTGCTTTACAGATATTGTAACAATAATGATCCGGGAATCTAATACCTGCCCATTACTGTGGTGTATCACGCAAAACTTAGATTATTCACTCAAGTAATAGATCCTTTTTGCACGTTTTCATTGCTGTGGTGTAAATTTTCACTCTAAAATCATACAGCGCCCTTCGAGTTCGAGTTCAATATAATAACGCGTTTAGGATGTTGTTGGGGCTGCCCCGTTACTGCAGTGCTTCAGGGAGGAGAGGAGGAGGCCAACGTAAACTGTTTTTGTACTGTAATGCGGAAGCGATGCGCGTCCCTGGTCCGCCGGGTGCGGGGCAGTGCCAACAGCATCTTAGATATGATAGCGAGCAGGCTCGATTGCGTGTTTGTTAATCGCTGCTGCAGGGTATCAGCTGGGCCTGTTATCCTGCAGCAGTGAAAACAACGACTGCTCTGTACATACGCCCTATTTAAATTATATTAGATATAGCTACTAACATAGTTTATAAGTTGTTTGTAACTAACACTATGAGTCTGTATTACTCGAAATAAATGATATATATATACTTAAATATCAAATGTTATAAAAATAAGAACTCGCTGGTCATACATACACAAAATAGTAAAAACTGATCTGTCAAGTCGCATAAAATATTGCAGGAATATTATTTGATTACCTAACCAAATTTAGTGTCCGAATTAGGTTAAAATAGGAATTATGTCGCCACATCTTCTTCTTACCAGTCGGGCTTAAAACAGACCCTCATGTTGGAATTTATCAAGTCGCCCAGAACGCTTCCAACTCGTTTTAACGACTACCACATCGAATGCCTGCCGAAGCACGGATATACTAAAAAATGAAAGTACCACAAAGGGTCACCCATCTACGGACTGACCTTACCGAACGTTGCTTAACCTCGACGACTGTAACGAACAATGCTACAAGCGCCACGCCTCACTCTACAAATACCATATTCTTCATTGTTACATTTCACTAAATTAATTCGGTCATTTGTATAATAATATCTCCATATTTAATAATAATAATGTGAAGTTTCTCTTAAATTCCTCCCAACGTTGTTTGCAGAGTTAAACCTTATATTTAACATAATAAAGTGTTATATCATATCAACAAGATGTGAGTGAAAGTGAACATTTAAATTATTTAATTTGACTACAGGATTAACGCACTCACTCTCATTAGTTCAACTAATTAACATAATAATATAATTACAAAGATATACCTACACACTTTATTATTCGTACCATTTAATTTAAAGCATATGATATTATTTAGAGTAATTTTATATTATTATCATAATAACGGGCGTTTTATTCATACCTAACTAACTATTTACGCAAATAAATTGTTTTAAAAAAGTATTAATTACGTCATAGATAATTATTTATATTACCTAAAACCTACCTAAATATTATTTACTACTAGAAGCCGCGCGGGGCTTCGCTCCCGTCGTTTTTTATTTGGCCGCTGCTCAGCTCCTATGGTCTGTAGCGTGATGTTATATATAGCCTATAACCTTTGTCGATAAATGGAATATCCAACTTTCTATAGACTGAAGTATATACCACTTGTAACTAGGTAATAAATGTAACCTCATACCTGTAAAAAATATCCGTGGGCCACATTATACAAACACAGGTATTAATACCATGGTGATCGAAATAAAAGCACTCATCATCATCAACACTTTAACCCATAATAGCCCCACTGCTGGGCACGGGTCTCCTCCAAAGATTTTGAAGGGAATTAGGCCACGCTGGCCCGACGTGTTGGTAGGGTTTTGTTACCAATTTTCCATTTCTCGCAGTGTTTTTATCTGCATAAGGTTACTACGTTAATCGCCTTTTACTACACCAACGGAAATCTAGTCACTACTCGGAAAAGCACTCGTATTGATTTATTCAAAACCTCACGATATTTTCTTCGATGCGCTCTACGATGTCTTGCCATTACGATTTATTATAAATCAGTGGCATTAATTAAAATTTCAAAATAATACAAATGTTTTTTTTATTGTTTACTCTATTTCCGATTCACCTCTCGTAAAGTGAGAGAATGCTCAGCGCTGGGTGGCCGCTGATGTCATACTAAGTTCCGGCGGCCCACCCGTCACAGCAAAGAGACGGTGGACAGAAGGATTAAAGACTTGCAAAATGTTGGTCCCGAGCAAGGGCGGATCCAGGGGGGGGGTCACGGGGTCATGACCCCCCCCTGAGCTGGTTCCAGGACTTAGGTGGACCACTAATTGAACATAATGATTTTATTTATATATTTTGTCACCATACAGATTTTATGTAACTACATACCTTCAATATTTAATTAATTTAATATAATATAATAATTTTGTATGATGGCAAACGTTTGGGAACGAACGCATCGAAAATTTAAATTTTACCGCGCCACACTTGCGCGCGCTTGTCGACTACGTAACGTCTAGCTAGACCTAACCTCAATCGGAATCGGAACGACTAAACTTCAACATAGTTCTAAGTTAAAAACTAAAATTTCTTTCTACCTATAAGGTAAAGGCACCTATTACGGAGGTATTTCGCAACATTTGAAAGTAAGAAACAAAAATAAGCATTTCTAAGCATTTTTAAAGGTGCAAACAAATTTTATCGTCAAAAGTGGAATTTATATTTTGAATTGCTGTTGATGTTACTTTTCATGATATTTCTTATTTTAAAAAAATATTTAAATATTCGGGTCGATTTTCCCTAATACGGAGGTAAAATTTTGGTCAGAGCCTATTACTGCGGTAGACGGCTCCTAATACGGAGGGTCAGAAATTATATTTATTTAAGTTCCGTACAAATAATATTTATTAAATGATATAAATGTTTCATTCAGTTTTCATAAAATTTACAAATATAGTATAACCGTGCAACACACACACGCGTTTTAAGAAGAATTTCAGGTTATTAAAATAAGGTTGATTTTTCTTTTTACGTTGCAATTGCAAGTTAAATAATTTGTAATTGCAAGTTAATAAAAAGCTTGTAAAAGTAACATAAATTTAAAAGTTTTTATCGCTTCTGGTTTTATCAAAAAAACATGCATAAGTATCAAATAAGAATCCACAAAAATAAATAATACTTTTTATTTATTTACGAAACCCTAAAACTTGTAATTTTATGTTTCATGATGTATAGGGCCGTAATAGGAGATCATAGAACCTAACACAGAGTTACCTGGAAATAACTACCACCGTAATAGGAAAACTACTCGTGTTTTTAATAATCCTAATTCTGACCGTTAAAAATTTCGATAAACAAAAGAGTGTAAATGCTTAATCAAAAGATAACAGTTTTTTGGTTCAGATGTGTAAAACTCAGCCAACAGTTATACAAAATAAATGATTTGTGATAAATTAAAATACACCTTCCTATTTTTACCCCTTCTAACAAACCAACATTTTGTACTCAACAGTTTTCATATTTAACCAGATTTCTAATTAAAAACACATACCGCAGAATATGGTTTCTAATTTATGAGATTAATAATTATTTCAACTAAACTTGGAACTAAGTCAATAAGTTAATAATTTGAAAGTTATAAACAATTAAACATGCCCAGTACTTTTCCTATTTCGGAGTTATACCACCGAATTAGGATTAATCTATAAAATTCGTATCCTATTTGGGTATAAAACGAGTTGCAAATATAAAACATGCTATTGAAATAGTTAGTGTAATAGTGAGAAAATGCTATAAATAACACATAAACAAACTTGAACGGCTTATTAATACGAAAAACTTAGTTTCTAAATATTAGTGTTCTTACTTTGGTCGTTCCGCGTTTGTATGGAAACCCCTCTTACGTCGATGCCGTTATACAAACTGATTGATCTTGTTGTGTTGTCTATGTGCTATACTTGCAAACTTCACTTATGTCATGAAGTAATAAATTTAGAATAAGTAGGTCCCGTTTTGGTGTACTTAAACTAAGAAAGACAGGAATAAAACTCGAAAATAGAAATACCACCGTAATAGGAGCCGATTTTGACTACCTCCGTAATAGGTGCCTTTACCTTAATGTGTTTATAAGTGTACCTTTATAAGTATTCTTAAAAATTGTTGCTGCAAATTCATTAATTACAAGAAATGGTAAGTAATCAGTTTCTCATTATTCCAGTGCGTGTGTATTTTTAAATTAAATTAACTTAAATGTTATTGTTGTTAAGGCTCATAAAGTACCTCATAGGTAGATATGTAGGTACCTACTTACTGAAAGAGTGCTGCATGACTTATGTACCTACTTATATTTTTTTTTTGACGAGGGAGATTGAAGAGCATTAAGCTTACTGACCTAACCTAAAATCTTAGATAAATTCACACAATGAAATCAAGTGTATCGTCGTGACCACACTGATTTTAATGCTTTTTAAAAATAAAATAAGAGAGCAACCAACAAAATGAATAGGTATAGCATGCATAAACTTAAAAATAATCTTGGAATAGATATTATAAATAAAAACAGGCATGCATTTACAACAAGTAAATAGTAATCTACCTACTTACTACCTACTTTTTACTTTATTTGTATATTACAGATTTTTAAAAACTATAAAATATTAGAGAACCTGAAAAGTTTTGCTTGTTTAACACTATACTTACCTAAAGTAAGTAGGTATCGTGTAGGGGCCTAAACTTGAGTAAGGTCTTTATGGAAAATGCAGTGGACTGTAAAACTACCTATATTATTATGTTTTTATGTACTTATAACTCATATGTTTACAAAAGTTTGTTGTCTGATGTGGGGTGTTAAATTTGCATGGTTTTGCTTTATTTGTGAGGTAATGCGCCTGCGCCACCAGCCTGTACTATAGCGAATGTGGGTGTTTTTATGTATATATATTTAATATGTATTTGCAACAGTCTGTTGTCTGTTGTGGGGTGTGTAATTTGCTTGGTGAAATTTGCATGGTTTTGCTTGCAGGGTGATTCTAAGGGAAAAGGAGATGGTAGTGGTGGATTGAAACGTTCATTAAAAAAAATAGATTCATTTTTCCCAAAGAAACCAAGGCTTGAGATTGCTCACTCGAAAAATTCACCTACAACAACTACAGATGAAAATAATTGTATTGCCGATGCTTCTGCTTCTACAGCTACATTGCCTACATTAACCTTAGATGAAGAAAAAACATGCTCTCACTCACTGTCGCTTCACTTTTGCTGAGTTTTGCGTCATACCCCTCGACATACCTTTAGCTGTTAAGACAAATCATTCAGCACGGTTATGGAATATAAATAGGCTGCCTCATTCCGTGCGTGATAGTGCTTCTCTGGATGTCTTCAAGAGAAGATGGCAATATGTACGTGTTATTATGTGTTAAGTTTTTCAAGTGTACAATAAAGAATAAATATTTTTAAGTACAGTACTTACTTACATTAATAAAATACCTACTTATTACTTGTATCTATTGTTATCAAAATTAAATTATAAGTTCTTGACTTGATCACGACTATGTGACCCCCTCCTGGCGCCAAAGCTGGATCCGCCCTTGAGTCCCGAGTCATTAAGCCAAGATGGAAGCCTTCTGGGCGACCAGTTAAATTCCAACCAGAGTCTGACTCAAGCCCTCTCCATAATACTACTAAAGACTTGCACTTGCATAAAGTTTTGATGACACTGTTATGACGACATCAATTACTGTACAAATACACAATGAGGATATCTCCATCACGTCGCCGCGTCGCCATGACACTATTACCTGCTTCATCTAAAACTTAGTTAACTACTAACACTAAGTTGCAAACAATTTCTTAATTACCCTTAAAAGAAAATGTCGTGTCCACTGAACGAAAAATGCTTAGAATTTTAATTTTAAATCTGTTTTCATTATGAATAACTGACTAGGTACATGGCAACCTTATTTCTACTAAAGCTAACAGGAATATTACAATTTCTTGTATATTTGAAGTATTGTTTTCTTATTCTACGAAGTTCCCCAAGTAGAATGACATGTAAATAGGTAGAGTATAGAGATCACTACCCATTTATTGACAGCTGCCTATCTATCTTAATCAAGAAGATTCTAAATTTAAAAAAAAAAATGTATTTTATTTAAGACTACAAAGACATGCCTGACTGAAAAGTCGTACTTTCATATCTTAGCATTTCTATAAATTTGTATTCGCATCATAAACTTTAGTCAAAAAGTATTCTCGCCAGGTTCCAACCTTAATTTGTCTTGCACGACATTCATACAAATGGGTTGTTGAAGAAAAACGTCCACCTCGAGTGCGTCGTGGGGGACTTTCTCTGTGAGGTCAATATGTATCATATACACATTATGTCATCATGATACGTTAAATCCCGCGGAGATGTCTGTCACCTTCCGTAATTAGTATCTGTATATAATTTGTATCATAAAAAGATAAATTCGAGCGGTAGTTACATGTCACGACGGGTTATTCCGTATTTATCCCATGACGTCTCATCTCATTTCTTTAGTCATCCCAAATTAGTATTGCTACCTTACATTAATATTATTTCCTTATTCAACCCAGATGCATTCCTTACTCATCTCGAAGCAAATAATACCCAAAAATCACATACACGCAAATCTTACATACCAATTATGTATGGAATAGTAGTGCAGATAGCTAAAATTGTATGAAAATTAAAACAAAATGCGTTAAAATTTTGATCACATTTGAACCACCAATATAAACATATTGTCTAACAGATACTTCATAAATCTTCTGCATTTTCCTCAAAATGAATAGAGATAAAATCAAAAATGTCTGAGAAAGTGCACAATATTTACGAGAAACACGTGAATCGCTTGCTACCGAGTATCACGTAGACAAATGAACTAAAAAGGATTAGGTACTACTCAACTGTTTGTGCAAGATAATACGTGATTTGGAAGGAAATTGTCGATTATAAGCCTATTTGAATACCTTGTTTGCTTTCTTGAACTCAAGTTTAATGTTAAAATGTAAGTTATGGTATTAGACGCCGCATTTCTTAGTCATAGCACGTGCCAAAGCGGTTGTAGTTATTTTGTGTAACTAAAATAAACTAGTGTGTACTTTGATGCTGAGGGAATAACAATATTACTGTAACTGCAGTCGCTACGAATTTTCATACAGTATCATCTTTTCTTCGTCAGGTTTCACACCGATAGAACATTATCTGAACAAAAAACATTAGGGAAGCCAGTTCGAAAATTCTCATCCCGTTGACTCTAAAAATAATACTGATTATAACGACAGTAGGATTATTTCATGAGGTTTATGGAAGATTTCACGAGGAGTATGTAGAACTAGTGTAATTAAATGATAGGTAAATTGCTAATATTAATTTGAGACCAACAAGAGGATCAAAAAAACTTTTTTTGTACTAAAGTAAAAGTTAAACTTATTATTCAATTACTTCATCATTTCAACCCATTAAAGGCCCACTGCACGCGTCTCCTTCAAAGAATGTGGGGGAATTTCGACTACTATAGGGTTTGTTTCGAATTTTCCTTTTCTCGCAGTGCTCTTGTCTGCATAGGGTTACTCCCTGAGTCGCCTTCTACGACACCCACGGGTAGAGACGGTTAGCATAAACAGCCATTTAGTTAACAATGCATGTAATCAGTAATCGGTCATCTGTTACCCAACAAGCAGCAAGTAAACCGCACACTTTATTTGAACGGCCTCTAACCGACGTATTAGGCAGATTCAAGAACGATGGGAGCACAAATTAGCGTGTGGCAACAGACCTTGATGTTGCGCAACTTGTTGCCGACAATTGGGAGATAACCACAAGACACACATCGGAACTGTCTTAAAGTTAGGATAGGACACCAACTTTAGTTCAGTGTTTAAAATAATTAATTAAACAGTACTAAAAGAGACAGAAGATGAAATATATACGCTTGTTCAGTAAACGGTTATGATGACGCCGTTACAGAATACAGATTCAGAATAATAATGCATTGTATTTCCAATAATATGATGATCTTGTAGGAGTGATTGTAGACGATCATCTAGAAACTATATTGAATTTCTCAAAGAGGTTGCTATCTTTGCTTCATTATTGGATAACTATAAGAAAAAGTGTGTGATATATGTATGTTTTCATTATTGTTCTTAGACGTGATGTTTGTTATTATTTTATGTATAGGCTAAAATTAATGGACCTCTTTAGTCTTTTTGTAAATAATCTTTGTATTTTTTTTAATTGTACGTTTCCTGAATTAGTAAATATATATTTTCAATAAAATATGTCAGTTCAACTTAAACACTTCATCTTCTGCCTATGTTCATTCATAAAATATAGCTAATTCTTCATTGGTACCTTGTCGCAGGTGATGCCAGCCCTGGTGCTGCTGTCGTTAGCCGCGGCCACGCCCAAGAAACATTACAAGAGAGATGGTAAGTCCACCACACACACTTATAGAGCCTCTGTATTTCAATTATAGTACTTGTAAATATATATATTATAGAATAACGGACCTGGCGAACTTTGTATCGCCATGTTTTAATTTCGTGAATCATTATCATCATTATTTCAACCTATAAACGTCTCACTACTGGGCACGGGTCTCGTGAATACTTTCGAAAAACAGTTTGTAAAGGAAAAAATATTTGATTTTACCACTTTTCTTGCAATTTCTTTATATTTTGTCACGTTTTAAACCTTCTGTTAACTTGTACAAATATTTAAAAACCAAAATAAGCCAAATCGGATCAGGTATTCTCGAGTTTTAGTACATCTGACAACGTCAATTTATTATTGACCAGGAATATTAAACTTTTATCTATAACCTAATGATATCGATACAGAGGCTCAAGTTAGCTAGTTGTATTTTTTATTATATTCAATAAAATAAAAGCGCCAATACCATTGTTTGCAGCGCCCCTGAGCTCATCTTACCTGCCACCTTCCCGCGGCGGCGGCGGCGGCGGCCATGGGGGCGGCGGCGGCGGTGGTCATGGTGGTGGCCATGGCGGTGGTCACGGGGGCGGCGGCGGCAGGCCGTCTTCATCCTACGGACCCCCTAAACAAAGCTACGGCCCTCCCAAACCTAGCTATGGCCCTCCTAAACCTAGCTATGGCCCTCCTAAACCTAGCTACGGTCCACCTAAACCTCCTTCCAGCAGCTACGGTCCCCCTCCGTCATCCAGCTACGGACCTCCCGCACCCAAACCTTCCAGCTCTTATGGAGCCCCTGCCAGACCACCAGCGACCAGCTACGGAGTACCTACCGGACCTTCGACCACCTACGGAGCACCCAAACCCTCCAGCTCTTATGGCGCACCATCCAGTTCGTACGGTGCACCAGCTCCCGCTCCCTCAAGCTCCTACGGTGCCCCTAGCTCCGGTGGTCATGGTTCATCGGGAGGCTCCAGCTTCGGCGGTGGCCACGGTGGTGGTTCAGGATTTGGAGGCGGTTCTGGTTTTGGCGGTGGATCCGGTTTCGGTGGCGGATCCGGTTTCGGTGGTGGATCCGGCTTCGGAGGTGGATCCGGCTTCGGTGGTGGATCATCCGCTCCCTCTAGCTCATACGGGGCTCCTTCTCCTCCATCGAGTTCTTATGGTGCTCCAGCCTCCCCTCCATCTAGTTCCTACGGCGCTCCAGCTGCTCCACCCTCTACATCTTATGGAACTCCTGCGGCTCCTCCATCCAGCTCATACGGTGCTCCTTCTCCTCCTTCAAGCTCGTACGGTGCCCCTGCCTCCTCTCCATCATCGTCCTACGGAGCTCCTTCAGCTGGTGGTAGCAGCGGTGGCTTCAGTAGCGGCGGCGGTAGTGGTGCCTTCAGCAGCAGCAGTTCGTTCAGCAGCAGCGGTAGCGGATTCAGCAGCAGTGGTTTTGGAAGCAGTGGATTCGGCGCAAGTGGGCCCTCATCGAGCTACGGGGCTCCGGCCAGCCCTCCATCTAGTTCCTACGGAGCTCCTTCTCCTCCATCCAGCTCATACGGCACACCCGCCGCTGCTCCATCAAGCTCTTACGGTGCTCCTAGCAGTGGCGGTCATGGTTCTGGTGGTCACTCTTCGGGCGGTGGATCAAGCTTCGGAGGCTCTAGCTTCGGCGGCGGACACTCCTCTGGCGGCGGCGGCGGTGGAGGCTACTCATCCGGCGGCAGCAGCGGCGGTGGCTATTCGTCCGGTGGAAGCGGCGGTGGCTACTCGTCCGGTGGAAGCGGCGGTGGCTACTCGTCCGGCGGAAGCGGCGGCTACTCATCCGGTGGCAGCAGCGGCGGTGGCTACTCGTCCGGCGGCGGCGGCGGTTACTCATCCGGTGGAAGTGGTGGCCACTCCTCGGGTGGTTCTGGAGGCTACTCCTCCGGCGGCTCCTCGGGCGGTCACGGTGGCGGCGGCGTGCCGGCCACCATAAACCAGAGCTACGACTCCAGCGGCGGCTATGTGTACTAGACCTCGTGTCTAGGCGCTAACTATACAATAGTCAATAATTTAGTTATCTCACCATCCTCAGTATTTATGTGAATACCACTAATTGTTGTATATAATTCTGCTGGTAGATTATCTTCACAATATATTATACCTACTGAAACTATACAGATGATACATACCTACTTAAATCTATGTTGGGATGTTCATTATTAAAATAAATTACCAAATGACAAGTTACCAGTTAGAGGCATTATTATAATATGTATAACATTGCTAGTAATGAGATTGGCGAAGGTGATGACGAAGTGATGAGGGTGACGTCACACGCGTGGTGTGATGTTACACTGTGCTTAGCCAGTAAGCGCTACTTAAAAGTATTAGCTCTAATTTAATTAATGAAATTGTACAAAAATTTAGTTCAATAAGTACTCAATAATTATACTTTTTGTATAAATAAAATATTTTGTAAATATTATTGGTGTGCATATTTTATTTAACCCACCTTGAGCTCCTATACATTTGAGCTGAGCTCACACAGAGCTTGGAAATCAAGATTTTGTGAGACAAATGACACAGTCATGAATGTTTGATTGCTTCGTAAGTAGGTAATATTCAGAAGATGACACTCACCATGACGTAAAACAGCCTTCTGCATAAAAGAGGCTCTCACGCTGTCTATCGGAACCTCACTACGTCGCCAATCAGACAACACCCGCACTAAAGAACAAACCCTGTGTCGCGGGGGACTTTACAAACATACCCATAACAGACACAAAGTACACCCAGACTCGAAACAAATTTGTATGAATACAACTATTTGTCCCGTGTGGGAATCGAAGCCACGTCACTCAGCACAGCGCGGACATACAGTGACTGTCAACAGCTTAATAGGTCGGTAATTAAATAAGAGGTAAAACAATGACCAGGGCACATATCACGAGGAATTGATGGCCGATGGGGCAGAAAAGTTCTCGAATGGAGACTGCGCACCGGCAAGCGTAGAGTAGGACGTACAAGGTGGACAGATGATCTCATACGCACAGATGAATCACATTGGATGCAGGCTGCATACAACCGGTCCTAATGGAAATCTAAAGAGATTTCCATTAGGACCGGTTCACAAGAACATACACTGCTGCACATAGATCCAGAAGTGTACGTTCTACGGTTGATATGATTATGATGAATAAAACAAAGAGTTCAACATACTATATGTTTTATTTGATGTCGCCGGAGCGACCGCGGAGTTCACAACATTACACATTTTTTTTACACATTTTCTTTTTCAAAATATTCAACAAGAACTAGGATTAAGTCAATAGTAGGTATATCTACCAGCTAACAGTGTGTCGCCGCTTCCTGATCATTACTCATATCATTCACAACAATATATATTAATATATGATTTATATTTGAACAGCAGTGCACATGTTGTACACGTATTTAGTTTTTGGCCTATTTTGAAGTCACGATACATCACTTTCAAGTAATGAGTATAATCCATGATAATAAGTATATTTTGATCGATTAAGTCTGACTCAAATGACTTGGTCATTATTGATAAGAGTCAGGATGGTAACAATATCATATTATAATTAGTATATGTAAAATATACAGCCAAGCAATTTATTATGTAAATAGTTATACAGCCAACAAGCATATATTTTTTTTTTTTTAAAATAATAGCAATTTTCAAGAGGGAACACAATGGCATGATCCCATCAATAAAATCTCTATTATAAACCCACTTGAAAGTATCTGGATATCTTATACAGCCATTTAGTGTTGTCAGTATTCAATATTTTACAATAAAAATGTTATTTTTTATAAGGTTTAAACAAACACTATACAAAACTCCCTAAATTTTAAATAGATTCCATATTTTTCCATGTTGTAGAATGGTTTATATATATTAATAATAAATAAACAATGTATAATGGTGGTACAATCAGGAAGCGGCGCCGAAGAACAACAACAATGATACCTATGTCTACTCTTATATTAATGATATGTACCATTTCACACTAAACACTAATATGTATATTATATATTAAGTCACGGAGCTGATATGTATCGATTCGTAGTCTTAGCAAGGGTAGGCAGAAAGCTATCACATCATTATATTAAATCGCAACACATTTAGTAAATATTACCAATTTCATGTAGATATAAACTTTGTTATCAAAAACAATTTGTAAGCTTCATAATTTACGTGTCAAATATAGCAGCTTTTGTATCTACAGTAATTAATCTCAAAGGACATTTTGTTGTGGGCAACTAGCAATACGTTATAACGAATGCTTTCAGCATAGCGTTTTAAAAAAGCATCAGGGTCTTATGACTTTGATTAAATTTATTGCTTATTGCACAAATTACCAGAGGCAGAGATTCACCCCTTCCAAGAGTAGGATCCCATGAAAACATGCACTCGCTCAGATATCGAGGCCTTTGTAGCCGGCTAAGTCTCTTTGAAACAAATATTCAATTAGCTATGCCCTCGTACCAAAATTACGTTTTTAAAATCGCATAACGTTATAACGCGTCATAGTCACAACTTTATATTTTAGTTTAGTTTCCTTTATAGAAACAGATACAGTTGCCAAAAGGACAGTACAATCTAAAAGCTATGCAGGTGCATATCCTTGTAGTACTTAGAATATTACAACGTGGACACAAGCGTCACATACTCCTAGGTATACACATACAGTCGTACACAGGACGTGAGACAGGACAGTCGGAAACATCGGGAGAGCCGAGGAACACGAACAGTGTAAACATCAATACATTTATAATTTCAAAAATACCGATATTATTAAAGATGCATCATTTGTGCATGTGCACGAATTATGCCAACAGCGTATCTCTGACATTAATAACTTGAACAGTTAATCGGAACTTGCATAATAAACGATACCAAAGCCGTTTATAATACACAAAAATGCAAACTGCATTGCTATCATCATACACATGCCTTAGCAGTCCCAACGTCCAGGAATAAAAGAACAACCCTTCAACGTTTCAAACTGATCGTTCATGTAGATGTAGAACGCATAGACCGTGCACATGTACAAATGTGGACGCAGTACTATCAGCGACATGTGCCAACATTGGCCACATTAGAAAGCTCTTTAAATACTTAGTAGGTACATACATTTATTTAACGAAGTACATTTATATTATGTTTAGAAACAACTAAGTACTTTTATAGCTTTTTATGACTTTAGGCCAACGGGACCATTCTCTATGTCATGTCAAATATATCAGCATATATTCTCCTTATTTTCCATCCATAGTATATTTCTACTATCATGTATAGGGCGGTCGCGTTTGTTTCTTTTAGTTCGAATTAAAGTTTTCACATTATAATATGCAGATATATCCATCGACGTTGATGTTAAAAAATCTTATTTAATTTACGTAGATATTTGAAATAACTGAATGCTAATTGCAAAGTTTAGAACTGTCCGATTTTATGGATAAATACGCTCGCTATGTCACGTTACACGAGATACTTCGTAGTGAACTATGCAATTGTCGGTAACATGATTTGACAAGACGATAGTAAAGTCCCAGTGCTAGTTAACATATCGCTTTGATAGTATATTTCAGTTTTCCGTCTATTATATGCAGTGTATACAATCTCTTATAGCGTCTGCCATCATCAACTTTGAATAAATACTAAAATTAAATAAAGCTTACAAATAACAGCCACAACATTTGACTAGCTACGTTTAAATCATTATAACAAGAGACAGATAGATTATTTACATGACGATCTTACTTTTTTGTCTCGGGGAGACATCAGAGATCCTGATTTTTAGTAGTAATTATACTCTTCGGTTGAAAACACTGGTCTGTTTAATAAAATAATGTTTTCGGTTCACAGTTCGGTGATATGTAACATGTAATAGTAAAATAAAAGAAGCTTTTTCTAAGAAAATCTCTTGCTTTATTTATAATCTCTTCACTAATGACTTGAAATGGACAATCTGGCTAGACAGCAGGCTTATGAGTTTTGGTTAACTACTACCAATATTATATAAAATATACGTTATTTGCGTTTTGATCCACTTTTCACTCTCCAGTTTGTCACAGAAATTATCATTGGCAAATTGATTATTGTAAGTGCATAGACTGACAACATTTTAATAGATAACCTGTTGCTCGTACTTAAATTAATAAGGAGTAATGGATATTATATAAGATCGTATGCCTCGCATTGTTGCAAATAACCTATCTACTCTTTCTTTATACTTCATTACTTAAAATATACATTTTCATTTTCAAAAATAATATATCTCTAAATAATTATATTTGTGCGGACATATAACTCATCTGATACAACTAAGCTATGTCGCAACTATATACGTCTCATGTATATGTATAATATAATATAATATTGGTATAACACGTGGTGGATGCTTCAGAAGCGCCTTGTGTTTCCACTTGATATGTTCAACAGTTACACACACAGAGTCAGGAGAGCGATGGCTACACACACACATACACCGTGTATCTAACAAGCACGTCTGAATGTGCGCCCTCTCTACGATAATTGACTTAAATAAGGAATCGTTATCAATATAAACAATAGGTATATAATATATTTCTAACAATGATTTAATTCACATTTTGATATGTATGAGTTACTTCGTAGTCAATTATTTATTATAATATGTTTCCACTACAAAATAATACAGCTTAATTCATTTATACATCAACTATGAATATACATCTATTACTTTTACGCATTATGTCTACGATAGTATATATAGATATGTATATATCAGTTGCATTTGTTATCAAACAAGTCGATCTACTGATATACTACGTCATAGGTCGATATGTAAGTTACATACAAAACTGTTTGTAGGAAGATACAGATGATATTAATGATATGTTTCGTTTCGATCGTCTTGAGCACAACATTCTAATCGATTCGAAAAATACTGAAGTTCAATGTTCCATACTTCGATGTATTAACACAATTTACTATTCGAATGAACAAATAAGAAATAGTAAAATTTATCGGAAAATATAATCCGCCTTTCTAACCTCCGTAGTTGGTACCGACAAGCCGACAAGCCGACACATCATCAACGAGAACATCATCTAAGTAAACTAATAAGGATACTTAGCGTCTCAGAAAGCCGTTTGCTTGCCGAAGGGCTGGACTGGAGGGGGAGCGCTGCTGTTCCCAAACAGGGGAGTTGGTCCATCGTTGGGGTCGTCGAGGTCGTCGTCATCGGGTTCCAGAGCCGGGTTGATTCTGCCAGATGATTCATCAGGCCCTACAAGTGTCTGGGCGGCTCCGTACAGCCTGCCCGGCACCCCGCCGAGCACCGACATTTGTTCTCCTGCCTCAGAGGGCTCATCTACACGACGGATATCTTCGGGGATGTTCACGACGCAGTTGAAGTAGTCAGACTCTGGGCTCAGGTAGCCATTGTTGAACAAGTACCTGGGGAGGATAAAGACGTTAATATTCACGAACAGTTTTCAAAGACAGTGCGAGGCGATACTTTGTAATCTATGTATTTATCATTGGTTACGTTGTTAGTATAGAATCTTTTTCAAGTCACAATTTTTATAGAAGTTCAATTTTGTAAATATTATGTCACTATATGGAGAGGAGACCCGAGCCCAGCAGTGGGACTAAATGGGTTGCTGATGATGATGATGATGTTGTCACTATAAAAAATTAAAAGGGCCTTGTCAATTTTATGATATAAATTATCATGCATTGTTTACTTCAACTCATAGTGCTTATATAGAAGATAGTATTAGGTTATTAGTTAGATTTATTATTTTTCTGTCTGCTCTATTTAAGAGCGAAACCAGACAGAAAAATAATAAATAACCTATCTGTCTGACCTATCATCTATAATGTATCTATTATGTCTGTACGAAAGCTTACTATTGGGGCTCTCGTATGTACATAATCATTTATCCTTATATATTCAGTATTGATTGTAAGTTTTCGAAAGTAAAAAACACGACTTGTTAACAAAAAGGCTCCTCAAAAGCTCGAGAGTAATGTCCCACATAAACCTTTTATCTGTTGCATCAAGTCACACAAGAAGTGTTATATGTAAACAATGTGTAAATATTGAACGGTTCGCTCATCCTGGTCTCGACTCTAGTTACACGCCGCGTCGTGATTCACAATCACTTTCCACTCATTTGTACAACGAGGGGTTCGCCACGATCTCATCCACTGACGGATCTTACGATGATTGCAAAGCCCTTAAATAACGCAAGTTGAGTTAAAATCGATAAACTTGACGTAACTGAGTCGTCTCCGTACAACATAAGTGAGGTTATGTAATATTGTGTGATTAACTGTCTTTATACTCGTACGTAATTGTCATTCATAATTTGATATCATAGATGATCTAGTGGTTATGGTGGCCCTCACGGGACTGCAAGCAAGTCGCATGCAGTGGATTCGATTTCCACATGAGAAAAAAATTATACACGGATTTTCGTCCAATTTTAAGTGTTTTCCTATAATATCATTGATTATGACATGTCTTTGCTGTTATTTACTTTCGCTTAAACTTATAAGTACAACCTCCTAGTAGAAAGGTCTTCTTTAACTCTTTAAAAGCCTAGCGTTCAGACACAATGAGAAATCTATTGTTTGGTACACCATGTGGACCATGGGGTCCTCGAGGACTATGGAGTCCAGCCCCGTTATTACACGGCAACAAATAGGTAATGATACCAGATTTATTAAAAAATTCAGCCTTCTTCAATAGAGGTACCTTAGTACCTATCACATTTGAAGCTACATTCTGTTGTACAGTTTATCGAATATTGTTCATCAATCATCATAGTGAAAAGTAGTTATATCAAAAATATCCATATTGTGTGATTATTTTGTGTAAATAGTGACCGGGACAGGTGTGTGACTAACAAAAACAATAATAGCCGAACAAACAATGAAGCACGAGGCGCAGCTTCCTACATCACTCAGCCACCCATCACCGGTGAAGTGATAATTAATTGTTGAGAAATAACAGTTTGTATCGATGTTTACTTCACTATATTATTACGTCAATTCTGTTTGTCAATGAAAATACACGCACACATACACTAATAAAGAAGACATCGGGTATAACTACTTATGTATCTTAGTCAATGAAAAAACCCAGTGGCGAAAGGGTGCACAATCTTAATGTTTGCCCATGACCAGGCTTTTCCTAGAACAAGCACCTTAACCTTACCTTTATCGTAGTTCATATGTAAATTTTATACCACATATTTGTACCCATTTCTTACCTGAAGAAATATATGTATAGTTGTATGCCACTCATAAAATCAAGCCTTCTACTTTTTAATTACTAAACTTATAAACAATAATTTGAACACTTCGTTATAGAAAATATTTAGAATCAATTTAAACTGATCAAAATAAAATAGACTCACGAAAACAGGACGTTTTATAAATATTTGATACTAAGACAAACTTTAAATCAGGCTCATTATATATAAAGGTAAAATGAATTGCGTTTCATTAAGAGGCGAGCTTAATAACAAAATATAATAGTTGTGGACCATCGACCCTTTGTTCGTGAATAATGAACGAAGGTGCTCCCGAACTCTCTTACAAGCGACCTTCTGACGACTTTGTTGGATCAAACAAGTCTTATAAAATGAGGTAGCTTAAGAAAGTTTAGAACCTGTTTATTCTATATATATTTATTAATATATATTTTATATATATTTATGAAATAAATATATCAAAATGTTATAAGATAATGCTAAATTTCATAACGTAGCGTGCTATTTTATAATAGTTAATTAGGCTTCGCTTACTACTTATTTCTATGAATAAAACTTAACTAGATCTAATAGTGCCAGGTATTAGTGCATCCCTTTTCTAGTAAAAATTCCATAGTTACCTTATTAGTATTTGTACTTAGAATATTATATTGTTCTGTGTAACGTCCACTGCCGATGGACGCTTACAACACTTGAGTATAATTTAAACACCCGTCCATTCCCTATTTGAAGAACCCCAATGTAAACTAAATAAATGCGATATGAACTCTATCTTCACTTGTTCTAAGAAGATATTTAAAATATAATTTTATTGACATAATTCCTGCTGGACACCCATTTAATCATACTTTTGGTTTTACCCACTAGCGGTAAAAACCAAAAGTATTTGGGTGCATCAATTTTATTTAAAAGAATTCTTAAAAACATTCAAGCACATCTTGAATGTTTGTATTTTTGCAAAAGCTAAAAAGTAATTTGAGGTTTGCGTCATAGAAATGAGTTTTTAAATAATGTTATTCGCACCTCGAACGTATCAGTTATATTATTATAAAGACGTACAAATATATTCGATCCATCTCCGCAGCGCAGCGCAGCGCCGCTCTGTCAGAACTAAATCGAATCAATCAATTTATTTCGAAGCGATCTGTCATTTACACAGTCTTGCCGCAGTATGTATCGATTTTGTGTAAAAATATAAAGTAAGTACCTTTGTTTACACAAAATATGAAATGAACCAAAGTAACTAATTAACCCAACAGCTTCTCCTCACTAAAACTTAGTTCATGTTAGTTATCTGCTGCAGAAAAGTTAAATATTTCGAAATGATTGTTCTTGAAACTAACAAATTTTTCACGTCTAAAATAAATTGTAGAATAAATTGAAATGTGTATTATACTTAAATGCTTCAGATTGTGAAAAAATTCTGCGCGAAATTTGTAAAATTATGACAACCTTTTTTCTGTAATGAATCGTACTCAAATCTGAATAAGTTTTCATAATAATAAATCATTTGGATTCTTAAACACGAGGCCATTAGTTGAACAATACGTACAAAAAAGTGGGTTGGGGGAGAGACCTAAATTAGTTGAAATGAAATTTCACTAACTTTAACAAAATTAATTGCTAATGTTAGCGAAATTTAATCTCGTTTTCAAATTAAATTAGAAGTCGTTGGTTCACGTGTGGGCGGCAAACCTTTTTAAATACGTACATTAAATTACAATTTCTTATTACGTTCTATTTATGTGCCTAAGTAAGTTGTGAAAAATAAAAATAACATACATAATTGGCGTAATAATTATTGAATAACTTCCAGAAGTGACCGCACAATATCAAAAATTTAGGTACTCGAGGCGTTGTCAAAAATATGATATAATTGATGAGGTACTTTATTTTCTTTAAAGGTGGCAAAAAAAATCCTTTCTCTGAATAATTTAAATTCACAATTGGAGCCGATAGGTGGTAATAAAAATATATCTGATAATAGATATATTTATACGTTTCCGATCCAAATAACCTAAACGCACACCATGAAATAATCAAAACAAAAAGTACTCACACAGACAACCACGAGATGAACGCCAGTGTGAACAGCGACATCACCATCGCCATGGTCCTGAAGGGAAACAGCTGCACCTCTGTCTCCGGGTTCCACCCTGGGTAGTGGATCAAGGCAGGTAGACCCAGCATCTTCTCTCCTCCAGACAGGCGCACCAGCGCGGCCATTATGTACGCGGCCAGCGAGCCGTACGTGTTGCAGTGTTTCTTGAAGTGTACCACCATCAGGAGTTGAGGGAACAGGATTACGTATACCAGGTCTGAACACATGGACCTGAGGACAATGGAAAATATTGAGTCACTCATGTCGAAACTTTTGTAATTCACGAAATTTATTTTGAATGGTAGACAACGTAATTTAAATCTTATGTTTAAAGCACAAAATAAAAAATCATAAATTGAAGTTTATAATTATCATCCTACTGCTTTTTTTCGTAAAAAAATACATTGCTTGGACGTCCAACAGTGGACGTCCTACGTCTGATAAGATGATGATAAAGATTGCACGGAATTTAAAACATAAAATCGTTGAAAGTCCGAATTAAGACATACTTAAGTTATATTAACTTCTGCAAGTGCGTTTTTACCCATCATCAGCAAACCATTAAGTCCCACAGCTGGGCTCGGGTCTCCTCTCCTCTAACTAGAGAGTGAGAGGTTTTGGTTTATTTTTGCCCATAATGACGCATTATTAGGATTTATAGCATATTGTTGTGATTTGGAAACTTCCACAATATAAGCTACAATATTGAAAGTTTTCGTCAATCTCCATTCCGTGATTTGTACGTGAAAGAATAAAAAAAATTAAATATTCAAACATTCATTGATCGTTATAAACTTTTGCCTACGTAAACTACTTACGTATGCAAAAGTTTAGTTAGCATAACCTTGTAGAAGCTGTAAATATTCTAAAAGTATGACCTTCGTACTAATATTTAACTCAAATGTAGTACTTATGGTAATCATCATAGCCGCTACACTAAATAACACAATCCCTAGCCATTTTCGTTTGAATTTGAACCACCAAATAATTAGGATAACGACTGTGGCATGATTACGCTCAGAGCTAGCCGATTGCACATCATATATTTATCGAACCATATAATATATTTTATGCATGAGATTAGCGCCGGTGCAAATTGGATCGTACTCTAGGATGATTCTCAACATAATTGTAGAGGTTTTATACATAACTAGCTACCGCCCGCTGCTTTGCCCGCGTGGTATGTATTTTATACCTATAAACCTTCCTTTTGAATCAGTCTATCTATTAAAAAAACCGCATCAAAATCCGTTGCGTAGTTTTAAAGCATTAAACATACATAGGGATATAGGGACAGAGAAAGCGACTTTGTTTTATACTAAGTAGTGATGATCTACTTAACTGTCCATTACTCCTAACTTTTATTCATATTTGAATGGCTTCGTTGATCTCTTCGGTAGCTGTATGATTCACAAATACTGTCTCTGAGTCTGAGTGTATTTGCGTGTTCCGTTGAACAAGCTTTGTCCTTTTAATAGGCAATGGAGTAAATATTGTAATTTGTATTTATATAAACATATTTTACTTTCAAGTTCTTAAAGGAGATTAGGGACTGATGCAAATAAAAATTAAATTTTATTAGGCAAGACATTTCATTTACACTTACTTAAAATTAATATTTACTACTTAACAACATATTTATTACCTATATAAAAATATAAATATAAATGAGGAAAAAGGAATAAAATAGTAATGCTAATGAAATAGTTAATCAAGCAACTTTATTAATAGACAAAGTAATATTTTATCTATCACTGACTATTTCAAATAAGTTTTAAGTACAAGCAACTAAAACAAAATGCAATAATGTAAAACAGTTTTATGAAAGTCGAACGTAGTTTCATTGGTTTAAATTTTCAATTTGAGTGCAGGTGTAAGCTGAGCTCGCTATTTCAATAAGGGTGGGAGGTGCTACGTATTGGAGGGTCTCTCACCCCCTAACGGGTGTAAAAGCTATTATATTCCAGTCGTCTGGGAGATAACATTCACGTACTGAGTTACAAGTTTATTGAGATATATGAATACATATTTCGTGAGCTTATCAACGTAAGCAATTGTTATTGTTGTTTCTTGAACTTTTCACTATATTAATGAGTTGCTGCTGTAGATTTTCTCGCAGTTTAAAAAAAAAAAAATAACTACACTATTCAATTTTGAGCACCTTGTGGAGTTAACCTTACACATTTACACTCGCGCTGTCTCTTATTGTTTGAATAATTTGTTCGAATAGGAGTTGCAGAAAAATAATCTTTTATAGAGAGCTGGAACTTTCTAGAAGGGATTCGAGTGTGAATTCGTGGGACAAGCAGCCCTTCAGGTCGCTGGTCTCTTTTGCAACTCCAAGAATAAATCTCGCGAGTGTAAAAAATTACAAACGAATAAAGATGTATATTGTAAACGAAGATTTGTTTGAAAGTAGTTATAGAAACAACTCACTAGGCCGGTGAGCTACATACCCTACGATACTCTACCTACTTTTCGCAACATACTTATCAAGGAATAAGTATCTCGTATCAACTGTAAATGAAAATTAGGCCAGCCGTTAAAATTAAATGGCTATTTAGAACAGCTCATTTACAGACATTTAATTCGTATCCAAACTGAAGGACCTTACAGTAAGCAGTTACAAGGGTTCCTTTGTGATAGTTGTAAACACCGAAGTGTTCTCATATAAATTGGACGTACCTACATTGTCAACTTAAAACGTAAGATTGTTTTGATTTATTTCTCAAGCATAGGTACAATAATGTTATATACGAAGCTGAAAAGATCCCAGGAGTGTGCAATGGACATATTTTTTAATACTTAAATAATAGAGGGGTCAAACGAGCAAGCGTGTCACCTGACGGCATGTGACCTCCTCTACATAATATGTAACGGGTATTAATTTTGAGAGCATCAAATTGAGAGCACAACAATTATATATTTTTAGTTGGTACATATTTTCTAAATTGTATCAGCGATTTTAAATTTTAAACAATAAATATTATCATACCAATGCCAAACTTTTACTTAGTCACGTTTCAATTTAGTAAACTACAAAGTGGTAAAATATTTCTCCCCTTTACCACCCGGCGGGGATTAAAGGGGGGGTTCTTATGATGTGAACCGTAGTGCAGTGAGGATTAAATTTCAATTAGCAGCTTATGTTTGTGAACCGAAGTTACCCAGCGTGTCGTCGAGCGCGTCCAGGTAGCATTGTTAGCTAGAATTACTATTGAAGTTTTTGCTAATAAAAAGAGCTTTTCTCAGTGAAGCATTTCTTACGTCAGCGTTTAAAAATTTAATTTTGTTTCCTGTAGTGGTGCGTCATATTGGAGTCATCTGTCTGTGCGAGGTTTTGCTAAGAGACCGTTAGTACTAGAAAGCTGTAATTTTGTAGGAGTGTGTATATCAATTACGTCGACAGTGGTAAAAAAAATTTTGGAAAATATTTTTTTAAGGTAAGCTCCCATACATGTGAAGTGGCGATGAATATTTTTTTGTCGTCTACCCCATCGTGTGGGATATCGTTGAATAGGTCTTCTAAAATGACTTGGGGGTTACTAACATTATTTTGGATTTAATGGTCCATTTACGAAATATTTTTAATATTTAAAGAACAAATTTTTGTTCCAGTGGACGTCCCCCCCCCCCCTCTAAACGCTAAATTGCTGGCTTGAAAAATCTGGAAAAATTCATGACGATTTAGCGTAATAGTCGTTGAACTTGGGTGTTGGATAATTTTGTACCAAATACAAAATCCTTAGCATTAATCCTTTATAGTGACTAAGATAAAGTAGTTGCTTGTTTTGTTTTCTATAAATACTGCGCTTCTCAACAAAAGGACATAAGCGGTGTGAAGATACGCTCTTTTGATGCGGAACCCTACATTGAGCATGGTCCGACATGCTCTTAACCGGTTTTTTTTTTCAATTCGGTCTACGTTGCTATGTCATCTACGCTATTAGTAAGTTTATAGTTACATACAATGTGCTGTAGTGTATACATATCGCACATGAAACAAACTGTTAAGTGAAGCGCCTTCATAGACAGTTGATAATTGAGGTCCGTCCCAAGCCTCAAGACTCACGTTAGTATCACGAAAACGTACTAATCATAAAGATATTATAATAATGTGTATATCGTCATGAATGTTCGGGCAGGAACATTAGTAGCGATGCGTGTATGTGGGTCAATGGTCGGCGGATATAATCGGTGTGAGCCAACACCACGTCTTTATGGACATCGGGAGTCTTTCCGTTTGTCTGTGTGAGGTCATCTTGGAAAATTATGACTGTGTCTACACAGTCATAATTAAACGCCCTAGGGCATCGGCAACCTCTAGGGCGGTTAAAGATTAGTTTCAAGATACAAAAATGGCGACGAAAGCATACAAGGTAAATTTGTTTAAGCATATTAATAGACTGCCTCGGTGGTGCAGCAAATTGGTACCAGGTTCGATTCCCAGGTTTGCAAAATTAACAGTATCAGTCCGGATTATAAAAACGTGCCCAGGAGACTTGCTCTTTTAATTTCGACATTCGTTTAGTCGCCTTTGCTGTCGGCAGCTGTCACTTTCAAAAATTTGAAAGCGATCTCAAAACCGAACATTCGAATGTCGAAATTCAGAGTAAGCCCTCTGTTAATGGCAATAGACTGCCTATGTACCCTTTCAGAGAAAACGGCGTAATGTATGCAATAAAATATAGTACGAGTAACACCTCACAAACTGAACAAGAAATATTTTGAGAATCTTTGTCGATCACGTTGATAGCGTATCTTTACTTAGAATAACAAGCTACTAGTAACAGAGACAAACTCCGAGTACAGCACTAGTATTAGTATACAAAGTAAGGACATACTAGTAAGTGATCACGAGCGCACGCGCCATTATATTGTGACATCACAAACGTGCCTAATGATGTACAGTCTACACGACGTACACCAAACGTTCGTGAGACGTCTGTGTCACAGAGCCAGGCACTGTGAGCCCTGCCCCGCGGTGCTATGTCCTTTATATTTATGGGTAAATACTCTAAACCTTATTCACAGTAATAAAGATAATTTTAAGGAAGTATTTGAGGCTTTGTGTACAACAAACCGTAAAGAAGTAAATGCAGGCAAATTACTCCGTTTCATATTAGATATCAAACGAATATTACTTTCAATACAAAAATAAATAAGTACAGTCGACGCAAACTATGAGAAAATAACAACAATTAATTAATAAAAAAATTAAAATAACCCGACTGCAAATACCAACAGATAAGCAACGCACTAAAATGGTTGTAATTATTATTCCTGATTAAATTTAAATACAGAACATAATATGTATATATTTGTAATCTCCATTTAATTCCCTTCATTTTGATACCCTATTCGATAGGTTTGGTTAAAAAAAAATTAACTACTTACAATTTTGCGCCAAAAGTTCGCCGTTTTGTTTTTATTTTTATTAATACCTATCTAAGGACACTTGGGTATATATTATGAGAAGAATCTAACGATACCTTAATTGTCAAAATTCATCCAGCCGTTTGGAAGAAACGTGGGAATAAATAAATTTACAAACATACAAGATACGCGCGAAAAACAATACCCTTCCTGGCAGTCGGGTAAAAAAGAATGTTACGGAGCTGTTTTATAAGTAATCGTCGCTTGTTTTCCCAGTTCTACACAACTATAAAACACAAATTGGCTGTCTGCTCAGCTAAAAATAGCCGCCATCGGGGCGCGCATCAAACGTAGCTCATCGACCGTCGCACCCTTACACACGACGATGTCGAACAGTATTCTTTACAGCTTTCACTCAAGGTCACACTTCAAGGGGACTGCTCAAAACTGGGTCATCATTATTGACGCTTCACATTCTATCGGTACCAAAGGTTTTGGGTGCGTATAGCGGATGCGTTAGGGTAAGGCACTCTTGAAGATTTGTGTCGTGTAGTAGATACCTGTCCGGAGTCTGAAACTGTGTCCAACATAATGTGCTAATAGACTCGCCGCTTTTAGACTTTAATAATATAAAGCTGAAGTGTAGTTCTTTAGTTAATCTCAATAAATACAGAACCGAGTTGAAATATTATTTTTGTGTTGGATAGCCTATTTATCGAGGAAAGCTATATACTATATAACATCACGCTATGACTAATAGGAGCTGGGTAATGACCAAACATCCCGTGGATCATCCACGAGAGTGAATCCGAACAGCTAGTTCTCTAATAAAAATCGAATTACGTGCACGTAATATTCTACACATTATTATTTGACACAGTTAAGATCTTGTTTTAAATCTCTTTAAATATGTTATTATCATCACATGTGTCTACTGATGTAAGTTAATAATATATAATGCTATGACTAATCTTTTTAAAGTAGGTATAGCTAGATCCTATGATGAAAATTTTATTTAATTTCATCAACTCAAAAAGAATACTGTAAGAAAGCTTTGCTCCTCATGACTTTGATTGACAACCCTGTTGCATGTATTATCCTCTCGTTCTTGTTAAAACGGAATTTACACATCTATCTGATGTGTATCGCACGACTTTGCATCAGAATGCGCAAGCGCGTGCTCTGCTGTAATCGTTTTAAACAGCACACAGTTAGCGCCAAAAGTAAATACTACTAAAGGAATTTATTAATTCGATAGTTTTTCCTATCCCAAAATACTTTTTAGAAATCACTATCATGTATACAAATCGTGTTAATGACAATAACAAGTTTCTTAAAAGTCTAGCTAAAACCTAATCAATTTTGCTCGTTCATCGTAAAAACAACAACAACAAACGAATAAATTATTATTATATAATATAACAAGCTACAGATTATACACGTTCAAATTAATTTAAAATATCTATTTATATTTATAAATCATAACGGCGTTTATGTGTCGAAATTATATAAGATATTATAGAATTCAATATATTTATTCATAAAGTAGGACTGAGTGATAAGTGTTATAATAAAATTAAAATAACAAATCATACTACCTAATTGTCTACCATTTACATTTTAGAATAATAAATAATATTACCACCTAGTTGTGTATCTTTATTGAATGATAATTATAATAATGAAAATAATTAAATTAAACATCTACTTACATAAAACTATATATACAGTTAAATACAAACAAAAAAAAGGAAACTAAAACGAAAACTTAAACAATAAAAAAAAAAAAAATCAAATAACCCAAAGAAAACTTGTTTAGGCATCGTAATATTCGTCAGCATCACTGTCAACTGGAAACGTACCCAAAAGGCTGGCGGCATTGCCACGTTGAATGGCAATGCTAATTCTCTGAGCGAGAAACACACCAGCCCTCTGATCACGTGAAGCGTCGATAAGCCTTTTTGCCAGATCTTTAAACAAAGACCTAGCACTCGGACCCCACGTACCTAAAGTCTCGACCCCAAACGGCTCAAAAATATAATTACCAATTAAATTATGGTATTTTCGCCGTTTGAGGGTCTCTGCGGCTGCAGCAGCAGCGCCAGCACAACCCGCTGAGCTTGAAACATGGGATGGCGCAAGGGTGTCGACACATGTTGCGTCCCACACCAAAGGCCTACCCATCTTCCAGGGTAATAATGTCAAACCATCAGGTCTCTTCCCATCGTCACGTGCCAAGCCATTCGGTTCAAGAATAGCTGGAACGCCAGCGGTGACAAGAGCTCGGCGGATAATGTCATTTAAATGGGCATGCCGTGGTATACGACCTGCGCTCCTGCTGCAGGATAGGCCATGGTGACCGAGGCTATCGACGGCCTCCCCACAGTGACAATGATGCGGAGAAACACACGGTGCACCTAAACGAAGACAAGTGGCAAGACGAAATGTTGTATCGTCCAACATTGTGCCTATGTTGGGCGACGGGAGTGCTTGAAGCCATTGACCAGATTCCCATTCGCCCACAGCAAGCAAGCGCGCACGTTCAGCAGCAGTAGAAGCTGAAGAAATAAGATTTTTTCTTCTCATACTGCTGAGCGGCCCGTCCCACAGCTTCTGGGAGAATAGGTTGGTCGGCAAATCAGTACCTGGACAAGCCATTTTCCAAGCGTTCACAGCCTCGGTCTTACACAGCACTTCAGAGTTAAACAGTGTAGGTTCTAAAATTTTCCTGACTAACTCATACATTACCACTACTTCTCACCCTCAAACAACTAGGGACTCAAATATATACCTGTGTAAGAGAAGGTTCACAATTTTATCACCCGCTGATATAGTGAAATAAATTCCGTCAAGGTTTGCCCAAAGAAATGCAATATCGGGATCCTCAGAGAGGGGGTAAAGAAGTTTTTAATGGGTTGGCAAATTGCATGTGGTTTTTCAGGCGTCCCAAAGCTGCGTTCACTGCTGGACATAAACCTCCTGAAAAGATCAGATCATCTGTCCACCTTGTGGTTGGCGGCCTATGCTGTGCTTGCAGGTGCGTGTTCTCTACCTGAGAACTAGTAATGTTTACTTACCAGAGTCCGTAGATTGAGGGTATGGTGAGCGCCATGAGCGTGGCGAGCGCGCCCACCACCAGGATAGACACGCGCATCACCCAGATGATCTCCATCTCCGACGCGCGCTGGCGGAAGATCAGCTTGTACACGTTCCTGACAAACAAATATACGCATTACACGACTGTTCTTACGTACTCAATTCGGTAGGCAGACATCATTGAACTTCGCCTCTTTTTACTTTTATGAAAGGAAGTAGGTATTATGAAATGGAAATGAAATGGAATTGAAATGGAATTATTATGAATTTAATATAGATAAATACGTCATACTGAAATACATAATCAAATTATTTTTAAAGTAACTCATTAGTATATAGAAGTTTGTATACAATCACAAAGATAGAGAGAAAGTACATTAAATTGTTTGCTTCTCATCTTAAATTCATAATTTTAATCTAAACTTTGAATTGTTTTGTTGGCCTCAGTTACTGAGAGGAATTCCAAAACGTCGATTCATGAATAATAAATAATTGGCAGTCGCAGTCGTTACAGTTACACTTTTTTTGTAAACTTAACTTTTCTTTGCCTCGCACTTATGTGGTCCCGGTACACGTCATGGTCACAAAACATGTCACGATAACTATTTTTAATCCTTATAAAAGGTAAGTAAATTTTATTTCTTCACAAAACAAAATCGCAACATTCCATTTAAATAGACGTAATATCCCTCACCTAGCAAACATGGAGCTGGCACTGAGTACACTGGAGTCAGCCGAGGACATGACGGCGGCGGAGACTGCTCCGAGCCCAAAGAATGACACAAAGTCGGGAGTGAGGTGCTGCAGCACCAGCGGTAGGATCATCGATGTCTGGTCCGACGTCAGCTCGCCCTCGGCAGTCAGGTCACCCTTGAAGTCCGTCTCGTTCCATGCTGAACAGACAAGACTCGTTACAATAAAATGATTTGAATTGTCCTAATTTTTAAGATTTTTTGAGTTGTCCTAAATAAATAAATAAATTGAAAATGAATGTTTCTTTCGCAGTTTTTAAATCATAGTTACATAGGTTGGATCTTTAATACTACTCGTATCTTACTGTTCTATTCTAAATTTAATCAGTAACAAACAATATCCTTCTAAAAAAAATATTGTTGCTCACCTGTAGACTTAGCGATAGCACCGATGAGTACTGGTGGTATGGCCATGAAGATGCAGCCGATGGCCGCCACGTACGACAGGATCTGAGCTCGCCCCGCTGTCTTACTGCTCAGCACACGTTGGAAATACACCTGCATGTACCAGAAGTATATCAATGATAAGTGAATGAAGAGAGAGTAAAGAGAGGTAAAGATCAATATCTTTCTGAATTAATTTAAGAGGTGTGATTACTAAGGTTTTAGGATCCATTGCAATAATTAATCAGATTTGTATATTGTTTGTACATCCTTAAATACACAATAACGTCAATAACGTCAACAAGTGCTGGACAAATCGATCTTTTGGAAAACCACCCATACCAGAAACAACCACCACCAATCATGGACATCACGGAATTCTCTCGTTGTGAGAACGAATTTTTTTCCTAAAACATTCTTAAATATAATCATATTTGCAACATGTAAGTATGAGAGTCGCCGATAGGTAACTAAATTTTATTATCTTGACGAGTCAACAGTTTCTGTGACCTGCTTTGCTATCTACTGCTGTTCCTGAGTGTAACCCGTTTAAACAAACAAACTAGGGAGTACCAGAACACGTTGTGTGAACCGACCTGCCAGGGTATTCCTCCGAAGATGAGCAGGAGTCCGTAGTCCACGTAGAACCAGTAGTACTCCGGGTCCACCTTCCCTATCCAGTCGACCTCCATCGAGCTCAGCGGCTTCACGTGCTCGTTGGCCCAGGCGAACGGTATGCACATCCAGAGACCTGATCAAATATGTACATACACGCGCATCAACAAATACTTTGTAGTAGGTAGCAAGTTGCGTTCTTTAGCTCTAAAATATATCCAATAGATGCACCTCCATCAGGTAGTCCAATTGGGATAGAATTATGACCAATTAGGAGAGGCTGCCTTTATAATTCAATATAGTGAAATGAGTTATTCCCACGTGCAGTCAAGTGTTGTTGCGTTTCTAGACTCAAATTTGTCTTCTTCTTATCAATATAATAATAATTAGCATGATATTCAGACATCATAAACTGATTGATATAATAATATAATATAATAATAATATTCTACCACATTCACACAGCGCCATCTAGTCCCAAAGTAAGCAATTATATTTGCTTGTGTTATGGGTACTAAACAACTGATATACTACTTAAATACATTTTTTTTTTTGGAAATACATACATATTATAGATAAATTACACCCAGACACAGAACAAACCTTTATGCTCATCACACAAAGATTTGTCCTGGGTGGGGATCGAACCCACGACCTCCGGCTTAGCAGTCAGGGTCACTAACCACTAGACCAACAGGCCAGTCAAACTGTTAACTTGCCTCATCATCATCATTTCAGCCCGCAACAGTCCACTACCAGATATAGGCCCCACATTACCTTTTCTACAGCTTGCGGGCTCTGTGCAACTAGTAATAACAGCTCCCTGGTACCTCCACCAGGTTATACGTCCATCTGGCGAGGGACCGTCCCAAGCTGCGCTTTGCGGTACATGCCACGACTGGAGAACCTTACCTATGAATATACAAAACAGCTGTATGACGTCTGTGTAGGCGACGGAGTAGAGTCCTCCGAACAGCGTGTAAAACACCGCGACCAGCGCGCTGAAGATGACCGAGGTGCGCTGGTCCATGTCGATGATCACGGCAAGTGTCGCACCTGGGACAAACTACCTACGTTAGTACATTGCTAATAGACTCGCTATGTTTGAGAAGGTAGGGTACAGCAGACAATCCCTGGCCGACGAAAGACCTGAGCATGAGATAATAAGGAAAAGGTATATAACCTTTTCTTTATTATCTCATGCTCAGGTTCTCATTCAATATTATAAACGTAACAAAATCAAAACAATATTTTTTTAAATAATTATGAATCATCGCCAAACTTATTCACGAGTGATTTTAATTGACAACGACACAGCTTATTTTGTTGGTTTTATCATCTTAACTGTCGTGTTATGATAAGAAATATAATATAAGAAATATAAATATATAATAAGAAAAAAAATGTTTTTTAACAAACCACCAAACACAAGGTGGTTCTCTAGTTAATAAACATTGTGTATATTATATTTATGATGTAAGATGTCTCGCAGCCGTCACTCAGCCCTCTATCTTGATCACAAACTATTGCGAGTGACGTTTGAGAGACATTACCAATCTACTTATTGACAGGCGAACAACTTACAGAATATTGGCTTGGTTCATTTATTTTGATGATTACGCTGTGGATAGAAATACAGAGAAGTAAGACTCTTATGTTAGGTTGTTCAATAAATTAATCATCAACAACACATTTGAATAAACACAGACTCCGTGCAATGGCATTAAATATGTTTGACGCCAAAATATTGTATCGTCCTGTCCTCGCCATCGGCGGTACGTTATTATAAAGAAATTTAAATCAAAAACTAGAAGACAAAATGAAGATGGTCTTGTTCGTTTAAATGCAAATTGTACGGTTCATTAGCTCGATCGCGAGGGGGAAGATGCTCCCCTAATTGTGCGACGATCTACTGAATAAACAATGTGCTGATCAAGATTAACTTATAAATGCGTGAACACATAACGCGCATTCTGATGTCTTTATTAGTATCTAATATATATCAATAAAATTAAAGGAAAATTACTGATTTTTATTTCTTGTTAAAGACGATTCTTTTTTACGAAATAACTCATATCACGAGGGACCTTAACAAACGTGCAATTGACTGTAAGTAGGTACGGGTATATTTAGTGACTGCCAGAATTCAGAAGAAACATCCAAAGAAATAGATATATTGTCCCATGAGGAAATACAATATTTACCAACAATCCATTAAAATTATGGAGGTCATAAATATTATAATTTATATATATATATATATAATAAAAGCGAGATAATCACGCATACAATATTTTAATACAACAATTATTGTAAGGCTTGGGTAAAGTATAAAATCAGGATATGTGTAGAATAAACTATGTAAAACAAATCAGTTGTGTAACAGGGTGTGTACTATGTATGTGTAATGCTGGTCACGTCCGCGGCTCTGTCTCGAGATCGATACGAACCACAAATCTCGACACCTGACGACCTCCTCTCGAACTGAACGAGATTCTCGGCCCTCACTGTCACCCTTCTTAAATGTCGGATTACTTTTAAACTACAAATTGTTGGGACCACAGTATTGGGTTCTTCAAAAGAGGTAATAGGTTTTCTAAGGGTCAGCAATGCGTTAATATAAAGAAATAGATATATGGCATTACTGTGTGGAAACTAAAGGGCAAACTCAAAGGAATTGATGTGGTGGCTAGCAATCAATGAAGTGTGGAAGTATCTACGTCGCTAACGTTATGTCATAACAAAAATAACTGAACTTCACTCACTATGAAGTTATCATAACTGTCTTTAGCTATATCATTCGTTATGTGTATGTATAGTGAATATATATGTGTATCTATAGTGGACATTGGATAAACACTTTATTACAAACACCGTGCCAATTATTGTCAACTTAATACCCGCAGGGGGTTATTCGATGACTAGTTCGCTTCGTTCCGACTTCGCGCAGATATAAATCACGTGTAAATATTGCCCATGAATCACTTCTTTGTGAACATTGTATGGAAATTCGTTCAGTAGTTTTTGAGTTTACTGCGTTCAAACAACCGCAATGACTTTGTTTTAAAAACGTAGTGATAGACTCACAGAACAAGAGCTTAGAACATGCTTACAAAAAAAGTATTTAAATAAGTATTTTAGGTAGAATATCTACTTAATAAGACACACGCACAACCCGATAGCTCTTTGAAATGTTCTTAATAATTGAAACAAGAGTGTTTGTATGCCTGTCTTTCACGTAATAAAGTTGAAGGGTGGAACAGTAACATAAGAATTAATTAATCCAATTATTGCGCACCCTTAGGTCAAGGCAGCGGCTTGGTTGTGCCCCTAAATGGGTAACGTCCATGAGCGGCGGTTACTAGGTACGTAATATGGACTGCTTGCTCGTCTGTCACTTCAGCTTGCCTGAAGTGACAGACGAAAAAATAGAAATAGATTCGCAGTCCTGATTTTCATACGATATGTACGATACATGACGTCTCACAATGTAACACGCAGCCCCTAGCTGCACCCATAGTGGGCGCGCGCCTAGGAACTAGGGCGTTAAGCTCCAAGGACGCGGCTTTCAGCTCGGATGGGCAAAGCTTTGAGTAATGACACAGTTGAGCATCGCCGAGATAAAGGTCAGCCACTTTGCTATCAGGTTAGTGAGACAGTTTTATTTTATGATCGCAGAAAAATGCCCGACTATACAACGAAGAGTTAGTCAATTTTAGGTTTCACTATATCTTAAGATGTACCATAGTCGCAACTTTGGCAGTAATGTCATCATTTCAACCCATAAACGTCCCACTGCTGGGCACGGGTCTCCTCCAAACTATGTGAATGTAGCCTACTATACTCAGATCGGTCAGACGGGTTGGTTTTATTTCGAATTTTCCTTTTGTTGCAGTGCTCTTGTCTGCATAAGGTTACTCCCCTAGTCACAGTCGCAGTGACATTGCATACATTGCAGGAATGTACTTGAGGTTAAACAGTGTTCTGAAGCACATTAATCATAATCCCAGTTGCTGTTTAATGTGGTAGTCGGTCAATGAAGTTGGAAGCATTATGGGCAACATAGTAAATTCCAACACAATGGCCACAGTTCCAATCGATAAGAAAGTTCCGAACGCTATTTGAACCAATGCCAATGTCAAATATAAGAACCCTTTTACCCAATTCTACGATAGTTTTAATTAATTCTGTTACCACATTAGTTGAACCCACAGCTTTGTTTAATTAACTAGTAGTTCTTGTTAGTATTGGGATATTCACACGTTCTCACCACAGTCCATGCATCATTGGATTCATTGGATTAACGACGGCGACGACGGGTTAGTATCGCGAGTAAACTGAAACTTCGTGTTATTTGTTTTTCCCTACTGTATTAGGTTCGTTGGTTATATCAAATCTTAATGTATAAGAGAAACATTGAAGAGATATAAGAATAATAATTACTGACAAATATAATTATTATTATTTTTACCCGATCTGAGAGTCGAGTTTGAAACCGTGCTTTCAATGTGCCACCAAAAAGTGAAAAAACGGATACCTAAATATAAAAAACCGTAAATTTCATACTAACAAAAATAATTTAATAAATAAGAAATTAATTTATGAATTGAGCGAAGACCTCTCTAGCAGTCGCTTAGGATGAAAGTGACCTAACCCCAAATAATTATTAAGGTAATTAAAGTGAACGATAATTGGGCCTATTTAACCCTCCGGCTTTAGCCAGCTCATTATCACTTTATCTTTATAAAGAAACAAGATACTTACAATATCATTATACCATGTTATTCTAGAAGTTTGACTTTCTTATTTTTGCCACAATATATATAAAATATGACTGTCACCGTGGCGTAGTGGTTAAGGTGGCCGCCTCGCCACTACATCGCTGTGCTGGGTGACGTGGGTTCGATTCCCACACGAGACAAATATTTGTGTGATTCATAGATATTTGTTTCTAGTCTGGGTGTACATTGTGTCCGTTAGTTTCATGTTTGTAAAGCTCCCCGCGACACAGGGCTTGTTCCCTAGTGCGGGCGTCGTCTTTAAAAAAAAAAAAAAACAATATAGTATTTTTAAGGGTGAGACTTAAGAAAGTTCTACACTAATATTACTCATTAAACGAAAATCAAATATATGTAAACAAGTTTTTCAAGCTAATTTTTAAATCTCACAAGTTAGCGCCTACTTATATTATGCGAGCAATATATATTGCTCAGATATTTAAAGTAGGCGTTAACCTTTTAGTGGAATTTATTGTTCACATAATTTGAAGTACCTAGGCGCTAAATATTAATTAAGTTATGTTATAACATCACATCTGGCCTGTTGGTCTAGGGGTTAGTGACCCTGACTGCTAAGCTGGAGGTCGTGGCTGGGTTCGATCCCTACCCAGGACAAATCTTTGTGTGATGAGCATAAAGGTTTGTTCTGCGTCTGGGTGTAATTTATCTATAATATGTATGTATTTACAAAAAAAAAATGTATGTAGTATATCAGTTGTTTAGTTTAGTTAATTGCTTAATTTGGGACTAGATGGCGCTGTGTGAATGTGGTAGAATATTATTATATTATTATTATTATAAACCATTGGTGACTACCGTTATTTTAGAGATGTTACCATTTTCTTGTGGTAAAGAGAAGTGGACGTTACATAGGTTTGTCGTTTACGATGCGCTCACATTCCTGAATAAATCTTTATTGAACCAGAATTCTGTGCCATCAGCAATTTGTACCTCTTATACAACAAATTTGCCTGAGTCAAAAAAATAAATATTTATCTTAAAATAAGTCATCATAATGTTTAGCCACAATTTAAACGTATGCGTATATGAATCTAAATAAAAGAGATATTTTTTTTCATACCGTACCAAATAACAGTATTATAATCACCGTTTTTGCATTAACTGGTAACTTAAAACTCCAATTTCACGACAATTCGTAGCTTTAGGCCAAACAAAGGGAACAATTAATAAAAAAAAACTTCAAAATATAATAACAGCCTTTGGCAAATTGGCTAGCAAAAGAGTCCTTTGTATAACAAAGCAAACCATACTGTGTTCAGTGTTTAATTGGAACACTGTCATTCATGAACACAAACGCTCAGAGCTACCTGCCGCAGGGGCTGGAGCCTATCTAGGCTCATCCGAGACAGCAGCCCGTGGCAATAACACCCAATCGTTATATTTATGATCTATATCGTTACTATAGTACAAATACGAGTATAAGTTAAACTAACTTTACTATATATCTTAGTTATTATTTATAAATATCAAACTTTCGACGTTATCGCTAGTATTTGTTGGAATTTATCTATTACAAGCATCCTTTGATTCATCATCATCATCATATCAGCCCAATGATGTCCACTGCTGGACATTTTAATTCTTTTTACTATTAACTAAAATTCTAACTTTCGATCGTAGCTAATGTGTAGTGTCCTCTAGGGTACTAGGGTGTGTCGAAAAAGCTTTTTTGTCTAGCTCCTAGACTATATATGTTTAAAATTTCATGATGATTGGTGGTTAAGACGTGAAAGCACATCAAAAAACTTTTGTATTTATTTATGATATTAGTTAGAATATACAAAAATCATTTCAACCAAAAATCATAATAATAATTAGGTCGGATCAATAAAAAAATTATTAAACAACATATCCAAAAAATGAAAGAACTCTCACAAAGTGAAGACATCAACTTTAATGCGAATAGACTTTCAACTTTGTGTGTATGTACTAGCCACTCTAATATTCAGTCGGTAGGGGTCAGAAGAGGTGAGAGGGTGTGAGGGAGAGTCACGGGGGGACGGGGTAGAATTAGTTATCGTACAAACTGAATACAAGGGTATTAATAAAACAACATGCTCTGATTCCATATACACGGTTGACTAGTACGTAAAGAAATAATATTTTTTACAAAAGCTCTTTGTTTCAGTAGAATTTTCAATATTGAAAAACTGAAATAAACTCATCATCCAAAGTAGATAAATAAATTCTCAATTCGTACTTCGCATATATACAACTATCATAAATAAATTAATACTTTAAGAGTTTTTAATAAAATATGACTTGGAAATTGATGAAATGATGATTAGGAACTTGGTTGGAGACAGCAATTTTTAATTTCGAATTAAATGACGATACGAGTATCAACCCGATGCCGCACAAGCTCAGATAAGATGAAGAATCCTACATCTTTACTTTATATTCTGAAACAACTTAAAAATCTACTCGTCCGAAGTAAAAACTACTAGGTTTGTTTCATTAATAAACAACCTCCAAACATCACAATCTCAATGAAATCACTTTCCTGTCACGCCCCGCTCCCTCTGTCTCTCCTTATTTTCCTTGAGACGGAGGGTCTTGACCTAACGATACAATGTTATATGATTTTAGTTATTATACACAATATTCTACACAAACAACAGAATATCAAAGTTAATAATTAGTTCGAAAGTAAACATAAGTTGTACCTAGCTTATACACCAATTACTTAACCAATCCACTATATCTCAATCCCTAAGCGTAGAGACACCTACGCCACACTGCAAGATAAGCTACCTACCCCAATTCTTTTAGTGCAGCTCATACATAGGTAAGACATTTTTCATACTTCACTTCACAGTATAAATATCTGAATTTTATAAACTAGTTATATAAATTAATAAATAAAAATAGTTTCAAAGTGCCCCTCACCACACACGTCTGTCGGTCGTATATAAAACAGTGTTTTCTATTCTGATTTCTTCTCTGCTGGTGGAGACCATGTCTAACCGATAACAAAGCTTTGTTAGCGTAGCTCGCGATGAGTCCTGCGCTTTATACAACGCATTAATACTGTCAGTCCCCTGTCCGCTGTCCACTAGCTGTCCCGTGTCCCAGCACTCAGCCTGTCCATTATCATTTGCGTCACTTTATTGTCTCCTTTGTGTCACCAACTCACTTGTCTTTGTCACATACACGTAACTATTATTACATTAGGTTTTCGTCGCACTGATTTTTGTGGGACAAAGTGGACTAAGGTAGAGTGTTTAATTTTTGGCGATCAACCATTTTCTTTAAAATATAATTAGCTTTTGTCCACCCAGGTGGTATATTCATAAAGTGAAGCCTATGTGCCAGGTCGGAAATTTGTCAATGTCATTTTTCTTGTATATTTTTTATGAAATACTTTAATTTTTTTTTAAACTCACCTAATTGCACACGCTGTGGTGTTTGTTCATGGATAGAATAGAATAGAATTTAGTTCGTAAAAAATGGATGCAATGGCATCAGTGATTTAGCAGTTCATCATCATCATCATCAGCAACCCATTAAGTCCCACTGCTGGGCTCGGGTCTCCTCTGCTCTAACTAAAGTAAAGTAAAGTAAAGGGTTTAGGCCATAATAGTAAGATGATTTAGCAGTTAAAGCGTAACATTAAAACAAACTCACTCTCACACATAATATAATTAAGTTAGGATTCAATTTAATCCTTTCTAAAAAAACGAATCTTAGAATAGTCATCTAGTGAGACGAAGCTTTTATATTCTTACTTTATGTGTTCAATGAAAATTCCAAAAGAACAGAAATAGAATAAGACCCTAATGAACGAACACGAACTGAACTGAAACAAAACTCTTCATTCAATTAAACTTATTAGTCCAGAACACATTAACTTAATAACAGACTGAATGGACCATTCTGTTGTAACGACACGTGTGTTGTGAAACCAACTAATTACTTACGTAGCACTATTATACACGTGCTATCTAACGTGTCAATGTGTGTCTCTGACTCAAGTACTCAGACTAACACATCTAAATGGAATTGGTTTAGTGGCTCGTATTCAATGTACATTTGATTTACGATGTCTGTTCAGATTTAAATGAAGTTGTTCGGAAGACGCAAACGCCCATAACTCCAGGAACCACCATGGAGAAAACAGAGAAGATAGTAGACCCTAGATGCTGGGAAAGAGAGCAGGTAAATGATGTTTCAAAAACCAAAGGGAGCCAGAAGGCAGCTTAAAGTTCTTTTTAATAAAAAGCTACCTTGGTAACTGTTGCTAGACAAGACACAAATCTTAACGACACAATTCACACAGTCATGTTACAAAGTTAGATAAAATGTCAACAGGTTGTCTATCTTTAGGTACCTACCTATATTGATTTTAACACGAACATGGAATTAGTACCGGGCGGCGGCGTCGGCTAATATACAATTCTGCGCTAAATATAACCCTCCGAATTTGGATAGGATTGTAGGAATGGATATAAATACGAGTATATAGTAAGTACAGATATATAGAAGGTACGTCAGTCAGTCTGTTAACATAATGGAACAGTATTACTTCGCGCTACCGTCGGACGACCCACTTTATAGTCTATCATCCTAGTCACTACAAAACAACAACTTTTGATTTGTGGAAATGATTTAATGATAATTTGAGGGCTTAATTTAAAAATAATTTAAGTAATTAGGAGCACCATCTGTCTCTCCGCAACCGTTGCTGCTGTGGAGAAAGTGTCGGGAGCCTTGGACACCATGGCCTCTCATGCAGTAGAAGTGCTGGCCGAATCTCGCGGCATGCTAACCTCAATGACATACTTCGTCGGGCTCTTGCCACCGCTGGAGTGCCAGCCGTTTTAGAACCAAATGGCCTGGCACGTGACGATGGTAAGAGACCTGATGGTATGTCATTATTGCCTTGGAAGATGGGTAGGCCATTGGTATGGGACGCGACTTGCGTCGATACCCTTGCGCCATCTCATCTTCCAAATACAACAGTTTCCGCCGGCGCTGCTGCTGCATCTGCTGAAACTTCCAAGCGGCGCAAATATACCAACCTCGCTGGAGATTATCTATTTGTGCCGTTTGGAGTCGAAACACTTGGGCCGTGGGGTTCAGGTGCTCGCACTCTATTTAAAGAGCTTTCAAAGCGATTATCCGACGCTTCCCGTGACCGACAGGCTGGCTATTTTCTTGCACAAAGAATAAGCATTGCCATCCAGCGTGGCAATGCTGCCAGTCTGTTGGGCACTTTTCCCACAGACAATGGCAACGATGCGGAGGAATTTTATGATGCCGTATTTTAATTTGTAATTTCCTCCCCCCTTTTTAGGGTTCCGTAGTCAACTAGGAACCCTTATAGTTTCGCCATGTCTGTCTGTCTGTCTGTCCGTCCTCGCTTAATCTCTGTGACCGTTAGCACTAGAAAGCTGAAATTTGGGACCAATATGTGTATCAATCACGCCGACAAAGTGCTAAAATAAAAATTGGAAAAAAATGTTTTATTAGGGTAGCCCCCCTATATGTAAAGTGGGAAGTGTTTTTTTTTTTAATTTTAACCCTAATGTGTGATATATTGTTGGAAAGGTATTTAAAAATGAATAGGGGTTTACTAAAATCATTTTTTGATAATGTCAATAATTTCGGAAATAATCGCTCCAAAAGTAAAAAACAAAGCGTCCCCCCCCCTCTAACTTTTGAACCATAAGTTTAGAAAATACGAAAAAAATCTGAAAAGTAGAACTTTATAAGGACTTTCTAGGAAAATTATTTTGAACTTGGATGGAAACAACAGATGGAAACTGCAGTTAACCAATATAATTTGGTCCCTGAATCGTATGAGCGCCTATACAATCCAGAGGTCAAGTTTCATTTGCCCGTATTTTTTTTTTAACTTCGTTTACATAATATTTTATTGTGACGGACGGGAAACTACGGAACCCTACACTGAGCGTGGCCCGACACGCTCTTGGCCGGTTTTTTATTTTAATGATACATTTAGTCAGTTTTTATTGTTAATTAAATAAAATAAAAAAAAAAATTTATTTATGTAATTAAGTTTTTAATAAGTACGTTATTTTTAGAAACATTACAATGCCATATTTTACTACTACTATGAGCTGGCTTCTGCCAGAGATTCAGTCGCGTTGTACTCGTATATATACGTCGATAAAACATAGCCCATCACAACATCCAGTTACTCAATATGACCTTGTGTATTTAATCAAGGTCATTCTGTTTTATGTACAAATACTAGTACAACTCTATTTAATCAATAAATAAACGAGCTAAATAGAATGCGATTGGAAAAATTATAAATACTTATATTATTTCAGGAATTGTTTTAATAAATATATAAAATGTTTCCTTTACTGTTATGTATTTACTATTGTATTCCATTTAAATCTACTTAAGAGTTTATTGTCATTTGCGTCAAACAACTAAAACGTTTTACCTTTCCAATAAGTTTTTGTATGAAAACGTAATGTCAGGCATTCGTCTGGGGAATCGGAACTATTGGAACACACTCGTAATAGCAAAACTATAACGTTTTCAGATATATATCGAGACAAAGTAAGTAATGGAGGACATTAGTGTTTCATTTATATTCATTGTATTTGTTTTGTACGAATACGTACTTACATAATATATATAATATTAATAATATATTATGTACTTCGAAAGTTCTCAGAGATTATGGTAGAATATTACAATGTCAAATCAAAGAAACATTGCAAACACTATGGGCGTTAATATACATAGTATAGTATAAATAGTTAATATACAAATATGAGTGAATATAACGCCGAATGGGAGAACCCTGATAATATGTATCAGGGTCATTTCACACATTTTTATCACTGAAACTTTATTTTAGTTAAACTTTTATTCAAACCGAAAAATAGCAAAGCTCAATATGTGCGCTGCTGCCAGGGTAACATGTTTGCTCCTTTCTTGTGCATGTTCATTTTTACACATCCTAATATTATATTGCTAGATTTCTTTTATACACTAATTATTATGCCCACCTGTTGGTGAGCGATTATTGTGTGCCTATAGATGCTGCAACACCGAGAGAATCACGTTCGGCTTACCAAACCTTTAAAAACCTATTTGCTCACTTCTTGAAGATCTGCATTTCTTTAGAAAAACGTCTGAGGAAAAATATCTGGGACTGTACTGTCCTCCACAAATTTGGTTCCAATGCCGAATTCCCTGCCGCTAATTAATGTTAATACGGATAGATACACATACTAATATTATCGCTCACTCGAAACATACGCACTTGTTTGCTTAAATACATATTATATGTATAGACTGAGCCATGGTAAGACTTACCCAAGGCGGCGAGAATGCCGGCGGCCCAGAAGACCTCCCCGCAGAGCGCGGGCAGGAACAGCAGCCCCCCCATGCGGCTGCCAAACGAGTCCTGCAGAGGGTCCAGCATCGTCACGTAACCCTGCTTGCGCATCGGGTTCGCGAAGAATATGCCGCCTGCACAAACAACGACACGGTACAGGACATCGCCAACTGAGCGCACTGTCAAATCTAGCTGTCAAAGGCCTATCAGATTTTTGACATATTTTCAAAGTTTCGGATAGTCTATCTAACACTTATCAGTAAATGATTAAACAGAACTTTAATGTAAGATTGCTCTAATATCACTGATTGTGTCATAACAAGCATCTGAAGAGGCAGAAGTTGAAGTAAACATTTTTGATTGAAAATGACATAGCAATCAGAAATGCAAATGGCATCACTGTTTGTGAAATGTTAAGGAAAGAACTTGATAAATAAAACGGCAATATAAAAGTTTCAAGTGACCGTAGGTACCTACATTTTATATTTTAATAAAATTAACGACTTAATTCGGCGCAAAGGTCATGAATGCATCATCTACTTTTATTTTAGTTACGACATTGTGTTCTAGAATCTTTGTTTTTATCTCAAAATTTAAATCCAGCCAGCTAGTTAAAAGCCATGAACTGACCGAAGACGAGTGAGAGCGCGTATCCGAAGGGCGCCTGGCACCAGACCAGCCCTGACGTGTAGATAGCCTCCGCCGTACCGTTGATGTAGCCGCCGCCCACCCACGTCGCTGGAACAACACACACACACTCAATATTCTAAACTTTATTAAGACCAATAACTCACGAACAGACTGGACAAATATTTTTCGTTAAACTACAGAAGGAAGCCGGACGCAGGCATGAACTCAATTTACATTTAATTTAAACAGGAATTTACTTTCTTTCTTTCTAATCCATCTTATTTCATATTAAATTCGTTACGGGTTCCAAGGGTAACAGGCTTACCCTGGTACTCGCGAGTGCCATACATATACATCGCTGTTTGCAAGGGTTCGTCATTGTTAATCCTGGCTTACAATTGTAGGCATAGTAAGTACTCTATACTTGTATACACTGGTTTTGGCTTGTTGATTCTTATTAGTGAAAAGAACTCTCTCTCTCTTTCAATTCATAAAGACAGGTCATACAGATGCAACTAAATAATAATACAATAAAGAAATTTTAGTAAACTATAACCAAAGTTTAATTATAACTGACCTAACAACAATAATATAGTAATAATTCATAATAATTATATAACGCAAACACAAAAGGCTTTGCGTAGAGTTTCGTAGCGCTACGCCGTAGCTACGTAGTAGTAGGTATGACGTAGTTATGATGACGCCGCGCGGGGGGTGACCACTCGTGTGGTGGGAGAGTCCCGTGTTGTTAACTCGGGTGTGGTGTGTTTACACTACAGCGCCTCAATGGACAGACTCGTCTCAACTAACACATATTACTTACAAAATAAGCGTTAACAGGAAGGAAACATTACTACAATATATTCTTATTGGCTTATGGCATTATACCGGTAAATATCAATAAGCTGCTTATAACATGCAGGGCTCTGTAAGTAGTCGCCTTATTTGTTTTTCGGCATTAGAAAACGCTTTGTAAGTAATCAGTACAGCAAATTCAATGTTTACCATATTATAAAAGGTGTAGAGATCCACATATCGCACCTTCGGGAACAAAGGGTCACTTCAGCATGTTTTCCAACTTTACAGGAGGAGCATCAGAATTTTTTTTTGACCATTTTTAAATAACTCTGTACTATTTTTTTGTATTACCTAGGACGATTCCTAGGATCATATTATTATTATTGATTAGTTTTTCACAAATAATCATGAATAATATAAATACACTATAGGTAGGGATTTCTGAGATACAAGCCGTAAACTTAGAAAAGGGTATCAAAAGTTTTTGTTACAAATCGCTAACAGTTAAGTATACTGCAGAAGTGACTTTTTTTTAAATATTACAAATTCATGAAATTACGTGTTTTATTATGGTTTGAGATAAATTTTAGTAAATTTGTATTTTATTGGAAACTTTGAAATGAGCAAAAACATAAGTAAAACAATATAGCTATACTAATATTATAAAGATGAAGAATTTGTTTGTTTGTTTGAACGCGCTAATCTCAGGAACGTCTGGTCCGATTTGAAAAATTGTTGATAAACAGTCTGTAGGCACGTGTATATAGATGTATATATATTATATATACATCTATATATACGTGCCTACAGACTGTAACTGTTTCGTACTACGTTTTACTGGCTCTACAATAAGATACAGAAACACACCCTAGGCCCATACAAATAATGACCAGTTTAGCACAAGAGCTAAATCGCAGTGGAAGATCAACTTTGCTAATGAGGAGCATCACAAAGAGATAACAGTTGGTATCGTATGTGTGACGTCACCTTTCGCCCCTCGCCCCGCACCCCTCACCCTCATGCTCGTGCACGTATCGGATGTCGTAATTATACAATCACTTAACCAATCGGTATGTTGCTTCCTAACACTCACACAGCACCCTCATTACACTAAATGGCTTCACAGAAACATATCACTAATGATTAACAATGAGGTACTTGCACTTAAGAAATAAAAAGTTTACATAAAAACTGCTCATACATTTGCGTAATTTTATTCCCGAAGGGGTAGGCAGAGATACATCACACCCACATTGCGCCAGCTATGTTTGGTCCTATGTAAAACGGGCGAGCCTATTGCCATCAAACGAGCACGTTAATTATTTTCCAAACTCAGGAATACTATTAAGAATTTCGTGCGTGATAGAAAAACGCAATATCTAATATATTTTGGGGCGATCAAGCAATCGATGCCAGGACCTCTTGCACAGCAGTGGTGTACACTTCACACTGCGTCACCGAGGCTACTAATTAATTAATATTCCAGACGTATTTTATTCTTATAATAATAAATGAATGTTCCATACCAGTCATAGTAAATATCCCCACAAAGAGTCCGATGGATCGGCCGGCGAGCATAACCTCCTCCTCCGAGTCGTTGCCGGCCGGCTTCTTGCGCCCGGCCCAGATGCCCACGGCCAGGATCAGCACGTAGAACAGGATGATCGAGATCACACCCGCTATGTTGATCATCTTCACTGATTTGTATTAGCCTCCGTCTGCACCAAACATTACAATTTAGGCTAAGATCTTCTAAACTACGCAAACGAATATAGATGCGGTTTTCACCAAAAGATAAGAGTGATGCATGAGGAAGGTTAGGTATATGTTTTTATTTAGGTACATATCACGTGAGCAGTAGCTAGTATAAATACAAACTTTTATTTTTTTAGGGTTCCGTAGCGAAAATGCAAAAAATTAATTTTTAATAATTATATTTAAACATAACTTAGAGAGGGTTAATATAATATGTAAATTTACATTATTTTTGCCTTTAATTATTATTATTGCTGATTGAAAAAATCATAACATTATGCAAATTGAGAAGTTTTAAGATCATAGATTTAGAATCATAAAATTATTTTCTAGTACAAGTTTTTGATTATTTTTTTATGTAAAATAATTATCATTTACTGCTTAAAATAGCTCGGACATCTTCTTATAGTACCTAGGTAAAAATACGTATATTTAAAAAACTCAATGAGTAACCTCATCTGCTCGTCTGCTCGTACTACTAAAATGTTGAACTATTGAGCGTACTACAAACTTGATTAAAATTTATAGCCGCTAACATTATTGCAATACACGCAGCCCTTGAATATGCGAAAATTACTTTGATGAAATATTTTGTGAGTACGCAGGCCATTGAAGGAATGTTAATAAATAAACAATTAAGGTTCTAAAGTTATTAACTTGTGGTACTTATAAACAGTTTAATAACATCTCTGGCGTTCAGCGTTCACATTATATGGCTGCCTGTAAGTAATAACATTGTTCACTTTCATTTTGATAATTATAATATGAAGCTCTTGTCAATTACCTTGTGAATACCTGCAATGCTCACAGAGTAATCGTGAACATCGTGGTAGCGACTTAAGCAGCTAGTGACTTCGTTTAGGTGAAGTTGAACTATCATAGACGCACAGTGCCTATTATACAGGGTGGAATTTTGTAATACTACCTGGAGAAAAAATATTTTAAGTATAACACATTTGCTCGTAAAGGGTCTTTTATTTCACCAATTTCAGTGTCGTAACGTATCTCATTACGCACTTGTGCGGTAATGTAATGTAAAATGCACGGTTTATCAAGATCACAGACTAAAAGTCAAGATGCTCAGTCTAAAACGAACGGTACTTTTTTAAATCTTAGCAAAGAGTTTTTATGGCAGAAAAGTGGTCAACATTTTATGAATAAAATTAACTTTGGGAGATAAAATAATTATTATATATATACTTAAAATAAACATTTCATTCTTTAACTTAATGTAAATTCATTAAGTACCATAAATGACAATCATTTATCTGTAATAAAAAACAAAAATATTAATTTGCTTTATTAGCAATACTGTTTGTCTGCCTTTGCCTTAAAAAAAGATCGATAATTTGTGACAAGTAAAAATTATTGCGCGCTTTTTCTTACGGGCTAGCAATATAGCCTCGGCTGTAATTATCAACTTACCGCACTTATATCATAATGTACTATTACTCAATGGTCCGTAATGTTATGTTCGTTATTAATAATTATCTTTGACATCATTTATTCACTAAAATAAAGATGAACTATTTAGATAAGAACATAGCGATATACACGTATTTGTTATGCAGGTCAAATGGAAAAAAAAGGATGCGACATAACTGTGTGAGGCACTAGAATTACCAGGTAAGTAACGTAAGTTAGAATTTTATGGTTTTGTTCTTATTTAACTAACCATCATGTTTATTAGTAAAATTCGACCCGTATGGTTGACACTATCGATCAACGCCATAAAAGTACAAGATGTTACTTTTTGGATTTTAGCAGGTTCAATCCCGGGTGTGGCAAGTGTATTTCCGAAAAATTTTGAATGCAGTTTTGTTTCTTTTTAAAAACAAAGGAAGGTTTCCTATGAATAATTTTTTTTATCTCTAGTATTATGAATACTTTCCCTCCAGGTGGCATTACAAAATTGCACCCTGTATAGCATACTACAACTATGCCTACAGACATATTCCTAATATGTTTTCGGCAGAGAGAGAGACAGACAGAGACAAAATAATTTTGTGTGATACATAGATATTTGTTTAGAGACTGGATGTAGATACTTTGTTACCGATTATAATTGTATTATGTTTGTGAAGTCCCCCGCGACATAGACTAGTTCTTTACTGCAGCGTTGTCTTCAAAATATAAATAATGTAAGTAATAGTAGCTACCGTTGTAAATAATTAAAATATTAAAGAGAATAGTAATTTACATAAATTTATGTTACTTCAACAATTAAACGTAAAGTGTGTGTTCGTTCTACAACGAGGTTTACTGAAAGGGAGCTTTAACGATCGCGGCTATATTATGTATATTTATGTACTTTACAATAGGTAGTTACGTCAACCCGCGGTCGGCGGTCGGCTCGGTGCAAGCTTGATGCGGCCCAGTCAGGTGTCGGCGCTGTTGCGACCTTTCTGTACAATTATTTTCATTCAACACCTTATACAATTACACTTAAGATTAAACTGGACCTAACAGGAACTGGACCTAAGAGACCGAAGGGTACTTGTTCATGGTACTTACTCCATTGTATAATTTATTTTTATTTATTCATTTATACAAAAACTTACAACTATCTCAATAGGTTAAACTAAATGATAGTGCAGTAAGTTTATAAATCTTAATGTTATTCTTAATACTCGGTAGGGTGGATGCCCCGAATACCAGCCCTACCCCTAATACCAGCCTTTTATTGTTACCAACTGAATGAGAGAAATGTATCCTCTATTTATTTTGCTTTTATCAGCTCATGTAAGAATAAGCTTATATTTCTAGGTGATAAAATACTATAGTTTTTAGTTGCTTATCATAAGAATTTCTTGTTATTTCAATTGATTTTCTAAGACAAAATTTAACTAGGACAGTTAGTTTGTCGTTGGTATATAATATAAAGGATACTTACGTATATAAGAAGTAAGGCGTCGCTGTGCAGCTCAAGCCGCAACCATTCGTCTTAAGCACAATGAATACAAACACAACACTATCACAAAGTCCGCGATGTTAAATGTTAGGCCAGTGGGCAGTATGGCAGCTGTCGCCCCATCGGAGGGAGGTTTTCTGCGAAGGGCTATTCCTGGTCCTAAAGCTTAGCCCGCACATGGGTGGGTACCATGGATGTGCACGTGCTTGCCTGCTCCCTCCTTACGTAAGAGACGAGCGCATCGTCGCAGCACCTCACGTGGTGGTGTGACAGTTGGCTGCCTGCGGAGCGCGCGCCGAGCGCCGCCACCATCCGCGATCGATCCCTGACGTCATTGGTGCCTCGACACACACAACGCGCATGCGCGCACAAAGCTCCCACCTTCTACTACCTCTGATCTTATCATGAACTTTCCTATACATTGATCGGTGTCCTCTATATAACTTAGGTAGTGTGTAAGTCAGCCAGCAATGTATGTGCTTAAGGTTAAAGAGCATAGGGTCTACATGAGAGGTGGGTAACGTAACTGGTCGGTACGGGATGCCAGCCCATTGACACATTGATTGATGAGTGGTATTCGTGATGGTAGCGGTAGATGATAGTAGAGCAGGTGAGCTCAGGACTTATCGGGATGTTAGATTATCTGATGCGAGGGTGTAAATGCGCTACTTACCTAGCTGTCTATTTATAGAACATATCGATGTAGGTGTGACACCCACACTAGATCACGTTATTACTTGCTCAGTTTACTGTTTATATCTCTATTAGGTATCTTTTCGCAGTTAATACCAATCTAGTAATCACTAGGACCAACCCGCTGCTGCACCCGAAGGTTAAGAAATAATATTATCTGCGAACCTAATAAAAAATTAATTAACTAATATATTTTGGTTGATGGTTTAGTATAATTATGATTATAGACATTCTAGGAGAAAAATATTGGGCGACTATAGTGTCTGCCTAGTGCCTACCCGTGATGACCGTGATAATATGAAGTTACATCGGTAGAATTCAGCAGTGTGGACAGCATATGACCTGTATTAAAGTGTAAGCCGAAAAGTCAATGTCCTTATTTTAATAATACCATTATCACTACATACACCAATGAATCATATTATTTATCATACAAAAATGTTCCATTTTTTCTTTATGGTGTGTCTACGAGTTTCTAGGACCAAAGCATCATTTGTCAGTAATGAAATCTTTTTTGCGTGTTAAGGTTAATAGTAAAAAAAAAATTACAAAAGTTCCAAAAACAAAATACATTTGACAAGAATCCTGTCAAAAGATGTCATGATATGAATCACAATTATACAGTGCTGTAGTTTGTAGTACAATACTCTAAATTAATGCCCTTTTTTTTCAAAATTCCGTCTAGGTGAAGTTTCCCAATACCCAAAATTATATTCCACACACAGTTTAAAATTTCACACTCGGCAGTTTGAAATTTACTTATTAAAATGCATGACACGGTAACAATTTATTTTCATACCTAGTTTCACACTTACAAACTGATTTCGAATAGAAATAGACGGTGGTGACGTAGTCGCATAGACGTAGACCTCGTAACAAAACACGCTATAGCTTAGAAATTTGATAACACCGTAGGTACTAATGTTTAAATTTCTGCGCCTCTTCTCAGCGTCAGTTACAAGATACTAAAACCAAAAGAAAGATATGAGAGACCGATATGAGCACAATGCCAGTAGATACGTTAATCGTTCATCTTCAAACATTCATTCCACCAATTTGTACATTTGGCTCATCATCATCGTCTTCATCATATCAGCTCTAGGACTTCCACTGCTGGCCTCTCCAAGAGATTTCTAATGCCGGTTGTATCGGATTAGATCATCTGTCCACCTTGTGGGTGGACGTCCTACCCTGCGCTTGCCGATGCATAGTCTCCACTCGAGAATTTTCTGCCTCATCGGCCATAAGTTCTGAGTGATATGTGCCCTATCCACTGCCACTTCAACTACCTACCAAAGTAAAATTTACATTTCGCTAAGAAGTGGTAATTCTTGTTTTTCTTTTTCTGAGTTCACACGCTAGGTGAGATAACCCTCCTTGCTCTCCTTAGACCCACAGTGTGACTGTCACGGTTATCTCTGTATGACAAGAAGACCAGTGACGATGATGTGTCAAAGCTAAACCATACCTTTGTGCAGATCATCCGTTTGGCTAATGTGTGGAAGACATGTAACAAGATCCGCGCGGCGGCGTTCCGCGTGGGGCTCAACCTGTGGGACTGGTACCGCCCGCTCGACCCCGACGGCAACTCGCTCATCTCCGGTAATTGGCACGCTACTTAACACTTGTGTGCACTTAAATCTCCCACGTGCTATCAAATTGACTGAAATATCCTATCAAGAATCTGCAAAATCCTATCTGCAAAAAGAATATAGCATAGTAAGAGAAGTAGGTTACACACACACAGCGGGTAACACTGAGCCGCCTGTCTGTAGAAGCACCTAGGTGTTGCTGGCGTCCATAGGTTATGACAACCTCTTACCATCAGGCGAGTTGTAAGCTTGTTCAATAGTCAAATCCCTTATTTCATTTGGATCAAACACATGGTACTTATGAATGTCATACATAGCCAAAAAAGGTGTCAACAAATTTGCCTAAGGCCAGTTCACTGACAACTGAAAAATTGAGAGAGAGAGACTATTCTGTGGTGCCAGATGGGCCACCGACTGCAGTTCACCTGATAGGAACTGTTGAACGCCGTCTATGGACTGTTGACTGTTGCTTCTAGTTTCAATACAATGATGTATGTTGTTGACGTTGTTGTTGTGTGCTACAGAATCGAAGTTCGTATCGATATTGGCGGGTCCGCTGCGCTCCGTGATCGGTCTGTCCGACGCAGAGATCGCGCAGCTCGCGGACTACTTCAGGGCACAGGACGGACGCGTGTTGTACCACCAGCTCTGCCAGATCATCCACGGTGAAGGTGTGTATAATTGTATTCTAAAGCACAAACGGCCAACACGCGGCCATTGACCTGCGTTGTACAACTACCTGATGTAGTACATAAAACCATCAAAACATTAATTCACACTCATTCAATATGTCAGTTAAGCGGTAGTACGGCCAATTGTAAATTTGACCCTGCCGGTCTGCTCTAGACTCAGTCAGTTAGTGTATCATCATTACAACCCATGAATTAATGTCCCACTGCTGGGTATCCTCCAAACATTTTGGAGAGAATTTAACCTAACTACTATACCACACTGGCTAGACGGGTTGGTATAGGGTTTTGTTTCGAATTTTCCTTTTCTCGCAGAGCTCTTGAGCTTGGTACCTAATAAGGTTACTCCCTTAGTCGCCTTGTACGACGGGTTGAAATGGAGTAGTGACATTATGTATTATTAATCCGTCACTACATGAGCGTTAATAGGTATAATAATAAAAAAATAAATTAATCACTTTTACCAAAAAAATTAATGTTATTAATTTCCCATACTCACTTTGTGGTACTGTTTTAGATAAAGTATCATTAATTATAGATCTAGGTATCCATTTTGACTCAAAACTACATTTTGATGCCCATGTTGATTATATCACTGCCAAGGCCTTCAAACTTTTTGGTTTTGTTTGACGTACCTGTACTTTGTTCAAGAAACCCGCCACTTTCTTGTTGTTATACAAGTCACTCATTCGGTCGCAATTGGAATACGCCACATGTATTTGGAACCCTCTTTATGACAAATATAATGCCCAAATAGAATCTGTACAGCGCAAATATCTTCGTTACTTGAATTATAGGATTGAACGGAAACAGTTATCATATGAAATTCTTCTCAATAAATTTTCCCTAACAACACTTAATCAAAGAAGAATGTACTTTGACCAAATGCTTCTTTATAAGATTTGTCAAAATAAACTAGATTGTGTTAAGTTGATAAACCAAATATATGTTCGCATACCTAGTCGCTCCCAACGTACCAAGCAGAACAAACGCCGGCGAACGAGCGCCCTGACGGCGGACAATGAAAAGTTACAACGATGGTTTCACTGATATTGATATATTTGCTATGTCTATATTTCAGTTTAAAAAACAGTTAACCAACAAATTTGTCTAAATTTAAAAGTTATTAATATAATTAATACATAATACTTCTTGCTGTACGTTACCATAACTTAACTTTGCCTCATATATTCTTCCATACTCGTATTAATATTATTTAGCGCTATTGTCTATTTCATAGTTGCCTGTTCCTAGTTTAGTTCTTACATTTAAGTTATGTTGTAGATAACGGTGCTGGTTGCGTGATTACCTTTAAGTCTTACTCTAAGTATCACTGTATTAGAATTAAGCACATTACGCAATTGTTTGTTATCTCGAAGAAAATAAAATTAAAAAATGACGAGTTAGTGTATAAATCAAGTAATATAAAACAGCAGCTTGTTTGACTTTTAATGTAAAGCTGAACTGTATAGAATAGTTGAATTTGAAAGAAGGTTGCACAAGACAGATAATGTATTATGATCACAACTGTATCGACTGTATCCCAGTAGGGTTAGGTGGATAATATAGTGAGTAGATAGAAACATACCTGTCTAATTATATTTTCTCTTCTTCTACACTAAACAACTGCTTTACGCAGGAACGTAGGCTCTAACTCCGCTCACTGTTATCCTAAATGTTACTTTACCTATAGTTACCTTAAATGATTCGAATACAAAAATGCGTGCTCTGGATATTCCAGTCGTATTTAACATCCTATAAACGTGTCATAAGAATTCGTGTTTATATAGCGTGCAGAATTGTTCGTATAATTTGTGTGAATCTGAACTTTTAGAGGTGAGATAATATATTGTAGAGCTCAACAATTAACTGTGTGGTGGTGTGGATAGAAAGTATTGTTATCTGATATCAACACGCTAACTTATTATCACGTACGAGTATCTATGTTCTTAAAAAATATTAAGTCTCTCCAAAACTGACTGCAATCAGTTTCGATACATAAAGATGGTGCGATGGTGGTACGTGAATGTTTACGCTAACTTTTAGATATCCCGTTACCTACTACATAATATCTTACATTTCAATCACAAAAAAAAAGCGTAATCAGTTGTACGGAACCCTCAATGCTTGCCAACCTCTAAATAAACCTATTCACCATATTTTTTTGAAAACCCATAGTAGTAGTTCCTTCATCCCTTGAGAAAACCTTGTTGAGGAGTTCATTCCACATTCTGAGAGATTTTAGAAAAAAATTCCTGTTGAGAGACTGACGCTGACAGACCGTTTGGATGATGTGAGGATGAACTCCCTGCCGACATATTATGTGAGAATGGACGCGCTGTGATTGAGTGCGAAGGGCGAGCCTGTCCTGTTGGTACATATAGTGTGTATAGTGCACCTTATTGTTTCAGACAGCGCGAGCAACCGTGTGATAACACTTATATAATTATAATCAACTCTCGAAGTGGACGCCCGCTTCGTCGACATTCATGTTATTAATTTGGAACGTAGCTGATGCTGGCTGAAATTGTCTTGGATTTACAAACTATTGCTAACTTGTTACGAGTTTTTGCTTTTTGCTTAGATACAAGCGCAAATCATCGTTCATTATCATCAGCCTATTGCAGTCCACTGCTGGGCCTCTCCTAAAACGCGTTATAACTATAACACTATTATAACACTCGATTCTCCGCCTTCCGCTTCCAGTCCAAGTGACAGATTAGAAATGGAAATTAATTTTTATTTTTTATTAATTGAAATGTGTATCCGATTACTATGGCCCAGAAAAAGTTTATGATTCCATCAAAGTTCAGCTAGTACCTATGTAAATAGTCTTTCCATGTGTGAATTGTTTGTAAGTGTGTTAAATTGAGAAGGTATATTTTGTAATAATTTTTTTTTTGTAATAAACGGTTATTTAATAGCATCAGTTTTCACTTCGCTGTCAATTTGAGTTAAATATGCATACTTAAACGTTGGACAACACAATGTTTCTTATACCTAACATATATTTATCAAAGTATAGACAATTATTCTATATTTTGTGGTAGCTACGTATTTCAGACTATCGACCATGACATATTCAACGGTAATACTTAATCATTCTTTATTGTTATTACTTGATGTTAATTGATTAGGTACACTTAGTAATAAAAGTGATAAACTCTTGATGACAATACATGAAGATAAGATAAGTACTAGGTACAAGATACATGCAGCCATATTATTATTATATTGTTACGTTGCTTCTGGAGAGTAGTGGTGTACAGAGTTCATGGGGGAGGGAGGGGATAGGTTTGATGGGTTGGCAACGCCCTCGTGATGTGTTACAGACGTCCACAGGCTGCAGTAACCGCAAAACGCTTGTTTGAAAGAAAGAAAGAAAAGAAAGAAAAACATTTTATTTATCTTGAAATAGACATGAACAGTTTAAAGTTCACCACACTGCCACATTAACTACTTGCCTATTACAAATAGTACGAGAGCCCTGGTACCCATACCACAAGTTAAATCTTACTTTGGGTACCAGTGGTCAACTAATTTTTGTGTGTACTTCTTGATTGTTCCTATTTCATGTGTTTTTCTATGTATGTATCTTTATGAGACAATAAAGATTATTATTATGTCTCTTTTCTCACGGCTATACTTGTCTCTAAGGTGAGAAGTATACCCGGTCCTTTTGGAAGGCTTACGCGGGGACACAGGTCCAACACGCAGAGGCCCTTAAAGAATTTTAATTTAGAATGGGATGAGACACTTACCGCCGCCACATCACAGCTGCACTATTGTAGTACAGCTATGATCTGTCACCGGTAGGTGTAGAGCTATTGCATGATATTATGGAGTAAAAAAATAAAGTTGGGCTTTGGGTTTGGGTGTTTGGTGGAATGGTGATATCTGGCATATGGGATTAACGTCGCCTGCTTGCCTCCTCCAGCGGTGAATATATGATGTTAAATGAGGATTTGGGCAGACGGTGACTCGCCTTACACTAGATGGGCCCCTTCCACAACCGACATGGGCCGAAGTCCACGGGTCTCAGGGCAACACCGTAGTGCGCGGCTAAGGGTGTCGAGCGGTGCGGCGCCGATTTCGCCATCGCAGGTCCCAAGCGGAGACCCGCAGCGGGTTTCCTCGTAATTATGCCATTGAAAAATGACACTTCCACCCCCGAGCATATAGCTCTGGCGACCCCTCTCTGGTCAGCTGGTTAAGGCAAGCCAGAGTTGAGAGTCCTGTGGTCGCTCTTGGAGATTCACTCCAGTCAGCCAACAAAGACCTGCTGGAGACGAGGCCTAGACCGACTCTCAGGGGCATTCAGGACCGCAGTGTCGCCACTCACATTCAGCTCGCCACTAGCTGCCCTGCGGTTTGTGGGCTCTTCATTTAAACTTGCAGTACATTTTTTTGTTTATATGGCAAGTGTTCGAAAAGCCACACTAATCTGCCCTCCAAGTTTGCGTTAATCTTATGAGAAGAAAACGACTACCCCAGAGGGGGTTTATTATTATTATTATTATTATATTATTATAAAGTAAAAATTAAAATTAAAATTCCCGCCACCAGTAAACTAAACTAATAACACACATAACACGTAATTAAACTATTAACCTAAAAATAAAAGCCAAACAGACTAAAGAAAACAAGAAGAAGAGAGAACAAAAGGGATTAAAAGTAGTAGACACTAGTGGACAGAGAGAACAAACAAAACAGAAATTGACCAATGCTAGTCTGTGGTCTATTTGAAAACGTAATAGTTAATATATATAATCTGTGGTGTGTTTGACACCGTCGCGTCGCGCCGTGCAAACAAAGTTGGTTTAATACCGACCTTCCATAACATCTGTGGCTGTGTTCCCACCACGTTAGGAACCAATAAAATCGCTTTATTTACTTAGCATCGCTAAATGCTGCTTTTGTATAAATCGCAAGTCCGGCCCCATATGGAGTACTGCTGTCACCTGTGGGCGGGAGCACCTGGATACCAGCTTGGCCGCTCGCCATCGGCAAGGAGTTCATCCCCACACCTTAGAACCGAAATGATCTCGTACCGCGCGGTTCCAGAGGAATTTCCTCCCAAGAACCATCAGGTTGTGGAATGAACTCCCTAACGAGGTTTTCCCAAGGGAATACAGTATGGGGTTCTTCAAAAAAGGAGTGAATAGGTTTCTTAAGGGTCGGCAACGCGCTCGTGATGCCCCTGGTGTTGCAGGCGCCCATAGGCTACGGTAACCGCTTACCATCAGGCGGACCGTACGTCAGTCTGCCACCATCGTGGTATAAAAAAAAAAATTAAATTATTCTATAGGTACGTGACAAAACATCCCTCTTTATGCATACTCACACTGTATACCTGGTGGAAACGCAGCTTTAGGTCCAGATTCATAGACCGCACATTGACTTTACTTTGAGGGAAAGATCAACTTTCAACCAATATGAAATTTCATAATTCTGTTAAACTTATTTCGGTAAGCCTATTTAGCAAAGTAAAGTCACGCCTGTGAATGTGACACTAAGTGTTGGACCACATCAATCTAGCCGCACGGAATCGCACTTGCTTATGTTTCTATCACTTAGAACCATCATTTACTTGCGCGAGAACGAGAGGGCGGGAGTGCGACCGCACGCGGCGGAGCGACGGACGATGCGCCCGGCTCACTCTCTGTCTCGCTCTTGTAAATGACGGTCCTAACGTAGAAGCAAGGGAAAGTGCGATTCCGTGCAGCTAGATAAATAACTAAAAGTACCTTATTAGGTAGACATTCACGATGTTCCAGACATGAATAATTGTTATCGAAGGACTGTAACGTATATATTTTTAATAAACGAATGGTTTTATTTAGATAGGTACATGTTACGAATGGGGTCAACCAATCGATACTTGAGCTTGCTCGCGCTTCGGTCTGGGTATTATTTTTACATGCTTCAAGTGTTATGTCTACTATCGACAGGTCTATTCACGGGTCGTGTTGTATTACTGACACGGTCAATAGTGAACTGTTAATAAAGTTTTCTGTAGTGTTTCATCACAGTAGGTTTAGTAGGTTTCATAAAGCGTTCTCAAAAGGATGTTAAGTAGTTTAGTGTTAATGTAATAGGAATACGGGAGATCCGTAACGTGATTTAATTTAACTTAATGTTTTGCCGATGATGAGATGGTTTGATATGTTCACAGTTTTCGAAACATTTCAGTACAAGATGGCACTGTCTTGGGGCCCTTGCAAATGTATACCGAAACTGATTGGAACTTTTATTTAAGCTGACGGTACGGCAAATAATAATATTCTACCATAATAATATTCTACCATATTCACACAGCGCCATCTAGTCCCAAAGTAAGCAATTATATTTGCTTGTGTTATGGGTACTAAACAACTGATATACTACTTAAATACATTTTTTTTTTGTAAATACATACATATTATAGATAAATTACACCCAGACACAGAACAAACCTTTATGCTCATCACACAAAGATTTGTCCTGGGTGGGGATCGAACCCACGACCTCCGGCTTAGCAATCAGGGTCACTAACCACTAGACCAACAGGCCAGTCGAAATACCTATGTATGAATGTAATAATATCATCATCATCATCATATCAGCTAAATGACGTCCACTATTGAACATTGGCCTCACCTAATTTCCGCCACCGCGAGCGATTTTGTGCCGCCCGCATCCAACGGCCACTATGTCGGCAACTTTAGTTCTCCTGCGGATCTCCTCATTTCTGATTCGATCACGCAGGGAAACTCCAAGCATAGCCCTTTCCATGGCTCTCTGAGCCACAGTGAGCTTTCTAATGAGCCCCATAGTTAGCGGCCACGTCTCAGTATCATAAATCATCACTGGCAACACACATTGGTTGAAGGATTTTGTCTTCAAACATTGGGGTATTGTGGACGAGAAAATTCTTCAAGAGAAGAGCTCCCCACAGTAATAGGGGCGGGCGCTACATGGCGATTAGAAATAATTTTCGTCTTGTCCATGTTCATTTTGAGGCCCACCCGTTGAGAAGCTCTATCGAGGCTACCGAGCATTGTGCTTAGGTCCTCCAGCGATTCTTCCATGACCACGATATCGTCGGCAAACCGAAGGTGGGTGATGTACTCGCCATTAATGTTGATGCCAAATCCGTCCCAGTCCAGAAGCTTGAAGACATCTTCCAACGCAGCTGTGAACAGTTTCGGAGATATTACATATCCCTGTCTCACACCTCGCTGCAGTTGGATAGGTTTCGAGCTCTGATCCTGGAGACGAACTGACATGGTGGCGTTCCTGTACAAACTTCTCATCACCTCGATATACCGATGGTCAATTCGGCATCTCTGGAGTGCCTGTAGCACTGCCCATGTTTCCACCGAATCGAAGGCTTTCTCATAGTCCACAAACGCTAAGCATATTGGCCGGTTATACTCTTCGGTCTTCTGTATAACCTGCCGCAGCGTATGTATGTGGTCTATGGTACTATAGCCTCTTCGGAACCCGGCTTGTTCGGGAGGCTGAAAGTCGTCAAGCCTGCGCTCGAGACGATTCGTAATGACTCTCGAAAACAGCTTGTACACATGGCTCAGGAGCGTGATGGGCCTGTAATTTTTAAGGAGGGTGTTATCGCCCTTCTTGAAAAACAGTATAATAATATGTGGGTATAAAATTATGACATGGTTCCATATATATTTTGCAAAGTGATGGTGGTCGAGTGGATAAGAGACCGATGCGGCGCGGCGTACCAAACACGGGATACTACACGTCGTCGGTAGACATTCACTTTGTGGAATTTATATGTACTTGTCATGTTATTTACCATCTGCTAACGGTGAAGAAATACATCGTGAAGTTGTCTCATCCACCAACCCATACTAGGCCAGAGTGTGTGGATTATGGTCTAAACCTTCTCAGCTCCCTAGATAGAGCTCAACTGTGCCCAGCATTAATGGGTTGCTATTATTATATACCTATATAATTAATAAACTCGTGTTCTTAGATGCCGGTGGTAAGGACAAGACGTCTGCGGACTGCTTGCTGGAGGACTGCCCCCCGCCCCCCGAGCCAGCCTGTCACACGCTGGACCAGTGGCAGACGCGCCGTCTGTGCGTGCTGCTCGCCACCATCGCCGACCGCAACTTACCGCTAAAACCTTACTTCCAAGACTATGAACTGGTACTGTATAACATATTAGATAACTACTATAATACATATTATTAAATATATGTGAGATGTCGACTAAGTGTTGAAAAGGGGTTTAGACATACATACATACATACATACATACATACATACATACATACATACACGTCCTAGATAACGTAAAATTAGACATTCTCGGATCCAAGTGAATTACGCGAGATGCCTCTGATATCCACCATTCATATTATAATATTGTAGTTTGAATTAGTAACTGTGACATTTCAGCCTACCTATTCCTTCACCGATTCAGAATATGTCATCCTTCAGCTGAGTCTTCAGCTCTATCATTTCTTCATGGATTTTCAATAGTCGTTTGTTTTGTGTCGTGCAGGTGGCTAAGAACGACGGTCGCATCACATTTGCGCACTTCGCTCGTATCCTGACGTTCATCGGCGTGATCGTGTCGGCCGAGGACTTCAACCTACTAGTGCGCAAGTTCATCAAGGACTCTTACACGCTCGACTACGTCGAGTTCCTCAAAGCCGTCGAAGCCGTCAAGAAAGAAGGTATCAGAGGACTTGGACCGGTGAGGACTTTACTCAGCAAGTTTAGCAATGACATTTAGCGGATGGCAGCGGCTTGGCTGTGTCTCAAACATTGCTAATAAAAAATAAAAATAAAAAGCTGAAGATAGTGTTAGCATTTGTAATGACTTGCACAAATCACCAGCATTTTCATAACATTTGACAGGCATACTTGAACCCTTCGGCGGTGATCGACACGACGCTTCCCAAGATCGTGCGGCCCGAGGTGATGGCGGGCATGTCCACGGCGCCGCTCGGAGAGAACGACGTGTTCCACCCCGCGCTGGCGCCGCCGCGCCCCACCCGCCAGCTCGTCGACCTCATGCTGCGCGTGCAAGAGTTCGTCCTGCAGCGCAGGCTCAGGGTCTCCGAGTTCTTTAGAGTAAGTTATATTATTCCTATATTGTTACTGATTTGTGTCCAATTGAATTAATCATAAGTACTTATATAATTATGCTGAACTAGGCCTCACCTAATTAACGCCACCATTATTATTTATGATAAATATACATTATTTATACATGACGAGAATACTCTCAGGACTTCGACCCACTGAACTGCGGTCGCATATCTCCACTCCAATTCCGTCGCGCGATGGACACGCTGGGCCTGGGCGAGATCCTCACGCCCGAAGAGGTGAACTGCATCATGAGGCAGTACCTCGACCCCAACGACCCACAGCGCGTCTGCTGGCGCACCTTCGAGGATGATTGCGACCAGGGTACGGCACCTCTACTAACATTGTTCCACAGATCTTTATCTTTATTTTGGTATCAGTAAGTGGGAACACGAGAATGACGTAAGTAACTCTTGAGTGTACTTTTGTAAAACTGAGATGAGATGAGAATGATTGTGAGGTAAATTGACATTACGTTTCGGATTATATACTTAACTTGTGACTCTTACCTAGATGAGTGAACGAGGTTTCTTCCTTTCTTTGTTATTGCTCTGTGGAATTTCCTGTCTATGATTATCGCCTGGAAATGGCTTATCTTCTCTGGTATCCTTTTACAAACGTAGTCGCCTACTTAACTAGCTGCGCTGTGCCCATAGCTTGCGCTGATGTTTACTCCATCTGCCGGACAATATACCTACTGCAAATATCCCTGTGCTACCAATTCTAAATATCATAAAATTCGTGCGTGTCTACTCTGGGAGGAACTTCCTGCAGCAATGATTCCTGAGCACTACGATTTATTCTTCTTCAAACGAGGATTAAAGACAGTTATCCTCTCAAGGTTGGCAGTGATCCCTCTTACATTGTTGGCAATGACGTCTTTGAGCGACTTGGTTATCATTTACCATCGTCCATCAGGTGGGCCGCTTGCTCGTCTGCCACTTTAGGAAATAAAAAAATATATGAGTGTCCTAAACATGTCATGGAAAAATTTGATGCAAGTATTGATTTGAATTTTAATAAAAAAAATCTATTACTTCTTTAGCAATTAACTATATAAAATGTTAAAGCAAAGCAAAATGGTTAATATTAATTAATGTTAAAATGTGTTGTCAGTGTTCACAATCAAGGAGCTAGAAAAGCATCCGAATGCGGTGCCGGGCGCGGCGGCGGCGATGGTGGCGGAGCTGCCCCCGCGCGGCTCGGCGGCGGAGCGCGGCGAGGGCGAGTGCTCGGCGGCGCTGGACGCGGCGCAGGCGGCGCTGCTGCGCGTGCGCGCCGCCTGCAAGGAGCGCTCCATCGACCTGCGCCCCGCCTTCTCCGAGCACGACGAGTTAGTACCACGACTTAGGGCGATGATACGTTGTGTGTAGCGTTGTCGTACAGTGTGCAGTGTTGTGGCCTCGCTCTTAGGGACATACAAGAAATACTTCTTTTAAAATTCTGGTAACGTATCTGTGACCCCGACTCACCCGACTGTTACCGATGCCCATGGGTTGCGGAGATCACTTACCGTCAAGTTTTTCGCTTGCTTGTTTCTCTCACCTATTATAAAATTTTGAAAAGAAGATGACACCGCCGCGCCGGGCTGCGCCTTGTATACAATGTATACAATTTTATATAATTATGATATTTGTAACTAGGGCAGTAATAGCGGCACATGACACGGACGCTCAAAATGTCCCGACCAGGACCAAATATTTTTACCAATTCTTTATTGCTTTGGGCAGACACAACAACGGGCACGTGTCGCGCGCGGTGGTGCGGCGCGTGCTGGCGCGGCTGGGCGTGCTGCCCTCGCCGCCGCAGGTGCGCGCGCTCGAGGCGCGCTACCTCGACGACTGCGGCTTCAGCTACGTGCAACTGCTCGACGAGGTACTACTACACTATCATCATGGTCCAATTGGAGCGCTCGCATGTGGATTGCATCCAGCGCGATCGTTGCTCGTCTTACGCTGTGCCTGCCGCTCGTCGTCTACACTTGACAAGTTGTCGGTCCCATCAGCCATTAGTTGTTCGTGATACCCAATGTGCTCTGCCCTCTATGACCTAGCATTAAATAACCAAATACTGTCGTTCTTATACAAATGTAAGCGAGATGTAAATGTGATGCACACCTGTCAATATTATCTTATAGTCTCATCTTAATTTAAGAATAACTGATTTTTCTTGGAATCGTTATGTGATTAAGCAATGTTTTACGTCATTTTAACTAGTTGGAGGAGCGTCCGGTAGAGAGCGCAACAATCGCGGGCCCACAGTCCATCAAGAGCACGGCACAATCTTCCGCGCCGCGGGACCCCAGCGAGACCGACATCGTGCAGATACTCGCCAAGATCAAGGGCAAGGTAACACGCCGCCTGACGCTTCACACATAGTCCACAACACTCCATGTACTCAACAGACAGGACAGCTGTGTCAAATTTTTAACTGTTCACAATTCATAAATCAGATCCTTCTTTGTGTCCAAAACGTCAGTTTAAATTTCCATAATCTCTATCATAATCATCTGATTGAAATAGTACATTATGATATAAGTGCGGTAAGTTGATAATTACAGCCGAGGCGATATTGCTAGCCCGAGCCGCAGGCGAGGAAATAAATAAAATTCGGACTTTCTTAGAAAAAAACAAATACAGCGAAAAGAAAAAGCGCGCGGTATAATTTTTACTTGTCACAAATTATCGATGCGCGCGCATCAGCGCTAAAACAGCCAGTATTACTAATAAAGTAAATTAATATTTTTGTGTTTTATTACAGATAAATGGTTGTAATTTATGGTCTAAATTAATTACGTTAAAGAATTAAATGTTTATTTCATATATATCATAATTATTTTATCTCCCAAAGTTAATTTTATTCATAAAATGTTGACCACTTTTCTGACATAAAAACTCTTTGCTAAGATTTTAAAAAATAGGTACCGTTACTTACGGAGCCCCTTGATTATTAAGTATGTGAGCATGAGAAGCCGTGCACTTTACTTTACATTACCGCACTAGTGCGTAATGAGATACATTACAACACTGTAATTGGTGAAATAAGAGACCCTTTACGAGCAAATATGTTATAAAAATTATAATCTTACACGTTATCTTACCATTTGAGAAATAGTTATGACATTATCAGTAATCAGTAGCACATAGGTATTATTAGGTATAGCCGTGTAGTGACGGATTATGAATACATAATGTCACTACCCCAGCTCAACCCGTGGTTGTCGTAAAAGGCGACTAAGGGAGTAACCTTATGCAGACAAGAGCACTGTAAGAAAAGGAAAATTTGAAACAAACCCTATACCAACCCGTCTGGCCAGCGTGGTATACCTAGCTAGTAGGCTTAATTCCCTCTACATTCTTTGCAGGACACCCGTGTCGAGCAGTGGCACGTTTATCGGTTCAAATGAATGAGTAGCACAGCTTTTATATGTCCAATTTGTCATACGTAACATATTGTCGGCTATTGTTGTTGATAGATTGTCCGCGAAGGTGTACGTCCGCGCGACTTCCTCAAGCAGTTCGACACGCAGAACGAGCTAATCATCCCCCGCGCGGACTTCTACCGCGGACTTGCCTCCGCTGGACTCTCGCTCACGCCCTTCGAAATGGACACACTCATGGAAGTGTTAGTACCTTACCCTTGCGTACATTCCCGTTTTGTATTACCAATTTATTGTAAGTAATTTATAAAAAATAAATGTGTTCAAATGTTTATTAAATAAATATATAATACGTCCCATTAGAAGAATAATGTTTTATCTTCAGATAAAACATAATGAAATAATTAATAAATTCGGCATTAAAAACTGTAAACTATCGATTGATCAAATTTTTATTTTATTCTTTAGTCAGTATAAAATACAAATTTGATCAATTGATACTTAGTTTACGGTTTTTTAATGCCGAATTTATAATAATTTCATTTTTGTTTTATCTGAAGATAAGACATTATTCTTCTAATGGGACGAATATACAGTCAACTAAATGGCTGATTTAACCAGTTGGCTACAACATAAATATACTTTTAATAGAACAGAAATATTTATTTGTCAAACTAGGTAGGTTAAATTTACAGATCTTGCGTTATCAAAAAAGTGAGCGCTACATTGTACCCACTTCTTAACTGAAGTTCTAATTGCGTATTATCCATCCATAAAAACCTAAAAAATAACGACTAAGTACTTAGTTTTACGAATACATTTTTTTGTGCTAAGAAGACAGCATTTTTATCACGATCACTTTTTGTGACGAATTTACTTTTTGACGAATGTAGGTACTTACCTACATTAACCGACCTAAGCGAGTGTAGGTGTAACGTTGTGTGGTGTGGTCAGGTTCAGCGCGCCGGGGCGGCGGCGCTACATCGAGTACGAGCGGTTCTGCACCGTGGCGGGCGAGGCGCTGGTGCAGGGCGGCCTGGAGCGCGCGCCGCTGCTGGAGCCCATCCCGCACGTGCCCACCATCGACTCGCCGCACAACTTCCTCAACTTCGAGGAGAGAAACATCGTCTCGGGCGCGCTCAAGAAGCTCTCCAAGTACCCCGACCAGCTGTCCAACATACTCGAGGTGTTCAAGGTGAGCTCATACCTATGGTCACCTAATAAATAAGTACTAATAGTAATAGTCGTCTGTTATCTACTAGTTATTGTTATTACACATGCAATTGTGTTGTACAGTCGAGTTCATTAATATATTGGGACCGTCAAGGATTCAAAATATTGTGAGCATTGAAAAGATCAATAAATACTATACAACTTATGGATCATGTTCTCATGTGAACGGTTCAATAATATATGCTGTGCATTAGGCAATAATTTGTTATCACCCCTTTCAATAATAATATTTAAATGGTATTGGTTTCAATAATATCTGAGCAGGCTAGGCTTCTTCTTCTTTTGTCCCATGCATGTAGATAATGTCATTTTAGGTTAATCTAGCCAGTATTAAATAATGTTGCAAACTCCTTGACCGAGCAATTTTAAGGTTGCTAGTAAACTAATCTTTATTATAATAATAATATTCTACCACATTCACACAGCGCCATCTAGTCCCAAAGTAAGCAATTATATTTGCTTGTGTTATGGGTACTAAACAACTGATATACTACTTAAATACATTTTTTTTTTCGTAAATACATACATATTATAGATAAATTACACCCAGACACAGAACAAACAATCATGCTCATCACACAAAGATTTGTCCTGGGTGGGGATCGAACCCACGGCCTCCGGCTTAGCAGTCAGGGTCACTAACCACTAGATCAACAGGCCAGTCAAAAAAGTTATTATGAAGGAATAAGGTTCATAGATTTTATATTGTATTCATATGTGCATACATATTTATGAATCCTACACTGTTTAAGTAATATTTAACTGGTCTGTTGGCGTAGTGGTTAGTGATCCTGACTGCTAAGCCGGATCATGGGTTCGATTCCCATCCAGGAAAAATCTTTGTGTGTTGAGCACTATAATATGTATGTAATTAAAAAAAAGGTAATAAATAGTATAACAGTTGTTTAATAATACCCATAACACAAGCAAATACAAACTTTAAGAATAATAATAATTGAACTATTAAATTACCAAATAAAACATTGGAAAAGCAGGACGTTATTTCCATAGTACTTAAAATAACTTTAAGCATTAGGTACGGATATTTACTAGATAATACACTTTTATGTACTTACTTAATTCTAAAAAGTGTCTTAAACAATTTTTAGAATTACATGAAACAAACAAAAATATAACTCCGATTAAATTTTAATAATAAAATGGAAAATTGCGAAATATAACATTAAAATGCGACGTTGTCACTTCTAAGTATAAACGCCCATAAAGTTCATATAATAATGTGCCTTTATACATCTATATATTATTATACTTCTTACTGAAGAAAAGCAGTCATATATTATTGAATCTAAAACTTGACCACAATTTAATGATGCTTAAAACTGTCACAATATTATGAACATTATTAACGTTCATATATTTTTGAAGCCTGGAAGTACCAACATATTAATGAACTCGACTGTACCTATTCTACCGTTGCACATAATTTGATTAATGGAACTTTTTGACCTTTTTGTATTTTAATCTGTGTAAGTTTAATTCTTATACTTATAATTAAGAATATTTTCTGAATAAAGAAAATAGATAAATTCACTGAAAGATATGATTAGATCAGGTTACATTTTAGTGAATAAGTGGAAAGCTTTATGCACTTAATAAGTATCTTCGCATTTTATTATACCTCTCAGACCAACAAAAAAGGAAAACGCATCACGAACAATTGTGAAGTCAACTTGACCAAGACAGTACAAATAAACACACAACCTCACGCACACAACTACACTAGAACCATGACAATTTCTTTTAGTACGTCACGAGTCGTCGCCGCGTCTTAAACAAATATCTAAAATAAAAAAAAGTGATAATGCCTTCCTGTGTTGTAAAAGGTTGCAAAAACAACAGTAATATACAAAAGAAATCCCACAGAATCACATAACACTTGTAAGTACTTGAATTCACATCATTTCTTAATTAATGAAACTATAAATTTAAGGTTACTTAGGTTGGTTGGTACCAATACTGCCAACAAAACAAAAATAATAATGTGAGCATAGCTAGATAGATTTGATATTTCCCCATTTATTAAACCACAGATTATACACTGTCGATTAGTTTTCTTTTGTGAAATTTGTAATGACCTCACAAATTTAAAATAATAAAAAAAAAAATATTAAATAAATAATTAATTCATTTTAAGTTTACGAATTTTTTAGAATAATTTTTGAACGATTCAGTATACATAAATCGAAATAATTTAAATTAGTCTCTAGTATAATATTCATTGTGTAATATTAAGTCCAGTCCAGCAGTGGACTGCAGTAGGCTGAAATTTTTTTTGTTTTTTTTTTGTTTTTTAAAACAACGCCCGCACTAGGGAACAAGCCCTGTGTCGCGGGGAGCTTTACAAACATGAAACTAACGGACACAAAGTACACCCAGACTAGAAACAAATATCTATGAATCACACAAATATTTGTCTCGTGTGGGAATCGAACCCACGTCACCCAGCACGGCAATGTAGTGGCGAGGCGACCACCTTAACCACTGCGCTACGGTGACAGTCAAATGATGATGATGATGGAATATTAAGTAACTAACTAAGTAATATATAGTGTAATATTCATTGCAAATAAAACTATTTATACTTAAATATAAAAAATAATTTATTTTGACAACAATACTACCTACAGCGTTGTATCTACAAGGGTAAAAATAGGTAATTTTTTTTTTTCAAATTTAGTGATTTTATTTTATTTTACTAACATCCATCCATACATATTATAAAAGGCTTTGTCCTGCCTGACTGACTGACAGACAACGCACAGCCTAAACCGCTGGTCGTAGCGACTTGAAATTTGGAGGGTGTGTTTGTCTTAATGTCTAGAGGTGTACCTACTAAGAAAGGATTTTTTAAAATTCAACCCCTTCTATCAAAATAAAAAATACCCTCATCAATATTTTTGATAAGGGTGGCTTTTAGCGGAGTCTCTCACCTTGACTTCCCATGACAACATGATCTTTAAATTATATTTAAGCAGGTAAGTAAGAGAATTTTCTAATTGTTTGTTGATTTTTTTATTATTTTGCGATGTATGAAGTTTTTATACGCAATAGAAGTCATTCTAAAAAATTGAGATACAATACATACACAACAATATCTTACTCGTACAATATACATACTTATACCACACACATAATATGATTTCCCAAATTATAGGGAAAATGTTTAACAAGTGGCAACCTTGCCAACGAACACATAGACAAACAGGTGGCTTCATTGTGATGTTCGTACTTCGTGATGCTCCGTCTTTCCTTTTCTGTTGGTCAAAGATTATACCTATTCAATTCAATTCATTTATTTCATTATCTACTTAATACGATACACTCTTGATTCAACACCACTTGACGATGATGTCCATCTGAGATAAGATGCACTGAGTGTGCCGAATGCCGTACAGGACATGGACAAGGAGCGGTGCGGCACGGTGCCGCCGCTGTGCGTGGAGCGCGCGCTGTGCGTCCGCTCGCTGCTGCCGCTGGTCTCGGCGCGCGAGCGCCACCTCATCTACAAATGCTTCGGCTACAAGCGCGGCTGCGGACAAGAGGTAAACTACATAACAACGAGTTGTGTTCTCATCTCACTTTATTTAAGTTTTCCAACTGTCCCCAATCGCTAATGAAGTAATGAATTTATCAAACCATAAATATTGGCAATATGGTGGTTTGTTTACATTGCCCACAACGCAACCATTCACTGGGGAGAGGCTATTTCAAGTACATTTTTCTAACATGTATGTATGGTTGCAGGTGAACTACCGCGCGCTGTGCAACGCGCTGGACGTGCTGCACGCGACCGCCAGCGCGCAGCCCTGCTAGCTTGGACTCTATAGTGTCGATACTGCTGTAGTGAGTCTCTGTCTCCTCTTCTCTCGTCGTCTACATTATACCTGTTAAAAAACTTCAATCCGTGTTTTATTAGCATAATTAAGTTGGAGTGAATATGACACACTAATTGGGCAGTGGCTATGGTGCCTTTTGCGACGCGATCACAAGACGGTGACACGCGATGCAACGCGATGCAATTACAGCAAAAAGTCGATACCGATTGATGTGTATGTGATGTGAGCGAGACGCATTGCGGCGACTGCCAGCAGTTGGTTTGATATTTCCACGCGGCCATTTGACGGCGCGTTGTTGCCACGCGGAGAATCGCGCGCACGTTTCAGACGCAGCCTTCTAACCCTAACTTATCCATTTCGGATCCGCTCTAAAACTTGTTTGGTGACTACTCAATGATCTACTATTTTGGGTATGAATATTTTTCAAGATAGGTACAGGTTTACAATAATTTAATTAAATTTACATGACTAGGCTCGGCAAGTAGTTAAACGTTGTAGATTAAATTCAGTTATCTAGCCGTTTAATTGAATGGCAAATATTTCTCCGGCAATTAGTTGAACGCCGCCGTTTAGTAAAACGGCTAGGTAGGCAGTTAATTGAATGGCTGATTTAACCAGTACCTTATAATAATAATATGCGTTTAATTCTTTCACAAAGTACATACAATGGTGTGTTAATATAATGTAATTACAAGTATAAGTTAACACTTGTTAGAGTAGTTGAGAGCTGGAGTTTGTAGTAGGTACAGGGACCACAGGGTAGGTAGGCTGCGACACGTGCGTTTATGAAATTAAAAATGTATTTAGGTACCAACATAATAACTATGGCAAAGTAACATGTTGAAAAAATGGAGGAAATATTCCGGACGTCATCATCATTTAAAACAAACCGTAATCAATTGTAAAGTAGCTGCCGGTATCTTCAACCAAGTGAAAGATATTCCTTTTTCTCCCCCGTGTCCATGTTTCCTAAAAGTATTCATAAATATTTTTTTATCTGAATGCAGACTTTTTATACTATTAAATTTATTAATAATAAAGCATTTCGGACGTCTCAGTCGAGGCGCAAGTATGTTTCACTCGCAAATTTAAAAGTAGGTATAAGTAAATTTACTTATATTAAATGTAATAATCAAAAAAACACAACATGGATTTTATTGAACAATATCTTTTACTATATAATCACAACGTATTTCATTATTTTATATAAAAATATAATAAATATTTACAATTACATATCTAGAAAGAAACTAAAGTGGATAGATACAGGGGCTGTAGGTAATTATTTCAAGGAGAGGGCCGTAATTACAATATTGTATGTAATTATACTGTGATAATAATGATGTTATGAGTAAGACTTTATGACATATTTATACGATAAACAAACATTTACTTATACAAAACACAGATTTGAACATGAAAGTACCTAGTAGAGAGTAACACCAAGACGGCTAACATTAATTGTAGTTTATCCAAATTATAATTATGTAGGTACATAACTACTTAATTAATGTAATAATATTATTATTAGATTACATTATTGCATTGATATTGCGCCCAAATGTTTCCAAATTTTAGTTGTTTTTTGGCCTAAAGGTGCTATTGTGTTATTACTTTCTGACGATGTTGGTGACGGTAGATCAGAAGTTGTTGTTGGTATAGTGGACGGTAGATCAGAAGTAGTTATTGGTGTAGTCGACGGTAGATCAGAAGTAGTTATTGGTGTAGTCGACGGTAGATCAGAAGTAATTATTGGTGTAGTCGACGGTAGATCAGAAGTAGTTATTGGTGTAGTCGACGGTAGATCAGAAGTAATTATTGGTGTAGTAGACGGTAGATCAGAAGTAATTATTGGTGTAGTCGACGGTAGATCAGAAGTAGTTATTGGTGTAGTCGACGGTAGATCAATAGTAGTTGTTGGTGTTGTTGATGGTAGATAAGTTGTCGTTGGTATGTTTGACGGTTGATCAGTAATAGTTGTTGGTGTTGTTGACGGTACTTCGGTAGTAATTGTTGGTGTTGTTGATGTAGTCGTAGTTTTGCAACCGGCTTGACCCGGCCAGTCACAAACGTGTATGGTAGGGTTAAAGTGTAGGCCGGCAGGACACTCTCGGCACACAGGTGGTAAGTATGCCTGTACACAGTAGTAGAAGAGTTGGCAGTCATCTGGGTGCGGCACCAGACTGTCCTCAGAGTAGCCCTCACATGACAACAGCGACACAGAGTTCTGTGCGCAACGGTCCGATGTCAGCAACCTGCTCAAAAGATAATTTATTTCTATAGATGACTAGACAAGTGGAAATCGAATAAAGTATGAAAACATTTGAAAAGTTTTAGGTACTTTTCTACTGTACTACTGTAGTCAAAATCAGGGTTAGGGTGTCGCAAAAAGGGTCCCGACACTTAGAAAAATATCGTCGCTTTTTATATGGAGTTGAAACTTAGAATAATTTTGATCGAATTTGTATTGATCGTTATTTTTCCGTTTCGGAGATATGAGGAAATTACTTTTTAGTTCATCCCGACTTGGATAGGTTAGGTCAGAAGGCTAAAGCGGGAGCTTCGCTTCGCTCCGCCTTTGCCTTCGTGGTTATTTTTTTTTAAACCACCCAGAAGTAGTCCAGACCATGCGTAATACAATTTTTTTCTCATTTACTCATTAAATTGGGAATCATTTTTTCCTAAACAGTTCCATACCATGTTTGTCACGAATTTTTGACAATTTGCGAAAACTTGTTATCAGAAATCTGCGGCACTCTAAATATTTCTTTTATTGCGCGTGGTTCGCCTGCTTCGGCCGGCTGTGTAGCCCGCTGGCATTCGCTTGCGCTGTATTCCATTCTTTCCTTCTTCCATCGTATAATTTTTTTGTGTTATGTACGAGCTAGGAACCATAAGTGCCAATAAACCCAACGATACATGAATATAATACATGATCATCAAGGAGTCTTGTTATCTTGTTCTATAGAACAATTTGAGAAAAATAGATACCTACTAAAATTTAAATGTTCTATGGAACAATTGACTGCTTTTTCTTTTTTGTCCTGGAGACGTCCAGTGCTATAGAACAAATGGGAACTACTTACCCTATGAAATTACTATGTAGGTACCTAACAGCTACAGAGCTAACTCCCCGAACCTAGGTCAGGTCTGGTGTTACCTACATTTATGTATTCCGTTCGTTCTGCATTTCCTGAATATACAGCCGGGTTCAAGTGCAATATATTTGTGAGGAAACCATTGAAATTAACGTTTTGAAAAACGCTGGTACCTACGTATCATCATCATTTCAATCCATAAAACTTCCACTCCTTTGCACGGGTCTCCTCCAAAGAATGTGGAGGGAATTTGGCCTACTATACCACGGTGGATGGCCAGATGGTTTGGTATAGGGTTTATTTCGAATTTTGCTTTTACAGCAAAGCTGTTGTCTGCTTAAGGTTACTCCCTTAGTCGAATTGTATGACACCCACGGGTTGAGATGGGGTAGTGACATTATGTAGGTATTCCATTAGGAATACCTACATAATGTCACTACTCTCTGTGTAGTGATGGACATACGCATTACCGTATGTCCATCACTACACAGACAGACGGCTATTTGGCTAGTATGTATGAGGTATGCCAATACAAGGAACTCAAGGAAGCATGTTGTAGCTGTAGTATTTTTATTTTCATTTCATTTTGTTAAACATGCGCCCTGATGAAAGACTCACGGGTAGGTACTGGTTGGGACACAATGTGTGCCTTACATTAGCTTCTTGGACGCACTTCACATTACCAAACGGACGTTTTAACTTACATAGGAGTGAGTTTAAGGGCTTGTATGTATGCGCACATGAGGACGAAGCAAAGCACTAACTCGCGACACATCGCCATGATACAGGCTACAGCGAGACGATGATGGTGGCGGCGACACTGACTGGTGCCTGAAGTGTCACATAATAATATTTACCTATGCTCAAGTATTCCTTAGTCACACACTCGACTGATAAACACTAAAGCGCAGAATAGACGACTCGGAAGAGGCGTCGCCGCAGCGGCGGCGCGGCGCGCGCCGTTCATTTTCACTTCGCAGTGAATTCTATACGGTACAGTGGCAAAAAGAGCACGCCGCGAGTGCCCGTCGTGGCATGACCGTGCCTGACTTTCGTATATACTACCGACACAGAATTGAGTGCGCGGCGTCGACGTCGTTTGCGCAGCCCCTTACTTACCTACACACTTACCTAAGTTTACTACGTAGCTTCTGTAGGTAGGTTGTACCTTACCACCTATTAACGCGTAAAAAGTAGATGTTACATTTTCAAAAAAAATCCTTCACTTTAATGTTACATAGCCACAAAATACTATTATTTTATTATTGTTTATCAGTTACTACTACTAATCATGGTTAATTTTGTCAAAACATGCTACTAAGGTCGGTATTTTTTTCAAAAATAACATTATACCTACTCCCAAGATCCATACTATTTAGTAATCTGTGCCTGTGCCAGATCTTAGAAAATTGTGAACAGTTAGGTACATTAAAAGCGTGATCTAACTTGGCCGGCTTGAACGTAACTTTCGCGCATATTCTGTGTTAAAAGTAATTGTGAGAAGCAGTCATAGGGAAACAGACTATTTAAGAATTTAGGAACCGGCGATTTTGAAATGTCGGTTTATTAAAACTAGTCATTTTGGGAAGTCGTCATTGTGAGCCGAAAGGGTCTAATAAAGTCCCCGCTATTGTCATCATTGAGCTACGCACTTGTTTACTGCGCAGCCACTTGCGCGATGTTCAGCAGGCCTCCGTCACTCGCTCAAGGTCACGCGCTATGTGCCTACCGCTATGTAGCTCGTAACCGAGCCAATCGCCAGGTGGCTTGCCGCACACGACACTGAAAGCGCGCACAGCACGTTTCCCGCTCAAAACGCATACGATACCTAACGAATGTACCTACCTATATATACATACGTACCTACCAATAGCTACAAAAAGGTTAGTTGGTCGTAGCTACAAAACTAATACATATTTGTTGTCTTTAACGTAAAAATTTAATGGTAGGTAGGTATTTCTACTATTTGAGTTACATTCTTCCATTATGACATTAGTTGGGTATTTTGTTTTGATAAAACAATTTAGAATAGTTAAACTATTAAGCATAAGTAGTAGCACGGAAAGTTCACTCACCTTTGCATTATGATGAAGGACGAAAACAACAAAATACTGCTTTTATACCTACTACTATAACTGCTGGCGACTTGATCCTAAGCGGGCCGCGACCCGGGCGGCGCGTTGTGACATGACGTCACAAGCGATCACGTGACTATTAGCGGGACTCGATATTTTTCGAAACTTTGAGTGCCTATAAAATCAAAACTACTAGGTTTTTTTGACTACAATAAAAACTAGTGTATTAATTGTATACATACAAGCTTTACTGAGACAACATTTCAAGCGATTTGGTATACCTAGTAACATTCTTTATTACATAAATATGACTTACCGATGGCAAGTTATTTTGTGTCCATTTTCGATTATAACACCTATCCGGCTATTGCATCCTATAACGGCACAAACTATATGATCATTTTTATTGTAGCACAAACAGCAACAATAATTACCACTAAACTCACTTTTTATATACTTTTTTCTCAAATAACACTTCGAGTGACTTCGAGCACATAGCCCACCGGCTGGTGGGCAAACAAGCTGGCTGGTGGCGCGGCCTTTCAAGTCGGTAAATAATCCTAATGCTATCTCATTTTGTTCAATAGTGATAAAGCGTTAGTAAGAGCAGTATTGCCTATACGTCTCCAGCTCTCACTTACTGCTCACTACTTACTTACTCCTTATACCTCCTTGACTGATACTGTATGTGGTGACTAGTGGTGAGTAGTATATCCTTTTTTGTTGGTCTGAGGTAGGCACTTACTGAAATGATTGCGTGCCTAGTGACTGATTATAATACAACTTGGATGACTGACAAAATCATATGGTAGAAAACCTACATTATTACAACATATGGTAGAGAAGTAGGTTAACTAAGGCCGATCGGCGAGTATTAACTCGCCGATCGGCCTTAGTTATCCTACTTCTCTATTAAATTTATACTTTGGTAGTAGGTAGTTCGTAGTTAGTATTTTTTTAATTTTTTTCTTGTAATACCTACAGTTACCCCAGTCGTGGGACATTAATGGGTCGCTGATGAAATGAAATGAAATACCTACTACCTTAGATAGCTTACCTGTATATTTTTGAATAGGTACCAAACTTTAGTTCCTTAAAGAAAGAAACTTTCTAAAGTGTTTAATGTAGCTACTTAGCCTACTCCAGAGTTAGGTAAAATGTATTCGAATGACGAGTATGTAATTTTGCTTAACCTCAATGATCGTAACGAATATCTTAGTAGGTAGGTACCACAATTCTACGAGCGCCTCGATACAGATAGGTATTATTATGTTTTCATGACTACTCGTTCTACCGATGCGGACGAAGGCGGAATTAGTGGTGTAGTGTACCTATTGTATTTTTGGTACCTACCTACATTATTACAACAGTTAATAATAGATCGGTATATTCTGCCGTATCAATTGTGTGTGTAAAATTTTCATAATAAGTACCTAACTATCTACTTTAACTATTTACAACCTTAAGTATAATTAATTATGTAAGTAAATAATTAAAAATTACTTACCTAAGTACTTAAAAATAATACTTACTAGGGTCTTTACAAATATTCTTTTAAAATTAGAGATTTATAGTTATAAATTGTTATTAAAAATTAAATTACCTGTCAAGATAGATTACTATCATCATCATCATCATTATCAGCCCAACGATGTCCAGTGCTGGACATAAATATGCCTGTAACGAACGCTATGGCTTGAATGGCTCCTTAGTGATGTTGTGGGATGTGGCAATAAAAGTTGATGGACTACATGTTTAATACGGTACCTACATGCGTTACTGAAAAAGCATTTTGTCAAAATTCTTTAAATATATATAATAAAAAAAATAATTAAAATAACGAATCAAATCATGAATTATTTATTTATAAGCCATTTATTCACGATTAAGTCATTCGTGAGTGAATTATTCTCTAATAATTACACTGCGAATAACGAGTTATTCAAATAATTATCTACTTACCTACTACGTATATAAAAAAAATTCAAACAACAAATATACCTACCTACTGACAACGGCTCATCAAACTATGTAGTTGCCTATACATTTTTGGTACAAAATCACTAATTCATTATATTCACACAAGACCAATGTGCCGTTATCCGTACCTACTATTATTAAAAATAAAAGAATACACATTTTATTTCATGTCCCTATTACAAAATATTTTCCGACATAACAATTCTGTACGCATCTGTATTAATTAAATTGCATTACAACACCGTCAAGTGAGGAAGGATAGCTTGAAGTATCGTGCGGCCGCTTTTTAATGTTCATTCGAATTGAGTCGGTTAATTTACAAAAAAGATTTTGAATGGATTTTTATCATTATCATCTAAATTAACGCGTGTACATAGCTTATTTTTTGCATACGCATTCTTATAATAGACCACTAATTATTGTTGAAGCATGTAATAAGCCAGCTCACAGAAAAATACTGTTTCCGGACTCGAAATATTTTATTTCAAGATAACCTCAAAAAAATGCAATAAAATGTTAAAAACTCGCTAATGATAAGCAGTAGGCCGGCGAAACTTTACAGGATCGTGTGCATATATAACAGGTACCAGACAGCACTAACGCGAAGTCCGTGGTCTTCATAGAGATGTTTTCGTGTTTCTAGGATAAAGTGTAATAACTCCTGAACCATACTAGTCAGGTTAGTAAACATTTGCGCACAAATAAGCACTAATGTACTGTATCCGCATAAAAAAGTAATCATGTCTGTGCGGCCAACCGTTTCCGATATATAGCGATCGCCAAAACGTTCGCCCAGCAGAAAATGAAATATCTCTGAAATCTTAAGGCGCACTAATTTGGCTTTCACCGCACATTTATATTGGAATAATAAGCTACCTTTCTGCATATTTCATTTCCAGCTAGATGCATCAATTAAAAAAAATTCTGCTGGGCGAACGTTCGTGCAGCAGAATCAATTTTTCTTAAATAACTCTGAAGCCGTTGCACGCACGAATTGCAAAATTTCATGCACATTTACAGAGATAAGGCACTATTTATCTGTGGCATTCAATTCTTGAAAGGAGAGTACTTTTTGCTGGACGAACGCACACTATTTACTCACACCTGTTGGGTTGAGCCAGTTTCCTGCACGTTGACGTCAAAGTTACGACACAGTCATTTTGACTTTTAGTAATTTTTCAACCTTTGGGCGCATAACGTTCAAAGCGCAAAATGGTAAGCACTGGTAAAATGGTAAAAGAGCAAAATGTTAAAGGAGCAAAATGGTAAAAGCGCACAAAGTTAAAAGAGCAAAATGGTAAAAGCGCAGAATGGTAAAAAAATCAGTTATATCGCTTATTAGCTGCTATGATGATAAATAACTTAATTTTGGTGAATTGTGACTCCCTAATAGAAACAATATAAATAAATCAATTTGATTTTATTTTTATTTAATTACTTTCAGTAATAGTACGTTTTTTGATTCTGATAATTATTATGTATACGTTACGTAGTAGTAGATGATGTCATTATGAATATTGTTTCTATTAGGGAGTCACAATTCACGAAAATTAAGTTATTTATCATCATAGCAGCTAATAAGCGATGCAACTGATTTTTTTACCATTCTGCGCTTTTACCATTTTGCTCTTTTAACTTTGTGCGCTTTTACCATTTTGCTCCTTTAACATTTTGCTCTTTTACCATTTTACCAGAGCTTACCATTTTGCGCTTTGAACGTTATGCGCCCAAACGATTTTTCAATAACCCATGGATATAAACTTTTGAAACTTTATGGCTGTTCTAAGAGTCAAGCACGAACGAATTAGTCCATTGAAATGTTACACGAGCTATGCATTTGTTAGAGGACGCAATTATATTTTTGGGACATGTGTTGGGGGTCAATAGAAGCTTAACCTCAAGTTTGTGAGGTCGCCACCCTTGTCCCCCAGCCGCCATCTTGGAAAAAGGGGTGAAATCACTTTTTTTTTAATTTGTAGTCATCATTTGTAGCAAATTGTTTTGCCTACAAATATGTTTATATAATTTTTTATTCGGCGCACACATACACAGCAGATTGGGAACTAATTACTTATTCTACTCATATCACCCTAGGGGCTACTTTCCAGCTGGGGTAACGTACACAATAAACCCCCGTACTGTAACTGAAGGGGGCAGATGAAACTAATTAAATGCCATTGACCACCGGGTAAACGCCACCGTAGAGTTAGTGCCAATCACCACCCCGGGGGCAAGCCTAAAGGGGGCCAATGGGAATAAAGGTAACTTTTAACAGGGAGTATGCTCTGCGGCAGCAGAGCCACATTCAACATAAATTATTCCTCTATTCCGCATGCGTACAGTTATATACAAAATGCATGTACACTATTATTGTACAGTCAGCGTCAAAATAGTGACACTAAAGGTATTCAAATTTATAGATGCAACCAAAAAGTCAATAATATCGGTACAAGCAGTTTCCATATTGTTGTCAACAATTTACGCGCTCATTAGTCGAGACGAGACGCTCAAAATGTCACATAGATAGGTTCAATCAAACCGCCATAAATATGGTTAGTCATACCGCCAATGGTATCCAAGCATCCAAGTGTTCAATAATGTGGATCACATTAGAAACTTGCACCGAACTTTGCTTGTACCGATATTATTGACTTTTTGGTTGCGTCTATAAATTTGAATACCTTGAGTGTCACTAACTTTTGACGCTGACTGTACGTACGACGAACATTGTTTCTTTGTTTTTTACGCCCGCACTAGGGAACAAGCCCTGTGTCGCGGGGAGCTTTACAAACATGAAACTAACGGACACAAAGTACAGACTAGAAACAAATATCTATGAATCACACAAATATTTGTCTCGTGTGGGAATCGAACCCACGTCACCCAACACGGCGATGTAGTGGCGAGGCGACCTCTTTAACCACTGCGAACTTTCGAAATAAACTTGAACCGCTATTTATGGAAGGTGGCTCTGCTGGAAAGTATCACACAATTTTCTGTGTTACCTATCAAAAGCCCCGATGGTGGCAAAGCCAGTGTCTCAGCAGCCACACCTGAACATTCTGCAACTTGGACCTTCTGCACACCTAAGGGAGGGGGTGGGGGGATGTAATTGTATTTCTAAATAGGTACACACCTACCTAAATAAATGTCGACTTTTTTTCCATACGTTGCATTGTTTTACAGTTTTGCATTGTTAAACAGATTTTGAAAAAATAGCTTTGAAATAAGCTTGAAAATAGGTTTAGATTATGGCGTTTATACATACCTTGTAGGAACCTGCAACCTTTTGCCAAGTACCATTACTGTAATCTTAAAAATAAATGAATTATGGCTTAATTTACCATGACTGGACTACTGTTTAATACTATGCTAAAACATTGAGAACTTAGAAGTGGTCAGAACTGATGTCTGTATGACTTGACTACGTTACGTTATCATGTCATCAGTCATAACGCATAGGTAGCTAAATTGCATTATAGCTACATAGTTGAATACTAGCAATTATGAAATACATAGTGCACATGGTCTCATTTACATAATATATGGATCTCATTTAGTCCAGTCAACCTGAGGGACACAAAATGTCTCATGGTAATAATCAAAACTTACATACCTACCTATTTTATAGCGGATGGCGATGACTCGTTCAGTGACATAAACACAGACAAAAAGTCAATATTTTATTTACACATTTGTTTTATTAGACATACACTTGTATATCTCCAGTTTGTTCATGACCGATTACTTAGTCTAAAAATTTGATTTCATCCCTAATCAATGGAAGAAACATCTAATTTGTATAAAATACATGATTCTGATTGCTCAATCCTTTACCAAATTAAAGTACAAAACTACATATTCTGCGATGAGATCCAGATCAACTGACAGAGTGACATAGAGATGAGGGCTAAAACGTCCACACGACACACGCACTGCGCGTACGCGTACAAACTCGCGTACGCGCTCTCATACACACAGACAAACAATTACGTCACACATCATATGACGGCTCGCCGGCGTACAGGGACATGTTACAAATTTATAAGCTCTGTAATTATAATTAACTATTACTTCTACATTTCAGTACGTAAGGTAATTTCCAAGACAAATGTCAATCATATCTAATCAATCTGCAATAATACTCAGTGAATCTATAATCCATTCTATATTATATTAAATTTACGCTAGAGCCGAATGAGGCGGCTTTATCGCAACTGACAGTATTTTACCCTTAAAAAATCTTCTTAAAATGTTATCAATTACTTCCTTAAATTAATTATGTGGAATGAAATGACGTGCCCCCTGCGCGGCGAGGCGAGAGGCGCGGGGGACACTCATGACCGGTGACTTAACCTGAGAACAATAAAACAAAAACAGCTGTCACTAAAACTACGCAAAATACACCTATTGTTATATCGTTTCACCGGATAATATTATGTAAAGTTCTCGATGTGACATCATCAATATTTAAAAAATGCAACGTTAATAGCGATGGAGTGGAATGTAATATGCTAAGACGCTCACCTCACTATTGGACTGAGATGACTATGGGCAGGTACTCGCGTGTCTAGTAGGGCTGGTGCCTCTGGTTGGCGCGGCCGCCGCCGCCGCCGCCTCCGCGCTGCTTGCCCCCCTGGTACCCGGCTGTAACGTCACGCACTTGTAACGCGCTGCTCTATGCCCTCTCATTACGTGTCAGTGCTCATATTAACAATTCACGCTTTTATTCATGCAATGAATGCACCGATACAACAGTGCTTTAACTGGATGATAAAATGTTGAGTTAACTCGTCTAATTCTAAGTATCGCGCCTGATCGGACCCGAATAGAAACGTCATCGTCGGTCGAATCAGACGCGATGTGTGACTAATGATAATAAAGGCAAAATCAAATGTACTCAATACACACAAAAGCTCGCGTCGATGCACGACTCGTGAGGCGCTTCGGTCGCACGGCACCTACACGGGTCTATCATTAGTAGGAGTTACATAAAATAAGATAGCGGTCGAACCGTTTCGTAGCCAATCGACAGTCGACCAAACGTGTATGTTACTACTGAAGGAGACAAAGAATTTTGATAACGAATCAAGGAAGTAATTTTGTTCTCGTGATTCGGGCCGCCAAAAGAGATTCGTTCTAAGCACCGAAAGCGAGATGAAGTGTCATGCGACCCGCTAGCGCGCGGTGGCACCTACTCTACAAGACACTAGACAGACAAGGCAGTGCAGTACCTTTGCCGCGGGGGGTCGCGCGCGCGCCGTACCCGCCCTCGTACCCTCCGTACCCGCCGTAGTCTGCCCAACACAAAACATACTGTAGTGAGTGCGGCCGGCGAGCTGCAATCTAGCGTGGGGACCGTACTCGTACTTGCCGGGCACCTGGCGCGCGTCTGAGGCGAGGACTTAGGCTGCCTTAGTCCAGGCAAATCAGTCACATTCGACACATTAATTAGTGACAGGTTGAAAGCACAATTCAGCATTACAGATAATATTGTATTATACTGAGTGCCCACCGGTCTGGCTGATGTTGGCATGAGTTCTGATTGCTTCTAATGATATTGCATTCCTTTCATCCGTCGCATGGAAACGCGGGAAACCTACTGTCAAAAAATTCTCCTTTTCGTGTAATTGGCATTCTGATATTTTCAATAGCAATAGGAATGTAAATTGAAAAAAACAGAAGACTAACATTGTGTCAGTATTTGTATTAAATATGTAATATAAATGATAACTTTCTTATATTGCAGGACTCCATCAGACAGTCATGATAGGAAATTGAAATCACTATTGCTATATTTTGTTTGTTTTCAGGATATAATGTCATGTTCTAATTTTTCTGAACTGTTTCAAGTATTTTCATAATGTTGCAATGATATCTTAGCACATATAGCATTAAATTCCACTATAAAGTGGCAACGAAAATTAATGCATGCTATTAGTAAGATAATATATCATGAAGCGTCTGGTGAGTCAGATAGGGCAGGGAGTGGACTAGGGTGACATATGGAAACACATTGAGAATTTTTGTAACAGTGCTTTATTCAAAAGCTTCATCATATCTTTATCACTTTCACAATGTCTCTCCATATTTACCCCATTTCCCAAATGTAGCATGTGGCGAGAGCGTCGTTAGGTAAAAATATTACCAAAAAAAAGAATTAATATTAAAACTCGAGCAACATGGCTACATATGTCAAAAGTGGTATTACAAACGAACGCTTATAAACATAAGGCAGGTAACATACATATGTACAGAATATAGTTATACCCGTTGAAACAATGATAAAGAGCGATAGCCGAATGGGCAACTGCACTACCAGCTAGGCACGAGCGCGGGCGCTCGTGAAAAAAAACAAAATAATGCAACTAAATATGATTTAGCAAAGTTATATGAGATGATTAATCCTAGGTTCTCAAATTTAGACAGAGCTGCGATTATATTCAGATTATACACTGTCGCCTCGACAACATTCACTACACATTATCTCGATAGAACATTAAATATATAGAAAAATAAATATTTTCCTACACACTAAATTAAATACCTAAGCTTCGCGTGATGTCGATCTCCTCGTAAAATAAACGTTCACTATAATGTAAATAGGCATATCTCGAGGACGGAGTCGCGCCTCGCTCGCGTCGCTAACCTAGCGCCCGCCTTACTCTACTACGTTTTACATTATATCCTAGGATCAGGTAACATCAGTCGAGGTAATGTGTCGGTGAGCGGGCTAGCGGGGGCTCGCTACTATACTAGTACTGCTTGCCGCGTTTACCGTAATTGGGGTATCCGGAGTAATCGTAACCGCCGTAGCCCCCGTAGCCGTCGTATCCGTAGCCGCCGTAGCCGTAACCATCGTAGCCACCGCCATAGCCGCCCTGGCCGTAGCCATAGCCGCCATAGCCACCGTTGCCCCATGCGCCCTGTCCGCCGTAACCGCCGCGACCTCGGCCGCCGCGCAATCCACGACCTCCGCGGCCCCCGCGACCTCCCATGCCGCCGGGCCCGTCGGGCTTCGGCGTCGCGCGCTTCACGTCCACCTGCGGAACACACCTCCCTGATTAATAACAAGTCAACTGTTCACACTGCTGTGGTAATATTGCTGTCATCAGATTTGTGGGTAAAGTTATCTTCAAAAATTTTCAGAAGCAGAACTGTATGTAATCATCATGTAGATGAATCTATTCCATATGGAAGTTTTTGTCATAAAACATACCTCCTTGCCAGAGATGGTCTGCTTAGGAGTCTTGAGCAACTCGTTGACCACTTGCTCTGATTCAAATGTGATGAAGCAGAATCCCTTCCTCTGGTTCTTTGTCTTGTCGAAGGGCATCTCCACTTCTATAATCTGTAAGAAATGCAGTATGTAAGTTACTACAATTTTAATAGCTGAATTTTACTACTTCATTGGTGAATTTAATGTTATCAGTGGCCCGGGTTCTTCTTCAGAGAAGTCGAGAAGAAATTATCTCACCAATACCGGATTTGTCATCACAAGCAAATAATAAAAAAAAAATATAGATATTTATAATGTTTATACTTACAGTACCAAAGTTGCTGAAGAAATTCTTGATTTCATCATCTGATATTTCACTGCTGAGGCCACCAACAAAGATTTTGCCGTGTCTTGCTTTGGCCTTTTTGGGGTCAACTTTTTTGTTGTTGATAGTATGTTCCCCAGCAGCCATCACTTTGTCTATGGAATCTGGTGCCTTGAATACAATGAAGGCAAACCCTCGTGATCTGCCAGTGTTAGGATCAGTCTTAACATTGATACTCTCAATTTCACCATAAGCACTGAAGTGGTCACGTAATTCCTCTGAAAATTAGAAAAGGAAAATTATGAATGTAAAAACTGTGCTTCTTTTATTATTTGCATTTTATGAATTAACATCAGGAGTGTGGGTTAGATTGTCTTCAATAATACTTCAGAAGCAGAACTGTAAAAGGTCATCATGTCAAACAAGTAGTTTGATCTCTTTTAAAAATTGAAAATTAACACCTAAATTATTGTATGGCTGTAAAACTCATCAATAAGTATCTTTGATATAGCAGTTTATGAATCAGCTACATGATCCAGTCAAATATTATAATGTTTCTATTGTCTTTTGAGATAGACAAATAAATAATGTAATGGTCTATCTAGTAATTTATAACATCAGAAACTTACTGTCTGTGGTTTCCCAGCTCAAGCCTCCAACAAAGAGTTTTCTGTGAACATTATGATGTGTGAGATTAAGACATGAAGAAATGGATTATGAAGACTTGTGTCTCGATTTAGAAACTGACTTAAAAATTACAATTTATGAATTAACACTATGCAGTACTTGTTTACAGTACTTTACAGCTACTATATTTTTTTTTTTTTTCAAAACAAACTCCAAGCACTGCAGCAAATCAAATAGGCAACCTGTAAGTTATAAAAGGTAAAGTCTGGAAATTTACATTATAAATCAGGACAACGAAACAAGGATGTTACAGTGATATCGCAAGATTTGAAATTGGCAAATATGAACGAGGCCCAAAATTAAGTGGCCCATACAATCTAGTCAGTTTGGTCATAGTTTTACTTTAGTGTGAGCCCAGCGGATATATACCATGACGTCCTCCGGAGACAGCTGCGGCGGCGGCGCAGGCTCACACCTGCAGAGAGACACAGCGTTAGTAGCGCCAAACTGACCGCTGCCCCGCCCGCCGACGCCGCCGGGAGGGCGTAGACCCCTCACCGACGAGCGACGCGTTACCGATTTAAAATCTTGCAACTACCTACGTACGTTTTACCGCTAGCTTAAGAACTGCGGACGGCCGCTCTCGACACGTAACACACGAACCACAAGTAAGCTAATAAAAACGACATGAAAAATCGATATCTTAACCGAGCCGGTGCCGGGTGCAAAAGAGACGCGCAAATAAGACGCCATTTTACTTCATGCGGCTCGGAGATAATCTAAATTTATTAAAATAAAGCTGGAAATGTTCTGAAATAAAAACTATGACTTCTGGGTCTGAACTTAATTCGTAGAGATCGCGCTGCAAAGGTGAAAAATTACAATTTTGAAAAGATCTTAACGATTAAAATAGATTTAAGCGGTATTGTTATAGGTAATGGCAGACGCGCCGCCATTATAGCGGGTCGTAATAAAAACTGCAAATATTACACATTTCGAAATGTATGGTACTTATACAAATAAATAACACGATACTATTCAATTTGTGCTTGTAAATAACATAGTACAGTAACATGAGTTAATGAAATCCAACTTTACCTGTCATCATCACGTCCCGGGGCCTCAGCACTGTTATTTTCTTGCTGTGAGTCTCCACCACCATTCTCTGCATTTCCATTTAGTTGATTTTCAGTAACATCTTGTGCAAAGTTATCGTTATTGGCCATGACTTATGTTTAGGCTAAAATTATTAATAATAAACTTAAACCTAAGGTCCACGCGACCTTTAACACCGAATGCCAAATGCAGAAGAAAGAAAGGAAATGCGTGATGAGTCGGCGCGAAATCACTCGTTATGTTGGTAACATTTACAGAGACGCGGTTTTTTTTGCAAACAAACCATCCCTACCATTCTCATAAGCCAATCAGAAACGTGTAGTGGATAGAGGTCAATGGCGTTCATCCCGTTGGTGACAAGGATGGCATAAGAAATTGAACGTGAAGGAAAAGGATAAAGTATTTAACAATTCATGAATCAATAACTTTGTGCCAACATAAGAACGTAAAATTTACCGCGTAATTTTGGTATAATGATACAAGTGGATAAAATCACAGGCTAAAATAAACTAAAAATATTTTGAGGGTTGTTTACCGGTTTTCCTTTATAATTAAATAATTAGAAACTTATAATTTTAATTTTCTAGTTCACATAAATTTTGAAAGTGACGAAAATAAACATTATTATTTCAACATTTTCCCCTTCCATTGCCTGACCTAGGAATCTTGAAAACAAGATTGACTATCTACATAGATTGACTATTATTAATTGTGCACAGCCATTACTACACATTTTAGCTTTTAGTCAGTTAGTTGTATAGGTTGATATTAAAAAAATATAAGTCCGTAGATAAATAAAATAATATATTTCATATTTCATTTTAAGTAAATAAAGTCTTCTGCTGGACATAGCCCAAAGTCCCATCACGCGCCTTTTCACTCGATCCTCCGCGGTCCGCCTCCGCCACAGAGGACATTATGCGATACTGAAAACCTTTGCCATAGGCTGAAATCGCTGAAATGATGATGGTGATGAAACGTTTTTGTATGATTTGACTGTTCTGACGTAACGCGACCGAAGAGAAGCGGTGGATCTTCCGTCAAGGTATTAAAGGAGCCTTAAAGCAATCTATCGGACGTGTCTATCAGCCGCAGCTGAAGGAAGGAATCTAGATAGTACAAACACACTAAACTGTACATACTATCAATCGTAAGTTGCTGACGCTACCTTTGGGACGTCTATTGGGACGTCCGACAGAGATTTGGCTATTCGTCAGAATCATCATCATCATCATCAACCCATTAATGTCCCACTGCTGGGCTCTGCCCCCTGATTCTGAGCTGTCGGAAAATTTTCGACCCGAAATGTCAGTGTAATTAAAGAACAAACAACAAAAAATGTACGATCCGGGAGCAATCCGGCGAGTCAGAATCAGGGGGCTGGTCTCTTCTTCTCTATCAAGAAAGCTGGCTCACCGCCATTAAATAAAAACGTAAGCTACATACAACATGCGTTCTAGCAACGAACACATCTCCGCCACTAAATAAAAACGTACAGAAGACAAGCTACATATATCTCGCGAACCTGGTTTACTACTGAGTCCATATTTTGTAATAAGGGGGTGATTGTTATCTAACGTTGGATGATGTTAAGTTCTAGATAGGTACCTACTGTTACTTACAACCCTCCTAATTCTGAGCCGTCAGATTGCTCCCGCATCGTAAATTGGTGGAAAATAGAACGTATAGAAAATAAAAAACTGCCCCCTGATTCTGAGCTGTCGGAAAATTTTCAGTTCGAAATGTCAGTGTAATTAAAGTTAAAAAACATAATGTTAAAGAAATAAATGGTTGTAGGAAAAAATCCTAAATTAATCAGTTTTTAATTTTTTATACGGTAGACTATTTTCTAACATTAAATAACTTAAGCCGTAAAAATACGTCATAGTTAGATTCGTAAAAGTTTACGATCCGGGAGCAACCCGACGAGTCAGAATCAGGTGGCAGATAAGTACTATGCGATTAGAATAAGTATGGGATTGCACGTGGTAGTATTTGCCGCTAACTTCAGTCGAATGTGCACATTTTTGTACAGCTAGCAGAAACAAAATAGGCAAAAAAATTATAACTTGTAAATTAATTAATTTATGTTCTATTCTATTCTATTTTAATTATGTACATTTTCCTTGCACGTTTGACGTATTAGGAAGAATTAGGTTGAAAGAATTAGAACCTGACTAGATTTGCATTATATTTGCCTATTTGTTATAAAATTGAAGTTTGTTTTTTGTTTGGTTGAATGCTAGGATCTCAGGAACTAGGTACTGGTTCAATTTTAAAAATTATTTTAGTGTTATAGGCTATATAATATCATGCTACGGCCAATAATATATTCAATACTCACACATAATTTATTTCAATACTATTAATAAAAACATGTATTACCATTAGCCAATTACCTACTATGTTCGTGTAAAATGAGTTTAGTGAACTATGTACCTAAATGTTCTTTCAGATAATAAAGATCTTACAACCGAAAAAGTATGTATGTACCTAATTGTAATGTGTTTCGTTTTTTTCCTTTTTTCTTTGTACACCCTACTTGTAAGGTATGAAGTTGTCTTCAAATGGAAAACAAAATGGCGTCTTGATTTGACAGGCCCATACTTATTCTAATCGCATAGTACAGTTATTAGAAAATATAATGTCGATTTCTATGATACAAATATACCTAAAGCTTCTTTCAAATTTCGATTCGCTCGCGCCGATTGCGTCAGCTAACTTGTATGGACGTGTTCACATTGGCGCGAATAGTCGTACGCGCTGCAGCGAATTATACGCGGGATAGTGGCTGATTTTTCGAAATGCCTTTGAACCTTGAATTATTTTTACAAAAATCAAAAGACCAGCCACGAAGACTTTAAAAATAATAGGAAAATATAAACCAAATATTGGTGTTACTGGATGGGAAAAAAAGTTGCACCGAGACACACTGTGCCTTGTTGGGATAAGTAAACATTTTAAATTCCTATCGAGTCACACAATTTTTTTATTATATTATTGTTATAGTAGTGATTTTTTTTTATATAAAAAATAATGTCGGGGGTAGCAACACTCTATACGAGAGTTGCTACCCCCGACATTTTTTAAAATAAACTACTGTCTGAGATGTCGGGTCATTCCATCAGGTTGGCTGGTTACCTATCCAGTGAGAACAAACAGCGCAAATGAATAGTTTTATTTTAACCAATAGTTGCTTTTCCTAACATCATGAAATTCTTCTTCAACTTATGCTAATAACAACAAAACCTCAGCTTCGATATCAATAGACATGTTTTCCTATAGAGAAAACAAAAATAATGAGGCGCGGGATCCGCCTCAGTTTGGAAGGCTAAGCGAGCGAGCGAATCTCACAGATTCGCGTCCTGCACCTGCGCGGGATTCGCCTCAATTTGAACGAAGCTTAACCCTTTATCTCTTTAGATACCTACTCTGAACTTGTTAGCAAAAACTTTTTTCTTTTAATAAATCTAATAATGTACCTACGGAGTAAAACAAGCTAGGTATTGTATCATCATTGGTTCATTCAAACTAGGGTTTATTCCCGGGAATTCTCGAGCCGAGAATTCCCGGGAAATCGTTGGGCTTTGTTCCCGGGAAATCAAGCTCGAGAAAAGTCGAGAACTCGAGAAATCATGTACCTATACAGAAATTAAATCACCGTTTGTTGTGTTGCGTGGTGGCGCGGGCCAAAGCGCAGCGGCACCCTTTGATCTCGCTGCAAGCGCTCTGCGGCGTCGTTTTTACATGTTCTTTCGTGTTTCGACTCTAGCAGAGTATAGTTTACGTACCTAGTGAGTGTTTCACAGATTCGAGATAAATTGAAATCAAACAGGTAAGTCTTTTCACTTTTGTTGACACATCGTGGCTTTATTTTTCATATTATTTTTATCAATAATATAATCTGAATATGATCTTAAATTTTACTAGTACCTATCTGTTCTTTTCTATTATTTTTAGTCAAACTTAACCTACATAAAATAACTAACGATACATTAATTATACTACTTAGTCTAATTATATTTCCTATTTTTGTAAAACAACAACACACAAGCTTAGTTTTTAATTATTCTGATATGTTTTTCTTATGTAAGTAATTTGAAATTAATTAATGTGTCATTTTAAATTTGTGAGACTAATATTGCCAGTTGTGTGTGTGTGTATCACATATTACTCCAAGTTCTTATTACATATATTTGAATTGCGTTTGTTATAGATTTTACCCTGTCTCTGTCTAACTAGCCAAAAATAGTGCTGTCATTATAATTATGAGTCTGAATAATATTATTTCTGTATTTTGTTAAAAAAAGTTAATTAGCTTATTCATAAGATTAATGTTTTTGAATTTTGTTATGGCGCCTCAGTTTGAAGGAGTATCTCTCCCGTTTTCCAAAAGTATTGGGATCCTCGGCGTTAATATCTCGAGCAAAGTCCAGTTTGGGAGTCACTTGGAGGACAAAGCCAAATTGGCGAGCAAAAAATTGGGTGTCCTGAACAGAGCGAAGCAGTACTTCAAACCTAAGCAGCGGCTTGTGCTGTATAAAGCACATATTCGGCCGCATCTGGAGTACTGCTCTCACCTCTGGGCAGGAGCTCCCAAATACCAGCTCGACCCACTTGACTCCCTCCAAAGGTGGGCTGTTCGAATCGTCGGTGATCCCAATCTGACGGACAACTTAGAATCGTTAGAGCAACGGAGAGACTTTGGGTCACTCTGCGTGCTCTATCGATTATTTCATGGGGAGTGCTCCGATGAACTTCTAGATTTGGTGCCAACGTCGCCTTTCTATCATCGCACCACTCGACGCCGCTGTAGGCTTCACCCGCACTACCTGGAGCCCATACCGTCAAAAACGGTAAGGTTCCAGCGATCATTCCTCCCACGTACGTGCAGGCTCTGGGGTGAACTTCCCACAGCGGTGTTTCCTGAGCGCTATGACATGTCCTTCTTCAAACGAGGTTTAAAGAGAGCTATTCTCCAAAGGTAGGCAGCGGCTTGGCTGTGCCCCTAACATTGCCAACGTCCATGAGCGGCGGTAATCACTTACCATCAGGTGGGCCGCTTGCTCGTCTGCCACTTCAGGCAATATCAATAAAAGCTTTATAATTAATTTGATAGTTTTATTTGAGAGGAAAACCACTGAATTTTTTGTAGTTATTGGAACCATATAATATGAGAAAACGTACGTAAATGTAAATTTCTCGACAACCCGAGAAGACCCGAGAAATTAGCCTCGAGAATTCTCGAGACCCGAGAAATTGAAAAGCCCGAGAAATCATGAACCCTAATTCAAACGAACGCGAACGCTTTGGCATATTAACAGTTGACGTTGAAATAGAGAATATTATGAGCATTATTATATTTAAATGAATTACGACTCTAAGTAAAATTATAATATTATATTGAAGCAATTAAATGACAGTAAATTTAATTAATTAAATACGTATGTACTTAATGTATTTTTTAATTTATGTTTAAAAATCAGGCGGAAAAACAAAAAAATCATATATTTTTTATATGGTAACATTGAACTAAATTGACACCCGAACGGTGAGGTAGGCTCTTTTTCTGTTTTCAGCCCTTATTTATCGTGAATTTTACGCGATTTTCGTGATAATTTGTTCCCGGTTACACCATTTTGATGCCTAAATTTTACTGAGGTAAGTTTCATCGAACAAAAGTACACTGAAAACATGAAATGATACTATTTTGATTGTCGGCAGATGTATTTCTTTTTAAAGGTTAATGCACAAAAATTTCGTGTTTTATTAGCTACACATATTGCTTAGAGCTATCTGCCTGTAAATTGTGATATTTTGGTTATTTATCCGTAAATAAGTGTTTATTTATTAGAACAACAGTTTCTGTGTGACAAAAGAAGCTGATAGTTGGCTCACAGTCGCCATGCGTGCTTTGACAATACGATTTAGATTTCGTCCTTTCTATGCAGTATACACGTTAAGTTGAGTCTTAGGTGATTGTTTACCTAACAAACGTGATAATTACGTGCAGATGTAACGGCCGTGCGAATAATTTCAGTTTGTTTACTAGCCCTAGGGTTTTAGTTCACAACAGTACTGTATTAGTTGCTTGTCAAGATAAGAATGAATTTACGAAGCTGCACTGGCCTGCAATACATGCCAATCATTTGAGTATGTTTAGTCATCACGTCAAGGCACGTTTATTTTGGTTTCATACCTAAAATAATTTGTGCATTTAAATTAATAAAAATATGCTAATTCTTACTAATTACTAGACTAGTAGAAATTGAAACGATTTTTTAAATAATGAGTCATAAATTTTAATACAGTCTTTCAGTTGGGTGGTTTTCTTTAAGCTTATAAAGAATCATGAAAATAAATTTCTTGACATTTGCAAATAAAACCATATTTTGTCAACTATTTACATCACACTTTAGTACTCATAAAAAAAGCTGATTGATACTATTAAATTTATGAGTCAGTGATTTAGGTTACACGCTACACATAATAACACTATCCACTGTTCTGAATTCACAATATTATGTGTGGGTCTACTATCTTTTCAAAATATAGTGTTTTGCAGTCTATGTAAACAATACATAAATCCCTTGTCCTTTGGTATTATGAAGTAGGAGTTAGCAATCCATTTTATAATAGATAAGTTTAGAATTGCAGTGCTTTTGCAGCAATAACTACAATAAGTAAACCACAGAGTTTATTTCAATGAGGCCTCATATAGTGTAGAGATGAATAATGTCATGTTATGTTAAAAAGATTTTCTTTTGCTTGTTCAAAGCAATATTTATAATTATTGACAATGGACAACATGTGGAGACCATGAAATTATATCCGTAAATTAGTTTGTAGTTATGTAAATCTTTTCATATTGCTTTTCTTCAAAAATATGGATATTAAAACAGCTCCATCATCTTATCAGCTGTAGGATGTCCACTGTTGTACATAATTTAGTCTCTTCAAGATATTTTCAATAGAATTTTAGCAATGTCACAGTGCTAACCATGAGTCCTTGCTTTTCTACGGATTTATGTTCCAGTATAATCCAAAGATAAATAGATAGACCTTAGTGGCATCTTAGCTTGAATATGAATGGGTTAGGACCTTCACCATACAGAACACAAGTTTTTACAGTGGTGTAATGGATTCTAGAGCCTATCAGGAGGGAGAAAATCAGTGTTTTCACTAAGAGTACACACTCTGTTGTGATGACAAAACTGATAGCTTAATAGAACAGCCATACAATTATACTTTGACCCTAAGGTTTAGAATCTGTAGTACCATTTAATATATTACAATCACTTTTTCAACATCAAATACAATGTATAAAAGTAGATATGATAAATATTTATTTCTCTTATCAACATAAAAGGTGGACAATCAACCATACATACTTACTTATGTATGGTTGATTGTCCACCAAAAATAAGTACCAGTTAAAAATTGTGATTCAATTTTTAACTGGTACTTATTGCCAATATCTGTTAGGGATGGTTATCTCTAGTTGGTCTACCACAGGTATTAAGAATAATACTAGTAATAACAAGTAAATATAATTTAAAAAAAAATAATAACCAGACTGCAAAAAATCAACAGAGAACAACACACTAAAAAGATAGTAAAATTATTGTAATATTATTATACTTACCTGATTTTAACCCATTTCGATAGGATTTGTTAAAAAAAAATTGAACTTCTTACAATTTGGCGTCAAAAGCCCGCCGTTTAAGACTTTTTATTCTTAAAACCTATCTAAGGACACTTGGGTTTTCTAGACGAATCTAACGATACCCTAATTGTCAAAATCCATCCAGCCGTTTGGAAGATTCGTGGGAATAAAGAATTTTACAAACATACAAGATACGCGCGAAAAACAATACCCGTCTTGACAGTCGGGTAAAAAGGATCTGTAATAAAAAATTGAAAAAGCTTCGCTATGTATCCTTCACATTTGATTTAATATTTGAATTGAAACAGACAATTTTAACATAAAGGGCCATTCTATATGTGACAGACACTACATTAAAGGTGATTTTCCACCAGAGTGGCGAGGCGAGGAGAGAATTGAAATTTGTATGGCAAATTTTCAATCCTCTCCCAGCGCATCTTTGGTGGAAACAGCGTGGATTGAAGAGAATATGCGAGGCGTGAATTGAAATATTTGTTTGTGTAAAAATGAACCGTATTGCTTCCGGTATAGAGTATAAATTAACTTTGCAACAGAAACACGCTTCTCGCGAGAGGCTTATTGTTGTTCGTTGCTACTTATTACTGTGTACAAGCTTTTTCTACTAGGGGTCGGCGGTCACGCGCTAGCTCGTGATGGCTATTTTTAAGTGGAAAAGGGTCTGTGCGATTTCAATTCTCTTCTCGCCTCGTCTCGTCTCGCCACTCTGGTGGAAAATCAACTTTATTCCCATTTTTTCGTTATATTTTGTCTATTATTACGAATACAGTGTTAGTTTTAATATGATTAGGTAGCTACATCTTCAATTGTACAATTGAAGATTTATTTAAGAAACCTAAATATGTAGATTTTTTTTATTTTTAGTAAAGTAATAACAAGTAATAATGTTCACGTATAGGTAGGTAGGTGCACAATCATTATGTATAGTCAGTCTGCAATAAACTGTCACTCTTGCTCTAAACTTGTATGTGTATCATTTTATAACCCCTCAAATATATTTCGGGGATGTAACTACAGGAGTAAGAATTTCGGAATTTTACGTTTTTTTCAGACCCGAGTGGGTATTCGATATTAATTTTAACTTCTTACCTCTACGCGTTCTTGAGAAAATGGGTCTTGACTTGACAGACCGAAAGACAGACAGACAGATCGACAAACAGACGGAAAACGGAGTCATCCTTTAAGGGTTCTGTTTTTTTATTTTGAGGTACGGAACCCTAAAAATGGTATTGTTGTCTGTATTATTCTAAATGTGGTGTTTACTGCGACACTTACAGGGCAGCGTATAGCAGAGGGCTGTATCGGCGCAGAGTGAACAACAGCGATGGTAATGGAGGCGTCCCCATCCCCGCAGAGCGTTGGCCGAGAGTTCGTCCGCCAGTACTACACGCTGCTGAACAAGGCGCCTGCCCATCTGCACAGGTACCTTATTGTTATTATCGTATGGGCTTGAGGTAACCTGGTTTGAATTAATCAAGTTGTCCAGAAGGCTCTCAACTTGACTACTAGCACAATCCTACGAGCGACCTTCTCTTCATACACTCGCAGTTGTGGTATGGTGACATAAGACCGCCTGAAATTAGTTTGTAGGAACATAAAATGTGATGATGTTTTTTTAGTAGTCTGAAATTACACGCTCAAGTTTTACCATAAAGAAGACCATAGATAGACAGTAGTGTTGTTTCTGTTCCCTTAGATTACCTTTTAGTCCATCAATTTCTTGAAGGTTGTCCACCTATTGAACAAATAACCGTTCCAGTGGATTGATTGCGCGTCTACTACCTTCAAACATAAAAATAGACATACGACAGCACGAATTTGCTGTACACAAAGCGATAATAATTTAATGCCAGTAACCAATAATTAACCCTCTCAGCTCTCTAGTTAGAGGAAAGGAGACACGAGCCCAGCAATGGGACTTAATGTGTTGCTGATGAACCAATAATTAGCTACATTTCCCGTGTGTAAACAGTAGCAGTAATTGTGTGATAATTAATTGACGTGCTATACTTACGGAGAGGGTGTACTACGCCGAATCGCATACCAAATAATAGAATATCAATTGATCGAACATTGAAATACTCGAACGCTCATAATATAACTAGTCTGGCCATAAATACTGTTACATAAAAACTTTTTAATTATTTTGAATTTGGAACGCGTATTTTAAAAACCTCTTTCGGTTTCGTGGCCAGACAGATTACAGGTCTGTATAAAAGCCAAAGGTGACCATTTCCACTAGAATATTTTTTTTTGCAGCAACTTTCATAAATATACTTATACTTACTTACATATAAGTTTTAGCGCCTGTTTCACCACTAGCAAATAAGTGCTAGATAACCTTATACGAAACATACTTGACAGATTTTAGACGTATTTTTCATATAAAATCTGCCAAAAAAGTCTCTGGGGTAGTTTATTAGACACTTATTTAAAGGTGGTGAGACAGGCCCTTAGTAATATTACATTACTTCATAAAAAAAAGTTGCATTTTCATTTGTAACAGAACTTATGGCTGGACTAGGTAGAATGACTAGAAGTCGTACGGGGCTACGCTCTCGTTGTTCTTTATTTGGCCACTACTCAGCTTCTATTGGCCTTAGCTTGATGTTATGTAGCCTATAACCTTTCTCGATAAATGGGCTATCCAACACTAAAATAATTTTTCAAATCAGACCAGGGGGTGATTCTAAGCCGTCGGAAATTGCCCTTTCCGTATCGAAGTGGCAAGGTTTACGAAGCGGGAGCCTAAATGCAATTCAAAAATCCGACAAGGGAAACTTTTGACATATAGATGACATTAATTGTGGCAAAAGTTCCAGCCAACAATTTTACGCCAGATACAACTTCTGAAGAACATTATATTGAAACAAAGGGCTTATGAGTCGCCCTCGTGCAAGGTCTTCATGAGCCTACATGAAATTAAATAGTACTTGATGCTGCTCATACAATACTCGTTTCTATAAAATTAAAATTTACACAATCAATCCTGATAAAAACAACATAAAACATTTAAAAAAGGAAATATGTTACAGTACTTACAGTCATAATTATTCTTTTGAATTAATAAAAGGTTTTTCAATAAGTAAAAGTCACTTTTTAAACAAATTTCTAACTTTGATTTTTGTTTTTAATTTCAAAACTAAGTAAGCACCAAATATTTACTTCCTTGACGTTTGCAGAGCAGTTACCTACTATCAAACTATTTGTCTAATAAAAATAAATGTTTTATATTTAAATTAGCTTCCGCCCGCTGCTTTGCCCGCGTGGTATGTATTTAATATCTATAAACCTATATCTATAATCCTCTTGAATCACTCTATCTATTAAAAAAAAACCGCATCAAAATCCGTTGCTTAGTTTTAAAGATTTAAGCATACATAGGGATATAGGGACAGAGAAAGCGACTTTGTTTTATTATATGTAGTGACAATAGTAAATACTAATTAACGTTTTGCTCTTATTAGGTCATAGCCATTACATTTATTTGTAAAAAGTAATAAAATACACATTTTTTATTTGATACTAATAACTTTCTACTACTTTAGTAAATTTTCTACCATTTTGTAACGTTATCTTTAAACACATCCAGTTCTCGGATTCTAAAACCCTTCCGAGGAGTATCCGTTCGGATCTATGAATAGCATTTTTGTTTCCGTCGGATCGAGTTCCTGCCTTGTGTCAAGCTATCAGTTTCCGATCTTAAAACTTTCGGACGGCTTAGAATCAGGGGGCCGTAGTTCCTAAGATCCTAGCGTTCAACCAAACAAATGAACTCTTCAGCTTTATAATATTATAAGTATAAAGGTAAGTATAGAACATAGATGAATCAATGGAACATTTATTATATTGTACAAATATATTTTTGCTCTTGTAACTAGTATTGCTTGCTTAAGTACACACTATTATATCTTTTTATATTCTACACATACTAGACATGTTATTAAGATAATGGGCAGCTATAGCACCGTACTTTTTTTTTCACAATCAGGGGTTAATTAAGTAAAGAAGAAAATTCAAAAAAAAATGCTTGAAATGTTAATTTAAATAAAGTTTTATGTTAATGAGGACTCAAAACAAGTCTCCAAGAGTATGATAAAAAAAAAGACATAAAAATACCTAAATTTGTTGAAATGGCAACGGATTAAGTGGGCAAAGGAGCATAATTTAAAAAATCTAAATTTGTATAAACCATTTTCACACCGTTAGCAACCCTGAAATAAAAATATGATTTTCTTGCAGCCTGACATCAGAGCTACCTCCAGATAACGGGTTATCCATTACCTGACCCTGTATATAATTATTAATTTCGAACAGGTGTGATATTTGAAAAAATCCTTTAAAGTTCTAAGTATTCTCAGCTTTATTTGTAGTATGTATCCTTTTTCCTGTATTATGTGATGTCTGACTGCCTCCATAACGCACTGATGTGTACTACAACTGTTTGGTGACATTTCAGATAACATAAATTTTTCTCAGTTATTTTCTTGAGAAATAAACTTAATAATGAGTAGTTGTGTGTAACTTGTAGGTTTTACAACAACTACTCGTCGTTCGTGCACGGCGGCCTCGACGCGCCCAACCGCGAGACGCTGCCGGTGGTCGGACAGAAGCAGATCCACAACCGCATCCAGCAGCTCAACTTCCGCGACTGCCATGCCAAGATCAGTCAGGTGGACGCGCAGGCCACGCTGGGCAACGGCGTCGTGGTGCAGGTGACGGGCGAGCTGTCCAACGGCGGCGCGCCCATGCGCCGCTTCACGCAGACCTTCGTGCTGGCCGCGCAGTCGCCCAAGAAGTACTACGTGCATAACGACATCTTCCGCTACCAGGACATAGTGTTCTCGGACGAGGAGGGCGAGGGCTCGGGCCGCTCCGAGGGCGAGGAGGAGGAGGCGGGCGGTGCGGGCGGCTACTTCCCGCCGCCTCCACCCCCGTCCGCCTTCCCGCCCGCCACGTTCCCGGCGCCGCCCGCGCCGCCCGCCGCGCTGGCGCCGGCGCCGGTGGCTGCGGCGCCGCAGGGCGCGGGCCCGGCGCCGGGCGCGGGCGCCGCGGCGCCGCACGTGAACGGCCACCCGCAGCAGCACGACGACTCTGTGGCGCGACAGTTCGTCGCCGCCGTGCAAGGTGCTCATACTGACTATCTCCTTCATCAACTCTTAGATAACTAGTTGTGCATTCTAGTTTTGTACGTTCTATACTTCACATTTCTATACCTTTAACAAACAGACAACAATTTTAAAGAGCGAGTTTTTGTTATTACCGTTCTAAAAAGTTGTTATTTTGATTTTAAAAACAGATATTTTATTTTAATTATATAATTTTGTATTAATGATTGTATAATTGTAAATGTAGTACAGGTCGCGGTTTGTATGTGTTTGTGTTGCAGAGGGTCGCGTGGAGGGCGCGTCGATGTACGGCGCGGGTGTGGGCGGGGCGGGGGGCGAGGCGGAGGGCGAGGCGGGCGGCGCCGCGTCCCCGCCGCCCGCGCCCGGCGCCGCGGCGCCCGACCCCGCGCCCGAGTCGGAGCCCGAGCGCGAGTCCACGCCGCCGCCGCACCCACGTAAGAGTTACTTTGTATTACAAGTACACTATGATATTATTATATTATATAGAAACGTTCTTTTATTGTTCTGTGTTAAAAAAGACAGATAAAGGTATTTTTTTTTTAAAGGAACCCTTATGGTCTCGCTGTCAATCCGTCTATTTGTCACAGTGTTATATCTCAAATCTACATACCTATATGTTATCGACATAAAATTTGGAATAGGTTTAAATACCGATGATCCGACATTACCTACGATACGATCAAAACGACTGAATCTACAAAATGACCTGTTCTGCTTATGGACTGGGTCGCAGAACATGTTGGTAGCCCATTTATCGACGAAGGCTATATTATATCATGCTATATATTACATTGAAGGAAGAGGCTAAGTACATCACACTACCGCCACTAGGAACTAAGTAGTGGCCAAACTAAGAATGACGGGACCAAGATATCTAGGAACAGTGTTTCCTATCAACAAAGTTTTCGGCGAAACCTGCCTGCTAACCTGCTACGAATAGATATTTGTATGAGCTGTGCTTTCTGTGTGTAGCGTGTTTTTATCTTTCGTTCCACACTCGCTCTAACCGATACTAACCTCAGGTCGCACACGCGGTGAACTAACTGTTATTAATTTGAAAACCCACAGCGGCGGCAGCCCCGGAGCCCAAGACGTACGCGAACCTGCTGAAGTCGGGGTCGGGCGCAGGGGGCGCGGGGGTGGGGGGCGCGGCGCGCGTGTCCCCGCCCGCGGCGCACGAGGCGCGGGCGCGCGTGGCGCGGGCGGCGGGCGGGGGGGCGGGCGGGGGCGCGGCGCCAGACGCGGCGCGGCGCTACTCGGACGCGCAGCAGCTGTTCCTGGGCAACCTGCCGCACTGCGCCACAGAGGAGGAGCTGCGCGCTCTGTTCGCGCGCTTCGGTCCGGTGGCGGAGCTGCGCGTGCACTCCAAGCCGGCGGCGCCCGGCGCCCCGCGCCACCCCAACTACGGCTTCATCACGTACGAGACCAGCCAGGCCGCGCACGACTGCCTCAATGCCGCCGTGAGTACGACCCACGACAAACACTTTCACTAATGATGTATAACAGTTATTTATCGTTAGTGAATCAATCCGTCGGTAATCAATCAATTGCAAAAAATCAACAGATAAACAACGATAAAAGACCGTAAAATGGTTGTACCTAATTATTATTCCTAATTAAATTTAAATACATACCTAACATATGTATATACTTGCAATCTCCATTTGATTCCCTTTATTTTGATACCCTAATCGATAGGCTTGGTTAAAAAAACGTTTTTTTATTAATACCTATCTAAGGACATTTGGGTTTTTGAGAAAAATCTAACGATACCTACCTTAATTGCCGAAATCCACCCAGCCGTTTTGAAGAAACTTGGGAATAATGAAATTTACAAACAAACAAGATACGCGGGAAAAACAATACCCTTCCTGGTAGTCGTGTAAAAAGGAGTGGTGATGGTTAAACTATTTTTAATGTAATTTCAGTTAACAATAGGAAGTTACTATCGTTACCGCTCACGGGTAGGTAGATAAATATTCAGGGATCCATATTAAAGTTTGAATTTTCTTGTTTTAGAGCCAATGGTCCATTAATATGTGATATGTCAGGGAGATGATTGACCACAACCTTGATTAGAAGTAAACATTTTATTTTTAAAATGGGTGCCTTGAATAAACGAAATTTCATTTTGATATGTATGTGAGCTAGGTAGTAGTGAAACGACGATTATTGAGAACGCACTGACTTTATTCTCGTAACGTAGCTATTTATAACAGTGGGAGTAGGTGCAACTACCCTCATTACATAATTATATATATCCAACACATTTCATATTAAAATTTGCTATTTTTGAAGCTTGCCAAAATTGATATTTAAAGTTCCAACTGACCACAAAGCATATCTCAACTGCGCGCCATATTGAAATTTGCGGTAAACTTCGCTGGATTCGCTTGAATGTCGAAATAGACATCATTACCGTGATAACCACTCTCGAAATCTTAGAAAAAAAAAAGAAATATTCCCGGTTAAAATGTGGTGTGTGTTGCAGCCGCTGTACTTCCCGCCGGACGCTGCGGACGGCGTGAAGCTGAACGTGGAGGAGAAGAAGACGCGCGGGCGCGAGGCTCCGCGGCGGCGCCCCCTGTCGTCGCACCGCGCCGCCTTCCCCCCGCGCGCCGCCTACCGCCGCTAGCGCCCCCGCGAGTTGTTCGTCGACAGCCCGGCGCCGCCGCACGCCGCGCCTCCGTCTAAATTGTGTTGTAATGAGTGCTTATCGAACCGTTCATAGTGACGTTTAGTTCCCAGTACTGTACGCGCGTCCTATCGTCGGATGTCCGAGCGGCGAGCGCGGGCCCGCCGCCCAGCGGGGCCCGCCGCCCCGCGCCGCGGGTGCGCGCTCTTCGACGACATAGAAAAATACATATGAGTGTAAATAGTTGTTAGGTTTTATTTGCAGGGTGGGGCCCCGGCGGCCCCCGGCCCCGCCCCGTCGCTACTTGAATGGAAAAATAATAGATCGTAGAACTAGCTCCGAAGCGTTTCCAGAACTATAAATAACGTATTTTGTATTTAAAATAGTATGTTCTGTGTCGGTTCGCAATACGATATTGATGCACATGTTATTATGCATTTACTTGGTCTGTATTGAAGTAATTATGTAACGGGTGTGGAGGCGCAGTAGTCGAGACTCGAGCGGCCCGGCCCACTGAGCCACTTACCACTGACTGACTGCTGACTACTGCGCGTCTGCATCGATAATGATTTGAAACTGTATTATATTCTAATATTATTAATATTAGTTGAAAAAAAAATCTAAAAAATGGCAGTGACTATTTTTTATTTAGTTTTTCATCTTTTTTAACTGTACTACTAATATGTCGTAAGTACATTGTTTTTTCTATTGAGTTGTGAAGTAGGCGGCCGCAGTCGCTGCGGCCATATTCTGTGCAAAATTTCGTGTACTTATTTATTGTAAATAATATTCGAAAGTCTCGTTTCACTGTAGCGAAGGACGGGCATCGTCTTGTACTCCCGCGCGCCGTCCGCCGCGCCCCCACTTCGCTACTCGACCAGCTCCTAACAATCAACTATGAACATCAGTTAAGTAAGGTTACTCTCATAGACTGTTCCACTTACCGCGCGGTGGACGGGGACTGTACAGTGTACACGGTTCTACTTCACTGTATCTTGAAGACAACGCAGTGCGATCACTTGTGTATGATAAATAATTTGAGGACCCATGAATTCTAATTGTTTAATAATATTTGGCCTTTTCACATGCTTTATAAGTATTATGTATTTTATTATAAATTCGGCGGCGGTGGTCACTTGACTGTCTTCCAGAAACGGTTAGAGCGGGCCCGTGTAGAGCGAGGCGGCGCAGCGCTGGGCCCGGGCCCGGAGCCGGCACTAATACTCATGTAACCATAGAGTGACACGATGACGTCACTGGGAGCGCTCGACTCGGTCGCGACTGAATGGGCCGACGCCATCGTTAGTGATGTACCTGTAATATCTAACAATATTTGACAACGTTATGTTCGGTATCGAACGGTTTGTGCGACTATTTGTTTCGGTTCCACATCGAGCGGTGCGAACTTCGAAAGACCACTTATTTGATAACAATAACCTTGTTTTTGATTTAAAACCTAAATAATATAAGCGACATTACATAATACTAACGAAATTACAATATTTGTAAAATTCATGGCTCGGATAAATTCACACTATGCAATGTTAAAGTGGCTGATGTTTCGAATGACGTTTATTTAACATCGAACAGTCAATTGTGTTTCTTGAAAATGTTGTTCAGCGAATAATTAGTGAGCTCAGATCAAGTGGGCTGTTTGTTGACGTCGCTTACGTTGTTTGGGCACGACATAATGACATGTCCGCACACAAGGCGTGCCGTACGGACAGAGCAGTCAGTACTGCCCGTGCAGCGTGCTAGTAACAATATACAAGTGGTACGTCTGATTGTGTTATTTGACTTCAAACTAAATGTTAATCGAGCTAGCTAACATTCATTAACTACGCGAGAGAAAAACTAATTTAAAAGGTAACCAGTTACGTGTTTAACTGGTAGCTCATTTTCTAAATTTGTGTATAATGAGTGACACATTGCGGAAGAGTATTTATATTTGTATATTGTTACGTTGTGTACTGGACGAGTACGAGTTGCGATATAGTGCCGATGTCGGTCCGCACTCCCCCCTCACTACATATAGTACACTTACTTGTACACGTTGAGCGTGAGCCTGCTCGCTGCTGCACGCAGGAGGACAATGCAGCAGCCGTCACGAAGTTCTGGACCGATGCAGTTTAAACGATTTGCTGTCGACGCGGTTAGGTTAATACAACCTGCCGTAACATCCCGAGGTTTTCTAATAAAATTAGATAAAACCTCCTCCCATACTACTTAAATACGTCGACTATATAAATGGAACTGACAAAGTCGCGTCTCCATTGAGCAAGTCATAAGTCCTCACTTCACATTTACGCTTCAAGGTTTAAGTTTCCGCTAGTTCCTACATTTGGCTTATACAATGGAGTCGGCGCTATCTCACCTGCATTTTGTTAAATTCGTACTACAAGATTCAAAGACCGTGTGACAAATGGTCCCAGATTGTCGTGTTGTGTTGTTGACATCAAGTGTAGTCGTAGTGCGTGTTGCTAGCAACGAGGACTGAAGCACTCAACGTTTACAAGTAAAACAATAAGTACTCCTGTAAACAAACTTCAGACCCCAGCATCTCTGTAATCTCTATCTACATTGTATGTGCCGGTTGTGGGTACATGTTAGGTGGACATCTCGTGTGGGACGCTTGCTGTAACAAATTGTCTCGTATCGGATTTATTCTATTATGTGCCCTGCTGTAAATCATTGTATATGAACCAAGTATGCTTGAGTAAGGGAAGAGTGACTAACATCTAACTCTATGTGTAGTTGACAGGCTGGTATCCAAACTGATGCGCCAAGCGAACGAAACGTTTGATGGAGGCCGGCTCGGCCTCGGGCGCCACGCAGCGAGGCCACTCGCAGAGCTCGGGAGCGCCCACTTGTGCTTGTCAAACGTGCGCAGTATTTGTGGATGTCCTCTTAATAATAATAAAATTATAATAAGTACGTAGTGATACGATGGGGTCTAAAATTTGTGTAATACAGTGTTTTGTTCAGTAAAATGTATGCACGTGTGTGGCGTGACGGCGCCGCGGCGCCCGCGCTCGCCCCGCGCTCGCCCCGCGCTCGCCCCGCGCTCGCCCCGCGCTCGCCCCGCGCTCGCCCCGCGCACGCCCCGCACCCGTCGCCGCCACGTCGCACGCGCGCGCACTCTCTAATAGAGATGTACTTTTTGTAACAATTAAGCGTTTTATTTGTGACCCTACACAAGTCAGTTCCCGATCCTGATGATCCTCCCCAGCTTCCGTGCACACAATGACATGTAAATGAATAAAATATAAGTTTGGTTTGAGTTTTTTGCTTTCCTTTTTAGCTGTCATCGTGGTTCTGAGTATGAGCTTGTGAGTGGCTAAACAAAACAGAAAATTGGTGATTTTTCGTTCATCACACATCATCATCATATCAGCCCAACGGCGTACATTGAAACATTACACATGGAAATGTGTGTGATGACACAAAAAAATTGTCGCTAATTAGTCACCAAATATAATTATTCGGTCAATCAAAAGTTAAGAGGGTTCATACAGAAATCCATGAAATCACGAGATTTCCACGTTCGCTACAGAATATGTCTTTATATGTAGCGAAGTAATTTTTGGCATACATAGACAACAGTTTTCTTGTCTAAAAAGTGTATTAAGAAAAACAGACTATTTATTATTAGTATTTTAGTTAGAACAGTTCTTTCGCACAGTGTTTTATGAAATTCTACGAAACAAGCCTACTTTCAGATTCGCCAGGGACTAAAGTAATTGAAAAGCATAGAAAAAAAAGCTTGTTTTAAGATCTACATATAGTCCTTTAGTTAGTGTATTGAAAAAATATTAGAAATATTCATTTTTTTATAACTAAAACTTAAAAACTAAAATTCTCAAAAACGTTGAACTTTGATCAAGTTTGATTAGAATTTTGGTACACTATATGTGTTTAAAAAGTCGATTTTTTTACATTTAATTATTAAGCAACATGTTGTCATTTATAAATGTCCATAATATTTTCGAAATCCCTTTAGAAATATTTTAAAATGATTTTTGAAAAGAGCCTAAAAACGCCTTATATTTCGGCGCAGAGGCCGTGAGAAATCAGTACCGGCTGAGGCCTTCTAGAGAGAGGACGTAACGCTTTGCTTCCCGCGCTCCCGGTCCGATGTTTACGTAATATTTGTATATTTCAAGAGAGTTCAATACCAGTTGATACTTTGTTATGGAATTTTTTTTTTACTAAAGATCAAATTATTAACTTTGCTGTTTTTGGGCTGATGGACTCTAAAATCGATATCTGACGATCCCATTGGTCACTTGGCATAGTTCTGAAGTCAAAATTGTAAAAATGACCGCCATCTTGAACTTTGTTGTTTTTGGGCTGAGAGATACCAAAATCGATATTTGACGATCCCATTGGTCACTGGGCATAGTTCTGAAATCAAAATTGTAAAAATGCCCGCCATCTTGAACTTTGTTGTTTTTGGGCTGAGTGATACCAAAATCGATATCTGACGATCCCATTGGTCCCTGGGCATAGTTCTGAAATCAAAATTATAAAAATGCCCGCCATCTTGAACTTTGTTGTTTTTGGGCTGAGTGATACCAAAATTGATATCTGACGATCCCATTCGTCACTGGGCATAGTTCTGAAGTCAAAATTGTGAAAATGCCCACCATCTTGAACTTTGTTGTTTTTGGGCTGATTGATACCAAAATCGATATCTGACTATCCCATTGGTCACTGGGCCTAGTTCTGAAGTCAAAATTGTAAAAATGCCCGCCATCTTGAACTTTGTTGTTTTTGGGCTGAGTGATACCAAAATCGATATTTGACGATCCCATTGGTCACTGGGCATAGTTCTGAAGTCAAAATTGTAAAAATGACCGCAATCTTGAACTTTGTTGTTTTTGGCCTGATTGACACCAAAATCGATATCTGACTATCCCATTGGTCACTGGGCATAGTTTTGAAGTCAAAATTATAAAAATGCCCTCCATCTTGAACTTTGTTGTTTTTGGCTGAGTGGTACCAAAATCGATATCTGACTATCCCATTGGTCACTGGGCCTAGTTCTGTAGTCAAAATTGTAAAAATGCCCGCCATCTTGAACTTTGTTGTTTTCGGGCTGAGTGATACCAAAATCGATATCTGACGATCCCATTGGTCACTGGGCATAATTCTGAAACCAAAATTGTAAAAATGGCCGCCATCTGGAACTTTGTTTTTTTTGGGCTGAGTGATACCATAATCGATATTTGACGATCCCATTGGTCACTTGGCATAGTTCTGAAGTCAAAATTATAAAAATGCCCGCCATCTTGAACTTTGTTGTTTTCGGGCTGAGTGATACCAAAATCGATATTTGACGATCCCATTGGTCACCGGGCATAGTTCTGAAGTCAAAATTGAAATTCAAGATGACGGGCTTTTTTACAAATTTTGACTACAGAACTATGCCCAGTGACCAATGGGATCGTCAAATATCGATTTTGGTATCACTCAGCCCAAAAACAACAAAGTTCAAGATGGCAGGTATTTTTACAATTTTGACTTCAGAACTATGCCCAGTGACCAATGGTATTGTCATATATCCATTTTGGAGTCAATCAGCCCAAAAACAGCAAAGTTCAAGATGGCGGACATTTTTACAATTTTGACTACAGAACTAGGCCCAGTGACCAATGGGATAGTCAGATATCGATTTCCAATGGGATAGTCAGATATCGATTTTGGTGTCAATCAGGCCAAAAACAACAAAGTTCAAGATGGCGGACATTTTTACAATTTTGACTTCAGAACTATGCCCAGTGACCAATGGGATCGTCAAATATCGATTTTGGTATTATTCAGCCCAAAAACAACAAAGTTCAAGATTGCGGGCATTTTTACAATTTTGACTTCAGAACTATGCCCAGTGACCAATGGGATCGTCAAATATCGATTTTGGTATCATTCAGCCCAAAAACAACAAAGTTCAAGATGGCGGGCATTTTTACAATTTTGACTTCAGAACTATGCCCAGTGACCAATGGGATCGTCAAATATCGATTTTGGTATCACTCAGCCCAAAAACAACAAAGTTCAAGATGGCGGGCATTTTTAAAATTTTGACTTCAGAACTAGGCCCAGTGACCAATGGGATAGTCAGATATCGATTTTGGTATCAATCAGCCCAAAAACAACAAAGTTCAAGATGGTGGGCATTTTCACAATTTTGACTTCAGAACTATGCCCAGTGATCAGTGGGATTGTCAGATATCGATTTTGGAGGCGATCAGCCCAAAAACAACTAAGTTCAAGATGGTGGACATTTCCACCACTTTGACCTCAAATAGTCACATTCATCATCAATCATCATCATCATATCAGCCGCAGTTATTATTGAGAAATTAATTGTTAGTCTTATATAAAATTAATTGTATTTTTCTTTCTTTCTAATAAAATTGTATTTTAATTGTTTATAGAATACAATACGATTAATAACAATTAATTATTGATTAATTTAATTTGAAATTTTGTCCTATCCAACTTTAACAAAATACGAGGTTAGAAAATACCAAACTCATTAGTACGCGCTATATTGTTGTACCACACAGCATTAGAGAAGTGTGCATGTTTCGGCTCTGTGTGCGTGATTTAAAAACCTATTTGCGAGCAACTTGAAAATGTATGAACCCTCTTAAGAGTTTTTAGTCGGCCGATCTGGGGAGTCTCCCCAGCTTGGCCTCCTTTATAATCAAAAACTAGAGAACACACAGCGAAGATCTGTTTTCTCCCAGAACTAGTCGAAATTAAAGAACAACAACAAATTTTACTTTGGGACTAGATGGCGTTGTGTGAATGTGGTAGAATATTATTATATTTAATAATTGGTTGAAATTAGTCTTAAACTAAGACTAGTAACTAGGATTTCGGGTCAGGTTCGGAATAAACCCATTTGAGCTATCGACTGACTATAGGTAAAGTATGCACTAAAACAGCGATGCCGGACGAGGAAATAAATTGAAGGTGTCACACAGAGGGATTATTCCCGGTGTCCACCACCAATTTGTCCATCACTGGTGGACAGAGAGACAAAGTATGGTATATAAGTATATAATAAGGGGTAACATATTAAAACTAATCGAATCTTATCTTAAAAACCGCACACAATATACTCAACTAACTAGAGTCAATCCTAAAACAAAGAAGGAGGATATATTCGTCTCAAATGGCCGTAAAATATCCTATGGTGTGCACCTAGGGAAGTGTCCTGGGTCCATTGCTGTTCGTACTCTATATTAACGACCTTCCAAATGCAACTACTAACCCAATAACTCTCTTTGCGGATGACAGCACGGTAGCAGTCAAATGTAATGATAAACAGACATATGAGATGGATATAAATAATACACTTAATGTTATCATAAAATGGCTAGATTCAAACAATTTAAAAGCCAATATAGGAAAAACAAATATAATGCACTTTAGTCAACGTTCAACTTCATTAACGCCTAAAGTAAGCTACCGAGATGAACTCGTGAGTGAAGTCCAAACAACAAAATTTCTAGGCCTCACTATAGACTCTAAGATAACGTGGAAGCCACACATTGAACAGCTTTGCAAAGGAGTTAACAAATCTGTATACGCACTCCATGAATTGTCATTAGTTGCAAATGCTGACACAGTAGGTACTAACCGCATACCACGGACTAGTTGCCTCAGTACTGAGGTATGGTGTGATTTTCTGGGGAAACTCGACTAACAGAGAGATCATATTTTTTAAAGCACAAAAAAGGTGCATCAGAGCGATGTTTGGATTACAAAGTACTGACAGCTGTAAATCACTATTTCAAAAAAATAAAATTCTTACTCTGCCTAGCCTGTATATTTATGAAGTTGCAGTATTTGTAAAGCTCAATCCAGGCCTATATAACCTTGCTTCCGAAAATTACAACAGGCAACAACGAGATAGATATCGACTCTGTATGCGTAAGGCCAACACTGCGCTAATGAATAAAAGTGTATTTCATATGGCTCCTGTTATTTTTAATAAATTGCCGAAAGAAATAAAAGAGTTGAATGTGAACCAGTTCAAAAAAAGCTTGAAATGTCTTTTGGCAAGTAAATGTTATTACAATTCAGCAGACTTTAATGATAATTTAATATTAATCCATAACATTTGTATATTTTCTGAACCTATTCCTTGACATTCGTTATTATTTTAATCCTTGACATCTGTGTATTTTTCTATATTTCTTGACATTTGTTATTATTTTAGAATCGAAATTATTACTATTAAAATCAATTATATTATTGTTTGCATGCTGAACAGTAGAATATGGTGATACCTCTATATTATAAGACCAATTGTAACCCATAATTCGCAAATAAATGAATTGAATTGAATATGAAATTAAGTTGCTGTGTCCACCAGTGGTGGACATAGGAACATATTTTGATTAATAGTGACACTGTCCACCAGTGGTACAAACAAATACGAAAACATTAACTTTGTCCACTCCTGCCGTACGGGCTATTTTAATCAATATCTTACCTATTTTGGATAGCTGAACAACAAATTGTTTTCGGTTCACTTTATCCACCCCTAGGCCGGCCGTAGTGGACAGTAGGTATAGTGTGAGTGAAACATGAAAGTACAGTCAGCGTCATATCGACTTACCCAAGTCTGTTAAAATGTCTCAATTGAAATGATTGGGAGAATTCGATGTGACGGTGACTGTACAAGTAAAACTTACCCGTATTTTTGTCAGTCCTCTGCACAGCTCCTTTCTATTCGCACGCTCCCAGATCACTAATCCACTATTATGTTTTCTTTTTAGAGTGTATTCATGCCCTGCGTGCAATAAAACCCGTCCACCTTTTCTATATTCATACGTAAAGTGTACACACTTCCAGAAGAAGTACCGGCGCCGGTGTTTATATCGGACATGGTTGGGCGGGAGGCAATGGATACACTAATGTCGTCAATAAGTAATGTTGACTATGCACAACTAAATTAAAACTACCCACGAAATCGGTTATTTTAAAATATGCCTACCCACTTAAGCGGACGCTTTACAACAACCTTGTTGGCGCAGTGGAGATAGTGTGCGCCTTTAACTCCTAAAGTTCCGAACTGCCGAGTTCGATTCCCGGTAGGGGTAATTTACGAAAGAACTATTTCTAAATTTTCGTAAGATAATAGGCAGAAGGATACTTTGAACTAGACTGTTCTATAATAAACAATAATATGAGGAAAATATTAATCAACAAATATACATATTGTAGGAATAACAATAATAATTGTTATTTGTCTAATGTAGGTAACCGGTACTGTAGGTAGGTAAGGTATAATAACAATATAATAAATCTTATATATTTGAAAATAACTAATAGAAGAAATAATAAAACAATGTTTTAATGAAACTGGATTTAATTTATATCCTGACTGTAGGTACCTGTTCACCAAACTCGACATAACGGTAATAGAAAGCGTAAAATATCAATACTTTGGAGAACAATAGACTCCCAGACTCGACATAAAGGGAGTAAATCTAATATTCTACCACATTTACAAAGCGCCATCTAGTTCAAAGTAAGCAATTATATTTGCTTGTGTTATGGGTACTAAGCAACTGATACTACTTAAATATATATTTTTTGTAAATACATACATATTATAGATAAATTACAACTAGGCACAGTATGCTCATCACACAAAGATTTGTCCTGGGTGGGGATCGAACCCACGACCTCCGGCTTAGCAGTCAGGGTCACTAACCACACAAACAATACCCTTGATAATAGACCAACAGGCCAGACAACCTATGATTTTCTAGTAGCGTAAAAATTCATAATTAGGTACTGCATTATTATTGCAAAATTTAACACCGAAAACAATTTATTGTTCAGCTTTTCAAAATAGTTAATAGATATTATAAGATATTGATTAAGAGGGTTCATACATTTTCAAGTTGCTCGCAAATAGGTTTTTAAATCACGCACACAGAGCCGAAACATGCACACTTCTCTAATGCTGTGTGGTACAACAATATAGCGCGTACTAATGAGTTTGGTATTTTCTAACCTCGTATTTTGTTAAAGTTGGATAGGACAAAATTTCAAATTAAATTAATCAATAATTAATTGTTATTAATCGTATTGTATTCTATAAACAATTAAAATACAATTTTATTAGAAAGAAAGAAAAATACAATTAATTTTATATAAGACTAACAATTAATTTCTCAATAATAACTGCGGCTGATATGATGATGATGATTGATGATGAATGTGACTATTTGAGGTCAAAGTGGTGGAAATGTCCACCATCTTGAACTTAGTTGTTTTTGGGCTGATCGCCTCCAAAATCGATATCTGACAATCCCACTGATCACTGGGCATAGTTCTGAAGTCAAAATTTTAAAAATGCCCGCCATCTTGAACTTTGTTGTTTTTGGGCTGAGTGATACCAAAATCGATATTTGACGATCCCATTGGTCACTGGGCATAGTTCTGAAGTCAAAATTGTAAAAATGCCCGCCATCTTGAACTTTGTTGTTTTTGGGCTGAATGATACCAAAATCGATATTTGACGATCCCATTGGTCACTGGGCATAGTTCTGAAGTCAAAATTGTAAAAATGCCCGCAATCTTGAACTTTGTTGTTTTTGGGCTGAATAATACCAAAATCGATATTTGACGATCCCATTGGTCACTGGGCATAGTTCTGAAGTCAAAATTGTAAAAATGTCCGCCATCTTGAACTTTGTTGTTTTTGGCCTGATTGACACCAAAATCGATATCTGACTATCCCATTGGAAATCGATATCTGACTATCCCATTGGTCACTGGGCCTAGTTCTGTAGTCAAAATTGTAAAAATGTCCGCCATCTTGAACTTTGCTGTTTTTGGGCTGATTGACTCCAAAATGGATATATGACAATACCATTGGTCACTGGGCATAGTTCTGAAGTCAAAATTGTAAAAATACCTGCCATCTTGAACTTTGTTGTTTTTGGGCTGAGTGATACCAAAATCGATATTTGACGATCCCATTGGTCACTGGGCATAGTTCTGTAGTCAAAATTTGTAAAAAAGCCCGTCATCTTGAATTTCAATTTTGACTTCAGAACTATGCCCGGTGACCAATGGGATCGTCAAATATCGATTTTGGTATCACTCAGCCCGAAAACAACAAAGTTCAAGATGGCGGGCATTTTTATAATTTTGACTTCAGAACTATGCCAAGTGACCAATGGGATCGTCAAATATCGATTATGGTATCACTCAGCCCAAAAAAAACAAAGTTCCAGATGGCGGCCATTTTTACAATTTTGGTTTCAGAATTATGCCCAGTGACCAATGGGATCGTCAGATATCGATTTTGGTATCACTCAGCCCGAAAACAACAAAGTTCAAGATGGCGGGCATTTTTACAATTTTGACTACAGAACTAGGCCCAGTGACCAATGGGATAGTCAGATATCGATTTTGGTACCACTCAGCCAAAAACAACAAAGTTCAAGATGGAGGGCATTTTTATAATTTTGACTTCAAAACTATGCCCAGTGACCAATGGGATAGTCAGATATCGATTTTGGTGTCAATCAGGCCAAAAACAACAAAGTTCAAGATTGCGGTCATTTTTACAATTTTGACTTCAGAACTATGCCCAGTGACCAATGGGATCGTCAAATATCGATTTTGGTATCACTCAGCCCAAAAACAACAAAGTTCAAGATGGCGGGCATTTTTACAATTTTGACTTCAGAACTAGGCCCAGTGACCAATGGGATAGTCAGATATCGATTTTGGTATCAATCAGCCCAAAAACAACAAAGTTCAAGATGGTGGGCATTTTCACAATTTTGACTTCAGAACTATGCCCAGTGACGAATGGGATCGTCAGATATCAATTTTGGTATCACTCAGCCCAAAAACAACAAAGTTCAAGATGGCGGGCATTTTTATAATTTTGATTTCAGAACTATGCCCAGGGACCAATGGGATCGTCAGATATCGATTTTGGTATCACTCAGCCCAAAAACAACAAAGTTCAAGATGGCGGGCATTTTTACAATTTTGATTTCAGAACTATGCCCAGTGACCAATGGGATCGTCAAATATCGATTTTGGTATCTTTCAGCCCAAAAACAACAAAGTTCAAGATGGCGGTCATTTTTACAATTTTGACTTCAGAACTATGCCAAGTGACCAATGGGATCGTCAGATATCGATTTTAGAGTCCATCAGCCCAAAAACAGCAAAGTTAATAATTTGATCTTTAGTAAAAAAAAAATTCCATAACAAAGTATCAACTGGTATTGAACTCTCTTGAAATATACAAATATTACGTAAACATCGGACCGGGAGCGCGGGAAGCAAAGCGTTACGTCCTCTCTCTAGAAGGCCTCAGCCGGTACTGATTTCTCACGGCCTCTGCGCCGAAATATAAGGCGTTTTTAGGCTCTTTTCAAAAATCATTTTAAAATATTTCTAAAGGGATTTCGAAAATATTATGGACATTTATAAATGACAACATGTTGCTTAATAATTAAATGTAAAAAAATCGACTTTTTAAACACATATAGTGTACCAAAATTCTAATCAAACTTGATCAAAGTTCAACGTTTTTGAGAATTTTAGTTTTTAAGTTTTAGTTATAAAAAAATGAATATTTCTAATATTTTTTCAATACACTAACTAAAGGACTATATGTAGATCTTAAAACAAGCTTTTTTTTCTATGCTTTTCAATTACTTTAGTCCCTGGCGAATCTGAAAGTAGGCTTGTTTCGTAGAATTTCATAAAACACTGTGCGAAAGAACTGTTCTAACTAAAATACTAATAATAAATAGTCTGTTTTTCTTAATACACTTTTTAGACAAGAAAACTGTTGTCTATGTATGCCAAAAATTACTTCGCTACATATAAAGACATATTCTGTAGCGAACGTGGAAATCTCGTGATTTCATGGATTTCTGTATGAACCCTCTTAAAATAGCCCGTACGCCAGGAGTGGACAAAGATAATGTTTTCGTATTAATAGTGACACTGTCCACCACTGGTGGACACCGGGAATAATCCACACAGAGCCGTCTCACTCCTTTCTCGCTGTGTGCCGAAACCTTTAGTACAAATATTTATGAAATTTAAATTTTTTTCGTTTGAGTTCAAAGGCTAGGTAGTTGCCGAACTTGTTTTGAACGGAGACAAGACAAGACACGGACTTTCTTATACATTCGGCCGCCAGCAGTCAGCCTAGGCTTGCAACAACATGCATCACACACAACACACAATTAGATATCTTTTAATAATAAATAAAATAGAGGAGGGTAGATTAGTGTGGCTTTTCAAACACTTGCCATATAAACAAAAATGTACTGCAAGTTTAAATGAAGAGCCCACAAACCGCAGGGCAGCTAGTGGCGAGCTGAATGTGAGTGGCGACACTGCGGTCCTGAATGCCCCTGAGAGTCGGTCTAGGCCTCGTCTCCAGCACGTCTTTGTTGGCTGACTGGAGAGGATCTCCAAGAGCGACCACAGGACTCTCAACTCTGGCTTGCCTTAACCAGCCGACCAGAGAGGGGTCGCCAGAGCTATATGCTCGGGGGTGGAAGTGGCATTTTTCAATGGCATAATTACGAGGAAACCCGCTCCGGGTCTCCGCTTGGGACCCGCGATGGTGAAATCGGCGCCGCACCGCTCGACACCCCTAGCCGCGCACTACGGTGTTGCCTTGAGACCCGTGGACTTCGGCCCATGTCGGTTGTGGAAGGGGCCCATCTAGTGTAAGGCGAGTCACCGTCTGCCCCAATCCTCATTTAACATCATATATTCACCGCTGTGTGATGCGAATCTCAGGCAGGGAACTCTCACACCGTGTGATGGTGGGTGGTGTGGCTCCTCCGTCGTCCAAAGTCGAGTTCGAGGCAAAGAGATCGGCCAGAAGATCAGCCTTTTCTTTTGCACTATGGGCCAAACTGTCATCGGACTTCCGCAGTGGTGGGAGATTGGACTGACAGAAGTTGCCTTGAGCAGCCTTGGCGAGCGACCAAAAGGCTCGACTCCCAGTGGGATGGCCTTGAAGTCGCTCGCCAATTCTGGCAACATGTTCTGCCTTGGCTTCGGCAATAGCCTTTTTGCTGAACCTGGAGGCCGCATTGTACTCCCTCCTTACGTCTTTGACGTTTGGATCCCCACGCTTTCTGGCGCTATTCCAGGCCAAGTATGCGGACTGCTTGAGGCTCGCAGCCTCCCTACAGGTATTGTTATACCAAGGGCGACTGCGGCCACCAACGGGCAACATGGCGTTGGGGATGAACAATTCCATCCCCTGAAGCACCGTTTCTGTGATGCAGTCCGCACAAACGTCGGGATCATTGGAGGAGAAGCAAAGCGGCCCCCAGGGATAGGACGCGAAGAATTCGCGAAGTCCATCCCAATCTGCTGACTCATAACGCCAGACTCTGCGGAACCCTTTCGCCGGTGAGCGATCGGGTTTCACAACAGGGGCTCTAGTACGGACAAGGCAGTGGTCAGAAGACCCCAAAGGGGCATCAACCACCACCGTGTATCCGTGTGGATGAGTGGTCAGTAGAAGGTCCAGCAAAGAGGGGTTATGGCTCTCGATATCTGGTATGCGGGTGGGCTGCATAACCAGCTGCGAGAGACCATAGGCCGTGGCCATATTGAAGACAGTTCGACCCGGGAGGTCAGTGGTCCTGGACTTCAACCACTCTTTGTGATGAGCATTAAAGTCTCCAAGGACCACCACCTCCGCAGACGAGTACTGTTCCAATATTTTGTCAATCCCCGCTTCGACGCTCTCAAATAGCTGAGTAGACACCAAATCACTGCTCGGGGACCTGTATAGGCATGCGTAAATTCGAGTAAGACCCCCATGGTCTACGCGTAGCCATAAAAGTGACAGGTCCCCTTGTTCGAGGCCCCGAAGGCGGCGACAACATATATCGCCCCTGACAAAAACGCACACCCCGGCTTTACGAAGGAATGAGTGCTCCAGTTCGTATCCGGGGTATTTAAGGTACGAAATATCGTCAGGGGCACATATTTGTGTCTCCGTTAAAAAGAGCAAGGCAGGCCGCGCTGTCTCAAGGTGGTGGTGGACAGCGTCGAGGTTACTGTGAAGTCCCCTAACATTGCAAAAGTCCACTTGGAATGTGGAAAGGGGGTCCGCCGTATGAAATTTGCTCTTTTTTTGACTTCGTGGCATAATATTTAACAGAGATAAGGGGAGGGGGTGTTAAAGTGTAGTGTAAGATCCCTGTAATTCTTAAGGAATAGAGGCGGGGCGTAGTACAAGGTTGACGTGCGAGTTGTGTGAGAGGCTGACACGGAGCACGGAAGGGCCCCCGGTGCCCCCCCGCATGCAGTCGCCGAGTTCCACTCCAGTATCCCAATCCGGCTCGACGACTACATAGCGGGATTTTCGCCGGTTGGTAGGACAGCCTCCCGGGAGGGTTAATTCCGGGTTCAGGTCCCCCACTGACCGGCAGGTGGCCGACGGTAACCATTTCCACCGGGTCTCCCTGGGCTCCGCGTCAACCCATCACGCCCAACACACCAACCTAGACCTCACCACCGCAAGCCTCCAGCGTTACTGGAATCATACACCACACCAGGGAAAGGAGGTTGGAGAGAAGGGACGGCTTTCCCTGTCTTTTAGCCGAAACGCCAAATGGCTTCACGACCAAAATGGACAGAGCGGTGGTACCTACCCGTTCGGGCCCGTAAACCCTACCACCAGTGGGAAAGGAAAGGTAGGGAGGGGACATCAGAACCGCTGGGGACGAGAGCGGGGTGCGGTGCTGATCGCTCGAGAAGCCGGGGTCGCATACCCGAATTAACTATTCCGCAACCGGACAGGGTACAGAAAGATAATCCTCTGGCTGGAAAAAGTTTATTTTATTCATAAAATGTTGACCACTTTTCTGACATAAAAACTCTTTGCTAAGATTTAAAACAGTACCGTTCGTTTTAGACGGACGCATCTTGATTACTAGTCTGTGATCGTGAGAAGCCGTGCATTTTACTTTACATTACCGCACTAGTGCGTAATGAGACACATTACGACACTGAAATTGGTGAAATAAGAGACCCTTTACGAGCAAATATGTTATAAAGTATTTTTTTGCTACTTGTTACCTACGCACTACGTGGCAAATACGATGATACGATACGTTATATGATGATGTGTCACAATTTATTGTCTTTCTGTATTATGTCTTTCTATATTGAGAAACATTCTTTAAAATATTCAAGAGGAACTTATACGATTTGTACTCTCGGTCAGGGTGATCTCATCAACTGTGTAATGCTGCGTACACACCGGCCCAACACATGCCAACGTTGGCTACTCCGGGCTACTCGGCGTCGGCGTTGTGTTGGCTACCGCACGCTCGCCGCTCGCTGAACTTCGAGCGTATCTCCAAATACATATATTGATGGTCGAGCAAACGATCGTTGGAACCCGATTCCGGCTCGAATTCACAATTTGATCATGGACCACCACGAAATAATTTTAACTAGTTTTACACAACATATACTTACTATCTAGTTAACAAGGATATGAAAAATTAAACGAAAGCGGAGAAGTAAAAATAGTACAAATAGTGGATGGATGTAAAATGATTAATTGCTCAGCATACGTTTGTTGGCATTCGGCGACCGTCCACACTGAATTCGTTCTAATGGTACGACTCCTGTGATGGTACCGACATGCATTGGATCGCCGGCACACGCCATTGACCGATCGTGAGTGTTCGCTAACACAGGACCAACGAAGCCCATTCGTTGGCGTTTGTTGGGCCGGTGTGTACGCAGCATAATTGCCAATTGTGTCCTAACAATTGTTTCAGGTGATTATTTCAGCTATGGTGGACGCCATTTTCCAAAGGTTGAAGGTCTTTACGGGGCTCAACGGCTTTGAGAATCGTAGCTAGAGATCCACCCACATCTTATAGGGACTGATGGCGGCGAGAAGCTTCGGTGCACTCCTGAACAGCTTTCTGGTATGGTGGATGATAGTGACTCATATGCTCACTATGTGTTTGATATAGTCCAATTCTTTATGGTGCTGAATCACATCTACTTGAATAGCTAATATCTAATGGAATTTTTGAATAGGTAAACAATTGCCCATAGAATACCTTTCGGTAATATAAATAATAATAAACGATTGTCTGTATTTCTGAGAAATCTCGGAAGAAATCTCTCTCATTTTTATTATGATAGTGAAGAAAAGTGGTGATATAAGTAACATTTTACGAATTTATTTTTTATAAATGTGTTTTTAGTTCACCGGAACGGACACGACGTGCGTATTCAATTCAATAAATCAGCTCATAAATTAAAAATAAACACGACTAAGTTCAGCTCTCAAAATTTCCAATTTCAAGAGTGCAAGTATCACACAATTTTGAAATTGATACATGATGTAATTATAAAGTCAGTTGACGAAGAACTAACTAAGCTCGGAATAATCCTGTGTGCTCCGGGAGCTCCTGCTAGTGAGGGCACAGTCCGAGATTGCTCCTTTTTCACCTGCAATTAGGTAAGTAAAGCAGTTCCGCATCCTAATCAAATTCTTTCCGCAAGGTTTTCCAAATACCTACATTATTTATTATTTACAGACACGAAAGTAGGTACCTTTTTTAAGTTTGTGATTCTTCTTAGCTATTAAATAGCTCACCCGTGTAGTGCCGGTCATAGTACATATATGTCACCATTCCCTTTCGTTCCTGGGGTGCCACACAGTGGGCTCAAAATCGATCTTCATAGACTTAGGGATCAACTTAATACTTAATTTCTCTTCTCACAATCACCATTAAATACAATTTTCAGTGGAACAGTAATTGCGAGAGGACTGCGGTGTCTGAAATAGGCGTTAGACAGTAGCTCAGATGACCAGTCACGCCCCTGCTGAAACATTGCTTTGCTGTAACTAAAATAATTGACGACGTAACTCAGGTTTAAAGAACTTTATTACTCAAAAGAACATTACAGTCCACTTAATGAGCATTTTCATGTACATTTTACTTAATTTATACATACAATTTTGCAACAGTAGTTCGATAGTAACATGCAATCTTATGTTATATATATGTTATGTACTATATTTAATGATTACTATTAATTTAGGTAATCATCATTTTTTTTTTTATAATCACTTTAATGACTCGAAAAAGCCGATGGTAATCACTACATATTATAAAACGTCTGTCCCTAGTCCCTATGGACCCTATGTATCTTTAGATCTTTAGAACTACGCAACGGATTTTGATGCGGTTTTCACAAATAGATAGAATGATTTGTGAGAAAGGTATATATTTATTAATTAAGTATCTACATATTAAATTGAAGATAATAATATTAAATTGAGTGATACTAGGTGGATTATTTTATATTATGAAAATAAAGTCTAATATCATCATCATTATTATTTCGTAACATTAATGTATTTATTTATTTATTATTTTATTAATTTGTTTATTTTAGTATATATTATCACTTATATATTTACTAAGTTTTCTTTTAAAGAAAGTTATACTTTCGCATGCTTTTATCTCATTTGGCAGTTTATTATATCTTTTTATTCCGTCGTGTAGCATACTCCTCTTGCCATATTCAGTTCTAGGTGCTAGGAGGGTTAGTTTGTGCGTATTTCTTAAGCTATGAGTCGGTGTTCTTTTCTTTACAACAGTTTGTGAATATATATGACCCAAGGTGATTTTTTTTATTAGTGTGCATATTTTTTCAGTGTATGTTTGTTTTAGGTTGAATAATTTGGTGTTTTTGTACAGTGTTGGTGTGTGTATAAGCTTGTCATAATGGAACAGTACTTTTATTGCTTTACTCTGTGCACGCTGCAGAAACATAACTAATATTTGTTTTTGCAGCGGAGCCCCAGATTTCGATCAAGTAAGTTAAGTTGGATTTTACGAGTGCATTATATATCATTAGTCATTCTTAATACTCATTATTACATATTAAAATTTTAACGGAGAAGATACAAATTTTGACATGATTACGATATTATTACAAAAGTCGACATATAACATAACAAAAACCGGTTAGAGCATGTCGAACCATGCTCAATGAAGGTTTCCGCAGTATAAGAGCGTTTCTTTATAGACTTACGTCCTTTTGTTGAGAAGCACAGTTTTTCGGCAATAAGTCAAAAATGGTATACCTTTAACATAGTGTTCAAAATTATTTTCGTTTGAGGTAGGTATTTATTAGGCGTTCTTTGTAATTTTTTTCAGTTCCGAAAATATTCACATACTTAATCAAAAAACTTTCTTTAAAAGATCTGACGAAGTATGTGCCACTTTTAAATATTGGCTGAAAAAAACCACTTTGAATGAAATGCCCCCCTTAAAAATATTTATTATTATATTATATATAAGGTAAGGTAAGGTATTTTGTGCTATAGCAATTCTTAATATTCATTTTTAAAATACATAGTGCCAAAGACTGATGAGATGCCAACAATAGTATAGTTTACCCTATTTCAAAATTGAACATGTCATGAAGTTTTTAGCATTGAGTTGTTTTTAGTAACCATAGTTACGAAAACTGTACTACATAAAATGAAAATCCTTTTATTAACACCATTAGGGGACGAATTTCAGTAAAATACGAAACAGTCTTTCATCAATTCTGATGAAGAATGTTTATGCAAAATTGGAAGTAGATTGGACCAAGGAATCACGTTGTTTACACATATATATAAACTTTACCCCCCATTTTCACCCCCTTACGGGTAGAATTTCGGAAAGTCATTTCTTATCGGATGCTTACGTGATACAAAGAACACACCCTCCAAGTTTTAGTGGTTTGGGCTGTGCGTTGATCCGTCAGTCGGTCAGTCATTCAGGACAAAGTATTTTATATGTAATAGATAATAATTTAATTATAAATCTTCATCGTTTCTATCAACGAATATATGCCGAAGACATCAACATAAATTATGAAGGTCAAACTGTAGATAGAGAAAATGTAGGTAACTACATTTTTAGGAATATTGATTGATAGTCAACTAAATTGGAAAGCGCAAGCAGAGGATATCTGTAAAAAAAATAGTAGGTACATCTGCTTTCGCTTTATATAATTTATCAAAAAAAGTTAACACACAAACTATTCTTATTGCCTACCATGGTATGGTTGTGTTAGTTTTGAGATTTGGAGTAATATTTTGGGGGAACTGTACCGAAAGAGAGAGCATTTTCAGAGATAAAAAACGATGCCTTCGAGCGATGTTCGGCCTTAAAGTCACAGACAGCTGCATTCCTATTTTCAAGACATACTTATATACTATTAACTTTTCCATGCCTGTATATTTCTGAACTATCCATATTTGTCAAAACTAATAAAAACTTATTTCTTTCCTTGAATGATACAATCAATATATCAAACACTACTTTGTACTGGTTCACAAGTATAATACAGCATTATTAAAAAAAAGCGTAATGTGCATGGCGCCTATTGTATACAATCAAATACCAAATTATATTAAAGAACAACCACTTAGAATTTTTAAAAAGCAACTCTCATATTTTCTTATATTTAAATGTTATTACTTTGTAGCTGACTTCTTAACAGATGAGTCATTATAATTTTAATGTAGTTATTTTATAAGCATGCCTTACAGGCAGAATGTATACAAGGATTCGCTATTAGTTTGTAAGACCTTATTGTAATACCTACATTCTTAGCAAATAAAAAGTTTCTATTCTATTATATTCTATTATTATTTAACTACCAACCTACTAGCAGCTCACACCAGACACCTTTTCTCCAAAATTCATCGATTTACATCGAGTAGTTTTCGGGTAAAATGCCTGTGACATACGAACGGACGGACGGATTTATTCGGCTTTTTCGGGCGTTAGGTTATTTGTTGACAATTTTCATTGTGATAGTACTTAGGTACTACTTAGGTAGGTTTCGACGTCAAGTGTGTAATCCATAAGTTGGCACAGGTACCTAACAGAAGAGTCGACATGATGAGAGCTGTAGCGATCCTGGTCCTGGCGGTCGTGTTGTGCTCCGGGCAAGACGACGTATCTGAAGTAAGTCCTTCTAATACACTCCTTATAATGTTAGTCGCGGTGCGCGTCACACACTGTCACATCCATACTATGCGATTAGAATAAGTATGGGATTGCACGTGGTAGTATTTGCCGCTAACTTCAGTCGAATGTGCACATATTTGTACAGCTAGCAGAAACAAAATAGGCAAAAAAATTATAACTTGTAAATTATTCATTTAAGTTCTATTCTATTCTATTTTAATTATGTACATTTTCCTTGCACGTTTGACGTATTAGGAAGAATTAGGTTGAAAGAATTAGAACCTGACTAGATTTGCATTATCTATGTGGCCTATTTGTTATAAAATTGAAGTTTGTTTTTTGTTTGGTTGAATGCTAGGATCTCAGGAACTAGGTACTGGTTCAATTTTAAATATTATTTTAGAGTTATAGGCTATATAACATTACGCTACGGCCAATAGGAGCAGAGCTAGTAGCCAAATAAAAAAACGACGTGAGCTAATTACCGCGTGACTTCTAGATAAATCAAAAAATATACAACAACCAACAAACACTAATTTCATATTCAATACTCACACATAATTTATTTCAATGCTATTAAAAAAACATGTATATTTAGCTATGCCAGTTACCCACTATGTTTATGTAAAAGTATGTATGTACCTAATTGTAATGTGTTTCGTTTTTTCCTTTTTTCTTTGTACACCCTACTTGTAAGGTATGAAGTTGTCTTCAAATGGAAAACAAAATGGCGTCTTGATTTGACAGGCCCATACTTATTCTAATCGCATTACTCATATTTGAAACTAGCTGTTGTCCGTGGATCTTTGTTTGGCCGGTACAGATATTAACTTTAAATACTTACACTTAACATAAATAAGTAAAACTATCACTAAACAACATCACCTTCTATCAACTAAATGGACATTGCTGACTTAAACTGAACTAACACTTATTCGTGTAATGTAATATCTAACAACAGTAAAGTAATGCTCTACGCAGTGAGTAACGAAAGTGCCGAGTTTGATGAGTGATGAGTCATCCTGCAGGTACCACAGGAACGGACGTAATGATCCTTCCTCCACCGATTTTTAGGGTTCCGTAGTTCTGACTTCTGACCCTTATAGTTTCGTTATGCCCGTCTGTCTGTCTGTCTGTCTGTCCGAGGTTTTGCTAAGAGACCGTTAGTACTAGAAAGCTGTAATTTTTAAACGACTTCAAAAAAGGAGGAGGTTATATGTTCGACTGTATGTATTTTTTTTTTTTTTTATGTATGTTCATCGATTACTCGGAGATGCCTGAACCGATTTAAAAAATTCTTTTTTTGTTTGAAAGGGTATACTTCCGAATTGGTCCCCTATTCATCACGTCAAGTTCTGATGATGGAATCTCAGGGAAATCGAAGGCAACCCTCAAATTTTATAGGGACATGTTACGTGTTTCATATATTTTTAAAAGTTATTCAAGTATTTACGTCTGATAGTCAACATCTCATGTTGATGAGCTGGTGATGGAAGGTATAACTCCTTAACTGTTAGGAGTTGGAGGATAATTCTTTCGATATTATAGGTACTTATAAACCTATAGTTGTATTCTTGTAGGTTATTCAGTTGAGCTGTCAGTGGAAGGTATAACTCCTTGACTCTTAGGAGTTGGAAGATAATTCTTTCGACATTATAGGTACTTATAAACCTATAGTTGTATTCTTGTAGGTTATTCAGGTGAGCGGTCACTGGAAGGAATAACTCCTTAACTTTTAGGAATTGGAGGATAATTCTTTCAACATTATAGGTACTTATAAACCTATAGTTGTATTCTTGTAGGTTATTTAGGTGAGCTGTCACTGGAAGGGAAACTTCTTAATGTTTAGAGTAAGAAGATGATTTCTTTAAATATCACATCCATGTATAAACCTTAAGTTGTGTTATTTCAAGTGTCTGAGGTGAGAGCTCTTGATGGAAGATAAAGTTGTATAATTCAAAGGAATTCTTAGATGATAATTTAAGTTTTCGATATAGTATCTAACCTGCATTGTATACCTATACTTGTTATCAGTCGCATTTTATAGTAAAAAAGAAAGACATAAAAAGCTGAGAGTTTTGAGATTCCTCTATTCTACAATCAGGTTGTGTTGTTAGAATATTTAAATAGACGTTCCCTTCTATCGAAGATTCTTTATTTCGGTTTTCCGTCTTTGTTTGCCAGCCAGTATTACTAAATCTGTTAGATAAAAAGTACACTAAAAATGGAAAAATAAACTATTTTTAACAAAAAAATATTAAAACGACTTCAAATCAGTACTAAAAAGCGAAAAATAAACTGAATTAGATATTTAATTCCAAGCTAAAAAATACCTACCTACCTGTTTAAAGTATAATACCCTATTACTAATCTGTTTGAAGTCGGTGCCACCCTAATGAGGTTGTATCACTCAGTTTGAGCCGTCCACTAGGTACGATCACACGCAAGTGCGAGGTGGTGTGAAGTAGCGAGCGGTAACAGATGTACGTACTAAGTAGTACGTAGCTTAACAAACTCATTAGGCTTGGCACCGACTTCAAACAGATTAGTAATAGGGTATTATACTTTAAACAGGTAGGTAGGTATTTTTTAGCTTGGAATTAAATATCTAATTCAGTTTATTTTTCGCTTTTTAGTACTGATTTGAAGTCGTTTTAATATTTTTTTGTTAAAAATAGTTTATGTAGGAGTGTGTATGTATATAAATTACGTCGACAGTGGTAAAATAAAATTTTGGTAAATATTTTTTTTAGGGTAGTAATACATGTGAAGTGGGGATGAATATATTTTTGTCGTCTACCCCATCGTGTGGGGTTTCGTTATATATATATAATAGATCTTCTAAAATGACTTGGGGGTTACTAACATTATTTTTCGATTTAATGGTCCATTTACGAAATATTAAACTTTAAAGAGCAAATTTTTGTTTCAGTAGGGCTTCCCCAGATTTTTTAAGCCAACAGTTAGTAGGGTAAGGGTAGGGCCCGTACCCTACTAACTGTTGGCTTAAAAAATCTGGAAAAATGATCATAGTGCATTTCATGAACTTTAAATGAAAATTATGCGGTTAAGATAACCTTATTAGTTTAGCAATAATAGTCGTTGAACTTGGGTGTTGGATAATTTAATTTTGTACCAAATATAAAATCCTTAGCATTAATCCTTTATAGTAACTAAGATATAGTAGTTGCTTGTTTATAACGGGTAAAGACTTGCTGTTGGGACCTCGATTGCTAGTTGGTGTTAATTAAACTTCAGTGGACTGTATTAAAAAGTATATTACAACGATGTATCAACTGTACAAATATGGTAAACTAAAATGACGTGTGCGTGTGACGTGTGCAAATGAAGTGAGTATTGGAGTGGCTTGTCGCGGCGTGACGGCGGCGCGGCGGCGGCGGGGCGGCGGCGGGGCGTGCGCTCACACCGCACCCCGCGCGTCTCCCCCTCCCTCGTCATATGTCCATGCGTGGACACTTGCATTTAAAAACAAAATATCAAGTATATAATAAATCATAAGTTTTTCAATACTGCCGCCAGATGGCGCACAAACGGGTTACGTTTAGAAGAACAGAATTGTACTATATTGTGATAACGGGCTACTACGAAACCCTACACTGTGCGTGGCCCGACACGCACTTGGCCAGTTTTTATTAATATTTTAATACTAATCGAGAAAATAAGTCATGTGTGTAACGTAAAAAATAAAGTTACCAAACGCGCTTGTTCTGGAGCGCGGTTCATACCAGAGCCGCGCCATCGCACCAGCTCCTACCTACCTCCTATAGAATGTAATAATATAGAATGTAATGTTATATAGCCTCGGTACCTTCCTCGATAAATGCTGCCCTACTAATGAAGAACAGTACAACTGCATATGTCCAAGTTTAGAGAAAAATGATCTTAGCGACGCAAACACTTAGGAAATTTATTTTTGATGACCTAAATAGATAGATTTAATGTGTAATTTCAAGACATGGTATTTTCAGGGTCTAATGATGACCAGAAAGGTACGTGTGGGACGTCAGAAATGGAAACACATAAGAGCATAGATTTTGTGTTTACTTTTGTCGTATATTTTCACGTTTGGCATCCGTATTTCGTCCGTCTTATCCGTTCCAGTATCCAAGTGGCTGTTGGAAATCGGTAAAACTTGAATTTACTATTTCTGCCAGTATACTTGTAGTTTACAACACAACAACTGCTGTCCCAACAAACACATTAGCCATAACAACAACTCATTTAGAGTCCTGAGTGACATAGTAGTTTTATAAGACCCATAATAATAGTTTTAGGTGATACTATGGAAATAAACGGTCTTATTAATACACTGGCGCTAGTAAGGTGATATAATAGACATATGATTGCATAATGAAGCTAAAGGCTGTAATAAGGTGGTATTAACTGCCTCTTTATATATTATGGTTACCACTTTAAGTAGATTTTAACGCCGAAGGTTCTTTTGGGGTGCCCATTATAACTTACTCACGCTATCGCACTCTATAATCGTATTATGTTTACCTTTTGGTGCTTAATGTCGCCTACAGTGTTACAACAGCTATAAAAGTACTCTTAAGCCATTTAAGAGTGGCAATAGTAATTCTTATAGCTCTTAGTAATATAGTGATACAACTGACATAATTTTCCCTGTTTAATCACGTAGTTTTTTAGTGCTTGAAGTGCTATAACAGCAGTATGGAACCGTAGCTCTTCAAGAGTGTTTAAGCGAACATTATTACAGCTTTAAGTTATTTTTAAGTATTTTAGGTATAAGATACCTCTCTATAAAACCTTTAATGGTTTATCGTGAATACAATTGTTGTTAGAAGTTGAATACCACATCAAATATAGCCTTAATAGGCCCAAAAGCTCTAAACGACGACATAAATGTAATCATTCTAGATATCATCAGAAGCGCCACCTTGCTTTTTGTAAACACACCGTGCGTTTGGCGTTAGTTAAAGTTTATTTAAAACAAGTAAGTAATTAATCTTTTCCAATCAAATAAATGGTTTTTATATTGTAGCAAGGAACCCAATATAACAGAGAAATCTTAAAAGCGATATATGACTTTACAGCTCTAACCGACGCGTTTGTACAAACAAGTGTGCTAACAAATTGTTCTGATATTACAATATCTAGTATGTTTAGCATAACCATTCACAAAACTAAAAATTATAATTAACTTACTTACAAAAAATAAACTAGGCTACAGTATTTTTGTTCTTGTAACACTAAGTGATACAAGATAACATTAGATACAAGACCACACAAGACAAGAACATACAAGGTTATTAGAACTATAAGTAAAAATACTGCTACTTTAACCCTTTATTATCACTTCCGGCAAGAATAATCCCTATTATATCACTAGTTTATCACTATTGCACATAAAATGAACCACTGTAGAACTTCAAGCACTAACGTCGGTGCCTAATTCCGTCTACATGAGAGTTATAGCGTGCTATATCGCTAAATTTTAGGCCGCACTATCGCTATCAGTGTTTAATCGAAATAATAGTCAGCTTTTATAGAACTAGTTTTATCGCTAAATTGTTACTTAGGGTGACAGTGACACATTTTTGTTGGTGGAATAAAATAGTAGTTAAGTGTAAACAAATGACAGAGTCTACTTTGTTTCTACTTTTGGCCACTACGAGCTATGAGCTGATTATATTGTGATGCCCTTGGTGTTGCAGGCGCCCATAGGCGGTAAGCGCTTACCATGAAGCGGGCCGGATTCCTGTCCGCCACCGTCGTGGTCAGTTTTCATGTAGGTAGGATTAAGTTCATATTTTAAATCTGTTGACATGTATGTTCCTTTTGATGATTTCTTTATTTGCCTTAATTTCTTCTTCCGTTTCGTTATTTTGTCTGTCCAAACTGATGGTATTTTTTTTCCGTGTACATGGGATTTTCCTTTTTTCTGTTTGTCATTGTCATGGTCTTCGATAGATTAATTTCCAGTCCTACCTTTACACTGGCTTACTGTGTTACTAGTGACTTTACCCCATTCTGGCTGGCTAGCTGGTGATGATTTTGACGATGGGTATAAATATTATTGGATATAGCTTCCGGCCGCAGCTTCGCTCGCGTATTATGATGAAACTGGTTTAAGTTTAAAAAATATCGAATTCCTTAGTTGTTTCTAAAAATAACCTTCATTAAAACTCAGAAATATTACCTCTTTCTAATACATAATTATTAGTATAGACAGCTGTATCCGTGTAGTGACGTATTAACGGCCGATTTCAATAATCTATCTATCTATGGATTTGGCTACTATAGATATAACTTTGACATAAGCTCCATACAAAATATGTCAAAATTCTAACTTTAGTAGCCAATCCATAGATAGACTGAAATCGGCCATAAGAATACATAATGTCACTACCCATTGTGTTTTATATTTAATTGGTGTCGTACAAGGCGACTAAGGGAGTAAACCTTAAGCAGGCAAGAGCACTGCGAGAAAAGGAAAATTCGGTACAAAACCCTATATTTACCAACCCCCTCGGCCAGTGTGGTATATCTAGTAGACTAAATTCCCTCCAAAATGTTTGGAGGAGACCCGTGCCCAGCAGTGGGACATTTGGTAATGATTTTGGTAATGATGATGATAGACAGAATCACCTTGCCAGATGCCTCTCATCTCTACGGTACTCGATATAAGCTGGTTTGTTCTTGACACTTATTGTTCTTGATCAAGAATACTTTCTTAAACCCTGCTACAGGATGTCTAGTGCAGAACTAATGCTTGTGTTTATATATTAACAGCTAACACAATAATAAGTATAACTAATCGTTGCAGTCTTCACAGAGCACATATCGGCCTCCAAAAAGATTTTCCATTGCCAAAACAGAGCATCCTGAAATCAAAATAGAGGTCAATGAAACAGAGCTGCATCCAACAAAAGAAGTTCCTTTTATCACCCTGGTAAGCAGTCCATGTGCAATGTACCTACATACTTAGTCAAAACTTTTGTAAGTACACAAGTAAATAATTTGAATAAAACGTGCTGTACCGTAAGTACGAGTACTGGTACCTACATAAGTTTCATGTTTTTTATAATAATTTGATTAATTTGTTGCTGAAACGTTAAAACATTTTAAATGGAAGATTAACGTTTTAGGCCGACTTCCAAAACAAAAGCAGGGAGGTTCTCAATTCGATAATATGTTCTTGTATGTGTGTGATGCGATTTCTCAGCCGATCATGAACTATTTTTTATTATAAAAGATGTAAATTCGCCAAATTTTCAAACTTTTTATAAAATTTTTTTCGAGGTTATAATCTGAGGTAAAAAATTATATAGCCTATTTCGCCCAGGCTATAATTACGAATCTATTGACAGCTCATTTATTAAAATCGATTCATGAGTTTAGGCGCTACGGTGAAACATAAAAACATACATACACACAAATATGCATAGACTGCCAAAAACATTACCCTTCGTTTTGGCTTCGCCGTAGTTGGGTAAAAAGTGTTAAGCCCAAGTTGTAGAGAATTTTATCAGTTTACATTATGTAATACAATGAAATTTCGTACGACGCACTGTTTTCGAGGTGTAAGCAGAATAAAAATGGTACCTGTGCAGCTGTGTTAGTGTTAATTTAACACATTTTTGAAAAATCGACCAATTTTCGAAGTTCATAGCTAGGCAACGATTGGAGATAGTGTTTCAGTCAATGTTGTAGAGAATTTCAATGTTGGAGAGCTTTCATTGTGTAGTACAATAAAATTTCTTACGACGCACTGTTTTCGAGATGTAAGCAAAAAATTAAAAAACAGGACCTTCTTTGTGCTCCCCCCCCCAGGGCTCACCTCGGGGGGGTAAGGACTTTTAGTATGTTTATCTTCTAACTAGTCCAAACAAAGTTCCTAAGTAAGTCAAAATGTCTGCTTCCGACATTTCCCTCCACAGCTGCACAGTACCATTTACTAAACCGTGAGACTAGTTTACTTTAGTTATTTTCACAGCGTCATAATTATGTCATTTGGCATTTTGTTACAAAAACGAGCTAAGTATACTTACACTCTATTTATAATTTAGGTTCACGAATGTCCCTGAGAGAACGATTCAAAGAAATTGGTATTTTAACAGTTGCATATATTTGCCTCTAATATATGACTGGCCTGTTGGTCTAGTTGTTAGTGACCCTGACTGCTAAGCCGGAGGTCGTGGGTTCGATCCCCACCCAGGACAAATCTTTGTGTGATGAGCATAAAGGTTTGTTCTGTATCTGGGTGTAATTTATCTATAATATGTATGTATTTACAAAAAAAAAAATGTATTTAAGTAGTATATCAGTTGTTTAGTACCCATAACACAAGCAAATATAATTGCTTACTTTGGGACTAGATGGCGTTGTGTGAATGTGGTAGAATATTATTATTATTATTATATTATTTGCAAAAATTAAAAATAAAGAAAAACTGTGACATAGGTACTTACTGTTCATACCAGAAATAATTATAAACTCGTTAATACATCCCATCGCCTGCATCATAAAATGCCTACACAACGCTTTTTTCGGACTAGGGGTACATTTGTATAACAAACTACCGATTGAGATGATGAACCTACCCTTACCTAAATTCAAACTTACTATCAAGAAACGCCTAATTAGTCCAGTAGTCGTAGCTCTTGGGTTCGATCCCCACTTTGGACTAATATTTCTGCGGTTCACTAGTAATTGCTAAGTCTGGCTGTAGTTAGTGTGTAATTGATCCCACAGAGGGAGTATTTCAATGTCTCAGCAAACTAGTAAGGGCAGCAGAGCTTGTTCTGTAGTTCTCGCGATGTTCTTGTAAAGGGGCAGCCCTCAACAACGACTAAGATCAACAAGTTACTCACGACGACGACGGCGACGCAGCCCCTGGGCCCGCCGCCGACGCCGCCGCCTACACCGCCTACGCCGCCGCTGCGCGAGGATGACGAGGCCGAACACCTCGAGCTGGGCATGACAGAGATACTCGACGACAAGCGCTTCCAGGTATACTATACCTACTCTAGCCTTAGTTAAGTATATTGTACTGTACATGTACCGCATGTACGGATAACGGCACAACACGGTAACTGTAGTTACTATATTGTACTGTACATGTACCGCATGTACGCACAACGGCACAACACGGTAACTGTAGTTACTATATTGTACTGTACATGTACCGCATGTACGCACAATGGCACAACACGGTAACCGTAGTTACTATATTGTACTGTACATGTACCGCATGTACGCACAATGGCACAACACGGTAACTGTAGTTACTATATTGTACTGTACATGTACCGCATGTACGCACAATGGCACAACACGGTAACTGTAGTTACTATATTGTACTGTACATGTACTGCATGTACGCACAATGGCACAACACGGTAACTGTAGTTACTATATTGTACTGTACATGTACCGCATGTACGCACAATGGCACAACACGGTAACCGTAGTTACTATATTGTACTGTACATGTACCGCATGTACGCACAATGGCACAACACGGTAACTGTAGTTACTATATTGTACTGTACATGTACCGCATGTACGCACAATGGCACAACACGGTAACCGTAGTTACTATATTGTACTGTACATGTACCGCATGTACGCACAATGGCACAACACGGTAACTGTAGTTACTATATTGTACTGTACATGTACCGCATGTACGCACAATGGCACAACACGGTAACCGTAGTTACTATATTGTACTGTACATGTACCGCATGTACGCACAATGGCACAACACGGTAACTGTAGTTACTATATTGTACTGTACATGTACCGCATGTACGCACAATGGCACAACACGGTAACCGTAGTTACTATATTGTACTGTACATGTACCGCATGTACGCACAATGGCACAACACGGTAACTGTAGTTACTATATTGTACTGTACATGTACCGCATGTACGCACAATGGCACAACACGGTAACCGTAGTTACTATATTGTACTGTACATGTACCGCATGTACGCACAATGGCACAACACGGTAACTGTAGTTACTATATTGTACTGTACATGTACCGCATGTACGCACAATGGCACAACACGGTAACCGTAGTTACTATATTGTACTGTACATGTACCGCATGTACGCACAATGGCACAACACGGTAACCGTAGTTACTATATTGTACTGTACATGTACCGCATGTACGCACAATGGCACAACACGGTAACCGTAGTTACTATATTGTACTGTACATGTACCGCATGTACGCACAATGGCACAACACGGTAACCGTAGTTACTATATTGTACTGTACATGTACCGCATGTACGCACAATGGCACAACACGGTAACTGTAGTTACTATATTGTACTGTACATGTACCGCATGTACGCACAATGGCACAACACGGTAACTGTAGTTACTATATTGTACTGTACATGTACCGCATGTACGCACAATGGCACAACACGGTAACTGTAGTTACTATATTGTACTGTACATGTACCGCATGTACGCACAATGGCACAACACGGTAACTGTAGTTACTATATTGTACTGTAAATGTACCGCATGTACGCACAATGGCACAACACGGTAACTGTAGTTACTATATTGTACTGTACATGTACCGCATGTACGCACAATGGCACAACACGGTAACTGTAGTTACTATATTGTACTGTATGATTTTTAGGTATCAATGTCATACGATAATTAAATTAATGTTATCTGCATCTGCCATGTCTTCCATCTGCAAGTATGAGCCCAACAAATTATTACCTTAACGTCCGGGGCACTTAAGTTTCGATTAACATGCGAGCGTCAAGTAAGTGCACCTACAACATCTCAACAGCGATAACTGATAGATATCTAGTTATAAATATGGGCAAGGTCTTAACCAATCATGTTATATTGTTGCAGGAATCAGAAAAGAAGCGCGTCAGTCTCCTTGGAGAAGAAATGGCTAATAACGACGCTGCAGTCCACGACGAAGGTACCTTCCTAGGTAAGCAACTTGCTTACCTGCGTACGCATTATCACCTTAAGTGAATATCTGGACATACTAACAATATATTATACATAAATATATCGATACTTATTTATAATAAATATTCAGGTATCAATACGTTCTTCTTCGGCAAGTTTTATTTAATTCTGTACAATATTTTCAAATTAAATAAGTACGACTTACTTATATAATTTATTTTATGTAATAAATAGATCTAATAGACTTTAAGAGAAAGATGGACAGAATTGATTTCAAACGCAACAGAAGAAGAGTTAGATCGAGGAGGATATTTATGAAACAGAGCAAGAAGAGGGTAAAGGTGGTGTCGTACCAGGATAGGAGGTGAAAGGATACATGCGAGCTTGATGTGTAGTACAAGACGCTTACAGGGCTGTGCACGTACATGCGGTGCAGCGTGGGCCGCCTCTGCGAGACCGACGAGCGCGGCGACGCTATGTGCAACTGCATCAAGGAGTGTCCGGAGAACGACACCGGCGCGCAGTCCACCTGCTCCAACCACAACGAGACCTGGGACTCGGACTGCCTGCTGTACCAGCAGCGCTGCCTCTGCCTCGAGGGCTCGGAGCTGTGCCGCGACGTCAGGTACCAGCACGTGCAGGTCAACTACTACGGCGCCTGTCGCGAGATGCCCGTTAGTATATCTATAATATAGTATATATTATAAAGCAAAAGTTTAGATGGATGAATGGATGAATATGTATGGATAACGGTTGAAAGGATCTGCTTGTAATTTGGCGCAACTCCGCCAGCACCGCTGTCGCTGGGCGGTATAATAAGTATTTAGAGCCTTTTCTTAATAGATAATCATAGGTAAGTTAAGTTTCTAAATACATAGATATTCAAAATAGAAAAACACCCAAACTCAGAAACAAACATAATTTGTAAATCATACAAATATTTGTTCCGAGCCGGGGATTGAACCCGAGACCACAGAAACCGCAACCGTATACACGACCGCTGCGCCACCGAGTCACTCAAAATGATAATATATTATAGTCCTTTGTCATGTAATAAATATGATAAACTATTTGAGTGTAATGTATTGTGTGTATTTGCAGCCGTGTACGGAGGAGGAGATGGAGGCGTTCCCGGAGACCATGCGCGAGTGGCTGTTCACGACGATGCGCGAGGTGGCCGAGTGGCCGCTGACCCAGCCGGCGCAGAACATGCGCAAGAACCTCACGCAGCGCTGGGTCAACGCCGTCATCTGGAAGTGGTGCGACTTCCAGTCGACAGACGACAACAGGTACCTCCTCCACCACTCGCTGCAGCACCGCTGCCACACAATAGCACAGAATAAATAAAGGTACATACTTACATAGGTACACAAGCCAAGCTACATACAAAGCGCGTTCAAGCAACGCACACATAGACATCGCTCTCGGACACGATATCTCTGGAGCACTGACCTGTGACCTGTAATACCTCTGGGCAGATGTCTTTTAAACTGATGTTGGTGCTGTTTGATTTTCGCCATTGTGCGCTGTAAGCAGTGGCGCAGAAGAGTTGAACTAAAATTATAAAAAAATAATATTAGATAAGGCTATCGATCAATGCAACAAAAGTACAGGTTGTTATTTTTTTGGATTTTAACTGGTTCAGTTCCCGGGTGTGGCAAGCGAATTTTCGAAAAATGGTGTATCTCTAATATTAAGAGTACTTTCCCTCCAGGTGGCATTACAAAATTCCACCCTGTATGTATAAATCAATTGCTGTTCGTTAGTCTCGCTTAAACTCGAGAACGGCTGAACGGATTTATCTTATCTTGGTCTTGAAATGTTCGTGGAGGTCTAGGGAAGGTGAGAAAAATTCGGATAACTGCCGGGAAAACCCTAAAAACAGCCCTTTTCTTTTTCCCTTAAAAGCGTTTTCTAAATAAAATGTAGAGTCAATTTGTTTAGGTCTTTTATTTATTGATTGAGGCAGTACGAAGTCTGCCGGGTCAGCTAGTATATACATATATGTATGTACAATGTGTACAAAAAATGTATTATATTGTTAGTCTTCCGTCAAACAATTAAAATAGGTGCTATAAAACTCTTCACTTACGTGTTCCAGCAAACTGTTCATATCAACACGCGGTTTGACGAAAAGAAAATGCTATTGTTGATATATACACTTAAAATATCACTTTTTGTTCTGGTCCAAAACTGTTCAGTAATTTCACGATTAAAACTAAGTTTTTACGTGATTTTCCGGGTAGGTAACACTGAATATACTTTTAAATTGATAAATGAATATCCAAATTTTATTGAATTTATGATTTCTAACCGTCTACTATGTAATTAATGCATGTACGTAATGTGTGTCAGATTCGTGTCGGTGCACGAGCTGTTCCCTTTCCACACGCCGCTGCAGACGATGGAGCAATGCATCGCGCCCTTCGTGAAACGTTGCGACGAGGACTCCGACCACCGCATCACGCTCTCCGAGTTGACCAAGTGTCTGCAGCTCGATGAGGTAACCCACCGATGCAATGTGCCGACTGTGCCCACTGTGCCCAGCGTGCCCAGCGTGCCCAGCGTGCCAGGCTCAGTACAGACAATGTGTGTTGTTACAGAACGAGATGGAGCACCGCTGCGATCGCTTCCTCGGTGACCCGTCCGCCGCCGACTACTAACACGCCATTATCTGTATGCAATCAAAAGTTATATCATGTCCATTGAGAAGTGCGTCACAACAAAGTTCTTACGAAAAGAAAATTGATAAGAAAAGTTAGGGAGAAACGAAAATGTATGTTTTGAACCCACGAACATAGCCCACTATTCGGACAATGATTTTTCGCTTTGCTCATTCTGTTGTTGCTATATTTTGCTTGCAAGAATGTCGAATTTAATATAGACTAATAGCAATGTAGGTACCTATATATCATGTAAATAATACAAATAATATTAACATTTTTTTACATAATTAAATAAGACATAAATTAACCTAACTACTAGAAAATAGTGTTTCAACATAAAGTTGACAGTAGACGTAATCGTCACCTCGAAGGATTAAATAATATCATATTATGATTAGAGGTCGGAAATTTGGGGTTTTTATACCGACGGCGACGGTGGCAAACAGACGTACGGTCCGCCTGATGGTAAGCGGTTACCGTAGCCTATGGACGCCTGTGGGTGATCTATAAGATCGATCTATAAGAGCACTGCGAGAAAAGTAAAATTCGATACAAATCCCTATACCAACCCGCCTGGCCACCGTGGTATCTGGCTAAATTCCCTCAAAAATGATGATAAAGAATTGATGATGGTTTACGACGTTTTACGGTTATCAAACGGACGGACGGCCATGACGAAACTATATGGGTTCCGTTTTGTCATGTTGGCTACCGAACCCTACCGGACCCTACGTACCTACATACATACATACGCGTGAAAAACATTACCCTCCTTTTTAGCAGTCGGGTAAAAATGCCGCTAAGCCCCGATGGTATGACTTTACTTAAAAGATGGATTAGGCCTTTAGCGTGGAAACTTGCGTTGACACTCTTGCGCCATGACATCTTCTGAGTACAGCAAGTGGTGCTAGCGCTACTGCAGTCTCTCAAACGTTGCAAAAATCAACGGTCAATCATCAAATGTCAATATCAATTGATCCTAGCGTTCACCCAAACAAACAAACTCTTCTTCATAATCTATATATGTATATAAAATGCTTTGTCCTGAATGACTGACTGACTGACTAAATGACAGATCAACGCACAGCCTAAACCACTGATCGTAGAAATCTGAAACTTGGAGGGTGTGTTATTTGTTTGACGTGATAAGAAAGGATTTTCCGAAATTCTACCCCTAGCGGGGTGAAAATGGGGGACTAATTTGTATGGGACAACGTGATTCCTAGGTCCAATCTACTTCAAATTTTGCAGAAATATTCTTTAACAGAATTGATGGAAGACGTGTTTCGTATTTTATTGAAATTCAGTCCAAAATCCCACAGGATAGAGAAAAAACAGGATTTTCATTTTACGTAGTACAGTTGTCGTAACTATCAAAAATTTGGCATGTTTATTTATTTATTTATATACACTTTAAGTATATACACAGAAATGTACAAAGGCGGACTTAATGCCAGAGGCTGCATGTTCAATTTTGAAATAGGGTAAACTATATTACAACAACTATATTTTAAATACGAATATTAAGAATTGCTATAAGTAGCACAAAATACGTTAACATCTGTTTTTCATATTGTTCCATGTCAATATAATTGGAGTTCAACGGTAGCTTAAACATTACCTGATACTTACTTAAAAAATAAAAATTTGCCACTCGCACCGAGATTGTCACGAAAACTTAGTGAAGATATTTGACTTTTGTGATTGTCGCCTCTGCGTTTTAATAAGACCTATTATGGCATGAGGTAAGATTAAACATATTATAATTACAATATTCATCATCATCATCAGCAACCCATTAAGTCCCACTTCTGGGCTCGGGTCTCCTTCTCTAAGTAGAGAGCTGAGAGGGTTTTTAGGCCATAATCCACTCACGCTGGCCTAGTGCGGGTTGGTGGATCAGACATACTTATAAAATTTGTTCTAGGGTATGTGGGTTTCCTCACGATGATTTCCTTCACCGTTAGCAAATGGTAAGTCACTTGACTAGTACATATAAATTCCACAAAGTGGTACTGCCGGTCGAGATCGAACTCGGACCGCGTGAGTTGCAGGGACCGGCCCTTATCCATTCAGCCACCATCGCTTCTAATTACAATATAATATCCATAGTCAAAAAAAAACCCGCGGACGGATGGATGGACGGACAAGACGAAACTATAAGGGTTCCGTTTTTGCCATTTTGGCTATGGAACCCTAAAAATGCTTAATATTAAGTGCCAATGACTGATACTTATGTGATAGTAGCTGTACTTTTGATGTCAATTACTGTACTTTTCGAAACATAAATCCATGATCACCTGAATAAATATGTTTTTATTTCAAAATAAGGGAACAATTAAAACGTTTTAAGAAGATTACATTAAAGTGTGAATACTAAGGTAAAGGCACCTATTACGGAGATATTTGGCAACATTTGAAAGTAAGAAACAAAAATAAGCATTTCTAAGCATTTTTAAAGGTGCAAACAAATTTTATCTTCAAAAGTGGAATTTATATTTTGAATTGCTTTTGAGCCTATGTTACTTTTCATGATATTTCTTATTTTTAAAAAATATTTTAATAGTCGGGTCGATTTTCCCTAATACGGAGGTAACATTTTGGTCAGAGCGTATTACTGCGGTAGACGGCTCCTAATACGGAGGGTCAGAAATTATATTAATTTAAGTTCCGTACAAATAATATTTATTCACCATCATCATCAGCCCACATTAACCCATTGTTGGGTATAGGCCTCTTCTCTACAGCGCCACTTTTCACGGTCCTGTGCCAGCCGCGTCCAATGAGATCCTATGATCTTGACGATATCGTCCGACCATCGGGCTGGTGGTCTGCCCACTGGCCTGATATCTTCTCTAGGCCACCATTCTGTGACTGCCTTGGTTCACCGTCCGTCATCCCTTCTTAACCTCGTCACCCGCTTCCCGACATCTTCGACCTTCGTTTTCCGTTGGATCTCGACGTTCGGTACACGATCAACAAGGGAGATACCTAACATGGAACGCTCCATTGCTCTTTGTGCAACTTTAATTTTGTGCATATTCTGCTTAGTGAGCGTCCACGTTTCAGCACCGTAAGTGAGGGTTGGCAAGACACATTGCTTATACACCCTGGTTTTAAGGTATTGTGGTAGTTTTGATTTAAAGACGGAGTCAAGTTTCCCAAAAGCAGCCCACCCTAATCCGATTCGTCTTTCGATCTCCTTAGCCTGCGCGTCTTTGTCAAAGGATAAACGATGTCCAAGATAAATGTAATCGCTGACCATGTGTATAGTGTTGGTACCTACGGTTACGCAAGGTATGCGCGTAGAGCGATTTGACATAATTTTAGTCTTGGACATGTTCATTCTAAGACCGACCTTCGACGATGCTTCATGCAGTTCTGCGAGCATATGTTGGAGATCTAAGACGTTTTCGGCGACGAGAATGAGGTCATCCGCGAACCTAAGATGCGACATGCGAGTCCCGTTGATGTTGACTCCTCTCTCGCTCCAGTCCAACAATGAATATCAAACAACTTTATATATACAATACTTGCATTCTGATCAGGAAAATTTTAGACAAAACCATCCACACTAACTTATCATTTACCACAAAATCTCAAATTTCTAAACGCAGCTTTCGTCGACCAAGTCTACTTGTATTGCCAAAAATACGTACTAATTACACTAAAAAGAGTATTACCCACGAAGGAGCACAACTATTTGATCATCTACCCTCACTTATAAAAAATGTTAACTCACTCAGCAGTTTTAAATCTCAGCTGTCAAAACACATAATTGAAAATTACCTTGATTACATAAACTAGAATGGCTGAGAGTAAAGTTGCTGAGTCAGCGTTATAGATTTCATACTATATTTGGTGACGGTTGCCTAAGTAAGTTTACTAAATGTTTCTCTTGTATTCTCATGTTGTGTGTGTGGTGGCTGTTTTGTCTTTTATGAGAATAAATGATTCAAACCTTAAATATAATAGGTAATATAAGTAAGTATATTTTTAAATTTAATTTATTAAGTACATCCTGTCGTATTCATGTTAGGTTTAACCTGTCAACTTGAGGTAAATACCTACAACGTTTAATTTCCGACCTCTACTCTACATAATTATGATCGAACCAAAACCAATCACAAAGTGGTTCGAGTAGTGAGCCACTGATCTCGTGTAGGAGAGTAGACTGAAGAGTGGAGCGTGCCTGTCATTGTGCTAGACTCGATCTAAAATGTCTTTACTACAGAACCTGTTAACTGTGCACTATCTATGGGGAAGTTTACATTTAATTTTATTCGTAGAGCGTGCTACGCGCGAGTTACGCACAAGCCGTAGAGGGTTTAACAGAGAGGGTTTAGCCATAGAGGGCTGGTTTAGTTCTGAGTGCTAAACGTGAGTTTTTGTTGTCATCAGTCAGACCACTCTTGATTCTTAGCTGACAATGACTACTGATAATTACGAGTTAGAGCTAAAAGAAAAATATTTAGACTCCTCCACAACAAAGCAGGAGACAGCAGAGATTGTAGGTACTATGTCCCTACAACAGAGGAAACATTCCATTCAATCAAAATTAGCACAATATTAAGATATGAAAAATGTAAGAAGCTAAGATAGGGTAGAGCTTCGTATTACCAAATGGCAGTGCCAATGTAGAATAGGATCACTAGTTCAAATTGATTAAAGTTTCCAGAGAATGAGGAACTCAAACAGTGTTCCATCGGCGGCTAGGTTTGATGAAATAGGTGGTTGAAGTGAGTGTAGGCAGGGTTGGACGATGTAGTGTCGGGACGGCGGCGCGCGCGGGGAAGGCAGCGGCGCGCGCGCCGGCGCCGGGCTTCAGTCGTCAGCTCGCAGTCTCGCCACCTCGGTCCGCCGCACGCTCCGCTCCCGGCACTGCGCTGCTGTCCCGTACACGACAAATAGATACACGCGGTAAGCCATACTCACATTACATTTATTTTAACTTATTTAAGTACGCTTTTATAAAACATAATGCATTTATCACACGAGTGTATTTGGGGTACCAAGCTAAAGTTTTATTTTAATTTCAAAATGTATCAGTCAAATGTAGTAGTCTACCTATCCAAATTATCATGTTGTTATCTATTTTGCCAGTTATTGGACTATGCATATTAGGTACGTATTTATTTTTGTCACTCATTTCGTTATTAAAAATATAAATGTAAGTATTATGTTCACAAATAAGTACAGTGATCTCTGGATTGAGGAATTTTGACTGCGAGAAACATAAATATTTAAGCATTCAAACCAGTTTAGGGTTTTGTCTTTTTAAGTTTCCTAGTTTATTTTTAGTGAAATTCGCAGTTGACGGGTGTGCGGCGCGCGATGTGGCGGCAACCATCGCACGGTTTTGTTATTTGGGTCATATTAGAAGTGTACAATATAAAGAAAAACGATCAATACAAGTAGATGTAGGTGTAGTGCGACTAATATGTAGATGTGCACAAGAGAGTTTCAATAGTTATGTTGTGAGAGCTCGAGCCCAATAGCCCTATGTACAATACTCTGAGGAAGAGGTACAGAACTCGTGTGTATGTGTGAGTCGACGGATTGTCTTCAGATGTGTTACTGTCTACTTCAATGTTTAGTTGTCGCTCTATGATGTTGACAAACAAATGCATCTCATTCAGAAAGTATTGTATATGTCCATCTAGTGCCGAGCAGTGGCACAAGTAGGGCTGCCACCCTGCCGACATCACAAATATCAAACTCTATTTAGTATTATTAATATAATTCAGTGAACCATGACGCATAAACACACTTATGACAATACCTAGTTCTTCTAACACCTTTCCACACTGACACTGCACGCTGTCCTCAATTAAATCAATGTTTGTTTGTTGAAATTTTGCACAAATAGAATGTACATACCTAGGTAGGTGAAGTCAATGTTAACAAGCATTCTATAAGAATCAACTTAAGGTGATGCAGAGATTTAGTGAGAGTTAAATAAATTAAAGACAAAAACTGTATATGTATAGGTATAGACTGGCCTGTTGGTCTAGTGGTTAGTGACCCTGACTGCTACGCCGGAGGTCGTGGGTTCGATCCCCACCCAGGACAAATCTTTGTGTGATGAGCATAAAGGTTTGTTCTGTGTCTGGGTGTAATTTATCTATAATATGTATGTATTTACAAAAAAAAAAAATATTTAAGTAGTATATCAGTTGTTTAGTACCCATAACACAAGCAAATATAATTGCTTACTTTGGGACTAGATGGCGCTGTGTGAATGTGGTAGAATATTATAGAATATTATTATAGATATTCTAAATACCTATTGATAAATCCCAGTACAAATCTTTGTGTGACCAGCATGACTGTTCGTTTTGTTTTTTTTCCATATTTTTCAATATATTTTAAAATAAATAAATAATGTTATGCCTGCTCCCTCCAAATCCAAACCCAAATCTTTATTTTGTGAACATAGGTGAAAATAAGATATTATAAAAGGAGTAGTGTACAATCTATGTCCCGCCGATAGGCATACAAAACGAAATTATTTAATAAGTCTGTTACATAATAAATGTAATATTACCGTATGTAATGGGATCAATGTAGTGTAGTATTATTATATTATTGTTATAGTTTAATTAGTATTAATTGTATTTACATAACCACGAAAACTGTTTTTGCTGAGCACACAAAATTTACGTTCCAAGCCAGCTCTAATATGCTAATATTGTTGTTATACATTTTTGTTTTGCTTGTAATGTGTATTGTGAGCCTAAATAAATAAATAAAAAATAATTATTCCAGAGCATTTAACATTAATATTATAGGTACGTCGTCGTGCATTACACTTCACAATGTCAAATTTAAAATAAAAATAAAATACAGATAATTAATAATTCAAATCATGATGTCAGTATGTTATTAAAAAAATAAGATGTCACTAAGTTTCAACAAATCTTGTCATCAAGATACTCCTTAGAATAGTACACTTTTTCAACGAGTAAATTAAATAATAATCTATTTCTAAGTTCATTTACGTTATTACTTTGCCTGATTTCGCCTGGCAATTTATTATACAGCCTTGGTGCCATTACATAGATACTTTTATTGGCGAAAGTGCTATTGGTAGGTAACAGTTGTAGTTTATTTGAGCGACGTTAACTCTCTTCATATTTAAATAAATGTGTATTGGTCCCTCATTCCATTTACACACATAATAAATGAACTCATTACCACGTGTGTTACACCGACCGTGTGTTGCCAATACCACAAATACCTACTATAGAATAAATATGACCTAATTACTAAACTTTAACATCCGTTAGTGTTTTTTAAAAACAATAATAGATAGGTACCTAGATTGTTGTTATGAACCGTTTCCCGCGGCTATATCGTTACAGCTGACTCGAGAAACACTTGCGTTTCGCCTATCCTAACAACACTAACTTGTATTTAATTTATGATTATGAATCAAATACTAACTGCATTATGTACCTACCTCTTGTAATAATAATGATCACAATATTGAATAAAGTACCAGAACAGTTTGTTTTGTTATCCAAAGCAATTTCGCGTTGTTTGTGTCCACGAAATTACGAAACGAATTCGTTTTGACCTATATTTATATATATTTAGTTAAAATGTGTCAGCCCCGGGACGTAACGTTCAAGCAAATGAAGTATGCTTAGCAACCCTACCCGTAACCTAGCAGTAATCACTATTTACGTCACTATATATAATATATATAACCTCCGCAGCGCTAACAGGTAACTATCACTTACGAGCCCAACATATAAACAAAGCTATAGGTATATGTACACTTTGACAACCCCGTCCTTGCCTACTTACGGCAGAAATAGGACCAACGTAGTCTACACCTACCGTTTCAAAGGCGTAACCGTTTGGGTGAAACACGCTGACGTCGTACATCAGAGGAGCTATAATTTGTCCCATAATTCGCGAACACCTAATGCAGCGACGATAAGAAGCCTTTGCTAAATTACGACCACCTACTGGCTAGTAGACCTCTCTAATTGAATCCAGTTATAATTGTGATCCAGCGTGCATAAGTTTTAAATGCTGAAATTCAAAAATGTGTATTCCAAGTACAACTTTGGTCCGTAAGAGAAATGAAGTGAAATACATAAAAATAAAAACGAGTCATTAACAAGTGTAACAATTTTATTATACCAATTGTTACTTCTACAACATCAGCCATCACTCGAACACAGAACAAACGATCATGCTCAAGCACATAAAGATTTATCCTGGGTGGGAATCGAACCCACGACTAGCCTAGCAGTCAGGGTCACTAACCACGTGGACAAACGGCCGTTTTATGGTTTGGTGAAATCCATTGCGTAGTTAAGATCGAAGTAGTAGACTTAGTACTTACTTTATTTGTTAAATTATGCAAAATAGTGGTTCGCATAATAACATTAATACCTTCTCCAATTTATTTGTAACTTGATTCGTAGTCGGGAGTCGGGACCTAGAATGCGTTGTCGGTTATCGTAACATGACGCGAGCCACAGAACAATACGGCTGGTGTGTACGTTATTTGTCCAAAGATGATGTCGTACAACATTCATGATTAATAATTATGTTTCTAAGGTTTTATTTTTCTATTTTTTTATTTTACTTTATGCACAAGGAATTGTACAAAGGCGGACTTAATGCCAGAGGCATTCTCTACCAGTCGACCTTTGGGCGATGCAGAGAAGTGAGTTGTAGGTTGTCTATTTATTTAGGTTTAAAGTGTAAAACGTACATGTTTACGGTAGTAGGTGTTATACTCTTACTCTGTGTTACTGGCTCTGCAGTCATTACCGACTTTGTATCCGTGATTTAAACATGAGAATATAATAAAATCAGCGCTGTACCGTGGCTCAGACATGGCACAGCATTTAGCTGATTGGCTATCCTCATAGGTTAGATCGCCACCAATGCTGATGGTTTTATTTTTCTGGATTATGTATAACTTTCTGGTGGCACAAAATCGCTCGCTGTGGCGGAATTTAGGTGAGGCTATGTTCAACAGTGGATGATTGGGCTGATATAATGATATATAATACATACATACTATAATATGTCATATAGGTATATTATACCAACTTAATGCGAGTGCGATCACTGTGTGACACAAAAACGATGTTTTTATTAATAATTTTATTTATCTGCGCTCGGGGGTCAGCTCACTATCGGCGGACACAATATGGCGCGCGGCGCGCTTCCGTCCGCGTTTCGCGAACTTGTCACTACGCAGCTACGGAACACGCGCAAACCGACACGTCGTCCTAACATGACCTAATTCACTTATTTGCACAATAATGACTTTAACAGACGCCTAGAAATTCAGATGGATCGAAGAATGGCCCAGAACTATAGAGATTAGGGTGATGTTAACAATACGCTGCAGCACAATGTCTTATATATTTGGTTAGCGCTAATGGTGCCGGAGCTAGGGCTCGTAAATGTAACATCCGTGACTAATATGAGTTATGTTTATGTTCAGCTGAAGCTTTTATTATTCTATTCCACGTAGTCGTAAACTTTCAGTAGGTACCGTCGTGAGTCGAGTCGCTCTGCGCGCTGACGCGACGAGCGACACAGTTCTGCCGCGAGGCCGCCAGGCTATCGCACTGATAACGAAGTTCAAAAATAATGATGACAGCCCTCTGTAATCTATTAATTAATTTAGTAAGTACTTCAATATTAAGTTTGAGATTACAACGGCTTCTCAGTATTTTTATTTCAAATTGTGCATCGTGAACATCATTTGTTCATAAATTACCTCCTGCTTTTAAAAGCTAATAACTTTATGAAATTTATAGCTATTTTAATCATTTTCAGACCAAAGTTTGTCAATAATAATTATGTAGTATAAGCCGCTATATTCGCCTGCAGTTCTGATCAGTAGTATCAGAGATAGAACGGTTTAAAAAATAGTCAGAATTCATGAGAAGTATTTTGCCATGACGCACTCTGATATTTTCCCTCGGTCATTAGATAGTGTTGGGATACGGAATACTAATTGTAGTGAACTAAAATAATATCGACAGTTTAAATAGGAATTATTATGTTAATTCTTAATAATGTTTCTTGAAACAATTCAATGTAATTCTAAAATAACTAAATAATTTCTCATTCTTAAACAATCAGTCTTATTTTTTGCAATAATAGTATAAAAAATCTTATCAATCATCAATGCAATAATAGTATAAAAAATCTTAGTAATCTTTCTTAAAAATCTTATATCATCCCTTACTTCATATCTATTGCATTCTCCGTCTTCACCAACTGTACCCAATTGCCAAAAATGAGGGTATGTTTTTTTACGAGACATTTTCATTGTAGCAAATTTTATTGTAATTTTTTTTAATGTCATACGCTTGTTTTCGTTGCGCTACACTATGATCAGCTGAGCGTGGGGTGTCCCAACGTACAGTGCTACGTGAGGTTGTTGTCTATGTGCAAATACTTCTCATGCCGCATACAGCGGAAAAATATTGGTCGCTGTGCGTCGTGAACATTATTTTGCCATACGTTTTTTTTTTCTTTATTTTGATATATTTAAAAAAATATTGCGAAACATATAACAATCTTTTTCATACTCATAGCAAAACATAAAAAAAACGTGCCGCCGCATGGCAAGAAACGTATTTTAGAGCGCCGCACCACGGTACGTCCATGGACCTATATACCCCCTTATTACAAAATACGGACTAAGCATTAAACCAGGTTTAAATTGACAACTTTGACACCAAAACAATGGCTTATGTCAATTTAAACCTGGTTTAATGCTTACTCCACATTTTGTAATAAGGGGAAAAGAGTTTACAATGCACGCAATCTACTACAATGTAAAGTCGCAAAGAGTGCGACAACAAACTGTTCACGAGAAGTAATGGTGTTTGAGGTTTGGCTGTCTGTACAGTTCACCCACATCTAATAAATGTTCCTACGTACCTACAACACGTACAAGCAACACGGTACCTATCAAAAACGTTCCAGAGAGCTAATATCTACGAACCTAGGTAATGTAAAGTGTTACAGTTTGCCCACGTCTTGAATGAACAAGTATCATTTTTAAAAGTAAAATTAAGTACCTACTGCTGTGTTATACATATTGATAATAATTAATGTGTGTTGTGACTCCACGACTGCTGCGATATTAATTATTCCGTCATTTTATCGTCCCGTGCCTTCCTGTGGCTAATGCCCACGCCCACGTACCTAAATACAACTAGGTACATTGAATATATCTGTGAAGTAAATAATAGGTAGTATAACACTAGTGTTGACTTCATTTTAAAGACCAAGAGTCTGTTCTAATTTTGAGATTTAAATGATGTCAAGCAACCTGTCGTACGCAGAGGCTCTCTTATCTTGTTCATTTGGCAGAGTTCGCAGATAAAATTCAAAAATGTTGCTGTTTGACAATAATTTAGAGATAAACTTAAACAACGACGAACTCATTTATATTATTATTAGCTACTTCAGCAAGAACGGCAGCACTCCGACGCACTTGCAAGATGCGGAGTGGGCCAACTTTGTACATAGTATAATATTATAAGATCATGTTTGTTTCACGTTCCAACTGTATTCAGCTAGCAGGCACATAGCACTATAGCAGGCTTTCATTTGTTCTATAAAAATAACAAACAACTTGACCCATACCTATGAGTAACTTAGGGACTTGCACATTCTCTGTGAACTTGAGAGTTGAGTCGTGCCAGGCCTGTCTTCTGTATCTTCTCCAAATATTTCAAGTAGAGATAGATGCGAAAGTAAATCACTATAGCTGGTATAGTCAGTCGTTCTCGTAACAGTGGGCAGTGATGTATTGGTGTAAGTAAACTAAGTAGGTTATTGTAGTGGGTGACGCTCTTAGAGCATTAAACCAGACGCTGGACGCAGCGCAGCACGGTGCACTGCAACATAATCTCGGCCCAATTAGTTGACCAACTCTGATTGTGCTGGGCCGCCACTATTTGGGTCAATAGAAGCATATGCGTCCATCGGACGTCGTCGTGACAATCAATCATCTAATTATTATTTGTTTCTTTATATGAATTTAAATGAATGGATCGTTCTAGAAGAAAACTTAAGTACATACCTACTTTCAAATTCAATCTACCGAGGTGGACACATACGATAATAGAAGTGCCAAGCATCTCTATAAAACCTAAATTAAGTTTATGTTGATAACCAGAGTTTGGCAAGGCAGCGTGGGACGGCCCCCACCTGGTGGACAGAAGACCTGGTTAAAGTTGCGGATAGTTGTTGGTTGCAGGCAGCACAAAGTCATTCACTGCAGCGGAAATTAGGGTTGGCTTATGTCCACCAGTGGGCGTCATAGGGCTGTTAATAATATTAAGAACTGGAGTTTGGCTGGTGCCGGTCATTGCGGCAAATTACCAACATTGTTGAATAGAGCAACCGTCAGCATAATAATATAGGTATTATAATAGCTACGTGCATCTACAATCAAAAGTGTCAACAATATATTAGTTGTTTGTCCAATTGAGCCAATTGTGGAGCAGCAGGGTCAGGAGTGTCAGGAGAGTCAGGAGCGACACACCGCCTGACGTCAGATGACACTGCATCTAATCAATCAGAGCACATTCTGTTCAAACAAGATACCTACAAGTACATAGCACTTTCATTATTATTATACTGAGAATTGTGGCAACATTTTATTGAACTCTGAAGCTCGCAGCTGCTGCCAATTTGTTCTTGTTGAGTATTTAGTTGCATCTTGCGCGGCCTCAGATAGCCGATCGTCGCCGACTAATGTTAATACAAACCTGCAATATTTACAGACAGTCATGTCACCGTCACCGTACTGTGAGGCTCCATATTGACTGATGACTCTAGTGCACAGTGTGACAGTGGCGTAGCGGGTAAAGGGCTCGCCTCACCACTAACATCGCCGTGCCTAGTGTCGTGAGTTCGATTCCCACACGAGACAAGTATTTGACTGATTCATAGATATTTCTTTCGAGTCTAGATGTAGTAGGTACTTAGTGTCAATTAATCACATTATGTTGTACAATAAATTGGTAATCCTAATATATACAGACTGTTTCTACAAGAAGGTTCCTAGCCGTATCGTTTTCAACTATATAATAGGTATTTATAACTGCAAATGTAGGTATTCTACAAGCACAATCATTCAACGACGCTAACATTGATTTCTGAGAACTTATGGAGCTTGCAGTGGGCTACGTGCTCGCCGCTCGTCGCGCACCCAGATGTATGCATGACGTCACGAATCATGCATGTTAGGTACCTACTATAACACTCAGAGCTTATATCACTTCATACTCCCAACTTTCATTTGCGGTGGTCTGCGAAGTTCCGCTCCCAATTTTCCATGTATCTTGGTACTTCTATCCACGGAACAGCCTTTACCTTTATTTTTTATAATTCAATTGATATTTCACAGACACAGTAAGACAACTTAATGTCAAATCAATGTTAAAGACCAGTCCAGTATTTACAGAGCTAAGAAGTACCTAGTACTAGTAGGTACCTACTAAATACAAACTAATAGATTTAATTATTTAATAAGGTACCTACACCAACAACATATCTATACATAGCTATAATAAAACTGTAGAAAAGTCGTTTTTGTACATTAAAAAAAACCAAGGTGTTAAAGGACAACCAATAGAAACCATTTCCAGCATTTTTCGAATTTTTGTCTGTTTGTTTATTTGTTCGGGCATCACGTAAAATGTACGAAAGCAATGTAGATATCTTTTATACACAACGATTAAGCGTAACTTGAAGTAGGTAACATTTAGTTTTTGTTTCATTGCAATCGGTTCATACCTACATAAAAAAGTTACAACGATTATAAGAATCACGCGAGCAAAGTCGCGGGCATAAGCTAGTTCACAATAAAATCATAGACAAGTAACAGTATTTGCTCAAGGTCCAGTAAATACATCAATTATAGGTATTGTAGTATATTTTATCTGTATCTTCTAGACATAATATTTTATTATGAAAAAATAGTAAGTAGGTACACTTCTTTTTCATAATTTTTTTGAGATGAATAATCCAATATATTGGAATTTATAGACAACTGTTACAGTCATTAGAAATACTTACATTATTAATTTACAAGATGTGCATTAAAATTTTGTCAGAAATTATTGTACTTAAATTAATTTTACTTAATATGTAGGTAAGTAAATAAAAATCATCAAATCAACTTTTTCAGGAGATCCAATTGTATGGCTTCATTTTTTATGGAATGATATACGAAAAAGAAAATCAATCTAAGGAAAACATAAGCCTAGAATTAGTTCTATTAGATTTTGATATGATTTTAAATTTATTATAATAGGTAGGTAAATTAATAACACGTGCAAAGAGTTCATCAATATGTATCCCCGCACTCACAGAACAGAGATAACTCGCCTGGAGAACTAGTGCGGGATGAGTACTCAAGCCTTGAATGATCTATACATATATAATGCTTTGTCCTGAATGACTGACTGACGGATCAACGCACAGCCTACACCGCTGATCGTAGAGACCTGAAACTTGGAGGATGTGTTCTTTGTATGACGTAAGCATCCGATAAGAAAGGATTTTCCGAAATTCTACCCCTAAGGGGGTGAAATTGGGGGGTAAAGTTTATATATATGTGTAAACAACGTGATTCCTTGGTCCAATCTACTTCCAATTTTGCATAAACATTCTTTATCAGAATTGATCAAAGATCTGTTTCGTATTTTATTGAAATTCATCCCCTAACGGGGTTAATAACAGGATTTTCATTTTATGTAGTACAGTTTTCGTAACTATGGTTAGGGTAAAGTCGCCTAATATCGGCCACTGCCTAATATCGGCCATTTACACTCTTTTTGAAATTATTATTAAAATCTGTACTTTATTAGCCTAATTTTCGTGCGAATAATTTTGCGTAATTTTTTCCTAATTTTTTAATTTTGCCTTATTTCATTGAGCAAGAGAATATAAAATATGGTTGCCATCAAACGTCGCTTGGACGCTCAGTGAGAAAATGTTTGTAGTCCTATACGAAAACCCAAATTTCGAGACATTTCGTAGTCAGATTCACGGAATCAGCTATGGGTGGGAAGTAAGTTTTATACATATTTTTGTTATTTCAATATCTAATGAATATTTATATCGTTAATTTGATTAATTCACTAACGTGTGAGAAAGAAATATTATTGTTATTTTATTAAATATAAGCCCGGCCGAGGTTAGGGATTAAAATGAACTAAAAAACATTAAACTGGCCTGGTGGCCGGTACATTTTTAATCGAACCTTGCCTAAATTCGGCCTCTTCGTTACTCCAACATTCACCAGCTGTGGTGGATAAAAGGTACAAACTATTGCTCTGGCCATGGCGGTCAATTTATGAGAGATGTGTTTCTTACTCGTGCATCAGCCAGTATTTAGAAATTAACTAAATTTTCGACAATAATTAAAATAGCTTCTTTAGAATTGCTATATGGATTTATTATTACCAGAGGGCTTATATTTCTCATTTATATATTCAATTAGTAAAAGAAAAAATCTGTTATTTAATAGCTGATAGTCTTTTAACATATTTTAGCTATTTTGAAAAAAATTTGCTTGGCCCCTTCCTAAGTAACGATATGCCGATATAAGGCAACCAAACGGACGATTTTTGGCATGAAAGGCCGATTTAAGGGGTTTTTGACAAATCTGCACAAAAAAAATTATAAAAAAATAACTGGGAATAAATTGAACAAATTAAGACGAAATAATGAATAATTAACTAACATATAGCATAAAAATACCCCAAGTATGTATCAAAGGCCAGGAATATCAAAGAAACATGCAGTTATATGCCGAAAAATGTTGACATGGCCGATATTTAGCGCTTTTACCCTACTAAAAACAACTCAATGTTAAAAACTTCAAAATTTGACATGTTCAATTTTGAAATAGGGTAAACTATACTATTGTTGGCCTCTCATCAGTCTTTGGCACTATGTATTTTAAAAATGAATACTAAGAATTGCTATAGCACAAAATACCTGCCTCTTCCATGTCAATGGGGTTGTCATATGAGGGTTCTGTTTTTGCCATTTTAGCTACGGAACCCTAAAAATGCTTATTAATATTAAGTGCCAATGACGGATACTTAATTAGTTGTTAATAACTGTACTTTTGATGTTAATTACTGTACTTTTGATGCTAATTACTGTTTTTTTAGAAACATTTTAGAATTTTATATTTCATTTCATAACATTTTAGAATTCATAATGAAATGGGTGTGAAAATTATTAGAAATTGATATGAATGTCATTTTCAAGGTTTTATGGGACGCTGACTACGAAAATGAAATTCAACCCCTGTAGTGGGGTGATAGGTACATGAAAATTCATGAATTGCACTTAAAACAAAGGTCTATGTAAATATCGAAATTTACGCGGACGAAGTCGCGGGCAAAAGCTAGTATACATATGGCTCGTCGTTATTTTTAACTGTTTCAATAACTTTAGACCATAAGGTTATCAAATTTAATAAACACATAGTACGCAATCTCAGACTATAAACAAAATTTAATATTCATGAACTTTGTTTTTATGTAAATGATATTATTATTACTTACAATTTAATAGGTAAAAAGAAAGCGATGGTGGCTGAATGGATAAGGAACCGGCGTGCAAATCACGCGGTCCGAGTTCGATCCCGACCGGCAGTACCAATGTGGATTTCACTTTGTGGAATTTATATGTACTAGTCATGTGACTTACCATCTGCTAACGGTGAAGGAAAACATCGTGAGGAAACCCACATACCCTAGAAGAAATTCTATGAGTATGTCTGATCCACCAACCCGCACTAGGCTAGCGTGTGTGGATTATGGCATAAACCCTCTCAGCTCTCTAGTTAGAGGAGAGGAGACCCGAGCCCAGCAGTGGGACTTAATGGGTTGCTGATGATGAATAGGTAGGTACTAAGTACCTAGTACATTGCAAAACGTTATTTTGTACAAAATCTGTGTTATAGCCACAGTCGTTCGGTTCGTCGTTTTATTCGGTACCAGGATTGTAGGTATACCATAGCACAGAATAGCACTAGTATAATATCCGTACCACAGTGCCATAGCCAGCCTCATTTAAGGCTGGAACAGGAGTCAGGACTCGTACGAGTACTTACGCACTAGAACTGGTCATGCGTGCCACTACCAGTACTACCACCGTGGACAATCAAAATTATTTGCAATCAGAATTACTCAGAATTAAAAATCTATATTTAAAAAAAATTTACCTCACGAAGTTATTAGCATTTTTAGGGTACCGTAGCCAAAATGGCAAAAACAGAACCCATAAAGTTTTGTCATGTCCGTCCGTCCGTCTGGCACAGGCAATTTATTCGAAAACTACTCGATGTATAGGTATTAATGAAATTTGAAGAATAGGTGTCTTGTGTGGGCCGCTAATATTTTTAAGGATTTTTGAGTTATTGCCGAAAAACTGCCCTTCATTTTTTTTTGCAATCCGGCGTCATTTTCAGTCCAGCTGATCCGGCTGGATTGGTTATATTGGTACCGGATCCGGTAAACGTTTAATGATGCCGGATCCGCCGGATTACCGCATCCGGTTTTCTTGGATTGCAATCCCTACCTACATTGAGCATGGTCCGACATCCGACAGCATGCTTATTTTTGCCGTGAACCGTCAAATATTGCTGAATATCAATAGTATAAACTAAGTACTTACCTAGGTAGGTATTTAGTTTTTTTGTTGAGGCTAAAACTATTTAATATACAGGTAAATAATTATCAAAGATTCTACTTAAAAAAATATTCGACGCAGAGCCATTCACCGTTGCCGGCAGGCAATAAGCTTATAGTCAATGGGCCGTGCAAACCTTGGATGATAGGACTGCAGGTGAACTCATAGTCTAGGGGGGCCTTTAGAGTGGTCATTCTCAATTTCAAAAGTTTTGTTTCTCATTCACTAATCTAAGTATGTTGGTACTGTAGGTATGCTAAATTGGGAAAAGTAATTCTCTTGTTTTTCACACGCGTTAATGAAATAGGTACCTACCTACGTTATAAAAAACGTCGATTTCTTGAATGGATTTAGCGAAAATGAGGTGAACAATATGTGAGCCGCGCAGGCGCGCGGGCGGGTGGTGGCGGGCGTTGGGGTGCGTTGCCCTCGTCCGGGCGGGCGCGCGGCGGCGGCCGGGGCACTTCCAGATAGCTCGCCCTCGCACAACCGTGCCATTGACATCATGAACCTTGCACTACTTACAGTGCACTAGGCGCTAATACAGACCACACATCTCATTTCGTGACCGATCGATCAATTTTCCATATCTTGTTCAACATAATACTCGTAGATCGTGTTTCTACTTCCTGTAACATAATATCACCAAACCCACTGAAGACCTTTAACGAATGCTATTCAAAAATCATGTGAAACTACAACGTGACTCACTCGCGTTGATCCCATCATACCAATGTGATTTTTATAAGTAGCTACGACAAAAAGGTACTTAAATAAAGTAACTACCGAATCCTTACAAATACAGCAAATCATTAGATAACTACTTCCTTACAAATATATTAGGTACTTTGTTTGTGACACTGTAAAAAGGACAGTACCAATGATATACCGAAGTCGGTACCAGATACCGATATACCGAAGTCGGTACCAGATACCGATATACCGAAGTCGGTACCAGATACCGATATACCGAAGTCGGTACGTACCAGTTACCACGCGAGCGAATCCGTTATTTATTTACTTATGAATTACTGGGATAGTAAGGATCCACAAATACAACTACCTATTGGAATAAAATGAGTCAGATAGTACCTCGGTAATGTTACAGCAGTCACATGTATTTAATACATTGTTACCTAGTTATATACAATGTGATTTGTGGCATTAGGTACAGTAAATACTGAATTAGTGAGTAGTGGAGGCGACGCAAATAGCCCGACATGAAACATCGGCGGGCGCTAATGTGTCGGCAGTTAACCTGGATCTGGAGAACAAAACTTGACATGTCCCGCTGAGCGATGACTACAGTCTCGTTCACCAATCACACGGTCGGGCCTCACTGTGACGAACTGTCAACCGACGCACGTCATCTCCGCGTACCAAGTTGAATATTAAATTGTACGCATAGTCTTACTGTGTTACACCACTGAACTCAATAAAACAGAAATTATTCTTAACAAACTTTCAAACACTACGATAATAAATATAAAACTTAGAAAATATATGAAACAGGTAACATGTGCCTATAAAATTTGAGGGTTGCCTTCGATTTGCCTGAGATTCCATCATCAGAACCTGATTTGGTGACAATGGGTCCATTTCGGAAGTAAACAAATAAAAGAATTCTCGGTTCAGGCATCTTCGAGAAATCGATGAACGTAAATTAAAAAAACAATACATACAGACAATCCTCCTCCTTTTTTGAAGTCGTTTAAAAAGTTGAAAATGTCATGTTACGCAACTTCCCATGCCCCCTGTAAACCACTACGCTTAAAGCTCTGCTACATGGTTGGAAACTTGCCTTCCACAGAGGTGCCCTTGGTGGGTTCCAACCGTGTAGCCGGCTGTTGTAAACCAAATTTAATACAAACTACGCGGATGGCAACCAAGCTCCTACCAAGGTCACTCTGTTGGAACGCAAGTTTATAACCGTGTAGAACACCTATTAGAAAGCTGAAATTAGAGGTATAGGTTTATTATAAAAAACTGACCAAGTGCGTGTCGGGCCACGCACAGTGTAGGGTTCCGTAGTAGCCCGTTATATTATTTTGTTTTTAAATGCAAGTCTTTACCCGTTATAAACAAGCAACTACTTTATCTTAGTCACTATAAAGGATTAATGCCAATTTCAACGACTATTACTGCTAAACTAATAAAGTTACCTTAACCGCTATAATTTTCATTTAAATTTATTTATTTATTTATTTATTTGGTTAATCAACAATTAGTTACATTGATACATATTAAAGATACATGTACAGCCATAAAGTTAAAATGTACTAATCAATTATAGATTAACACCACATGCATGATTATGAGCAATAAATATGAAAAATTAAAATTATTATTACAATATTATAACCATAACAATATGTTAAAAAGAAAAAAGAAAATAAACATTTCAAAAAAATTAATAGTTTTAGGTATTTGTTAAAACAAATTAGTAAAACTAAACAATCAAAATCAAACTTCAAAATTAATAAAAATTAATAATGAATTAAATTACATTTATGAAGTCGGAAATAGAATTATGATTAATACAATTAATATAAAGTAAAAGTAATTAAAAAAGAAAAAAAAAAGTCAATCAAAAAATAATTCATAAAATCCACAAAAAGATATGATTTCATTAGACATTTGCTTAATAAAAGTTAAATTAAATTAAATTAAATAAAACCAAAACTAAAAACAGTATTAAAATCCCAAAAATAAAATTAAATTAAATTCATTTTAATCTTAATAATAATAAATAATATAAATAATAATTAAATTTTTGAGCAATGCAATTAATTAATTAATGATACAATTAATATAGGATTTAAAAATTAGAAAAATTACAAAGGTCAGAACAAAACATCTGCAATAAAAATTAATTCTTAAAAATAATTATAGAATATAATAAAATATAAAAGTTATAATATAATTACAAATAAATTAGTAATTATAAATATTTAACACAAAAATAAACCTTAGAAACAAAAAAAAAATATAATTTTAAAATTACAGAAACCAAATTAACAATATTAACAATCAAGATAATTCATAAAAATAAAAATCAACTAAGTATGAAATCATGATAGTTACTTAAATTTTATCAGAAACAAACAAGAGCAACACGCCACTGCAGGCCATAGATTAGAGAAATTAGATAAATTAAAAAGAAATTAAATCAAATTATTATTGCTTACTATATTTTTTTTAAAGTTCATGAAATGCACTATTATCATGAATTTTTTCAGATTTTTCAAGCCAGCAGCTTAGCTTTAAGAGGGGGAGGACGCCCTACTGGAACAAATATTTGCTCTTTAAAGTTTAATATTTCGTAAGTGGACCATTAAATCGAAAAATAATGTTAGTAACCCCCAAGTCATTTTAGAAGACCTATTCAACGATACCCCACAAGATGGGGTAGACGATAAAAAAAAATTCATCCCCACTTCACATATATGGGAGCTACCCTAAAAAAAATATTTTCCAAAATTTTATTTTATCACCTTGTCAACGTAATTGATATACACACTCCTACAAAATTACAGCTTTCTAGTACTAACGGTCTCTTAGCAAAACCTCGGACAGACAGAAAGACAGACGGGCATAACGAAACTATAAGGGTTCCTAGTCAGAACTACGGAACCCCAAAAATAATTCTTACGTCAAGACTTCAAGAGCGATTTGTTACAGATTCTTTATTTTGTGGATTTGTGAAAATATCAACTTGAAAGGGGAAATTGAGTGTTGTTGATCCAAGATAAGCTCGATCTTTTGTACAGTTGGCTAAATTGTCTCCGCAATCTTTGAGGAGACATCAGACTCGTGCACAGCAGTGCGGTGTTCAAATTCAAATTCATTTATTTCCAAGAACATGGTACATTACATTATTGGTCTTATTGGGTATACAGGTGTTTATGGGTTGTAATGATGTAAGTACTTAATTTTGAGTTTAAAAGGGCGTGTGAGTATAAAGTTTGTATATTATATATACAGAATACAGACCAACATATTGGTCTGAGCTTCTATTTGTGAGATCTATTTTCTATAGGCTGCGCAGGTAGGTAGTAGGATGAGGTAGTACTTAGTAGGTATATATAATGTGGTCAATTTGTAGCTAGGTACAAGAGAACTATCAACAACTACGGGAATTTGTAAGTAATGGCTGTGGTTTAACTGCTTACCAAATTTATTTGGTGAACATTAACTCAATTTGGCGTTCGTTAACATTTTATGGTTCACGCAGATACCTACTTTTCTTATTTTTTACACAGAAGTAGTAAGACTGAAAACAATATAATGCGGTACTAACATCTCGTTATTAATTCCTAATTATTCATTATAATTATCGATATGAGTGAGTGACACAGTATAATCAGTTCAGGAAGCGTAGTTACTGTAGGTACATTGAATCGTTACTGCACCAACTAACAGTAGCCTGACAGAGAACACAACTTCCCTGAATAATTACACAATAATATATTATAAGGTTAAACTTACATGGGCCGCGCCGTGGTACCCGTTTACAAGTAAGTACATAACAAACCTAGGGCAAGGTAGCTGCCCTCTCCCAGGATTTAATCTACTTACTAATTGATGCAGGCGTAGGCGCCACAAAGCCACGCAGTGGCGGAACCAAGTTGAGGCCATGTTCAGCAGTGGATGTCATTGGGCTGATATGATGATGTTGACAGTAATTAGTCGACCAAAATTATTTTAGTCAGGAAGAAAAATCCTGGACGCCCATGATTATATTATTAAATACTATATAGATATTATATTTGACAGTTATTCTGTTTGTTTCAGATAATAGATAAGGCGACACGATGAGGGCTTTACTCTATGTGGCCCTGGCGGTCGCTGTCTTGTGCTCCGTAGACGCTGAGGTATGTACATTTTAATTTTGTTCTCATTTTCTTATTTTTGCCGCGAAAACTGAATATGAAATACCTACCTTAAATATAATACGTGACCTAGACCCTTTGTATAATAATTTAAAATACAAGGCCGTAAGTTTAAAAGGTATAGCATAATCCTGCTTTTTGGAAATCTTTCTTGTCAACGCACAATAATGTAAGTATTTAGTTGTACGTGTAGGCTGTTAGCACAGTAGTGTACCTCTTAGGAATGCAGACATGTGTTTGGTTACTGTTATGATAGCGAGTTATTGTTATATGTCAGCGTCACCGGCGGAAGCATCGTCGGCTTCGCACGACCACGACTGAGCGCACCACGCGGACCGAGGCCGCGGCGGCGCCCGTCCGCGAGGACGTCGAGGCCGAGCACCTGGAGCTGGGCATGGTGGAGCGACTTGACGAGAGGCGCTTCCAGGTTATCTATACACTAAACAATATATATTGTGAAGGCTATTGTAATACCTAGTTAGTCGCAGTACTTCTGCATTTGGTCTCCTGGTAAGAACCTCTGTCCATACACGAAAGAAAGTATATATCTCTCAATAATCAATAATTATTCAATCTTTATTTACAAATGGGTAGCACATGTACCTACACGGATAAAGTAATCTACCCTAATGGGACACCAAAAGAGCGCTGCCGTTTAGTAAAACGGCTAGGCAGTTAATTAAATGGCTGATTTAACTGCGTTAGTTAGTAGTAGTAGTAGTTAGTTGACTGCGACATAATAGTTAATATATTATAAGTATGACATGAAAATGCTCTAAGGACAGGAATAAACATTATGAAATTTGGTTCCTACCTATCCACACTAAACTATGTCACACGTTATATTCCAACAAATGTCCCATTTGTCGGTACCTACCACAAAATAAAGATAGTACATAATATTCTGTGTGTGTACCCGGTACCCGGTATATAATGAGAATGAGGCGAGGTTGCTATATCAATGCATGACTGTTGCAGGAGTCGGAGAGAAAACGCGTCAATGAACTTATAAACGCAGGAATGCACGAAAATTCTCCGGACAGCGATAGTGAAAATCTCTTAGATGGTAATGAGGTTACATTTTTTGTTTTTTACAACGATAATTATAAGGTATAGAAAAAACTCGAAAATGACATATTATTTTCTATGTGGTATACGTCTACTAGTAAAGTAAAAGCTATATTATTATGTAATTCCCTACTGAAATCCGTTCATCAAGCTTTTGATCAACAAATGTACAGAAGGAGAGACAGACCTAATTTAAACAAAATACACTTGTATCTCTAATACCTACCTCATTATTTTATTATAGTTACTAGCTTTTGCCCGCGACTTCATCCGCGTAGATTTCGATATTTACGTAGATCTTTGTTTTAAGTCAATTCTTGAATTTTCATTTACCTACTAATCTACATGGGTTAGATTTCATTTTACGTCAAAATAGATAACATTTTTGTAACCAGCGTCCCCGAAAAAAAAACATCCATATCAATTCCTAATATTTCATCCGTCAAGGTAAGTTTTTCAAACACTAAATGGTACCTACTAAACAAAAAACAAGAAACACGTATTTGTGTTTTTGATGATATGTATAAAGTTCCGAAGTAAAAAGACACTCAATACAATTTCTCCATACAAACTTTGAACCCTATTTGATACCTTTAGGGATGGAATTTTATTTTAAATAACATTTTCGTCATCAGCGTCCTTGAAAACTTGTAAAGACCTTATTACTATTATTCCTGATTCCTGACCTTTCATTTCTGAGAAACTACATGTCACCCGGATATACACAAAACATGATTTGTTTTTTATAAATTAGAGTAGTAAGTAGTCAAATTTTAATGCAATCTTCTTTAAGCGTTTTAATTATTTTATAACATATTTGCTCGTAAAGAGTCTCTTATTTCACCAATTTCAGTGTTGTAATGTATCTCATTACGCACTAGTGCGGTAATGTAAAGTAAATTGCACGGCTTCTCATGCTCACATACTAATAATCAAGGGGCTCCGTACGTAACGAACGGTAATTTTTTTAAATGTTAGCAAAGAGTTTTTATGTCAAAAAAGTGGTCAACATTTTATGAATAAAATTAATTAACTTTGGTAGATAAAATAATTATGATATAATTATATAAAATAAACATTTAATTCTTGTAGTAATACTGGCTGTTTTTGTGTTTTTGCCTTAAAAAAAAAGCGCTGATGCGCGCGCATCGATAAATTGTGACAAGTAAAAATAATTCCGCGCGCTATTTCTTTTCGCTGTATTTGTTTTTTTCTAAGAAAGTCCGAATTTTATTTATTTCCTCGCAAATATGTTATAAAACGTCGTATGACACACGTGCGGTTTGATAATTACAGCCTCTGCTTTCTTGTAGCCCTCGCCTGCAGCTCGGGCTAGCAATATCGCCTCGGCTGTAATTATCAACTTACCGCACTTGTATCATAATGTACTATTATAACATATTTGCTCGTAAAGGGTCTCTTATTTCACCAATTTCAGTGTCGTAATGTATCTCATTATGCACTAGTGCGGTAATGTAAAGTACAATGCACGGCTTCTCACGACCACAGACTAGTAATCAAGATGCTCCGTCTAAAACGAACGGTACTTTTTTAAATCAAAGAGTTTTTATGTCAGAAAAGTGGTCAACATTTTATGAATAAAATTAACTTTGGGAGATAAAATAATTAATATATACTAGCTTTTGCCCGCGACTTCGTCCGCGTAAATTTCGATATTACATAGGTCTTTGTTTTAAGTGCAATTCATGAATTCCACAACACCCCACTACTGGAGTTGAATTTCATTTTACGTCAATATAGATAACATTTTCGTAATCAGCGTCCCTGAAAACCTTGAAAACGACATCCATATCAATTTCTAATAATTTTCACACCTATTTCATCCCTTAGGGTAAGTTTTTTATTTATTACATTTAGAAACAAACAGTCATATACAAAAAAGAGTTTAATACTAAAAATTAAACATAGGTAGTTTTAGACCTATAGTTTCATATCTAGGGCACTTAAATGGAAAAATAATGAGTTTTCTCGAAATTATATAAAAGCTAGATAATTATAACATTACATACAGGTGCATACACACATACACACAAACACACGTATATACACATATACATACACCCGTATACATACATACACACACATACCAATGCAATACCTAAATAATGTAATATATACACATACACATACTTACCTATATCCATATGTATATGTATATTAATTGTAAACAGTATCTATAATACTAACATACAATAATAAGATCCAACTATTAAAATATAAAACACCACAGTTAAGACGAGGCAAGTAATTGCAACGATTTTTTCTTAAAACAATTTAAACTTTCACTAAAAATGTCAACATCTATGAGTTTATCATTATACAGCCTGCAAGATCTTCTGATAAAACTGTTATTAGCATAACACGTTCTACAAATACGGATAACAAATAAATGCTTCTTGCGGCAAGCTCGTTCACTTCGATATGGCACTCTAAATAATATTTCATAATATTCAAACACCAAAAACAACCCATCAACTCACTTCTTAACTGAAGTTCTAATTGCGTATTATCCGTTCATAAAAACCTAAAAAATAACGAAGACTAAGTAAGACTAAACATATAACTTGAAAAACAAAGAACTATCTATTTCATATTTCACCCCCTGAACTCATCCCTATCAAAAATATTAAAAACAACATTTTAAGTTCCTATCCCAATACTAATTTGCAAAACGTTAACTTCAAAAAAAAGATCTTTTCATACAACGTTTCATCCCCAATTTCACCCTACCAAAGCCACCCTTGTCAAAAAAATTGATGAGGGTATTTTTTATTTTGATAGTAGTACCCCAAAACAAATTTTCAAATCTATAAGTTAAAAAACAAAGAAGTTTCATACAATCGTTTTTATCTCTTTTCACCCCCTTAGGGGTTGAATTTTAAAAAACCCTTTCTTAGTACACCTCTAGACATTGGGACAAACACACCCTCCAAATTTCAAGTCGCTACGACCAGCGGTTTAGGCTGTACGTTGTCTGTCAGTCAGTCAGTCAGCCAGGACAAAGCCTTTTATAATTTGTGTGGACATCAATTTTTTTCTTAATTAACTTTGTCAGCCGTGTGGGTGGCATCGATAATTTGAGATGTATAAAGTAGGTACACTGTATGTGGTATGGTACCTCCTCAGACCCGTGCCTGAAGGTGCACTGCAGCGCGGGACGCGTGTGCGAGATAGACGAGCACGGCGACGCCGTGTGTAACTGTATCAAGGAGTGTCCCTACGAGACGGACTCGCGACGCAAGGTGTGCACCAACCACAACGAGACCTGGACCTCGGACTGCGAGGTGTACCAGCAGCGCTGCCTCTGCATCGACGGCTCGGAGCTGTGCCGCGGCCCGCAGTACCACCACGTGCAGATCGAGTACTACGGCACTTGCCGCGAGATGCCGGACTGCACTGAGAGCGAGATGTCGGACTTCCCGCGGCGCATGCGCGACTGGCTTTTCAACATCATGCGTGACATGGCGGAGCGCCGCGAGCTCACGCCGCACTACCTCGCCATGGAGCGCGAGGCCGAGACCAACCTCACGCAACGCTGGACCAACGCCGCCATCTGGAAGTGGTGCGACCTCGACGCGCACGACAACGACAGGTATACCCAGTAGCCGCTCCGACCACGTCTCACGACTGCTACCAATTATATGTTCACTGTCAAAAATCATCACACATACCTATCTATATACCTAGTGAAACGAGCATAACTCATGCACGGAGAAAGTAGGCAAAGTGTGGAAGAACAACAGCGATCGATCACATACCTAATGATGTGCCTATACTTATCATTGTCTGCATAAATGTATAAAGTTAAGCCTTGTTTAGCTTTGACCTTTTCTTGCTTTTTACATTGAGGGCGCATCGAGTCGAGACGTGACGAAGTATTACCGGCACAGTTTTGTTGAATACAAATGTACAATTTGGTCTTGTATCGTCAGGTTTGTGTCTGTGCACGAGCTGTTCCCGATCCGCGCGCCGCTGATGGCGCTGGAACACTGCATCGCGCCCTTCCTGGACCACTGCGACGAGGACGACGACCACCGCATCACGCTCGCCGAGTGGGGCAAGTGTCTGCAGCTCGACGAGGTAACGCGCTCTCCGCTCGCACTCTAATACTCCACTTGTTTGGACTGGTATATACTAAACCCGCAAATGTACTTTGTTCCAGTACGAGCTCGAAGACCGCTGCGACGAGTTCACCGACGACCCGGCCGGAGCCACCTTCTAACGCCGCAGTCCGCACACGACGGCGCCGTGGGGCATCATTGTACACATTGTACTTTAACTAGATATTACTTTAATATACGTGTACTATAGATAACATTACTGTCGTTACATACTTAACTTTTACTGTTAATAATAATACTTATTAATTACCAAAAACAAATATTCTTTTATTTTGTAAATAGCAATATCTGTGATAGTGCTAAAAAATATTAAGTAAATAATTTAAAATCAGATCATGAAAGCTTACAATTGTTATTATTTCTCACATACCTTTCTATTTACGTCAACACTGGATCCATAAAATTGAAAAGAAATAATTTAATCAGGATTTACTCAGACATAATATAATAATATACCTACACATTTACTATGACATCCACACTAGGCATAGCCTGCATCGTGGATATCACTACACACGATTTATCCAAGTAGTCTAGTAAATGAGTGCTCGAAATGGTACCGTGGAGGGAAATGTCAAAAGCAGAAATGTTGACTTAGGAACTTTGTTTGGACTAGTTAGGAGATAAACATACTAAAAGTCCTTAAACCAATATTATTTTATATAATATTAGTATGTTTATCTTCTAACTATTCCAAACAAAGTTCCTAAGTGAAAGTTTCTGCTTTCGACATTTCCCTCCAAAATCATTCATTCACTGGCCTAAAGCCCAGGACTACACTTAAAATTATTGAACAATACCAAAACATCAATATTTTACAAAGAATAACTGTTAACGACTATACAACGCTGGCCAGACGGGTGGGTATACAGTTTTGTTCCGATCTCAAAACGAAAAAACCAAACCATTATAGGATCACTCCGTTTGTCCGTCTGCAAAAAAAAAACTAAATTCTAAGTTAACGCAATCAAAAGATACAGCCCATTATGCTCCATTTTTGAAGATTATCATTATTAGATTATCAAAAAAGTCAAAACCTATAGGGTACTTCCCCTTGACCTAGAATCATGAAGTTTGGCAAGAAGCAATATCAAGTAAAGGAAAAAATCCGAAAACCGATCTCTTATAGTTATATAACTGAATATTAGTAATGAGGTTCACAATGTTAAGCCCTCAAAGCCTAAAAAATTTGAGTAAGAGGGAAAGTTTATTCTGGACTGTCGTTTTAAAAACCTACCTACCTTAAATATTAACGGTTTTTGCAAATCAAATCGAACTGTCGATCGTGGCGCGTTGCTAGCGTTTACACGTTTGTTCCGAAATGACATGGAGCTAGGTGATTCCTTCCTTGCTTCGTTCCGAACTGCAAATTTTAATGTAAACCCCGCTTAATGCGCCACGCGTCAGTCCAAACTGAAGGCAAAACTATTGAAAACCCAACATACCACACAGTTGAAAACCACACAGTTTCGACTGTATAATAATGGGAGAAACGTGAAAGATCTGTCTGCGCCTGCGTTCAAAACTGTGGTCATATTTTTTATCGCAAATGTTTCACCATAGTTTGATCGCGCAGTCCTGACTGACAGATCGTACCGGATATCGAAACGCATATGCGCGATTTGCCCCCTGATTCTGAGCTGTCGGAAAATTTTCGGCTGGAAATGTCAGTTTAATTAAAGTTAAAAAACATAATGTTAAAGAAATAGATGGTTGTAGGAAAAAATATTATATTAGGTAATCAGTTTTTAATTTTCTATACGGTAGACTATTTTCTAACATTAAATAACTTAAGCCGTAAAAAAACGTCGTACTAAGATTCGAAAAACTATACGATCCGAGAGCAATCCGACGAGTCAGAATCAGGGCCGAACTTCTTACTGCATGTGTAAACCCCGCTATTGTCAGTCATACATTTCAGTATAGCCAAGGAACTTATATCTCCTAACTAGCATATAAGTTCCTTGGGTATAGCATAATGTACTCTGTGGTCATACATCCAAAATTTCACAAGGTATACACGTGTTCAAGCAAAATTGTAATCTTTCTTTTCTTTCTTTTTCTTTTTAAAAAGACAACGCCCGCACTGGGGAACTAGCCCTGTGTCGCGGGGAGCTTTACAAACATGAAACTAACGGACACAAAGTACACCCAGACTAGAAACAAATATCTATGAATCACACAAATATTTGTCTCGTGTGGGGATCGAACCCACGTCACCCAGCACGGCGATGTAGTGGCGAGGCGACCACCTTAACCACTGCGCCACGGTGACAGTCTATTATTTATATATTAGTAATTATTAATATGGATTAAAAAAAAAGCCTGTATTTGGAATTTTGGTTGCCATTTTGAGAAAAATTGTGTAAAATGGGATGGGTGGGCCGCGGCGGCCGGGCGGCTTACCTAGTATAGTTAAAATCTCGCTGCAGACTTGGTCATAAATCATAATCGGAGTAGGGATGTGCGCTAGTTGCGCGCGCGCAAGGCCATTATCGATAAGTTTCCAATGTCTCCATTGAAAATTGGCAAAAATGTGTGGATCATGCAGAATTCTGACTTAAGAAAAGCACATTTATGCGAAGAGTTCATCATTCATGTGAATGATGATGACGATGGCTCAGACGAAGAATTTTAATTTTCTATTTTTAGTTTTATATATACGTTCTTTTGTTTATATATTTAATATGCTTTGTAGTAAATTTGGTAACAAAATAAAAAAAAATGTGTATTTATTTCTATCACCCATTTATAAATATACAAAACTATCGATACCACTCATCGACTGCAGTAATGCACAGGACTACGTGTGGGCGTGGCCTGCCCATAAGGCTCGTGAGTGGGAAAGAGAGCGAAACATTCGAATGATTTATGACCGAGTCTGCAGCGAGATTTTAACTATACTATACTTCCTTAAATATACAGAGCAGTAGTAAGTGCTGCCACCTCCACCGCGCCGCGCCGCGCCGGCGCCGCGCCGGCCGAAAATATTTGAATTTACAACGGATATTTTATAGTAACTTAACCACTTAACCGTGTGCACTGACGGTATATACAGGTCAGTGACCGTGTGTGATACCTTAAGATGCTATAATATTTTATATCAAGGTATTATAACATCTTCACTATCTGTGACGCTAGGTATGATAATATAAAATGTAAAAATCTTTTTAGGTGTTGGACTAATATTTATTCTGTGGTGTTGGCCCCATCAGTTGGGTTGCCTGTCTCGTCCACAGAAAACTTTTATACCCTGACGCGGGTCTCGTCAGCCGCGCTATTCCTATTATACTTACCTACCTATTCTGTGTACGTAATAGATAGGCATCTAGGTAAGCGCTGCCGAGGCATTGCCCGCGCGCGCGCGCCGGCCCAAACCTAGCTAGAGCAAGCGTGACCGCCGAGTATAAGAAAAGTGAACAAGAAACTCATAGGTACAATAGGACATGAGAATACATTCTACTATGAAGTAGATAGAGGCTTTAAACGTTTCGATTTACCTAAGTAACTAACAAAATTTTAATATGTAGGTCTTTCTCTTTTTTCTGTCAAGAGAATTCAAAGGGCAAATAAATATGTTCTCAAAATTACAAAATAAAATAACAAATATATGCTGGCGTTCGCTGAGCTGCTCATTCTTTTAAGAAATATTTAAAAACTTACTACCTAAAGTATGTGACTATTAAACAATAATTAACATGAGAAACGAAACGCACATTAGAAATAAAAATAATATTCGTTCCTGATTCAGCCACAGCGTGGCTTGGCAGCACTATCACATGGAGCCATGCCCGCCATTTCAATCGACGCGGATTGGACGATAACCATAAGACGAGAGTTGTTTGTTTTTTACGACACTTCCGCTTGCGTGCAATTGGCTGCCCTGATTGTATCGAACATCGCGGTGGCGCTGCCATCTTGTATTTTGCGTTTAGGCTTGGCGCCTTTCCTGTGTTGCTTATTCACTGTCTGTAGTGGTAATAGTGTGTTACACGTTTCAAAATGGTGAGTTTTGTAAGATTTTGTGAAATTTAGTTCACATTACCGTGGTTAAGTTGTGTGTTTCGGTGGACAGTGGTGTAATTTACTTACTGGCGAAGTTTCACCTTCGTACGAGGAAATTTAATCGGATTTTTCATCAATTTTAGGCTGGCGGTAAAGCGGGTAAAGATTCTGGTAAAGCTAAGGCGAAAGCAGTATCGAGATCTGCTAGGGCAGGGTTACAGGTATGTTATTAAGTTATCTTAATTTATTTGAGGATTTTTCATAATGTTAATTTGTTTATTTTAGCTCTATATGAATATTTCACATAATTGAATAATATGAATGACCCGCAGTATGGCGGCCAACTTCGTAAGGGAATTTAATCAATAAAGATAGCTACAAGGGAAATTTATTTTTCAGTTTCCTGTAGGTAGAATTCACAGACATCTCAAAAATAGGACAACGAGTCATGGACGCGTTGGTGCTACAGCGGCCGTATATTCTGCAGCCATTCTGGAATATCTTACAGCCGAGGTAAGCTATGTTATGCGACGCCCTGTCAATATGGCGGCACCTTATTTAGCGCAATTTTATATGAAAATACTAGCTTCTTCTGGAAATTTAAAAGTCATTTTGTTTTAGATGTGTAAATAGTGCAATAATAAGTTGATTTGTGCCTTAAAATATAGTTTTCTACAAAATCAATTTTTGGCGGGAAACATTAATCAATAGGTTATGTCTAAATTAGTGAATACTTTACAGTAATTACAGTAAATTACTTACTTAATTAACTCTTAAGTATTTATTTAATTTTAGTTTATGTTTAACTTATTCAAATCGTTAGGTACTATTACTTAAGTTCTTTATTACAAAAACTTAAGTAAGTAGGTACTTACCTAGGTAAGTACCTAGTAAAAAGTTTCGGATGCGAATCATTTTAAGTTTAACAATTTATTCAAAATTTTAGGTTTTGGAGTTAGCGGGTAACGCTTCGAAAGATCTCAAGGTGAAACGTATCACACCGCGTCACTTGCAACTCGCCATCAGAGGAGATGAGGAGCTCGACAGCTTGATTAAAGCCACAATCGCCGGCGGCGGTGTTATCCCACACATACACAAGTCGCTCATTGGGAAAAAGGGAGGCCCTGGCGCACCTGTTTAAAACTAGGTAGGTAATAAATTATTACTTATGTACATATACATACATATTGTCCTTTTTTACTCTCATCCTCCTGAGATAATTGTACAAAGTAAATCCAATACTAGATAGAATACATATTATTATTATGTAAACATGGTTATCAAAGGGAGTTATCTAGAATCATCAGCAACTCATTTATGTCCCACAGCTGGGCTCTGTCTCCTCTCCTCTACCAAGAGAGCTCAGAGAGTTAAGGCCATATTCTACACATGCTGGCCTAGTGCAGGTTGTTGTATCTGACAATTTCTTCTAGGGTATTTGGGTTTCTTCACAATGTTTTCCTGCATCATTAGCAGATGGTAAATTATATGACTAGTGAAACTAAATTTTACAAAGTGAAATCCACATTGGTATAGCTTGTCGGAATCGAACTTGGACTGCTCTTATCCATATGGCCTCCATTACTTTGCTATGTTATCTAGAATAATTTTGTTTAATGCCTAGTTATTTGCTAATCTGACACTTTAATTAGGTAGTTAATATTTAACTTGTATTGTTGTTGCCACAAGACTTAATGATCTTACAATTCTAACATAGGTTTTTGTGAAATTGTTTCAGAATATCCTCAAGACAAATTTTGCTGCATTTGACTCCGGGCATGTTTTCTATAAATAAAACTTATCAGCAGATTGACATAGTTTTCTAAAGTTAGTGATGTGAATTGTGGAGTGTTTCCAGGGAACTGTTGGGTCCGGACTAAATCGTTTAGTAGTTGATAAGTACTAGTAATATTTTAGTGTTAAGGTTATAGAATTAAGCTTAATTTCCTTGTTTGTTCATGGGACATGATATTTTTCTAAAGCATTACTACAATGCAATGACATAAACATGTAAAATGATTTTGCTACCAGTTTCAGATTAGCTTTGGTAATGTTCATGTCATATTTCACTGAAGCTGGTGTAATATGGTTTTATAGTTTGCAAACATGATTAATTCACAATTTATTTGAAGCTCTAAGCTGTTGTAATATTTTGCAGCATTTTGTATTTTTTTTTAAACTGTATTAAGTCGAATATGTTGTTCTAAATTGTAATTTCGTATGATAGAACTGTTACAAGTTGTAAGAAAATGTATTTTGATCTTTGAATATATTGAGAAAGCACTGATGTTTGTTTATTCTCAGAAATTGATTTGTTTTGTATCTTATCAATCCTATTTTCCATCTTGTATATTAAAACTCTCAAAAATGTTTATATCCTTTTTTTAGGGTTCTGTACATCAAAAGAAAAAACGGAACCCTTATAGGATTACTTCTTTGTCCATCTGTCAAGAAAATGTTTCTCAAGAAGGAGTAAAGTAGAGGTATCAGTGTGGCTGAGACACTGGCTGGGCCACCATCGTGGATTTCGATTTTGATAATGCAAAAAAATATATAAATATAATCTTATAAGTTGTATAATTTTTGTTTTCATAAACTACAAAAAAAATGCGTTTAAAAAAATTTTTCTCTTCAACTCTGGTACTTTTTTTAAATTACTCTTTAAGGCAAGTCAAATGAACGTTACCCCAGCAGGAAACGTTTTTCCTTTTTTTTCCAAAACAACAACACGCATCAATTTTTTATTTGGCGCACATACACAGCATATTGACGGAAGCTCCGTTCGCAGCGCGCGCCGCGTTCCAAACGATTAAATACCAACTCCAATCTTATCTGCTGTTGCAGGCATGCTCTCAACTTTGGAAACCCTATCATTTAAATTAACCTACTAATTTCATTTTTGAATGTTTTGCCATATCTGCCAGAAGTTCTAAACACCTACCTACATGTTAGATTAAGTAGGTATTATTAACATTTTATAGTATACCTACGTAAGTACAATAATAAATCATTTTGTATTTCGAACCGAAAGTTTTTTACTCTATCCTTACTTTAGAGGTTTACGTTATAGAGTTAAATAATTGGGTAAAAGCTCCTAGACTATACCTACCTTATAAATTCAACTCCTTGTATCTTTTAAACTAAGACCCGACCAATTCTGATATTTAACCTTTACCCCCCCCTCCCCCCACTCCGGCTCACCTCCGAAATGTCAGGAGTGGACTTTTATGAAAAGGAAGTGTGGCTGACACTGGCTTGGCCACCATCGTGGATTTTGATTTTTTTGATGCAAAAAATTAGTCAATAATTGGACCGGATGTTTAGAAAGTGAACATAGGTACCTACCTATGTCCACTTTCTAAACATCCGTTCCTTTTCACGCACTCTAAACCCCCTTTTTGAGCCTTCGTTGACCGGCACTGACCTGAATATATCTCTGGAATGGCTGTCCTATACAAATGACAGCTAATTTTCTTTGTCTATTTGACCAACTAGCGGAGAAGATAGAAACTATATTTGACGTAATAATGACGTATATAATACGTTTTGTAAACAAAGTGTTGGTGATGTCCATATCGTCATATCGATAATTTTATTTATTCATAGAAGTAAATGAAATAAAAGTTGACTGCCCATTTATTTTTTCAAACATTATCTAGGTCCCTAGGTTTTTATAATAATGGATTTTTATTTCATTGTAGATTTCAACCTAATCCAGTGTTTCAAAAATCATGGCTAGCCAACATGAAAGCGCCCCTTAATTGGACTCCAAATACAAACAGTCGTCTTTGTTCGAAACATTTGACGAATAAGTCCTCTAAAAGCTGTTGTTTTGATATTACAAACAGTGTCTGTTTGTAATATCAAAACAACTTTATTTATTTGAACAGCTATTGCTATCAAAATAAGGGCCTTCAAAATCAATTCGCATCACTAATTAATTTCGTAATGGATTATTAAAAATTATTTTCCCTTTTTCAGAATATTTATATATCAAATCTTAAAATGAAATCTATCGATAGGTACGTGTTAAATGTAGAAAGTTTGTCACATCACTAATTTTAGTTCATATCTTCTCCGCCATTGCGTACAGCGCACAATGGCGCAAATCAAAACAGCGACAAAATAAGTTTCAAAGACGCCTGTCCAGAGGTATATTCAGGTCAGTGTTGACCGGACTATAATCGTGCTAACATTATAATGTTAATATAATGTTGTTGTGGATTAATATTAATCTCCGACCATTAACAAGCTTCCACACAGTCGGAAGTCAACTCAATGACAACTTTAATGTAAAGATGTTTATTATGGCAAGATACATCTCATTACATCTTTCCATAGTAATTGTCAGGAGATCACACACGACAACGTATATTTAACGCATATTTTTACATCCTCCTATCTTTATGATACAGAGCGAAAATCTACATTTATATTCGAGAATATCGAGACGTACACCAATAATTAAATGAAGGGAAGAAAGATACATTACATTCTGTTGTGTGTGATAATGATAATATAGCTATACATTTCGGGAAGTAATGTACCTGCCACATACCCATGCAGCCATGGAAGACATTATGTTACAAAACAAAAATGGCTAAAGCCACCTAAATCAATGACAAAAAGTTCAAGAAAGTTGACTTTAAACACACACTTTATCTGTGGTAGAGGCCATCTTGTTTGTAGTCCCTCAGTTTTCTTTTCTTGTTGACACATCGTTGAATCGTTCCTCTTATAAATTTCTGCAGATATAACAAGAAATGAAAAAATATCTTTGAAACGTTGATTACTAATTAATTAGTAACACATTTGTGTTGAATAAGTAACTTCTACTACTATTCCGTACGGAATTTGATATTTAGACTTAAGTGGATCATTAATACTGCGGATCTGTTATTGCATACCTACCGTGAATAAGTGCAAGCAATGAGTTCGAGACATCGTGATAGAAGTCGGTCAAGATCTCGCGATCGGGATAGGCACAAGGAACGTGACCGTGAGAAGACGGGAGGAAGAGATCGAGACCGTGACAAGGATAGGGAACGTGATCGGGATCGCGACCGGGACAGGGACAGAGATCGTGATCGCGACCGGGACCGTCATCGCTCCAAAAGGTAAGGGAATGCGGCACCCGTTATTATTTATTATCTAGTATGTAATTCTCACTTGCTAAATTAATCGTACTCCTTGATGTGGCAGAGACAAAGAGCGGGAGAGGAGCCGCAGTCGTGATCGCCACAAGGAGAAACGTCGAAGTCGCAGCCGTTCACGAAGCAGAAGCCGCAGTCGCAGCCGAAAATCTAAAGATAGGCAAGTACCTTCAGTAGAATAATCTTTGTATGATAATGTATTGTGGTATACTATGGAGAACAGCACATTAAGCTAACATATAGTGGTGTGCACAGAGATGGTACGATAGCACTGCTGGACCAGATGGTCGGCACGACCACGAAGGCCACGGCGCGGCAGGTGACCACCAACGGCGCCATCAACCCTGCCACGCAGGCCGCAATCCTTGCAGCTGCAGCAGTTGCTCAGGTACATACACTTCCTTCATGTTTTATTCAATCTACTGCTGAAATCATACAATAATGGTCTTATTCATAACATAATACAAATCAAAACTTTGTTAGCTTAAATATAATATTTTAAAGTACCAAAATAATAATGTTACTCTATTTATGTCATGGTTTGATGATAGAACTTCCATTAATTAATTTAGCTATAATCATCATCATCATATCAGCCGCAGGAAGTCCACTGCTGAACATAGGCCTCCTTAAGAGATTTCCAATAGGGCCGGTTGTTTGCCGCCTGGCCAAATTTAGCTATGGTGTTTTAAAATTATGCTACTATCTATTGGGTACTAAAATACAGATAGTCTATCTATACATTACTACAGTAGAATATGGATATAAAGACTTAAGGGACCAGCAATATTCAATTGTATTAACCGGACAATAGACAAAAAAAAAATTGTTTTAATAGGCATTAAGGATTCTGCCCTCTCATCCTGTCATACCATGAACGTAATAGGTCAGGTAGAAAATATTCTTTGTATTGATAAGTATGAAACTATGCCCACTACTGTTCAGTTACTGACCAACACCATAGCGTGCCATGCACAGAGCATCAATAAGATAATTTTGCCAGTGCCGATACTCTTCGTGCCTGATAGGCGACGCTGCCAAACCGATACTCATAACCACCACACTCCACCACCCTCACTCACCGTTATAAAACTTTGTAAACACATAGTTGTATTTTTTTTTGTTGAAAGAGCCGATTAATGAAATAATTGTAAAATTACAGCTTAGGGACATAGCACACACGCTACTTTTTGCTGCGCCGCGATCGCTGATCGCTGATCGCTAAACTACGCACACATTCGTTTGCCGGCCGCGGCGATTCGATTGTTGCTTACGGTCATCATACGGGTAGCATATGGGAACAGACACAGCTTTCGATCCATTTCAGTGGGCATAGTAGAGCGTATCGTGCTTCTTACGCGCCGGATACCGATACGTTCCTATTACGTTCATGGTATGGTACAATAAGTGGGCAAAAACCTTTAGGTTTACCGTATTTCTTTATAAAATACACATACAAATGGTTCTGTAATACAGAGAGATTAGAATGTATCAATATAATACATAATTATGACATGTAAAGATTTACTAATGTAGAAAATTTAGTTTCTTTATGGCTAGTTGGCCCGCTACCAGAAGGACCGACAACCTGGTCAAGGTCAAGGTGGCGGGCGTAGGTTGCTGGCAGCACAGGAATACTCACGGTGTAAATAAGGTGAGGCCTCCAGCACTAGACGTCATTGGGCTGATATGATGATGGCCAATTATCAAAATACGTCAGAAAGAGGGAAGAAAGCTGTGGTGCTGGGCAGCGAGATATTATTTGCGAGAAGGTTTCGTAACCTGACACTGCATTGTTTTAACCAAACAAATTCATAATCCAAATGTTCAATTGAATCTAAGTCGGACTAAACGGATAATATATGTTTTACTAGTTAGGTACTATGAAACCAAACTTGAGTTCACATTGTGGTCATTATAAACGGTTAGTCAGGGTTTCTATCTTAGAGTCCCCAGAAGACAAAACAACGAATTTTTAATTAGAACTTTGTCTGTCTGTGGTTTTGTATGTATGTGCTTGGACTATTGTATTGCTAGAATTCTATCTTAAAATATAGGCCTCATTTTACCTCAGCAAAATATCTTATTCGAACAGTTTTACGCGAACTGAGCTAGTAGATAATAATTATGTTATGTCATAACAAAGTCGAAATTGGTTCAGTCGTTTCGTAGTTTAACTCAAACAAACAGTTTTTTTTAATGTAAGTAATGTTTTAAGTAACGTACTTACTTCGATATTACAAACAGACACTTAAATTTTATATATTTGTATAGATAAGATACTAAAATTCGTGATGTGCTAATCTTTCTAGATTTAAGACGTACCTATCGATAGATTTTATTTTAACATTTGATATATAAAAACGGAAAGTAATATAAATCCATACATATTATAAAAGGCTGACTGACTGACTGACAGACAACGCACAGCCTAAACCGCTGGTCTTTTATTAGTATTGGGATAGGAACTTAAAATGTTGTTGTTTGGTTGTTGTTGGTTGGATGGGTTCAGGGGGTGATATATAATAATAAAAAGCCTAAGGGATGAAATACATACGTACATACATACATAGCATCAGGCCTTTTTTCCGAAGGCTACCCCTTTGCAGAGGTGTTTCGCACCCACATTTCGCCAGCTATGTTTCGTCCCATGAAATAGGGGGATGAAATAGTTGTGAAAATTATTAGAAATTGATATGGATTTCATTTTCGAGGTTTTCAGGGACGCTGATGAAATTTAACTCTAGTAGTGAGGTGTTGTGGAATTAATGAATTGCACTTAAAACAAAGATCTATGTAATATCGAAATCTACGTAATCCATTACGTTAATTTAGTGACGTGAATCGATTTTGAACACCCTAATTTTAATAGTAGTATCTGTTCAAATAAATTTAAGTGTCTGTTTGTAATATCAAAACAACAGCTTTTAGAGAACTTATCGTCAAATGTTTCGAACAAAGACGACAGCTTGCATTTGGAGTCCAGTTATGGGGCGCTTTCATGTTGGCTAGCCATGATTTTTGAAACGCTGGATTAGTTGGAAATCTACAATGAAATAAAAACTATTATTATAAAAACATAGGTACCTAGATAATGTCTGAAAAATGTCTGGACAGTCAGCTTTTATTTCATTTACTTCTATGAATAAATAATTTTTTTTTTGCAAATATAGATCACATCAGACCATTATCATGTTTATCGATTTGACGATATGGACATCATTAACACTTTGTTTACAAAACGTATTATATACGTCAAATATAGTTCCATTCCTCTCCGCTAGTTGGTCAAATACACATTGGAAATTAGCTGTCATTTGTATAGGACATGATATATTAGGATGAATACTCATAACTTTTATGCATTTCTTGGTTAACTCTGGTCTTTACTGTTGTAGTTGTATATATCAACTACGCGGTAAGCATACTACACTTATAACATTAATATACCTTCCTAACCTTGCTTCATTTGATGTATTATTGTTTGCTCGAGTCGACGTTTGGGTGTTCATCTTGAGTAGAGTATTGTGTCAGTGGCATGTCGCGAGTGTACTTGTGTAGGTGGTACGTTTAGTCATGCTACGTTTGGTTCCCCCCCGCGGCGGGTACAGACGTTCGTGGCGCAGCGGCGCATGGCGGCGCCGGTGCAGCCCGCGGCGGCGGCGGCGGCGGCGCTGTCGGCGGCCACGGCCATCCCGCCGCCCACGTCGGTGCAGCAGAAGCTGGAGCTGCTGCAGGCGCGCACCGAGTCGCGCTACCGCGACAAGCCGGCGCACCACGACTACCACCCCGACGACGACAAGGACGACGGGCTCGGTGCGTACTGTAGTGCTCCCGCGGCGCGGGGCCCGCGCGCTCGTGCCCTCACACGCCGCTCGTTGGCAGGTCCCGTGGGCGAGACGGCGGCGGAGCGCCGGGCGCGGCGGCACCGCACGCGCTGGATGGGCTCGGAGCACGACAAGACGTTCATCCCGGGCCTGCCCACCGTGCTGCCGTCCACTCTGACGCGGGAGCAGGAGGAGCAGTACCTGCGTGAGTAGCGACCCCCTGTACCTACACGATCTATACAAACTTATATGTCATGTAACGTCAGCCTAACGCTTGTATCATGAACCGAATGTAATGTTGATTTCAGCGTCAGAATTAATGAGCCTCTTTCAGCGTTAGTACATCGTACATACATACAGTGTGTGAGTCTATAAGTAGTAGGCACTCTGTACGTAGGAGTGCGAGTGTTGGCGTCACAATTCTAATGAGTGCGTCTGGCCGCGCGTGGCTAACCCGTTCCCTTGCAGTTCAGCTGCAGATCGAGGAGGTGTCCCGCAAGCTGCGCTCGGGCGACCTGGGCATCCCCGCCAACGTCGAGGAGAGGTTTGTGCCGCCGCCCGCCCCCCCCCGCCCCGCGCTCAACACATCACTGAGTATCGAACACTATGCTTTCATTACTTATCTCTAGTGGTAGCGAACGCTCCCGCAGTGGCCCACTGTCACTCGACACTATCGCTGTTGTAGTCTTTCAATATAATTTGATTAAAATGACAGTTGTCACATTCAGTCAGATTGATATATTGCGAAGTGTCCACTAGCAATAAAATGTGCAAACGTTGACTAGCGCAAGCGACTACTGCAAGTTTTAGTGACTTGCCGAACTCGACGTCGCACGTGTATACGGTTGTTTCGACCTTGCAGCCAGCGCTTGCGTCTTTATTTTGTTCACACAAAAAAGTTGGAAGTTTTTAGAGCAAGTTAAGATTAGCTGGAAATTCTTTTAGTAATTGCTGGATTCACTTAAATTGATTGTATGTGTCAAATTTAAATTAAATTTAACATGAGCGAGAAAAAGGTATGGTCCCGTGAAGATACGGTGAAACTTATATCTTTATAATTGTGGGACACAACATGCAAGGATTATAAAAATTATAATCAATTTAACAACAACACAATAGACGCAGCTCGTATTTTTTCTGCACATAGGCATCTTGTTTGATCGCTCTTGCTCAATCAAGTAATTTGTATGCAATTTGTGTCGAAACGGTTCAACAAGTCTTGCAGGAAGTTAACTTCTACAACCGACTTCATTATATAGAGAAATTGCAGTCAATGGAAACAGTTGTCAATTGACTTCTGCAAGAAATTGTGGAAGTTACTTGTCAGTGGACACTTCGCATATGACTAGTAGTGCAGGAAAATACTCAAATGATAAAAACATAGTCAATTAATTGAACTATTGCCATGATCATGACAATGGGAATCGATAGGAATCGGAATTAATTATGAATTCCTGATCACATAATTAATCGAAACATTCCCATTCTTCTGTGATCGTAATAAGGCGGGTGCGTTCAATGTTACAAAAATAAAAATATTAAAAGTACATTCGTACCTATTCAATTTAACAAATATATTTATTTATATACATATTAATAAAATTAAAATAATTAAATGGGCATCGTCTTGTATAAGATAAGGTGACCTATTTTGGATTGAAAATGTTTTTTTTTTTTTTCATTTATTACTTACTGATTTTTTACTCAATTTGATTCTAAACTCAAGCAGTTAAAACCACAGTATAAATTTAAATTACTTTATTCTATGAAACACAGACGGGCTTTTTTTACCGGCGATTTACATTGATCGATGATTAGTCCTATCTCTAAAACTTTTTCAAGAAGACGTAACCATGTAAGAACGTCGTAAATAAATTTAGATTCATTTTAATTACTTTGAATTGTTATTTTCGTTTAAAGGCTGATTTTGTAAATTAGGTACGTTCGTTTACGTTATATTATGTGAAGCTGATTTGCCGAGCCTGTAAAATATACTACTTTACCACAATGTTATGTGATTACTTTTGGTACCAACTGTCATTTTAAGGCCCGGTTATATGTAGTAATTTTAAGGTTTTTGAATCTATTTATCTCTTAGATGTGTAGACATAACGCGAAACCAAAAACACAATAAGAAAGTTGAACATATTATGAGGTAACCGCTTACCATCAGGTGGGCCGCCTGCTCGTCTGCCACTTTGGGCAATAAAAAATAAACCGGCCAAGTGCGAGTCGAACTCGTGCACCAAGTTCCTTACGATTATATATATTATTATATATTTTTTATTAAAATGTAAGAAATTTGTAGGTGACGGGATAACTATAAGTTAGAATAAATATTTACGTAAAGGTAGGTAGGTAGACTCAGTCATTAAAATTTTTAGGCTTATCATTCTTTCAATATTTAATGATATAACTACTCGATGTATATCGATAAATCGGTCCGACATACTTTTAACCGGTTTATTTGATTAAGTGTTAGCGTTTCTAGAAAAAAATAAAACAGGATGGAGCCCTGTGAACGCTCTCGCGGACCGTCAGTGCCTACACCCAATACGCACTTAGTATAACCGGGCCTTAATCAAGATAAATTTAAAAGACTATAGTAGTGAAGGTACCTACCTCGGACTCTCCGGAGCGTCTCGCGACGTCCCCGCCCTACTAATGCGCCATTTTCTTAATTTTGCAGGTCGCAATATACAGACTGCTAACTAATGATTCAATTAATTAACTAAACTCCTCTAATCGATAATTTTTCAGCTACAGGTCAATATTAATAACTGAATTATTTTCAGGGCTAACAATCTTAATTTTTGATTAAAATTTCAGGACAAAATTAATTGAATTATTTTTTTCTCAGGGCGTTAGGACTCGCGTTAGAGTAGGGTATCGCCGCGCCAATGTCTCGATGTTCTCGTGAATGTGCCTTGTATGCGCAGGTCCCCCTCGCCCGAGCCCATCTACTCCACCGACGGCAAGCGCCTTAACACGCGGGAGTACCGCACGCGCCGCAAGCTGGAGGAGGAGCGCCATCGCCTCGTGCAGCGCATGCAGCAGATCAACCCCGAGTTCAAGCCGCCGCCCGACTACAAGTGAGTGTCGCGAGTCGCAGTCTCGTGTCGCGTGTCGTAGTCGCGTGTCGCAGTCGCTCACGTGTGCTCTGTCGCAGGCCGCCCATCATCCGCGTGCACGACAAGGTGATGATCCCGCAGGAGGAGCACCCCGACATCAACTTCGTGGGACTGCTCATCGGCCCGCGCGGGAACACGCTTAAAGGTCAGACCTTCTTGTTATGAGTACCGATACACGACCTAGGTAATAATGTTATCTTCAATTATTTACGACTCGTAATAATTACTAACGGGTCTCTATAATATGTGTGACCAAAATGAATCGAACTATTTTATAAGATAATCCAAAGTAAACGCGTTTTCACTTCTCTTTGTCGATATGTTGAGACAATCGCTTATCGATTGACTACTCGACAGACTACTTTAATTTAGGTACACGGAATAATATATTTGATCCATTGTTATCGATTTTGAAATTGAAAGGGTCTAAGATCGTAACGAGTGATGTTCGTTTCGGCAGCGATGGAGAAAGAGACCGGCGCGAAGATAATAATCCGCGGAAAAGGATCGGTGAAGGAGGGCAAAGTGGGGCGCAAGGACGGGCAGCCGCTGCCGGGCGAGGACGAGCCGCTGCACGCGTACATCACCGCCACCAACGCCGACTGCGTCAAGAAGGCCGTGGAAAAGATCAAGGAGGTGATCCGACAGGGCGTGGAGGTGCCCGAGGGACAGAACGACCTGCGCCGCATGCAGCTGCGCGAGCTGGCCCAGCTCAACGGCACCCTGCGCGAGAACGACGCCGTGCGCTGCGCCAACTGCTCCGCCACCGACCACAAGACGTGGCTGTGCCCCGACAAGCCCAACGTCACCAACAGCATCGTGTGCTCGTCGTGCGGCGGGGCCGGCCACATCGCACGCGACTGCCGCGCCAAGCGCCCCGGCCAGGGCACGCTCTCGCACAACGCCAACAAGGTGAGTCGCCGCCGCGCCACCGCGCCGCCCCTAGCTGTACACCTGCCGCTCATAAAGTGTGTTGTGCGCAGGCCAAGATCGACGAGGAGTACATGTCGCTGATGGCGGAGCTGGGCGAGGCGCCACCGCCAGGCGGGGGCGTGGGGGGCGGCCCACCTCGCCGCTTCCCGCCCGCACTCTTCGCGCCGCACCAGCCAGCGCGTGCCATCATGCCGCCGCCTGGTACTCACCCCCACTCCCCACTCACCCCCACCACTCACAACACAACATTTAAAAAACCGACCAGTAGCGAGTTGGTCTCGGGTACTGAGGTTTCCCTACGATACATTTTTTGTGATTGAACTGTAACATAATAGTAGACGGTATAGCTATAGGTGCACCATCTCTATATAACGTCAGTCCGGATTTTTTCCTTTACTTGTTGCAACTTGATATTGCTTCTTGCCAAATTTCATGATTGAACAGGAAAAAATGATGAGGTCAGCCTGAATTGAATTGCGCCAAGATATTGCAGACCCGAGTATTTGATATTAATTTCAGCGTTCTTAAGAAAAATATTCTGAGACTGACAACATAGTGATCCTATTTATTTATAAGTGGTGCGTTTTTTCCTTTTGAGGTAAGGACAAAATACAGGTTTCGCAAATGTTTTACTTCACAAATATTCCACTTGTTAAAGATTCATTTGACTAAATAATTCGTTTGCCTAATTGGTGTTTTTACAAACAAGATAACATATTAGTAAAAAACAAACGCCTTTCGTATGTTACGGAGTACGTCCATTTAAAAAAATACACACTGCCTTAACTAAGCGAAATAAGTAGAATTCGGTTCTGGCGTTGTGGTCGCAGTTCTAACCTAACCTAACCTAGCCTTTTTTGTCAAATGTTAATTATGCCATACGTTGTTTTGCCTACTACATGTTTAAAAAATAATCCATTATATGAAATTAAGTTTTGATATAACAAAATTTTGTCTGGTAAATAATTTGTCAAATGAGTGGTTTGTTAAACCACTCATTTGACAAATTATTGTAAAATTAAAATTAAAGTAAAAAATTAAGTGTAAAATTAAGTATTTGTAAAATGATAAATTTATCAAGTATAAATTTTGTCAAACGTTGTTTTATAAATGAACATTTGTCATTTGTTTTTTGTCAAATGATTGCACACCGGATATTTTAGTGCCTAACCCAGTTATGTCGCATCTATTTGAACTATATTACAAACACGTGCATATTGCAATCTTCTTTTGAAATACTTCTCCCTTATTTTAATGAATAAATGACGTCAAAGATAATTATTAATTACGAACATCATGTAAAAATGATGGACCATTAAGTAAAAGTGCTTTATCTAGTCCCTTTGAATTTATAAGTTCGTATTTTACGTTTTATTTAATTTACCATGTTTATTAAAATCACTAAAGGCAGCTTTGTTATTTTCATAAAATAAAGGAATGTTTCCTTTGAGAAAAATTATCTATCTGCAGTATTTCAAGTACTTTCCCTCCAGGTGGCATCACAAAATTCCACCCTGTATATGTATAGTCGAAACTCCATTACAAATTACGTCCCAAAAAAATTTTTTTCTTAAAAAAATTGTTTCCTTCCTCCTTTTTTTTTGGAACCTTTATTTTTTAGTAGGGTGCACTAAAAATAACACTTGGTTTTTTCTCAAAATATATCTATTATCAGGCCAGTCAAATATTATTATATTTGACTGGCCTGTTGGTCTAGTGGTTTGTGACCCTGACTGCTAAACCGGAGGTCGTGGGTTCGATCCCCACCCAGGACAAATCTTTGTGTGATGAGCATAATTGTTTGTTCTGTGTCTGGGTGTAATTTGTCTATAATATGTATGTATTTACAAAAACAAAAAAGTATTTAAGTAGTATATCAGTTGTTTAGTACCCATAACACAAGCAAATATAATTGCTTAATTTGGGACTAGATGGCGCTGTGTAAATGTGGTAGAATATTATTATTATATCTTTGGTAAACATTGACCTATCCTTTTCGTCACCTACTCATTTGTTACATTTTAAACACAATGAATAAATGGAAAGTATAGAGTATACAACCCGTGTAGGTGAGATGCCGGGCGGCGTGTTCCCGCCGCCGCCGCCGCCGCCCAGCTCGCAGCCGGCGCCCTGGCTCGGTAACTACTCGCTGACTTATTGTTATTGAACTATCTGTGTACGGACTATATCTCTGTGCTTAAAACGTAGCTTTAGCTCTTTTGGAGGTTAACTTTAAGCAATAATATACTGTTTTCGGTTTAAATTAGGTTATTGGCGGAAGATTCGTCGGCCGCAATTACTGTTGGAAATGTCAGTCATTTCCCATAAAAAATGACGCCCGTCGGATCTTCCGCCAGGTGTGAAAGCAGCCCAATGCTTATTTTGCGTGTATTTATGTGCCCATGCTCGTAGAAAAATAAATGCATGTTTTCCCCTCCTTCGACAAAATGGAACACTTATAGTTTTGTCATGTCCGTCTGTCCGTGTGTCACAGGCATTGTACTCGAAAACTATTTGATGATATGTATCGATGAAATTTGGAGAATAGGTATCTTCTGTGGGCCGCTGGTACTAGGTTTAGGTAAATAATAAAAATAAGTATTTTTAAGGGGGCTCTCCCCTATGTAAAGTTGCTGAAAATTTATTTGATATATGCAAATATTTACAATGGAATGGCACATAGTTCGATAGATCTTTTAAAACACTAAGGTTTCTAAGAAGTTTTTTGATTTTATGAATACTAGAAGGCGCGCGGGGCTTCGGCGTTCTTTATTTGGCCACTGCTCAGCTCCTATTAGTCGTAGCGTGATGTTATATAACCTAACCTTCTTCGATAAATGGGCTATCCAACACTGACAATATTTTTCAAACTGGACCAGTAGTTCCTGAGATCTTAGCGTTCAAGTAAACTATACAATTTATAATATTAGTATAGAAGTGCAGATTATCGGAAATAGTCGCTGCGAGAGTAGCATAAAATTCTGCCCCCCCCCCCGGCTCTTCACCGGTTTTTTTTCATTGACTAAGTACTGTTCTTTTGTATGGCGCTACAATAGATCAACTCTGGTCGAGGTAGCAAGGAGGCCACTAGTGGCTTCCGGCCCAACTAACCATAATAATAATAATGGCTATTTATTAATAATAACACAATATAATGTACAAATGGAGTGTAGTGTGTTGTGCGCACGTTGCAGCGGGCGCGGGCGCTCAGCCGCCGCCGCCGGGCGCGGCGCTGGGGGCCTTCCCGCCGCCGCCGCCCCCCGCGCACCCGCCGCACCCGCCGCACCCGCACCCCATGCACCACCAGGTACGTCCCGCTCGTCGGGGAGCATCTCGAGCTACGAGTGGAGCGATAATGCGTGTGTTTGTGTTCGCAGGACGGCAAGATGGGCCCGCACATGCCGCCGCCGCCGCCAGGTACGTGCGCTGTACTGTACTGTGTCTGTGTCTGTGTGTGTCTGGCGCGTGTCTGATGTGTGCGTGTCTGGCGCGTGTCTGATGTGTGCGTGTCTGGCGCGTGTCTGATGTGTGCGTGTCTGGCGCGTGTCTGATGTGTGCGTGTCTGGCGCGTGTCTGATGTGTGCGTGTCGCAGGTATGCTGGGCATGACGTGGCGCGGCGGGTTCAACCCCCCGCCGTGGGGCGCGCCGCCGCCGCCCGCCTTCCTGGCGCCGCCGCCGCCGCCGCCGCCCGTGTCGCAGGACTAGCGCTACCCGCCGCCGCCGCCCGTGTCGCAGGACTAGCGCTACCCGCCGCCGCCGCCCGTGTCGCAGGACTAGCGCTACCCGCCGCCACCCACCACTCGTCACTCTGCCGAACTTATTGCATCCTTTTCTTTTTACGGTTACAAAAAAGTGTACATGTTACAATTTTATCGCATATGTATACCTTGCCTATGAAGTGATATAAACGTGATTTTATTAAATATTATCCACTTATCAGTTGCAAGAAAAAAAATAATGTTAGCAGAACATTTAACGGATGGTAGTGTTTAACTAATGTGTACGTTTCTCGTACGCCGTACGCGATGTCCGACTAGAGATAATACACTTTAACAGTAAGAATAATGTTATGGGATCACTGAATAGACAAGTTCTCACTTAGACTTACTTATCGTCTGACATGTTGATGATTATTATTTACAATAAAATTATAAGTTGATCGCAATATTCATTGAAGTGTAAAATAAATAAATTTTGACTACAACCATTTCTATGTTCTTTTTTTTAGAATAAGATCCCAGAGCTTCCAGACATTACTTATGTTCTGAGAAACAAAATGTAGACGAGAAGTTAGTGTTGGTGTGTACTATGAACATACACATACTCGCTACCTTGAGCTGACAAACTATTTTAGAGTTTATTCCACTTTTCCCCATTGACAATCCCCATTGATGGGGAATAGTGAACTTTTTGTTCACTTTTTGTCAACGGAGAAAAGTTCACAAAAAGTTCCTTTAGTCGCATTATGTCCAATTCGCAAAATGTCCAACCGTCCAGTTCGCAATTAGTCCAGTTCGCAATTGGTCCAGTTCGCAATTGGTCCAATTCGTAATTGGGGGTCGTCCTTGTCCTTGATTACGAGAAGCGTTTTTGACAACCTTCTGAGAGGCGATTCCATTTTATAAAAATACTTATTATTATGTTTTGATCATAATTATTACCAAATTATGATAGATATATTATGATGATACAGATTTGTGTTATTTGTTAAATAAAAGTGTTGATCATAAATTATGAATGTATTTTTCCTTCGAGCTGAATCTCATCGCTCAGAAGGTTGTCAAAAACGCCTCTCGTAATCAAGGACGACTCCCAATTACGAACTGGACTAATTGCGAATTAGACATTGTGAAAATTGGACAATTTGCGAATAGGACGTTATAAGAATTGGACAATTTGCGAATTGGACCTTGTGAGAATTGATTGACATTATGAGCCCGCTGGACATTTTGCGAATTGGACATAAGGCGACTAAAGGAAAAAGTTCACTAATCCCCATCAACGGGGATTGTCAATGGGGAAAAGTGGAATAAGCCAATTTTAGGTATCCGGTACTAAAGTTACCTACATAAAATTATTACTAAATTTTTTTATTATCTGAGTGCTGATTTTTATATAACTAACTAGTACTGGATAACAAAAATTGGTCTATTTATAATATGGACTAAGATCAGCTTTGGATCTTAGTCCATATTATATAAATAAACAATAATGAAGTTACCACCAAACAGGGTTTTTGAATTTGATCTGATAATTCCCTTTTTCGAATCTTAGTATGACGTATTTTTACGGCTTAAGTTATTTAATGTTATAAAGTAGTCTACCGTATAGAAAATTAAAAACTGATTAATTTAAGATTTGTTCCAACAACCATCTATTTTTTTAACATTACGTTTTTTAACTTTAATTAAACTGACATTTCCGTCCGAAAATTTTCCGACAGCTTAGAATCAGGGGGCAGGTGGCATTACAAAATTCCTTCCATTATGTAATTCTTTTTCAATATTGGTCCCGGCAAGGCGGTAAATACTATAGAAATTTTACTTGTGTACAAGGTCATGGGCTGATTACACTACACGATATTCACCTCATTCGATAGCACTTCCTGAACACCGTGTAGTGTACTAAACTATTGCAAACCAAAATTACACAACATAGTGTTCAGGAGGTCACATAAAGAGACCACAGAGTAAATATAACAAAAGCACCGTGAAAACGTATAGTGAAATCAACCCTTTAGGCTAAAATTCAACCCCTCGAAGACACAAGTATGCGCGTTCACTGCGAAGAAGGACGCATTTGTTATGGCGCCTCAGTTTGAAGGAGTATCTCTCCCGTTGTCCGGAAGTATTGGGATCCTCGGCGTTAATATCTCGAGCAAAGTCCAGTTTGGGAGTCATTTGGAGGACAAAGCCAAATTGGCGAGCAAGAAATTGGGTGTCCTGAACAAAGCAAAACAGCACTTCAAACCTAAGTAGCAGCTTGTGCTGTATAAAGCTCAGGTTCGGCCGCATCTGGAGTACTGCTCTCACCTCTGGGCAGGAGCTCCCAAATACCAGCTCGACCCACTTGACTCCCTCCAAAGGCGGGCTGTTCGAATCGTCGGTGATCCCAATCTGACGGACAACTTAGAATCGTTAGAGCAACGAAGAGACTTTGGGTCACTCTGCGTGCTCTATGGATTATTCCATGGGGAGTGCTCCGATGAACTTCTAGATTTGGTGCCATCGTCGCCTTTCTATCATCGTACCACTCGACGCCGCGTAGGCTTCACCCGCACTACCTGGAGCCCATACCGTCAAAAACGGTAAGGTTCCAGCGATCATTCCTCTTACGTGTACGTGCAGACTCTGGGGTGAACTTCCTACAGCGGTGTTTCCTGAGCGATATGACATGTCCTTCTTCAAACGAGGTTTAAAGAGAGCTATTCCCCAAAGGTAGGCAGCGGCTTGGCTGTGCCCCTAACATTGCCAACGTCCATGAGCGGCGGTAACCACTTACCATCAGGTGGGCCGCTTGCTCGTCTGCCACTTCAGGCAATAAAAAAAAATGTCAAAAATGACAGTGCATTCATGCAAAAGGCGAAAGTGTTAAAGCCGCGCCCGCGCGGCCCGCGTGGCCCGCGTGGCTTGACCGCTCGACGGATCTTCGGCCAGTATGAAAGCAGCCTTATAAACTTCAATTAATAAAATTAACATGGCAACATTTAAAGTTAATGTCAAAGCACTGAAATGATTTGAAATGGTTCGTGTTTAAGTGTGCTGTGCAAAGTGTTTTAAATGGCAGAAAGAGGCGACTGAAAAGTGCATTTTATTATATATTTTTAAATGAAAATATTTACAATATAATGTATTGTTAGTATTTAAATGTATAGTTGACATATTTATGCTTCGGTACGTATTTCAGCTACCTTAATTAATTTAGTAAACACAGATATGTATTGCAGATTATCACTGATTTGCTAACAATAGTTAGAAAAATACTTGTAACACTCGTGAAAATAACTATGTTCCTTGATATTTATTCATATTAATTAAGCATCAGTAACTAGTAAATATTAACCTGTGTTCATGCCACAAATAACTTTCGTAAACGAAGTTAATCATTGCCTGTTATGAGTGGTAAAAAATATAAAAAATTGTAATGATTTCCAAGCGTTGGTTTTTAGTTATGTATGTGATGAAGTTGGTAGCATAGTGTGTCTAGTTCTTAGCAATATTAAATGAAGAATTAAAAGTGTGGGTCAAAAGCATTGTTTGCTGCACAAGTGTAAGGCCAGTGCTTGTGGTTCATTATAAATGTATTTGTGCTCAACTCAGTTGATTGATAAACTAACGATATAAAATAATTGTGATGTTCAGTAAAGAGAGGCACCACAATGGAGCTCACAGCAGTATTGGTGGTGGCTCGGTGACGGGTGCTGAAGTGGCATGGCAGAGCCCGAGGGCGTGGGTCAGCCCGACGCGGTGCTGCTAGCGCCGCTCACGGAGGACACCTTCCTCCACAACTTGCATGTGCGCTACAAACATGACATAATATATGTGAGTATCAGTGTCTGCTACAGCAGCCCCAGCCTGTTATGTTTATGTGTGCACTTTGTTGCTCTCTGCCGTCTGTCATCACTTAGGCAGGAGGCTGTGTGTCTTTACATACATGTAGGTAAATAAACTTTCCAAGATGAGCCAATCATAGGATAATTTTATATTATTAATTGATGTCAGTAGTTATTACAAAATCTTATTACATTATCTATAATAGATTTATTTAAATTAAGATTTACCTGGACAAAAAACAAATACAACCAAAAGAAACTAAATCAACCTGAAGTTTAGAGGATTAACCCAGTTGTTACTGAAACAAATTTTTGGCTCGTATCTTTCTAATTTTCAGATATTGTTACCTTCATGCCTATAGTAAATGTGTAAAAATAGAAAAAAAAATCAGGGTTATCGGGAAATCTCGGAAAATGTGGATCGTTATAACGATCGGTAGTAATAGGCGGGTAGGTTCACTCATGCTAGTACTATTATTTCGTTAGAGAGACACAATATCTATTTTTGCAAGAAAAAGGCTTTATTCCTTATCTGAAAAAAAAATTAAGTAATTGGTCTATTTATGTAAGAGTATTGTAAGTCACAAAGCACGGTTTAGGGTGTAAATGAGCTTTGCACTTCAAAAGAGTGAAGTTCGTATGTTTTGACAAAGAGTTCTTTTTGTAAAAAACACAACAAAGCTGAGAATAATTGTACTCTAGTACTTCTACTAGATAGTCAATTCTGTCTTAGCATGCAATTTCCCTGTAGTTTTTAGGGAACACCATCATTGACCTTACAATTAATTTATTAGGTATGCAGGGTATTTGAAGATATCGCCTTTCATTTTCTTGTCATTAGACACTTGGAGAAGTCGCCAAAATTTATCAGACCGATCCTGTCTGATGTATTTTGGCTATTTCTCCAAGTATGCTTTGATTGATTGTTACGGTAGAATCAACAAAAAGAACAATTACGTCCTATCAATAACTAGAATAGAACTAGATGGCTCAGGTTGGATATTTTCCTCAATAGGAGGGTCTTCGTTAGTTCGTCTCCTTTTTGCTAAAGAAGAGAAAGGTCCACTGTCGTCATCACTGTCGAACGACATGTATTCTATCTCTGTAAGAGCCCTTAGCTAAAAACCTCAATACTTACACACCCATGAAATGTGTATCAAACCTGAAAAATTGATCAAAATTACAACTTCCTCACAGAATCATCATTTGTGATATAAGCATTCACGTTATCAAGGGGTAAAATAGTTATATTTCTTGGAAAATTGGATTACATAATCTAATTATTCCATTTCATAAATGATTTCGTTTAGAGACAGTTGTCTTGATACGAAATCTAAATGCATCCCCAAATTACTACCGATCGTTATAACGATCATAAAATTTATAATCATTTTTCAAAAAAAAAAACAGGAAGCAAGTCTCTTTTTTTCCAAAGATTCATTATAGAGGTTATAAATTTATAAAAATCATACTTCAAATGTGTTTCAATCCGAAATAACTCTATAAAAACTTATTGTTTAGATGACACCTCGAAAGTTAATTTTAAGAAATTAATTCAAGATGCAAATACGCTTATAAATAATAATTTTACTGTAACAAATTACACTCCGAAACACGGTCAAATGCTTATTACACGAATTGGTAAATAAGGATCTAAAACTCTGCTGTCAAAAATATAAATTAATTGATGTTATTTTTTATGTATATTTTTGATCTTTATAAAGATCGGTCGCTGTAAATGGGTTAAAGTAGCTACTCAGATGAAATTAAAATTTATACCTAGAGAACAAACTGTTGATGTACAAGTTAATGCTCAAACAGGTGTGTACCTATGGCATCAAACTGTAAGGCTTGTGACTCCAATGATAACAGAACTGTAAAACACTCATTAAATTTTATTTAATTATTAGGGAAATGCACAATACAAAACAACCAGTTTTGAAAACTCGTTTAGTACTGATCTCTTTACTCTTTTGAGTTTTGAGTAATATAGTCAGTCAAAACTACTTTTGACTGGTTTTGAGTTTTGTTTTTGACTGTACATACATACACGGAAAAGCGAGTCTCGAAAATGTTACAATAAATACAATCTTTTATTTATTACTTTATAGTCTACTGAATATAGCCCCAGATCAAAAAAGCAGAGGGAGAATCCGGGCCGCCGCCGCCGCCCTGGGCGTAGATTTAAGGGGTGCCAAAATCATAGTTAAAATAGTGTTTGAAAAAAATATTAGTAGAAGAGAAATCATTTTTATTGAGATAAGCTTGTGTTCTATTATGAGCCATCTTTGAGTGAAGACAATCCACAGTGAGTTGCGCGACGCCAGCACATACTGAGCGTACATAGAATACGTGTATCTAAAACTACATAACAAACTCTAATTAATAGCTATTTTTTATTGATTTATCAATATTCAAATTATATTTTTGTCTGAACAGTGAAACACACAGTAAGTTCAAAGTTTGTTACTATATGATTATATCTAGTCTAAATATAATTCTGTCGCAAGTCGGTGACAAGTGTTGTCTAGTGCGGAGCTCTACAAGTGTAAGTGTGACAGACGTACGTGGGCAACGCGCTGGTGTCGCTGAACCCGTGCCGCGCGCTGCCGCTGTACTCCGCGGAGCTGGTGCGCGCCTACCTGGCGCGGCCGCCGCACCAGCTGGCGCCGCACCTGTACGCCGTCACCGCCGCCGCCTACCGCTGGGTGCGCGACCGCCACGAGAGCCAGTGCATCGTGGTGACGGGCGAGAGCGGCGCCGGCAAGACCGAGGCGGCGCGCGTGTGCCTGCAGTGCCTGCTGGTGGCGGGGCCCGGACAGGCGCCGTCCGCGCTGCCCGCCGCCGGCACGCTGCTCGAGGCCTTCGGCAACGCCGCCACGGCGCGCAACCACAACGCCAGCAGATTCGTGAGTACCGCCCCCCCCCCTCCCCCCACACGCGCCCCCGCTCTCCGCTCACCAGTCTCCTTGTGCGCAGGGCAAGCTGCTCGAGATCGAGTTGGACTTCAAGGGCGAGCCCGTGGGGGGCCACATCACGCACTGTGAGTACCCGTCTCTTGTCACGTGTTTGCTACTACTAGGTATATTAGTTACTAATGACTTCCTATTTATTTTATGTTGCAAGCAGATCTTTTGGAAAAGGTAAAAACTATTATCTGAGGGGAGTGGCACTTATATGATTGTATGTCACTGGAAATGTGTGATACTTACTTATTGTACTGTAAAACTTCATGTATTGTAAAACTTCTATTCAAATATTATAAAGCTAAAAAGTTTATTTGTTTAATTGTTAGTTCGTTTGATTGAACACGCGAATATCAGAATGTACTGGATCGAATTAAAAGATCGTTTAGTATTTTATAGAGCATTTATCGAGGAAGGCTATCCAATGTGTTGGTCCAGGAGCGCGCGAGCGGCGCGGCGGAGGGCGAGCGCAACTTCCACGTGCTGTACCAGCTGCTGGCCGGCGCCGACGTGCAGCTGCTCAGTGAGTGCACTCCTACTGGTACTAACTCACCACTCATTGTAGCCATTTTTGATTTTATTTTAATCTGTGGTTTTTCGCAACTAAAGCGATAAAGTAACCTTGGATAACAGAAAATCTAATCAAATGCATTCAGAAAAGAAATTTACATCACTCTAAGGCTAAGAGTAAGTAAAATAAAAACAATCTAATAACATTTGTTGTACAAAATCTAAAAAATGTATTAGAAAAAACAAAAGAGGATAGTAAAAAACGTGGACAACAATAAAAAACATATCACACTTACACAAACTTGTACATATGACAGGACACACATTCGCACTCACACAATTACTTACCGGACACCGGTTTTATAATGCGAGGAAATAAATAAAACTCGGACTTAAACAATACAGCGAAAAGAAAAAGCAAAACTTAGTGATACGATAACGCTTAAACGCTTTTTTTAAGGCAAAGGCACAAAAACACCCGGTATTAAAAGTAAATTTATAAATGGTGGAAATTGCCCCACTAAAATCTTATTTAGTGGGGCAGATTCCATTGCAAATATTAAGGCATTCCACTTTGCCCCACCAGTGGGGCGCTTGGTGGGGCAAAGTGGAATAATTCCTCGCACGGTTCGCGTTCCCCTCAAACATTAAAACATCGTGTGTGTGGTGCAGAGCGGCTACGGCTGCAGCGCTCGTGGGAGCACTACCGCCTGCTGCGCGCCCCGCCCCCCGGCGCCGGCCCCGCCTCCCCGCGCCGCGCCCCGCCCCCCGCCTCGCCGCGCCGCGCGCCGCCCCCCGCCGGGCCCGCGCCGCGCGCCGCCGCGCAGGACCAGGAGCACTTCGCCTTCACCATGGTGCGTGCGTCACTGCCGCCCCGCGCCCCGCGCCCCGCGCCCCGCGCCGCTCACCGCCGCTCTCTGTGCAGGCGGCGATGCGCGCGCTGGGCTTCAGCGGCGTGGACTGCGACGCCGTGCTGCGGCTGCTCGCCTTCATGCTCAAGCTGGGTAACGTGGAGTTCGAGCCGCAACACAACATCGACGGCTCCATCGGCACGCGGCTGCAGCATCAGTACGGTGAGTGCAGGCGCGGGGGGCGCGGGGCGCGGGCGCCGCTCACGATGGTTTGTTGGTCGCAGAGCTGGTGGAGGCGTGCGCGCTGGTGGGCGTGGACGCGGACGCGCTGGCGACGGCGCTGGGCGCGGACGCGGCGCCGGACGCGGACAGCTCGGAGGGCTCGGAGGCGGAGGCGGAGGGCGCGTGGGCGGGCGCGGGCGCGTGGGCGGGCGCGCTGCGGGACGCGCTGGTGGGGGCGCTGTACTCGCGCCTGTTCACGTGGCTCGTGACGCGCGCCAACGCCGCGCTGCGGCCGCGCTCGGCGGACAAGCGCTGCTCGCTGGGCATCCTGGACGTGTACGGGCTGGAGGCGCTGGCGCACAACGGGCTGGAGCGGCTGCTCATCAACTACGCGGCGGAGCGCGTGCAGGCGGCGGTGACGGGCGCCACGCTGCGGCGCGAGCAGGACGAGTACGCGCGCGAGGGGCTGGCCTGGCGCCCGCTGCTCTACACCGACCACGAGCTGCAGGCCGACCTGCTGGACGCGGTACGTACTGTGCGGGTTCCTACATCAAATTGTGCCAATACAAATGCAGAAATAATCGCATTTCAATGTTCAATGGTTGCGCGAGTGACGCGGCTCGTGTGCGCGCAGGGCCCCGACAGCGTGCTCGGCGTGCTGCGCGACTGCTCGCAGCGCGGCGCCACCGACGCCGCCTTCCTGCAGCGCCTGCAGCGCCGCCGCCACCCGCGCCTGCTCGTGCTGCCGCCGGACCGCTTCCAGTGAGTGCGGGGGGAAGCGGGCGGGGCGGGCGGCGCCGGGCGGCGCCGGGCGGCTAACTACAGCGCGTGTGTCGCAGGGTGGTGCACTTCGGCGGCGCCGTGGTGTACAGCGCGCGCGGCATGGTGGCGCAGAACCGCGACGCGCTGTGCCGGCGCTGCTGCGCGGTGCTGGGCGACGCGCGCGAGCCGCTGCTGGCGGCGCTGTTCGCGGCGACGCAGCCGGGCGGCTCGCCGCGCCGGGTGGCGGCGCTGGCGTGCCGGCAGCGCGCGCTGGTGGGCGCGCTGGTGCGGCGCCTGCCGCCGGCGCCGCGCCTGGTGCGCTGTCTGCGCGCCGACCAGGCGCTGCGCCCGCACCGCTTCGACGTGACGCTGCTGCGTCACCAGATCCGCGACCAGGGGTGAGCGAACCTAGCCTATTTACATAGCGCGTGGTTTTGGTTCGACAATATGGCGCGTCCATCCCATAGTCCGAGGTGAGCGACGACCGCCACGACTACTTGCTGTGTACTTGTGTCCGACGTGATGTAACGCGACCGATGCCAACTTGTTGTCACATCACGTTCAATTCTTTCTATGAATTAGTTTGACCCTGGAGCGGTAAATCAAATGATAGTAAATTCGCTCCGACAGAATCATGGACATGGCGCTATTGCGGCGGAGCGGCTGGTGCGAGTCCATGTGCGCACGCGGTCTACTTGCGCGCTACGGGCTGCTGCGCGCGGCGGGGGCCGGCGCCACCCCGGGGGGGGCCGGCGCGGCGCCCGGGCCCGGCGCGCGCGATGACCCCGTGCGCGGCGCTCGTGCGCTCCTGCGTGCGCTGCCCATCCCTAGCGCCGAGTTCGCGTACGGCCGAACGCGCGTGTTCATCCGCAGCCCGCGCACCGTTTGGGAGCTGGAGGCGCTGCGAGCCGCGCGCGTGGAGGCGCTGGTGGTGCTGGCGCAGCGCGCCTGGCGCCAGCACCGGGCGCGCGTGCGCCACGGCGCCGCGGCGGTGCTGGCGCGCGCGTGGCGGGCGCGGCGGGCGCGGTCAATGCCGGGGCGGGTGACGCCGGGGCGGGCGGCGCCGGGGCGGGACGAGCGCGCGGCGGCGGCGGCGCTGCTGTGGCGCGCGTGGTGCGCCAGCGCGCGGCGGCGCTATGTGGCGCGACTGTGGCGCCGCCTGCCGGCGCGGCACATGTCGCCGGCGTGTGGCGCGTGGCCGGCGTGCGGGGCGCCGCGGCTGCTGGGGCGCGCGGACGCGCTGCTGCGGCGCCTGCACCACGCGTGGCGCTGCCGACTGTACCGCGCCGCCTTCGACCAGACGGCGCGCAACCGCATGCGAGAGAAGGTACACTTGCTCCCTCGCTGTACGCTTGCCGAGATCGCATCGCCAGCCTGTACGGTTTATTTTATTTAGTTTTAGGAAACAAACAGTTATATGATAATGTTTATTTACTCTCATAAGTGTCATACTGACATATAAAGATTAAAAAATTAAAAAGAAGACTATCTTCAACTGTGTAAGAAACAGCATCTAATGCCGTTAAGCCACAAATAAGTGCGAGTGTTGTCGCAGGTGACAGCGAGCGTGCTATTCAAGGAGCGCAAGCTGAACTACTCGTGCAGCGTGGCGCACCCGTTCGTGGGCGACTACGTGCGCCTGCGCGCGTCGGCCGCGTGGCGCCGCGGGCTCGGCGCCGCCGCCGACCGCTACGTGGTGTTCGCCGACGTGGTGGGCAAGGTGGCGCGCTCCACGGGGCGCGTGGCGCGCGCGCTGTGCGTGGTGTCGACGGGCGCGCTGCTGCTGCTGGAGGCGCGCTCGCTGCGCCTCAAGCGGCGCGTGCCGGCGCACGCCGTGTGGCGCCTGTCGCTGTCGCCCTACGCCGACGACCTGCTGGTGGTGCACGTGCGCGCCTGCGCCGCGCCCGACGCGCCCGACGCGGCCGACGCGGCGCCCGGCGACGCGCCCGACGCGCCCGGCTGCCTGTTCGGCGGCGAGGGCGCGTGGCGCCGGCGCGGCGACGTGGTGGTGCGCACGTGCCACGTGCTGGAGCTGGCCACGAAGCTGTTCCTGGTGGTGCAGAACGCGGTGGGCGCGCCGCCGCACGTCAACATCTCCACCGAGTTCGAGGCCAACTTCGGCCAGCAGCTGGTGACGCTGTCCTTCCACGCGCTGGGCGGCGGCGAGGCGCCGGCGCGCCTGCTGCGCCGCGGCAGTCGCATGGACGTGCTGGTGTGAGCCGGTTCTAATGTTGCTGATCATTTTACGTAGGGATTAAAACGGCGCAAACGATTTAATAATGAAATTAATTCAATTATAAATAAATACGGCTGAAGCGAGCACGGCGACGTCGGGGTGCCCTGCGGCCGCGTTACTTCGCGGTAACGCTCGAGTATTTAGTACAAAAGGAATATTGTCACGATACATGACACTAGTAAGTCTAGGATGAATATTATTGAATAGGTAACATTGTTATTATATAAGGACCGCGGCCTGTCCGGTCACGCCGACAGGTGGCGCTATTACACACCGAGGTGTTCTTAACTGTACTAGCATAACCCCAACTCTAGGATCTTATAATGCGTACGTTAGTAAGAGACGAACTTGTTGACAGTTAGTGTACGTCACGTGACTCGTACCGACCGACGCCCGCGCCTCGTGTACTGACTGTACTGAGCGCGGCGCCGCACGCGTGGCGCCTCGTGTACTGACTGTACTGAGCGCGGCGCCGCACGCGTGGCGCCTCGTGTACTGACTGTACTGAGCGCGGCGCCGCACGCGTGGCGCCTCGTGTACTGACTGTACTGAGCGCGGCGCCGCGCGCGTGGCGCCTCGTGTACTGACTGTACTGAGCGCGGCGCCGCACGCGTGGCGCCTCGTGTACTGACTGTACTGAGTGCGGCGCCGCACGCGTAGCGCCTCGTGTACTCACTGTACTGAGCGCGGCGCCGCACGCGTGGCGCCTCGTGTACTGACTACTGAGCGCGGCGCCGCACGCGTGGCGCCTCGTGTACTGACTGTACTGAGCGCGGCGCCGCACGCGTGGCGCCTCGTGTACTGACTGTACTGAGCGCGGCGCCGCACGCGTGGCGCCTCGTGTACTGACTGTACTGAGCGCGGCGCCGCACGCGTGGCGCCTCGTGTACTGACTGTACTGAGTGCGGCGCCGCACGCGTAGCGCCTCGTGTACTGACTGTACTGAGCGCGGCGCCGCACGCGTGGCGCCTCGTGTACTGACTGTACTGAGCGCGGCGCCGCACGCGTGGCGCCTCGTGTACTGACTGTACTGAGCGCGGCGCCGCACGTGTGGCGCCTCTAATGTTGTACAAAGTGCTGGTGACGCACCAGATGTGACGCGTCCTTCAGGTCCTTCAGGTGACCACTCGCGTGATGTTATCACGTGGGTGCTTTTGTACGTACTGTGACATGATTGAATTTGCATTCTAGAATGCACCGTTTCTGAGTTATAAGCCTCTCTCAACAGCTCATAAATGTTATACCCCCTCCCCCCACTGCGGCTCACCTCCGAAACGTCTAGACTTTTAGTATGTTCCCTTTCTAAGTAACCTTAATAAGTTTCTGAAGAAATCATTATGTTCCTTCTCACGCACTCTTAAGGGGGTGTCCCTTTAGAGCTTTCGTAGACTGGACTAAAGATGCTAAATATTCAAAGTTTTCATAAACACTGGTTCCGAACTCCTCTGGAACTTATATTTATTTTGTCAAACATCTCGTCGGGGTCATTCGCTGGCGGAAAATCTCAGCACCGCCTTTTAAGAAATGACGTAATTTGTACAACTCCATCTATTGGTTATATTAACAATGATATTGAATTATAATGAATATACGTTATATTTGTTTTTAACCACGTCCATAGTCTACGGCGCGGTAACCGCTTACAGTCGGGCACGCCGGACATCTGTATACCACCGTCGTGGTATACAATAAAATACAGCAAATAATATCAACCCTACAAAAGTTATTTATTAGGAAAGTCATAATTAATAAAATTAAAGAAAATTAAAAGCAATTTAAGAGGGTTCATACAGAAATCGATGAAATCAAGAGATTTCCACGTTCGCTACAGAATATGTCTTTATATGTAGCGAAGTAATTTTTGGCATACATAGACAACAGTTTTCTTGTCTAAAAAGTGTATTAAGAAAAACAGACTATTTATTATTAGTATTTTAGTTAGAACAGTTCTTTCGCACAGCGTTTTAAGAAATTCTACGAAACAAGCCTACTTTCTGATTCGCCAGGGACTAAAGTAATTGAAATTCATAGAAAAAAAAGCTTGTGTTAAGGTCTACATATAGTCCTTTAGTTAGTGTATTGAAAAAATATTAGAAATATTCATTTTTTTATAACTAAAACTTAAAAACTAAAATTCTCAAAAACGTTGAACTTTGATCAAGTTTGATGAGAATTTTGGTACACTATATGTGTTTAAAAAGTCGTTTTTTTTACATTTAATTATTATGCAAGATGTTGTCATTCATAAATGTCCATAATATTTTCTAAATCCCTTTAGAAATATTTTAAAATGATTTTTGAAAAGAGCCTAAAAACGCCTTATATTTCGGCGCACAGGCCGTGCGTGAGAAATCAGTACCGGCTGAGGCCTTCTAGAGAGAGGACGTAACGCTTTGCTTCCCGCGCTCCCGGTCCGATGTTTACGTAATATTTGTATATTTCAAGAGAGTTCAATACCAGTTGATACTTTGTTATGGAATTTTTTTTTAATTAAATATCAAATTATTAACTTTGCTGCTTTTGGGCTGATGGGCTCGAAAATGCCCGCCATTTTGAACTTTGTTGTTTTTGGGCTAAGTGATACCAAAATCGATATCTGACTATCCCATTGCCCATTGGGCATAGTTCTGAAGTCAAAATTGTAAAAATGCCCGCCATCTTGAACTTTGTTGTTTTTGGGCTGAGTGATACCAAAATCGATATTTGACGATCCCATTCGTCACTGGGCATAGTTCTGAAGTCAAAATAGTAAAAACGCCCACCATCTTGAACTTTGTTTTTGGGCTGAGTGATATCGAAATCGATATCTGACTATCCCATTGCTCATTGGGCATAGTTCTGAAGTCAAAATTGTAAAAATGCCCGCCATCTTGAACTTTGTTGTTTTTGGGCTAAGTGATACCAAAATCGATATTTGACGATCCCATTGGTCACTGGGCATAGTTCTGAAGTCAAAATAGTAAAAACGCCCACCATCTTGAACTTTGTTGTTTTTGGGCTGAGTGATACCGAAATCGATATCTGACTATCCCATTACTCATTGGGCATAGTTCTGAAGTCAAAATTGTAAAAATGCCCGCCATCTTGAACTTTGTTGTTTTTGGGCTGAGTGATACCAAAATCGATATTTGACGATCCCATTGGTCACTGGGCATAGTTCTGAAGTCAAAATAGTAAAAACGCCCACCATCTTGAACTTCGTTTTTGGGCTGAGTGATACCGAAATCGATATCTGACTATCCCATTACTCATTGGGCATAGTTCTGAAGTCAAAATTGTAAAAATGCCCGCCATCTTGAACTTTGTTGTTTTTGGGCTGAGTGATACCGAAATCGATATCTGACTATCCCATTACTCATTGGGCATAGTTCTAAAGTCAAAATTGTAAAAATGCCCGCCATCTTGAACTTTGTTGTTTTTAGGCTGAGTGATACCAAAATCGATATTTGACGATCCCATTGATCACTGGTCATAGTTCTGAAGTCAAAATTGTTATCACAAAATTTTGGAATCACTCAGCCCAAAAACAACAAAGTTGAAGATGGCGGGCATTTTTACAATTTTGACTTCAGAACTATGCCCAATGAGCAATGGGATAGTCAGATATCGATTTCGGTATCATTCAGCCCAAAAACAACAAAGTTGAAGATGGCGGGCATTTTTATAATTTTGATTTCAGAACTATGCCCAGTGACCAATGGGATCGTCAAATATCGATTTTGGTATCACTCAGCCCAAAAACAACAAGGTTCAAGATGGCGGGCATTTTTACAATTTTGACTTCAGAACTATGCCCAGTGATCAGTGGGATTGTCAGATATCGATTTTGGAGTCGATCAGCCCAAAAACAACAAAGTTCAAGGTGGCGGACATATTCATCACTTTGACCTCAAATAGTCATATTCATCATCATCATCATTATATCAGCCGCAGTTATTATTGAGAAATTAATTGTTAGTCTAATATAAAATTAATTGTATTTTTCTTTATTTCTAATAAAATTGTATTTTAATTGTTTATAGAATACAATACGATTAATTACAATTAATTATTGATTAATTTAATTCGAAATTTTATCCTATCCAACTTTAACAAAATACGAGGTTTAAAAATACCAAACTCATTAGTACGCGCTATATTGTTGTACCACACAGCATTAGAGAAGTGTGCATGTTTCGGCTCTGTGTTAAAAACCTATTTGCGAGCAACTCGAAAATGTATGAACCCTCTTAAAGAGAATTAAACTACGCGTGGATATAGTTAGTATATAATATTTAATACAGAATGTTTCATTTTGGTTAAAGCATCCAAATATTATTTTTCTTAACTATAACTTGAAAAACAAAGAACTGTCAATTTAATATTTCAACCCCTGAACCCATCCCTATCAAAAATATTAAAAACAACATTTTAAGTTCCTATCCCAATACTAATTTGCAAAACTTTAACTTCAAATCAAAGATCTTTTCATAAAGCGTTTCATCCCCAATTTCACCCTTCCAAAGCACCCTTGTCAAAAATATTGATGAGGGTATTTTTTTATTTTGATAGTAGTACCCCAAAACAAATTTTCAAATCTATAAGTTATAAAACAAAGAAGTTTCCTGCAATCGTTTTTGTCCCTTTTCACCCCCTTAGGGGTTGAATTTTAAAAAACCCTTTCTTAGTACACCTCTAGATATTAGGATAAACACACCAATAAAATTTCAAGTCGCTACGACCAGCGGTTTAGGCTGTGCGTTGTCTGACAGTCAGTGAGTCAGTCAGCCAGGACAAAGCCTTTTATAATATGTATGGGTATGGATTGCGATGGTTAGATAACATCCACCATCTTCTTCTTTGCCATTCCTTTTTACCCGACTGAAGGACGGGTATAGTTTTTATTAACTTTATTCTTGTGAACATTTGGCAAATGCATCCACGTCCATCTCGACCGACATTAATATCACAATCGAGTGTCGCCATCGTGTAGTGCGTCGTAAACCATCGCTGGACCATCGCTGGCCCATGGTGTAGAGGGGCTATAATACCTACCCACATTATAGGCAGTACTCGTACTTAGTCAATAGTTAGAGTAGATAAAGTCCAAGTGGTGGTCAGCGCTCAGGTTCGTCCAGGTCCAGTCGCGGGCTCGTAGAGGGCGTCGGCCGGGGGCCACAGACTACGTAATTACAAAGTATATTGGTGTTGAAGCGGCCGGCGAGTGAGCGCCGCCCCGCAGCGCTCGGCGCTCATTCACCGACCCTTGATTTCTGTTGAATAAAATGTAATGTTACGTTTTTCAACGAAAACTAATAATGCAAAAGTTTTATCATTTGTAATAAAATATTTGAAAATGACAACTTTTTTATTTTCCGTCAAATGTTCCCTACAGTTACTAACAAACTTTTTAGTGTAAGCATTTATTTTGTTCAATTTTATATCCGTTATGAGAATCATTCATCGTTCCTGCGGCAGCACGCAGCAGCCGCGAGTCCCCGGGGCGAAGGGCGAGCGGTGCACTCCGGTGCAGCTCGCGATCTCGCGATCAGAATGTCAATCAAGTCAATCAAAATATACCTACACTAGAAAATAGAAAAAATGATTTGCCAGATAGTCTAGTAAATGCATGGATCCTAGGTCTATGAGTAAATGAGTGCTCGAAATGGTACTGTGGAGGGAAATGTCGAAAGCAGAAACTTTGACTTAGGAACTTTGTTTGGACTAGTTAGGAGATAAAAATACTAAAAGTCCTTACCCCGGGGGGGAAGACAAAGAAGGTCCCGTTTTTGGGTTTTTTTTCTTACATCGCGAAAACAATGCGTCGTACGAAATTTTGTTGTACTACACAATGAAAGATGATAAAATTCTCTACAACTTTGGCTAAACACTTTTTATCTATCTCCAATCGTTGCCTAGCTATGGGCTTCTAAAATTGGTCGATTTTCTAAAATGTGTTAAATGCTCTAGCACAGGTACCATTTTATGTTTTCTGCTTACAGTTGTAGAGAATTTTATCAGCTTTCATTGTGTAGTACAATAAAAATTCGTACGACGCACTGTTTTCGAGATGTAAGCAAAAAACGGGAACTTCTTTGTGCTCCCCCCCCTTGGGCTCACCTCGGGGGGGTAAGGACTTTTAGTATGTTTATCTCCTAACCAGTTCAAATAAAGTTTCTGCTTTCGACATTTCCCTCCAAAATCATTCATTGACTGGCTTAAGAGGGGACGCGGTCTGGGAGAAATTTGAAAATTAGGTATTTGAAGTAGCTATTGCTGTCGCGATGAGCCTAAGATTTAAATGTGTGAGTGGATGGTCCACATACGTAGTAGCCCCCCCCCCCCTCCTCCCCACCAGCATCTTCCCCGCGCTCGTGTACCGGCGAGTCGGCGATACTACATTTTGCATTTATTTGGTTATTGAAATTTGGACCGATTTAAGCAAAAATGATCCAGTCAACACAAACCTCATTTTGAGATATTTGACTTTAAAATTTTTTGCTTAAATCGGTCCATTTGATGTCATCGTGTTACTTAGTTACCTACACGTTGTTATTATTGTTTTTACTTGTATGTAAATAATGGAAAAAATCGTAGTACTTACCTTACCTCTATTTAAGATTTATAAAATATTTTATCGCTAACCTACATATGAATAAAGTGTCCTGAGGGTTCTGTTCGAATTATAATATATTTTTAGTTTTTATTAATGTCATTGTAATGGTAATTAAGATCATTGTTGTACTCTTTAATCAAAGGCACTCCTAATACAGCAAGAGAATAATTATGGTAAAAAGAAACAAGAGGTAGCATGAAAACAATTTTCAGAAGAAACTAGATTGTCCGTCAACTTGGTTATTCGTCAACAACAATAAAAGTTTATAAGCTGCAAGTCTTGATGAACTTGTAAAATATTATGGCTCAATAAATATACAAATAAAATATCGGTATAAAATCTCTGAAAAACTCTAGAACATGGAATAGAAACTAAAAAATATGAGTTATTTTGGCAAAATATCGATCGATCGAATGTATGATCGAACTTATCTAAACTAGATATTTCTTTTCACGAATGGCCTTTGCTTGAAATAATTGACGGGATTACACAATTTACCCGTAAGCGAAAAGACGGAAATGACGATAGAATAAATAGACCGTCCTATTTATTGTTTTAAATTCTTTTTAGGGTTCCATAATCCATACTTCAAAAGGAAAAAAAACGAATCACTATAGGATCGTTGTTCGTCTGTCTGTCAAGAATATTTTTCTCAAGAATGCGTAGGGGAATCAATCAATTTTGGGACGAAACCCTAAAAATACTCGGGTCTGCAATCCCTTGGAATATAATAAAAGATCAGAGTTCTAAGTAAATGCAAGATATGAAAAGATACAGTCGTTTATGCTCCATTTTTAGTATTTTTAGATATGCATATCTTGACGATCAAAAAGTCAAAACCTATAGGGTACTTCCCCTTGACCTAGAATCACGAAATTTAGCAAAAAGCAATATTAAGTTGCACAAGTAAAGGAAAAAGTCAGAAAACCGTAATCGTGTAGTTATATTATTATCACTGAATATATTAAAACTTTATTGGAACGGGTATAAGATGATACTCGTAAAAAAATTGAATAAGAAAGAGAGTTTATTCCGGACTGATGTGAACTTTATGTTAATGTTTATTGTAACTTATAGCTATCCCGTTACCTTCTAATAGCTTACATTTTAATCACAAATAATAAAAAAAATGTATAATCGTACGGAACCCTCGGTGCGCGAATCCAACTCGCATTTTGCCAGCTATTTTAAATAAAATACCCACAACCTACACCACTCTTGCATCCATTATAATGCGTGTATATGAATATACTTGATAAGACTAGTCTTACTTTTAGGGCAGCCTAATCAAATCGTTGCTACCTAATCTTATTAACTTATAAAAAAGTCGGAAATTAACCTTACAGTTTCACAATTTAATATATAGAAACAGTAAATCATCAACATCGACATTGATGGACATCACTACAGTATCGATGATAAAAAAAATATCGACAGATACCACTTCCCTAGTCATATACATGTAAGTGACCCCCCTTACCTCAAGTCATCCCCGAAGAGTGCGATAAAGACAGCTACAGCTCAGACAGATTTTAAGACAAAAATTTTGACGAAATGGACGTTTCGTATTCCCCTGTTTTCTCCTCGAAAACTGAGTTGATTCAATTCTTTTTTACATGAAAAATTCCAGAAAGAGTATGACTAGGTTCCTATCATTTTTTTTAATGTAAATAACTAATAGAATTCCTCTGGTAGTCCTCTAATTACGACAGTAAAAATACGGCAATTTTAGCAATATTTGGACCCTCATATTTTCTTTATTAATAAGTTTTTGAAAAAAAGGAAATGATAGGGACATGCCTACAGCTGACCTTGAATTTTTGAGCTAAAAAAAAAATCCTTTTAAGCATTATTCAGGAAGAAAACAGGGGAATACGTTTGTATGAAGAATCGTGTGCCGCGTTCCCTCTTAAGATTTGAAAGTTACATACGTATACAGTGCAAGTTAATAGAAAGCTTGTAAAAAGGAATGAGGATTGAGCCCAAGTAATCCAGAAGATTTATTTCCATTTATTTTTCTAGGTAAGTATTGAGTTTTGTCACTTAGGTAAGTGGCTATGAGATGAGATCAAGTGCAGCATCCCTAATTCCATAGTGTTAACCTTTTCACCGCCACGTCAAATCGGTATCGCAGTGCCTTGAGCGCCAATTAAGCTTTTAAAATACAGTACCTACATTTTTGACGTGCCATGCCGTCATTGGCGTGGTGAGCACATTTTCATTTTACGTGTATAGACGTCTCTGGCGTTCAAAGGGTTTATGCTTTCGAAGGAGCATATCGTGTTTCACACAATCAAAAGCTTTTGAGACACCAATAGCATCCATCGATTTTTCCCAGACGTTATAAATACCCATGTTTTATTTGTGTTACGCCTACGTCTATGGTAGACCGACCCTTAGTGAGGCCCGTGCCCAGCAGTGGGACGTTTATGGGTTGAAATAACGATGATGATATTTGTTATGCCACTAATCACCCAGGTGGAACAAGTCATGCTGGTACAGCGGTGATTGTAAAAAAGACAATCGAGCATCACACAATGCCAATGTAACTGCCCACATTCAAGCCACGACCATAATTACTGTCGAGGACAGGAATGGCTATTTCAATGTATCCGCAGTATAGGTACCTACTGTCCGTCTCCAGCAAGACACAACATTACAGTCTATGATCTTCTCTGACTTCCTGAGCACCCTGAGACATCGCTTCATTGCAGGAGGGAACTGGAGTGCTAAGAATGATCCCTGGGGGAGTACATAGGTTGACAATCATTAAGTAGATGACGATAGCTTTTGTAGTGCTCTTCAATTGTGAATTTTTTTTCATTGGTAACGAGGATATTTCTGTGCCTTTCACCTGCGAATCGCGCCTGAAGGCGTTTTGATCGATCCACTCTATTTGTAAAGATTGATTTAGAGCATGTCCTGTACCTATATCTATCGACGATCGCACCGAGCGTCATGTCTTGTTTAATACGCGACCGAGCGATGATTCCGAACCTGACCCGAAGTCGATGAGTCATATTCATTTCTCGTAATAAGCTTAGTTTTGCTTCCTAATAAGTATAATAGGGTTTCGACGAATTCCGGCTTTAAAAGCAATAACGGCCTTTGTAGTTGTAACCGCACGCGGCCGCCGGCCGCCCCGATCTTTGATGGTCTTCGACAGAGGAAGTACTTAAGTAAAAAAGGTTTACTTTACTGTAGGTAGGTTGCCTACCTACTTTAATTATCTCAACTTCTTTTTTTACTTTTTTAAAATACTCTGTTTTTTTTTTGAAGACTGAGTTCCCGATTTGTATACGCATCCCAAATTTTATCTCAAATTGGACATCACTAAGTAGTAACCTACTGTCATTTATATTTGCAATATAAATTGACTTGATACAGCCACCGAGACAGGGTGGATCCAATCAAAAATTAATAAATGTTATTAATTATAATAAATCAATCAGTAAACAATGCAAATTATTTATAAGCCTGGATTTATGGTTTTAGTAACTTTTTAGGATGGATTATTTACCGAGGTAGTACAAGGTCCGTGCTCTGTGCGCGCCATATCTCAAAAACGGTTGGGAATTCGGAAAAGTGTGTTGTAGACAATTTGATAAACTTTCCTTAAGAGGGGACGCGGTCTGCGAGAAATTTGAAAAGTAGGTATTTGAAGTAGCTATTGCTGTCGCGTTGAGCCTGAGATTTAAATGTGTGAGTGGATGGTCCACATGCGTAGTAGCCCCCCCCTCCCTTCTCCCCACTAGCATCTTCCCCGCGCCCGTGTACCGGCGAGTCGGCAATACTACATTTTGCATTTATTTGGTTTTTGATCCAATCAACACAAACCTCATTTTGAGATATTTGACTTTAAAATTCATTGCAGTATTTCTCTGGCTGTCAAAATGAGTTTTGTGTTGATTGGATCATTTTTGCTTAAATCGGTCCATTTGATGTCATCGTGTTACTTAGTTACCTACACGTTGTTATTATTGTGTTTACGTGTATGTACATAGATTATACACTATATGTATGTAAATAATGGAAAAAATCGTAGTAACTACTTATCTTACCTCTATTTAAGATTTATAAAATATTTTATCGCTAACCTACATATGAATAAAATGTCCTAAGGGTTCTGTTCGAATTATAATATATTTTTAGTTTTTATTAATGTCATTGTAATGGTAATTAACATCATTGTTGTACTCGTAAATCAAAGGCACTCCTTATACAGCAAGATAATAATTATGGTAAAAAGAAAGAAGAGGTAACATGAAAACAATTTTCAGAAGAAACTAGATTGGCCGCCAACTTGGTTATTCGTCAACAACAATAAAAGTTTATAAGCTGCAAGTCTTGATGAACTTGTAAAATATTATGGCTCAATAAATATACCTACAAATAAAATATCGGTTTAAAATTTCTGAAAAACTCCATGGAATAGAAACTAAAAAAATATGACTGTAACACGGACAACATTAGGATTGACCATGTAATGCGGGACTTGTTGCTATGCGCTGTGGCGCGAGCGCACAGTATGTTATTTTCCTTAAATTGCGGACATCTCGTTTTTATCATCTTTTTGGAAAGATGATAGCCAGAGAAAATTTCTAAAAAAATTCCCAAAATTCTATCTTTCATAGTTTAGGAGATGCGAAAGGTCGTAGTTCATGTTGACGATATATTTGTGTTTTACTGTACGCGTTTGGCTTAAATGTGTGAATTGTGTAATAGTTATGTACAGCGTATGATAAATCTATGTGTAAAGTTGATTAAAAGAGATTTTAAGTTAGTAGAGAGTGCATTTTATTGTACCTCTGCCCTTAAATGACTTATTTTGGCAAAATATCGAACCGGGCCCAGCAGTAGGACTTAATGGGTTGCTGATGATGATGATGATCGAACTTATCTAAACTAGATATTTCTTTTCACGAATGCCATTTGCTTGAAATAATTGACGGGATCACACACCTGATCTGAAAATCTTATTAACTTAATAAAAAAGTCGGAAATTAACCTTACAGTTTCACAATATAATAAATGAAAACAGTAAATCATCAATATTGACATTGATGGACATCACTACGGTATCTATTTATTTCGACCCCCCTTACCTCAAGTCACCCCCGAAGAGAGCGATAAAGACAGCTACAGCTTAGACAAATTTTAACCCTCTACTGCATATGAGCCCATATATGGTATGGCGATTTTATTGTTGTTTTATTTCCAAACAAATAATAATTAAGCCATTCCACATTCTTAAATCCATGTAATGGCTAATTAGCAATATCAAAACGCAATAACTTTGTCAATGGTTTGATGACATTTAGAAAAAACGTAACTTTTCCGCGGGTAGTCAGTGAAACAAAAGGCGAGTGCCTGAGAGACATTTTTGAGTATCGAAAACAACAACGAAACGTAATTATTTATAAAAAATATTTATATATTTATAAAGTGAATACCGCCTTCTTTACCTATCAATAATAATTTTCTCACTTTTTACGTATTTACTATTCATTTCATCCACTTTTATGTCGATACCATATATGGGCTCATATGCAGTACGACGAAAATACGTTTGAACATATATGGTATCGTATGCAGTCAAACAAAAAAAAAACAAAGTAGAAAAGGAACATTATCTGAGATAAACAGAAGTAATATTTATTATTAATGAGGTGATTTATTAGGAATGCAACGAGACAGTTTCTTTTATCATTATAGCATAAAAAAACTTTGCATTTGGAGCATTTAGTGTATGTCTTCATAGAACATACTATGCAATGTTGACGTTTTTTCTGCCACGTAGGCCAATGTCCAATATTGTCTGTTCTGACACAGTTCAAAGGAATGTCTTGACGCTTCTCTGGAATTGTTTTCATCCTTTTAGAAGATACCGGGGTACCAGGATTGGACAACAAAGGACTTCCTTGACGACACGACAAAACGTGGCCTACGTGGCAGAAAAAACGTCAACATTGCATAGTATGTTCTATGAAGACATACACTAAATGTTCAAAATGCAAAGTTTTTTTATGCTACAATAAGAAAAGAAACTGTCTGACTAATAATAATAAATATTACTTCTGTTTATCTCAGATAATGTTCCTTTTCTACTTTGTTATTTTTTTGTTTGACTGCATACGATACCATATATGTCCAAACGAGTTTTTGTCTAAGTGCATATGAGCCCATATATGGTATCGTAGTTTTTTTTCTACATTAAACAACTTTTTAATTGTTTTTCGATTTATTTGTCTTAATATTACTTAAATAAAGCCATATCTACAAAGAAAAAATTTTTTTTTCATCTTAAAAATTCCTAAAGTAGCCACAGAACAGCTACAGACAGGGCTTGACGCAATCACGAAGTGGCTCCAAAAATGGAGGATCAAGGCTAGCGCAACAAAGTCTGTTCACGTTACATTCACACTCCGCAGAGAAAACTGCCCTCCTGTGCACTTAAGCAACCACTTATTACCACACCAAGATAGTGTCAGGTACCTGGGAATACACATAGATCGCCGCTTGACGTGGAATCAGCATATTAAAAACAAAAGAGAGGAACTTAATATTAGATACCGAAACCTTTACTGGATGTTGGGTCGAAATAGCAAACTTTCCATAGACAACAAACTCCTCATATATAAAACTATATTAAAACCAACTTGGATGTATGGCATCCAGCTGTGGGGGAGTGCAAGCAATACCAGCATCGCAATATTGCAAAGATCACAGAACGCAATACTAAGGTCCATAGCGCAGGTTCCGTGGTTCATTACCAATGCTGAAATCCACCGAAACTTAAATGTCAACACTGTGAGAGAGGAAATCCTGGCCTACACAAAATGCTATAAAAAGCGACTGGAAAAACACCCGAATGTACTCGCGGCATGTCTTACCAAGCGCAGCTACCACAAGCGCCTTAAGAGGAAAGACATCATTAATGATGCTTAAACGATGGTTTAGCTATATTATATTAAAATTAAAGTAGCTGTCCACGATGGAGGACGCACTTCGCCAAAGATACAGAGCTCACATATCATCTGCTTATAGTTTGACTGATTGCAGATAAGCACAGAAGAAAAAAAAAAAAAAAAAAAAAAAATCTTAATAATTCATGCAGTAGAGGGTTAAGACAAAAAATTTGACGAAATGGACGTTTCGTATTCCCCTGTTTTCTCCTCGAAAACTGAGCCGATTCAATTCTTTTTTACATGAAAAATTCCAGAAAGAGTATGACTAGGTCCCTATCATTTTTTTTATGTAAATAACTAATAGAATTCCTCTGGTAGTCCTCAAATTACTACAGTAAAAATACTGCAATTTTAGCCATATTTGGAGGCTCATATTTTCTTTATTAAGTAATACGTTTTTGAAAAAAAGGAAATGATAGGAACACGCCTATAGCTGAACTTGAATAATTGCCTTTTAGACATTATTCAGGGAGAAAACAGGGGAATACGTTTGTATGAAGAATCGTGTGCCGCGTTCCCTCTTAAGTATGATTTTTTCTCCTAGAAGAACGTACCGTTTTTGACTTATAAGCCGAAAACACAAAATGATACCTTTACCCCCCTCCCCCCACTCCGGCTTACCTCCGAAACGTCAGGACTTTTAGTATGTTCACTTTCTAAGCATCTTTAACAAGTGTTCGAAGATATCGCTTAGGTTCCTTTGCAAGCACTCTACATCGCCTTTGTTGACTGAACTATTATGTAATTAAAACAAGTGAAAATAATTTTTAACAATTTTATATTTCCATACAAACAGATAAAGGTATATTTATCATTTATAATCCAAGTAGATAGTACAGAAATAACATCAAAGCGCGCGCGGCTGCATGCCGCGGCGCTACGGCTACGTCACAGGCCTACGGGGACTCGGTACAAGTGTACAGACTGTACAGTGTACAGTTAGGGCCGCTACTACTCGCTAGTCTACACTTCATTCAGTCTTCTCGTTACACTCTGCGCATACGAGCGGCGCGGCGGCGGGGTTCACATAGGCCCTCGGCGTCCGTTCGCCTGATGCGACACATTTGTAATACTTCAAGAATTTGGTTTTATTCATCAGTATTTGTTTGTTCTAATTCAAAATGATAGCAGATTGACCAACGTGAACGCCACGCAGAAACATTTAGCGTGTTCGTTTTCGAGTAGCTGTAGAACCACTTCCTATGAACTCCATCAATAAGTACAAGTACGATATACATAGTAGGTATTAGGTGCTGGTCACAGACGCAGACCTGTCCACACGACACAGGGGATAGGTACACAACAAATAGATACTAGACAGATATGCTCGACGTTTGGTCCAACGGCGCCTCGCGCCGGGCGCCCCTTGCCTCGCGCGCGCCTCACTTGATGGAGCACGTGAACTGCGCGCGCAGCCGCTGCAGCGAGCCCAGCGAGTCGTTCTGTAACAGCAGCGCCGTCATCAGCAGCAGTCGTCAAAGTACACGTCGCTGACGCGCACAGTCGGGCTCACCTTGAGGGGCGCCGCGCTGAGCGGCTCGGCGTTGTCGTTCTCCAGATCGGCGGGGGCGCGGCGGGGCGCGGGCGCGTTGCCATTGTCGTCGGTGTCGGAGCGCGAGGCGCTGCCCACGCTGTCGCAGCCGCCGCCGTTGTCGCAGCCGCCGCCGCCGCCCGACGCGCTGTCCGTCGGCTCGGTGCGGCGCGACAGCGACAACGACGGGGACGAGTGCGCCAGCGCCTCCGACGAGTCCATCTCCAGCGACGACTGCGAGCAGCACGAGCCGCCCGAGCGTGACGACGGCCGCGAGGCGCCGCCCTCCTCTTCCGAGCCGTCGGACGAGTCGCCGCCCTGCTCCATCACGTCCTGTGGACACGCACTCGTCACCCACGCGGTGGCAGCTCCGAGCTCGGTGGAGGCTGGACCACATACTTGCTTGTGCCGAGCGCTGCGCGGTGCGGACGGCGTGCTCATCTCTTCGCTCGAACTGCCGAGCGGCCTCTTGTCATCTGTAACAGAACGAGTAAACGAGGTGACGCGAGTGTAGCGAGGGCCGGAGGCGCCGGAGCCGGAGCGTCGCTCACCTGGTCGCTTGAGCGCCTGCACCTTGTGCTGCAGCAGCGGGCAGAACCCGCGAGCTGTGGCATTGTGCGGCTCGTACTGCAGAATCAGCCGGCAATATTTGAGCGCTTCGGCGTACTGCCGGCGCATTATGGCCGACAAAAACTGCAATAGAGCCACCGTTAGCCTGCCGCGTAGAATCGCTGCCGAATAACATTAGATATAACGCGCGTCTCATAGGTAACTCACCTCCGCCAAGAACTCACTGGGAGCAGACAGAGTCTCGTTGCCTTCGGAATAGTCGTCCGGACTCGTCGATTGCCTATTTCCCGACTCCATAGCTGGTGGAGTAGAGTCACGCGCCCGAATGCGGCCAGCCACAGGCGTCGACTCGCCCGAATCTGTGTCCAAAGTCCGCAGACGGAAGTGCGTGCTCGTCGGACGATAGCGCTGCAGCGGGACGGTGCTCGACGACGGTAGAGTCACTATGAGCCGCGAAGACGGAGGCGGAGAGACCGGCTCAGGGATAGGTTTGAGGTGTAAGTTGTGGCGCTGTTCGCTGAGGTGAAGAGCGGCGTGTGAGGCGGTGTCGAAGCTCGCGGGCGCCACCGCGGGGAGCGGCGCCCACTTGACGTTGGGAGTGGCGGGGGGCGGCGCCGGGCGCCGCGGCGGCGGCCGGTACAGGCGTGAGTTGGGAATGAGGCGCCGGAACGCGCGCTTGCGCCGCCGCCCTTGTTTCTCGCCGCTGCCGCGCTTTGCCGTGCGCCGACTGTCGGAGCGACGATTTTCGCGGTGACGGCTAATTGGACGTTGATTTTTCACTTGTTTTGGTGTTACTTTTGGATTGGCTTGGGGCGCTGACCTGGGGTCCCTGCAGTGAGAACAAACTGTGAGAGGGGCGCCGCGCGAGACACATTGTGTGAGTATATTTGCGGAGCTCACAGATGCGAGCTTGGCAGCAGCGGGCGGCGAGGGCGCGGCCCGCGCAGCGCCTTCGGTTGCGGCCGCCGCACAACTCGCGGCGCGCCCAGGTCGATCACGTCGTCCGCGTCCTCCTCTTCCTTCTGCCCCGTCCTGCATGAAATCGAAATCGAAATACGTCGTGGCATCGTGGTTATTTTTGATGCCACGACGTACGCTAGCAACCAGGTCCTACATGTGGACGCCTGGCACACCGGGAGCATCACATGCGCGTTGGCCCTTTGTACAATCTCTTCCCTCTCCAATGAACTCTGGACCCCACTACTCACAGCAGGAACACAACAATGTTGTTAGCGCTGTGGTCTTCTGTAGGGGGGAGGTACTTCACCAGGCGAGCGGCTCAGTTTGAGCGGGGGTCACTCGCTGTGCCCTAATTCTCTATAACTCTTTATATATTTAATTAAGTTTATGTATGGTTGGAGAAAGGATGGTAGGTGAAGTATTACCTATTCTGAAATCTGTGAAGGAACAAAGATGCATAACTTTTCAAATAATCGGGGAAAGATTGGGGGCTATCAAGAAGCCCTGTGAGCCAGAGAGAACTATATGCTCCATAAATAAATGATTGATTGAGAATTTTAAAAAGAAGTGGGTATCTGTTCAGAAACCATCGACTATCTTTAAGAGAGTTCATTGCATTGTACGGTTCACGTACAAAGTTGAAATGTATACAGGCATCGCCACACATTGTTAATAGTTTTTACTTTGTGCAAACATCTGCATATAAACTAGACGTGACTGGGAGAAACCCCCACCTTATCTTTAAGCTAAGTCACGTAGGTTTATTTTTTATAAATAGACGTTTTACAATAGAATATATAATGATTATGAGTAACTAACTCTTTTCGTTCACTTCCGCCTTGGTCTCTAGTGCTGATATAATAGTAGGTCGACTACTACCCATACTGGTTTTCAGCGGCGAATCTAGAGATCAGGCATCCTAACTGCAAACTGCCAACTTTACTTTTACTACAACTACTTTTCCTGTACGGACGACACTTTAGCCCGTACAATGATAGCTTTTCTTTGAGTTGTGGAACTTAGGCTTCACTCCAACAAAACTTTGCTCAGCTTAATCTCAGCATTCTCAGCCAAATCATTGATTTGGAATCTATAGACAATGTCATTCCTTAGTTCCTTAGCCCGCGTACGAGTAGATGTTTTATTTCATGCATCATCTTCTGCTGAATTCTTTGTAAAATAAAAGATAAAACCAATGATACAATAATTTTTGTAATTTATAATAGTCCAAAAACTCCGTTTTCTTAAAATTACTAGATTATTTTTAAATTTTGTTGTCTAAAATTGCTTAAATGTAATAAATATTAAGTTATGAAAGAAATTGAGTAAAGGACCGCTAATGTAATGACAGCTGTTCAATGTTCAATGAATGTTATGCGACAAAGTTCAATAGTCATTTTAAAATTATGACATTTGTACACCATTATTTTTTACAGTATAATAGCCAAAGATTTTCGTAAGTCGTCGATTTTGAGAACTTTGACTTTGCTTAGCTTGGGCTTGGATAAAGTCAAAGTTTGCACTATAAATACCGATTTTGTCTTATCACGAAAGTTTAGTCAGAGCAAAGTCCAAGTACGCTCTATAGATCTCAGCCTTAGATACGAAGCAAACCAACAGAATGGTTCCACAAAAAGCTATACAAATTGCCATAGAAGAAAAAAAAAACAAAAAACAAGGGACTCAAAAATGTTGCCAAAGATAGGCAGCATCGAAAGGTATTGGTCGATAATTTTGGATATCAATATTATTTACTGATTTCAAAACAGAAAGAAATATGCCACAATTGGAGAGGTTAGTAGCTAGGTTTAAGATAAATTTAATTTTCTAATAAAAATTACTGGAACGCGAACGAAACCGGCAGTAGCGAGCTACCAGCTCAACAATGCATCCCAACTGCAACAAAACACTTAGAGTCTCCGAGTTGGATGAGCATAAAGAAACAATAACTTACCTACTTGACAAAAATAGTTCTGTGAAAAGTCTGCGCTGGGAGCCGGTGTTGAATGTAGGAGCCGACGACTTCAGCGATCCCCAAGGGCCTCGCCCCTGACTCTGAGGGGGCCTTGCAAACAAGTTAATAAAATTATAATTATGTTTGTTTTGTCTTTTCATTAGCACTATAGATCCGGGTTTGGGATGAGGATGTACGCATTAACGGCTTGTATTTCATTATTGCGGTTACTTAGAACTCTGATTTTTTTTATTGTAACAAGAGATTGCAGCGTATTTGATGTTAATTTCAGCTTTGCGTTCTTGAGAAAAATATTCTTGACAGACTGACAAACAGACAGACGGACAAAGAAGTGATCCTGTAAGGGTTACGTTTTTTCCTTTTGAGGTGGTACGGAGTCCCGTCGAGTTCAGTCGATGTTCAAGCGTGATGCCGTGACCAAGGGAAATAGATTTATTTATATAAATATACTAATAAGTCTCATATGTTACTGATAAGTCCTTTGGCGCACAAAGGCGCCGCGGCACAAACATACACGTCAAGCTTTTTCGACGCGTGAGCGTGCAGGGCCCGCGCTGCAGGGACATGCAGAGCCCGCGCTGCAGGGGCGTGCAGGGCCCGCTCTGCGGGGGCGTCCCCGGCCGCGCGGGGCGACGTCGGCGCCTGTGGTCTCGACACGCGCCCGCGGCTTCTGCAACAACACCGTGACAGTGTTCTTATTCTTACGTACCTACTTCAAGCACGTTGAATCTTCCCTATCGCTAAGATATATAATAAGGTACCCACTGCTGTTCCACTTGGCCTCTGCTGATGCATCCGGTTAGTATTATCTGCATTTACTTATGTAATTTTATAAGATTTTTTTTTCTTTCTACTCCACAATCCACATTTACCACTAACACTTCAAATTATTACAACCATTTCCTAGATGCAAGTTTAATACTTTAAATGCACCATGCACGCATGCCGGGGAAGCTGTTTCTGTTTCATTTTTACGAATTCCGGACAGAGTAGATAATTATTACGCAGTTTGTACGCAATAAAGCAGGCGAGGTTTTTGCGACTAGCTTCCTATTAGATAAGCAGGAAGGAAGTGAGGTGGGTAGTCGTCGACCAAAGCCTGGCATGGGGCCGCCCAGCGCCCGTCCCGGGTGCACGGGGCAGGCCACACGTTCCACGTCATCACTCACAAACACGACACGATGACAACCGATCACCGTTGTCATGGACTATTTCATAGATACCCCTAGGTACCTACCCTTTGTAGAATCTACAGAATAACTTCCAGGCTTTGCTACTTTCTGCCTGTCAAAACAATAGAAATCACTTGACAAATAGGTTAGTCTTTTGACTCTTACCTACCACAGAAGGAATCTAAGTAGGTATTATGTTGCCACGTCAGCAGCAGTGACTAACAAACAATGCGGGGCGCGACTTCGTGCGACTCGAAGCACACCCAAACAAAGCTCCGTCGGTCGGTCTCGGCGCGGGCGGTATCGATTGTGCGAGCAACAGATAGCGGCGCGGACACTTACTTGACAGCGCGGTCGGAGAGCGAGGGCGGCGGGGCAGGCGGCGCGGGCGGGGCGCGGGCGGCACGACAGTCCGGCGCGGCCTCTCTTCGCGGACTCGCCGCGAGTGCTCGACTACTGCGAACGTGCACCGCGCATGCTCACTGCTCAGCCTTCTCTGTACCGTTCGACACTACTTTCGTGTTTTCCTCAACATTTAGCCAAGTTCAGTCCGCCAAGTCGCTTTCCGAGCTACTATTTGATTGGTACGCTACTATGCTTGTCGCGTTACGAGTTACGCTTATGATGGTAGAACAGTAATGTACTTACCTATATCTATAGGTACTAAGTACTATTATTAGTAGTGTCCGACCGAAAGTTCGGTTTCGGTTTCGGCCGAGTTTCGGCCAAAAATCAAGTTTCGGGGGCAGTTTCGTTTTCGGCCAAAATTGGCCGAAACTTTTGCCGAAACCGAAACTGATTTCGGAAGTTGTCGTTCGCGGCAACGCTTTGGCGGCCCTGTTCGGAAATTGACGTGCGCCGTTCGGATAGCTCTGTAGCAACAAAACTTAGTCAGTGCGGGCACAGCCAAGCCGCTGCCTACCTAGAGAGGATAGCTCTCTTTAAACCTCGTTTGAAGAAGGACATGTCATAATGCTCAGGAAACACCGCTGCAGGAAGTTCACCCCAGAGCCGGCACGTATATGAGGAATGACCGCTGAAACCTTACCGTGTTGGACGATATTGGCTCCAGGTAGTGGTGGTGAAATCGAGTGGTGCGATGGTAAAAAGGCGACGATGGCACCAAATCATGAAGTTCTTCGGAGCACTCCCCGTGGAACAGTCGATAGAGCACACAGAGTGATCCAAAGTCTATCCGCTGCTCCAACGATTCCAATTTGTCCGTAAGATTGGGATCATCAACGATGCGAACAGCCCGTCTTTGAAGGCAGTCAAGTGGGTCGAGCTGGTACTTGGGAGCTCCCGTCCAGAGGTGAGAGCAGTACTCCAAATGCGGCCGAACCTGTGCTTTATACAGCACAAGCCGCTGTTTGGGTTTGAAGTACTGCTTCGCCCTGTTCAGGACACCAGTTTTTTGCTCGCCAATTTGGCTTTGTCCTCCAAATGACTCCCAAACTGGACTTTGTTCGAAATCTCAACGCCATCCCAATACTTTCGGACATCGGGAGAGATAATCCTTCAAACTGCGGCATTATAAACTTATAACAAATGCGTCCTTCTTCGCAGTAAATGCGCATACTTGTGTCTTCGAGGGGATGAATTGAACCAAGTTCTTCACACCCCATTCAGAGGCTCGCCCTAGAGAAGCCTCGACTTCAGACCCAAGTATTGACCGTTTCTCCTGTATTGTGACCCGAGGAATATTCTGATAGCCGGTATATCGCGCGTCACGCGTACGACATGTTGTCTATAGACAACATGTCGTACGCGTGACGCGCAATATCAATGACATGTTGTCTATAGACAACATGTCATTGATATGCAGAATGAACAGCGTTGGGGAGAGCACCGAACCTTGTGGAACACCAGCATTGATGGGCTTTCGCTGGGAGCATGCACCGTCGACAACGACCTTCATGCTCCTCCCATCTAAAAAGCTGGCGATCCACTTGTAGAGTCCCTCGGGGATTCCGTATGATGGTAGCTTCGATAGAAGGGCTCTATGCCAGACCCTGTCAAATGCCTTCGCGATATCGAGGCTCACAGCGAGAGCCTCTCCTCCGCTATCTAAGGCTTCTGCCCATCGGTGTGTCAAGTACACAAGAAGATCACCGGCTGAGTGACCGTGACGGAAACCGTACTGCCGGTCGCTAATCAGCTGGTGCTCCTCGAGGTACTGTAGAAGCCGTGTGTTGACGACTCGCTCTATCACCTTAGATAGCAAGGACGTTATCGCGATAGGCCTGTAATTTGATGGGTCCGACCTATGCATATGCTTTAATGGAACTGATTACATGTAAGTTTTTGTTTTCTGTACCTACTTAAATGATTTATATAGTTAATTAAATATTGAGTCAGTAACTTTGTTTTGGAGTTATTAACAAATCAAGTCACATTAAAAAAAAGATTGTAAATGAAAAATGTGGTATTTTATTTGTTAAATTACGTTGTATAGCCACGTAACAAACTTAATATACTGTGTTTCCATTTCATGTCCTAATTAATGCAGAATAAAATGCACCAAATTTCAGTACTTTAAGGAATTTTATACTTGCCCACGTGAGTTTCGGTTTCGGTTTCGGTTTCGGCCGATACTGAAGTCACGGCCGAATATTCGGTTTCGGTTTCGGCCGGAAAACCAGTTTCGGTCGGACTCTAACTATTATAAAGCTGAAGAGTTCGTTTGGTTGGTTGAACGCGCTAATCTGATTTGAAAAATTATTTTAGTGTTGGATAGCCCATTTAACGAAGAAGGCTATATAACATCACGCTACGGCCAACAGGAGCTGAGCAGTGGCCAAATAACAGCACGACGGGAGCGAAGGCTTGCGTGACTTCTAGTTAAGAGGGTTCATGATAACGTCACATTTTAGGTTTTCTGTACTTACACTTTTTAGAATTAGGTGAAAGTGTGTAAACATCATTGCGTTTACAGTTCTATTAATATGCAAATAACCAATTGGAACTTGCAAGGCGTTATTTTCATAGTAGGTAAGTAAAATAACTGTAAACATTACAGATAGGTACTTACCACAGTAAATACTTACTTTATAATACACATTCACGTAATTCTAAAAAGTGTACGTAAAACATTTAAACAAAGTAGCTCGGATTATCGAAAACCACGAATATGACACTAAATTGCGACATTGCCATTCCTCAGTATGAACCCTCTTAAATTTTAAACTGAGTCTAGCTAGAACGACTTGTGATCGAGTTAATAGCTCTGAAGTAACCTCGCTACAAATAGAATGTTATACCTATATATGTCGCAGCTAACTGGTTAAATCAGCTTTTCAATTAACTGCCCAGCCGTTTAACTAAACGGCGGCGTTCAACTAACGGCCTAAATGAGTTTCAGCCGGATTGTTAAATGCAACATTTAACGAACTGGCTGGCTGATACTTAGTTAGGTCATTCATTTAACAGAGTGTTTACCCTAGCCTTCGAACATAACCAATCCACGTCCGATTTGCCCTAAAAGGTATTTTAAGGCTAAAAAAAAAATAACCGCAAAGACTCAGCCGTCTAACCTAACTTATCCATTTCGGATCCGCCCAAAACATTGTTTGGTGACAGATCTATCATTTTGGTGATAAATCTACTATTTTGGGTACGAATCTATTTATTAAGATATAGGTAGGTACATTTATATATTAATTTAATAACATTTTAATGTCTAGGCTAGGCAAGTGGTTAAACGTTCTCGATTCAAGTCAATTGCCTATCGTTCAGGCAGTTAGTTGACCGCCGCGCCGCGCCGCCATTTAGTAAAATGGTTAGGCAGTCAATTAAATGTTCTCTCATCTGATTTAACCAGTTGGCTGCGACATACTCGTATATAACATTCATCATGTAACTGTTCTACTTACGTAAAATATCATAATCTATCTTAGATACCACCGCTGCACCGGTTGTATTGAAAATCTCTTGTAATTGGGGCGGGCGCCGACGATGCTAAATGTGGATTTACTCAAGCGTTGGGACCTATTGGATTTGAAAATTTAGATGATAAGAAGAAAATGTTTAAAATATTTCCCCTTTCAGCGGTGGAGGATGGTGGAGGTGGAGGCGGCGACAGATTAACAGAATTGTAAAAAAATAGCAATCACATGGACATTCCTATACCTAGTATAGGTATCAGTTATTGTTATAGTTTAGGTGATTCATGTGTCTTGACAATAGTGCTATATTAATTATCTGTGGTTTTGTTGGTGGGAATGGCCATGGCAAGGTGGTTAAATTATAGGCCATGGCCATAAAAAACTATTTTTCCAGTTATTTTTGCAATATTTTTCTTATAAGTATACAAAAAAACAACCGCCCTTGGTACAGGCTACGTTTTTTTTTTGCAAGTTTTTAACCCTCCCAATCTCATGTTACGCTCAAATGGTCAGATAATTGAAATTGACACTTTTCAACTAGTAATTAACCCCCCTTACCTTTTATGTAGCGCTCAATCCATATTTAGCATCGTCGCATATCCTACCATTGAGGAGAATGTCCAACAGAAGATGTGTTACGGGCACGGCTGATAGAATGGCTCATAAGTGTGTATCTATCTCGAAATTACTGTATGCTAGATGTGATTTAATTTTAATCTGCAGTTGGCTAAATAAATCAATTATTAAATTTTTCACCTAACTACAATATCTATGTAAGAAGTTATTAACATGTTATAATTTTATTTATTAAATATGTAGGTAAATTTAAAAGCGACACTCACGCAACTGCACCAGAATTTTTTTTATTTACCATTTTATATGCCAGTAGATGTATATTTACAACCAATTTTACATAGTTATTTTATTAATTTTCTTATCTCCCACCCCCCGTTTTATTATCAAACTTTGATCACAATCAAACCACCGATTCAATCAAAAGCAAGACATTAAATTAAATTCAGAAACGTATAACAATTGAACATGACATGTAATCTTTCACTCTTTACTACCGTCGACAATAATATTACGCCTACCTTTTTGGAGAGAACCAAATATGAAATGTTCTACTAGGTATGTATCTATGTGCCCGCCTGTTGCAATGATTACGGCGTGAATCATCATCATATCAGCCGATTGACGTCCACTGCTGGACATAGGCCTCACTATAGGTAGTATATAAGTAGTTAGTCTACTGTTAGCACGGCGTAAATACCATAATTTAATTGGTAATTTTATTGTGTTGCCGTTTGGAGTCGAAACATTAGGTACAATTTATTCGGGTATTATTGTGGAATGCCCCTAGTTTTGCGTCCATAATCCATACGCTACGGTAACCGCTTACCATCAGGTGGGCCGTAACGTCTGTTTGACACCGACAAAGTATTGGAAAACAAACTAGGTGTTTATAATTGGGAGAGGTCAGACATTTCGTTAAATCTACGCGATAGATTTAGCGAAATGTCTGACCGACACGCTTCGCGTGTTTCTTGCCTTTCAATATGGGAATGCCGCCAGCTTTCTGGGTGGATTTTCTTTATTCGGCCACTGCTCAGCTCCTATTAGCAGTAGCCCAGTAGCATAGTGTTATATAGCTTATGTTACTCAGTGATATGATAATGTAGCTTTCTAACGGCAAAGGAATTTATGAAATCGGTTCAGTGGTATATAATTTTATTTGTTACATACAATATTATAAAAAAAACCGGTCAAGTGCGAGTCGGTCTCGCGCACCGAGGGTTCCGTTTCGGACGGATTTTTTTTTTGTGATTAAAATGTAAGAATGATTAGGTAACGGTATAGTCAAGGTGTGCAATAAAAAATAACATATTTTTACCTCTGGGTGGTTTAAAAAAAAACCCTAACCTAACCAGTCCGAGTCGGATTGCTCTGAATCGGGGGGTGTTAAGTTTGGCTATCGCACAAAGGTCGCCGGAGCCCCGCTTCGCGGGTCTCCTACTTCTGGGTGTTTTGAAAAAAAATAACCCTAACCTAACCAGTCCGAGTCGTATTGCTCTGAATCGGGGGGTGTTAAGTTTGGCTATCGCACAAAGGTCGCCGGAGCCCCGCTTCGCGGGTCTCCTACTTCTGGGTGGTTTGAAAAAAAAAACCCTAACCTAACCAGTCCGAGTCGGATTGATCTGAATCGAGGGGTGTTAAGTTTGGCTATCGCACAAAGGAGTTAAGTTAAGCTATCGCACATTGATCGTCGTAACCCGACTGTCCTCGCCTTTTAGCGCAGATTTCCACCTATAATAGCTCGTATCCCGAAAAAGGTGCGTGCTATCGCACAAATAATGATAATTTGGCTACACCCTGACCACGGAATAGCTATAAGTTAGAATAAATAAGGTAGGTAGGTGTTTATATAACGTCAGTCCGGAATAAACTATTTATTTATTTTTATTTTATTTTTTAAAAGACAACGCCCGCACTAGGGAACAAGCCCTGTGTCGCGGGGAGCTTTACAAACATGAAACTAACGGACACAAAGTACACCCAGACTAGAAACAAATATCTATGAATCACACAAATATTTGTCTCGTGTGGGAATCGAACCCACGTCACCCAGCACGGCGATGTAGTTGCGAGGCGACCACCTTAACCACTGCGCCACGGTGACAGTCAAAAACTCTCACGTTTGCTCAATTTTTTTAGGCTTATCATTGTATACCCCAGTACTAATATTCAGTGATATAAGGACACGAGATCGGTTTTCGGATTTTTTCCTTTACTTGTGCAACTTGATATTACTTCTTGCCAAATTTCATGATTCTAGGTCAACGGGAAGTACCCTATAGGTTTTGATTTTTTGATCGTCTATCTGGACTACAAAAATGGAGCAAAAACGGCTGTATCTTTTGATTGCGTTAACTTAGAATTTTGTTTTATTTTTTACACCGAGGGTTTATAGACCCGAGTATATGATATTAATTTCAGCTTTATACCTCTACGCGTTCTTGAGAAAAAAATTCTTGACAGACGGACAGACAGACAGACAGACAGACGGACAACCGAGCGATCCTATAAGGGTTCCGTTTTTTCCTTTTGAGGTACGGAACCCTAAAAATTATAAAACTTGTAAGATTTAAAAGCTTAAAATCTATATAATTAACTATAAACCCAAATGTTTAGTTTATTTCAATTATAGGAGTAGAAAAATTTGCTTTATTAAGAATTTGTACTAAATGTTGCATCAAATTAACCCAAGAAAATTGAAACCGCCTCACGTCAACAATTCAATCAGTCAATTTACTGAACGCGCCTTACTTGACAGTTGACAGTCTGACAGACTCTCACCTTCCTTCACTTACTTGTCAAATGTAAAATAAACTGTCATAATCAGTTGCCTTGTTGCCTTTGCAGTCGCCAAAATGATGGCTGAGTTGTTGTCTGTACCGTTTAAAAAATCTTCAGATGTAGATATAGTAAAGCCATTGAAAAACTTGATACAATCGACTTACAATACTGGTGAAAGTCAGGAAGACTACACTGAAGCACTCAACGAGCTGAGCCGACTGAGGGCTAACGCTGTTTGGAAAGTGTTCGAGAGATCTTCTCTGGAGGTTATCTACAGGTAAATAACTATTAATGTGGTATGAGTCATTCACAATGGTTGAATCATTATAGAGCGCAAGTATAATGAAGGTTTTAGTTTATTGTTACGAATCCAATTTTAGGATTATTATCAGTAAGATTAATTGCTTAAAAAAAGTGATGTCACCTCTACATAGTGACACAAACAAAGGAAATATGTGGCTGTTGTTATTATATTAACGTAGGGTGTGGGACATATTTGTATAGCTAAGTGTGCGTGTGTCGTTTTCTAGCTACTATGACCAGCTCGCGTCGCTGGAGAGCAAGATCCCGCCGCAGGAGGTGCAGATACCCTTCAAGTGGAAAGATGCTTTCGACAGGGGCTCTATCTTTGGCGGTCGGATGAGTCTCAGTGAGTAACTCATCACCAATACTCTTTGGTTCACAATAACTGACACATTATCTAATGGGATATTAATATGCCTGCACAATATTTATTTGAAATACTTCATTAAAGACATTTTGTTATCATAAATTTCATTGTGTGAATGCTTGTTTTAGCACTTGTACACATAATCACTCATGTTCAATGTTTGTAAACATATCACTATCAAATTATATTTTAAGATTTAATTTAAATATAATTATTTCCATGTGCAGATAGCAGTGGCATTAGGCTGTAACTTGGTTTTACAAAAACAGTCATTAGAATAATGTTTATTTTACATTGATTTCGGCACGAGTATAGTTTGTAAGCTTTCTGTAAAAATATAAAAAACAAAATGGTTAATAAATAATGTAAGGTTGAATTTTATTCAATATACTAGTTGGGGCTCCTATATTGGTCTGCATGGTATGTCCTTCTCCTTTCATCTGACATTATCTCCATGTCAAATGTCTAACAACAAATACTAAACATGTGTAACAAATTATTTCCTGAAATACTCTTTGTTAACTCTTGAACTCCACTCCATTATAGCAATATCTAAAACTAAACTCATGTCTCTCTTCTTTTCCAAATAAAATTTTACCTAATATTATATTTTAATAGAAAAGTTATTATAATTATTTATAATAGTTAAAATAAGAATTCTATATTTAGATAAAAATTACATTGTCTATCTGTTATTTTGTAAGGTTAAGCTGCTCACAATTCAACATACATGTGAATTTTGGATAGTCCTTGTCTGTTGTAAGAATGAATCAACCAAGTCCATGTCAAGCCACTCACAATGTAGGGTTTCATACTTGCATCATGCACAACAATGCCAGGGACTATAATATGTTGTTTCATTTGGTAACCAAAGGATGATCTGATTTTATTTTTGAATATTTCACAAGACTCATAAACTTATATCTATTCATTTCGTTATATATGTACACCTTTATTCTTACTTAATGTGAAACAGAAATATTTATTTGTCAATGTAGGTAGGTTAAATTTACATAAGATCTTGAGTTATTAAATTAGCAAGCTCTACATTGTACCTAGCTCTATATTTTATCTTAAAATTTATATGCCTATACATTGTACTATATGTACAATGTATAGGCATACAAATTTTAAGATAAAATAAAGAAATATATTAATTAAAGCTATGTTTAGAAACCTGAAAGAAGTTTGTTCAGAATCAGTAGCAGAATTGATTCCAAATAGTTATTATACAAAGTTATATTTTTTGTCAAAAATGTTAAAAGCTGGACACTGTTTGAGGTGTATCAATGGTCGCCTAACGCCTTGTGCCGCACCATCTACTCGCAGCATTAAATAGGTACACATGCTAGTGATATTCGGCAATATTCTGTCGAAGCGCGGTTGCAATAAGCATGGAAAAACGCTTAACACTTAGTGAGGTTTAATTTTTTAAATTTTATTCCGATTCTGCAAATAAAAAGACGATGAGGGTGTTTCAACTTAAGTATAAACAAAGAATAATGTTGCATACAACTATTATGGATTTTTTCACATTTTCAAAATCAACCATTTAGGGTTCAGTGGGGTGGGACACTTAATTCTTTGAAAAATAGCACTTTCAGGCTTAAGATTTCAAAAATGATTGTTTCTGGTGATGAGCTCTGCTATATATGTTTGAGTGCAGTAACTGTCGGTCTACTCAGCACTCATTACTTCATTGTAAAATAATTGTCTGTCACCATGCTGAGTAGGTAGTAGTAGTAGGTTCGAAACCCACATGAGACAAATATTAATGTGGTTCATAGACTGGTGACGTGTGTTCTAGATGATTAGAATAACGTGCGTTTTGCGACTTAGTTACAACTGTTTGTTGAGTGCATCCAAACTCTTTTGTTGTAGCAATCAGCTCGTTGGCGTACGAGCGCATGTGCATCTTGTTCAACATGGGAGCCATGCAAAGTGTAGTGGCATCCCAGCAGCCGATCGACACCGAGGAGTCTCTCAAGCTGGCCGCCAAACTGTTCCAGGTACGATGTTGTTCACTGTCCCTGGTGTGCTCGGGGTTATACATACTGATTGTCTGTGCGTTTGTGTTGTAGCAAGCTGCAGGCATCTTTGCCTACCTCAAGGCGAACATCATGATGGCGGTGCATCAAGAGACCACGCCCGACCTCAGCCCTGAGACGCTGGACGCTCTCTCCAAGCTCATGCTGGCACAGGCACAGGAGGTCATTGCCTACAAGTGCATCAGAGGTATGTCTTGTCTGCTACGTGTACTTGTTTGGTGTCAATGTTACCACGTGCCTCCACCTGTTGTAGCTTGTAGCCTACACGTAGGTAATAAGTCTATTCATTCTCTGTGTAATATTTAATTTTATTCGTTAATAATGTTCATGGCTTACACAAGTTGAACGTATTACCCACACCATTGTTCACAGAGTGAAAATGAAACTAAATTTAATTTAATACTATCTGTTAAAATGCAAGGAAACGGTTCGACGGCGTTTAGTGCGTCTTAAAGGCTTAGTCATACAGGGAGCGGGCGACGCCGGTGTGACGGTCGATGACATGTCACACCTGGCCGCCACTCGCTGCCTCTGTCTGACGGAGCCTGCTCCTCACAGATGAGATGAAGGACAGCATGGTGGCCAAGGTGTGCGCCCAGTGCGAGGAGCTGTACACGGACGCGCTGCGCGCCATGCAGAAGGAGCACCTCAAGCCGCTGTGGGAGCGCGACTGGCTCACCGTCGTCGGCGCCAAGCAGAGCCAGTTCCGCGGCCTCGCGCAGCTGTACCAGGCCAGCGTCTGCCGCGCCAGCAAGGCCGTGGGCGAGGAGATCGCGCGCCTCACCCTCGCCGAGGAGCAGCTGCGCCGCGCCCAGGCCCGCGCCCCCCTCGCCGCCCCCCTGCAGGAGCACGTGGCCCGCGCCGCGCGCCTGCTGGCCGCCGCCAACAAGGACAACGACTTCATCTACCACGAGCGCGTGCCCGACGCCGCCACGCTGGAGCCGCTGGCGCGCGCGCCCATCGCTAAGGCGCTGGCGCCGCAGGAGCGCTGGGCCCCCGCCGCGCGGGACCTGTTCGCCGCGCTCGTGCCCGTGGCCGTGCACCAGGCCGTGCAGGCCAGCGCCGCGCGCCGCGCAGACCTGGTCTCGGCCGAGATCAACAAGCTGCGCGACGCCACGCAGCTGCTCAACAGCGTGCTGGCCTCGCTCAACCTGCCCGCCTGCATCGAGGCGGCGCCGGGCGGCGACCTGCCCGACTCCATCCGCGCCAAGGGCGCAGCCGTGCGCAGCGCGGGCGGCTTGACCGAGCTGGCGCGGCTCATGGCCGAGCTGCCGGAGCTGCTGCAGCGCAACAAGGACATCCTGGACGAGGCCGAGCGCATGCTGCGCGAGGAGGCCGAGGCGGACGCGGCGCTCCGCCAGCAGTTCGGCGCGCGCTGGACCCGCACCGACTCCGCCAAGCTCACCGAGGCGTTCCGCGCCAACGCCGACAAGTACCGCCAGATCATCGACAACGCCGTCCGCGCCGACAACATCGTGCAACAGAAGTTCCAGCAGCACCGAGAGAACATCGCGCTGCTGAGCGGCGGCGAGGGCGCCATGCAGGCGGGCGTGCCCGACGCGCCCGACGGCCCGGCGCCGGGCGCCGACGCCGCCGCCACCGCCGTGCGGCGCCTGCGCGACCTCATGGAGGACGTGGAGACGCTCAAGGCGGAGCGCGACGCCATCGAGGCGGAGCTCAAGGACGCCACCGTGGACCTGCGCGACACCTTCATGGCGGCGCTGGCGGCCGACGGTGCCGTGGACGAGCCCGCCATCTCGGCGGGCGCGCTGGGCGCGGCGCTGGCGCCGCTGCAGCGCCAGGTGGTCGAGTCGCTGGCGCGGCAGGCGGGCGTCGTGGCGCGGGTGCAGGCGGCGCACGCCGAGCTGCTCAGCACGCGCGGGCCCGCCAGCGGCCGCGACGCCGCGCTCGGCCAGCTCGCCGCCGCCGCCGACGCTTTCCAGGAGCTCACCGCCAATCTCAACGAGGGTATCAAGTTTTACAACGACCTCACGCAGGTACGCCCCGCCCCCGCCCCGTCTCCCCTCCCCGCACCGCTGGTCGCGGCGGCTGACTCTTCGCTCGTGCTCCGCAGTTGCTGGTGGCGTTCCAGAACAAGGTGTCGGACTTCTGCTTCGCCCGCAAGACCGAGAAGGACGAGCTGCTGAAGGACCTGACGCAGGAGGCGTCGCGCGGCGGCTCGCGGGCCGCGCCGGCGCCGCCGCAGCACCACGCCGAGGCCAGCGAGGTACGCGGCGCCCGTCCTCCGTCACGAGAACGAGGCGCTTCCCTCGACTCGTGACGGTCGACGTTCGATGCCAAATTTCGAGTGAATATTACGATTTACCTGTTTAAACTTGAGATAAGCTATTAAACTATGTAAATGAAAAGATTGACCGAAAGAGTAAGATTGATGATGATGTTACAAGTCTAAATGTGGTACGTCCGCAGCCCGCCGCCGTGGTGCGCAAGGAGCCGCCGCCGCGCCCGCCGCCGCCGAGCGCGAGCGGCGCCGGCGCCTCGGCGCTGCCATACCCGACGCAGCCGCAGGGTGAGTGCCATGAGTGGGTCGTTGGTCGCGTGGGTCGCATGGGTCGCGTGGGTCGCTTGGGTCGCGTGGAGGCGAGTCACTGCCTTGTATAATATCACCGGACTGGCTGTCCTATACAAATGACAGCAAATTTCCAATGTGTATTTGACCAACTAGCGGAGAGGAATGGAACTATATTGGACGTAATATTGACGTATATAGTACGTTTTGTAAACAAAGTGTTAGTGATGTTGTAGTCAACTTTATTTCATTGTAGATTTCCAACTGATCCAGCGTTTAAAAAATGTTGTCTTGCCAACATTTAACTGGCCTGTTGGTCTAGTGGTTAGTGACCCTGACTGCTAAACCAGAGGTCGTGGGTTCGATCCCCACCCAGGACAAATCTTTGTGTGATGAGCATAAAGGTTTGTTCTGTGTCTGGGTGTAATTTATCTATAATATGTATATAATGAGTTAAATCTATAATTATTATCCTTCAATAAAACAATAACTCTATTTGTGTTGCTCTGGAAAGAGAGGTTTTTATTAGTTACACAAAGTAGTTTTAACAAAACATTGTTATCACTAGAAAATCACATACCTGGAAAGAGAAACAACATTTAAAGCTAATGCTTTATCAATTTTTAATACTATTATCTATTACTATAATTAACTTATCTATTAAACAATATAATTCTCACATGTTATAACATAACCTCTTTAACCTTCCATCTGACAGATCATAGATGATTCCATCTGACAGATCACAGATAATTAAAGTTATTCAAACTGTAAAATCATAAACTAAACAAAGTGTCAAGCACTTTGTTTACATGTATTTACAAAAAAAATGTATTTAAGTAGTATATCAGTTGTTTAGTACCCATAACACAAGCAAATATAATTGTTCACTTTGGGACTAGATGGCGCTGTGTAAATGTGGTAGAATATTATTATTATTAACATGGAAGCGCCCCTTAATTGGACTTCAAATGCAAGCAGTCGTCTTTGTTCGAAACATTTGACGAATAAGTCCTCTAAAAGTTAAACTTTTAATATGACAAACAGACACTTCAATTTTATTTATTTATTATACAAACAGATACTGCTATTAAAATTAGGGCCTTCAAAATCACTAAAATAACGCAATGGATTATTGTTGAAATTACTTTCCGTTTTTCAGAATATGTTTATATATGTATAAATTGGTGCTGTGTGTTGTGCAGGCATGCCGCTGCCGTTCGGCGCGGCGGCGGCGCCGTACCCGTACTTCGCGGCGCCGCTGCCGACACTGTACAACCCGTACGCGACGCTGCCGTACCCGCACCACGCGCGCATGCCGCCGCCGCAGCCCTACCAGACCTACCAGTACCCGGCGCCGCCACCCGCGCAGCCCTACCAGCAGCCGCCGCCCCCCGGGTACAACCCCTACCCGCAGCAGTAGACCCCCTGTGTCAGCCGACTGGCGGGAATGTCATGTTTAAATGAAATCTATTTATCGTTTTTAAGATACTAATATTGTAATTATCTCTATGCGTGTTTGCGCCGTAAATAATTGTAAGTAGATACGATAGAGGGAGGTGGAGAGATCACACTGTAAAGTGAGACTAATGGAAACGACTACAGGTCAATAGATGTTGTCTTAAATGATTATTAAAAGTTGCTCTAGGGACATTGTGCGCGTAGTTATTAATGTAATGATACAAGCTGTGTCCGTGCACCTGGTGCTTCAGATAAATGCACTCAAATTGTTTATAAACCTCGTAATAAGCTATGTAAAATATATTTGTTATTTTCAAGCAATAAAAGTGTAGAATACATAATTTTTATATAAAGTTTGTATTGTTTATATTAAAATCTCCTTGCGCCGCTGTATTGTACGTGTGAAGCTAATTGGATTAAACGATTGGTACATAATGTAGTTAATACACAGATGGATGCAATATTAGACAAAAAAAATCGAATTATTATATTCTCTTGCAATATATTCTTAAACAACGAAAAATAGAATCTTTTAGAATCACTCCGTTGTCCGTTCTCTGTTTGTATGTCTGTCGGTCAAGACTAATATAAATATAAAATGGCTATAAATTATTAATAATCAGTAGTTTATGTACCTATTTAGAACATATTTATTTATCGCTACGAATAGACCGTGCGACACAAGGCGTGTATATAATAATAATATACACTTCAAACAACGATGTCTAACATGTCAAAATTTAAATACATTTTAACAATAATATAACATGCTAGAAAGTATTGGAATCGATTCTGAACGAACTACTTTGAGGCTTGGCATTAAGTAGCAAGAACGATGTTTAACCTTTTAACCGCCACGTCAACTCGTCAACTCGCGGTATCGGCGTGCCTTGAGCGCCAAGCCTTTTTAAAATACAGTACATTTGGCACGTCAAAAATGTACTGTATTTTTTATATATTTTTATTTTTGTCCTGGGTGGGGATCGAACCCACGACCTCCTGCTTAGCAGTCAGGGTCACTAGCCACTAGACCAATATGCGGCGTATTTGCTGTAGCCATAACATTGTCCACATACGTACAGACCGTACAATGTTAGGGAGCTTCCGATAAATAGAAGCCGTGCCACATGGTTATAAACTTGCCTTCCACAGAGGTGCCCTTGGTGGATTCCACCCGTGTAGCCGGCTGTTGTAAACAAAATTCCATACAAACTAGGCGGATGGCAAGCAAGCTCCCACCAAGGTCACTCTGTTGGGACGCAACTTTGTAACCGTGTAGAACACCTATTATAAGGTTAATAAACAAAATTAAACAATGTTTGTAGTTATCACATATTTTTGCTATTTATTAAATAATAATAACCATCTAAATTTGAATTAATCTTGATTAGCAGTGATTCACATAAACAAGTTAGTACTTAGGCGCGGGCGAGTGCTCTTTGGAGTAGTCAATGTTGGGGGAGTAGAACTGCAACAGAACAAGAGGTTTGTTAGCGACCAGCGACTAGCGACTCGATCTCACTCCATCCACTACTAAATCTTGACATTTTGACTTTCTCAACCACTAATGAAAATTGCATTGTGCATACCTTGTACTGCTTCGTCCTGTACTCCTCCCAGGGCTCAGGGTTGGTCTTCTTGTTCCAAGAGACATCGGGGTTGCGTGTGGCGAGCCTGCCCAAGTAGAACACGGCGCCGGCGCAGCCGATGCCCACGCACACGTACAGCGGGATCAGCTGTGGACCACAACGTGTGTCAGCTCATCTATGTGCAACTGGCCCGTATATGTTCAAAGCTTAGGTCGCACAGTGTGCTTTTCAGCCGCATGACCGTGGCATAATTGGTCACCCTATACAGGGTGGAATTTTGTAATGCCATCTGGAGGAAAAGTACGCTTTATACTAGAGAGATTGACAATTTTACTCAAAGGAAACATTCCTTTGTTGAAAAACAAACAAAATGCATCAAATTTTTTTTAGAAATTCGCTTGCCCCACCCGGGAGTTGAACCAGCTAAAATCCAAAAAAATAACAACCTGTACTTTTATGGCATAAATCGATAGGGTTAGCCATATGGATCGAATCTTACTACTTACACTTCAATAAACCTAGCAACCATAACACAGGTGCTGTTGACTGTCCTGCCCAACTGATGGTCGAAAAAAGGTATATCAACTCCATCGATTATGAGGGCGTCTAAACGAACAGCGTATACCTAATAGCCGCTTGACGTTGAGTTTCAGGACACCCTGTATACACACACCGGTGACACCGGCATATTTAGCGGAACACAAAAAAAAGACCGAATATTCTTTTTGTACTACATTGCTGGCTGGTTTTAACTTTCATCAGCAACCCATTAGTCCCACTGCTGGCCTCGGGTCTCCACTCCTCTATCTAGAAATCTGAGAGGGTTTAGGCCATAATCCACTCACGCTGGTCTAGTGCGGGTTGGTGGATCAGACATACTCATAGAATTTCTTCTAGGGTATGTGGGTTTTCTCACGATTTTTTTCATTCACCGTAAGCAGATAGTAAATCACTTGACTACTACATATAAATTACACAAAGTGGAATCCACATTGGTACTGCCGGTCGGGATCGAACTGGGACCGTGTGATTTGGACGCCGGTCCCTTATCCATTCAGCCACCATCGGTTTTAACTTTAATTAAAAATAGTATTCACAATTAAAAAAAACGATTGAATGTCTTCACACGTGCAATTGTTGGTGCGTCTAAACGGGCCATGTTTTACTGCAATTTGTGGCTGAAATATTGGCAACTAATGTCCGACCATCACAAAAATATTTTATTGCAATTAATGGCTTAGCAATCTATGGTTGGGCGAAGCGTTGCAATATATCTGCAATAGTATGGCCCGTAACCGGCAACAATGGCTGACGAAATCACACTTGTCGCAGCGGCTTATATTATTTTAATCACGATCACGCAGGGAAACTCCAAGCATAGCCCTTTCCATGGCTCGCTGAGCGACAGTGAGCTTTCTAATGAGCCCCATAGTTAGCGGCCACGTCTCAGTACCATAAGTCATCACTGGCAACACACATTGGTTAAAGACTTTTGTCTTCAAACATTGGGGTATTGTGGACGAGAAAATAGCGTGTAGTTTCCCGACTGCCTGCTGCCCATCCGAGTTGGATTCGGCGGTTAACCTCTTTCTCGAAGTTGGACCTACCTAACAGGACCGTTTGTCTTAGGTATATATGTATATTCGTCAACAACTTCGAGATTAGAGCTCCCCACAGTAATAGGGGCGGGCGCTACATGGCGATTAGACATAATTTTCGTCTTGTCCATGTTCATTTTGAGGCCCACCCGTTGAGAAGCTCTATCAATGTTACCGAGCATTGTGCTTAGGTCCTCCAGCGATTCTGCCATGATCACGATATCGTTGGCAAACCGAAGGTGGGTGATGTACTCGCCATTAATGTTGATGCCAAATCCGTCCCAGTCTAGAAGCTTGAAGGCATCTTCCAACGCAGCCTGTGAACAGTTTCGGAGATATTACATCTCCCTGTCTCACACCTCGCTGCAGTTGGATAGGTTTCGAGCTCTGATCCTGGAGACGAACTGACATGGTGGCGTTTCTGTACAAACACCTCAGCACCTCGATATACCGATGGTCAATTCGGCATCTTTGGAGTGCCTGTAGCACGGCCCATGTTTCCACCGAATCGAAGGCTTTCTCATAGTCCACAAACGCTAAGCATAGTGGCCGGTTATACTCTTCGGTCTTCTGTATAACCTGCCGCAGCGTATGTATGTGGTCTATGGTACTATAGCCTTCCTTCGGAAACCGGCTTGTTTGTTGTTTAACTGCCAACGGGTTTCGATGTCGACGTGTATAACTGCCCGTAGAACTTCTCTATCTCCCTTAAGACCTCTGGTTTGGACGAATCGATGCTACCGTCTTCGGTCTTCAGCCTTGTCAACCGGCTCTGCCCAATAGACAGATCTTTCGTGAGCGCTTTGGAGCCTTGGTTCCGCTCTATTGTCTCTTTAATACGCTGAGTATTAAAGCAACGTCTGCCGCGTGCTAGTGATTTCGAGATCTGTCTATTGAGCCCTGGGTATGCCAATGCGTCACTCGAAGACTGCAGTCTAAGGTCCCGTCGCTTTTCCATGAGCCTTAAGGTCGAATCTGAGATTATTTTGGTTCTATTTGTACGGCGGGTCTTAAAGAATTTGGACCCAACCGTATGGACAGTTTCCACAAACATATGGTTGGTATCATCCACTGTAACGAAATTTAGGCACTCGAAGCGGTTTTGAAGCTCGAGCTGAAACCTTTCAGGGTTTTGGATGTGGCTGGTTGTAGGTCGGAGCGTAGCGGAAACACACAATATTAATAATTTTATTATTTTCCCTTCAAAACATGATTTTAAGTAACTTTTTTATTTTTCCTTATTGCCGTTAAAACCTTCGAAAGGTATTTTTTTACAAAAGAAGAGTTTAATAACACAATTGGGGACATTCTATATCTTTTTTTTTTCTCATCTTTTTCGTAAAGCTTGATTTTTTCAAGAGGGTGGGAATCTAAGTAGAGACTGTTAAGGATAAGAGTGACGACTTTATTGTCGTTCCACGTTCGTCCACAGCCAACTTGTTTGCCGTAACATTTTTAGACACCACATTCTTTATTCTTGTTTCGCATTTAGACCTGGTAGGTAAGTAGCTGCCTCTATTGACAGGTGCTGAGTTGAGGAGACGGTTGTGCAACAATTGGTGATGGCAGAGAGGGAGTTCAGTGTTGGCGACAGAAAAACTTGATTGAATGTTTAACTATTTAATAAATTAAGGGCTTTTTAAACGAATATGAGAAGGAGGATAAGGAGTTTCTGCAGTAAAAAAAGGTTGCCATCCGTACTATACTATATAGTATCGTGCTATATGCGAGCGCAGGCAGCGCAGGGCGTTAGCGGTGAGGAGTAATATGCCGCAGGCTCGCAGGTTTGCTCGCAGTACGACATACGTCAAAATTACACTATCTAAACTAATCTAAAGCGTCTGCGTTCTGTCAGTCGTTTTATTTGGGCGGCCTGTGGGTGTCATATACGAGCCGAGTCCTGCGCGTGCAATATCACAACGCTTACAGGATGCTGTTGCGGCTGCCGCGGCGTTGTAGCGCATCGGGAATGTTCGCCGAAGCTCGCACAGATGGCTTTCACGCCATCATGCGTAAAAAAGCGACTTCATGGCTACAGCGCTTGCGTAGCAGTCGTAATGGCATCCTGAAAATGATTGCTAACAGGCCGGACCGGTTAAAATGCTTAAAATGTATTTATTTAACATTTAGTACAAATTCTTAATGAAGCAAACGTCTTTTAAATACTTACTACTCCTATAATTTAAATAAACTTAACATTTGAGTTTCAAATTGATTAAATACATTTTAAGCATTTAAATCTTATAAGTTGTTAATGTTTGTTTGTTGTTAATTTATATTGCAAGATTGATGCCATACAGTCACCGGAACAGGATGTGGATCCAAACAAAAAATAATAAAATATTATTAATTATAATAAATCAATCAATAAACAATGCAGATAATTTATAAGCATGGATTTATTATGTTTTAGTAACTTTTTAGGAAGGATTATTTACCGAGGTACAGGTTCGTGCTCTTATTTTCTCTCTTATTTTGCTCAAATGCATAAGTTAGTATTTAGCTTGTTATGTCAAAATGTATTTATTGAATAAAAGATATTCTTTAAATTAAAGCAAAGACAAAACTTTGCCATTTGCATAGTAAAAAAGTTGAATACAATATAAAAACTTTCCCGTGTCGCACAGTGTGGGAATCTCACAATATAGGGGGATTTCATTCCAAATTAAATAAAAGAGAAAGTAAAAAAAACATACTCATCATCATCACTCATATTGAAATAAATAAAAATACATTAATAGTGATTGAAAATAGAGTTTTTTAGTTTTATCGCAACAGTCAGCAATACTTTTATGTGGTCTTCCTGGGGAATGGCCAGAAGTACATTGAATTTAATTTAAAACATTATCTGGTAATTTAATGCATTCATTGAACCAAGGAATATTCTTTTTTTAAAAGCCTTTAAGGCGTCTACCACCTGGTGCCCATTTTTTGTTGAATGTGTTAAATAACTTCCTTAAAAAGAATTTAACTAACTTCCAAAAAAAATTTAATATGACGAAAATATGACAGTCACAAACAATCGCAGGTTTAACAATTGTTCTCAAAAGTTAAGACTCTAAACTATAAATTGAAACAATAAAAACACGACATTCAGAGCAATTAGTTTTGCAAATCATCTCTAAAAAGTTGCTTAATTTAAGTGTGCTTTAAAATTATGTAATTAGATCAATGTATAACTATTACTTATGTATATATAATACACTCTAATGTACCTTGAAAGATATATACATAACATAACATAGCATCACGCCTTTTTCCCCAAAGGGGTAGGCAGAGGTGTTTCACACCCACATATCGCCAGCTATGTTTGGTCCCATGAAATAGGGGGCGAGCCTATTGTCATCAACCGGGAACATTTGTTTACCACACTCCAGGAAAATCTTAATACTGGAATTTCATGATAGAAAAGCCCAATACCATTTTCACCCGACCCGGGACCTCTTGCACAGCAGTCGTATTAGGGTTTATTCGAGAACTCGAGAAATCATGTATTACTTTATCATTATAAAAATTAAATCGCCGTTTGTTGTGTTGCGTGGTGGCGCGGGCCAAAGCGCAGCGGCACGCTTTGATCTTGCTGCAAGCGCTCTGCGACGTCGTTTTTACACGTTCTTTCGTGTTTCGACTCTAGCCACCTTATTAGAAAATACGGACTAAGCATTAAACTAGGTTTAAATTGACAACTTTGACACTAAAACAATGGCTTATATCAATTTAAACCTGGTTTTATACTTAGTCCATATTCTGTAATAAGGGGTTAGCAGTGTATAGTTTACGTAGTGAGTGTTTCACAGATTACGAGATAAATTTAAATCAAACAGGTAAGTCTTTTCACTTTTATTGACACATCATGGCTTTATTATTCATATTATTTTTATTAATAATATAATCTAAATATGATCTTAAATTTTTTACCAGTACCTATCTGTTCTTTTCTTTTTATTATTTTTTACTCAAACTTTAATACATAAAATAACTAACGAATCATTAATTACATAAACTACTTTGTCTTATATATTTCCTATTTTGGAAAACAACAACACACAAGCTTAGTTTTTAATTATTCTGATATGTTTTTCTTATGTAAGTAATTTGAAATTAATTAATGTGTCATTTTAAATTTGTGAAACGAATATTGCCAGTTGTGTAATGTGTGTGTGTATCACATATTACTCCAAGTGCTTATTATTAATTTGAATTGCGTTTGTTATAGATTTTACCCTGTCTCCTGCACTCTAACCAGCCAAAAATGGTGCTGTCATTATAATTATGAGTCTGAATAATATTATTTCTGTATTTTGTTATAAAAAGTTAATTATAAGACTAATGTTTTTGAATATAATCAATAAAAGCTTTATAATTAATTTGATATTTTTATTTGAGAGGAAAACCACTGAATTTGTTGACGTTATTGGAACCAAATAATATGAGAAAACGTACGTAAATGTCAATTTCTTGACAACCCGAGAAGACCCGAGAAATTAGCCTCGAGAATTCTCGAGACCCGAGAAATTGAAAAGCTCGAGAAATCATGAACCCTAAGTCGTATACACTTCCCACTGCGCCACCGAGGCAGTTATATACACAATACAATAATAAACAATAAACTATAGTTAATCTGATCAGTAATCTCAAGTGAAGATAACACTTAAATGGTCTTGTTCGTATTGTAAGGATACGACTATTATAATCCACCCACTGCATCACTTTTTTTTTTAGCCTACCTATAAGAATTTCTAATATGTAGCTGTAACGAATAGGGTCTTAGGTATAAATAGGTTACATTATATTATCAATAATGAACGAAAATATATATTTTGATTTAAATCCCCCTAGAATGCAAAATTTGTCAAACTGTGTGTTGTACGCGCCGCTTGTCCTTTTTACCCGACTGACAGGACGGGTATTGTTCGTCAATTAAAATAAAAGCAAATAAATACTTGCTTAAGTATATGATTAAAAATATTGCTGGTGGAAAATAAGATATTATAATAATACCTGTATTGAGAATCAAATCTATGTATTATAACAATGGTTACTGTGCATTTGAATGACAATGAATGTTTATGTTATTATAACAATGGAGTGTCGACTGTACTAAGACACATAAAAATATGCCTTGCTTCGTTTCAAATGAAGTAATTGACGACAACGCAACCTATTCCTGTCAACTCTAACGTAGTTTCAGGTAAAGTTATAATATTGTGTACATCACAATTTACACCAATACCACTATGTACACCACACATGATAGGAATAAAATTATTACCTGACGTCGCCGACATTTTGCTTTAACAATGTTGTTACGGAACTGCTATGCGTTTTTTTTTCTAAACCAAATAGAATTTCAATTGTATTGAATAAATTCCCAATGAACAATAGACAATCCAATAAAACAAATATTATATACCTACATAATATATTATGATAACAAATTTTAAGAGGTTAATTATGTAAGCACTGTACGTTGAGGCGTAGTGGTCAAAATTATCATATGTGTTTGCATTTAGTTTTTACTTACAGCTTTGTGTTTCTTCAAACTTTCAAGCGAAAGACCTTGCATTTTGATGGCTTTAAAATTATAAATATACCTTCACAACTAACTTATTTGTGGTAATACAAGAAATCGACCGATTCGATTGTGGACTGCTCTTGAATGTTGAAAAAATCTGACAACATTGACAAGTTGACAACTGGTGACAAGGGGTTTTAAAACGTTATCCATAACGAAAATTATAACGGTAACGGTACTTACAGAATCGTTTTACAAAATAGTAGTACGAATTTATTAGGACTTCAAGTTAACGTTATTATTATAACAATAAATAGGCAATGTTGCCACATCTATGCATTTGCAAACGCTGCTTTTATCCTGGGACTGCTAGGGCGGAGGGTTTCCTTCACCGCACGAACTATCAACGTCGTAAAAGTGAAAAGATACATTTTTGTAAACATCAATCGTCGGTGACGTACCTATTATTGAAGAAATATATTGTCTTAATAAAATGTATCATCGTAATTAGTTGAGTTTACTCATATTTAGAAACAGTTGGTTCCGGAGATGGGTTGTAAAAGAATTAATACAGCTTGTAGATATTTTAATCTTGATGAAAAAATTGAGCGAATTACTTATTTTTTCTATTGTCGTAGATGTGAGTCGCACAACATTAAAACTTAAAATTTTGGACGCTGCAACCTGTTTTATTCTTATCTTCTTTTTTTTTTATTTAAAATTGATATATATATGTATATATATGAACATAGGCCTCACCTAATTTACGCCACTGCGAACGGTCCTGTGCCGCCTGCAACCAACGGCCGCCCGCCACCTTGACCAGGTCGTCGGTCCATCTATGTTCAGCAGTGGACGTCGTTGGGCTGATATGATGATGATGATATATATATATATATATATATATATATATATATATATATTATATTAATAGTGATATAGGCCAGTCAATGAATGATTTCGGACGGAAATGTCGAAAGCAGAAATTTTGACAAGAATAATAATAATAATAATACCCCCTCTGGGGCAGTCGTTATCTTCTCATAAGATTAACGCAAACTTGGAGGGCAGATTAGTGTGGCTTTTCAAACACTTGCAATATAAACAAAAAAATGTACTGCAAGTTTAAATGAAGAGCCCACAAACCGCAGGGCAGCTAGTGGCGAGCTGAATGTGAGTGGCGACACTGCGGTCCTGAATGCCCCTGAGAGTCGGTCTAGGCCTCGTCTCCAGCACGTCTTTGTTGGCTGGCTGGAGTGGATCTCCAAGAGCGACCACAGGACTCTCAACTCTGGCTTGCCTTAACCAGCTGACCAGAGAGGGGTCGCCAGAGCTATATACTCGGGGGTGGAAGTGTCATTTTCCAATGGCATAATTACGAGGAAACCCGCTCCGGGTCTCGGCTCGGGACCCGCGATGGCGAAATCGGCGCCGCACCGCTCGACACCCCTAGCCGCGCACTACGGTGTTGCCCTGAGACCTGTGGACTTCGGCCCATGTCGGTTGTGGAAGGGGCCCATCTAGTGTAAGGCGAGTCACCGTCTGCCCCAATCCTCATTTAACATCATATATTCACCGCTGGAGGAGGTAAGCAGGCGACGTTGTTCCCGTATGCCATATATCACCATTCCACCTAACACCCAAACCCATAGCCCAATTTTATTTGATTCCATAACATCACTCAATAGCTTTACACTTACCAGTGACAAATCATAGCTGTACTACAATAGTGCAGCTGTTATATGGCAGCGGTAAGTGTCTCATCCCATTCTAAATTAAAATTCTTTAAGGGCCTCTGCGTGTTGGACCTGTGTCCCCGCGTAAGCCTTCCAAAAAGACCGGGTATACTTCTCACCTTAGAGAGAAGTATAGCCGTGAAAAAAGAGACATAATAATAATATTCTACCACATTGACACAGCGCCATCTAGTTCCAAATTAAGCAATTATATTTGCTTGTGTTATGGGTACTAAACAACTGATATACTACTTAAATATATTTTTTTTTGTAAATACATACATATTATAGATAAATTACACCCAGACACAGAACAAACCTTTATGCTCTTCACACAAAGATTTGTCCTGGGTGGGGATCGAACCCACGACCTCCAGCTGACTGCTAGTCAGGGTCACTAACCACTAACTACGACCAACAGGCCAGTCAACTTGAACTTTGAAGAACTTGAAGAACTTTGTTTGGACTAATTACGAGATAAAAATACTAAAAGTCCTAAGGGGGGGGAGCACAAAGAAGGTCCCGTTTTTTGGTTTTTTGCTTACATCTCGAACAGTGCGTCGTACGAAATTTTATTGTACTACACAATGAAAGCTTAGACACTTCCATCCATCTCTAATCGTTGCCTAGCTATGAGCTTCGAAAAGTGGTAAATTTTCAAAAATGTGTTAAATTCTCTAGCACAGGTACCATTTTTTGTTTTCTGCTTACATCTTGCAAACAGTGCGTTGTACGAAATTTCATTGTATTACATAATGAAACTGATAAAATTCTCTACAACTTGGGCTTAACACTTTTTACCCAATTACGGTGAAGCCAAAAGGAAGGGATATGTTTTTGGCAGTCAATGCATATTTGTATGTATGTATGTTTCTATGTTTCATCGTATTCATATTTCGATAACTTTGGTTCTTTGTCGGATTATTTCGTTGAGAACCTTATCCTTCAAAGAGACGCTGAACGTAGCTCGTTCCACAGCTTGCTGCACAACTTTTAAATTGTGCGCTAGTCCTACAGTGTGTGTCCACGTCTCGGCACCGCATGTCATGAGATGACAGGTAGGACGCATTGATTGAAGACTTCGGTCTTCAGACATTGCGGTAGAGGCGAGGAGAAAACCCGATGTTGCGATGCGAGCTGAACTGGGTAGGAAAGAAGAGAGAAAGGAAAACGCACAAGACGATGGAACTTAACTTATATTAAAAATTGCTTATTTATATATATATTCTTTGGTCACACAACTATATGGTCATACACAAGCTAACATTGACAAATTGACCTATCATAGAAATCAGTATTACATTTTAGAATGATTAATTTGTCTACCCGACACCAGGGGGCATGTTTGCCCCTACATAAATGTGGCACGGCATGTAAATAGCTCGCGTCGGGAGCTCGGCCCGCAGTCCATATATAAAATGTACTCTGTGCCTGCAGTCGGGCGCTGCAGCGCGCCGCAAGCGGACGCACTTTGATGGATGTAGGGTTCCGGTGTAGCACGTGGTACGCGTGCGCCACAAACACATACTTTCCACTCTCCTTCCAGATTATTCCACCTAATCCTTATCTGTCAATCGACTATGTACTATAGTTTGGCTCAAAATTGTTGAACGGGGGGCCTGGTGCTTTAAGACACAGACTTCGGCTTAGTTTCAGACACTAGATCTCTCACAAATTACATGTATATCACCAAACTGCTACTGTATTCATCAGCAACTCATTTAGTCCCACTGCTGGGCTCGGGTCTCCTCTCCACTAACTGGGGAGCTGAAATATAGAGCTGAAAATTATTTCAGCACTAGGCCAGCGTGAGTAGATTACCACTCACGCTGGCCTAGTGCTGGTTGGTGGATGTTACTGTATTATAAAAATGAAAATACTGTTATTTGTGGGGATATATAAAAATCATAATGTTAGCAAATTGCAATATTATCATTGTTAATATGCAAATAACAATAAATTAGAAATATTTAAAAAATCTTTACCTTTGATATTCCGAGTTACTTAAGTAAAATCTTATATCAGTTGAGTCGCATTGATGATCACAAAACGTGCGTATAGCTTTAAAGCACTGCATTCCATAGAACATATGCGAAAAAAGTAGACACTATTGCACAGATATATATGGAATAGATCACGCAAGTGTATGTGCTTCACGTGTAGAAAGTGTTTCAAATGGACATACTTCATCGTCATTTAATTCATTCCGCACTCGCACGCTCTCGATGCCTGACGTCAAACGAAAACTAAAAAATGCCTACTTGTACCGTATTGAGCTGCAAAAACATCACAAAAAAATTGGGACGAGGTAATGTAGACGTTTCCTTTCATCTGTAAGTCATTTTATTATTAAATTGTGTGTTTTTAATTGAAAATTCAATTATTTTGCGTTTGTTGTGGTTTTACATTGAAAACTAGGCGACTAAGAGCGTATAGCGAAAAGTCGCGTCAGCACGGGAAACAACTCGGGGGCACACTGCTTTAGGACCACTGCTGGTATGCCGTCTGGCCCACTCGACTTATGGACATCGAGACAGAGTAACTCTCGCCGGACTTCTCGTTGTGAGATTTTGATTTCCGGCATAGAGACTCCGCACCACGGGATGTTAGGTGGTACGGTGTTACCATCATCGTCCAAGGTTGAGTTCGAGGCAAAGAGTGTGCCAAGTAGATCGGCTTTCTCTTTAGCATTATGGGCCAAGTTGCCATCGGCTTTACACAGTGGAAGCAAGGACAACTGACAAAAGTTTCCCTCGGCAGCTTTGGCAAGCGACCAAAAGGCACGACTCCCGGAGGGGTAGGCCACCAGCCACTTACCAATTCTGCCGACGAAATCGAATTTAGCTCTGGCAATCGTTCTCTTACTGGATCTTGAGGCTTCACGTCAGACAGATTTGGATCCTTATTGGCACGAGCCGTGGTCCAAGCCCTGTATGCAGCTTGCTTAAGGAGCCTAGCTTCCTTGCAGGGCCGATTAAACTACGGTCGCTTCTTTACCCCCGCAGCGACCCGCAGTGAGTTTGGAATGATTCCATACCCACCAGGATCGTCTCAGCGGCTGCGTAGGAATCAGGATCAATCTTCTGATATGAAACAGAGTTGCCTCCACGGGTACGATGCGTAAAAATTACGCAATCCATCCCAGTCTGCTGACTTGTATTGCCAGTTGCCACACGCGACGCAAGGCAGTTGGCCTGGGTCGGTCGGGCTGTGCGTGTGGCACTTGAGTCCGGACGAGACAATGGTCGGATGAACCGAGGAGTGCTTCCACTGTGATGGTGTATCCGTCCGGATGCGTTGTCAGCAGAAGGTCCAGTAGAGAACTCGTATGGGTCTCGATGTCAGGTATTCTCGTTGGAGAATGTACCAGTTGCGAGATCCCATAGGCCAGAGCAAATTCATGGGCAGACCTCCCCGCGTGGTCGGTGGACCGAGAACTGAGCCACTCTATATGGTGGGCGTTAAAGTCTCATGTGCTTATGTTCGAGTTTATAGCCGGGATATAATAAGTAAGATGTATCGGCCGGGTAGGATATCTGCGTCTCGGTTAGAAAAAGTAGGGTCGGCTTTGCAGTCTCGAGGTGGTGGTGGACTGCATTGAGATTGGAGTGAATTCCCCTGATGTTGCAGAAGTCCACTGATGTGGAAAGGGGGGCCGCCGTAGAAACGTTTTTCTTCTTCTTTTTTCTGGCCATAATTTATTTATTTATGTATTATCAACGTACAACTATTTTTACAGGTTTTCCCTAATGCAATAGTGTAGCTAGCATACTAATAATATTTCTTATAAGCTAAAATATATAAATAATAATATTTCTTATAAGCTAAAGTATATAAAGTTACCCTTGTGAATTCACTCAGTGTACAATAAAATAAATCAATTTCCTCTGCTACGAGGTTAAGAGTGTGTAACGCGCGCGACATCGGCGCCTCCTAGGTGTGCGTTCGTCCAGCAAAAAGTACTCGCCTTTCAAGAATTGAATGCTACTGATAATTAGTGCCTTATCTCGTGTAAATGTGCATGAAATTTGCAATTCGTGCGTGCAACGGCTTCAGAGTGATTTAAGAAAAATTGATTCTACTGCACGAACGTTCGCCCAGCAGAATTTTTTTTAATTGATGCATCTAGCTGGAAATGAAATATGCAGAAAGGTAGCTTATTATTCCAGTAAAAATGTGCGGTGAAAGCCAAATTAGTGCGCATTAAGATTTCAGAGATATTAATATAATAATAATAATTCATTATATTCACTACAATGTGTTATCTGTACCTACTATTATTAGAAATAAAAGAATACACATTTTATTTCATGTCCCTATTATAAAATATTTTCCAACATAACAATTCTGTACGCATCTGTACTAATTAAATTTCATTACAACACCGTTGATAATATGATTACGAAACGTAAGCTCTGTGTTAAGGCTAACTCCCACGTCCTTGACTTCCGCCACCCTAACCATTGGTATATATACCCTTCACATTATAATTGTATACAATAAATAAATTGGATACTGCGCTCTCGAGAAAGTGATGGTGACACATTTCTGTAAATTAAATTGTAAACAATTCCTGTCATTCCATTGTACTACATTGTCTTTATCTCTCTGCAGGCGGTCACAGTCACCTCCACTATTAATATTTAGTGATAACTTGAGATCGTCTGCAAAGAGCAAACAATTAGCGTCCTGTATTACTTTCGGCAGATCGTTTACCATAATGATGAATTTGCTTGACCGGGGTTGCTGCCCTGACTCACACCTGACCACTTAAAATACGGTGTCGAGACTTGCCCCGCGTATTCTACATATTGCTGCCTATCTCTCATATAACTAGCAAAGAACCGTAGCAAGTGTGGAGTGCAGCCTACTCCTGCTAACTTCTTAAGCAAGATTGTCGACCAAGTCGAAAGCTTTTTTGTAGTTGAAGTAAGCAAGTCAGCATAATGAAGGGGTGGGGTTAGGTTAAAGGGGATAAACTATGTTGACAGCTAAGGGGACAAATGCACGGTACAAATCCACGCAGGTGGTGCGGTCCGTGGGCATAGCGCACGGAAGGCATTTATTTATTAACTTTAAACACATTTGCGATATCGTTACTCTTAAACATAACGTTATCTCGCTCTTGAGCAAATAGCGTTAATGTATTTTACCGGTATTTAAGTCCCACTGATTCCTTCACTGAGATAGTCGACATCCATGGACATCATCGGCTCGCTTGCCATATGAAAAATAGAATAGAATACAACATATAAAACATAATAAATGCTAGCAACACTCATTGTTATTGTCAAATCAAATAAAAATGCAATAAACTTTTGACAACTGCACCAAAAGATTTTATTGTATTGATATAACCTAATTTTAATGATTCGGTGCTATTCTTGTGGAAACAATAATTCTTTCAAGTTAAGGGAAACATTAAACTTCCAAAATGAGTTTTTTATTGTAAGTATTGCTGGTTGAGTAAAAGCAGTCATGGGTATCTATTTTTAACTAAACGTCTTCCGTTGTATTCCGCTGACGTCTTGTTTACGTCTGCGGCAAAGTTTTCTATCTACGATTTAAATTAAATTGTGTTAGTGACGAGGAAACGCGCCACCCTTGTAGAGTTTCGGAGTTAGTGCCGTCCTTGGGTGTGCCGCGTTCCTTCTTGGGGGATGCGCCAGTCAGTGTAAAGTATCGACTCATTACCTGTCTCAATACACTACACCAAGTGGCGTTACCATGGATTATGATGTTACGGATCCCGTTTCAGTGGAAGTCGTTCGAACAAGACGTTCAAACCGAAGAAAAACATCCCTGAAGGCACGCACCAATATGACTTGATGCGACATGCCGCGGCCACTCTCGGCTCCGGCAATCTGCGTCTGGCCGTCATGCTGCCTGAGGGCGAAGACCTCAACGAGTGGGTCGCCGTCAACAGTGAGTAACACATGCACAATGCACCTCTGTTCATGTCCATGGCTGATATCTACATCCTTTTATTATTTCCTGCCACTGTCACACATAACAATAAAATTAAATAATAACCAAGCATTTTCCTGGTGATTCAATGTGTACATGTTTTATAGTATGAATATTAATAATCTTAATGGCATTCACATCCTTTTGTTGAGAAGCATAGTTTTTCAGCAAAAGCTCAAAAATGTTACATCCGATTATGTTAAAATAGTTTTCGTAGGAAGTATTTACAAAGCATTATCTTTGTGATTTTTTCATGTTTTATGTCTTATGGTTTAGAAAATAAAGGGAAGTAAAGTAGCAAAAATTGTCAAGTGTCTCCCTGGACACGGAGCGATTATTTCGTAAAATATTCACCTAATCAATAAACTTGCTTAGAAACCGTAAAGTGTCTTTGAGAGATTTGTCGAAGTTTAAGCCACTAGTAAAGGATTGCTTAAAAAAAAATTACTACATGTATGGAGTGCCTCCCTTAAAAAATATTTATTTTAATTTTAAACTACTAAACTAAGTAGTGGCCCACACAAGACACCTACTCTCCAAATTTCACCAACATACATAGAGTAGTTTTTGAGTAAAATGCCTGTGACATAAAGGAAACAGCATTGGCCGAGAGGAGCGGAATTGTATAAAATATCGGGAAAACAGGCTAGATTAGACCGAGGCCGAGAGAGGAGCGGCGCGGAGTGGAGAAGGGCGGGGCCGGGCAGTGCGGAGCGTGGTGGCTTACTCACGCGGATATTTATTCATTTTAGTTAGCATCTTGACGTGATCAACAAAGCAAAGGCGAAGCTGCTCTGCTCTACCCAGCTCCACTCCGCTCCAGTGGAAACACCTACCTATTTTCACAGCTCAGCCCCGCTCTGCACCGCTCCACGCCGCCTCAGTGAAACCGCACCCTTATTACAAAATACGGACTAAGCATTAAACCAGGTTTAAATTGACAACTTTAACACTAAAACAATGGCTTATGTCAATTTAAACCTGGTTTAATATAAGTACTTATTCTATATTTTGTAATAAGGGGGTAAGGGTTCCGTTTTGCCATTTTAACTATGGAACCCTAAAAACAATTTAATAATAATTGTTTATTAAGACAAAAAAACGAATTACATCCAGTTACATTTGTCTCACTATAACACTTTATGTAATTCAAATATAAAAAATGGAGTAATACCTATTAAATAATGAATCATATATTAATATTAAGTTAATTTAGCAAATGTCATAAAATCATAATTAATAATTATACATGTCAAGGTCATTTGGCAGGCATAAAATTTAATATAATATAATATTTTACCACATTCACACTGCGCCATCTAGTCCCCAATTAAGCAATTATATTTGCTTGTGTTATGGGTACTAAACAACTGATATACTACTTAAAAACTTTTTTTTTTTTGTAAATACATACATATTATAGATATTATACCCAGACAGAACAAACCATCATACTCATCACACAAAGATTTGTCCTGGGTGGGAATCGAACCCACGACCTCCGGCCTAGCAGTCAGGGTTACTAACCACAAGACCAACAGGCCAGTCTATTATGTACAATCACAAAAATATAAACAAAGTCAGGTTGATGGCAGATGAAATTAAAATAGTGTGTTTAAGCACCACGCGACTAGGTAATTATTGCAAAAACAAGGGCCGAGTCACAATACTGTATAGATAAAATTATAATGTGGTCAAGTGGCGCAACTATCGTATCAAGGTAGCAAGCAAGGCAACGCAACTTCACCGATTGAGTAAATGTGACTAAACGTTATTATGCCTAATTGTGCCTAGTGCCGATTGAATAATAAAAATGGAAAACCACGAAATATGACACTAAATTGCGACGTTGCCATTCGTCTGTCTGTATGTACCTACCTTCTTAATATAATAATAATATTTATAACACAAACAAATGTTATTTCACCAATTTCAGTGTCGTCGGTAATGTAATGTAAAATGCACGGTTTATCAAGATCACAGACTAATAATCAAGATGCTCCGTCTAACACGAACGGTATTTTATTTTAAATCTTAGCAAAGAGTTTTTTGTCAGAAAACTGGTCAACATTTTATGAATAAAATTAACTTTGGGAGATAAAATAATTATTATATATATAAAATAAACATTTAATTCTTTAACTTAATTCATTAAGACCATAAATTACAACCATTTATCTGTAATAAAACACAAAAATATTATTTTACTTTATTAGTAATACTGGATGTTTTTGTGCGTTTGCCTTAAATAAAAACGCTGATGCGCGCGCATCGATAATTTGTGACAAGTAAAAAATATTCCGCGCGCTTTCTTTTCGCTGTATTGTTTTTTCCTAGAAAGTCCGAGTTTTATTTATTTCCTCGCAAATATGTTATAAAACGTCGTATGACATACGTGCGCTTTGATAATTACAGCCTCTGCTTTCTTGTAGCAATATCGCCTCGGCTGTAATTATCAACTTACCGCACTTATATCATATTGTACTATTACTGCACTTATATCATAATGTACTAATACCACATTCACACAGCGCCATCTAGTCCCAAATTAAGCAATTATATTATTATTTGCTTGTGTTATGGGTACACGTGCCTGGTTATGGCACTAGGCTTGTCTTCTATTGGGCCTGACATAACATTCGGTGTATTTGCAGCGGTGGACTTCTTCAACCAGATCAACATGCTGTATGGCACAATCACAGAGTTCTGCACGGAGGAGACGTGCGCGGTGATGTCGGCGGGGCCCAAGTACGAGTACCACTGGGCCGACGGACACACCGTCAAGAAGCCCATCAAGTGCTCCGCGCCTAAGTACATCGACTACCTCATGACTTGGGCGCAGGACCAACTCGACGACGAGACGCTCTTCCCCTCCAAAATAGGTAAGTGTAGTCGCTTTACCGTGTTACGTTTTACCGACCCCGACAGTCGATAGTCGATAGTCACGTGTGCATGTCGCAGGCGTGCCGTTCCCGAAGAACTTCCTCGGCATGGCCAAGACGATCCTGAAGCGTCTGTTCCGCGTGTACGCGCACATCTACCACCAGCACTTCCCCGAGGTGGTGCAGCTCGGCGAGGAGGCGCACCTCAACACCTCCTTCAAGCATTTCATCTTCTTCGTGCAGGTAACAGTACAGTAGTCAATCGCCTTTGAATTTTGACAAAACGTTTTAAATGTATATTATTATGTAAAAATACCGTTTAATACCAAATGATCAGAAAATTTCATCAGTATAATACAATGAATTAATGAACGGTATTTTTGGCACATATCATTTAGTGTTGAAAGTGACCAAAGTGGAACTTTAGAGTAATGTCAATATGGGTATCGTTTTCGTGGTTTTCTAGGGCGGTAATTACGAATATGACTTCTATTTTGGGATCGAAGATGGCGTTTGCAATTTTTTCAGTAATTTCAATATGGGCATCGTTATCCGGGTTTATCAATCGATTATTTGACATAATTCTGCACAAAAATTGCAAAAATATGGAATTATTTATTGCCATCCGCGTAGATTGTGGGTTTCAGGTACTTTTTACTTAGATAAACATAATAAATATATAACACTATAAATTTGTAGGGAAAAAGTTAAAAGTAGCAATGAAATGTACCATAGATTAATTATCAATAATAATAATAATAAATTCTTTATTTATGTAAAAATCAATAAATTATAAAAAGCACTAAAATGGGTAAGGAGTAGGTAGAAAACACAGACAACACCTTATAGTGCCAATATTTTTTATTTTATTTTATTATTTTCGAAAAATTCGGAGCTACCATCTTGGATTCCGAAACATACTTACATCAATTTTGTGATTACCACCGAAAACGAAACTAATATTGAATTTTCCAAAAAATTCGCGGCTGTGTTCTTGGATTCCGAAATAGAAAAGAAATTTAATAAAATTAAGCAAAAGGCTTATGCTATTGTAATGATCTAATGCTAAATCATCATTTCTCTTTAAATACATTATATAAAAAAACAGTTAAGAGCATGTCTAAAGTAGGGTTCCGCAGCAAAAGAACGTATCTTCATGGCACTTATGTCCTTTTGTTGAGAAGCGCAGTTGTTCGGCAATAACTCTAAAACGATACATTATTCAGTTATGTTTAAAATATTTTTCGTTGGTAGTATTTATTAAGCGTTATCTTTGTGTATATTTTTAGGTCTTACGGTTTAGAAAATAGAGGGGGGACGGACACAATTTTTGCTACTTTCGGAGCGATTATTTCAAAAATATTCATCCAATCAAAATGTTACACAAACAACAAAACTTGTTTAGAAACTTTAAAGTGTATTTGAAAGATCTGTCGATGTATACTTATGCCACTTCTAAATGTTTGCTTATAAAAAATTTCGCTAAGCTTCTGTTACATGTATATGTTACGGCTAAAACCCGATGTGCGGCTACACCTAGTTTTACCCGGTTAGAACTAGGTGTAGTCACTTACTCTTGGTTAAATCTAGTACGAGCCGATTGATTTCGGGTAAAACTAGGTCTATCCTTCATCATGCCGGCTACAACTAGGTCCAGCCATTCCCTGTTGGATAAAACTAGGTCTATCCGATATCATTCCGGCTAGAACTAGGTCCAGACAATCCTTGTTGGATAAAACTTAGATGCGTGCCCCGCCACGCCTTCCGCCCCGCGTCACACTCATGACTCACAGCATCTGCAGCAGCGGCGCGGGGTGGAGGGCGTAGCGAGGCACGCGCCCCTGCAGGTTGTGAGCGCCAGGTGCTGCTGATCTACTGCAGGTCTACTAGCGAGTGTGGTGCACAGCGTCTGCAGCAGCAGCGCGTGCCTTAGTTTTATCTAACAGGAATTGGCTGTACGTAGTTGTAGCCGGCATGCTATCGGCAGAGCTTTTACTACCCAATAATAAGAACCGTAGAGAGTTTTTTTAATCTTATAAATCACATTGTTATAATTAACACAAATTATTAGGAGTACAATTTTTAATATACCTAATAGGAACAATCAGGAACGTTTTTTTAACAACAGACAATAGTTGCATATTATAATTTAAAGAATATTATTATAATTATAAATCACATTGTTATAATTAACACAAATTATTAGGAGCACAATTTTTAATAAACTTACTTAATAGGAACAATCAGGAACATTTTTTTTAACAACAGACAATAGTTGCATATTATATCTTGTTTGCATCTAGTTTTATCCAACAGGGATTGTCTGGACCTAGTTCTAGCCGGAATGATATCGGATAGACCTAGTATTATCCAACAGGGAATGGCTGGACCTAGTTGTAGCCGGCATGATGAAGGATAGACCTAGTTTTACCCGAAATCAATCGGCTCGTACTAGATTTAACCAAGAGTAAGTGACTACACCTAGTTCTAACCGGGTAAAACTAGGTGTAGCCGCACTTCGGGTTTTAGCCGTAACATATATACTTAAAAATATTTATTTATATTATTAAACATAGATTTAACTAGTACATTAAGTAGTGCTCCACACAAGTGACCTATTATCCAAACTTCATCAACATACATACAGTAGTTTTTGAGTAAAATGCTTGTGATATACGGACGGACAGACTACTAAACGATAAGAGTTCAGTTTTCGCCATTTTGGTCCCTAAAAAATATCGTGGCATTAATAAATTATATAAAAAATATTAAGTACGCTCTAAAAATATGTTTGGGCAGTCCCTACGTATATGGACATGTCAAGAACGTGGTTTAGGTACAGGAGAATGATTTATAGTTTCAAATCAATCTACAAAATCTATCTTAAATTAATGTAATTATTTTTTTGTTGTATTGTTATGTCAAGATGAGAAAGTTACTAATAATAAGCATTATTCATATTTTACAAGTTATTATGCAAAAATTGGCAAAAACTATATTTACATTGACTTCCATTTAAAGAAAAAAGCGTCAAGTCTTAGATAACTCTATATAGGTACGTCGGAAATAACAAAATACTAATTTATATTATAGTTTATACGGACAACGTCCTACTATACCTTGCAAATAAAATAATAAACATTTAAAAGTTGACGGTCTTATATCCTATATTAGGTCCATTAAAACAGACATGTCGGTCTTTATATGGCTACTGCTCAGCTCCTATTGGCCGTAGCGTGGTTTTATATAGCTGTTACTCACTGATAATGTAGCTTTCTAACGACAAAAGATTTTTTGAAATCGGTCCAGTATTTTTTAATTTTATTCGTTACATACAAAAATACAAATCTTTCCTCTTTATAATGTATAGGTAGATGATGAGATGATGACATAGGTACTACATATCTTTCGAAGCACAAATGGACGGAGCGCATTAAAAATCAAATTGATTGATGTTAGAAAAGTTGGCCACGCACGATTGGTCTGTCTAGAGTCTAGACGCGTTCGATGGACGATCGTAAGGAAACAAGAGTCCTTAGACTGTTGTCTGACGCTGAGTGTGGTCCCTTACAGGAGTTCAACCTGATCGAGCGGCGGGAGCTGGCGCCGCTACAGGAGCTCATCGAAAAGCTGACTGCCAAGGAGGCGCGATGAACCGATACTCGTCTACCTGACTCCCCCGTCCCCCTCCGCCAACCCCCCGCACCGTGTTCCTCGTACTTTCCCCTGAATCTCCGCTCGTCCCTTCGACTAGTATTAGGTTTGATGTAAAGTTTGTGATATGAGCTGGATAGCAGACTGCGGCGCGGCCTCTGTCTTATATGAACTGTATTCGTGCAATATTTACGAAGAGGAATCATATACTTAGATGTTATATAAAGAGCCGTAGCGCAGCCGCGGCGAGCGCTCGGCCATGGAGAAGAAGGCCTTCCTATACAATAAGGTTTATATAGTATAGATGCAATTTATCTTTTGAAAATTTAGATTTGATACATGAAGTATAATGGTATATGTAAGGAGAAACGCATGTGCTATTCGGTATCTAAGTTATTTATTAATTTGGTGATAGGACTGCTCTTATTCCTGTCTAGACTATTAATTAATTAATAGATTAAATCTTGTTTTCTTTTTTATTTATATTGTATTGCAGTAATAATCTCTTGTAGCATTAATGTAATAAGCAAATGTAGATAATATTTTTTGCATTTAATAATTTAATATTTTGATTTCGTGTTCAATCATATCGATCTATTTGCGACTGACAAGTGATGTATTTAATTTAAAATTAGACAATTTCTTAATAAAAATTATAAGTTTTCATAGTGAACGAATTTTATTTCCTATACACAATGACATCTCTACGCCATAGTGTCGGAAAAATGGTGGCGTGGCGCGGCTCAGCTCAGGTTCAGTCAGTTCCTCACCGACCGCTGTTACTTCGACGTCCATCGCTGGTGGTGGAGCTTCACGAGAAACTAATGAGACATGTCGTAGCACGAGCTGCTGTATCTGCTATTTCTGCTAGACGAGTGAAACGACGTAGTTCATATTTGTGTGGGCCTAGCTGACTAGGAAAGATCCTACCGGAGACCGCAGCCCTAATACCACCATTTCGTGTGCGTCAAGTTGACTGAGCCAAATGAGATGTGTACGTCGCAGCCAACTGGTTTAATCAACCATTCAATTAACTGCCTAGCCGTTTCACCAAACGGCGGCGTTCAACTGACTGTCATGTCTGAGCGATATTCGCCATTCAATTAAACGGCTAGACAACTGACTTGAATCGACAACGTTTAACCGCTTGCCTAGCCTAGTCATTTAAATTAAATTAATTTAAGGTAAATGTGTATCTTATAAAATAGATTCATACCCAAAATGGTAGATCTATCACTAGAATGATAGATCTGACGAAACGACCAAAACAATTTCTACTAAAGCAATTTCTTATAAATAAAGCTTTTTATAGTGCAAGAGAGTGTCTAGATCAGGGATTCCCAAAGTGGCGGTTTCCTAGGGGTCGACATAAACGAAAACTGATTTTGGGGGTCGACGAGGTCTTAAAAACTCGACCCCTATTAAATTAACACAAGTTATTATTAAAAAAACTTTCAAGATAGGTAGGTACTGTACGTATTTGTTTATGTAGTGTACTAAGAATAATTAATATTTTTGTAGGAAATAGCATTGTTGTAGCAATGTAAAGTCTCAAGTTCGTACAAGATGAAAAACTCGGGTTCGTACAAGTCTGTGTGGACAAGTTTGTGCAAGATAATGAGTTCGAGCGTACATCTTCCAGGCGCGTTTTGACTTGCTCTCTATCTGACGACGCTTACGCGATTTAACGAATTCATTCACGAATTCAAGTTTTAACATGTTCCTGATATTTTACTATTTAACGAGGTTGCACTTAGGTTAAAAGTTCATTTGCGTTTTGAAATTCGTTAGAGCTTGAACGATAATAACTCATATAAGTACTCATTTATTTCAAGAAATTACATACAAAGTTATTACATAGCTAAATTAAGTGAAGTAAAATGACTAAAAAAGTGGTAAACACAACATACAACATATTTTAAATAGGTAGGTATAAAAGTATTGGTAAAAATTACTTACACTTAAGTTGTTAAGTAGGTAGGTACCTAAACTGGGTGTGATAAAAATAAGACAGTGTGCAAATTTAACACTTTATTATTATTTTTTTTTAGGTAGTTTTTTATTTGCAGGATTACTGAGAGTTTTATGATGGCGGACACGAAAAAAAAATGCAGACAATACAGTTTAGACTACTTGAAGTTCGGATTTATTGCATCTTCATCAAATCAACACTTGCCGATGTGTCTCATATGTAAAAAAGGATTTACTCCCTTTATGTCGAGTCCCGTTATGTCGAGCCGAAAACCTTGTCTCGCTTCTATTACCCCTATGTCGAGTCTACGTTTTCTGTCCCGTTTCTATTCCCTTTATGTCGAGTTTCTTTACCACGCTTCTATTACCTTTATGTCGAGTTTAATAATATCATATTTAGAAGTACAGTTAGATGAAAAAGTATCTTTTAAAATAAAAAGTTCATTATTATACGTTATCATCATGCATATGCAATGTCAGCCTATTGCAGTCCACTGCTGAACGTAGGACTCTCCTAACACGCGCCATAGCACTCTGTCATACGTTCTAGACTATAATTGACTAACCGAAATTCAACGACGCATTGGTGATTTTACATAAATTAAGTACATCAGTATTAAGACGTGTTGTCGGTGTATCTAAAATAATATGTAATGTAGGGTACATTCCGCTATACCCTCTCATTAGAGATGAGGCTAAAGAAACTAGGTTTAAGATAGAGTAGGTAAACGTCTATAATGACAACAATCAGAACCTAATAAAAAAAAAATGCGTGGCTATTTCGTATGCGTATAAATAAATTAGTTGAAGATTTTACAAGTAACAAAATTGATTTAATGATTTGTCTTAAATGCCTATTGATAATTGATTATCTTTTAATTATTTAAATTATACATGTTACCTAGATTGGATACAAGAATATCATCATTTCAGCCTATTGCAGTCCACTGCTGGACGTAGGCCTCTCCTAACACGCGTCATAACACTCTGTCCTCCGCCTTCCGCATCCAGTTAACCCAAGACAACAAAGACCCAGCGACCTTTTTTAGGTCGTCGGACCATCTAGCTGGAGGGCGTCCTACTTTACGCTTGCCGAGTCGCGGTCTCCACTCTAGGACATGCTTGCTCCACCGTCCATCGGTCCTTCTGCAGATATGACCAGCCCACTGCCATTTCAACTTACTTATTCTACGAGCTATGTCGGTAACTTTGGTCCTTTGTCGGATTACCTCGTTACGAAGTTTGTTTTGTTTACTTCAAAGAGACGCCGAGCATAGCTCGTTCCATAGCTCGCTGAGTGACTTTCAGTTTGTGGGCTAGTCCTGCAGTGAGTGTCCACGTCTCGGCACCGTAAGTCATGACAGGTAGGACGCATTGGTCGAAGATTTTGGTCTTCTGGCATTGCGGTAAAGGCGAAGAGAAAACCCGACGTAGTTTGGATTGGATCCTGCGGTCGATTCCTCTCGAAGTTGTTTCTACCGAGCTAGATAACTTGTCCAAGGTACTCTTAAACAACTTCGAGAACCGATCCGTCGACATAAATCGGCCTCGGCATGACATGTTCGTTGAACATAATCTTGGTTTTATCCAAGTTCATGCCAAGACCAACACGTCGAGAAGCTCCATCTAGGCTGCGCAGCAGTTCACTCAACTGTTCCAGTGACTCTGCCACGATGACAAACGATATGGATAACGTAAATTTAATAACGCTAATTTGAAGAAAAATTATTTTTAAAAAGAAATATTTACTTGCTGTAAATATCCTATTATTCTTCTATATTTATATCCTGTTTTACATTTGCACCATTAGTGATGATTATAGTACTGTGGTTTAAATAGATTAAGAAGTTATTTTTTATAAGAATTATTTACATACTTGATCATTATACTGTGATTTATATGTATACCTAGATTAAGAAAGATTATATATTTGAAAATAACTAATAGAACAAATAATTAAGCAATGTTTTAATGAAACTGGATTTAATTTATATCCTGACTGTACCTGTTCACCAAACTCGACATAACGGTAATAGAAAGCGTAAAATATCAATACTTTGGAGAACAATAGGAGACTAACTAGGAGTTAGACTCGACATAAAGGGAGTAAATCTAAAAAAGTATTCAGTAACGATGCCATGAAGCCTTCAAAAATGGATGACCACTTATCAAGAGTACATGCTGACAAAAAAGTAAGCCCTTGTCATTTTTTCAAGCACTTAAAGAAAAACTAGACAAAAGGCGATCCATAAGATCGATGTTTGCGTCATCATCTATTAAAGACGATGATGGTTTACGAGCGTCCTATAATATATCTTTACTAATAGCGAAGTCGGGGAAACCTCACACAATTGGAGAGCAGCTTATCTTACCAGCAATTGCATTACCAGCAATAACAATGTATTGCACAAACCTGCACATGATATTTTAAAGAGAATACCTTTGAGCAATAACATCGTTCAGAGACGCATAGACGAGATGGGACGCGATGCGGAAAACATTTTATGCAAGTTCTTACAGACCAACAGATTCTCTCTACAGTTGGACGAGTCTACATTACCCGGCAATGAAGCTCTGTTGTTAGGATATGTTCGGTTCAAAGACTAGCTGACCCGGCGAACTTCGTAACGCCATATAAAAAAAAAACGTAAAAATCATCCTTGAACTTCAACGAACATTTAAAAAAAGAATTGGCCAAATTGGTCCAGCCGTTGTTGAGTTATGCGCTTACCAACACATTTACCGATTCATTTTTATATATGACTAGCTGACCCGGCGTACTTCGTACCGCCATAAATAAAAAAAATCGTTATAAAAAAAAAGCGCGCGGATCCTAGGTCTATGGTATTTGTATTCTGCTACTATACTACCTTGATACTGCAATGTATTTACTTTTCTACGAAAAATATTTTATTTCATATTTTACTTTATTTCATATTTTACAATATCCATTTATTTTTATTAGTTTATGACTTTAGCGACCATAAATACATACAATGATAATTCACTGTCAAATGTCAAATTTTAGACCGAAAATAAATGGCGCGAATACATAAAAACGGCGCGCGGATCCTAGGTCTATGGTATTTGTATTCTGCTATATTAACTGCTGCTGATAATATTTAATAGAACCCAGATGTATTTTAATTAAATATAATATGGTGATATTTAAAAGTTATTTAATGTCATTATTAGAAAACTATTATTTTTTACTTAACACTTTCTTTGCTGAACAAAGGTATACATAATAATGACAGTGGTGTTACCTTGATACTGCAATATATGTATTTACTTTTCTACAAAAAATATTTTATTTCATATTTTACTTTATTTGATAATTTTACTACACAATTGTCATAATAATTATTCTTTGAATTTACTGGTGAATGATTAGTAATATATTCAAGTAATGAGGTTGTATAGTAAGCAAAAAGAAAAAAGAGGTCTTTGATTTTTTTTTAATCTGTCATACTGAATTGTCATTAGGGCTGACGTTGATAAATATAGTAATATACATACTCAAAGTTGAAAGGATGAATGTTTGTTTGTATATTTAATAATTTTAACCAAAAAGACACGGGATGGATGTCTACAAAGATAAGTACTATTCTAATCAATCACGTAATATTGGTTATGTTTAATCTGAAGTAATTATCTGTGCTTAGAAAATATTGGCCGAAATTTCCCCTCTAAAAGTGAAAAGTTGCTGTGATCACAGGAACAAAATAACAGGTAAGCGAAGTCACGGGTGACATACAGTATAATTATAAGATTTTTGGGATTATATACATTTCATTTAATATCGTAATAACTTTTAAACTATTTGTCGAAATAACTTAGTGTAAACGACAAAAATTATCTACATTAAATGACAAAAGTGATAAAGGTATTTACATTCCTAGGAATTAGTTTAATACCATGAAATTTTTCACTTTATATGCAGTATCCGATTTAAATGTATTTCTTGCTCACTATTCTCTCTATATCGACTTTCACATAAAAGATAGGCATATGCTGTCGCGGAATTTTTTTTATAACTATTTAAGAGTAACAATTCCTCCATACATTGTCCTTATGTAAAACTAACGGTTTACGTAGAGAAATCAGAAATAGCTATAAGATGGCAGATTTTTCTCCGACTTACTTTACATTTGTTCTCATGGTTTAGCCAATTTACGCGATATCTAGATGAAATATAGCCTATATGTTATTCTGATGTATAAGGTAAATTACTGCAAAGTTTCATTGAAATCTATTCAGTGGTTTTTTCGTTTACTGGTAACAAACATCCAAACATTCTTACAAACTTTCACATTTATAATATTAGTAGGATTATATTCAAGTAATAAGGTTGTATAGTTGACAAAAAGAAAATAGATTTCTTTTTAATCTGACATAGTTGAATTGTCATTAGGACTGACGTCGATAAATATACATACACAAAGTTGAAAGGATGAATGTTTGTTTGGGTGTTTGATAATTTTAACCAAAAAGACACGGGATGGATGTTTCACAAAGATAAGTACGATTCTAATCAATCACGTAATATTGGTTATATTTAATCTATGTGAAGTAATATCTGTGCTTAGAAAACATTGGCGGAAATTTCCTCTCTAAAGGTGAAAAGTTGCTGTGGTCACCGGAACAAAATAACAGGTAAGCGAAGTCACGGGTGACATACAGTATTATTATAAGATTTTTTGGATTATATACATTTCATTTAATATCGTAATAACTTTTAAACTATTTGTCGAAATAACTTAGTGTAAACGACAAAATTTATCTACATTAAATGACAAAAGTGATAAAGGTATTTACATTCCTAGTCATTAATTTAATACCATGAAATTTTTCACTTTAAATGCAGTATCCGATTTAAATGTATTTCTGGCTCACTATTCTCTCTATAACGACTTCCACATAAAAGATAGGCATATGCTACGCGGACTTTTTTTTAGAACTATTTAAGAATAACAATTCCTCCATACATTGTCTTCATGTAACACTAAAGGTTTAGGTAGAGGAAGCAGAAATAGCTATAAGATGGCAGATTTTTCTCCGACTTACTTTACATTTGTTCTTATGGTTTAGCCAACTTACACGATATCTGTATAAAATATAGCCTATATGTTATTCTGATGTATAAGGTACATTACTGCAAAGTTTCATTGAAATCTATTCAGTGGTTTTTTCGTTTACTGGTAACAAACATCCAAACATCTAAACATCCAAACATTCTTACAAACTTTCGCATTTATAATATTAGTAGGATGAAAATATGTGCCACTGCCAAGAACTGTTTTTTGCTACATATTTAGAGACTGATACCAGAGGAGAATCGATTTTTCAGGCCGTGGAACATTTTTTACTGACATAGCTATTCCATGGAAGAACATTGTTTCTGTTGCGACTGATGGTGCACCGTCTATGGTTGGTCGTCATCGTGGTTTTATAGTTCACTTAAAGCGACAACTGCCTGATGTACTGGTCATTCACTGCGTGATCCACAGGCAGCATTTAGTAGCAAAAAAGCTGAGTCCTAGATTGCATAAGTCTTTACAATATCTAATAAATGCTATCAACAAGATTCCAAGCAATTCTTTGAACTCTCGGTTATTTGCTCAGCTATGTGAGGAAAACGACGAAGTCTTTACTCGATTACTTCTGCACAGTGAAGTTCGCTGGTTATCAAGAGGCTCTTGCTTAGAAAGATTTTTGAATCTGTGTTGGAGTTTTTACAAGAAAAAGATCCGAATTTAAAAGAAAATCTGAACAATTGTAAAACAGATATTTATTACTTGTCTGATATCTTTGGAATGTTCAACAAAGTTAATTTGCAACTGCAGGGTGACGATCTTAACTTGATTAAAACAAAATCAATAATATTTTGTTTTAACCTTGGCCTTCGTGGGTAAACTAATCCTTTATAAACAAAATTTAGGCAGAAAAAAATATTCGTAGGTAGTTTCCGCATTTATCAAAATTACCAGAAATGCTTCAAGATGATGACATTTTATTATATGTCACTCACTTGGACGCATTACACAAGGATTTTACGGAGATGTTTGAGGATCTTTTAAATTTACAAATTCCTCAATAGATAATAAATCCGTACAATACCACAGCCATAGAAAGAAGCCAATGTGATAATGCAAGAAGAGTTGATTACCATCAGCCCAGACGAAGAGCTTAAGCAGAACTTCAACCAAGGCTATCAGAAGTTCTAGTTGCAACGCAACATTGAAACACAGTATCCTACATTGTGGAACAGTGCTGAAAAATACCTTATCGCTTTGCGAGATTTAAGGCTGCAACTCACCAATATTGAACCGGATGTAGCTAGATTGGTAGATAGTCACCAGGTTCATCCATCACACTGAATGTTTTATTTTCTCTTTGCGTATTAATACTTTTTTAAATATAATTACTATTTATAATCCTACCTACTTAAGATTCTTTAAGTACTTAATTTGTAATAATCATTATAATTAAACTTGATATTTACTGAATTGTATGTCTTTTTATTTTGTGAAATTTTGATGGGAAAATGAAGTCAACTTTACTCACTGAACCAAGTACAAAGTTTTCCAATTGGTACCTTAGTACCCAGGTATTTATTCATAATAGTCTGCTAACTCAAAGCATTGCTAATTCTCACTCTGTGTTCTTCTATTGATCTAAGTCAGAATGAAAAATAACACTCTGTACCAGCTTAAGTTAGCGTACCATTGTGAATAAGGGGTTGATCTTAAAAATAGTACTTAGGTAATTTGGCCATGGGGGTCTGAGGTAACAGTTAATTTTGGAAAAGGGGTCACTTGTCCAAAATAGTTTAGGGATCCCTGGTCTAGATGATTAAGTAGGTAAATGTTCTATATAATATGACATGCCACAATCAAATTATTTTTAATTTACCTTGTTAATAAAATTATTGCATTGACATTTTATTATATTTAATTGTATAGTTTTCGTTTATTATTAATACATAAATTGCATGCTTAAATGGCAGAATATGGCTGCACAAATGTTTCACCCAAACATATATTATAAACACCTGTTAATTACTTACCTATATTCGCAATAAATGATTTGAATCTTTGAAAACAATGTTTTAGAGCGGGTCCGAAATGGATAAGTTAGGTTGGAAGTCTTCGTGGTTATTTTTTTAGCCTTGAAATACCTTTTAGGGCAAATCGGATGCTGTTAGTTTAACGCCGCCATTTAGCTAAACAGCTAGGCAGTTAATTTAATGGCCGATTAAAATTTACATTAATAGTAATAGTTAACAGAACGCTAGAATGATGAGAACTTTTAGAAAAGTGGTCAGCCAACCTGATGTCAGAATGACTGACCACTTAATATAATGCAATTAAATGCGAAAGTAGCAAAATTTGCATTATAGGTAGTGAATTAGGTAGGTACTGTAATGTATAGGAATAAATAGACACGCACACCGCGTGACGTACGGTGCAGCAGGTGGTGGGAGCGTGGCGAGTGACAGCTCGCCGCGCACTTACTAGCCGGCCGCCGCGGTGGGCGGTAGTCTCTATGAACAAACTACTGTTTTATTTAATACCTTAAACTCTTAGAGTACCTATATCTGATTGTGACCTTAAGTACCTACATAGTAGCAGACGTCACAGGTACCTACCCAGCAAACAGGTAATAAATAGTGCACATGGTCTCATTTACACATTTCGTTTGGTCCAGTCAACGGACGTGACGGATACTATTAAAATTTGCGTAGTAAAATCGTGTTATACATTTTACTACGCATTGACGCTCACCGGGCGTTTGAATGGCCGCGTCCGAGCTACAAGCTGACTAGTGGCTCAATGTGCGGAATTCACTGACCTCAATTATTACGGTTAAGTGGCGAGGTCTCTTAGATCTTCTAATCTACGCAACGGAATTTCATGCGGTTTAAATTATTTTTTACAGGTCTTAATCCCCATAGAATAATATTAAGATGTACACTCAATACTTATTAAGTTGACCACTGACTCAAATATAGGTATGTACTCAAATATACATACGTCATAGTTTGAGAACGACTAGTCCAATTTGACTAATTCTTACATAATTATTCGTTGAAATCCTAGGAATGTTCTTTAAAAATATAAAAATTATTTATATATTATTTTTTTAAAAAACACCGGTGCCGGGAGCAACGGCCTAGCTGTTTTTCTGTCCAGTTTGTTCCTAATATTATAATGAACAATATATTAATATATAATTAATGAAAAAGCAGCGCCAATGAATAGGTATATTCATTTAGAGCAATAAAACCTACTGTGGCCTCAATTTATCACAATAAAAAAAATAGAAAAATAAAACTATCATCACGATTGATATTCTCTTTGATATAGGTATCATATTGACATTAAAAATGTAGTGCTTATATTCTCTTGGTGTAGGATATTTTAATGTTTTGTCAGAAATATCTAAGTTTCCGAGTTGCGCAGTTGTTAAAAAAATACATAGAAATAATTTTAGATTTCGTTAATACCGTAGACATGGAACCATTAAATGCAGCAAAACGCAAAAAACGAAAAACCCGTAAATGTTTAGACGAAATCAGAAAAAGATCCCGCCGTACAGGTCAATTATTATTTGATAAAGATGAAACTAAGCTTGGTGAAATATATTCCAAAAATGTACAAAAGTGTATGATAACTAGTAATCGCATAACTCTGAGAATGTTTCCAAAAGCAATTCGGTCCAAAACTATTACGCGACCTGCATTATTAGACCTAGAACATAATCCAAATATAAATCTGGATGAACTAGTAACAGGTAAGGCAATAAGTTTACAAACTTCTACCAAAGTTAGAATACCAATAAGCGGTTTCGGTACTAATGAGTTCTTTAAAAATAAAAGACTTATTTCGGATAACTGCGTACTGGACAAAGGCTGTCAGAGTGCCAAAATCACCGTCGCGGAAGCTACAGAAAACAAAGAGAATTTTGATTTATTTAGTTCGATGGATGAACTCCGAAATAAATCTCCTAACAGTATAGGCACACAATCCGTATCTACTGTGACGTCGACGTCGAGTCAAAGTCTGGACGATGATAACGGTTACAACTTATATGAAGAGTTCATGTCTGAAGAGCCAGCATGTTTGCAACAGAACTCTAAACTCATACAAGAGGACGTTATGAAGAAAACGAAAATGCTTTTGCAAAATCTTTTTATAGAGAGTTGCTACCAAGAGTGCGGCAATAATTTGATAAAATGTATAAAGAACGATCCACCAAACAACATGTACTTCACGAGCCGCGAGGTCGTGCATGATCCCATGGACTACATTCGGCTGGGCCACATACAACAGCAAAGTCAACTATCTGTTTCCGGAAGTGGCAGCACTTCTCCTTCGCCACTGAGGCCTCCGTCGTCGTTGTCGTCGCCATCAGACACGCCACTCAGTGTCATCATCAACGACACACCTGACTACACTTATTATCCGCACAGGTTAAATTAAGATTGTTTTAATATTAATAAAAAACGTTTGTTAGTGAAACTATTTTATTTTATGTCAAGCTTAAATTTTCTAGTTGGGCGATGAGGTCCATGTGTTTGAATGAGTCGGGACTTTTCGTAAACGTTTCAAGCAGTTGTAACTTAGCGGCATCTTTACCGCTGTAGTACATTTGGAACTGATTCGCCAAACACCGTGCTTCTTGTCCAGTCAGTACATTCTGTAATCAAGAGTACACCTATTTAAGTATATATAACTCAGTATCTATTTATTATTTTTCAAATTTAAATTCATTTATTACAAAAGGTAAAGATTTTTACAACTTGTAGTAAATAAAAGTAATAATTATATTATATAGGATTAATCAATTTTTTTAGGTTTGTCTAATAGTTACAGTATTTCTGCTAAATATAGATAACTTACAATTATAACAATGTTAATTAAAATAATATGATTATTACATAAATTGAGTACAGAGGCCCGATCACGAACTTCTAATGTAAACGTAATCGTATCGCCATCGAGAAAAAATGTATGGCAATTTGTACAGCGCCTCTATCGTACGTAAGATGCACCAATATTGGTAGCACGAACTTTTGACAACTACTTTCGTCTGGTAATCGTATCGAGCTCGTCTGGTACTTCCTTACAAATTAATTTGAATTGCGATCACGAACTCAATTTTGACATACGCTACGTAAAATTCGAAAGCTGGCTAACGTATTCGTCGAAACCTTCCATCACTTAAAATTTTTCAGTGAGTAAAGTTTTGAAACGTGGTTTGGAAATTTTGAAACTTTACTCACTGAAAGTTTTTTTTTTTTTTGAAAAATTTGTAAGGAAGTACCAGACGAGCAGTACCAGAAGATAGAGGCGCTGTACAAATTGCCATACATTTTTTCTCGATAGCGATACGATTACGTTTACATTAGAAGTTCGTGATCGGCCCACAGGTATAAATTAAACTTAAGTGAACAGTGTAAACTTAGCATAACAATTTAAAAACTAGGTACTTATTGTTCAAATAAATATATTTACTACTACTATTAATAACTTTTCTGTATCATCGTAGGACATGTTTTGATTGTAAACTTTTGAAGGACTTTATTTAGAACTTTCTTACACTGATTATAAATTATATTGACATTATGCAAATCAATTCATAGAGCGAGATAGAGAGCGATGGCTAGCAGAAAGCTGTAATTGGGCATAGATATATTTATTAGTCATACCATTAAAGTATTAATTACCCCCTACATGTCATGTTTCATAATATCATTATTTATTTACGAAAAGTGGGTGTTTTTTTGCGAATTTTAAAGCGTCTGGCTGAAATAACCGCCCGCGCCCCCATGACGTGTGTGTTGATTTTGATTTATTAACAGTATTCTGTATAAAAAAATTGGACTAGGTCAACGGAACTCCAGGGGGCAAATGTTAGCCGACTTCATGGAAGGCCTCTTTATGATGAATTCCTTCTTCAAAAAGCGGCCCCACAGGAAGTGGACCTGGATGAGTCCGGATGGTTGTACCAAAAATGAGATCGACTTCATCATGTCGACAAAGAGGCATGTTCGATGATGTCTCTGATCCACTCGGTGAAAACCGGCAGTGATCACCGTATGGTAAGAGGCACACTGAACCTTGACCTCCGATTACAAAAGCGTCGACTGTTGAAGTCCACGTTCCGACCTACAACCAGCCACATCCAAAACCCCGAAAGCTTTCAGCTCGAGCGCCAAAACCGCTTCGAGTGTCTTAATTTCGCTACAGTGGATGATACCAAAGACATGTTTGTGGAAACTGTCCATACGGTTGGGTCCAAATTCTTCAAGACCCGCCGTACGAATAGAACTAAAATGATCTCGGAGTCGATCTTAAGACTCATGGAAAAGCGGCGGGACCTTAGGCTGCAGTCTTCGAGTGACGCATTGTCATGCCGAGGGCTCAATAGACAGATCTCGAAATCACTAGCACGCGACAGACGTCTCTTTAATACTCAGCGTATTAAAGAGACAATAGAGCGGAACCAAGGCTCCAGTGTTCGCGAAAGATCTGTCTATTGGGCAGAGCCGGTTGACAAGGCTGAAAACCGATGACGGTAGTATCGTCTCGTCCAAACCAGAGGTCTTAAGGGAGATAGAGAAGTTCTATGGACAGTTATACACGTCAACATCGAAATCCGTTGGCAGTCCAGCGAAAGATCCAAGAGCTAGACTGACTCCACACTATACCGAAGATATCCCGGACGTCAGCCTGTACGAGATTAGTATGGCTCTGAAACAGCTCAAAAACAACAAGGCGCCTGGTGATGACGGAGTTACGACTGAGCTTCTGAGAGCGGGTGGAAAACCGGTACTTAAAGTCCTCCAGAAGCTCTTTAACACCGTCATACTCGAGGGCAACACGCCACAGACATGGCACAGGGGCGTGGTGGTACTGTTTTAAAAATTACAGGCCAATCACGCTGCTGAGCCATGTCTACAAGCTGTTTTCAAGAGTCATCACGAATCGTTTCACGCGCAGGCTCGACGACTTCCAGCCTCCCCGAACAAGCCGGTTTCCGAAGGAAGGCTATAGTACCATAGACCACATACATACGCTGCGGCAGGTTATACAGAAGACCGAGGAGTATAACCGGCCACTATGCTTAGCGTTTGTGGACTATGAGAAAGCCTTTGATTCGGTGGAAACATGGGCAGTGCTGTTTACGTACTGCAGCGAGGTGTGAGACAGGGAGATGTCATATCTCCGAAACTGTTCACAGCTGCATTGGAAGACGTATTCAAGCTTCTGGACTGGAACGGATTCGGCATCAACATCAACGGCGAGTACATCACTCACCTTCGGTTTGCTGACGCCGCGACGATATCGTGGTCATGGCAGTCACTGGAGGACCTTAGCACAATGCTCGGTAGCCTCAATAAAATGAAATGAAATGACACCCGATATAATAGCAATTAACTCATTGTAATAAACTTGAGCCATGAACCAAATTGTAATAAATATGACATTAATAGATAATAAAAACATCTGTTTATTAATAACCTATTAATTAGTAAGTTTAGGTTGCAACAATTTTTTATTCTGACCTTATCATATTCTCCTCGCATGAGAACAATGCCCTTCTCCAGCAGTTCCGTGTAATGCACCATCGTGAGACACTCGGGCGCGTTCTCCTTGTGCACCTGCAGTATACATCTAAGGATGTCACGTGGTACAGCTAAATACTATTCTATCTTAAAATTAAATTTTGCGCTAACTGTAAATATAGCGTAGTTGTTATCACAGTTAAAATATTAATTTTTATTATTTAACTAAATCTAGTAACGGCCCACACAAGACACCTATTCTCTAATTTTCATCAATATACAACAACTAGTTAAGTAAGCTGTCCAAACGGCAATTGCGCACAGTCACAGCCGCTATCACAGGACATGGTTCCTTTAATAAACACCTTTTCGTTCTAGGCATCACAGATAGCCCTCTCTGCAGAGCCTGCATGAGTGAGGAGGAAACAGCAGGTCATGTGCTCCTACACTGCACTGTACAGGGCTATACTTCAACAACACAGGTACACTCCGACAGATCACCAGCAATGTCAATAGACTGCTGGCGTTCTTCGTCGAGCTAGGGTGGATCGAGTGAGTTATCCACCCTCACGCAAAAACCGCGCCTTGACGTGGAGTTGTGGATAACAGCCCGCCAAACCATACCATACCATACCATCAAGTAGTTTTTGAGTAAAATGCCTGTGACATACGGACGGACGGTCGGATAGACGGACATGTGATGAAAATATAAGGGTTCCGTTTTTATCATTTTGGCTACGGAACCCTAAAAATGTGGAAATGCATATGTGAGACAAATAAATGTTAATTAATAAAGTAACAAGTTGAGCCCTCTGGTGTCCCATTAAATTCTTTCAAACAATATTATCTCTTAAGGAACACCTATGGGACTACATAATAAGTTCATATTGACTAGGGCAAACCTGATAAGCAAGAAGAGGTGTGAAGTGAGCTTCATGTCCATAGCACTGGCACATGATGAACTCGTAGCCCTGGTCGCGTGGCAGGGGGAACAGGAAGGTGGGATATTGCTTTACGTGCTCATGAAGGCTTGTGTATGACTTGTCGGGAATAGTTGCTGATATCACTTCTTTGTTTTTATGGTATTCTTGCCAGATGGTTTCTATTTCTGTAGCATTTTTGTCTTGGACAAGATTTAGTTTAAAAATGTCATCAAGCTTCTTTTCTTGGGCCTTGCAACCATCTTTGAGTGCTTCTTTGGGATTCAGAACTGAAGAGAATTGTCTGTCAATAAAGAAAAAATGTCAGTACCACTACACGATAAACTTCGCCGTATTGGGAAAAGTAATTATTTATACCAAGACTCTCTACCTATTAAATAAATTTTACGTTCTAATTCCATGGAAGTTGGAACTTACCCTTTTTTAAGTTTAATTCGGATTTTGTGACGTTAGGATTTTAATAATATATAAGGATCCCATTTTTTTAAATTTACGTAGCTGGCAACACTTTTCTTTGATATATCTTAAGAGGTATAGATTGTTCGAATCTTGAAATGTAATAAAAAAATACCTGCTCAAACCGATTAACAGGTAGGTATTGTTCAACTCCTAACAATTTAAGAATACATAATATAACCAACTCTATACCAACCCCTCTGGCTGTATGCTAATTACCCTCCGTATTCTTTGGAGTAGACCTGTGCCCAGTAGTGGGACATTTATTGGTTGAAATGATGAACTCCTAGCGGTGCATATCCTTATATAAATAACTAGTATAAGTAGTATGGAGAATTCATATAAGATCCTGGACTGAGCATAAATACGGACTGAGCACACAGACAGTTACTGTTATTATGCATACCTACATAATAACTACCAGTGTATAGGTTAGGCACTGACTTTAAAAATTCGACCTCTAAAGGGGTGTGAGAGTGATTCGGAATTTATTTGGAATCTGTTAGACTGAGGGATTTGGGTAATAGAAATTTTAAATTGGATATTCTATGTCTTGGAAGCACTAATCTTATTTTTGAATGAAGTATGTGTACCAAATTGCTACTAGCAATACTCAAAACCCACGCGAATTAATGCAGTCTCGGGCAAAAGTATCTCGAAAATGGTGCGTGCTATCACAAAAATAATACTACACCCTGACCACGGGATAGCTATAAGTTAGAATAAACAAGGTAGGTAGGTGTTTATTTAACGTCAGTCCGGATTGTCAAGATAATCAACAAATATGGAGCATATCTTTTGATTGCGTTAACTTAGAATTTTCATTTTATTTTTACGTCAAGGGTTTGCAGACCCGAGAATATGATATTAATTTCAGCTTGATACCTCAACGCGTTCTTGAGAAAAAAGTCAGACGACGGACAACGGAGTGATCCTATAAGGGTTCCGTTTTTACCTTTAGAGGTATGGTACCCTAAAAAGAATAAAAATGAAAAATTTGTTTACAACACTAGCTGTTGCTGATCTTTATTTGGCCACTGCTCAGCTCCTATTGGTCGTAGCGCGATGTTATATAGCTTATAGACTTGCTCGATACATGCGTTATTCAATACAAAAAAGAATTTTACAATTCGAATCAGTAGTTCGACAGATAAGCACATTCAACCAAATAAAAAAACTAACTATTCAGCTATATTATAATATTAGAACTAAACAGACCTAGTATCTACGGAGGCAAACTTTTTCTTCTTCTCTTCTTCCCTGGTCTTCTGCTGCGCTTCTACTCTTCCCATAAACTCTTCAGGAGATGTTTTTTGTAGGTCTGCAATACGTTCAGCGTATTTTTCATAATACGGGTTCGTTCTCAAGTTTTCTAGCGCTTTTTCCATGTTTACTGTGGTCAAACTAAAAGTACGTAAATTACTTGTTATATAATTTACGCGCTTTAAATCTCTGTACAGATATCTGATCCTTAAAGCCATAACCTGATACACTAAATGATACAGTCAAGATTTTAGCTTTTAATGAAATAAGTTCTCATAGATCTAACGTCTTACAACTTTCAATAGAACTATCTCAAATTAAACAACACCGTACACCACGGACTTTTGATTTCAATTTGATTTATTTATAATAATTTCAACCTTCTTTCCGTTGTAACACTGACAGCTTTCAGTATAGCATAATGTACTCTGTGCTGACAGCCCAGGCCCAGAGACTAATAAGCACACTTAAGCACAGACCTAATTTGACCTAAAGGGCGTCACAGACGGTGAAGATGCTATAATATTTTCATCATAAGATACGTTGATATAAAATATTATAGCATCTTAAGGTATCACACATTCACACACGGTAAAGTTACTATAATATATCTTTTCGAATCATTCATACGTAGTATCTCTTATTAGTCTGTGAATCATTCTCTCTTGACTAGTACAGGAGTCACACGTACATTGTCGTACATTTCGTCACTCTAACTATGCTCTAACCACAGACTAATAAGGGATACTATGTGCTCTAACTAATATACATGATGATCCAAAATGAATACGATACTATTAGATATATTGGACAGCTCGTCGCGTCGGATGACTATTCGGACTTTGAATTTGACTTGCAAATTTCTGCCGCACATTCTAAAAGCCGAACAATTTGGATAGAAAACCATTTAAAGCTAAGAAAAGAGCGAGGTGAATTTAATCTTTACGAAGACCTTTCATCAAAAATGTTCCAAATTTATTTTAATTATTACAGTTTTTTATTTGATTATTTATTATTATGTAAATTAGTTTATACTTAATGATTAATATCTGTATCTCCTAATAAATTACATTGCATGCTAAAAAGGCGGAATATGGCGCATCTAATATAAAATGTAACACCAAATATGTAACCTGTGTTCGCAATAAATGATTTGATTTTAATTTTAAAAAATCAAAAGAGGTTTTGTTAGTATTCACGATTTGATTAAAGATGACATCAAGAAAAACTTCCTTCATATTCATAGTCATTCTTCGCCATAGAGTTATTCACTTTACTCGATGACATTGTTCACAAAACTACATCTTAGGGCACTTCAATGCGTTCAGAACATTGGTAGGGAATTAAAAAAACTTAGATTCAGTAACTATTCATTTAATTTTTCAAAATAATAAAAAAGAAGGCACTTGCAAATATAACGCTCACGAACGTAATTATACTCTAATTAATTAATTCAATAACAAATGTGTGCCCTACGAGCTATTTTTAAAAGGCGATTTCCCTCAAACGTATAAATAAATAAATTATAGGTACGGCCATTTCGCATAATCGTATCCTTATTCGATTCGGAAATACGCACGGGCATGTATTTTTACATTTGGGGTGGGAAGTCGGGGTATGGTTTTGGTGGGAATCACTGACTTAGTGAGGTCAATATTGTCCATAAAAAAACCAAGAAACCATCTGCTGTGTTCGTAGTGGAACACCAATATTAGCAGAACCCCGACTAGTCCGAGTCATCCACGTCCCAGTCGTCCACCCCGGGACCTGCTGCAGCCACGCATCCGCGTGTCCACTACCTAGTGCTGCAGCTGAGCTGAGGATGCAGGGCGAAAGGCGAGTATTCTGCGCCTCAAAACAGAATCATATCACTAGGGAGGATTACCCGAAACAAACCAAGCATGTCTGGAGGCTTTGAGGTGGCAGCCCCGCCACCGGACTAGGGCACAGTGAGCTAATCACTCGCTTGCTCAAAAATATTTTGATTCAAGAAACCGAAACAGTGAAAAACCGGACCGATTATTCACCAACGACCTTTGGCATGAAAACACGGACACGAATTGCTTTTTGGAACGTACGTACGCTCAGCGATGACAGCCGACTCGCCCAAGCGGAAGCAGAAATGCTCAGATACAACCTGCAGGTACTCGGTCTCAGCGAAGTGCGTAGAAATGGTTTCGGTGAATTGAGAACATCCAAAGGCTTAACTTTCCTTTACTCAGGCAAAGAAAATGAGGAGGATGACCTGGAATACGGGGTCGGTTTACTCCTTTCTAGCGCTGCAAAGAAAAGCCTTTTAGATTGGAAACCGATCTCAGACCGAATCATTTGGGCCCGTTTCAACTCAAGAGCCCGGAAAATCTCTATTGTGCAGTGCTACGCTCCCACCAACACGTCGGCAGAGGAACCAAAAGACGATTTCTACAACGCTCTCAACGCCACCTTGAAGAGTATTAAGAAACAAGACATTGTAATTGTCATGGGTGACCTAAACGCAAAAGTTGGAAGCGATAATGCAAACTGCGAGACCCACATGGGCAAACAGGGACTTGGAGTGCGCAATGAAAATGGAAAGAGGTTTATAGAGTTTTGCCAGAGCCACGACCTGACCATCGGCGGAACTTTATTCATTCACAAAGACGTGCATAAGTACACTTGGACCTCACCCGATGGCATTACTAAAAACCAAATCGACCACCTGGCCCTCAGTAACAAATGGCGCTCACCGTTGCTCGATGTCCGAAACCGAAGAGGTGCAGATATCGACAGTGACCACCACCTGGTTGTTGCCGAATTGCGGCTCAAAGTTGCGGTAGCACGACCAGCCGGAGGGACAGGCAAGGTAGGGAAAAGGTTTGACGTCAATAAACTCAACAACCCTGATACCAGAGATGACTTCAAACTGGAACTCCGTAACCGCTTCTCCAGACTCGAAAGCGAATACTCAATAGACGAGGAGTGGAACCACATCAAAATGGCCTACACAGAGACCAGCTCCATCGTCTTAGGGCACACTACACATAAACGCGAGGACTGGATGTCGCAATCCACATGGAAGCTGATTAACGACCGCAGAGAACTTCATTTAAAACTGCTGGGAGCCAACGACGAGCCAATACAAGCTGATCTCAGACAGCAATACCGTGAGATCCGGAAGAAAATCTATCGCAGCACACGGAAAGATAAGAGGATCTGGGCTGATGGTATTGCTGATAACGCCCAACTCGCAGCTAACTCCGGCAACCTGAGAGAACTGTACAAGGCAACCGAAATACAGTCAGGGAAACGCAGTCTTCGTAAGAAGCCTCTTAAGTCGAAAGAAGGACAGCTAATTGTGACATCAGAAGGGCAACTTCAACGCTGGCGTGAACACTTTGCGGAGGTCTTCCGCACCACAGCATCGACCACGCCTGACATACCGCAAGGCTCACAGTTACCACCAAGGCCTCTTGATATCAACGTCGAACCACCCACATGCGACGAAGTAGAGAAAGCAGTCCTCTCTCTGAAAACTGGCAAAGCTCCAGGCCTCGACCTTATAACCGCGGAAATGCTGAAAGCAGATCTAACCGTTGCGGTCGAGGTTTTAACACCGTTGATCCAAAAAATCTGGATGAATGAGGAGCTTCCGGACGACTGGAACAAAGGGCTCCTTATAACTGTGCCCAAAAAAGGAGATCTAAGCCAGTGTAGCAATTGGAGAGGCATCACTTTGCTCTCGATACCGTCTAAGGTTTTCTGTAAAATTATACTAGACAGATTGTCGAGGGCCGTTGAACCTCTTTTACGCAAAGAGCAGGCTGGCTTCCGCCCGAACCGTTCGTGTACAGACCAAATAAACACTTTGCGCATCATTCTTGAACAGGCATCAGAATGGCAAAGGGAGGTCTACCTTACCTTTGTAGATTTTGAAAAAGCCTTCGATACGCTGGGATGGACAAGTATATGGTCAAGACTATCCGACATTGGTGTCCCGCCGAAGATAACTAACCTGCTTAAGGCCATTTACAGGAAATACTCGTGTAACTCACGATGGCCTCATCTCTGAAGATATTGAGGTACATGCAGGCGTTCGACAAGGCTGTTTGCTCTCGCCTCTCCTGTTCCTCGTTGTTCTGGACGGGATTATGCATCGCACACACAACAACAAGCGACGCGGTATAGAGTGGGGGATATCCAATGTCTTAGAAGACTTGGACTATGCCGATGATCTGTGCCTGCTGAGTCATACGCATCGCGACATGCAGTCCAAATTGAACGATCTCTGCAGGGAGGCGAGCATTACGGGACTCAAGATTAACACTCGGAAGACCCAAGAGATGCGATCTGGAGTGGGGAACAGCACGCCATTTCGGATTGGTGCAGAGGATGTGGAGCGCGTCCACAAATTTACATACCTCGGGAGTGTCGTGTCAGAATCTGGAGGTACTGAAGAGGACATCACTTCACGCATAGCCAAGGCCCGAGCGACCTTCGCACGACTTCGGCCTGTGTGGCAGTCACGGAAATTAACGCGTCGAGTCAAACTCAAGATATTCGGGTCTAACGTTAAATCCGTACTGCTATATGGGTGTGAGACGTGGAAGGTCACCAAAGTCATCTCGCACCAGCTCCAGGTCTTCATCAACCGCTGTCTTCGCCGAATTCTCGGTATCTACTGGCCCGAGAAAATCTCCAACGAACAGCTTCTGGAGCGCTGCCATGAAACCCCAATCGCCCAACAGATAAAGCGTCGTAAGTGGAAGTGGATTGGCCACACCCTCCGAAGAGATTCCGATCACATTCCCAAGCAAGCGCTGGATTGGAATCCTCAAGGAAAGCGCAAGCGTGGCCGTCCCAAACAGACCTGGAGACGTACAGTGGCAGACGAGGCGAAGAATATCAGGAAGACCTGGAGTGAGATAAAACGTGAAGCCCAAGACCGTACGCGATGGAGGATCACTGTGGACGCCCTCTGCCCCAACCAGGGGACTTAGGATATTAAGTCAAAGTAAGTCATGTATTTTTAAATATAAAATATTTATTGTGGTATGTTTAAAAACAGAGTTAAAATCCTGAAGAGCTAAGTCATATTGTTTAAACTGAAATTGTTAAATGAGAGCTGAATTTATCTCTAGAGAGAGAGAGAGAGAGAACTAAGAGCCAATTTCGCAACACTGAGCGGGAACGAGAGCGATGTCACAAGTCATGACCAGTCACGATTTCACGAAACACACGCCCTACACCCCAAATTCTGTGCACACCCTGTATAAGGAGCTTGCTATATATTATGGATCTTAAGATGATATTTTCCATGTTAAGATCTATTTCGTATCTTAACATGATATTTCGATATCGCTCGACATCTTAAGATACGGCATCTTAAGATGTCGAGCGATATCGAAATATCATGTTAATATGAAAATATATATTAACTTAACCGTGTGTGATGGTTCATAGAAAATGTATAGTGAGCAATATTGTATCTTAAGATGAAATATTAGCTCAGGCTCAGAGTCAGACTCGATTGTTTAACAATAAACATACCACAGAAGGGGACGTAAAGTGACGCATAAAATGGCGGACTTGGCACGTAGGTACATATAAGTGGTGGTACATATAAGTCATAGATTAAATGTTTCCAAGGTTAGCATGAACTAATATTATAACATCTCGCTTACTTAACGCAAAACATTACATGTCAAAAAGAGACAACATGCTGTTGGTTATTGCTATAACAAACAGCATGTTGTTGCTATAGACAAATAGGGCGTCTCTATTGGTTAATTGTTTATAATAATAAAGCTCCATGCAATAAAGAAAACAACATGAAAAAAAAATTGACATTGTTGACATTAAATAAAACCTTTTGAAGTTAAAAGTAGAGGCAACTTGGTTTTGATAGATTCGGGTACATGATTACATGTAAACCCATTTAAGTTTGTATTATCATACCTTTCAAATATGGAGAATTTTTCAAAGGTCGAGAAAATCGGTGAAGGGACATATGGTGTCGTATATAAGGCAAAAGATAGAATAACTGGAAAGGAAATAGCATTAAAAAAAATCAAATTGGAAAAGTAAGTTTTGGCGCCAAAAATGACATTATTTAATAGATTATCATTGTCAATAATTAAAGTTGTGAAATGTTATGAATTGGATGTGAATATTTTGGAATGTGAACGATTTATTTGTATTGTTGGTTATATTCATGTGTTACTACAACTACAAACATGTATTTCATTCCTGTAAGATAGATAGAGTTCATAGTACTACTCGTCCAAAAAAATTAGGCACATGACAGCGAGACATTATTATAATACTGACTAAACTAACAATTTAAAAGTGGTTAAGTGATTGCTGTTGAGAGCGAGTACACGACTGCTATCATTTCACTAGGGGAAGCGAAGGGGTAGGTAGAAGCTAGGGTGCTAGCGCTGTAACCACACTTGTCTTTCGCCTAATTTTTTTGGTCTAGTAGTAAATATATAATTTCCCAGTGCTGGGCTCGGGTCTCCTCCCCTATCTAGCACTGGGACATAAATGGATTGCTGATGAAATATATAATGTTGCACTTGTGTCAATGTTGAGCAATCCTGTTAATGACGCGTTTGTCTGCCTGTCCACCTGACACAACTAATATAACAAGCCCTGCGCGACACCTATTAATATAATTAATGAATGTTCTCCTCACAGTGAACCAGAAGGTGTTCCGTCTACGGCCCTGCGAGAGATCTCAGTGCTACGTGAGCTGGACCACCCCTCCGTAGTGCGCCTACTGGATGTCTTACTTGCAGACAACAAGCTCTTCCTTGTGTTTGAGTTCCTGCACATGGACCTCAAGCGCCTCATGGATATTACTAAAGGCCCACTTCGCTTGGACCTTGTGAAGGTTACTGTTCTTTGGTTGCTAGTGATTACTTATAAAAATGTTCATTTGTAATCCATCATCATCATTTCAACCCATAAATGTCCAACTGCTGGGCACGGGTCTTCCCAAAGAATGTGGAGGAAATTTAGCCTACTATAAAGAAAAATGCTGGACAGATGGTTTGGTATAGTGTTTTGTTTCGATTTTCCTTTCCTCGCAGTGCTCTTGCATGATGTTACTTAGTCACCTTTTATGACATCCACGGGTTGAGGTGGGGTAGTGACATTATGTTTTCTTGATCCATCACTACACACACAAAATATTGTTATTGCAATATGGTTTTTTATTTTATTTTCAAGAAAACTTACAGCTTAAAATAAATGGTACACCTTTTTGATAGATAGAAATAATATACAGGGTGGAATTTTGTAATGTCACCCGGAGGGAAAGTACTTTTAATACTAGAGATAGGCAATTTAACTGAAAGGAAACATTCCTTTATTTTTACAAAGAAACAAAACTGCTTTCAAAATTTTTCAGATATTTGCATACCACACCCGGGAATTGAACCAGCTAAAATCCATAAAAATTACATTCTGTACTTTTATGGCATTGATCAATAGGGTTAATAATCATCATTTAATAATAATCATCAATAATAAGGATCGAAACTTACTAACAAACATGGTTAATTAATTAAGAATAAAAACATAAAAATTTAACTTATGTTTTTAAAAAAATAAAAATTTAACTTTACAATGAATAAATTTGAAGTTTACGTGGTAATTCTAGTGCTTCATGCAGTTAAGTCGCATCTTTTTTTTCATTTGACCTGCTTAACAAACATACGTGCATATCGGAATCTTCTTAACTAAATAGTTCTTCCTTATTTTAGTAAATAAATGATGTTAACGATAATATTAATTACGAACATAAGAGTAAAAGTGCTTTATTTTGTCTCATTGACATCACAGGAATTTATAAGTTATGATTTTATGGTTTTGTTTTTATTAAATTTACCACGTTTCTTAGAGAGATTCAATCCTTATGATTGACCCTATCGGTAAACGCCAAAAAAGTATAGGGTGTTATTTTTTTGGATTTTAGTTGGTTCGATTCCTGGGTATGATAAGCGAATTTCTGGAAAAGGTTAAACGCAGTTATGTTTCTGTTTAAAAATAAAGGAATGTTTCCTTTGAGGAAAATGATCTATCTCTAGTATTTAAAGTACTTTCCCTCCAGGTAGCATTACAAAATTCCAGCCTGTATATAAAATACTCATAGTTATACATCATAATATATAGATATCTAAATATGAGAATTGTATTGTATCAAATACCAAAACTACTAGCACTGTACTAGGTACATTGATGTATTACAATTAGATTAGTTATGTTCCAATCATCAATAATCAAATATTACTCAACGTGAACATTCTATATTTATGTGTATTCTATTTGATATGTATTACGATTGTACAATCATCACCAACTATTCATATAATGATGCCACTAGTGACTAGTCCATCCAAAGTTAGTTCTCTTTTACATAGCTGGATACTTCGTATAGGTATAGACAAGGGAGTGTGCTTCACAGCTTCCTGTGCACGGTATTGCCTTTTAGTGCGAATGTTGTCGTAATACGTAATGGCGTCCGCGTGCAGAGCTACCTGCGGCAGCTGCTAGAGGGCGTGGCGTACTGCCACGCGCAGCGCGTGCTGCACCGCGACCTGAAGCCGCAGAACCTGCTGGTGGACGCGGCCGGCAACATCAAGCTGGCCGACTTCGGGCTGGCGCGCGCCTTCGGCATCCCGGTGCGCGCCTACACGCACGAGGTGGTGACGCTGTGGTACCGCGCGCCCGAGATCCTGCTCGGCGCCAAGTTCTACTCCACGGCCGTGGACGTGTGGAGCCTGGCCTGCATCTACGCGGAGATGGCGAGCGGGCGCACGCTGTTCCCGGGCGACAGCGAGATCGACCAGCTGTTCCGCGTGTTCCGCGCGCTGGGCACGCCGGGCGCGGCGCTGTGGGCGGGCGCGCGGCGCCTGCCCGAGTTCCGCGCCGCCTTCCCGCGCTGGCCGGCGCGCGCCGCGGCGCTGCTGCTGGCGCCGGCCGCGCGCGCCGCGCCGCACGCCGCCGCGCTGTTCGAGGCCATGCTGCGCTACGAGCCGGCCGAGCGCGTGCCGGCGCGCCTGGCGCTGCAGCACCCCTACCTGGCCGACGCGCGCCGCACGCCGCCCGACCTGCCCGCGCCCTGACCGCCATTTTTTTATGATAATGTATTAAATAATTCTAATATTGACTATCGCGTTTCTTGACTAACACCCGTGGACCAAATAATCTGCTGCTCCAACGTTATGACACCTTTGTTGATTGGGCTGCCAATTTTGTAAAGTAAAATGTATTATTATTAAAAATACGGACTAAGCATTAAACCAGGTTTAATTTGACAACAAATGGCTTAATGTCAATTTAAACCTGGTTTAATACTTAGTCCACATTTTGTAATAAGGGGGACCAGGTTTAAGTACATAGTTTAAACGAATTAAAAGACTTAACAATAATAGGTACTACTATAGATCACGTATCAGATTTACACATTGGGATAGTCATGACTTAAGGAGCTGTAATAAGCCAATGTTTAGCTGCGCCCCCGCGCCCACACCCACAATTCATCGCAAAGAACAAACTCGCATTCCCGTCAACCAGCAGCGGACTTATTCTCGCGCCGTCCGTATTCTGGTCGAACAAAATAATTATTAGATACGGTAAAATAATTCTAATATTTTCTATTTTTAAACCAAAAGCCAAGAAGGAGGGTAAAAATGTTTTTCGCGCGTATGTAATAATATAATATTCTACCACATTCACACAGCGCTATCTAGTCCCAAAATAAGCAATTATATTTGCTTGTGTTATGGGTACTAAGCAACTGATATACTACTTAAACACATTTTTTTTTTTGTAAATACATACCTACATATTATATATAAATTACACCCAGACACAGAACAAACCTTTATGCTCATCACACAAAGATTTGTCCTGGGTGGGGATCGAACCCACGACCTCCGGCTTAGCAGTCAGGGTCACTAACCACTAGACCAACAGGCCAGTCTAATGTATCCATTCCATTGTGACCCTCTGTAACCTAAACTTCTTCTGATATCGACTTGTGCACTGAGGTTTTTTATGACAGATTGTTTGAAGTCATACAAAAACACACACCAACAGTTTCAAATAAAATTTTATCTTATCCAATTTGGTATAGTAAATCATTGATTAATTGTAATAAAGAGAAAAATAAATATCATAAACTTTATAAAAAATATGGCAACCCTCGTGATTACGATGTTTTTTCACTACTTAGGAACAGATGCAAAACTTTAGCCAAAAATTGTTACAGGCAATATATAGCTACCACTGAAAGTTCTTTGAAAAGTGACATTAGATCTTTTTGGAGATTTATCAACAATCGGAAAGGTCATGTTTCAGTGCCTAACTCTATGACATTTGGTAATGATACATCTACTAATGGTCAAGGAATCTGTAACCTCTTCTCTCGCTGTTTTGGCTCTGTATATGAGTGTAATAACTATAACCATAACTTGACTAACAGTTATCACAACCCTTCTGACTTCATACATTTGGATTCACTGTCACACATCTCAGTTGAGGAGGGCGATGTATTTAATAAATTAAAGAACTTAGACGTCAATAAGGGTCCCGGCCCGGATCTTCTTCCTCCTTCTTTTATAAAACGCTGTGCGAAAGAATTGGCTATTCCCCTAAACATTATTTACAATAAATCTTTGTCTTGTGGTGTTTTTCCTAAGCGCTGGAAGACAGCCCACATCATCCCCATTTTTAAGGGTGGTGATAGGTCCAATTGCGAAAATTATCGGCCAATTAGCATCCTGTCTTGTTTTGCCAAATTGTTTGAGCTAGTCGTATATCGTTATCTTTACAATCATGTAAAACCTATTCTTTCAGAAAAACAACATGGCTTTGTACGTAATAGATCGACGGTCACTAATTTGCTAGAATATAAGAGCTATCTTTGTCAGGCATTTGCTGCTGGTGGTCAAGTAGACTCCATATACACTGATTTTTCCAAAGCCTTTGACAAAGTCAGTCACAATCTACTTTGTCAGAAACTGACATCATATGGTATCCACGGCAGTTTATACCGGTGGGTTTGTTCTTATTTAGATAGCAGAACTCAATTAGTTGCTTTGAAAGGTTTTGTTTCATCACCCATAACAGTCACATCTGGGGTGCCTCAAGGTTCCCATTTAGGACCCCTACTATTCGTGGTCTTTATAAATGATTTGATTATGCGCCTTTCTTGTGACTGCCTGCTGTATGCTGACGATTTAAAAATCTTTAAATCAATATGTAGTCCTAATGATTGTTTGTCTTTACAGCAGGATATAAAAACCATCTCCGAGTGGTGCAAAGCTAATAATATGTATTTAAATATTTCTAAATGTTTCATTATTACATTTACGTACAAACGTCACAAAATTACATGGGACTACTATATTGAAGATCAGATTATCAATCGAAAACAAATTGTAAAAGATTTGGGTATCCTGTTTGATGACAAGCTATCATTTCGAGCTCATTATAGTTATATCATTGATAAAGCCAACCAACTACTAGGGTTCGTACTCCGATCTACTAAGGATTTTAAAAACCCTTATAGTACTTTGTACCTTTATTCTGCCCTGGTAAGGTGCATATTAGAATATGGTAGTCCAATATGGTCACCGAATTACAGGGTACACATTGATGATATCGAACGCATTCAGAAAAAGCTTCTAAGAATCCTCTGCTATCGTCTTAAGCCTGGCCGATCTAGTTTGGGTTATAAGGATAGGCTTTGCTTGTTTCATTTAGAAACATTGGAAAAACGACGTTTTTATTTTGATTTAGTTTACCTCTACAAAATCATACATTCTGTCATAGATACACCACAGTTGCTGTCTCAAATAAATTTTAATATTAAATTCAGTGCTCGTAGGTCTAACTCAACCAACCTGTTTTCACTTTTGATATATAAAAATAATGTATCATACTTTAACCACACCACTGACAAGGATGGCTCGTCAATACAATGATTTGGCTAGAGACAATAATGCAGTTATTGATATATTTGATGATAACTTTAATAAATTCACGACAACATTGAAAGACATCCTCCATAAAGATTAATTTATAAAAAATTGTAATGTCAAGACAGTCCTTATAAATAATATTGTCACTGTATGCACATATATTTACTTTGCAATCCAGCTCTGTATTCTTCTGTTTTTAATATTTTACTGTATTTACGATTGTAATGTGTTTTGTGCATCTTAATAAATAAATAAATAAATAAATAAACGGCTTGGCTGATTTTAATGACGCGACGAAAATATTTTGTAAGGGTCATCCTTGTGACCGAATTTTTCGGTGTTTCAGTTTGGACAGCGCCTTAAATGACGTTTCTTAAAGTCTGGGCATTTTGAAAGAGGCCATTTTACGTTTAGTTGGTCATTTAAATACTAGGACGTATTAAATCTATTGGACATTTTGACTTGCCAGGAGAATAAAAAGCTGTGTATTTCAGATGAAATGACTTTAATTGTAACTTAGACTAGGTAAAGCTTATAATATACTACGGCTTCCACAACTTGAGCAGGCCGTCCTCGCCGTACGTGGCCAGCAAGTTCTGGTGCGGGTGGTGCGTCAGTCCGATGACCGCTTTCTCGTGTATCTGTAACGACGCAGTAGGCGTGAGAGGCGTGGGAGCCGCGAGAGGCGCGCCAGGGGCGAGCTAAGTGTGTCACTCACGTTGATGGTGCGCTCCAGCTTGCCGGTGGCGGTGCAGAAGGCGTACAGCACGAGGTCCTCGCCGGCGCAGTACACGAGGCGGCCGCGGGCGCTCAGCGCGGCCGACACCAGCGCGCCGCCCTCCTGCTCGCGGCGCCCGCTGGAGAACGAGCGCACGATCTGGCCCTGCATGTTCATGATGACCACGGTGTTGGTGCGGTTGCACACCACGAAGTGGTCGGGGTTCTTGGGCGTCAGCAGCAGCGAGTTGACGGGCGGCTCGCCGCTGCCGAGCGGCTTGAGCGTGGCCGAGCACTCGCCCGAGCGCACCGACCACACCTTGACGCTGCCGTCCGACGAGCCGCTCAGCACCGCGTGCCCGTCCGGCGTGAACACCGCCTCGTTCACGAACGACGAGTGCCCTCGGAACTCCTTCAGGATCTTGCCCGACTTGAGCCCGTGGATCCTGCGACGACAAACGTGACGTCAGCACCCCAGCGCCGCGGCCGGCGCCGGCGCGGGGCCCTACTCACCGGATGGTGCGGTCGAAGGACGCCGACAGGATCTGCGTGTTGTCTCGCGTGAACTGGAGACACGTGACGCCCTTGGAGTGCGCGCGCTCCAACTTGCGCAGCACCTGCCCGCTCGACACCTTCCACACCTGCACAGAGGGCGCCGAAGGTCAGCGAGGGCGCAGCGAGCGCGGGGCCCGGCGCACTACGGGTACCTTGATCTTGCCGTCGTTGGAGCCGGCGGCGAGCGTGTCGCTGTCGCGGCCGAACGCGAGGCTGAGCACGGCCTCTTCCATGCTCATGTATTCCTCGTGCGCCTGGTAGCGCAAGTCCTTGCGAATCTTGCCCGTCGTGAAGTTCCACACCTCCACCAGCCCGTCCACCGACCCCGTCACCAAATATTGACCGTCCGGTGAAAATCTGTTATATCAATAGCATCATTAGCGAGCGCTTCACGTCAGCGGACAGCGAGAGTGACAACATCTCCGCGGAACGCTCACCTGGCGCACTCCACGTGCGACTTCTGGCCGAACTTGATGATCTTGGAGAGCTGGGTGGGACACTGGTCGTCCTCCTCGTCGCGGATGGCCGCCTTCCCGCGGAACAGATCGATGGTAGTGCCTGTGAAATAACTGCCATCACTCCGGTGCTCACTACTATGTAAGGGAACACAAACAACAAGGGATACCTGGCGGCAAGAGTCCTTGGTGCTGCTGCCACTTGAGCGCCTGGCCCAGCAGCGCCAGCAGACGCGAGCTGGGCACGACGGACACCTCGCCGGCCAGCGCCGCCGCGATGCAGGCGCGGCGCCGCTCCTTGCCGCCGCCGCTGCCGTACGCCTCGCGCGGGTCGAAGTACGAGCGCGCCAGCAGGTTCTCTGCACAGAGGGCATACGGTCAGCGCGTGCCTCGTGCCTCTTGCGTCGTGCCTCGTGCCTCGTGGACGAGCGCCGTACCGAGGTGGATGTAGCGGTCGGTCTCCTGCTGCTTCATGAGCAGGCACGGATGCGTCTGGCGCAGCAGCGAGCGCGCGGCGCCGAGCTCGCGCAGCTCGATCAGTTCCAGCACCACTTGTTCGTACAGCTCCATCAACTTCTTGTCGGGCAGTTTCAACGACGCCGTCGCCTTCAGCACGGTATCCCAGTGCCCATTGTTGATGTCTGCACAAAATCCATCGACACTGTCCACTGTGTTCAGTGATACACCAGTTTCCTCCTGTATAAACACAAACGAATCTTGTCTATAACATTCCCTATTCAATGACACGGACTACTATGGCCCATTAGAACCACCTTCAAGTTTTGGCATTGGTCGCTGAACCAATAGTCTAGTGGGCACTCTCACATAGTTTAGATGTAGATGGGTGTACGTCAAGAAACAGTGATTCTATACACATGAAAGCAATGTGAGGAATGTGCGTAAAATTTGAAGCAATGTGCTTTTAAAAAACCAGAGTTATTTCAGAAAGTTAGTGAGCCGCCCGCCTGATATCAGAATGACGGGTGAATTTTTAATACGAGCAAATTGTTTACTATCTAAAGATGAAAACTTTACCGTAGCAATGTTCCGGCAATGTGCTCTCGAACGTACCAAAAACAGAATCAGATGCAGTGACAGGTTTAAAAGTAATTTTGAAAATAAAAATTATTAATTTTCACGCCTGCTGATTTCATACAGGCAATCCGACGAATAGTGTAGGAACACATTGCTTCAAATTTTACGCACATTCCTCACATTGCTTTCATGTGTATAGAATCACTGTTTCTTGTCGTACACCCGTTATCCTGATGTTCACGATTTATCTCTGACACATAGTCCTGGTCATTGCAAGGCAAGCCTCGAGAAGTGCGCTACTTACACTACAGAGACAACACTCCGTAAGGAGTAAGTGCCAACATGCCAATGTCAAGGTGTTGACATCGCATAACATTAGAAACAAAATCCAAGGAGGATCAAATAAGTGTTTCTTTATAACCCCTATTTTGCCCCCTCAAGCTTAGGGGGACCAAGGACAACAATAGGTGTTTTGGTATACACCAAAAAGTTAGTTTGTGTAGTACATACAGAGCTAAAGAACCAATAAATATAATATAGTACAGAACTGAAGAATAACATAATTATTAAATATAAATGTGTCTCTTTTTAACTCTCTTGATATTATCACTAACAATTAATAAATGATGGTGTGGATGGTAATATTAATGCTACTGCCTATCCCTTTATGGTGACCATACACTATGCTGCGTACTGTCCAAACCGCATGACGCTGCCAATTGGATCAAGTAGACCTGACCGTTAATTGGCATGACAGTTATACTTGAGGGAATATTCGAAATTAAATTCTTTATTAAATTTTGGCTTACATACTAAAATACAAATATTTTTCTCTTCAAGGAAAGATTTGTATTTTTGTATGTAACAAATAAACTTAAAAACTACAGGATTGATTTCAAAAAATCTTATTTTTTTCTACAAGCACAATATTATAAGGCCAGTGAAAACAGCGAGGAATGATTACTATTATTAAGACTTATTATTGAGATTTAGTAATATTATTCAAATAAATTCTATAAAAAAGCAATATTATATTAAGAAGACAACCTGAAACAATTCATCAATTGTTAAGTAGCTTCCGTATGAGGCTTCACCCGCATACTTCGTCAGTAAAATGCCTTTGTTGTTTTCCAGGTCTTAGACTGTCTTGTGAAATTTTATAAATAGTTATGTAGTTTTCAAGATTGGTACCCCCTACATCCAATGTCACTAACATTACCTTCTTTATTACAATTGCTATATTATGAAAATAGATTTAAGAGATATATTATTATTTAATAGCATCATCATCATATCAGCCCACAACAACAAATTTGTCAACTTTATATTATATATACCTGATATTGATAGATAGATAACAAGTATGTCAAGTGATCCTACTTTGTGTGAGACTCATAATAGCTTAAATATCAATGGAGAAACCAGAAAGGCTAAATATATACCTACTAGACTATGATGTCTGAACATTTTAAAGTTAGTGTGTTTCTAGATGATTCAACAAGTTTGCAAGTAATGTTTGAGTATGAGCATGGTTGTGGTGGGCAGGAAAGTAAACTAGGGAGGATGTGGATTGTTGCTTCACCTGCAGAGTCTGTAGTGTCTTAGTGAGGTTAGACTCCTTCAAGTACTGTTGGATCAGACGAATTACACTGGAACAAAATATACAAGATCATCAGCAAGCCAACTTTACACTATTATATTAACAATCAATCGAATCTTGGTAAAAACTCACTCTGCTGATTCTATTTCTATAGACATACTGAATTGTATGAGTATGAGAGACACTAAACAATATTACACGACGCTATGCTAGTGTGAATATAAAATACGACTGATGAAGTATATCCGATTTTAGCTGATAGCACGGTTACTTTCTTACTAATTCTTACATAAATATAGTCAGTCAAATGGTATTTATTGGATTACTATTACAGGCGCCTTAGTTAAGCATGGTCGGCGGTATCACAGAAACACTTATACCACAACTTTGACACAATTGACAGAACATGACAAATTGGATTGACATATAACAAAATGACAGCTGACATTTATTACCAACGACGAAAAGGCTACGACGCACAGTGGGTCGAAACTGCTATAAAAGGGACATGTGATTATTTTTTACAAAATCCACTTAAAAAAAATACCTATCGAAAGATCTTGTCATTTTGATCAATAGTTGTTAATACACGTTTTTCAAACATGTTAATAATTTGAAAACATTTATTTATTGGAAAAAGTACTTACAAAATATAATACATATTCACAAAATTAAAAAATAATAACCTATAAAACATAAAAAACAAATGGCTTAACAATAATAATAACTCTAATTATAAAACTAACTCTAATTCTACTCTAATAAAATTATTCACTATCACTATCTCATAAAGTATGTACATCTATAAATTCTAATTCAGGGTCAGTTGGAAGAGATATCAAAAGCTCGACTGCTCTTGGTAAGAGAACCTTTTTGGTTGTTTCAGCATTCTTGGCCTAAGAAAGGTCAGTTTATACAAATATAAGGCAATTATATTAGCAACGATATTATAAAAAAAATACTTCCAAATTATTATTTTTTTCATTTTACCGAACCTCATAACTTTTGAACGTGTTTTGTAAGTACTTTTTCTCATAAAATATGCGTTCCAAATTATTAATATTACTGAATAATCAGTATTATAATGTAACACAATTATTTTATGAATGATATTA